>OX459212.1:751566-5551566 GCA_949775195.1 Diarsia dahlii | reverse complement strand
GGTTGTTCGAAAGACATACCGCGGCCCCGGACACAAAGGGTTAAGAAGGAATATGGGTGTTTATTAATCAGTAGAAATCAGTCACTCCCTTCCGCACGGCCCAGAGTGGGAGAAAATAATTTGATAAGTTCCCAACATCCATAAAAAAGGCTTTTTTTGTTCTTTCAACGACTTTGAGGAGGGGTATCCATACGCGCTAAGCTACAATCTAGATAACCCGATATGGACCGTGCCACGGCAGACATGGGTATCTACCACGATCTACACATACGACTTGATACGACATAATATTATACGGTTGCAAGGGTACGACCCTGTGCAAAGCTGTGCAGCTCTGCTTTATGTGAAGATAACTCTGGTCCTACAACCTTTCCACCACACCTTGAGCTTCTTTGGCCATGAGTTCCAAATCAATACATCTATCTTTCACTCTTTCTTTACCATGTGAGAAGTTTCTACCCTAGTGTCAGTCTTAAGTCGCCCATGGACCTCTGACTTGGCCTTATGCGCCTACCACACGCTCACACTTCCCCACAGTCTTGCCTGCGCGATTACACGATGCACACAGTACATCGCGCGTGTGGTTTGTAATGGTAATACAGTTTTACCAACCATACGCGCGATGTACTGTGAAGTGTGAACGAAAAGTGTGGTGAAGCTTGAGCGTGTAGTAGGCCCAACACATACCGTCGAGAAAAATCATAGGTGCGTGTCTTGGGTTTAACCTGATACCTATACTTGACAGTCCGACGGTCACACCACTGATCACTGTTTATCCTTCACTAAAAAAGTTCAATAGATAGGTTACCCTTGTACCTAATATCTACTCAAACTACAATAAAAACCATCTTTATTCGCCGAACAAATCTAATTTCCCTTTAAACTGTCATCAAAGCTAGTTTATTTGTTGTGGCAACATTGAAAAAGCAATTTGTTTCTGTCAACTATTTACTATTGCGGAGTCACGCAAGTCGGGACATTGTCTGAAAAGTTTTTAACTTTTTACGTCTCATTTTGTTTTAGTTTGCTAGGTTTATGCTGTGGGTTTTCGATGGGTTTGTAGTCAAGACTAATTCTTCTTCGATTAATATTATCCCTTAATACATTAAATAATACGAGTTGTACAAGGTGTACCTAACCCTTCACGAAGCCGTTAACCGAGCATTCTGTACATCTTCATCACTTACTGATACCAAATCACACAATTAAAAAACTGGTAATCGACTTTTATCACGAAATTGATTGGTGTACGGGGTTGGTTGAGGTATTTAAACTGAAGTTGCATTAAAACTTATATTTAGTAACGGTCTAGAACAAAAACATGATCGCAATGAGACGGGGAGAACCCGTGGGGAGAACAAGAGTCTTTCGGCTACGTTTAAGGGTACTTTCACACGATGATTCGATCATAAGGTAGTAGGTAGGTATATTTTAAATAACCCCCTTAGTGTAAATTGCAGAATGCAGTAAAAGATTAAGTGATGAATTTAGAGATAAAAGAATTTATCTAACGTTCTTCACCACACAGTTCTGCAACGTACTGAAAACTCCATAAACTAACAAACAAACTCAAAAAGATCCATTATTCCATTGCAACGATGGTAGTTTATTTTAAAAAGTAAATAAAAAAGCTATAATTCAAAGCAAACGGAGGCTGAATGCCATATAACTTGGAATCACGAAGTTATTGCTGAACGAGCGAATAAATCGAGCATTGAACTTTGTGTCACGAATGATATCAGAAATAATGTTCAATGACGTTGTAATAAGGAGTAGGTATAGGGATGTGTCCTGGGTAAAAACAATATGATTCCGTTTAGTCCGTCAGTTAGATTATCGATATATATTAAGGCTACAATTTAAATGCTCACCAAAAAAGATTTTTAGACCTTAGATTAAAGTACAGTAAAGTACCAAATAAAATATTTTAACTTCAAATAAAATAAACCTACCCTATACCGAGGTGCCTAAAGAATAACGTTTTAAGTTCCAAAATAATTAGACACTCGTCAGAATAATTGTACGTGTTGTATTTATATTCTTTTTGCCTACCAAAATGGATTAATGCTCACCAAATCAATTAACCAAAATTATAATACGATCGTCTCACGACAGTATCCTTTATGGGCGGCACGGGCACCGGGCCGTAGGCCGACGAAGGAGGCCGGCGGAGGCCCGGCACTTCGGGGACAGAAGATATTAGTGTTATTTAATATGCGAGCGAAGCGAGCGCGCGTCATGGAGATAAATTGAAAGTCGTGAAAATACAATATTGGTGACATCTATTTAGTGATAATATAAAATATTTGGTCTGCAGTTAACTTTAAAGGCGTTTATAAATCTTTATGGTATAGAATAAAAAGGAAAATAGGTTCATTCCTACAATACTTTAGGAAACACAATTTGGTGAGCATTAATCCATTTTGGCCGGCATTTCGATTTTTTTTGGTAGTAAAATAGGTTCTTTTTTGGTAGGCGTTTAAACACAAGCCATATATTAATACAAATTGACGAAGATAAAACACGTCAAAGATCATGAGTGGGGGCTTTTGACGGCGCTACTTGGTGAAAAGTGTAGTGCGATGTGACGTCACACGAGTTTTCGAAGCACTGTATCGTCTTCATTTTTGGTTTACGTGCAAAAAACAAAAATACGTGTCCAATATTCTTTGGTAATCTATGTGACGGACTAATTAGATTTTGTCAACTACCCTATTATGGAGACTAAAATAATAAGTAAAAATATGTTGTTTATCACCCAAAAGTGAATCATAAACACTTAGAATAAAGAAAGTTTTGGTCGTCTAATTGGACACGCTAATTTACAAAAACTTCGAACATAACTATGAACGGCCCTAATAAAGGGTACCTACTAACCTAACCTAACGCTGGCGGTGTGGCGATGAGCTGAGACCAGAAGGAAAGAAAATACAAGAATCATCGGCAGGACATTGAAGAAGATAATTATAGAAAAGAAAATGGAGAAGAAATAAGATGTGCACACTCTGGAAAAAAGCAAACGTCTGAAATGAGCATTTGCATATTATTCAAAAAAAGAAAAGCCCTCTTTTGTTTTAAAACTAGTTCGACCAGGATCAATATTTTGTGAAAATGTAAACTCAAATTGATTCAGTTTTGACCCAGTTGGAAAAAGTTATGTTAAGTTAACAGTATCGATCTTTCAGCATTGAATTTTATGTTAGTAGCTGCATGACTTTTGAGAATAAAATGTCTTATCCATGACATGTTCCTTGGCTTAGTATTTTATAGAGTTTATCGTATCTATATCTACTACATACACTAGTTCAGTATCACAGAGAGAAATGCAAATTCCAGTGTTTTATGACAAAAAGGCTTTTGGCACTCGGGGATAATGTACTTTGTGCTTCGGTCAATGTACTTGTGAAAGAATTTTCAAAATCGGAACAGTAGTTCCGAAGAATCGAAGATTACCCACTCCATCCAAACTTTACCTCTTCATTAAGTATATTCGACGTATCTATAGATTTTGTTAGAGGTCCACTGATCATTTCTATAGTGATGTCTAATACCTTATTATTCATCGTTCATGTGCATTGCATATATCACTTGTTTCGGTGAAAGACAACATCGTGAGGAAACTACCGTATATTAGAGATATTTCTTGGCGGTATGTTAAGCAAAGTTAGAAGCCCCTGGGTGGCATAAAATTTTTAACACCAGCAGGGCTATTGCGTATCTTTTTAAATGTCCGTGGCTATCATAGTGTCCATCAATTAACTGTCAAATGGTTAATTTAGGTATACACCAAACCATTTGACAGTTAATCGATAGACACTGTGATAGCATGGTACACACTAACACTAGTGCACAGTTTTTCTTGAGCTATATTTTTTAAGCCAAATTCTCCGCATACCCCTGCCTAATTTGGAACATCATGAGTTCATGACAGACATTTCCGACGATTATATTTTTAACCGCGTCAATGGGGTGCGAAATTTTGGTGAAGATAAATTGTCGAATGACGATGGATACTTTTTTTGTGGGATCAGCTAACGATCTTTTGAGTTTTTAACGGAAACGCTTAAAAATATAGAGGAAGTATCTTCTCTGATTGTCGTATAACATAAATAGAGGATAACGTAGGTGACAAAATAAATACAATGAATGTATTTTATTCCTGTTGAAGTTTCGCTTCCTATAAATAAAAAACTAAAACTCGACTACGACAAAAAATAACGACGCTGAAGATTTTCAGGATAGAACAAAAAGTAGATAACGTGTGACTACGGCTTTTCTTTTTGTTCCATCCTGAAAATCTTGTTTCATACTTTTTCAGCGTCGTTATTTTTTGTCGTAGTCGAGTTTTAGTTTTTTTCTTTTTTTTTATTTACTTAAACAATTTTGGTGTTATTTTTTTAACACATGACTTTTTGTCCGCTAGAGGGCGTCACTTTAAATTTGAGCAATATATTTTGGAAATGTACAAGTGACGCCCTTTCAAATGATACCAAACACGGCGTATTTATATCCATTTTTATGTTTAACACATTACTTTTTGTCCGCTAGAGGGCGCCATATTGAGTTTTGTGACACGTCATGCGTAGCCTATGTTCAGCGGACGGTTCTAACGATACCTCATATGTCGAGTTCCGATAAGTAGATTAGAAGCTATGAGGGAACAGATGAAGATACTCACATATATACAAACATACTTACATACATACATAGCCAGTCAAAATCATAACCCTCCTTTGGCTTGGCCGTAGTCGGGTAAAAACTAAAGAAGACAAATACGGCGTCAAAACTTAGGAAATTGATTAAGAATATTAAACAATTGTAGTCCAATATCACCCTTATCGAAATGAACAAACTGAAATAGCTCAAAAACACAATCTAGTGAAACTACACATAAGTGCATAAAAACCAACATATCATCTCACCGCGTCGTCCACAGCTTTCCATAACGGACGCAAATTGCTCAATAATTGAGGCAGGCAGTGTAAATTTAGCCAGATCAATAGCTCGAAGTCTGGCCTGGCTAATGGCGTTGTAACATCGAGTACAGAGTGCAGACTTTAATTAAATATGCATGGAACCTTTTAGCGACTAGACTTTCACGACTTTTTTTTAATGCGGAAAAGCTTTTAGGCTGTCAGGGAAACTATGTGGAGACAGGTACAGCTAGCTAAGTTTACTGATAGTCTGCCATTTTTCACCCTTATGCCCAAGGTAATAAGGTCGAAAAATGCTGAAACGTGAGGTTACGTTAACATGTAAAGAAAGAAAGAAAGTAAACACATTTATTCAGCACAGGCCAGCCCATAAGTGCACACAACACACAATAAAATTAACAAAAAAAACTAAATCGAAAAACAAAAAATACAAAAGAGTGCAATATGAAATATATTTACTGAATTGTAAAAAATTGCTGAAACATTTTGGTATCCATAATTCTTTCTCAAACCCAATGTACCTAATTAGGCCCTTTGTCCACTGGGTCGTATAGCTGACCCAGTGGACAAGACACTTTTTAAACTAGAAACGTAGCATTCCTATATAAATGATCTTCTATTCTTTCTAACCCCTGTAAATGAAAAAGCCAAACCCATCGTGTTAGCTAAATAAATTAATTTGAATTTGAATAATCATCATTTTCTTCCCCCCTTGCCCCTTTCCTAATCATTTGGTTTCAGTACAGCATGTCTTTTTTCCTCACTTCTCTATTACAGTGCGATCAAATTAAGTATCTTGGCAGGTCTGAACATAGGCTCTGCGAACTTTTACGCATGTAAACTTGTGAAGAAAACTGTTATTGCCAGATAAACCAATACCTATACGATCAGAAAATATCTAATTTAAACAGTGAGAAATACAAATAAAATAAATATCATAACACTTTAATACATTAGTTGTGACAAAATGACCTGCACGAAGTTCGGACCTGCCAAGATAATTTGATCGCACTGTACTCATCATCCCATCAGACACAGCACTAGTAAAAAGACTAACAAACCAACTAAATAAAAGTGCACCCATTATCAATAACTTTTCACTCTCACAGTACCGATTCAAAACAATATTTCAGGTACACACAATCGTCTGGCGCGTACTTTAATTAATAACGGCATTCAAATTAATTACCGGACAGGTCGGATAATACCGGTGAGTTATGGCACTTTACTATCCGGTTATAACCCGGTTATTACCCCGGCGGGGTGAAGTGGACAATGGACTTCGGAAGCGGGAGATTTAGTGGTACTTGTGTGTATTAAAAAGGATCAGGTTAGGCTGGTAAGTTTAAGCTAGATGATAATAATATGCATCATTTGCCTGCTTTTTCTTAATTATATTGCAGTTCGCTTCCAGTCTAACCGAATGCCGCTGAATCTATTAAAAAATATTGGTGGATTTTACAAACGATACAATAGGGGATCGGACTGGGTCAAAATAATATGATTCTGTTTAGTCCGTAAGTTAGATTATTGAAAAATATTTGTTTGTGAATGCACCTTAAATTGTTTTATATAATCTGTGAAGCTATGATATCTGCGATTGTAAAAGGATATGTCATATTGTCAGGTTTTGGAGTGAATTAAAGAGAGCTCAATTATGAAAATTAACTTTTATTTATCTAAATAACATGGTGTCTCGTGGGTAAAATGGCAGATAAAGATTACAAAGTGCTTCTGGAGCAGCAAACTAAGCTGTTAGCTGCCATGCAAACCCAAATGCAAGTCATGCAGCAACAAATGAATAACGTGATGGCGGGATCCACTATAGACGCTGTGAAAAGTCATGTCAGCGTCCCATGGCCCCAACCATTGGAGGTAGAATCGGGAGACCTATTCGAAAATTTAGAATTCTTCCGCAACGGCTGGGAAAATTACTGCACGGCTACCGGAATGTCTAAATGGGGACCGGAGAAAAGTGAGGTTAAGGCCAGCATTCTTCTAAGTGCAGTGGGCTCTGCAGCAGTGAAAAAATTCATGGAGTTCGGACTAACAGAGAAGGAAAAGAAATGTGAAAAAGAAATTTTGAGAAAATTGGAAGAAACTATCATAAAAAAAACAAATGTCATCTATTCCAGATATTTATTTAACTCCAGGAATCAGCTCAGCGAGGAAATTTTCGAAGACTATTTTCTTGCCCTTAAGAAGCTTGTAAGAACCTGTGGTTATGGTACAATGACAGACGAACTGATGAGAGATCGCCTAGTGGTTGGAATAAAGGATGGCGAGGTTATTAAAGAGTTATTGCGAAAAGAAGACTTAACCCTAGATTCTGCCCTCAATATATGCCGAGCAGCTGAGAGAGCTACAACCCAGTTGGCAGATCTGCAAAGAGAAAATGTGGTGAATAAGATAAATACATGTAATAAAAAGGATACATACAAAAAAAAGGATGAAAAGAAAATGTCAAGAAGATGCAAATTTTGTGGGGATAATCATGTTTTCGATAAAAATATGTGCCCTGCATTTGGTAAACGATGTGAAGAATGTGGTGGTCGCAATCATTTTCAGAGAGTATGTAAAAAGAAGAACTCAAGAATTAATGAGGTTAATGAGAATAGGAGTGACACTTCTAATGATAGCATTGTGATAGCTCAAGTTAGAACAAATAAGAGTTCTGGCCATATTGAAGCACCATTGATGTTTAATATCAAAGACAAATGGAACAAAATTTATTGCACATTGGATACAGGTGCGCAAGTATGTGTGATGGGTGCTGATTATTATAAAAAGATTACTGGGGATGAAGATTTCCGCAAGTTGACACCCTCATCAAAGAAACTCAAAAGTTTCAATGGTTCAGCTATTTCTCAATATATCATGGTGATGTTTGAATGCATGAATAAAGATAAAAAATTTAAAATCAAATTTCACATAGTAGATGTCCAACATGAGCTACTACTTTCAGAAAAAGCATGTGTAGCTTTTGGATTTATAAAATATTGTGAGGTGGTGAAATCTGATAAGGGTAAAGAAGTATTGGACCGCACCAAAGCATTGGAAATTATTCAAAAATATGGTGAGGTGTTTAATGGTTATGGAGAGCTACCAGGAGAAGTTAATTTAGAGGTGGACACATCAGTTGTTCCTAAAATACAACCTGCCCGGCGTGTTCCTGTGTGCCTACGGAGCAGATTGCAGAAAGAATTGGAACAGTTAGAAGAAGATGGCATTATTGTGAAAGAAACTCAACATACTGATTGGGTAAATAACATTTTGATAGTTAGTAAAGACTCAAAGTTCAGAATATGTTTAGATCCTATCCCATTAAATAAAGCACTGAAAAGACCCAATTTTCAATTCACGACATTGGATGAAATGCTGCCTGAATTGAGCAAAGCTAAGGTGTTTAGTACACTTGATGCCAAGAAAGGATTCTGGCAATGTCGTTTAGCAGAAAGCAGTAGTAAATTAACTACATTTTGGACTCCTTTTGGACGTTACAGATGGCGGAGACTGCCCTTTGGCCTGTGCTCTTCGCCAGAAATATTCCAGCAGCAACTTACCAGTTTGTTGAAGGATCTTAAAGGTATAGAAATTATAGCTGATGATATACTTATTTATGGTGTGGGTGATACTATTGAAGAGGCAACCATTGAACATAACATAAATCTAGAAAATTTGTTGAAAAGATTACAGGAGATAAATTGTAAACTCAATAAAGAAAAAGTCAACTTGTTGCAAACCTCTGTGAAATTCTACGGCCACATCCTGACAAAAGATGGTTTGAAAGTAGACGAGTCCAAAGTAGATGCTATTAAAAATATGCCTACACCTACTTCAAGTAAAGATGTGTTGCGTTTTTGGGCATGGTTGGCTACCTCAGCAAATTTATAAATAACCTCAGTATGAAAGCAACTAATCTCAGAAAGCTTACCAGAAAAGATACAGAGTTTGTTTGGTCAGAAAAAGAAGAAACAGAATTCCAGAAGTTAAAAAATGTTATTAGTAACTTACCAGTCCTAAAATATTTTGACATTAACAAAGAAGTTGTTATTGAATGCGATGCCAGTGATTATGGTCTGGGTGCGGCTCTATACCAGAACAATCAGATTATATGTTTTGCATCTAGATGTCTAACTCCTACAGAAAAAAAATATGCACAGATAGAGAAGGAGATGTTGGCAGTGGTGTTTGCCTGTAAGAGATTTAACCAATATTTTGCAGGTAACAGCAAGACTATTATAAAAACTGACCATAGACCCCTGATTAACATTACCAATAAGCCATTGATTGAAGCCCCAAAGAGATTACAAATGATGTTACTGACTTTGCAAAAATATAATGTACAGCTTGAATTTATACAAGGTAAAGATAATTTACTTGCGGACACTCTATCTAGAGCACCTGTCAGTGATGATAAGGACACGTTTTTTAACCTAGAGGAAAAAATAAAAGAAAGAAAAGTCTACAAATTAATTAGCAAAGTATCAAGCATTAAATATCTAAAGGTGTCTGATAAACTTCTACGTAAGATCAGAAATTATACAGATAAAGACCAGAAACTGCAACGGTTAATAGACTACATACAGAAAGGATTTCCAAAATATATCTCTGGCTTGCCAATAACACTCAGTGTTTATTTCAGTTTTAAACATGAATTGTCAACATCAGATGGATTAATATTTAGAAACAATCAGGTGCTGATACCGGAGCTTCTAAGACAAGAAATGACTCAAAAAGTTCATGTAAGTCATAATGGTGTTGCTAGCAGTCTCAGATTGGCAAGGGAAAATATATTCTGGCCTGGTATGTCAGAGGACATAAAACAATATATAGAAAAGTGCTCATTTTGTATTAAGCACTCTCCTTCACAACAGAATCAGCCCTTAATCTGCCACGATATTCCATTATATCCGTTTCAATACATATCTATGGATGTTTTCACTGTTAATGATGTAAAGTACCTGGCTACAGTGGATCACTATTCAGACTATTTTGAACTGGATAAACTTAACACACTTTCAGCAAATGAAATAGTTATGTTATGTAAGAGAAATTTTGCTCGACATGGTGTGCCACAGAAAGTTTGTACTGATAATGCCACTAATTTTGTAAATGAGATTTTCAAGAACTTCGCAGAGCAATGGAATTTCGAGCATGTCACTTCCTCACCCCATCATCCAGAATCTAATGGAAAAGCTGAATCAGCTGTAAAGATTGCCAAGAAATTAGTTGTTCAGAGTCAGGAATTAAAGCAAGACTTGTGGTACTGTCTGTTGCATCATCGTAATGTTCCTATTCAAATGGACAATACTAGCCCTGTACAAAAGTTGTTTTCTAGAAGAACGAGAACTGGACTACCTTGTTTATTGCATCATCTCAAACCTAGAGTGGTAACTGAAGTCCCTAAAAAGATAAAAGAAAAGAAGGAAAGGATAAAGGAAGGTTTTGATAAAAGAAGTAGAACTTTACCGGATTTGTTTATTGGACAAAAGGTGGTTACTCAGCTACATCCTGAAGTTAATAAGAAATGGAGTTTTGGCACTATTACTAAGAGACTAAATGAAAGATCCTACATTGTGGTAGTAGGTAATAAGGAATATAGAAGAAGCAGATGCCACATCAAGCCTTTCTCAGGAGAAGCTGGCTCTAAGTCAGTTGGCCGACCAACAGAGCACACTGCTGATTACAGGCCCCATAATAATAATGTTACTTTTTCAGGTGTTGATACGTTTTGTCATTGGCATCCAAATACAGAGTCTCATCTTCAAGATATAGCGTCTCCCGTACAGCCGTCTACTTCGGATACTACATTAGTTGAGCGTCCAGAAGAGTCCTCGAGGTTAGAAGTTCGACGTAGTCATCGGTCTAGAAACTTGCCTCGTCATCTTACAGACTACGAAGTTTATTTTATAAAGAAAAGGGGATGTTTGTGAATGCACCTTAAATTGTTTTATATAATCTGTGAAGCTATGGTATCTGCGATTGTAAAAGGATATGTCATATTGTCAGGTTTTGGAGTGAATTAAAGAGAGCTCAATTATGAAAATTAACTTTTATTTATCTAAATAACAATATTGAATACGTGTTTTTTGTTTTATCAAATCAATAAAAAATGACGAAGATAAAACGCGTCAAAGATCTTGGAGTGGGGCTTGAAACGTCACTTGTGTCGTCAAAATGTACTATCATATGACGTCACACGAGTTTTCGAAGCACTGTATCGTCTTCATTTTAAGTTTACGTGAAAAAAGAAAAAATACGTGTCCAATAATTTTTGGAAATCTATCTGAAGGACTAATTAGTTTTTTTTTGTCCGATCCCCTATTTTGTGTAAGCTAGATCACATTATACGTGGAAAATAATCGAAAGGAGTTTTCAGTAGAATTAAAGAACACTAATCTACTTATTTCATGATATTGACAAGATAGTAAGAAGGTACTTGAATAGTCTACTAGTAAATATACTCATGACTGAAACTGAAATGCTAACACTATTTTTGTTCTAAGTCTATAATCTACCAATCTCAAGAATTGGTAAAGCTTGTTTCATCATCATCAATATCATGCCTTCATCCCAATTTATTAGGGGCCGGCGCAGCATGTCTTCTTCTTCATGTACCAGTCACTATAATAATATTAAGTATATAGTCTGCTATGGCACTACTATTGAGTAAAACTAAAATGCTATTACAATATTTGTTCAAAGAAAAGAATTTATAGAACTCAAGATTCTGTGACGATATTATGTGCATTTATAAACCAGACACAGTTGCAACAAAACTGGGTCAGCAGGACAACTTGAAAGACTTCTGAATCAAATTGCTGAAGCCACATCAATAGTAATCACAGATTATTTACAGAAACTTGTCTCCACAGTAAAATGAGAGAAAAAAAATCACGTCAGCAACGTCTTTTCTTTTCCTTCAGGGTTTATATAAAACTAGCGACCCGCTCCGGTTTTGCACGGAAGCATGTATGTAGGTAATGTAGGTTATGTTAAGTCTACATATAAACCTTCCTTTTGAATCACTCAATCTATTGCTGAAAAATTAGTTTCAAAGTTTCATCCATACAACGGGATCGGGAGTGAAGTTTTATACTATGTAAATATGATCAAGCAGATAATAAGTGGTTTTTTTTCAGCATCACTTGTAATGTCTCATGGTGTACCTACCTACCTACCCTCTCTCATGGAGAACCATGACCAATCGATGGGAACATAATTAACTGATCATGCTTCCTCAAAAACCGTCAGACGAGGGAATTTCCACTGCCCTTAATTCAACGCATCTCATGTCTGCGGAAATCTTTAGGGGTCCTTTATTTGATAGAACTAAGAATTAAAACAATACAAAAGTCCCTATTCTTTTATCTATTTCTTTATTTTATTTTTTATCTAATTTTGTTTCGGATATCCGTAGATATTCGTGGCTAAACTGTGTACCAATTCCAAACCTCGTCCTAAAAATAACACTTGAAAAATCATCTAAAAAATAAAGTATCAACATCATAACAAAATCATCACGTAAATGAAACACACGTTTTGCGTTATTTTAGTGTCCCGGCACGTGGTACTGACATTTGACACGGCACTTTTTGTACCATGGCACTTTTTGTACCACGGCACTTTTGGTCCCACCCCTATAGTTTTGATTTCACCGTAAAAAATAGGATGAGGATACACTTATCTTTCGCGCGTACGATATGTTATCGGTTATGAACATGTGTTGCTGAAAGTTATCCTATTTTTGCCCAATGATTAAATTGATCCTAATTAGGCTAGACCTAAATTTGCTCATCATCAGCATTTAATGTTCCCACTGCAGGGACTCAGGCCTCCTCTCTAGAAGAAGGAAGAGCCATAATCCACCACGCGGGCCCAGTGCGGATTGGAAGATGTCACATCACGTGTCTTCGTATTTCTTGGTTCTAGGACACGCCGGTTTCCTCAAGATGTTTTCCTTCACCGTTTTGAGAGCAGTGGTGATGAAACACAAAGTAAAGCGCCTGCCTGGGTTCCGCAACCACTGGGCCACCAATGCTCTGAACCTGACAGTAAACCCACATTCTTTTCATAAATTAATTTTAAGTCCTGGCTACTGCCATCGACTACTCAACCGTGGCTACTTACTACTGAGCAATTCCTGATGGAAAGTCCCAATAACATTTTGCGCCATTTTGTATTTTAAGCCAGGACCTCATGCTGAACAGTATTTGCGAACGTTAGACTAACATGGTACACCCTAGAAGAAAAGTATCCTAAAATGCTTTATGAATCATGGTCTATGCGTAGGTATGCTAAATTTTATTAAAATATGGTAAAAGAAGTCAACGCATTTATAATTTCATAATATGGATTATAACCCTAATGGAATTTCGGATTTACGCAAATTCTAATCACATGCTAATCTCATTCAGATTCATCATTAATAAATAGGTTAATCAATAAACTAGAATTTATTTAATCCGTTGATTGTTGTAACCGCAGCTTAATAATAAATAATGAACCTAGGATTCCTTTCAAAATATTTTTATGAGCATGCTAATAAATGATCAAATAAATGATCATCTTATCAAAGGCCTTCGGTCTCATTCGTTGGGCAACTAGTCGTTAATGTGCAATGGCAAAGTCATGAAACTTAAAAATTCTTGGTGTGACAATTTGCGACAACCATTGGATGAAAAATCAACGCGATAATGTCAATCTGACTTTTAGTGGTCACTTCTACCGCAGCCTAATTACCAAAACTTTCTTCTTTCTCCTCTTACTAGCAAATGACGTCACGCGAGTTTTCGTAGCACTGTCGTCTTCATTTTATGTTTACGTGAAAAAAGAAAAAATATGTGGTCAATATTTTTTGGAAATCTATCTGACGGACTAATTAGTTTTTTTTTGTCTGATCCCCTATTATCATCATCTGCCTAGCCTTTTCCCATCTATATTGGGGTCGGCTTTCAGTCTAACCGGATGCAGCTGTATACCAATATTTTACATGGAGTGACTGCCTATCTGACCTCCACAGCCCAGTTCAACTGGACAAGACTACTACTGTCTACCTGGCAGACTAGTTGTCCTTTATTTTCGGCATGACATCTTGCCGGTTAACCAATGAGGCTGGCTTCAACCATCTCCAGCCATGGGCAGACTAGTTCATCATCTGCTCACGCTCAGTATTTATAGGTATCAAATAATTGAGCAATTCATTGGCCATAATTCTCTTCATCATACCTCTTACAATTCGCTAAAGATAAAAGTTTGGGAGCCTCAGTCCTGCAATCCCCACTGACAAGTCGTCTAGCTTGTAAAGACATCCGTCATTCCACACGCGCGACTATTTATCCACCCTTGTGTTTTAACATCGCTACTTATAGCCCCACCAGTTTTACTAGACCCCAGCCTTCTCTATGCATTGTTCCAGAATTGTGCAACTAAAGGAGGTCTGCCAAAATTGGATAGGTTAGCATAGGGGTGTAATGTCATAATGTGCCATTTCCGATAAAGATTTCAGTATTTTTATGGATTTTAAAATGTTTTAGGTAAGTGAGGGTGTTTCTTTTCTTATTCGATTTTACTATGATTAAAATGTTCAATAACTTCGTAATTTCATCTACTAAAGCAAGATTTTAGACATGGAATTAAAACAAGATTTCTTATTTTTGCTTCAAACTATAAGGTACCTACCTCATTAATTTTTCTTTGTCTCAAACTAAACTGCATCAAAATCACTGTGTATTTTAGAGAAACGAAGTTTATCGGTCTGCCTGTTTGTTCCGGTTAATCTCCGAAACGGCTGGCCCTGGTGTAACTAAGACTTTTACTTTAGAAAGCGACTTATTTCAGAAAAAAGTTTTGGGTTCCGTGCAAAAAAATTAAACCCATGAAATTATTAACAAAGTCATAATTAAATAGGGAAATAATATTTTCTCAAAAATGGTATGTAATGTTGCCATAACATCTCTAAAAAGTATCCAGAAAGTGAACTTTACCGGAGACTTATTCACAACTGTCCAGTAAGAAGCGAGATTTTAAACTTGGAATCTCCTACTGTCCAGTAAGTAAGTATGTAATTTACTTACTGGACACTAGGTCATCCTCTTTAGATCTGCTTAGAAAAAAAAACATAGTACCAGACACAGATTAGAGTTTAGCCATTATAACATGGTTATAGAAGGGAGGTTCCAAATATATGTATATCTATCTCTCTTTTTGGTATGACATTTTATGAGATACATATATTTTTGGAACCTTAAACAGCCATTTTATACGTTGCGTTTTGTACTTAGTAATGTTGTAGAAGTATAGTGTGGGATTTTATGATTGTATTTAGTAATTTCAGTTTATTAAAAAGTTTTTTCTAAAGTTGTTTCCTAAACTGCCTCGTTAGTCTAGTGGTCGCAAGTCCTGGGTTCGATTCCCGGGTCGGCCAAAAAGTGCTATTGTGTTTTTCACATATGAATGTAACCTTCAATATTAATTAAACGAATTTGTTGTTAAACTTTCTTTAATTTTTGAGAAAAGCATTATACAAACCTCAACCAGTAAGAAAGCCATCCTGGCCTCGTATATAACCAGACCTCACCTGCGGTTCGGTCCGGTTAACTCATACTTGGCCAGGAAGGCTTACTTACTGGATTCTGCAGTAATGTACTATTATATAATTATTCCACGCGAAAAAACTTCAGAAGTCGAAATATTTTATTTCCCATAGGCCTTGGGCACTTGTAAAATGTCGACAAAAGGTGCGTCGCGAGCAACAGCAATCAAATCTGCCTCGTGCCTAGCAATTCAATAAATGTCGATGTTTGGCCAATCAAATGAATATTGGATTTAATGTGTCATCATTAGCTAATAATCATAATTTAAGTCATACCTACTTAAATACTAAAATATTGCCTACCGTAAAGTCTAGATTAGCCGCGGTTTATTCATGTTTGATTTAATCTGATGAAAATTCCAATCAAAGAATTCATCTGATTCAAAAAATAATTGGTCAAAGTCTCACCTGGCGAAATAATTGTAATCAAATATTTTCTGATTTAGTTATGAATAAATTATAATTATATAATAGTGGTCGCAAGCACGACTACTGAGCATGAGGTCCTGGGTTCGATTCCCGGGCTGGAAGAGAATTTGTGTCCTGTTAATCAATGTGGCAGGCAATAGGCTCATGGTGCTTAAAAATAACTGGTAAAATGTGAGGACGACATACTATTATTTAAAGGTCACCTCTGCCTAAACCATTGGGAAAAACAGGCGTGATGTTATAATAAATAAAAATATTTTATTATCAGGCATCAAGGCCCATAGGGTGTTAGTTGGTGCATTTTACTTAAAAACTATGTTAGTAACATACAGGAACATTAAAAACAAATACTGTATCACAATAACAAACACAAACATACGTTAGGTATCAAAATATAATACTGCTTTTCCAAAAATCATTTTAATTCCAAAAACGTGTCAACCAGTTTCACGACTCAAACGAAAGCTATTAATTGCTTACACGCCTAAAGAATTTCAGAAATGTCACAAATACTTGCAAAAACGCCCGGAAATACCGGGTTCATATCCCGGGGCGTTCTGCGATGATGAACGAGCACAAAAACTGACACATCACCCGTTTGCGGCTGTCATCAGGTGATGAATGGCGAAGAGAGGAGAGGTGGAACATCAGAACATTTGATTTATCTTAATGGGGCTGGTAAATATAGAATTGAGACCGTTGAATGTGATTTAGCATGTGTTTAGGAGCTGATCCTTATCTAATTACACTTATGGCTGTTATCGCCAGTGGGATGGACAGGGATTTCATTTTCATGTTACGTAATGAAACTAATATTTTGGAACTCATAATATTATCATAAAGTAAGTAGGTCAATCTCAAATTTACAATCGTTATTTCTCGAGAAATTTGCATTTGAACTTTGCGAAGTGTAATCTAGTCTCCGTGGCTGCACTGGCTGCTACTGAGAAATTGCTGATGAAAAAACAAAATTACCCTGGCCATCAACCCAACCTGGGCATCGAACTCGGGTCCTCGGATCATGTTCCGCAGTAGCGCGGGTGACTACTAGAGACGTAGTTCAGAAAATATGGCAATGTAGAAGTCATTCGGATAAAACACAAAATACTGCTTTCATTCCCATTTTGTGTAATGCAGACATTTGTAAACGCTCATTGCGAATGCCTCTCACTGGTTTTGCAATCGTAATAATAAAACAAAGAGTGTCTTGACCACTGACCCATAAAAACGACATGTGGACCCATGTCCGACTGTAAGAGGAGCGGGGCAATAAGCGGAGCGGTAAGCGAGAACGCAAAATAAGCGCGCGCCGTTCAGCGAATGCTGAAGTGCATTAACACTTAAAGGCTTAATAAAAAGCTTAAGGCAGCGTCCTAAATTGGCAGCGGTCGTACGATCGAACGATGCGTTCATCGTCGTGCGATGAAAATGATCGTACGATGGTCCAACTGGTGTCCTAATTGGCAACGCACGATCGTACGACCGACCGAACGATGCGTTCTCTCGCATCTCGCTCACCTGTGCCGTCCCCCGCCCGGACGTGCAACGATGAGCGTGGTGCTAACTAAACGTTTTAACCCGCTTCTCCGCCTTCTATGGGGCGTTGCCCTAAACCTTTTGTTTGCAGTATTTGTTAGTAAGACTGTTGGTAAAAAGCGAGTAATTGAAGGAAACGCGTGGTGTTTTCTCATGGAACTGTGCTAATTTATATGGGTGATGGGTTCATGGGTTCATGGGAGACCAGACTAAATACCATTCGAAATGGACTATGATACCTTTTAGTATGGGAACTATGTAGGTACAATCAATTCAATTTTGTTGTAAACTTTAACATTCGAATGTGATGATGTGGTAGTACACCCACATTTTGCTATTTATGTTTTAAGTCCCATGTAATAGGCCATGTGGCTGCTACTGATTCCTGATAGAAATACCCCACATCAGTTTTTTTACACAACAGTCGTGACAGTCAAATAATTAAAAATCTGTCGCTAAAATGAACCCTGTTTACATATGTAAATTATATCAAACAAGAACATCTTCCCACCTAAAAGTAGGTCCCTCAAACCGCACGGGATGACGCCTAATAGGCACCATCGCTATCGAGGTCAGGCCAGCACATTAGCTCACTCAGTCGTGTGCCTTCAGCCTCAGTTCACTGAAATCACTCACAAGCCGACGCGGACGGCGCTAATGATGTGAAACTGCCCGTATGTGGATCTCGCTCAATCTTACATGTATCTAAGCTAAGATATATAGTTAGATATAATACACCTTATAGTATACCGATGTTTTACAATAATTATTACTTGGTCTATTATGGGTGTCATCAAAGTACCTCTAAGGACATAGGTGTTTTAAGTGTTAATTAAGTCAATGATAGGGAAAGGTTCTGCTTTGATCCAGGATAAAGGTAGTCTATAAATTGGCCACAACATAAAATTATGCTTGTAATCCTCGGAGAAATTTCGCTAGTTAAGACTTTTGTTCCTATTGTAGTAAGGGTAAACCTATTATAGATAACCATAAACCAGGCTCTAATCCAGGCTGCTTCTTACGAAGTACCTACATTTCTTTATAAACCTGCGAGGATTACAGGCTAGGTTTAATGATATAATCTAGTCTGCCACATATGGCATATTATTATGGCACAAATCCCGGCTACGTGTCGCAGCTTTTGCAAAAACCCTGATAAAGAGCCACTGATAAAGAAAAGCTAAACAAACAAATAGTAAACAAAGCCATAATCGTGGTAACAGTTTACGGAAGCGATCGTTAACTTAGTTTCGTGGTAGCGCCCGCGACGCGCATCACAACCATTCGCCCGCGCCATACTGGACTACGAATGTCTAAGTGATAGGCGGTAGCGATCTCATAAGAGTGATAGACGGTAGCGATTGTGACTTTCTTACAATATCACCTGCATAGCCTTTTCCCAACTATGTTTTAAGGTGCACCCAATTCTAGGTGGGTTGTGGAGGTCAGGTAGGCATGCAGTCGCTCCATGTAAATTACTGGCATACATATAGAACATCACACACACATACTGGTATACATGCTCCATCCGATTCCATTGGAAGCCGACCTCATCATAGTTGGAACAAGGCTAGGCAGATGATAGCAGAGGATCGTGGAAGGTACACTAGTCCCCATGACCATGGTGAAGTGTGAGAATAGAACATCAAGGTAGTTTTTCGTCAGTTCAAGTCTGATAGAACGCTCCGCTCATATCAAGGTGGGACCACATCCAAAAAGGCTAGTCAAATGATACATTCGCCTAGGTAACTCGGTCATTTATTTTGGCCCAGAAGATCGCCACGTTGATCTTGGTTTGTCTTCATATGCGCAGGAGAGGACACACAGGACACTCTAGGACACTCTAGGACACTCTAGACACCCCTACAGTTCTTTTTCAGTTATAAACCTCATTACCTTCCACCTTGCCCCCCACATGATACTGAGACGACTGGCAAATTACTCCACGTCGTGTTTTGAGGAAAAGTTACCATTCACACGATGACTCACTTGTATGATGGGAACTATCCGTGTGTGTGTGAGTAAAATTCTAATCGGTAATGTTCGTGACAACCGATTTATTTCGACTCATTCCGATTCTGGGCCGGTTTACCGTATAACTGCGATTGCGGTTGCCTATCTGGATCTTTGTGCTGGCTGTTTAGTTGAATTGAGGATGAAACAACGTTTTGAGGTAAAGGATGTGAGTCACGGGTAAAAATGTTGGCTTAAAAACCACAAATCTCTGGGTTTTGTTTGAGATTTTGCTTAATATGCTTAGCGGTCTACAGTGATTCTTATGGGATACAGGAAGTTGGACTTGTCTTTAACCAAAAATACATCGGGAATTCATGATTATTAAGTACTAGCTTTTGCCCGCGACTTCGTCCGCGTTTCCGTCATTTTTCGTAAAAAAGTACCATATGTCCTTCCTCACGGTTCAGTGGCGTTTTTAGGTGGCATTGTGTATTTTATTTTTAATTGACGGTAACGGAAAGGCTGTCAGTTACTTATGTAACAAAATAACCTATGATAGAGGTCCTAACTATAGCTACCTTACACTTAAAATCTAAGTGCCTATTTAAACTAAAATATTCTAATAGAATGAAGTATACCCAGAAATATGTACAACTTACAACAAAAAAAGAAATGAAAATAAAGCTGAAACGCCTGTGCAATACATCTACCTATACCTACTTCACTTACAAATAAATACCTATAACTACTATAAAATTGAACATAAATTAGCCAAAACTTACCTATCGGTATCTAAAAAACTATGCGTACTACTACGTCACCTAAAAGGAAATAAAATGCAAACTATTAATAATTTGTAATTTGAACGAATATTTAAACACTACCATAACAACTAATACCTATTTTATAAAATAACAACAAAAGAAATTCAAATAAACTATTTAAAGACTAAAAGTCGCACTGATAAGCATTGTTTGTTAAAATCAATTATTGTCTGTCAATAAGGTCGAACGCTCTGAACGCATCAACAGCCACGACCCGCGTCGAGCACGGCAACCGTTACACAAAAATAATCCTTATGACATGATTCAGTACTCACGCGCGACGCGGTGGCTTATTAGCGTATTTCATGTTTAGGTTTGGTGTTTCTATACCGATTACTATGATTATTTTTTTATTGAATAGGTAATAATATTAACTTCTTTTAATTAGGGATGAGTGAGAGTATTATAAACGTAAGAGTAAACAAATATAATCAGAAAGCTCCGAACTGCTAAGCTATCGGGAGTCACACGTGTTATTGTGAGTCAACCATAAAAGATAGACATAAGCTGTAGTTGGATATTTTTTTAGATAATTTTATGTAGAACATTTCCGTCATAAATGATTTCTATGTAGCTTTAACCATTAAGGCTGCACACGCGACGGAAGCTTAAAAAAGCGAGCAACTTCTCCCGTTTTCCCAACATTTCCCTTCACTGCTCTGCTCCTATTGATTGTAGCGTGATGAAAAGTATACTATAACCTCCCCAGGAGTATGAAGAATAATCGTACCAAGTTTCGTTAAAATCCGTCGAGTAGTTTTTGTTTCTATAAGGAACATACAGACAGACAGACAGACAGACAGACAGACAGACAAAAATTTTACTGATTGCATTTTTGGCATCAGTATCGATCACTAATTACCCCCTGATAGTTATTTTGAAAATATATATCATGTACAGAATTGACCTCTCTACAGATTTATTATAAGTATAGATATAGAAGAAGATAGATGAGATTGCCTTGAATACAAAAATATAAAGGTAAAATTAGACCATTTTTATATCGTATCGAGTCCACGTGTCCATTGGCGATAGCTTTTTCTAGAAACGCTCGTGCATTTGCCTATAAAAAATATCAAGACCTAATAAAAATAATAGCCATACAAATACTTCCCAAAATCTTCGTGACAGAACTATAAACCCCTTACAAATGTATACCTATCTAATATTGACAGCGCAGTGACAAAGCTGCGCTTGCGCATGCCACAAGCGCACCGCGACACTCGTCACTAATTAGATTGTTTAGCGCCCAGCCGTAACGGACCTCCCTGACTGACGGAGGGACATGAATTGGAGGTGCCGTTAAGTTATTTCCTTTCTTTATAAAAAGCAGTAGATTGTTGACAATCTTGGGCATTAGGTACAGTTGGGATTCTTCTTATGCCTCTGAATAGGGGTATACCTAACTTGTTTTCAGTTGATCCATCTTTGTGATCCTGTTTTCATAGGTAAATCAGGTGCAATTAAGATCAAACATGCCCAGATGAAATTTGTCGTGTCTAGAAATGAAACCACAGATCGACAAAAATCCTCAAATGATTTCCTGAAAGACGAATCTTTGGTACAATTATTGTCCTGCGATTTATCACGAGTATTTCGTTTTGTAAGTGATTAGCTTGTCTAAACTTAGAAGAAAGGACCTCTACTTAGCTAATTACAAATCGCGTGAGCCGCACCTTCGGCTATCCATAACTTTGCGTTTTTATTTTACAGGAAAAACGGGAACGACTGCAGAATTAACGCTGCACCCTGATTTTGTACGTATTTATTGATGCGGTTTTTAACCGCATGCTAAAATAAACTGATTACATGACATGATGTATATTATGACTTCATCTGCTTAGCTTGTTCACACATAACACAACGTCTTTAATCCCCGAAGGGTTAGGCCGAGGCATACTCAGACTCCATAGCTGTTACTTAGAAATTCCTAGTGGTAAACCCCAATAACACTTTGCCTGACCTAGGAAACGAACCCAGGACCAGGACCACTTGCGACCACTTGACTAGACCAACGAGGCCGAGAGAGCTTGTTCCCACCGATGTTAATAATAATACCCAATAACATCAAGTATTTCTCAGTGTGTGAGTGACTGCCTAAACGTGATGTGTCGGACTCCAAAGAATACTTATTCTTATTATAAAATGAAAGTTAAGAACCAGATTAGTACTAAACTTTCATACAAAAAATCTACATCATCAATCTTGACACAATAATTTCGACCATGTCCACAAAAACTCAACCATGTATTATTCGCAGACACTCCATTATAATAATATGTAAAGAATATCGAGAAAGTTGCATTGTACACTTTATCGTACATAATAAAATGAGTAATGTCGTGGGAAAAAGAGAAAATATGTAACACTGCATTTCATGTAAGGCACGTAGGTAAATACCGGTGCGTCGAGCGAGCCAACTATTCAAAGATGAGAACTTGATTCAGTATTTCTGCTTATCCTCGTGGACCTGGACAGTGCGTTATAATATAATGTATTGTGCGTATTCAAATCGTGAGTGTGAAATTTAAAAAACTGTTGAATTATGCAGCGTATTTTGTTTCTTGTGGAGGTTCATGAGGAAACCTATGAAAAGCAAAAACAATTGATCAGACGTTTGTTAAAATCTATCTTCTATCTTTCTTCTGTATATATAAAAATGTTATGTTGGTTTGTGTACGCTTCAAAAACTCAAAAAGTTCTGCACCGATCGAGCTGAAATTGTAGAATGATATATAATCCGCATCAAGGATTGTTTTTACAGTATCCACGCGGGCGAAGCCGCGGGCATCAGCTATAAATATTATAAAATTACATATCTAAGCTTCAAAGTTTTCTCAGTTGGTGACATTCTCTGAATATGATCTTTCTAGTAAACCAAATCCCCTCGTCGAGGATGTGACAAGGATTGGACCGCTCGATGTTCCAAAGTTTGGGATAGGCCTATTCGTTCATTAGTATATCGACATTTATTCTATTGACTGAAATTATGATCATGAAGATACCGCTGCACGACGATGAAGTAAATACTGCTTCAAATCTTAGCGATGCCATCTAGCGAGTTTTGCAAAGAATTTCAAAAAGATTCGGCGCATCCGAAGGTGCTTATGGGTAAACAAGCCAATGGCACGAACTAGTTGGTGGGCGGGGCTAAAATGCATGCTATTTCATCCGACATCACGAGCGAAATGCATAGAGCGAAAGAGACACAACTAAAACGGGCGCGCGATTGTTTCTATGCAGACCTTTGGTAGTATGGATACCATGAAAAATCCATTGAATGTATCTGTTCAAAATAAAATTATTTGAATTCTTTAATAACTAATCTATGCCTGTATGGTTTCACTTTTTTCATTTTCGTACTATATACGTAACTTATTTACGCCCAAAGATGGTTAAAATTAGTGCTAAAATTTGAAAGTACGACGCTCATAACTTCCAAACCAATATTTTTTTTCCAATTCTGCTTCCATAGAAGCCTAGATAATGACAAGAGCAATTGATACAATTTTTAATTTTACACCGTCAACCAGAGGAGTAATCAGTAATCGTATTGAAGAATGACTGGCTTGCGCAACCTTAAGAATAATAGGGGCGCCCAACCATCACCTTGCAGGATGACCTGAGATTCCAGTAAACGTAAATACGGTGAACAGTCGAAAAAACAAATAAATCAATGTCACATAAAATTAAGAAGCGAACTACTCATGCCTGCACATAATTCGACATTTACTTGGTAGCTTTTAGTATAAAGTGGTCGTTTTGTCAATAAATCCGTAATGCAGGCCTGCGGTGAGACACTTACTGGAATATTAAGTTATTCTTGCTTTTCTGCGTATTGACGATATTGGCATGTAGGTATTTACTTAGTTAGGGATCTTTATTGAGGCAGTATAACTTAGATACCTTTACATCTTTTGAATTGCAAGCACTCGTCCATTCATTCTGAGACCGTTCCGAATAGACACTGGATGTAGATTGGGGTCAAATGTTTTAGGCAAAGATTCAAGAGAAAGTCCAATACTTATGTGAAATGAGCCAAACTGTTTCAAGCAGTTGCATTTCGAATTGCAAGGCATCTCATTGCGTTTAGAGTCTAAACGCATGAGACGCCTCTAAACTTTAGACCACCAATTTCAAAAGCATGGCTACAGTGGTGATTGCGGTGGAATGGAAATGCGTGGAAGCGCAATGTGGTACCTATAGGTACCTACTAGCAGTATGGGTGATATTCGCATGGGTGTTCTTCAAATTGGTGATGCGCGGTCTTCAAGTAGATTAATTTACGAGAAGTTTTAATATTCAACTTCATCAACACATTCTGGAAGAAACAATAGCAGAATTTCAATATAAAGCACACCATTAACACCACACCTACGATTTCACACACCTATTTTTAGCCACACCTCATATAAATGCGCAGAAATGGCTCAAAAGAAACATTTTTCCGTCGCAAGCGCAGCTGAGGCGTGCGCATCACGATGGCATTCGTATGCGCAATGCGGGCCGTAATTGATACGGTCTTAGTGTGCAATTGTGCATTATGTGGTCCTCTTAAGACAGTTTATGGGGCTACAGAAATATAAAGGTCGAGGACGATTGTTAACTAGGATGAGATCACCAAAGGTACTTTGACTTGTATTAGGGATCCCAGTAGATAAGTGCCTATTGTTGACGAAGAACAGTGCCTCAGTGTATGGTGATGATAACCCTTACATAACCCTTAGATGGCCGCTACTGATTATAAACCAGCCCTTTTCTGCAGCGATGATTTAAGTCCTTAAATTGAGGAAGAGATTCTTCTTTTGCTCCGAATAAAGAGTCCTTATTGTCTTCAATCGAGAGGTAGGTGCCCTGATACAACGAAAAAAGTCCGCCGCAGACCACGATAGAGATGGTAGACTACATAATTGTGCTCCTTAGGACTTGGCAAGCCGACGCTCAGAAGCAAAACCAATAAAGGTCAGCTCACGCAGTCTTTGTATGTCCTTAAATTCACACCGTTCGTTAGGTAGACTTTATTAATTAAATGACGACTAATAGAGTGTGGTACAAGACCTCATGCTTCGCGACCCATTGTACAGTTTATTCCATCGTTTATTAATTTAATTTAATTCACAGACCACACAAGGCATGAATATGGCATGAATTCAAGTCTATTTTGATCTTCCTTAATTTTCTCGTAAACCTATTTTGCCGGCTGCTATAGAGAATTAGCATTGCGACCGTGCTGCCCGTATTTATGAAGAACAACAAAATAAACTGTCAACTTTACGAGTATGTTATCGGACAATTACCAAGATGTCACCGTAACACCTTATACGGCGCTTTATTGGGACCCTATTGCTTACTTTATTATATTAAAACTTCGAATTTTTAAGTTGAAATTACTGAAATGGACAAAGGGAAATAATATGATACAGAATTAAAAGGTTGTCATCTCAAATAGCAATAACTTAAAAAAAAAAGACTAACGACTTCGTGAGGCGAAGAATGAGTACCTACCTATTAATATAGGAAGACTAAAAGCGGAACCTGTACAGAAAAAAAAAAATCAGGTAATGAGGGATGAAACGTGTACCTATTACTAAAAAAATATTTTAATGAATAAAGAGGGAGAGGAAGGCCTAAGAAAAGTTTGATGGATAGTGTGCGGTATGACATGAAACAGAAAGGGGAAAATGATGCCGTGACGTATGTCAGGGGAATATGGAAGAAAACATGTTGCGCCGATGTGCCAAGTGAAATGACACAAGTGCTGGAAGATGATGATGATTGTTACATAGCATCATGAGCAGAAATCATCAAATTATACCTACTCCTCCTGCTCTGGGCAGAACGGAAGGGAGTGTCAGGCTTCCTGACTAAAAACCACCCATGTTCCTTCTTAGCCTTTATGTCCGGGGCCGCGGGGGTATTTCTTTCAAACAACCCGCAGCGACAAAGGTGTCCCTCATGGTACAACCAGATCTCCCCTGATGATGAAGCTTATTTATAACTAGAACGAACTAGAACATCATTAGGTTATTGCATGTCCCCAATAGGACTACGCGACGTGAATCAGGTGCTACGTCGCAGTTGATTGCTTGCCCGTTCACTTGCTTGACAAATTATTTGTTGATGTAGGTCGATTTATGCCGTTTAACTCGCTAATGTTATTGCTTGCTTGGTACACGTATGACCTACAAGATACGCCAATCATAGGTATCTCGTTTTCGAAGACGGGTACGTATTTAGAGCAAATATGTAGGTGGGTAGGTTGAACATGGTATTGATCACGCCTGTTATGCCGGAAGGGTTAGGCTTAGGAGCACCGTGCAGTTATTAGTACTAGTACCGTAGTATCAGACTCCGTGTGTGTGTTGAAAAAAGCAATAACACTTGTACCATGTTTCGTAAATAATGGAAATATAAAACACTGCCCGACCCGGTAATCGTACCGGCATTGAGGTAGACACACATTCATTTCATTTCATTTATTTATTCATTAAACAATTTTCATTGTTAGAATTTTACAAATAAATCACACATCAAATTATAAAGCAGTAGCAATAAAATCAAATACAGAGCGAATAAAAATAATTTAAAAAATGTTAGAGGAAATGAGGAATGGTAGAGTTTAGTAGAGTATCATAATGGTGTCTTTATCTTGGTCGAGATAGAAATTTAATTCTGTCAATTCCATAAACTTATAGACGCAAGGATAAAATAAAAAAAAGGAATAAATTTAACTCATTTATTTAGTTAACTTTTCGTCAAGTTACAGTCAAATTGTTAGAAGGCCAGTCTATTTCATTGAACACTACACATTTGTTCTCTATGAATCCAATATTATAAATTAATCACTTGTTCGGGAGGCATGACTATTTACAAACAATCGAATCGAAAACGAATCGTGTGTCGTATGTTGTCTCGCTCGCTCTCGTAATGACAAAAAAAAGGTAGACATATTCGATCCGGTTTCGAATCGATTGTTTGTGAATAGCTTTGCTGGCCAGAAGCTATAACGAGCACACGACGCGACAGAATATCTAAAGGCAATTTTCTCGTAATCTAACGGCTTCTACATAAAGTTAACTAGTTCGTAATAGTATAACTTCCAAAAGACTGTCAAAAAACATAAATGTTAATCTAAGAAAAACACTTTTAAGAGTTGCTGCGTGTTTACATTTTCTTCGCTCGTGACGTATAGAAAATGCCGAATGAAGTTTGCTGATCGGCATGACGCCAATATATGAGGCGATGACTTACAGTCGATCTTTGTTAGCAAATGCACCGTCCCGAACAAGTATAGCACCCGATTTGAAGTTTGATTTGGCAGTAAATGCTTACACATATAATTTAACTATTCAAATAACTTGTATATCGTTGAGGAGTGCAATAACCCATTGCTAGTCAAACATGGATAGTATATAAAGGCAAAAGGATTTCTGCTAGGTTTTTAGAAGCACGCGCTTATAAGATTAGGCAGAATCAATGCACAACCATAATTCATTCTATCTATTGCGAACAAGTTTAATATGACCAAGGAAATCTTTCGTTTTCAATTCATTAGCCTATATCTATTTACAAGCTAGTAGTGAAATATACATGTATATTAGTTATCTACGTTAATTATTATTATTGACATTACACTTCCCCGATTTTATAACAACTACCGAACCAATTTACAAAAACAAAGATAAAACAAAGTTTACATAGGTCATATTTCATTTCACTTACAAGATTTTAAATTTTAATAATATCTAATCGTTATTAGTTAAAATTCTAACTATTTACAGTGTTACTAAATAACTTAAGGTTCAAAGTTAAACTTTGCCATAATACTTTTATCTAAAAGCGTTATTTGTACATAAACTGTTAACTAGTTTGGCGATGACCTGGTGGCTAGTACTTCTTGACACTAGAGGGCGCTGGTTGTGAAGGAATAACTTAGACAATAATAGAAATATAGAAGTCATTACATAACAAAACAATATGACAAGCAGGGCTAAAGGCGTGAGTTTATTTATGTCTGTGTATGTGTGTAATTTTTATGAAATTATCTGCCCGATAAGTTAACAAGAATTTAATCGTAGGTGGTGAAATACTTCAGGAATGACCCAACTAAAGTAGTATATTGAAATCACATTAGCCCTGGAACGAAACAACTGGAAGTCAAGGGGAGAAGCTTCCTAGCTCGCCGTCCGGCCGTCGTCATGACGGCAACAGACCGTGTCGGCGGCGCGTTCGTGTTCCACGCGCGCCTCTAAGAGATGTCAGCAAGGAGGGGCCCGCAAGAGCCGGCGCCCGTCGGGGCCGCGGATTTCAGAACGAGATGACGTGGTCTCGGCGCAAGGGCAAAGAAGGAACGTGGGTTGGTTTTTAGTCAGTAGAAGTCTGACACTCCCCTTCGCTCTGCCCAAGAGCGGGGGGGGTTATTTGATGATTTTCCACCCACCAAAAAAAAAAAAAGGGGGCGAAGCTTTTACCCAGCAGTGGAATACAAAGGCTAACAATGCCAGTTTAAGAGCCAGATTTTACAAAAGCAGTAACGAGACGAGAAGAGCAAAGATATGTTGTTAACTACAGACAGTATTTCGTTAATTACTTCTCGCGTATTTGAACCCACCACCAACACCGTCGAGGTCGCAGAGTCCTGGTCAAAACTAAATTGATTATAAAAAAAGGGAATATCGACACAACGAAGAAGAAGACTTCACTTGGTCGGTTAGCTTTATTGGACACGGTTGAGCATCGAGGACAGATGTCTAGGCCAAGCGGTTTAGCTAGATACATGCTAGCTCCTATACATTTCCTCTCCGCTCAGCTTCACACATTTCTGCACTTTTCCGCTTTGGTGAAGTCTGTCCTTTGTGTGTTTCGGTATGTGTCAAAATGTATTAGCCACTCGGTAATAATATTAATTGCACTAGAGGTGGGTACGTTGTTATGAGCTGGGAGAGCGCTGCACCGCGATTATATGGCTTCTGAAACAATGTAAAAGGAGCAATATTTAATTGATGTGAATCTGTGTAATTGAATGACTGAATTAATTATTTTACAGAGCTTAATTTGTTCAGCTTTTCGTAAATATTTGATGGGAAGTATAAATTAATATTTATATGTCTTAGAACCAAAAAATCTTATACATATAAGTATTTGTCAAACCCACACTAGGCTTGCATAGTGGTTGATGGCTCAATTTTTGGTTAAGAGAAAAGTCCTGTGCCACCAAGCAAGCAGAATATCATAGGATGATTCTGTTTTTGTTTATGGACAGGAGGCAAGAGGTTTTGATTGAAATTGCTCATTCTTATTTTACTCTCTATGAAGCTCTAAGCTTTAATTAAGTAGCACTATAGTCTACATTTCTTGTTTTCATTTCTCCTTTTGCAGGTCTGTTGGCAGAAATTTCTAAAGAAATAAGCAGTACCTTTGTACTATAATGTTATATTATGTTGTTTTCCTGTGTTGTCTATTTCTATTTATCTTCGGGGACGCCGGCAGACACCAGACGGGCGATCAGTCCTTTCGTTGTGGATTATTTCGCCCAGTTCCCCATTTTGGTGGATCCCCTTCATGGGTTACTGGTGGTCGGCATCGCGAATCTTCCTGTTGCCTTGCAGAAGCTCACCAGTTGTTCGGTGGAGATTTCTGCGAGCTTCTCTTCATTAATCTCATCTGTTCCTAGGATTTCCCAACTGAGTGGCTCATACATTGTGCATTCCGCCACAAGGTGGAAACTTGTTTCTTCTGCTTCTCCACATGCTGGGCATGTGGGATCTTCCTTTACTTTCATAATCGTCAGGTGTCTATTGAGTCCACAGTGTCCTGTTGCGATGCCTACTACTAGTCTTATGTTTCCCCTGCTCATTCTGAGTAGCTTGTGGGATTTCTTTTCATCATATGACTGTTGTCTAGTAATTGTGTGTACATAAATAGTAAAAAAAAAACGTGTGGCACTCGGAGACTGCCGCGGTAAAGCTATTGCATAGCATTTTTTATCAACATATGCAAATAATTAATTATTTAATTTGACCTCAGTTGACAACCTTGTTATTTTCCGTAATCATAGCAACCTGGTTGAAAATATTTTCGTTACGGAATTTCTGGATTCGCTCTCCACGCTCAAGGCCCGCGATAGAAGCTATGCAATAGCTTAATTAATAAATAAATAGCAAGTAAGGTTAGATAACCTTACTTGCTTTCTCTTTTTACTTGATTTCTTTTTATGTGACTAATTAATTAGTGACCTGATAACAGCAGTACGGTGTAGCGTCATCATGAATCAGGCTCGGCTTCACCTCGCCCCTCGCCTCGCTAGGGCGGCGGCGCCAGCGGCACCAGCAGCGGCTCGCGCGGGCGGCGCGGGCGGCGGCCGGGCGCGCGCGCTGTGCCGCCGGAGCCCGCTCGCAGGCGCGGCCGGCCCGGCCCGCGCCGCGTGCGGGCTCCGGCGTCCGGCGGTAAGGGGGACGAGATTGTTTCTAGGGGGGCGTCCGATTCTAGGAGGGCGGCACCTGGGGTAAATAAACATTTAATTTATAAACATCTTACATTGACCCAATGATAGATAAAGCAAGCTAGAAGATGAAGAAGCATGAAACGGGTAAAAAAATCGATTTTTAACTCGAAGGTAAGTACAGTTTTTATTGGAAATTCAATTAACAAATCCAATTTATTTTTAATCTCTTCACTGATCAAAATGAAATGTATAGGTAATCCTATGAGTCAAAAGCGACGTACAGTAATCACATGCTACTAAACGATTTTTTAAATTTTTCAACAAAAATTATATTTACAAGTGGCTCTAAAAATTTGCTGTACACACACTACACACTATCGTTACACAATAATTACTAAACGTCAAAACTTAATATACAAAAATCGCCCTTACGGCTCCAACTGAAATCGTTTGCAACAGTGCCAAACATTGTAATATACTAAACAGCTAAACTTTTTGACAACCTCCCTACATTTATTTCTATTTTAGCACTGCGATTAAAATATATGTACACATTGAATAGTGTTTCAACATAAACTGTTATATTACCAGCAGCAACAGCAATAGCGTTGTCAGCAGGCTGCGGGTCGGGTCGACGGGACATCGCGTGTCGTGATCCGCGCGGACGTCCGCGTCGTGCTCCGCGTCCGCCACGCGACACGCCCCACGCACCCGCGCGGACGGCTCCTGAGTATGAAGCTGAGGGATAGAAAAAACAAAATTATACATCACGCCTATAATAGGGGATCGGACAAAAAAAAACTAATTAGTCCGTCAGATAGATTTCCAAAAATTATTGGACACGTATTTTTTCTTTTTTCACGTAAACTTAAAATGAAGACGATACAGTGCTTCGAAAACTCGTGTGACGTCATATGATAGTACATTTTGACGACACAAGTGACGTTTCAAGCCCCACTCCAAGATCTTTGACGCGTTTTACCTTCGTCATTTTTTATTGATTTGATAAAACAAAAAACACGTATTCAATATTTTTCGATAATCTAACTTACGGACTAAACAGAATCATATTATTTTGACCCAGTCCGATCCCCTATTCCAGAAGGGTTAGGCAGAGGTAAGCCTAATAGTAAACCGTAATTTCGACAATTACGTTTAAGTCTCGTGTAATAGAGGGTGAGTCTATTACCATTAACCAAGCACTAATCTGGACTTTGTGGCTGCTACTAAGAGATTCCTGATAGAAAAACCGAATAACAATTTGCTAGATCCGGAAATCTAACCCTGGACGTCATGATCAGTGGTCGCAGTTGCGAACACTAAACAAACAAGGCAATATGGTAGTTGACAAAAAAAATCTAATTAGTCTGACAGATAGATTTCCAAAAAATAGGTATCGGACACATATTTTTTTCTTATTTCACGTAAACTAACAATGAAGACCGTGCTTTGAAAACGCGTGTGATGTCATATTGTAAGACATTTTTTACCGGCGCGTGACGTCACAACTTCACAAGCCCCCACTCAAAATTTTGACGCGTTTTATCTTCGTAAATTTTTATTGATTTGATAAAACAAAAAATACGTATCCAATATTTTTCGATAACATAACAGACGGACTAATTAGAATCATATTTTTTTAAGTCAGGAAACATACCTATTAATGTAGGTACATGTGTAGTGTGAGTGTGTAGTTTGTTGCATTTGATGTTTCTAGAAAATCTAAGATTATAATTTTTTTTTTTTTTTTAATGTTGCCCCACACTAGGAATTTTTCCTGTATCGTGGGTGCGTTCACAAACATAGAAAATCACATACACAAATACCCAGACCCGAAACAACTACCAGCAGGCCATACAAATATTTGTTCCGTGCGGGGATCGAACCCGCGACACGCAGCGCAGCAGTCCAATCGCTTAGCCACTGCGCCAACCGTGCCGTCAATTTATTGCAGAATTCTCAGTTTGTCTTTTCTTAATGATTGTACTTACGTATAGGCGCAGGAGAGACCGGTATATCCACCACGAGTTTGTCTCCATCATCATCCACTTGTAGAGGACTGTCTGGCTCTGACGCCGAGTCGCGAGGTCGCTTCGCTTCTACTGTCACTGGGGGTGGCGCCTGCAAAATGGAATTGATATTTAATGGTTAAAATATTTTCAGTTAGGTTTCCTTTACCGAACATGCTTATGGAGTGCCGAACATAAATTCAAATTTGAACTTCCAAAATCGAATTTTTTGTTATACTTACAACCTGTGGTAAAATTCCTAATTTCCGTTTACGTTCTCTTTCTTCCATTAATTTCTTTTCTTCAGATTTTTGACGGTCTGTAACAGGAAAATAATTGTTATGAATATCATAAACGGGATATTTACCATGTCAGTTTAAAAACAATTGTTATGAAATTGTGTGTAGGTTTTTTTTTGTGACATGCGCGCCATACTATTCCCATAACTGGACGCCCTAGGGTAGTTAGGACCCATTAATTACGTCGGACTATTTTTCGAGCGGTGGATTTGACTCGTGTGAGATTTGACTTGACAACCTCGGCCCCTATAACCTTCAGCTAATCATGGGACGTATATAATTCACATAATTATTGTAATTTATGATGTTTTAACTTACATTTTAATTCAATTTCTTCATCATCTAATAGCAAAGACACGACTTCTTTTGGCTTCAATGTGTCCGGTTTGAAGTTGCCTCCGCTAATCACCATCCTTTGAATCTAAAGCATAAAAATAGTTTAGTTCATTTGATTGCGTTAAGAAAGAAGAAACCTGTCTTTACTTGTAAATTAAATGCACAATATGAGATTGAATTAATTGGCGATACTGCACATAATGTAACGCGCCCGCGCGTATCGATATCAAATCAGAGTATTCAAAATCAGAGTATTCTTCAAAAGACCATCTCAGACACTAATCTGCTTAGTCCTCCTCCTGTGAGTATACCTTGACCTTGAAAGAGACTATGACCTTGTGTTATTTTCGCCTGTTACTTCTCAGAGTATTCAGTTACAAATCACCGTCCATCTAATTTAAAAAAGTGACAAAAAAAAAGTATTTGCAAAATAAACATAATTTAATATACGCCTTCACGGTATGGCCTTCTCCATTCTGCGTAAAGATCAATTTGATTATAATCACCACACGAATACACCATACTCTATCTCTCTCCACTCACCTCGGACTTCTCCCTCGCGCGCTGCATGATCCTCTCCTCAATAGTCCCCTTACAGATGAGCCGGTACACAGTGACCTGCTTGGTCTGCCCCAGCCTGTGCGCGCGGTCCATGGCCTGCTGGTCTACCGTGGGGTTCCAGTCTGAGTCGTAGAAGATCACTGTGTCTGCCGCTGTGAGGTTAATGCCGAGGCCGCCAGCTCGCGTTGAGAGGAGGAACACGAAGATGTCTGAGCGAGCCTGTAGGGTAAATCAAAAAGCTATAATGGGTGTATTTACACTTAATGAAGCCGAAAGAAAAAAAGTTGAGTTACTATCCGCCAATGGTGGCCAGCGGGGATCTCATAACAAAGTTAAATTATCACCAAATTCAAAATCAAAAAATCAAAATCAAAGCATTTATTTCAAGTAGTCCAATCACAGGCACTTTTGAATAGTCGAATTAAACTAACTGCGGCACTCAGAGATATCCAACGATTACTCAAGCCGCCACCCAGCAAAGGCCTGACATACTTTTGTATGACAAAACTGCCAAAAACCTTTACCAAGCGACGGCCCAAGCAACCACTGAAGCTCTCCGAGTGCGGCAGTAAACTACTAAACTAATGAAGCTAAATAAACTAAGCTACAGTCCCAGTCACAAGGCATAATAACTCGTGAGTGTACTGTAGTTGCCCATTCCAAAGCGTTGGAGCGTTGAAGAATTAATAAACGAATTAAGAAAAGAATGGTACTATGGCAAAAAGTCATGTCACCGTTCATCTCTTTGTGGACAATACGGTGGTCGTCACGGGAATCATTACTTTCAGAAGGGGATGTTCACCAAAAGCGATGTCAATTTGACAAAAGATGTTCATGGTATTAGAATAACTGTTACATACCTGAAAATCTGCCACCATGTCTCGACGAGCTGAAATCTTACTGGACCCGTCTAACCGCATGTATTTATGCTTTCTATGCCACATGTACTCCTGGGAAAGAAAAGACAAAATGTGGTGATTACTTTAAAGACGACTATGGACTATCAGACTGTAATAAACGACGGTACCCGATCGTTAATTTAGACAAATCGAGGTTTAGAAAGAGACCTTCACAAAAGGAATTTGAAAAGGAAAACGCATTACAAGACCAATTAACTACTTAGTAAGTAAGTAAGTATAGTACATTGTTACCTTAGGGGTGAAAGTAACTTATTTATTCCCCAAGACGGGGTTTGGCGCCTGAGCGCAGCGAGGGCGCTAATAGTTCGAGGGACTAAATAAGTCTTTAACCCGAGGTAAACACTGTGCTTTTCATTACGAATACAAGGAAAGTTGATGGAAATAGGCTTGCGATCAATTACCTAAATCGAAAGAAAGAAAAAAGAAATTGACAAAAAAATTTAAAAGTAAACATAAGAGAAACACTTAAAATCGGTTAAATCTAATCGGTGGATGGCAATAGGCTTGCTCCTAATTACATCGGTTGGGGGCAATAGGCTTGCCCCCAATTACATCAATTATTATTGATGGCAATAGGCTTGCTCCTAATTAAATCGGTTGATGGCATTAGGCTTGCTCCTAATTAGATTGGTTGATGGCAATAGGCGCGCTCCTAATTACATCGGTTGATGGCAATAGGTTTGCTCCTAATTAGATTGGTTGATGGCAATAGGCTTGCTCCTAATTAAATTGGTTGATGGCAATAGGCTTCCTCCCAATTACCTAAATCGGTGGATAGCAATAGGCTTGCTCCTAATTAGATTGGTTGATGTCAATAGGCTTGCTCCTAATTACATTTATTGATGGCAATAGGCTTGCACCTAATCACATCAGTTGGTGGCAATAGGCTTGCTCCCAATTACATCAAATATTTTGACAGCTGTCAGTAGAAAGCGATTCTCCCTAGGGCTGAAAAGTAGTACTTTCAACCCGCTCCGCAGGCATGTCATGACCTACTTTCAGAGTATGAGTAATGAAAAGTATATTTATTTGCTCAAACAATGTGTATACATACAGAACGGTGATGTCATGCATGCAAGATATTATTATAAATGATGTTCGACATGTTTGCCACCTAAGCGACGTGCAAATATAATTATGTTGTTTTAAATTAATTTCAGTAAATAAAATAATTCAGAAGGTTACATAGACTCAATAATTCAGAAGGTTACATAGACTCATTAGAAAAAAATCAAATTAAAGAAATAATAACAAATAATAATTTAAAAAATGACAAAGGACATCATCCACATTTCATACAGTTTTGGTCCAAAAGTAAAAGTGTCGGCCAAATAAAAAAAGTGTTTTATTCTGATAGAACTCGTACGCCTTAGAATTTTTTTATATGACACCAAAGCTGTAGCATCACTATACTTGGTATTATTTGAGTTCTAAAAATACTATATAAAGCTCAATTACCAGCACTGACTCACTGATTGACAGAATTGTTCTCCCAGATGGTGGATGGGGAGGTGGGTATATTTTGACAGATTCGTAAACAAGTAACTCTCGTGAGTATGGGAAAAGTGCCAAACCCCCCCTTTTCCCCCCCTTTCTCCCCCCTCCCTATCGTATCTCGGAAACAAAGAGACTTTACGGGTTTTTTTTTAGGGATTCGTATAGAGGAAGCTCGGGGAAGTAAAAACCATTTTTCAATGTTGACCCCCTTGCCCCTCTTCACCCCCCCTTTAGGCGGATCTCGCAAGTTAAGAGACTTGGGACATTTTTTTTTCAGATTAATTGAAAGGAAAAATGTATGAAAAATCAGGTTTTTTTAACATGAATACCACCAAGTATATTGGTGCTACAGCTTTGGTGTCATATAAAAAAATGCTAAGGCGAACGAGTTCTTTCAGAATAAAGCACTTTTTTTTATTGGCCGCCGACTTTGACATTTGGACCAAAATGGATGATGTCCTTTACAACAAAAAATTAAAAATGTTTCTGTTGTCTTAAAATTTGATTTCCCACAATTACAGATATCTACATTCATATGAATCAAACCACAAGGGGTATTGTATCACTTCCACACACCAGTACCAACTGGTTTGTGGAGGTCAGATAGACATTTACAATTCATATTAATATTAACAATAGTATAACTTTGAGTTTTGCTTATTTAACCTTTTGACCGCCACAGTCAAATATAGACGCAAGCCAAGAAGTACCTGACTGTACTGTGTGTGTAGTAGGTACTGTGGCGCTCAAAAGGTTAATAAATACTTTTTATTTATATAATGATCACTTACCTCTAACAAATCAATCATCTTGGTCATCTGGCTGTATATGAGCACTCTGTGACCGCGTTCTTTCAGTCTTCTTAACAACGAATCCAAGGCGGTTAGCTTTCCTGCATCGCTTACGAGTTGGTTTTTATCTAAAAAGAAGGAATTTGATTTATTCGAGATGGTCAAAACGCTAGTCGGACAGCGTCCGTTAAAAGAGGAATTGTGAGACAGTCACTCCCTGTTAAATATTGAGTTAAAATATTCAGCCGCATCCAGTTTGACTAGCAGCTTCAACAAAGTTGGGACAAGCCTAGGCAAGGGTAGATTACGATGATTACTTATTTGATATTGATTTGGGTGATATTTATTACATTGCTAATCCGAAAAGATACCAATCATAATAGGGATGTTTACTAACTAAAAAAATTATGATTCTAATTAGTCCGTCTGTTAGATTATCGAAAAATATTGGATACGTATATTTTGTTTTATCAAATCAATAAAAATTGACGAAGATAAAACGCGTCAAAGATTTGAGTGGGAGGTGGTGACGTCACTGCTCGCTAAGAAATGTCATACTAATGTCTTAGAATATGACGTCACACGAGTTTTCAAAGCACTGTATCGTCTTCATTGTTTGTTTACGAGAAAAAAGAAAAAATATGTGTTCAATATTTTTTGGAAATCTATCTGACGGACTAATTAGATTTTTTTTGTTAACATCCCTATTGTGTTTGTCTGCATAACGTGTAAAACTTGACTACAACTAAGATTTGAGAGTTTGTTCCCTTAAAATACAGCAAATCATTAACTATGAAAAAACAAACATCCAAAAAAAAACACATTAGAATTGAGAACCTCCTCCTTTTAGGAAGTCGGTTGAATATGTGAGCTATTTCGTTAGTGTTAGGGCCACATTAGCAGTACCTGGCACCTGTAGCTCGGCCCACCCCCAGGGCGGTCTGGCAGCGGCTGCAAGTCTAGTGACACAGCGCCAGCCTTCACCCGACTCGGCTTGTTGGTGTCGCGTCACGTGGTACGCGAAACTGCGCGACGCCGCGAATGGCAAGCGACTGCATGTACACACCTACATGAAAACAATATGTTATAACTAGACACATAGTTTTTTATTTTTATTGGGACATGCCCGCCACACTATTCCCAACCTCGTGTAAGCCAGAACCAACAGTGGCGACCACAAGAAAAGCGCCGAGACAATGAAGCCCGACGAAGTCCCAGAGAGAGTTAACTATCTTGGATCCCGCAACGAAATTAATCTGAAAAGAATAGCGGAGGAGTAGGAAAAACATAATTTCCACTGAGACATAGTTTCACACAGGTTTAAGGTGGAGACCGGATAATACAAGGAATAAACGGAGCCTTCATGAAGCCGTCAATCAAGCATTATGTACTTCAAACTTAGTAACTACGTAGAAATGATTGCTAGGAAACGAAAACGTTTTATTTGGAGTGGAAAGTTCCGGTTAATGGTAGGACTTGATGTAATAATAATAATAATAATCATTTTATTTCAGGCAACTAAGGCCCATAAGTAAAATACACACAATAATACAAAAATAACAAACTAATACATATTTAACATTAAACTGTAATTAAAACTAAACACGTAACGTCGGCGTCGTGTTTCGCTGCGAGGTGTCGTGTAATCGTCCTCGGAAACGTCGGTAAACGACACCTTTCGGCCAAAAGTCCTCCTTCAAAAAGGTCTGGAGATGTTGGGTTGGAACACGCACCACAAATGACTTAAAATTGATGTTGTGGCGCGATTCCAACCTTTCGACCCTCAGAGTCCAGTTGGTCTTCACTTTCAGATACTGCACCACTTCCTCAATCGTCGTGGTGTGATGCAGTCGTGAAACGTACAGCTGCGTCGTAGGCACAGCAGGGCGGAGCAGCATGTTAGGACCACTCGGTGCGGTACCGCAGAGGTTGCGAGAGCAGGACTTCTTCTTCTTCCTTTCCACTTTAGGGAAGCCTTCCTCATCAACCTGGCTCGTTCTTGGGACGGAGCAACGGACCGCAGGCTGGGCAGGTTGAGTCTGCTTATCCCCTTTTCTGATTTGTCGCTTAGACTGCAACGCATCAGATTTGCCGCTGGTGGCAATTTCTGCATAGGCACGTTTAGGGGTCGACGTACCTACGCGTGACGTTTCCGCGGCCGGTGTTGTGGCGCGGGTGACGACGCGCTATCGGTAAAACTGCCGATGGATGCATTCTGCGCCCCTCGGCGTGTGTTCACCTCTGAGGCCTCTGATGACCCAATTACGGAACCAACCTTGCGCAATAATGCTATTTCCGCACGTAGCTCAGTATTGGACTTTTCTGTAACCTCTAATCTGGACTGCATTTTGGTCATCTCCACCTTCAAGGTAGTGATGTCCTTTAGCAGCCGTGTAACGTCGACGTGATCGAAAGTGACGGGTAATGCCGGGTACATGTTGGTGAAACGTAATCACTACATAGTATAAAACAAAGTCGCTTCCCGCTGTCCGTCCCTATGTAGGCTTAGATCTTTAATACTACGCAACGGATTTTGATGCGGGTTTTTAGATAGTGATTCAAGAGGAAAGTTTTAATATATTTTTTGCACCCGTGCAAAGTCGGGGCGTCACTAGTATGAAATGTAACAAATTCCGCATGTTGTTGTGTTACATTTCATGTTGCGTTGCATAAGCTTGGACGGCTCATTCGTGTTACATTTCACGTTACGTTGCAACAATGTGTTTCAGACATAACGCACTCAAAACATTGTGTTGATGAGTGCTTTGAATAGTACAGAAGTTCTCCATGACCACAACTTACACAAATAAAGCTATAAAGACTTTTGAGTTGTCAAAAACAACCAACCGTAGCTTAACTTATAGATTCACTGATGATACAAGCTGTATACACGTGTTAAAAGAAAAATAAAACCTACCTTTTGCTGAGCAAAGTACAAGAAGGTGGGTAGAGGTGTGGGCATCTCGGGGTAAGAAATAGGTTGTCGTTCCACGAAAGGCACATCCGTCGGCTCCAGTTTAGGCACCGCGATCACACCGCCCTCTTCAGTCTTGATTTCACTTAGCATTTCCGTCTGAAAACAATACTGTTTTAGGCTAATTTGCTGTTTCTGTCATATCCTCCCGTCCGCTAATAAATCTCCAGGAGATTTATGACAATGGCTTTTTAATTGTGTCTATAATAAGGCGTATGAGCTCATATAAAAAGCTTAGGGCATATGGGCCTAGGAGTCTCTTCTGCGCAATATTACTTTCCAATATTTTTTCCTAATCATTACAACCTAAAGAAAGGCTACATTGTAGTCAGTTTGAGTACAGACAAATCTTTGTATTGTTTGTACTCCATTGTTTGCATTGAATAGTGAACTCTAATTGAAATAAATTAGAATTCAAGCCCAAGATCGCACCGATTTTTATTTTGGCGATGTTTTTAGGCACACATTGATCTTCAAGTCTCGGAAAATAGCCGAGTGTTAAAAATACAACAACATATGATAACTTCCTCCTCTTTTTACGAATTTATAACCTTCTGTTGGAAGTCGGTTAAAAATCAAGCTCAAATTTACCTGTCCTTCTTGCTCCCGCATGTTCCGTACCCTCAGCGCTTTGTGCTCGATAGTTTCGGGTGTGTAATGTATTGTGTGCTCCGTGTGGGTGTAGAATGGTCCACCTGAACGAAAAACAGCATAACTTTCAGGTTAGTGAAGCAAATATAATATTAATAGTAGTGTCAGTAACCATGTCAGTTTAAAAACTTATAATAAATCAGTTTTGCAAACCTTACCCGCCTTATTACAAGAGGTAGTTAAACCAGGTTTAACTTAGACCTGGTTTATCTCGCATGCTGTCACTTTCTTTCGAATATTATTGAAGTGAGACGTCATGCGAGATAAACCAAGTCTAAGTTAAACCAGGTTTAACTACGTTTTGTAATAAGGCGGTACAGGTCCTATTATATTTTTTAGGGGAATGTAAATCGATGGTTTTTACATTCGCTAATACACACGAAGTCTGTACCGGGTGCCGCTGGAAAATAACTTGAACTGAGAGGCTTGGAACTTCCTGAAGTTTACTGCAAGATACTACAAATAAATATGTTTCCTTTTCTCATGCTCATACACTATTGTCTACATTTCTCCTTTAGCAGGTCTGCTGGCAGAAATTTCTTGAGAACAAAGCAGTACCTTTGTACTCAAGTATTATGTTATGTTAATTTCCTGTGCTGTCTACTGTGTGTACATAAATTGTAAAATAAAAATAAATAAATAATATGTCCAGTAGCGATATAGAAGCTGGCCTATTTTGGGGATTTCATTGTCCCTCCTCTACCAAGAGCCGCTCCATTTAAAATACTGATATACGACTGCATCCGGTTAGACTGGAAGCCAATATAGTTGGGAATAGGCGAATAGGGAATATGCATAAAATTTGAAATGGCCTAAAATATTTTTTACTCGAATACTTATTATACTTATTATTGTAATATTATAATGAAAAGGATTTTTTTTTTATTTACTGATTATTTAAACCCCTAAAATAATATTCAAAAAGTGCAAAATAAGGGAGCGAAATTCAAACTTCCAAAACGCGCCACCATTGGTCGAACGAAATGTGACGTCATCTGACACGACATTGTATCCCGTTAGGGTATGTAGATGTTCTGTGAAACACCCACTGGACGTGTCATGTGACGTCACGCAAAGCGCGCGCAAAATGGCGGCGTTTGAACTGCTTAAATTTTTTAAAAGTTTTAAATTTCATTTTTAAAAATATCTAGAGTATTTTGAAGCCCATTAATATTTTTTTCTACGTTATAAAATAGTAAACTATTAATTTAAGACAAAAAAGAAAAACATGAATATTCCCTATTGTCCATCCTTCAGTCATCACAAAGCATTCACATTTGAACTTCGCAGCGTTTTCATCATCATCATTTCAGCCAAAAGACGTCCACTGCTGGACATCGGCCAACCCGCGCCTGTCGCCACATTGACCGGTCCCGTGCGTTTCGTCGCCGGTCATCGGTCCACTTATACTCCATTTACTATAATATTAGAATTTCAAGTTGACCGTTTTTTACAGTCCGTTCAACCGATTTTGACTTCTATACCGTAGGCATAAGGATGGCATTAAAAGCAAAAAGAATGTTACAATACCGACTGTTTACTGCAGCTACATTTTGTCTTGCTGTCAACGTAATAGAGTTCACAATCGGTTGAACGGACTGTAAAAACGGTTAACTTAAAATTCTAATCTTATAGTAAATGGAGTATAGTCTATTCAATAATTTAAAAACAAAAACTTCAAATTACCTTGTATCCACAACGCATCAGTGAACAGCATCTCCCTCCACATCAGACTATCCTCTTTCCTTCTCGCCAGTGTATCACCTCTAGGACACACCAACAGCATATCTTTCTTATTCACTCTATCGTAGTAGTCCGTGCATATCTCTGTCTCTGTCTCCTCCTGTTTGACGTCACAGATTGGCTTTGAGTTCCACCAGTAGTGTCGATGACGGAGTTTCTCGTATTTTTCTAGACATTCTTCTATGTGCTGCATGCTAAAATTTTAAAATATTTTAAGAAGATTGTAAAAATGTCTAGTGATTGATTATTATGTTTAGTTTTCTGTGCCAGGCTGTGGCTTTTAGTAAATAATTGTTTATTTTTCCAAGATTTACGAGGTCTAAATCATCAACAGCAGAACTAATTTTATTAGTTAGAAAGATACATAATTATTATCTTTGCTAAAAAGGAAATAATAATTTATTTAAACAGGCATTAAATCCCAAATTACATAAAAATATAAAGTTACTAGCAGTTGCCCGCGACTTCGTTCGCGTAGAAATTTTGACTCTCTTGTCTGGACTGCCTGTGGATGGTAACTATGTCAAATCGAATGCCAAATGCCAATCGAAGCGATTATATTCCCTTAAACCAGCCCTGTCGTAAAATCTATTCCTACCTGAAATGTCTTAACTATATTCTATCTCTCTGCCAATTTTCAGGTACAAAAAGCCAAGGATTTCATATGGACTTACGGGAGCCCTTAGTCCAGGTCTTCCTTACAAACTTAGCTTAGATCTCCTACTCCTAAACTCTAGACTTGTTAAATTTCGGGTTGTTAGTCATGTGAAAGCCCTCAGACCTCCTTATTCTGGCCATGTTGCTAAACTCGCTAAATCCGTTCTTAGTCAACGTCTACTAACTATAAAGTACCTTCCTGCCAAAATTGTAGCACAAAAAAGGAAGGACTGTCATACAAACTCGCGTGAGCCCTTAGACCTCCCTAGTCCGGCCCTGTCGCAAAATCGGTTCTTAGCAAACTTCTACTCACCTACTACGTCCCTGCCAAAATTCAAGTTAGTAGCACACAAAATGATGGACTTTTAAACAAACTTGCGAGCGCCCTTAAACCTCTCTAATCCGGCCCTGCCACAAAACCTGTACTTAGCAGAGTTCTTCTAACTATAAACTACGTGCCGCCTGCCAAAAATCAAGTTTGTAGCACAAAAAGTTAAGGATTTTCTTACGAACTTGCAAGAACCCTTAGACCTCCCTAATCCGGCCCTGTCACAAAATCTGTTCTTACCAGACGTCTACTAACTATAAACTACGTCCGTCTCAAAAATCAACTTTGTAGCTCAAAAAATGAAGGACTTTCATACAAACTGGCGAGAGCCCTTAGACCTCCCTAATCCGGCCCTGTCTCAAAATCTGTTCTAAGCAGACGTCTACTAACTTTAAACTACGTCCCTGCCAAAAATGAAGATTGTGGCACAAAAAATGAAAGACTTTCATACAAACTGGCGAGAGCCCTTAGACCTCCCTAATCCGGCCCTGTCACAAAATCGGTTCTAAGCAGACGTCTACTGCCTATTAACTACGTCTCTGCCAAAAATCAAGATTGTAGCACAAAAAATGAAGGACTTTCAAACAAACTTGCGAGGGCCCTTAGACCACCCTAATCCGGCCCTGTCGCAAAACTAATTTATAGCGGATGCCTACTGACTATAAACTACGTCTCTGCCAAAAATCAAGATTATAGCACGAAAAATTAAGGATTTTCATACAAACTTTTGAGGGCCCTTAGACCACCCTAATCCGGCCCTGTCGCAAAATTAATTCATAGCAGACGCCCACTGACTATAAACTACGTATCTGCCAAAAATCTAGATTGTAGCACAAAAAATGAAGGAGTTTCATACAAACTTGCGAGGGCCCTTAGACCACCCAAATCCGGCCCTGTCGCAAAATCCGTTCTTAGCGGACGTCTACTAACCATAAACTACCACCCTGCCAAAAATCATCTTTGTACGTCCAGCGGTTTTCGAGATTTCGTGATGAATCAGTGAGTGAGTGAGTGAGTGACCTTTCGCTTTTATAGATATAGATTTATATATCAAACACTACAAAATTACGCGAAATCACACGGATTTATGCGGATATGTGATTATGACAGCGGAATCTGTATTATTGAAGGTTATATCGTATTTATTGTAGAAAAATACTTTAGCGAAAGATAACCAATAAATAAATAACAAAAACAGAACTTATAACTTAAGTTCTGTTTTTTTTTTTTATTTAATATTTTTATTAATTAGTTCTTTTTATTCAAAAACTACAAAAAATACTCACGCAAAAAGCCACCCACACAGCATAATCCTATACACTTCTATCGGCGATAAATCCATGAACCTCGTAAACGCGAAGCACCCACTATCACTAAACACCCCGGTTTCACCCCTTCGCTCCCCATTGACACTCCTCTGCACATACTCGGGGGTGAGGATAGATAACTTGTTGTACAGAAGATGGCGGTTTGAAGAAGTTGAACGGATGAGCACGCATTCTTCGGCGACTAGCTTTGGTATGTGGTAGTCGTCTACTTGCATTGAGAACGGGGAGCGGACGTCTCGGCGTTCGAATAGTTCGGGATGATTGCATACCTGTGGAAGTTTATTATTATGAAAAAATTGATAGGGTATTTGAAATACAAGTACAACTTGGCAAACGCAAAACGACGAAGATCCGTATGTATATTATTTAGTTTTCTCAAGAATTCTCAAGATTTTCAAAAAATGGAAACAGTTTATTTTTGTAACACATTGTTCAAGAAAATGGATGTGTACTCACCTTTCTAAATTGCATAACTAAGTTCATAAGATTAGACGTAAAGTTCTTATCTACATTGTGACCTGACTCCGCCCCCACTGAGTAATGGAGCAGCTCTTCTATTTTTATTTTCTTTTTTAAAGCTGAAACAATATAATTAAAAATTAAACAACAATAACTAACAAACTCTTGTATACATCATACATAAATATCTTAAAGGGCCACAGGCTGTTTGACATACTGGCAACAGTCATCAAAAAAATGTTGCCAGGTAGAACAATACAATGAATTGTTCTACCTGGCAACATTATTAATTGTGCTATTTTAAACAATAACTTACCTATATACAATAATTTCTGCCTAATAGTAAGTGGACAATGCACCATTATCTCAATTTTGTCCGACAGTTCATTTTCTACATCTTTCTTAATCCTTCTCAACATGAACGGCTTTAAAATCATATGCAGACGTGATAAATGCTCTGAAAGAAAACAATCGTAAGATGTGGCTCAGAAACCAGTTTAGCGACTCCTGAAAGCCAGAAACAATAGTTGCAAATACCAGCAAAGTAGTAAGGCTCTATAGTTCGATTCAACTGTCTTGGATTCCGCAACCATGAAAAAGGGAGTTTTCATAGATAATTGTGCACTAGTAAATATTTAGGAAAATATCACAACATTTTGTATTCATTACATGCAAAACAACGTTCATTCGGCTCAACAAGTTTTCTATCTCTAATACACAAGTTAAAAATAGCAAAACATAACAAAAAAAAAACATATTTTCCATCGAATACTTACTCTCATCAATAGTACTCTTATTTTCAGCATGACTTTCAATATCCTTAGAGAACCACTCGTTGAACTCTTCGTGCGAGTCAAACAGTGTCGGCATTATGAAGTGCAGCAGAGCCCATAGTTCCGCCATACTGTTCTGGATTGGAGTACCTGAAAAAGGACTATGAATGAGACTTAGATTTTAGATTTCTGCTATAACGAAGGAAAAGGATGGGATATAGACATTTATTATTTTATTATTTATTTATTTATTCATTGATTGGCACATACATTTGTTGTAACAGGTAAGACCCAAGCTTACAAAAGTAGTCATACATTGTTAATAGTTCAGTTCATATTCATTTAGTTTTAACTATCACCGTCTACTACAAAGTTGTAACAAAACACAGTTATAAATCATCATCTATGTGCCTAGCCTTTACCCACCTATGTTAGGTTCAGCTTCCAGTCTAACCAGAGACAGCTGAATCTCTCTCTGGTCGAGTCGGATTGTCGTCCCATCGGACTATGAGAGAAAAAGAAACAGAGAATGCACCTGTGCCTGCGTACACACGCCTGCACTATATCTCCCGCGCAGATGGCTAATGTCCGCTGAGATTGGCGGCCGTGACGGAAACCGATCAGTAGGGCTATTGCGTATCTTTTTAATGACAGTGGCTATCATAAGTGTCCATAGATTTACTGTAAATTGGTTATGGTTTGAACATTTTTTTCTTAAAAACTCACCATTTCACAGTTATTTGATAGACACTCTAAGTTATCCACTGTCATTAAAAGATACGCAATAGCCCTGCAGGAGGACTATTATTATTACATGGAGCGATCGCCTAATAGACAACCCAGGGTCTTACAACCCAGTTGGTAAGACTAGTTTATCAGGCTTTCGGGTCACTGGCTCGTTCTTTCCGAGGTAAAATGGAAACTCGGTATGTCGGTGGTCAACACATCTTTTTCTTTCTTTCATCGATTCAACATCAATATTTAAAATCGAAAAACATAAAATAATCATAACACCATCGTACCTGACAACAACAACCGATTCCTACAGCTGAAACCAAGCAGCAGCTTCCACCTCATGCTAGCCGAGCTCTTGATAGCCTGTGCCTCATCCAGGATCATGTACTGCCACGACACGCGGTTCAGGTACTTCAGGTCTGACACCACGATCTGGTATGACGTCACTACCACGTGGAAGGCTGCCTGACGAGTGTGTAGGTCTTTGCGTTCCCAGAATTGACGGAGGATTTTACGTTCGCTCGGACTGCCCCAGTATGGTACCTGTAAGACATTTTTTTTGTTAGAGTAATCTACTTTCTGGATGACTGATAACAATATAGTAGTAGTAGATAGTTTCTTGCCTATTCTTGTCCATGGACAAATACGCTTTGGTATGGGTAACTACAGTACTTTAACAAGTTATTATGCCTTGAATTGGACCGTTACAGGCACTTTTGAATGTCAGAAAAACAAAGAAAGCGGAGCTAATCAGCTCCACTACACAGGGTGGAAGGGGTTCTCGCGTTTTTAACTTGCCAATAAAAAAATATTTGTGGGGGATCAGAATAATGCACTGAATACTTGGTAACCGTTTTAACGTCGCATCCGTGTCCCTATCACCTTATATATTCGTTACTATCAATTAAAGTTTTTTTACAAAAGTTAGCTTAAGAGCGTATGCTACCTCAGATTAGCAACCCTATTTGTGGTGGTTCAAACTTCGCTTGAAATACTGTTAGAATAAAGTTCTAATCAGCTTGCACTACAAAGCGGTTGTTACGTCTTTCGCTGCGGCCGAATAGTGCGAAATTAGTGGTATTTTGCGATTTACAAAAAAACTATTGATTGGACTAAAAAAGTAAAACACTATGATTTTAGTATGTTGCTTAAATTGTAGAATTATTTGTCAAAAAAATCTGAATGATGACATGTATTTTAGTATGGTTTTTACTCGTTAAAAGAATTTTTTAGAGGTATCTTCGCGATTTTTTTCTATCGAGCAAAGTTAGTTGTATTATGTTTTCACAACACTATGTCACTAGCATATATCCTGAAGAATATCATATATTTTTCTGGATTTGATTAATGCAGTGAATTATATACTTTTACACATTATAAAACTCGCGTTTGAGGTAGTATAAGCTCTTATGTGGTCGCACTAAACTCATCTAAGAATCAAATTCTTGAAAATCACATTATTACAGGTCAAATAACTCACCACTTTAAAATCCGGCACAAATCTCTGCATCTCCTGCTGCCAGTTGTGTAGAGTAGACGCAGGAGACACCACAAGGAACGGTCCCCACACACCGAGTCGTTCAGCCACGTGGCATAGAAACGCTATGCATTGCACTGTCTTGCCTAGACCCATCTCGTCCGCTAAGATGCCGCTGATACCCTAGGGGAGACAAAAATAGAGATTGTAATGTTGATTTAATGGGCAATAATTTAAAGAAAAACGTCAGAAAAGTGGTTGAGACGGACTTAACTCCTTCCATCGTCGACCCAGACCTCCGATTCATTCCGGTTCTGTCCTCAGATTAAGTACAAGAGTAGGCTCATTTCATATTAAAAAAACGACTTAAAAGAGGCCAACCCCCATCAAAGGACTGTGACACCCTAAGGTGATATTAGACAACAATGGCCTCCTGATATAGTTAAAGTATAGCTTGTGTAGAACACATTTCAACTTGAAAAGGTACTAACAATGCATCCTAGAATCCCTTTAGAGAGCAGTGAGCCCTCTAGTGCTTTAAAATTATTATCTAAAAGCCATTATTTTTCTCTGTCTCAATATTTTTAATATGATCTCTAAACAGACAAGTTAGACTAAACTACTCTTAAACTAGCTATAAACACCCAAAACTGTAGTCATTCTTATAAACCGAAAACTAACCTGATCGTACAAATTAGCCAACCAATTCATGCCCTTCAGTTGGTACCCCTTCAACGTGCCCATGAATATATCCGGCTGGTCATGATCCCCATTCTTCCTGTCATGGCCGTCAGTCACGTCGGCGCCGCCGTCGGTGTCGGTCGCGTCGCCCGCGCCGGCGTTGGAGTCGAACAGCTGCGTGCGCGCACGTTCGGCGCGGAAAGCCTCGTGAGCGTTTCTGGATGCGCGAGCTTTCATGGCTTCGCTGTCGGAAGAGGATTGGGTTAGAAATATATATGTATTACGTACGACATATAATATGTCGGATCGGTGTGGGTAGACTTGTGGCGCTTGCGATTCATTTTAGGTCCGTACTGATGACTGAATCCGACATAAATACAATAAAAATATGTGTTCTTGAATCTAAAGCTGAAAATGGTAAAAAGGGAACATAGCGTTCCTCTGAGAAATGAAGGTGTATCAATACCCACCGGGTATTGGTATTTCCCAAGACTAAATTAACTTATTCAAGAGTAAATATTGTCACAAAACTTGGCCATCAGAAACTTATTACACATTTCACTACCTGTTTAACGTGTTACCACGCCTTGGGCCGCGACGGGCCCTAAACTTAAAATAGTCCAACTAATAAACTACTTACCTATCATAATGATCAATAGCAGCCAGCCGGGGATCCCTATCCTCATCCAGCTGCCTCAGAATCCTATCAGCTCCCAATTCCAGTCCATCTTCACCAGAATTCAGCTTCTTTTGCATAAAATGCGCGTACAATTCCGTTTGAGTGATCAAGAAGTTTAGTTTGCGACGTTGCCGCTTGGCCTCCATTAGCTCTACGTCCATCTGGGGTAAAAGTTCTGTTAATCAATTAAACACTGAAGCTGGGTAGGGAGGGGAATGGAGAATAAGTTTAGAAATATAGTGGACAGTCGTAAATATAGACCTAATATGGCTTCGTCGCCACCGACAGGCATGGATGGCCATGGTAAAACGGGATGAGATTTTTCTTACTCAAAGTTTCCTTCAAAAGCTTGATATCTCTTAGCTCTCGTCGCAGATCGTTAAAATTTTAATAATTAACCATTTTTATTTACTATCGTGTGATAAGTAATAGAGGAACATCCCGCTCCCAGACGTACGTATTTTTATAAAACCTTTTGTTGTGAAGTACTTCTACAGATAAAGCTTCCGATTTTATAAAATTACGTAGGTCAAACAGCCACGGGAACTTGGACCATAAGAGTAATATTATTTACGAACAAGTTCACTTATGAAAGGTTACCCAATGGTAACAGTAACATTTTCGTCAAATATTATTGATTACTTACCCTTTTTTTTTGAGGGTGGGAAATTATCAAATGACACCGAGTGTCAGACTTCTTCTGACTAAAAACCACATTTATTATGTTCCTTCTTAGCCCTTTGTGCCGAGGCCGCGGTATCTCTTTCGAACAACCCGCAGCCCCGACGGGATTATTGATTACCCTGTACCTTCGATCAATAATAGTACTAGATTAAGCATCAGGAACAAAACTAAGTCGCTCAAGTGGCCACGTTTGCACACACGTAAACATCTACATAACATCTTAGAAAAAAGTTCAATATTATTTACAACTTCAGATGACACTTAAACATAAAGTTTAATTATCATTGTAAAGTATATTTATTTAAGCCCTTTCATCGGAGAAAGATTAGAAGCAAAACATTTTAAATGTAGCTCCAAAGTAAAAAGTCATCAGTACAAAAATATTCATTCTAAAATGAAACTTAGGCCCAGATTCAAAGACCACACTTTGACTTTACTTTGATGGAAAGATCTACTTTCACGCAAAAATATATTTCTTAGGCCCAGATTCACAGACCACACTTTGACTTTACTTTGATAAAAAGATCTACTTTCACGCAAAAATATATTTCTTAGTCCTGTCAAGCTGTTATTTACTTTCCAAAAATCATACTTTACTTAGTAAAGTCAAAGCGTGGTCTGTGAATCTGGGCCTTAAACTCTAAGCAATACGGTTAAAAGCATTTTGTGTACAATGTCGTGCTTATTCTATTGCGGAACTAGCGTTCCCTGTTCAAGAACATGAGACAATAGTTGGTGCGTTCTAGCAAACATTGGTCAAACAATTATAATATTCGCTGATTTAATTATATTTGCAGTTTAATTATGTTTAAATATTATGAAAAAGCACATAATGATATTAAATTACCGAAAAAAAGATATTCCTTCCAAAACCTTGGTGTTACGGTGGTTATTTACGCAGTTTTTGAACGCATACTGCGGCATTTTGACGTCTTAATGTTGGCTATGATTGGACCATACTAATTTGAAATAAGACCACAAATACGTTTGTGGTCTTATATTTCGGGCCGTTTTTGAAGCGCTTATCGGGAATCTAGTACATTATTGATCGAAGCCCTGTACACTAAGTTTCTATTATAAAAGGGGGGTATGAAGTTACCTTTCTCTGTTCCTCCGCCTCCCTCTCCATTCGTCGTCTCGTCTCCCTCTCGGCGCGGTCGTATCGCCTCCAATACGCTTGCATCTCCCGACTGAGCCGCTTACACCGCCATACTGTTTCCTTCATGTTTTTCTGGGACTGTGGGCAGAGATGTCTAGTCATTGTCAAATAATGACATGAGAAATTAAAACGAGTGTTGTGCTACAAGGGTTTTTACAAGACCAGTATTTTCTCTTTCATCATATTACTGTGTCCACTTAGGTGGAATGGGAACTGACGCTAAAATGGTTGGGACGTATTCAGAATGTATGGGAATGCTGATTCAGATATCGATGAAACATTTATATTTGGGGTTCTTCTTCTTAGCGTGTCGATGGCAAATCTTCACTAAATAAATTGTTTTTGAATTGGCCCAATATTCAGCTATACGAACTCCGCTGGCTGATGCAGTCATTAGATCGTCAAGTGTGCAAGTGCAGAATGATGTACTGAAGACCTGTTAACAATATTATCGTCGGTATCCCTTCCACCTTGTATATAATATAACACTTTCTTATTTGAGTCTTTTAAAAAAATATTATTGTAATTTTTAGGCGAAATATTTTTTGGTGAAAATCTTTGAAAATATTGTTTTTTTTTAATAATAAAAAGTAATACAAAAAGTTGTTGTTACCTGCATAGCAATATGTCGCCAATGCTTGCAGCATAAGGTCGCAAGTCGCTTCCTCTGCAACATCACCTCTCTATGCGTTGCAGTGCGGGCTCTTTGAACTTTACCAAGCTCTTTCTTGACTAGTAATAGCCAGTGACGTCTTCTGCGAGCCGTTAGGGCTTCCGGACTCTTTAGTGTTGAAAGCTTCTTGCGGCCTCTGGTGAACAAAAGTTAGAAGGTAATATTAATATCAAAGCTCAGAAAACAAACAGCTCTGTGCTAAACAATTCAAGAAAACCATCCGACTCATGAAAAATAACGTAGCAACTTCGTCCAATTTGCAACAAAGCAGTTTTGTTTAACATTAGACAGAGTAATCAAGAACTTTATATTACACTAGCTTTTGCCAGCGGCTTCGCTCGCGTGAAAATGACGATTTTCCATACAAATTTTCATCCCCTATTTAACTCCCTTAGGGGTTGAATTACAAAAAATCCTTCCTTATTTCCACCCTTCCTCTACATTATAAAGGGAACCGCTGTGCAAAATTTCAGCTTTCTAGGTCCAAGGGTTTGGGCTGGGCGTTGACGAGTCAGTCAGTCAGTCAGTCAGTCAGGACTTCTCTTTTTATTTATATAGAAGATAGATAATGGGCTGGTGTCCGCAACTCGACGTCCAAAGCGCGTATTTTGCGTACGGACTCAAGAACTTTACGAACGGACGATTCGACTTGTCCTCAATGTTCTCTCAACTGACCACACAGTTACCTCCGCCATGAGACACCGTCTCAGTTAAGTGGTAGGCCTGTAGCACTCTGGGGCTGCGGGTTGTTCTAAAGAGATACCGCAGCCTCGGACACAAAGGGCTAAGAAGGCACATGCCTGGTTTTTAGCTAGTAGAAGTCTGACACTCCCAACGCTCCGCCCAGAGCGGGAGAATACAGTTGATGATTTCCCACACTGTCAGCCTGTAGTACCGATTATAAAGTCAATGGTTTTTAACTAACCTGACTCCCGGCTTTTCAGCAGACATACTGTATTCATCATTGTCAGGTTCTTCCTTCAGATTACGTAATTGCTCTTCCCAGTCAACACCATCGGGCTAAAAAGATAAATAATTATGTTATTTGAAAGTATGTTTTATTTCTTTGGATCTGTGCTTGTTTGAGGTTAGCAAGTCAATGATCCATCAATGCAAAGCCTAGTCATTTTCTGAGTACATCTATTATATTTATTTAAGACCTTGTATAGCCTGTCTTCTTCAGGCGAGATTGAGATCAAGAGCATGCAAAAGGGCCTATGAGCAGACCAGCCCCCGTATTCACAAACACTTCGATTCGATTTAGATTCGATATGTCGTTTATTTTTTTTATCTTTTTTCGGCATTACGAAAGTGAGCGAGATAGAATTTCCGAAACACACAAGCTTCAATTCAATTACGAATCGAAGCGTTTGTGGCCAGGACCTTCGATTGTATTATGTAATTAGAAAAAATAATAATAGCTTTGAAGTTGCCATTCTTTCTACATGTATGTATGTAGGACTGTGTCGTCACACTCCTGTTTTACCCGACTGCAGCGAAGCCCAAATAAAAAGCTATATTTTTTTTTACGTTGTTTTCTTTTTAAAGTGAAGACTTGTCTTGGCAGTCAGACTCACGCACTATTTCTAATCTGTTTTTAGCTGTTTGCCTTCCACAGATGAAAAATAAATAAATAATACTCTTAGCTCTACTCACCATATCCCCACCCTCATTCCTGCCATCTCTGACCTTCCCCCGTCTAGCTTTATGTAGACCTCTAGTAGAAGAGCCCCTCTCTGCCGGTCTACCTCTACGCCCTCTAGTGGAGGGTGGTGGCGGTACCGGTCGGCTGATGCGACGCTCCGGATAACGGTCCACGGTGGATAGGAGACCAGCGCCATAGTACATGTAGCGGGAATTCTGAGGAGATTTGAGAAATCATTTATGTGTGATGAGATGAGATGGAGGTTAGTGACCTTTATTGTTAGTGAACCTGGGCACGTTTGTATTTTTTTTACTTTTTTTTTGTTTGTTTTTTTCTAATAAGAAGTGACTCTCTAAGACCTGAATGATCTTGTATGTTACTGTTAATACAGAAATATAAAAGATGGTGTGAGGCAATTTTTTAATAAATTATTTGTTTTTTTTTTTTTTGTAAAATACTGGTATTCAGCTGCATCCAGTTAGACTGGAAGCTGACCCCAACATAGTTGGGAAAAGGCGAGGCGGATGACGATTTTGTTTGAACTTGAATTTCTCACAATATCTGCCTGTACACACTAAGGCCCAGATTCACAATCATGACTTTACTTTACAGCAAAGGAGTCTTCACAAAGTAAGCTTTCAACTTATTTAATTTCAGACATTTCTTAAACACAAATACAATTTTCACTCCAGCCTTAGTATTGTTTTAAAAGTGGCATAATAATCTCCATACCTAAGTCTAAATGTATTTTCTTTGTATCTTTAGTCTATTGCTGAATAATGCATAAATCGCCAGTTAAAATGTACAAAGGCGAGTTTTCAAATTGATTATTTATGTAGTTACATGAAACCAATTTGCAAATCTTTTGCGAGTCAATGCCAACACATCCTTGAACATTATATTACTACTAGCAGTTGCCCGCGACTTCGTTCGCGTAGAAATTTTGACTCTCTTGTCTGGACTGCCTGTGGATGGTACTATGTCAAATCGAATGCCAAATGCCAATCGAAGCGATTATATTCCCTTAAACCAGCCCTGTCGTAAAATCTATTCCTACCTGAAATGTCTTAACTATATTCTATCTCTCTGCCAATTTTCAGGTACAAAAAGCCAAGGATTTCATATGGACTTACGGGAGCCCTTAGTCCAGGTCTTCCTTGCAAACTTAGCTTAGATCTCCTACTCCTAAACTCTAGACTTGTTAAATTTCAGGTTGTTAGTACAAAAAAAAAACAGTACATTTTTACAAACATGTAAAAGCCCTCAGACCTCCTTATTCTGGCCATGTTGCTAAACTCGCTAAATCTGTTCTTAGTCAACGTCTACTAACTATAAAGTACCTTCCTGCCAAAATTGTAGCACAAAAAAGGAAGGACTGTCATACAAACTCGCGTGAGCCCTTAGACCTCCCTAGTCCGGCCCTGTCGCAAAATCGGTTCTTAGCAAACTTCTACTCACCTACTACGTCCCTGCCAAAATTCAAGTTAGTAGCACACAAAATGATGGACTTTTAAACAAACTTGCGAGCGCCCTTAAACCTCTCTAATCCGGCCCGCCACAAAACCTGTACTTAGCAGAGTTATTCTAACTATAAACTACGCACCCGCCAAAAATCAAGTTTGTAGCACAAAAAATTAAGGATTTTCTTACGAACTTGCAAGAACCCTTAGACCTCCCTAATCCGGCCCTGTCACAAAATCTGTTCTTACCAGACGTCTACTAACTATAAACTACGTCCGTCTCAAAAATCAACTTTGTAGCTCAAAAAATGAAGGACTTTCATACAAACTGGCGAGAGCCCTTAGACCTCCCTAATCCGGCCCTGTCTCAAAATCTGTTGTAAGCAGACGTCTACTAACTTTAAACTACGTCCCTGCCAAAAATTAAGATTGTGGCACAAAAAATGAAAGACTTTCATACAAACTGGCGAGAGCCCTTAGACCTCCCTAATCCGGCCCTGTCACAAAATCGGTTCTAAGCAGACGTCTACTGCCTATTAACTACGTCTCTGCCAAAAATCAAGATTGTAGCACAAAAAATGAAGGACTTTCAAACACACTTGCGAGGGCCCTTAGACCACCCTAATCCGGCCCTGTCGCAAAACTAATTTATAGCGGATGCCTACTGACTATAAACTACGTCTCTGCCAAAAATCAAGATTATAGCACGAAAAATTAAGGACTTTCATACAAACTTGTGAGGGCCCTTAGACCACCCTAATCCTGCCCTGTCGCAAAATTAATTCATAGCAGACGCCCACTGACTATAAACTACGTACCTGCCAAAAATCTAGATTGTAGCACAAAAAATGAAGGAGTTTCATACAAACTTGCGAGGGCCCTTAGACCACCCTAATCCGGCCCTGTCGCAAAATCCGTTCTTAGCGGACGTCTACTAACCAAAAACTACCTCCCTGCCAAAAATCATCTTTGTACGTCCAGCGGTTTTCGAGATTTCGTGATGAATCAGTGAGTGAGTGAGTGAGTGACCTTTCGCTTTTATAGATATAGATTTGAATTTTCTCTACAAATTCTAACAGTTTATGTCAAATGGAACCTGAATCACATTGGTTGGCCCTTAAGAACTAATAAATGGGATAGTCTTTTTTTAAATTATTTGTAATGTTGGTGTAATCAACATTACAAATAATTTTTTATGTATATTCTTTTGTATGTGTAAAGTAATGCATCTATTTTTGGTTTAATAAATCTGAATATCTGCTGCAAATAAGAGTTGAAAACGTAATTCAAAAGGCCTCTTTTCTGTGATAGAAATGGGCTGTAATCCACCATTTAAAAACTTCTTGATCAGAACAATAAAATTAACAAAAAATTACACTAAAAACATGAAACTCACCCCTTGATCTTTATAGTACTTCTTAGCATATCTATTATGATATTTTCTCTCCCTCAATAACCTCCGTATTCTCATCTCTTTATAACTTGGAGAATCATCGTCACTGCTGGATTCTGATCCTGATGATAATAGGACATCTCGGAGCCATTCCCTTTCCTCACCCACTGAACTGAAGTTGTATAGTCGGAGACGGTCACTTTGGCGTTCTGAAATGGAAAAGAGAATTTGAAAAGAACTAAAACCCTTTGTCTTTTGGTTAATTCGTGACAAGTTCTGGAAATGACAAATGTTTTCAAATATATTTGGCCCAAAAATTAGCTATGCAAACTCCACTTGCTGATGCAGCCACAAGAGTTGTTCTCACCTATTATTTATGTATGATCATAGAGATCATACTGAATGACGTAACCAAGATTTTGTAACAATATATTGATTAAAAAGAGTATCTATGGAGTTTCTTGACCATTCTACTCCACAGATATCTACATTTTGGAATGGGCAACTACAGTACTTTCACAAGTTATAATGGCTTGTGTTGTGACTGTAGTTTTGCTTTTTTTTTTATTTTCTAACATTCAAAACTGGCAGTAGTAGTCTAATTGAAGTAAATGCTATAAGTTTGAGTTTGTCAAATGTGCAGGTGTCAGGATATGCAGTACAAGATGGACAGTGGGCCATTGTATGTGGAGATACATCACATACACTTATTGTATATGGAATTAGGGGAATATGTTTGGGAGGCTCATCAGTGCCAAGCAGTGAGACAGAATAGGATAATAAACAATAGTATGGGACAGTAAGGATCATAGCATCAGGTGGCATTCTGTGGTTTCTGCTTACCCCATGGGAAAAAGGTGTGAGTTCATGTGTATGTTTAAAACAGAATACCATAGATTTAATATACACATAATAAATTATAGATTATTATCTTAGTAATCAAAATATATTCAAATTCAAATTCAAATTCATTTATTGTTTGTCACAGGTGAAATATTAGGTCTTATGATTACTATATATTGGTTCGCTGCAACATACCTGTATGGTTTACAATTTTTGATGTCGGTTCTACATTTAAAACATTCACTACATTTTACTAAATTTCAAAATAATTATTCGCTCTAAGTCAACGTCCATCATTCATCATGCATTAATAAAGTTGTAAATTCACGTAGTCAGATAAACAAATTAAATTTTCTATTGATTTCATGATAATTACCTACATGATACATTGATGTCATTCACATATTATTCATAATTTATTTATTATCTCTCTACACACATATTATTCATAATTTATTTATTATCTTTTGTTTATTCTGTATATCAATGACATAGACAAATGTTTTAAAAATACTAAGTTTCTTGTATACGCGGATGACCTTAAAGCTTATAAGTCTATACAAACTGTTGAGGATTGTCGACTGTTCCAGCAAGATCTAGACAGACTTACTGACTACTGTCTAGAAAATAAATTACACCTTAGTCTCTCCAAGTGTAATTGCATCAATTTCACAAAGAATAAAACTGTTATTAATTTTAAATACTCGTTACATGACACAGTGCTCAGTAATGTATCTACTGTGAGGGATCTTGGTGTGTTATTTGATGATAAGCTGTCCCTAAACCAACATGTGGAAAAAATTATTAATAAAGCATTTAGGATGTATGGTTTCGTTATGAGGTCGTCCACTGAGTTTAAGCGGGTATCCACTTACCTTTACTTATATAAAACCCTTGTACGATCACAATTGGAATATGCCGTTCCTATCTGGAACCCGTTTTACCATAAATACATAGATGAGATTGAGAAAGTCCAGCGTAAGTTTCTGCGAGCCATGCACTATAGATGCCATAAAACGTATTTATCGTACTCTCAATTATTGGATAAATATGGGCAGGTCAACCTTGAGTCTAGACGTAAGTATCTAGAGGCCTCTGTACTGCATGGCATTGTTCATGGTGTTTTCGATTGTATTGATCTCACGAGCAAACTTTGTTATGTAGTCCCACGCACCGTTAATACCCGTAGTACCCGTGCTGGTACCCTATTTGCTGTCAATTCCTGTCGAACTAATTCTGGTTTACGCTGCCCTGTCCGTCGAATGGTTGAATCCTATAATAGTAATTTTGTTAATATTGATATTTTTGTATGCTCAAAATCCAAATTTAAATCCAATGTCATGAAAGTTATTATGAACTAATAATGAGAATGTAAGCTAATCTAGTTTTAATTATTTATATGTTTTAATTATTTATATGTTTGTTATTTATTTTGTTATTTGTTTGTGTTTATTGTTATTCTACTGCCTAGCAATTGAATTGAATCAATTTGAACTGTTAATTTTTAATTTAATTTATTTGCATGATGCTAATCTGGATTTTATTATTTATTTTGTTACTTGTTTGTGTTTATTGTTACACAACTGCCAAGCAATTGAACTGAATCATTTTGAACTTTTAATTTAATTTATTTGCATGATGTAATTAATATTTAATTTATTTTACTTTTTAAATTGTTATTGTTATTAATGTGATGTAATTATTGTTATTGTTTTTTTTTTGCCTATCTAGTGACACTCATTATCATAATTATTTTCATTTGTTAATATGCGGATAATGTAGTGGGCTGCAATATTGTTATTTTTTAAATTTATTTTTTGTCTGTTTCAACACTGTATATTGTAGCTGTTTATTGTCCCTGAATAAATAAAATAAAATAAAATAAAATATTATTACATTTATTCATATTATTCAAATTAAATTATTCATTTATGTCATACAAATTAAATTATTTATTTATGTCATACAAATTAAATTGTTTATTTATGTCATACAAATTAAATTATTCATTTATGTCATACAAATTAAATTATTCATTTATGTCATACAAATTAAATTACTCATTCAGTCATTGTCTAAAGGTCAATCAAAATTATCAATATTTTTGTCATTAAAAAAGTCATTAATTGAGTAGTAGGCCTTACATATCAAAAATTCCTTTAGACTTTTTTTAAAACTATTTAAGGTTACACTGCATTTTACATGTTTTGGAAGTTTGTTACAAATTTTCACACCTATCCCAAATATACTCATTTTAAACTTAACTGTTCTACACCTAATTCCACATAATTCATGTTTATACCGTGCACTTCTCAATGTCTCATAGTTATTTAAATCGCGTTTGATCATTACTGCTGCTTCATAAATGTATAATGATGGAAGAGTTAAAATGTGTAGTCTTGGAAACTCTGTTCTACATGAATCGGTTTGTTTAAGCCCACATATACTCCTAATACACTTTTTCTGGGCCTTAAAAGCATATTCTCTGTTGGTTGAATTGCCCCAAAAAAGAATACCATATTTGATTGTAGATCCTACGTATGCATGGTAAGCGCTCAGTAATGATCTCTCGTTAACAATTTTCCTTAGCATGTACAGGGCATATGAAAATTGGTTTAATTTCTTACAAACATGATCAACCTGCAGTTATATAACAATTTTAATCATAATATTTTTTTTAAGTTTTATGTTTACTAATAATCTATGGATGTTTTAAGTCCAAAATAGATGATAAATAAATAATAATAATAATAGATATAAAATATTATTATCAAAGAATATCTTGCCATTATTTCATTTATTATAATGTAATGATGATTTGTTTTTGAATGGAGTGTTGTGACCATCCCTCTACCTCACAGTAGAACACTTGAACACTTAATCATCTAGAACCCTAAACATAATACATGCTAGTATTTTTGGACAAAGAGTCATAAAGGGTCATATTAGATTTTTCAAAAGATTTGGTTTTGGATCACCAGCTCATCTCTCACCATTTTAGTGATAAAGTTTGAAGTTTTTATGAGTTGACAGAACTTATCAACCCAATCATGGCAGTGGGTGAAACCAGGATGTTGATTAGGATGTTCTTGTTCATATTCAAAAGGCAAGCAACTCTGTGTATTGTGCAAGTAAATAAAACCTTGTGTAGTTTCTGTCTATTTCTGCAGTGATGTTTCGAAGTATATGTCCCCCCTTAGCTCATCAGTAAGTACAAACAATTCAAACTGAAGCACTTATTACCAAACAAAACATTTGTAGAGATAGTTTATTAAATGTTATCTGTTATGAAAATGTTTCTGAGATACCTACTGTTGTTGACTAGATGGTATCATTATCATGGCTTACCTTGCTTAGTGGTCACCACCCCATGAATCATACGGTCCCCCTTTGACATCTCATTTCCAAAAGACTTGGCATCAGAGTCATCTTCACTGTCAGACGCCGCATCAGAGTTGAGGATCCTCTCCACCTGACTTACGAACGGGCGCACGTCTAAGGAGGCCTCCAGCCTCTGGATATGAACGGGCCTGGCAACCTCATGTCGTTTCAGCACCGTTTTCCCCACCAACTTCTCAGACATTGTAACTAATCCTGAAAATAAACCCGGATCCTATGTATCGAATGGAGCGATGAGTAAGCGCCCATAAATAAGGAAAAATTGAATTTTTTCGCTCGCAAAAAGAAACAAAACAGAAACGAATAAACGATAACCGTGACCACACTGCAGATATCACACACGACTATCGAATATATCGAATATCATTTCATACGTGAAGGGAACTTGGTGGAAAGTTGGACTTACACGAATTTTAGTTTCCTCGCGTTGATTACTTAACACAAAATTCCATAGCATTCACAAAATGGCGCACGAGAATATCCGACAAATCGCTGTCAATGTCGCCGCCCGAGCGGCGCAAATAACTACTCATTTCGTATTTGAGCTTGAAAAAACACGAACCCGCCATAATTGAGGAAGTTAAACAACTTACTGAACCACATTTCTATAACGCTATTGGTCCATAAAAACGATAATTAATTACTGACCAATGGCAAGCGAAATACACACATTATTAGCCAATAGAAGTCGTAGAATTCATTTGATGTTAAAAATGGTCACTGAGAACAAAACCGACTACAATAAACTGTCAAAATTAGTCGCGTTCATGAATTCAAGATGAAAAAAAAAGTTTAAATAAAAAACTTAAACCTGACTGCGAATAAAATCGCAGACTAATAAAACCGCGGTCTTAAAAGTAGAAAACTAAAAAATAAACCTACGATACAAAAAAAAACAGTGGACACAACCGTCTGGAGGTTTAAGAAAGATAAAAAGTATGAAAATGTGTAAAATGCAATTTGCGGCGTCTCGTGGCGTGCTTCGAGCGTGCTTCAAACATTTTCATACATTTGATCTTACCGCTCGCCGCCCCGCGCCTAAAACATCACAAGGGGGGTAGGTCTCAAGCACCCCATTACGATACGACAGGTATCGTTTAGGGCTATGCCAACGTCTTTTGCATGGGCGGATCGATGCCACACTGCCCACACTGGGCATACGAACTCCCTAGCAGTAAAAATAAAACATAGGCTGGTTGTGCGGAGAACCTGTGGCGACCATAACGGCCCGTTCACGACCTTGCCGCTGTGCAGCGGCAGCTAACTTCACCAGAAGTACAGCGTAAAATAGCAAGTCGTACCGAAAAGGGAAAACAGAAACGAGACAAACGCCACCCCCTGTACCAGCACCAACTATCACCTTGACGCTTAATGAGCCGGAAAAGCATCTTAGGACATACGATCCCCTCAGGTGCGTCGGATGAGAAATGCGAACAACGAACATTGCGACGAACTGTACTCGAAGTGAATGCTAGAGCTGAGATTGAAATAATGGCAGATTGATCGTCTAAAGTCTCCTTGTTTTTACTGTTATTATTTTGACCAGTGCGCTCTTGTTCCATCATAAAACAATGATGTCTGTGGTTTTGTCGATACCACCTGAAATATTGGATAAAGCTGTTTTTAATTTTCAATGATTTTTATACAAACCTACCATGCTGCCTCATTCTTGTTTTGATGTAGCATGAAAAATTACAATAAAACCCCGTAAACTGGGACAGACTGGGAGTTAACAATGTCAGAAGTGGAATCTAAAAACAAGTAAGGAACTGCTTCTTCTCAACTGAACATGTATTTAATATTGTTTTTCACAATATTAAACAAAGGAATCGTTCCAATCAGCCATTATTTTTATTTGAATAAAGAAAACGTGACGTCTGTGAAAGAAATGAAAACTGGGAATGGAAAACTAATAAACAAAAAAACCGATAAACACTTTTACATCACTAAAGTTAGCGTCACCTTGTACCAACTATACCGCACGAATTTTTAAATTGTTTTAGGTCTTATAAAAATTGCTTGTCGCTTTATAGAATCAATCATGTTAGTAATACATTTAAAAACAAACAAATCTTTATTACAGAATTTTTCATTATTAAATGTAAGAGTTTATCATGTTTAAAATTTAATAAGATTATTTTGACAGCTAATGCATTTCCGCAACAATTTGGCAGGGGCAAGTTGATTCCAAAATGGTGGCCGTTTGTTGTGCTTAAAAGTGATTTGTGATCAATTTTATATCTAAGTAAGTCTTTTTATAAGTTTATGTTGGATAATTGATATTTGTGAACGATTAAGCATTTTGTAGGTGTCCGTTCGATGGATATTTTGACAAATCAGCACCTGAATGACCTTTCGTTTTTCACTGCTTACAAAGGAATTTACTTGACAGCCTTGTTGTAGTAATATCAGTTATTTCTACACATTTTATACTGTAATCAGTGTAATCGAAATGCCGCCAACGCCTTCGGTTACACCGCAGTACAAATGCTTTATTTCCTCACATATTATCACGTTATAGTGTCCTGTATTCAAAGTCGAAATAAGCGCGGGACGTGTGGCTTGGCTAATGATTGGCGTCATAAACCATGAATTACAGTTTCTGTCACGAGCAATAGACCCTTTTCTTAGTTAGTTTTTATGGCGGTACAGTATTAGAGTAATATTGGCTTGGAATTAATTCTTATGTATATTTAGTGTCAAACAGAGCTCGTCTAGTAGTATCATAACCTAGAAACTATTCCGCCGGGTGCGGCGAATATTATGAGAGAGAATTCTTGTTTCGTGTCCTCAAGTTTTAATGCGATGATTTCAGATGTTAATTGCCTGTTGAATTGACAATATATTTCCAATTGGATTGGAATTATGGATGAAAAAGAGAGTTTACCTGAGAAAGCAAGTGAAGATGCTAATCAAGGATCTGGCGACGTTGCGGCAGCTGAGAAAGTAGCTTCAGCAGATGCTGAAGTGAGTGCAGAAGCCTCAGACTCCAGTAGGGATGTAAAATCTGTCAGTGATGTATCTAAGAGTGCAACAAAACCAGGAGAATGGGAGAGAGAGTTACAGAATCATGTAGACAATGATGTGATCACAGAGGATAGCGGTAGTGTTAAAAGTGATGTTGGTGACAGTAAGAGAGATGTAGCGGATACCACTGATGGTCACAGTCAGGAGGATGCTAAGGATGAAGGTATGTTTGCTTTTTTACATTTCAACTGACCTTGAAAAAAAGGATGATAAGTATTTGTCATCCTTTATAAACTACATACACCAATTTCCATAGAAGTTTTTTTAACTTTGTATGGCTAGTTATCTTCTACACTATGTTTTTCCAACTTCATCTATGTTGATGATTTGCTAATAACTTCTATTTACAATATACTTAAAATGAATACTTGACAATATGTTGTGTGAGATACCTCAAATAAGAAGTATTGAACAAACACACCAAACTACATTTTTAAGAATAAAAAAAACACTAAAATGGTAAGTAAAGAAAAATTCCTTAGATTGCAGGTACATAAAGTAAGATAACAATTGAATTGGTGTACCTTGTTCCGTGTGGTGTCGGACGTAAAGAATAGCACCATCCCATATCTTCCCGTGGGTGTCGTAAGAGGCGACTAAGGGACTTAACAGAGAATGGGCAGCAGCGTTCTCTGTGTCTTTGTAACAACCATACTGCGATCGCCAACCCGCCTGCCAAGCGTGGCGATTATGGCAAACCCCCCCAAAAATGCCTGGGGGAGGCCTATGTCCAGCAGTGGACGTCTTTTGGCTGAAATGATGATGATGACCTTGAACAATCTACCTTATAAATAGTCATGCACATCTTCTATACATATAATAAAACAGTAAAAAAACTGTGTCTGTATCTGTACATTGAATATATTAAAAAAATAATAATTGAGGGGGGTTTAGAAACAGTAATAGAGCACAAATCCAAAAAAAAAATCTGTCTGTTTGTTTGTACACGCTAATCTTCGGAACTACTCGACGGATTTGAATGATTTCTTTTTAGTTGCATAGGTATTAAGTCTGGGCAACTTATAGGCTATAATTTATCTTGCAAACTTGAACACCTGATGCAGAACCGCAACAGATCAGCTTAACTATAAGAGATACAAAAATGGTACCATAGTAAAAATTGTTCCACATGATGAGCATTTTCTGCTAAGAGAATAAATTTGAAGATGTCACTCATCTAAATTTCCACGTGAACGAAGTCGCGGGCATCAGCTAGTTTATTAATAAAATTGTTAACTAAATTTAAAATAAAATTAAATAATGGTTTATAGTTAAAAACAATAGGCACCATAGTAAATTTATAATATAAAACACCACTCTTGACTTTGTTCATGTGAATTTTGTAAATACAGCCCACAAGTCTTACTAGCCAATATTTTTTTTTTATGAAAAGGTTTAAATATTGATGATCATAATTTCTGGGTGTAAAGCTTCGATCAATAATGTACTAGATTCCCGATAAGCGCTTCAAAAACGGCCCGAAATATAAGACCACAAACGTATTTGTGGTCTTATTTCAAATTAGTATGGTCCAATCATAGCCAACATTAAGACGTCAAAATACCGCAGTATGCGTTCAAAAACTGCGTAAATAACCACCGTAACACCAAGGTTTTGGAAGGAATATCTATTTTTCATTCATAAACATAATTAAACTGTAAATATAATTCAGCGAATATTATAATTGTTTGGCCAATGTTTGCTACAACGCACCAACTATTGTATCATGTTCTTGAACAGGGAACGCTAGTTCCGCAATAGAATAAGCACGACATTGTACACAAAATGCTTTTAACCGTATTGCTTAGAGTTTAAGTTTCATTTTAGAATGAATATTTTTGTACTGATGACTTTTTACTTTGGAGCGACATTTAAAATGTTTTGCTACTAATCTTTCTCCGATGAAAGGGCTTAAATAAATATACTTTACAATGAAAATTAAACGTTATGTTTAAGTGTTAAGGTTTATAATCATCTGAAGTTGTAAATAATATTGAACTTTTTTCTAAGATGTTATGTAGATGTTTACGTGTGTGCAAACGTGGCCACTTGAGCGACTTAGTTTTGTTCCTGATGCTTAATCTAGTACTATTATTGATCGAAGGTGTAAAGCCATTATTTTATTTGTTTTTGGTTTTTAAACAAAATTCTTGGTAAATGCAAAGAGAACCTTTCAATCCTAGCTTCAATTTTCTAACCTTTCTGTATATAAAAGCTTTTTTTTTCGAGTAAAACACAGCCATTTAATTTCAGTTGATACACCAGACAAAGAAGTATCCCAAGACAGTGGAGCAATTACTGAGGAAGATAAAACAAAAGATGATTTACCACAAGAATCAACCTCCCAAGATGAGCCAGCAGCTGAAACTAGCCAAGAAAGTTTAGATGCAAGTCAAACTTTCACTCAACAAAGCCAAGATCTAGATGAAAGCAAAGAAGAAACTCTTGACGAAAGCCAAACATTCACCCAACTCAGCCAAGAAAACACTGAAGAAGCAGCTAATGATGAAAATGACACAAAAGATGAAGAAGATGTAGAAAATAAGGATGATGAAACTGTAAAAACTAGTGATGTTGTAAATATAGATAATGTTAGTGATACAGTAGAAGCTAAAGATGAGAAGGTAGAAGATGTAGGTAAAGATGATAGGAAAGACAATGATGACGATGGCCAGCCTCAGTTTGAGACGGCACCTAATGTGGAAGATCATCACCAAGAGGATCATACACAGGTAAGTTATCTTATTCATCCAATTATAAGATCACTTGAAAGACAATTCATCGCACGCACAATGGTCCACCTTAAGGACTAAGTGCTGAAACCTGAAACCCCACATAGAAGATAAGACAATTCATCTAATGTAACTGTTATCTTACCTTTCTGAGGAGATACTATCTTGCTCAATGGAATCTTTTTGTTGAAAAATATTATTTTATTAGATTCAGGCAACAGCAGTGTTGGTAGAGAGCAGAGGTGGCCCAGTGGTGGCCCCGGCTTACAAACAGTAAGTTGTGGGTTCGAACCCAGGAAGGCGCATGTGTAATTTTTTTTACCACCACTGCTCTAAAAGCATTGCATACCCATAACTTGAAACAATAGTGTGTAAGAAAAACCTCTATAATAGGTATCAAGATTAAATTCTATTTATTATTGTGTGCAAAATTGCAGTAATTGGTGCATAACAATCAATTTTAACATTCATTTGTATTTCTTACTAGCTTTTGCCAGCGGCTTCGCCCGCGTGAAAATGACGATTTTCCATACAAACTTTCATCCCTTATTTAACTGGGTTGAATTTCGAAAAATCCTTCCTTATTCCTTGTCTACATTATAACGGAAACCTCTGTGCAAAATTTCAGCTTTCTAGGTCCAAGGGTTTGGGCTGGGCGTTGATGAGTCAGTCAGGACTTCTCTTTTTATTTATTTCTTACTAGCTTTTGCCAGCGGCTTCGCCCGCGTGAAAATGACGATTTTCCATACAAACTTTCATCCCCTATTTAAATCCCTTAGGGGTTGAATTTCGAAAAATCCTTCCTTATTCCTTGTCTACACTTTATAGGGAACCTCTGTGCAAAATTTCAGCTTTCTAGGTCCAAGAGTTTGGGCTGGGCGTTGACGAGTCAGTCAGGGAACCTATGTGCAAAATTTCAGCTTTCTAGGTCCAAGAGTTTGGGCTGGGCGTTGATGAGTCAGTCAGTCAGACAGGACTTCTCTTTTTATTTATACAGATTTTATTTGTTAATGTGATTGGGACACCTATCTATCTGCCCCTGCGCATTAGACAGGGGTTTTTCAAAATATTTTTAAAAGGTTTCCAAATACATATAATAATAGGGACAAAAACCAGATCAGAACAAAACTACATGAAATCATTTTTACAGGCCCTTGACCCCTTTGATGCCCTCCTGAAAGATTCAACAGATTCTAGTCAAGCAAATGAAACAAGGGAGAAGTCTGACATAGGTGTAACAGTGAATATTGACGACGATGATGATGATCACCAAGCTGATGGGGATGTTCATGATGATGATGAAGAACATAATACAGGTAGAGTAAAATATTTTTGTGACATAATTTGGCTAAAATTGAATGGAATGGTAATTGTTAGGAAAAAATCATGATGATCATTTTGTAGAAAATTTTAAGATCTACAACTTTGGTTTGAGATTTTTTTTAAAAAACTTTCCGTTTTCGAGAAAAATTCAAAAAACCTCAAATTTTGACCTTTGACCTTGAATAACTTTTGTAGCACACAAAGGATAGATTAATATTAAAACTTTATTTGTAATGGTAAACCCCAGCTCTCCTCCACCAATATTTGGCTCTCCCGGAATTACTGTTATTTGACCACTATTTTTGTGTCTAAATTGACCGGACTATGTATAAACTTTCATATGCCTTAGAAAAAAAGCTGTTATTTATTTAAGGCTACAATTTAAATGCTCACCAAAAAAGATTTTTAGACCCTAGACTAAAGTACAGTAAAGTACTAAATAAAATATTTTAACTTCAAATAAAATAAACCCACCCTATACCGAGGTGCCTAAAGAAAAACGTTTTAAGTTCCAAAATAATTATACAATCATCAGAATAATTGTACGTGTTGTATTTATATTCTTTTTGCCTACCAAAATGGATTAATGCTCACCAAATCAATTAACCAAAATTATAATACGACCGTCTCGCGACAGTATCCTTTATGCCGGCATGGGCACCGGGCCGTAGGCCGACGAAGGAGGCCGGCGGAGACCCGGCACTTCGGGGACAGAAGATATTAGTGTTATTTAATATGCGAGCGAAGCGAGCGCGCGTCATGGAGATAAATTGAAAGTCGTGAAATACAATATTGGTGACATCTATGTGATAATATAAAATATTTGAAAGGCGTTTATTTCTGGTAGGCTGGTAGTTTCTGGTTTCGTTCTTTTCTGGTAGGCGTTTAAACACAAGCCTTTATTACCCGACTACGGCAAAGCCAAAGGAGGGTTATGATTTTGACTGGCTATGTATGTATGTATGTATGTATATATGTATGTATGTATGTATGTTTGTATGTATGTATGTATGTGTGTATCTTCATCTGTTCCCTCATAGCTTCTAATCTACTTATCGGAACTCGACTTAGGAGGTATCGTTAGAACCGTCTTAATTTTCCGCTGAACATAGGCTACGTGACGTGTCACAAAAAGCGATTTGGCGCCCTCTAGCGGTCAAAAAGTAAGGCTTAAAAAATAAAAATGGAGATAAACACGCCGTTTGGTATCATTTAAAAGGGCCTCACTTGTACATTTCCAAAATATTGCTCAAATTTAAAATCACGCCCTCTAGCGGACAAAAAGTCAAGAGTAAAAAAAAATATTTAACACCAAAATTGTTTAAAAAAAAAAGTAAAAAACTAAAACCCGACTACGACAAAAAAAACGACGCTGAAAAAGTATGAAACAAGATTTTCAGGATAGAACAAAAAGAAAAGCCGTAGTCACACGTTATAGGTACCAACCATGGAGCAAAATAACCAGTGGAGAAAGTATGGGCACGTTTTTGTTCTAAATCAAAGTCACTAATATACTGCGGGGGGAGAGGTACGTTTCGGACTCTGTGATTGGTTGACGAACTGACAACCAAATGACAACTCATTCTCTAGGGATTCCATAAAAGTAATTGAAAAAGTATCGATATCGATAATTGTTTGACTTATTAGTATTATAAATGATTTGTTTGCAATACAAAGATTACGGGTTCGATTTTGAAATAAAACAGGTGATTATTAAACTTAGAACACTGTATTTAAAAAAATATAAAATATTTACTGGTTTTTAAAATGGATTAGTTTTGAATATGTTTTTCTTATATAATCCTTTGGATTTGTATTACTTTTCGTATTATATGTCAGTCAAAAGTCAAAAATATTTATTTCAAGTAGGCCATTAACAGGCACTTTTGAATAGAGTAACAGGCACTTTTGAATAGTCGAGTATCAATATATTTTTTTGCTACACATGAAGCTAAATCAATTAAATGGTTAGTCGATTCTACGTCAAATTAGTTCAAATTAATTTTGTGTGTTAAGATCATGATATCACGAGGGTAGCAAAGGGGGGTTAAAATTTCGGTCATTTTTTTCCTAGGACGATCCGTTTTCAAGATATTATTTGTATTTAACTTATTTTGGTACAATAATTTAAAACGCCCATAACTCGGAAACGGTGCATCGTAGGACCATGCTTATCGGACCCTAAATGGTGTATATGGCGCAGGTTAACCCGATACTGCAATAAAATTGGTAATAAAAAAAATTAAGTCCTCGTTCCATAGCTAGGCTACACAATCCAACCAAATTTTTTTTATCCCTATCGTGTCAGTTTTTTCATAGGCCTTTGCCTCCGTTTTTCTGCACGCACGCCACTGCCAGCAATGTGTTCACATGCCGATGCGCGTATGGGCCACCTTTACTCCAAAACTAAAATTGATAACGTCTGTTCCATACCTACACTGGCCTTAAACATTTAAAAAAACATATTTGTCTAGGATTGCAATGATTCAAATAGATTCCAAGCAACGCGTCTTTTTGTGTAAAAGGCAGGCAGAGATATCATACACTTAAATTTTTTACTGTTATGTACAAGTTTATGCCAGTATTATACACATTTGCGAGTAAAGCCAAGGGAATAAGCATATTTGAAAATATAGCAATAATGAAACTAAAAAATGTAAGGTATTTTAAGAACTTATATTTTAAATTATATCGATACCATAAACCGTCGCGATACTGCGAACTCGAACATCACTATCATGAAAGAAAGAGACAACTGCATTAGTGCAAATCAGTGTATCAGAAAGAGACAGCAATTATATGATTCTTTTTTCATTGTTTTGATCAAATTGAATAGAAAACCACATAACTGTGCAATGTTATCCCATCTTTTGTGTAACTTGAAGTTGTAGTACACTTTCCACACCATTTAATTGCACAACTAGGCATTATTTTTCGTATTAAATGCTTTCAAAACGGGAGCGCGTGACGTTCGTGCGTTAGCCTACAATTTTTGCGACTGAGCAAAATTTCGCCGCGTACGCTTGATATAGCGTGTGTTTGGCGCCCGCGGTAGCCCCCGCACGCGCTCTCCACTGGTTATTGTCCTCCATGGTACCAACCTAAACACTTTAATACCGTGTGACTACGGCTTTTCTTTTTGTTCTATCCTGAAAATCTTGTTTCATACTTTTTCAGCGTCGTTTTTTTTGTCGTAGTCGGGTTTTAGTTTTTTACTTTTTTAAACACTTCAATTATTTTTTTTTTGTTTATAATAAAGTCATCCATTGGTTTTATGAACAACCTTTAATACTTTTATTTTTCTTTCAAGTGTCTGAACTGGTAGACGAACCGGGGGCTGATGAGGAAGTGTGCCTCCTGCCAGACATTGAGAGAGAAATATCTGAAGCTGACAAGGCTGAGGCAGAGAAGGTTTTAGCTGAGAAGAGGAAACAGGCCGAAGGTAATGCATACTCTTTAGTTTTAATGCGTGTTGGTACATCTAGATAGTCTACTGGATCATTCCTATAGCACGGAATCGTCAATCGGCCCTGGAATTTTTGGTGATTGTAGAGATCTACATCGGGAGCATGTCTTAGAACCAAAAAATTCGAAGACATGTGACATCTACGATACATCTACATCTACAATAAGCGATTCATAGGAAAAAAACGTGATTAAATTACAAGAGTGACACTAGAAATTTTAACTTTTCTTCGCCCACCCACATAATATTTATTAAGTTTGAAACTAGTAAACGTCAGATGTCATTATGTCATTTGACATTTGGGAAAGTGTTACCATTGTAAGAAAATAATTACCACCATGAGTTGCAAAAATGTTACCAATTTGACTAGAGTGGGAAATCAGGCTCAAAGTCAAACCAATGATACTGATGAAAATCTAAAGAACAAAATCTCGCCTAAGAAATTTGTTCAACAAATCTTTCACCCAAGCCTCTTCAATAGACAAAGATCAAATTCAGTGAGCGAAATCTCATTCAAACAATCGGGTTCCTCCAACAATCCCATTCTGCTCTCCTGCGAGAATGAGTCGGATGAAGTAACAGAACAAGTGCCAGCCGCAAAGCTTTCAACAGATGTAGCACAACCTCAATGGCAACGCGTTCCCACATCTAAGAAAAGGAAAATATCCGTTAACTCACCACCACCAGTTGAGTCCGCAAACCGATTTTCCAATCTGCCTGTTGACCTAACGGAAGATACAAAAACTGAGCCTAAACCACCAAATAAGCCCCCTCCTATTGTATTGTATGGGATTGAGGATCTGAACGAGCTCACCAAACTAATTGAGTCCGTAATTCGTCCGGAAGAATTTCGGTATAAAATAATAAATAAAAACCTATTACGCGTGATGGTTAGCACAGTCGATGTTTACAAGCAAGTCATTGATCTGATACGAAAAAAAGGACTAATCGGACACACTTTCTCTCGTAAAGATACGAAATGCTACAGAATAGTAATAAAAGACCTCCATCATACTACCCCTCACGATGCTATCATACAGGAGTTGGAAAAATCTGGTAACAAGGTCAGGGGAGAAATCATCAACCACCGCTACGGAGCAGAGAAAATTCCTACCTCTACATTTTTTGTAAATTTGGAACCCAGCCCAAATAATAAACTGGTTAAAAATATCCAGTATATCCATCACCAACGCATTAAAATCGAAGACCCACGCAAAACAAATACAATAGTACAATGTCAAAGATGCCAACAATATGGCCACTGCAAAAACAACTGCATGAGGCCATACAGATGTGTCAAATGTGGGGAGGGCCACAAAACCTCAGAGTGCCTCAAAAAAGACAGAAATACACCAGCCAAATGTGCCCTCTGCTCCTGCGACCACCCTGCTAATTACAAAGGCTGTCAAGTTTACAAGGAAATACTCTCAAGAAAAATTAAACCAAGAAGTTTCCCAACTGGCAAATCTCCTACTGATATACCACGCATCGACCCAACTCCAGATAGCTCCGCCCTACCCCAACGAAACACCTATCGCATATCAGAACAAAGCTACTCGGATGCAGTCGCTGGACGTACCAAAGATCACCCACGAGACAACGCTGCTACATCTCGTCACATAGACAACCCTCAACAAAACGTATCCGTTATGGAACAACTTTTGATCAAACAAAATGAAAAAATCGACCTACTCCTGCAACAAATAAGTACCCTAATGGGTCTTTTAACTACTGTCATTACAAAACTAGCATCATAAATGACTCCTTTACGAATTGCAATCTGGAACATCAATGGATTGGCTCCCAATATCCAAGAACTGGAGACTTTAATAAAAACAAACAGATTAGACGTGGTACTAATTTCAGAATCACATAGCACGTCCCGAAGCTCGTTCTGCATCAAGGGCTTCAACATTTACCATACTCCCCATCCCGACGGTAGTGCGCACGCTGGCTCAGCGCTGGCCATTCGAGGAAACCTGAGGCATTCACAGATAGAACAGTATTCTACAGTGCATCTACAAGCAACTTCTGTTAGATTGGAGGATCGAGCAGGCCCTATTATTCTCTCCTCAATCTACTGCCCACCAAGACACAAGATAACTTCAGAGATGTTTAAAACCTACTTTAACACTCTTGGCCACAGGTTCATTGCAGGCGGTGACTGGAATGCCAAACATACATTTTGGGGATCCCGTTGTAACAGCACTCGTGGACACGATCTGAAACGTTGTGTTGATGAAAATCAACTAAAACCAATATCTACCGGTGAAGCCACTTACTGGCCTAGCGACCCAAAGAAACTACCGGATCTCCTAGACTTCTTCGTAAATAAGGGCATAGACAGTTTACACACGACAATTGAATCGAGCCTAGACGGATCATCAGATCACACACCGGCGATACTTACTATTAGCACTAGTGAGCTCACTCGCGAAATGACCGAGTCTCTGACAAATAGCCGAACTGACTGGGACGGTTTCAAGACTTACCTCATTGACAACTTTACTACTACTATACCTTTAATGGATCACAACGACGTAGATAACGCCTGTCGATATCTCACAAATACCATTCAAATAGCTGCCTGGATCAACACACCCTCTCGATCCAGAGGTTCGACCAACCTCTCTCATCCACCAGATATCATGCAAAAAATCCTAGAAAAACGCAGACTTAGAAGAATTTGGCATCAGTCCCGTCATCCGCTTGATAAACTCTACTTTAATAAGGCAGCTAAAGAGTTAAAGGCTATAGTCCAGGAATCTACTAATTCGACGGTGGCAACAAACCTACAGATGATGTCACCTACGGGGGTTGGTGCAAATTCGCTCTGGAAGGCAACCAAAAACCTAAATAACCCTCAACAGTCATATCCTCCAATTAGGTCTCAACTTTCCTGGGCAAGAACTGACTTAGAAAAGGCCGAAGTATTTGCAATGCATCTGAATTCTGTATTCAAACCCAACGAGAGCGTTGCAGATGAGCGTGATATTGATGCAATATTAGAACAAGATCTGCAGATGTGTCTGCCCATTAAACCAACAACACCTAAAGAAATTGCGAAGGAAATCAGACAGTTGAACTTGAGAAAGGCCCCGGGGTTTGACCTGATCACACCTTCAATACTCAAAAATCTTCCCAGAAAATGCATTGCCTTCTTGGCTAGTCTGTTCAACGCTATCTTTCGGACATCTCACTTTCCTGACCTTTGGAAAATCTCTGAAGTTGTCATGATCCACAAATTAGGTAAACCTGAACATGAAGCCTCGTCCTATCGGCCGATAAGCTTAACTCCTGTACTGTCAAAACTGTGGGAGAGGATATTTCTTAACCGACTAAAACCATGCATGGACGTCAATGATGTTGTTCCACCTCATCAGTTTGGCTTTCGGAAATCTCATTCAACAATAGAACAGGTTCACCGAGTTTATGAAACAGGAAGACAGGCCTTTGAACGCAAAAAGTACTGCTCAGCGGCATTTCTTGATGTTCAACAAGCTTTTGACCGTGTCTGGCACAAAGGATTACTGGCAAAAGTGAAGGATAAACTTCCACACTCAATGTTCCTGCTCATCCGGTCGTACCTATCCGAACGCAGCTTCAGAGTTAAACAGGGCGAAGCGCGATCAAGATTGTTTGAAGTGGAAGCTGGAGTACCACAGGGTTCTGTTCTTGGCCCTGTGTTGTATAACATATTTACATCAGATTTACCCACATTAGACGACATAACAGTTGCAACATATGCTGACGACATAGCATACTTGTCAGTTGACGACAACCCAGAAACGGCCAGTAAGAAACTACAAAATCAGTTAGACGAGACACATAATTGGCTCTGTAAGTGGCGGATACGTGCCAGTGCATCCAAGTCTAACCATATTACCTTCACACTCAGGCACGGAAACACCCCTCCTGTTAGACTTGGACCTGATACCTTACCACACACAGATTGTGTTAAATATCTTGGCTTCCATTTAGATAGGCGCCTAACATGGAGGCATCATATTAAACAGAAAAGGGAGGAGATAAACCATAAGTTCCGCAACCTGTATTGGCTCATGTGAAGAAATTCGGTGCTCTCTGTAGACAATAAGCTACTCATCTACAACTCGGTCCTTAAACCAATATGGACGTACGGAATCCAATTGTGGGGCGTTGCCAGCAAATCAAACATTCTCTGCCTGCAAAGGGTTCAAAATGGCATACTAAGAGCCATAGAGTCACAGGACTCACTACAGATGATAATACTAATTTAAACTAGATAGTAAGACAACAGAAGATACTAGTACCATTAATGTTATACCAAACCACAACAATGTACCTTCTGGCTCTCAAAGACCTAAATGTAAAAAAGGGGCTAAGCAGAATGACTTGCAATTATTTCATCAAAATATTCAAGGTTTCTCTTCAAAGCAACTTGAAATTGAATTGTTTTTAGAAAGAACAAAGTTTGAAATTGTTTGTTTCACGGAGCATTGGCTAAGAGACCATGAGATGCTAATTAATTACGCAAATTACAGTGTGGGCAGTTGCTTTAACCGTAAATCTAAGATTCGTGGGGGTTCATTAATCTTAATTAAAAATTGTATTAAATTTAAAACTCGTAGTGATATTGTTAATCTATCGGTTGAATATAATATTGAACTGTCTTGTGTTGAGCTCGATAAGCATATAATAGTGTGCGTTTACAGACCCCCAAATTATCAAAACTACTCTATATTTGAGTCAGTAATGGAAGATGCTTTAGCAAAACTTGCTACTAGTCATAAATCTCTAGTTATCTGTGGTGATTTTAATGTTAATATTTTAGACAAAAATTCGAATACCAGTAGATTTTTACATCTTTTTAAATCATTTAATCTGTTAAACGTGTTTTCAGAACCAACCCGAATTACTGCAAATTCTGCTACATGTATTGATAATGTTTTTTGTGGTTGTGAATACTTGGAGAAATCCATTGTAAATTGCCTACCTTCTGATCACAGTGGTCAATCCGTGGTTTTCGAGTCCTACACACCAGTACAAAAAATACAAATTTCATCTAGACAAATAACACCTAGCAATTTAAATAAGTTTAATGATCATTTGATTAGTAATTTAGGCATTCCAAGCCAGATTATTGACAATGTAAATCTATTTTATGAGGAATTCTTTTCGGTGATTCTCACGGAGTTCAATAATACAATAAAAACGAAAACTAAATCTATTTGCCCTAAGTTTATGTTCAGTGACTGGGCAACTAAGGGCATTAGGAAAAGTAGGGAGCGATTGTTTGAGCTGTACGGTCTTAAGCCTTACATTAACTCAGAAACTTTTAATAAATATGTTGCAACTTACTCTAAAATCTTCAAAAACGCTTGCAAAGTAGCTAAAGCCTTATTCATTAGCAACAAGATTAAATCCGCCGATAATAAAATAAAGACGGTTTGGAAAATTATCAATAGTGAAACGAATAGAAATAAAAAAATTAATAATGATATCACTCTAGAGACTTCACGTGGCCCTTTAAATTCTAAAAACGAAGTTGCTCAAGAATTTGTAGATTTCTTCACTAGTATCCCACTTAAAACTACTGAAACCTTAAATTCATCACCCTTGCTTTCTATTGAGTTATTAAGAGCGAACGTTACAGCCTGCCCGGTTGAGTTTCAATTTAAACATATAAACCCCATAGCAGTCATTAAAGCTTTTAAGGAAATTAAAGTCAAATTAACCGAAGATCTATGGGGACTGTCGATTAAAGTTTGTCAAGCTATTATTGAGACTGTAGCTCCGTATTTAGCCTTAATATTTAATTTGTGTGTGGACCAGGGAGTCTTCCCGGACCTTATGAAATACAGCAAGGTAATACCACTTTTCAAATCCGGTGACAGTAAAGACACCAATAACTATAGACCCGTATCCGTTTTGCCAGTTTTCAGCAAGGTGTTTGAAAAGGTGATGCTTAATCAGATGCTCATCCACTTTAACACCAATAAAATCTTACATGAGAAACAGTATGGTTTCACCAAAGGACGTTGTACGACTGACGCCGGTGTCACCTTATTAAAACATATATTTACTGCGTGGGAAGAGTCACAAGATGCCATAGGGATCTTTTGTGATCTCTCGAAAGCATTTGATTGCGTCAACCACGAAACCCTTCTCATAAAGCTTGAACATTACGGTTTAGGGAAACTTGCGCTCAGTTTAATGAAATCGTATTTAAACGATAGACATCAGCAAGTACAAATAAATGGTGTCAATTCAACGGGCTTAAAAGTAAGTATGGGTGTGCCACAAGGTTCCATATTAGGTCCCTTTCTCTTTTTAGTCTATATTAATGATCTACCCCATTTATTTAAAAACCAACCTGAAATGGTATTGTTTGCCGACGATACTTCTTTAATATTTAAGGTAAACAGACGTGCCACAAATCTAGATGACGTAAATAACGCCCTACTGCAGGTTCATAATTGGTTCACCGTCAATAATTTAGTCTTAAATGGGAAAAAAACGAAGTGCATAAGATTTGCTCTACCAAATGTCAAAAGTACTGATTGTGACATAGTATTGAATCAAGAGACACTAGAATTTGTCGATGAAACTGTTTTCTTGGGGATAACGATTGACTCGAGGCTACAGTGGGGTCCGCATTTAACATCTCTTGCAGGACGGCTGAGTTCAGCAGCATATGCTGTTAGGAAAATCCGCCAATTTACTGACGTAGATACCGCGAGACTAGTCTATTTTAGCTATTTTCATAGTGTTATGTCATACGGTATTTTACTATGGGGACGGGCTGCAGACATCGAGTCTATATTTATTCTGCAGAAAAGAGCCATTAAAGCCATATATGGTCTACGAAGGCGCGATTCTCTGAGAGAACTGTTTAAGGAAATTAACATCATGACAGTACCTTGTCAATACATCTATGAAAACATCATGTACGTTAGGAAAAATCTGCATTTGTTTAGCAAAAGAGGTGATAGACACCACTATAATACGAGGAATAGGGACCAACTAGTTCAGCCAGGTTTCAGGCTAGCTAAAGTAGACTCATCTTTCATGGGGTACTGTTTAAAATGTTACAATAAAATACCCCCTCACATTCTTCAACTGAGTGAGACGAAATTTAAAACTTGTGTAAAACGCACACTATGTAGGCAAGCATACTATAAGTTGGGGGATTACATTGATGATAAAAATGCTTGGCTCAATGCTGGTCCTGCTCCACAACCTTAGGGGCAAATAAATCGACTATCATGTGAAGTTATTGTAGAGGCTGCAGAAGATTGTAAAAATATCTTTGCATTGTATAGATTCAATGTCTTAATATTGTATAATTGCATGGCACATGTGTGAGTACTATGTACTATAAAGCCACTTTTTACATTTAGTTATATTTTAGTGACGTTGCCCTGGTGGCTGAGAGAATGTCATGCTCACTCAAATGTCTCGCTGATGGTGGCGGGTGTGTCGGATCATTTAGTTCCCTTCAAAATGGTTGAGTTGAATGGTGCTGATCCATGCGTCATGTTCGTGAACGGGCGCTGTCAGTGGAGACTGGTCATTCCTTAGTTGCCATGGTGTAGATTTTTTTTTTTTTTTGATTTGTTTATTATATCTTTACTCTGGACGCTCTTAACTTGCACGTCTTGCTACATAGTTCTCACATAATATACCATCTCAACATGAATGATATAATGTACCAAGATTTTGTAACAAATTCTGATTTAAAAGAGTGTCCATGGAGTTTCTTGCCCGTTCTTCTTCATGAGATCTACGTTAGGGAACTGGCAACTGCAGTACTTTCACAAGTTATTATGCCTTGTGATTGTGACTGTAGCGTAGGAGTGCAATGCGTCGTTTCGGGAGTTGCTGCGTCGGGCTGCGCGGCGCCGGATGTTACCGCCGGCGAGTGCTTTGGGTGCGGGGGCGCGCGGTGGCGCGTGCCGTGGCGGCGGGTGCGCGGGGATCCGGGTCGCGGAGCGGCGGTTGCACGTTGCGGCGTGCATTTGTTGTTCCGTGATTCGGGGTTTCGAGCATTCGTTGTTGCGGTTTGCGTCGCTGCGTGCTTTCGTGCTTGCAGTGTTCGTTGTTGCGGGCATTCGGTGGCGTGTGGTTCGGCGTGGTGGCTTTCGGAATGACGTATTGCACTCGTAGTTTCGTTTTTTTTTGTGAAATGTTCTTCTGACATTCAAAAGTGCCTGTAATGGCTTAATTGAAATAAAGAATTTGAGTTTGAGTTTGAGTAAATGCACCCTGGTTTGCTCGGAATAGCGAAATTCACGATTTCCTGCAGGTGCCGCTCGTAAACTCTGAAATCGAGCGGTACAAATGTCAACACAAGGCACGCCTAACCATGCACCCAAACCCACTAGTGACTGAACTGTTAAACCCGACAGCGGTGGTAAAAAGGCTGAAGAGGAACCACCTTCTATAAGTGGGAGGCGCAGCACTGGCTGCTCCACCACAACGCCATGTATACTGCAACAAATTCGCTTATGGTCTGACGACCGATTGCAAATGTTAAAATAATAAAAAAAAAAAAAAAAAAAAATGTGACATCTACCCACTTGGTGGCCCATCCTTCTCCTAGAGAGGAGGTCTGAGTCCCTGCAGTAGGAACATTAATAGGCTGATGATGATGATCATGATGAGTTGAATAACATATCGATTGTTGCTACAATTACGTCTTCTAGTTTTAATCCTGACATTTAGGACTTCATCTTTTGCAGAAGCAGCAGCGGAAGAAGAAGCTAAATTGCCTGTAGATAAAACGGAACCTGATACTGCAGAATCCAGCAAAGATGAGCAGACAAACAGTGAGGTGGCTGGTGAACATGCAGAAGCTGACGTGGTCAATGAAGAGACGTCGCATGAAAATGGGGGAGGTGAGTTTAATAATCTATCTTTTTGGGTATTTTTGAACTTACCATACTTTTCAGTACCCATTCAGGGTACTGTTCAAGTTCACATCTTCATCGTTCACAAGACATGGTTAGACTCGCAATTTTAATTAAAAAAAGCGTTGCTCTTCGCTGCCAAAGCCAGCCCAGAAAGATCTGGCAAAATGACCTGGACTCTCGCTGGTTCGAAGTTGCGCACGAAAAAATCACCGAGAAAATTATGCGCCTTTGCCTAGTAGTAGAACATTAATGACTAAAGAATTTATTTCATCCATGAGTCAAATTACCATTTAAGTGTTCTTATTCTCTCTAAAAGTATTTACGTACCTGCTACTTTCTAGTGATGACCTAATTCACATTGTAATTTTCAGACAAAGAAGTTGAAAACGAACACGATGAATCAGCAGAAGCCGAGGTTGAAGAAAATGTCACCCCACACATTATTCAGGAGATCAGTTCTTTCGACAGTACCTGCGCACAATGTATGACAGAACAAGCATGCACCTACCGATTCTCAACCAAGGAGAGCGAGACGAACTACTTGTGCGGCGAGACGTGCGTCAAAGCCTTCCAAACTGACCACCCAGGACAGTACACAGTCACACACAAGAAATATCTCATTGAAGAAATATCACCTAAACCCTTGACCTGCTCAGAATGCGAAGAAAAAAAAACTTGCTACTTCTACTACAACTACGACGGCGAGGATACCAACTACTGCTCAATGACATGCCTCAACAGTATGATGGCCGACGAAGCCGACAAATATGTATTCAAGAGACGAAGGATAGTCGTTGAAGAGATTGCGCCTACAGAATCAGAGTGCTACTATTGTAACGAAAAGAAAAAATGCCAGTTCACATTCAATAGGTACGGAGAATCCCAACTTGTTTGCAGCAACAACTGTATAAAGAGCTTAAACGGCAAAGAAAACGGTAGATATATGGTTAAAAAGAAGAGAGTATCCAGGAAACAGCCACCGGTACAGCCACAGAACCCTCCATTACTTAAACTAAAAGTTATTAGCAATGCAACTGATAAATATTTAGACGAAGCTTATAAAATACAAGCAAAGACACCCGCGATGGTGCAAGCCGCGAGGGAAGAGAGAGAACGGACTTTTGTCAGAAAGTGTAACCAATGCTCACTTATACTCACCGTCGACGAGAAAATATTGACTTGGGAAACTATGGACTTCTGCGACGAAATGTGTTTAGGAAGGTATCAGAACAAAATCGGCTCAAGATGCGCGAACTGCAAGAATGCAGTCCAACACACAAGTTTAGGGAAATACTGCGTCAGATTCGGCTTCGATATCCGACAGTTTTGTAACTGGGCGTGTTTAGAGGAGTTCAAGAAAGGTTTAAAGATATGTTGTTATTGTCAGAGAGATATATCTGTCGGGCATCAGGGTTTCCTAGCTCCAGTGGGTGATAAAGGACAGTTTAAAGACTTTTGTTCACAAGCTTGTATGGAAAAGTTTGATCAGATGAGTAAAAACCCTATACCTCAGCCTGTATGGGCGAAATGTGCAGTGTGTTCCTTAGAAAAAGCGACGGCTATTGAGGTTGAAGTCGGTGAAGAACTGTCACAGAGGTTGTGTTCCGATCCGTGCTTTGCAGCTTACAAATTCGTCAATAATATTTTCCCTGGTGAGTTGCTTTTGAATTTTGTTTTGATGTCATTTTATATTGCCAGCACGCCCATTGTAAGATCATTTCATGTTTCGTCGTAAATTTTCCTTTATCTGTTATTGCAGAATGGATTTTATTTTGCAAGCAATGAACTCCATATTCCAATAATACGTAACAGTTCTTAATTCTCATACTGCCACCAGAGTTATACCATAAAACTCCTACTGCATTCAAACATACTCTTCCTTTCTCAGATCAATGCCGCTGGTGTAAAAAATACTTCGAACGCAAACAAAGTAAATGCTTCACAATCTACGAAGGTGCAAGTCCGCACTGTTTCTGCTCAAAGTCTTGTATGAATGTGTATATAAGCAATTCCAGGCATATAGTGCCTTGCAACTGGTGTAAGGTCAAGAAGTACAACTTTGATATGATCAGGCGGGTGCAACCGAATGGACAGGCGATCATGATGTGCTCACTTAACTGCTTGAATCTCTACCAGGTTTCTGTTAACGCTGTATCTTCCAGAAGGTTAGTAATCACATTTTTATCACTCTCGTCATCTTTGTACTAGTATTTTGCGCATTTATTTTTTATTTCTCAAAAACAATTCATGACATGACTCGCTCACTTATGTCGGAGTATTTTATTTCCGTTCGTCCCACCGACTTCGTCCCCGTAGTGGGACGAACGGGAATTCGTTATTATTTTTCCCGATCGTCCCACTAATTTTGTTGATGGGACGAACGGGAATAATATATTAATTATTTTTTAGTCCTCTTGGTCCCACCAAATAATTTCAGACATCAAATTAGTCATTTATAGTTAAGGCTCCTTCCACAAAATCATCTCAGTTTGATCAATTTTGATCGCTTGGTGTGGGAAATCTATGAAGAATTTGAAGCTTCCTTTTGGCTATTATAAGAGACGAGTTCTTTTTCTGGTGGATAGGTTTCAAGAATTTTCAAAATAATGTTTATATTAATGACAATCACCCGTATTCAAAAGCCCTTTTCCGCACAAATACCGATCGAGTTACGTTTGGCTTAGCCGAACATAACACTACAAACGATTTTAAACATTAAAAAAAATATAATTAACATCACCGTATGGTCTACTGGCGGACCTATTTGTCACATTTTCAACTTCAATACAAAATATAGCAGAAAAAAAATGTTAAAACATCGCAATTTTTACAAAATGTCTCGACAAATAAGATTTTTTTTCTATACCTTAGAATCACGTTAAAGAAAATTTAAAAACTACGTATTAATTTTAAGGTAACCTTCTAATAGAATCGTATTTTTATTTTATCAATAAACTATAATTTCATTTCGTAAATTGAATCCAAAGTTAACTATATTATCGACCGCGCAAACTCTATCTCGCCAGTACGAATCGGCCACTGCCAAAGGACGGACGTATCGCTTTGTGTCACAAACGCTCCGTGTTTTTCGTAAACATATTTTCGAGATTGTAAGCCGATTACCACAATTTGATACACTTATTAATTTTGATCAAACATGTTTTTTTTGCTAGTTTTTAAAGATTGCTAAAATTTTTTTCATCTTCAGATCGAAGTCGAATTTCACGATCGATTGTTGTTGTCGATTGTACTTCGATATATATTTTTAACCGACCTCCAAAAAAGAGGAGGTTCTCTATTCGTGTTTGTATGTCCGCGAATATCTCCGTCAATTGTGGACTGATTTTCAAAATTCTTTTTGTCTTGGAAAGGGTATACTCCCGAGGTGATCCCATTGTCACCAAGTCAGTTTCTGATGATGGGAACTCTGAGAAATTGAGGGCAACCCTCGAATATCATAGGCGCACATAACGTTTTCCATACATTTTCAGAAGCTGTTCAAGTATTTGCGTCTGATAATCATAATTTCATGTGGCTGCGCTGATGACGGAAGGTGCAACTCCTCAACGGTCAGGACTTGAAAGAAAATTCCTTCAAAATTATACGTACTTATGGATCGATAGTTCTATTCTTTCAGGCTATTAGGTTGAACTGATGATAGACGGTAAATCTCATTAACCGACTTAAAAAAAAGGAGGTTCTCAATTCGTCGGCTAGAAAAAATTTAGGTTTTTCCGTCATGGGTGTCGTTTTGATGGTTTTTGGGGTCGCTGATTACGAAAATGAGGTCAAGATGGCGCCGACGAAATTTTTTGGTTTTTCCGTCATGGGTGTCGTTTTCATGGCTATAGGGGTCGCTGATTACGAAAATGAGGTTAAAATGAAAATCCAAGATGGCGGTCAAGAATTTTTTTGGTTTTTCCGTCATGGGTGTCGTTTTGATGGTTTTTGGGGTCGCTGATTACGAAAATGAGGTCAAAATGAAAATCAAGATGGCACCGACGAAAATTTTTGGTTTTTCCGTCATGGGTGTCGTTTTCATAGTTTTTGGGGTCGCTGATTACGAAAATGAGGTCAAAATGAAAATCCAAGATGGCAGCCAGGAAATTTTTTGGTTTTTCCGTCATGGGTGTCGTTTTCATGGTTTTTGGGGTCGCTGATTACGAAAATGAGGTCAAAATTAAAGTTCAATATGGCGGCCAGGAAAATTTTTGGTTTTTCCGTCATGGGTGTCGTTTTCATGGTTTTTGGGGTCGCCGACTACGAAAATGAGGTCAAAATGAAAATCCAAGATGGCGCCGACAAAATTTTTGGTTTTTCCGTCATGGGTGTCGTTTTCATGGTTTTTGGGGTCGCCGACTACGAAAATGAGGTCAAAATGAAAATCCAAGATGGCGCCGACAAAACTTTTGGTTTTTCCGGCATGGGTGTCGTTTTCATGGTTTTTGGGGTCGCTGATTACGAAAAAGAGGTCAAAATTAAAATTCAAGATGGCGCCGACGAAATTTTTGGTTTTTCCGTCATGGGTGTCGTTTTCATGGTTTTTGGGGTCGCCGACTACGAAAATGAGGTCAAAATGAAAATCCAAGATGGCGCCGACAAAATTTTTGGTTTTTCCGGCATGGGTGTCGTTTTCATGGTTTTTGGGGTCACTGATTACGAAAAAGAGGTCAAAATTAAAATTCAAGATGGCGCTGACGCAATTTTTGGTTTTTCCGTCATGGGTGTCGTTTTCATGGTTTTTGGGGTCGCTGACTACGAAAATAAGGTCAAAATGAAAATCCGATAAAACGGGTTTGTTAAACATGAAATCGAAATAAATATTAATAAGTTATACTATAGACTACTGGCCCGTGTTGAAAAAATTATGGGTTATGTGAACCACCAGGTGACCTATCTAGAACGATATAAGAGCATAAAATAATGAGATTCAGCACTATCCCGTCACTTGTAAGCTGTCCAACCGAGTGCAGGTGAGAATTCAAACACTCGTAGGACATTTTGGTCATATATTTCTGTACGGCATTCTTACCATCGATAGATCCATGAAAAATAATAAGAAAACGTGTAGTGCCGTAAAAAAATGGTGCGCCACAAAGTCTTCTCGTTTTATTTTCCGACAATTTCCAGAGTAAATTTGGTCATTCGATTTTGTACGGCATCAGTTTCATACTATTTCAATATTTTCAATACTGCTTCTAATCCATTATTCCGCAACGCCGTACAAAAATCATGCGACAAGGGGAAATAATCGAGGGTTGCAACCCCCTCTCTTTCCGTGGTCAAGGGGGTGATTTGATGACGTGGCCTCGGCGCAAGGGCAAAGAAGGAACATGGGTTCGGTTTTTAGTCAGTAGAAGTCTGACACTCCCCTTCGCTCTGCCCAAGAGCGGGGGGGGTCATTTGATGATTTTCCACCCACCAAAAAAAAAAAAAAAAAAAAAGGGGGGTGATTTGATATATTTTTTCGATGATTTTCCACCCACCAAAACAAAAAAAAAAAAGGGGGGGTGATTTGACACAACATAAAATTAATAATTACAACATAATTTTAAAAGTATTTTATGCATAGATAATATTTTTTCATATGCCGTTTTCGTTGGTCCAAAGAAAAACATTTTTTTTTTCTAAAAAGTGATTGTTTTATTTATTCACATCATTAGAATGAAACAAATCAATTATATATATGTATCAATAATGTTTGAAGTATATATTAAACCAAAAAGTATACAAAACTGTTGATACTGGTATTGACAGTTTCAATTCTTGGATATAATATAAACACCGTTTCAGTTCAGTTAGACGTCATAGTGATTTTATCATATTATCAATAATTGTTCTCTACAAAAATATGTTAATGCCGTACTGTATCAGATGGCCTATATCAGTACCCTAGGCCTGTATCAGTACCCTTAAAATGGTAGCGTCATTTTCATCAGCCTAAAAGATATGGTCTGCATTAAAATGTACGGCATAATTTTTTCCTAATTTATTTATGTTAATACTATTTAAAACGAGGGATAAAATTTAGAAAACTGCTATATTTCATTAATCTATGATATTTAAACTTTTGCAATAATTTGCAAAAGAAGAATGGGTATTTTTTGTATAGACCCCGTCCCTTTCCTTGTAACACTTTCTCCTATAAATCAAATGAAAGAGCGTTAAAAATACATCATTTTATTGTATGACAGTAAATGTGTGAATAATGGGGGAAAAAAGTTATTCACCGATAAAGAAAGAAAATATATATTTTTTTTTTTCGTAGAACCTGCTTGAGTGTGGTGTCTATTGATAGGTCTTTTTAAATGACACTGAGGTTACTAAAACCATTTCTTCTCAAAGTCAATCGTTTGAAAGATAGACACTTCCAAAGTGCAAAAATGTGCCCCCACCCCCTCTAACTTTTAAACTAACTAGGTGAAAAATCTAATAAAAATATATACTGTAGATCGCAATAAAAACTCACAACCGAAATTAGTTTGAACGAGATATAGTCAGCAGTTTTTGAGATATAGCTCATTTAAAAAACCGCAAATATAACTTTGTCATTCATACAAACACTATGAAAAACAAACTTAACACAAAATACGTATTTATGTTGCCGCTTTAACAACAAATAATACAAATTAAAGGGGACTTCCCTACTACGATGATGCAGAACCTTTCATGTGCGAGTCCGACTCACACTTGGCAAGTTTTTTTTACCCAATTTTTTTTTTCAATTATTCACACGGTTACTGAACCGTGTGAATAATTGAAGAATTGAATTGAGGAAATGAAATACTTCTATGGTGTATTATATATAAATTAAAGTCAAAAAATGACTGACTAAGAAATCAGAATCGACGGATCCGTGTTGCTGAGAGGCCGCATTTTATCGTGGCACATATAAAAAAAACACTTATAATATTTTGTTCAATCCTAACACAGAGTGTAGTTAGCTTGGGGCAGTTTTCAGCAATAGACAGAGTGATTCAAGAGGAAGGTTTATAATATGTAGCACATTGCACCCGTGCGTAGCCGGGGCGGGTCGTTAACTAGTAAAAAAATAAAGAATAAATTCAATTCTTTATCGGTGAATAACTTTTTTCCCCAATTATTCACACAGTAACCTTGTGAATAATTGGAAAAAAATGAATTGGATTAAAACTTTGCCTAGTCGGACTCGTCGTACATGAAAGGTTCCGTACCATAGGGCACGCCACGATAGCGGCGGTAAGTCCGCTCATTGAGGAGTGGCTGAAGAGGCACCACGGGCGCCCTCTTCAGCGGACACGGTTGTTTCGGGAGGTACCTGCACCGAATCAGGCGGGTGGAAACACCTGAATGCTACTATTGCGAGGATCAGCCGGAGGATACGGTGGAGCACAACGTGGAAGTCTGCCCCGCTTGGGCGGAGCCCCGCCGTGATCGGCGATTGGCGGCGGTGACCTCTCGCGTCCAAGCTCTGGTGCAAGCCATGGTCCGGGGCGAGAGGGAATGGGAAGCCGTCGCCTACTTCTGCGAAGCAGTAATACTAGCGAAGGAGGTGGTAGAACGTGAGAGGAAGAGAACCTCTCGTCGCAGCCGCCGCGGGGACGCTCCGGGCGTCGGGGGCCACGTGATGGCTTCCAACAACCATAGACGCGGACCTGAGGACGGTGAGTAATGGGCTAGCTCGCCGCCGCGCCGTCCGTCTTAGGAGGACGACAGGCGTGTCGACGTCGAGTTCGTGTTCCACGCACGCCTCAAAGAGATGTCAGCAATATGGAAGGGGCCCGCAAGGGTCGACCGACGCCCGTCGGGGCTGCGGGTTGTTCGAAAGAGATAGAGCGGCCACGACATAAAGGGCTAAGAAGGAACATGGGTGGTTTTTAGTCAGTACAAGTCTGACTAAAATCTGGGTTTTAAAAAAAATGTTCCGTACCATCGTCGTAGGGTCTGCCCTTTAATTTGTATTATTTGTTGTTAAAGCGGCAACAGATATACACACTTTGTGATAAGTTTGTTTTTCATAGTGTTTGTATGAATGACAAAGTTATATTTTCGGTTTTTTGAATGTTCTCTATCTCAAAAACTGCTAACTATATCTCGTTCAAACTAATTTTAGTTGTGAGTTTTTATTGCGATCTAGAGCATATATTTTTATTAGATTTTTCACTCCCTTATTTTAAAAGTTAGAGGGGTTGGGGGACACCTTTTAGCACTTTGGAAGTGTCTATCTTTCAAACGATTGACTTTGAGAAAAAATGGTTTTAGAAACCTCAGTTTCATTTTTAAATACCTATCAATAGACACCCTACTCAAGTAAGTTCGATGAAAAAAAAAAATTTTTTTTTCTATCTTTATCGGTGAATAACTTTTTTCTCCCATTATTCACACATTTACTGTCATACAATAAAATGATGTACATTTAACGCTCTTTCATTTGATATATAGTAGAAAGTGTTACAAGGGTAGGGACGTTTTGCCCCTTCTTCTTTCAGTTTTTGTATTTCTCTATAACTTTTTTTAGAACAGTTTCTTTTGAACGGCAATACTATATAGCAATTGTATTTTACAATATCATGTTAAAAAAAGTTCCCGTACAGGATCAAATGACTTTTACAGCTTTAAAAATCAAGGATACGATGAAATAAAGATAATTATTGATATACATTTAAAATGAACAATAATTTTTTGACTGCAATATTTTTAATAGTACTTTTGAGTGCTAGATAATGTTTTGGATCGGAAGGTTGGAAAGACGGGGCAGGCGAGCTCCTAGATTTCCTATTGATCTGCGGAATACTTTTGATGCAGTTCTTCAGGAAATTCCCCGAACGAACAACTCCGTTGAAGGCTTTCACAGGGAATTCTCGTCACTTCTATCGGTTCATCACCCATCTATATGGAAGTTTTTGGATGAACTTCGTCGGCAGCAAAGCCTGACAGAGCTGAAATTGGAGCAAATTTTGTCTCGTGGATCACACAGAACTAGTCGGCCAAAATATAGGCAAACATCGGCAAGATTAAAAGATTTAGTTGAATCATTTGGGGAGAGACCACTCCCAGATTACTTACAGGCCATTGCTCATAATTTTGAATTCCAACAAATATGATTAAATAAATACATAAAAAAAACGAAACAAACAAAATGATTAAACGTAAAAAACTAAAAAGCATAAAAATTTAAAATAAATAATCATATCTATCTGGGGTCAAAGTCTACATACTGCATACGGCCAATTACCGTTTTTTTTACAAAATAAGCCAGCATTCCTTCAGGCGTGATCGAGATTCTTGACCTCGAAAGCACAAAACCTAACAAAAAATCAAATGTTTTTTTTTTCCTTCATCACGTATAATACTTAAAATCTGATTTTGTGTATAGAAATCAATGAAAAAAAAACAACAAAAAAAAACACAAAACCTATCAAAAAATCAAATATTTTTTCCCTTCATCACGTATCATACTTAAAATCTGATTTAAAAACAACCAAAAAAAAACGCTGGGTGTCAGTCCACCTCCACGTGGTGCCCGGTGGAAACGTGATAACGGCTAACGGACTATTTGAATGACAATGCCTACAATTCCATTTTTTTCCTGTTCATGTTATTTTACATTTTGTCTAGTATAACTTATTAATATTTATTTCGATTTCATGTTTAACAAACCCGTTTTATATATTATTACTAAATTTTGAGCACATTTTCGTAATCAGCGACCCAGAAAACCATGAAAACGACACCCATGACGGAAAAACCAAAATTTTCCTGGCCGCCATCTTGGATTTTCATTTTGGTCTCATTTTCGTAATCAGCGACCCCTAAAACCATGAAAACGACACCCATGACGGAAAAACCAAAAATTTGCCTGGCCGCCATCTTGAATTTTAATTTTGACCTCTTTTTCGTAATCAGCGACCCCAAAAACCATGAAAACGACACCCATGACTGAAAAACCAAAAATTTTCCTGGCCGCCATCTTGGATTTTAATTTTGACCTCTTTTTCGTAATCAGCGACCCCAAAAACCATGAAAACGACACCCATGACGGAAAAACCAAATATTTTTCTGGCCGCCATCTTGGATTTTCATTTTGGCTTCATTTTCGTAATCAGCGGCCCCGAAAACCATGAAAACGACACCCATGACGGAAAACCAAAAATTTGCCTGGCCGCCATCTTGGATTTTAATTTTGACCTCTTTTTCGTAATCAGCGACCCCAAAAACCATGAAAACGACACCCATGACGGAAAAACCAAATATTTTCCTGGCCGCCATCTTGGATTTTCATTTTGGCTTCATTTTCGTAATCAGCGGCCCCGAAAACCATGAAAACGACACCCATGACGGAAAACTAAAAATTTGCCTGGCCGCCATCTTGGATTTTAATTTTGACCTCTTTTTCGTAATCAGCGACCCCGAAAACCATGAAAACGACACCCATGACGGAAAAACCAAAAAATTTCCTGACCGACATCTTGGATTTTTATTTTGACCTCATTTTCGTAATCAGCGCCCCTATAGCCATGAAAACGACACCCATGATGGAAAAGCCTAAAATTTTCGTCGGCGCCATCTTGGATTTTCATTTTGACCTTATTTTCCTAGTCGGCGACCCCAAAAACCATGAAAATGACACCTATAGAAGGAAAGAAAAAAAAATATTATTTGTGACAAGCGCAGGAACTACAAAAAATAATAATAACAAAAAAGAATAGAAAGCTAAATAATAAAATAGAAAACCTGTACGAGGCCAAAAAGGCTACTATCTCAGCATGATGCTGCGATAAATGAAAACAAATACCGCAGCGCTGGTATTCTGATAGGGCCCACTGTGATGTCACCCATGACGGAAAAACCTTAAATTTTCCTAGCCGCCATCTTGGATTTTAATTTTGGTCTCATTTTCGTAATCAGCGACCCCAAAAACCATGAAAACCACACCCATGACGGAAAAACCTAAAATTTTCCTGGCCGCCATCTTGAATTTTCATTTTGACCTCATTTTCGTAATCAGAGACCCCAAAAACCATGAAAACGACACCCATGACGGAAAAACCAAAAAAATTCCTGACCGCCATCTTGGATTTTCATTTTGATTTCATTTTCGTAATCAGCGACTCCTATAGCCTTTAAAACGATACCCATGACGGAAAAACCAAAAATTTTCGTCGGCGCCATCTTGTTTTTCATTTTGACCTCATTTTCGTAATCAGTGACCCCAAAAACCATCAAAACGACACCCAAGACGGAAAAACCAAAAAAATTCCTGGCTGCCATCTTGGATTTTCATTTAAACTTCATTTTCGTAATCAGCGACCCCAAAAACCATGAAAACGACACCCATGACGGAAAAACCAAAAATTTTCCTGGCCGCCATCTTGGATTTTCATTTTGGCTTCATTTTCGTAATCAGCGACCCCGAAAACCACGAAAACGACACCCATGACGGAAAAACCAAAAATTTTGTCGGCGCCATCTTGGATTTTCATTTTGGTCTCATTTTCGTAATCAGCGACCTCAAAAACAATGAAAACGACACCCATGACGGAAAAACCAAAAAAATTCCTGACCGCCATCTTGGATTTTCATTTTGACCTCATTTTCGTAATCAGCGACCCCTATAGCCATGAAAACGACACCCATGACGGAAAAACCAAAAATTTTCGTCGGCGCCATCTTGATTTTCATTTTGACTTCATTTTCGTAATCAGCGACCTCAAAAAACCATGAAAACGACACCCATGACGGAAAAACCTAAAATTTTCCTAGCCGACGAATTGAGAACCTATAATTTTGAAGGAATTTTCTTTCAAGTCCTGACCGTTGAGGAGTTGCACCTTCCGTCATCAACGCAGCCACATGAAATTATGATTATCAGACGCAAATACTTGAACAGCTTCTGAAAATGTATGGAAAACGTTATGTGCGTCTATGATATTCGAGGGTTGCCCTCAATTTCTCAGAGTTCCCATCATCAGAAACTGACTTGGTGACATTGGGACCACCTTGGGAGTATACTTTTTCAAACAAAAAAATAATTTTGAAAATCGGTCCAGAATTGTCGGAGATATGCGCGGACACACATAAAAAAAACATACGAATAGAGAACCTACTTCCTTTTTAGAAGTCGGTTAAAAAGAGACGGAAACATTATTTATTTTTGACGTGTTAAAGTGCTTTCACAACCAATTTACAACAAATATTAAAATCTGTGATTAAAATAGATATCATAATTTTTTATTTTAATTCATCTAACACCAAATTGAACCATTTTTATGTTGATTGATATACTGTACCTATACACAACACACATTCCAGACTTTTTTCAAAGCCGTACGCGTGTACTTACTTACTATAAAATTATGTCACTTAAAATAATAATCTTATAAATGATCAAATTTTTCAACCGTAGTACAACGCTCGAAATGCCCGTGTGTGCGTTCGTCGGTGTTATCGCTGCACACAAACATAGCATCGCACCGAAATTGCCTAAAGTTCCGCAAGTCTTGTCTGTACAAGGCCCCTTAAGAGTTAGGACAGTGAACTCTCACAAAGTACTAGGAGGCCAGAAATATAGGAGGTATTGTATTATTGAAAATAGGAATCTCATAGTCAAAATATGTGGTACGTTATGAGACTTTACTTTCCTTGTTTCTCATCACCAACAAAAAAAACTGCATGTTATTAGAAAGGTATAAAGATTTCACTATAACATGGCTATTTCCAATAATACAATAACTCCTACACATTTCTGGCCTCCTGGTAGTGCGTAACACTGCTATCATTTTTGTACGCCTGTACTGTACCATTCTTCCAATTAAATTGTTAGTATTTTTACGAAATTCCCCTTTTTTCCTACTTTTCAATAATGGTAGCCCAAAATCAAATATCTCTTTTGAAAGTAAACTACGAAACTGCGATTCAACATTTTACAAACAAAATTATTTAGTGGGACGAATGGCACTAATCTAAGAACATATTCCCATTCGTCCCCCTAAAATCATGAATGGGACGATCCGGAACAAAAATATTATTTTTGTAAATTCCCGTTCGTCCCACTACGGGGACGAAGTCAGTGGGACGCACGGGAATACTCCCTTATGTCGTCAAACTTCGCTAGAATAGTCCGACGCGATGTCTTTGTCAATTCTATTTCATGAGTATAAAACGGGCAGGCTCAAGCCTATTCGTCGTCGATACGTGTTGTTCCTATTTTAAAGACCAGTTAAGAGGCCTATTGTGTCACATAAGGCCAAAAAAAGAAAGTTAGTAATTTACTGACCCAATAAATATCATTTAAACAAAATTGCATGACTCCATAGTTACTGTTGAGTTTTAGCCTCCATGGGCTCTGTATTCATTATGAACTTGTTATTATCTAAGTACTAAAAAAACCATTATTTTCAGAACAAAATGTGATATGTGTAAGCGGACTTCGCTGGCGCAGTACCATTTAACGATGTCCGATGCGACAGTTAGAAATTTCTGCACCTACCAGTGCGTTATGACATTCCAGGTTAGTCAGCTTATCTAATTTTACATAGACTGATTTTGTGGTCCAGAATCTAGTCTTTATAGTCTGAAATGAAAACTAGGAAGGCATGAGGTCCTGGGTTCGAAGTCGGCAAATTATTATTGAAAATTTTCTCTCTAGTAGCTACAGAGTCTGATATTTTGTGCCCGGTTGATGGCAAAAGGCTCGCTACTTAAACATAACTGGCGAAATCTGGGTGTACTATTGGGTACACCTGTGCCTAACCCACTAACTAACCACTTCACTAACAACACTAACCCATTAGTGTTTACAAGTGTGATGTTATGTATGCTAAAACTAAGAAGAGGCTGAAGCCCATAAATCCTCTGCCTCTGCTTTGTATGCTAAATTCAATTCAGACTATTCGATACTGAGAAGTCGGACGTAACCGGTAGCAGTATAAAAACAACATCACCTGCTTAGCATTATTAGAAGCAACTACAAATCACTTAACTTGGCCCTGAAAATCAAGTCAAAATTGAGAGCCACTTCACCATTTTCTTTATATTTAAAACCATCACATCAAAATATTAAACTGTTATAAAATGCGCAGGGACAATACTCAAAACATCCACTAATGCCGGGCGAGTCTATCGACCAGCAGAAAGCGGTACCCACTGGAGCGCCCCGGCGGACATACCCCACTGCTGGCAAAAACAATGGTAACACCTTTTAGAGTTATTTTTTATAGCTGCACAAAATATCAAGAATCTTTTGCTCAAGATCGGAACTAACACTCCCTTCTTTTGTAAAGTATATAATAATATGTATAAAGATATACTTTATTTTGAAATTGCATTTTCAACAAACAAACCTTTCAAGTTTATTCATTTGAATATGATGTAAAGATTATGTAGATACATATTAGTGTTGTTGCAGCAAAAGATCCATGCAGATTTGTAGATTTTACGAAAACTAAATTGGCATGTGATGATAGGTTCCTAGAAGGGACCTCTAGGTCTATTTGTTACATTCAAGTCTAACTTGTATAATTCTCCTCTCACAGCAACAACAAAAACCCAACAGCGAACCGGCGGCATGCCTGTTATCTCAAGCGTACAGTCCCTCGCCACACCACCACCCCTCATGCCTTCCATGACGCGGCAGAAGTCCAAGCGCCTACAACAAGTACAACAACAACAGCCCCCGCCCGAGCCAGAACCCCCCGCAGCTCCCAAGACCCCCCCTCCCCCTCCCAAACCGCCTACACCCCCTCCACCACCTCCCCCAAAAATATACAACCATGTTATAGTTAAAACCTTACCTCCACAAGAAGTAGCAAACAAAGCTACTATGTCCAAACCCATGATGGTCTCAAAAGGAGTTTCCTGTCGACCGCATCCCTGCACAAAGGAGTGTCAGACAGATCCTAGTTTAGAACGTCGAGTACTTATCCCTGTTCCCGTCCCTATTTACGTTCCTGTACCGTGCGCTATGTGGTCGATACCCTTCCCTGTACCCGTGCCTATTCCTATACCCATCCCGACCCCTATCTTCATCCCTACGACTAGGAATAGTGCTAAAGGCATCATGAAGGAGATTAATAAGATCCATGAAAAGATGCCGACGGATCCCTTCGAAGCTGAACTGTTGATGATGGCAGAGATGGTGGCTGGGGACAAGAAGAAGGATCAGAGTGATTCGGATACGGATGACGATAACGGTATGTTGAAATATTGTCATGTAAAAAGGTCTTTATAATAAAAAAGTGCACAACGATATGATGGTCGTGTCGTGAAAATTGACGTCGTTCATCGTAAAAAATCGCGACACGACTTCCACGACGTGTCGTCAAAATTGACGATGCAATTCTGCGCCAATGATGCATAAAACTGGATGGACCACACACGGTACGATGCTCTGCACATCACCACGATACGCCATCGTGTTGTGAATTCTTGACATACAACGTCGCATTGCGCTGCGATGTATGATGTTTTAGCCTTATTACTAGTTATTACATTTTGTACAAATTTTGCGTGAAAGCGCGGTATTCGTGATAAGAAGCGATGCCAACGTATCGGAGAGGTGTAATCACGCAATGTTGAAGTGTCTCGCCAATACTTTTGTAAGCACAGATAAAAGATGGCTTATAAAATTTTATAGAGGTTGAATGTGGCACCCTTTCTGAGGTTTATGTCAAAGATATGATTTATTCCCCGCATTTGCATTAGTTGATTGCTGTTCGATTATGATCTTTGTGGCCCATTTAGACTAGGTAAAACAGTAACTCCTGAAAAAAAATTATTCACAACCATATTTATGGTGTCGACTCAAGTCCATTTCTTTGAACTTGGGTCGACTGTCATTCTCATGACTTGGAATTTCTGGGCTACAATTGGCGGATTTTCAAATGAGGTAATTCTGCCGTAAATGTACGTTGCCTCCCATCAGCCATCCTTGTCAAACCAAAAGTTGTATTCTGCTTTAATCAACTCTAAAAATGTCATATTTCACTGTAAACAATGTTAAACATACCTATATTTTACCCTAGGTCAAATTATAAACAAATAATATTTCTAATGGTGCGGAATTTAGGCTTGTCAAGTCTAGTCACGACTAACGATATCAGTGTTAATCTCTAGTTTTCATCCATCACTTAAAATAATTATGTATTTGTAGAAGAAAGCTTTAGTCCCGTCGCCACCATGGATGGCAACAACGCGTTCGGTGAGGACATGCTGCAGATGGCGCTGAAGATGGCCACGGAGTATGAAGATCAGCCGGTGGACCTGGAGTCTGCTATGACTGCGAATACCATCACGCCAAGCTCACATCCTGGTATGCCTGGTGAGTTTAAAGCTTTTTTATGTTGTTTACGGTAATATAATGTTGGTTTATGTATGGCTGGCTAGCTAGAAACATAATTGGTCTAGGTTTTACACTTGATGAATTTGACTGATTTCTGAGTTGTAGTGTTTTTATGAGGCAGCAGAATTTGATTAACGCTTAGAAAGTGGTGTGTGTGAGGTGTTAATAGGGGATCGGACAAAAAAAAACTAATTAGTCCGTCAGATAGATTTCCAAAAAATATTAACTACGTATTTTTTTCTTTTTTCACGTAAACAAAAAATGAAGACGATACAGTGCTTCGAAAACTCGTGTGACGTCATATGATAGTACATTTTGTACCTTCAATTGACGTTTCAAGCCCCACTCCATGATCTTTGACGCGCTTTATCTTTGTCAATTTTTATTGTTTTGATAAAACAAAAAATACGTATCCAATATTTTTCGATAATTTAACTGACGGACTAAACAGAATCATATTTTTTTGAGTCAGTCCGATCCCCTATTTTGGGAGTGTTGACAAGTGTAAGGATTTTGTTTAGATATTCTTCTTTTTAGCATCTGTAAGTTTTTTTCTATTTATTGATGACTGTATTTTCAACATACTGCTTGGCGCCGAGAGTTGAAAATCTAACAGTGATCGTTTTTGGGGCAGTTGGATATGCTTTTTTGGATTCTCAATACCGAGAATTCAGTTCGCAATATCCAATCATCGTTTTTTAGATTCTTAAGGCTTCGTCTCAATACCGATAAACCATTTCGCGATAGAATGGTCCGTTTGCAATGCTAAAGAGAACGTGTGGTCTCCCAGGTCTCGAAGGCGACAGCATGCACCACCACCACATGATGGTGCTGGAGCAGCAGCGCGCCGTGGCGGCCCTGCGCGCGAGCGCCGCGCCCCGCAAGCGCGCGCCCGCGCCGCCGCCCGCCGCGCGCCCCGCCCGCGCCTCCAAGCGCCGCCGCGCCGAGCCGCCCGCCGCGCCGCTACCCGACCCGCCGAGGGAACCCGCTGAGAAACCTGACGCCAACATGTGCCTCAAGGTATGCTACTATATTCATAAAAGCACTAATATACTTACCCAAAGTGGGGTTCACTAGAAACACTTGTTATGGTTTACAAAAAAAAAAACCATCGAATTGAGAACCTCCTCTTTTTTGGAAAGTCGGTTAATTATCAGTAAGTAGATGAACCACTTCAAAGGTACGTGCGTCGGGGCTGCGGATTGTTTCGAAAGAGATACCGCGGCGTCGACACAAAGGGCTAAGAAGAAACATGGGTAATTTTTTGTCAGTAGAAGTCTGACACTACCTACCGTTCTGCCCAGAACAGGAGAAGTCATTTGATGATTTCCCACCAAACAAAAAAAAAGGGAACTATACTTTTGGTGCCGGGCACCCAGCATATTATGGGTACATGCACCCTTTGCGATCTGATCAGCGCCTCTACTGCTAGAATAAACGTGGCTATCTTCTGAGCCCAAACCATATAATATGGAAGTAGAATCGACACGAAAAGATATGGGTCGAACAAAAATTCGTTTGTGTGCCCACAACCTCGAGTTATTGCTTTACCTAGTTATTGATGATTTGCGCTCACACATCATGCAAATAAAAATGATCTTGACAGTCGTAACATGTAGTAAGTAGTTAGTGGCCCCGAAAGTCTAACCAATCCTACCGTGGGGTATCGTATTACCCAGTTCTAACTGGGATATGGCTGTCAGATAGGCAGTCGCTCCATGTAAAATATTGGTATTCAGCTGCATCCGGTTAGACTGGAAGCCGACCTCAACTGTCCCCAACGTAGTTTGGAAAGTCTAAGCCTTCGATCAATAATGTACTAGATTCCCGATAAGCGCTTCAAAAACGGCCCGAAATATAAGACCACAAACGTATTTGTGGTCTTATTTCAAATCAGTATGGTCCAATCATAGCCAACATTAAGACGTCAAAATACCGCAGTATGCGTTCAAAAACTGCGTAAATAACCACCGTAACTCCAAGGTTTTGGAAGGAATATCTTTTTTTCGGTAATTTAATATCATTATGTGCTTTTTCATAATATTTAAATATAATTAGACTGTAAATATAATTAAATCAGCGAATATTATAATTGTTTGGCCAATGTTTGCTACAACGCACCAACTATTGTATCATGTTCTTGAACAGGGAACGCTAGTTCCGCAATAGAATAAGCACGACATTGTACACAAAATGCTTTTAACCGTATTGCTTAGAGTTTAAGTTTCATTTTAGAATGAATATTTTTGTACTGATGACTTTTTACTTTGGAGCGACATTTAAAATGTTTTGCTTCTAATCTTTCTCCGATGAAAGGGCTTAAATAAATATACTTTACAATGATAATTAAACGTTAAGGTTACGGTTGGTTGGTTACGGTTACGTTAAGGTTTATAATCATATGAAGTTGTTAACAATATTGAACTTTTTTCTAAGATGTTATGTAGATGTTTACGTGTGTGCAAACGTGGCCACTTGAGCGACTTAGTTTTGTTCCTGATGCTTAATCTAGTACTATTATTGATCGAAGGTCTAAGCAGATGAAAATCACTATCACTACATAGTGTATAACAAAGTTGCTTCCCGCTGTCTGTCCCTATGTATGCTTAGATCTTTAAAACTACGCAACGGATTTCGATTCGGGTTTTTTTAATGGATAGAGTGATTGAAGAGGAAGGTTTTAGCATTTTTTTTTTGCAACAGTGCGAAGCTGGGGGTCACTAGTGATTTATAAAACGTAACCTTTCCTAAACTATCACTTACCATTTCCAGTACACATTCGGCGTCAACGCATGGAAACAATGGGTGATGACGAAGAATGCCGAAATAGAGAAGAGTACAATACGACGGAAGCCGTTCAAGTCTGAAATCCTACAGTTAACTGCCGACGAGCTCAACTACTCCCTGTGTCTGTTCGTCAAAGAAGTACGGAAGCCGAACGGGAGTGAATATGCGCCGGATACTATTTACTATTTAGTTTTAGGTGAGTTTATTTATGTAATTAGTTTAAGATTCTTCTCCTCCCAAACTAGGGATGTTACGGTTACGGAGCTTCGACTCCGATTCCGATAGCTTGGAACTTCCGATTGATATGACACCACCGGTTCCGACACTTTTAAATCAGAAGTTTTATTCGGAGGTCGAAGCGTGGCGGACGCGGTCAACGTGTACGACCAGGTTTATGAATGCATTTTATTTTACTAGGCCTGCCCTTCTTAACTCATCTCTCTTCTGCCACCATGTCGGGCTCGGCCTCCGACTCCGATTTCGGTTTCGACTCCGATAAACCAAATATAAAAACTCCGATTCCAACTTCGGTTCCGTTAAAACCACCTCCGTAACAACCCAAACAACGTTCGCCCCGCAAAGAAGATCTGATCGTCACACCACCTTCGCTGCGGTCTTCCTCGACGGTGATTTCCTCCGTCAGGCGTCCGGTGCGTGACGGTCTTTGACCACCTCTCAGGGTCCACATGAGAGGCTAAGAAAAAAAAATCATCTAAGCGTTTTATCCTAAAATGGCAATTGTCCTCTTGATGTTCATTTGTTCATGACAGACATGAAAATAAATTATGCAATCTGACGTTAATTTGGATGGGGAAATCTATGAAAGCTAAATGATAGTTTATTTTCCTTCTACAAAGTATATCTAGGCATAGATGCTGGGTGCAAAAGGTGCGAAAATCAGCATGCAAATTGCAATCCAAACATTCTGTGGCGCATATATCGAGTATAGATATGTTGTTGTTTTGGCCTGCCACAGCAGGTATTGAGTCGACTACGGCTTGGGCACGAATTACTAATTTTTTAGAAGTTCTTACGACACGAATAAATAGACTTAATTATTTCTCAATTGTAAAATATTTGATTTTCAGGTATACAACAATATCTTTTCGAAAACGGTAGGATAGACAATATATTTACGGACCCATACTACGAGAAATTCACGGACTGCTTAGACGAGGTCGCGAGAAAGTTCTCTGTTTTATACAATGACTCACGTAAGTATTGTTGAAGATGTTGCTTTAGTTTGTTGCCTCTTGTATTGTAAAATATATGAACCGTAGTTCTTGTGTTACATCTTTTGAATAAAAATGGAGAAATTCCTTATAGGAATTCCATTCGCCGTAAAAGGTGACAGAAAAATGTTTCGTAACAAAATATTATAACCATAGAATTAGCAATATTGTAAAAGTTGTGTAACAATTTTGGTGTACAACAATTAAATATATTCATACACAACTGTTTACCCCAATGGGTTACCCAGGGATGAACACACACATTTCGTCATTTCTGTTAAGTCCCATGTAAAAGTAGACGAGCCTATTGCCATCAGTCGATCACATATTTGGACTCTAGGCAGCTACTGAAAAACTAATGGATAAACCCAATAAAACTTTGAGTTTTCCTGACTACCTTTGTTATAGATTAGCTTGGGTGACATTTTCTGGTAACCCTTTTATGTTTATTCTGATACTGCTTGTAATAACGAGTACCGACGACTCTCACTCATCATGTTGATGAAGTCTACAGTGCGATCAAATTATCTTGGCAGGTCTGAACATAGGCTTTGCGAAATTTTACGCATGTAAACTTGTGAAGAAAACTGTTATTGCCAGATAAACCAATACTTAAACGATCAGAAAATATCTAATTTAAACAGTGAGAAATACAAATAAAATAAATATCATAACACTTTTATACATTCGTTGTAACAAAATGACCTGCACGAAGGTCGGACCTGCCAAGATAATTTGATCGTATTGTACCAATGTTTGTCCTCTATTTTCAGAATACATAGTAACTAGAGTGGAAGAAGAACACTTATGGGAGAGTAAGCAGCTCGGCGCACATTCACCGCACGTCCTGCTATCTACACTCATGTTCTTCAATACGAAACATTTTAATTTAGTGGTGAGTCTTACAGATGAATAATTGTTGTGGTACAGTCGAACAAGCTAATAAGTATACAGCCAGCTAACTTGTATTTACTTTTAAGATTATACAGATACATTTAGAGACTGCTGTCAAACGATGCAGCATTTGACATCCGTCGCTTAATGCGAAACACTTGATAAAACAAAATTACAATCAATATTTTTAGTGTTACAGAATTATAAAGATCTCTACCCTGTATACTTATTAGCTTGTTCGACTGTACCTTGTCATAGTAGTCTTGTACATTATTTCATCACCGTTCCGCTATACAATGCTATGTAAGTTGTGGATTGGCCACCGCGAACCACGTCCCACTAGGTGGAGCGCGCACGGCACCGGCCAAAGTGCCAACATTTGGGGGAGGCCTATGTCCAGCAGTAGACGTCTTTCGACTGAAGATACAATACCCGGTAAAAAGATACAAATCGTGAGAAAACTGGGCATGTCTTAGAACAGAAAATTCGAGGACAACTGAAACTTTGATAGGTTACGTCCTTCTCCCTTACACACAGAAGAGGCCTGTGTCCTAACAGTGATCACATTATAAGATGACTATACTATACTTATGATCACTTTGGGCCGTAAAAGCAAGTCATATGTGGCTACTTTTAGAACATCAAAGGTTTTCTGTTTGTCTGACTTCAACCACTGATGTGATGCTGGGTATAGACCTCACTTGCTTGTAACAAGCTCCACGCTCTTGTGCCAGGATACTGATAAGATTTTGTTCCCCTTGTTTACAAACTAAACTTGTATTTCAGACAGTGGAGGAGCATATGCAGCTATCGTTCTCCCACATAATGAAGCATTGGAAGAGGAACCCCAACCAGCCCGGCCAGGCGAAGATACCTGGCTCAAGGAATGTTTTGTTAAGGTTTTATCCCCCACAATCCGCGTTAGGTTAGTACTGCACTTATTATTTTCTATAGAGCAAAAAGACGTATAAATATTCTTTTCCAAGTACAAGTAGACAGGAACTACAGATAGCTATGTGCACCTAATGTAGAAAACTGATTCTGTATTAATTCTTTATCTTGATATTCTTTTAATTACCCCTATATTGCTGCGGAAACAATGCAGAACATTTGTCATTCGCAAATTCCTAAGTTCTGTAAAGATTCTTCATCTCATACTAATAAGACCCATATCTCATTGCAGAAGCAAATTCAAGAAAGAAGAAGGTGTATGAACAACAAGAAAACGAGGAGAATCCACTACGGTGTCCTGTCAAACTATATGAATTCTATATTTCGAAATGGTATGTTATTTTCTTACATAAACCCGGTTTCTGAAAGACTGGTCAACAATCTGATTTGCAAATAATCTGCCGTCGAATCTCATACTAGCTTTTTAAATTAGTGCACATTAACCATACATATTGAAAAAGCCTTTCAGAAACCGGGACTGCGTGGCTAGCCAAAGCCCGGTGTTTTAACATTACAGTTGAATATTATGAAGGGAGAGGACTAGGTCCAGTTTAGGACCGAATAAGTTGAGGTTGATTCCATGTGCAAAGCTGTGTGTTTTTGTTGGTAAAACGCGAATGCAAAATGCTTCATACTCGTCCACAATAGCTTTCAATTCACAGCTTATTGCTTCGTCGTCGGGGGTAGTAATACAGCCCTACCTCTGAACACGTTTCATACTGCCACTAGGGTAGCTTGGCGGCGCGGTGTTCCGCAACTCTATGAGTAGCCCAAATATTTAGTCAATGGCAATAGTCCGTAGGCAATAGTATGGCAATAGTCAATAGAGTAGGTCTTCTGCCAACTGCCTCCGTGATCGAGTACTTTTGGCGTTTGCCTTGTGACCCGGTGGTCGTGGGTTCGATTCCCACGGGAAGCATACTTTGTAAAGTTGTTTAAATTTTGGCTACGACATTGCATACTTGAATTACCTGATTGTCTGATAAAAAAGATGATTCCAGTGGTCCCTGCCGCCAAATGGTGGCCGTCAAACCATGTCAGAGGCCCTTGCAGTTTAATAACTCTGACACTAGGGTGAGTGGGGTCGTAGAACCTTACTGCCACACGATAAGAAGAAGTAGTGTATTAGGAGGCTTACATTCAGCAGTGCACATTCATAATGCTTGTTAGTTTACCAGAATGCGCCGGGGTAGTGCAGTTAGTGACCTTAGCTTTTATCTACAGTGTGTAACAGAAAAGGCCCCAAATGTATGGTGCATCTGGTTATTTCGCGATTGTGATGTTGGCCCCATATAGGAAGCACTTTACCCTTTCTGTTATTTGCTGTCTACTTAGATTTAAGGTAGAAATCCCCTAAACCCGGCGCAGGGTGAAGTGCACCCACAGAATACAAACAAAAACGAATAAATGTAAAGATGATGTTAGTAAGTTTTGTCTTAGCTTCATTCCTTAGCAAGTTCCGTACTCTGTAAATGACAGCAAGGGTCAGGGATTAAGATTTTGCTTGCTACTCCGAATTTGATCTCGGCGCTTGAAAGGAAAAAAATACCAAACGACATTGTCGAGGTGAGGGGATTTTGAGTTATCTCCCGAGCAAAGCGTTAAAAAGTTAAGACGAGAATCCTGAGTGCACACAATGCCGCTTGGTAATTTTTGTCATTCAAGCGTCGATGTGTTTGAGTAATGAAAGTTTTCGTAAATAGAGGCTCCATTAGTGCTACTAAGATCTGTTCTGACCCAAACTTTCAATCGTAGAGTTTGTAAAAGGGCAGAGCTAACACAAATTAACAATAGTAGCCACATAGTTTAAAGCTTTAAACATATACTCCGTGGGTGCACCACCCACTCCCAGTAGGGCCTACCCAGCCCACCACTCCACTACCAATGATATTATAGTCTATTTTCCAACAGTCCCGAGTCGGTGCGAACACGCAACGACGTGTTCTACTTACAACCGGAGCGGTCGTGTGTGCCAGACTCGCCCGTCTGGTACTCCACGCAGGCGCTCAGCCGACAGGCGCTGGCGAAGATGCTGCATCGCGTCAAGATGGTCAAGGAGATCAATATCGCGTTGCTGACCAGCTAAGGTGAGCGGGTACGGTACCAGGAAAATGGAGGAGCCACTCAACAAGATGAAGAAGCGTTGACCAGGATGTGACGATTATTTTCCCCTACCTTATTCGTTTTGTTTAAATGTTTTTTCTTCCTTCTGTTTCTAATCAGTTTCTGAAGAGTCGACGCCATTTTGTCTACGATAAGATCATCGTCTATTCATATTCTGAAAAAGAGGGCTGGTTTCAGCAGTTTTCGAATGCATCTTTACCTATGACCCGTTTGCTTCATTTACCCTGTTATAAGATGCAAATGAATTTTCTCTTAGTAACGTGTAGGTGCACGTTATCATTTTCAATTAACAACCGCGTCAACTAGATTCAGTGTTACAATAAAACGATTTTATTTTGTTTCAGAGTACACCCCCAGTCTGCAAACGGCTTTGAAACGAATGCAGCAATGCGACGCGAATCACTGGCACGGTCCTATAGGCTTTGTTTACCGGACATTTGCGAGCGTTGGCATCAGGTGACGAAGAAGAATTCATCCAGCCCAACGTCAGTAAACACTTATCAAATCTGTTGTTGTGGTGACATGTATATTTTTTCTACTTTGTATATCAGTCTGAGTTACGGACGGCAAACATTACTTTAAAATAAATAGTTTATATTAGATTACTTTTTATAATGTTGCAATGTTTTAGTGGTAAGTTTCTGTGCGGGACTGTTTTTGTATGTACAGAGGTACTAGTTGTATCGTTCAATTCACAATTAACGTTTTATTTATCATTATTATCCAGTTTTGTATTGTAACGCTGATAAAGGTCTAATTGTGTTATTCGAATCATAAATAAATTGTAAATAAGCCAAGCGAAACAAAAATCACAATGTATTGTTTCGGAAATGTGTGATACGTTCTCTCATAGTAATAATTGGCGACTCGGGCTAACCTTCCTCATTACTAGGAACTAAGAATTTTATAAATGCCCTTGTGTAATATTTGAATATTAATATTAGCTAAATATAAGTTATAAAATTCCAGTTTTTAGTGGCAAATGCACCCATTTGTTATAGTAGTATTCATTTTATGAATTGGGGAAATGATATAATATCTCTCAGATAGAAATTTTTATTGAAAATATTATAGCTTTAGGAAAAGAGTCAGATTCGTATTATATTTTAAGTATAATGGCGTCAGTTGTAAGGTTTAGGTTTAACGCTGTGTAAAAAAGAATACTGATTCTCTAAAATTGAGTCTTTTATTTTGAAATAACCTGAAAGAAACGGTCAGCTACGAAAGACGGTTGATACAAAAATTGGTACAAATTCAATGCGCGTTTTCAATACTGCGTGTTTAGATGTTGTGCTAATTGAATGTTACGTTTCGTTACATTTGATAAAAAAAATAAATGTTGATGGATGAAGAGAGAGAGGAAGACCAAGGAAATGAAGGGATTTAATTGAAAAGAGTAAATTATAACGCGACGGTTGACAGAGAAGAATTAAAGAAAAATAAGTGTGTTACGCCGACCCCAAGTAAGAATGGAATGGGACAAGGGCATAGCAGGAAAATGACGATGACTTTGAACAGAAGAGTCAATCGGCTCTTACCTAATAAGTGAATTCAAGATGTAGATGATGATTGCATGTTCGACGTCTGAGCGCACACAACAACCTCTACCTGCATACACTGAACACCTAACCACTACACACAAGTTCTTAAAATACCTTTTTCTTTCTGACAAAAGGTCTCAAGGGCTGCCTAACCCTTCGATAAAAACAGGCGTGAGTTTGTACTGTAGGTGTACGTGTCAATATTCTCCAGTCGTACGGATTTGGGGAAAAATAATAACAGCCGCTCGGGATGATCCTTCCTTTTTTTTTTGCTAGCCTTTATTAGTGTCCCACTGCTGAGCAAAGGCCTCCCCTTTCTCCTTCCAAACCTCTATCACGTGCGATCTCTGGCCATGTAACCCTATATTACTGTACTCTGTGGTTAACCATGTGGCTCTGGTTGGCTGGACAAAACTTCAAAACGGCTCGCATTTACAATAGGGCAATAGGGCACTTTATGTGACGGCTAAACACCCTTATTTCAGAATAGGTGACGCTACAGAATCTTAGGTATTCGATCGAAAGCGTGTCCAGCCAGCTTGAAAAACCACTTTTCGCTGGTCTCTCAATCTCGGTAACGGAAGTGATTTTGACGACTTTTTGCATATCAACGGGCGTCACATAAATATGTGACAGGCATCAAGCTAAAAGTTTTGTGATACGTACAGTGGTTTAGTAGAAAAATGCAAAAAACTGTGTTCAGCCATCTTGAATTTACGTAAAAACTTTTGGCTGGCACTTCCGAATCCCACATAACGGGAGCGTTTTCGAATATGGTTCCTTTACTAATACTTGGTGACGCAATGTGTGACAGTAATAACGTTTGATTTATGGCGTCACATGTAAGGGTTTACGAGATATCAATGAAAACTTAATGTATACTTGTGTCCAGCCATCTTGAACTCAGGCTGGCTGGACACGTGTATCTCCGCTGCCTGATGATCTACGACCTTCAAAATGTTATCAAAATGTTGTGACGGGGACGATAATGATAACCTGAATTAGTGACGGAGAAACTTTGGGTAGTTTCAAAGATATTGATCATTTAAATTTTCCCATACAAACATCCATTATTGTGAGGTGACCATATTTTTTACATAATTATAGGATTTCTTTTTAATCGACTAATCGGCCGGTAGCAGCCAAGCCACGCCAGCTTTGTATTTGATTTCTCCGTGGGAATAAAAGGTTTCCCTGCAGAAAAAGGGGAAGTATTGGTTTCTAAATAATAATTAAAAATACTAACAAAAAAAAAAACAAAGTGCATTGCACTCAGTGATGCCAATTTAGCATAAGTAAGCTTTATTATTGTAATTTGTGTTTATATTTGTTATTTTGTGTGTGCAATAAAGAATAATAAGAATAGCATTTTTTCATGTTGTTTAGCAAACTTAATAGTTGTTTAGCATATAGCATATTTTTTAGCATATAAAATTATTTTAAAATAAAATACATTAATGCGTAAGCAATTATTTCCATTTAGAAAAAAAATCCCTTTACTAAGTATATTGTTGGCGCTCCTGATGCTAATGCTGATGATAATGGAAAGAGTATTTGAGATCATAGTCGATTAAAACAGTATGTAAGTATATTTTGTTAAATAATAAAAAAAGTTAAAACTATTGTTACGTTTCATTTGACACTGAAAAATGTTAGCAGATTTTTTTAGCATTTCTATAAAGCAATTGGCATAATTTTGGCAGATTTTATATCGGTCTTGTTGGCAACACTGATGCACTGATACTGAGTTTGTTTTGTACACAGAGGCTGTGAGTGCTGTGACAGCGTAAACCGTTTTCGTTTAATCGTTTAGAGTGAAGTATACGTCATAATGGTATTTAGAGCCTTCCGTCGATTTGGAAGGAATACGTGCAATATTTGCTAAGTGCGTTTTCATTTAACGAGGTCCTTGGTAAGTAACGTGAATTACATTATTTTTTTCATTTAAATACCTTAGAGCATTAGTCTGTTATCCTGACACAATACCTACATACGTACTTATCATAAAAAACACCAATACTTATCTAAAAAGAGTAGATAGGTATCTGCACGTAAATAATCAATAACATTAAACCCCCCCCCCCACACTTTAGTCTTCTATTGATTTAAACATCTACAGTTGTTCGTGTTAGTATCACCAATACGCGGATTTTCGTCCATTAAAGAAAACACCTTAAAATATACTTTGTCCTACATAAAACCTACAATATTGGTAACCCTACTACAGTGTTTGTATGGGAAAATTTAAATGATCAATATCTTTGAAACTACCCAAAGTTTCTCCGTCACTAATTCAGGTTATCATTATCGTCCCCGTCACAACATTTTGATAACATTTTGAAGGTCGTAGATCATCAGGCAGCGGAGATACACGTGTCCAGCCAGCCTGAGTTCAAGATGGCTGGACACAAGTATACATTAAGTTTTCATTGATATCTCGTAAACCCTTACATGTGACGCCATAAATCAAACGTTATTACTGTCACACATTGCGTCACCAAGTATTAGTAAAGGAACCATATTCGAAAACGCTCCCGTTATGTGGGATTCGGAAGTGCCAGCTAAAAGTTTTTTACGTAAATTCAAGATGGCTGGACACAGTTTTTTGCATTTTTCTACTAAACCACTGTAACGTATCACAAAACTTTTAGCTTGATGCCTGTCACATATTTATGTGACGCCCGTTGATATGCAAAAATTCGTCAAAATCACTTCCGTTACCGAGATTGAGAGACCAGCGAAAAGTAGTTTTTCAAGCTGGCTGGACACGCTTTCGATCGATTATCTAAGATTCTGTATCGTCACCTATTCTGAAATAAGGGTGTTTAGCCGTCACATAAAGTGCCCTATTGCCCTATTGTAAATGCGAGCAGTTTTGAAGTAATGTCCAGCCAACCAGAGCCACATGGTTAACCCCGCAAATAATTTGACAGAAGTTTGAATTATTATCATCGAGTATCAAGAAGATATTCTCGACCATTGAGGTATAATGTACTACGCACTTCTCGACGAGCTTTCACTTACAAGTTACAACCCTATTGTGTGTGCCCGGGAATGACGTGAACGTGAATCTTTGATCTATTGTTTGTAAACTGCTCTCATCTTGCTCTCATTCAAGGTTTGAATACTATTGAAAGCTTTTTTTTATAAAGAAGGATAACAAATGAGAATATCTTTAAAAAATATATCTATTAAAATATTAAAGACTTTTTTAAGGTGTTTAGTTATTATTTTGAGGCCAATATTACGTTCAAAGTCAAATAAATATTGTAAGCAAGCGCCTCCATCCACCAAAATCTTCAATGAAACTCGTATAATTTACCAACCAAACAAATTCAAAAATACTTGCGACAGCACAGGGAACTAATGGTAGCTCTCTTTCACACACATAGAACAAGCATTGTACAAGAAAGTGACAGCACAAATCCCCAAGCAACGATATTTACTAGTCAAGCTATAAATATGTGGGATCTAAAGAAAGAAATAAATTATCAAGTGTTTTAAAATTTCTTTTCAATATCATTTCCTAGAGATCGATATTACATGCGACGCAGTTTCGCAATATTCAAACCTGCAGTAAATCAATACAGTTACCTTCGACTGAATCACGCAACGTTTGTTGTTTATTGAAATAGGTAAACAACAACTGAAAAAATACTAGGGGATTTGAGTGTATCATGATCACGGATCATGATCGCCATTACTATGGGCATTATTAAATTAACGGTGCAAAGTGTGTGACTGTGTCAAGGCGTAATTCATGTAGGAGTGTCCTATCTTGAAGGTTTGCAAATTTATTTATAAAAAGAACGTAATTTTCTTTCAATTTTGGCGGGAGTCCTGGCACGTTGTATTGCGGTTGTCGAATGGCGATCTGTCACCTGTCGCCTGCTGGCCTCGTCAAAGCCGACATAAGTTCATGTTTCAGTGGTTCTCAGTAAAATTAGCAGTGTAATAGTGAAATTCCTGGTGCGCAATCCATGTGGACATTCGACGATGCGTCGCGATTAGGCGGGTCGGATATGGATAGTAGTAGAGCGTGCCCAAGCTACGAAGCCGGGTTCGACGTGTGTGATCCTTTGGGGTCAGTGCTGGATTGGTCTGGTCGGGAGCCAGCGCGTATACTACGGCGTCGCTGCCGCAGCGAAGGCGTAGACCGCTCGCCGTACGAGGATGTGAGTCGCGAGGTGAACCGCTACGCGGACGGTAACTGCCGCTATCACCGAGCCCTGCCCAACAAGAGCCATTTTACGCTAAACAACAGCGAGCCGCACTACACGGCCGCGAGGTTTCGACAAGAGTGCTCACTGCCTGCCGCCGAGAACGGCGACTTCGTTATGGCCCATGAGCAGGACAGGTACCATGGGTGAGCACCACAACATAACCTATAAGCTTGTAGTGCTTGGACAATGCTCAGTTATCTTACTTAGTGTCAACAACAGTTAGGTGAAGTAAAGGAATGCATGCTATTTTATCTCTTCTATTTCTGCAAACAGGTGTTATTCTCTGACCTAATGACAAAATTGAAATGACAGCATAATGCAAATCAAAACATTCCAAAGATAACAATAACACTACAAAAATTGCTTTATTTATTCACAGTTACCAGCCAGGAAGATCAAAATTATACCCAAAAAACCCAGGCCGACCTTTACTAGTTACAACACTGTCCAATACTAAAGTAGATGACCGATTGCCCAAAGTTGAGGAACTACTTGAAAAAGTTGACCAGGACATGATGGAGCTACAGGCAACGAAACAGCCTTTGAAATCAATACTCAATAACCCATTACCAAGTTCACCACTTCACGGTATACTCAAAAAGCCCAAGAACAAACAGGATGTGAAAGCTAATCTAGAAGGTCGTAGAAGGCAAAGGGCTGCCAGTGAATCTGACAACTTGTACTGCAATTTTAACATCGCATCTCCGATACCGGGATATGATAAGTAAGTTGTTATTCTTATCTGTTATCATTGTTTGTGGGAACCATATAATCAGCTATGAAAACAGCAATTTGATTTATTCAATAACTTGATTTTGCATTTAATGGAATACTTGATGTTACAAATTGAATAAATTGATTTGTCTTTCCCAATTATTAGAGGTATTGTGCATGTTGTAATGCTATTTATTTTGTGATTAATGTGTCAAGCTTGTTTATTGTGGAACCAGAAGGAATAATTGGTAATATTTCATTGTTGAAATCAACAGTTCTAATTAATATTTGACTAATTTTACTATGAGGGAATGAGTCTTATTTATTTGGCAGAAGCAATTGTTTTTTTTAGGTTATACACATGCTCACTTACTCTTAACAATAATAATTTATGTACCAACTGTACAGTATTTCTATACTGTGTGTCGCCAGGCAGAGTATCTTATCAATGGATCAGTTAGTTTATTAATATCATGGGTTTTTCGGATTAAAACAGTTGGTTTTCATAGACAGATAAATGGCCTTACTCTATATTTTAAAAACAAAGAGTAACAATACTGCTAAATTTTTAAATTAGATTATGTAAATGTTAAAAGATCTGTCCTTATTTTAAAAGGTCAAATGCTTATCACCATTTTTTATCTATCTAAAAAGGAGAGCAGATTATTTATCTATTTAGGAAGTATGTTTATCTACTTAAATATTAGCAATATCTTGCAAATTATGGCTATGTTACCCGAGTATGACCTTTCGGTTATTGAAAATAGATGGTATTTTAATGTGTAGGGAAAGGTGATGGTTTATTTTAAGTTAGTTACAGCTACATAGGGTGCTGTCTATTATTAGCTGATATGTAGGTCAGTATGTTAAAAGGATTATGTTAGGTGCTCGTCCACTGTGTCGGCTCAGTGGATCGGAAACAATGTTGTCTTCACTTTATTGCTATCATTACTTGATCTATGCATATTATGTATGGAATTACGAATTTTATAAATACAAAAGTAACAGTCTTGTGATGGTCAAAGTGTTATTGGGTTTTCCTTGAGAAATTTCTCATTAGCAGCCACGGAGTCTGGATTTGTACCTGTTTGATGGCAATAGGCTCGCCAGCTTTTTACATGGGACTGAAACAATGTGGGTGTACTATTAGGTACACCTGTGCCTAACCCTTTGGGATTATGAGTGTGCTATGTTGTTGTTAAAACTAACACTGTCATCTGTTTGTTACCATGTCATGCCTAAAAAGCTGAGTGAATTTCGAATTGACCATGACTTGAGTTATGTTATGACATACAATACTTTTCAACCCAGTAGGATGCTCCTGTAAGATAGGTTTAGACCTCCATGGGAACAAAGCTACTAAGCTAGTTATAACACATATGACCAAATTAATTTTTCCTGGAATGGCAGCTTTTTTTTTAAAACTTAGTGTAATTTAAAAAGTTATGTTTTTTAATTGTTTTCAGTATGTATTTGATTTCCATTTAGCAGTTTTTTCTTATGGTTTAACTACAGTAACATAGTACATAATATCACACTTGTAATACTGAAAGGGTTAGGCAGAGGTATACCTTATAAAACACCCGCATTATTTTCATGTATCATATTAGATGAAACCATAGATACCTTATACCTTATGATTTGTGAACACAAATCATCTTGATTCCTGTACCCACAGAATGACGAATGTTGAGCAATGACGCGCATAGTGTGAAAATAATGTTGACGCATGCGATCTAAGACGCTAATTTGAGCTCTATTTATACAGACAGTAGGTTAAAACTTAATAATACCATTTTTGTGATCTTTTAGAATTAACCAATAACAGGGCTATAATGATTTTAAACCTATTTTAGTTTTGCTACCTACTTCTGTATCAGGCATGGTTTTATAAGTCAGGTCCATGAATAATCCCGTCAGGGCTGCGGGTTGTTCGAAAGAGATACCGCGGCTTCGACACAAAGGGCTAAGAAGGAACATGGGTGTTTTTTAGTCGGTAGAAGTCTGACACTCCGTACCGCTCTGCCCAGATAGGGAGGATTCATTTGACGATTTCTCGCCATGCAAAAAAAAAGGCAAAATAACTGAATGAACTGGTATTTACCTATTCCAGAATCGTAGATCTCATGGATTAGAATGGGCAAGAAACTTCATGGACACTTTTCAACTGAAGTTGGATATATATTACATAGTCCTGACCCTGGGTACCATAATTATACAAGACTCAGACCTCTCTAGGAGAGGGATGGGCTATAATCCACCACACGGGCCCAGTGCGGTTTGGTAGATGTCACATGTCTTCGAATTTTTTGGGTCTAAGGTCTAATAAATTACACAAAGTAATGCGCCTGGTTGGGTTCGAATTTGAACCCACTACTTACTGTTCGTAAGTCGGGGCCGCCGTCACAGGGCCACCACTGCTGTCAATAAAATTTGACACGGTAAATTTTTTTTTGCATCTCAAATTCCTCGCTTTTTACTCTCCCACTAAATTCACCATCTTTGTTCTAGCCGGCTACCTTTTCCAGCAACAAACACGAAACGTGCGAAAGACAACGCTGGATTTGGCTACTCTTACGGTTCCGCCGTCGCAAGCCTTGGACACACACACACGGCCACACACAACAAGAGCCCTCACCGGGGCTCCGCCAGTGCTGGGCCAAAGCACGTCCGTTCTAGGAAAGAGTTGCTGATGAAGGACCATGAGCATGATATGCATTTGTTGAGGACTACGGCTATCAATGATACGGTTCATATTGATGCTATGATGGATGTGGTAAGTGTATATCAATGTTTGTATAATTGGAAAAATAAAAGTCAAGGTTGATTCGGAAAATTTGACAGCTTCGGGTAGCTTGATGTGGTGTCTTTACGTCAGTGGTAACAAAAACAGCCTGTGATTTTTTTTTTCCTCGGTGAGGTGAAGATGTCACATTAACACGTCCACATGTCTGCGTATTTCTGGTCTAAAACATATATTTACGAGTACCTTTTATTCTGTTGAAACCTTTTTACAAGCTTTTAATTAACCATTCGTGATAGTTTTTAATGCGTAGCTTACCACGTTAGATTGAAAAGAACGAACGAACCGATATCATAGTCGATTATACAACTTCCATTCATCTGCCACATTGATAATATCACAAAATCAAATGTAAGCATGACGTGTCTTCTCGTCGGGGCTGCGGATTTTAGTACTAGATGACGTGGCCTCGGCACAAGGGCAAAGAAGGAACATGGGTTCGGTTTTTAGTCAGTAGAAGTCTGACACTCCCCTTCGCTCTGCCCAAGAGCGGGGGGGGGGGGGGGGTCATTTGATGATTTTCCACCCACCAAAAAAAAAAAGCATGACGTGTCTTATCCATCATAATAAAATTTTATTGCTGCCTTGTTGGTCTAGCGGTCGCAGAGTTGGCCAAAGTTTTTCCATCTGGAATTTTTCAGTATAATTATATAGTCTGAATTTGTGGCAATAGTCACGACGCTTATTAAAAACATAACTGGCGAAATGTGGGTGTGCTATCGATCTTTGCTTTACTCTTCGGGGAAATAAGCGTGATGTTATAATATTATGTGAGTCACCGGAATCAATGGCGCCTGCGTCGTCATGTGATTCTGTATTAGCGTCAGCGTTAGTGATGCGTGAGCGTAGTGCCGTCATATATGTTCATTGAGGAGTAAATACACACGTTTCATCATCATTCTCCTGCAGCCCTTATCTTCATTTATTTGTGGTCAGCGCAGAATGTCTTCTTTCATATTTCTCGATTACTCGTCATCTCAGAAGTCACCTTCGTCCAGTCATATCATCCTTCGCACAGTCGCTCCATCGTTTCTTTGGTCTTCCACTTCTCTTAGCCATCTCATCATCATCATTTCAGCCGAAAGACGTCCACTGCTGGACATAGACCTCCCCTAAGTGTCGCCACATTGACCGGTCCCATGCGTTTCGCATCCAGTGGATCCCCGCAACCTTCCACCAGGTCCACCTTGTATCATCATTCTAGCCATCTACATTCATACTTAACATTTTCCTCATTCCTCCGCATCACATGTCCATACCACGATAACCGAGTACCACACAACTTTTCAGTTTCCGGCGCCACAGTACACACGTATGTTACGAGGAATCGACATCAGCCAATAAAAAAAATCCTTAACATTCACACGATAAAAGCTCTTCGAATAGTTTTATGCGGTGTCGATTCGCGTCATAGAACTGAAATGAGGCGAATGACGTATTTTTTTTAGCATACGAAACGTGCGCTATTGTGCGCTATGTAGGCGTTGTCGTGCAAGACCGTTCGCTGAGTGATCGCTCTCGCGAAATCATGAAAGCCATGTGCCAAGAGTAAATAAGCCGTTATCTTGGTTATATTATAGAATACGAATACCTACATCGGCTTCGTAAAATTCCTAAATTCATAGGCTTATTGACAGACATCCCACAGGGTTCCGCTTGCGCCTCATCTAGCAGAACGGAATCGCATTTTTCCATGCTCCTATCCGTTGCTCAGAATTGTGTTTTGCTAGAGTTAGAGAAAGCGCGATAATGCTGGTCTAGAAGTTTAAAATATTGCACATCTGGCAGGATACAGGATCGCAAATAGGGGTAGACCGAAATCCGAAAATACGAGGTATAGCGAAATAGCGAAAAATACTCCAGGTAGTCTGAAGAGTCTTTTTGATGAAAATTAATCCTACATCACGGGAATTTTCAAAAATCAATATCACTATTGCTCATAGTTTCGAATTAGTAACCACACTTACCAACCCACTTGAAAAAAATCACCGTGTATAATTTAAAGTGAGTAGAATAATTTTCGAAAATTCTACCTCTACAGAGGTTAAATAGGGGATGAAATGTCTATGGAAGATCTTTAATTTTTCTGACAGGACTTTTGTCAAATATGATGCGGTATTTGACAAAAAATAAAAATGTAAATAGCACAACAAAATCAGTTACAATAATCTTCTTTCTTCATCAAACGCTTTTCACATTGTCTAAACCACACGCGACAATCTAAACATGTACAGGTATAATGATTAGTCAACTCTATTTTCAGTAAAATGAAGAAAATACTGTTTGATGTATAAATTAATTGCGTGCCATTATGGCATGATATCGTTGTTATTTTAGTCGCAAACGCGTCTTAATTTAAGCATGAAAGCGCGGACATTATAAACGAGGTACCATTAACCTGGCTGAAATATGTTACGAATATTTTCCGACATTGATTAGTCTCTGGACGAACGCCTGAATTTCATGGTTCACTCATCATTACATGTTTTTCTTTAAATAAATAAATTAGTGGAATGCTGTAGCAATTTTGGCGGTTATCTTATAAAGTTATAAGACTTCTCTGTTGTGCGCTATGTCGCTCACTCCTACTCCTGTGAGATGTAACAGCTGCAATGTTGTGATCAACGAGTTGTTGGCGTTTCTGCGCAACGTATTGGACGTTATGGACGAAGGGAGGGTGCAACAGTTATGTACTTCATCTTTCTCGGCGGAAGAAATAGTGATAGCCAAAACTGTGTTATATGAGTCTTTGCCTACCAAGAAGAAGATGCCTCGAAGAAAGGATGTCAAAAAGAAAATGGCACGAGACATAGATGACATGATTTCTTTATTAAAAAGATCAGATCCCGATCATCTCCCGATATTTGTGGCGAAGGAACTACACAGGCTCCCTCAGGTCTCATTCGATAACGTGGAAGTCACCCGACTTCTAAAGGACGTAGCGAAACACCAAAAAAAAAAGGTTAGTGTTTTAGAAGAAAATGTTGGACCAACGGAACAATTTGATCGCTTTATGCTAGAAGTAGAAAACACTGTGCTCCCATACATTATGTATAGGAAAATATTGTATTCAAGCACATTTTAAATCCCTAAGTTTGTGAAAGCCGATTTTCGATTTTCGACAGTGCGGTTGAGCGGGAGGTTTAGTGTGCGAGTTTGCGTGTGAATCGAGTGAGTAGTGATCAAGTGGTAGGTAGTTCAGTGTGGAAGTTAGTGCAGCATAAACGACACAAACTTAAAGAAGATTTATTGAAGAATATGGAAATCGAACAACGAGGCAGCCGTATAGCTTATTCGCAGCATTATTTGCCACTGGCGAGATGCTTCTCGTTATGCTTCTCATTATGCAAGATTAGAAGCATCAAACCATCGTCAGCTTAAGTCTACTTCTAGATATTATATACAGATTCTGTTAGCCTGTATCATACAAGTTCTGGGCAAACACCTCTCCCCCATGAGTTCCACTTGTTTCGATCCAGGGCCAATGTTGACCACTGGTCACAGCTGGATTTAGTTGTAATGTTTTTAATCGCTTGCCATTTGCCTCGATCCTCGGCTTACCAGCCACCCTGCCAAGATCGTTGCTCCACTTAACTCGAGGGCATCCTAGCTTACGCTTGCCAATGTCACGGTCCACTTATGCCTTACAATTTGGATGTAGAAACCAAATTGATTCGTCTCAACTTTAAATTATCATCATCATTATTTCAACCGAAAGAAGTCCACTGCTGGACATAGGCCTCCCCAAAGTGACGCTACATTGACCGGTCTCGTGCGTTTCGCATCCCCTCGAAATAAAAGTCAATAATTTATTTATTTATTTAAACTTCTCGCACACAAAAAAAAGGTACAAAGGCGGACTTAATGCCTTAGGCATTCTCTACCAGTCAACCAAGGGTGGTGTAGAGATTAGATGGCAGGTGCTCTTTTTGAGAGGAACAATGATAAAAAAAAAACAAATATATCATACCTAATGATTTATAAATATAATATACAAATAGTTACATAAATAGATTATCAACATATAATACACATACATAAATATATACCTATCCTATATATATAAATATATAGATACATAATATGTATACAAAATCAAGATAGAGAGATGTTGAAATTACTCTACACTATTTATTTAGAAAATAACATGACCGACCCATAGTCACACTAAACTACCACACCAGTGTGACTATGGTTAATTATATTTATCCGTAGTCACACTGGTGTGACTACGGCTGATCCGTAGTCACACTAGTATGACTATGGATAATTTAACCTGATCCGTAGTCACACTGGTGTGACTACGGCTGAACCGTAGTCACACGCAGTATCGTAGCTTTTGGTCACGTCACTCATACATGCAACGCATGTACTCCATGACGCGCGCTCGCTTCGCTCGCATATTAAATAACACTAATATCTTCTGTCCCCGAAGTGCCGGGCCTCCGCCGGCCTCCTTCGTCGGCCTACGGCCCGGTGCCCATGCCGCCCATAAAGGATACTGTCGCGAGACGGTGATTCATCCACTTAGCGGACGACTAGCAACAGCCTATAATTTTGGTTATTCATCCGGGTGTGACTACGGATCATGTTAAATTATCCGTAGTCACACCAGTGTGACCACGGATCAGCCGTAGTCACACCAGTGTGACTACGGATCAGGTTAAATTATCCGTAGTCACACCAGTGTGACTACGGATAAATAAAATTAACCATAGTCACACTGGTGTGGTAGTTTAGTGTGACTATGGGTCGGTCACTGAAAATAACTCTGCAATTTCCGCTTAAATGCATACACTGAGAAAAATGTAAAGCCGAATGTTTCGTAACGAGGGCGGATTTATTCGTAATGAAGGCGAAAAAACGACCAAAAGTCAACCGACCGAAAACGCCTTCCTAGGTTGGAGGCGTTTTACGCCTTAAGCGTAAGGCGCAAAAAATAAGCAGCAATATACTCTCTAATGTGTATTTTAGACGTAATTATTAACAGATAAGCCTTAATTCAAAAGCTATAAACGTGGTAAGTCAGATTGGATTGACTGATTGACGATGAGATTTTACTTCCAGTAAGGCGATATAAACGGTAAAGGGAGGTGCTCGGGTCACACACATAAAACTTTTCGACGTATCATTGTCCCAATTGACTTCTAGTAAGGCGTTTTACGTCTTTTCTTACTGTGGTTTAATTTGTTCACAAAGTGTTTTGAATGTTTATTTACTACTTCTTACGTCTTTACTTACAGTGGATTTAACCTGGTCACTAAGCGTTTTCAACGTTTACTAACTCGTATTCGACTTCTTATAAGGCGTCTTATGTCTTTCCTTACAGTGGTTTAACCTGTTCACTAAGCGCTTTTAACGTTTATCGACTTCTAGTAAGGCGTCTAACGTCTTACTTTACTGTAGTTTAACCTGTTCACTGAGCATTTTTAACGTTTCCTAAGTCGTAATCGACTTTTATTAAGGCATCTTAAGTCTTTTTTTACCGTGGTTTAACCTGTCCAATAAGCGCTTTTAATGTTTTTTAAAGTTATAATTGACTTCTAGTAAAGCATTTTACGTCTTTTCTTACTGGGGTTTAACCTGTGCTCTAAGCGCTATTGATGTTTTCATAAGTCGTAATTCACTTTAAGTGAGGTATTTTACGTCTTTACTTACAGTGGGTTTAACCTGCCCACTAAGCGTTTTCAACGTTTACTAAGTCGTAATCGACTTCTTATAAGGCGTCTTATGTCTTTACTTACAGTGGTTTAACCTGTCCACTAAGCGCTTTTAACGTTTACTAAGTCGTATTCACCTTCTAGTAAGTTGTCTTAGAATGTTCCATACGATTAGGTAAGCCTTTCTTTTCGAGCAGAAATGTTTTATGAAGACCGAAAAAAAAGCCTTCTAAGGGCAGGTAACGCTTTTCCCTAAGGGCATGATTGACTTGCTTTACTATCATTTATTAGTTCATATTAAGGGCATTGGGCCGCTCAAAGTGCGCGTTCACTCTAAGGTAGCGTGAGCTAATATCCTTCACATGAACTTCATGATAGTGCCTTCAGTGAACAGCGTAACCTGCTGTTCTCAGAAAGCTGTTCTCCCAGTATTTGTAAGCTTCTGCAATCAATAGAACAAAAATGTATAAAATAAAAAGAATACCATACCTATGTGTTTTAACAGCCCAACCCATCATAGTTGGGCCAGCCGTAAGGTCTGGTTTTGGTTAGAAAATCAAGATAATATACAAGTGTTTCATAATTTATTCTAGACCAATCAGTCACTTTTACAATGTCTGATATATAAAGCTAATTTAAAAAACTAAAGTAAAAAGATCTGATGGATCCAATATGTGTTGCTAGCATCAGCAAGAAACAAATATCTAGAAAATACTAGTTTCCAAGTAGGAACATGGTACTAACTCACACATGTGCTATACATTTAGATAAATAACATACTAAGAGACTTAATTAACAATAAGAAATTAGAATAAAAGCATTACAGTTTTTACAAGTGTTTACAAAATAAAGATGGTAAAATAAAAAGACAATTTCTATTCTTTAAAGGTGTACAAAAATAAAACTCAACTATTAACTACATCAATATATGCTTAATTTAGGAAAGATGGTTATTAGGTGATTTAAAATTATATAATAGAGTAAACTATAGTATTGATTAATAAAACTATTAAATAAAGTAACTAAAATTAAATATGTTCAAGTCTTCTAACTAATTGTTCCCTTAGAACCCTTCCTCTGATTAGGTCAGACGTTTGAGCACATATTACTCTCTTTGTGGGAATGGGCTCATTATGTTGTTCTTCATTGTGCAATCCTAAAAATATAAATAATTTAATATTCAATACTCATTTGTGCCATTGATTTTCTTTTCGAATGATAAATTTATTAATACCAACCAGTGATGTCCTCCTCTTCTGCAACATTAAAATCAATGCCAATATCATGTAGAACGCAGCAGGCTTGTATGATTCTTGCACATTTGAGTGGCTTGTAGTGGAGCACTCGATCTTTGTTAAGACATCGCCATTGATTCTTCAACCGTCCAAATGTATTTTCTATGACAACTCTGGCTGCTACATGCTTATGGTTGTAATTGGCTTGCAAGATGTTCGGAGCAGCGCGAGCGTCTAAAATCGGAGTCATCAGCCATGGTCGTTGTGGATAACCAGAGTCTCCTACAATGATGATCAATGTATTAGTTTATTGCCATAGCTTAATGCACAATGTTGTTCAAACAATATATTATTGGGTAGAACTTACCAAAAAGCCACACTATCTCCCCATTTTGGTGCAAAGACTGGATATAAGGGTTGATGTCAATGTTTTCCCAACTAAAAGAATCGTGATTTTCACCTCTAAATTTGGCATTTACATTTAAAATTCTTTAATGGACATCACATACCTGTAAAATAAAACAGACCAGTTAAGAAAAATAATTATTTAAAGAAGGTAAGATTAAATCAAACTCATATAGGTATCTAATTAATTTATCATTTAGGTACCATTTGAACATTCATTATTGAATGATAGTGCTTACGGCAATAATATAGATGTTCTTCGTCCTTTGGCGGTCCAAATATTCTAAAATGGCTACAATCAATACACCCAATTACTCCGGGTATTCCATATTTGTCACAAAACCTGAAACAATCAACATAGGTACATAATATGCTTTTCATATTACAATGTCATTAATATTGTATAATAGTTACAGTATGTATGTCAGCAAAGTTATAGTAGACCTTACCTTTGACTGATTGTTTGCCTGGTAATTGAAGTATTAGGAAATCTGATATATTTTTTTTCGTATGTTCTTGTGTGTCAGAGCTTATGTAACATCTTCAATGTAGACACTGCACATTTTTTGTGAAACGTTTTTAGCCACTCCCACTGGGCGCTGGAAAGACCCAGTTGCATAAAAAAACAGGACTGTAAGGACCTAAAATAATAAACAAAGAAAATTAGGACATTGAGCCATTGTGAGATTGAAAAAAGGGTTTCAAAAGTAAACACTGATACATTACCTTATTTTCCAAGGACACCCGTTGAGTAGACTTTAAACCAGCAAGCTGCCTCAGCTCTCGACACAAAAACCTGAAGGCTGCCTTAGGGAGCCTATATCTTCTCTTAAATTCAGCCTCCGGAAGGTCTCTATGCGGATTGCTCGTGTTACGTGCTCTTGCACGACCAATGGACATTAAATTACGCTCATCTTGTGCTCTCGCGGTCTCAAACATCCTTCAAGTGAAATACAAGCGAGATGCCATTGTAATTTATAATCACAAATATGAAATTCAATTCAATAACTTTGTTTTTACACCACTGTCACGACGCTCTCACAACAAAATCAAAACTGACAATCACACGCGTCGCAAGGTGACTCGTTTTCTTATTCGAACATTACGTCATATAACGACGTACATATTTGGTCAATGCAGCCGTAAATTTGGCAACATTTGTCTTAATAAGGCGAAATATGCTTAGATCACGACGAATCAAATGGTAACCTTAGGTTAAATAACGACGTACATATACGGCACATATAAACGTAAATACGGCAATATTCACCTTATTATAAGGCAAAACATGGTCAAGTTACGACTGATTGAACGGTAACATTACGTCATTTAACGACGTACATATTTAGTCAATGCAACCGTAAGTTTGTCAATATTTGTCTTATCATAAGGCGAAATACGCTCAAGTTACGACTAATCAAACGGTGAATAACGTCTTATAACGACTTACATATACGTCGAATGAAACCGTAGATTTATGGCAATATTGACCATTAGGATAAGGCGAATGATACTCGAGTTAGGTACAATTTAATCAAACGTTTAAAAAGTCTGATAACGACTTATTCGGCTATTAATTATAAGCATAAATTTGGCAATATTTCCCCTTTCATAGGGTCAATAGCGACGTACCTACATAATATTTGGTGCAGACAGAAAACAAACACAACTACTAGGTAGGTAGATACTCATCACACTTTATCTCGAGTCTATATGTGTAGGTAGGTATTACATTATATTAAATTGAATTTCGAAATTTCTTTATTTTAACATAAACAAACAGATAAATGACATTTATGTCTTTTTCTAGAAGCATTTAACATTGTGATAAGGTGTTTTTTGCAGACTATGGCGCCTATTTAAAACATTTAAGAATAAATCAAAATCAAAAAAAATAATAAAAATACATTTCATATGTAAGGTATAAAACTTATTGGTTGTTGTAAATCAGCAATATCATACTACTTACGTTAAACATTATGTCGAAATATAAACAGCGCGTTGAATAGACACAAATACACTTTATAACACTAAAAATATAAAATATTATATTAAAATGTAATAGTTACCTATTTCTTATCTTGTATAGGTATGTACCTAATGATTTTATGATAGGAAATAAAAAATATTTATTGCTTTGTCATAGGTAGGTAGGTAGGTACCTTACAGAAAGGACTTTACTTACTTAGAAAGAACATTACATTTATTAATAGACAAGTTCGTATCCTGGGTGTTAGGTATTGGTTATTTACATTTTGTAATGTAGGTAGGTAGGTAGTGTTAAAAGACCTTAGGTTAGAGATTACATTTGACAGATAACAGGTTTGAGTTCCTCGCTCGCTTTATCTAAGTGGGTACAGGCACCACAGTCTTTATTCTGTGCAGGTACAGGGCTTGTGTGTAGAAGCGAGGGCTCTGCCTCTGGCTGGCAACAAGGAGGATCATAAAGCCACAGAATAAAGATCATATAATATTATCTATTAGATATTGACCTGAAACTCACCAATTTACTTAAGAGCGTATGCTACCTCAGATTAGCAACCCTATTTGTGGTGGTTCAAACTTCGCTTGAAATACTGTTATAATAAAGTTCTAATCAGCTTGCACTACAAAGCGGTTGTTACGTCTTTCGCTGCGGCCGAATAGTGCGAAATTAGTGGTATTTTGCAATTTACAAAAAAACTATTGATTGGACTAAAAAAGTAAAACACTATGATTTTAGTATGTTGCTTGTAGAATTATTTGGCAAAAAAATCAGAACGATGACATGTATTTTAGTATGGTTTTTACTCGTTAAAAGAAATTTTTAGAGGTATCTTCGCGATTTTTTTCTATCGAGCAAAGTTAGTTATATTATGTTTTCACAACACTATGTCACTAGCATATATCCTGAAGAATATCATATATTTTTCAGATGTTGATTACTGCAGTGAATCATATACTTTTACGCAATATAAAACTCGCGTTTGAGGTACCATAAGCTCCAACCAACGAGTTCTGTGTTCCACACTCAGTTACCTACTCAGCAGGTAACTGAGTGACCTACTGGGTGACTGAGTGACTGGGTAACCTACTTATTTTGTTTCTATTTTTAATATAAACAGGTACTTATGTAGGTAGCATAATATAAGTAGGTTTGTACGGTAACCCTCAGTGCGCTTGTCGAATTGCACTAGGCCAGGTTTTTTAACCCTAATTTGCCGAATGCGTAAGTCGTTAGACTTTGTAAACGTTTGAATAAATTATAAATTGTCACCATCATAAAATAGGTACTATTGCCATATCTATCTACGGTTTCATTCACCAAATATTATGTAGGTACGTCGTTATTGACCTTATGAAAGGGGAAATATTGCCAAATTTACGCTTATAATTATTAGCCGAATAAGTCGTTATCAGACTTTTCAAACGTTTGATTAAATTGTACCCAACTCGAGTATCATTCGCCTTATCCTAATGGTCAATATTGCCATAAATCTACGGTTTCATTCGACGTATATGTAAGTCGTTATAAGACGTTATTCACCGTTTGATTAGTCGTAACTTGAGCGTATTTCGCCTTATGATAAGACAAATATTGACGTTCAGTCAGTCGTAACTTGACCATGTTTTGCCTTATGATAAGGTGAATATTGCCATGTTTACGTTTATATGTGCCGTATATGTACGTTGTTATATAACCTAAGGTTACCATTTGATTCGACGTAATCTAAGCATATTTCGCCTTACGATAAGACAAATATTGCCAAATATACGGTTGCTTTGACCAAATATGTACGTCGTTATATGACGTAATGTTACCGTTCAATCAGTCGTAACTTGACCATGTTTTGCCTTATGATAAGGTGAATATTGCCATATTTACGTTTATGTGTGCCGTATATGTACGTCGTTATATAACCTAAGGTTACCATTTGATTCGTCGTAATCTAAGCATATTTCGCCTTATGATAGGGCAAATGTGGCCACATTATACGTTTATATTGCCGAATACATACGTCGCTGAAAAACTTTATGTTTACGTTCAAATTGTAGTGACTGAAGTATATTCCGCCTTATTATAAGGTGAATATTGCCATGCTAAAGATTATTTATGACGCTTTCGAAAGTTTGTTTATGACTTATGTTTACGTTTGTTTAGTTTTTATTGAAGTATTATATCGCCTTAATTTAAGGTAAATATTGCCATAATTACGGTGATATTCACCACATATTCGACGTCGTAAATTTAAAGCGTATTATGTAGTCCATTACTGCTGTATTAACAGTATAAAGTTGAATTCCAAGACTGCCTTACGTTAAGACATTTTTGTCGGTTAGTGTTTATCATAAAAGACGTACCATTTTAACGGAAACGCCTAGCTAAGCCAAAATAACCGTAAGCGTTACAAAATCGCCTCGCGTCATTACAATTTAGCCGTCGAAGGCGGAATACACCTTAAGCCAGAAATCAATTTTTCTCAGTGTACCGACTTGTGGAATAATTTTATGAAAGCGATTCCTTCATAGCTTCGCTTCTACCTCAAACTGAATCAGGTCCTATGTAAGGATCGTAGAAGGTCGTGTTCTGTGGTTTCTGCTTACCACTATAGGAAAAAGATAGATCGAGAAGACAAAGAAGAAATATTTTAACCGTGTAGGTAAACATGGCCAGTAACGCATTAGTTTTCAGTGTTCTTTACGTCAGTACTACATTTTAGACGTAACAGACACATTGTTTCCGTCGTATATCTATCATCGCCATGCAAAATCTATTCATAATTTGTCTGAAGTGATTATTCAGTCTCGCGAGAGAGATTGTTTATTTCACCTCCATGACTCATGTTGAAATTCCTCCCAGTTATATGTATAGGAGTTCGTTCTACCTGAACCACGTGCTTTGAATCCTATGTGTTAATTCTGAATTTGTCTTGGAAATGTGTCAAAGGAGTGCTTTTCGAAGATAATTTCGCGAGTACGACGTTTTTGTTATGTCTAGTCGCACGCGATGTGTGATTATCTGTGAATTTAATCGAAAGCTTTTGATTTCTTGGGTGAATAGTTTTAATTAAACGGTCTTTGATTTCTTAATATTTTATTCTAACACGAATACGTCTTTTTAGTAGTGAGTTTGTGTATTACAAGGGCCTGGAACTTCGTTTACAGTGCCATAAACCACAAAAACCATAACTGTCCCCCTTCATCATTTCAATCATGTAAAACACAATAAAATCAAATATCATAATTAAAAAGTCGACGACCATAAAAAAAAGTTTACGAGCAGCCAGCTTACATCACTCGAATAAAAAACGATTGTTTACATTTCACAGTATTCACGGAAGTAGTGGAATTCTTTAACAGAAGATATTCTTTTTAATAATGTGACGTAGGTACTAGGGGTGTAGGTTATGCAAGAAGTGGCGAACCTCTATATAGTCGTGCAACGAAGTTATGACGGGATCGCAGTGGCTAGTCAGTGACGCGGTTCCGTTCAAGACGCGCGTATTTCTTGGGCATTAGGCATGGGTTTCCTTGGAAAAGTTTGGAAGAAGTTTTCCCATAACGTAGGTCGTGAAAATGTTGTTGTTATTTCATAAAAAAATACTGTTAACTTTGTTAGTTTGTTTGAATACAAAACATCAGGCAACCGGTGTAAATAATTTAGTATTTCATTGCTGCGAAAAACCATTATAATTATGAAAGAAAATGAAATATTCTTGTCATCACATAATGTCACCAGCCAACACGCACACTGAAACTTTTTCATTCACTAATATTGAAAGTTTACAATTAGTTATTGATCCTCAAGACTTGGCGGTGGCGCCCCTGTGTCTGTGCCTTTTGGCGCGGTTTTCGGCATAACTTGGCGAATGGTCGAGGAAAAATGTTTATCACTAGTTTACATGTAAGAACATATAAAAAGTTCTACAAGGTATAGTAAATTATTTGATTACTATAGAAACAGTGGACGTGCCAAAATTATAAAGTTACAGCTTTAATTTGTTATTTTTAACGTTTTTTTGGATCTTCAACAAAGGATACACAAATGCAATATATGTGGGTAACAGTTATACAAAACGTTCTTTTAAGTGTGTTCCTTCAGTTACAGGTCACAGCATGCAAATAAACCTAGCTGTTGGTTATCACAGGAGTTAGAAAAAATAGAAACATTTCAAAAAACAAAATAAAATGAAAACCAAAAATTAAGCAATAAAATTGTTGCACATAAAAATTATAATGCTACATTTATTGCAGTGGTCAATTTTTTTAATAAATGTTAACACAGGTTAAATCCTAGTTGCGTTGCCGCGTAGAAGTGCCGTTTAATGATTACTGGTTACATCTCGCCTAGACCTGTTTTATTGTCTGTTTAATTCTGTACACTTTAGATTTTATTGTGGCATCGGTTCACGCGACCTGGCCTCATGCCAGAAGTGTACGAAATGTCAATACGATGCATTATCACTGTTACTACCGTACCGTTTCCATCTCTTGTCAATTTGTGCATATTAATTAAACGATTACTCGATAATTATAACAGAAAGTGTGAAAGAAAATGTCGGTTTCGAGTATGTAATTGAATCTGGTGTTTCAGTTCCAAAGTTGACCTTTGTATTGACAGCCTTGACATGTTTTGTGCGGTTATATTTGAAAGCAATCTGTTTCGTTTGAACGAAGAAGAAATTACAATAAGACAAGTGTGGGTTAGTTGAGATACCAGTGATGCATGCCAAAACGATTTGCGAAAGTACTGAAGAGTGGTGCCGGCAAATCTCTGAATTCCTCTACTTATTTCTGTCGACCTATTTCTATGACTTGAATATCCTAATGTATGTGGCTGATATTTACTTAATAACTATAATCATAACATCCTTTCATATATAATATCTAACATGCAATTTACAAATTAAACTTCGCATCATTAACCTTTCGGGTTCGTATAACGCACTATACGAAATACGAAAACGTGCTTTCTGTTCATCCAAACTTTATCTATTAAAGCTTTGTAAATCAGGTTGTTTCCATGTAATTTCCTAAAGTGTTGTTTCGAAAACACTCTCAAACCATTAATGAAGTGGAGATTCTAATCTAAAAGTCACAAAAACTTTCATGGTTCTTAACTACATATATTATTTATTATACGTTGGCCAATAGTCTTACCCCCTATCTACGCGGGACTCCACTGCATCTCTTAAAAAAATACAAACGTGATGTTACTTTTACTTAAGGTTGCACAAGCTAGTCATTCTTCCATACAAACGTAGTATGGTGATTACTCCTCTGTTTGACGGTGTAGGTTCAAAATTAAAAATTGTATCAACTGATCTTGTCATTATCTAGCCCTGTATGGAGGCAGAATTGTAAAAAAAAAAATGGTTTAGAAGTTATGAGCGTCGAAACTTTCATATTTTAGCACTAATTTCACTCATCTTTGGGCGTAAATAAGTAAAGTATATAGTACGAAAATGAAAAAAGTAAAACCATACAGGGATAGATTAGTTAATAAAAAATTGAAATAATTTTGTTTTGAACAGATACATTCAATAGATTTTTCATAATATCCATACTACCAAAGGTCTGCATAGAAAATTTCGCGCGCCCGTTTTCGTTGTGTCCCTTTCGCTCTATCCATTTCGCTCGTGATGTCGGATCAAATAGCATGCATTTTAGCCCCGCCCACCAACTAGTTCGTTCAGTTGGCTTGTTTACCTTCGATCAATAATAGTACTAGATTAAGCATCAGGAACAAAACTAAGTCGCTCAAGTGGCCACGTTTGCACACACGTAAACATCTACATAGCATTTTAGAAAAAAGTTCAATATTATTAATAACTTCAGATGATTATAAACCTTAACACTTAAACATAACGTTTAATTATCATTGTAAAGTATATTTATTTAAGCCCTTTCATCGGAGAAAGATTAGAAGCAAAACATTTTAAATGTCGCTCCAAAGTAAAAAGTCATCAGTACAAAAATATTCATTCTAAAATGAAAGTTAAACTCTAAGCAATACGGTTAAAAGCATTTTGTGTACAATGTCGAACTAGCGTTCCCTGTTCAAGAACATGATACAATAGTTGGTGCGTTGTAGCAAACATTGGCCAAACAATTATAATATTCGCTGATTTAATTATACATATTTACAGTCTAATTATATTTAAATATTATGAAAAAGCACAAAATGATATTAAATTACCGAAAAAAAGATATTCCTTCCAAAACCTTGGTGTTACGGTGGTTATTTACGCAGTTTTTGAACGCAAACTGCGCTACTTTGACGTCTTAATGTTGGCTATGATTGGACCATACTGATTTGAAATAAGACCACAAATACGTTTGTGGTCTTATATTTCGGGCCGTTTTTGAAGCGCTTATCGGGAATCTAGTACATTATTGATCGAAGTTGTTTACCCTTAAATAGACGTTTGTTAAATATAATCTTTAATAAAACAAGTATAAGACAAAACTATTCCCGTGCATTTTCCATGCAGCTGTATTTTTTCCGATCTTTTCTTCGCGGCTTCTATACAAGGCTTTCGAAACTCTAAGCTGACAAGCTAGTGAGAGAAGACTTAGCTATTCTTAAATCCTCTTACATAGGCTGTGTTCTAAATCTGAAATATTTCTTAAAACCTTGACCCAATGACTGCTTTATTCCACCCGCCAGATGCGAAACTTATATATTTTACACATTTCTGTATTCCTTCCTTGTTAAAAATATAATGATATTACCCAATTACATGAATAAAGTGCTTTCTGCTACATTGCTACGCTACATATTTGGGAATACAGGCGTTTGCGATGCTTAGAAGTTGTTTTAAAATATGTTCGTTATGTTGAAAGTATTTGGCTCATTGTACAATTATTTTGAGAATTATAGCAGCAGTCGTGTTACAATTTAATTTGGAGTGAGGTGTAAATTGGATTTAGCCGTTTCAAAGCCGCTCAAAGATCATGATTTGCCTAGCCGTTTCCCAACTATATTGGGATCGGCTTCCAGTCGTACCGGATTCAGCTGAAAGCGACTTCCTATCGGATCTCCACAACCCAGTTAGTACTGGGTAATACAATACTCCTTTATAAGACTGGGTGTCAGACTTTCTGGCCACTGTAACGACTAGCTTGCGTCCCAATTAACATCTATACTAATATTATAAAGAGGTAAAGTTTGTGTATTTCTTAAATTGTAAGGGATAATCTCGGGATCTACTGAACCGATTTTAAAAATTCTTTCACCAATAGAAAGCCACATTATTGCTGAGTGTCATAGGCTACTTTTTATCCCTGTATTCCCACGGGAACAGGATCTACGCGGGTGAAACCACGGGACGTCCGCTAGTTTTTAATAAAAATCGTGTTCTCGATATGAAATCCTATCCGCAAAAATGAAGTTCTAAACTTTGTACAACTTTCATCCCTCATTTAAAAAACGAATTTTCCTAAATACTTTATCTATCCACATTCGTTGCGAAAAGAACTTCTAGTGCAAAATATCATTTTGCTACACTCAACAGTTCAGTCTGTGCGTGCTCCAAAATCTGGAACACTACTCATTATAAATACTTCCAAAATGTTTAAAACACCTATTTATTTCCGTATAGCCACGCCAAGACACGCCGACGCCAACCTGCCCCGCAGTGAGCCCGGCCCTCCCAGTGAGTTCGGGGACCGCTGTACCGATAGCCAAGAAAGTCAAGAAGAAGATCAAGAAGCCAAGCACTGCCAAGATGAAGTCTGATAGCAAAACTGATAACCGCACTGTTGAGCTGGATACTGAAGAGTGAGTGATTTTGATATTATTGTTTGGAACGTACGTTTTGTCGCTGAACGAGTAACGTTGATTTTTGACAGGTTTGCACAGAACTGAGCTACCGCGGGCGAGTAGCGCGAGTAATCGCTCGTCGCACTTGCACACTCGCTTAAAGCCCGGCGACAAAACTATCGAAACTACACACTCGTTTCCCGCTGATCGCCTACTCGTTTACAGTTTCTAGTTCTACTCGTTTCTCGTTCATCGTCGGCGGTCGGACCACTGCCTTAACTGGGTTGTGGAGGTAACCTAACCTATCAGACACCATGTCAGAGTTATTATGCCGCCCATGGGTCAAAGCTCTGCCGTAAAAACAGGAAATATGGCATGAGTTTAAGTATGGATTATTGTTGTCTCTTTTTGTTTTGTTTTAAAGTAGGTTCAAGTAATAATAATTTGTGGCGTTTCTTTGGTAATTGACGGATTTTAATACTAAACTCAAAAACATAAACTCATGCTCTGTTACTAATGGCGGCGTTCATAATAATTCCTACGTTTCAAAAAAAAAACTGTCTTGAAGAAAAGTGTATAATAATATTCCGAAACTTGACTGTAACGCAATTTGTCAAAACAAAGTAATTTATAACTACAGTACTGTCAGATTATTTATCAATTGACTTATTGCAATAGGGGATCGGACAAAAAAAAACTAATTAGTCCGTCAGATAGATTTCCAAAAAATATTGACCACATATTTTTTCTTTTTTCACGTAAACAAAAAATTAAGACGATACAGTGCTTCGAAAACTCGTGTGACGTCATATGATAGTACATTTTGTACCTTCAAGTGGCGTTTCAAGCCCCACTCCATGATCTTTGACGCGCTATATATCTTCGTCAATTTTTATTGCTTTGATAAAACAAAAAACACGTATCCAATATTTTTCGATAATCTAACTGACGGACTAAACAGAATTCTATTTTTACCCGACTACGGCGAAGCCAAAAGGAAGGGTAATGATTTTGGCAGTCTATGTATGTATGTATGTTCCACCGTAGCGCCTAAACTACTGAACCCGATTTTAATAAATTAGGTGTCAATAGATTCGTAAGAATAGCCCGGGTATAAATTTTATAAGTTCTTTTTATGACGGAATTTAAATGTCAAAAACTTACCTCAAAAAATATTAAATTGAGATAATCATAGCAAGTTTGGTATCAAATGAAAGGTCTTGGCGAGCACATTACAAATATGTATTATATTATAGTTTAAGTACACACAAAAATAAAATTCAAATAAAAAAAATAAGTTCAAAAATGTAAAACCCGACTACTAACAAAATCGCGGTCTTCAAAGTAGAAAATAATCCTTGTATGATATTCTTCGTAGTCGCATGCCACCTTGCTAATGGCAATTAGCAGCTGACTTCTGTATCAATGAGAACGCCATTGAAGGAGCATCAGGTATCAGTGGCATGCGACTACGAAGAATATCAGACAAGGATTATTTTCTACTTTGAAGACCGCGATTTTGTTAGTAGTCGGGTTTTAGATTTTTGAACTTATTTTTTTTTGAGTCAGTCCGATCCCCTATTGACATCTTCAGTTCGTTTACCGCATCCACAAATATTTAGCATTATAATATTATCCTAGTCGCGCTGTTTTCTGCTATTGGTCGCACAAAAATACAAAATATGTCACAAGCAATTTGTTATTTCGTTAACAAAATTCTGTTTTATCAGCGTGACCTGTTTCCATGTCGAATATTCTTGAATTAAAAATTTGTTGTTACTGTGATTTAGATTTCCTAAAAAAACATTGTAAAACATAAAACAAACATGTACAACAACAATAATGTTATGAAAACGATACAAAAACAGCATGTACATATTATTATTGTATTCAGTATCTAAAATAGTCAAAACATGAAAATCACACTTGTGTTATTGAAAACTTTTATCTTAGTGTGAACCTCGTTGTTTTTTTTCTTGAATATACAACGGTTTTTAAAGAGGTAAACCCACATTAGAGTCGATAAGGTTTATGTTTACATTGTAAAGAAATCTCTATGTTTCGTCAACTTGTAAAATACGTGCGAACAAGAGGGGCGGGTAACTTGTTCAATCTAAACTAAATATTATTGTAAACAGGAAAGATTTGATTTTTTGTTACGATTTAACTCAAAAACTACTAGGTCGACTTTGAAAATTCTTTCACCATTAGAAAGCTACATCCTTACCGAGTAACAGGCTGTTATTATATTTAAAAAAAACACACACAAACCGCTAGTTAATAAATAAACCAAGATAAATTCTCCGTTCCTTCATTGCGAATCAAAGGCAGTGTAATTACAGGTTAAAACTCATTAAAGATTTAAGTCCTTTCTCGCCATTTTGTACCGTATTTCACCTAGTACCCCGCAATGCGGACTGCGACATGCCTCCAGCGCGTTAATAGCCTACTTTCAGGATATTTTCCTTTTCAAAGCCTATTCGCTTGCTACCTTAACGACGGCCCATTTTCCGGTTTTCGCTAGACAGGTTGTTAGGAACTATTTCTTGTATCATTTTGAAGAATACAGAACATGTAGTCAATCATCGTCGTAGTTTCAGCTGTAAGATTTTGGATTCATGTTTTATATTGTATAATTAATTATTTATCACTTGCTTCGGTGAAGGAAAACATCTTGAGGAAACCAAACCTAGCATGTCTGAGAGATATTTGTCGACGGCATGTAAAGCCAAGTCAGAGGCCCTTGGGAGGCATAAAAACTGAAACCTAGGCACTAACGAGATGATAAAGAATGAAGCTTAAAACGTCCCGAACCTATGCCTCACCCAAGCGTTACCACTTCGCCAGGTCCTGTGCCTCTCGCGTGGTATAGGACTGCGAATAGTTCAGACAAAAATCTTCATAAGAAGATTTTGCCTGAATCTAAAACCTTTTCAACAAAAAAACGTTTTGCGCAACTTGGAGTTCGCAAGCGCTTCCCAAGTTGCGCAAAATGTTTTTTCTTTCATTAAGTATTCTAGGTGACAGACTAAATATTGGTATTTGTATTTGGTTGATAGCAATGGGCTAGCCCCTTATGAATTAGAGTCTAAACATAATTGGCGAAACGTGTGTGTACTATAACAAACGTCACCTTTACTTTACGGTGCTATGTTATATTTATTTTATAACTAGCTTTTGCCAGCGTCTTCGCCCGCGTGAAAATGACGATTTTTCATACAAACTTTCATCTCCTATTTAACTCCCTTAGGGGTTGAATTTCGAAAAATCCTTCCTTATTCCTTGTCTACATTATAAAGGGAACCTCTGTGCAAAATTTCAGCTTTCTAGGTCCAAGGGTTTGGGCTGGGCGTTGATGAGTCAGTCAGTCAGTCAGGACTTCTCTTTTTATTTATATAGATAGATGTTCACCACAATATCTTATTGATTTTTCCTTGTCCTCAGTGCACACAGCAGATCTCCTTCACCAGACCCGCTAGAGTACTGGCAAATGGAGACAGACGCAGCTATAGCGGAGATGGATAAACTTGAGAAGCCGGCTCTCCCTTCCACGGAGAAGGAGAAAGACAGGAAGAAAGAGGAGGAGAATCTCGTGCTGGTCACCAAACTGTCCACTAAACTAAACGGCACAGTTGTTACACCTAAGAAACCTGGTTCGTAGTTTATTTTGTTGATACATTTCACGATACTAAGTCTTCCGAAGTTGAGATTAGAGTTGTTATCCGTCTGCGTTTCTCAGGATCCGCCCAAGTTATAAGAGCTCTTGAAAATTAATGACTTTACCCATTGAAAAAAAAAAGATACGCATATTTTCCCCCTAGGGCGACTAGGGCGAGGTAGATATGAATTATTGAACGTGGGGAAAACGTCCGGAACGGGGATAGCGATCAAGCTTACTTCAAAGACTAAATTCAAGTAACTTATTTAACGTCTCATTAAACTGAAGTGATTTACTTATTTTGTTACTAAGTTGTAGATTATACTAAGAACTAGCTTATGCCCGCGATTTCACCCGCGTGGAGTTCGATAATTGTTTCACGCAATCATACTACTGAGATAAAAAGTACCCTACGTGTTAATCAATCTTATAAACTGTCTGTGCGCTAAATTCCGTCCAAATCCATTTAGTAGTTTTGAGAAAGAGGAACAAACATCCATCAATCCATCCATCCTCACAAACTTTTGCATTTATAATATTAGTAGAATAATATTACGATTCACCACTAAGTTAGTCTCAAGCCACAACTCACATACTAAGTTGTTTTGATTAAAACTTTTTAACAAAAAATAAAACCGACTTCAAAAAAAAAAAACACGAAAAAGTGAAAAATAAACTTTAGAAGAAAAATCAGTTTCTGAAGTCGGTGGCAAAAAAATGAAATCAAACAAAAGTCACCGACTTTAGAAACTGATTTTTCTTCTAAAGGTTATTTTTCACTTTTTCGTGTTTTTTTTTTTTGAAGTCGGTTTTATTTTTTGTTAAAAAGTTTTTATTTTTCACTTTTTAGTGGTTCACATGTAAGTTCACATGTTCATGAGTCATAATGTGGACAATGTAGTATTTTTTTTTGAGTTTTGTTGTTTTTTCAAAAACCGCTTGTCCGATTTCGATAAAAAAAATATGGGACCATTTGGGAAGTACACCCTTTCCAACAAAAAAAGAATTTTTCAAATCGGTTAGCAAGTGACGGAGTTCAAACATAAAAAAAAACAAACTTTCGAATTGAGAACCTCCTTCTTTTTTTAGAAGTCGGTTAATAAAATGAAGCTGAGTTCACGTTGAGAGCACAGGCAAAACTACTTTTTACCCGACTACGGCGAAGCCAAAAGGAAGGGTAATGATTTTGGCAGTCTATGTATGTATGTATGTTTGTATGTATGTATGTTTGTATGTATGTATGTATGTATGTTCCACCGTAGCGCCTAAACTACTGAACGGATTTTAATAAATTAGGTGTCAATAGATTCGTAAGAATAGCCCGGGTGACATAGGCTATATAAATTTTATAAATTCTTTTTATGACGGAATTTAAATGTCAAAAACTTACCTAAAAAAATATTAAATTGAGATAATCATAGCAAATTTGGTATCAAATGAAAGGTCTTGGCGAGCACATTACAAATATGTATTATATTATAGTTTAAGTACACACAAAAATAAAATTCAAATAAAAAAATTAAGTTCAGTAATCTAAAACCCGACTACTAACAAAATCGCGGTCTTAAAAGTAGAAAACAAGAAAATAATTCGTGTCTGATATTCTTCGTAGTCGCATGCCACCTTGCTAATGGCAATTAGCAGCAGACTTCTGTATCAATGAGAACGCCATGAAGGAGCATCAGGTATCAGTGGCATGCGACTACGAAGAATATCAGACACGAATTATTTTCTTGTTTTCTACTTTTAAGACCGCGATTTTGTTAGTAGTCGGGTTTTAGATTTTTGAACTTATTTTTTTTATTATTCCATACCTTCTCTATTACTTGTCATCAGACAACTCCTTTCTCGCCATCCTTTAGATTTAGACAGTCCATCCATCGTCAGTGTTCCTCTACTCTTATCCATATCTACATTCATACTCACAGCTTTCCTCACATTTTCCTCATTCCTCTGCATCACATCAACAACCGATTATCACACAAATAAACATGTTTACATCATCTTGGACTATTCCATAAATACAAACAACAATTCAAAAACATTGTTCTACTCGTATTTGTAGCACAATGCCATTACAACCACAATAGGGTAGTTGACAAAAAAAATCTAATTAGTCCGTCACATAGATTACCAAAAAATATTGGACACGTATTTTTTCTTTTTGCACGTAAACCAAAAATGAAGACGATACAGTGCTTCGAAAACTCGTGTGACGTCACATCGCACTACATTTTTTACCACGTAGTGCCGTCAAAAGCCCCCACTCCTAATCTTTGACGCGTTATAACTTCGTTAATTTTTATTAATTTGATAAAACAAAAAACACGTATCCAATATTTTTCGATAATCTAACTGACGGACTAAACGGAATCATGTTTTTTTTACCCAGGACACATCCCTATTCACCCTTCAATATATTCTAACGTTGTTTGCAGACAAAAAAATGAGCAAGGACCAAATGTTTCTGACAAGTTTGCACACGACAAATCCATTTAAATACGCTCCGGCACGCAAAGGCAAGCCTTGTTCAGATTTTACGTCGTGTTACCAAGTCAATAGATTTTGTATGAAAAGTCACGCTACACGCTATTCCATAATAACTTCAATTAGAGGAACGTAACTTTGTTAAGTTCTGTTTGAGTTACGTGACTTTAATGGGAGTTTTTGAAAGTTTTGCTAATGTGTCTTTTGCGTTTTTTTTTACTTGTATTTTTCGTATTATTTCCCGTTTTCACTGACACTAAACTACACCTCATTGAATTATTAAATATGAATGCACTGTTGCAATTTCATGTCTGAAAATTCATCAGTGTGTTTCATAAATTTGTAACTAATTAAACGTCTTACAACAACAACCACAAATAGACTGGCTCTTTGGTCTAATGGTCATAAGCGCAACTGCTGAGCATGACGTTCTGGATTCGATTCTAAGGGCGGGCCAAGTTTTAATGGATGTTCCCATAAGGAATTTCTCAGAAGTAGCCACGGACTCTGAATTTATGCCCGGTTGGTAGCAATAAGCTTAAATTGCTGTTAATTGCTCCCTATTACATGGCATCTAAACATAACTAAAATCTGGGTGTGCTATTAGGTACATCTTAGCCTAACCCTAGATGATTACAAGCATGCTGAGACAAGCGTTGAAAATCCACCAGATTACTTTAAATTAAGCATTCATTTGAGTATCGCTTTTTTAGTTAGTGAAAACGGTGAGTATGTAAGTCGTTGCAATTTCGGTGTCACGTAGATGTAAACATTATGCGTAGTATGCGGATATTTTTTTGAATTAAATCTTTGGCACTAGTTCAGTTGTTCGTCATTTCTTTGTTTGTTCACCTGTTTCTTTCACTTATACACTGTAAGCAATTTTGGATGACACCTACTTTCTCTCGTTTTTGTGTCGTGTTTTATTTCCGGACTTGAAAAAGCTTGCACGTTCGACATTACAATCATTATGAAGATAAAAATGTAAAAGCCATGTTTTATTCAGTGCGGGGCAGTGGTCCAACTGCTCTGTCCTATTAGTTGGACCATGACTCTTTACTAGGGGCAGTTGTCCCACTTTAAATATAGTTGGACCACAGCACCTTTTGAGAGTTCCGTGGTCCAATTCATTTTAAAATAACTTAAGCCATGTTTTATTGTATTATTTTGAATGTTTCGAACACAAAAACTAAGTTTCTTCAACATCGTTAAGTATTATTAGGTTTTATTGACTAGAATTACAGATTTTTCATTTCATATTTTGATAATCCCATCTGCATTGTCACTAGAGTTTGGTTAGTTTTATTGTTAGTTTTTAAAACCTTTTAGAGAAAGACTCTCATTTCAACTATTTTAACCATCATGATGAACTCCTAGTTACTCGTTCTAAAACGAACTTTCTCATTTTCAGAATCGCCACTCCACCTACCCGAATCAGTGTCAAATTGCCTCCGCCCCTCTCTGTTCCCTCGCGTGCCTCCCTACCTGAAGTTCATAGGGCAAGAAGAGAGCCCCTGCCTCAAGCTGCCCCTGCCGATACAGAAACACCTGAAATGGAAGTGGACTAACATTACGCCAATAGTTGTGAGGAAAACGGTGGCAAACTCGGGCTTTCGATTTGTGAAGAGCGACTGTGATACATCTGAATGTCCGCAAGAAGGTATGGTACTTTTTTCTTTTCTGTTGTAGATAGGGTGATGCTCTTTTGTTTTCTAGGTTAAGAAAGAGATACCGCGGCCTCGGCACAAGGGATAAAAAGGAACATGGGTGGTTTTTAGTCAGTAGAAGTCTGACACTCTCTTCCGCTCTGCCCAGAGCGGTAGGGGTTATTTGATTATTTCCCAACAACCAAAAAAAAAAAGTGTGTTGGGTACCCCGTCGGGGCTGCGGGTTGTTCGAAAGAGATACCGCGGCTTCGACACAAAGGGCTAAGAAAGAACATGGGTGGTTTTTAGTCGGTAGAAGTCTGACACTCCCTACCGCTCTGCCCAGAGCGGGAGGAGTCATTTGATAATTTCCCATCCACCAAAAAAAAGGGGGTTTTGGGTAATATTGGAGCTGAATATCAAGTGTTTGTAAGAATAAATAAGTTATTTTGATAGTAAATCAGCACACATAGCATGACCATTGCAGAAACGGCTTTTGTCGACGAAAGAATCGACAAAATGAGAGATTGTAGAAATATTTTTGTACAGAAAGAGCTTTGTCTGAATAGAAATAGAATCGCCATGCTATGCGTGCATTTGTACGGTAGAAACTACGAAACAAGAGACAGTTTAACAAAAATGGTCTTTATAAAAGTTTGCGACTAGCTCTTGAAACACTATTTTTTAGATTTTGTTACTTGTCCAGGTGTTTCTTAACGCAGTCCAGTTTTAATATAATTTTGTATGTATTTGTTAATAAGTATAGTGTAGTCAAGTTAAAGTAGCTGAGATTTTATTATGAATCTAGGGCAACCTGTTTCACGCATAGTAATGACACTATCTCCATTATACATAACAATAATTAAATATGATGGACAGTCTAACTTAAACCTCTAAACCAGATCCCTTCTATTTAATTTCAGAAACGGTAGAATGGATTGGCATGTGGGGAAAACACATGAAATCAATCATGTTTAGAGCCATCAAAGACGGACAAAAAATGAACCATTTCCCCGGCACTTTTCAAATCGGTAGGAAGGACCGATTGTGGCGGAATTTACAGAAACTGGTCGCTAAATACGGTATATGTGAGTTTGGTATCATGCCCAAAACTTACGTTTTGCCGCATGATATTAAACTGCTGAAACACGACTGGGACAAGTATGCAGCTAATAATGAAAGGTGGATTATTAAACCGGTATGTATCTCTTGTTGTTTTTATTATACTTAACTAGCTGATGCCCTCGTGTGGATATTGGTCAAATTATATACTAAAACCTACCTCGAGAACCACTCTATCGATTGGTGAAAACAGCATGAAAATTGTGCAGTAGTTTTTGAGTGAATCGCGAACAGACAGATTGACAGACGCGGTGGACTTTGTTTTGTATTATGTAGTGATGATGCTTAGACCTTTTTATACCCTTCGGCTCAGTCGGCAGCTGGAGTGTTTTAAAATTGGTGAGGCGTCTCGTCAGTTTCATAAATAACCATTATCATTAGAAATTAAAGCTTTAAATAAAAAAAAAAATATGCAAATCCAATCCAATGTTAAACTGCTGTTACCAAGATAAACCGCAGCAGTGATTTTATTGGGCAAATTTAAACGAAAATCGACAGGTATCGTTTTGCCTGGTAAAAAGTTTGGAGGTCAGATAGGCGGCATTCCATTTAAAATATTCATCATAAAAGCTAGGCCTTTAAGTTAAAGATTTAATGGAATAGTAATCTTGCATACATACACCTATTTCATTCTGATAAAGTTCAAGCAACTCCAAAAACAGTTGAACTCCACATTGGCATTGCATCTAAAGTTCCATACTTACGATTATATCGATATTTACGACAGATTTACGACGATATTCGAAAGTCAATGCCACCACGTTTTTATTTACGAAATGTCTAGACTACATAAAAGAGGGGTGCATAAATATACATTGATTTGAATGACGTACCCTTCATTTTTGAATATCAAGGACAATATCATGTTTTGAGTGCATGATCATAGTACTTCATTTTGCCGCCATAAGCAAAAGGGGCGCTTCAGAGAAGGAATGTAAGGAAAATTAGACCTTACTTAGTACACAAAACAGACCTATTCGCTTTCCTCATATGCGCCCTTTTTAAATAAGGCGGTAGAATTTCTGTAGTACTACATAGTTTCCGCGGTTACTGGTAGCGTACTGATTATTTTTTAATGTAAACAAGAGGAATGATGGGACTGAGAGCTCCTTAGACAGATAGTTCGAGGTCATAATCATCTACCAGCCAGACTTTGAGAGCGAAATTGCCACTGATTGATACAAAAATATAATAAAGTGATAAAAATATGCAATGAATATAAATAAAGATTTCTATCAATTATTTACGAATTGAAAGCCTACTATGAGCTAACCAACTAAAGTAACTACTCAATCTGGCAGCACACAAGGTTAGAAATAAAATCTTTCACTAATACTGTTTTCATCATCATCTTAACCAGAAGACGTCCACTGTTAAACAAAGGCCTCCCCCTGAGAACGGCAGAACGAATGGCAACCTGCCGTTTGCATCCACCGGTTGCCTACAACTCTAACGACGTCGTTGGTCCTCTTCCTGCCGGTGTTCACGAATATTAATGTAACCTTTCCACAAATTCCAGCCGGCATCAGCTCGTGGTTCAGGCATCAAGGTCGTCTCCAAATGGACCCAGATCCCCAAGAAACGGCCCGTGGTAGTCCAACGTTACGTGTCCAAGCCTTACCTCATCAACGGTAACAAGTTCGACCTCAGGCTGTATGTGTTGGTGACGTCAGTGCATCCGCTCAGGATATATCTCTATAAGGACGGGCTGGCGAGATTTGCTTCAGGTAATTTTTATTTCTGTCAACTTTAAAAAGAAAAGCTATGCGACTAAATAATAACAGACACACCGAATTTACGGAAGTTAACCTTTTGACCGCCACAGACGACAAGCCAAAAAGTACATTAACTCGACATACTTAAGGTGCTTTTTTGCTTGTTCGGCTTGTCGTCTATACGTGACTGTGGCGCTCAAAAGGTTAAGCTATTCTTGTCTAGGTCAGTCTGTATGGGTGACTATACGTGTCATATTGAGCACGCTTTGAGCTTCGTAAAGCTTGTTAAACCGTTGGTCCCGGCTCTGATTTGTAGATAATAATAATATAATAATAATAATATTCCACAACTATCACACAACGCCATCTAGTCCCAAGCTAAGCAGAGCTTGTGTTATGGGTACTAGACAACTGATAAACATACTTATATATTTCTAAATACATACATATTATAGATAAATTACACCCAGACACAGAACAAATGATCGTGCTCATCACACAAACATTTGTCCTGGGTGGGAATCGAACCCACGACCACGACCGCAGTTAGGGTCACTAACCACTAGACCAACAGGCCAGTCAAAAGATCTTTGACTCGTTACGAGAAGACAGTGGCCTGACAGTCTGACAACCAGTCTTACGAAGAGGTATCGTATTTCCCAGGACCAACTGGGTTGTTATGGTCAGATAGGGAGTCGTTCCATGTAAAATATTGATATTCAGCTAAATGCGGTTAGACTGGAAGCAAGTCTACTTCCAGTCTAACTGCATTTAGCTGAATATCAATATTTATTATTATTTTATTTTTGTTATTTGTTGGAGTCCCAACAAATAACAAAAATAAAAGGCATTTAAGTCATTTAATACCTTTTACAGTTCTCTCACTTCAAATCAACAAATATTTGTTAAATGAAAATCGAAGAAAATATCAGAAGATTTTATTCCTATGCAGCTGTAATAAAATTATTCTCATTATATAAATTTCTTTGATTTCAGTAAAGTACAATGACGAGTTAGAATTTTTGAACGATAGGTATATGCATCTGACAAACTACTCCATCAATAGACTATCTAAGAACTACACGCCAAATGAAGATTTCGCAGCTTGCGAAGGACATAAATGGTAAGTTCAAGTGAAGTCTTAATTATAAGAATTATAATCTTACATACTTCGTTTTCGATATTGAAAGTCGGGCTACTGAACTCAAATGGAGATGGTCCGAACAACGAGCTAAGTGTAGTGATGACAGGTGGACTAAGGCTGCCACCGAATGGCGTCCAAAACTGACAAAATAAATGTCGGACGTCTTGCGAAGAGATAGGCAGACGATATAGTTGACATTGGAGGGAAAACCTGGATGAGGCTAGCAGGACCGTGAAGACAAAAGAGAGGCCTACACCCATCATCATCATCATCATCATCATCAGCCTATAATGTTCCCACTGCAGGGACTCAGGCCTCCTCTCTAGGAGAGGGATGGGCTATAATCTACCACGCGGGCCCAGTGCGGATTGGTAGATGTCACATATTTTCGAATTTTTTGGTTCTAAGATATGCCGGTTTCCTCACGATGTTTTCCTTCACCGTTTTGAGAACAGTGGTGATGAAATAAATTATACAAAGTAATATGCCTGACGGGGTTCGAACCCACGACTCACTGTTCGTAAGTCGGGGCCGCCACCACTGGGCCACCACTGCTCTCACCTACACCCAATAGTAGGTGAATTGTGTGGTTGATAATCATGATCTTATAGCCAGATTTTATAAGAAAATTGTCCATGACGTGTGTAACGTTGATATTCTATGTGCTTTAGATATTTTAAAGGAAAATGTTTTTTTTTGGTAAATCACCCATGTGTCTTCTTTGTGTCGACTCTTTCGAACAACCCACAGCCCCGATGGGATTTCGAAAGACCTTGTCTTCATAACTCTCCTTTTAACGTCACTAATCACTAACATCACTAACGTCACTAATAATATAACATAATTTCAGGACACTCCAAACCCTATTCCAATACCTGAAAACCGAGAAACAAGTAGACACGGACGCTCTATGGGAAGCCATAAAGGACCTGGTCATCAAGACTATCATATCTGGAGAAGCGAGCATCAGTTCGTTGACCAAAGCCAACATTACGTCTAGATATAACTGCTATGAGTTGTTTGGTATCGATGTGTTGCTGGATGAGGATCTCAAGCCTTGGTTGTTGGAGGTAAGTTTTTGTGTAGATAGAAATAATTGACAAGAAACTTTGGTTATTTTACATTCCTGAAATAATGCTAAGCAGTCTTACACCCAAAATCTAAAAAAAAGGATATAACTTTTCTCTGATTTTGGGCTGAACAAGTCTGTTTGGATTTTTTGACTGAAACTTGTTCTATGATTTTTGGAAATTGATAACTGTTTTTTTAGTTTCACCAGTATAGAAGAAAATCCAATTTATTTTTGTGAAGTTCAAGACGTAATGAAACTGAAAAGTTGTTCAGCTTTGTGGCCTGAGAGACCTCATGAGAGGTCTTGTGTTTATTATGTTACACCTTGTATATATTTTGTGACGCTTGATAATAGGGTAGCAGTAGGGATGTCTCGTTTCGGACACAGCCAAACTTATCTTTAAAAAATTAAACTTTACCTTTTTGTTATGCTATTGTTATAAAAAGTTAAACTGATTCACTTGTCTCCTTCTTATCAATTTTTAAAGCTGTTACTCATAATTTGCAGGTGAACATATCCCCAAGCTTACACAGCGCGTCTCCCCTGGATATCCACGTGAAGGGTCCGCTGGTCACCACAGTGCTGAACCTGGCACAGTTCCAGGTGCCTGTCAAGACTAACCTCGAAATGCTGTGCAAGGATAAATCGCAGAAACTGGTGAGCTTGATACGGTGTTTTATTAATTGTGACGCTATATGGAGTCGGTAAAGTTTGATGTAAATGAACAGTAGGCTAATTCACGTAATTTTATGACGCACCGATGCAGTTGTAGTGCAATTGCAGTTAAGTTCAAGTTCGAGTGGTAAACGGTATTCTTGTAATTTTTGAACTGCGCGTAAGCTGCGCGTAAACTGCACGTCAGCTGTACGACAATTAAACTCTACCAAAGTTACTTATGGTGTGGCCATATGAGAGAAAAAAAATTACTCACTAAATAATCGAATAGAATCGATTACATTTCAATGAATATGGCGTTATTATAATATTAAAATAATACCCCAGTACACATTCTAGTGCTTTTTATTACTATTTAAACAAACAATTATGTTTTGATTCACAATCAAACAAATATTTTGCTAAAATTTGGCTGAATGTGGTCTATCATTGCCCCATAAAACCAAATCTGTCAAAATAATAGGAGACCCGCCAATGCCATTGACGCGAAAGAATCCTCCTGATTCTTCAAATCTTCAGTAAGTATGACTTCACACAAACGCGTTTCTGTGCGGCAAATGGAGCTGCTGGTGGAATATTTGGAGGACCACAGAAACCTTGCCCGTGGCAGACTAAGGTCTAGAGAGGAGAGTGCCCTCATATCACGCCATCAATACAGCCAATTACCCCTGGCAACTTGTACTTTCTATAGAAACTGAAAAAAAAAACATAATTTTGCTCATAGATAAAAATAATATTAAACCATTAGTATCTCTAAAAGTAAGATTACAAAGATATTTTACCATCTTTTAATTTCATCACGGGCTTCTCTTGTCATGGGAAACTTAACATGTTTAAGTTTACTAAACAAGTTTCTCATGTTAAGGGCTTTTGTGACTTGCCGGATTGCTCTCGACACAGTGGGCTGTGATACTCCATGGCACCTGCTTTGGCCCACCAGAGTCTGATAAGATCCGCTCGCCAAGAAAGCTAGTGTTATGAGAACCTGAAAGTCACCCAATTATTTACTACCTAGAGTCAAGTATAATGTATTTTGCATTATTTCATTCCAATACTAGATGTACCCCGCGGATTCAACCGCACTCGGCTCCACACAGTAAGTAAAAGTTTACTCGACTCCTGAGAGTCATAGCGTGATGTTGAAATGGCTTAAAACCATCAAGGAATTTTGTATAGACTGGTAGTTCTACAGATTATCGCGTTCAAACATACAAATTCTTCAGCTTTATTAAATTACTATACAGGTTTGACTAACCTTTGTCTCTACACTTAAACCATCTTTCCTTCTCTCCTTCGGAATAAATGTTGATAATTTGGTTATCAATTGCCGGGTCAAGTTCTTGCTCAGACGATAGGTTTTCTGGAATTCCCGGTCTGGAATACGGAATGGATCCACAGAAAGCCTTTGTCTTCTTATTGCTTGACGACGTTCTCGGTCATCAATTTCGGCAGCGAGGGATAAAATTCTCAAACCAAGTTGGAAACTCATATTACCTAAAAATTAAAAAAAAACCTTTAGAATTTTATTGAAAACGACTTGTAGTTAACTTGTTTGCATACGATAATCAATTAGAAACAGTTTTATTGACAAAAAATACAATTTTATGCCAACAAAAGTAAATAACGAGGTACTTATCTTGTGCGTAAACAAAACTGCACGTTGATCGATTTGAAACTTCTAAACTGTCATTTTGAGACGTCAAATGAATTGTAGAATAACGATCACGTTGCGTTTCGAAACACGCACAAAAGGCGCGCAGCAGTAGAATACCGATAATGCGCTCGCGTGACGCGAACTTGACGCGAGCGTGTATGACAGCTGTCAGATATCGGTAGAGAATACGAAAAGCGTTGTTTTGATCGAAACTTAACTTAAACTGCACTGCAACTGCACTTATTTAATTACGTGAATTAGCCTACAGGTTGTTTGTGGCAAGTCACTGTTCTCGATTTGCAGTCTTCTTAGCGTGTCGATGACAATTTAAATTGAGGTGGGTCAAAATTTTGCGACGAGTTTGGCCCTTTCAGTGGCCTTCATCAGCTCCTGTGATGTGCAAGTAACAGGACAGGCAGGACATGATATCAAGTGTCCCATATTTGTGGTGTTGTGTTGCCCCACATTTTACAGTTGTTTCGATATATCCAATAATATATCCAGAGATTCTAAATAGGGATGGCATAAAATACTGGACTATCTTTTATCTTAAATTGCACTTCAAGTTGGATACGGTTGCGCAATAGTGTCAAGAAAAATGCTTTTTTTCTATTTATTTTTTGGAACAAGCCCGCCACACTTCCCAAACCAGTGTAACTCCTGAAAGCCAGATTCAACAATGGCGACCAACAGACAATCGCCGGGATAATGAAGCTCGACGAAGTCTCGGAGAAACAATTTATCTGTTCTGGATCCCGCAACGAAATCAATCAGAAAAGAGAAGTGCTTAACCGAATCTCTCGCTAAACACGCTATTTTCGGGACATGTTCGTTATCTATCTAGAGCAGAGCGGTAGGGAGTGTCAGATTTCTACTGACTTTTTAGTTTGGTTTTTACCACCTATGTTCCTTCTTAGCCCTTTGTGTCGAGGCCGCGGTATTTCTTTCAAGCAACCCGCAACCCCGATCTATTAGTTAGTTTGATGGTAGATAGTATAACGTAGGACCGTTAGTGGTATTCAACAGTACTCACAGTTCCAGGTGCCCGGCCACACTGATATCGACACGCCACCCAAGCCGAATCCTAGGAAACTGGTGATTTGATTATCATTATTATAGTAGCGTTGCATTTAGTAGAAAAGTGTAACATAATAATTAGCTATTCGACTACTGTTGAAAATAAACGAAAATGTTAAGTTATTTCAAAGAAATAACAGGATGTGCGAAAAATGGAATAAAATCGATCAAAAAAATGGAGTAGCTACATGTTTTAGAAGTTTTTGTTTTTGGTGGGATTTTCTATCCTTGTCGCGCGAAACGGCTATTAATAATTGTACTACGTAGCTGCGGTATGAAATATGACGTCACTTTTTTTATAGCGCTGTCTTTGTCTAGCACGTCATTTACAATCAGTTAAAACTAAGCCATTTTTTGATCGTTTTTATTACTTTCGTCATTTCTGTTAGTTCTTTGATATAACATAACAAAATGTTTTTTTAAAAGTAGTCAAATAGCCAATTATGTCGTGCGTTTTGGGCACTTCTGGATGATCTTTCGAACGGTTAACATGATGCGATGCTACCATGCATAATGCTGTTTAAACAACAGTAGGGATAAAAAGTTTACATTTACGCCACATTTATCGTTGCGATTCTGAATCATTTTATGATGTCGAATCATCATCATCATTTAGACATCCACTGCTGGATAACGCATGCTGCCACATTGACCGGTCTCGTGCGTCTCGCATCCAGCGGTTCCTTGCTACCTTTACCAGGTCATCGGTCCACCAAGGAGGTCGCGCAACGCAAGGTCTTCCAGTTCACGGTCGCAACTTTTTAATGGTTCGCCCTGCCCACTGCCACTTAACTTTGCCAATTCTGCGGGCTACGTCGGTGTCGCAAATCTAAGTTATCTTTCTTACTTGGGAAAAACATTACTAAATACTGATTTCTGTAGATAAAATGGGGTAACATCGTGTGTACAGTACTAACTAGTTTTTGTTGCTGTCTCAAAGTACGACATAACTTGTTAAATGTTGACATTTTGTTATTCCAGGCCGGGTTACCATACGATAGCCGGTTATATACAATGTACCTGTCGAAAGAAGAAAGGGATAAACACATCATTTATACCAATATGGATGACCGGGATATGGTAAGTACTGTTATGTTCAGTAAAAATTGATAAGATTGAATAGGGATTTTCCCTAACAAAAAAAAATCGGTTTAGTCCGTCATTTAGATTATCGAAAAATATTGGATACGTGTTTTTTGTTCTATAAAATTAATGAAAAATGACGAAGATAAAACGCGTCAAAGATCATAATTGGGGGCTTATGACGTCATTCACCGGTAAAAAATGTACTGAACTGTGACGTCACACGACTTTTCAAAGCACTGTATCGTCTTCATTTTTTGTTTACATGAGAAAAGAAAAAAAATGTGTCCAATATTTTTCGATAATCTAACTGACTGACAGATTTTTTTTATTTTATGTCAGGAATCATCCCTATTGTATAGAAAGGGAAAAGCTATGGTAACCCATAAAGTAGAATTTTTAACTAATTTACGCCCAAATACTCGAACGTCACTCAATTATAAGTAACCCTCAAAACTCCTGCTATCTCTGTCACTCTGCGTTAAAGTAACAAAGACAGCACGAGATTTAAGTGCAACTTAAAATTGAGTGACGTGCGAGTATTTGGGCGTTAGGCTAACTGTTGGTTTTTTTTAGAAAAATTCTTTATGAACATAAAAAAGTAAAAAACTAAAACCCGACTACGACAAGAAAACGACGCTGAAAAAGTATGAAACAAGATTTTTAGGATAGAACAAAAAGAAAAGCCGTAGTCACACGGTATTAAAGTGTTTAGGTTGGTAGGTACCTATAACGTGTGACTACGGCTTTTCTTTTTGTTCTATCCTGAAAATCTTGTTTCATACTTTTTCAGCGTCGTTTTTTTGTCGTAGTCGGGTTTTAGTTTTTTACTTTTTTTTATTTAAACAATTTTGGTGTTAAATATTTTTTTTACTTTTGACTTTTTGTCCGCTAGAGGGCGTGATTTTAAATGTGAGCAATATTTTGGAAATGTACAAGTCAGGCCCTTTCAAATGATACCAAACACGGCGTATTTATCTCCATTTTTATTTTTTAAGCCTTACTTTTTGTCCGCTAGAGGGCGCCAAATCGCTCACGTCGCCTCCTCGTCACCTAGCCTATGTTCAGCGGAAAATTAAGACGGTTCTAACGATACCTCATATGTCGAGTTCCGTTTAGTAGATTAGAAGCTATGAGGGAACAGATGAAGATACACACATACATACATACATACATACATAGCCAGTCAAAATCATAACCCTCCTTTGGCTTTGCCGTAGTCGGGTAAAAATATACATAGCTGTAGCTATAATGCTAAAGTCGCCCAAAATTCTGACAACCAGTCGTACCAAGGGACTTTCGACTTCTTATTATTCCCCGTATTATCCAGTACTAACTGGTTTGTGGAGGTCATCCGGGATTCAGCTGCGTCTGGTTAGACTGGAAGCTAACTTCAACATAGTTGCCATATAACCCTAATCTATTTAAGTCGCGAGTAAACAGGCTTCTTCTGGGTAAGCTCGTTCCATCGTCGACATCATCTCTGCCCTTTTTTTTTCTTTGGTGGGTTGGGAGTGTCAGACTTCTACTGACTAAAAACCACCCATATGGTTTTTGCCTCGACACAAAGGGCTAAGAAGGATCTTAGCCCTTTGTGTCGAGGCCGCGGTATCTCTTCCTAACAACCCGCAGCCTCTTTTTGTATACTTGATACAATAAACAAAATCCCTCACCACAGTACCTCCGCGACATCCTATCAACGCTGACATCAGACGACGTCCGTCACCTGCTGCAGTCAGAGGACGAGCTCACACAAGCAGGAGACATGGAGCGAATATTCCCCACGTACGCCACACACAAGTATCTCGGCTTCCTCGCGGGGCCGAGGTACTATAACCGACTGTTCGACGCCTGGGAGGCGAGATATGGACAGAATCGGGATCCTGGTGAGTTTATTCTTATCCTTTTTATTTATTTTTCGACATGACTTCTCGCATATCTATCTTCAATCTATATTCTGGCAGACGTCGTCCTGCCGAGACAGCAGCGCCACCTACCGGTTCCAATTGTAATTTCAGGCTTTCTCTCCGTGACAGAAAGTGGGTTTTCATCTACCACGCAGGTCCAGTGCGGGCTGGTTGGTGGTAGTCACAATTATGTTATCGAGTATTTGGTTCTAAAATATGCAAATTTCGTCACAGTATAATTTTATCATCTGGTCACTAAAGAATAGGTGTGAATATTACGCAGACGCAATGCGAGTTGCGGTTTTTGCTAAAATGTAAACTTTTCGTACCACTCCAAATACACGCTATGGTCGTGGAGTTGCGTACTTCAGCCCATTATATAATACAACTAGCGGACCTGGCAGGCGTCGTCCTGCCCGGACAGCAGCGCCACCTACCGGGTCCAATTGTAAATCTAAACCATTCTCGAATCCACTTAAACTCATACAAAAAATTTCATCAAAATCGGTCCAGCCGTTTAGGAGGAGTTCAGTAACATACACACGTACAGCAGAATTATATATATATCAAGATATGTCTTCCTAGCACTCGACAAGTTGGCTGTATAGTTTATATTCGCGCTGTATCAGCACCGAAGAAGTTCCACTTTTTGTTCAAATTATGTTTTAAAAACCTTTACACTAAGTTACATTTTCCCGTGTTCCAGGTATAGAGCTACTTCGCAACCTGTGCGACATAGGTTACCACCTGGAAGTGCCCCCGGTGCCACTCAAGGTAACTACCCGTCGCGTCAGACTCAGGCGCATCCTACACTACATACTCGCTTTCACTTCGCTCATTCTCACGCTCTTCACCTTTTGGTGAATTTGGTGTTCACATGTTTTTAATTTATAATTAAGACTGATGACTTACGTAGTTTTGGACTAAAAGGCCCGTTACAGTGCTTCACCGACCGTCAGTGCGTAGCGTCGCTCTTTGCGAGATGCAGTAATCGACCATCAGTTTGTAGCCTTGTGTGCTTTTAGTGTATGTTTACGTACAGGCGGGGCGTCGAGCGGCGCGTGCTGCGTTTTTAATTCAAACACATGGCGATGTATGAAAAAGTTAACGATTTCAAACGTCGATTTTACGTGAAGCGATTTTTCGCTCGTTAGTTTAAAATGCAGCGTTTGTTGCGGTGGACCCGTCTCTCAGTAAATTAATAAAAAAGCACGAGACGAGCCTTCTGCACGCACAGCGCGACGCCCCGCGTCTCCGTAAACGAACCCTTAGTTCTGAGCGAGAATCACAGCGCGCTCCGCTCAGGATTTTAATCTAGAATCCCTTGAGACGCTCGAAATTCTACTCTAGAGTCCTTCACTGCTCTCGGGATCCAACTTAGTCCCTTGAATTAAATTCCCTTTTTGTCACTTGTTCTATATGTAATCTACTATTGCACAATGGTTATTGGTTCACCGGTCGGGGAGCCCTGAATGGGTTCATTGTTTTCATAGCGCATCGATCGACCATGTTCGGCGAGCGTACCTACATAGTCCAAGTACGGGGTGTCCGTAAAACAAAAAATGGCGGCGTAATCATAAGTACCGAGACGAAACATGACGCGGATAAACTAAAAAATGCAGTCCAGCTCTCTACATCTGGACTTACCGCCGACGAGCCCAACAAGCGGAAACCTCGAATCGTGGTAATAGGTGTGCCAACTTCCTTGTCTGAAAATGAGGTATTTAAGTGCATTTTCGAACAAAATGTAGCCGAGAAGTTACCAGCGATGACCTTGGAATCCTTCTTGACTACCGTAAGACTAAGCCATAAATCTGGGAAGAGAGATGCTGCGACCTGTAATTACGTGATTGAAGTGTCAGCCCATTTACGTAAAACACTAATCCCTCTGTCAAGGATTTTCATAAATTGGTCGTCCTGTCCTGTCAGGGATTTCACATTAGTAACGAGATGTTATAAATGTCAGCAGTACGGCCATGCAGCGAAATCTTGCAGAGAGATCAATCCTACGTGTGGACATTGTGGTGAAGTAGGCCATATGATGTCCGAATGCGCAAAGAAAACCGAGACTCCGAAATGCGCGACTTGTTCCCGCTTCAAAAAACCCAGTGGCCATAAAACCGGAGACGCTGAATGTCCTGCAAGGAAAATAGCAGAGCATAGAAACATCAACTCCATAGATTATGAGGGCGCCTAGCCATTCAAGACCAGACTTTCATAATTTTCTTTTTTGCTGAATCATCGATACTTGTGCGAGGCTTAGCGCGGCGCAGCTTACCAACGTTTTTGTCTATCTAAGCAAATTCCTGACCGCTACAATAATGCCATGACAATGATTGTGCAATTAATACTTGACCGACTTAAAAAACTGCTGATACTAATTTTATAGCTTAATGTTTAAGACATTCTTTCTTTTTATTGTAATCTAATAAATAATAGAGTATAAGTAAATTAGGCGTAATGTAAATAAAAAAATTGTTTTAGTATAAAAATATTAAATATTGTTTAGAAATCTGGTGTTCCAATAGTTATAGGTAGTATTAGAAGCTTTATCGCCTGTGATACAGGTTTACCCTAGTACAGGCATAGAACTTTGTTATACCCATATTATTTCTAAGACATATTGTATTTTACCAATTTTAATTTTTGAATAAAATTTATTATTATTATTATTATTATTATTATTATAGTAACCGTATTGTTGTATATTACAAAGAAATTACAAACGCGACAGAAGTATCAACGATCGGTAAAGCACTGTTACTGGCCTAAAACTCGATTTCCATTACATATCTCACATTTTGTTACACTAAACATTTTGTTTAGCTTATTTTATTACAAGAACAGTAATTATTTACAAATAACATGTGGATACCACACGCATTTTCTCACACAACTCATATAATTTTGGGTTTACATACGGTTGTCATTAATTTCTTATTAAGTGTAATTTTGTATGTATGTATATATTTTTTGTTTGTCTTCCATATTTTTATTTAAGCATACCTATTTATCTTATATCATATATTATTAATGAAATAATTAATTAATTTATATCTAGCTTTAAGTTAAATATTAATAAAGTCGGATTTTCACTGCCAAAGTGTGCATAGGTTTATTATTAGGTTTGTTAGTCAACAAATATTGTAATTGCAGGCAAGGCCTGGGATAAGCGTGGTGAGAATATTTTGTGTTAAGCATGACTTTTCTTCTTTAGTCAATAAGAATAATCATTTTCAATCTTATTTGGCAACCATTTTACGATTTCTCTCATACAAAAAATATCTCATAAACTTTTTTATAATGTACTCTTGAGCTTCTGTAATTTTCTTACTGATTTCCGTAATTTGAAATACTCTGCTGATCAAACTTCTTATTTTATTCTTATTCGCAATCACAAACTTTATGACTGGCTGACTTTTATTGTGCTGTCCATTTTTCTCTTTAGAAGAAAGAAACATACTTATTGCATTTTATATTTTAGTTGAAAGGAAGATAATCTCAAGCATTTATTTTTGTCAAAGTCGGTGTTATGTCTTATTAAACTGTCGGATTGTGACTGATTGTCAGGGCAAAGTGACAAGTGCGCTCAGGAGAGCATACTTGGGTTGTAAGAACGTCGCTCACAGTAAGTGCGTAGAAAAAAAGAGAAAGAACAAAGTACAAAATAGTGTGGCTACAACCGACTGTCCCGATATAGTGTACAAACCTCGTTGGTCATAGTGTTCGAACCTCCAGGATGCTATAGACAATATAGATGAAACAATAGCGGTTTTAAAAAAAGTTGACGAGCTAGACGGTTTTATTATGTGCTACCTGTATGTAATGTGCAATGAAATAGCGCTAGATTTTTGTATTGTGAGGAGGATTATGGTTATAGCTATTATGTATGTGTTAACTCCACGGTATTTACTCTAGAGTAGACTTTTAAGGAAAGTAAGATCCGTGATTCGAAAGTAAATAAGAAGAAAGTCGCATGAAACCGATGTTTATTCTAGATTTTTATATGGACAAGATTTTATACTCAAAAGTTGGTATTTTTGGATCCTAATATTTATACGAATAGGTATAAATGTTTCATTGTTATTAAAATAATGTTAAGTAGGTAGATTTTTATATTCGATGGCGTATTGTATCGTGAACAATAGTAATAAACACAACATTTTGATATTAAATTTTATCATCTAGGTTTCGTCTTCGAACCACAGGTAATTGTAAGTTTATATGTACGTAAATTTTTATTGATATGTACTTAGTATATTATTGATAAGTAGAAGTATTATTATAGCCCCGTATATAAAGTATTCTTAGTAAGACTATTAAGCTATGAGCTATCCAGTTATAAACATTGTAAAAACCATGTACTATTAGAGATGTAGTGACTAAGTACCAATTTTATAAGTGTCGATGTTCTCCTTAGGTAAAATTTCTCGATATTTTTAGATTGGTATGTATTCTGTTTAGTTTTCCTTAAAAATAATATGTTCAAAAAATCCGTAGGTTTCATATATTTTTATTTATTTCCATATTGTTATCATAGTCGATACATCTCTACCACAAATCATTGCTAGAAATAATGTTGGCATATATTTAAATTCGTTGTTATAGACGTAAATCCATCTAAATAAATACGTAAACGATTATACTTTTAAGTAATATAATAGATTTAATGTTATATATTTCTTATTTATGATTTCTGTCTGGCTATATGCTATAATATATATCATTACACACTGCATGTCTAACCTACTTCTCTATTCATATTATGCTTTCAGCTTTCTCTAACACATAAATTCTTGATTAACAAGGTAACACAATCATTTAGTTTATAAGATTAAAAAACCGGTTTCATAAAGGCATAAACGTAAACGAACTTGTCAACAAAGGTAAGCAAAGCTACATTTTTATATCGTGTGTTCAGGATTCTTTGAACATACTTTTCGTTTTCGAGCATTGACAAGTAGGTTTGCTATATTTGTTGAAATCTGAATCTACTTTAGATGACAGAAAAAGTAATTTAATCAATATTACTGATTTAATCACCATAATGAAATCAATTATTGAAATAACAGTAATCAATTGAATTAATCACCACATTTATTTGTACAACCTATAATAGCGATGCCTTTCAGAAACCGATTTTAAATTAGACTTAAAACTTAGCCTAGTCAATCATTGGGTTAAAATCAAAGTCGTGTTGTTTCAAAATATTTCCTTGTTCGTATGATTTTTGAATATGATCCATAAAAAAGTCATGACGTTCTAAACTGCAGGACTTCTTGGCTTGTATCCTCTATAGCACGCTTTGTCATTTGTTTATACCGTGGGAATCACTTGTACGCACCAATCGCTCGCTAAATGTGCTGTCTCTTTCCATCTGTACATGTATTTTAAATCCATCCTTTTCTACGTAGAATTTTACATCCATCCTCTCTCAATTTCACGAAAAAATGTTTTCATCTCGCGTTTGTGTAGAGAAAAACTAAGTAACAGAAAAAAACTGCATTGAACAATCATAAGCAAAAATCGCTAAGATTTTTATGGATTTAGAATATTAAAGATCACATAATGTCATTAATCAAGGGCTTAAAATGCTGCTTCAATATCTATTCGATCTATGGAAGATCCGATTTAGAATCAGTTTGAGAAATATAAAATAATATCACATCACTTGCTTTCGCAACTAAAACGATCAAGTACTATAAGAATTAGAAAGTAATTCTAGTCCACAATGTAAAGCAGTTGATCCAAATATATTTGTTGACACGACTTTTTGTTTCCATAATAAAGATTAGTTCATCAGTACCATCAGCCAGCACAGTAATTTAGTGAACGCGTGATACTTCTCAGATGTCTGTCAACTGTCTCAAGTGATGGCCGCTGACAAGTAAGCAAATGGAATAATGATAACTAACGATAAACTTCATAATTTTTGAGTTATATGACACAATAAAAAAACATTCTCACTGATTTGATTGTACCTCCGTTTGCTCACTTCAACGCAGTCTGCGGTGATGAGAAGTCAGCCAAAGACAGTGGACCGTCGTCTGCGAGTGTCACAGTATGCGAGTGAGTAACGGTGCCCCCCGTCCCTCCCCCCGTGCCCCCCCTTCCTGCCCCGTCCCTGCCCCCCGCGGCTCCGGTGTGTTGTAGCCGGCGCCACAGCTGAGCGCGTTGGATCGTTGCAGAATGATGTGGACGCGCCGTCGCCGGCCCCGTCGGAGCGCCGCTCTATGCCGTCCGTCACGTCGCTGGAGCACGGAGGCAGCAACGGCTCGCTCGGCAGCCTGGCCCGCGCCGCCGGCCCGCCCGAGCTGCCCGGGCCGGGCGGGGCGCCGTGCCCGGGCCCGGCCGCGCCGTCGCCGCCCGCCTAGCCCCCGCCGCAAGCCCGCCACGGACCTGAACGAGAACTGCTGCGCCGCCTCGCGCGCCTCGCCCGCCCCGGCGCAGTGCTGATCGTGCACAACCCTAAGGCGGCCGGTCTATACTGATAGCCGTGCGAGCTTGGCTCTTAAAGGACTCGTACTAGTTGCCGTTTAAGCGTGTATCCGATGTGGTTCGACAACTTTGATGCTATCTCTCGTGTGGATGGTGTTGAGGCTCGTCCGTCCGTCGCTGTGAAGATATATTCATGTTCCACGAATGTGCGATGACCGTCCCGTGGTTGGTTATCTCATAGCGGCCAGCCGACGGTCTGCTCAGAGTTGTCGACTGATTTGTGTTAGTTCTCCAGTCTTTGTCGTCGTATTCTTGACTCAATATTACTCAAATCACATTCCTGCTCACGACCTTTTCACTTTTTTAGGTAAATCCTAATGTAAAAAAAGTAATTTGTAAAATCGGAAAAAAAATGAACAAATTGTAATGTAATTCTTTAGAGAGGAGTGATATCAATATTGGTGTTCAAAATTACTAGCCCGTGAAGTGTAGGCATTTATAGTTGGCTACTATTTACGTAATTATTGTAGGTTTAAGTATATTGAAGCCTGCGTGACGCGGGCTCAAGTGGAATGTCTACATTAGTGACTAAAATATTGAAGGTGGAGAAAATTTAAAGTATTTATAAGGAAATGTAGCCTTATCTACCTATTTGTTTTAGGATGACTGAAATAAGATTTCTGATATGCTTATTCAGTACAAATTGTAATGTTTCATGCAAAAAAGGGCGGTAAATATCCTGAATAACATTTATTCATACCGCCAAATTTAATTATAAATATTGAGGTTTTACATGTAGACCAAAGCATTCAGAAACTATATTTTAGTCAGTATTCCGAGACTGATAGAAATCTTAGCGTTAATTAATATTTTAATTTTGTCTTTAGTTAACTTGAATATGTACGCATACCGACACATCAAGCTATACACGTCCAGTATAACATAGCTCGCTTTGTATCGATTTCAAGTAAAATGAGAGACCCGCATAAACTGGTGTTTTAAAACCTGATTTGTCGCCATGCGTACCTGTGGTTCTATCGGTCTTTAGCTATGTACGCCAAGGTAAACTTATTTAATAAAAATAGTTCAAAATTTAAATGTAAATTTAAATAATGGTAAATTGGCTAAAGCTTGAATGGTCTGCTTAATCAGTTTAACCTGCGTGTATAAACTCGATCATCAGGAACGTTTCCCTTCTGATCAAACTGATGCGAATCCCGCAAGGAAATATTAATGCTGGATAGAAATAGGTCATTTCCTTTTTGTAATTTGAATTGAAATTGTTTATTGTAATAATTGAAATACAAAAATATTTACATTAAGGTCTTAAAAACTGCGTCGGAGGCCACGTGGTGGCTTCCAGCCACCCTGGGCGCGGGCCTGTGGACGGTGAGTAATGGGGTAGCTCGCCGTCCGTCCGTCTTATGACGACAACAGGCTGTGTCAACGGCGCGTTCGTGTTCCACGCGCGCCTCTAAGAGATTTCAGCAACATTGTAGGGGCCCGTCGGGGCTGACGGATGTTCGAAAGAGATACCGCGGCCTCGACACAAAGGGCTAGTAAGGAACATGGGTGGTTTTTAGTTAGTAGAAGTCTGACACTCCCTACCGCTCTGCCCAATGCGGGAGGAGTCATTTAATGATTTCCTCCTCCAAAAAAAAGGCCTTAAAAACTATAGGTATACAGTACCTATATTGGGTTCTACCTGTACTAGGAATAAACCTGTATCAACTAGAAGAAAGAAATGAAGAAATGTAATTTGTACATTGACCTTAAGGAGTCGTGAATGTTACAAGATGGGTTAAAAAAAAACACTTTACCGATAAATTAGATCAAACCTCTGTTATAAGTACTAAACGGCTTCAGCGCCTCTATCCAGCCGTTCTTTATAGCCTACATAAATCTAGTAAAAAAATAAGGCGAGGCGCTGTTGATGAATGAATTTTTTGTGTCGCGCATCCCGCGCGGAATACGCGTCAGTTTGATCACAGCTTTAAATTTAATGAAAAAAAAAAAGTAAAAAGGAGATTCTAAACGTAAATATTGTAGGTAATTCCCAAATTACAATGTGTTCATTGTATACCTAGTGTTTGCTAGTTTAGCGCATATAAGCTCGTAAGGTCTTCGAGTCGTGTTCAAAAGTAAAGAATCGCGAAAATTCGATGTATATAATCTAAAATGTAATCGATTTGCGAGTAGTATTGATGAAGTTTCCATTCCTTTTAAGAAAACTTAATATTATTAATTCTCTCTGACAATTATGAAACATAATTTTAGCAGTGTATTTTTTGAAAATCTAAAATTTGTTGTTTCTAATGAATTGCGGATACAATTTTATTGTATTAATTAGTAAATTATTTTCAGTGTAACAATAAATCGGTTGACACGTCTTAATTATTTGATTACAAGTATCCCTTTACTTCGACTGCAGGATTTTTTTTATCATTTTATATGATGAATGAAGGCGTTTTTTAGCTGTATTTAATTTTGTTACTTTATTGTAATACTCAGACAAATACAACAGAATGTGACAATGTGTTTTATCTGGTTTTCTTATTTTTAAATCAAATATATCTATATTTTTGGAAGTACTCCACATTGTCTAAATTTCCACCAAAACAATCTTCAGATATGCCTGTATCTAAAGATTGCAGGACAAACAAATAATTCTATTATTACACGATCACACAGTGTGGATAAAACGGCACTTTCCGCTAAGCAAATAATAAATTGAACACTTGTTATAAATACACAATTTGATAAAACTAGTATTCGTGCAAATACTGATATTTCCTTATTAGTTAAAAACATTAAAAAGTGGTTTTGGAGATGCCGGGGATCGAACCCGGGGCCTTTCACATGCAAAGCGAACGCTCTACCACTGAGCTACATCCCCATGTGATCACCTTCGCCAAATACCGGACTATGTTTTATGTCGCTAAGTGATTTTTTTTGTTATAGTTGTGATATAAACACTTGTGTACATACATTTTCATAGTTGCGTAACGCTATGTCTTGTGACGTTGATGTGTTTACTCGTTGGTAACGTGTGAGTGGGGTCCTGTTGAGTTCATCTACTATACCAAGCTCCTCTTTATGCAATTTTATTATTAACTAGTATTTGCGTGGCTGCGCGAGCTGCGCGCAGCTCGCGGGTCGTGAAGAGGGGCAGAGGGGGAGCTTTGAAAAATGATTTCGACTAACGCATTGCACCTCTCAATGAATCTGAAAAAAAAAATGTTCCAATGCAGCTCGCGGTACTACCTACCTACACCTACCTACTACCTACCTACATCTACCTACACCTACCTACTACCTACCTACATCTACCTACACCTACCTACTACTACCTACCTACATCTACCTACTACCTACCTACACCTACCTACTACCTACCTACACCTACCTACTACCTACTTACACCTACCTACTACCTACTTACACCTACCTACTACCTACCTACACCTACACCTACACCTACCTACACCTACTTACACCTACTTACACCTACACCTACTTACACCTACCTACTACCTACCACCTACCTACTACCTACCTACTACCTCCTACTACCACTAAAAAAACATTACCCTAAAGTTTGCTTGTCGTCGCCCCTGAGTTACGCTTCACCCACTCAACCTTCGTTACGCTAAGGAGGTCGCCGGCTCGCTTCGCTCGCCACCTCCCCCCTTCGCTCCACTCGGTCTCGCAGGTTCGCTCCACTCAGGACCTACCTACCACCGGAAAGCTATCATGATATTATTCCTACGCTACGGGGGTCGCGGACTCGCTTCGCTCGCCCGCTCCCCCCTTCGCTTTACCGCTGTACCACCACCGGACGGGTTTCGACGCCTACTATAATATTTGTTCAAACACCTAATGGCTATCTCTAACCGTTATGAAGTTATAGCCTTATAGCCCTTTTAATTTTAGGGGAGGTTGGGGAGGGGAGGGTATACAAATTTCAACGCCCCTCAAATAGATTTAGGTAAGAATCAAAAATTATTTCAGGAGTAAAAAAAGAGGAGAAGAGGGGGGGGGGTGAAGGGGGGGGGAGAGGGGGGAGTTTCTAAAAATGATTTCGACTAACGCAATGCCCCTCTATATGAATCTGAAAAAAAAATCGTTCCAAGTCTCTTAACTTTCGAGATCCGCCTAAAAGGGGGGAGAAGGGGGGCAAGGGGGGCCACTTTGAAAAATGATTTTTACTTTACCGAGCCTCCTCTATACGAGTCCCTATAAAAACACACGTAATGTCTCTTTACTTCCGAGATCCGCCTAAAGGGGGGGTGAAGGGGGGCAATGGGCTCAACATTGAAAAATGGATTTTACTTCCCGAAGCCTCCTCTATACGAATCCCTAAAAAAAAACACGTAAAATCTCTTTATTTTCGAGACCCGCCTAAAGGGGGGGGGGGGGGGTGAAGGGGGGCAAGGGGGTCAAATTTGAAAAATGGTTTTTACTTCCCCGAGCCTACTCTATACGAATCCCTAAAAAAAAACACGTAAAATCTCTTTATTTCCGAGATCCGCCTAAAGGGGGGGAGAAGGGGGAAAAGGGGGGCCACTTTGAAAAATTATTTTTACTTTACCGAGCCCCCTCTATACGAATCCCTAAAAAAAAACACGTAAAGTCTCTTTGTTTCCGAGATACGATAGGGAGGGGGGAGAAGGGGGGGAAAAGGGGGGGTTTGGGACTTTTCCCATACTCACGAGAGTTAGTTGTTTACGAATCTGTCAAAATATACCCACCTCCCCATCCACCATCTGGAAGAACAATTCTGTCAGTCAGTCAGTGAGTGAGTCAGTGGTAATTTAGCTTTATATAGTATAACTAGTATTTGCGTGGCTGCGCGAGCTGCGCGCAGCTCGCGGGTCGTGAAGGGGGGCAGAGGGGGAGCTTTTAAAAATATCTACACCTACCTACACTTACCTACTACCTACCTACACCTACCTACTACCTACCTACACCTACCTGCTACCTACATACTACCTACCTACTACCTACCTACTACCTACCTACTACCTACCTACTACCTACCTACACCTACCTGCACGTACCTACACCTACCTACTACCTACCTACACCTACCTACCACCTACCTACTACCCCTACACCTACCTACTACCTACCTATCACCTACCTACTACCTACCTACTACCTCCTACTACCACTAAAAAAACATTACCCTAAAGCTTGGTTGTCGTCGCCCCTGAGTAACGCTTCACCCTTCACCCAGGACCTACCTACCACCGGAAAACTATCATGGCATTATCCCTACGCTACGGGGGTCGCCGGCTCGCTCCTCCCTTCGCTTTACCGGTACCACCACAGGATAGGCTCCTTTCGATGAATCTGAAAAAAATAATGTTCCAAGTCTCTTAACTTCCGAGATCTGCCAAAGGGGGGGTGAAGGGGGGCAAGGGGGTCAAATTTTAAGAATGGATTTTACTTTCCCGAGCCTCCTCTATACGAATCCGTAAACAAAACTGAAAAAAGGGGTGAAGAGGGGGGGGGGGGGTGAAGGGGGGGGGGAGGGGAGCTTTGAAAAATGATTTCGATTAACTCATTGCCCCTTTCAATCAATGAATCTGAAAAAAAAAATGTTCCAAGTCTCTTAACTTCCAAGATCCGAAAGGGGGGGGTGAAGGGGGGCAAGGGGGTCAAATTTTAAAAATGGTTTTTACTTCCCCAAGCCTCCTCTATACGAATCCCTAAAAAAAATCACGTAAATTCTCTTTATTTCCGAGATCCGCCTAAAAGGGGGGAGAAGGGGGGCAAAGGGGGCCACTTTGAAAAATGATTTTTACTTTACCTTGCCCCCTCTATACGAATCCCTAAAAAAAAACAAGTAAAGTCTCTTTGTTTCCGAGATACGATAGGGAGGGGGGAGAAGGGGGGGGGAAATGGGGGGGTCTGGGACTTTTCCCATACTCACGAGAGTTGCTTGTTTACGAATCTGTCAAAACATACCCACCTCCCCATCCACCATCTGGGAGAACAATTCTGTCAGTGAGTGAGTGGTAATTTAGCTTTATATAATATAACTAGTATTTGCGTGGCTGCGCGAGCTGCGCGCAGCTCGCGGGGCGTGAAGGGGGGGAGAGGGGGAGCTTTGAAAAGTGATTTCGACTAACGCATTGCACCTCTCAATGAATCTGAAAAAAAAAATGTTCCAATGCAGCTCGCGGTACTACCTACCTACACCTACCTACTACCTACCTACACCTACCTACCTACACCTACCTATCTACACCTACCTACCTACACCTACCTACCTACACCTACCTACCTACACCTACCTACCTACACCTACCTACCTACACCTACCTACCTACACCTACCTACACCTACCTACTACCTACCTACTACCTACCTACACCTACCTACCTACACCTACCTACCTACACCTACCTACCTACACCTACCTACCTACACCTACCTACCTACACCTACCTACCTACACCTACCTACCTACACCTACCTACCTACACCTACCTACCTACACCTACCTACCTACACCTACCTACCTACCTACACCTACCTACCTACACCTACCTACCTACACCTACCTACCTACACCTACCTACCTACACCTACCTACTACCTACCTACTACCTACCTACACCTACCTACTACCTACCTACTACCTACCTACACCTACCTACTACCTACCTATACCTACCTACCTACACCTACACCTACCTACACATACCTACTACCTACCACCTACCTACTAACTACCTACTACCTCCTACTACCACTAAAAAAACATTACCCTAAAGTTTGCTTGTCGTCGCCCCTGAGTTACGCTTCACCCACTCAACCTTCGTTACGCGAAGGAGGTCGCCGGCTCGCTTCGCTCGCCACCTCCCCCCTTCGCTCCACTTGGTCTCGCAGGTTCGCTCCACTCAGGACCTACCTACCACCGGAAAGCTATCATGACATTATCCCTACGCTACGGGGGTCGCCGGCTCGCTTCGCTCGCCCGCTCCCCCCTTCGCTTTACCGCTGTACCACCACCGGACAGGTTTCGACGCCTACTATAATATTTGTTCAAACACCTAATGGCTATCTCTAACCGTTCTGAAGTTACAGCCCTTTTAATTTTAGGGGAGGTTGGGGAGGGGAGGGTATACAAATTTCAACGACCCTCAAATACATTTAGGTAAGAATCTAAAATTTTTTCAGGAGTAAAAAAAGAGGTGAAGAGGGGGGGGGATGAAGGGGGGGAGAGGGGGGAGTTTTTAAAAATGATTTCGACTAACGCAATGCCCCTCTATATGAATCTGAAAAAAAATTCGTTCCAAGTCTCTTAACTTCCGAGATCCGCCTAAAGGGGGGGGTGAAGGGGGGCAAGGGGGTCAAATTTGAAAAATGGTTTTTACTTCCCCAAGCCTACTCTATACGAATCCCTAAAAAAAAACACGTAAAATCTCTTTATTTCCGAGATCCGCCTAAAGGGGGGAAGAAGGGGGGCAAGGGGGGCCACTTTGAAAAATGATTTTTACTTTACCGAGCCTCCTCTATACGAATCTGTAAAAAACAAAAAATACGGGTCTCTTAGTTTCCGAGATGCGATAGGGAGGGGGGAGAAGGGGGGAGAAAAGGGGGGGTTTGGCACTTTTCCCATACTCACGAGAGTTGCTTGTTTACGAATCTGTCAAAATATACCCACCTCCCCATCCACCATCTGGGAGAACAATTCTGTCAGTGAGTGAGTGAGTCAGTCAGTGGTAATTTAGCTTTATATAGTATAATATCATCATCCATTAGGACCACTTATTTGCGAAAGAGACGAGTTGAGAGTTTATATAGCTAGAGACTAGAGTCGTTTTTTCCATGTTCTAACAGCGAACAGACAAAACAATTCTTTCTGTCCTTATCAGGATAGACAGGCATTACTATCATGAATAAAAATCTCCACATTTAATTAAATTATGTGACAGATTAAATTGTTTCTTTACTCTTCTATCTTTCTTTGCTTCGTTGTATTAGTATGATTCGGATTTCTTATCTTCATACTCGCGATTGTATCCGGTTATTTATACAAGATCGAAAATAAAGATTTCCCTTAACGAATCCTGACAAATTCCCCATAGGTGGTTGTCATTGATCTAAGTTGGTTTTTCTGCAATAGATAGATGGCATTAAATCTATTACTACCTACTGTGGACAGCAACAACCGTAAAAATACATATTTATGCCTTACAAAAACCATGTAGTCTTGTCTTCAAATACGTCTTAAGTTTTTGTAATGCTACAACCATTAGGAAATATGTGACCGGTATGTAAAATGTATGAAAAAGAGTAACTATTCCTTGGAATCTTAAGTGAGGAGATGTTTAAGGAAAGTTATAATCAGACTTGCAGATGACATAACCATTTACTAGCAAATGACTTGTGTCGTAAATTCCGACATCCTTGTCTATTTACGCGAGGAATTGAATTACAAAACACATATAAACGATAAGCTTGTAGCTTCGACTGGTTGTCCAATAGAGAGAGGCGTTGTTAGATAGGAAAAACAATGAGCCATGTTTGGTGTTTTCAATAAACAGTAACTGGTACCTCTCGATAGTTTTACAACTGACATAGGTACTAATAAAATTGTTCTCATTTTATTTGCACTTTCGAATTTCGATCGCTTGACGAGCTTGATTTACTTTAATTAGGCTAGGTTAGAAGATATCACTATCGAATGACAAGAAAGGAGGTGTCTTATGAGTTGATGACGAGTAACAGAGAAGTATGGGAGAAGAAGAGATGATGACGAGTAACAGAAAAGAATGGGAGAAGAAGACGTGCTACGTCGTCCCCAAATAAATTAGAATAAGGGCAGCAGCACGATGATGTCGAATACTCAGCATCTGTCATCTATCGAACAAGGATCTAAAACTCAATACGAAACTGGGATCCCATAAAGAAGTTTATTAATTCGTGTTTTTGCACCATCGCAGCAGGGTGCCTATCTGAAATCTCTCCCAAGACCCTAGCATAGTATACCCTAGGATTCAACCAGGTAGGTAATGGCACGTGCCATTTTGGTCAGGCCACTAATCTTGCCCAGTTGACGAGGGAATCATACTGGTTTACGATCTACTGAATAATACATGGTGTCGAACAAAAACTATTTCTAATTGCCGATGTAGGTATTCCCGTATCCACTAAAAAAGGTTTTATTTCTTTATTTTCAATTTAATACTGTTTGTTTCTTTGCTCATGTTGGTGTTGAAGGTAAATAAAATCGCATGTTGTTGGGTATATAATTTCCTTTAATATGACTAAAATAGTAAGTACTTTGTTCTCTAGCTATAATAAAAAAAAAATATAACAACAACAATAATTATCTACCTTTAAAGTGCGCGCGGAACTAGTTGGCCGCACCTTAGGCAAGTTTTTGTTTTTTTATTTAAGTATTCTTTTCAATAAATTGAACAATTATTGTTCACGATATCTCGAGATTGGTCATCACTGTCTAATTATAGTCTCCTGTGCATTGTGAGCTGTAGGCAACCCGCCCCCTCACCCCTTTCGCCACCTAAGGAGCGGCCAACTAGTTCCGCGCGCACTATAGTCAATATTTTCCCGTATATTTTTTTATCTTTAGTGAAATAATATTTCACCACTAATAGAAAAAAAAATTGACTAGGTAGCACTTTCAAGATAATAAAAATGAATAACATCAGATAGATAGGTCTAAGAGATTTCAATGCAGATAACACTTAGATTAAGTAAAGTATTGTAGGTATAGTATGGCAACGTTTAGACAATCATTCAGAAAACCATTAGGTACCTAGGTACCTACATTAATTTTGTTTATCGAGCACAAGTCACATAATATTTTGTTATAACAAACAGAAAAATGAAATATCTTCAATAACAATAACAATCTATTCACAAACATCGATAAAAATCAAGGCCTAATCGAGACGTCTTCGTAAACAAGAAACATAATTAAAATTATTGATCTTACGCAACGTTTTCCAAATAGGAAAAAACTAATAAGTACCTAAATATTTATCTTACATTTCATACAATTTAAGTTTGGTTTCAATAGTTTTTTGTGATATTCCGTGTTTGCTATTTTAACATAATTCCGCCATCTATAACGTAGGTTGACCCCGTAATACTTTTCGCTTTATCACTGGCCAAAAACGCAATCAAGGCGGCCACTTCATCTCCTTCCACGGCCTTTTTCAAGGGCATGTTACCAACTACATTTGCGACAAACATAGCTAATTGCTCTTCGTTCAGCCCAATGTTCTTCAACAAATTCGTTTTCACAAATCCAGGGTTTACAGAATTCACTCTTACGCCATCTGAAGCCAATTCTAAAGCAACGCATTTAGTAAAATGATCTAATGCTGCCTTCGAGATGTTGTACGCTAAGGCCATCGTACTAGGTTTTGAACCGGCGATACAAGAAATGTTCACAATGCAACCTTTGCTTTGAATCAGATGTGGAGTAGCCAGCATAGTCAAGTGGTACACAGCTCTCATGTTTGTGTTCATAACTTTGTCGTACGTCTCCATGGACGAGTTTTTGATTCCGCCCATCCCAATAACTCCGGCATTGTTTACTAAAACGTCGAGTCTCCCATAGTGTTCTATTGTCTCGTTAATTATTCTTTCAGCATCAATGTCTTCTGTGACGTCAGCGGTAATTGCAAGAGGTTTTATACCTTTAGTTTTCTCGCAATACAGGGCGACTCTTTTGAGGTTTGGGTCTTTTCGGCCAACAAGCGCGAGTTTGGCTGATAGCTTGGATAGGTAAATCGCTGTAGCTGCGCCGAGACCGGAACTGGCACCAGTTATTAGAAACACTTTGTCGTTGAAGTCCATATTGTATGGTTTGTTTGGATTTTGTTTGTTAACTCAAGGTTAACTACACTACACGGACAAGCGTCGAGTTGACGCGCCTGCGTAACCTAACAAACTGATGTAGAATGTTGCCAACAGGTTTTTCGAGATTATTACCTAAAGTAGATTCCACTCGCATGGGTAGGTTAGGTATTACTACTGCCTATGTACATTATCTTAATGATAACAAACATAATACATACCTACAATGTGGCCGCTGATAATGTCAGTCGTCCGTAAATCCGTAGTGCTGGGCTTATGGCTCAGCTATGTAAATGTACTCTGTGGCTTATGGTATTAGCGTTCATCAGTCAGCAATACGATAGCTAGCACAGGCGGCATAATGCACATGAATCGATTCGTCAACTATTAACTTTTTAACAATGGATTAGATTGACATAAAAGTTTTTGACTATGGTTACCATTGAGAGTTGGGTAAGGCAGGAATTGCGAATGGTGGGAATAGTAACAAAAATCATCATGCGTCTGTTGGGGAGTTTACCGAACTCAGGCTGGATTTGTTGTTAAGCTTGTAGGTACGTACGAGTATGGTATAAGATACATTATGTACCTTAGTAAAACATGGTGTCTTTATATGGCTAAATATGGAAAGCAAAAAAAACTGATAGCTTAATGAGAGAGTTCTTACCTCCGTTTCACCATCTCACTCACACAGTTAGGTGAGTGCTACATTCACGTGTGACGCTTTGTATACCTGTTTTTGATTCCAGCAACTCTTCATAGCTTGAAAAACTGTCCATTGAAACCAAAAAAAAACGAAAAGCTACCGAAATAGTAGTTTATTTATGGCCTGGCAACACAGCCGCGATCAAAACTACCGCAGCCAGACTCAATACCGCGGAAGCGGCACGTGATCACGTGATCCATGGAAATGTAAATATAACGCGGTTTTATCCAGCCCAAGTTTGTACGTGCACATGAGAGGATCACATTTTGTTGTGAATGCTACATTTTAGGTTCAAATTTCGTTTGCAGTCATGCTTCAAATGTTTGTTTAGATTGTTGTCTAAAAGATTATCTGCTAATAATTCTTCATGAGATTTTGTTTAAAACTTTAGACCATTCTTGTCATGCCTCTTGCGTTCACTGAGATCTGAAAGCAGTCTTTTTTGGTTGAAATTGAAAATAATAGTTTGGCTCCAATCTTAATCTCATCTTGATATTGAAATTTATTAATGAATGGACCTCTCCTATTCTCCTGTCCATCTACTGTAGATACGGTATTGCTAAAACTGTACCTGCGTTGATATTGACGTGAATGCGATGCTCAACAGCCTATTTAGGTAGTAGAGGTAAATTATTACATTTTACCATCGCATTTTACTATCTTTATTTATGATCTTAATCTACTACGTTCTTATTTACTATCATAGTTTTCGCTTTTAGGTCCGTCGATTGCTACCGGAGTACCGGCCTTATGTGCTAAAATAATTTGTGTGTCTAAAATATTAACGTCTAGTTCGTAGTATCAGACCCATTTAAATAAATTAGCTTCAATTAGAAATGAGCACCGACTGTGTGTCTGCCTTACGGTCTCTAGTAGGCGCACGCAAACGCCTCTGTTGAACCGGGAACTGGGTTTGATTCTCGTTAGGGCAATATAAGATTTTCCAATCGAACACAAATTCATAGGTACCCGCAATTTCTGCCCCATTGATGGCAATAGATGTGGCCCTAACTATTTCATGGGACCTAACCAAAACTGTTGTGACAAAAATGTTGTGTGGATAACTAGACTAAACAAGAGTAAACAATTGAAATAAAGATGAGATCAGCAGTGGGACAGCACAATATATTCATTCGTGGTTAATATTTTACAAGCAAGTTACAAAGTACAATAGAATATAAACAAGCCGTAACTAAGCTTATTTAAATCAATGACAGCAATGTGTTACATATGATTATTTCTCGCAGGCCAGTATATACATATAAATATACGACCTCCAATACGCCCCCTTAATCTATTACACATGCATATTACTTCTATACTCGGTACATACAAATAAATCAAACACTAACACTTCTGTGTTTAACTGTACTAGCTGTATACAAAAGTATAGTACAAAAAACAGAAGAAATTTAACAAAGAAAAGAATGCATAACAAAACTACATAGAAAATTATCTATTACCAAAACAACATAAAAATTAACATTTAACTCCTCATCGCCCCCTTAATCGAATAATTTGATAGAGATAAATCCGTTAAAAATTCTCTTAACTTCGGGCTGTGAACAATTTTTGTTAAAATGTCAGCTATCATATTATTAGTTGACATGTACTTTATCTCAATTTTGTTATTAAGTACACACTCGCGAATAAAATGATATTTTATGTCTATATGTTTTGTCCGATTATGCATCATTTTGTTACCTGCAATTTTATGCGCCGACTGATTGTCATTGTATATTACTACCGCTTTACTATCCACAGCTGTTAAACTATTTAGTAAACTCCGTAAATAGAGAGCTTCCTTCGAAGCTTGACTTAATCCTACGTACTCTGCTTCTGTACTTGACAAGGATACTGTCGCTTGCTTCCTACTCTCCCATGACACTATATTTTTACCTATTTTGAAAATTAATCCTGTGAAAGACTTTCTATCAAGTGCCCCTCCCCAATCTGCATCTACGTAGCCTCGTAAGTCTAAATCTCCCGACTTCCTAAAAGTGAGACAAAGGTTAGACGTACCTTTTAAATACCTTAAGACCCGTTTCGCACATTTAAAATGTATTTCATCATAGCATGAATTGAATTGTGAAAGTACACTTACCGCATGTGCTATGTCTGGTCGCGTATTACAGGCCAAATAGTTTAGACAGCCTATTATGCTTTGATACGGCAGATCGCAATGAGAATTTGTCGATCTTTCTAATTTCATACCGACTTCCATTGGGGTTAAAACTGGCTTAGCGTCTGTCATGTTAAAGTCATTCAAAATATCCGAAATGAACTGTTGCTGATCTAGACAAATAACATCTTTGTCCCTCCTCAACCTCATGCCTAAAACATGCCTAGCCTGCCCTAAGTCTTTCACTTTAAACTTGTCAAGCAAATTGTTTTTTAATTTCTGCTTTTCTTGTTCACAATTTCCAAAAATAAAAAGGTCATCTACGTAAATAACGACAATCAACTTCTTGTTGTTTTTAAACTGCTTTTGATACAAACACGGTTCTATTTTTGATTGTACAAAGCCTAAATTCAACATTTCTTTATCCAATTCCTTGAACCAAGCATTTGAAGCTTGTTTCAATCCATACAAAGAACGCTGCAATTTGCATACCTTGGTTTCTTGACCTTTGACTACAGCTCCTTTTGGTTGGAGCATGTAAATGTCCTCTTTAATTTTTCCGTATAAAAAGGCAGTCGTGACATCCCATTGGTCAATAAACCAACCGTATTCAACAGCTAGCGAGAACAACAATCTTAAAGTAGAGCTTCTTACTACAGGAGAATATGTCTCAGTATAATCTACACCACATACCTGTGTGAAGCCTTTTGCTACAAGTCTAGCCTTGTACTTTGTTACCTTGCCATCGCTATCTTTCTTGATTTTGAACACCCATTTGCATTGGATAGGCTTCTTATCAGCTGGAAGATCCACCAACGTCCAAGTCTGGTTCTCCTTCAGTGACATAAGTTCATTATCTATCGCTTTTTGCCATAAATCACCATCTGGTCTCGCCAACGCTTCATTAATAGTCAATGGATCACCATCAAGATTGCTCTCCTTGGCATACATAACATTGCATCCGTACCGGTCGACTTGTCTGCGTTCTCTTAAAGGATATCTCCTTTCTGATTCAGGTATTCTGACTTCTTCTTCAGTCAATACGTCATCAGGTACTCGCTCTGGTACTATAGGTTCAGGTCCTATGTCCTCCGATACTTCTACGTTCTCGTCTTCAGTATCACGATACATATCGTTGTCAGCCTCTAAATGTTCAGATCTGCTTGTAGATACGTTCGGTAAACTGGAAGGAACAGAATCTTTATTTAGGTTTATGATTAATTCCGACTTTTCCACATTTTCCTTTTGGAGAAAGACGTTTTCCAGAAATTTCACATCTCTCGCAGTCGTCACTTCACCTGTCTTAGGATTCATCAGACGATAACCCTTCTGATTATCAGGATATCCAATAAAAATCATCGGTTCCGTCTTCATGTCCAGTTTCCGTCTCTTTTGCTTGGGTATCAATCTATATGCCAAACAACCAAAGATTTTCAGATGACTAACATCCACATCTTTTCCATTCCAAAGCTTTTCTGGTACCGCATTATTCAATGCTTTCGTAGGGCTTCTGTTCTTTAAGTAAACAACAGTATTTACAGCCTCGGCCCAATACTTCTTGCTCAAGTTCGATTCTGACAGTAATGTTCTTGCCTTCTCTATTATAGTACGATTCGCTCTTTCTGCGACAGAATTATGTTCCGGCGTGTACGGTACAGTCGTCTGGTGTTTTATACCTGCAGACTTTAAAAATGATTTAAATTTACCATTACAATACTCCGCGCCGTTGTCAGATCTCAGACATTTAATCAATTTACTTGTCTCATTCTCAACTTCCGCCTTATATTCACGGAACTTATCGAATGTTTCGCTTTTGTTCCTCAAAAAATAAACATGAGTCTTTCTAGTATAATCGTCGATAAATAGAAGAATATACCTCGAACCACCGAACGATGGCTCCTCGATTGGTCCACAAACGTCGCTAAAAACCAATTGTAAGACCTCGTTCGCTCTCGTACCTTGCTTTTTAAAGGGACTTTTGCATGTCTTTCCTTCTATACATGGAATACACGGCTCGCATAAATCGGTACTCTTAAATTCCATACCGCTTACTAAAACTTTCATTTTATTCATATAATTACGCGATAAATGAGCTAATCTTTTGTGCCAAACGTTCGAAATATTTTCATTTTGTTTTGACAATGTCACATTCACAATGTCATTTTGATTTTCTGTCAACTCATAAATTCCACCGACCTCTTGACATCTTGCAATAATTTGTTTTTTACTTTGAATCATGCAACCTTCTTTGTCAAAATTCATGCAATAATTTTTCTTGGCCAAATCGCTCACCGAAATTAGGTTCATGGATAAATCAGGAACATGTAAAACGTTTTCTAAAATTAATTTTCCGTTTTCGCTGACTTGTGGCTCAGCATTTCCTCGTCCTTTCACCAATAACTTCTCCCCGTTTGCTACTGCGATCTTCATGTTGCCGTTTACATGTGTGTAAGACAACAATTTGTTTTTATCATGGGTCATATGATTTGAGCACCCACTGTCTAAATACCAATTATCTTTGTTTATCGCCCCCTTTGTATTCAGGCAGATATTCGCGGTTTTTATCCGCTCCTTGCATTCGGACGCCTTGTGTCCTTCCTTGTGGCACTTAAAACACTTGTAGACGAACTTCTGCTTACGATCATTAGTTTTAGTGTTAGATCTAGCATCGTTCTGTACTTTACGTGTTACTAAGGCTTTTTTGTACTCTGTGTTCAACTTACTCTGTCTACTTCCTTCTTGTAACAATTTCATTTTGATTTGCTCCAACGTGATTTCTTGTCCACTATTATCTACAGCCATAATGAGAGGGCTGTACTCGGCGGTCAATCCACCCAGCAAAATCGATATGATCCAATCATCAGGGATTGGAGCATCAATATCTGACAATTGTTGTGTCAGGAACGTAATTTTTGATATGTAGCTTTCCATAGAATCAAAATTCTCTAACTTACAGTTAAAAAGCTCTCGCTGAATGTGTATGCGTCTTCCCCAACCTTTGTCTTCATACGCTTTACGTAAGCTATTCCAGGCTTCTTTCGCAGTCTTCGCATTGTAGACGTGGGTAAAGCACTCTGGTTCCAACAACAAGCATATTGTTGTTCGTGCCTGCCTGTCTACGTCAGCATTCACTACATCTGTAGAAATTACTCCCCACCAGTTTTTATTTTCAAGGTAATTTCGCACCAGGAATTTCCAATTCGGGTAGTCGGACGAATTTTTTAGCCTCTTAATACCACTTATGCCAACCTCAGCTGACATAATTGCGATTTCGTAAGTTTCACACCTCAGAATACAGAAAGAACCAGAAGCCGTAAGCGCGCCTATTACTGAAGCGACAAAAACTACTCTTAAACAGAGTAGTTTGACACGCAGCCGCTCAGTTACTCTTTGAACGTCGTAGCGCGTAATGTGTTTTACCGGTGTCCAATTAAATTAAATTATGCCGTCTTGTGTCGTTCCCACCTGTAAAAATGCAGCGGGGCTAAAAAATAAACAGAATGGGATCACATTTCACATTTAAGTAGCGCATTCACTAATCACCTTATTTTATTATTGAATAAATTGTTCAGTTTGTAATTGTCATAGATAATAATGCATCCATTTTGTTAGTGTTGCCAATATACTAGTTTTGATTTTCCCTTCTTTTTATTATTACCTACTGAGGGCTTTTATTTGGTGTAGTATAATAATACCTTCTTTAAAAAAGTATTTTAACCGACTTTACAAAAGAAAGGTTATTGCCCGTATCTATGTATGTACCTATATGGTATTGTTAGAATTGCATAACATTCATAATAGGTGATAAGTTAGTCTATTATGATTTCGTAACTTTACATTTGTGGTGTGTGTGAGAGAGGAAGCCCCCCCCCCCTTCCTCTCACACACATGTATTAAATTATGTTAAAATTAAATTATCTAAACCGTTTTTTATTTAGATCTTCTCTATTTCTTAAGATTTTCAAGTACATATTATTACTTAGAAAAGGACAATTTTGATTTAATAATAGGTATCATATCTCCAATACACTCAACGGTTACCCCAAAAACGGGCAAATAATGTCTGAGCTTGCCACATTACGCGGGTGGGAAGTGAGGCGGGCGGGGGACGCTTGTTTTGTATTTGGATTCAGCGTGCGGCTTGCAATGACAGTGAACGCGGCTTCTGGTTCTTTCTGTATTCTGAGTTTCACACGTTTCACAAGCACAAAAATAATATTTAAACCACTCAACTTATAAATAATGCTCTAACATTTGTGCTTCTGGGTTCTGGGCCCATAACCAATTGAAATAAAGATGAGATCAGCAGTGGGACAGCACAATATATTCATTCGTGGTTAATATTTTACAAGCAAGTTACAAAGTACAATAGAATATAAACAAGCCGTAACTAAGCTTATTTAAATCAATGACAGCAATGTGTTACATATGATTATTTCTCGCAGGCCAGTATATACATAAAAATATACGACCTCCAATATAAACCACCTTGCCTGACGATTGTTTTGATTGATTATCATGACTTGTCTTTTAGCAGTGTTCCAAAATCATCTACTTACCTACATTTAAATATTTATTTGGTCCAGAAAAGCAACTATAAATAAACGAAAGTTAAAACAAACAAGCGTAAAACGGTACAAAATTGCTCACAAACCAACGAAGCAAACCCTAGAAACATTGCCGGTTCCTACATACCTCACAGGACCTCCGACGAGGATATTTCCACAACTAATCTAGGTCCGTATTGATACATAAATTCATCTTGTCATTTATCGTGAATAACGGATTGGCCCGTGTGCACCACGAGCTTGACCCCGGTTGACATAATGATTTACAGAAACTAAACTATCGGCCGCAAACGTGACCGCGGTAAAATGTGAATTTAAATGTTGTTCTATTGTTTTTTTTTCGTTGTTATTATGCTATTTGGATTTGGAGCAAGGAAATCCTTGTAAAAAGGAAATAGGCTAGTAAAAAAAGGTTTTATTTTCGGACAGGGATTTGTAAATGTTTTGAGGACTGAGTTTCTGCAGATACATGATACTATACTATACATAGGTAAGGTTCGGTCTGTTGTATTGTACCTATGTTGTTTTCCGTATTTTGAAATTCTGCTGTCTCAGCATGGGCTAGTGTTAAATAAGTAAGAACTTGGTATAAAGTATAAATTACATCATGATTATTAAATAACTTGGGATTATTTAGCAAAGGACAGGATTACCTATAGTTTATTTACTCGCCCTACATTAATTTGTCGATCTATTCACTATGCCGCTGCCGCTTACGTCCAGTTTGCAATGTTAGGAAAAACGATTTAAACCTGCAATAGAGTACCTAACAATCTAAATCATGCGATATCCGTTTCTGGGCCAAGCCATTCGTCTTAGGACCACATTTACATATAAAACATTCCAATATATCAATTCGGCCTCGAAATGCAATTTGTGAATGGTGGCCATAAATAACTATTTTCTATTTGACACATGGCGTCCCTTCGTTTAGGCTGGCAAACCCGTGGTCTGTTTTCCCGCCATTATTTGACAGATGCGTTTCCTTCGGTTGGTAACGGTGAAAGATTTTTCAAGCGGGCAGCGGCTTCGAAATCAAATCAAGTGTGAAATTCAATTGGATGCCCATAAATATTGTTGCTTTGAAAAATGTTACAGTGGCTGGGATTTTAGTTTGACATATTTTCTGTTTCGTGAATGTATTTGTTGCAATGGTCGATAATGTTTTTGTGAATACTTGGAAAATGTAAGGGGAGTTTTTTAGGTAGTTTGATTTTGTAGAGTGAAAACTTGGAAAGAACATAGCAATAAGTTGCTCCTAAGAAGTTCATACTAACAAGTAGACTAATAAAGAACAAAAGTTGGTGTTAACTTTGAGTTTCTCGTTTAGCCTAAATTGGATGGACTCAACTGGATAAGCTACGTAGCGTCGACAGGTCATTACCACTATCCCTATGAATAGGGCATTTCAATTAGGTATACCGAAATACAATAAAATGTTTGACTATGTATAATAAAATAAGTAAGTGCTAATGCACCATAACACCCTTCCTGCCTAAAACTATACCTAAATTGCGGTTTACTTAACAAAAAAAAAATGGAATTCTCCCAACATACTGCCTGTTTAAGCTACCTGTGTACGTAGGTACGTAGCTACCGTTCCAGTACACAGGTAGCTTAAAAGTGCCCTTTTATCTTCAAAACGGGCTCAATCTCTCACCGGATTGACAGCGATAGATCGTCGCAGGCAGCCTTTATATCTAGTGGCGGTGTAAGTATAAAACATTCACCTTAATGTGCGCTCGCGAAGCATTGCGCAGTTAGTACGATGTATAGCGAGCTGCGACTGATGTATCGAGTAATCAGTGGATTGCCGACCAATGCTGCAATGTGCTGTAAATATGGAGGAAAAGGAAATGGTTTTAGATGTTAATTGTTTAGGTTAGGATTGCGTTCATTGTTTTATTTAGGTACCTACTTTGTTAGAGATCGAACACTTGCGACCAAGTGTCTAGTGGTCGCAAGTTTTCGATTTCCAGGTTAGGCAAAGTGCTATTGAGTTTTTCCATCAGGAAATTCTCAGTAGCAGCCTTGGAGTCTGAATTTGTACCTGGTTGATGGCAATAGGCTCGCTCCCTATTACATCGGACTTAAACATAACTAGCGAAATGTGAGTGTATTACCTATTAGGTACACCTCTGCCTAACCCTTTAGGGATTACAAGCGTGATGTTGTGTTATGGAAGAGGATTATTAATTAAACTTATTAGATATAGCAGTATTTATGAATGTGGATGTCTGACCATAGAAACGATGATCGGAGTGCGTGAAATATGATGTCTAGAAAGGGGTGACCACTGAGATGACGATTACCTACCTACCTACATAAGAAGTACGAAAGATGAAGACAAGCTGTGGCGACCCCAAATAAATTGAATAAGAGCGGGAGTTATTTAAAACAATATAAAATGTGGGTAGCACAGCAAATAGGTACCAAATAATTGTGGAATTAGAAATTACCTACAGGTAATTTCTTTCAAATTGTAAAATCAACTAACTAAAAAGCAATAATATGTAGTAAGTAGTACCTCAGTAAGATAAGGTATAAGGCTACTTCCTATAATTTTAAGGAATTCTCCAAATTGCCAATTGCTGAGGGGCAGCAAATTAAATGTAAATAATATACAATTTGTAATTAAAACAGAGCGCGCGAGAATTTTTCTCAATTCCGCCGCGATCCAATAAAGAAATGCAAATTAGGTGCGGCCAAGAGTTATTGCTTCGTAGGGATGTGCTGAGCTCAATGTCGACATCGATGAATTGGGGATCGGACTGTCCGTCAGTTAGATTATCGAAAAATATTGGATACGTGTTTTTTGTTTTATCAAAACAATAAAAATTGACGAAGTTATAGCGCGTCAAAGATCATGGAGTGGGGCTTGAAACGTCAATTGAAGGTACAAAATGTACTATCATAATTACGACGTCACACGAGTTTTCGAAGCAAGATCTGTATCGTCTTCATTTTTTTGTTTACCTACATGAAAAAAGAAAAAATACGCGGTTAATATTTTTTGGAAATCTATCTGACGGACTAATTAGTTTTTTTTTGTCCGATCCCCTATTGTTATGTAGGAATGCGTCGAGAAGTTGACGAATTTCATAACGTGTATTATGATACAGTCTAGAAAGAATATAATAGTTAATAATATAATAATAATGGTAGTTTTTGAATGATTTTTGCAGAAGTACCTACCTCAAAAGGGAAGTTTTTGTTGTTGTATCAGAGCTATTAATTATTACATGAACGTTAAAAACACTCGTAACTACCACCTATAAAGAGAGATTGGTAATTATTGGTGACCGATATACTTGAGACCAAAACCCCCTAAAACATCGTTTCGACGGCGTGTCAAGTCAAGTCAGAGGCCGCATTACAACTCTGAAACCAGGCTAGGCACCTAACCATACGATGAAGAAGAAGAAAACCCCTAAAAATACAGACGCCCATGCCCTGCCGATGTATAAATTTATCGTCCCATAGTCAAAGCTGACTGAAAGCTGACTATGCTTTTCGAGCAATGTAAACAATGTGCCTCAGGTGAGTATCGATAGCGAAACTTTCTCCTAGAACGTCCCCATCACTTCACAAAGCCCCTAGTGTCGATTGTAAAAAAGTTTTTACAGCTAATTCGGGGTGCTCCCGGTACTAATTCCACACTTTACGGCCACGCACCGACATTGTCAATCTATCCGCAAATGAACAGCCATCTTTTATTTGTTTTACTGTCAAACTGTTTATAGCATTTGATTATCTTTTTATTTCCTTACAAGATTTGTTTTAAAGTTTATCGCGGGAGAAGCCTTATTTTTGTTTTTATTTCTTGTTTTATGGAGCAAAAATGTCCAGGTTAAAAACAAAATATTTTTACGTAGTTGATTTAATTTAGTTGTTACGGGTCAGAAATTAAAGTTAGATAACTTTTGGAAAACCAGTTTTACAAAAGGGAGTCTTATTTAGCCCAGTAGGTAACTGAGTAGTGGGTGCAGAGAAGTAGGTAGTCGATACAATACCAGTACCTACCTATTCAGCTGTATCCGGCTAGACTGGAAGTTAGACCTCAACATAGTTAGTAGGTACCTACTTATAGGCTTATAGGGAAAAGGCGGTAATGGTATTCTAGTAAACTAACTGATAAAATATAGGTCAGTAGGTAGATCGATACCTACACCACTGCCTTGCCTGCCAACCCTTGGGAGACTATAGGCGTAATGTTGTTTTGGAAAATCTATACTTCTATACTAATATTATAAAGAAGTAAAGTTTGTGTGTTTGTATATTTGTTAAATTGTAAGGGGTAATCTCGGGATCTACTGAACCGATTTTAAAAATTCTTTCACCAATAGAAAGCCACATTATTGCTGAGTGTCATAGGCTACTTTTTATCCCTGTATTCCCACGGGAACGGGATCTACGCGGGTGAAACCGCGGGACGTCCGCTAGTAATGTAAAACAAGGTCAAAAACTCAAGTATTGTGTCGTTCTTTCTTTGTTTTTTGACGACAATAACTAATTTATCGACAACAAAGATAAATTACAATTATTATTGTCGATACAAAAAGTTGGAGATGCCGGGGATCGAACCCGGGGCCTTTCACATGCAAAGCGAACGCTCTACCACTGAGCTACATCCCCATGTTACAAAAGTAATAAATGTTGCATCTAAAGTGACAAGTGATAACTGACGTAGGTATGTACCAAGGTAATAAAATCAAGTTTATCTAAACAATTCAAACCATGTCATTAGTATAATAAATAACTAAATAGTAATAATATATATTGGTCTAGTGGTCGCAAGTGTGACTAAGTACTAAACATGAGGTCTTGGTTTCGATGTCCGGGTCGGGCACATTGTTATTGGGTTTTCCCATCAGGAATTTCCCAGTGGCAGTTACGGAGTCTGGATTTGTGTCCGGTTGATGGCAATAGGCTCGCACATTACCTACATGTGACTTAAAACATACTTAACAGGCGAAATGTGGGTGCACTATTCGGTACACCTCTGCCTAATGGGCCTACTACACGCTCAAGCTTCACCACACTTTTCGTTCACACTTCACAGTACATCGCGCGTATGGTTGGTAAAACTGTATTACCATTACAAACCACACGCGCGATGTACTGTGTGCACCCTGTAATCGCGCAGGCAAGACTGGGGAAGTGTGAGCGTGTGGTAGGCGCATTACACTTCGGGGTATACAGGCGTGATTATTATGTTTCAAACAGGCTTTTACAAGCAAGGGCCTCTCTAAAAAAATCCGTGTTTCCTCAGCGAACTAAATTATTTTCATGTATCGAAACTCAACATTATACCTTTTTAGTAAGATCTCAACATAATTGCTCATTTGAAAGAAGAAACTGACTGATGGTTCAGGTCAGAATGCTGCTGGCCTAGTCAACCCAGCACAGTAGCACACGGTGTTATTAAGAAAATCATAAAAACTTTTGGTTACATAATTATTAGGTATAACTTTTATACCTAGGTTTTCTGTTTCATATGTAAGATTCTCAAGCTAATTAGAGAAACTGTAATTGCAATAAATTGATTGGAGATGCCGGGGATCGAACCCGGGGCCTTTCACATGCAAAGCGAACGCTCTACCACTGAGCTACATCCCCCTTATACTGAAACCATGTAATTTTACAGTACTAGCTTAAAATGAGCAAAAGTAAATACTATGATTGTGCTATTGTTTAAAGTTTAAAGTCACTAATGAACTTATTCACGCGAAACAATCTACTAATTTGATACAGATGTTTTAATTAATTGCTCGATTGTTAAGATACTTGTATCAGTCCTGCCTAAATGAAGGTAAAAATATAAAAACCGTTATTCGAAACAAAACTAAGGTTTTCCACCAACTTACTACCTAATTATTTCATTAAAAGGCCTTAATTGCCTTTAAGAAGCCTTCAAATAAAAAACTGGCCAAGAGCTTGTCGGGCCACGCTCAGTGTAGGGTTCCGTAGTGATAATTCTTTTTTTGTTTTTTCAAAATCAAAATCAAAGCATTTATTTCAAGTAGGCCGTTACAGGCACTTTTGAATAGTCGAATTAAACTAACTGCAACGATTACTCAAGCCGCCACCCATCAAAGGTTTGACATACTTTTGTATGACAAAACTGCCAAAAACCTTTACCAAGCGACGTCCCAAGCAACCACTGAAGCTCTCCGAGTGCGGCAGTAAACTACTGAAGCTAAATACTTAAACTAAGCTACAGTCCCAGTCACAAGGCATAATAACTCGTGATTGTACTGTAGTTGCCCATTCCAAAGCGTTGGTCTCATGAGAAGAATGGCAAGAAACTTCATGGACACTCTTTTAAAATCGTTTGGGTTTACAATATGTTCAAGGTACAGACATAATCTTGGTATAATACACACATGAAGACTATGCAAATTAGTGTCTGAGATGGTCTTTTGAAGAAAGCACCACACAGATTTGAGTGGACCCGTCCAGTCAGTGCAAGCATTTGTCAGGTTGTTTGAAAAAAGATAAAATATGTAAACGAAGTTAAAAAAAATGCTTGCATATACGATTATACCTACTACAAACTTAGTCCAGAAATTATTTTGTACAACTTTTTGTCTTTTTTGTACAAAAACTGTTTCCATCCAAGTTCAAAATGATTTTCCTAGAAAGTCCTTATAAAGTTCTACTTTTCAGATTTTTTTCATATTATCTAAACTTATTGTTCAAAAGTTAGAGGGGGGGGGGGGGGGGGACACATTGTTTTTTACTTTTGGAGCAATTATTTCCGAAATTATTGACATTATCAAAAAATGATTTCAGTAAACCCCTATTCATTTTCAAATACCTTTCCAACAATATATCACACGTTAGGGTTGAAATTAAAAAAAAATACTTTCCACTTTACATATAGGGGGGCTACCCTAATAAAACATTTTTTTTCAATTTTTATTTTACCACTATGTCGGCGTGATTGATACACATATTGGTACCAAATTTCAGCTTTCTAGTGCTAACGGTCACAGAGATTAAGCGAGGACGGACAGACAGACATGGCGTCTTAGTCCCATGTTATAGGGGGTGAACCTATTGTCATCGACCGGGCACAAATACAGAATTATCGAGTTCTCCGAACACTAAAGAGGTTGCCAAAAAAAAAACCTAACCTACAAAAAAACAAAATCGTCCATGTTATACCGTAACAGTCCGCTTAAACACAGTTTCGCCCATTTTCTTTCCTTTCAAACTAAAAAGGTTCAACCACCTCGGCTGAAAATCCCACCTATTTAATACGCACAGACCATCCTTAATATAAGAAATTACCATAAACCCATAGCCGTATATAGTGCAGGGTTAAGTCCCTCATTGAGTCCGTGGAGATATTTTTATGGTGCTACAAGAATGCCATGAGGTTCCCCTTGACGTGAACATGATTTACTGAAGTTCTTCAAGATAATTATGACTTAATATACGTGTTAATGGTGGATAGTTATGGGTTTTTGGGGTAGCACTGTCTGGGCAGGAATTGTGGGGCTGTTGGTAGGTATCACTACATATTATAAAACAAAGTCCTCCGCCGCGTCTGTCTGACTGTTCGCGATAAACTCAAAAACTCTTGCACCGATTCGAATGTTTCTCGAGGAAAGTTTTAGTATATTGTTTGTCAAGTTTACCGCGGGCGAAGCCGCGGGCATCAGCTAGTGCAGCTAGTGCTAGCATAAGGTTTGGATTTGAAAATTAGGTATAATAGTCCAAGATCCCAGGGCCGCCAGACGTCACGTATTTTCTGACGAAGGAAATGTGGGCGATTGAGTGGTGTTAGTATGAACTAAGAACACTACTACTACCAGCTAACTTGCTTGGACGGCCAATTTTCAGGTATCAGGTCATCAAGGTACACAAAAAAATCACTTCACGTATTTTCTACAAGCTGATTTTTACGTATATTTTAGGAAATAAGTCGCAAATACTCCCAGACACTTTCCGTCGGCCGTATTGCTTAACAGACGCTTTAAAGAATACTGAACGCCTTATTTATTATAAACTAGCTGATGCCCGCGGCTTCACCCGCGTGGATGTCGTTCAAATTATATACTAAAACCTTCCTCTTGAATCACTCTATCTATTAAAAAAACCGCATCAAAATCCGTTGCGTAGTTTTAAAGATTTAAGCATACCTACAGACAAACAGACAAAAATAGCGACTTTGTTTTATAAAGGAATAAGGATTAATACATAAAGCTAATTTTGATCGGGATATTGCCATGCTATTTTGGGCAGGCGCTCCAAAATGCATCCGAGCGTTGAAAGCAACGTTTTCAACAAAATTCTGAAGACACAGGCAATGGACAGATCCTGTTGAATGCCCACCGAATAAGTCCAGTGGAGGTCTGTATATCAGCCACACGAGCGATGCTATGCGATCTCAGGTAAACAGCCACAATACGTTTACCTAAGTCTAAACTTTTTGGGAACTTTAAAGCGTCTGTTAAGCAAAACGGCCGCTAGGAAGTGTCTGCGAGTATTGGCAACTTATTTTTAAGGATATTGCCTACAATATACGTAAAAATCAAAATACGTGAAGTTAGTAATGTTTTTGTGTACCTTGATGACCTGATACCTGAAAATTGGCCGTCCAAGCAAGCTAGCTGGTTCTAGCTAGTTGGTTTAGCTAGGTGTTCTTAGTTCATACTAACACTACTCAATCGTCCACATTTCCTTCGTCAGAAAATACGTGACGTCTGGCGGCCCTGGGATCTTACTCTATAAGTAGTAGTATCATTATACTTATGTATCTAACCCGAAGAATAAGATTCGTCAGGTCCAGTGATTGCTCCGTAACTGGCCGTAAAAAGTTTTGAAACAAGCCAAGTGCGGCCCCTGAATATTTTTTTGTTTTTATAGCGGCAACTGAAATACACATTCTGTGAAAGTTGAGATCAACAATATATTTAGTTGTTAAGTTGGTTTCATTAAATAAAACTGAATTTTACGTTTGATTCATTAACTACCTCTAATTAGGCTAATTAAATAAGACTGATAACAAATAAATAATTGGAGATGCCGGGGATCGAACCCGGGGCCTTTCACATGCAAAGCGAACGCTCTACCACTGAGCTACATCCCCGTGTGATTGTAATATTCAATATAACTTGCTAGTTCAGCACAGTTTATAAGTAAAACATCTGTTTAAACATAACGTTACATCCTGTGTTACATCACTTTGTTCATTATTATTTACTAGCTGATGCCCGCGACTTCGTTCACGTGGAAATTTTGATGTGTGACTGTCTCGTTGATCGAGTGGTCTCAAGTGCAACTACTGAGGATGAGGTCAGGGGTTTGATTGCAAAGTGTTTTCGCAGTAGAGGCCACGGAGCGCGGTTTCCGTGCCCGGTCGATGGCAATATTATATCTATAGACTTCAAACGCCCCCTATTACATGGCGCTTGAACATTACAGGCGACTCTCTCCTGTTTAAAGCAGCTTATTTGCAAAGAAAGACCATGTGAATGTTCCATGGTCAGTCGCAGATTTTTGGTAATGTTGCAAGTTGGGGTATTCAGCGGCAATTTGTAAACGGAAAGTTCAATCTGGCCATTGTTAAGCAAAGTTGCAGCAATGCCCGAGGAAGCCACAGCGATAAGACGGCACGGTTGGTGCAGTGCCTCGGCGTTTGACTGTGGCGCTGCATGTCCTGTATTCGATTTCCACACTGAACAAATAGATTTACGTCGTGGGTCTTATCTAATTATAATTAGGTTTTTATTTTAAAGTTTTTACAGCTGTTTTTCTTACTGTGTACCGGTCAATTTGTATTTGTTGACTATTCACGACAAATATTAACACCGCAATTCTGAAAATGGTGTCAAATGAACAATGCCATCTGTCGAAGACGAAAATAAACTGCCAAAATTTAATGCATGGAAAGCAAACACACACTATAGCGTTTAGGCTATGTAGTTTCCTGCATGAATGGCGCGCGGAGGCACTACACTGGGGGTTAACTCCGCTGCTGCGGTATATTGCCGCTTGGCGGACAAACCCACTGGTGTGATTTCATGGCGACATGGAGAGAGCGACTGTCGCAACCCCGTGCAAGGCACAGTGGTGGTAAGTCTCCTCTTTGAGGAGTGGCTTGAGAGGCGCCACGGCGCCATCACCTTCCGTCTGGCGCAGGTCCTCACCGGACACGGTTATTTCGGGAGTCGGGAGGTACCTGCACCGAATCAGGCGGAAGGAAACGCCCGGATGCTACCATTGCGAGGATCAACCGGAGGACACGGTGGAGCACACCGCTGAGGTCTGCCCCGCTTGGGCAGAGCCCCGCTTGGGTTGAGCCCCGTCGTGTTCTCTTAGCGGCGATCGGCGGCGGCGACCTCTCGCGTCCGGCCCTGGTTCAAGCCATGTTGCGGAGCGAGAGGGAATGGGACGCCGTCGCCTCCTTCGGCGAAGCAGGGATGCTAGCGAAGGAGGTGGCGTAATGTGAGAGAGAGAACCTCTCGTCCCAGCCGCAATAGGAGACGCTCTGGGCGTCGGGGGTCACGTGATGGCTTCCGGCCAGAGTAGGCGCGGGCCTGTGGACGGTAAGTAGTGGGCTAGCTCGCCGTCCACCTGTCTTATGACGACGACAGGCCGTTTCGACGGCGCGTTCGGTTCCACGCGCGTCTCAAAGAGATGTCAGCAATATGGTTGAGGCCCGCAAGGGCCGCCGCTTGTCGGGGCTACGGGTTGTTTGAAAGAGATATCGCGGCCACAGCATAAAAGGCAAAAAAGGAACATGGGTGGTTTTTAGTCAGTAGAAGTCTGACATTCCCCTACCGCTCTGCCCAGAGCGGGAGGAGTCAAATGATGATTTCCCACTCTTCAAAAAAAAACCCTATGTAGATTTTCAAAGCAGCATCATTTAAACTAATCAAGGGTACATTTTGCTATCGTAACTGTTTGAAAAAGACGATTTAAAAGTTATCTTGTGAACACATTTATTAATTAGTACCGTTTTGATGCAATAGATGTCGTTGCATGTATGTTTCTTAATGATGATAAGTTCTTCTTAAATACTTTAAATTCGTATATCTTTTGATAGAGAGCACCAATTACAATGAAACAAAAACTAAAACCCTAATCTTATTAGTTTTAAAATTTACACGTGATATAATACTGTAATAAACTAATACACCCAATACACACAGACTACATACAAAAATTCTAAAAATGATTGTAACACAACAAAAGAAAACATTATTTTTTGTATTTTTAATAATTATGCTCAATATACAGAAACTCTACGTCTACAGATTTATAATATTGTATTTACATTAAGAGTAGATTATATTAATTTACTCTGAATTGATTTGAAAATCATAATTATAGCATCGAACTGAAAACAAATACCTGGAACTTACAAAAAGTGAAATCAAAATTGGGTATCGAACTCGCGAACATGTTGAACATTTTTGGAAATCTTTTATCATTATAAAAAATCACAAAAAGTGGATACTGACTGTGATTTGAACTTACGTACCTTTGTTTACAGGCAAGTCTCTGTACCGTTACGCTACCTACACCAGTGACAAATAGTTTGAAATAGACCTTCTGTTTTAATATAGTATGACAGTTGACAGTTCGATTGTGATTCGATACCGGAATTTGAAATGACTTAAAGGACTTCAGCTTTCTCTTGGATTTGCAACGCTCGCACCAGGTGCTTTAAGTGAAAAATTGCACAGCACGCTCGATGTCCCTTGCGTTATTTCGTATTTCCAGTATCAAGCTGTAAAACAGTTGAGGATTATGGATAATGCAATACTGCTCACCCCCTTAAGTTATTATGGGGATAATATATAGCCCATGTGTTATTCCAGACTATAATCTACCTCTGTGCTAAATTTCATCCAGATCCGATCAGCCGTTCTCGCGTGAAAGAGCAACAAACATCCATCCATCCATCCATCCTCACAAACTTTCGCATTTATAATATTAGTAGGATTTAAACTTCATCATTATTTGTTTAAGTCCCATGTAATCCCCTATTACAGGGGATGCCTATTCCCGATGCCTATTGCCATCGACCGGGCACAAATCCAGCCTCCGTGGCTGCCACTGAGAAACACATTTGAGCCATGTTTTCTTGGTCTGCCTGAATCTCAACTAAGAGTATTCGCGATCATCTAAACTTGCTTATTAACCTCAGACCAAGACGGCGCGCCGCGAACACCAACAGTGAAGTCACAAAACCACACGCCTATAGCAAGTAAACATACAAGCTCACGCACACACCTACACTGAAACCACACGCATTTCTTCTAGTACGTCACGACTTCACGAGACATTGTCTACACACATAGATAAAAAGTTGACTGACTTTTGATGTTCGTGGCGCGCCGTCTTCCTTTTTTTGTTGGTCTGAGTTATTAACTAATATTTTCACCTCAGCATTCGCTATTCTCAATACCCATCATCATCTGCCTAAACTCTTCCCTGCTAAGTATGTTGGGGACACCTCCACAACCAGTTAGGACTGGGCAATACCGCAATACGATACGGTAATACTAGGTTATCAGACTTTCCGGCCACTGCAGACTACCTGTAACGACTGTCAAATATCAACGCTAGCTTTAACGTGCTTTCCGAGGCACGGGGGAAACTCGGTACGCAATGGTCCAACCTAGACAAACGCAGTTTCATCCAAAGATCGATCTGAACTGTTTTTAATTCTCATATAGCCAGCTCTAGCCAATAATCATCATCATCAGCCTATATTGTTCCCACTGCAGGGACTCAGGCCTCCTCTCTAGGAGAAGGATGTACTCGTATGATCCACCGCGGGCCTAGTGCGGGTTGGTAGATGTCACATATCTTCGCCAATAACAGAAGAAAATAACAATTTACTTAACAAAATCCGTCCATAAATTCATTACCCACTTAATATTATCCCAATCTACTACCAAAATAATATCAGTCTTCCTCCTAAATCTCGCTACGTCTACCTACGTATAACGGTATACAGTGGGTAATTCAGTACGAGCTGGGCACGTAGGCGAACGTGACCGGAATACTGCACAACCTGCGTTGATCACTGTACGCAGTACATATTGAACGGAAGAAGGGAAATTTTCGTAGTCTCGTGGTGGTGGGAGCTGATCTTAATATTGTGATGTGGAGGAATATTAATGTTGCGGTTGATGGAAGGAAAGTATTATTACTGAGGGGTATCTCGTACTAACTGGGTTGTGGAGGTCACATAGGCAGTCGTTCCATGTAAAATACTGGTTTACAGCTCCTTCCGTTAGACTGGAAGCCGACACTGACATAGTTGGGAAAAGGCTAGGCAGATGATGATGGAAGAATGTTGTGAAAGTTTTTAGTCTAACGCATGTAGCTTCTTCTCAACAACACGCACAATATAGGTTTGGTAACCTAATTGTGCGTGATGTTGACCCATTTTCAGTAGTGTGAAAATGGGTCAATACCCTTTGTTTCCTATTGCCATACGTTTTTATCCCAGATTCCTTCGTTCCCAATCGTTACATTTGGCACCATAACATCACGCTTGTAATTAGCGAAGGGTTGGGTAGAGGTGTACCTACCCATTATAGTACTCTCACATTTTGCAAGTTTTGTTAAGTCCCATGTAGCAGGGGGCTAGCCTTTTGGTATCAACCTGGCACAAATTCAGGATCTGCTTCTGCTACAGAGAAATTTCTGATGGAACAAACAACAATAACACTTTGCTTGTTCTGGGAATCGAACCCAGGACCTCTAGCACAGCAGTCGCGCTAGCGACCACTAGACCACCGAGGCAGTCTTCCTACTTTACTTTCCTATTCTTAATTTTGAAAGGCAACACTACCTAAATCCTTACCCACTTTCCTCCGAAAAAACAAAATTCATCACTTGGCGAAAAAGCTCGAAAACATATTATTTTCGTGTAAAGTCAACGCAGGGCCGTATAGATGGCGCCACCCGCGCCACGTAGCAACTACGTGACTCGAATGTAAGGGAAGTAGGCGCGGTGATTAGCTATGAAAAACTTTCAGACGATGCCCGTTTGGACGGAAACTCCGTGAAATATAACATTTTAAAAACATTTAATAATAATTTTACATCATATTTTTTTTAAAGGCAACTTTGGCATATAGATATAGATAAACAAGGTGCAGTTTTGCATCCGCATCTAATTTCAGGAGGTTGCCACAAAATACATAAAATCAATTCAAATTACGATACATATAATAATTAATTAATTAATTCATGCTATTTTTTTAGTTATTAAAAATGTAACAGTGATAAATGATGTTTATTTTGCAAATAAGATACAAATACTTTTACAAGTCGTCTTTTTTGAGTGGACGGCCGTCCAGTCAACGCAAGCATATGTCAGTTATCGTGGATTCGCGACTTGTAACTCAAGGAGCTCAACGTCACGCTCACGACGGACAATACCAAAGAAAAGGACATTTGGCTGGGTCACTTAAACTCAAACTGCCAGAGAATCGTTAAAACTAAAGATTTCAAAAAAGTAAAAAATAACGGTATCAACATCAGTTATCACAAAATTTAATCAAACAAACAAAACTTACTGACCGAATTTTTTATTTTTATTTTTAAAAAACAAAAGGGGGTTTATTGTTGCCTGTATCCCAGAATATATCTGGCCTAGGCTATCCCAGATATCGGGCCCCAAGGCTAGGGGGAGCTTGATCACCACGCTTGCTCAATGCGGGTTGGCGATATCAGACCAGGTTCTCTCAGAGAGACTACCCCGTCTGGGGGACTTTCCTCACGATGTTCCCCATCACCGTCTATCACTGGCGACTAAGCGTATAGAAACAACTTAGAAAGTACGTATGACTTTGAAAAAGTCACATTGGTACTGCAAGATTTGAACTCACAACTCGAGGTACGAGAAGCGAGTCATATCAGAAACGGGCCGCCAGGACACGTCTAAAGCAAGCGAATAAAAGGATCACTTCGAAAATCATCAAGGACCTGTATGCACAATGCTACCCTGTGGTGTTAAAAATAGGGTGCGATTTTGCCTAGACAACCTTTGTGTTTCGCCACTGGTTTTATGGAAAAAGCTGTAAGAACCGCCAATATTAATAGGTTATTCTTTAGTTTTGGATTGGCCATCGAGATATAAGTACTAACGTACTAGAGAAGACACCGTAAATTCCTACTTTGTCCCGTTCAACTGCGGCGATCGCGCCGCACCGTCGCCGAAGAAAACGCGTAAGTGCCGTGATTTACATGGCGCTTAAGACCGGAAACTGAACTAATTTACTACTTTTCTTTAACTTGTGGTAAATTAGTTACGGTTTAGACGAATTGTCATTATTTTAGCGCTGCAGCGAACTAAAGATTCAAATTACGAAATGGGACAATTCAGTTATTTGACGTAGCTTCTCTAGTACGTTAGTTCTCGATGGGATTGGCTAATATTGTTTTCTTTGTCATGTATGTAGGTACCAAAACGGCAAATAATTACTACGATTTATAACAGAAAATCGGTTTTACAATTCGGAAACAGGATGGCGATTTAGTTACCAAATCCAAAACCAAATAATAGAAAAGTATGGAAGAAGAAAACCGGTATCGCCAAGCAAATAAACTATAACATAACATCACGCCTGTAATCCCCAAACGAGGTGAACTTGTAACTTAGTCCCATGTTATAGAAGGCGAGCCTATGGCCAGACTCCGTGGCTGCTATTACTGAGAAAGCCCTAATAGAATGGTTTAAGACATTTATTTCTCAAAAACAGAATACAATTATTATTCACTTGGATGAGAAACACTGGTTACATTTAAATAAACGTTCATTGGAACGAGTATCGGAACGGTACCTATTACCTACAATATTGTTAATCATTAACTTATCACTATGTTAGTAAAATAAAGTAAAATTAACAATGCTAAAAAAGAACGATATTCGAAGGTAGATTGTTTAATATTTTTTCTTGATCTAGGGTAATCTGCAAAAATGTTGAGGCTAGGAGTCCTTATTACGTGTCGAATCACACTTTCTATCATAGTTGCTATTGAAAGCGTTATTACTGTTTATTGTTTTGTTTTTTTTTTTGTTTTGTTTAAGGTGTTATTTTGTGTTAATCGTTTTATTAATAATGTTTATGTTTATGATTTTTTGTGTTTTTTATTGCTAGGTTTTTTTTTTTTGTTTTTTTTTTGTTTTTTAATCATTAGTAGATAGGTAGATAGTAAGTAGGTAGGTAGTAGGTAAGAAAACGGTCATTACAATGCATGCCGGGTACAGCTAGTTATGAAATATTTAAGACTAATACAATTGAAAACTTTTCATTATGTGGAATTTTAATTTCCTTTTGAATAGGGGAAAAGATTGTATTTCCTAAATATCTTTTGGCAATTCGTTATACATTTTGGCACCCTCATACTTAATGTTTCTAGTACCATAATTGGTCCGTGGTCTACTGTATAGGCAGATATCATTAGCATTTCTCAGTAACCGGGTCTGAATTTGCGATTTTTTGGTAAAAAATATTTGAGAATGTGTATCTTTTGTAGGTAATTATCTTTCGTATAGTATAAGAATGCAGGTCTGGAATTTATATAACTGGGCAAGCGTCATTAATTTGGTTTTATGAAAAACAGTTTCGGTTGGCGTTATATTAAGTAATTTAGATGAAAGAGTAATTTAATAATTTTATTTTGTGTAATTTGTAAATTTTGTATGTTGGTTTTGGCTGCAGAGCTGCATACTTCGATTAAGTAGGTCAAGTGAGATTTTATGAATAGAAAAACCCATAACACTGAAATATTGGGGTATTCAAGGACCTTCCCCAGCAGTCGTCCTTGCGACCACTAGACATACCCGTCGGGGCTGCGGATTGTTCGAAAGAGATACCGCGGCCTCGGCACAAAGGGCTATATAAGAAGGAACATGGGTGGTTTTTAGTCAGTAGAAGTCTGACACTCCCTTTCGCTCTGCCCAAAGCGGGAGGAGTCATTTGATGATTTCCCAACCTCCCAAAATAAAAGTAACACTAATTTTTTTTTCTTCAGAAATACTTAGCCTGATAAACTTAGTTCCTAACCCATAAACATATTCAGAAAGCCATTAATTCGCCATAAACTAAGTATAAACAAGCAGTAGCTGGTGTATTGTGCTCTTATACAAGTTTATGGGGTTTACGCGATACTTAAAGGGACATAAACCGTCCGGCGGTTGCCGGCACGTCCCGGCATCGATCCGGCTACGTGACGGGTCGGACACGGCGTGCGACGGCTTTGGAAAATGTTTCGAGTTATTTTTGGGTGGTAATATGGATTTTTGGTGGTCGTATCGGCACATTTATGGTTTGACAAGTTTTGTCTGCCTTTTTTTTTTGGATGTCATCAAAATGATACCTCCCGCTCAGGGCAGAGCATTAGGAAGTGTCAGACTTCTACTGACTAAAAACCACCCATGTTTCTTCTTAGCCCTTTGTGTCAAGACCGCGGTATCTCTTTCGAATAACCCGCAGCGCCAACGGGAAGATTTGTCTCCCTACCTTCTAATGAAAAGAGCGTGAAGATTATTTTAAAGACGAAAAGTACCTACAATCAACTTTGTTATTCCAACCTGTTTTTAACCGACTTCTAAAAAAAGAAGGAGGTTCTCAATTCGAATGTTTATATATATATTTTTTTATGTTTGTTCGGGCATAACTCCGTCACTTGCTAACCGATATGATTTTTTTTTTTAAATTTTTTATCGAAATCGGACAAGTGGTTTTTGAAAAATCAACAAAACTCAAAAAAAAAACTACATTGTCTACATTATGAACCATTATCATGTGAACCACTAAAAAGTGAAAAATAAAAACTTTTAACAAAAAATAAAACCGACTTCAAAAAAAAAAAAAACACAAGAAAGTGAAAAATAAACTTTAGAAGAAAAATCTGTTTCTGAAGTCGGTGACTGTTGTTTGTTTGATTTCAAGTTTTTATTTTAGGACAACACCTAGTTTACACTCAAAAAATATTTTATACGAAATGCAAAATAAGTTTTGCCATAACATCATATCTCGCCGATATGTTTAAGTCCTGTAATAGAGGGCTTGGCCTAAACCTAGACTCCGTGGGTGCCACTAGAACTTATCCCCCATGGAAAATGGATGGGGAATCTAACCCAGGACCTCATACACAGCAGTCGCGTTTGCGCCCACTAGACCAACGAGGTAGTCTTATTTGCTATAAACTAGGGTTGATAAGTTTCATTCGAAACTCTAAGTTTCTTATAAAATTAAATACTGTATACTTACATCGGTATTCTAAACTTCGAAGTTCATTATGGTGGAAGCTCCAGGGTAGCCCTCTTACGTTTTTTTTTGCAATTTGCCGATCTGTGTCCGGTTGTATGTTAAATAAAATAGAATTCGCGACCCTGACCTGACACTGAACTGCAAATTGAAAATAACCCTCCTTTTGGGTTTCGCCGCAGTCGGGTAAAAATGTGAGTTTGGAATTTCGCGGACTACCTTAGCGCATCCGCCGACCGTCTTTGATTAACATTAATTATTAAACTTTACTAAAGAATACCTAATTAAACATAGGTATTTAACCATTTTGAACCTGCAAAAATCTCCTATTAAAAACTCCAATGAAGCGTCAGTTTTTGGCTCCAACTGCCAGGTTAAACCCTCATAATACAGGTGTTACTATGCGGCCCACGTGCCCTGCTACCGGGGGAAAACGGGACACCCCTGGGGTATTGGGGGCGAAGGGGCCTATTTTTTATTTCATTACCACCCCCGGAAGTAGGTGATAGTGCCTTGTCGATGTGTGGTTGATTGTATTGGAGATTTTGTAATAGGTGACATAACATCACGCCTGCTGTTCCCGGAAGGGTTAGGCAGTGATAGCAGTGTCGTGGGCTCTTAAAGACAGATTTATTTATCGTCAAAAGGGACCTTTTCAATAACGATAATCCCATTAAAACTTTTGTTATACTTTTAAACATTTGTTTATTAAACCCTTAATTAAACCTGATTAAACCTTTGGCAACGTAGCGGATAATGTTTTAAACAAAATGCAAAAAAATATATAATAGATACAATTGTTACCGGCCAAACCCGATTTTAGGACAAACTAGTTTCGCCTAGGCTCAACTAGTTCTTACTATACGCGATAGTGATGGCAGGCGCTGACGGTCGACGTCAGGGGCACCCCGAGGTTCGGTTAGTTAGATTTCTTTAAGGCGAGGTTACCCTACTTTGTTTTTATGTACGCACGACCTCGCCCCCCGCCCTGCCGCGCGAGCAATATAATGCCTAAATTTTGACTGTTTTTTCTCTCTTGGAGAAAAATGATAAAGAAATTATACATTATGTGACCCGAGATAATACACATTTTTTACGACCTTTATTATGATATAAGTTTTATTTTTCAAAGCCTAATATAACTCAAGTAAAACGATTATTTAGCCATCATTTGGACATGTCTTTGCGATTTAATTGGATGCAGTGAAGTGTAAGTAATCGTGTATCGCATGCCCGACATATCATGATCGAAGAGTCAACTATGTAATACATTTTTTTCAAAATTTAAATCTGTTCCATGTACGAGTAAAACGCTATTGTTGACGACGTTTATCGGGGTAACCCCGCCTTAAACCCTGCAGACAGAAATAGGAGCCCAGCGGGGCTCCGTCGACCTGCTGACGGGAACGCTAACCCTGAACGTGAAGGAAGAACTAGTTTAGCCTAGGCTAAACTAGTTTGTCCTGAAATCGGGTTTGGCCGGTAACAGATACAAGCATGCTGTGTGACTGTCATGGTCATAAGTAAGGTATTTGGAAAAATATATGATTATGGTTACAAATATGTGGAAAATATATACAAGTATTGATCTATGAAAATGCGGATAGATACCTACTTAACTTTTTTTATAATTTTGTTTAGACCCATCGTGTTGTTATGGTAGACCGACAATCTTCACAGCAAATACTAACATAGGTACTGTATCTGGATTTATTAATCATGTGTACGATCCTCGATCCCACACGAACGAATCAGTAATCTAATGTCAATTATCAAGACGGTCGGTTAGCACTCAATCAAGTCCTAGTTTTTTATCTCCCATAGCATAGTAATACTTTGTAAGTACAAACTCCAAGAATTATTACTCTGTACCTCAATACAAAGATACATTTCTGAATAAGAAACTGCAATCGAAACTTTACCATACAATATGACAAAAAACAGCGTGACTAAGGCCAGAGCACAAATTGTTTTTGCCCAAAAGTGGGCAGTTTTTGTGGGAGTGATATTAAAAAAGCGACAGGGTAAGTGTTATACGATTGAGGATTGAGGTGACATGTGTGTGGACAATGCGTGGTGGCCACGAGAATTGAGGGTTGGGGAGCGGTGGCGATTTTCTTGGGCTTGACCGTGAAGGAAATGTGATAGATCGCGTTTTTTGTTTAGGTTTGGCGTGGCTAACTGGATTCAGAATCTAAACTGGTGGCGTGCCTTTGGGTCTATTTAAGGGCAAGTCAAAGAAATCTCGTAAGGCAAGCAAGTGGCAAGAGTAGGAGGTAAGTAAGCTGTATGATAGTATCGCCTACGCCACTAGTGTAAAGTGTAAACGTTGATGAAAACGAATAACATTCATAAAAATTCTACCTAAACATTTAACTGAGCTTCCAGCTGCTGTAGGAATAATTGAACTTCTGCCATGGCTTAATATCACGTGGGCACTCATAGATAGAAAAACTTCTGTAATGTAAGTTCCATTTAAAAAAAGCCCAAAACGTTAAAAATCGAACTATACTACCTATAAAGAAACCACTACCATTGAGGATTTGAGGGACGACGCAGATATGGAGAGGGAACGCAGAGCATTGTCGTTTCGGGCTAATATGCTGGCACGCCGGTTCTTCCGTTGTACAGCCGCAGTAAAATTAACGCTGTTTAAGCATATTGTATGTCACTGTACTCGGGGAGCCTGTGGTTCAGCTACACCCAAAAGGCCTACAATGCTCTGCGGATCCAGTACAACAACGCGTTTAGGGTGCTGTTGCGTCTGCCTCGGTTCTGTAGCGCGTCATCTATGTTCGCTGAGGCACGTACCGACTGCTTCAATGCGGTACGGCGTAAGAAAGTGGCCTCGCTGCTGAACAGAATCCGTGGCAGCCCCAACAGCATTCTGAGAGCTTATATAGTCGGGAGGCATGACAGCCCGTTGGTGAGGTCATTAGTCACCTGTACTCTGTCTTTGTTTTTAGTTAAGTACTTTAACATAGGTTAAGAATATTGTTACTAACCCAAGCATCTTTAGTTAAGTACATACTAACATAGGTTTTAGAAATATCATAATACTAACCCAATGGATCTTATAGTTGTCTAAATAAATAAATGATTATTATTATTGAGACTACCATGAACGATTCTACTTATTTCCTTAGCTATTAGGACTTAGTTACAAAAAACCTCTGCCTTTATCCTTGTAAACAAACCGATATGGGCTGTCCACTGTCCAACCAGCGACCAGCGATTTTGTGCCAAACCCAAAGCTCGCTGTTCTCATAGCCCTCACTAATGGCCAGCAACAAAGCAGGGAGGTGAGTTGTACAGTCGGACTTAAGTCGCGTTGCATCGTAAATCATATCATAAGGCTAATCCACGAGACCACGACACAAGATGAATAGCTTCATATTGATTGTGGGGATCTCTGCTATTAGTGGCACTTTATTGTAGTTATTGTGTTAGGGAAGTGCGACGGAAGAGTGAGATAGAAATGTGGTACTTTTTGCTAAAAAACCAGGCAAGATTAAGAAATACGGACGGACGTATAAGTTGGTATAACTACAGTTGGGAATTACAGTTTATAACATACTAATAGCTGCTACTAGCTGATGCCCGCGACTTCGTTCACGTGGAAATTTTAATGTGTGACTGTCTCGTTGATCGAGTGGTTCCAAGCGCGACTGCTGAGGATGGTATCCGGGGTTTGATTCCCGAGACGCGCAAAGTGTTTTCTCAGTAGAGGCCACGGAGCCTGGTTTTTGTGCCCGGTCGATGACAATATTATATCTATAGACATCAAGCGCCCCCTATATGATGCTTCAACATTACTGGCGAAATGTGAATGTACGATTAGGTACACCGCTGCCTAACTCTTCCGGGATTACAGGCGTGATGTTATTTTATGTGAGAACTGACAGCTTGATCAAATGTGTCGTCGATGCGCTAACATTCTGAGCGGCAGTGGCTCGAACCAAAAATAAATAATATTAGTAGGATATACCAGAATGCCAGAGTGAAGCCCTTTTGCAGCCCTTTGCAGTATATGCCCCCCACCCTTTTTCTACACAACCACCTTTCAGGATAAAATCCATCTAGCTAGATACATCCTGGTCTAACATAATTTTATTTTCAAATACACTTGAAGAAATGGAAGTTATGATTGTACAACATGCTATGGTCTTATCAGGGTTCGAATCCACGACTAACTGCTCGTAAGTCGGGGCCGCCACCACTGGGCCACCGTTGCTCTCGTGTATTTAATGCCTTTTCTAAATTAGGAAAGACATTGACTAATAAGTACCTATTTATGCTTAATAGGGGATCGGACAGGGTCAAAATAATATGATTCTGTTTAGTCCGTAAGTTAGATTATCGAAAAATATTGAATACGTGTTTTTTGTTTTAACAAATCAATAAAAAATGACGAAGATAAAACGCGTCAAAGATCTTGGAGTGGGGCTTGAAACGTCACTTGTGTCGTCAAAATGTACTATCATATGACGTCACACGAGTTTTTGAAGCACTGTATCGTCTTCATTTTAAGTTTACGTGAAAAAAGAAAAAATACGTGTCCAATAATTTTTGGAAATCTATCTGACGCACTAATTAGTTTTTTTTGTCCGATCCCCTATTGCCATTAAGTGCACATACAATATTTCGAAGGACTTTTATTTAAAGCATCAGCACCATCTGCTTGTCGATTTGCATCTGCCACTCAGCTATAACTGTGGTCATCATTCGCGCAAGTCTCCTTCTTTCATTTTCATTTGTTCATATTATTTTTTTGAACCATTCTTCTTCTTAGCCTCACGATGGTAATCTAAATTTGTGTCAGCCTAGAAGTCAGCTCCTAGTTTGGCACCTTCAGTAGCTTCCATCAGATCCTGTAATGAACAAACAACAGGATACACAAGATACAACATTAAGTGCCCTATCGTTTGTGGAACAGCACCACATTTACACTCCAGGGCAGATTCGAATCATTAATGTACCTGAGCAGATTTTCCGTGCTGAGGCCAACCTGGGAGTCTATCTAAAGACCATGACTATGCTTGCTTTGACGAAGCTTAAAATGTAAAGAAATCAAAGCCGTAAAAAACAAAAATAAATTCCCCGTTATTCTCCGAACGGATAATCCTTTAAAATTGTCCCTACAAAGCAAAAAACTCCGATCGAATTCCCTAAACTGATCGAAATCCAATCTCGAAAATGGCTATAAATAAAAATGGCTACAATGAGTTCCTTCGACAATTGGCATGTTCGTCAAAGGCGCTTAATAAGTTTCTGCTTACTTGTCCATCATCACTACCGTTTTTATAGCTTAGACAGGACACATCTTCAAAGAAAACTACACCTCATCTTCAATACATCAAAGTTTATTTCAATTTGAGATCCATCTGCTGGAAATTTCAAAATCACACAAGGCGATTTCAACTCTGAAGTGAGAGAGCTAAGGTTGGGTTTCAAGTGTGTAGGGCGTACATCAAAGGGTTAAGACGAGTGGAGAAACGGCTTCTTACGTGTAGTTCCGACTCACTTATTTTGTCCATACTAAGACAATGTATGCGGTGAATTCGCGGTTCGGCGGTAAAAAGTTACGTCGAGATGTAGGGTTGACGAGTGACGAGTGCCAGTATCTAGAATTCTAGAATCTTTTTTATTTTTACTCTGGTACAGTTATTTTTAGTGAGGGTTTTAGGCATTAAAATAAGTTTGAAGCTTAATGCTTGCAAAAGGTTTGGCAACCAACATGTAAGCAGCAAGGTACATATTATGCAATATTATTCATTTATTCATTTTACAGTCACATTTTGTAAAACCAGGTTAATGTTGATGTCGGGACCAGGATTGAAGCTACGGTGGTTAGGGCTCCAGATACAGACAGACTTCCTCACAATGCGAGCCTTATCAAGGAGTACTGCCTTATAAATCAGGCTCTTAATCCAACCGCCTAATGATCCACCGTTTTATGTGGGGAATGAATAACTTTACACCCTATTCTTCATACCCCCAAAACATCAAAGCTTTAGAAGTCAAACACATATAATAGAAGTGTACTTTGACAATCAAGAGGAAACTTTTTAAACCTTCGCCAATCGCTGTAACTTTCTCGTGGCAGCCCTACACTCAATAGCAATATTGCAGTGTTGTGTGAGTGAATCCATCAAGTGCAGCACATAGTCGTCACAGCTTATGATGATCTATTGTGAACCAGCCTTATATTGACATGCACTTAACAACTGGGGCTATCGTGGTGCCGTCAATGGATGGGAAAGTATTTCTTCGTATGACTTTGTTTTTATGGTTCGTTCTAGAAATGATGATAGAATTGTTATTAGATTATGGCTTAGTATCACTTGCCAACACCCGCTTTCCTACTCCTCTGATATATTTTTCTGATTAATTTCGTTGCGGGATCCAAGACAGTTAAATTGTTTCTCTGGGACTTCGTCGAGCTTCATTGTCTCACCACTTTTCTGGTGGTTACCACAGTTGATTCTGGCTTTCAAGGGTTGCAGACTGCAGTGGTTTGGGTATAGTGTGGCCTCAATAAAATGCCATCAACCTGCTACCAATGCCATTATCATAAACGTAACATCACGCCTGTAAAGTCCGAAGGGTAAGGAAGAGACGTAGCCAATATAGTACTGCCATATTTCGCTAGTTTTGTTTAAATCCCTTGTAATAGGAGGTGAGCCTATTGTTTCCAGCCAGGTACAAATCCAGCTTCCATGGGTACTTCTGAGAAATTACTGATGGGAAACCCTTTGCTCGAGCTGGAGCTATTGCTCAGCAGTCGCGCTTTCGGCCACTAGGCCAACAAAGCAATCATTTGAGCCCTTCCTCTATGCACTTGACTGTCTAATTTATGTTATTTCTATTTTAAAAATTGTACATACCCATAACCCTTATAGATAACAACTTACTCTTTTCATTTGCATAAAAAACTCCACAACAAACCACTTTTATTTCAATTAGACCAATACAGACACAATGTCAGAAAAGCAAAGAAAGCAAAGTTTCAATCACAGTCTTAATATGGGATAATAACTTGTTAAAGTACTGTAAGTAGTTGCCCATTCCAAACCGTAGATCTCTATGGAGAAGAATGGGCAAGAAACTCCATGGACACTTTTAAAAAACGTTTTTAAATAGATAAATTCTCATTCTTGTCATTCTTGTCATTCTTATTCTTATTCATGTCATTTCCTCGCTGCATTTTGCTTGACTTGAGGTAAACATTCAAAGAAAATAGGGCATATTATTTGTTGCATTACTTTTCCGCCAGCATAACTCGTTCGCGGGCACGCAAAGCGGCGTAAGTGAGAAAATGATAAATATTTTAATTGAACATTTAGTTTTTGTACATTTTCACGATAACGCCTTGTTTGGTAGCGCGATGAGCCGGCGGAAAGTTCAAACAAAAAATGTTAGTAATTGACAGTTTATAAAAATAATGATGATGATGCAGGAGGACATTCTTTACAAACGAAACAGTTTTTATGCTAATTATGTAAAGTATTTGAGTTTAATTTTAACAAGTAAGGACAGTTGCTACTGAGATGTATGATGTATGTAGATGAGTTTAAAATAAAGGGTAGTGTTAACCGTGACCATTTCAGGCGATCTACATCTGATCCTCTTATGAGTCCAGTTTTAGAGTGACCTTTGAGCATATTAATCAGATAGTAAACTCAGCACAATCTTAAAAAAAATCAAATACAAATAATTTTGAATCACACAAAAACGGGTCCATATTGGCTCACCTAAAGTTCTTTATCCGAAATTGTTCTTCCTAACGATTTGTAATCCGAATGATCACTCTTCCTAAAATTTTTCATCCTAAAGTTTTCATTCATACTATTTGTAGTCCTACCGACGATGTTCATAACACTCATGTTTCCGAAAATTGGAACTCCTACTGTTTTTTTATCCTAACGCTTTTATTCCTAAACATAATTACCATAATATTTTCACTCATACAACTGTTTAGAATGATTAAAGGTCGTTTCACTGATTTTTGTCTTGAAATAAAATAAATGAATGAAATTCAGGTCAGAGTGTCGTCTTGGGGGCAATATGAAAAAAATACTTAGAAAAATTTCGCGACCAATTTCGAGGTAGCGCTCGCCGGCCGCTGCCGCGGCACCGCTCGCTTCGCTCGCTCGGCTCGCGCGTAGTTGGTCACAGTTCTAACCTAACCTAACCTATGGATATCTTTGCATAGTATATAAGGTCCCATTAAAATAGGTGGACAAATTTTAACACAGCGTTTATTAAGCCTAACTAAAGACATCTAAACAAAAAAAAAATACTATTTATAAAGTGATTTTATTTTGACTTAAAATAATAAATTGCCGGCACTCTAGAACAAACTCATCCTATAAAAGTAGGTATTTTATTTCTTATTCTTATATTTTTTTTTGCTATTGTCCTTATTTTAGCGGTCTGAATGATTTCTAAAATTTTGTCCACCTATTTTAATGGGACCTTTTATAATACTGATTATTATGAATAAAAAGTAATATAAACAAAAAAAAAGATATGACTTTGATTATTAGTGTAAAAGATGGTTATGTTGAGAAAATTAAGGAAAACAAATAATAGTGTAATAGATGTTTATTGCTACAGACATTATGAAGTCGAATGCTTCGGAATTAAAACATTAGAGACAGAGAAGTTAGGAATTGCGATTGTTAGGATGAAAAATGTTAGGAAGAACATTTTCGGATTTCCAATTATCGGAGTTGAAATTTTAGGTGAACTTTGGCGCACCCCACAAAAACAAATAATGTTTTTGTGGGGTGGCAGGAGCTAGCATTTTCCCAACTATGTTGCGGACGGCTTCCAATCTTCAGGATGCAGCTGAATAACAAAATTTTACATGGAGTTCATTTAGAACTGGCACAAAATCACACAAAAACATAATTTATAAAAAAGGTTTTTTTTTGTTTAAAATATATTAAACAGTACAATTTTATTTTAAACAAAAAAGACAAGAAAATAATCTGTGTCCTAATGACTAGCCCTTATGTTCTATCGACGATCAAGATTTACTGCCATAGCAACTGAGGACCATAGCTTTCCTATCTAAAATATGATCACCATACTATTTCTAAATAAAAATATAGACACCTAACGACTATTTTCATACATAATTCACATCTAATTAGTAAGGACAGGCACTAAACCTTTATCGTCAGTCCATTTGCAAAGTGATTGAAATAAATCGGACGAGAAAACAAGAGTTTTTGTCTTATGCCTTGTCGTTAGCTGGTCTTATAAGGTGTGAGTGCAAGTTGTCGCTTAAAGAGATGGTTAAGAATAAGATTCGATTTGAGAAAGTAATGGCTATTTGTTAGGTTAATCTATAATATAAAAATCTATAATATAAAAATGAATCGCAAAATGTGTTGGTAAGCGCATAACTCAACAACGCCTGGATCGATTTGGCTAATTTTGGTCTTGAATTATTTGTGAAAGTCAAGAGAAGGTTTATACGGTGAGAAAGTGGTTGGTAGGTGGGCAGGGTAGTAAGTAGGTAGGGTAGTAAGTAGGTAGGGTAGGAGGTAGGGTAGTAGGAAAGTAGGTAGGTAGGGTTGTAGGTAGGTAGGGTAGTAGGTAGGTAGGTAGGTAGGGTAGTAGGTAGGTAGGGTAGTAGGTAGGTAGGGTAGTAGGTAGGTAGGGTAGTAGGTAGGTAGGGTAGTAGGTAGGTAGGGTAGTAGGTAGAAAGGGTAGTAGGTAGGTAGGGTAGTAGGCAGATAGGTAGGGAAAAAAAGCATTGCAACGCATGCGCGGGTTCAGCTAGTTTAGTATAATTTTAGATTATTTTTATGTTGAAATTCGCAATAACACATAATATAACGTCACGCCTGTAATCCATGAAGGTTTAGGCAGAGGTGTTTACTAATGCGTCGCATAAGTAGGTATACATTTCGCCAGTTATGTTGAAGTTCCATGTAATATGGGGCGAGCCTATTGCCATCAATGGCATCAATACGACACGATTTCAGAATCCGTGGCTGCAACCGAGAAATTCCTAATGGGATAACTTACAAGATCAACGAAGAAGACTACAAACATCTATTTGTGTATCTTATAGATTTAAACAGATATATAATATTACTTCTTTATAATATTAGTATAGATACTGAAAGATAATGAATTTATTAAACTTATTTTATTTTTAATTTTTGACCGTCAACTGCCTAATTTTTCGGAATAACCGGATTCAGCTGAATATCCGTATTTGACATGTAGTGACTGCGTAACTGACCTCCACAACCCAGAACTACTTGGTTGGACAGACTTTCGGGCCACTGACTATTCCATTTTACATAAAATGTGTAAAAGGATCCTTCACGACGCCGCCAACCTTGTATGTAGTAACAAAATAGGTCGCTATAGAAGATTTAGCTAATTACGTTTCTTGTAGTTAAATAAATGAGACTTGGAGATGCCGGGGATCGAACCCGGGGCCTTTCACATGCAAAGCGAACGCTCTACCACTGAGCTACATCCCCATAAATTACATTTTACTTAATAGAGTACTCCATTACATGAATTTTCTGGGCTTTACAGCTGTTCAAACATCCAATCAAGCCTAGGTAAGTTTCATAACAAAATACACAACAATTAGTACTAAACAAACATCTTTGTAGAACCTGACAGACAGCTGACAATCCTACTAATAAATGCGAAAGTTTGTGAGAATGTATGTATGGATGGATGTTTGTTACTCTTTCACGCAAAAACTACTGAACGGATGTGGATGAAATTTAAAAGACAGATAGTTTATAGCCTTGATATAGGATACTTCTTATCCCGGTGGACAATTATGATCCCGTGGGACAATTATCGAACTCCACGCGGTCGAAGCCGCTAGCACGAGCTAGTCACATATAAGAAGCTTATTCATAGAAGATGGTTAACCAACTCGACAGAAGATACTGGACACACGTGTGTCCAGTTGGTGCCAGGGTAGTTCTTACGTTTTTTTGCCATTTGCAGGTCAGTGTCACGTCGTATTACTATTTCATGAAAAAGTCATTCAATGGAATTAAATTAATTTAGGGGGTTGTATTGATGATTTTAATTCTTTAAATAGGTACATACGTGTTATGATCATTTCTCATATTTTGTTTAACACACTATTTAAAAAGAACTATTTTAAAAACTTACAAATTAAGACGTTATAGAAGATTAAGCTAATTACGTTTGCCATAGTTAAATAAATAAAACTTGGAGATGCCGGGGATCGAACCCGGGGCCGTTCACATGCAAAGCGAAAGCTCTACCACTGAGCTACATCCAACATAAAACGCACTGCTTTATAAGTTAGGTGTAAATGTGTAATACAGTTGTTCAAACATCCAATTAAGTCTAGGTATGATATGACGAAATAGAGATTGAACAACCGAAATCATTGTACCTAAAGAAAGTAATAAGTATCTCAAAATTATCTGTTTGTTATGAAACCATCTATGGATCCCGCACTTGAATAAAAGAAAATCATACGCATATTTTAATACACATCGATCTTCTTTGCTGTTTAGTGTCGAAGGAAAAACAATTCAATTAACATAACACCATAATCAGGCTAAAGATAGCCGTAGAACTAGAACCCAATGCCTTTTCTATGTAAACTAATGACCACTCATGTCAGTGTTTTATTATTTAGAAAATTTAATACGAGAATTACATATGTATTTATTTCAATTTTATTGGACTTCTTACTTTAGATTTAAAAGAAAAGATATCGATTCGTATTAAGGCAAATAAATTAGTATTTTGTCATAAACATCTGCTGACAGAAGGAAGTTTGCATAGAAGGCACACAACATTACTTATCTAGACCTACACTTCTTGATCAATTAATATTGGCGGGGCGTCTTGAATGGCTTTCTCACACATCGAGAAGAGTCACAACATCGAGAAAACTGGAAGGAACGGGAGAAAAAAGCGTCCCCTGAAAAACATACACCTCCCGATATACCTCCCAATAGACACATGAAACCTCGTTAAAATTCTCCACTTAGTAGAATCAATTACCCGCGTAAAACCACAAAATTACTAAACCTGTTCAAAAAAGCCAGTCTGTGTAACAGATTTTTAGTGACAAAATATTTGGCGTTCTCTAAACCAGAAACACTGGACAAATATCGAGATTTCCCAACATATTTGACACCTAGCCCCGCGGGGGCGAGGGCATCCATACTGCGCTCAACGACATATCTCCTCATTGTTCAACTTTTTATCCGCACAAAGGCACCGATGAATCGGACTTTGGAGCATCTCAGAGATCCTGCATCGATCCTATATCGAACCACAGGAATGGAAACACATTGTCATATACAATGTAATTGTATATAATTGGTATTTCTTAAGAACAATGACGCCAAATTACTTCTCAACTGAAATAATTGCGTTATTTTTTTTCGAGTTCATTGCAAGCCCCGCTTTGATGAACGCCGATTGTTTTGCGCTCGTGAATCGATTATTTCGTATCGATGTATGAAATGTCTGTGAACATGTACCAATGGTTATTTTAAGGGGTTGACAAAAAGTGTTGTGTGAATTCTCGTGTAAAGTGGTAATTTTGATCTGATAGCGACATCGACATTTGGTTTTGTTAGTACGAGTTTAATTCGTAATTCTTCGCAGAAAGCGTTGAATTAGTAAGCTTTCGAGAAAAAATGTAGCACTCACGTCAGGTGGAATGTCGGATCAACTACTTATTTCCATTTTGATAATTTGACAGTTGTGCTATGTCTAGAAGATGGACTGTCAGTTTGTCTCCTTGATCATTATCGTCATCGAGCCTACTTCAAACAACTGCCTGTCAACATTGGTCTCATCCTAGCATTTCTACTTTAGTTTTTGCTTCAGTTTTCTCAATCAAATTCTTATCACATCCCACAGTCTACTTCAAACAGTACACAGCAATGATTGTAACTTCAACGCGCAATAATAGAGATTTATGTCAGCAACTTATGGTCATTGCTTCCCCCATAATGATTTCCCCTCCTCAAAAATAATAGTCCAAGATCTAAAGCTCCGATCTTTGCTCTATCTGCCAACATCTCCGTAATCTTAGATCTATCTATACGCATCTCTCAAATCGGTACCTCGCAATCTTTATACCAACTTTAAGTTGGTCTAAGGAATTCAAGTTTTTGTCTTCAAGCGGTTTATGTCAGCCCCCTATCCTGGGCTTCTTCCATTTTATTTGAAGTATTAATGAATAACAATAAGAGTGAAAAAGTAACGCGGTTTGATTTAATACTATGTGTTATCTTATAGATGGCGAGATTGTGCGGCAATGGAAGCCGGTGCGCGGTGGTACTCGCCGTTTTAGATTTTCATTTGTTATTTTATTTATGTGTTCGCTTGTGGGTGCCGACTGTACTTGTGTTTAGAGTTCCTCGAGTTTATTGTAGAGGATGAATTCAATTGAATTGAATTATTAATTGCATAATAATATCACATATATGTTTTACAAGATCTTAAAATAGTAATACAGTTCACATGGATCGTGTGGGGCACAACCATTACAAAAAAACAACAACAAACCAAAATTTACAGATAACAGGTAATAATAGGAAATGATTTGGGCTTGGTCATTTGAATAATGATCTGAATTCACTGTTTTTTTTTGCCAATTTGGGAAGTATCCGGTCTCTTCTCCCGGAACAACAATGGGGATGCAACAATTCATTGACGCGACAGAAGGTTTTTCTGATAAAAAGTTCAGTTCACTCGAACGTTCTTACTTTCCTCGATTAGACCAATCGATCGTGATTTAAATTCATTTCTATTTAATACACTTCGACTAGTTTCCTGGGCTCCTCCCTTTTTTGTCTAAGTAGTATAAATAAAATAAGATTTGATTTAGGCATTTTAAAGTTCGTTTATTAATTCGTTTTAAGTTTATAATGTTAAAAATGAGACTGGGCTAGTCAAATTTCTGAATCGTCACACAGTGGGTGCCTGAAGACGGTCGTCGTCAGTCATCACCAAGACGGGCCCATGAACGCCACTGGCGTGACGATTTGGACTCCTTCCTGACTGATTGGTAAGAGAAGTCAAAACACCGCCGCCGCCGGGAGAGTTGGAAAGGAATGGGGGAGGCCATTGCACAAGAGGCTAATTTTAAAGACCCATTGAGAAACAAACAAAAAATCTGAATCCTGCCAATCGCTGGCATTAAATAGCGACCGAACCTTATAACTAATCTATCAAGTACACCCAGTACATTGGTTTTTAATTGGCGCATTTATAAGATGTGGGTACTTATCTGATGGTTCTAATTAAACCCTACATTAATTACATTATAATTACAGGCGGACAATGACGCCACCTGTCGGAGGAATGCCGAACTAACGATCGATACGTCGATCGATCGATGGGTATAAAATGTGCGCCGGCGCATCGAGTTATATACGTCAGTTTGCTCCGATTAAAGTGTCTGGATGTTAAACATTTATAATTTTGTGAATTATTTTTAGTTGGCGTTGACATATTTTTTTAAATGTTACGTTTCTGAATGTTTTGTTCGACAGGATGGGGTGGTAATGTAAGGAATTTGTGCTAATTGGATGTGCTTTTGTCCCATGAATTATAAATTAATTAGTAAGCAATTGTTTCGAACTTATTCTCAAATACAAGCTTCACTTATTGACAAGTACAAAAATTAATGTTTGAATTTCTGATCAGTGATGTGACATAGTGTTACTTATTTTAAATTCATGATTTTTGATATTTTGACTGTCTCGTGCTCTAGTGGTCCCTATACGACTGCTAAGCATGAGGTTCTGGGTTCGATTCCCGGGCAAAGTGTTAGTGGGTTTTCCCATCAGGAATTTCTCAGTAGCAGCTAACGGAGTGTGGATTTGTTCCCGGTAGATGGAATAGGGTCGACCCCCATTTTAGGGAATGTAAACTGGCGAAATGTAGGTGTATTATGGATATACCTCTTCCTAACCCTTTGGGAATGGTCGGTGATGTTGTGTATGTTTTGGTATTTTGGACAACCAACTGCCAAGTCCTCGAATAGCCTTTATGATACCAGGTGAGATGAGAAACCGGTAGGCCGTAGACCAGGTAGCTGTTCTGGTCCAAAATTGCATATTTATGAACATACCTGTTATTATTATTATTAGCCAGTACTGTCCCACTGCAGGGCAAAGGCCGTCGGGGCTGTGGATATCGAAAGGTTACCGCGGCTCCGACACAAGGGCGAAGAAGAAGGAACATGGGTTTGGTTTTTAGTCAGTAGATGTCTGACACTCCCCTTCGCTCTGCCCAAGAGCGGGGGGGGGGGGGGGGGTTATTCGATGATTTTCCACCCACCAAAAAAAAAAAAAAGGGCAAAGGCCTCCCTGTGATTAAGTTTTTTACCAGGCTCTCCAGATATGGCCTGGTTTAACGTCTAACACCACCACACTCGTATTTGTATAAAACCAGCGCCTCTAAATCAGAATTTAATCTTCTAAAATTAACACTCCAATCGATCAGTTCGACACACAAGCCAAGCAGCTCAAAACACAACGCAAACTCACCCTTACTCCCTAAAAAATACAGATCCAATCAACTGCAAATAAAATAGTGCATTAAAAACTTCTAATACTTCCCTCCACGACGGAAACCAAAGAAAAATCACTCTTATAGTATTTAAAATAAGAATCAAAACAACGGTAAATAAAAGTTGGCACTTCAAAAGTTAAATATTGCATTGGCGGGTGCGCGGGCGCACAATAGCAAGCAACGCCATCTGCCGGCGCGCGTCGATCATGGGCCGCGCGACGAAAAAATCGCGTCGTCGAGCTCTATTGATACGACATTGACGGATTCGGGGGATCTCGGGTAGGGTTATCGCTACAGGAATTTGGAGTTTGAGTTTATTGACACAGATCTTAATTTACTGATGGTGGTAGAATTTCTGTTGCCACAATGATCGAATCAGCCATATTGAATGCCAGTCGACAGAGTTTCAAAAATTACATGAAGCCTTATTACTTTATACCTCAGGTTTGCTGCTTCTCACAAATGGCTTATTCTATACTGGAGCACTAAGGATTAAAAAAAAAAAATCTAATTCTTTTAATTTTTTTGTTGTTCTGAACTTTTATTTTGAAAATGTGCCATCGTAGCATATCATTGTCATCTTCTTTGCCTTGTCCTGTCTTGTGTAACTTGGACCCGATAAAACACATTTTCCTCTTCCATTTTCCCATGCCAACTGTCACGATATCATACACGCCTTTATTTTTTCATCTTTTATATGATTCTTCACACAATGCATCAATTTTCTTCCTTCAGTTCGCATGATATTTTATGGGAGTCACAAAATCTGGACAGTTTTAAATAGCCGATCTGCTACTGCCAACCCTAATATAATATACATGGCACAGACGCCGCCATGACATGTTTACGGGCCAATTATTTGTATGGATTCCGCTGCAATAATGATTTCTTGCGTCCGCTCGTCTGTCCGTCCGCCCGTCCGTCCGTCTGTGTGCCCCCGCTTCATATATTCCAAGCTTTTTATCGACATTTTGAATTTTGATTTTACGCAACTTTGAGCCAGAGATTTATTGACGATTTACGTAAATTGTGACGGTTAAAAAGTTCAGTTATGCTGACTTATGCGTAAGTAGAGCGGCTGTGAATCAAATTGAGTGGGGCACTGGAATTATTGCTTGAGACATTGAGCATAGTTTGCCCGTATGTTTGTGTGGTGGACCCGTATGGTGGTTAACTCACTGTAGCGGAGACCAGGCTTGTATCCCGACAGTGGGGATGTTATACGTCTGCTTGGCTAGCAGGGCAGGACATAAGGTGGAGCATAGTTTGTGAGCGACACAGCTCCGCACGTACAACGGGTGCTGTTCCGTTGAGGTAGCCCTACCTTATAAGGTTGGGGTTATCACTTGAGTCCGGAGGCAAACTTACCGATTGGCTCTAATATTTTGATTAAGGTATGAGCCATCAGCATATCCTTCACGATACGAAGAAAATCTGAGGAAATGAAATCGTCCCGTCGGGGCTGGGGCTGCGGGTTGTTCGAAAGATATACAGCGGCCTCGACACAAAGGGCTAAGAAGGAACATGGGTGGACACTCCCTATCGCTCTGCCCAGAGCGGGAGGAGTCATTTAATGATATATCACTCTTAAAAAAAAGGAAATGAAATCTTTTCTGTTTTGTTGACTACTTTAATATGTGGCGTATTGAAGATCAATGATTGTATTAGCTGCACGTTTACGCGTTTCGATTACCTGATTAGTTTTACGTAACTTGTATGTATGCACACGCCGTATAAGTTATGTTAACCTGCGCGTGAGTTTAATCACTAACAATGTTATAAAACATTTTTATGTTAAGTACTACCTTACATAAAATATGTTACTTTTACTTATCTGAGTTGGCTCGTTCCATCGTCGACCTCATTTCTGTCCTCAGGGCAAGATTGAGGTCAAGAGTAGGCCGACTTCATATAAAAAAAAACTAAATGTGGCACTTGGAGACTGCCGCGGTAAAGCTATTGCATAGCATTTTTTATCAACAGCAAATAATTAATTATTTAATTTGACAACCTCAGTTGACAACCTTGTTATTTTCCGTAACCATAGCAACCTGGTTGAATACTGAATCTTGACTATTTTTGTTAGGGAATTTCTGGATTCGCTCTCCACGCTCAAGGCCCGCGATAGAAGCTATGCAATAGCTTAAAAATAACAATTAAGAAAGGTAGTGGTAGGAGTTCGCGGTTTAATAATAACAGTCGGTTGGCTTGATCTTTAGGTTAGGCGACGCTTGCCTAGGTTGGTTCGTGGATAGGTGACCAATCATAACATATCGAGTTTCCTCAGTGCCTCGGACAGCACGTCAAGCCGTTAATTGCGGCTGTCACTTGTAGATTTTTGACAGTCGTAACAGGTAGTCAGTGGACCAGACCAGTCTTACCAAGGAGTACCGGATTAACCAGAGCTAACTGGGTTGTGAAGGTCAAATAGACAGTCACTCCAAGTAAAATACTGGTATTTACCTGCGTCAAGACTGGAGGCCGACCAAAATAATGTTGGAAAAAGGCTAGGCAGATGATGACTTCATTATATGTATATTATTGCATAGTCATTAATTACTATCTATTGTTAAAGTCACGAACTAGAGTTATGTTATCTATTTATTCAATTGTTTTTTGTTAGTCATCGTGTAATTGACTCGATAATTATGACACAGTTGACATGTGGGGATGTAGCTCAGTGGTAGAGCGTTCGCTTTGCATGTGAAAGGCCCCGGGTTCGATCCCCGGCATCTCCAACTTTTTTATTGTTAGGTGTTTTTTTTCTATGAGAATATTTTATTGTTATCTGTAGGCATTATTTCTTGACATGATAACAAGGGGATGTAGCTCAGTGGTAGAGCGTTCGCTTTGCATGTGAAAGGCCCCGGGTTCGATCCCCGGCATCTCCAAACTTTTTGCCATTATTCCGTTCGTTAGTCGGCACATTACAAATAACATATTATGCCTTTTAGAAATCATCAATGATTTTGCTGCATCATGGGATTTACATACCAAGTTTTGTTTTGTTTCAAATTGTTTTGGAACCTTGATTGATTCATTGCTAATGTGATCACCACTCTCGAAATGAATCAACTCAGTATGTAAATTTTCAGGTATTTAAGAAGGAACAGGGACTGCAATTCGACATATAAATGTATTCCCCTTTTATTCTTCCAGAACAATGTCTCCATACTATCTAATTATCTGGTCGATGCAAGTCTGGAGGTTTTGCGAGTACTGAAAGAGGGTGGTGAGGCACGCCAAGCCCCAGCAGGCCTGCGGGGGGCAGAGCACCCTGGCCTAGGAATGGCAGAGGAGGCGCACCGTGCGCTGGGAGGTGCGCCGCGTGCATCTGCCTAATAGATACATTCTCATTTATTTTTTAATAAAATCAAATCACAGGAGGGTGTACTGAGAATCCCTTTGCGTATTGCAAAGGGATTCTCAGTACCCTCCAAAAAAAAAGGTATGGCTGATTTTTTTTTTCGTGATTACGAGGTTGATATCATGCAAAATGTTACCTCTTTTTGGGATTTTTCATCAGCAAATATATCCGTTGCAGCAACGGAGTATACATTCGTGCCCGGTTGATGGCTCACCCCCTATTACGTAAAAATTTAACATAAGGCCGGTTTCTCACTACGCGAAACTAACACAACATCAACACAACACAATGTTGTGGCAACTCCAACCGCCATACATGTATGCGCCGTTTTCTCACACACGAGGACAATACAACAGCAACACAACTTTGAACCAACAATTCGGCTATGTTCTCTTGTCCGCTAGATCGGATCAACTTTTATGTTGTGACAACATAGCCGCCTTGCAGACTATATTGGCCGCTTTCTCACTACGCCAAACCAACACGACATCAACACAACATTCCTTTTCCTTGCGAGTGCGCGCGCGCCTCGAACAGTGTGACAAAATGTGACAGTCGTGTTGTGTTGGAGTCGTGCTGGTGAAAAAGGGATGGACAATAAGACATCAACACAACTTTTAATGTTGTGTTGATGACTTATTGTCCATCCACTCCAACACACTTCCACACTCATTCACATATACACACGCCCACTCACACATGCACCCACTCTTACACACACAAATACACACAAAATATACACCCACACACTCATGAACACACTTATAAACACACATTTATACTAAACACACTGCCATAAACACAAATCTAATTTTTTCTTTTATTCATTTTTCTTTTTATTGTTTTTATGAAAAAAAAAATGTGTAACTTATACCTAATTAGCACAGATAAACACTTGTTAATTAATTCGAGGAAGAGCGAGGTTTATCCCATCACAAGTATCTTCGGATTACTTACTGGAAAGCCCCGGCAAATTAAATGTATAGATTTAAGAAAATAAACACATTTTTATTTTATTTTTTTGATGTCGTGTTGGTTTGGCGTAGTGAGAAAACGGCCTAAACTGGCGAAATGTGAATGTACTATAAGGTACACTTCTGCCTTCCCGTTGGGGCTGCGGGTTGTTCGAAAGAGATATCGCGACCTTGGCACAAGGGCTAAGAAAGAACATGGGTGGTTTTTAGTCCGTAGAAGTCTGACACTCCCTTCCGCTCTGCCCAAAGCAGGAAGAGTCATTTGATGATTTCCCACCCAACAAAAAAAAAGAAAGTGCTATTGGGGTTTTTTATCAGGAATTCCTCAGTAGCGGCCGCGGAGTCTGGATTCGTGCCCGGTTGGTGGTAATAAAGACTGGCCTGTTGGTCTAGTGGTTAGTGACCCTAACTGCTATGCCGGAGGTCGTGGGTTCGATTCCCACCCAGGACAAATGTTAGTGTGATGAGCACGATCATTTGTTCTGTGTCTGGGTATAATTTATCTATAATATGTATGTATTTAGAAATATATAAGTATGTTTATCAGTTGTCTAGTACCCATAACACAAGCTCTGCTTAGCTTGGGACTAGATGGCGTTGTGTGATAGTTGTGGAATATTATTATTATTATAAGCTCTCTCCCTATTCATCATCCACAGCCCGAATTCACCCACTGCTGGTTAAAGGCCTCCCTTTTCTTGTGCCATTCTCCACGGTCCTGTGCCAGCCTCATCCAGGTTTTTCCCCCGATGGTAATTATGTCGTCTGGCCATCTTGCCGCTGGACGACCCACACTTCTTTTTCCAGTTCTTGGACGCCATTCAGTGATAGCCTTAGTCCACCTGTCATCACTGCGCCTTGCTAGGTGTCCTGCCCAACTCCATTTGAGTTCCGTAACGCGATTTCCAATATCGAAAACCTTTGAACGTTTTCGAATTTCGACGTTAGGAACTCGGTCTATAAGTTTTATGCCTAGCATGGAACGCTATTCTCTCTATTACTTGGACTTAAACATAACTGGCAAAATGTGGGTGTACTCGTACTAATGAGTACACCACTGCCTCTGCTGATTACAGGCGTGATGTTATGTTTAAACAGATGTTTTACAATATAAACTGTGCTGAACTAGCAAGTTATATTGATTGGTATTGGTACAATCACACGGGGATGTAGCTCAGCGGTAGAGCGTTCGCTTTGCATGTGAAAGGCCCCGGGTTCGATCCCCGGCATCTCCAATAGGGGATCGGACTGGGTCAAAATAATATGATTCTGATTAGTCCGTAAGTTAGATTATCGAAAAATATTGAATTCGTGTTTTTTGTTTTATCAAATCAATAAAAAAATACGAAGATAAAACGCGTCAAAGATCTTGGAGTGGGGCTTGAAACGTCACTTGTGTCGTCAAAATGTACTATCATATGACGTCACACGAGTTTTCGAAGCACTGTATCGTCTTCATTTTAAGTTTACGTGAAAAAAAAATACGTGTCCAATAATTTTTGGAAATCTATCTGACGGACTAATTAGTTTTTTTTTGTCCGATCCCCTATTATATTTATTTAAAATCTGTCTTAGTTAATTAGCTTATATTATTTAATTTAACCAATCAAATCAACAATAGATATCTATTATATTGAGCTGAATTTTAAGAAAAGTGAGGTCTACTGGTATTGGTATGTACCCAGCAATGGGTGAATATGAGGCTGAATGGATGATGATGAATCAAATTCTGATGAAATAGTTTCCATTGAATGATAGATATTTTCTTTTAGAAAATTTAAACCAAAAGAAATGATGTCGTTAAAACCCCCGACGAATGTCTCGTTTGAATTTCAGGGGGTAAAAATTATGGGAGCTCGGGGCAAAAATCTGTCCAATATTTTTACAATATTGGTATAGATTTTTGGCTAGAAGTCAGATTAATACAAAATAGTATTTGTGTACATTTTATTTCTAAAGGAGGTAACATAACACAACGTTATGCCTTTTAATTACCGAACTAAATATCTTTATCTAATAGTACTCCCCCTCTAAAGGATTTGTCGATCAATATAAAAACTATCTTAAAATCTTAACAAAATAGGTGGCTATAGTAAGTAGGTCCAGCTAATTATCTACTTGTTAGTTCAATAAATATATTGGAGATGCCGGGGATCGAACCCGGGGCCTTTCACATGCAAAGCGAACGCTCTACCACTACTACATTTATACAATACATAACCACATAGTGTATAAATTATTAGAATTTTTATTGTTCTTCTTTTTATATTATTCACTTTGTTTTTGCAAATTTTCATATTAACTTCTTTTAAGTTAATCTGGAACAATGTCTGTTCATTACTTTGTTTTTGAATTTGGGCGTTGATAGCTGCGCCACAGTATTCTACTTTTGTGGCTATCTTCGTTTTTCATTATGTAACCTGTACACTTAAGTTGTTCCAAATAAACATTATTATTATTATATTATTATTACCACTGAGCTACATCCCCATGTAACTATTCTTTCAAATACATGACTAGTTTGGTTAAACCTCACCTAAACATCTGTGCAAATAAACTACTTCGCCCTTACTACAAAAGATTTTTAAACCTGGTTTAACTTAGACTTGGTTTAACTCGCATGCCGTCTCACTTCAAACATATTCAAAAGAAAGTGACGTCATGCGAGATAAACCAAGTCTAAGTTAAACCAGGTTTAAAAATCTTTTGTAGTAAGGCCGCTTAGGTTTGGTCAGAAAACAGAGTGCTTCTACAAGTCTAACTGCCGCACTCAGAGACGTTTAATCATGATTGCTTAAGCCGTTACTTAGTAAAGATTTGACATACAAAACCTTTTAAGTCTTCTTCTAGTCGATCACAATTCAACATTTTTTTTTTACTGATCCCTAAAGGCAACGACTTTGACACTTTCAGTATCGTCCATCAACTCCTGTGATATGCAAGTAACAGGACAGGCAGGACACGATATCAAGTGCCCCATAGTTTGTGGAGCAATACTTCATTCACACTCCAGTGCAGTCATCATGAATCTCCACGTGAACATGTTTTCCTTGCTTCGGCCGAACTGTGACCAAGTCCATTTAAAGACTTCCAGGATCGCCATGGCAACTCGTGTCTCGGTGGGATATTTTTGCCAAGTGGCACAAATGGGTTGGGATGGAAAACAATTTCTCGACTCAGCTAGCTTAAGTCTTTCCTTAGAACGTTCGTTGGTGAACCGGTGCGCACTAACTAAAAAAAAAAATACAAGTGAGAATCGCTTTCATAGCGTTTTATTTTTATAATATTATTAGTAGAAAGTTGTCAGCTGTCAGTTTGTCCATAACAATACCTAGCCTTATTTGGTTGTTTGAGCAACTGTATGACACATAATATAATAACTCTTATACCAGTGCGTTTTATGTTATAGATAACCAACGGGGATGTAGCTCAGTGGTAGAGCGTTCGCTTTGCATGTGAAAGGCCCCGGGTTCGATCCCCGGCATCTCCAAGTCTTATTTTTTATCTACGAGAAACGTAATTAGCTAAATCTTCTCTAAAGCAACCTATTTTGTTAAGAGCTGATTTGACTGTTTTTTTATCAACGCTTTTCTAACATAATTTTTTTCCTCTTTATAGGATGTTTTTCTCGACAGTTACATTTATTTAGAAAAAGGCAGCTTTTACCCAATCGACAGGAGTAAAAAAACTAGCGTGTTTTTTCTCACCAGGTGCCCTACTATGACGTCTTAAAACAGTCCTAACTTAATGTTATTCCAGTGTGGAAACGTGACAGAACTATACAGGGTGTCTAGCGCCATCTCTTTTCTACACTGGATTAAGAATAAGTTAGGACTGTTTTAAGACGTCATAGTAGGGCCCCAGATATATATCGCATGATCGACTTCGCTTAATTTTGTTACGTCACCTGTCAAAATTCAGTCCCATTATTGAAAATAAACATCAGATACAATACATTCTTAGCAAAACTATAATCAAACAGATAAAATAAAAACCATCACAAACGTTTTATCACATTCACAGTTAAACTTCACAGTAAATATTAAAAGAAAACTAAATAGGCAGAATTGGCCATTCAAACGGGCAGGGATTTCTAGCTAGCTAGTTGACTCCATCGAAAAAGGCGCCAAATGCTTCGTGCAACGGCATGACCATACGTAATAATATGCGATTGTCAGCTGTTTGTCAAGTTAGACAAAGATGTTTGTTTAATACTAATTGTTGTGTATTTTGTTATGAAACTTACTTATGCTTGATTGGGTGTATAAACAGATGTATGGCCCAGAAAAAAACTTGTATTGGGGTACTCTATTAGTAAAATGTAATATATGGGGATGTAGCTCAGTGGTAGAGCGTTCGCTTTGCATGTGAAAGGCCCCGGGTTCGATCCCCGGCATCTCCAATTTTATTTTACCATGGTCAATATTTTTCTATCCTTCAGTGTTATTGATAACAGAAGGCCTCATATCTTTAACTAGTCATAAGGGGATGTAGCTCAGTGGTAGAGCGTTCGTTTTGCATGTGAAAGGCCCCGGGTTCGATCCCCGGCATCTCCAAAAGCATTTTTTAATTAAGTAAACGCTATGCTTTCTTACCGGTATCAGTCCGAGTTAAGTGGTATCCAGCTGTGAAGATACGCGATCGTGCGTATTACGCTGATGTTTTTAACCGACTTCAAAAAGGAGGAGGTATGACAGTGGGAAGTGACCGTATGAGGCGTGAGAGAACGTTTAATTTTATGACACGACATTCAGTTGTTTCTTGGCTCATTTTGGGCTTGAGATAGATGTTGCAGTATTCGTTTGAGATTATATCTTTTGCTTCTTGCGGGTAAAGATCGGCTATGTTCGATCACACATGCATGTTTTTTTCGTATGCGGGTGGAAATGATTGTAATGATGAGGCGAGCAAGTGCCTTTCAGATTCGTTAAGGTGGACCTCTGGTGCTACCTCAAAGGTAGCCCGTGAGTTTCAAATTTTCTCACGTTATTCTGCAATTTGCAGGTCATTGTCAGGTTTTATGTTGATTAAAATATGATTTGGGCACGTAATGCGTAATATTGTTACGAGCTGGGTATGGGATAAATAAAAACACTACCAATTAAACACACGAATTAACTTTATTACTCAATACACACTTATTCACAATCGCAATACACTACTGAACGCTTTATCGTACTAGATTTCACTTCGATCCTTTCGTTGTCTCGCTTAAAAGTAGACTGCCTCACTTCGTCCTCAATCGGTCCTTTTATACCCAAGCAAACAAAAGACATTCGAGATAATTCTCTATTATTCAAGAAAGCATCCACAAAAAACATTAACAAAAAATAAACTTAAAGATAAAAGAACCGACAAGGAAGAAGTTACTTAACGTCGTCGGCATACGGTCGAAATTACAATGACAACTGCCGGCGACTCCCGGCGCCTGACCTTGAATACAATGTAAGTTCTATACCTACTACGGAAATAGGTACCTAAAAGAATGAACTCGTATTTTCTAGGTACTACACAGTTATTAGCGCGGTTTCTCGAAGATTCTAGATGACCGTCGTAACACTGCCCCCTCCTTAGACATGCTCGTCCCGAGCATCATTAGTCCCGTAATATCGCGCCAGTCGGTCCACATGCACAACCTTAGGCGCACCTCGCGGACCCTTCTGTATTCGGTAGGTGACATCGTTGATCCTGGTCACAACTCTGTATGGTCCATCCCATTTTGCTTGCAATTTCGGAGACTTTCCCTTGCTCCGCACTGGGTTATGCAACCACACCAGCGAACTTTCGTCGAAACCACGACTGTTTGCCTTCCGGTCATAACGAGTCTTCATCTTCTCAGACATCTGTTGCCCGGATTGCCTGATATGCTCATACACATCATTTAACTTGTTACGCAGGTCATTCGCGTAATCCGTTACACTGCGTGGGACATCAGGGGGAGTTCCAGTTATTAAATCTGCAGGCAACCGTAATTCCCTTCCAAAGTTCGCGAAGGCTGGAGTTACAGTCGTACTTTCGTGAACTGCACTCCGATAGGACAGAAGAAACGGCTGTATGTGCTTGTCCCAATCCCTTTGCCTGCTTTCCACGACTTTAGCCAGATATCTCTCCAATGTCTGGTTGAATCGTTCCACCATTCCATCAGATTGTGGGTGGTAAGAGGTGGTCCTGGTTTTGTGTGTACCCATCAATCGACAAGTCTCCTGAAAAACTTGCGATTCAAAATTCCTTCCTTGATCGCTGTGAATTTCTAAGGGTACTCCAAAACGACAGAAGACTTCCTGAACCAATTTATCCGCGACTGTTGTTGCTTCTTGGTTAGGAATGGCGAAGACTTCTGGCCACTTTGTGAAGTAGTCGATGACAACCATGAAGTACTTGTTTCCGCTATCACTTTCTGGAAATGGTCCCGCAACGTCCAGTGCTATCCGCTCCCAGGGGGCTCCCACGTTGTACACTTTTAATGCACCTCTGCTTCGTGTGTGAGGTCCTTTCACAGCCGCACAGCTGGTACATTTGCGACACCAGTCCTCCACATCATCTCGACAGTGGATCCAGTAAAAGCGCTCTCTGATCTTCAGTAGAGTCCTTTTCACCCCCATATGTCCTCCTGAGCATCCATCATGGTAGAGCCGTAAAAAATCCGGTACCTTAGCTTTAGGAACAACCATTTGTAGATGACAGCTGTCCCCACGAGCGTTTTCCCATTTACGGCACAAGACTCCATCCTGGATCTCCAAACTGTTCCATTGTGCCCAATAACTCTTCGTGATGGAACTCATCGCAGCCACATCACTCCACTTGGGCTTCGGAGCACCAGCTTTCATCCAGTCGAAGATTGGCTTGATGTCCGAGTCATTTTGTTGAGCCTGTTGTAGAGTCTCCTTCCATTCATCGCTGAGATCCGTTCTAAGCATCCTCACGGGCACTACTTCCTTAGTCTCTTGCCTGGCACAGTGCTTGCAGTCTTCAGGACAAGGTCTTCTTGACAAGGCATCTGCGTTACCGTGAGTTTTCCCACTGCGATGTTCAGTTACGAAGTCAAACTCTTGCAGTAGTTCAATCCATCTCGCCACTTGTCCCTCTGGATTCTTGAACTGTAATAGCCACTTCAATGCAGCATGGTCAGTTCGTAGCTGGAATTTCCGTCCCAACAAATACTTACTGAAGTGCTGCAATGTCTTCACTACGGCGAGCAGCTCTCGTCTCGTTACGCAGTAATTTCTTTCCGGTTTAGATAAAGACTTGCTGAAGTAGGCTATAACAACCTCCTGATCTCCTTTCCGTTGAGATAACACGCCCCCAATCCCAGTATTACTTGCGTCTGTGTCGACTATAAAGTCATTTTCAGTGTCAGGATATCCCAAAATAGGAGTATTGCACAGACGTCCCTTTAATTCCTGAAATGCGGCGTCGCAGTTCTCATCCCAACAGAATTGTCGCTTTTCCTCAGTGAGTCTGTGTAGAGGTTTCGCAATGTCGGCAAAATTCTTCACAAACCGGCGATAGTAGGAGCACAAACCCAAAAATGCTCTGACCTGTGTCTTGTCTTTCGGAACTGGCCAATCCTTGACGGCGACTACTTTCTCTGGGTCTGTTTGAACACCTTCCCCCGAAACTATGTGTCCTAAAAAGTTCACTTGTTTTCTGAAAAACGAGCACTTTTTCGGACTCAACTTCAGGTTTGCTGTTTGGATCTTTGACAGCACTCGGTTGAGGTTTCTAAGGTGATCTTCAAACGTACGGCCAACAATGATTATGTCGTCTAGGTAGACAAGACATGCGTCCCCAATCAACCCGGCAAGTACTTGCTCCATCAGCCTTTCAAATGTTGCAGGAGCATTGCACAATCCGAAGGGCATAACTTTAAACTGCCACAACCCTTTTCCTGTTGAGAATGCAGTCTTCTCCTTATCCTTGGGGTCTATTTCTACCTGCCAGTAACCACTTTTTAGGTCTAGTGTGGTAAACCACTTCATTCCCGTCAGCGTATCCAGTGTGTCATCGATCCTAGGCAGTGGATAGCTGTCCTTTTTCGTGACGTCGTTCAGTCGTCGATAGTCCACACAGAAGCGCATACTGCCGTCCTTTTTCTTTACCAGGACCACAGGAGAACACCATGGACTGGATGAAGGCTCTATAACCCCATCCTTCACCATACCCTCAATCATGGTTTCCACTTCTTTTTCCCGTGCAACTGGCAGTCTCCTTGGTCGCTGACGGATAGGTAACTCGTTGCCTGTATTAATTCTGTGCTGAACCAGTACAGTTCTTCCTATGTCAGCATCACCCGTAGAGAAAATACCGGCGTACTGAAGTAACATCTTCTTAGCCTTGTCCATTTCTCCTTCACTTAAATGACAGTTTTCAAGAAGCGTTGACACGTCGAATTTGGCACTACTAATTTTGCTTCCGGTAGGTAGATCTTGCAATTGACGCATCCAAGCTACTTCCTCACAAGTGCCGATCAAGGTACCCTTCTTAATCACTTGCTCCTTGTCACTTGGATTCAGGATGCGTACAGCTGAGATGTTGTTGGCCTTTACCAGAGTTCGCGCCATCTTCCAGGAAAACTCATTGTTCACCCTTTCTATCAGAACACTTCGATCTTTGTGTCCAGAATTCGGTGGTAACTTGACTGGCACGATCGTTTCTGATCTGCGAGGAAGAACAATTTCCTTCAAACAGTACACTTTCCCTGATGGTGCACCTTCCATGAAAACTTCCTCGGAACCACATTTCAATACACCTTGGTCAATGTCGATCTCACAACGATATTTCCGCATGAAGTCCAAGCCCAAGATGCAATCGTCGACTATGTCGGCCACGATGACGTTGTGTCGGTAAATTCTATCACCCAATTTTAACTCCACCTCCTTCTTGCCTCGGACGGTTATGTGCTGACCGGTAGCTGTTAATAATTGAAGACGGTCGCGGTTATTGAAGTAGCCCCCAAGAAACCTTTTCGCCAGGTGAGAATTGACGACCGTGTGAGAAGCTCCAGTATCCAACGTCAGTTTGCATGGAGTTCCGTTGACTTCGCCGTTGATGGTCAGGCTGTTCCCGTCATGTACTTGTGAGATCGAGATCCTCGGGGCTCTTTCAAAACCAGCCAGCACCCGCCCCCCAGTCCTGGCATTTACTCGTTTCCCTGCTGTGGTTGGGCAGCCACTTCAGCCACTTTTCCTTGCTGAGGTTGGTCTTCTTTTGGTGAGCTGCGCTTAGGACAGCTTGATCGAAGATGACCCCTTTCTCCACAAGTGTAGCACCTAGGGCTGTATCCTTGCGGGCGGTCGCGTACAGGTGACGCTACAACCTCCCTGACCCGGTGCGTACGGTGGTCCTGCCTCACTGCCTCTACTTCTAAGGCATGGGCCAAGGCATCTTTCAGCGTCTCATGATGCCCAAGTCTCACAGCGGCTCTAACCTCCAAGTCGCGTATTCCATCGATGAACGCCTGTACCAGATTGCCATCAATAAGTGCAGGGGCAGACTGGTAAGCTTTACGAACCAACTTTTCAACTTCCAGGGCCCACTGTTGTAAGTTCTCGGCACTACGTTGAACGCGATCGTGAACGTGCGCGTCGCCGTATCTGGACTCTAATGCCTCCAGAAGCTGTTCGTAGGTCACATCCTTTCCGAGTGCCTCAAGAATGGTAAGGGCCTGGTCTCGGAGACCCAAAGTTAGCGCGGTCATGGCTTGCCCTTTGGTCCACCCATTCGCCTTCATAACGGCCTCAAATTGGATTTTATAGGCCGACCACGAAGATGTTCCGTCAAATGGCGGCACTTTAAACCCGCGTACTGAAGGTGCAGCAATCACCGAAGCCACAGCCCCGTCTCCAACCTTAATTTCACTTAAGGCCTTCTTCACATCGGCGATCTGAATTTCGGCCTTTGCGATACGGTTGTCGTGCTGCTGTACCTGCTCCTTCATCACGCTCAGCTCTTTTCCAACTGATGCGTGTAGATCCTTTATCAGGAGCATCTGTTCCTCTTGACGGCGAGCCTGTTCCTCCTTGTCCCGTTGCAATTGTTCCTGCAACTGGCGAGCCTGGTCCTCTTGACGTCGAGCCCGCTCCTCCTTATCCCGTTGCAGCTGCTCCTTCAACTGGCGAGCCTGGTCCTCTTGACGTCGAGCCTGCTCCTCCTTATCCCGTTGCAGCTGCTCCTGCAACTGGCGAGCCTGGTCCTCTTGACGTCGAGCCTGCTCCTCCTGACGACGTGCCTGGTCTTGCAGCAGTGCCATTAAGGCAGACAAGTCAGGCGCCGCTGATGCTGGAGTAGCTCCAGATGGGCCAGCGACTGGCTCTGACGTAGGCTGGACACCGCCCGGTGTCTGTGTCGGGGAGTCCCCAAATCGCCTTTGGTCCATTCCTTGCTGTCGCTGACTCCTCGTACGGATACTATCCGTGTCGTCCTTGGGTAGAATCGGCATTATTTATCCCTCACTTCTGACACCAAATTGTTACGAGCTGGGTATGGGATAAATAAAAACACTACCAATTAAACACACGAATTAACTTTATTACTCAATACACACTTATTCACAATCGCAATACACTACTGAACGCTTTATCGTACTAGATTTCACTTCGATCCTTTCGTTGTCTCGCTTAAAAGTAGACTGCCTCACTTCGTCCTCAATCGGTCCTTTTATACCCAAGCAAACAAAAGACATTCGAGATAATTCTCTATTATTCAAGAAAGCATCCACAAAAAACATTAACAAAAAATAAACTTAAAGATAAAAGAACCGACAAGGAAGAAGTTACTTAACGTCGTCGGCATACGGTCGAAATTACAATGACAACTGCCGGCGACTCCCGGCGCCTGACCTTGAATACAATGTAAGTTCTATACCTACTACGGAAATAGGTACCTAAAAGAATGAACTCGTATTTTCTAGGTACACCTTACTACACAGTTATTAGCGCGGTTTCTCGAAGATTCTAGATGACCGTCGTAACAATATGTATTTATAGAGATACTAGCGGACCTGGCAGACGTTGTCCTGCTCGGACAGCAGCACCACCTACCGGGCCAATTGTGAATCAAAACCATTCTCGAATTCACCGGAAAACACACAAAAAATTTCATCGAAATCGGTCTAGCCGTTTAGGAGGAGTTCAGTGACAAACATACGTACAGTAGAATTATTATATATAAAGAAGATAATCATTTAAATCATAAATATAATCCTCTTGATTTGATTTAATTCCATTGAGTGACTATTTGATGAAAAAGGCATTCAAGGAAGTTATTTGAACTTAGAGGGTTGTATTAGTGATTTTAATCATTATTTCTCAGTAAAGTCACATTTGTTAAGGTCGTGAATTCTATTTTATTTAACATACAACCTGACACTGACCGGAAAATTGTAAAAAACGTAATAAAAATCGAATTTAGCGGGTTAGGGCGAGGTCCACCTTTAGTGCTTTACACCCATAAACTTCTTTGAGCATAATTATAAGAAAAATCGTGTATTTAAAGCAGCCATACCATCTCTGCCTTTAAAAACACCTTAACCGAACTCAATTTGAAATTAACGCGAGTACCAGGGCGGCAGGAGACGAAGGAATTACAATATTCGTCGGAAGCGCGGAGGCCCGGCCCGTTTGTAAGCGGATCACGCGCTCGTATCGATCCGTTCAGAGGTGTCGCAGGAACGTGGCTCGAGGAGGTTTTGTTTAGATCGTGGTGATGGAACTGAAGATATTTTTGTTAGGAGCTGCTGTTAATGGATAATATTTTCATTGAGGGAGATTTTGGTAAGTTCTAGCTGTTTCAGTTTTGGGGATACACAAAACGTTAAAAAATACGTTTTTTTTTGGGTTTCCAAGTATTGCTCAATTCCTGGGTTGTGGAAGACAGATTCGCTGTTGTTCCCTCTAAAATTCTGGTACGAAAAGGAAGGCTAATGATGAAGTGGTCCTTGAATTCAGATTCAATTATGATCTCTCCTAATGTGGATTGTTTTATGAGTGCTTCTCGGATATTATAAAGGATTGGGATTATTCAGGATTTTTAAAAAATATTTTATGCCAGTGCGAGAACAGACGATTTTGGCGTTTCCAATAAAAGCTAATTAACAAACATAATTATTATTTTCAATAATCAGCCTGAATCGTTAGTACCTACTGTCGGGACCGTCGGGAGTGGTCTGCAATCCACCAAGCGGGCTACGTGGGGGTTGGTAGATGTAACACGACTTAATTGAATTTGTTGTTCTAGGATATGCCGATTTTTCCCGAAGTTTTCCATTACCGTTTAGACAGTTGAGGTGAAATAAATAAATTACAAAAATTAAAGTGCTTCGCTGCAAACCGCAGACAAGCAAAACCTCAATAGGAAGCTTTTAATGTCGATATTAATTCCACATCAAACACCATGGCAGCACATCAAGTTACTCGAAACTATAAAATTTTCCCAATCAACTTGATGACCCTTATAAACCTTATAAGTAATAGCGATAAAGTTGAAAAACTATTAAAGAAATTTGGCAGAATGTAGTAACTTGATGTGCTGGCGTCTGTACATCCAATAAGAAAATATACATCCTACAACAAATTGTACCCATTCTTCACCAAAACCTCCTGTTTCTAGTACACCGCCAAGTCTCCTCGTCTCCATTTCCTCGTGCCATCGATCGACCAATACGCTGGCCGCATACGTAATGCTCAATTTTCTCACGTCTTGCCACACTGCTGAAATAAACCTTGGCCTTTCGAAGATAAGGTAGCATTTAGTCTGATGGTGTTGTTCCTTAGGTTTGGACCTTCAAAAACCAGTCAAGGACGCGTGTGAGGGTTTGCAGTAGTTTTCTAATGAGGAGGTTAGTTATGTTTGTTAAGATTTAGGTTCAGTTATTTCAGTAGACCTTGGTTTCTAAACGTCAGCCCCGTATTTTTTTTTGTATGGTGGGTAATTATCAAATGACTCCTCCCGCTTTGGGCGAAGTGGAAGGGAGTGTCAGACTACTACTGAATAAAAGCCAACCATGTTCCTTCTTAGCCCTTTATGTCGGGGCCGCGGTATCTCTTGCGAACAACCCGCAGCCCTGACGAGAAAAAGTGTACCCCTTTTTTTTTTTTTTTTTTGGTCGGTGGAAAATCATCAAATGACCCCCCCCGCTCTTGGGCAGAGCGAAGGGGAGTGTCAGACTTCTACTGACTAAAAACCGAACCCATGTTCCTTCTTTGCCCTTGTGCCGAGGCCACGTCATCTAGTACTAAAATCCGCGGCCCCGAAAAGTGGACCCCTCAGTTTCTGATTGAAGGAAATCACTATCAAAATGTATAACTGTTGAGATAACATTATGGAGGAAGTAATGTCTATAAAGAAATAAACTAGGAGGGAAAAAGACGAAAAACATTGTCTTCACAAGGCAAGTACTCAAACTGCAAAAAAATATTTAGCAAAAATAATAAAAAAACTTAACGAGACCTTTGCGCTCTAGTTGTAACGTCATCATCATCATCATCTGCCTATAGTGTTCCCACTTCAGGCCTCCTCTCTAGCAGAGGGATGGGTTACAATCCACCCCATATCTTCGAATTTTTGGTTCTAAGATATGGATTCCTATTCCTCACGATGTTTTCCTTCACCGTTTTGAGAGTAGTGGTGAAGAAATAAATTACACAAAGTAATGCCCGCCATGCACCAATGGAGCAGTGGTGGCCCAGTGGTGGCGGCCCCGACTTACGAACTGTGAGTCGTGGGTTCGAACCCCGTCAGGCGCGTCAGGCTTTGTGTAATTTATTTCATCACCACTGCTCCCAAAACGGTGAAGGAAAACATCGTGAGGAAACCGGCATGTCTTAGAACCAAAAATTCGAAGACATGTGACATCTACCAATCCGCACTGGGCCCGCGTGGTAGATTATAGCCCATCCCTCTCCTAGAGAGGAGGCCTGAGTCCCTGCAGTGGGAACATTATAGGCTGTTGATGACTTGTTGATGATGAATGCCCGCCTGGGTTCGAACCCACGACCAATATCAATAGTTATTAATTAGCAATAGTTATTTCTTGTTCATAAACTTATCGTTAGAAAAACCTTACAATAGAGATTCTCATAGTAAATCACCATTCCACCTTGTCTCCAAGAAATCAGTGCCCCAGTTTCAAGGACATGCCTGCCGGTACCATTACAGGCACGTGAGACCTTTCAGCGACGACTTCGGGTGACGACGCGGTGCGATGAACGTGACCTTTCATCAATTGCACTAGTCGAAGGGCAAAGGTTAACTAGTGGTATTGTACCTAGGTTTGGTAGCAGGATTTTTTCTTAGCAGCAGTCCGGAATCCGGATTAGGGCTCCTATTACATGAAATCCTTATTACATGGGATTTAAACATAGCAGGCGAAATGTAGTTAGGCTACGTTGCTCTTCTGAAATAGGGGATCGGACTGACTCAAAAAAATATGATTCTATTTAGTCCGTCAGTTAGATTGTAAAAAAATATTGGATACGTGTTTTTTGTTTTATCAAATCAATAAAAATTGACGAAGATAAAGCGCGTTAAAGATCATGGAGTGGGGCTTGAAACGTCACATCAAGGTACAAAATGTACTAGCAGATGACGTCACACGAGTTTTCGAAGCACTGTATCGTCTTCATTTTTTGTTTATGTGAAAAAAGAAAAAATACGTGGTCAATATTTTTTGGAAATCTATCTGACGGACTAATTAGTTTTTTTTTTGTCCGATCCCGTATTCTGTTGAGCCCTGCACAGATTACAGGCGTGATGTTATGTGTGAACCTGCCGGTACCATTTCAGGCACGTGAGACCTTTACAGCGTCGTCTCCGGGTGACGACGCGGTGCGATGACGCGTAGGGTGAACGTGACCTTCCATCAATTGCACCAGTCGAAGGGCAAAGGTTAACTAGAAGTGTGTCACCGTATTGGCAGTTGTATAATGTTAAATCAAACAGATTTCTGGCTGGACTTTGGCATATATTTCAGTACAGTATCTGATAAATGAGGTTCTGGGTTCTATATCCAGGTTGGGCAAAGTGTTATTGGGTTTTTCCAACAGGAATTCCTCAGTAGCAACTACGGAGTATGGAGTTGTGTCCGGTTGATGGCAATAGACTCGCCTCTTATTACATGGGACCATCATGGAACCTGAACTTAACTGGTGAAATGTAGGTGTACTCTGCCTAACCCTTCAGGGATTACAGGCGTGATGTTATGTTATTTTATGTTATCTGATAAAGTCCAATCTGCAATGGCACCGGTCTAATCTTAAATGGAAAAGGTATAAAGTAAAGGTTAGAAAGTGCGTTGAAAATAGTATGAAAATATTGGATATAAATCTTTTCCAAAGATTCCTTCAATATGCTACTGCAACTTAGAATTTACTTAGTCTGATCTATAGGGCTTGCGACATAACGACAAAGTATTACCCTAATGACAGTATACTCTATCAATAAGAACTCCAAACATTATCTATCTACGTAACTCGTAGCGCTACGGCGTAGCACCGCTACGCTCATAAAACAGGCATATTCTATAACGTTCAAAACTAATTTATTAGCATCAGTGACCCAGAATGCCCCGTTAGCACCACGCCTTCCCGCCAATCGCCGCGCCCCACGCCTCGCGAGCCCCTCAACCGGCCAATCAGAGCGCGCTGTTCGAAATTTAAAACGTCGCAGTAGACGTATACCCGTTTCTGTCACTCTTGGTCCGTTCGCACCTCGGAGCGGACGTTTTTTTAGTTCGATAATGTTTTATTTGTATGAAAATGTAATTTGTTGTAAAATGTTTTTATTTTATTATGTTTTGCTTCTTTTATTGGTAGCGACATTACAAATTAGTATACGTTTCATAATTGGCGGTTATTAACGGCTTTCAATTAAAGTTAAATTAAAAAATAAAGTTTACTGTACTTACAATTTGTAATTTCGTCACGGTATGGTAATTGGTCCTAGCTACGTAAATTAAGTTTCGTAACTAAGAAAAAAGAATTGAACCACTTACGGTAAAGTTATTAATAATTAAATACTTTATGTTGTAAATAAATCATTTCACTGTCACTATAAGTCTACGATTTTTATTTATAGCTTCATTAGTTTTTATAATGCAAAAATATAAGCAAGCGTTAAGGGGTATACCTCCCGATATGACACACTCACTTAAGGGGAGTGTCACCAGACATCTTCTTAAGGCACTAAATCAGAATTACAACCTTTTAAGGTGACCATCACTATAATACCGCCAGTTTACAAAGACCTCTGCGTTTAAAACAATTTTCCTAATGATGTTCAACAATGATGGGTCTTGATAAAGTGGTGTTGCCCCCCTCTAACGAATATGAATTTTACAAAAATATGTGTTAAGTAGTTGAATGGATGCATAGTCAGGGACGAAAAGGGTGGGAGAGGGTTATGATTTATCTCATTGGTTGTTTTTTGGGGTAAAATATATTACTAAGATTTTTGTGTGCATTCGCAAAGTGAAATTGACCCAAACAGTGGATTCAGATGGTGTTATTTTTATCTATTATTTGTGAAACTATTACGAAAGAAAAATTACTATTTTGTGTAACCAGTAGTGCTCAGTTAAACTTGATGCTTACTCCTAAATGCCAGAACAAAAACATATGCCATAAACTAAATTGGTACTTATTCTTTTGAATAGACACTTAATTACGTTCTTCGAAAAAGAGAAACGACAAAATTGCCCTATTTCAGCCAATACAGTTTGAAAAGGCAATTATTCGTCAATCACACGAAAAAAAGAAAACAATAAAAGATAAAGCAGGCTCAATTACATCTCATACAACATTGAAACAAAGTCAAAACACCGTTATGGCTTACTCACACCTCTGCCATTTCTGTCTGCAATTATTATCAACATAACCAATTAATTTTGACCCCTCCATTACCACCACCTTCCCTTTTAATACACCTGTATTGTTCAAGACCAGAGAGGATGGGAAGCTCATGTTGTACTGGCCAGTCATCTTATTGCGATGACAGTTAGAAATGTCAAAACATGCTTAGGTCATAGGTTAGAATGTAAAGCGTGAGAGTATTTTACTTTTATTTTTAAGTTACGGTACAAAAGTATAATAATAAAATTGTCGTTGGATTTTTGTGTGATATGCGTAATGAAGTAAAAAGCTTAGTCATCGGGGTACCTAATGTTCGTTGTTTGAATTATTTTTAGAGAAATGAGGTTTTTTTGTTGCATTGTCATATTTTTTTTGCATGATCCTGTATGATTTCATGTTTGCCTCAAATTCTCATTTTGAAAAAGAAATTATTTTGGGAAGATAGGTAAAGTTATATTTAAAAAGTAATAAAGGTAGAAAAGACTTTTATTTTGATAAGAAATCACCTGTTCGCTGTCAAAATATTTTTTTTGTAGGTAAAGATGTAGAGTAAAGGTGACCTAGATTATTTTTATATCTATTTTTGGTATAAATATTTTAATAATGATTTTTTGGTCAATCAAAGCAAGTGCTGTTATTGTATTAAGATAAATATATACCTAAGCATCTAATTTCAGCCCCCTAACCCTTAGCCCCACATTCGCGTTAGAAAAACCGCATTTTTTCGCACACCTAACATTTCGGCGTACGTAATTAGGGCACACCCCATAACAGCGGGACGTACTAGGAACGTGCCACGCTCCCGTGTCACGTAAGCCTAACTCAATTACCAGCCGACGTGATGTTCAGATATTCGACAGCACGCTCAGAGCGGCGTAGTCGGGGCTTGTTTCGTATGCCCGCCGTATGGCCGGGCCGGTTCGGCGCACACATCCACCCGCACGCCGTATAGTTTTGATACCAGATCCTCAATGACCGCTGGACCGACAGACCCGGCACACGTGTTTTTACCTCCGGCGACGTATTACCAAAATGCATGTAAATAGTGACGCATGCACTCGCGCGTGTATCCGATCGTGTTGTGGCGCGCGGGAAAAGTTTGGCAGTTGACATTCGCGCGCTTTGCCCTTTTTACTTTTTTTTTCTAACGCGTGTGCGGCTGCGGTAGGCCGTTTAGTGACTGTGGCTGAACTGAAAAGTGAAAAGTGGGGAAAATTTTAACTAGATTGTGTTGCTACGTGGTTGTTTAACGATTATTGTGGATTTGTGCTGTATTTCGTCTTGGATATTTTAAATTAAATCGGTAATTATTCTCGCTTTGGTTAGTGTTACAGTTAATTATGAAATAGGAAGAATGGTGACATATATAAGTCTAGCTATGAATGAAAAAAATAATTAAGACTATTTTAAACATTACCAACAAAAAACTATAATTAACAAAGCTGTTTAATTTATCTAAACATCATAAAACCTCACTAGACCCGTCTCTTGCGCATGCCCAAAACAAACAGCTGTTATTACTTAACAAACAAAAAAACCTGTTAATCTTAAATCCCTTGAGGTTAACAAAACATTAACGCAATATTTAGGCTCTGTGTCAATAATGATCATCGTTCACTAATAAGTGCCGATTTGACAGACGAAAACAATCATGGTGGTGCGTATACGCACTTGTGTCAATATATCGAATGTTCTTTTGTCGGTTGTGTACATAATGTAGGATTTTCTAGTCGTGTATGTAGTATCATGGGAATTTATTGTCCACTAATTGATTGTGCATGTTTTTTGTTCCTAAAGGAGTTTTTTTGTGATGATGAGGACAAATATAGTGACGTTTCTTGTAAGAATTATTAGAATCTATGTCAATCAAGTTGCAGGATATTACGATAATTTTCTGTAGCAGAATTCGACAAGCATTTAATTAAAAAAAAGATGATTTACTCACTTCGAAGCCATCGATTCTTTAATAGTTTATAGGGCATTAGAGTCTGGATTGATTTTTTCTTAAACCTTTGTAGGGAATTTCCTTGATTTGAAAAACATTAAAGTGAGAGTTCTATCAAAGAGAAGCGAGTTTCAAAATCTTGATATAATTTAATTATGTACTTATTGACTTAATTTCGCGTGATAAGTATCTTTTTTGTTAACTTTTTTTTCTCCACACTAAGTTACCTTCATTGACTATTTATAAAGGGTCTTTTAGTTCGTCACCTCTGGTCTCTATTGTTCTTATAATAATTAATTTACTGTTACACATTCTTTTTCTGATGATTTCTTGAGCAAGTAAAACATCAAAGGTATACACAGTTCGCGACTCGATTCCCGGGTTGAAAATATTGTTATTAGGTTTAACTATTAGGAATTTAGTCACTAGCAGCCATGGAATCTGTATTTTTGCCCTGTTCATGGCAATCTCGCCTTCTATTACATGGGCGAAAAGTGGGTGTACTATGAGGTACACGATGGTACACCGTTGCCTAACCCTTCGGGATTACAGGCGTTATGTTATGTAGGTAAACAATCATTGTGCTTTCTTAAAAAACTTGTCTCTACCTGCAAAGTAATCTTAACACCCAAGTTCTGATGTGTTAGCATTTAATAGTATATTTCATTATAAGTGCGGAAAGCCTGTCATTGCAAAGAGTTCCGACAAATGTCTACCCGAGCCTAGGCACTGCCGACGGCGAGGGTTGACAGTCGGAACAAGTTGCAATGACGGTTCCGCACGTGTACTGAACAACTATTTTTAATACAGTTGCGAAAAAATGAAGAAATTTAATAAATTAATAAAACCGTAATTAAACTCGCAAAGAACATTTTTGAAAATGGCGCCAACCGTAAAAGAATATAAGCAGAGTTTTTTTTGTTTTCTTCACCCATTCTGGGTAGGCAAAGTGAACTATGCCATACAGCCAAGTCTTCAAGAGATTTTTTTTATTGATATGAAATGAAAATGAAATTTAATGAGATGAAATGGAATGAAACCTTTAACTCATTGAATCAAATAATTAAATCTGATATTGAAACAAATTAGTAGCTTCTTTAGAAATATTTGCATGAATCACAAAAACTTCTATGATTTTTTTTTAGTAAAAACTTCGTGGTTGGTTTTTTTTAATGGACATTATTTTGACAGTTAGGAAAGAGAACGCACGTGTTCGGGAATGGTAAAGAAAAAGCACGAGTACGTAATAGCCCACATCCCGAACGCTATACGTCCCTGCAATACGCCACTTTTTGAGCAACTGTATTAAAAAGTACATTCCCTTCCTTCACAGATTTTGCAACTATCCTATCTTCATCCCTTTCCACACCACTAATATCCCAATACTCCTATCCTGCTCTTTCCTCTGTATCCTTGCCTAGTTGATTAGTTTGTTATCTCAGATATTAGCCCTCACGACAGTCTGCCAGAGGACCCGTCCCTCCCGTGGAGTCACTCCGGGAACCCTAGATCAACGCGTAGCTGGTGTTTTTGCTTTGTTAGCTACAAATTGTGAGATAAATATAGACTTGGAGTAAAAGTTTGTTACTTATCTATTTTACAGATAGATGAAAAGTTGTCGCATTTCGAATATTTCTTTCCTTTTTTCTATAATTAGGTATTATCCAATGCCGATATTAAACGAGTCAATTAAATTGTTCCACCACCAAAAGTTCGATTTTGTAGTTCAACTTCAAATTAATTTTGTGTTCAAACTACTTCAAACGTTTTACTTTGACTGAAAGATGATGAATGTAAAACAAATGAAAAATGTGCAACTCAAATCGGGAGGACAGTGGAAGGAAGGGAACTTTAGTTTAGAAAAAAGGTGGGAAGCAATTTTGAACAGTCGAAATTGATTTTGAGCGGAGACCTGTGGTCTATCATTGATCTCATAATTGTTGATTTTGACACAACAACAATTATGAGATCAATGATAGACCATTCTGACACTATTGAATAGCAGACTCGGGGCCCTGGAAAGGTTTTGAACCAAAAAATTCGAAGACATGTGACATCTACGAACCCGCACTGGGCTCGCGTGGTGGATTATAGTCCATCCCTCTCTTGGAGACGAGGCCTGAGTCCCTGCAGTGGGAATATTAGAGGCTGATGACGATGAGTTAAAAGTCTTCTCACTATAAATCAAGGGAACTAAAATACCTATATCTATGTCTAGTATTTGGACGGCATAGCTCAAAGTCACGTACCAAATGTAAGGTGTTAGGTTCAGAGTTCAATTCCGTGCAAAAGTAATGGCAGGTTACTAGCCTATCATCTCAATTTTAAGAGCGATGCTGTGATCTCCTATTTAATTTGCAAGCTTGTCAATTTTATTGTTAGACTTATTTTACTGCATACAGGGTTACTGTTAATTATACTTCGTATCTCTCCCGAAGATGATTACAGTTTACATGCAGCAGTACGAGAGTTGATGCTGTCCTTATCACACTTTTTAGAGAATTTATTTTTAAATAAATTAAAAAAATAGGATAAAAAGTAGTGTATTGACTATTTCCCCCCACTGTAGTGCAAGCCGCCATTGCGCTGCGACGACAATCCTTGACTCATTACGTGATTTCGTGTTGTCCGACTCACACAAAACTTTGTTTCGTCCGGAAATAACTGTAATTTCGTTACACGATGGGAAAAATAAAGCGATCTTGTCGGGACGATAGTGACAGTGTCGAAAATTTACTAAAAAAAGTGAAAAAACGAAGAAGAATCTCCTCATCGTCATCGGAAAGTGAACCAGCGGTATCTTCTTCGCATTCTCTGTCGGAGGATTTAACTACTATGGCCGCCGAATGTGTTGATACCTGGTCTGCACCCACCAACTTATATATCCCGACGTATATCGTGTGTGGATACTATGGCCGCCGAATGTGCTGATACCGGCACCCACCAACTTATATATCCCGACGTATATCGTGTGTGGATGCATGCCAAAGTTACAAATGCCATAAAATGATTTTATTCATTGTGATATCCCGACGTTTATCGTGTGTGGATACTATGGCCGCCGGGCGCCGAATGTGTTGATACCTGCACCCACCAACTTATATATCCCGACGTGTATCGTGTGTGGATACTATGGCCGCCGAATGTGTTGATACCGGCACCCACCAACTTATATATCCCGACGTATATCGTGTGTGGATGCATGCCAAAGTTACAAATGCCATAAAATGATTTTATTCATTGTGATATCCCGACGTTTATCGTGTGTGGATACTATGGCCGCCGAATGTGTTGATACCTGCACCCACCAACGTAAGTAAATGGAGAAATACCCACAAATGTTGATTTAATTTCCCGCCTTTAAGATTGTTCTCAAAAAATAAATTCATTTTGTTATGCCGACGTTTATCGTGTGTGCATTGTATGTATGACCATTATGTGTCTAACTACCCACCAATTTTAATATCCCGATGTATTTATATCGTGTGTGGATGCCTAATGCCAAGTTGCAAGTACCTTATAATGATTTTATTCTTTGTGTTACGCCGACGTCAAGCGTGTGTGGATAAAGTCAAGTACCTACCTACCTACCTATTTATGGCGGGTGACTTATGATTATATTTTACTCCTTGGTAGGTGAGATCCCAAATAATGAGGCACCATAAGAAGGAAAATAAACGGTTGGTGAAAATCCTGATGAACTAGACCCGGATATTTTACAATTGTTGGGCTCAGACCCTACACTAAATAAAGCATTTGGAGACAATTTACACAAAGATTTGACAACGCGGTGGAAACACATCTTAATTAACGGTCTGACTAAAAAATCCGTTCAGTAGTTTAGGCGCTACGGTGGAACATACATACATACATAAATACATACATACATAGACTGCCAAAATCATTACCCTTCCTTTTGGCTTCGCCGTAGTCGGGTAAAAAGGAAAACGTTGTTATCCTAAAACAATATCTGGCTGCTGAAAATTGTATTCACATGAAAGCACCCATGCTAAGCACACAGTGAGTAAAAACAAAATCAAATGGCCAGCTGTTTCTCAGCAATCTGCAAAGCACAGCTTTAACTCTAATCGTAAACATACCACAAGACATTATTAAGACACTCGGTGATAATGCAGGGCGACTAACGCGCAACGCAAACCACAGAGAATCTCTGTCTAGAAGATTTCATTCGGTTCTAATTTGCCTGATCATCTAAAATCTACCCAGGCTACAAAACGACTACCTACCTCAGAATTTTATTAAGATTCACCGCAAATAATGCGAGATTCAATCAGCAGCGCAATCAGTCGAGTACTACGTATCGTCTAAACGGTCCTTTAAACGCATGGGGGGTGCCGCGTGCGGGCACCAGCCGCCGAGTCGCGAGCCGCCTCCGCCGCCGCGGGATCACCGCCGCCGCCGCACCGCGCACAGACGGCCACGCGTGCACGGGTGGCCAACCACGCAGCCTGACGCCGCTAATCACCTCGGCACAGGTAGACAACAATATTCCAATAGCTGGCTGGTTACAGCATTACTTTAATGAATACATACTCATTACAAAGGATAAAACTATCCTTTCTTGAATTAAAGGATATAAAATACCTTTTATTAATTTGTGAACCACATCAGCCTGACATACCAAAAAGGTTATTCAGGTCACAGAAAATAACATAATTGATAATTGTTATTCTGAGCTATAATCAGGTTTTATTTCTCAATGACTAGCTGTTGCCAGCGGCTTCGCCACCTCAAACTCAAAAATTATCCCACGGGAAGATAAAATCGGGATTAAAACTATCTTATGTGTTAATTCAGGTTATAAACTATCTGTGTACCAAATTTTATCGAAATGCGTTCAGTAGTTTTTGCGTGAGGAACTAACAAACATACACACTTACAAACTTTCGCCTTTATAATATTAGTGTGATGTATTTCACCTTCACCTTTGTTTACAGTACCTAAGCCTAACGGGAAACATTTCCTTAATTTAAAAGGATTAACTAAATCCGTTCATGTTGACCACTTTAAAATGGAAGACTACCGCACAGTTATAAATCAAAATTGTTTTATGGCAAATATAGACTTAAAAGACGCGTATATTTTTGGTTGCAGTTGCCCAAAGCGAGATTATTTAGGTACCTAAGTCTTACTTGGAACTTAAAAAGATTTACCTACTAATCAATTATTTGAGCTTAACGTTTTGCCGCTTGGACTCTGTACCGCACCCGTACCCTACGAAGTATTATAATATCTGTGCCTACGTATTCACTAAATTAACAAAACCTGTACTGAATTATTTACGTTCACTGGGGTATTTATCAGTAAACTATAATATGATTTTTTATGCATCGGTTAACCTGTCATAATAACGTCGAAGCGACAAAAGAATTATTATAAAGATAAGGATTTTGAATCAACACTGACAAAAGTAAAATTTACCCAAGTAAAAAGTGCCTGTTCTGTGCAAGCAACATGCCCAAAACATTACCGAAAAGGGAACCTGATAGACTTATAGGTCTGTTAACATCAGCATGCTCCGCCATTCAATACGGCTGGGTATACACAAAGGTTCTAGGAAGAGCAAAATCTCTGGCACTCAACTATTCTAATAATTACAATAAACACATATAAATATCATAAATACTTTTGAGTTACTGGCAACTTTTTATGGTCTAAAAATCTTTACTTCACACAATGGTGTGAAGATACTCAGAATAGACAATACTATAGCAATTGCTAATATAGATACAGAATCGGAATAGCAGATTACGCATTTAATAAAGTAGCACTTTCACTCGGTATTCCACAGTTCGACTTATTTGCAAATAGCCAGAATCATAAATGTTACAGATGTACTTCCTGGAAATTGGATCCAAATTCCGAAATTATTGTTATTATTTATTGTTGTTGGAGGAGCCTTGCTTGCCTAGGGCGGTCTGTGGATGGGTGACCGCCCGACATACCGAGTTTCCTCCGTGCCTCGGAAAGCACGTTAAGCTGTTGGTCCCGGCTGCCATATATATAGTCTTTGGCAGTCGTTACAGGTAGTCAGTGACCTGAAATTCTGACATCCAGTCTTACCAAAGGGTATCGTATTACCTAGTATTAACTGGGTTGTGGAGGTCAGATAGGCAGTCGCTCCATGTAAAATACTGGTATTCAGCTGCATCCGGTTAGACTGGAAGCCGACCCCAATATAGTTGGGAAAAGGCTAGGCAGATGATATTTATTGTTGATTAGTATATTTTTTATGCTTTTACTCCTTTTAGTCTTATCTCAAAAGTTTTCATAAAATTAAAAATGACAAGCAGAAGGGATTATAGTACTACCATATTGACCAATACAGCCTTGGCACCCAGTGCGGTTAAAATTACTTATTTCGAAAGTACTTTATTTTAATCCTGACAAAAATCTACTGTGTTTTACTTTCAAGGGGGAGTATCCTCTCCACTCGGATCTTACTCTGATGGCAGGGAATTTATCCGGCAGTCACTATTAATGCGCGGAACCCAAAGCATCTCTCAATATATTGATGGCCTCTCTCTCCATAAACGCGCTGAAGCAATATAATACTGCACTAAACTCATATAGTGGCTAATGGTGTGGTGTAATGGTAAAGGTTTAGATTACTGTGATTCCCACACTATTCAATTAATAGAATTCTTGACTTAGCTAGTTAATTCGGGTGTTACAGCACACTTAATAGTTCTGCAATATCAATATTGTTAGGTCAGGAAATTTAAAAAGGTTTTTCAAAGAGGTCTATTGTTTAAACCAAAATTCCACACCTGGAATCACAATCTTGTATAAAGTTATTAAACCAATTAAGTACTTTCCTAATGATTCAATTACACTAAAAGATTTTATTAAAAACTGTAACTCTTTTAGCACTAGCATCTGCACAGAGAAATCAAACTTTAAGCCTAATAAAAATAAAAAATATTACTTTTGATTCAGACAAAATTATAATTAAAATCGAAGATTTAATATAAACCGGCCAGGTACCATTGATTCTGTTGCCATATATTAGAAAAAACCCTAACGTTTTCCCAGCTTTAACCTTCAAACACTATATATAGATAAAACTGTTTGCTTACGTGTCATGTGTCAAGAAGATTCTTTATTTTGTAGATATCAAACCACATAAGAAAGTGGGTTCTCAAACTTTTTCTCACTGGGTAAAACAAGTTCTAGAAAAAAGTGGCATAGATGTAAAATTGTATGGGACACACAGTACAAGGCACGCATCTGCGTCTGCTCACAGAGCAGGTGTCAATCTGGAAGTTATTCGAAAGGCCGCAGGCTGGAGTGAATTTTCCCAATTCCCATGTATTCCAAAAACACTATAATAAGAATGTACCTCCCCATAACTAAACTGAATTTGTAGATGCACTCTTTAGATGATTATTTATTATTGTTGTACCTTAGTTTTATGATTATTACAAACAAATATAATTAGCATTACGTTTCAGTAATTAAAACGTAATAAATAGCATAATATTTTATCGATCGCTTTATTGTCAATTTTTTTCGATGCTCTAAACATCTGCATGTAAACTGTAATCATCTTCGGGAGAGATACGAAGTATAATTAAGAATCAAACGAACTTACCTAGTGAAGTTTGATATCTAATTATACGAGTGTCTCTCCCGAAGATGATTACACTCCCTCCCTCCCTGATAATCCCGAGACCTATCGAAAAAATCGAACTCTAAAAAATGAGTCAAGGATTGTCGTCGCAGCGCAATGGCGGCTTGCACTACAGTGGGGGGAAATAGTCAATACACTACTTTTTATCCTATTTTTTTAATTTATTTAAAAATAAATTCTCTAAAAAGTGTGATAAGGACAGCATCAACTCTCGTACTGCTGCATGTAAACTGTAATCATCTTCGGGAGAGACACTCGTATAATTAGATATCAAACTTCACTAGGTAAGTTCGTTTGATTCTTAAGTCTACGTATTCCTTGCAGGACATCAAAGTAGGGTTAAAATGCAACAAATTAAGCCCAAAATTCAGTAGTTTTTGAGTTAGTTAGATTTTTTAAAGATAAATCCCAGATTAACTACTCGACTATGACGTCCTGCAAGGAATACGTCGAGTTACAGTACGATCAAATTATCTTGGCAGGTCTGAACATAGGCTCTGCGAACTTTTACGCATGTAAACTTGTGAAGAAAACTGTTATTGCCAGATAAACCAATACCTATACGATCAGAAAATATCTAATTTAAACAGTGAGAAATACAAATAAAATAAATATCATTACACTTTTAAACATTAGTTGTAACAAAATAACCTGCACGAAGTTCGGACCTGCCAAGATAATTTGATTGTACTGTACCAGTAACCCCCCTGTAGGTTGTCTCCGTTCTATGAAGTGACTGCTGAGATGGCGAGCAATAGAGAAATAAGGAAGAAGAAGACATGCTGACCACAGATAAATTGGGATAAGGGCAGGAAAATAATGACGATAATGAGGTTAGCTCCATTCTATGAATATTTGACATCTTAATTTCATAAACTTAATAGAGAGAAAGGAACTGGGGGAAGGCCTTTGCCCTGCAGTGAGACAGTGCAGGCAAGATAAAAAATAATTGTAAGAAGGCGTAAGCTTTCTCTCTATTAAGCTTAGCTCCGACTAAGATCACAATATCGTACAACAGGACTCTAACTTAATTCGCCTGTTCTTGAAATTATTTATAACTAGCTGATGCCCGCGGCTTTACCCGCGTGGATGTCGTTCAAATTATATACTAAAACCTTCCTCTTGAATCACTCTATCTATTAAAAAAAACCGCATCAAAATCCGTTGCGTAGTTTTAAAGATTTAAGCATACAGACAAACAGACAAAAATAGCGACTTTGTTTTGTACTATGTAAGGATGAATAAAGAAATAGTCTAATATATTATTTTGCGTTATATTTCAGAGATAATAAGTCAGTAAGTTTCACAGTTCAGTCAGTCGGCTTCATTATCAATAAATTTTTTAATTAGGGTTAAACCTAGCCATTACAAACTTAAACTCTTTCTCATAATGAATTATTAATAATGGTACAGTGCTTCTTATTTCTCTAAAAAAAAAGTGGTGTAAGTTGAATTTATTTTTTATTACTTTCCCAGACGTCATCGTCATATTATGTTAATTGTAAGGACGATCAATAAATTCGTTTTGGGTCAGCACTGCTTCTCTTTTTTAACCGACTTCCCAAAAAGGAGGAGGTTCTCAATTCGATTGGTATGTTTTTTTTTTTTTTCTATGTATGTACATCGATTACGCTGCGATTTATGATCCGATTTACGTGATTCTTTTTTAGTTTGATGCGGAATAGTTGCCATTTGGTCCCATAAAAATTAAGCATGGTTTGGCCCAGTACTTTTCATTTTATGATCATTTTTTTATAATTTATGAACATTTTTCGTTCGTTTTTTTTATGTGTGTTCGCGAATAACTTCGTCGTTTATAAACCAATTTTGATGATTCTTTTTTTATTGGAACGGAGATATTTCAAGAGTGGTACCATGATATGGAAACCAGATCCTGGTGATGGAATCCCAGAGAAATCGAGGGCAACCCTCAAACATAGGCACGTATTACGTGTTTCGTGCTTTCTCTGACGCTATACAAGTATAGGTTTCATAGTAAATATTTCTATAAGATACACAACTAAAAATGAAAAAATAAAAAAACTTTTTTGCAAAAAAAAAACAACCGACTTCAAAAACACCAAAAGTGAAAAATAAACTTCAGAAGAAAAATCAGCTTCTGAAATCGGTGGCAAAAAAAGCCAAATCAAACAAACAAATGTCACCGACTTCAGAAGCTGATTTTTCTTCTGAAGTTTTGGTTATATTTGGTCTCTTTTAGCCGTTATCTCACTCAACTCCTCTTTTCTAGATTTGATTTGTCATCTCTAACGCCACCCATCTATGTATAGTAGTTCCATTGGTTTTTCTGGTTTTCTTCCCATCCACTTCAACATGTTTCTCATTCCTTCTTTTTGTTTAAAGGTCTTACTTATTTTAGCCGTGAGAAGTTTATGTTGTCAAAACCAATAAGGAAGCGTCGAACACGGTGTTCCTGGGCTTGCAGTTTTTTTGTCTTCACTCCAAATGTGTTTTGATAGAATGTCGAAACGGTGTCTCTTGACGTAATATTGGGGAATCTTTTGACTAATGATACTGCTTCTATTTTTCTTCTTAGCCTAGATGGTGGCTAAGGTCTAGAGTTCGAGCTTGGCACTATAAATAGTGGCAATAAATTCTTGTGGCATGCAGGCATAAGGGTAACTCATATAGTTTTTTCTTTTCTCATCTCAATTTGGTGGCATTTCCCGCAGCAAGTAAAAGCTTGACCTCTGAGTTTTAAGTAGAAATCGGTCAAGCTGCGATAAAGACTCGTAAAAAGACGCAGAACAAATAGTTTTAGACATTGACATTTGAAAGATTTTCGTTTTAAGATCTTTCAGTCAATTTGAAATGAAAATTTTTCCATAGATCGAATTTGGAGACTGTTTCTTCAAAGATGGGTAGGCACCACTCGGGTGGTCGGGTGACCACTGAAAACCAGCGCTGTGCTGTGGGTCCCCATAGCACCTGGACAGCACCATGCTAAGTGGTAACCTGCTTGTCGCAGTCACGACGTTCAAGCTGTTAACTTTCTTTTTATTATCCCTGCTTGTCGTATTTCTTAATATTTCTTATACTTATGTGTTGTGCGTGTATTGCTTTTTTTATTAAGTCTCAGTGTATTGTATGTCATGTTTCTGCGACAAATAAATATTTTTTCTTTCTTTTTCACCTGGCAAATTACATACAATCGTCAAATCAACATATGATTGGTTGGCTGACACATGATTATATAATTAACATAACCATTTTATAGCCAAATATATTTGGAACAACTGAGAACAACACAAAAATAAAACAATATCAAAAATGGAACACAAAAGTATCAACCATCTTATTTTGAAATGTGAAACCATTTTAAAAATGGAACAGTGAAGTTTAAGTAGATTTATTTATTATATTCAAATAGAATAGGTATTTAACAAATTATTTAAACAAGTTAAGTTTTTGAGCACACGTCACACCATGTTTAGTCCACACCACGAACGTCATGTCATTTATTTGACGATGATATACGATGTTAGCCGAACATCAAAGTTCGTTGCGCTAGCGCAAGCGGGCACTCGGCAGAACAAATAGACAGCCGTTATAATAATATTTTATTTGCACACAGATTGATTGCATATCTATTCAATTTCGATGGCAGTCGGCTGGAAAAATTGGTTTAGGTATATTTAAATATGGTTTTTTTGTGAGGAAAGAAGACGTGATATTTTCTGAAGCAATGAAAACGTGCGCAAGATGACTACTGTCTAGTTGTGGGTAATTGGTCGAGTAAATTAAACAATAATTAAGTGAGTGGAAATCTAACAGTTAGTTTGCGCAGCATGAAATCATCTTAGAAAGATATGAAATACAAAATGACAGTAGGAGAAATGTTTTCCGGCGAGATGTCAAAAATGAAAAGAAGAAATAAACGCAAACTCAAAGCATTTATTAAAATTAGACCATAACAAGCACTTTTGAATGTAAAAAAAACGAATCTTCAGTCACAGTTACAAGGTAGAATAACTTGTGAAAGTACTGTAGCTGCCTATTCCAAAGCGTACATCTCTATGGAGAAAAAACTCCATGAATTACCCGATTGCGGCGAAGCCCAAAAGGAGGGTTATGACTTACTGTTCCTTTGAAAGATATAAGTCGAATTTAAATGCCTTTGGAGTTGTCTCACATTTAGGAACAGTAGACGGAACAAACCGAAGAACATTATGATCCAATACCTGTTATTTACTATTTAGAAACATGTCAGTCATTCTAGTGTCACATAGGTATACCCGCTTGCCGTGCGTCAAAATGGAAAAGATCGGGCTTAAAGTATTTGTATGAAAATTTTCCCAATGTCCACTCTATCATTCTTTTAAATCTCTTTGGATTAGTCTATATGTATGTAATTTGTAGAGTTGCATTTAGGCATTCATATTAATATGTCCTCAAGTTTCAGTAGAGCCTCTTGAAATCGTTTTCATATAAAAACTGTAAGCTAAGAAAAGAAAAACTAAAATCAGGTCATCATTGTCAATACTGACTGACTGCATTAAAAGAAGGATAATTAAAAAAAAAAACTGGCTTATTGGAACTTGTTTGTTTTTTCTTGACTAATTATCTAAAAATACAAGGTAATATAAGTAGTTCAAATTAACTTCTCAAGTCCCCTACATAGGTGTCAACGCCATTATCATATTAATGAGCTAACTGCATATTTCTGAACTTATTAGGCTTTGCCTATAAAAACTGACACGAATTTGGAGCAATAAAAATATTTTCCACATCGAAAATATTTTAATTGCTGACATATGACTTATTAATTTAACATAACCACTTTATAGCCAAACCTATTTGGAACAACACAAAAAAAAACAAAACAATTTCAAAAATGGAACACAAAAATCAACCGTCTTATTTTGAAATGTGAAACCATTTAAAAAACGAAACAGTGAAGTGTAAAATGATTTTGAATGTGGAACTTACAGTGATTTTGAAAATGGAACAATAAGTAATGATGGAGCACCCTGGTGGATTCGCGTCTTCACCGTGGGCGGCCATGTTGGGCCACGGCATGCATGGCATGATGCAGCACGATTACTCCCATGCTCACGCGCATGCATCGATGCCCATGGATCTGCATGTGCCGCAGCCATTTCCTTATTACCGGTGAGTGGTTCATTGATTATGATTTTCTACTTTACATAAATTGCACTATTTTTCATTATTGTAGGTTTACATTTTTAATTCTACTAATACAGGATGAAACAATTTTTTGCGTCAAGAGTTAAACTTACATAGTCTTAGTGTATAAAAATCTAGTTTTTAAGGTATGTAGGTACTACTATTTTCATTGGCTAAGCTTGTGGGAACAATTTCTAAAGGTCGTTAAGCAAAGCAGTTCTGGATTTCTATTTCTGCATAGCCAGCCTTTTTCCTGTTCTAGGATGTCATGGGCTGGCAGTCTTATGGTGATAGATTTAAATGGTGATCATTTAAATCTTAGGCAAAAAAAACTAGCTCCAATCCCCTCCCCCACATTCCAACTCCACAACGAGCGGTTTCCGCTCATGGATTGGTACTTTTTTGACGTGCACAGCAATTAAAGCTTAATTAACAATTATAACACTATCCAATAAGCATAGGGAATTTACATGTTAATAAGGTTGACTTTCGCTTGAAAAAAATGTGTGTGGTTAAAAAGTGGTGAGTCAGATATGGTTAGTTATTAGGGCTGGATGCCGTCGGCTGCGCGGGCGCAGGTTTTTGTGCGCGCGCATAAGTTACGCGGCATAGCGCACGCTTGTGGAAATTATTGGTGTTCTGGTGAGTATGTGTGGGTTTATCTGGCGGGGCATTGGATTTAGACGTAGATATACATTAATAGTTTTATTTTTAAAAACATTTTAGAAAAACTCTAACCGAGAAGTCAAGTAGATATAAAACTATAGGAAAATAATTTCCAAAATCAAATATGAAGTCAATTTTTATCCTACTTTGCCAAACTCGTATCAGGATTCTTATCGCGGAAATATCACTAAAATTGAGAAAGATTACATTTACTAACTAACATGTGCCCATACTTCCTCGGCCCGCGCTTTTTGGCTTGTAAACACAGTATAATGTTCCTATTACTGCTGGGACTCCAGGCCTCTTCTTTATGAATCACGCGGGCCCAGTGCGGGTTGGTAGATATCACATAATTATCTTCGAATTTTTGGTTCTAGGACAAGCCGATTTCCTCAAGATTTTTTCCTTCACCATTTTGAGAAGTAATAAGTTAAGTCCGAGCCGCAACCACTGATGGGTCACCGCTGCGAACACAAAGTACTCCATGTAAAATACTAGTATCCACCTGTATCGTTAAAGCTGAATCTCATCAAGGTTGGTGGAAGGATGGACAGTTGGTGATTATAACAGCTAGTCGGCTGTAACAATAAAATAAAATTATCATTAAGCTCAATAACAATTTTAAAACTAGTTTCAATAAAGCAACGAAAAACGCCAGACCCCAAAAAAGATCATAAAAATACATGCATAGGGGATAAAATTGCAAATTCCCATGTAGAAGCATTAAGTTATAGGAGCAAAGTAAGGGCAATGTGCCACTAACGCCTTTCTTGGCGATCGCTTGTCATAAATAGCAGTATTAAATACAGCCCTTAATGCTCTTGTAACTAATATGTGCACATGGGGTACACATCAAGTTATACATTTTCAGTATAACATGGCCTTGTTTTGCATAGATTTGTCTTACAATGAGAGATCCGCATGAACTGGTTTTGTATAGCTACTTTGTTGGGCGTCATTTGTGCTAACAACAGATGCTATCAAACATTATGGAACTGCAGGATCGAAATAGAATGTCTATGAAGTTTACTTTTATATGAAGGTGACATTCTAAACCAGCAGTAAATTAGATCTTTAACTAGTTATCGACTATATTATTGTCTTTGTTAGTAAGTAGTTATTCTAGGTTCTACACGCCGCTTATCTAAGCATAGTAGCATATAGAAGCCGCTGGCTGAGAGGTGAGAAGGATTTTAATTGCTTTCGATTGGATACCTATGTCTAGCAGTTGTCTGCTACAGGCTGATGGAGTTACTAATCTTGTAAACGAAAAGCGCGTAAATATTATTGTTGCAATAAAGACAAAGGTAAAAACCAACATACACTAGTGCTACCGATGTTGTAGGAACGAATTTTACGGAACATAGATAGAGGTCTGTTCGCAAGTTCAATGAGCTGAGGGCCAAAATAGCAACTTTCTGGAGCTCTGACACGGTCAGACGGTGTCGCGGCAGATCACATATAAGATGGCGGGACGAGTTGGACAAGATCAGCGAACAGTGGTCCTCGTGAACCCTGGATCGAAACAAGAGGGAGAGACACGTCGTGGCAGATCTTGTAGATGATGGCGTGGCGGGACGAGTTGGAGAAGATCAACAACCATGGTCATCGTGAACCCTGGATCAAAACAAGAGGGAGAGAGGCCTTTGCCCAGCCGTGGGATGACGAAATAAGAGAACTACATCATTCTTCTACAGCTCAGAAAATGTATTTTTGGTGAAATGAGTCTCGTCTCTGAACACTAGTTTTTGGGAATCCCAAGTAACATTACTTCTCCAAATTGTACATTACATCATTCACTTTCAACTGGTTCTCTCTTTGTACGTAGTCAGTCAATACGTTCTAAGAACTGCTGTTATAAGTCAAGTCAATGATGAGCTAATTAGTCTGTCCGCTTGTTGATTATGTCATTACGTTTTGTTCAGTTATTTTTGGATGAATATCATTTTGAAATCCGGGGTTTACAGTTGTTGTTTGAATAACAAGAATGAGGCGTGAGCGTGGCTAGGTAACAACCGCTCAGATCAATCTTCGAGTTAAACCGCTCTTGCCTAGGTCTGTGGGTGTGTGATTACCCATTACGTACCGAGTTTCCTCCGTATCTCGGAGAACGGTGAATACTTCAGGAAATTTAAATTTTATTACGTGTTTTGCAATTTGCCGGTCAGTGTCAGGTTGCATGTTAAATATAATAAGACTAGCTTTTGCCAGTGGCTTCGCCCGCGTAAAAATGACGATTTTCCATACAAACTTTCATCCCCTATTTAAGTCCCTTAGGGGTTGAATTTTTAAAAAATCCTTCCTTATTCCTTGTCTACATTATAAAGGGAACCTCTGTGCAAAATTTCAGCTTTCTAGGTTCAAGGGTTTGGGCTGGGCGTTGATGAGTCAGTCAGTCAGTCAGTCAGTCAGTCAGTCAGGACTTCTCTTTTTATTTATATAGATATATAAATAAGATTCGCGACCGTAAAAAATGTGACTTTACAGAGTAATAATGATTAAAATCATCAATACGGGTTGTATTGATGATTTTAATAATTTCATATTACTTCCTCAGTTCATATTACTTCCTTTTTTTTTGGTGGGTGGAAAATCATCAAATGACCCTCCCCCCCCGCTCTTGGGCAGAGCGAAGGGGAGTGTCAGACTTCTACTGACTAAAAACCGAACCCATGTTCCTTCTTTGCCCTTGCGCCGAGGCCACGTCATCTAGTACAAAAATCCGCGACCCCGACTTAAAAATGTGACTAAAATGTGACTTTACAGAGTAATAATGATTAAAATCACCAATACAACCCTCTCAGTTCATATTACTTCCTTGAGTTACTATTTGATGAAAAAGGCATTTGCAAAAAAAGCAAGAAAATTCGAATTTCGAGGGCTACACAGGAGCATCAACCTTAAGCCGTTTGTCCCGCCTGTCATTTGTAGATGTCTGACTATCATAACAGGTAGTCAGTGGCCCCAAAAGCTGACAACCAGTCTTGCCAGATTATCCTAACTGGCAGACAGATGATGGATCGGTTTATAGAAGAATAATAGGGCCGATATATGAGATGCGAAAGTTTGCGGATGGATTAGGTAAACGAAGTCAGATGAATAGGATAAGTGTAGCTTATCTAACTTAAAACCATGAGAAAAGACAGCAAGCCACAAACAGAAAAATATTCAATCGCCTTCCATTACTTCTAAAAGAAACACTCATCGATCTCATACGAGGCGCCAATCCATCTAAACCACAGGTCCGCAAGAAATCGATTTCTTTTTAATATCGATCCCCAATCGAATGGGTTTCCAATGACAGTGATCTCATGTCGTCGGTCGCCACTAATGTCCGTTCGCACTATAATCTGCGCGTACGCAGACCGAAATTACGGACCAAAATGGCGGCTGGGTTGTCATTTGGCGCGTTCAGTTTGTAGTCGCGAACCTTAATTATATAGTTGGGTTCTAGTAAAGTGCGGTTCCGATGTTTACTTCCTTTGCTCTTTTTTCGGATGAGGTTAATTTTATTGGTTAAAAAAATACAGTTCCGTGTATTTTGTGATACTGGTCAATCAAGACGAAGATATCTTTGGGGTTAGATGTTTTATTGTTTTGGTTTCTTTGATTGTTATGACGAATCTGACAGAGAGGTTTAAAGCTTATTTATTGAATTTAGTTTCATTCTTTATTCTTATGCCAGACTAGCTTTGCAGGAACTCGACTGCAAGTTGTGTTTTTCCATCAGAATTCTCAGTAGCATGCATATCTTGGTCTAGATTTGTGCCGTGCCCGGTTGATGACAATAAGCTAGTCCCCTATTATTTGGGACTGAAACATAACATGCGAAATATACGTGTACTATTAGGTACACCTCAGCTTAACCCTTCAGAAATTAAAGGCGTACTGTATTGTAATGTTATGTGTTCTACCAATTTTCTCAAATCCTTCCGAAACAACTAAGTGCTTATCCAAAAATTTGCGCCACTTGAACACTGAAACACCGCCAAAATTCTTTAAGAAATAAAATTAATCAAAATTAACAAACGAGTTATATAAAGCGAGGCATGCCTCATGCCTCTCATTCGTGGAAAGGCGAATATAGATAGCCTTAAGTCAGCATCCTTGGAGCACTGCTGACTTAATCAAGCTGGTTTACAGAAAAACTAACTGCGGTCAATTGTGAGCCAAAATTGTATTATTGTAATGTACAATGATTGTGTGTTGAGAGGATTATACTCGTAATTAGATGGAGACGACGTTTTTTGGTTATTATAGGGGAAAGAGTGAAATGAGTACGGAATCAAGGTCTTTTCACAACAATAAAACGGGGGAAAATGCCTGATGAATACCGCACCACCCACTAAAAACAACCATTTAGGAAAATAGATCATAATAGGAAAATAATATGAATTTTAACTTTTGAACTCGACTTATTTTGATGGGTTGACACTCCAGTGGTCTGGTCAGATGTCAAATACTTCATCCTTCATTCATTCACTGCATCCGATGTAAGACCAGAAGTCGACCATACCATAGTTGGGAAAGGCTTCGCTGAATCATCATTATGATCATGGTCTCCAAGCCTTTAGAAACTGATAATTTTACAAAATCCTTTAAAAGCAAAATGTTTAAGATAAATTCCTACACACAGCCACTGTACCTTTATTAAGATGTTGCGAAACAGGTCTCTAATCAGATTCTGATCAGATTACATCATGTATGTGTCGCCTGCGCGGGCGCATGCAATCAATTACCTAGTGTTTAGCGAAAATGTGTGATAGTTGGGTAAAGTCAATATACTTACGGTAGACTACAGCGGGGACAAAATTGTAGTCTACTTTGTAAGGAGGTTGCTTTCGGTACAAAGTGTAACGAGTCGAACTTGGCGATTAATTCATTTTGCTTTAGGACCCTCGCCCAAGGCGACTTTTTGTAGGTTCACCCTTGTTTCGCCGAACAACTTTTGATATAATTTTACTTGTTCGAGCAACGTTTAAGAAAATAATCATTTTGCATAATTTCGGTTAGCATAATTTTAATTTCATCGAATATTTATTTGCGATAACAACATTTGCGATATTGATCAAAAGGTATTATGTTCATTTGATGTAAAGATCAGGTGGTATAATTTGTGTTTTATCGAATATTCAATTTTTCCCACAAACAAACACGGATGCTGACAGAAATCCTAACCCTAGACGGTCGACGTCAGGAGCACCCCGAGGTTCGGTTAGTTAGGTCCCTTTAAACCCTGCAGACAGAAATAGGAGCCCACGGAAACGAATGAAAGGAAACGAATGATTAATGAACTGAATATTCGTTTTTTGGACTAAATCATTATTAGTCTAGTGAAACATTACCTAGTTTAAATAAAATTAGTGCATTTGAAAATTCGGTCAAATGATATTATATCAAATAAATAAATATGCTTAATAAAAATCTACCAATTAATTATTCGGTCAAATGAATAATTATGCGAACTGACTTTATGCTAACTGAAATTAGTCGAAGTGATTTTAGACGAAACGTTGTTATATCAAACAAGGGTAAACCTTTTTTGTAGCGATGCTGTCGCGCGTTCACATCGATACAGTCGTGATGTGGTCGCTTGCTGTTTACCCTCCCCTACAAAACTAACGCGCGCTTGTAGCGATGCTGTCGCGCGATTCGTAAACGTGCGACTGCATCGCTACAAAAAGTCGCCGTGGGCGAGGGCCCTTAAGGCGTCACTGTGACGATCCTTTTATTGCCTCTTTGTGATAGTCCTTCGTTCCTACTCGTCATCATCTGCCTACCCTTTCCCAACTATGTTAGGATAGGCTTCCAGTCTAACCAGATGCAGCTGAATACCAGTATTTTACATAGAGCAACTGCCTATCTGACCGAAGGGGTATCGTATTACCCCCGGTATTAAAAAAACAAGCTAAATAGCATAAAAACTGTTACCGAACTACTAACGACGAGTACTAAATGGGTTGTGCTACAACTGCCAAAATTTGTTCCTAATTTTGGCACAAAACTCTAGAATTTTATTGCCAGATGCGAATTAGTGCTAATTACCAAAAAAATAAGATCGTGAACCAATAAGATAAATGGCGATTTAGTACCTTAACAGTTTTTATGAAATTTAGCTTGTTGTTATAAAATTTTGGTGTTAGGATTTAATTGATCCAGTAATCCTCGGAGGTTTAGACAGCGCGGTGTACCTATCTAATATTGCACCCATAAGGTATTGATTCGAATTTTCAAAATATACTTAAAAAATAGTAGGTATTACCAGTGCTTTTATTTATCGTCGCCGGTCTCCACGCTGTGGTGTAACTCCGCCACTAAAATGACACACTGACCGCCAATTCCTTAAATATGGGATCAAATGGAATGATATCGTCCTTAATCAGACACTGGAAAACATTTAAAATAACTTACATCTTAGATCGCCCATCGCCGTATATTTAATTGTGTCTAAGTTGGGTTTACTTCTGCTGTAGGATCACTTTTCGCATAACAATAACATCATAATAGATACGGAACACAACCCCTTTAATCCACTTATTATGTGTTTTGAAATCCCAATTTTAGCTTAAATTCGAAAATAATTCACGTAAAGCAAACTAAACTAATAATTCACAAATCCCAACATTATATTATTTTGAAAGGAGTTCTTATTTCAAATGTAGCTTGTAGCTGTATTTGGCGTGTACGTTTTAGGACCACTTCATTAGTGGCTGGTGTCGATTGGCCGAACCACGGGTACGTTCGTTCCCTTTCCCCTTATCATCAATAATTAATGATGAACCTCCTTCGGAAAACGTTCGACAAATTCCGGTATTTTGTATTTAGATAGTGCGTATTTTAACAAATTTTTGAGATTGTCTCCGATTGTGGATAAACTTTTTAGAACTTTAATTAGAGTTTTTTATTCGTTTGTCATTCGTTGAATCCTATTTTGTGTTAATTTTGAAGATCAGGTGATGGGTTTTAATTGGCTCAATAATGTTACGTGAAGTGATTTTAAATCATGCAACTGAATCTTTCAGACTTGAAAGTAATAGCTTTTTATCTTAATAGTCACATTTGTATGGATGGAATATATAAGGATCGTAGCAGATGGCGTTCTGTGGTTTCTGCCTACCCCCATGGGAAAAGGAGTGAGTTTATGTTTGTATGTACTTCACATTTGTTTAATAAAAACAATTGACAGTAACCATAACAATACAAATCGTTTATGCCTATTAAACTATCCTCTACTAACAATGTCATTCTCATGACGTTCAAAACCAACAGTTTCACTTTTTACCCCCTTCCTGTAACCACACATTTGCGGCAATTCCACTGGGCACTTAACTTCATAAGGACTGACTGACATTCACCATAAAAGGGCTTCAAAAGAATCACAAGCGTCATAAATCGATGGCCGATACGAAAAACTGTACTATCTACAATTGCCCCTTTAATTCCTCTTACTGTGCGCTGATCGTAAAATACGTCACAATTAGTCAACTAAAGACCTGCTTTATTTATATAAAAAAGATTTTTATTTGTAAAAAAAGTATTCAAGTCTAATATATGGCCCGATTTTATTTCCAAATGAGGGTTTATACGTGTAGATAAAGGTGGAGCGTTGTTGATTTTTTCTTTTTAAAAATCCAATTTGCCGAAGGAATTGATTGCGTTCAGCCTAATTATCGGTAAGGATATTTCGTAATGAGGTTCGATAAAAAATAGATAGATAGGCTTCACGCTATGTGTATCTTTAGGTTTACTTTATGGATGATTGGAGAATGAAGAATTAATTAGACAGCAAAAATAAGATTAACGAATGGAGCTTTAATTAGCAAAAATAGGTGAGGTGCCTATAGTTGAGATTTTGAACCTTAATGTGTTAAGCCTGTTTCTTCCATTAAGGGAGTTTTTAGTTAACATTGTAACTTTGATATTATAGTCGTTTATTTTTTACGTCCAAATCAATGTTATTGCTATCACTACTCAAATGACGGATATATTTTCGTATTTTAATGCAGTGTATGGATTTTCAGGCGTGTTTTTTTTATCATGGGTTATGGTGATTGTTTTCATTTAATGTCCTAGCAATCACAGTGTCATCATCATCATCATTATTCTGCCTCTAATCTAATTTCTTTGTGGTCGGCGCAGCATGTCTTCTCTAGCCAGCAGTTCACAGTCAAACGCCCAAATACTCAAACGTCACTCAATTTTAAGTAACCCTCAAAACTCCTGCTATCTCTGTCAAGTAACAAAGACAGCATGAGATTTAAGTGCAACTTAAAATTGAGTGACGTTTGAGTATTTGGGCGATAGTCTCTCCACCGTGCCATTAGTGGCCCTATACTCTCATATCGACGGGGAAGTGCCAACAACTCCTGACTTACATTTTTTTACGAAAACGACTTATGAATGCAGTTTGATAGAGAATGAAATTGCGCGTCTACTGGTATATGAATTAAGTTGAAATTCGCAAAATTGACGTAGCTAGGCACCGAAGAAACATCTCCTATGTTAAGGTCTAAAAGGTAATAAAAAACGTATTTTTTCGCCTCCTGTAAAGTTAGGAGTTGTTGGCACTTCCCCGTCGATTTAAGAGAGTACAGGGCGACTATATGCATACGCAACATTTTCCTCACAACATTCTAGTATTACTAGTAACTAAATCAAAATCAATATTTAAATCTCCCAACTTTTATCCAACTTAACGGCTAGTCCACACTACACACATCTAGCGACGCGAGCCCACGGCTTAATTGCTCCATAGAAATTAATGTTATAATATCGCTACCTTGTCCAGAAGATTGTCAGTGAATAGCCTCGATTAGTGCTAAGATACTGTGTAATAAGCTCGGCTGCCCATTCATAGGGTAACGGAGGTTGGACGGTTTTTGAGTTTCACTTTGCCTTGATTGGGGACTGAGGTTTATTTTTAGAATTGGATTTTTAGGGCTTTAGAAACGGCTGATTGAGGTGATTGCGAATACGTTACTGTTAGTGTAATTGGTAGATAAACTGATTTCTTTCTTTACTTTATCTGAATTCAGGCATCGTTTTTTCGTTTTTTAATGGTGCTAGACATTGTGTAATAAGCCCGACTGGTTCATAGAACGCAGGTTAGAGGAGTTTACAGTTTCACTTTAGATTTTTTTTATGGCTTTTAGAGTAGTATGCGATTAAGTTTCGATTAAAATCATCTGGCAGATAATATAATTTTCGTTTTCTATCTGGACACTTAAAGTAATAGGTAAGTATCATTTTTAGGGTTCCGTAGTCAACTAGGAACCCTTATAGTTTCACCATGTCTGTCTGTCCGTCCGTCCTCGCTTAATCTCTGTGACCGTTAGCACTAGAAAGCTGAAATTTGGTACCATTATGTGTATCAATCACGCCGACAAAGTGGTAAAATAAAAATTGGAAAAAAATGTTTTATTAGGATAGCCCCCCTATATGTAAAGTGGGAAGTGATTTTTTTTTTATTTCAACCCTAACGTGTGATATATTGTTGGAAAGGTATTTAAAAATAAATAGGGGTTTACTAAAATAATTTTTTGATAATGTCAATAATTTCGGAAATAATCGGTCCAAAAGTAAAAAACAATGCGTCCAAAAGAGGGGGGGGCCCCTCTAACTTTTGAACCATAAGTTTAGAAAATATGAAAAAAATCTGAAAAGTAGAACTTTATAAGGACTTTCTAGGAAAATCATTTTGAACTTGGATGGAAACAACAGATGGAAACAGCAGTTAACCAATATAATTTAGTCCCTGAATCGTATGAGCGCCTATACAATCTAGAGGTCAAGTTTCATTGGCCCGTAGAAGAAATTGTATAAATTATTATAGCATACCGTTTTGGTACGGAACCCTTCATGTGCGAGTCCGACTCGCACTTGGCCAGTTTTGTTTTTCGTTTGTATATATCAAACCAGTTCATCGTTTTGTGATGAAAAGTGAGTACAGCCCTGGGAATTATGGCCACGTTTTTAGAGTAAAAGGTTGGAATGTTCGGTATTCATCCTTCATAGAAAGGGGAGGATCCTCCAACAAGACAGGTGCTACATCTGTCGTACTACTCCCGGATATAATGTCATGTCGCGCAGATAATTCATGATAAGTCATCATACGACATTGTAGTTGGGACTCCATTGACTCTTTCTCCAATTCACAGTACCAATCATACAATAATTACCTATGAAGCACAAACTAACAGTAATTTCTCCAGTAGATGTCAAGTCACAAATTACAAATAATTACAAGCAAGCATAATATTTTCTACAAAATCACGGAAAACAAGAAAGTTTTTAACACAAGTGCTTTAAACGTTACTTCACTCACCGCAGAACAGTAACTGATGATTATGTGGTAGCCGACAGTTTTGCAAATAGTCGCAAGATGTTGACATTGTGGTCGGCTCTTAGACCTTACGTTTCCTACTTAACTGTCATTATTGCAGGGAAAGTCTAATTATTTGTATAGAAATTATGATTGGATGGGAAGTTGTCGAGATTTGCTATTTTAGATATGTCTATGCAGGGGAAAAGATATTAAATGATGACAAGTGAGGTTTTGCAGAACGTACATATATAATAATTATAATAACATTATTTCTATAGCAAATATAATAATTATATTAGGATTATTTCTATGCAGTTATTTTAGTCGGAACAACTCAAAACATTGAAAATACCAATCGGTGATATCACATCGAAATACAAGGACTTTATTTCGATGTGCTATTAGAACGAATATTAAGAAAAGTTAGAGCTATTTTTGTAGGTATTAAGAATTAAGGCAATTCTGACCTGCATGCAAGTTCATGAGAGGTTTTGGAAAAAAATCTCCAAACCTCTCATGAACTTGATGAAAATTTTGCAACTAATTTCAAACATGGAACTAATAAGTGCTTATAGTTCTGTTCAAGGCTGTTCTAACTTAAAGAACACAATTTTAATTATAAGCGGGCGGGGAAGTCGTATGTCTTGAGTTTTTGACAAAACCTAAAACGCGTAGACTGCCACTCGTACGTAACTTCCAAGAAGCCATAAAGTTTTAACGGCACTATACTACTAAAACACTTATAGATCATCCTGACAAAATAACCGCTCCATTTCTGTCCTGCTACCTCAATGCAATGTCACCATTTTTTCCCCAATTAATTAACCATTTGCCTCTACGGTGCCTTAAAAGAAAACTAACTTACGCCACCTACCCTTTACGCAATTTAAAAAATAAATTTCTTTTGCGATAATTACTAGCCGTTCTGTCGTTGCGACTTGCGACATTCCTTGAGGGGACAAATAAAAAGTGCGAATAAAAGAAATGTGCCAAAGGGATGCAGGCAATTGGGTACAAATGAAAGGGCATCGGACTGGGCACGGAATTAGGAAAACATTGGGACTAGTAAAGATGTGGAGTGGTAAGTGGTGTTTCTAGTTTTGGCGAATTTATTATATGAGTTTTAATTTGTGCGGATCGGATCTGGATCTGGTCAAGCATTTTGTTAAAGCTTCTGCGTGTTCTTTATTTATTCAGAAATATTACTATAAATAGGTAGAGTAGAGTTGGTACTAAACACAATGCAAAATTTGTTCGTTTCCTGTATAGACCAATCTTTAACCAACTCTTACAAATCTAATGAACTTCCGTTCTTCTCCGGAACTCATCGAACTTCATAATAGTGTCTTGGCGCTTTTCTGGTGGACGTCACTTTTGTTTCTGACTTTTGGGAGTTGCAGTATAAAGAATAGAGTGGTGGGCCAGTCCCAAAAAAACTAATGTGTAATGATTCCGTGCAAAATAAAAAAAAAAACAAAAAATCTAAAATAATAAAATAATTAATCTATACCTCATCTCCACCCCTCTTGTAGTCCTATTTGCACAGACTGCAATGGGCCAGCAAATGGGGTGTAAGAATTAAAAGGTGCTCAACTGCTCAGCGTTCTCCCAGTCGCACTGTCGCCCGTCTGTTCCCGCCTTTATTAGTTCACCGTGCCGAAAGCGAGATTTTTAAATGCAGAATTAGGCAAATATAAGTTAAACGTTGCGTTTAGCACTGCAATTTTTTTGGAGAATATGTTGCGTTGTTTACTGGGTAGTTAGTTTTTGAAAAGTTTATTATGAATAAGAAAATGGTGTTGAATTAAATAGGTGTCACCAAAGTAGCAGTGTTTAATCTTTGCAAAACATAAAAATATTCAGTCGAACTTCCACATTTTTTGTGCGATCAGCCAGTCATGCAGACTAGCAGTCTGTGGAATTCACTGCCGGTTTCTCTGTGTCTTAATTATTTTAATCTAGATCTCTTCAAAGTTCGAGAGAATCGGTTTTTTCTAGGCAAGAAAAAAGTCGTTTTCCTTTTTTGCATAGAGTTACTTAGTTTGATGTACAGAATTCTTGGTTGACGCCTTCGTAAGGGGTTCCTTTAAACCTTGTTTAAGTTACGATTTTGTTACTAGAAGAACTTTAGTTGTACCTAAGTTGTAAAGCATCATATAAATGTAATAGTCTTATGCTAATAAATGTCCAGTCATCATTATTTTCTTAACGCTCATAATATTATAATCAGCTCATAGTTAACATTGTGTCTCTAACGAAGATGGTGGCCGTGGCTTTAGTAATGAGCTCACGATCATAACTTGAGTCATCCTTGCATAGTTATCCTTAGAAACAATCACCTTTTCCTAACTATGTTGGGGTCAGTTTCCAGATAAACCGAGTGTAGCGAGCGATCAGCATTTCTTAACAAATGTATCATGATTTCTACCGAAAGACGTTCATTGCTGGGCATAGGACTCCACCAGATGTCGCTACATTAACTGGTCCATAGCGCCTCGCATCCAGCATGTCCCCGCAACTTCACCAGGTCAGCGGTCCACCTAATGGTAGCATTTCTTTACAAATGCCTCAAAGTATTTTTCAAGACCTGGTAAAAATCTAGACGACCAAACTCAAACTATCTTGGGGTCGGCTTCCATTGCAACTGGTTTTTAAAAAAAATTATAAATGGGCTTGCTCTTGACTTCAATCTTGCCCTAAGGGCAGAGATGATGTCGACGATGGAACGAGCTTACCCAGAAGAAGCCTGTTTACTCGCTTTATACACCTAAACTAATATTTTACATGTACCGACTGCCTATCTGACCTCCACAACCCAATTAACATTGTGTAATATGATACCCCTTGGTAAGACTGGTCCTCAAACTGTCGGGCCACTAAAATACCTACTTAGAATCTACTAATTAAATATTTTCTTTAAATACTGAGAATAACGCCTTCGAAAATCGATCAGATTCTGTAAACTATGGAATAACTCACCCAAACCTAACTAAGCACCTAATTCCAGTGCCAATAAAGTCTAAATTCCCATATCATAAAGCAGCATGCAGAGCCTCGCACGATATTTATGGCCACCATTACTTGTTACAAGGCGACGTGACAAAAGTCACACTTTATTAAAGCCTATTTGTTTTATCGAATAAATAATTTTATTGTGTGCACTCGAGTTAAAGTTTTATTTGTACTAGAAGGTTGGTTCATGGTTCCGTAGGCGGTTTTAAAATAGAACAGTGAACTAAATTATTTATAATCACTAGCTTTTGCCCGCGACTTCGTCCGCGTTTCCGTCGTTTTTCGTAAAAAAAAGTACCATATGTCCTTTCTCACGATTCAGTGGCGTTTTTTAGGTGGCATTGGGTATTTTATTTTTAATCGACGGTAACGGAAAGGCTGTCAGTTACCTAGGTAACAAAATAACCTACGATAGAGGTCCTAACTATAGCTACCTTACACTTAAAATCTAAGTGCCAATTTAAACTAAAATATTCTAATAGAATTATACCCAGAAATTTGTACAACTTACAACAAAAAAAGAAATGAAAATAAAGCTGAAACGCCTGTGCAATACTATCTACCTGTACCTACTTCACTTACAAAGAAATACCTATAACTACTATAATTAATAAAAGTATCTACGCTTTTACCTACATAATCATCAATCATCATCAACAGCCTATTAATGCTCCCACTGCTGGGATACAGGCCTCCTCTCTTTGAGAGAGAATGGGCTATAATCTACCACGCTTGCACAGTGCGGATTGGTAGATGTCACATGTCTTCGAATTTTTTGGTTCTAAGACATGCCGGTTTCCTCACGATGTTTTCCTTCACCGTTTTGAGAGCAGCGGTGATGAAATAAATTACACAAAGTAATGTGCCTGCCTGGGTTCGAACCCACGACCTACTGTTCGTAAGTCGGGGCCGTCACCACTGGGCCACCGCTGCTCTTACCTACATAATACAAAACTAAAATTGAACATAAATTAGCCAAAACTTACCTATCGGTATCTAAAAAACTATGCGTACTACTTCTACTTCTACTACCTTCACCTAAAAGGAAATAAAATGCAAACTATTAATAATTTGTAATTTGAGTGAATATTTAAACACTACCAAAACTACTAATACCTATTTTAGAAAATAACAACAAAAGAAATTCAAATAAACTATGTAAAGACTAAAAGTCGCTCTGATAAGCATTGTTTGTTAAAATCAATTATTGTCCGTCAATAAGGTCGAACGCTCTGAACGCATCAACAGCCACGACCCGTGTCGAGCGCGGCAACCGTTACACAAAAATAATCCTTATGGCATGATTCAGTATTCACGCGCGACGGCTTATTAGCGTATTTCATGTATAAGTTTGGTGTTTCTATACCGATTACTATGATTATTTTTTTATTGAATAGGTAATAATATTAACTTCTATTGATTAGGGATGAGTGAGAGTATTATAAACGTAAGAGTAAACAAATATAATCAGAAAGCTCCGAACTGCTAAGCTATCGGGAGTTACACGTGTTATTGTGAGTCAACCATAAAAGATAGACATATGCCGTTGTGGGATATTTTTTAGATAATTTTATGTAGAACATTTCCGTCATAAATGATTTCTATGTAGCTTTAACCATTAAGGCTGCACACGCGACGGAAGCTTAAAAAATGGAGCAACTTCTCCCGTTTTCCCAATATTTCCCTTCACTGCTCTGCTCCTATTGATTGTAGCGTAATGAAAAGTATACTATAATCTCCCAAGGAGTATGAAGAATAATTGTGCCAAGTTTCGTTAAAATCCGTCGAGTAGTTTTTGTTTCTATAAGGAACATACAGACAGACAGACAGACAGACAGACAGACAGACAGACAGACAAAAATTTTACTGATTGCATTTTTGGCATCAGTATCAATCACTAATTACCCCCTGATAGTTATTTTGAAAATATATATCATGTACAGAATTGACCTCTCTACAGATTTATTATAAGTATAGAAGATTAACACGATCTTTGCTGGCTGACTTTTGTGAACTACATCATCATCTGTCTAGCCAGTCTATTTCCAACAATGTTGGGGCCGGCTTCCATTCTAATCGGATGCGGCTGAGTACCAGCATTACAATTTGTATCTGACCTCCACAACCCACGTAGAACTGGGTACAGTAAGACTGGCTGTCAGACATTCGGGCCACTGACTACCTGCAATGACTGTCAAAGATAGAAGACACCAATTAACTCGGTATGTAATGGGGCGTCAACCGACCACGGACCAACCTAGGCAAGTAACTATTTATTCTGAAGTTTGCTTGTAATTCGAACTGTCAAAAGTTAGATTTCTTAACTTTGCATTCTTAATTTGACGGTTCTTACTTCGTTCAAATGTTTCTCCATTGCAAACAAATTGCTGCATATAAAGATACAAGTTTCAATGTGTGTAAGTAAAGCCAGGAGCTTTGAATTCGTTAGGGAATCCTGCTAACGTAACCAAACTTACCTACAGTTTTCTTAAAAATATATCCCGCCTCAGACAGGGCTTCAGAGCAGTAAGTCGGGAGTCTTCCTGCTCTGAAGCCCAAACACTCTATCAACATAATAATAACTAATCTAAACAATAAATATTCAATTATACCCTGTAATTTGTTATCAAAAATTTAACACATCGTCCAAGCCCCTGGGACAACGAGGGACCATTTATATTACCATAAAACGGGTATAAATACCATAATGCTACTAACTATTCTATTTATAATGTTTATAGCCTAAAGCGGTGATTAGGAGGGAGACGTGTGAGGTTCCGTGGAGGCTTTTCAATATTATGGCAATCAAAATTTAAATGTAGAATGCATCGGGGCTATGGGCCAGAGTCGTCACGCTGTGGGTGCCAGAAAATGGACGTCGTCGCTGAGGGAGGCCTAAGCAACGCTGGCGTGACGATCTAGAGACGTTTGTGAGAATTGGTCGGAGAGAAGAGGCGAGGGCTATGGAGGAGGCCTTTGCTCAATACTTGGTCATTAGAGGCTAACTAAAAATAATAATCAGTCCAAAACACGGCGACGCGTTTTGCACCTACAGTAGCCTCCATAAGCTCCTGGAATGTGCAAACAGCAGGACTGGCAGAGCACGATATGAATAAGAGCTGCATCGTTGATATGACTGAATTTGAAATTAGAATTAAAATACTTAGGTGGAAAAGAGAAAGTCATCTATGACTAGAGCACTACCGTTAAATGGTCAATTATATTGAATTGGTCCTTTCTCCCAAAAACTTTGGGAAATATAATAAAATAAATCCCAAATACAATACTTTATGTTGTTCAAGTAGTTTCGAAGTACAATATCACAAAGATTTAAAGGCATATCAACTGCACATTAAAACACCTTTATCCCTTTTTAAAAGTGAGAAGAAAAATTACCATTGTCACCTCGACTTTCGTTCGAAATAACTCCAAGGGAGGTAGCAACACTTTCGGACTGCACCATAATAAACTAAAGAACACGAATAAAACAATTGCAGTCATTAATTAACTGAATACACAAGTTATAAATTACTTTCGCCTTGTTACAGCCGATAGCGCTTCCATTCACAAATTATTCAAAATTATTCGAAAAACAAAACTGAGCCTTTGATTAATCGACGCCATTGCTTTTCGAGCTCCTTTGGATTTACAAACTTAATTTTACAGGCCAAAAATTGAAAATCACGCAAAAATGCACCTTAAGTTAACGACATACCAATTTCAAAAATGTATGACTAATGTTGTAATTCGAAAAACAAATTCGTAGTAAATGTAAGTGTGAAATCAATTCTAGGTTCAAAAAAGCTCAAATTCGAAAAACTAGTCATTGCGAATTAAGCCTTAAATCGATACAGGTAGGGTGTATTTTAATTGAGGTCTTCAATTTTGAGGTTATGTGTCAAAAGTTTGAGATATAAGCGCGCGCCGCCCGCCGGCAGAAAACGACTCACATAGATTACGTTCGGATTCACGCTGCGACGGCCGCGTACTTGTTTATTTGTTTATCCTTGTCTCTGGAACGTTTTATTTGTTAATAATTATTTTGATGTCTCTTTTAGTCGATGGTTGTTCGTCTTAATTTAAGTGGATTAATCTGTATTTAAAATTATCTTGATATTTTTATTAGTCACAAATCAATCGTTTTATGTGAATAGAATACTGATTTCAAGTAGGTAATTAAAACTTACACATTCCTACATAAAAAAGTCTTAATAATAATTTAAAAGTGGCAATAAAAAGTATGTAAACATTTCCTAAACACGTTTGGATACGCGTCCAAAAAAAAAGGCGCCATTTTTCTCCCACAAAACTCGCTAATTACTCTCCAATAACAACAAAAACCAACCATTATCAGATTTCGCTTTATTTATATCGTGTGTTGGTATCTTTAGGATAAACGGGGAACGCTGTATGTACACTTAATTAGTACAATCTTAACTTTATGCGTTCCAGATTGCTATGGTAATAGGTCCTTAGTGGTTGGCCGCCATAAGTGGCGTCCTTTCGATTTGTTTGTTGATTAGATAAATTTAATATTTACTTTGCGTGTATGAATATTGAGAATGTTTTGGAGTGAGCGTGTGCGTGATTTGTTAAAGTGAAGTTTTATTTTTAAAATTTGTTTTTAACACTTTGTACTGTACTGCCTGCCACTGATTTTTAACAGCTAACTTAATTTTAAGGAGTGTCCTTGGAGTTTTTTCAACGTCTTTCTCCACAGAAATCTACGTTTTGGAATGAACAACTAGCTTCAACTTTCTGAGTAACTAACAGACTCGTTGACAATTCGAAAGTGCCTGTAAATATTTTAACTGAAACAAAGTACTTGAAGATTGTTTTTGGGTTAGGTAATTTGGTGGTAGTACCAAGTATAATGTAGTAATAATAGTTCATATTTGACAGACATTATGCTGACGGCCTATTCCTAGGCCGGTTGTTAAAAGACATGATTTAAAAAATAGAAGAAAGAACTGCGTAAAAAATAAACTTTACTCCTAACTATTAATAATAATTTATTTTCTAGAATTAATTACAGCTGCCTTCTTAATCGGTATTTAACAACTCATATAAACATTATACAAGTCTAATATCAGCTTTTATTGCTACTTAAACTTAGAAACTGCAGTTATTTCAATATTACAGCCTTGCAAGTGTAAAATAAATACTATTTAATGCTATAACGAAGCTGTTTTAGTGTGTATAATTAGTTTTATGTGAATATTTAGCCTTGTAAGATCTTCTAGCTAGAGGTTACGCAGGATATTTGAGACTTGAAACATGATTTTTGTTATTTTTAACTTATGGTTAAACGTATTTTTTAATATTTTTGTGGAGCTGTTGTTTACTTGACTAAACCTAACCTAATCTAAAAAAATCAGCTTATGATAAATGTTCAATATATTTGGTATTGCCCCGTATTACAGAGAATGGTACCTAATCAGTACTCATCACTAATTCCAGTCAACTGTATTCAAACGCTGTTAAATCATTATCATTTTATTTAATTGGAGTGGGCGCAGCAATCTTCTTCTTTCATACTTTTCTATTACTCGTAATTTAATGAGACACCTCATTTTCAACCATATCATCCTATACACACAGTCCATTCATCGTTTCTTTAGTCTTGCTGTACCCATCCACATTCATACTCAAATATTTCCTCACGTCATGCTGCAAAAATTTGGACAATGCTGAACTGAAAACTAGAGGAGAATGACCAAAAGTCGTACCAAAAAATCTCATGTTTCAAAATCTAAATTTTATAGTAATTTTCATAATTTTTACGACATTATGCGTCACTAATTTGATTTTTGACTAGGGAATTTCATTTAAAGTATAAATGTATGAATATTGAATTACTTCCTATATATGGCGTTCATAAAACCGGTTCAAAAGCCGTTCTGCTCAATCTGTCAGTTGATTTTGACAGTTCAGCTGTCTTCACATCGGGGAGATTTCATTACAATTCTTACTACACACTACACGCTCCTCGCCAATCAGGAGCTGGAAACTGCCGACTCTGCTGTATTTCTGGGCATAACAGTAGATTCAAAATTACAATGGGGTTTACACATATCAAGCCTAGCGGGAAGGCTAAGTTCGGCCGCATACGCCGTCAGAAAAGTAAGACAATACACTGACGTTGATACAGCACGGTTAGTCTACTTTAGTTATTTTTCACAGCGTTATGTCCTACGGTATTCTGCTGTGGGGCAAAGCTGCTGATATTCAAAATATATTTGTTCTGCAGAAACGAGCGGTTCGTGCAATTTATCAGCTGGGTGCCCGAGTTTCCCTTAGAGATTTTTTTAAGGAGATTGGTATTCTCACGGTTGCTTCTCAGTACATCTTTGCCAACATTTTATATATTAGACAAAATATCCACCTGTACACTAAAAACAGTGATATCCACCACTTTAACAATAGAAATAAGCATAAACTACGCGCTCCTTTTCACCGGCTTCACAAAGTTCATAATTCATTCGTAGGGCTCGGGATTACATTTTATGATAAACTGCCATCTTCTTTTTTAGACTTGCCATTTAATGCGTTTAAAGCCAAAGTTTAATCTAATCTTTGTTTAAAAGCTTACTATTCTATTAACAACTACTTAGATGCTAAGAATAGTTGGTCGCTGAGTTGAACACAAGACAATGTTAAGTTCTTTCTCCAAAATTAGTTTACTGTTATGTTATGTATTTATTATTTTATTTTACATTGTTTATTGTTAGATACTTTTGTTTATCACTGATTGTGTCTGTAGTAAATCTTAAATTTAACTGACACCTTGCTATTGTATCGAGTCTGGTTCTTCTAACCAACCTAACAGACAGATGTGTGCTGGGAAGTTTGTTCCGCCACTTCTTCTTTCCAGCTTAACACTAGGAAGTGTCGATGGGTGGGCGTTTTGAGGGACTGTCTTATAAAAATGTAAATAGTAGAGTAAAGTAAATTTTTGACGTTCGAAAAGTGCTGATTATCAGCCTAGTTTGAATAAATGACTTTTGATTTTGATTTTACTTACTTGGTTTTGAAGTTATTGTCGATTTTATAAAATTACTCTGAAAGTCTGTTTTTGTTTACAAAAAGAACTTTTGTAAGAGTTATTATGATAAGTGTAGACAATAAAAAACCAAGTGTGATTTAAGCTTGGTATGGGATTCCATATAACCATGAACATTGTCTTTTAACAGTTATTAAAAAGAAAAAAAAATACATACACACGAACATATTTTGATTTTTAAGTGTATGATATTCACGCGTTTGTTTTTGGCATGTCATGAAATAATAATTATAGAAAACAAACGCGTGAATATCATACACTTTAAAATCAAATTGTTTCATGGTGCAGTCAAGTGCTGTATCGATAATTTCGAACGTAATCTGTCATCGAATGAATCGAAACATAATCGAACGATTTCGCCACACGCAGCCAATCAGACGCACCGATGAGATCCGATGTAAGGACGCGGTGTGAGATGTGCGAGGTAGCGATTTAGACTTTGTTCTGGACGTAACAAAGCAGATTTTGCTAGCACTATGATTCTTACGAGGTATAAATAATACACAATAGATATACTTTTCTATCAATCTATACAAATAAATAAGACTAAAATATCTGTTATCAAAATAACATATTTTTAAAACGCTTTTAACAAAAGCACATTTTATTATTGTCGTTTGTCTGTTTTTTCCGGCTAATCTCCGAAATGGCTGGACCGATTTTAACGGGACTTTTGCAGTTATCTGTTTTTATCATATGTAAAAGTTACGTGCAAAAAATGAAAACTCTTGTAATTGTAAACAAAATCCGTTTAAAAATTAAAACACATGAAAGAAATGGTCCTTTAATGGTCATTTTGTCAAAGCAAGTTACTGTTTTTCTCCTTTAGCTTCAAACATGAAATATTTAAGACTGCATGAACCCAAATCCATTTTCATCGTACGAATTAATAAAAGCAATTGTTCTGACGCAATTTCCGATCGCATTATTCAAATTCAATTGCTCATAAACAATCTGAAATCCCAATTCGCTTCCACTTCTCCCTTACACCACCTTCCTCTCAATATGTAGCCAGAAACGCGCCGCCCTGTAATTCCAATACTTACGAACATTACCCAGAGATCGCACTATTATAATGTATTAAGGAATATTATTTTATGGCCAGCCCGACGCGTTATAGCCGTTTTGTGCGCGGCTAAAAATACCGACAGCGAGTAACCACCTTTATGGGTATCGATATCGGTAATAGTGTGCACAAATTATGCACGTCACTAATTTTATTTGTTGAATTTTGGTATGGGGGTAATGAGTTATTTTGACGAAGAATTGTTAATGCTACTTGTAGTACTGGGTGTAACGTTAAACTACCGTCGAAGAGTGATCTAATATAAAAAAAAAAAATCACATAGTCGAAATAATGGAGTTGGCTGATGTGGCAGCAGTAACCGTGAAAAGCGTAGCGTTATTTTTGACGCTGGACGCTCACGCTTGCAGCACAAAGCGACTTCACTTGGAGCGTCGCATTTCGTAGCCCTTGGGTAATACAGGCAACATTCATTACCTACTTAGCCCGCCATAGACTGGTCGGCTAAAGCCTTCCAGAAGTTCGTGGCACGCAATGTCTATTTCAGTTCCCTATAGAACTTTTGATACCTGTATTAAGCACTAAGTTCAGGCGACCCTAGGTCCACGCAACTTGCTTTTTTTCTCTCACTATATTTTTAGCCGACTGCGGTGAGGTCTAAAACGAGGTTTATATGCTTGATTTCCAACTGCCATATAAAAAAAGCAATGTCATTTGCCCATTCCAAGTGTGATTGCCACAGCAATGACATTGCAACTGAGTCACAAATAACGGTCGGTACTTATTAGATCTTAAACATTAGTTTAGTTCACATGTGAACGTAATATCAACTGTTTTCTCAGTATTTTGGCAGTATGGGTCATAGTTTAGTTGACATTTAGACCATTGGTCTCTGACTTTACTAATGTTTATTGCTTATAGTTGTTGCAATTTTCGGCTTTATTGCTTTGAAGCAGTTTTTCAGTGTCAGTCTGTTTCCTCATGTTGTGAGAGTATACGAGGTCTTCATTCTCCTCATAGTCGTAGCCTTCAAGAAGTCGTCATCACCAAGCTTTTGGTACATCAAAGTGATCCTACGCACAAATTCTCGCTCGGAACCGACTTTTTTTAGAGTTGATTATAATTTATTACGTTTCTTGCCCAATAATCAATTTCGTTTTACGTCAAAACTTAATGTAACGCTCTTAATACATTGTGCTGATATATATACATTGAAGAGAAAATAATCCAAGAAACTATTTTTTTGATTGGCAAATTAAAATATAGCACAATGTATACTTGCGTGTTCTGATGTTGTGTCCGTCTGTTCATAATTACAGTATACGTTTTCATGAACTTCTTGTAGTCTTCAACGCAGATAACTTTCCTATAATTTCTTATACTCTTTCTAACAGTACAGTCGTGTTCACAAGCGTTTTAATGTAATGGTATAATCGCGCACAAACAACTTTATAAGCTCAGTGGTGCAGTTGTCTTAATTTATGTTACGTAACGTTCTGCTCAGCTTAGCTTTTATTACAGTTTTGTTCATAAGTGTACTTGTATAATTATACGCAAGGAGAATGTTTTCTTGTTTTATGAAATGGTTTTTCGTATTTAAAATGTCACTTACGGGATATCTTCCGTGATTTTTAATTCACGAAAATCACAAAAGAAAAATCACGGAAGATGTCCCGTAAGTGACATTTTAAATATAGTTATGAACCGTGAAAGCTTAAAACAGTGTTTGGTTTTTCGTAAGTTTAATTAATGTAGTGATTTATTCATTTAGACAGCAAATGAAGTCCTAACTTCATAAATCAGTTTGTTGTTTATTTATTTTGTATAAAAAATTGAATGTCGAAATAAAGAACCGTGACGAGCTATTTCCACGGAAATTATAATAAAAACTCAGTACTTCACTAATTAATTACTTATTGGAATAGGGGATCGGACTGGGTCAAAATAATTATGATTCTGTTTAGTCCGTAAGTTAGATTATCGAAAAATATTGAATACGCGTGTGTTTTTTTGTTTTATCAAATCAATAAAAAATGACGAAGATAAAACGCGTCAAAGATCATGGAGTGGGGCTTGAAACGTCACTTGAAGGTACAAAATGTACTATCTTATGACGTCACACGAGTTTTCGAAGCACTGTATCGTCTTCATTTTTCGTTTACTTACGTGAAAAATTAAAAAATACGTACCCAATAATTTTTGGAAATCTATCTGACGGACTAATTAGTGTTTTATGTCCGATCCCCTATTACATGAATGGTACATTAAAATACAATTTTTCCTATTGGAAAAAGTATGGTAGAAGACTGGAATAGAGTGTACAGACACCAGAGTGATTAAGCTACCCGAATTTGTCAAATGTTCTCAATCAACCTTTAGGCCTAATTGTAGTAGCTTGATGTAATAAATCTGTAGGTAATTAAATTCAATTTTACGTAAAAATGTTTGAAATAGAAGAAAAAGGTCGAAGTCTAGTACAGAAGTCTTTACAAAAAGTTTAGTTTATTCGCAAAGAACTTCATGTTACGTGAAGGCATGACTTCCATATGACTGATGCATGACTCACACTGGCCATACAACCCATACACAATATATTTCATAACCTCGATTACCCACAATAATTTCACTATCGCGACGGTACAATCACACACAGCTTTACAACTTTTTCACACGATAGTTTCTATCTTTAATAAGTACAATCGTGTTCACAAGTGCTACGTACAGTCGCGCACAATGGCGCGCGCGCACGACTCGAGGTGTGAAAGGTTATGTTGAATGCGCGCGCGCAACGGATTATGAGAATTATATCGTCGACTGTGATTTTACGCCGCAAACGCGTAAAGTTTGTGGGTTGGATGTTATGTGGATGTTTCTTGTGTTTTCTTATATTTGTATACCTATAGATTAATATTTGGTAAAAAAAAACCTAATTAAATGTCACAAATTATAGCTCCAAAGGCAACTTTCCAAGGAATCTTTAATCAGTACTCAATAAATAAGTTATTAATTAACTTACCAATACTGGGACAATCAATTTGTTGAAAAATGAAAATATTTTTTGAAAACACCCTAATGACTCAATAGTCTAGGACTCTAGGCTTTCTGACCAAAACACTTGAAATAAAAGCTCACAAATCAAAGTTTTTTCTCTTAAACCACCTCCGAACCGCTACTATACTAGTCCCTCAAGTCCAATTAAAAAAAAACGTCACCAAAAACGGCATGATCTACAACAAAAACACAGCAACACCATATCCTTATATTTCTTGTAGGTACACTCCGAGCCATATAATCATACATACACAGTTATTGTTTTTTCCCTCTACTAATAAGCGGCCGGCCAGTCATTGATACAAAATTATTGATTGTGCAGGCTTGCGATAATCCAGCGTAGAAATAAAATTATTTTAGCTTTAGTACACATATTGGGATTGATTTACAGTATTTCAAGTGCGAACAGAATTGAATCGGCTCATATATAGGTTAAAGGAAAAAAATGCTTCTCTTTTGCCATAAAAATGACACAAAACGAAAACAAATTAACCCAAAAAATATGTATGGGGAAAATATGGGCCTCATTCAAGCAAAATAGCTATTGCCCAAGTTTCCAGGTTTCCATCACAGCATTTTGCTGAGTTGTATGAGTGATGGAGAGACAGCACGGGTTGGCTGCCTTCATCATCACCCACAGCCCGACTTCATCAACTGCTGGGTACGGGCCTCTCTTTGTTAATATCAAGCTCCACGCTCTTGTGCAGGCTGCCTATCCTACTCGAGAGTAATTCAAGGCTGTTGCAGATGAGAAGTTACGTTGTATGTGTGACCCGCCTCTTACAATTTTGGAGGTTGTCGGCAGTTTAACCGGGCTACCCTGTAGTGCCTTGAGACTGAGGCTTCCAGCCAGGGCAAGGACTTAGTTGGTTTACTGGTAATCTATATACTGTGCTCTACCACAGTTATACAGGGCGGATGTGAGAAACGGGTGATGATTAGATTAGTTTTGAAGCATCATCTGCTAAAGTTGAAGATAATAGTTATATGGGTGTGTATAAGTAGCGAAAACTGGTTGAGTCCATGGTTATTTCTACGCCTATGAGTTTTTTTGTGCACCAGCACTTTGCCGTTAGAACTATCATTTCACACATGTTGTTTAGATATAATTTATTATTACAATAATAGATCCATGGCGCATAAGCTAATAGCTGCTAACTGGCATATGAATTCTAAAGATAGAGCCACTAGTGGTCTCTTCAAAGAGGTTAATATAATAATCTGGAGTCACTATACTCGGACGTAAAAGGAAGATGTTGAAAATGCAGATGTTTTTAAGACCCTTCTTCGATACCATTTCGAGTCTTTTCCCAACTACGTTAGATTCGGTTTTCAGTCTAATCAGATGCAGTTGAATGTAAGTATTTTACATGGAGCGACTGCTTATCTGACCTCCACAACCCAATAAGGACTGGGTAATATGATACCTTTTGGTAAGACTGGTTGTCAGACTTTCGGGCTACTGACTATCTGTAATACCTGTCAAATATCTTCTAATGAGAGGCGGCACCAACGGGCGGCTGAAATAATTGTGTTATTATTTTGCCACGAGCTTCTCTCAAGACAGTATCAATACTATTGCATTCAAAATACCAATCCCACAACAAACCCTGTTAGCAATAGCAATCGCTCTCGGCAACCGGTCGCTACCGTTACTACAGTTGCCATTGCCACCGCACTACAGAAACTACTGTTGTCCATAATACGATTGACTACACAACATGGGCTTGTGGTTTCACTTACACAACGAAGAAATTACGTAAATGTCCGTGGATATAAGTTTCGTATGGGTATTGCTATTGACCACAGAGTACAGAGTTACGAATTGTCAGTGTAGTAGGATTTGGTTGGTTTTTGCTGTACTGTATTTGAGTGGGGTGTGGTGCCGTTGCAAAGGTCGGCTGTCATTCCGATTTATTGCTCGAGGACTACCGGTAAACTATACATAACATCACGCCTGGAATTCCCGAAGGATAAGACAAAGTTTTACCTTATAGTACAGACGGCTAGACATCAAGCTATACATTTACAGTTTACGCTGATCTCGCACTGTATGGAAATCCTATACAATGCGAAACCAGCTTATACTGGAAATGTATAGCTTGATGTGTAGCCGTCTGTACACCCACTCATCGCTAGTTTTGTTTAAGTTTCAGTAAAGTAATAGGGGGCGAGCCTATTGCCATCAACTGGACACAAATCCAGGCTCCGTGGCTCCTACTGAGAAATTCAGTTTGTCCGACCTGGAAATCGAAAACAGGACCTCATGTACAGCAGACTTGTACTGTCAAATCTCATTTTTATTTTAACACATTTAAGATGATTGATAGAAAATAATGTTACTGCATTCATAATTCAATAATTAATTAGAATTCAGTACTTTACTTACTAAGCTGTTTCTCAAACACCACATTTCCAAGCCCACTGCAACTTTGCAAGTACAAAGCCTTCGCAATTCGCTAAATCAAGAACAGCTCCCCTAAGTAGGTGTCAGGTATCTTTTAGAATATTTATCTTAATCTTATCGTCGCGCGCGCAGTAATTGGCGACTAATTGCGTTTCGTTGTAATCACAGCGTGTAACACTTAGCTGCCCGCGAGTGTTGGCATACGCAAATGTCTGTTTGTTTTGGGATACATGTGTCAGTTTACTTCTTGTGACTGATGTTGTGGTGTTTTTGTGGGGGTGTTCTTCTTAGCGTGTCGATGGCAAATTTCAGTTAAATCGTTTTGGCCCAAAATTCAGCTATGCGAGCTCCACTCCACGTGGGGGTTAAGGGTCGAGTTGGTTGTAATTTGACTATTTTAAGTTCCAAATGTGTGTTTTGTATTGATTACTTGCTTCGATGAAGGAAATCAGCATGCCTGAAATATATTTCTCGATGGCATACCAAGCTATGCCAGCCAATTTTGTTTTTGCTTAACAATTGTATTTTTTACTTTTCCTCCCTAAATTATAATGTTCAAGTCTACTTAAACCTTTTTATTTCATTTAAAACCAGTAGATTTGTTACAGTTTGGTGTATAATATGCGTCAGACTGATGTCTTTTTGCAAAAACAAACCATGAATTAAGTCATTTTTAGTCAAACATCCTGTTAATTAGACTTTTTTTGATGTTTCATTTGCAATTAGACTCACCGTGTGCAACTAGAGAGCAAACACATGAACGTAAAGTTTGACTGTGTTTTGGTTTGTCATGACTCATGAGGTAACTGATGAAAGATGAAATATGGTGATCTAGGTGGTAACGTTCTTTCGGCAATATTTTACTAGTAATCATCATGTGGACACTGTTTATTTTCTTATTTTTATCTGCGAAAACGTGAACGTATTTTTAAAAGAAGGGGAAGGCAAAGAAACGAAGGATGAACTGTCTGCAAGATGATTTGGCTAGAAGAGGGGTGATTATTGAGATGATGACTGTGCAATAAAAATACCTACTGGAAACTAAAGACATGCTACACCAACCTCTGAGCTTTTTATAATGACAAGTTCTCTTCTGTCCCTCCATCCTCCATTGCGCAACTCATATTGCGCCAAATATCAATTAAACACATAATTGTTTTAATAAAATGACGTGTAATACAATAACGGCCGTGCCGCTTGTGTCGCCCTCTGCCGGCGAATATTGTAATTTTATGCAATAAACCAGCGCGAGTGTCGCCAACGAGACAAACGTGTTCCGAATTTGAAAATTTAAATTTGTAACATGACGACAATATGACGTTCTAGGTGTGACTGTTTTGGCTGAAATTCGATGTTTTGCTATTTTTGGGATTGTAGATACAGCATGATGTCCTAGAACCTAAAATTAACATTAGACATCTACCAATCAACCCTTACCGGATCAGTGTGGTTGATCACGGCCCATTTGTGTTTGATAAAGTCGCTTTAAAGAAAAAAGGCTGTGTAAAGAATGATTATGGCAAAAAAGGAGGTGTCTGATCAGTTGATGAGTAGGTAATAGAGAAGAATGAAAGAAAAAGACATCCGACCCCAAATGAATTAGGCGCCTTTATAGAACTTAGAAAAAGTTCTTTAGAACAAAAATTATGTTGTGACCATTTTTCTTTCCTGGCAAGTGTTCCAAATTACGCAGTAATTAAGATTTTCTTTTGTTTCATTACGTTATCTTTTGTGATTATTATTATTTATTCTTCGCATTTGATCTACCGAAATCTGGCAAAATTGTTTTATAATTAAAAAATAAGATAGCACACAAGCCTACCATATTACTATTTGTGTCTCATATACCAACAAACTAAATATAACACACAATCCATTTCCATGGTATAGAATTAGTGACGTAACAAGCGTCACGTGCGTTCTATGGCTGCAAGTTTGTTGTTCGGCAAACTTCGGGGATGGTCGGAGCGGCTCGGTTCAGGGGTTAATGGTAATTAACCGTTTTAGTGCGGTTATGTGGGTTACCGTTGTTAATGCTTGTTTGTTGAGGTTTTTGATGGGCGAATGAATTTTTTGGTTGTATTTAGTTGAATGGAGATCAAGAGCTTAATTAAAGTTCCTGTGGGTTGTTTATTTTTCTGTGTGCGAGGACGGCAAAGAAGTAGCCTAAGGATATACTTACACAACTGCAAATACGTCACATGAACCTATTTATCAAATTTTATTTGGAGATATCAATTAAAGTTTGGTTTCACTTCAACCCTATATGAGTTTTTGGTATGGTATCTGTGTAATACACACAGAGACTCAAAACATCACCTTTCTAATCGATTAGGAGCCACCAACCTCCGTCCAGACGGGTGTTGTGTCTGTTGGGATAAAGTCATAAATCGCGGAAAACTTTTAACTGCGCGATTCAAGAAGTTGATGCTAGTTCTTCACTTGGGCATAGAAGGCGCAATAGATCTTTTTGTACATGTAGTTGCTGCAGCATCAAATTCAAATTTAATCGTTTATTGCAGTCCATACTGTATAGAACTTTTTGTAGTGCCGCTACAAGCCAAATAGAGCTTTAATTTTACCCTGTACCTATAGTTCGAATTCCGGTAACAATAAACGCAGTTCCATTAAAATTTTATCCCGCGCCCTCTTTTCAAATAACTCATATGTGCAGCTATAGGCACAAATTCCTTAAAACTTCATATTTAACTTCATATTTTCAACCATGCAGCGAAATTCTATATTTATCACCTGCATCAGCCAAAACTTAAATTCAAACAGCGCTAAAACGGAAAGCCATAGATCCAGCGTTGTTGAACGAAAATTGATAGGGCTCAGTAAAAATTGATGGTCATCATTACCGTGTCGACAAACGTTCAGGAGCGCGTTATAAAATGCAAAGCGTTCGACGGGTGTTGACAATTGCACTACGTAGGGCCGCCATCTTGGAGGTGCTGTGTTCGAATTTTGAATTTGTACTAGGACTATGAGACTGGCGATATTTCGGTTATAAGTTCTTAGTATGACCACGCTTCTAAAAAATTTGAATATTTTTGACTGTGCTGTTTTTAGTGGGTTCTGTGAATCATCATCAGCCTATAATGTTCCCACTGCAGGGACTCAGGCCTCCTCTCTAGGAGAGGGATGGGCTATAATCCACCACGCGGGCCCAGTGCGGATTGGCAGATGTCACATGTCTTCGATTTTTTGGTTCTAAGACATGCCGGTTTCCTCACAATGTTTTCCTTCACCGTTTTGAGAGCAGCGGTGATGAAATAAATTACACAAAGTAATGCGCCTGCCTGGGTTCGAACCCACGACCTACTGTTCGTAAGTCGGGGCCGACACCACTGGACCACCGCTGCTCTCCAATTCAATTGTTCTGTGAATAAGTAATGTATGTTATTGTTGGACGTTCAGCATTCAGAAAATTATCAAAATATTATTAAATTCATAGGTTGCGATTTGTAATTTAATGTGGGCCAATTTGACTTATTATACTTAAGAACCTAGTTGTATTATCTAGATATAAATATAAAATATCCTGCAAGATTCCGCAAATTACATCGCAGCAAACTGGTTCCCTCAACCTGTTGGCGATGCATAAACCTATAAGTAGTGAACAAATTAACCTAATTCGATAAGTTTGCGATAATTTATAGCTTCAACGTAGTTTGTACGAAAAGTTGTTCTTATGAATCACATACTTGCCTTCAGTCGAAAACAATTGGAATATTTAAGTCTGAATTACAGCAAAAATATGCTTGATTCACTTGATTGGGTTCCGTTTTTATTCAGCCATTGTTTTTAATCGATTCATTGTGATAGCAAACTTTTTTCCCTATCACCGGCCTTCTGACAGCCCTGGCAGAACACGGCGTTCCTAAACCGAATTCTATTACTTTTTATGTTCGTTCGAGTTAGGAACACGTTGTAGAATAACACCTTGTGAGTTTGAATGTGATTCCAAACTGTTACAGAATGAGTCTTCGTTCTAAATTCAATTTGCGAATTGCGATGTCTTTGCTGGAGTTTTTGGTATTTTTTTTTTTATAAATGATTTTGGCTTAAAGACTTTGTATCCAAATACAAAGTCTTTAAGCCATTTTGGTATTTATGTTTGGACTACTAACAGATTATTCGAATTTCTGGGAAATTATCGAGCTCGATCACTATAAATTATATTTGTACAGGAAATCTCTTGCAAAAACAGATATTTGTCTATAAGTAATCAAGTAATCTTTTATCAGTATCTTTCATAGCAATTTGACATTAATCTTGGGGATCAGAGATGTAGGATATTTACGTTTTATCCAAAAAGGTCATACACGGTGTTTATTAAGATGATGCTGCGACTTCGATAGAGCCTTTATTTCCTTAAGAATACTTCTTCAGTTATGCTAGGAGTCTCTCTCAGGGATCGCGTCCGAAATGAGGTGATCCGACAGAGGACCAGAGCTGTTGTCGATATAGCCCACAGAATGAATAAGCTGAAGTGGCAGGAGTCCGGCCATATTAGTCGCAGAACCGATGACCGTTGGAGTAGGCGTGTTCTTGTCGGACGCCCTCAGGGTCGGTGGAGCGATGATCTACGCAGAGTGGCGGTAGCAACTGGATGAGAGTTACCGAAAATCGAGCTGAGTGGCGTAAGATTGAAGAGGCCTATATATCCAGCAGGTATAGGCTGACTGATGATGATGATGACTTCTTCTGTTTGATTTGGAGGTGATTCACTTTAAGGGAAAAGCGGCAGAGTACCTCGAGAAATTAAATTGTTCTTACGTTTTTGCAATTTGTAGGTCTGTAACAAAAAAAAAGGTGTATTTATTTATATCACAAAATACAACCTGAATGCAATTTTTTTTTATCTGAATCCATAGTACCTACACTGAACAGATAATGAACTCTGTACCTTCATACCTTTTTAATAAAATATTTTTACACCTTCCATATTTTCCATTTAATAAAACGTTTCATCACGATTTAATAAGCCTTGGCGGTACGATCAGCGATCTCTTAGATTATTGTCAGACATACGCGTGCGAGGTATTTTATTAAAAAGCGCGGGTCGGAACGCGCGCCATATTGGCAATAGACAAACTTATGAGAACTTTACAACGAATATGTGCGGTATTTGTTTTTTTTTTGGGAATTTATAGATGTTATGGATGAAGATTGAGCGAGGGGCATTGATTAAATTATTAGGGAATGTATTTTTTTTCCATAGTTGTTTTGTGTAGCCGAAAGGAAAATTAAATAAAAGATTTCCAATAAAAAAAAACCCTAGTTTCTATAGTTTTCAGACGATGATTAAATAATTATGGTTAATTGTCACGTGTCTAATTTATTAACAGTATCATCCTAATTCTCATCCCTTTAGCACAATCTATTATGGGTCGCCTCAGCGGCTTCTTTTTCCATAGTTCACTATTACTCAGCATCATAACAGACTCTTTCTTACCATAATATCATCCTTCACACAGACCATCCATGGACATGGAATAATAAAAGGGTGCTAATTAAACCGGCTTCTTTTTAATAGCATTATTTGCATCTAAAAATCTAACTTGCCTTCTAAATTACTAAGTCAGCCACAATTAACGAGCATCTAAATAATACTATCTTAGCCACAAGTTATCTTTTTTAAAGCCACTCTAAATACAACTCAGCATCGTGATTATTTTTTAGCATCTAAATTTGTAACATGAATTCAAACAGTAAACTTCTAAAATATTATTATATGGCATCAAAAAAATATTCAATTAGCTTCTAATTTATTAACTCAGTACGTTTAAATTATAACTCATGCCACATTAACTGAGCATCAAAATTTAATTAAAATTGTCATCAAATATTATATTATAGCCACTAATAGTATGTATAAACTCCTGTCGTGTCATCGAAAGGCTTAATTACAGAAGTTCAGAGTACTTAATGACCTATATATTGAAGTTCAGAGTATCGAATGTCCTAAAGATCGATTTTATTTACATGTTGTGCTACAAAAATTATCGTCAGAATCGCTTCAGAACTTCATTTTTATCGGAAAACTAGACAATAAATTGTGAAAACATTTCTGCAAGCAACTCGGAAGTAGCGCTCGCCGGCCGCTGCCGCGGCACCGCTCGCTTCGCTCGCTCGGCTCGCGCGCGTTTGTTCACAGTTTTAACCTAACCTAACCTATTTCCCTCAGTTTACAATAACGAATCATACAGTCTGCCTGTGACTAGTCAATTAGACAATGGTAAAAACATTTCTGTAACTAATAGGTATTTTTAACGTAAATATAATAATCTAAAGTATATCAAAAGTTGACATTTCATATATAATATACGTTGGCGCTCTCTGATTGGTGCAAATGGCCGGTCGCTGTCGTCTCGCGCGCTCGCGCCAAATCTTTCTGTTGCTATTTTCACGATAAAAGAATGTGATGTATTATTTTACATGCGAAGTTATAATAAATGATGTTGACTACGGTCGCTTCATTGATATTTTTTTGAGGGCCTTGTGTTGAAGCTGTAAAATGTAAAATGGTGGTGAGATATAAATTCCGTGGCTGAGTTAGTAAATTAGGTGCCTATGTATAAATAACAAGGACAAGTTAATATAAATGTTGATCGTCACTTGATGCTTTCTATAGAATATTTAGTGGGCGTTGTAAAGAAGACGAATTAGTATATTAGAGGCTATATAATTTTCCCGTGGCTGAGTTATAAAATTAGAAGTTTGATCCTGTGGCCAATTAAAAAAACTGTGGCTCGATTAATTATTTCTCATAATAAAAAAAATCGTTAAAGAGTCATCAATGGCCTAGGCACTAGTGAATCAAAAAGCTGAAAGACCATTACCTACAAGTTGACCTTTTTATGAAATTAGTTCACTTTTCGATCCAACGTGGAAAGAAAACTACATCCCAACAAAAACATTCTGTAAAAAACTAGCCAAGTCTCGATAGAGCTGCTTGTTTATCTCTAAAAAGTAATGAAATCTAGACAAAGTCGAGCCAAGTCTAAGGTTCCTTATTGCGATTTCTTTATTATTATAGTTAATGTTGTGTGACTTTTTTTTTTTTGAAATTAAGTACCTATTGTTATTTTTTTTTTTTTAATTTTCGATTATCCTACTTTTTATAGTTTTCCCTTTATGTGGCCATTAAACCCTCACTCTGTACCAAATTTCAGCTCCCTGAGTTTATGGGAAGTACTAGTTCTATTTTGATGATCATGAGTGAGTGAGTGAGTGTCATAAATGCGAAACTTTGCTTTCGCTTAACTTCGGAACTAAATGACCTACAGACTTGAAACTCTTTATTTTAAGTGTGATTTTATAGCTTACTGGATGACGAAAATTTCAGCGTTCTGGTCTTATCCAGAGGTTCTCAAATAGGGGCCTGAAAATGCGCCGAAATGGTTCCAGTAAAGGATGGTACGGCAGTGTTTGCTTCGCGCTCGACTCGGCGGGGGCACTGCCGTGCCCCCCGATAATATCAACGCGAACGCGTAAGTTTGCATCGCCGCAGTTCCGCTGGCTGTAATGTTGATCGCATCGCGCATACTGATGACTTATTATCTCTAGGGTTGGTAGAGTTTTGACATACAGTATTGACGCCAGTTCTTAACCTTTAAACATGACAGCCCAAAAACAAGAAAGAATGAACGCTTCTGAGTTTTGTCATTCTAAACTTGTAGATACAAATACGTAAACCTATGCGATGTAGGTACCAACTTATTAGAATAAAGCCTTTGCAGTATTTCACGTAATACAGGTTATTATAATGTGAATGTAAATGGTTATAAGAGTAGAGGAAGACCAAAGAAACGATGGATGGACTGTGTGAAGGATGATATGGCTAGAAAGGAGGTGACTGCTGAGATGACGAGTAATAAAGAAGTACCTATGGAAGAAGTAAATAAATTGAGATAAAGGCAGGAGAATGATAATGATTTCTCTCATTTTTGGATAATATAGTGTCGGAATTATTGTTATGGTCGTAATTTTTTTTAAGTTTTGGGGTTACGTTCCTGTCAACCCTATTCAGTTCCCGGGTTCGGGTGCTCATCGAGAATGCCTTTTTACTGACACTTGCAGACGTTCTCAACTTCTTTGTATGACGTAGTAAACATTTTCGCTATAATGCTGTTTATTTATATATTAAAACTTTCGGCAGGACTGCCTCGTTAGTCTAGTGGTCGCAAGCGCGACTGTTGAGGACAAGCCCGCCACACTTCCCAAACCACTGTAACTCCTGTTAGCCAGAATCAACAGTGGCGACCACAAGAAAAGCGCCGAGACAATGAAGCTCGACGAAGTCCCAGAGAAATGATTTAACTGTCTTGGATCCCGCAACGAAATTAATCAGAAAAGAATAGCGGAGGAGTAGGAAAAAAGGACTGTTGAGGACGAGTTCATTGATTCGATTCCCGAGTAGAACAAAGTGTTACTGAGTTTATCAGTCATGAAGCAGCCACAGGCTCTAGATTTGTATCCGGTTGAGTGCAATAGGCTCGTCCCTTATGAAATGGGACTTAAAACGACATATCTGGCAAAATGTTGGTGTATTATTGGGTACAACTCTGCCTAACCCTTTTGAGATAACAGGCTTGTCGTCATGACTTTCAACTTATGTGAAACCTTCCTAAGCCAAGTGAAAGATCACGAGGAGACACAAGACATAATTACGAACACAAATAACTAAAACATTGACTCCTAAACCTCGTCGAAAAGCCATTAACTAGAAACTCCTTGAGACCAAGCCATAAAGCCAACAATAAGGAGATAAGCAGAGAAATCGCTTGTACCAGTTAACTCAGCAGAATAGCAGTTCTGCACCTTGCTCATTGACTGTGCAAACGCACAATGTGGTCAATAGAATATTGTGTATGCTCCATTATAGGACATTGGTCTGTCATGGTAATTATTATGGATAGTGGTATTGTGGATAGATATTTAGAGCGGAATTCTTGTTGAGGTGAAGTGGGTAGTAAGTTTGTAGGTAGTTTTAGTGTCTATAATTAGATTTCGATTCTCTGCCCGTATCCCCATTTATTTAGGAATGGTGTAGCATCTCTTCTTCCACTCGACCTCCTTTTATACAGATATGAAAGTAGGGCGGCTGATAAGTTCGCGGCCTAGGGTACTTAATGAAAGAAAAGTTTAGTTTTATCATTTTTATTTTTCAATGTAATCCCCTCAAGTGAAATACACTTTGTACAACGTGAATACAATGCTTTTAAACCATTGAAATAATATTTTGAAGATTTCTCTTGAAAATGGCTCTCCACGGCCGACTTCATCTCATTGTCATCCGAAAATCTTCACCCCCGTAACTCCTTTTTCAATTTTGAAAAAAGGAAAAAGTCACTAGGAGCCAGGTCCGGACTATATCGTGCCCTTACTTCAAAACCCAACTAACTGTACAAAATGTAGTTTCGAGAAAATCGTGTTTAAAGGTTCGAATCGTAAAAATTCTATTAAAATACTTGATAAAGAGGCGAGTATGTGTATTTTGATTTCTTATTGTATTCATTATTCGGGTGGTAAATGAAAAATAGCTTAATTCTCAAAACAAGTAGGAAAAATGAAGGATTGGCTTGATAAATGCTACAGATTAGTGGTTTTTCCTGTAGTCGCAATGTTTTGAAGAATAGAGTTTAGACAGCAGTTTTTTTATGAATTTAATTAAACGAAATATTTATGTTCACCTAATGGGTAATTGCTAATACTAAGTAGAAATATTAAGTCTCATTACTCAGTTATTAAATTGTTATTGTTAATTTAACGTGAATCATGACAAAACCACTTAAACGCAGATAGTATTTTTTCCTGGCGAGAAAAATTGCTTACAGTGCAAAAACATTGCTTTAACCGACACTTACTGGGTTTTGTCTGTTCTTTATTTAAAAAATCTCCTGATATGTTACCTTAGCTAAAAGCTAAATCCAGAACGGAGCGTCATCTCGGAAAACGGGTTTTACCAGTATGTAGATCTTGAAAAGGAGATGAGGAGAGATCTAACGGTATTTGTAACTCATTTTTGCCCATAAGTGACTTTAGTTGGTTTTCGCTTTAAGGGCACGATATGGGGGATGGTCCCAGTGGCTTTTAAGGCATCCTTCGCAACGCGAGCGGTGTGAACCGGCGCGTTGTCTTGCAGAAACAACGCTCCACGCGCCAATTTGCCACGTCTCTTCTGTACGACTGCTTCACGTGCCTAACCCAATAAATTTGGCGTAGCATTGACCATTCATAGTAGTTCCTTTAAGCAAGTAATCGACTAATAAAATTCCCTCGCTATCCCAGAAAATGGTCGCCAGAATCTTAGAGGCCGACTTTTCCACTTTAAACTTCTTTGGTGGTCTTTCTCCTTTTTTAATCCACTGCATAGACTCTTGTTTGGACTCCGGATCATACTGACTATTACTGACGAATCCAGGTTTCGTCTTCTGTCACAATGCGGTTACAAATTTTGTCCAAATCGCTCTGACACAACTCCAAAAAATCTTTACAACTCGTCAGTCGTCATTGTTTGTCAAGCGGTGTGAGCATTCGAGGTACCCAACGCGCACAAATTTTTTTCATGTGTAAATTTTGGTGTAAAATTTCTCCAATTCGCTCTTAACTAATCTGTAACTCTTCAACTATCTGCCACAATTTTATGCTTCGATCGGCCAATACAAATTTTTGAACTTTTTGAACATTTCCTTCGGTCACTACTGTCACAGGGCGGTCCGAGCGGGGGTCATCTTGACAGCTCTCTCTTCCTTGTTGAAAAAGCTAAGCCCATTTTTTTACCATGGAATATGATGGCCTGAAATCCTGAAGAACCGATGAAATTTCTTCAAAAATTTCTTTCGGCGGGTTTCCTTTTTTTACAAGGAATTTAATCACTGCGCGGTGCTCAAAATTGCGAGAATTTTCAGTTTCGGTCGACATGGTGTTGTTGCTTGTTCCAGGGTTGAAGTGTTAATGAACCTAATTGAACAAATAGGTGTTATTTAAACTATCAATTAGTGCCGCAAGTAGTGGTATCAGTAACAAGATGATACCTTATCGTTAAGTTCCTTAGGCCGCGAACTTATCAGCTGGTACATCTACGCGCAAACGAATAGTACATATTCAGTAAATCAGTAAATTATTCCAAAGCCCGCCACATATTAGAAATTGTTCAGCGACAATAAAAAAAATGCTAGTGCGTACATTTAGACCGTTTAGTTTTTGTATTTTTGTTGGAAAATGATGTTTATTTTTTAATATTGCCGATTGAATATTCTTATGTGGCAACCCGTTTGTATGTCGATGTCCCTTCCACCTGTATATTCTGTTCTGGGTATGTCCAGTTGACGAAAACATAAAAATGATTTAATTTAAGTTACAATAATGGACACGCGTAAAAATCTTTTCGAGTCCAGATGACGAAATAGTAAGTGATACTAATTTTGAGTTTCACCAACTGGACACACGTGTGTCCGGTTTCTTATGTCGAGTTGGTGTATAACCCATCCATTTGCGTTACATCACACATCCCTCCGATAATTTTTCTTCATTTCGTGGTGTAAGAACCAGATGAACGTATCTTCTTTTTGTCAATTTTACAGAAGAGCTAAAAAACTGTGTTTATTTTACTTCTTTGAAGATAGACGATAATAATAAATTGCACTAGTGAAAGAAGTATACAGAAATTCTCACATATTATTACAGAGTTCATAAATATAAAAAAAATGTTATTTACTTGCACTTATTATAAAAAATACATATTTATATTTCTTCAAAAATTGGTTGACGTACATTATTATTGATTTAGTGAAGAATTGACTTTACAGGTACGTCGTTTTGGCACATCGTGTAGGACCACTTTTAAGATCCATTTGTGAAAAAAAAAACGATTTTCGATTATTAGTAGATACGTTCATCTGGTTCTTACACCGCGATTTATGGTCAACATTCTGATCCATATACAGACAGAATCAGGTATGATAGAGTCACAGGTTTATTAAGTTAATTTACATGATGTATGAATGTTTATAAGGCAAAAGGAGTATGTAAGGATCGTAGCAGGTCTGTGGTTTCTGCTTACCCCCATGGGAAAAGGGCGTAGGTTGCATGTTATTTAGTGCGTATCGTTAATCAAACTCCATACTAATGTGTTTAATCCTAAAAGCTCATACTTAGCTCCTCATTTCTTCTAGCCTCAAAACAACCACCATTTTAGCGGTTTCCGTCTGTCATGTTCGGAGGCAAACCGTCAGTTATTAATAATGTAGGCGGCGGTTAACCGAGGCGTCGTGAATTATTCATTGATCATTGCCTGGGAGGTCGGCACACTGGGAAATGGTCTAGTTCAGTGGTTCCCAACCTGGGGGTAATTACCCCCGCGGGGGTAAAACAGCTATTCTCAGGGGGTAGCAAAGAATCTAATAAAATACGAACTTAGCTAATAAAAATATAAAATCATAGATCGAATCGTACTTAGTACTCTCTTCTAAGCTTTAAAAATTACTTTTCGAGGCGAGGGGCAAACATTTTCGAGCTCGCTTTTACATTTTAGCGTTCTCTTGTCTGAAGCTTCACGCATAAATCGTAAAAAAACTTCTCTAATTTGTGATTGATTAAAATGTTTTGTATTTGCAAGTTTTGTTTATATTGATAACATTCGATCGGTAACTATTGGCGTGGGTAAAATCAGTTTTTCTAATAGGTCACAGGGGTAACCATATTGAAAAGGTTGGGAACCACTGGTCTAGTTCAATGATGTATGGGTGAATGGAAGAGACTTTTTGAGGTGTTTGTGAGGTATGGTTAATAATTTGTGGTGGAAGAGCAAGAAACACCCTTTTTATTTGGGGTGGGTGGAAAATCATTAAATAATCCCTCCCGCTCTTGGGTAGGCGAAAGGGAGTGTCAGACTTCTACTGACTAAAAACCACCCATGTTCGTTGTTAGCCCTTTATGTCGAGGCTACGGTATCTTTGTGACCGACCCAGCCCCGACGGGGAGGAAGAAACACCCTTGACTTAGTTTTTTTTTAGTACTTACAAGAGTTGAGATTTTTGCAAAAATTTCGAATTTTCTGCAAAACTGTGAATTCACAGTTTCAAATTTTTACCTAAGCCCGTTTTTTTGTAGCTATAACCGGGTACCTTTTAATAAAAAAAATAGCACTCCGGGCGTGCCGGCAGAAGTGAAAACTTATTCAATATTAACTTTCAAACTCGCGTCAGGGTCACGCGATGCTGATCGAAAAATCTTACGCTTTTTCGATCAGCATCACGTGACCCTGACGCGAGTTTGAAAGTTTTTACCCATACAAAAAAAAGTGCTCAGCGCCGCTAAAGAAGTTTTCACTTCAAAAAAAGGTTAAAGTTCTGTCTTTTCACAAGTTTTTCAAAATAAAAGACGACCCCCGTACTATTTTTCATCAGCACAATGTTTTGGAGGCGTTACATTGAACCCTACAGAAAAACATAAATTTTCACCCCAAAAACAAAGTGTTTCATAATAATCATTTTGGCGAAGAGTTACTTACGGGTAGTTTTATCTACAGAATGAAAGAAAGAAAGAAAAAATATTTATTTAATATTTTTAAAGTAAATTTTTTTTTTTTTTTTGTATTTTTTTTTTTTTTTTTTTGTATTTTTTTTTAGTATTTTTTTTTTTTTTTTTTTTATTTATTTATTTTTTTTTTTTTTGTAGTAATTTATTTAATATTTTTTTTTTTTTTTTTTTTTTTTTTTTTTTTTTTTTTTTTTTTTTTTTTTTAAAGAAAAAATATTTATTTAATATTTTTTATTATACATATTTATGAATGCTTCAAATGCTTGTGTTACTTAGATTCAGTGGTCTCTTGAGTAGGTATGCTTTTACTTACACAAGAATCACTGCCATGGTAGGTATGCCAGTGGCTTGAGCGTACTTCCTATGCTTACCGTTTCCATTTCTCTACATCATTGTCCACCTAAGTGTGAGACCGTCAGTCAGACATCTAGGTACTGTGGTATCTCGATCAATAATGAGTCAACTCGCCCAGTTATATTTTTACATACATTTATGTTTACCATAGCCATGTGACATGAAGTTTTTATTTTACGATGAAGTGAACTCGGATGATTATCGCGACTATTTATTGAGCTTTTAATGTTTTTCTGGGAATGTTGGAATGAATTGGTAATGTTATTGTTTCTTTTATGAAAATTTTATATTGAAATCGTCTACTGGTCTTAGGTTTTGTTAATTATCGCTCTGTAATAAACTGGCTTATACTGTCGCCATATATAAAATATTGGTATTCAGCTGCATCCGGTTAGACTGGAAGCCGGATGATAAACATAAATACAGTTGGAGATTTCGTCACCGGTAATCGGTGACGGGTAGAATCACCCTCTTGACGATTGTTGGTGATTAAATCGACATTCTGTAGTATGAAATGTAGTTGATTTGTCATAAAAACTAATTTGCAAACAGATTAGTGATCGTTACTGTCCATTTTTCTCTGCCTTGCTTTGTAAGCTGATCATGTGCAGTCTCTACGCCGAGCTGCCGAGTAGTTGCTGGCTTTTCTTCACACTTCTCTTACTGTACCTGTTAGCCTGTGTCATCCCACTGCTGCGCAAAGTTTCCCAATGTCCTCCGAAATCGATCCTGGGCCAACGTGGACCCCTATCCCGCCATCTCTTGCGAGTCGCCTTCTGGCTGTGTCAAATTGTCACAAATTAGTGATTTTTTGAACGGTAGACATAGCCCAGTTCCACGTCTCTAACACACTGACAATATTGTAGACTACACCTGGCTAAATTTCTAAAGGTCTAAAGGCTACAGCCACCAATTCAGGTGTTCGAAGGCCAACCTCCTTAGCTTCGCGGAGATTTCAAATATAACCCTAGCAAGGATAATTGGTTTTTCTGTAAGATCGTTAGGTGATAACTGGCACAAATATAATTACATACAACAAGATATATTATAAGTAGTGCCCCTTTTCCTATATATAATCAGGAACTGTCGGGTGATAATACCTGTATTTAATTTAATAAATAACTATGTAGCTGGCAAGCCTTATATGGTTGAAGTATACCTACGGTTTAAGGTTGTTAGGGAGGCCAGTTTGAAACCTAAGTAGAGTGAGAATAACTAGTAGGTACTTAACATTTTTTTACACAGAATTTTGAATAGTTGTAGTTTCTTTATCAATTTATTCATAATTAATTATTGTCATTTTCAGGTATCGGGACGACGCCCTATGCTGGTCTGACAGGTAGATATTTTTGATACAGTTATACCTACATTTGTTTATTAGGTGGTAGTACGGTTCAGTGGTAAATAATAAAATCTTTGAAATTGTTAACAAAATGCAATTTAAATTGGGAAATCAGATCACTTATTTTATGCAAAAAGTTAGTATCAAATAAAATTCAGGTTGAGTTTTCATTAAAACAACATCGAGAGTCATTTTATAATTTTTCGCTATTCCTCCGAGCTTCGGAATTGCCCATCCACGCATACCAGATAAATTCGGGTCCATATTGGCTCACCTAAAGTTTTTTACCCGAAATTGTTCTTCCTAATGATTTGTAATCCGAATGATCACTCTTCCTAAATTTTTTCATCCTAAAGTTTTCATTCATACTATTTGTAGTGCTACCGGCGATGTTCATAACACTCATGTTTCCGAAAATTGTAATTAATAATATCATTATTGTAAATATATTTAAACTCCTACTGTTTTTACCCACGACGGAACGGAGACGGTATATGCGTTTGGGGTGAGAGGTTGTTTGTTTGTGTGTTTGTTTGTTTGTGTGTTTGTTTGTTTGTGTGTTTGTGCAAATACATGTTGCCATTTTTCTCCAATACTAGGTACTAGTCCGATTTTGATGCAGTTTTCAGTTATGGGTTCGGGTTTGATTGGTGCATGTTCTTAGATAGGTGTTACGGTGACAACTCACCAGGGGGCGCTGCAGCAAACATTTTTTGTGCAAATCAAAGTTGCCATTTTTCTCCAAAACTACAAGTCCGATTTTGATTCAGTTTTCAGTTATGGGTTTAGGTTTGATTGCAATTGAACAATGCACTATCTGAGATTGTTCATTGGTTCAATGTAAATAATCTACTCCTGAATGGAAAAAAGACCAAGTTGATTAAATTCTCAACTCCTAATGTGAGGCAGTTATCTACAAATGTTCAACTTAATGGAATAGAGTTGGATCCTGTTGAGTCAACAGTTTTTCTTGGTATAACTATTGATTCAAAATTACAGTGGGGCCCACATATTGCAACATTGTCAAAAAAACTTAGTTCGGCCGCCTACGCTGTCAAGAAAATTAGACAGGTTACTGATGTTGATACGGCCAGAATTGTTTATTTCAGTTATTTTCATAGCGTCATGTCGTATGGGATTCTTCTCTGGGGTGCCTGTGCGGACATCGACGCTATCTTTGTTCTACAAAAAAGGGCTGTTAGGGCCATTTACAATCTAGGTCCTAGGGATTCCCTCCGAGAGAAATTCAAAGAGATGAATATTCTGACCGTAGCCTCTCAATACATTTTTGAAAATTTACTGTACCTATGTTCATAAAAATATATAAAATTTTAAGAAAATGTCCGATATTCATAGCTTGAATACTAGGAATAAGCACAACTTCGCTGTACATCGCACTCGCCTCCACAGAATAGGCAACTCATTCATGGGTCAATGTATACGCTTTTACAATAAACTTCCCATTGACATTAGAAATTTATCAATCAATCGATTTAAAATTTGCAATAAAACTAAACTATGTAAAAAAGGGTACTATAAAATAATTGATTATTTAGATGACAAAAAGGCTTGGGATTGAATTGCTCGCTCTGCTAAGCTTTGTGTAATTACAATATTGACATAAAAATCTGATAATTATATCGTATTGTATATTTCCTTTTTTAATTAATTCTTTTACAATTTTTGACATGTAAATTTTGACATTATAATTATTATCCTATTTTGTATGCTCAAATTATTATTTAATTCATTGTAAAACATGAAACATATTGTACGTGCTTTAAAACAGACTTTGATCCATGAGTTTGTTTCGCCATTTCTTCTCAGGGTAGTCAGATACGAAAGGTCGACCCCATCTAGCTTAAGTTTAAAATGTGATGACGTGTAAAAGTGATACCGACATCCTATTTACTGAATAAACAATTTCATTTCATTTCATTTCATTTCATTGGTGCATGTTCTTAGATTTTTTTTTTTTTTCTTTATTTAAAGGGCTTTATCGCTGAGCGATAACGTCACCCTGTAAAATTAACAGTAACACTGTATCTAACAAAAATTATTTTAAAACAAAAGCTGCTAACTTATATAAAATCCGAGCTTGTTCCGATAAAGGGCAAGCCAGGATTGCGTTACATACTCCCACATCATACAATTTGGTAATTCCAAGTAAACTATATCTCATAGCCTCATTCCGTACACACTCCATAAAAACATGTTGCACATCTTGGACTATTCCACAATCTTCACAGTTGGGAGAAGTAACCTTTTTCATAAGAAAGCCAAACTTATTCGATGGAATATGACCGGAACGAAGTCTTAGAGCCATAACTATAACACTCCTACTAGACAAATGATCAATCCAACTATTCACTGAAAGTTGTGGCTGGATGGTTTTGTACCATATTCCCTTTTCAGTCGATCTCTGGTCAAAGTGTTCACTCCACACATCTATACCTTGCTGCTTAATAAATGTGATGTAATCTGTGTACAGGGGTGAGACATTTATAGGAATTCCGTCTGTCACGGCTTGGTTCGCCAAAATATCTGCTCTTTCATTATCCTCAATCAGTATGTGAGACGGAATCCACTGTAAAATCACATCAATTGACTTACAGGCCAACTTATGTATAGACTCCAGAATCGTGTAGGCTATCGGTACTCCTCGCATGGGCGAGGTGCACCGAGCCAAATGTTGCAAAGCACTCTTAGAGTCTGTTAGAATGACAAATTTGTCGTGATTAATAGAGTTAATATAAGATAAAGCTTCTGCTATTGCAATTAACTCGATGTGCATAATAGAGGTATGGGAGTCTATAGCTAGTTTAACATCTGTACTCAATTGTGGATCCCAAACAGCAGCACCACTACCAGCAACAGTCTTAGAGCCATCTGTATAAACCTTATGGTAATCTTCATAATTCTCTGCAATGAAACGAATACACATTTGTCTAATTCTACTGATGTCATAATCACGTTTGGGCTTAGTTATAACTGAGATATTATGTTTTATGGCTTTATGAACATTTATATTACTGACCCATGTATCCAGAGAGAACATTTCAACTAACTTAACAGAGTGAACAGCAAAAGATTTAAGCGTGTTGTAAATTGTTACTAATAAAGGCTGTTTCCTACGTCTCCAGTATTGAGGGTTATTATTAATGCTAGAATTAAAAGACTCAATCAAATCAATCGAAATGTTCCCCTGAAATGACATACATTTTAGACAATATTTACTTCCTAAATATTTCCTACGAATGTTTAATGGAGGCAAATTCAATTCACTCTCCATTACGTGAATGGGAGTGCTTCTTATAAAGCCCCCAATTATACGAAGAGCTTTATTTTGTACTTTGTCTAATTTTGATAAATGACAGTTATAACTACAATCATACAGGAAGCTACCATAGTCTAACCTACTGCGAATTATAGATATATAAAGTCGTCGCAAATGCTTAGGATGAACACCCCAACCAGGACCTGCTAAAACTTTTAAAATATTGATAAATTTTAAAACCTTTTCTACAGATTCATTAATGTGTTTCCCCCATCTTAAAGACCGATCCAACCACATCCCCAGGTACTTAATGCTATTTACTACGGTAAGATTACAATTATTTACTTTTAGATGAACGGATTGTCTAAACATACCTTTCTTAAAAATACAAACTTTAGTCTTAGTGGGAGAAATTTCTAAACCTAAATCGGTAACTAAAGAATTAAATGAAATTATTGCAGACTGCAACTCTGAGACTACTGTATTGACATTAATACCCGATTTAAATAGGACAAAATCATCAGCATACTGAGTAATATCAACGTTCTTAATAGTTTCGCAAATATTGTAAGTAGCAATGTTAAATAATAAAGGGGACAGGGGGTCTCCTTGAGCCAATCCTCGACCCGTAGATCTCAAAAATTCAACATTGTTAACAGCAATTTTAAGTATTCTCTCTTTTAAGAATTGCCACAAATATGAGCATATTTTATGACCTACTTTTAGTTTGTCGAGAATGATGAGCAAACCCACAATATCGACGTTGTTATAGGCATTACTGATGTCTATAAAACAGCCAACTGTTGTAAGATTAGAGGCAAACCCAAGCTGGACCTTTGCTATCAAATTATTAAGACTATCCAAACATGACTTTGATTTGCGGAATCCCATGTTCTTAGATAAAAAAAATAAAAAAAAAATTAAAAAGTTTAAAAAAAGTTTAAAATAAAAAGCAAAATTAAAAAATTTGAAAAAAAACCCACGACTGTTAAAAATTAATTGAAAAAAGGATAAAATAACATAAAACACCCACCTTAAAAAACCCAAGAATGTCCGTCGGGAGCTGAACATTGCAAAACTAGTTCATTTAATGGCAGCCCCCGACGGACATTCTTGGGTTTTTTTAAGGTGGGTGTTTTATGTTATTTTATCCTTTTTTCAATTAATTTTTAACAGTCGTGGGTTTTTTTATCATAACGCTTTTATCCCTAAACATAATTACCACAATATTTTCACTCATACAACTGTTTAGAATGATTAAAGGTCGTTTCATTGATTTTTGTCGAAATGAATGAAATTCAGGTCAGTGCCGTCTTGAAAAAAATACTTAGAAAAATTTCGCGACTAATTTCGAGGTAGCGTAGTTGGTCACAGTTCTAACCTAACCTATGGATATCTTTGCATAGTATATAATACTGATTATTATGAATAAAAAAAAAAAAAAGGTAGCACTCCGGGAGTGCCGGCAGAAGTAAAAACTTCAATATTAACTTTCAAACTCGCGTCAGGGTCACGTGACCCTGACGCGAGTTTGAAAGTTTTTACCCATACAAAAAGTGCTCAGCGCCGCTAAAGAAGTTTTCACTTCAAAAACTAAACAAAAAAATATGATTGTGAATAATAGTGTAAAAGATGGATATGTTGAGAAAATATAGGAAAACAAATAAAAGTATAATAGATGTTTATTGCTACTGACATTATGAAGTTGAATGCTTCGGAACTATGAACATCAGAGACACTAGACAGAGTAGTTAGGAATTGTGATTGTTAGGATGAAAAATGTTAGGAAGAACATTTTCGGGTTTCCAATTATCGGAGTTGAAAATTTTGGTGAACTTTGGCGCACCCGATAAATTCACCATTAGTTACAAGCTCAATAAATCATAATCCCATTGCAAACACCGTAGGGATCTTCGACAAAGCTAAACAAACAAACTGACCACTATAATATTATAATCTGGACGTCAACATGCAAATATTAGATATACGACCCCTTTACTAATCCTATAAGTGTGGCTGACCACTTTACTATTAAGTCGGGTAAGAATAGAGGTAGCTGGGTGAAATAATAAGAGGATAAAGTTATAGTAGGATAGGATTTACCTATTTGTAATTTAAGATTGTATTTGATAATATTTCTAATACGATTTAACATGTCCCAAATCCTGAAAAAAAAAAAAAACAGAAGTAAGCAATAACATACCGCAACTAGAATTCTGGACTGCCAAGTCTTAGATCTCAAACTTGAACCTAAAACACCCTCAGATTCATCATCACTACATAGTATAAAACAAAGTCGCTTTCTCTGTCCCTATGTCCCTTTGTATGCTTAAATCTTTAAAACTACGCAACGGATTTTGATGCGTTTTTTTTAATAGATTGTGTGATTCAAGAGGAAGGTTTTAATACCTTTTTTGCACCCGTGCAAAGCCGGGGCGGGTCACTAGTATTGTATAATTATCACTTGCTTCGGAAGGAAAATATCGTGAATAAACCAGCATGACTTTTTTATTTTTGGAGGGTGGGAAATTATCAAATGACTCCCGCTCTGGGCAGAGCGGTAGGGAGGATCAGACTTCTACTGACTGAAAACCATCCATGTTCGTTCGTAGCCCTTTGTGTCGAGGCCGCGGACTCTTTCGAACAACTAACAGCATAATAATTCTGATACCAGGTTGGGCAGAAAGATAAAGAAGAAGACTGAATTCTATGAGTCTTCACAGGTCCTCGTCGATCTATGAGAGGACTAAAGCCTTTTTGCATTGAAGAATAAAAAAGTGATATGTTATCGTAATGGTGATTGAGATTCAATTGTGCGGGGGTTGCGGGCGCAGGCAGCCCTCGGTCACGGGATGGCTTGTATTGTGGCTTAGATAACAATGGGTACGACATGTAGGGTTGACAAGGAATAAAAAATATAATTTGACATATATTTAGACAGATCACGGAGTAGGAGGATAGTGCAAATTTTAACACATTTTCGCTCCACAGTGGTGGACATATTTCTCTCATGTTGGGATCTCCGCCTTTCGTGCATTCGAATTCAATAAGAAAAACAACATGTTCGATGTGATGCTTAATCGGATAGACTTTTAAAAGTTTTTAAATATTTTAGAAAAAAAACTGGGGATCCAAATTGTCTTTTGTTTCGTACTGTTAGTCATTCCGAGAAATATCAATTACTAAACTAAGAAATTTAATGGAAGGTTACTTCAGACTGGACTGATTTTGACGGGATTTTAACAGGCAGATAGCTTATGTTATAAGAAGTAACTAAGGCTTTTATTTTAGTACAAAAATAAAAATAAGAAAAGCCCTTGAAAGTAGTAATAAACTTCGATTCGAAAAGGAAAGTCTGCCTGAGGCATTAAGTCTGCCTGTACCTTTTTTTGTGTGGGAAAAGTTTAAATAAATAAATAAATAATAAATTAATATTTTTTTATATTATTATAAAAAAATATTACTTCACGCGAACGAAGATGGCGTACAACAGCTAGTTAAAAATAAGTCTGGTATACAAGCAACTTAAACCTATAACACAAACAAAAACCAACTATTAAAGGGTGTTGCCTAAACGTACGAGTACAACCCTAAACACAGCCGGTCAAAATGGTCATCGGATCCGGTTAAGTGAGGGTTAGGGTCACCACACAATTATGTGTAGCCGCTGTGCGGTCATCGCAAACAATGTCCGTTTGGAGGAAGTAGGGTTGCAATCGTTTTTGTATCATATGGGAGCTATTGCAGTTTAGAAGTCGTTTGATATTGATGGTTAGGAAAGGATGCTTTTCTTGGTTGACTTGGGGGTAAGAAGAATTCGTGTTTTATGATTTTGTGAAAAAATAAGTAAGCTTTGACTGCTTCGTTGGTCGAGTGGCTACAAGCGCGACTGTTGAGCGTGAGGTCCTGAGTTCGATTCCAGGGTTGGACGAAGCCGTCAACTAAGTATTCTGTACATCAAACTAAGTAGGTTAAATATTTCTTTTTATAGCTGAAAAATCTTCTTTTACGGTAGGTAGGACACAATGGAACGCACTCAAAATATTGTACTGCTACGGGGGTCGTATTGTATTTTTTTTTATTGTTGAGAAAAATTTGAACTTTGGCTCCCAATATCTCCGTAACTAGAAGGTTCCCAGGTACCTAGAACAAAAAAAAAAAGCAATTTCGGAAAAGACTAGTGCCTTTCGGTATCGTTAAGATTGTTTGTACACCCATTATGAAGTATGTCATGTAGTCTCTCTAAGATGCAAGTAAAACCAAGAGTAATACTAAGTACTGAATAAAATCATCGTAAACTTCCCAGGTGTAAAATGCTTGCCGTTTGATGTTCACACTGATGTTCTCACAGATGACAGAAACAACAGGAGATATGCCCTTTAGCCAAAAATGTATGGGGACCTGTGTCGTCAGTTCACACACGCAGAGCAGTAAAAACAATAGATATACGCATTTGCAAACACATCCGCATTTCTTAAAACATTACGTACTCCACAATCAATTATAAACCTTATCCCTTCAGTCACAGCGTGTATTTACCATGCACCGCACAATTTACTTAATACATTTTGTTTTACTTCGACGCTAGTGATTGACTAAATCGAAAAGTTATCGATTCTTCTATTTATTATTATATTGTAATAAAGTTCTTTTGGGGTCCTGAAAATAATATATTATAAATAAAAAACAATATGTCCAGAAATCATTCAAAATAAAAAAAGTCATTTATTCAAAACAGGTTGATTAAAAAAATATATATATTGATTTGTGTCTGTAGTAAATCGTAATATTAACTTACACCACAGATGTGTTGCAACAGATTTTGATGCGGTTTTTTTTAATAGATAGAGTGGCTCAAGAGGAAGGTTTTAGTATATAATTTGAACGACATCCACGCGGGTGAAGCCGCGGGCATCAGCTAGTTAATAATAAAAGCAAGATGCAATGAAAGAAGAATCATGCACGAGTACACACGGCTACACATCAAGCTATGGGAACATTTTCAGTTTACAGTGACCACGCATTGTACGACGAAAATCCTATACAATGCGAGATCAGCATATACTAGAAATGTGTAGCTTGATGTGTAGCCGTGTGTGAGTCGCCAATAAAGAAAAACCAATGTCTTTAAGTATACGCTTAATTTTTTTTACATAATACTTTTTTACATTTCATCGGCTATTTAATGCCCGAATTCTGAAGTTCCCAGTTACATGCATTCCCATTAGCTATTGATTTAATAAAATACTAGCTTTTGACCACGGCTTCGCCCGCGTGGATGTCGGTTTAACTACAAAAATGACGATTTTCCATACAAACTTTCATTCCCTATTTAAGTCCCTTAGGGGTTGAATTTCAAAAAATAAATTCTTCTTTATTTCTTGTCTACATTAAAAAGGGAACCTCTGTGCAAAATTTCAGCTTTCTAGGTCCAAGGGTTTGGGCTGGGCGTTGATGAGTCAGTCAGTCAGTGAGTCAGTCAGGACTTCTCTTTTTATTTAAGTACTAGCTTTTGCCAGCGGCTTCGCCCGCGTGAAAATGACGATTTTCCATACGAACTTTCATCCCCTATTTAAATCCCTTAGGGGTTGAATTTCGAAAAATCCTTCCTTATTCCTTGTCTATATTATAAAGGGAACCTCTGTGCAAAATTTCAGCTTTCTAGGTCCAAGGGTTTGGGCTGGGCGTTGATGAGTCAGTCAGTCAATCAGTCAGTCAGTCAGTCAGGACTTCTCTTTTTATTTATATAGATTATTATATACATAGTACAGAATATTGGTTTTTCTTATCTCCATTTACGGCAACGCTCAGTAACGCCATAAAATACGCCTTATACTGCAGTAACAATTGTGTAGAGTAATTAATTGTATAATGCATAATATGTATAATCATTCGTACGTTTACGCAGAATCATCGTATAAAATATCGACAACTACAAACATCACAATTAGACATCTCTAGCTCACAAAGACTGACAGCAGCAGCTTTTCGAAAATATTGTGTGAGTGAGAGCATCAGTAAAACACCTATCCATTGCGCTATTAGATCCGCCGATTCACTGGTCGATTTATACTAAACAAGCAATGGTTTTTGTTCCTAATGAAAACAATTGATTTGGTTTTTCATCATTTTTCTCGTACCACGAAGTAATGTTTTAATGAATTTAATATGAAAAACATTATTTTTGTAGTACTTACGTGTGAAATGAGATACCATCTTTCGTGTAATTCACAATACAGCTATTATTTTTACAAACATTCACTGAACAACGCGGCATTTTGTAAAAAATCACGAGCAGTGAAGACGTCGCAAGTTGACATTCGACTTATTATTGAAAGTGGCTTAAGGCCCCGTCGTGGCCACATGAGTTCGCATGTACCACGCCTCCTTGCCATATCTCCTGTTGTTTCTGTCATCTGTGGATGTTCTATTACCATAGACTTATGGTCTATGCGCATACACGCATAATATAGTTCGCATAACTGACAGGTGGCGCATACAGACTTTAGAATGCTTATTAATTCTAAACATTGAAATGTTTAGAATTAATTTTGTGTTAATTTTGGTCACGTGATGTTTCAATTTAATATTGTGTTCTTGACAGTGTCACTGTAAAGACGCCTGCACATCAAGCTCTCCGAAACTGTCAAATTTTCGCAATTAACTTTGAACCTAATGCTTTAGACTTAAAGTTGAAATTTCTATTATAGCATCTTTACAGATTGTAGTAGCGTATGGCTATGCTGGCATCTGCACTTTTTAAATTACGAGTTTTTGATAGTATTGAAGAGGATAGTTGATACTTCCCATGCCTGAGGCAGAATTTTGCCTTGGTCAGAGGCTAAGCATTGCGATACTACGTAGCAATACCGCCAGTCTTTGAGGTTTTCGAAGGTATTTTTTAAATTTTTTCTGCTGCGTCTATCTGCCTGTTCGTATTGCATTTAGTTCAGAAAGATTATATTCAGGATTTTTATTTTAGAGTTCATGTAAACTCATATTTTCAAATTAATTTCTGATAAAAAACTTAACAATTTCCATTAAAAAAACGTACTCCCGAAAGACCAAAATAAATTGCCTGCATAAACATTAAAAACACCAGCCTTCTTCAAACTTAATAAATAATCTCCACATCACATTTTGCATACGCAACATCTCATTAAAAGATATAAAAATGAAAAAGTTAATAATTATTCATCTCATCAATAAGTACTGAATTAAAACAACAACCACTATAATAGCAATTTGCTGATAGACATTGCAGCTGTCATCTTGACAGGCACAAATGTCATACGTAATAAGGCAATGTAATTCTGATGACATTGGGTACTAATCAAATAAACTATAATGGTTGGTTTCATGTTTGAACTACATAGTTATTTTGTTTTTAAATAATACAATTACTTATGCACCTTTGGGTTTGTGACAAATTATAAAAGAGATACAGGTCGATCTGCATCGGAAAACACTAATTTAAGCCCTTGGTCCCGGTTGTCATTTATTTATATCTTTGGCAGTCGTTACAAGTAGTCAGTGGCCTGAAGTCAGATAGGCAGTCAATCCATGTAAAGTACAGGTATCCACCTGCATCAGGTTAGATTGGAAGTCAACCGTGTGAACCAGACCTTAGGTAAGGTGACCAGCAGGCCTTACTTACTTACCGAAACACCTTCGTACCTCTCAAAGCACGCCAAGTTGGTTTCTCGCTACCCGTAACAACTATCAAAGATGGCTTCTGTACCGGCAGTGAAATAATATTACTAGAACTACGTATTCTATCAAAAGGTTTGGCAGATTAAGGTTTAATTTCACCTTTAGGTACAGTCGAAACTGTCAAATTTTCCCAATCAGCTTTGAAACTTATGCTACAGCATTAAAGTTGAAAATCTATTATAGAACTTTGACACGATTATTAGGACCTTGATGTGTGTACTATTGATTCACTTTAGAAAAACACTACTTGGGGATTTAATGTTAGACATGATAGTTATTAAAATGTGTTAAATCTGCTTCGAGAAAATAAGACTAAAAACAAAAAGAAATTCAACCATCATAAATTCATAACTAATTTAAGTTTACATTTTAAAATATGAATGTTAAAAACCGTATTTTTAACACAAAATTGACCAACTTAAATTCAACATAATTCAAGAAGTTAATTATGTGCTAGAACTTTATAACTTAGCGATGAATTATGTATCAACGGTCTATAAACTTTTATAACTTAATTATTTGCCAGGTACTACGGGTACCTGGCAAATAATTATGGTCAAGTTATGTTTAAGCAGTAACTTGAAAAAACTTGCGAAAAGGTGCAAAAGAACCTCCTTAAATGGTCTTTGGAGGATAGATTGAGCAGATATAAAATACTGCTTAAATAATATGTATAATAAAAACTTTTTAAATTTATAATAACTTGGCTTATAATAAGTAAAAGTAAGTAGGTTTTATCGCATTTTAATTAAGTTGCGAATAAGTTAATGAAAATAATATGCTTATTAAGAATTAATATAAAAAGCTATTATTGGCGTTTTAAAGGGTTTTTGTTACAGATAATAATTATACTTTTTAATGAGGCAAAACCGTATTAATTGCAAAAAAATACACAAATGGTCCTACCAAAAAACATAAGTACAATATTTTTTGATAGTAAGTAGCATTGGACATAAAACTAGACCATGATTATTCTAGAGAAACTGCACAGTACACCATCACACAGGCAATAAAGATTTAAACGAGCAGTAATGAAAGGACCCCTTTGAAGTCAGGACATCAATGATTCCCGGTATTCACACCCGTTTTGCCTATTAGCGGTGGAAAGATATATCGATCAAAATGATTTTAATTATTAAGGCAACGAACAACAATCTGATAATGACTGTACCCACAGAGTTATTGATTCTTTTGGAACACCGCAAAATAAGTATAGAGCTCATCCACAGCAAAGAGATCTCAGCATGACCACCTATTTATTATGTATTCTGTGGCATACCATTAAAATCCGATCAATATACGAATTTCCCTGCGGGTGTTTTAAGTCCCGTTTTACAAGCCAAAGTGACACCGGTTTGACATTATTGCCACCCAATAATACAACAGCAAAGATAAATTATAATTCCACAGTAAGCACACATGCCTGCTATGGCGCCAACCGCCCTGTATTTATTAAAATCAATCATTATCGGTTGCTCTCAGAATACATCGCGCCATTTTGCTCGCAAATAATTTCCTCCTTCTTTTTTCGAAAATTAACGTATCGAACGCGTACGCACCACTTAAGTTAAATGTCCCAAACTGAGAGCAATTTGCGAATCCCTGAGTAAGCTATAAATCTTGTAAAATTATTTTTTCATTATGCTTTACTTTTTCGCAGTCTTAATATTCTATTAGTGGGGACATGTTGTATGTGTTGATTGATGGATATATGTCTCTTGGTCTATAATTTGCATTGATGTCGAGTCTTGTACGGGTTATTAATATGATTGTTTTCTATTATAGTGTGCGATTATTGATACTGTTTTCTGTGTCATTTTGAAATGATCAAGAGGATGGTTTGAATTCAGTTTAATTATGATCAAAAACAGAAAAAAGTGTGTGAAATTGTTTCTTGCTATTCAATGAAAACACAATTTTGACATTGTAAACGTGTATTCTTGAAGCATTTGCATAATAGCAATATTGCCCACCCACAATTTTGAATTCTGTTGGAGTATTTTATAATTTTGGAGTGTGTTTCTAAATGTGTACTTGACCATACTGATCTATCAAGCACTCTTTCGCCGCAAAATATCTTGTTCTCTCTCTGTTTTCCGCAACCAATAAATAGTACACCCAACATTACGTCAGATATTAATAATATGTTTAATTTTCATGTTAGAGAGCGACTCTATTGCTACCAAACGGACACTAATCCAGGGTTGTCCTGAAGCCTGGATTACTGTTAACAATATAATCCTGACAGAGAAACTCTATCATTCAAGACTGAGAATCAAGAGACGATGAAGAACTCATGGTAAGCAGCAGAATTTGCGACCATCAAACAAACGAGGCGATCAAAAAAATCATAGTTATCCAAAATTCTCTCTCGCTTCATCACCAGTGAAATATAGTCCTCAGTCAGCATACCATATTAAAAACCATGTCGTAACGCGAGCTAGTGTAGTGTTATTAGTTTTTGCTCTGAAACCAATAAGCTTGGAATCCAATTACCACTTTTTACAACATTATCCCATATTTGGCTATTGCTTGCTTCTTAATCTTACGGTCTACCCTTTTAATTTTTTCTGTGAGAACGGTTTTTTTCTTCAAGGAATGCTAGTTATCGATCGATACAGATCTTTATCAGTTTCTAGTTACTTTGTATCACAATTATCATGAGCTTCAAACCAGTGATCTGTCGATCCGTTCCATGCTTCTTCGGTCTTCCCAATGGTAGGTGCTTTAGGTTTGATTTTATTAGTCTATATATATAAAAGGAGAACTGACTGGGTGACATATCAACGTACAGCCGAAACTACTGGGGCTAGGAATGTGAAATTTTGCACACGGCTTCCTATTATAATGTAGGGGAGCACTAAGAAGGGGTTTTTGGAAATTTAACCTTTAAGGGGACGAAAAGGGGGATGAAAGTTTGTATGGAAAATCTTATTACTTGTGTTTAGGAATGTGAAATTTTGCACACGGCTTCCTATTATAATGTAGGGGAGCACTAAGAAGGGGTTTTTGGAAATTTAACCTTTAAGGGGGTGAAAAGAGGGATGAAAGTTTGTATGGAAAATCGTCACTTTTGTAGTTGAACCGACATACACGCGGGCGACGCCGTGGGCAAAGTGCTAGTTTAATATAAAATTGTTATGTATCCAAAGTTCTTGTATTGTCTTTTTTAGAAATCTGCAGCCAAAAAGCTAGGGCCCTTGTTGTTCCATGTTATTTGGGGTCGACGCAACGTCCTTTTTCCTTCATATCATTCCTCACACAATCCATCCATATTTTCTTTGGTCTTCCTACAATGACGTCATAAACGGCTGTCTGTCTGACTGATCTTGCGTTTTCCTGGTGGGATTACAAGAAGTCTTCTTGCTTTTATTCGTAACCCATATTATTTTATAAATCCTTTAAACTCCGCGTCTACAAGTTCTTCAGTCTTCGCGAATATCTTATTACGGGGAGATCACGGTCTGTTATCAGATGGCAAGAAATTAGCTGACCGCCGGCCATAACAGCGCGCCGTACGCGCATAATGTGTTGTTATTATAAAACTGCAAGTGTATGACATGTTTGAATATATTGTGGGAGAATTTTAGGTAATGAAGTTTGTAGGTTTTAGGGTTAATAAACAAAACTTAATCGTATCATAATACATCAAATAAAGTTTCAGTAAGTTAGAGACATAAGCGATTTGATTTATTCCTCTTAGAGACTTGTGCAAGATTGAACGAAAGAAACCGCACAGAGAGAAAAGGGAAGGCTAATGGTGGTCTTTGCCCAGCAGTGGGACAATATAGGCTAAAAAAAGTTAGTAGATCATAGTTAATAATTTCCAATTAAAAATAATGATCAGTTGAAATGCAATTTTTTATTGATTAGAATGCAACCGAATTTACTATATTAATGGCCTTTAATGGCCAACTATAATTACGTTAAAATATTACAAATTGCCCTCTTCTTGGTAAAGTGGCTAGTATATTTATCACGTGTGCATTAATTATGATTGATAAACAATTTAGTAATTAATAACATGGGTGTAGTATCGATTCTTTTTACTTCGTAACCTTTATTCGTGAATTAATCGATTCGTGTATCGATGTCTCATAATCGTTGGGTAACGAGTACACTTTTTTGATTGTTAGTGTTAATTGTATTACAATCTAGAGATGGCCTCTGAATACAAAGTGCTGGTTGACGAATAAGGTTCTTAATAAACTGGTTATTTTCTTGACAGGTGGTACTTAGGACCGCCGACTAAGTTTTTTAAAGAATATTCAACCTTCAATTGTCGTCGTCTTTTAATTGTGGAGTTAATCTTAAATTTTTGAATAGTTTATTGTATCATTTGAATTTATAATGTTTGTTTTGCTGGGGAGAGGGACAAATGCCCAGTTTTCATTACAATACGTAATAACAACTGACATAATATGTATTGTAATGTAGTCTACAGGCATTAAAATATAAATGAATCATTACTTTTCCTATGTGTACGATTAAAAACATGTTATGTGTCAGCTGCTATGTTTCTGCGTTCTTTGGAGTCCATCAAATTATTTTATTATTGTTTTAATAAATGAGTTTGCAACTTGTAATTTTTTGCTTCTATCTTTATTTGCCATTATGATACAAATTGAAATGATGGTGAATGACAGATATTTTGCATTTTATTTTTTATGTAATATCATTAGAGGTGAACACGCAATATGTAGTTTAAGCTATGTTAATGTTTGCTATGTTAATGTCTTAATTTATCTACTGCATCAGCAAATCTTCAAACCAAGTTTGTTCTAGTAAAGTTTTTGTTGCCATCGAGAATTTTGGTAGTTTTGGGAGTGTTGCCTAGTTTTATTGTTTTTACGAAAAGTCCAACTCTAGTTTTATTGCTTCAAAAAATTACAGATTTCATATTTTCATTGTTTATTTTGTACCTTTAGCGATAGAGTTCACAATAAATCTTTCTTAGGTGACATCATCATTTGCCTAGCCTTTTTCCAACTATATATATAAGGCTTGCAGTCTATCTGGATGCAGCTGAATAGGAATACCAGTATTTAACATGGAGACTGCCTATATGACCTCCACAACCCAGTTAGTACTGAGTAAAACCCACCTTTGGTAAGATTGATGACAGCTGGGACCAATGCTTAAAATAAAGCTTGAGTCCTTCACGTTTCGATCTGACGAATCAATCACAGTTCCTGACTTAGGTTCCTTCAATAAATACCTAATTGGCTCACAAAGAAGCTTCAGACCAGCAGAACTATTGAATAAAACCTCCACTAAATTACATCGATCAGTAGAACAAACATAAATCAAATAATATAAATGCGGGTAGCAGTCATAATCTCAGGCGCATCCGATCGCAGTATAATCAACGAGCGAGATATACATACACCACTCACTCTTGAGAGAAAGAGACAGAACACCAGCCATTTTGATTTACCGTAACACGGGCACAGGTGACGCCATTCGTCTTCTGTGGCGGACGGTTTTGAAGGTGCGCGGGAGCACATTTTTTTTTTGTGAAATAAATTGTTTTTATACATTTTACTTTTGAAGTTTATGTGCGATAAGTAGAGATTGGATGATTTAATATGTCATATTTATTGGTATTTATGTACGCAATAATGTGATAAGTAATCCTGGCTAGGAAAATCCTGGATCAGATGAAGCTGGTACAAGAACGTGGACAGCACAAGCAAAGAGATGGCTGTACCCTGCAGTGGTTATAATAAAAATAATTTAAGAATATCGAAAACTGACATTTTCACACTTGTTGAGGAAACCACGAGCGTGAAATACTATGTTGAAACCTAATCGTAGTGCGACAAAAGCCAGTATTCGCAGTCAGACTACACACCACTGACTACCTTAACGACTGACAAAGATCTACAATTGAGAGCCGGGAAACTCGGTATGTAATGGGTGGTAAACCCATCCAAGTAACAACCTAGGCAAGCATGGCTTAACCTGAAGCCGCGAGCTAAATAAAACAATCCGAACAAAGCTAACATAAACAAAATCAAATATGTCGTTTTGCAACTCCCACCGATACTATTTATGTAGTGCCATTATATTGGCCCATAAAATATTATCTATGGTTCTTTAGCTCTATGGTTATTATGGGACTGGTTATAGTTCCATAGACTGTCGTTGAACCGTTTGTAAGTCTTTGTTAGTGTTCGTAATTACTCTGGTAATGGGGCACAATTAAATGTTAAAGACAAGGTCTAAAATGATATAGGTCTAGTGAAGTCTAGTCCAGCCAAAATAGACATTTGAAATACTAGGTGTTGCCAGTGTCTTCACCCGCTACAACTCAAAAACTATCTCACAGGAAGATAAAATCGGGATAAAAACTATCCTATGTGTTAATACAGGTTATAAACTATCTGTGTACCAAATTTTATCCAAATCCCTTCTGTAGTTTTTGCGTGAAAGAGTAACAAACATCCATCCATCCATCCACATAATATTAGTAGGATAACAATAAATCGCGTAGAGCATGTCTTGAACACACCATATCAATGAAATGTCGAAAGTCCCCACCAATCCCATGTGTACTCAAATAAAATATTTAAGGTCAAAGGTTGAAAATGTCAGTTTTTCCCCTTTTTATCGTTAACGATGACTGTTATCGTTCATCACCTTTTTTACCTACTCTTATTTTGACTGGACTATATTTTGTGGTAGGTAGTTTTAAAAGATATGACATTAGAATAAAATCCTGACAAAGTGTCTTTCTATCAGCCATGAAATAGTGGAAAAGTAAAAAAATACGGCACGGTTTGCGTAGTGCCTTAGCGATTAGCTGCTAAACTGCTTACATTTTGTAAGGAGCTATTTGGAGCTAATTTGATTCATCTTGGAGAAAAACCAGTCAAAATCAGTGTGGAACTCACCTGCACATAATCTCACATTACTCACCATTGAATTAATTTATATAAAAAAAATATACATACACACAAACATAGAACCTCCTCCTTTTTTGAAGTCGGTTAAAAAGGGGGAAGACCTTTTGGCCAAATAAGTAGTGCTTGCCTAGGTTAGTCTGCGGACCCATTGCAGATCGAGCTAGGTAAACTATACTAAGAAATATTTGAAATATGACATAAAACTTAATTGAAAAGAAAAGTACAATCATTTCAAAATATATTCAGCAGATGCGCAGCGGGACGAATTTTACATAAACGAGCCAATTTGCTGACCGTAATAACACGTTAATATTTGCATCCCTCTTATACATATGGGAAATAGTCGGTCCTCCCTCTCGCACACCCATCGATCTCCCTTATGTGGCCGCTGCAGCCATAAGGACCAATAATTATATTAATTTCTCACGATATGGTTATTATGACTTGATTGTATATGAGCAAGTTGCATTGTTTTGTTTTGTTCAATAGTTTATTTTGGTGACCGTACCTCGGATTATACGTTGATAGGTACTCTAGCTTTTTAGTTTTCATCGAGCCATGGTTGGAATATGTGATGTGCGTAAACTAGGCTAGGTTAGATTTGTCCAGGAAGCCTAAAATAGACACTTAACAGGCATAAATCTAGACTCCCTGGCTTCTTTTGAGAAATTCGTGGTGGAAAAACCCAACACTACCCGACCCGGAAATCGAACCCGAAAAAAAAAATCTTCCTATTTTATGGGGTTGACGTATCCTTGTAGATAAAAACCCCCAAAAACTATTGCAATAAAAAACTTAAATTTTGTCAAATATCTTAAAAAAAAATTAGACATGATATTTTTAAGTGCTTTGAAAAAAGCAAGGAAGAAGGACCTAGGAATGAAAAAATAAAAAAAAACCGGACGAAAACTATTAAAATTCTGTAGTAATCAACGATACACAACTAAGAGCAATGTTAATCATCAAACAGAAAAACTAAATATTTCATATTAAAAATGCGACATATCAACACGCGGATCTAAGTTATTAATATTTAATCGATTTAGATTATGATCTTAATCAGCTCTCAAGAACATTTGTTTCAATATAAAATCAATAATAATAACATAACCAGTTTCATTGGCGGACAATCGGACAAAATTGTCACCGTAACCAAAGGAATTATCCCTTGGATAATTACCGGATAAAATGCTTTAAGTCTCCATCATTACAAACTTAATAAAACAACTGTATCATCGACAATCAATCTTATTGCAAAAGCAGTAGGACCGAGATTGACAGCAAAATGCAGTGGTGAATTCGCTCCTTCATGACGGTGCTTATTATCGAAAAGAAAAAAAATAATAAGCCTTATTCCGTTGTTGTCATATTGATTGGTTTCTACGTATAAGTTTTTTTTTCTGCAATTATACTTGGAAATGCGTTGGGAATAGGACACTGGGCATTACTACCTTTTTTGTCAACGTCTAGAATGGTATTATCTCTCTCTGTAAAGATTTTAATTTCATGTCCTTGTAACATTCTGGTTTGAAAAGTTGTGATGTTTTTTTTCTAGTTTCAAATATAGAATTTTCCTGTGTTCAGCTCTAGATATGTCTGGTCCCAGGTATAATGACGGTTAGTGCAAAAAATGAGATCTTTGATACGTTTGAAGAAAAATAGGAATGATCGGTTTCAAGACAAGCATTTAGAAAAAAACTAACTAAAGCTGTCATTCTATTTGTAGGATGATTTAAAGTTATAGTTTTTTCGAAAACAATAGATGTTAAAGAAGTGTTGTCTCATGTTCATAATATAATTATCTTTGATGATGAATTGGCTCAGGCTGATAGATTTCTGCAAATAATTGAGTTTTTGTTTTCGATTGCTGCTTCGGGTTGGCATAAACCATTATTTTTTAAATTATTAACAAGAAACATACAAAATGAAAGAATTTATACTATTCAATCTATTGTAAATCTTGTATACTGGACTCCACGGTAAAAGCTTGCCTGATTAAAATCCGGTCGCAAATCTGGAGACAATAATTTTCCATTTAACGTTTACTCTAACAAAAAGTTACTTGAAGAAGCCAGTTAACTTTTCCCGAACATAAACATTAATCCCCAATACTTACATTAGCACTTATACGACTCCCATCGACCCAAGCTTTTAAATCAGACACCCAATCTTAACAAATCGACAATTAAACGTTTTTACTCTCACTAACACTGTGGACAAACCTCTCATCGGACATACAAATAACAAAATGGCAGATACTATCCATCCATTGTTGCATTCTCAGTTTTTGGCCTCACGTCAGATTCTTCGCGGGGCTGCAATGCTCGCCGTTCGATTTTTGTTAAGAGGACAGTTTTTGTACGCAAGCCGGCTGTTTCGTTACATTTGAAGGCTAGATCTAGAATAAATTGGTGTGACACTCCGATTCTTGTGTGTTTTGAGAGGAGTTTGAGATCGTCAGATGCATCGTAGTTTTTATGTGATGTGGTGTCTGAAATATCTTCTTTAAAGTTGTGGTCTTAATTCGTTCTATTGTCTGGGTTGTACATCTATTTTGAGGCTTTGATAGTCATTGAAATGATGATGTCAAATTATAATAGTCCATAACCCATTTAGCAGACTTTGATATTATACAATTGAGAAAAATTGGCCACAGATTGACTTTCCGAATAACCGAACCAAACGACACGGTAAGTCCAGTAAGAGCTGAACTCCTATCAGAAGGATTGGGTACAAACGAAAAAAGGAAGAGGCCTTTGCGGGGCAAAAGCTCCCCTCTTTGAGATGAGGCGTCGCACACATCAGGCTCATAATTAAAAACGGCTGCAGCTTTGCACATATTATCTTGTGACGCCAAACTTCGTCCTCCTCTCTATCTGAATCTCTGTTCGCTTCACTACACAATTTGCCTACCCATATTAGTCAGAACCTCATTACAATACCAAGTGCAAACAAACCGTTAATCCTGACCCCAGAGACAAAGGGCTAAGAACAGGTGCCAATAACATGGACATAAGGAGAAAACTAAAGGAGTATGCCAATAAATTACGTAACAACCTGCGTATATATTCTCACGGCCGTGATCCGGTCACGTCAAGCGTAATGACCGCGTTCGGACATCGTCGTTAGTGATCGGCGGTAACAATGCGCAGGAGTTCCCCATTTGCATCGACTGCACTGTGCGATTGACCGGCGGACAGGTGGATGGGTACAGAGAGGATGATACCACCTTTAAATTTTGACCAAAGGTTTTTACAAGTACACACTCTTCCATATGAAAACATCGTTCCGATACATGCTGTGTACGTGTGTGTGTGTTTAATAAACAGCAAGGTATAAAAGCCACCTTGTTGTGCGTTAATTTAGAAATGTGAATATTTTATTTTTAAAGGCTTGGAAAGAGCTATGTGATTACAATTATTTTTAAGTACATGCAATTTGTAAGATGCAGATGATGAAGATATAAAATGTGTAGATTATTTCGATGATCTTACCTTAATTTTGTTTACGGTGTTTGCATTATCATCAATTACTTTGCATTTAATTAAAGAAAGTCAGCGAGATGCGCATAGCAGATGGATCATTCTTATTAATACCTACATTGCTGATACATTTGTGTCTCTATAGAGTAGACGTTGGGACGGCGAAATGAAGACATGATAAACCGGTACTTGACCATACAACTTTAATGATAGTTATTATTCAGGCTTCAAAATGAGGGATTATTTCCAATAGAGATTACGTTTGTGAATGATTTGAGCCCCCTGTCTGAGCATTTCAAAGTTGCCACGCAACAGTTTGAGATTGTCAAAAAATAACCTAATATGAGTGTTTTGTTATTTTGTGGTGTTAGTACACAATTTTCTATGCGATTTTCCTGTCCTGCTAACAGAGTAATTGGCAACTCTATATAGTTCCCCAGCCCAGTTGCGCGTGCGCTTACAATATAATTTATTGAAAAGATCGCTTAGTTTGTTAAAATATCGTCAGTCGTAGATAGACATTGTCTCTGGATGGACGGACATCTGTGCATCTTATATGAACATCCACTCTAATTTATATTGTCCTTGTGCTCTTGAATAAAATACTAAATAATAAATCTACCGCACTTATTTCGCAGGTGATTCTATAAATACGTCGGTTCCAAGAGTTGACGCCATGAATTTTACTTCTATGTCAATAGTTGTTTTCTTAACTATGTGGTTCTACATTGTGAACTATAAAAATGTGTAAATATATTTTAATGGACATGTTACTTTGTTTTTAACTAGATTCTCAGTTTTGTTATAGTGTTGTCACTTCCGTATGAGAATTTGGGACATTTGGGTTGTTAACATTTTCGTCACCAAGTACCTACTTTTGCGTTAGATAACCAACGTCAGATGAATCGCCAAATTAAAATTGTAATATTAATTGATTCTACTACTTATTGAGTAGGTAGATAGTTATAGGTAGCGTCTCGTTGATCTAGTGGTATGTTTTCTTTGTATTAAATCAGCAGTTACTTCTACGGAGTCTGAATCTGTACCCGGTTGATGAAGCTAGGCAGATGTTGATTCTTTCTCCCAAAAATATCCAGTCGTTACAGGTAGTCAGTGGCCCGAAATTTTGACAACCAGATTTACCAAGGGATATGGTTATACCCAGGACTAACTGGGTTGTGGAGGACTGATACGCAGTCACACCCTGCAAAATACTGGTATTCAGCTGCATCCGGTTTGACAGGAAGCTGACCCCAACATATTTGGGAAATGGCTACGCAGAAGATGATGAGGATTCCATCTCCCAAAAATATCCATCGGCATTTTACTTTTGGAACAACACTCGCGTCTAGCCAAACGGTTTTTTACAAAATCTGTTGTTTTCTCCCAATCTCACCAGCTCTCAATATCTCACCTGCCAAAGTAAGCAAATAGTGATTGTTATTTTTAAACAGACACCTTGTTGAAGTAAGCACGGCTGTACGTAAGCCGTCTCGCAATATTTGTCATTGTGTTGTAAGCTGTAATGTCCAATGTTGAGTGTCGTTAACAGCTGAAAGAAATGGTTTAGTTCCGCCGTTGAGGTGAGATGTGTTCGCGGTAATGTTACTGTAGAAGATACACTAGTGTTAGCAGTGTGTTACTTGATGGGGAGTTTGTTCTGCCACTCCTTCTTCCTAGCTATAACACTAACACCCGTATTTATAAACAAGTAATTACTATTACTTGAGTAAATGTCATTGTTTAAGATACGATTTTTTCTCTGTAGTTTTGTAATTCTTTAATGTTAGAACTATCAAACGTTAGAATTCTTAGTTTTGCTTTCATTGACGGTTCTAACTTCGTTTAAATTCTTGCCCATTGCATAAAAATATTAGCTTAAGTAATTACTTAAGACCAAGTAATTACTTTGACTTGACTATAAATACGGGGGTAAGAAGTGTGGGTGGGCGTTTTGTGGGACTATCTCTTGTAAACTTTGACGTACAAAAAGTGCCTAATTTGAATAAATAACTTTTGATTTTGATTGTGAAAGAAGGTTTACAAATATAGTATAAGTGGAGATGTATTGGATTAATACAGTGATGGGCAGAATCAGAATTATACTTTCCAAAACTAAGTACCTTAGTCAGGGGGCAGCCTCTACGGAAATTCTCAAAAAATAATTGAATTTTAAGTCACCAATTGTTTCCATTCGTCTTTGCTTTCTTTTTCTTTAGCCTATAGCCTCACTGCTAGGCAAAGGCCTACGGTTTTCTTCGGTCAATCTCGCTCAAACGATTGTAAGTCGTCACACCAGTCATTTCTAAGCCTAATTGTTACTTTATTTTATCATTTTCACCATTAAGTTGTAAAGTAGCGACAGAAGTCTAAAAATTAAGTGTCCTCGAAAATTTGAGGGATCAACTAATAAAATTAACTCCAGATTCCAGAATCTCCCCAAAAAGCAGCCCCAAATCAAAAACTCCATTCTACGCACTACTTATTTATTTTTCCGTCCACAGTATCTAATCCCCCAACATTACTGAGCTAACGGCTTTGTTTGGGGCGTCGACCGAGGTTTTCACACTGTCCGCCTGACTCAACAACTCACAAAGAAGTTTTCTGTACAAATGTAAATCGCCATTATGCCTCACTTTACATGCAGATTGGGAACGTTACAACTTTCAAACTGACACACAAAACGTCAAAAGTATTATTAATGTCGATTACTTTTTTTCTCTTGTTTTGGTACTCCGAGACAGGTTTCCGACGTCTGCATATGCATGAGGATAAACAATAAGATTCTTGCAGTTTTTTCTCTTGAAGTTGCAATATTATTGGGAACTTCCGTGTATGATTGGCGTTTTAAAGATTAACAGGTGAATGAATATTTACTAATTGGTTTTGTGTTTTTTTGGTCCTTTGTTGGTGTAAAACAAAGTGTTGAAGTTGTGCATTTATTTTCATCACTGATTTCTGAAGCATAAACAATAAAATAAACCTAATTCTGTTATTTTCTTCCGGTTATGTATTACAAGCTTGTTTTTCTCATGCTACCCAAACTTGTTGCTTTGTTATTTTTTACCCAACTACGGCGAAGCCAAAAGGAAGGGTAATGATTTTGGCAGTCTATGTAAGTATGCATGTTCCACCATAGCGCCTAAACTACCGAACGGATTTTAATAAATGAGGTGTCAATACATTTGTAAAAATATCCCGGGTAACATAGGCTATATAAATTTTATTAATTGTTGTTAAGACGGAATTTAAGTGTCAGATTCTAGCCTCGAAAAAAAAAAAATTGCGATAATCATAACATGTTTGTATCAAATGAAAGGTCTTGGCGAGGACATTACAAATATGTATATTATATTATAGTTTTAGTCAACATATACGTTTAGAATGCGGTAAGAAGCAGAATGCGGCCAAAAAGTTTTCTACTTTTAAGACCGCGGTTTGTAGTCGGGTTTTAGTTTTTAAACTTGTTTTAAAATAAATGACTAAAATGGTCCTTTCAATTATTACTTATTACTTACTTCATCATCATCATTCTTCAGCTCTTATTCCAATTTATTTGAGCTCTGCGCAGTATATTTCTTTCTACCATACTTCTCTATTATTTACTCGTCATCTCATCAAAAACATATTGATTATAGCACAACCTTCGCAAAAATATATATTTTTCAATGTCTCTGCAGAATTCTGCCATGTATAAGGTCCCATTGAAATAGGTGGACAAAATTTGAGTAATCATTCAGACCACCAACATAAGGACAACGGTAAAAAAAATATTAAGAAAAACGCATTTAAGTACCTACTCATATATGACGAGTGTGTACTACAGTGCCGGCAATTTATTATTTTAAGGCGACATTAACTGCCCGCGCCCTTGAACGCGCGTTTAACTCATCGCCTAAACAAATAAGGTTGAAAATGGGGATGCGTTTGATTCTCGTGACTGCCAATATGAACGATAGTTCGCAGATTTAATTTATTCAAAAAAAATACGCTGTAATGTTAAAATATTTTTACATATGTCTTTAGTTGCTTAAATTTCCTTTCTGATAGTAAAAAAAAAATAACAGTTATCGCTCAAAATATTGAGCATTTCGAGACGAAAAAGTTTTTTCGTGTGATTTTTTTGTGATTCTGTGATTTTTTTTTTCGAGGTTCTTGATTAATTTTAGAAAATATTTTTGCATAAGTCTTTTACCTATACATTACACTATACACTGTATTTTTTTTGGAATTGTAATAAGTAGCAATACGGCTAACTCTGCAACGAAAAACAAGTCGTTTTTACGGAGTCCCTCTTATCTGCGCCTTAAGTCAAAATAAAATCACTTTATTTTGTGTTTAGATATCTTTGTTTAGGCGTACTGAACGCTGTGTTAAAATTTGTCCACCTATTTTAATGGAACCTTAAATAAGTAATCTCTCTATAAAAAGTACTTCTTACACAAAAATTAACGGTTTAAAAGCCTGGCTATACCTACAATATCTACCTCTCGATACCCAAGCAAGTGCGATCCATAACTTGAGTGAGTGACGGGCAGGCTCGACCCCTGAATGCGCCTGCACTTTGCATTTCAAATGCACCCATTGTATGCACATTTTTACCGACTTATTACTTTCTATCTGGGTGCATAAGGTTCGCAAATTATTTTAGATTTTTAGATTTTTGGTTTCGTTTTAAGAGTCAATAACTAGGAATCATTAATTTAACAGTAGATGAGAAATTTCAGCCGGAAGTCGGATAGGTACTTTAGATTTTTTCGACTCATTATTTTGACTAGCAAGTTCTCATTAAATACAGTCAGTGTTTACCGTAAGTTTTCCTTAGCCCGAAAAATGATGATCATGTTGCCTTGAATTGCGAAATGAACTCAGGGTGACAATGACCACCAACTCATTTCCTAAAATCCATAAGAGGTATGAGTAAGAGCAGATCAATTACAGAAATGTAATTTTCTGACAGTATTTATGATAATATTAGCAGCAATCTTTTTTTTAAATGGTTTTTTTTTAAATATGTGTATTGTAATGTGGAATAGTAACTAACAGTTGATTCCTCTTACTACATAGAAATAGATAAGTATTGTGTGATGAAAAAGTGGAACCGACATTTCGAACGTGAACATAAAATTTGAGATACAAGTAACTAGGACTACCTTTTTTATTCTCTTAACTTAAAAAACATTCAAATGATTATTTTCTGCTCTTCCTCCGTTTATTTGCCAACGCTACAAGTTGAGTAACGAAGCCGTACGGGCTGGATCAAATCGTCCCAAAGCGTATTTTGTTTAAATTGTGACTGATATACCCCGTTAGGCCACGCTTCAACATGGCCTAGGTTAAGGGCCTGGATGAATAATGTTTAAGACCTAGCATATTGTATTGTAGGGAGGTCTTATTTCCGAATGGTTATGGTGAGGTTGGGTCCTTAATAAGATTAGAGCTATTCCAGTTTATAGGGGAAGTAATCTTGTCTATTTCTGTCTTTATTGAAGATTTAATGTTTTATGGTTTGGGTTTTGGCATTACAGACATCTCAACTTTTCCACATAACATAACATAAAATAACATCACGCCAGTAATCTCCGAAGGATTAGGCAGAGGTGCACCTAATAGTACAATCAAACGCCAGTTACTTATGTTTTAGTCCATGTAATAGGGGGCGAGCCTTGTGTCTCATCATTTCAGCCAAAAGACGTCCACTGCTGGACATAGGCCTCCCCCAGGCGTCGCCACATTGACCGGTCCCGTGCGTCTCTCATCCAGCGGGTTCCTGCAACCTTGACCAGGTCATCGGTCCACCTAGTGGGCGGCCTTCCAACGCAACGTCTTCCGGTTCGCGGTCGCCATTCCAGAACTTTTCGGCCCCATCCTTGTGTCTATTCTGTTCTAATGGCTTCGACGAAACTAAATAGGCATTTTATATGTGAGAACCGACGACAATAAGCCTCTCCACCTTTGCACGGATGGTGCCAAAGGCGAGGCCAAATTATTTGGAATGGTTAGGTTAGACGAAGACTATTAAAGTAATCATCAATTTAAAATTAGTGTACCAAAGTGCCAAAAATTGCTCTCATATTTTGTACTCTATAAAGTTTTAAAATGAACTAACACAGCATTAAAATTGCGCTCAGAACATTCAGCTATAATAAAGCTACGGTACCGCAATTATGACTTACTTATCTACAACTTGACGAAGTTATTTAACTTAACCGAAAGAGTTAGCGAAGTAACTTGCCACTTAACTTGACAAACTTATTAGTTTAAGTTAGGGTTAAGTATGGTAATTTTATTTATGATATTTTACTCTTGAGTTAGTAGTCTAGAGGTTTTATTCAGTACTCCTTAATAAATTAATGAACTCACCTTATTTGCTTTAGCGGTGATATAGGTAGTGCTCAGAAGATCACGTGTTATCATTTATTATTATATTTATATTAACACTAAATTAAGTAATCCTTTTCCTTGGTCTTCTCAAAGAACCACAAACATTCTGACATTATCGTCATCCATTCAATTAGAAAACATTTCAAATCCAGTTATGCCGGAAGTGTTACTGTTTAGTAACCACCCTGGCTTTGATTCCCAGGTTGGGCATAGTATTACTTGCAATTTATATTAACGGCAATGGCTTGCCACCGCGACCCCGACACATAACTAACTATCGAAATCTGGGTAACGCCTGTAAACCTTTTTTTTTTGGAGGGTTGGAAATCATCAAATGATTCCTCCCGCTTTGGGCAGAGCGGTAGGGAGTGTCAGACTTCTACTGACTAAAAACCACCCATGTTCCTTCTTAGCCCTTTAAATTGTGCCGAGGTCGCAGTATCTCTTTCGAACAACCCACAGCCCCGACGGGAACCTCTGCCTAACCTTTAAGTTATTTCGATGATTGACACAGATTGTTCTTTAGTTAATGAGGAAACTGAAGAACACAATCGCATTTTTAGTACTTAAACCTGATAGATTTGTGTTTAGAATTACAGAGAAGAACTTTCTCCACTCAATTAAACTCAATTTATCCACCGAAATCCTGACGATACTTAAACTTAATCTTCCACCTTACAATGCACTTCACCGCCACCACAATGCCCATAAAATTTCAAAATTTTGCCCAAAAATCCTTCATAATGTCCTTTTAAATCTCCGAAGCACCATTATGGGGTAAACCCCATGTATAAATGCACCATATCTGTTATAAAATTACGCTAAATGGTGAAAGAAACCGCAGGGCGGAATATAGTGCACGATTTAACATTTGGTTTGTTCTTAATGTCATGTTTTTTATTGAATTTTATTTGGATGCAGGATATGTTTTGGTCGCGAAAAGTTACTTCCTCTGGTTTCTTTCTATAAGTACGTGATCCATCTTTTACACTGTTTGTTTCACCCACTGTGTTTATGTAATTATTTTACTGAGTGTACTCAAGTTGTCCGGAGCTTCATTGATGTCTTAATTTGCTAGTGCGTATGGCGTCTCCCCGCAGACAATGGCACTCCTTCCATCTTGTACCGCATGCCCCTATCAACTGCGCACTTAATGATCTATTTTGTGAATGAGGAAAATGTCGTGAGGAATGTTTTGAGTATGAATGTGAGGACCAAAGAAACGAGGGATAGGCTGTTTGAAGCATCTTTCAAATAGTCTATCCCTCGTTTAGTTGGTCCCTTTCTCTTTTCTAGTCATATCATCATATGGATAGAAAGGAGGTGACAGCTAGAATGACGAGTAATACAGAAATATGGAAAAAAAAACTGGGATAAGGGCAGAAGAATGATGAGTCTGATGAGTTACTTGAATATGAATTCAAGTCACAGTCCCGGGTCCCCATAAAGTTATGCAACAAGTTCCTCCTTAGCAGACCTACAGGTTATTATTCCTCCTTTACATGTGCAACATAATTTTGTTCTTGTCAAAACAAAACAAACTGTCCCGATTTAGTTCGTTAACGAAGTAATTTTAATCAGAAGCAGATGGGTAGCCTTTATACGGGAGTCCAAAACTAAAGACAAATAAGGCCCAGTTGATTGGTTAAATTACCCGCCGCATCTGCATATCCACAGATTATTTTTTGCATTAACAAGTCTTTTATACAACAGAAGGGAAAAAGACGCACGTTTATGTACACACGGCTACACATCAAGCTATACAAAACCAGTATAATCTGATTGTTCATAGTGCGAAAAGATCTAGTAAAGTGAGGCCAAGATTAACTGGTTTTGTATAGCTTGATGTGTAGCCGTGTGTACTACATAGTACAGATGCCAGTGATTAAAATAAATCATATTTGAACCTAATGCTTTAGCGAGAAAGATGAAAATATATGAAAGAAATTTGATAGAATACCAAAAAAACAATGGATGGACCGTGTTAAGAATGAACTCCGACAGTCTAGGCAGACGCTCCGTAATACCAACGCACGTGTTTGTTTCTCGTAAAATGTAAAACCGTCAGCCTATTTAAATAAAGAAAGTTATTTGATTTAAATTCTGTTTCGCTCGAGTACCCACAACAGAGCCCACATCTAAGTAAAACTATATCGGATCACGAAGAAGACCCGATGTTTCGCACCTCGGCCACCCATGATGCGACCCATGGTGTGATGAAAGGAGGTGTCTCATGATATGACGAGAAACAAAGAAGTATGGAAGAAGAAGACATGCTGCGCCGACCCCAAATGAATTGGGATACGGGCAGGAGAATGATGATGATATTTGATAGATTGTAGTAGCTTGATGTGTTTGTCAGCTTCCCGTAGAATGAGAGATAGGTACGCATGAACTAGTTTTGTAAAGCTTGATTGTTCACCGTGTGTACTATGCACCTGACCATTTTGAAAACCATCACCAATAATATCCTCCCGGTGATTCAACTCACCTCAGACTTATAAATATCTTTTGTGCAAGTCTTTCAAATTTTCCAGAAATAACTTTTACTTGGAAACATGAGTGTTTTTCCTTGGCTTTGTTTTGTAAAACAAAGGACATTAGTCACCCCTGCACAATAAGACAGAAGGTAAGATGTAAAATGTGTGAGGGTCGAATGTCGCATCAGCGAGTGCTACTTACCTATTGTACTGACGGGACAGGGGTGGATACACTTTGGTTGGGTTTAAAGAGACTGATAAAAGAAGTTTTGCCTAAAAACGGGTATAAATAGACATACTCTACGTCACGTGTTGTGTTTAAAGCCGTTTTTTTATATTGTCTCTTTATATTATTGAAATTAACTGCACGTTTTGGATAAATCAAGAATGTCGAATTACTAAAATAAATAATAAAACTAAAGTAATACTGCTGAAACAGCCGCAAACCGGTTTAACTGGAATATCACTTAAATTAGACTGAATATAGAACTAACGATCCGTATGGTGTCGGACGCAAAGAATAGCACCATCCCATATCTTCCCGTGGGTGTCGTAAGAGGCGACTAAGGGATGTACCAGAGAATGGGCAGCAGCGTTCTCTGTGCTTTTTGTATCGACCGTACTGCGATCGCCAACCCGCCTGCCAAGCGTGGCGATTATGGCAAACCCCCCTAAGCAAAAATGACACTTAGGGGAGGCCTATGTCCAGCAGTGGACGTCTTTCGGCTGAAATGATGATGATGATAGAACTAAACTGAAATCCGACCCCGACATTTGGGAAAGGGCTAGGCATCCAACTAGCCTTTACCTGCACAAACGGGTACCACGTATTCAATATATTATTATTATTCTTCTTTTTAAATTACCATAAAAAATATGTATGTGGTGTGGACTTCTAATATTTTGATTTTCAGTTAATATTATGTATCATTCCTTGCATTATTCATTTTTTTTTCAAAAACTTTGTCTAATTCTCTACGTAGCAGGCAGACATACAAAACCCCCTAGTCATGCCACCCTGGCTGGCTACACTGGCATACGTCTCAGCGTCCCCGTAAATCCTCATTAGTTCCCTCACTTTACGAGCTCCCACGGCGCTAGTAAAGCGACCCGCAGATATTACGATTGCATTACCCCTGACTTTTCTGAATATTGGGGAATTTATACAAAGTGATTGGCAGATTTTGGGTTTTTTTTAAATGAAAAATATTGTTTGATGTTTTTGGGTGAAGGCTGCCTGAAGGAAAATGTTTAAAATACAATAAAATTAAAATCTTTTTTATTTTTATTTGGTGAAGGCGAAGAGAAGTTTTTATAAAATAAGAAAAATATGTTTTGTAAAACAAAATCGTTTTCTCTTTTTTTCGTGTAAAGCCTGAGTCAGAAGAAGTTTTCACAAATTATGATTATTTTTCATGTTTGATGTGTCTTATTTGTATATTTGATTTATGATATATCGGAAACATGAAATACTTACTACGAAAACTTCACGTTTAAAACCTGATTAAAATTGATATATTATTAACTGCCTCCGTGGTCGAGTGGTTTAGGCGTTGCCTTGTGACCCGGTGGTCGTGGGTTCGATTCCCACGGGAAGCATACTTTGTGAAGTTGTTTCCAGTTTGGTTAGGACATTGCTGGCTTGAATCACCTGATTGTCTGATAAAAAGATGATTCCGTGCTTCGGAAGGCACGTATAAGCCGGTGGTCCCGGCCGCCAAACGGCGGTCGTCAAACCATGTCAGAGGCCCTTGCGGCGGTTTAGAAACTCTGACACTAGGGTGTGTGGGGCGTTGGACCTTACTGCCCACACGTTAAGAAGAAGAATTGATATATTAATCACTAAGTTCATTGATTGCGCAAACCAGAGAGATTTGGAGGTAGTAAGGGGAGTCCTTTTGCCCTACAGGTGGGACACAATAGAGGATATAGATCCTATCATATTTATATTCGTTGCATTATGTAGGTAATACGTAATCAGAGTAATCATATTATAAGTTTCAGAAGTGGAAATTTATTTAAAAAAAACAATTAACAACAAAAAAACCATTTTTACTTTATAATTGACTCAAATTACAACCAGCACAATTTACTTACAGTCCAGTAAGTCTTAAAATTAACACAACAAAACACAAACTCACTTTATGATTTTTACGACAAACTAAACTCAAAATGGCTTACGTAACATTACAATTGACTTATGAATCTAACGTCCGTCCAGTCCAAGCGTCGAGCAGCAAAGGGACGTTCTACCCGCAGCGGCTGGTTTTTATAGGCGAGGCGAGTATAGTGACGTAACGCGAGCATTCTCTTACACGGCCTCTCCTGACGAAGTGTCGTCCTCGACACAAGCTCTTGGAGGCCCCGCTAGGACCCGCGCGCCGCGCTGGGAGAGGTCGGCACTGCGAGCTCCACTTCGCCCGCTGGCAGAAGCGCCGGGTTGACCGCAGTAGAGGCCCCGTTTGTTCAGAGTCGTCATCAGTATCTTCATCTGAAAACAAGATCTTGTTAGAAGCTATCCAGCAATTTGTGTAAAAGCGTTCAACCTCTCACTAAGTTCCATTCATTTTCAGCCAACTAATTCATTCATCGTTCTCTCAAATAGTTCATAAGTTTGAATAGACACACACATCCATCTTTCTCAAAGCATTTATAAAAATAAAGCCAAGGCATTGTCCTGTACGTATCCAGCGCGTAAGAGGCGGTTTCTATGCTGCCGTCTTGCTGGCGGTGACCGCAACTGCGACCACGACCAGCGTTCAGCTCTCACCACCTGCAACATGGTCTGACAACCTGCAGACCCGCTTGACACGCAGACCGTATTCATACGTGCAAGCCGCTTAACACGCAGACCGTATTCATACGTGTAAGCCGACTCATACACTGACCGCAATCATGTGTACAAGCCCACTCGATACGCAGACCGTATTCATACGCACGAGTTCTCTCAACACGCAGACCGTATTCATACGTGTGAGACCACAAATTGACCACACATGGCCAAATTTATGCGGCTACCAGTGACTCAGCAACAGGTGCCATCACAACCGGCGACACACACGCGCCTGCTACCAGCGGCACCGCAGTACAGCACAGCAGCCAAAGCTCAAAGAACGTGGCACACGTTTCTGGGCACCACTGTCCTCAGATCCATCTCTCACAACCAGATCTGCAAACACATGAAAGTGAACACATGAGCAAATAAATAACATGACCACTATGGTTTGAAGCCTATTCAAAGCGAAGTAATTTCATAAGTTAGAGTCCATAAATTTGACCAATGTTCCAGGCGCAAGCGTGCACTCAAGCGACAGCAACAAAGACCACCAATAGTGATTTTTAAAATTGAAACAGCTTCAAACCCAAGAGATTCAATGCATCGCTAGGTAATGATTTTGTGACACACCGCGTCATTGAGACTGAAGCCCAAAACTTCCACATGTCTCCACTATGACCGCGGAGCAGAGCAGAGCAGACGCCCAAACGTTTGCATGCTCACGACAAATAAGTAGCAGTAGTCCTGCAGCGACGCGCTTGACCAAGCCAGGTCGCGCCAGTAGCCGGGGCCATGCGCTCAACCACGCCAGTAGCCGGGGCCATGCGCTCAACCGCGCCAGTAGCCGGGGCCATGCGCTCAACCGCGCCAGTAGCCGGGGCCATGTGCTCAACCGCGCCAGTAGCCGGGGCCATGCGCTCAACCGCGCCAGCAGGGCGCGCTAGCACCGTGGTGTGCCACGCACAACTGCGCCAGTAGGGCGCGCTGGCACCGTGGTGTGCCACTCACAACTGCGCCAGTAGGGCGCGCTGGCACCGTGGTGTGCCACGCACAACTGCGCCAGTAGGGCGCGCTGGCACCGTGGTGTGCCACGCACAACTGCGCCAGTAGGGCGCGCTGGCACCGTGGTGTGCCACGCACAACTGCGCCAGTAGGGCGCGCTGGCACCGTGGTGTGCCACGCACAACTGCGCCAGTAGGGCGCGCTGGCACCGTGGTGTGCCACGCACAACTGCGCCAGTAGGGCGCGCTGGCACCGTGGTGTGCCACGCACAACTGCGCCAGTAGGGCGCGCTGGCACCGTGGTGTGCCACGCACAACTGCGCCAGTAGGGCGCGCTGGCACCGTGGTGTGCCACGCACAACTGCGCCAGTAGGGCGCGCTGGCACCGTGGTGTGCCACGCACAACTGCGCCAGTAGGGCGCGCTGGCACCGTGGTGTGCCACGCACAACTGCGCCTGTAGGGCGCGCTGGCACCGTGGTGTGCCACGCACAACTGCGCCTGTAGGGCGCGCTGGCACCGTGGTGTGCCACGCACAACTGCGCCTGTAGGGCGCGCTGGCACCGTGGTGTGCCACGCACAACTGCGCCTGTAGGGCGCGCTGGCACCGTGGTGTGCCACGCACAACTGCGCCAGTAGGGCGCGCTGGCACCGTGGTGTGCCACGCACAACTGCGCCTGTAGGGCGCGCTGGCACCGTGGTGTGCCACGCACAACTGCGCCTGTAGGGCGCGCTGGCACCGTGGTGTGCCACGCACAACTGCGCCTGTAGGGCGCGCTGTCAGCCTGCAGCGACGCGCTCGGCATCGCCAGTGGGGCGCGCAGTCAGCGTGCAGCGACACGCTCGGCAACGCCAGTAGGGCGCGCAGTCAGCCTGCATTGACACGCTCGGCAACGTCAATAAGGCACACAGGCGCGCGACGGCGGCCTGCGGCCACGTGCACGTTCATGGCGTCACTGTTGCGCAGCCCTGGCAACCACTGCTATGAGACCAGGCAGCGTTGCGTTGCATATCACACGCCACACGTTCTTATGTAATGGTTACTCTGCAAAGAGACAAATCTACGACAGAATTTTGTTCCACTCGGTCACTCCTGACCAAACATCTATTAGGTCCCACTCTTTTTGATAAAATCAAACGTTGGCCACGTTTGATTGATGATGAACTGGAAATTATCGAAAATACAACAATCAACCACCCTGGGTCATGTAACATAGTCGTTCAAATCAATCTTAAAAACATTATTGCGTCAAAACAAATGCCAGGTTCACAAAAATCTTCGAGTAAAAAATCAATCTTAAAAACATTATTGCGTCAAAACAAATGCCAGGTTCACAAAAATCTTCGAGTAAAACCACAGATCTCTAACTGACTAGTAAACAAGTCGATCACTATTTGACTTCACACTAAGGTCTTTCCAGACCCTGACCTCAACCAGAGCTAAACGCGCATCGCACACACAGTCGACTTGAGTTTCCTCAAAAAAACTCCAATTTCAACCGAGCCACGACTACGCAATAACTACTGGTACGGTCGAACACAGTACAGCCGATAGAAACCCTTATTCGACTTTCTACCTCAACTTAACTTCATCAAAACCTTATGAACATCGACTGGTACGTGACCTGTTGGCTTCTTCCTTAGCCAATCATGTGTCTTAGGCACCTTCTTTAATAAAGCAAGACAGTGAACCTGTATACGGCCTACGTCTTCACACGAAAAACAAGTCAACTGATCATATTGCGTAGGGGTTTGAGTTTACGCAGATCATGATTATTTGAGTTTGATGTGCAAACAACTGCACTTTTGGGTTTCAAATATACAGAAAACAAGACTTGACTGTATTTTGTTTTGTTCATAATTGCGGCTTTTATATAAGCATCAGATATACCACAAATCACAACGTTGCCCCACACAGCAATTTCTCCTGTGTCGTGGGTACTTTCACAAATATTTAAACTCACATACACAAATACCAAGACCCGGAAAAACTATCTGTACGCCATACAAAAGGTTGTTCCGTGCGGGAATCGAACCAACGACAGTCCCTTGACGATATTCAACCGCATCAAGGACTTTCAGGCATAGCCTGCATGTGTGGTACATTTATTCGAATTCGTACTCATAACGTCATATAGCACAGTGGCCATATCAACTTCACGCAGACACTGACCAAAATTCGGGTTTAAAATTAGTCCACGTACTGTTGTTGGTCACTCAATCTTTAAGCCTCGTCTTAGCACCACCATGTAAACAACCACCAATGCGTCCGAGGCATTGCCAATTGCCCCAGTGACTTAATAAACACACACACAACATAACATCACGCCTGCAATCCCCAAAGGGTAAGGCATAGGTACCCAGTATACCCACATTTCGCCAGTTATGTTAACTCCTATGTAATAGGGGCGAGCCTATTGCCACCAACCAAAAGCATAAATCCAGACAATAAAACTTTGCCCGACCCGGGAATCGAACCCAGAACCTTCATGCTCAGCAGTCGCGCTTGCGACTACAAGACCAACGAATTATAACAATGGTTCGACCTTACTTCAGGGACGAAAGTAAACCCACTATTCTTCTAGGTAGAACTTGTTTGAACCGGCGGTGAAGGAGTACGTGTGCGTTTTCTATCGCCAATGCTGCAATGTCGCTACGCGAACGACCTACGCGTATCGTGCCTATCCCTACTACACGATTGGTGCCTTTCGGGACTATAAAAATCATGCCAATCTCGATTACGCAAGCCATCTCATGGAGTACGACGACTACTACTCGAATCGCGGTACGATCTACCACTATTGCGATCAATGACCCACGGGATCGACGCCGTTTGCGCACACGTGACTTAATCCCGAGTACGTGACCGTTTGTCGCGAGTATGCGGCTTTTCACGCCCCATTATCACAAGAAAATCGGGATTAAATCAGACAAACAACTAAAACAGGTCAGACAATCGAATAAAAAGAAAAATAATAAAGTGGGTAGTTGCAAAATAAAATTTAAAAGTAAAAGAATGGCTTTTCTGTTCAAAACAATTTTCAGCTACGAGACTTCGTCTAAGTGGGCCTAAAAAGTCCTTTATCCCACTTCTGATATAAGTTTCAGAAGTGGAAATTTATTTAAAAAAAACAATTAACAACAAAAAAACCATTTTTACTTTATAATTGACTCAAATTACAACCAGCACAATTTACTTACAGTCCAGTAAGTCTTAAAATTAACACAACAAAACACAAACTCACTTTATGATTTTTACGACAAACTAAACTCAAAATGGCTTACGTAACATTACAATTGACTTATGAATCTAACGTCCGTCCAGTCCAAGCGTCGAGCAGCAAAGGGACGTTCTACCCGCAGCGGCTGGTTTTTATAGGCGAGGCGAGTATAGTGACGTAACGCGAGCATTCTCTTACAATATATAACATTGTAAAGATCGATCTGAGCCCACACAATCGAGTACACAATTAGTTGTAATGTTACGGATAATAAACAAAAACTAATAACACCATAAAATCATCAAGATCTAGAATGTTCTAACAATGTCTAGAAAAAGCTGCACTTTATCGTCTAATTGATGAGCAAAGTTACAGCCAGTAATAAAAGGCATCAATATTAAATCTTGGCACAAAAAGTACCACAGTACGGTTCCATGTAATCGAACCGACTATCCTTTCGCTATCTAGCATCGCTGAACGCACGCATTGCATTATAGGGTGCCCTTGATGTGGGATACTCGGATGAGGTAAATTCTTATGCAGCTTCTTTATTTTGGAAATCTGTATTTTGAGCATTCGTTCCGTAGCTTCTAAAAAATATATACCTATTTTTTTAGAAGCTACGGAACATGGAACAGTCAAACATAGAACCTCTTCCTTTTTGGAAATTGGTTAGAAATATTTTAAAGTAACTTACTGACAGTGCTAAACTCGTCACCTTTTGGGCTGACTCAATTTAAATAGTCATAAAAAATATTTTTTTGTTGATTTTGTTTGCTGTGCACAGCTTATAGAGGTTTGGAAAGAGAAAAGGGACGCCTTTTTCCAGCAATGGGACACACAAAGAACAAATACTGCTTTAGTTATAGGTATTTTCTTGTCCCATTTTTATTCCTAAAAATTTGGACATCAGTCATTGACCTAATAGTGTTATATCTGAATAGTATTGTGTTTCTTCTATCATTAACGAGAAACTCCCCTAAAAACGTTAAATACTTGTATATAAGTTAATATAACGTTTTCTTACTTCCCTGGCAGAATGATACCAATCACTCCATGCCCACGGGCGCTGAGATGTTTGCTCTGATAAATATATTACTTAATGGCAAAAAATCATCATCCCATTGCCAACAAGCATATCAATTTGCATACTGGGTAGTATGCAAATTGATATGCTTGTTGGCAATGGGATGATGATTTTTTGCCATTAAGTAATATATTTATCACTTAATGGCAAAAAATCATTAAGTGATAAATTATAGGGTGCCCTTGATGTGGGATACTCGGATGAGGTAAATTCTTATGCAGCTTCTTTATTTTGGAAATCTGTATTTTGAGCATTCGTTCCGTAGCTTCTAAAAAATATATACCTATTTTTTTAGAAGCTACGGAACATGGAACAGTCAAACATAGAACCTCTTCCTTTTTGGAAATTGGTTAGAAATATTTTAAAGTAACTTACTGACAGTGCTAAACTCGTCACCTTTTGGGCTGACTCAATTTAAATAGTCATAAAAAATATTTTTTTGTTGATTTTGTTTGCTGTGCACAGCTTATAGAGGTTTGGAAAGAGAAAAGGGACGCCTTTTTCCAGCAATGGGACACACAAAGAACAAATACTGCTTTAGTTATAGGTATTTTCTTGTCCCATTTTTATTCCTAAAAATTTGGACATCAGTCATTGACCTAATAGTGTTATATCTGAATAGTATTGTGTTTCTTCTATCATTAACGAGAAACTCCCCTAAAAACGTTAAATACTTGTATATAAGTTAATATAACGTTTTCTTACTTCCCTGGCAGAATGATACCAATCACTCCATGCCCACGGGCGCTGAGATGTTTGCTCTGATAAATATATTACTTAATGGCAAAAAATCATCATCCCATTGCCAACAAGCATATCAATTTGCATACTACCCGGTTAATAAGGTGATTAGCTGGTTTAAATTACTTTTGAGTACATTATGGGAATAAGTCGATTTATTTAAAATCATTTTTAATCACGATTGTGTCTGAACATATCCTGAATATTATCCTGTTTAATTAGCCTGTCTCATATTATCGTGGCCAAATAATAACAGCCGCTCGGGTCGATTTTCAGGTTAGGGTCCGTGGATGGGTGACCAACCTTTACATACAAAGTTCCTTCCGGGACTCGGAAAGCACGTTAAGCTTTTGGTCCCGGCTACTGTGCATAGATCTTTGAAATGATCGAACCAGTCTTACCAAGGGGTAATCGTATTACCAAGTACTAATTACTAGTTTCTGTCGCTGTCCTAGTTGTTGTCCAGTATTTTACCAGTATTTTACATCGAGCAACTAGGTTGCTCGATGTAAAAAAACACTGGTAAAAAAAATAAAAAAAATACTGGTATTTTCAGGTCAATTATTGGCCTGAAAAATAGTAATGTTCCAATTGAAATGTAACATCCAGACTACTTCTTTCTAGAACCATACAATTTTAACATCTATTATTATTACACAGGTACCAGGATTCTTACTTATACACCCATACGTCCAAATCTTAGACTATGCCCTACATTCCCGAATTCCTCCAAGACAAAAAAAACAAAACTACACGCATGTTACTTCCATAATTTGCGTGTAAATAATTGAGCGTACGCGCCGCGCGTGTCCCCGCCATATTTATTATTCACACGGTGTTGCCACTGTTGTGTCATATTATTGCCATATTGGAAAATTATTCCCTGGTTGTGAGGGGAATTTTTGTCAAGTTTCGTTCTTTGTTTAGTCAGTAAATGCGAGTTAGTGGTTCCGTGACTGTCATTCTAGTGAAAGATTTTGTTGGTATTTGTGCTATCAAGTTTGATGTAGTTCGTCGTTTTGTTTCGGCTTATTTTTGAATTTATTAAATGTTATCGGGTGTTCGTGATCTGATTTTGAAATTATCTGCGTATATTTTTGATGTTACCAAAGTTACCCTTTTCTTTTTTCTATTATTTTCTACTAGCTGATGCCCGCGGTTTCAACCGCGCGGATGTCGGTTATCGCTACCGATGCCGGTTATCGCGACCAAAAGTAATATTTTCGTACCCCCCTTTCAACCCCTTGAATAAAGTTTTTTTTTTTAAAAGTAGCCTATGTCCTTTCTCGGGTATCAAAATATCTCCTTACCAAATTTCATGCAAATTGGTTCAGTAGTTTAAGCGTGATTGAGTAACAGACAGACAGAGTTACTTTCGCATTTATAATATTCTATGGATATAAGGATAAGGAAGTATGGATTTAGGTACGTGTCGGATACACTATTTTTTTCCTGACCACTATACTGCCGTCCTATCACTAAAAAGCAGTTAAGTGACAAAAGTTGTTTTCGAGATAATGGCAAAAAAGGTGCGAATCGTTGTCTCCAAAAAACTATGATACTTAGGATTATCATTCTTGAACGTATCAATTGGTATGGTATTCTGCCTTGTTTCAAGAATTCTTTCTGTTCTGAAACTCTTACCAATTATTTTAAAAGTTGATTTTTATACTTTAGTTAAGCATTTAATTAACATTTTTCATCTAATTACTCTACTAAAAGGCCGTTAACTATACCTTAGCGGCTTTTTAGTTAAGTTATTTATTTAAAATTATGACATTCAGTATGTTGGTTGATAGTTATGCAGAAATACTTAACTATAAAGTCGTTAAGTGACGTAACTACTTTATAGACATGGTATTCGCTAAGATTAAAGTAACAATACCTTTCCTTAGGAGCAGTTATGGGGTTTTAGATGCTTTTAAGCTAATTATGCCAATAATAATTGGAAACTTTGTAAAATGTTAACTACCTTACTTAACTAAAAGGTGGCTAAAAGTATTTCGCTTGTGGGTTAACTGCTTTTTAGTTAAGCAATAATCAGGCAAATGTGAGATCTAATGGCATGTTCTTGTAAAATCCTAAAACATATTTCAATATTTTAAATAAAATATTATGATATAAAGTTACATTTATACCCACATTGCCTACACTACCCGAAGCCACTGGGCTAGACGATCGTTATCATTAAACTCTACTTTTTTTTTAAATTGGGTAGTGTTTATTGATATACCAGGGTGTGAGAATTCATGAAGTCATCAAGAATCACTTTGTGATGAATGAAGAGTGGGTGGATACTTCCAAAATACTTGAATAAACGCACTATAAATAATAAGAACAAAATGTAACCGATCACACCCTGGGGTGTGAGAATTCATGAAGTCACCAAGAAACTCTTTGTCATGAATGAAGAGTGGGACAGTGGGTGGAATCTTCTAAAGTACTTGAATGAACGCACTATAAATAATAAGAACAAAATGTGACCGATCAGACTGCAACTCTTATGTATCGTGGCAAGTCGCTGCTCTTGACCCCTAAAAAGTATTTGCAAAAATTGTTGCAGAATCAATGGTTCCAGAAACCCAAAATAATTAGGTTGTCGTTCTGAGAGTGGAACTTTTGAAGTGATCTTCTCTGTTGGCCAACTAGCCAAATATCGGTATTGATGAAACGTCTAATGGAAGACGATTTGTTTTAAGATGCACGTCATTTTTTTTTTATGTCACTAATGTTAAAAATGGGCCTACTCTTGCTCTGTGGACTGAGACGAGGTTGACGCTGGAACGTGCTAACCCAGAACAAGCTTAGGTATTAACTCGCGACTTAAATAGGTTGGGGTCACTATGAACTAGGGAAACGTTTGACCTTTTATTAGACGTCATGTAAAGGCAATGAACGTAGACAACCAGCTCTTAATATTCTAATCAGCTCCAGTTAAAAGTAACAACAACAGTACAGAAATAGGCAGCAACATCACATTCAAAGGGAATCTCGACGCAATAAATCAGAGAGTTGAGGTTCAGCAGTAGCATTTGTAAAACTATAACCCAAAGTTTTTCGTTCTCATGATCTCAAGTTATTGTGTGACGTCTCAAATCTCAAATCACGATGAGAGACTAAGCGTATCTTTGACTCTGAATGGGACTGTGTCGGCCAGTTTTTACATTTCAAAGATGGTCAGAATTCTACTTATTTTGCTGCCTTTACTCAAAGTTAGCCAGGAATAACTCCACTTTTCTTTTGCGAGATGGAACAGCTCAGCAACGCTCCTGATTACGGTTCATTCGAAAATGTTTGTCAGCCAAGACGTTTTCCTCCGACCGATGGCGTTTTCCCACTAGGTGCTTTGCCATTATAATTTGTTGCATTAAATCTCAACTGCCACTACTATTTATAACGGGTCCGAGCTAAGCAACCTTTCTTTGTTTGATGGTCTGCATGCACTTGAGGCCTATAATATTCGTCTTACGACTTTGTCATTTGTAACTTTTTGAGTCCAGCTCTCTTTCACCTGTAGATTAAAACGCGATGACCTTAAACCTAGAAAACCTTACTATGAATCTTCAAAGGTGCCCTGACATGACCACTTTGTAACAAAGTTTTTCGTCCAAAGTTGGAAATGCTACTAATATGAGAGCATATGAAAAAGTAGTACACCTAAACTCCTACAAAAAACATAAAATGCAGTCGTTGTGGGTGAAATCAACTGAATAGCTTGTTTTTATTTGTCTTTAACTTTGATATTTTTGATTGAGGGCATTTATTCTTCCGTCACGCCTCTAAATCTGATTCGATTTAATAGAAATGTGACACATTGGTAGACCATGACCTGGAATAAGACTTGAAATACCCCGTAGTGAATCAAAAGCGAGAGTCGACAAACTGCTTTTTAGCTAAGTAATGGGGCTTAACTGCTTTGTAGCTAAGCATAATTTATTTTTTTCCACCGTTTTTATCAAACGACTACGAAATATTTTCAAGTAAAATATTAAATACTTAGCTAAACAGCCGTTAAAGGCGGATAACTGCATTTAAGCTAGCTTTTTAAAACATATGCATAAGAAAAAACTAAACTACAAAGTAGTTATAGTCCTTTTGCTTCTTTATAGTCAAGAAAAGTGAGATAACGTGTTTGTAGTTAAGTAAAAGACCTGACAATTATAGACAATTCCGGCAGTTAAGGTATTTTAACGTATATTTAGCGAAGAAGTGCGGGTTAGCCGCTTTCAAGTGAAGGAATCATCATAAATTATGTTACTTAACTGCCTGAAAAGTTTTTGTATCTCTGAAATTATTCATATTATAAAAATGTTTCTTAGACAGAAAGATAGAGAATTTTGAACTGTATCACGTTGTATCAAAAAGTAAAAATTGACCATTTGTCGGTTAACTGCTTTCTAGTGATAGGACGGCAGTATACAGCTCTAGTTCAGCTTTGTCTCATATTCTGGAATCCTCTATTTTTTCTAATAATCAATTTTTAATAAAAATATTATCAACTCTAAGTTAAAAGCAATCACAAGCAAAACCGATTTACCGAATAAATATATATCCTCCACAAAATTAATCCCATCAAAATTAGACAACAAACTTCACAAACCGCAAGTCAAAAGTCATCGCAACATTCCTCAACACGAATTAATGATTCATTAATAGCGCCCCCAATTACGATTGTTATTCGATTAGGGAGTCCCCCGCACACTTCGATGCGAATAAACTTGCAAGGGGACTTGCGAATTTTCCGGGGTGCGTGCGTGCATGTCACCTCACTAGCACGTGGAGCGCCGCGGAGAGCGCAGGCCTATGCGTTCCAAATTCGAAAACAGAGAAAAGTTTTGACGTTCGCGACCAGAACTTTTTTTTTTTAATCCGAACTTTTTGCGATCCGTAATCGATTTAAAGTAGTGCGTACTTAATTTAAAGTTAGTCGATTTCGAACTTTTTTATCGATTTAACTTTAACTTAAAATATACCGAATATTTGGAAAGGTTTGTTTTTAACGTATTATAAATGTAAAGTGATATACGGTGATCGATTGCTTATTCGTAACGTTGTCGATTGTCGACTCCTTATTCGATTAGTTGTGGAATTTGACGTTTTCGGGGTGTTTTCTCGGAAACTCGCGATGTGGGAGTTCTCATTGTTTTTTTTTCGAGTTCTGTTCAACATTAAGTTAATGAAGACATTTGTATTGACGTGTTGAATGCGTAAATAATTTTTCGGGAGTTCTGTTTACGTGTGTAATGTGGTTAAACTTCATTAGGAACGAGAAAAAGAATCCCGAGTTCTCCTAATTGAACATTGTTACATTCTTAATTGGATCACTCCAAAATCGAAAAAGTTATTCCTATAGACTGATTTAACTAAAAAAAAAAACTAAATGTGGCACTCGGAGACTGCCGCGGTAAAGCTATTGCATAGCATTTTTTATCAACAGCAAATAATTAATTATTTAATTTGACAACCTCAGTTGACAACCTTGTTATTTTCCGTAACCATAGCAAAAAGTACTGAATCCTGAATATTTTCCTAAGGAATTTCTGGATTCGCTCTCCACGCTCAAGGCCCGCGATAGAAAGTGTCAATAAAAGGGATACAGACTTTATTCAGTTGTTAAAAGTATTTAAGGAAAACATTGAAAAATTATCTGTGAGGTAGAGTAAGGAATGGTCTGTTTGCTATTAGTTCTATTTTATTTACCCTATTAGGTAATAAATAATTTAAACTTATCGATGAAAAAAGATTCAAAGTTTTTTAATTTCACTTTAAGTATAAAATAATTCAGTGTTCTTCAGAAACTAAATTTATTTACTGTAGAATCGAAGATGCTTTACGCACTTGGTACTGATTTTTTTGTGGATACTCTGAAGCGATATCTACGTTGTTAAATAAAAACTTATGTTTTCATCAAAAAGCAAAACGCATCAACTCAATGACAATTACAACTCAACAGTTTTTTTCTTTTCTAATTCGCCACTTTACAAAAGGAACTCTTTTAAATAAGTAGGTCCAACAAAAAGTTTTTAATTCCGCCCAAAGGTTTCCATGACGAAAGTAGCTCGCGTTCGTTTGAACTCGCCGCGATTCGGAAACAATCGGGAACCGAGTAGGAATCGAATCGTGTAAAAGTAAATCGATCCGATTACCAGCATCGATTTGTGATTGGTCAATTTGTTTGTGGAGCGAGAGATTTTGATACTTGGTGAATTGTTTTTGAGACCGAAAAGGTACATCTTCTGGTGTTTAGTTTACTACTACTCGTACACACGTAGGCAAAGTAATTATTTTTTGATATAAATATCTGAATCAAAAACTATAATTACGCAAATCTCGATCTCCTACTTTCAAATTTTTGTTTCTGTGTTTGAAGTATCCTATTAATAGGTACTCAACTTCAAAATAAAGGATAGTGCTATGTTTGTACCTACTTATTATTTATTGCCAGGTAGAAACAAATAGAATTTTCGACACCAAACAAAATTCGGTATTCTTCTTATCGTGTGGGCAGTAAGGTCTAACGACCCTAGTTCGTTTAATTCGGTATTGTTTTACATAGGCTGGCGTTTAGATGTTGGATGTTTAAAACAGAGATTAAAATGGTTTATTTTTAACCTTCTAAATTCATGGGACTCTTTGCCAGAAGCTTTATTTTTTTTGGCAAAAGTATCTGCATTGCCCCCTAAACTAGCGAATCTACCAGCCATTTTGGTATTTTCCTATTACTCATTGCGATGCGGACTAATTTTAGATGCCCTGGGATTTTTTATTTTTTATTGATACCTAGGGTAAGATGATCGACAATGAACCACCTAAATTTTCAAGAGCTGTAACTCTACTCTTAGGGGCCCTAAGTATATACATTTTACTTACAATTGTAGATAATGTAACTGGCCACATTATGTAGTACTTCGTTTTTGTTAAAGTACCATAACTTCCAATCTATTTATTTATTTTTATTTTTTGGGAATTTGGGATTCTCTGTGTACACTCAATGGTACTCAATGAACCGAGGGCTGGTACACAGTGAGCCGTGTGTGCAAACAATGAACCTTGCCAATAATCAAAGCGTTAATATTATTGAATTATAATAAATCGTTGTTAAATAAAACTCACTAATCTGTTTAAAGTACCTATATATTTGTAGTTACGATCAAAACGCATCATTTTTGTCTAAACAAGGAACCTAATATCGTAAACATTAATGAAATTAACTTTAGTTTCGTAGGATTGAATGATGTGACTCGTGCATTTACAATTTTACATGCTTCTGATTTTTTAATGGACAAATCAGGGTGCATTTTCAACCAGTCGTTATCCGCCTTTCCTTTTCTTTCCAACTTGTGGGATATTCCAATTTATTAATTTCCGCCTTTTGAAAGGCGAAATTTTAATTTCTCTATGAATCACTGGTTCATTGTGCACTCTCTCGAAGTGGTTCATTCTGTACCACCGCATACTTACAAATTTTGAGATTAAGTAGCCAGAGGTGATTGACGAAACTATCCTAAGTAAAAGCGTGAAAATCCACTAATTTATCAATAGGGTATTTCACCAAAAAAATCTAATTAGTCCGTCAGATAGATTTCCAAAAAATAATGGACACGTATTTTTTCTTTTTTCACGTAAACAAAAAATAAAGACGATACAGTGCTTCGAAAAGTCGTGTCAAGTCGTGTGACGTCACAAGGATAGTACTTTTTTACCCACAGAGTGACGTGAAAAACCCCCACTCATGATCTTTGACAGGTTTCATCTTCGTCAATTTTTATTAATTTGAGAAAACAAAAAAAACACGTATCCGATATTTTTCGATAATCTAACAGACGGACTAATTAGATTTTTTTGGTAAAATACCCTATTCTATTGATATTCAGCTACTATTTACACAAATAAAATGAGACGAAATTTTACTAACGTTATTTTATACAATTTTCACTACAAAAGTACAAAATAAGGGCGTGCGCGGTCGCCTGCGCCGCTAGGTCGCTGTCGATTGGGGAGGGAGGGGGGCCCTCAAAGACGTTTATTTTATGCAATTTGCATCAAACGGTAACGTCACATTTCTGAATTATTTGCATGGTTCACTCTGTACTGCTGGTTCATTGTCAACCACTGGACCCTACTATGTAGAATGCAAGTATCAAAACTCTGAATCCTCACATATAGTGGGTACAGTCAAACATCAAAGTGGCTGCGTAAATAATCAAGTTAAATAGGCATCAGAAAAAACATTCGTTCTTATTCATTTCCTACTTGTGAGAGCTCTAGTTTTTTCACCAATCAGTGTGCTTACCCCCCTTGGTCTTGCTATCACTGGGGTACTTGTGTTAAGTAGCTTGTACTTAATATAACGGATCAATAGGTACATACTGTTGAATACCTACAGTATGTCATACCTACATGATTGCCGATATGAATTAGTCATCTTTTTTTTTTTCGCTCTTGGTTTAATAATAACTGCCACTCGGGTCAATCTTTAGGTTAAGCCGCTTGCCTCGGTTGGTCTATGGATGAGTGAGCATCCATTTCATACCAAGTTTCCCGCGTGCCTCGGAAAGCACGTTAAGTTGGTCCCGGCTGCCAGATATTGATCTTTGGCAGTCGTTACAGGTCTTCTCAAAGGGTATCGTTTTAGCCAGTATTAACTGGGTTATGTATGGAGGTCAGATAGGTAGTCGCGCCATGTAGAATACTGCTTCCGGTTAGACTGAAAGCCGACCCCAACATAGTTGGGAAAAGGCTAGACAGATGATGAGTTTTTAGTTAGACGTCAATAATGAAAAACAGATTAATGATATTTTTTATCTGAAATGAATGCGACCAACGTGAAAACTAAATGAAACTGGTGTAGCTTTCTATGGGCAAAAAAGTGTCATCAATATTCTCATTAAACCAAGGAAAAACCTTATGAAATGTAAAAAATCCGCGAAAATAAAATGTGAAACAAGCTTTCAAAAGTAAATACTTATGTACTTCTCAAAAAAAAACATTTGCAAAAAAATAAACAGACCACTTCTTCAAACGTAACTGTTGTACAGTGCGATCAAATTATCTTGGCAGTTCCGAACTTCGTGCAGGTCATTTTGTTACAACTAATGTATAAAAATAAGTATTTATTTTATTTGTATTTCTCGCTGTTTAAATTATATATTTTCTGATCGTTTAAGTATTGGTTTATCTGGCAATAACAGTTTTCTTCACAAGTTTACATGCGTAAAAGTTCGCAGAGCCTATGTAGTACCTGCCAAGATAATTTGATCGCACTGTACGAATACTAATTTCTAATCTCTGCATGTTGCGCGGCGCAGGCGCAGCGGGCGCTAACGACATCTGTGGGCCGCTAAGTGGAACTATTGTCGAATTCGATTCGGTTAAGTTCGGGATTCGTCGGCTTTCTGTCAAATAGAGTGTATTTAGTGCCGGTCGCGGCTTTTTCAAAAGCTGTGGAATGTAAAGGTTTTTGTCGTCAAAGTGGAGTCCATTTCGTTAAACTTTGTTGACTATTATGCCTATTTACTTAAGCAGTTTTGTAATCGTACGTAACAGTCGTAAGAAGTACTTAAGTTCTCACATAGTTTGTTAGGTAAAGTGAGGAGACTTACAAACAATTTTGTATTATAGAAACGGTAATTTTTGCGTATCCTCCTACATCGCTGAAAATTCTTTGCGTTAGCTACATAAGATTCAATAAACAAAAATATCGATATGTTAAATCTCTCAATTTTAAACGTTACACCTCCAATTTAATCAAAACACCGTATGTCATTTTACATTTCAATTTTTCCATTACCGTTTTTCCAGCTAAAATATGAACACCACTCATTTCTAAACAGACAATAACAAAACTATCAACGCTGAATCAGTGCCCAAATATAAAATGTATGCAGTTCCAATGGTTAACTACGTGAGTCCCTACCACCTAGCTCCTCACTATGGAGCTTCCACCAGCCTCGCGGATCCGTACTGGATGTAAGTATATCATCATTCTCCTGCCCATATATTTATTTATTTGGGGTCGCCGTAGCATGTTCTTGTAGCGTAACCATAATCTTAGCAATCATCAAGTATTCGAAGATATACATAGAAAATTAAGAACATTAACAACGTATTTTTCACGTACATAATTGCAACAAACATAACACTACAGCTGTAATCCCCAAAGTGGTAGGCAGAGGTGAAGGTACCTAATACTGCGTGCATACTATAATTTCCTCATTTTAATTCTTTGTGTTCACTACAGAATGAGTCAAACATCAAGCGCAAATGACTCCGAAATCTGGCTTCAGATTTAATGAAAACATCTGCCTTGCAACTACATAAATATTTACGATCAATCAATACGCCTTCTTCCTCCATGATTATGGCAATATCTTCTTTATTGGTCACTTCAGTAATCGAAGTTCATAACTTAATGCTGCAGCTGTTGTCAAGCTTACCAATAACAACATATTAAAGAAAACATAACATAACATCACGCCAGTAATCCCCGAAGGGTTAGGTAGGCAGAGACACATCAAGCTACTACAATCTGTCTTATTTTATAGATTCTAGAACTTTATCATTAAAGCATTAACATCCAGGTTGATTGAGAAAATTTATCAGTTTCGGGTAGCTCCAATTTCGATATCAATTAATTTATTTTCTTTACTATAAAAACCACAATCACCATATAATGTACCCACATGACTCACATCTAGGACAAAATACTTGATCTCTGCAAGAATAATTATAATAATTAATTTATTTCCTTATTGTTCCAGAAAACCATCAGTAGATGGCGTCTCAAACGCAGCATCAGTCAACAGCCGGTAAGTTCGCAAAATTATTCAAAACTCGACTAAATAATGCTGATCGGTACATTGGACGACACCGCCCAAACCGTGTTATTCGATGCCAAATCGATTCTGCCGATCGAGTTTTTAAAATAACCTCAAAATCCTGTGTGGATGTCGATAATCCAATATCTAAAAATGGTAATTTCCGATCGAGTGTTCTCACGAACGAAACAAAGGGTTTAGACGTGAAAAAAGTCAGGTAAACATTGGTTGGCAGGATCGAATTGGATGAAACGTTGTTGGTTCCGTAGATTTTCTATTTGGAAGAGTTTCTTTGCTTGTTGCGAACCTTAGTTAATGACGCAGTAAAATTCTATACTCTTTTTAAGCACATAAGTACCTCTTTATTTTAATATTAAGTTCTGTTAGTTTGAAGTGACTGTTCCATCATTTAAAAAAATTTCTACTACGTATTTCAGTACATTATTCTGAACCCCCATATAAATATTACGTCGGTTATTAAAAATACACACACGCATGATATTATGATCACTTATTTCATTTGCACATTATATTCATCAAAACGTCATCATCTACCTAGCCTTTCCGCACTAAGTTTAGACCAGCTTCCAGTCTAAACAACAGGCAGCTGAATACCAAAACAGTCTTCCACATATTCCTTACACCGACTGAACCCTAAAAAATGGTAAAAAAGACACGAAATCCAATCACAATTACGCTGCGCAACGTGTAATTTTGACATGGCTCGCGCTCACCACTTACAGAATAAGACAACCGACACATTTGGTCATTGATACGACCAATCTCGATATTAACTGCTATTGAAGAATAATCTATTTTAATGGAGAAAAGGATAAAGTAAAGTGTAATGGTTTGATGACAAAAAGGGATAAAGAGTGGGTAGTTTGATTTATTTTGTCTGGGTTTTTTTCGTTTTGTCATTCACAAAAATAAAGAAAGAAGATAGGAAATACATTTATTTGGCAAACAGTAAAAAAAAGAAAGGCAAAAAAATTGAAAACTAAAATTATGTAATTAAAATAATTTGTGGCCGCATTATTTTATATTTTATTTAGATTTTTCTTGGTTTTCCTTTATTTTTTCACGATTTCGTTTCCAAAGTAGAAAGTTTGATGAATTGAAACACACTCAAAAGTATAACCACATTTTGTACACGCAGTAGTATACATGGTGGTCCCGAATGTCCCGATGATACGACAATAAATGAAACCACTGGTAGTTCTAGTTCCTATGAACATTTTTAAACTATCAAATAAATCCGAAAACACCGAAATCGTTGTCGTATCGTCAGCACCAACCTACCTAAATTTCTTTGCCAAATTCTTTTATTCCTTTTTTCCATACGTTAATCGGTGCAAATGATTCCTAAGCTTACTAAACCAATATTTGTTTGTACATTTTATTGTATTTCTTTTAAATGCTATTTAGTTTTTTAGGAAAAAATTGTTATTTTTCTAAATATTTCGGTGTTTATAGGATTTATTTGTTAGTTTAAAAATGTTCCCATGAACTAGTACTACCAGTGGTTTCATTTATTGTCGTATCATCGGTACCACCCTGTATATCCAGTAGGTCTTATCCTATTCCAAATTAGACCACATTCTGAAACTCCAAAACCCAAAAAGGCAGACTGAAAACAGCAAAAATCCTGAGTAAATCGAAGTTGTTTAATATTCAAACCCCGTACTAAGCCATGGCTTAAGACACTCAGTGAAATAATGAAAAAGCGGCACTGAGACTAATCCCGGACAAATTAGATCGGTGTCATGTCGCTGTGTGTGTCCGGCCGGATTCCGGACAGTGGATTCGAATCTATGGGGAAGTTAGAAAGTTTGAAGAAGTGTCACATAACATCACGCCTGTAATCCCAGAAGGGTAAAAGTGTTTCAAATAGTAGGTATATCCACATTTCGTCAGTTATGTTTAGGTCCCATGGGCGTGAGCCTATTGCCATCAACCCGATATAAATCCAGACTCCGTGGCTACTACTCAGAAATTCGTATTGGAAAAACTCAATAACACTTGGGGATATTATGCTTAGGTTTCTAGTTTGAATTTATTATGTGACTCAATTATTGTTTACAGTGTAGGTACCCTGTATACCTCACTGTTTCATCAGTTTTTGTCTATATTTTTTTTTCTTTCTTTTCTTCAGCATTACGAGAAAGTTCGGTATTTACAGTAAACAGTCTTTACTCGTGACACCATTAATGATTATAGTTTACAAAAATATTATTCTTTTGTGATACAAAAATCTGCATATTGGCTACTATATTAAAATTGATTAATCAGACGAACTTACCTTAAGTGAAGTCCGATTACAATTTCATGAAGGATGAACTGAAATATAATTGATTACAGTGTAGTTCCCAATTCGCTAGTATTTGGCATCGCAGTTTTAGAGAAAATAAAACAAAACTTTTTCTCTATGAATTGGCAACACAGATTTGACACTCTTTAGAGATAGCGTTGCTCTATTAGCCCATTCGACAAGGGACTAATCCTAAAAAGGATGGGTTGGGTGGGTAATTATATTTCAGTTCATCCTTCATGAAATTGTAATCGGACTTCACTTAAGGTAAGTTCGTCTGATTAATCAATTTCATTTCATGATGAACTGAAATATAATTGATTACAGTGTAGCTGTTTAGAGTCTAAGTCGACATGGGCCACTCTTTTGGAAATACTTACCAAAAAACTTACCAAATCAATCTTATTGTTACATGAATCAAATTTATTTGAGACCAATATAGTCAACCTAATGCTTGTATATCTAATAAGTATGTATGTGTAAAAAGACAAAATAGCCATTATGTGGCTTACATAACTAGGGCGTCATTAAAGACAAACCAATGATAATTGGCTACTAGTATTTTCATGATAATAAAATACTATCAGTCCTGTCTCATAATCAGATACAATATGAAACAATAAATGCTATAAGTATGTATAGCTAATAATGCCATATTACTAAATTAAAACACTATTAATGACAGTGTACAAATAAAATAAATAATCATTAATAATAAGGAATGTTTGAATAAAACTTAAAACTGTATGTTTAAATTAAACTTATTAAGTTTGTGTAAAGATAAATAAAGGAATGTAAATATGATTTACATCTTCAAGTTGGTATTTAAGACGGTATTTGCCCCACACTAGGGATTTTCCCTGTATCGTGGGTGCGTGCACAAACATATAAAGTCACATACACAAATACCCAGACCCGAAACAACTATCTGCAGGTCATACAAATATTTGTTCCGTGCGGGAATCGAACCCGCGACACGCAGCTCAGCAGTCCAACCGCTTAGCCACTGCGCCAACCGTGCCGTCAAACAGACATAAACCATTAACATTCACTGATACATCATAAACCTTGTCAATGTAATAGAACTATCTGGCTAGCCAATAGTTTTCCTAATGACATCTAATGACACCCCTGCCTGTTTAGCAAAATATGTGTCTGCATAAAGTGTGTTATGTGTGGTACATAATATATCAGTCAATCCCACTTCCCTTCATTAATAATTTAATTCTTCTACTAATTGTTTGTTTGGATGCCTGTTATAGGAAAGCAGGTTTCAGTTTTGATGACAGTGATATTTTTATAAGAATAGTAATGTACATAATGTATTATGTCTTGTGACATGGACATATTGTCTTTTAATAACTGATAGAGTCTGCACTCTTTGAGCAGTAGCAAGAGCTAATAAGGTGACAAGCTTTTTACTTAATTTTTTAAATTAAAATTCAGATTATCCCCAATTAGACAGTGATTACTACTACACTACTATTGTAGGATCACAAGTATTCCCATACTTGTATAAAGCGGGTTGAATTCTTTAAAGACCCATGAGAAAACGCTTGATGTGATCATCCCTGTCAATTCATTCATTTAACAGAGAAGCGAAAGTATTGATCTAGCCTAATGTAACAAGCTGTAGCCAACATTATTTTGGTTTATGTATAATGTATTTCAGTGAGGTATTGTATTAGATCTGGTATTGAATCACACTGTGATTTTGGCAGAATAAGTACCAACTCTTTAAGTGAATGCATTTTGCAAAAGATGGTCGCTGCCGGAGTAAGCTGGTTGCTTTATGGGTGTTTGGTACTGAAAGGAGATTGTAATAAATTATTATTAGAATAGAATATGATTGGTTTTATAACCATCGTCATTTTTACCAAAGGATATCTGACAAGTCCACGGTGGGTACCTACACCTACTCATATTTCCTTGCCCCCCCCCCTTTTTTTAATTTTTGAAGACAATTCGTAATTAATGTCAATGGTATGAATGTGTATAAAAAAAATAGGAGCTCTATTTAAATGAGAAGGCATCTATCTGAAATGCATATGGGTCTCTATATCAAGTTCATGACACATATGCTTTAAAATTTGAATTAACTCCGGTAGCTAGTAAATCATAATTGATAATTCCCACTCTGTGGCAATGTTAGTATGCCTTGATTCCTCATATGACAAGTTATATTTAGATTTTATGTAAGGCTATTAAATCATAAATGATAATTCCAACTCTGTGGCAATGTTAGTATGCCTTGGTTCCTCATCTGACAAGTTATATTTAGATTTTATTTAAGATGCTTGGAGATTAATACACCTAGCTTCACACCAAACCCATATCCTTCTACTACCATCATTTAGGTTAGACATTGAACACTACCCATCTTGTTAATGCAAGCAATGGCAGTAGTGTTGTCAATTCGAAGAAGAATATCACAATTATTTTTTGAATTTACAAAGCATTTTAAACCAGAAAATATTGCCCTTAACCTGGTTTATGTGATATATTTGCTCTGATTGTGACCACAGGCCTCCAACATTTTCACCATAGCAATGAGTATCCCAACCTGTCAGGTCTGTATAAACTTGTAAATCAAATTTTCTTCACTGCTATGCTTCTAAGTTTTGCTGATAAGCATGGTGTCATTGGTAGAGGAATAACATAATTATATTCCTTCTCCATTGAAAGTCAACGGTCAATTATTGGTCATGGTCAATGTGGCGAGGGGGGCTTAGGGGAGGCCTATGTCCAGCAGTGGACGTCTTTCGGCTGAAATGATGATGATGATGACCATTGAAAAAGTAAACCATAGGTAATGTCATGGATGCATCATAATTAGTAAAATAATTGATTGATTGTCTGATAAAAAGATGGTTTGATTTCAGTAATGGTATTCCATTTCCATTTGTTTTGTATGTACTATGCCATATTATGATAAAGCTGGCCATGCTGCTACTAATGTGCCTAAAAACAAGGCAAAATTCTCTTATTTTAAATTTTAGAATTTAACATACCTACTCTTCATTGTATTTCTTTTTTTTTTTCAAAAGGTATGGTTGGTAGGTAGGCACAATGATTTGGAGTTAATCATGAATCCCAGTTTAGAACATTAACAAGGTACTAGGGTACTTTTGTCATAATTAATAAGGGTTCCTAGTTGACTACGGAACCCTAATAATAGCATATGAACTTTAACACACTAATTGTTGTTTTCATGTTTTGTAAACACTCCTTGTAATATGCTTGGTCAATATATAAAATATCATTAATGTAGATTATGAATAAGTGGCCTAAATTTCTTGCATAAACAACCACAGGTATTAACAATTTGATGAACAAACTAGGTGCAGTACATAGTCCATATGGCAATGCTGTAAATTCATATAAGGTTCCATTGAATTCAAAACAAAGGAACTTTAAATCATAAATATGACTTCCTTAAGTCTATGCAACACACTTATTAATGATCAGCAATTAACCTTACTGCAGTGCTGACTTTTACATACTTGTTCAAAGGTTTTAGATTTAAAATTAACCTGTTTGCCATCAGGTTTTGAAACAAGGAAAATCTTTTGAGATGTATTCTCCCTTTGGATGACAACATGGTGTTATAGCTCTTAATTGTAAAAGGTGAACAATTATGAACAAAAGCTTCCTGCATATGTGTAATTTCACAATCAGGTAAATTATTTTTAGGACTGAGACATGAAAGGGACATGAAATCCTTAATCCACTGCAATATAATGGGGTCATTTGTTGATTACAACCAACAAACAAAATATGTACCTTGTTTATTTCCTGCTATTGTGGTAGACATCCCGGGTTCTCTCGGAACGCTGTGGTTTCAAGGATGTTCTGCGGTGTGATGGCTGTGGTCGAGTCTGTGGTCCATCTCATACCATCTCCTTGGTTGGTTGATGCTTTCAACTGTTGTGGTTGACTCTTTCTGTTTCCCATATATTTGTTACTTATGTTTTAAGCAGAAATTGCTGGCTTGGTGCAGTTTTCTTAATAGAATTTGAACTCTGTTGTATTAGGCATCTTATTTACCGCAATTCTTTGATAAATTGCCACCATTTAAAAATAGTTTTATGAGTAATTTCTATGAAATGCTTGTGCAGAGCCACTACAGACCTTGTTTTTAGTTTCTTAATGATAGAGTTCACACACCAACTTGTTGCTTCACCAAGTGATTTTAACATAGTTATTTTATCTAGTAGGATTTTTATTATAAGAGACCTGATTTTGTCTATTATTGTAAGTGCTGTGCCCACCTGTCTTTGCTGGTAAGCGATACACTTATTTCTAGTTATTCCCATTTTAGAGATCACTAGCTTTACTTTGGTGATGATAAGGATTCAATATCTGGGATTTCAACAAAATGAGTGTCACGTTATTCATCAGGGCCTGATGTTTGACAAATTTCACACCTTTTAATGATTTTTTTCTCAAAAAATGATGAAAAAATACCTTACTTGGTCCCTTAAGGTTTCTCAATAGCATTTGACTTGCACTACACAGTATCTCGTACTGTCGCATATGCTGGTTTTGATCAAATCGGCATCACGTGCCGATATAATAGAAATCTGACATCCAAGTTGATATCTTGTAGTGTTTGTAAACACTGTATATTGTAAGGTTTCTCAACAGCATTAGAATAGCACTGAACAGTATCTCGTACTGTAAGCACATGCTGGTTTAGATCAAATTGGCAGCTCGTGCCGTTTGTCATCAAAGTAGATATCTCGTATCAAAGTTGATCTTCGTGTTTGGTAACTCGTACTAACACGGTAAACAGTATCTCGTACTGTAACCACATGTGGGGCTGGTCGGCATCGGCAACTCGTGCCGGTAACAGAAATCTGTTATAAACATCAAAGCTGATATCTCGTATCAAAGTTGATCTTCGTGTTTAAGTATCTCGTACCAACACGGTATATTATCCTCGACCATTGCTGTAGCCAGCCACGTTTTTTTTGACTTAGTTGCACCTAAAACAAAAAGCTTACCTTCGTTATCCGAAGTAATGACGAGCAAAGGGCTCCGGTCAAGTCCGGTCCCGGTCGACACTTTGCCGTTGATTTAAACTGAGGTTGCGTTTGGCACACCATCGGGACTCCGTATTTTGTTTCGACGTCGTCAATCCAACTTATACAAGAGTATTTCCACATTTTTCCAATAAGTTTTTCTTCAGAAACCATTTTTACTTGCGATGCCGTTCAACGCGCGAAAAAGAAGTGTCAAATCTGTGTTGCCAATTCATAGAGAAAAAGTTTTGTTTTATTTTCTCTAAAACTGCGACGCCAAATACTAGCGAATTGGGAACTACACTGTAATCAATTATATTTCAGTTCATCATGAAATGAAATTTTCTTGCCGGTTCATTTCATACATACTGAAGATGATAATTATAATAAATGATAAAAGATCAGCTTATTATAAACGATGTGCACTGAGAACAGTTTGATAGCCATATTCCATCTTTCCTTTACCCATATTTGCTTAGCCCTTATTATTCACTGTAGAGATTTATTTTTGCTTAATTTATGGACATGTGTGTGAACTATATTTGGATCACTTGCTTTTCCTACTTATTTCTCTAAAATGTTTAGTCTCATCAATGTTTGTTGTACCTTGAGTACCTACATGTGACATGAAGAAATATATTGAGGAAGGCCAATAAGAGTAGAGGTAGATCGAAGAAACGATGAATGGGCTGTGTGAAGGATGATGTGGCTAGAAACGAATTGACTGCTTAGATGACGAGTAATAGAAAAGTATTAAAGAAGAAGATGAAAGTACCAACCCCAAATAAATTGGGATACGAGCAGGAGAGTAATGGGGATGATGACCTACTTTAGATTGACTGTATTTCCTTTACAAGACGTAAAGAGAGCTTAAAGCTTTTACATCTATTACGAGTACCAATAGATTTCTATGCCCATAATTCCTCACCCTCATACCATCCATCATTAATTCTATCGTCAATTAAAAGCAACAATTTATAAACTGTTTCGCCGACAATCTATAAATCGCGCAAGACAATAGTCCCGAGTAATTACGGCTTACCTAGTAAGGAACAATAATCGTTACGGAGATCGAATCGTATCGGCTCATCTCGAAATCGATGCCTTATTCGATTTTGCTGGTTTATTGTTATTGTTTTAATCAATTTGTATTTGCATACCGTTGTTATGAGGGGTTGTTAGCCTTGGGTTAAGTTGTGGGTAGGGTTTGTTAAGTATTGCTTGGTTTAATTTTTTGTTATCTGTTTGGAGGAAGTCTCTAATTAGAGTTTCTTTTTCTGTGCGCGGATTCGATGCTTGACGGTATTCGTATCTCATCATCTTTCTACCTTTGTCCTTTGTTACTTTGAGTTTGTGCAACACGTTTTTTTCTCCCATTTTCCCTCAACTTCTCTCTGCCAACCGTCACGTTATCATTAATTTACTCCTTTTTCTTTGACATCATTACAATATATTCATCGTTTCTTTGATCTTCCTCTCCCTCTCCATCCATAATCATAATCATGCTTGATGGTTTTTGTATCTAATGTAACAAATCCCAATATTATTGGTTCATGTTGGTTATACTTGGATATCTATTTTGACTAATTTTTTGTTGATATTGTAAGAAGATGGTCTCTTGAAGCTATGCGTTACGTTCACAATATATATATTGATAGAAACTAAATGAGAGATCAAGGAACGAATACAATTCAACTTGTACTCTCAGTAGACTATCACCACATAGTATTAGGTATTATCAGATATCATTCTTTCAGTACCTTCCTAACTATTGCTTAAAACTTACAAAAACAATTTCATGTCATGACTCGCCAGAAAACTAATTTTGCCCGCCGCTGGTTCCTGGCCAGGTGATTTTTCATGGGAAATTGCCATAAAGGAGGGAAAACTTCATGCAACTAGTAAGCTGGTCACGTGCTTCCAAGAGTAAGGGAGACGGCAGATATGGGTGTAGTTAGGGGGGTGAAGAAGACAGGTCTATGCGATATTTCTCGCGCCGTGCTAAGATGGATAACCTTTCTATTTATTACTAAGTCTCGTAGTTTCGTCTGATTTCGATAGGAGTTTGCTTTTACAGGTTAATTTTTGTTTTGTCTATGGTATATGAATGGTAGATATTATGGGAATTATATGAATGCTTTAGCCTCAAATTTTCTAGAAATATGTACAAGATGAAAATCACCCGCAAACTCTCAATCAAAGTATCGAATTCGAAACCAATACGAACCTCCGATATTTCGGATTATTGTATGATTATCACTTCGGTAGACCATCGTGAGAAAACCAAAACCAAAGCATGTCTGCAGCATGTCAACATGTCTCCAAGGCATGTAAGACCAAGTTAGAAGCCCATGGGCGGCATAAAAACTCTGACACTTGGATACGCACTAACTATACAATAAAGAAGAAGATTTAATAGGGTTCGCAATTCCTAACCATCCTGAATACGTTACTATCTAGTGGCTTCAGAAATAAAATTATTGTCATTCAAAAAATCGAACCCAACAAAGAGTTTTTTCATCAATACAAAATGCTGTGAATTTCTCTCCAGAATGCATTTGAGAGTTCATCCCAAAGAATAAAGCGCTTACTGTCCAGTCAGAAATCCCATTTTAAAATCAAAATGTATGTGAAAAGGTTTTGAAAAATACCACCGTTCCCCGTTCTAAGCCCATTTGCATATGAAGAGAATCTTCTTTTGTCGCGTTCAATGTATTTTTCACTTTCATTTCTTTGAATTTCTTTAAAAGGCTTTGGGCTAAATATTATTTGAATCTTTTCTTTGTAGTGTGACTGATCGGCTCCATTTTGTTTTAGCGTGATGAATTTTGGGGCTTGTGTTAGGTTCTTCTATGTTGTTTTTTATCTTTTTGTCTGTTTTACAGGTTTCTGTTGCTAACAGTTCAGCCCGTTGTTTTCATTTAAGATGGTTTTGGTTGTGTTGATTTTTTATAAATACACACTCAGAAGCTTTATCAAATTGTGTTGCTCTTGTAATATCACTTGCATGGGCAATTATAGTACTCTCACAAGTTATTATACCTTTCGACTCTGTAGCTTCGCTTTTCTTTGACCTAGTCGTAGTGCCTAACCTGGTTTCAGTTATGCCACCTATGGGTCTCTGACTTTACTTTAGATACCGTAAAGAAATATCTCACAAGCATGTTGGTTTCCTCACGATGTTTTCATTCACCGAAACAAGTAATAACTATACTTGTTACATTAAAACGTGTTATCAACATGATGAATACAAAAATTAGCATATTATTGATACATTCAGTAGCAATTAGTGAGTTTTTAGATTTATTGCGTCGATTACAGCGCCGTTTGACCCTCCACAAGAGTTCACTTTTAATTTTAAGACGCCCCCGGTTTTGGGTTAGTGTGGATGTTCTTTTGTTTCAATTGGAAAGTGGTGGTAATGTTTCAACAGCAAGAATGGTGTCACCGTGGTTTTTATATTTATATGATATATTTTAGATTTTTTCAAACAATATTGTAGTTTTTTTTTTTTTTTTATATTGCCCCACACTAGGAATTTCTCCTGTATCGTGGGTGCGTTCACAAACATATAAGCTCACATACACAAATACCCAGACCCGAAACAACTATCTGCAGGTCATACAAATATTTGTTCCGTGCGGGGATCGAACCCGCGACACGCAGCGCAGCAGTCCAATCGCTTAGCCACTGCGCTAACCGTGCCGTCACACAACGTGTAAGTTCACAGGTGCACAAAGCCTTGGGTGAAGCTGCTTCATAACATCTAGATCTCCGTCTAATGTCTTTTTCAGACCCCTTTATAAAGACATTGGTCCATCTAGCTAGATGTATCTTCTTTATTGATAACTAATTAGGGTATAGTAGTAACTCTATAAGGTGTGTTAGAGCCTGTTCTGTTACGTATTGTGACGATCTAAATCTGTCCTTATCTGACTTGACTCGGAGAGTTAAAGTGCTTATTGACGATCGACTTTTCAAATCATACGTTCTTTACAAATAATTTTCCTGCACTTGCCCTATATTACTTGGGATCAGCGCAACACGTTTTTTACTTCCATTCTTTCCCTGCCAATATCATTTATCTCTTTTTTCATTAATATTATTTCTCACAATATCCATTTATCTGTTCTTTGGTCTTCGTCTCCTCCATCCATTAATATTTATATTCATCACTCATAAGCTGTCTAATAAGACATTTATAATGCTCTTGTTACATAATAAACGGTCTCATCCACAAGCTCCTTTCCACCAGTGACATAATTAAAACAGATGCGTCTGGGTGCATTAATTTATACTTTTTTTTCCCCAACTTTTAATTTGTCCACGCCAAGTGTTTTGCATAAATTCTTTGGACGAAAAAAAATGTTTTAAGGATCCAATTAGTTGAGCGCCGTAATTTATTTGGTCTTAATAAGAGGAGTTGGACTGACTTGGTCAATGGAGTTGGGAGAGGAATCTTGGTCTTGTATTTAAGGTCAAAGGTATTTTTGCGATTTGAATGGCGTGGAAATTAATGTGGTTTGTATTGGTTTTACAGGTTAATTAGTCTGTTTAAAAAAAGACAGAGTGACATAAATTGAAAAGAGTATGCTTAGGTGGTTTTTCTGGTCAGATAAGCAGTCGATTTATGTAAGGATATTGGTATTCAGCTGCATTCGGTTAGACTAATAATAATATGTAAAAAATCAAATGTGTAATTGATTTTCAAAGGGAAGTCCTATTGTTATTTTTTTTACTTTCTTTCCTTTCTTCGGTCAGGGGTGCGTAGTTCATAACACAATAAGAAAGAATTCCGGCCAACAACTCTATCTCAACCAGGGGTGGCAAATTGAGGGGATTTTTTTAATAAATCGTCCAAAACTATAAAATATAATGTCTCTAACACCACGACCACTACTTACACCACATTCCCTAATATCATAATCTAACATAGGAATGCTTTCACATTTCAACGGAAGGACTTTTGCGCCCTAAAAATTGTTTCCCTAAACAACTGCACCATCATTCTAATACAATCCCTATTCCTTCTTTGACAAGATTGTTATTCACGTGCCTTTTCCAGATTCTCTGCTAAACGCAGTGATGCGATTGTCCTGCCATTGGAAATGTTGACTTTTTATCACCCTGTTAAGGTTGAAGTTTCCATGTCCTGTTCAGGGTTTTTCTAAACGAACCAAGGGTAACCCCGGGCTATTAGTTGAAGGATTAGCAGAGTGATCCAGGATCAGATGACCAACGTCATATTAAACCGGGATTTCGGACACTCGGACAATTCATATTTCTATTGGTTTTGTGGCGTTTTTCAAATGGATTGTTTTGGCTTGTTATTTAGATTTTTGCATTTGTTTGTTTGCTGATGTTAGAGCCTTTCTGATTGGATATCGATTTTAGGTACTTTGGTAATCTGTGCTTTGGTGATGAATTAATTTCGATGTAACATTCGTTGTCTATTGCTTCCGGTGAAAATCTTGGACAATCTGTTGACGCAAACATATATTTGATACATTACTTATTATAATTATTAGTAACGGTATCTTTTCCCGTCTCACAGAAGTCTTGGATTTGCTGATGACCGTTTCATAACGGCGCAATTAAAATTTCAACTCTTAGCTGTGAATCTAGAATTGAAAATCTAACGAATGAGCATAATTTTAATAGTTCTACGCATCATCATCATCATTCTCTTGATCATCATCCCAATTTATTTGGAGTCGATGACGCAAGTCTTCTTCCATAGGTACTTCTCTATTATAAAATAATAATAAATAAAATATAAAATGTGTTTATTTCAGACTCATGATCCATATTTTTGTTAGTAACAAATTATCTTAAGATTAGAAGTTAGTGCAATTTCTGTATTAATAATAATAGTCCCGATGAATCTCAAATAAGAATTAAAATAACTTGATAAAGACTAAATTGAAATAGACAATTATATGCAAATAAATAATAAATTTAATTAAAATAAAATATGTCAAGTTACACAAACAAAATATAAATTAATTGAAATAAAACGAAGAATAAAAAAATTAAATTAATTATTATTCCGTCATCTTATAAAACACCGTTATTGTCCCACTCCTGAGCAAAGGCCTCCTCCAATTCCTTCCACTTCTTCCGATGGTGTGCTTCATAGAACACCTCCTTTCTTGCCCTAACATCCGTTTCATATAATAGTACATGTATCGTTTCATTGGCCTTTTACTGTAACACATACTTAGTTCTACGTACACAGGCAAAACCAAATCAAAATAGAGTCAAACGAAAATAGTTTTCTCAATGACTGAATATCCCAATATTCTGGTAATCCACCAATTGCTCCATAGCTATCTATGAAAACAATTCAATTCCACCAACATTAATCTTCCAAAAAATCCCTTGTCTTGCAAACAATAGCTCTCAAAAAAACACAACTAAGGCTCCCGACAGCACTAAAGACACACACCGCCTCCAATCATGCGACTTGCGACTTGTCGTCACGACCGCGCCTAATTCACTTATAAATATTCATGTCCTTACAGACGGTATATTGTGATACTTTGATTAAGTATCTTCTACCCTCTTCTGATAAATGAAAGTCGTTCGTCTGTTCGATCTTGTTTTTTTATGAGTTTTAACCCTTGACGAGTTAAAAAATGCTACTGGTAGGCTTTTTTTTGTGTTGTCAAATGTTTTTTTGGTAAAAGAGTATTGATAAAAAGGAGTTTAGTGTGAGTTTGTCTTTGTTGTGGAGGCTTATGAATGTTTTCTTTATTTAGGTTGAGGACAGAAATCTATAGATTGCATAAGAATGATAATTATTATGGTTGATGAGTTGACTCGTTGAATGCAGGCAAAAGTTATAATAGTAATTATTATAACTTTTGACTGCACTCAATGCCTCAATATTAGACCTCTCATGAAATTCTTCTTTCAATGCCTCTCGTGATCATAATTCTATAAATACATTTTACAGCTTAACAGTCACTTTGATTTGATCAAGAATACAACCTGATATTGCCTTGGAAATTAGCAAAATCATAAGGATTTTTAATTGCCGGGATATTTGTTTTTCTTGGCGTTTTTGCCATAATATAAAAACCTATGGAGGGATAGACTTAACGTACGTCACAACTCTTAATAGTTTTACTACTGCTTGACGTCATGACATTTCAATTTATTTAAAAAGAAGCAGTGCATATGATAAGATCCAATTTGATAAATAGCTTTATTCAAATCATATTCACACGATTAAACAAAACATCAAATTCATCAGCGAGACTCGTTTAGTAAACGACATTCATCAAATCATCATACAAATAAACTTCCCTTCCACAAGGGGGTGCGATAAACGAAATGTTTGATTTTAATTAACTCCATCGTTGATACGGCTTATTAATAGGTCTGTGTTAGCTGTCGTGTCGCTCGTCAACGGTAATCGCAGTCGCTTTGTCTTACCGTGTGACTTCCCCCTTATTCGCACCTTCAGTGTAGCTTGGTAGGAAATTAATTTGATTAATTGAGTTGTTTTTTTAGATTTTGAACAAAATATTTTTTTGCTATGAAGTTTGTGTGTGTTTGCGTTTGAGATTACAACAAAATAAGAGCTTATGTTTGCGAGATGTACCAAACTAGTTAATTCGTTTTATGGGACAAATGGATTGTTTCCTAAAGTTTTTATTCAATATTCGAAATATAATAATGATATGATTATTGATTATAGATGTTGATTATTTTACCTATCTAAAATATAGTGTAAGTAAATTCTAAAACACATTAACGACTGCAACGTCCGGGACACAATTTACACAGTTTTGCCGTACAATTCACAACATAATAAACAAAAATACTTGCCAAATATACTCAAAATCTAACCAGAATTTGTTATTCATATACACAAATTGGAAAATGCTAATACAAACTAGAAATTGGAGTCAAGACATCAAACTTGGATAATCAAAGCGAGTCCCGGCTGCGCTCATAGACGAGGAACAGGAAATCTTTAACAGTACTGGTGCATAGAGTGGGGAGTGCGGAGTTTACAGATGTGACATCTCTCTAAAAATATTATTTGCTATGTTTCGAGGATGGTGATGTCTGTTTAGATTACGAGTAATAGAGAAGAATGGAAGAATAAGACATGCTGCGCGAATTGCGATAAGAGCAGGAGAAAGATGATGATGATGAATTTTGGTAAAAAACTGAAATAAATTAAAAATCGACAAATCTGAAAGAAGGAGAAAGAAAGAAATCTGAAAGATGTGTGTGGAGAGTTGTATCTAAGTAGAGTATCTACTGTAAATATTATTTTGGCGGTTTTTTTTTATATTTCCCTGTCCCAAAAAAGTTAAGAAAAAATGAAGGAAAAAAATACATGAGTATCATAATATTTTTCAAAATGACCGACTACTAGGGCTGCGTGAATGGATGAAGTTATTCAGGCTTTTCATGTAAAGAAAACCTAGTTAATTTCTAAGCGAAAAATAACTGGCTCACGAGAAAATTTGCTTGCTATTTTTTCGCAAATAGCTCCTGATACTTTTTTTTTATAACTGACGAAACTTTTTAATTTCTAAGTAGGTACCCAAAAAATCATCACCAATATTACGCACAGACTGAATCTCTCATCTCTGGTAATTTAACTAGTCTGTGTCAAATCTTACTCGTCGGATTTAGTTAACGTATGTAGTGCGAGGGGTCGGCCCGACCATAAATAATAATTCTAGCCCCGACTCGAGATAAATCGACGTATGCTAATATTGCCAAATTATTTATTGAGGGGCTAACCTTATCGAGTTCAGGGTGAATGTGAGAGAAGGTGGAAGGATTTTTGTTTTTTTTCTTTTTTGTTTTTGGTGGGAGTTGGATAGAGTTGTCTGAAAAGGGAGTTAAAAATAATGTTTTAAGTGAATCATTTAATATCATCATTATCACTTCAGACGAAACACGTCCACTGCTGGACATAGGCTGGTTTCCTCATGATGTTTTTCTTTAACGAAGCAAGTGATAATTATACAATACTAGCTGATGCCCGCGGTTTCAAGCGCGCGGATGTCGGTTATCGCTACCGATGCCGGTTATCGCTACCAAAAGTAATATTTCCGTACCCCCCCCTTTCAACCCCTTGAATAAAGTTTTTTTTTTATTAAAAAGTAGCCGATGTCCTTTCTCGGGTATCAAAATGAGATATTTTGATACCCATGCAAATTGGTTCAGTACTTTAGGCGTGATTGAGTAACAGACAGACAGAGTTACTTTCGCATTTATAATAGGTATTATAGTATATAATAATATATATATAGTATGGATGAAAAATCAAAAGTGCGTACGTTGGGTAGGAACATGAGACTTGGCAGTCCACGGTCCATTAGGCTGTCTCTGCTTTTTTAAGGAAACGAAAAGGATCATTAATATGGGGTATCAGTGATCATTACTGTGTAGCTTAGTTTTTTGGCTCCTTAATTTTCAAACAGTTTAGTACCAAATGTGTATGAATAGTGAGAACCAGATTTGTATGACGTTTGCATCTGGAAAAAGTCATAATTATCTTAATAGTCCCTCCTGACCGTTTTTCGGTCACGGCGCCCAATCATAGTGGAGATTAGCCCGATGCGCAGGAGATATTATTATTATAGTGCACAAGTGTGTGCGCAGGCACAGGTGCAGTCTCTGTTCCTTTTCTCTCATAGTCAGGCGATCAGGCGCAGGACCAACGGCTTAACGTGCTTTCCGAGGCACGGGGGTATTATACCGCCAACTTCCAAACTCCGGACTACTACTGGAATATTTCTAATGAAAAACCCAATAGCACTTTTTGTCAGACCCGGGAATCGAACCCAGGACCACCAGGATACTTATCTTATGCATTCTATGTAAAACATCTTTTTGTTTCTTCCATTTGTCACATATAATTTAAATATCAAAACATTAACGATGTCACACAAATAAAAGAACCATTTCTTTTCCTTTTTTAGAACCCCCTCTAGCCCCCGCGGCCCCGGTGAGCGAACCAGCATGCTCCAATATGTCACCCGTCGTGGCTGACAAACTGACTTGCAGCCAATACCGACTGTTTTATTGCACTTATTTGTCAACAACGTGTGTCGATGTTACCTATAAGGTACGAGGTTTTGTTTTATAGTCGCAAGGAATAAAAAGGCTTGGAATTTCAGTAATTCATTCAAATATTGTGTGAATGGATAAAGCAATAGTGGAATTAAAGGAAGAGGGTGCTCGGATCTATCTTCAGGTGAAGCCACGCTTGCCTAGGATGGTCAATGGATGGGTGACCACCATTAAATACAGTTTTCTCCGTGCTTCGGCAAGTCGGCAACGTTCTAGATCTTTGACAGTCGATACAGGTAGTCAGTAGCTCTGAAGTCTGACAACCAGTTTCTTACCAAGGGGTATCGTATTATTTAGTACCTACTAACTGGGTTGTGGAGGTCATATAGGCAGTAAAATTCAGCTACATCCGGTTGGACTGAAAGCCGACCCCAACATAGCGGGAAAATGGCTAGGCGGATGATGAAAGAACATTAAATGTGGCCAATTGGACAAAAGGTATAGGTACCTGATTATTTTACTAGTAGGTAAAGTTGGTTTCTCGTATATTGAATATCGATAATTGAATTCCATGTTAAGCTCGTATATCTGCCAAACAGTCTTTTCTCCATCTTTTATCATATCGATACGAACTATTTAAGATATAAACATTTTAAGTTAATCTGTTTAATTTTTCAGTAGCAGTACCAACTCACTTGAACTCGAACTCAAAATCTTTCCCCAAAGAAAAAAAAGCAAAAACAAATAAATAAAGCCTTCATTCTAATCTGAATAAGTAACAACTTATTATCAGTTCCTACTTCTTGTTCCTGTTCATTTCCTTCATGTTCCATCTTATTCACCCCTCTACTGTAATGTACCCGGTTTGTAATGATCCGGTTGTTTATTTTATTTCTGCAATCTGCTGTATGTCGGAGAATTTTATAAATGGACATTAATGTTTATGGAAAACTTGGTAGGTGTCGTTTTGATTGACTATCTTGTTGATAACAACATCTGCTTAGTCCTCCTAACTATATTAGGGTCGGCCTACTTTTCTGTCTAACCGGATGCAGCTGAATACGTACTTTACATGGAGGGACTGCCTATCTGACCTCCACAACCCAGTTAGCACTGAGTAATACGATACCCTTTGATAAGACTGGTTGTCAGACTTTCAGGTTACTGTATGGGCTATCTCTATTATCATTATATTCCTGCCCTTATCCCATGTCATTTGGGGTTGGCGTAACACGCTATTTTCTTCCATTCAGTCTTGTCAGTCGTCACGTTATCATTTATTCCTTTTTCCTTCATATCACACCTCACACACTCCATCCATCTTTTCTTTAGTCTTCCTCTCCCTCTCCATCCATCCACATTTATATTCATTACTTTTTTAGTCACTTGCGATTTATCCCTCCTCATCATATGCCCAATGCCCTTATCATGACTGGGCTACCTCTATGCAGGTACATAATTATTTCAGCTATGTCTAACCATAAAAAAGGAAACTGACATTACGGAATGTCCCTAAAAACGTCCGGTTACACCATAACTCAAGTAAAGCTAACTAAAGTTTAACGGAGCGTCAACTGCTGCCCCATTACAGTTATGACGTGCAGTTTTAATCAGTGCCAAGTTAACTGCCGAATTTGCATAGCGATAACTTATTCCGTTACATTTAACTAGTTGCTTTGAATTGTTGCCTGTTAAAGTTACATGGGGCTTGGCAACGTTTAAATATTTTTGTTAGGTTCTTTTAATTTTAAATATTTTTTAGGTTTACGTATGTGTAATATAATTGAGTTTGGTGTAGTATTTATATAAAAAGTTAAACTCTAAGCATTTATTTCAATTAAAACATTTACAGGTATTTGTGTTTGTCCAAAACATCTATGTAGAAGAATGGAGACAAAACTGCTGTAATAAAATAAACGTAGTGCCCTATTTTTATTATATACCAGTAACTAAAAGTAGTGTTACCAGTTTAAAAGCTGATTATTCATAACAAGATTCTAATCTAAATAGAGTTATAAAATATGTCAGGCAATTTAAAAAAAATAAAGATTGATCTATTTTTAAACACGACTGACATCCTTTATAGATCTGACTTTTAATAAACTACTAGACGACTTGCAAAAATTAAAAATGCATTACCACTAATTGATACATCTGACGGTTAACTAAACTCTTATTAAACGGTTGTGCAACACACCTATAATTTATATCCCTTTTTTATTTATTTTTTAATACTGCTAATTACTAATTTATTGCTCCGAGCAATATATTCTGTTTTACAGTAATTTCCCGTGACAAACTGTCGGCCTTAGGCTTAAGTACTGGTAATTAATGCGTCTATATTACTAGCATATAAACGTTAATTACTGAAGGACATGCTCTTATATTGCAGTAAATGTGATAGAGCAAAACTTGGAATCATCCGTGGTGTTTTAATGTGCCTGTATAGTATCCATGGGTAGATGGCGCAATGGTTGGGTGTATCTACTGTTGATTTTCTTAACTTAATTGTTATTTCGGGTGGCGAAAACTGGTCTAACTAACTGAGTTAAATAACTAGCAACTATATTTTTAGACGATTCAATTCTTTGCTGCTGCTGCAGCTTCAGCTGTGTTATCAACAAGATGCGATGAAGGTACATTCATTATCCTGCAGTACTAGACTTCTCCTCTGGTCCAAGGACAGATTCTTAGCACTGACTATGAATGACAAGAGAGGTAGAGCAAGTATACTCACATCACTCGTTACAATTTTGGACCACTCAAAATGCGGTACTGAAAATATTTTGCTAGATGAACTCAGTAGGAGTTTATAGGAGTGGCTAAATGATAACAGCCGCTGATGTTGACATCAGTGGCTGTTGGGCCGCTTACCTAACCGTTCCCAGACATCGAACCCGGACCAAGAAGACTCCACACTAAAAGTTACTTCCCTGTTAGAACACCAAAAAATCATGTTGAAGAATTATACGAAATATTTTGAACAAATGCAGCTCTTTATAATATAATATAGTTATCCAGTATTTAGATAATATCAGCGGGTGAATTGTAGTAATGGCGGCGCGCTAAGGGTTACGACATTTATTCATAGAGGCTCTCGTACCGACCCATGATTCATGGACGATGTTAAGGGGAAGGTTTTGTCCTGAATATTATTAAGTTTGATGATTTTTTGTTTTGATAAAATATCGGCGACAAAGATTATTAAAAGAAATGGACAATGTCTAAAGTGGTTTTTAGTTTTTTTTTCTGTGGTTGGTAATGGAATGTGGATTCAGTTGGTAGTGAATTCGCTTAACTAATTAATTCCTCTAACTATAATTATGACTGCCAAAATACCTTCTGAACGACGATATCAAATTACCGTATCAATACCTTTTTTAAGAATTTTGGTTATTCTTATTTTTGTTTCACATAGAAACATACTTAACCCAAAATTAAGTACCATTTATACCACAAATGTATAAATGGTACTTAATTTTTCAGATAATTTATGAACCCGTAACTTCACTAGCAATTATTAAATTATTACGCACTTACTATTAATAAAATATGCATAGTAATTGGATATTATTACAAACAGCTTGTGAAATATAATAATAATATGAGACATTAATTTTCAAATAAAACGATGGCCCATTACAGGTAAAACTGCCTTAGGTTCATAAAATGAGAATATTTTCGGTTTATAGGATCGTAGGAAAAATAATTGTTAATAGCAAAACTATTATGGCGATGATTAGGCAATGAAACAGCGATGTAGTTTTGTTAAACGAGTAAGGTCTATTGGTAATTAAATACGGTTCCTGTAAACGTGGTTTATTTATAGGAATCGTCAAATTGGGATGCCACTAAACTAAACCTTTTTTAATAGAAATACTTAAAAATGACTTTAGTCAGATAGGCTGCGTTAGAGCGACTGTTTTTCAGCAGCATCCGGTTAGACTGGAAGCCGACACCAATTTAGTTGAGAAAAAGTTAAGCACTTCTGCCTATTAGGTACTTATTTACTTTACCTATGTGGAATTGAACTTTAAACTTTAACTTTTAATCGCCACTTTGACAGTACCCCGTCACCAACAAAAAAAAAATTACCTAATATTTTGACCCTCTTCAGTTAGTAGGTAAAACTATTAAAAAAAAACATATTTTGCACCGTTTTATTATTCAATTTCTAGCATTTCACGAAACCTCCTTAAATAACAACAATTTGAAATCAGTTGCAAATTCAAAATAATTGATTAAAAGTTTATTTCAGACAAAAACCATAGTGATGTTACAAAAACCACTCTAAAAGTACGTCAGTATACATTTACATTTCATTTGGAATTTTGCTGGTTTTGGCAATGAGTTTAAATCTACCCCTAGCATACATACCCATTGGGTGAACTTGTGACATATGCTATGCCAAATAAAATAATGCATTTTCATTCTTTATTTCTTTACCCAGTGCCTAATAAATAATGAAACCTGTTAGAATAGGTCTTCTCCTTAAGCCAGTGGGTGTAAGGTCAGCATGTGAACACGAACGCAATGGGAACTTCAAACTGATAAGTACTATTTGTGTCAGAGTTCATTCTATTGAACAGGTGGTACTAACGGTTGTATATGTGAGTACGTAGGTTTAGGTACCAGATTTTAGGTGGAGCTGTCTTGCTTGGGCTCTTGGAGTTACATATATCTACAAAGTTTAAATGGGTGTCTACTACTAGCATTGTACATTTCATCAAATTTAATAGTCTTTTTAATAGGTTTTTGATTCGAGGTTTCGAGTTATGTTTTTCTGATTAAGTAAGCCTATTTTGATTGTTATCTGGGTTCTGAATTAAGATTTTAAAGTTGTCAAACTTTACTATAAGCTAAACATAAAAAGTAAAAACAATTCTAAAACTAGGTGTAAATCTGAAAACAAATAATTTACACTAGTTTTTGTATGAACGAATTTTGACGTGTAAGTATTCATATTTACAAAACCTAAATACAGCAAACAAAATTAAAAAACAACACTCATTCTTCGACTAATGCACTACTTATAGGTAAATCAAACTCATGAAAAAAGTAGTCACCCACAATCATCTCGAACTTAATTTCAACCAAGTAGATGAACAAAATGGTGGCGCCATCAGCATTAACATAGATCCCCTCGACACGCAATAAAACAATAATTAAATCCCACCGGCAGAGGGCACTGCACGCTGGAAAAAATCCAATTTTCTTTTACTGCTGTCCTTTAGTCGAGTGTAATGCGAGCTTTACACTGTGGTCTAATTTTATTGAACTCCGGTGTTTTGTGGTGTCAACGGTTTGTTGATTAGTAGTGATTTGATGGCTGTTAATCTTAGACTATAGTAGAATAAAATACTCGTAATAAATTATATAAGTAGTACACAATATCAATTACAAGTTTTGAATGAAGAAATTTTTCAGTCATAGGATAAGACAATTTGTACCTAGCAAGTTTTAAGAAAGTATCTGCACAAACACCTATGCATAAATTTTGCAATAATAGGGGATCGGACAAAAAAAAAACTAATTAGTCCGTCAGATAGATTTACAAAAATTATTGGACACGTATTTTTTCTTTTTTCACGTAAACTTAAAATGAAGACGATCCAGTGCTTCGAAAACTCGTGTGACGTCATATGATAGTACATTTTGACGACACAAGTGACGTTTCAAGCCCCACTCCAAGATCTTTGACGCGTTTTATCTTCGTAATTATTTATTGATTTGATAAAACAAAAACACGTATTTAATATTTTTCGATAATCTAACTTACGGACTAAACAGAATCATATTATTTTGACCCAGTCCGATCCCATATTGTATCAACTTGTCCAAAATCCAAGCTTGATTTGATGCAATTTATTATTTATTTATCGTATGGTCACTAACTAAAAGTGATGGCTCTACATGCTGTGTCTCAGATCTGCTGGTTTCCTCACAATGTTTTGTTTTCTCCGAAATTACACAAAAGGCACATGAAAAATCAGAACTTCGAATTTGAGACTTCGCAGTTCGACAGTCACACCATTAGGCTTATGATGTAATTACCGCCGCTGCGTTTCATGTTATTGCTGTTGTAGTATTAATTACCTGGTGCGTATATCAAAGTCAGAAATAACTAAGGTATGGGCGTTCCATTCCATTTAAAGTAAACTCCTTTTTAAACACAACTCACAAGCATCCAAAACTAAAACACCCGAAATAACTCTCCGCAACATATTCCCAAAACTGCCAACTTTTAACCCAAGAAACTGCACCAAAAGTCAAGAAAGTGGAAAGTTGTTAACTCGAAGCTCGTTGACGCTCATTTAACGTCATTAAAACGCCCGAGTACCGCCATTAAGACGCTCGTAAACCGCTCTAGGGGTTACCGAAGTCACTCGCTAGGGATTTTTCGCGTTTGTTCCGTGTCTTAAGTTGGTTGTGAGGATTAGTTAGATATTTTTGTGCTTGAGTGTACTTTATTATGAGTTGTAGTTTGAAGATGTGAAGGTACTTCTGTGTTTTGTTGTGGACGAAATTTTCATGGGATATGAAATGGTTTATTTGAACTATAAGAATTTCCGGAATTGTTCAATATGGCGACACTTGGTGTCGTCTTTCGGCTAAAATGATGATGATAAGATTTGACTGTCTCGTTAGTCGAGTGGTCGTAAACGCTACTGCTGAGGATGTGGTCCTGGTTTCGATTCACGGGTCAGGTAAAGTGTTATTCACGTCGTGGCTGCGGGTTGTTCGAAAGAAATACCGCGGCCTCGACACAAAGGACTAAGAAGAAACTTCGGTGGTTTTTGGTAGAAGTCTGACACACCGTTCCGCTTTGCCCAGAGCGGATGATTTCCTACGCCCAAAAAAAAAAGAAAAGGTAGTAGCCACGGAGTCTAGATTTGTGCCCGGTTGATCACAATAAACTAGCCCACTATTACATGGGACTTATTAAACATAACCGGGGAAATATGAGTGTCAATTAGGTATTCCTCTGCCAAACTCCTCGGGATTTAAGGCGTGATATCATGCTCTACTATCCTGCAAACTAAGGAAAGAGCCATACCGTGAGAGTCTAATTTATCTATAGCTCCCAATCTACTTACAGTTTTATCATACATCTTTAACCTACGTGCAATGTTTCACAAAGTGGTAATATTGTCACAAATGTTACGTTGCCACTTGCCAACTTTGTTTATCTTGACAGCCGAAGAGTTATAGAAGTAAAATGTTTAAATGTAGACAATTTGGCTGCAGAAGCTATGACAAAGTAGCAGATGCAAAGGCAAGGCACTACATTTAAAAATAATAAACTTATACTGTAACTTAAGCTGTTGCAAGCGCAATGATTGCACATGGCGCTTGCAACAGCGTCGAAATATCGGGAGCTCATAAAAATGGATAACAACGGAAGATATCCCGTAAGTGATACCATAATTTTAGTTAAAAATCGTGAAAGCTAATCAAAACAGTGTTTATAAAAAAAGTAGCCTATCGGCAGCAGGAAAAGGGTCCAGAGATATGCCGATGGAGGGACGAAACTTCTCACTAGGCGTGCTGTATCCAAGAGTATTACTTTCAAGAATCAAGCCCTTGTAGCAGCCGTGCAAAGAGATCCTCCTAAGGTGTTGATCGAGGCTCTTACATTCAAAGTTATTACTATCTTTTCAGTAATGCTAAACTATTATTGAAAGTTGCTACACCCAGGATTAAGTATTTGACGGTATTAAAAGAAGTTATTTTTACCAGTGTACTCGCAACGTCTCCAAACAGCAAAAATGGAAGCACATCGCTGAAAGAGCAATTCTCGGGGAAGTCAACGACTCACCAAACATCTCTCCGTGTACCTCGTCTGCGCAACCACGACCACTCTGACAAGAGTGTATCGACTAAGAAGAAGAGCTTTTTAACCGACTTCAAAAAAAGGAGGAGGTTATCAATTTGTTCGCTCATAACTTGCGACTGGGTGAACTGATTTTCATGATTCTTTTTTCATTTGAAAGCTGGTGCTTCCCGTGTGGTCCCATTGTCACCATTTCAATATCTGATGATGGGATCTTGTAGAAATCGGGGGAACTCTTCAATAAATAACAGCAGATTAACCGCGATTGTTGCTATAGCATATCTAAGCATTGTTTACGCCATCACACAACATAATATCACGCCTGTACTCACTACAAAGGTTATAAAAACTATTTTGTGAAGATCTGATGAAGAACTTCGGAGTGGACTGGGATTGCTGAAATCTCATATTGTCTGTCTATTGTTTACACCAGTTCCTAACATAACATCACGCCGCGGCCGGTACGTTGTGAAGGGGTAAGCACATGTGAAACACTAAAAAGTGAAAAATAAAAACTTTTTTACAAAAAATAAAACCGACTTAAATGAATGAATAAACTTGAGAAGAAAAATCAGTTTCTGAAGTCGGTGACTTTTGTTTCTTTGATTTCATTTTTTTGTCACCGACTTCAGAAACTGATTTTTCTTCTCAAGTTTATTTTTCACTTTTGAGTGTTTTTTTTGTCGAAGTCGGTTTTATTTTTTGTAAAAAAGTTTTTTATGATGAAAATAACTATGAATCTCAATCGGGAAAAACTCAATCAACAGAGATACGATCATACAGTAACTGTGAATGTCTCACTCACTTCTTTTGACAGAGGGGCGTCATGAATGCATACAAATACAATACAATACACACCGGATGACAAGGACATACAAAATAATAGAAAAGCGCCTTTTCCCTAAAAGGTATTTTCCTATCAGTTCAATACTCCGCATGACAATGCAATCGGTCCATTATGAAGAATCTGATTCCTTAATATGAGATAGCTCTTCCTGATTACACACTCAACAATCACCTTTAAGTCCTTCGAAATAAAGTCCATAGATTAATAAACATGTATGAGGAAATATTAGCGTGCAAATTTGAACTTTTTGGTTGGATTGTAGGGTTGATTTTTGTGTGAAAGGAAAGGAATGCCTTATAAAGTCAGTGTAAGACGTGTTGTTTAGCAAAATGTGCATTGGTATAGAAAACGGATATAGCAAAAAGGTCGTATTATCGGATATTATGCTGGGGCGCGATTGTTCGCGCGATTCCGTGCGAAAAAATTTCGCGAGAGGACTAACTCTCGATTTCTCGTAAGAAATTCGATTTAATTGATCGATTATAAGTAGAATCGAGATGTCGCGGGTCGGACTGGTGGGATTTTTGCATCGGTTAGTGGTGATGTGTTTGTGTAGGGCTGCCGGCTGGTCGTGGGAACGTTGGTGTTATAAATATGGAGCAGGATTTGATTAAGATGATGTTAGGGTTACAAGTTGTGATCAGTCATCTTTGGTTAAGATTTTGGAAACTGGATGATATTTTTGTTTTTCGCATATTGGCAATTTATAAGTTAGTGTCAGTATTTGCTGATTTACATGTTGCGTAGCTATGTATAAGTTACAGTAAAATAGCTGCAAAGTCTTATCGTAATACTCTTTCTTTACCGTGTGGTAAGTGTCAGAGTTTTCATGCCGCCCTTGAGCAACTCTATTTGTGGTGGTTCAAACTTCGTTTGAAATACTGTTAGAATAAAGTTCTAATCAGCTTGCACTACAAAGCGGTTGGTTGTTACGTCTTTCGCTGCGGCCGAGGAGTGCGAAATTAGTGGTATTTTGCGATTTACAAAAAACTATTGATTGGACTAAAAAAGTAAAACACTATGATTTTAGTATGTTGTTTGTAGAATTATTTGGCAAAAAACTCAGAACGATGACATGTATTTTTGTATGGTTTTTACTCGTTAAAAGAAATTTTTAGAGGTATCTTCTTGATTTTTTACTATCGAGCAAAGTTAGTTGTATTATGTTTTCACAACACTATGTTAATAGCATATATCCTGAAGAATATCATATATTTTTCTGATTTTATATCTGCAGTGAATCATATACTTTTTAACCGACTTCTAAAAAAAGAAGGAGGTTCTCAATTCGGATGTTTGTTTTTTTTTATGTTTGTTCGGGCATAACTCCGTCGCTTGATAACCGATATTAAATGAAAAATTCTTTTTTTGATGGAAAGGGTCTTTTTTGATGGAAAAATTCTTTTTTTGATGGAAAGGGTCAAGGGCTTCCCAAATGGTCCCATATTTTTTTTTATCGAAATCGGACAAACAGTTTTTGAAAAATCAACTAAACTCAAAAAAAAAGCTACATTGTCCACATTATGACCCATGAACGGGTCCATATTGGCTCACCTAAAGTTCTTTATCCGAAATTGTTCTTCCTAACGATTTGTAATCCGAATGATCACTCTTCCTAAAATTTTTCATCCTAAAGTTTTCATTCATACTATTTGTAGTCCTACCGACGATGTTCATAACACTCATGTTTCCGAAAATTGGAATTCATAATATCATTAGTGTAAATATATTTAAACTCCTACTGTTTTTTATCCTAACGCTTTTATTCCTAAACATAATTACCATAATATTTTCACTCATACAACTGTTTAGAATGATTAAAGGTCGTTTCACTGATTTTTGTCTTGAAATAAAATAAATGAATGAAATTCAGGTCAGAGTGTCGTCTTGGGGGCACTATGAAAAATTACCTAGAAAATTTCGCGACCAATTTCGAGGTAGCGCTCGCCGGCCGCTGCCGCGGCACCGCTCGCTTCGCTCGCTCGGCTCGCGCGTAGTTGGTCACAGTTCTAACCTAACCTAACCTATGGATATCTTTGCATAGTATATAAGGTCCCATTAAAATAGGTGGACAAATTTTAACACAGCGTTTAGTAAGCCTAACTAAAGACATCTAACAAAAAAAAAAAAAAAAAATTGATTTTATTTTGACTTAAAATAATAAATTGCCGGCACTCTAGAACAAACTCATCCTATAAAAGTAGGTATTTTATTTCTTATTCTTATATTTTTTTTTTGCTATTGTCCTTATTTTAGCGGTCTGAATGATTTCTAAAATTTTGTCCACCTATTTTAATGGGACCTTTTATAATACTGATTATTATGAATAAAAAGTAATATAAACAAAAAAAAAGATATGACTTTGAATAATAGTGTAAAAGATGGTTATGTTGAGAAAATATAGGAAAACAAATAATAGTGTAATAGATGTTTATTGCTACAGACATTATGAAGTCGAATGCTTCGGAATTAAAACATTAGAGACAGAGAAGTTAGGAATTGCGATTGTTAGGATGAAAAATGTTAGGAAGAACATTTTCGGATTTCCAATTATCGGAGTTGAAATTTTAGGTGAACTTTGGCGCACCCCCCATGAACATGTGAACTTACATGTGAACCACTAAAAACTGAAAAATAAAAAACTTTTTAACAAAAAATAAAAAAGACTTACAAAAGTCACCGACTTCAGAAACTGATTTTTCTTCTAAAGTTTATTTTTCACTTTTTTGTGTTTTTTTTTTTAAGTCGGTTTTATTTTTTTACGCTTTATAAAACTAGCGTTTTACTCCTGTTGGCTTCTTAATCAAGCTGGTTTCCTCACAATGTTTTGCTTCACTGAAGCAAGTTCTATTTATACAATTCGCACATGAATCCGAGGTGCTTTCTTTACTTTCCGGACAACCCTAAAACGGTCCTGTCGAGATCATTAGCAGAAAACTTAACGCCCTTTAAAAAACGACCAATGATTTAAAGACATTTTGTTTTATACCACATTACGCTTCTATAGCACCTCTTGAAGTATAAATCAGCACTTCAAATATAAAATTATGATGCTTACTCTTGTTTATGGGTTAGCAGAGAGCATAGTTATGGTGCAATGGTGAATAAGTGGTCGTCAGTGGAAACGGTGCTAAAATATTTTTATAATGATATTTTACGGGTAGTTTTTGCTTGTCAAAGATGGTGTTGTTGATTTATTGAGTGGGAGCTGGAAATGGGGTAAGATGGATCGAGATTAAAGGACCTAAGATGATACAAGTTTTTGTAAGTGGTTAAGAGTTTTAAATCTCTGAGTATATCAGAGAAAAGAGTAGAAGGCTGTAGGAGAAGCTTTTGCCCAGCAGTGCAACAATTAGCCAAGATCAAATATCCAACACAAACTTAGTCTCAACTTTTTATTGATCTGCATACAGAAAAATACAAGCCCAATAAACCTTGTTTCAAAACTCTAAATTAATATTTTTTAATGTTATTGTCAAATGATTCATCACAAGACACGTTACTTCTGTTACTCAGATACCTACCATAAGCCAGACGGTCCCTAAAAATGTCCAGCCGAACCCATAAAATTTCAAAATACCCACACAGAAAAATAAAAAGAAAACTATGGCCGCCCCTTCCTATTTATTATTTATCAATTGTATAAATTATTGAATACTTATCCTTTGGCCCGCAATGTCTGAGGGGTCAGTTTTACGAGTGGGCCCGTGTTATGGCGATTTATCGTGGCCCACTGTTTTATGGTCATCATAGTGGCTAGCTTTGAGGGTAGTTTCATATTTGATAAGTATAGGAAGAACATAGGAAGTAGGTAATAGACAGTCGTATGAATTTTACAAACGCTGATGCAGTGTATATACCATTCCACATTTCCATTCCATTTTTTCAGTGTTACCTGTACAAAAAATAATGGTTTTTGGACTGCTACAACCACTGTCTAGCAATCAAGTAGATTATGTTAAGATATTGTATCGTAAATGATACACTGATTATCGATAAACGATCTTCGTGAAGGATTCGTTTGCACCCTTATAGTCCGCCTGCCTATTTTTGATCTCGGCGGCCAATCTTAGCAGAGATTCGGCACTGGTGATATTATAGTGCACAAGTTTGTGCGTAGGCACAGGTGCACTCTCTGTTTCTTTACTCTTATAGACCGATGGGACGGCAATCCAATACGACCGGTGAGAAATCAGGCGCATGACCAACTGCTAAACGTACTTTCCGAGGCACGGGGTTACCGCCAACTTCCAAACTCCGGGCTACTACTGAGGCTGATGGAATAACCCATAAGCATTTTTTACCTAACCTAGGACCTCACGCGCAGCTTGCGATCTCGAGACCAACAAGACAGTCAGTCAATCAGCGTATTATATCTGGTAAACAAACACAGTAAACCGGACTTAAACAACTACATTCAACGGTTTTCGTTCCAGTTTCCTTATGGAATTGAATAAAACCCTCAAACGATGTCCTGGATGCCCCTTAGGAGCTGTAGGCAGCATCCTCCTAATCCTTAAAACAGTAAATTCCTAGTCAATTGCTTTCCTATGTTTGGTGCAAGTTAGATGCTGGAAGCGATTTGTAAAGGGCATGGAATATGGTTGAGGAAGAGGCTGGAGGAATCATAAGTATTTAAAATCGTGACGGCATATTATTTTTTTTTGAAATTTGTGATGCTTTAAGATGGTTCAAACCTATTTTTGACAGCAGCATAAAATATCATCTTTAGCTCAAAATTATTTCTTAGATATTTGTCTTTAATTTGATAAGCTTACTAACCAAAGCTTACTAACCAAAACGAAAACGCTCTCGTGTAAGACCACATTTCTTTTCTTATTTTCGATCATTTAACTTGTACCAAACAATGCCCCCGATTGTCTTAACCCAAAATCGAGTCATCTAAAAATGCATCAGATAGTCGGAGAGCCCGACTGTTATGTCTCATAAACTGTCCCCGGGTAATTCCGATAGCCGTTTGCCTGGCCACGGGCTATCCGGGCTATTAAATGGTAATATCATGTCAATGGAAATAGGTTTCGATTGTTGCTGGCCACTTACGGGGCTTTTGTAAAGTTGTCGGATTATGTTGATGGTTCGTTGTCTGTCTCTTTGACTATTATGGTGGGGGTCTAGTTTTTACGTGGTGGCGATGGCTTATAGATAAAGAAGGTTAGTGGTTTATCGTAATGGGCTAAGCAGAAATGGTTATTACTTCATAGGCTTCCATAAAGAGGTGTGTATTCTTTTTTTATGCTTTGATACGAAGTCTTTGTAAACAATTGCCTTTAATGGAATTATGGTGAAAAAATAAGACTCTATCTCTGCCATTTAGCTGATTCGTTGTGGCCAGCATATTGTTGTACTTTTTCCGAGTGGTTTCCTTCATGGCAACCCTTTGACTACCTACAGAGTCACTTAAAGGAATGGGACAACACGACACACTTTTGAGGCAAATGGCAATCCTTAGTTTGTACTGCCACGCTTTTTAACCGACTTCTAAAAAAGAAGGAGGTTATCAATTCGGATGTTTATATGTTTTTTTAGGTTTGTTCGGGCATAACTCCGTCGCTTGTAAACCGATTTGAAAAAATATTTTGTTGTTTGAAAGGGTATACTTCCCAAGTGGTCCCATGATCATTAAGTCAGGATCTGATGATGGGATCCTGGAGAAATAGAGATAACTCTTCAAATTTTATAGGCACACTTGAAGTGATTTGAGTAGTTTTTGGAAGAGTACTTTCTGAAAGTGGTTCCATTTCAATAAGGTGAAGATCTGATGAAGAACTTCGGAGATAGGCAACGGAACTCCTCAATAAATGATAGCAAATGGACTGGGATTGCTGAAATCTCATGTCTCTCTATTGTTTACACCAGTTCATAACATAACATCACGCCGGTACGTTGTGAAGGGGTAAGCACATGTGAACCACTAAAAAGTGAAAAATAAAAACGTTTTTACAAAAAATAAAACCGACTTCAACAAAAAATAAAACACAAAAAAGTGAAAAATAAACTTAAGAAGTAAAATCAGCTTCTGAAGTCGGTGGCAAAAACATGAAGTCAAATAAACAAAGGTCACCGACTTCAGAAGCAGATTTTGAGAAGTAGAGACCACACGGGAGGTCTTGTCTTTATTATGTTACACCTTGTCTATAGTACATTACTGCAGAATCCAGTAAGTAAGCCTTCCTGGCCAAGTATGAGTTAACCGGACCGAACCGCAGGTGAGGTCTGGTTATATACGAGGCCAGGATGGCTTTCTTACTGGTTGAGGTTTGTATAATGCTTTTCTCAAAAATTAAAGAAAGTTTAACAACAAATTCGTTTAATTAATATTGAAGGTTACATTCATATGTGAAAAACACAATAGCACTTTTTGGCCGACCCGGGAATCGAACCCAGGACCTCACGCTCTGCAGTCGAGCTTGCGACCACTAGACCAACGAGGCAGTTTAGGAAACAACTTTAGAAAAAACTTTTTAATAAACTGAAATTACTAAATACAATCATAAAATCCCACACTATACTTCTACAACATTACTAAGTACAAAACGCAACGTATAAAATGGCTGTTTAAGGTTTCAAAAATATATGTATCTCATAAAATGTCATACCAAAAAGAGAGATAGATATATATTTGGAACCTCCCTTCTATAACCATGTTATAATGGCTAAACTCTAATCTATAAAATTGTATTTAATTTCCTCGCATTATTTGAGAAAAGTACTATACAAGCCTTGGCCACAACTAGGCATTGATGGACTTACGTATGCGTGCCTCGGCTTTTTTCATTCGTGCTCGACATTTACACGTTCGTCCATCAATGCCTCTGTTGCTGGCCGCTGCAGTAATGTACTATTTCTGTTGGGTAACCTACTCGGAAGGCTAATTGGAACAAAATAAAGCAATCACTAAATAATTTGGTTGTCCATATTTCCGCACATAGACAATGATTTGCGAAGCGCATAGGTATCGTCTATGGAAATCTGTACTTGTTGTTGCCGAAGCTGTCAATTATGATTATTACCTTATTATTGTAGGCTTTTTCTACGCCCATAATATAAAGCTCAAAGATATGACATACGAGTTTTGATCGTAATTTTGTTCACACCTTAAAATTATCACATTCCAGTTAATTCCAGTATACCAAAAACGGAGTATCAAAATTGACAAGTGTACCAACTGTCAGGCTGGCTGTAAAAAGGCTCATTTGGTGAATTCCTTCTGCAATATTATTATTATGTTGGTAACGTTTTTATGTTGCGCAGGAGTCGATGGCCGTTTGATAATACTTTGTAATACCTACTTATGGGAGGTGGGTGTGGGCTTGGTGATGAGCGGAGCGACAGCGATTTTTGTGTGGAAAGAAAAGACAGATTTTTAATTATGTCAAAATGTAAAGGGTGTTTGTTCCATTTGACTCTTGTAGATTTAGTAATATTTTACCTACAGGTGTGTCTCACTAGAATTTTGAAAATTGCATTATTGTTATAGTAGATTGTACACCAAGTGCATAAAACGCACCATTTTGCGCGAGACGTTTATCCATCCGATGCGAGCTTGCGAGCGAGGATGGATATAAAGTAGAGAGTAAAATGGGTTTTATGGACGAGTTTTACACTCTACTTTTCACTTCGATTGCGAGGAAATGAAACAGCAACTTGTAAATATTGTAAAAATAATCATGGTTCCCGCCAATTAACTTTTTTTTTTCAATAGGATACTTGACATAACACCTGACTTTCTCATACTGCTCAGTTATAATAAAATCATTTTGAGCAAGCCTATTGCCATCAACCAATGTAATTAGGAGCAAGCCTATTGCCATCAACCAATGTAATTAGGAGCAAGCCTATTGCCATCAACTGATGTAATTGGGACCAAGCCTATTGCCATCAACCAATGTGATTAGGAGCAAGCCTATTGCCATCAAATGATGTAATTAGGGACAAGCCTATTGCCATCCACCGATCTTATTAGGAGCAAGCCTATTGCCATCAACCGATGTAATTAGGAGCAAGCCTATTGCCATCCACTGATGTAATTAGGAGCAAGCCTATTGCCATCAACCAACCTAATTAAGAGCAAGACTATTGCCATCAAGCGATTTAGGTAATTGAGGGAAGCCTATTCCCATCAGCTTTCCTTGTATTCGTAATGAAAAGCAGTAATCCCTTGTTCTTAGAATACTAACGAAACGTATTAAATTAAAGAGGTTATTCTATGAAGTTGAAGTTGTTCCTGTGGCTGTGGGGCCGGTTACCTGTGCCGATTACCTTGGTCTTCGACGAAGATTTTACTTTATGCTCTAGAGCATAAAACGCGACTTTATGTCGCCTACGCACGACATAAAGACGCATTTTAGAGCGAGAGAAGTGAAAAAGTTTTTTTTACACTTGTTTTGCGTAAGTTTCAGTCTGTTTAAAAATGGATGCTGATTTCAGCCCCATAGCCTATTTTGGAACGTTGAAAGTATGATTTGCCCTGTGGCTTTTCCAGATCTGACTTTAGACAACTTACAGAATCCAAAATCTTCAATAATGTCGTCAGGATCTTCCCAACCCGCTTTTCCATCACCACTGTCAACACGAACCAGCACTAGTGCAGAAAAAGTGCAATTTCAATACATCGTGGACGTTGATTGACGGCCCCTGCTGCGCCGGCCCCTGACTCCACACTTTTTACCTACTTAGCAAGCGTTTTAGCATTTAATTAATTTTTATATCCCCTGCTAAAAGTATGAGTATGGGTAGAGACCCACCTGGAAGAATATGTGAAGGGTTTTTACTGGATTCCTTTAAGAGGAGAGTTTTTAAGATGGTGTCAAAAATGGGAGGCTTTGACGGATCGTGAACGCCGCGGTATGTTGAGATGTTGGTAAAGAGAAAAAATGTTTGAAGACTGTGGGTAAATTGTGGGGTTTTTTGTGATGAGATGTTGCCATGTGACTACCTAGTTTGCAATGGTATATGGTAGCGTGCTGTGTGGCTGAAAATACAGACAGATTTATTCACAGTTAAACACATTTAGATACAAATTGATTCAGCTACTGAACTGACGTCAGATTTTGGAATCTGTTTATTTATTTTTCTTCTCACTCCTGACTTTGATTTAAACTTTTTACGACAATTTGTAATAGTCGTCAGAATACCTTTATCTTGTTTCTTTAACTAATTAAGCTAAACTATAATTCAATAGCTTTCGAGCATGTTTTTAAACAAATAAAAATTGAGCTCAGGGTTTCAGGTTCAGCCTGAAATGGCCGCTATTGCATAATCATTATAAGAAAAAAACCGGCCAAGTGCGAGTCGGACTCGCGCACCGAGGGTTCCGTACAAACCTGCAAGGTTTACAAAGTTCGTTCATTACGACAATCCTTAAAATTTTAAGCTTTTCGGAATTTTTCTGTTACCTGTGCTGTAAGCTATTGCTTCTTACCAAATTTCGAGATTCTATGTCAACGGGAAGTGGTCTTTAGGTTTTAATTCCCTTGCGTGTAGTTGCGAGTTTCAAAATATGCGGTATCAATGGTTGTACTTTTGCGTTGACTTAGATTTTTTTTTTTTTTCACGGGTTAAAGGCAATTAGATCTAAGTATTTGATATGAATTTCAACTTGATAGCTCTACGCGTTCATGAGGAAAAAAGTAATAAGTTTATATTTATTAAAAAATATATATTTTGTAATGTAACTAAAAATTTAAGGTTTTCGGAATTTTTCCTTTATGTGTGCTATAAAACGTTGCTTCATGCCAAATTTCAAGATTCTAGGTCGACTGGAAGTACCCTTTAGGTTTTGATTCCCTTGCGAGTACTTGCGAGTTTCAAAATATGCAGCTTAAATTGCTGTTTCTTTTAATTGCGTTGACATAGAAGTTTGATTTTGTTACAGCTTAAAGGTATTATAGACTTGAGTATTTGGTATGAATTTCAATTTAATACCTCTACGCGTTTATGAGGAAATGGGTAGTAAGTTTAAAATTATTAAAAAAAAATATATTATGTGATGTAACTAAAAATTTATGGTTTTCGTAATTTTTCCTTTATCTATGCTATAAGACGTTGCTTCGTACCAAATTTCAAGATTCTGAGTTCACGGGAAGCACCCTGTAGGTTTTGATTCCCTTGCAAGTGTCGAAAATTTGCGGCATAAACGGCTGTATCTTTTGATTGCGTTGGCTTAGAAGTTTGATTTTTTCACAGCTTCAAGGGACAGTAGACCTGAGTAATTGATATAAATTTCAGCTTCATACCTCCACGCGTTCCTGAGAAAAAGGGTCTTGACAGACGGACGGACGGACAGACGGACAACAAAGTGATCCTATAAGGGTTCCGTTTTTTCCTTTTGAGGTACGGAACCCTAAAAATATGAATTGCGTTACAATTCGTAAACTACAAGGCAACAGTTTACTATATTAAGGTTGATGTTCCAGGGTAGCCCGCGAAATTCAAATTTTCTTACGTTTTTAGCGATTTGCAGGCCAGTGCTAGGTTGTATGTTAGTGAAAATATGATACTAGTACTAGTTACATACATGTAACTGTCAAGAATGAGTATTTCATCAAAAGGTCATTCTTGATAGTTACATGAACTTGGAGGGTTGTTATGATGATTTTGATGATTATAATTCTGTAACTGCATACGTCTTACAGCCGCGAATCATATTTTTATTTTTCATAATCCGCCTGCAAATCGCTAAAAACGTAAGTAAATTTGAATTTCGCGGGCTACCCTGGAACATTCACCTTAACTGATTCTGTAACCATTTTAAGAATTTTTATGTAATTCATATTATTATCCTATTGCGGCCAATTTAGGCCCCCCGTAATCTTGATCTCGAACTGCAAACATAAACTACGGAACCAATACGTACCTACAATTCAATATCCTCCGTTACCCATATTGCTTGGGTACTTGGGTAGCCGCGGGTCAAAACAACATTACTTGAGGGTAGGTTGGGGTCAGTCGATCACCAAATTATGTAAAGTGTCCGGTCATTACGCGACCCACTGACGGCTCTATTTTGTGGTAGTGTGAGCAAGTGGTCTTGATACTTGATAGAACATTTTATATAATGTAGTTGGAAGACAGGATATTGGTTTGATTTTGTGGAGTCACTAAAAACTCGAAAGCTAGCTAAATTGCAAAATGTAATTTCTTAGGAGAAAATGCTGAGACAAGATAATTAGTAGTGCTTGTAATTGTTTCTTCTTGCGCGAAATACCCTAAAGACAAGTCGATTTAAATTAGTTCAAGATCCTACTAATATTATAAATGCGAAAGTTTGTGACTGTGTGAGTGTGTATGTTTGTTACTTCTTCACGCAAAAACTACTGAACGGATTTGGATAAAATTTGGTACACAGAAAGTTTATAACCTGGATTAACACGGATAGTTTTTATACCGATTTTATCTTCCTGTGGGATAATTTTCGAGTTGCAGCGGGTGAAGCCGCTGGCAACAGCTAGTTTTATTATAATTATGGTAGATATAATAGAATGTTTGGTTTTGTTACGCTTGTAGGTACTTATAAGATTGCACGTAAAATAAAGACAGAAAATAATACAATGTCATCCATATTTCGCTGAGACACTCCGGTATTCGCCACTTGCTTTCCTTGTCGGTTTTTTGCGACTTCTCGGGAGAGACATAGATAGACCTATTAGTAGAGACTTTACAGCTACCGTTAGAGTATCCTCATTTCTAGCCTGTCTACCAGATTCGTCTTTCCTCGGCTAAAGTATCAAAATCGCTCAATCCTCACAAAACTATCGGTAGCATCCACCACGTGCAATTTACTGCCACCGGACTTTGAGGGCAGTTTTATTAAGAATTACAATTATTTATTTACACTGCCCACTACCACCACTCCCGTAGATATATTTGTATGGTAATGTTCTATTCTAGGGTAGAATGAATAGTTATTGAATGGATAGCATATGGATTGAAGTGGTGATATTTTTCGGTTTTCTGTGATGGATTTTGAGAATGGTTTAAGTTTGTATTTTTGTTTGTTTTATACTTCTGTAGTCCACTATAATAATTTGATCACTGTTAGATTAGACTCTTTTATTCAGATTTTATTTCCAAAAATGTAACGTTTTTTTTTGCTGTTTTCAACCAGGGGCCCGAGTCTGCTATTCAATAGTGTCAGAATGGTCAATCATTGATCTCCTAATTGTTGATTTTGGCAACACCAAACTGGTCAAAATCAACAATTATGCTGAGATCAATGATTGACCATTCTGACACTATTGAATAGCAGACTCGGGGCCCTGGTATACTGTCATGCCTTGGTTTATTTATAACTGGCTTTTGCCCGCGGCGTCGCCCGCGTGGATGTCGAATAACAATTATCACAACAAACTTTCATCCCCTATTTAACTACCTTAGGGGTTGAGTTTAGAAAAAAATAAAACTAAAGCCTTCCTCGTGAACCACTCTATCCATGAAAGTCGGTGTGGTATTGATACATGGTCAATCAGATCACTAAATTTACTGAAAAGCATATAAATCCAGAAATATGGAGCTATTTTTTAATAAGGACCACACATTACATCTCAGGCCATTATTTAAAAAAAAACTCGTTCGTTCAAAGAAAGCAAGTCAACTATTATCTCCAAACTTATCAAAGTAAACAACCTTGTTAGATGAGCTCCCGATATTATGCTAATCACATTATTATTCATACTGTTTTTGCAAAGGGCCCCAAACCGGATCGAACCCCTAATCTTAACTCCGTATTTACAAAATTACTTACTCACCTAAAATTAAATCTGCCATTTGAAATTGAACCTTATACTTAAAAAGCTAAGATAGAACTGTGGAGTAATTACGGAGTTGCAAAAGTAAATGTATCGTGGTTTTTAATAACGCTACTCGCTCATAGATGGCGCTGAAGGCAATGCAAATTTTCGATAATGTAATTTTCTCATGATGAAAAATTGGGGATTCAAGGCTATACGATTAGGAAAACATCTGTAAGTTATTCAACCTTATTATAATGTAATAAGATTAAGGTGTTTCGTTTTATTATTTCTTAATGTTTGTTTGATGTGGGGGACTCGGATTGTTTTGTTTTTTCGCGTGATTGGAAAATGATGCGCGGAAATTAATTTTGTGAGGTGGTGTAGTGATTTTCTTAGGGGAAACTGATGTTTTTGTACGGGGATTAGGTTATGCGGTCTTTTTTGTGAAGCTTATTAGTGCAACTTCTAGTTAGTTTGTTCTTCGAGTTCATTTCCCAAAAAAAAAAAATTGAGAACAATAAAATTGTGATTCACAAAAAACTTCATAATTAACGTAGTTGGTTGTTTGTAAAGCTTCGACAGTTACGTTTTTAAGACCAAAAGGTCGTTTGGTTTTATCGGACAATCTTTGTAATAAGTAGTATCTTTAAAATTGTCTCCGCTCTCTACATCATTATTGGACACACAAGCAATCATGATTCCTCTCGTCAATATTTATTATAAGGTACACAATTTATCTCCAACAGCCTCGTTGGTCTAGTGGTTGGAAGCGTAACAACTGTCAACTGACCATGAGGTGAGGTCCTGGGTTCAATTCCCGGGTCGGGCAAGCATAGTGTTAATGGGTTTTTCCATCAGAAATTTCATAGTAGCAGCCACCGAGTCGGGATTTGTGCCTTATTAATGGCAATAGACTCGCCCCCTATTACATGGGACTTAAATATAACTGGATGTCGGTGTACTATTAGGTGCACCTCTACGTAACCTTACACGGATTATACGCGTGATGTTATGTTATTTTCTATTATGTCAGTACTTAAGTAGTAATAGTATCTTTGTCTACACTCTCGACATCATTATTTGACACACAAACAATCGTGATTCATCCCGTATTTATTAGAAGGTACACAATGATGTATCTACGTATGAATTCGCGTATAATTTCCATGATTTCGATTGCAGTGTGACCGGAGAGTGCGAAGGTCGCAGTTTATTATGCGAAATCGTGGGAACGTATTAGACATAAACAATATTATGGCAATCAAATTATTGAGTTTTGAGAGGCTCGTGGCTTATGACAATTACATCATGAGACCTCTTGCACCGTTTTGAGGGTTCTGTATCCAAAATAATGGTAAAATTGGAACCCTTTTATTTTCACTTAGCTATAGCCGTTTTGGCAGCACATCAACTAATGTTATTAACTAGCGATGTACCAAATTTCATCCAAATCCGTTCAGGAGTTTTTGCGTAAAATTGGGTAATTTTGAGTAGGTAACAAACATCCATCCAACTATACAAACTTTGCATGGGACCGGTCAATGTGGCGACACCTGGGGGAGGCCTATATCCAGCAGTGGACGTCTTTTGGCTGAAATGATGATGATGATGATGATACCCAGTAAGTAAGACTCTCTGAGTTCAATGAAACTAGAAAAAAAGGTATTCTCAGCGCACCAGTACACAGTGGTGTAGTTAACTAATAAATTACGTAACAAATTAAGGTAACTTCCCTCAGGAGCGATAAATGAAAAAAAATGCTTTTCAACGCAATAACGAAAATGATTGTGTTACCAAATAAATGATATGAGTTCCTTTTATCTCAGTCGCTGGCCATATCTATAAAATAACAAACACATAACCGACCTTTTGGGATTTGCCGCGGTCTGGTAAAAAGAGAATGATTTAATTCTAAAATAACTATTGAAAATTGTTTAACATTAATTAGTCAAATTATTATTAACTCAATTTTGCCCCTGATTGAGTTGAAATTAATTAAACATGTACCTAAACCCAGTAAAGTCCTGTTGTACGATTTTCTAGATTTTATTATCAAACAAATCATCATTCATCATCATTTCAGCCGAAAGACGTCCACTGCTGGACATAGGCCTCCCCTAAGTGTCATTTTTGCTTAGGGGGGGTTTGCCATAATCGCCACGCTTGGCAGGCGGGTTGGCGATCGCAGTACGGTCGATACAAAAAGCACAGAGAACGCTGCTGCTCATTCTCTGGTACATCCCTTAGTCGCCTCTTACGACACCCACGGGAAGATATGGGAAATAAACTTATTGTCTGGACTTTTATAGTTGAGAATTCATAAAATATTGTCGAAGGGCTAATGCACACCAATATTGTCGATTATAAATCAATGCTTAACGAATCTAAGCGTGAGTGAAGTGCTCTTTAGTGGCCAATTCAACATAAATATTTTTTTAAACTTATTAGAAAGGGTCTTATTAAAGTAAGGTAAATGTTTTTAAACACATTTTTAAAACTGTCTATCTGGAATCTACCTACTTAAGTAAAAGCGTTTTTATCCCCTACAATCATTATCCCATTACTGGGCATACATCACACAAAAAGCGTAGGTAAATAAAAAGAAAAAAGAGTTATAGAGAAATTTGAAAGTGGCCGGCGCCTGAAGTTGTGACGGTCCTAATTGCCCTTTGGACTAGTCCAGACCTCCTAAGAAATAAGGTCCATTGTTCATGTCGCTGTGAATCTTAAACGATTTATTTTATTGTGGTCTAGGCTTCAATGCTAATTCAAATAAATAAGTAGGTAGGTTCCTAGGAACCTGTGATGCTAATGGTAGGTACCTATAGCAAGGAGGTGAAACTGAACTACCTAGCTGTCTTCTTGGTTTTTAATGTCTAACCGGTTGGTTATTTAGGGCGTTTTATCCTGGTCTTCACACTAAATAAATAAGATTGGGCTAGGTCAAGTGCGGAACGAAGTATCGAGAACCCCACTAGCCATTCAAGAAATAAGAACCTACTTAGACTTGCATGTCCAACAAAGTTCAAGTTTATTAGGATCTTTAAAGTCTTCACTAAATCTGAATATGCTAATCACCTATTTTTAAACAGTAATAATAATAATTTCTATTTCTCATTTGTGACGATCTTCATGCAATTTTCCTAAAATATGTTATAATTTTATTTGGCGCAGTACAAAGTAGCGCCATCTGTTGATGAGTTGAACAACTATACACTTAGTGCGTGTAGTTCCGCTGTTCGCTCACAGATGGCGTTAGCTGTCGGTTTCATTCTAGTGTTGTTTTGTTTCATAAAATTTTTATTTTAATCATTTTAGTAAGTAATTTAATAAAATATTAATAAATTGAATAACTTGTTTCAGATACTATGCACAAGAGAACTGGTCAGTAATGTTTTATACCTATTTATGATAATAATAATTCGATTTTTGACGCTACCTATTTAGGTATTGTTCTTATAGTAATTATCGCTTGTTAGTTGTGTTTTTTTATATGTAATGTTTCCTTATTTCGTATACCTACCTAGTTCTTAATTGTTTACATAAGAATACTACAAGTACTTACATATAGGTAGTTCCTACGAACCTAAACAGGGGTCTTAAATATTAGAGTAGGATTTGACTTATTGGAGATAATTAGGGACTAAATTAAGAGAATGTTTCATGAAAAACCATTCGATGGGGTTGATATAGGTACTAATCTATAACTCTATAAGTCTATGCAGCCTTATTAATATTTGTTATGATCACAAATCAAAATTATTTTAATGGACATGTACCACCTGAAATTGGCCATTATGCAAATGCCAAAAAAACGTAGGAAAATTTGAGTTTCACGAGCTATCCTGACCTTGTCATCTTTAAACTACCTTCTTATCTATCTTAATAATTTCATTGCATTATTTCGAATAGTACTAGTTGAATATGAATATAAATGTTAAATCCCTTTAATCTGTCTACGAAAAAAAAAAACATAAAACTGGTAATAAAACAGTACTTTTCTGTTTATTTTAATTTGCTATTCACTGCAACATAATTGCTTTAACCCGTAGACAAAACCTCATTTCTTTTATTGCCTCAAGAAGGCCAAGGAATTTTATTTCAGGGGCCGTTAAGCGTTAACCCTTGCGTTGCTAATGAGCGCCACACTTAAGGAATTAAAACTACGATTCGTAGGTATTGGAGGGTTAAACATTTTATGTAATGTTCTGGTACAAATTGACCGTGTAATGCTTTTTATTGTGGGTTTAATGTTGGTATTTTGAGGGTTAGAGGTTACAGACAGGTATGTTTTTGGCTTTGGAAAATAGGGCTACTTATCTTAACAGTAGTTGTTAAAATGAAACAACGGACTCCATGTTTATTTACTTGGGTGATGAAGACAAAGATGCTAGACTGTCATTGAGATTTTATTTAGCACTAAAAGGTGCATAATTCTGGACTTCGCTACATAATTATAAAGTTTTGGCAGTTCCATCCATGTCAACAAGTTGAGTTTTGACCATGAAGCTAAGTTTTAAAATAGCACTTCCGTGGGGACCAGTTGTGTTTCTTTAAGGGGACGGTGAACGAACATTTCTCCATACAAACGTAATACCAAAATCATTCGCGATACGAACATATTACCAACTTAAAATTATGTTATTCGGATACAGACGATATTTATCTAGGTTCCTATTAAACTTTTTTTTTAAAACATTTACTATTTACGAAATGCAAGCGAATTGCATTTCGTCAATAGTAAATAGCAATTCGCTTGCATTTCGTAAATATTAAATGTTTAAAAAAAAAAGTTTAATAGGAACCTAGATAAATATCGTCTGTATCCGAATAACATAATTTTAAGTTGGTAATATGTTCGTATCGCAAATGATTTTGGTATTACGTTTGTATGGAGAATGTTCGTGAAAACTTTCGACGTATGAGGCTTTACAATTATGCACTGATTACGTGGTGACCGTTTTAGCGTCGGTTTACCTTTACCTCTACCAGTGTCTAACAAATAATAATAAATTGTGGAGAGGGAGAGGAAGGCCAAAGAGAAGATAGATGGATTGTGTAAGGAATGATATGAATGAGAAAGGAGTAAATGTCACCTTGACGTCTAACAGGGAACAATGGGAGAAGAAAACGTGTTGCGCCGACCTCAAATAGAATGGGATAAGGGCAGGAAGATGATACTTAATGATCTAACAATATTTAGACGCTAATTTTCTACTCAAACAAAATCACACATTACTAGCTAACACCTCATCTCCACGAACACTGTCTCCTACTTACCACCACAAATAATAAGCCTAAATTGACTAAAGTTCAATAGTTCAGCCCTCAATTCGCGAGCTATTTGTTATTCTAATACAGTGGCGCCCCCTGACGTTGCTCATATTAGTCGTGACAGACTGGGGTTGATTTATAGTGAGATAAGACTACATGTCGATTTGTCTGTGTCTGTCTTTATTGATAATGTTGGGTTATTTGTTTTTCGGAAGATGTGTGGAATTGGGCTTAGTTGCTGTTGTTGCATACATACATACTCATACAAATCAAGGTTGTATTAGCCGGATAGCCAAGGAAAAAACGCCTGTAAACCCCGAAGGGTTAGACAGAGGTATACCTACACACATTACACACACACATTACAGTACACACATTTTTCCAGTTTTTAGTTTCCGTAGCAGTCGTGGCTGCTAATGAGAAATTGCTGATGGAAAACCCAATAACACTATGTCTGTCTCTCGACCCGGGAATCGAACCCAGTAATGCTCAGCAGTCGCGCTGTCACAACTGAACAGACAGACAGATGCGGCGGAAGACTTTGTTTTATAATAAATGAGTATAGCGATGCTGCCGTCGCAAAATATATCTCAAGCGTAGGTTCGTTTTCTCACTATACCTACTTATTTTTATTCACCAGAACAAGTGATAATTATAATAAGTATAAAATATGCACATTAATCCGAAAAATCAGAGGTGCGGTGTTTAGGGCTCAAAATGACGTGGTAGTCTCGCACCACTAGGGTACTTATCACTACTTACTGACAGAACAGTTCTGTTCTGTGACTACTGATATCAATTGTATCGCCAAACTTATAATTCACTTATCAATATTATTGACAAATGATGTGCTCATCTAACGGAAGTTGGTTTCTTTCACCTATTTACAAGTCCATGCAATTGCAATGCTCTTAGGAAATTGTCAATGTACCTATCTACATAATATTATATTGATACTTAATCTTGAGCAAAGCCGGAAAAGTAAGATCCCTGTACCTCATTTGATAGACATACTCCTCAATACCTAGGTACAGCAACGCTGCTTGACAACCCAAGACCACTTTCCCTTACGATCTCTTTCACAAAGAATTGTGAAGTAGCAGAACACTGCTAATTCTAGAACACACTTGTGAAGGCAGAGGCATGTGTCCCAATAACCAACCAAACGCACACAAACAGTTAATAACCTAACTTAGAAACAAGGATCAAATACGGATATCAAACAAGGATAGAAGCTAAGTCTCCAACGCTTCCTTAACTTTAAAACCTCCCACTCGATAATCTACAGCGTTCAAAACAACGTGACTTTACGATATTTTGCTATACCTATGGATATATTTCCAAGTGTGCCAACCCTAATCCACTCCTCGTAGACGGATTACCTAGAGGCGGCTAAACTTCAAAGCAACCGAGGGATGTCGCGCGCCGTGTGAATTTTAAGTTTTTAACACTTCTCTTGTTTGTTCCATGGCTTTATGATCTTGATAATTTAGCTAGTAAAAATATCGTAGTTGCTTGAACTTTTGAAGGTTTAGTTAGATCTTAAAGATCTGGAGAGAAAAGTAGGTTCGGTCTATTCTTTTATAGTTTTGATGATGTGTGAATAAGTAAAGGCTTAAAATACAACAGTTAGGTAGGTATTTAGAACAACTGCTCAAACTGAGGTTTCCGTTTTCCGTCAGGGCTGCGGGTTGTTCGAAAGGGATACCGAGGCCTCGACACAAAGGGCTAAGAAAGTAACACGATTGGTTTTTAGTCAGTAGAAGTCTGACACTCCCTACCGCTATGCCCAGAGCGGGAGGAGTCATTTGATGATTTCCAAGATTCTTAGGTTTTTTTACTACTCGTACTCGTGACCACAATTTTGTCCTGAGGACAGATTGTCGATGTCGATGTTCGATTGTCGAACCCAAAAGAAGCCCGAGATTAGGGTCATACTATGAACTTAGGAACACCGACCAGGCAGGGAATAGGTACACACGGCTACACATCAAGCTATACAAAACCAGTTAATCTTGGCCTCACTTTACTAGATCTTTTCGCACAGATTATACTGGTTTTGTATAGCTTGATGTGTAGCCGTGTGTACCACTACTTAGCACTTGCAAGTTCATCCATAACATCAGTCTCTCAACATTTCCAGGCTTTGTGAAAACCCATGATCAATGCACTTATCATCTTCAATCCTTTGCCTTACAGGTATAGATAGACATTTGACAACTCTTCCCTTCAACACCGCGATAGTCGTCAACCAAGACGCTTTGAAGTACCTCACTTTGCCAGACAATTTATATGTAAATTAGAACATCGTGGCTCATGCTAAGTCTACCTGTTTACGAATTATTTTGAGTATGATTCAAACTTGAATTTTAGCAGTTGAGTTTATTTAGCTTAGATCGCGATTTTCTAAAGTAAAGAAATGTGTTTGGCTGTTTGGCGTAATTACCATGCATGTTCTCTGATTTCGGCCTAGTTAAAAGGCATATTTTTACGATACAGTAAGTCCTATTACAGATCCTACCAATGCCATGTGCCAGTTTTTTTTCGTACTATTCACCTGTAATCCCCGATGGTTAGGCAGAAGTATCCTTTAACTGGCGAAATGTGGGTGGACTAATTACAACCACATTTCGCCAGTTATGTGTGAGTCGGCCAATCGGCATCATCCAGGCAAAAACGCAGACTGAGTGGCTGCTAATGAGAAGTTCCTGATGGAAAAACTCAATGACACGCACCCGACCTGGGAATCGAACCCAGGATCTCATGATCAGCAGTCGCGCATGCGAAGTAAACCATCGAGACCTTTTTTTCATAAAAATACCTTGCGCACCATCAAAATAAAACACAATAACAAACAAATGAAATAGACTTTAAAACTTCATAAGGGGAACATAAAGGACCAATCTGGAACCGATGGAGACTTAGTAAGTCCATTTTTATCAGCTATTTATTCACCATTTTTACAAGAGGGTGAGACACCATTAGTTTAAATTTTCCTATGACAGGTCCTTGGAAATATGTTTTAACGATTATTAGGAGGATAAAAACAAGATTTTTTTGAATGGGTGTATTTATTGACTGAGATTTTATGCATTTTATCTACAACGATTTTAAAAAGTAGTCGATTTTTTTTTCTGGGTAAAATCTCAAGACGAGCTTTAAATAATATAAACTACTAACAATTTAGTAGTTTATAGGCGTTTTAATGTAGTTTAGTGTTTGGTAAGTTAATGCGAAAATTACAGTAATTTAAAGCTAAAACAAACATAGTTTTTTAAGTTGTTTTGTGCTCCATTGATAGCCATAGGCTCGCACCCTATTACTTGGGTGTACTAATGAGAATATCTCTGCCTAACCCTTCTGAGATAACAGGCGTGATGTTATATTATGTTTTTCAAGTTATTTTCCTTGATTTAATTGTATTTCATGTTGAATTATTGTCCTATTTTCTGCATCATCCCCCTTTTTAAACAGCATTAAAACAATTTAAAATTGTCAATTTTGCGACCATTGAGGCGTTGTGAACGATCGCAATAAATAAGGCCGAGTGCAGGCAGGTGGGAAGCAACACTCCGGGGACGCAGTGTGAACCCACCCTTAGGAACATAAAGAAAAAAGGATTGCCAGCTTTATTATTTTTATTAGCACGGGAATCTGTTTGGTTGATAGGCTAATGTTTTTGTACAGGGAGATACCATTGGATTTTTTTTTCTTTAAAATTACTTGCAGTGGTCCTCCCCATTCTCATCTTCGAGTGGTCCTTTCTGAATTTGGGGCTGGTTTCTGGCTAGTATCACCATCATGCTGGGAGTCGTTGTAATGGATTAATGAGCAAGTGTAACCTGACAGCGATTTCAGTGAGAGAGCTAGTCCTTTCATCAGCCTATTCTTTTCTCAACTATGTTGGGGTCAGCTTGCAGTATAGTAGTATGCAATACTAGTATTTTACACGGAGTGTCTATCTGATCTCCACAACCCAGTAAATACTTGGTAATATGATACTCCTTGGTCAAACAGCTATGGGCACGAATTAAACAAATAGCCAAAATACAAATCTTAGCAACTAGACCAGAGTACCCACTCTTTTCTTCACGTTCACTACGCAGCAGGTACTACAGAAAACACCTTCAAATTCTTTATCAAACTCAAAACATCCTGTAGGTACGAACCCCATGAAAAAGCGAAAAAATATGTTCATCTAAGCACCTTACTGTCGTACAATATAAAAACACCGTAACCCGTGTAATGACAATTTTAAACTCCCTGAGACTCGTTCTGAGCCATTTGCCTTTCTGTATAGTCCTCAAAACGCTCACCATTTTGTTTTGACCTTTGACATTGAATGCATCAAAGATGGAACTGACACTAGAGACGTTAAAATTCAGAGAAATATCTTATTTTAGTAATCGGAAAACTACATAATTTTAAGTAGTTATCATTTGTTAGTCTTATAAAAAAGAAAATATGTTTTTAGGCAGTAAAATTTAAGGAATGTTTAAATTCACAGTAAATGCATGGGTCTTCTTATACTGGTTCGTTGGTTTACGATTGTCCCTTATTGTCTAAGACATAGACAACCGTTTTTATTATCTGTGGGGGCGTTTTAAAGTAGGGGCCCTTAAGGGCTGTAACTTTTTCCTCTATCAAGGGGTTGTGATGCGCCAAGAATGTTTGATTCCTTGTTCTACAGATGTTTTCTTGTATTGACGTCGTTCTTGGTTATGTCATTTTGTGTGGAGTTTAAAATGAGGGTGACTTTTGTTTTTTCGATGCGAATATTTTAAAGAAATGTTGAGCTAATATTGTAGCTTTGACAGTCTTTACGGGTAGTTAGTGGCCCGAAAGTCTGACAACCAGTCTTACCCAGTACAAACTGGGTTGTGGTGGTCAGATAAGTAGGCAGTCGATCCATGTAAAGTACAGGTATTCAGCTGCATCAGGTTAGACTGAAAGCCGGCCCCAACATAGTTGGGAAAGAGCTAGATGATGTTGGACTCATAACACAAAAGTATTTATGCTTACCCATTTTAGGTTGATGATCAGTTTGACTATTATATTTGTCCTGGAAGAAATGACTACTCAGTACTCATGGTAGCTACCTAATATACTCATTACACAGGTACCCATTTCAAAGTCCATGGCCTGGAAAAACCCTCAACAAAATTACCATACAGATTTTACGACCGGCGAATCTCAATTGTTTTTCCAGCTACCACTCCCGAAGATATATTTAGCCACCTAACTAATACGGGATTTACTATTCCGCGCCATATTTTATAGTAATGTATGAAGACAACCATGACATCAATCAAATAATATATTCAACTCAGGATCGAATCCACTACCGCTTCCTGCCAATCCGACGGTTGGGCAATAGGTACCTTGGTTGTTGCTACGTACTTACTAATGAAGATATTTTTATTGAGGTCGACTTACGATGAGTAATGGAAAAGTATTTGTTTTGTGAGTAAACATTATTTTAATAATGGAATGAAAGAATGAAGAAATGGATTGGAAAGGGTTAGAAGATAAGGTTGACCCGAAAGGTACCAAAAAAACGGAAAAATGATTAAGTTTACAATCATCATTTCAGCCAAAAGACGTCCACTGCTGGACATAGGCCTCCCCCAGGCGTCGCCACATTGACCGGTCCCGTGCGTCTCTCATCCAGCGGGTTCCTGCAACCTTGACCCAGGTCATCGGTCCACCTAGTGGGAGGCCTTCCAACGCAACGTCTTCCGGTTCGCGGTCGCCATTCCAGAACTTTTCGGCCCCATCGGCCATCCGTTCTGCGAGCAATGTGCCCTGCCCATTGCCACTTAAGTCTGGCGATTCTTCGGGCTACGTCGGTAACCTTGGTTCTCATGCGGATGTCCTCATTTCTGATTCGATCACGCAAGGAAACTCCGAGCATAGCCCTCTCCATTGCCCTTTGGGTGACTTTGAGCTTTCTTTAAGTTTACAATAAGATCATAGAAATAACTTTATGAGAGAAGGACGAAATGTTTATCCAATGTCACAATTCTTAAGAATCTAGAAATTAACAAAAAATACCGGATTGAACATGTATGAGTATGAATGGCTACTTATAAGAGTAGAAAAGGCCAAAAGAAACTCAAACAACAAGAAAATGATATGGCTGAAAAGCTGAAAAGAAGGTGTCTTATGAGATGACGAGAAATAGAGAAGTATGGAAGAAGAAGACATGCTGCGCCGACCCCAAATGAATTAGGATAAGGATGAGAATAATGATGATGATGATGATGAAAAAACATGATTGTGTAGAAACGATCTTGAAATTTTGGATTTGAATTATTGCAAAGCATCAAAACCATCAGATAAATCAGGCAATTTGAAAACTAAACCAATGACAAATGTTAACCCTAAAAAATCGAGTCAAATCCCTGTCAAAATTAACACAAACAAATGTTCTTCCGATAGTCTCCCTATCAAAAAAAATCGCGACTACCCCTCAGTAACAAAATCATTAATATTAACCCGTATCAACCCCATTGCAACATAAATAAACATTAAAAAATACAACCGCAAAGAGATGTTCTAAAATATTCATTCCATTCGGAGTTTTTTCAAACCACTTTGCACCTCTGGTCTCTTAGTCAAGGTTCCGCATATTTTTTTCTTTTTCTCTCCCGAATAAAATTTACATTTTTTATTCGTGAATTTATTTGTCTATCTTAAAGATTACGAGTATGGAAATTGGGTTGTATGATCCTTTTGGGAGTTGTGGTTTTGATTTTAATATTTTTCTTTCTTGGTGTTAATATTTCTGTTTATTTTTGCAATAAAGTCACGTAGAAGGCTAGTTGTAGCTTGATTAATAAAAAATACTATGATAATCATATTGAATCTTTCTTGTTAAAGCAGCATTTGTGGAAAAAAACATGTATTTTATTTCCTGCTAATATTACTGTAAGTAGGTACATTGTTTTTAAGTTACTTAACTATTTTAAATAATTTACTTTACTTTACTAGTTATCTTTAATTAGGTATTTAACTTTATAACTTTCCATGATTATTTACTCCGTACACGCCACTTATTAAAGTTAACTTAACAGGAAAACAGCAATAAGGTAAGCACGAAAAAAAATATTCATAGTCGGTAAATCTGTGTCCATCAGACGACTGACGTTATATCGCCCGCATCTGACATGACAAATGATTGTTTTATACCACCACCAGCTACCAAAGACCTTCCATTCCCCTTCTTTCTCTTTATAGCTGGAAAATTAAAGAGGGGAGAAGAATGTTGAGAGGGATCAGGGTATAATGGGCAAGTGACATCCGTCTTAAAATAAGGGACGATGACAAACGCTTGTCTTTCGCACTCGAACCAAATATGAAATGGTTTTTATTAGGTTTTAGATTTTTTTGCAACTGCAAGTGCATTTGGAAGGTTTAGGTAATTATGACTAGCAAATTTTATTTTAGCATGGAGTTCAATTCACGCTATCGTTCTGATTATTGCGGGAGCTAAGTGGCTGGACCGAAAAATGTGTAACAATGAAAAACGACACCAAAAACCGACATCTTTTTGCAGTGATTTTTGAGGCACTTCCCAATCACCTAAGAAATTAAAACTTTTTTTCATCAAAGAATTGATGCCTGCCGTCGATTTTGAGAATAATATGCTAATATTATTTATAATTTAAACGTTTAAATGTTTATTCATATAAATAAATAAAAAGAAACTCCGTTCGAACCGGGTGTCCGGGGCCCTGTTTTTATTCAAAATATTTGTTTTACTGGTTTTTACCCAGCGCCAACTTCAAATAGGCTAGCTATTACCGTCGCTAGAAAGTGCGAAAAACTTTTCTAAAAATACCATTTTGATTCGACCTAAATGAACAATGTACATTGAAGTGTATTTAAAATAATACGCGTATATGATCAGGTTCTTAATGCGCTTGTCATTCAGTATTATTGTCGAGAATGCGCGGTGTAGTTCACGCTTCTTGCATTTTTATGACAGGACAATGTTGACCGTGTATTACATGCAAACTCATTCATTGGTCGGTTTATTTTTGCATGCAAAACTTTTATTGCGGAAAAGCTAACAGTTTCTCCTTTTATTAATGTCCTTCTATTATTTCGTTTTTAAAAAAATAGGAAAACAGACGTTATTTTAAATTGTTCAAGAAGATTCGTAAATTGATTAATACTTGATTTGGTTTTGACTTAACAGTAATAAAATTGTACTCTTTAATTACAGATTCTTCAAAAATTAAAGAAAAGGACGCCTTTAGTAGTGTTAAACGCGACATGGACAGTATGAGATAACTTTAAAAAAAATCCGCCTTGCAGTAGTGGCGCTACTGTCAGTTTTATGATAGTATTTGGTTTTTACGATAGCATTGAGGGGTTAAAATTAAAGAAAGGCATATTAAAGACCTTTTATTGCTGTTGTATTAACTTATAAATCTATCTGAGTTGAATTTATGAGTTTAAAAATACTTAGACATTTTATTCAGGAAATAAGTAGGTACTGCTTATCTATTTCTTGTGCTGACTGTATATTTTTCTCTTAAACAAATAATTCCATTGCACAATTCTCCCAGCACCTAAAATAGAAATTTAACAATTATATTTACGATTACCGAGAACCGCAATAAAACCACCAAGTGCTGCATTAGTTTTTTATGGTCATTTTATTGAGGAATGTATGCGCCCTGACTGCGCCTTCTGAATATTTTATATGCAATATAAAATAAATAGACTGATTAATAAGCATATCATGATTCGCTACTGTCAACTGTCCACCTACTCAGTATGGCCGGCGTGTTCTATTTTTGAAATGTGCAGTAACGGTCCTCGTGTGCGTGATTGCGTTACAATTCGAATTTTGACGTTCGGAGAAATTCGGCCGACCTAACTCGACCAATAGGAATCGCAGAATTTAAAATTTGCATCGTTTCTCTTTTTTAAATATTTAAATGTAAGTTCTTTTTCACCACTCCCGCACGAAAGAAGTGTCTTTCCTCTACGAAAACAGTGAGGAAAGTTGGTTTTTCCTCACTGTTTGTACAGTGAGGAAAGTAATGATCCCGTTCAGAAACTAACCTTGCCTGATTTTTTTATGTTAAGTTTTTAAAGATATTTTAAAAAATAAATAATTTTATGCTTAGAATAGAAATATGTATTTATAAGTTAGGATTAATGTTTTGTATAAAATTTATCAAATTATTGTAAGTAAGTGAAAAAAGTTTAATAAAATATTGAAAAAATTACATCGTCAAATTTAGGATTAGGTATAATTTTTGAACGCACTCAAAGAAAGAAGGACATTCATTCAATCATTCATTCATTCAAGCAGAAATTCGAAAAAAAAAACTAATTAGCGCGAAAATTCTAAGTTTTGTTTACAATTTTGATTACTAGTGATTCTAGTGAGGAAGGAGTTAAAAAACCTTGTTTCAAATGCCGAACTAAGTTTTTTGCCCAAAAAATCGAAGGAAAGATATCTTAAAACGTTCGATACCTTCAATCAATGGAGACTTTCAAAAAATGCGAAAACTTTCTCCGAAACGGTTTTGCTGTCTTATTTCATGGAAATATCAAAACACGAAGCAACCCAGTACATTGTGGAGTATTTATTCTATGATAAAATTAGTATTGGTACCGAAACATAACATAAATATAAAAGAATATCATATGCTGATTTAATTTCTTAAAATACAGTCTTCTGGGTTCAAAAACAAGAAATCAAAAGTTTTTACGGCAAATCAAGTTGAGAAATTTTTAAACGATGCCCCAGATGATACTTTTCTCGGAATAAAAGTAAGTTTAAGTTTAATATTTTGTATTTTCTACAATTTCTCACCCTGGTTAAAGGTGAATGGGCTTATTGGTACACCACTCCAATAGCAATGAGATATACGTCGTTGGATAGGTCTTTTTAACTGAAACAATATTTACTATGACAGTTTTGTTGAAATGTTTGTCCGTTTTGAGTTATAGCTCAAAAACAAAAGTAAAAATGGAGACCTATTAACGTTAAAATATCTTAGTGTGTAAGCTAAAATTACATCAATGTCGTTGAATATAACGTAATTCGTAACTATTTTATCATAACAAAACATAACATCACGCCTGTAATTCCCGAAGGGTTAGGCAGAGGTGTAGGTGCCTAATAGTACACCCACTTTTCGTCAGTTATGTTTAAGTCCCATGTAATAGGGGGCGAGCCTATTGCCATCAACCAGGCACAAATCCAGACTCCATGGCTGCTACCAAGAAATTCTTGAGGAAAACCCTAATAACACTTAGCCCGACCAGGGAGAATGTATGGAAGCTGGTACAGCCCTCCAATAGCAATGACATATACGTCGTTGGATAGGTCTCTTTAAATGGAACAATATTTTCTATGACAGCTTTGTCGAAATAGTTTGTCCATTCTGAGTTATAGCTCAAAAACCAAAGTTAAAACAAGTTTTTAGTATTCCGACACAAAGTACTTATCTGTTTACGTACATTTTAATTGGTAATTTTTGAATGTCTCGTCAATGCTCGATGACCTCAGTAGAGCTTCCGAAATAGCGGGTCTTAAAATGAACATGGACAAAACCAAGGTTATGTTGAATGTTCATGTAACACCCACTCCTATCAAGATCGGAGACTCTACGCTCGAAGTTCTGGACGATTATGTCTACCTGGGACAAACGGTCCAGTTGGGTAGATCTAACTTCGAGAAAGAGGTCAATCGTCGAATCCGACTCGGATGGGCAGCGTTCCGGAAGTTGCGCGGTATCTTCTCGTCCAACTTACCCCAGTGTCTCAAGACGAAAGTCTATGACCAGTGTGTGTTGCCAGTGATTACATACGGGACCGAAACGTGGTCGCTCACAATGGGCCTCATCAGAAAGCTCAAAGTCACCCAAAGGGCAATGGAGAGGGCTATGCTCAGAGTTTCCTTGCGTGATCGAATCAGAAATGAGGACATCCGCTTGAGAACCAAGGTTACCGACGTAGCCCGAAGAATCGCCAGACTTAAGTCGCAATGGGCAGGGCACATTGCTCACTGAACGGATGGCCGATGGGGCCGAAAAGTTCTGGACTGGCGACCGCGAACCGGAAGACGTTGCGTTGTAAGGCGACCGATGACCTGGTCAAGGTTGCAGGAACCCGAAATGTGGCGACCCCTGGGGGAGGCCTATGTCCAGCAGTGGACGTCTTTTGGCTGAAATGATGATGATGAATGTCTCATTGGTCTAGTGGTTGCAAGCGCGACTGCTGAACATGCGTTCGATTCCCGGGTCGGGCAAATTGTTACCTATTGGATTTGTTCTCAAGAATTTCTCAGTATCAGTCAGGGAATTTGTATTTATGCCTAGTTCATGGCAATAGGTTCACCCTCTATTACATGGGAAACATAACTGCCGAAAACATGGGTGTATTATTAGTTACACCTCAGTCTAACCCTTTAGGCATTACAGGCGTGATGGTATGTTATGTTATTTGCGAATTACATTTTATTATTATACAACGCCGTTAGTGTTATTTTCCCTTACACACCAAGATATCACAATATTAATAATATCAATTTTTACTTTTGTTTTTAACCTATAACTCAGAATGGACAAACATTTCGACATTACTGTCATAGAAAATATTGTTCCATTTAAAGAGACCTATCCAACGACGTATATGTCATTGCTATTGGAGGGCTGTACCAGCTTCCATACATTCTCCCTGGTCGGGCTAAGTGTTATTAGGGTTTTCCTCAAGAATTTCTTGGTAGCAGCCATGGAGTCTGGATTTGTGCCTGGTTGATGGCAATAGGCTCGCCTCCTATTACATGGGACTTAAACATAACTGACGAAAAGTGGGTGTAGGTACTATTAGGCACCTACACCTCTGACTAACCCTTCGGGAATTACAGGCGTGATGTTATGTTTTGTTATGATAAAATAGTTACGAATTACGTTATATTCAACGACATTGATGTAATTTTAGCTTACACACTAAGATATTTTAACGTTACTAGGTATCCATTTTTACTTTTGTTTTTGAGCTATAACTCAAAACGGACAAACATTTCAACAAAACTGTAGTAGTAAATATTGTTTCAGTTAAAAAGAGCTATCCAACGACGTATATCTCATTGCTATTGGAGGGGTGTACCAGCTTTCATACATTTTCGCCCATTCTCTTTTATTTACCTATGATGACTGAATACTTTCTTGCTGGGAGTGGTGAAAAGTTTTGTATGCAACATGTGAGCAAGTTCATTTGCTATTTGTTTTGTTGAGTCTTTCGCTTACTCAGGATTGAAATTTATAATCACTCGCTGCGCTCGTGATTCTATTTTTTTCAATCCTTCGTTTGCTCAAGACTTAAAATCAAAACTCATAGGAAAAACGAACTTTCCTCGCATGTTGGATAAATAACTATTGTTGCAATTTCGCGTGTCGCCGCGCCAAACATCTTCTTTCGCTCAAAGCTTCCAAATTCCTAACTAGATGGCGTTGTCGTCGAATTAGATCGCGCTATGGTTACGTTACATCGATTTGGTTGGGTTCGGGCCGAGACTATCGTTAAGTTAACTTTGCGCAGAGGCAATATCGTAACCAATGAGGTTAATCCGAGGTGCGATTATTGCTAGTTGAAAACTTTACCAATACCCCGCCGTGTGGACGTGAAATACCGTCCGCGATGGCAATTTTTGAGAGGCCGTAATTGGCCTGAGAACTCCTTTGTAACCCTATTTCGTCTTGAGGTGATACGAAACTTCACGAAAGATAAATATTTAATATGTTTATATTTCTTAAAATTATTGCCATCTGTATTCAGTCCATTCGAAAATAACGTTATTACTATAATTACGTCGCATCCAACGGGCTATCAGGAATGGCGCGGAGTACTGTTATAACTTCATTTATTTTAAAGTTAATTCATTGATCATATCTAGATGTCCGGTTCTTTGTCTACCCACTATGGAATCTAGCGGTTTATTATCTAATGGTGGTATTATATAGAAAATTATTAATAGATAGTGGCGCCCTCTACGTTTTGCGTAGTGGCAAGAGGTAGAACTAATGTATGTGTGTGTGTTATGTTTTGTTTGTTTCGTTTTATATTCGTTTATTTTATTTCGTGCTAATTATTTAATTTTTCATTTTGACAACCTACATAATTCTAGGTAGATTAATAATTAAAATAGCAGTAGAATTAGATAATTTAATTTTAAATACCTACATAGTTTTATGAATCACTTACAATCTGCAATTTAATAAAAAAAAACATTGATCAGATAAAATAATATTCGTTTCTCAGTAAAAAAAAAATTATATTAATAAAAAATAGTTTTTTTAATCACCTTGAAGCGATGACGATAATTTGTTTAAAATATCCAAGTATTAAGACATTTAAAATACAAAAATGTTAGTAATGTCATTACTTTTACTACCGTAAAATGCTGCAACTTTGCCTGGATTTTGAAGTTTTTTGTTCGTATTTCTGAACCTTTTTATTATTATGACTTTTAATGAGTTTAAGACGGAAAACAGACCTTATATCTAGCCAAGTAGAACCCACATCTGTTTGAATCATGCTGTTTTTCCGAATCACAAGCACTCAAAGCCGTAGGCAAAGTTGTAGGTGAAAGACGCAACTTTGCCTAGAAGAATATCCCAATATATAAAAGCGTTATCATTTTCAGTTTTTTTTTCTGGGTGCATAAGACACCGAGCTGGTCCCGGCAGTCAGATGATTGCCCTAAAGGCATTATTCTTTTTTTCAAAGCTAATAGGCAAAGTTGTAGCAGGTACCTTAAACTTTCTATAGAAAATATCGTTGACTGTAGGGTTGTCTCAAACTACAAAAAAACTTTATTTTAAATAATACTTTTATTTACTTGTTTTCACAAATTTTACAGACTTTCGAGTATAAAATATATATATATAAAAAAAACACTTAAAAATAATCTCAAACAAAAATAGAAAATTATTAGTCCATTGAAATGTTACATTTAGCGTGCACTTCTTAGAGGACGAAATTTTTTTTTAGATATCTAGGTCAGTTTAAAGTAAAATCCAAGTTTATAATTGCGAGCTCCTGGTTTTCTCCGGCTTTGTTTTTTCTTGTTTCCCATTTTTCATATAACTGCAACAAAAAGACCCCGTAAAATACAACACAATTCAAAATCACGCTTGTATTCTCGAATGGTTAGGCCTCCATCTCTGTGTATGATATACCCACATTCCGTCAGTTATGTTTTTAAGTCCCAGAGCAGGAGGGGTTATCTGATGATTTCCCACACCAACCCCAAAAAAAGGGGTCGTGGTTGTAAGTCTAATTGTCACATACCGGGCACAATTTCAGACATTTTGTATGCCATTCAATCGTTAATGATTTGTATTCTGTTTGATTGTCGGTAAAAAAAATATAGATTCAAGAACTCATACTAAAAAACAATAATTAATAAAATTCGACAAGAGACAACCCTAGACCCAGGCAAAGTTGTGTCACTCAACTTTCTAAAACAGTGCACAACATTGCCTACTAAGTTATTTTGATGAAATGGCGTCCTTTTCATAGAAATATCAAACAATACGGAAAATAGACAATATTTTCTTACCTTGGAATAACGTCTCTGCTTGAAAACACCTTTTCTCTATTTGAAACTGCAAAAGTTACAGGACACCAAAAATTTTCACCCACGCGCACCGGTGTTTGTCGCACAACTGACAGCGTACCAATGGAGTTACTATTGTAAAAAAATAAAAATATGTTGCCCTAATAATGGAAAGTTACTACCAAATGGTAGAAAATAATAAAAAACTAAGCAAATGTGAAATATCGTAATCGAAACAAAATAGGCAAAGTTGGGTTTACTTGGCAAAGTTGCAGCATTTTACGGTATTTACTACTTTATTTTTAAATTATTGATTGTTTAAATTTATTCATCTTTATTTGTGTGTTTACTTCATATTGTTTTAATGTAATGTTATGGATTTTTATTATCTGAAATAAATACATTGAATTGAATTGAATTACCCCACACTACTCCATGCCATTCGCATTTTTTCCCCATGGCAAAAAGCCAGGACAGGGTATTTTCTATGGAAATGAGACCGATTGTGAACTGAATCGCGTGTAATGATCGCTAATCGACTATTTAGCGCGAATATTGCAATATTGCATGCCGCCATTTTTATTTTTATAGTATACAGGGTGTCGTTTTACTTTTATGTAATTTTATTTTCAGTATTTGTTATTAAATATTTTTATATTTGTATCGTTTATTGAAATAGTTACAGGTAGTTGGTTATAAATATGACTTTTACATTATGGGATTTTGGCACTACCGAATTTACCACAGGTACCTAAGGTAAATAATAAAATTGTTTTTAAACTGTTTGTATTAAAAGAACAAATATTTATAAATGATAGCTGCATTTTTAAACTTTCTGGTTACTTGCAGAAAAAAAGATTGTGTTTCCTAATTTTTTTTTGTAAAACCTTTTTATCAAACACTAAAAACAAAACCATTAATATTTTTTATTACTTCATCCAATCGAAGCTCTATTCAAGAATCAAAAACATATCGTTTTAAATTCCACAAAATATCCATAAGATGTCATTACGGGGGTTATCTCGCTACCGTTCTCATTGTATTTTAGCCCATAAAGTGTCAAAATTACGGGAAACTGAGCGGGTATCAATATAGTGTTGTTTTTTTGGTTTAGTTATGAACAGATAGACGGAGATTGTTGAACTAATGTCATAAGACTCATAAGTTTGTGGTAGGTGGAACATTTGGTAGGAGTAGTGTGGATGCGACGGTGACGGAAAATAGGTTAGGTTAGGTTTTTTTTTACTGATTTGAATATTTAATTCGATTTAATTGTTTTAGAAGGTTGTTTAACCTTTTTTACTAGAGTACCACATTTTTTTTAAATTTTTGCGCACGGTCTTGATTTTGCCGTTAAAACGTTACCTTGAGAAACACTAATTTAAAGAAAAATGCAGTTTGCAAGAGGCATATCTCCAAGACGTTATGGAAGACGCAAAAAAAACCCGAAAACTTTTTTTAGTTTTTAAAACTGCGTTTATATATCAAATAGAAATATATGAATATAAAAATATCTACTATTTTGTTTGAGCTGTCCTATCCTTACAGACTTACCATTCCACCACAGACCATAAACTAAAGGGTCTACCAAGGGCGCTACTCGCTGGCCCGTTTTGTCAACAAGCCATTGTGGTGCGCGGGCGCCGTGCTTTACGACGTCGTAAATCTGCGCACGCACATTATGATCGCTCGATAATCAACTGTCAAAACTCTCAGGTGTACCACAAGGGAGTTTTTTTCTCTTGGTTTTTTAGGAGAAATTGTGTGATATGAAAAAATGTTATAGGATTATTCTATGAATCGTGGTTCTGTGGGTTGAGGTTGTTTAGCTTGTTGGGATTTAAGGGAGTGGGAAAGACTTTCGTATAGGGTGCTTTTAAAAAAATAAAAATCTTTTTTCCATAAGTAGGTTTAAGCAGGCGTAGTTTCGCAGATTTTTTTTATAACCGACGAAAAACTACTTTTAAAATACTTATTTTTGTAATAGTTGCAGTTATAAGAATCTTGTTAGTACAAAGGCACCTTACTTATGAGAATTATTATAACTTTTAGAGGTATTAAGGCATTTGGTCTTTATGTCGTTCATTTCTAAAGATGGTAATGGTATATAACAGTATTTTTCTTTGAAAATAATTTATTTTTAGTCCATTACCAAACCTACGCGGTACTTGACCGTAGCCAGTAGGTAATAAGACGACACCTACACTGCTCTTGTCTCAACAAGATAAATATAATCAGCCCTAGATCTGAGGACATTCTGAAACCTACACAATACACCTACAGAAAAAACCAAGTATTTTTATTCTAAACTGTAAGAAATATGTTACGTAAAAAACTTTTTTACAAAAAATAAAACCGACTTCGACAAAAATAAAACACTTCAAAAAAGTGAAAAATAAAGATCAGCTTCTGAAGTCGGTGACTTTTGTTTGTTTGATTTCATGTTTTTGCCACCGATTTCAGAAGCAGATTTTTATTTTTCACTTTTTTGTGTTTTATATTTGTCGAAGTCGGTTTTATTTTTTGTAAAAAAGTTTATATTTTTCACTTTTTAGTGGTTCACATGTGCTTACCCCTTCACAACGTACAGGCGTGATGTTATGTTATGAACTGGTGTAAACAATAGACAGACAATATGAGATTTCAGCAATCCCAGTCCATTTGCTATCATTTATTGAGGAGTTCCGTTGCCTATCTCCGAAGTTCTTCATCAGATCTTCACAAAATAGTTTTTATAACCTTTGTAGTGAGTACAGGCGTGATATTATGTTGTGTGATGGCGTAAAAAATGCTTAGATATGCTATAGAAACAATCGCGGTTAATCTGCTGTTATTTATTGAAGAGTTCCCCCGATTTTTACAAGATCCCATCATCAGATATTGAAATGGTGACAATGGGACCACACGGGAAGCACCAGCTTTCAAATGAAAAAAGAATCATGAAAATCAATTCACCCAGTCGCAAGTTATGAGCTAACAAACATAAAAAAAAAAAATACTGTCGAATTGATAACCTCCTCCTTTTTTTGAAGTCGGTTAAAAACATGATAGTCGTCATTGAACGTTGCAACTCATTAAAGCATTTAAGAATTATTAAAGTACCTAATACTTATTAATACTTTTGTCGCCGACGCGACGCGCAACGGCAACTAAAACCTACGAAGTGAAAACTCTTTGGTATAAGTTTTCAGACATTTTTTTTATTTGAGGTTCCAAATTCAAAACACATTCATGAAATTCAGTCAGTACAATATTACTGCCTGGCTAGAGCCTAGAGCCATAATGACTTGCTTTTCGTTAGGTTTGACAATCATTTGACATTTGCGAAAAGATGTTGTGAAAAAAAATCTTCAGTGATTAGTCAAATATTCAAAGGTACAAAAACAAAATTTATTCCAAAACAACATTCATATAAAGTAGAGCAAAGCAACACGTGCGCTTAAGTGTTAACATTCATGTAATTACGTCACGCACACAAACAAACTCACGCACACATACACACTTTTCGACCTAACCCTTCAAATGCGTACTCGGAAATTACGTAAGTAGATACTCCGCTTTAGATCGTCATCTTAGATTTTTCTTTGAAGTGGCAGCAAAGTTTTGGGGGTAAAATTGAATATTAATAGCAAAATTATACCCTTAGCCGTCCTTTCTCGGATTTTTATTACTTTATTAAAGCTCCTTCTTGTTAATGTGATATAAACAAATCGTTGTAGATTTTATGTGTTCGAGGAAAGGGGCTGGTGTCAAAAAACAGTAGCCATTTTTATTGCTTAATCGCGTGTGTTTGTTTTATATAATTTATTTTATGATAGTGCTGAGGTTTCTTTAAATTTAAACAACAGCAAAGAAGCGATTTCTGATTTTGATGAGACGTTTCTGGAATGATCTAGGAAATAGTTGAGATTGTTGATAATATTTTTGTAGGCACAATAAATTATTATCAAGTTAAAATTAATAATTTAAAAACAAGAAATACAACTATTTTTTATTAAGTAGGTAGTAGGATCTGTTAGTTACAATTACAGGCCTAGAAAAAAAGGTTTAAGAAATAATTAGCACTTTTAAGCTATTGCATAGCTTCTATCACGGGCCTTGAGCGTGGAGAGCGAATCCACAGATTTCCTAACAAAAATATTCAGGATTCAGTATTCAACCAGGTTGCTATGGTTACGGAAAATAACAAGGTTGTCAACTGAGGTTGTCAAATTAAATAATTAATTATTTGCTGTTGATAAAAATGCTATGCAATAGCTTTACCGCGGCAGTCTCCGAGTGCCACATTTAGTTTTTTTTATTAAGCTACCTTTAACGTGATTTAGGCAGAAAAAAATGATAGGAAATTATTTATTATTCGTGAATACTTACAAATACTAACTAAAAACCAAAACGACCCTTGACAAAAATCAATCAAAACCAAAACTCCAACCGTTTTTTCTCACTTTCACACTAAAACACTGCAATCAAATTAATCACACAACTACAAAGGTAAAACAAATTGCTGATAATATTAATAGCTACCATACTATGATTTATAACGTTTTTTTTACTGTAATAAAATCTTTGTTTGTCCGTTAGTTTCGTTCAGATTAAGTCATATATTACTGCAAATTGCTTTGAGATAACCATCGAGGTTTCATATTGTGTCAACTATAAAACCTTTTTTGCTTATATTTTTTTGTTGCATTTTAAGGTTTTATTTTTGTTTTCGGTGCATGAAAATATGTTTATTGAATTTTATTACGTGTTATAATAAAATATAAACTAACTTCTGCATGAATCTAAATTGTATTTATTCCCGTGGTTTCTTTCGGAACTCTGTACCTAAAAGACATTCAACTCAGCCCATCACAGTCCCCTGCTGCAACATAGACCATTACTAAGCTGCATCACAACAATCTCTTCTCGGACTTTCAAATTCAGACACCTTTTTAAGATACGAACAAAAAAATATTTTTTCACTCCTCTTGCTCAAAAAGAACGTCATAATAGCATACCAGAGCGGGCCTAAAATTGCATATTTTGCCCTAGGGCTAAAAGTAAATCTCGTACGACAACTTGTTCAGCCAGCTGGTGCGTGATGTAGTTTCAAGTAAAAAAAAATATTTTATTTTTAAAAATGGAACTAAACGCGCTGAATGCCGAACTCTTTGGTAGAATGTGTGCGTTGCATTGCAGCTACAGAAGAAATAAAAAAAGGCATTGGCCCGAAATTTTTGGAATTGTATTATGAAATTGAATTAAATTTTTAATAAAATAAACTCATTATGAACATGGTTATTTTATTTTCTCGCAATCGTAGTGAAAAGTACAGTGTAACACACGGCGCTAAAATCCCATTATAACTCGGTTCCTATTTACTACCTCGCTAAAGCTCGGTAGTAAAACTACCTCGTATATAATGGGTCATTTTAGGCCCTTGTATTACAATGTACTATTTTATTTTTTATTAGCCTGTACTGTCCCACAGCTGGGCAAAGGCCTCTCTCCCAATTCCTTCCAAGAGCTCTCTTCCTGTGCCGCCTCGAACCGGCCCTCGTGGTATGCGTCTAGGTCATCACAATAAAAATGCCTTGTGGCATTAAGTCCGCCTATGTACCACGTTAATTGTGCATGAAGTTTAAATAAATAAAAATAAAAACATATTTATGAAAACAAACACCCCATAAGCCCACTTTAAGTAACAGGTAACAAAACTACAAAAAAGCTAATTACTTACTTAACTGTCTAATCTTATTCCTTAATTCTTTCTACTGACCACTGAAAACTCAACCCTTTAAAACAGTTTTAACAACTTTTCTTTAAAAATTTTAACATCTAATCGTTTTGTAAACTGTGTTGACTTTCTATAATAGCCAAGGGACCCCATGTTTACTCTATAAGGTCCCTTAAATGTTGTCCACGTTCTGGACCATTTTTCACTAGCGAGACTTAATTTCTACTATGTCGTTTTTCATCCAACCCTTGCCTCGAGCGTGGAAAGGAAACAGGGTAAGTCTGAATATATGAAAAAGGGACGTTGGATGTTTTGTTTCTTCGTTCGTTTGAAATTATTATTATAAGCAAATATTACTACCCTTTTTTAATTGGTTTTTGTTACCAAATTTCAATAGTTAGAAACCTATTGATTGTTATATTTTCTACATAAAGGTAACATAACTTACCTTATAACATCAGGAATCTGTTAGTAAAAGTCCTTTCAAAATCGATCCGGCCGTTTCGGAGATTAGTGGGAACAAACACACAGGCAAAATTTGAAAAAAAAAATGTTTTTGTTAGAATTAATATTTTCATATGCATTCACTCAAAAGCCTTTAAAGTGATATCACAAACAGAAACTACAATTTTATATTTTTTGAATCCACTGATAAAAGGTGAAGTTGAGAATACCAAACTAGAACACAGTTCCGAAACTCCATATAGCAGTTTCACTAAATTTGTAATTTTGAACTTACACCACTTTCCTTCCCACACGTAGAAAGGTCGCGTCTTATCCGTGCCTAGAATATCACGACATACAATTTGTTTAGGGACCAAATATCCCTTAAACAGAGTCCCTTCAACCTTTGGCAAGGAGCCCACATCATCTTGTTTATTGAAAAAATATATTGCTGTTTTTAGCGGAGGCTAACTTTTTCTTAGAAAAGTAGACCTTTAGGCTTGACCCTTGCTTGCTAAGTACAAAAGACATTAATAAGACGAAAACTTCATCCAGCGTGTATAACTTGATGTATGGATTGGTCAAAGCAATAGGAGTTTCTATGAAGAAACAAAGCAGATGGCACCCTGAAGCTAGTTTCTGCCTATCTTCATGGGATAAGTTTATTTATGTATACTTTTAAAACTTGATTACCGTATTATGAAACTAGTGGTTGATACATGCTACCGTTTTCTAAGCTTTCGCTAAACGAATATAGCCACAATTTTAGCCATTAAGCCTTAATGAGATGCACAAAAAGTATTAAGTACTACGAATCTTTAAAAATTAACAAAATGATAAAGCTAATTTCTTCTCAAAAAGTAAAATATCTACGCATATGGCAAAATACTTATAAATAAAATGACTATGTAACAAACAAAACTCCAGAACACTAATAGGCCTGTCACCCAGTATCACGAAATCTACATACATTCAACCCTTAGAATGCAGCAGCAAAATTAAAAAGTACCCGAGCTCAAAATAAATGGGCCCGCGACACTTCACAGCGCTATGATTAATGCCGAATGAAATTAAAATAAGTGCGATAATGTAAATTTTTATCTCACGTTTTTATTTACGACTTTCGCGTCGTGAAGCGAGACTTCCTGCGATTTACTTACCGTTGAGTTTTGTTTGTTAATGATATTTTTTGTCTGCATTTTGTACCTATCTCTGGACGATAAATTCAGTTGTTGAAGGAAAGTTTGATTTATTTATAAAGCGGTTGGTAATTACTTACAAATCAAGAAATTGCCGCAGAATCGTCCATTCGTAAAAAAATCTGTAGTCCAACAGTAAATCTAAAACATTAATTTTCTTATGTATAAAAAGATCTAATTTAAAAACTTTTCTGTTACAACAAAAAGCTTGACTGGCACCCGTATCGTATTACTTTACCTCGCAAAAAATATTCTGACTTCTTAAAAACATCATCACCGTATTTTTTATTAGCATTTTCATTAAAATAGCGACAAAAAAGTCACCTCCTTAGTGCAGTTAAAAGAATCGCGAAACGACGCCCGGGGGCCTGCTAGACCCTGATGTTGCGAAAATTCGTGAGATTTATTTGAATAAATTATTTTTCACCCACCTGCAGTGAAGGGTTGTTAAGAGAATTTATGGTTTTACATCTCGACTGCAAAATGGTGGATGGTTTTTGAGATCGGAGGTTAATAAAGTATTTTATTAACCGACTTCAAAAAAGGAGGAGGTTCTATGTTCGTGTGTATGTATTTTTTTTTTATGTATCCACAAATGGGGGAGAAATCAGGTAACATATCTATGTTACCTGATTTCTCCCCCATTTGTGGACCGATTCTCAAAATTATTTTTTTATTTGAAAGAGTATTGGAGCCTTCTAATACAGGCATTGTTTGCCTAAATGGGGGCTCCAAACACGTAATCATGTAATGTTATACCTAATTTGCACAATAAACTATTTTGTATTTTTTTTTGTATTTGTAGTATACTCCTGAGGTGGTCCCATTTTAATGTGGTGAAGATCTGCTGCTGATCTTCGGAGATATACAATGGAACTCTTCAAAAATAGACGGCAAATCTGTCGTAATTGCTGGAATCGCTTGGATGTTTATTGAATATACATTATCATGACGTAACATCACGCCTGTGTGCTCTGAGGGGGTATGCAGATGTGTACAATACACATTTTTTTGTTGTTATAATTATATGAATTTCATAGACACGTATTACGTGTTACGTGCTTTTTCTGACGTTAAAGCCAAACGAAGGAGTATGTGAGATATTTTGACAACGATATTTCCACACATATGAGGCCGATAAGTCAAGTATTCGCATCTCTAGCAGTCATCACTTGTCTTCATGTTGATGAGCTGATAATGGAAGGTACTACTCCTCAACGGTTAAGAGTTGAAAGCAAAAATAGGGGAATCTTGAAGGTTAAGGGTTAGGTTTCTTGGTTGAATGTTAAATGCATAGTAAATATTTGTATAGGATATAGATGTATAAGTACTTATTACAACTAAAAATGAAAAAATAAAAAACTTTTTTGCAAAAAAAAAACAACCAACTTCAAAAACACCAAAAAGAGAAAAATAAACTTCAGAAGAAAAATCAGCTTCTGAAGTCGGTGACAAAAATATAAAATCAAACAAACAAATGTCACCGACTTCAGAAGCTGATTTTTCTTTTGCAAAAAAGTTTTTTTATTTCATATTTTCATGATAAGCTGACAAAACATTTGTAGAAGAGTCTAGCAGTGATGACAAATTGATACTGTCACATACAAAAGTTTTTAGGTGCAGCGCGCCTTCTAAATACCTTTTTATTACCAACAACTTCCGTGTGACTCATTTTAATATCCGTACACAATTTTTTTAAATAAAACATTAAAAACATTTACGATTCCCTTGAAAACATCACATGACATCACCGTTGGTTCAGAGAGAAACCGAAACAATGGGCGAAAGAGACCTTTAACAGGAAATAGTTTATATTCTTAAAACTATTGCAGTAAAATGTTAACGTATTAAACGCACATAAACAAACAAAATTCAACCCTATCCGAAGATAATTAAGTTAGTATTCAAATAAACAAAGAACACAGCACCTCAAAATTCGAAATCACAAATCGGATCTGTAAAACAAAAGTCGTTCGATCGAATTTTAAATATTCGCTTGTTCGGCTTTAAGTCCGTTTGAAATCAGCGTATGCGATTGGTGATTTCGAATTTCGCATTTCGCATTCTATACGCGAATTTCGTTGATAGATCGGTGATGTTCGTGGCGGCCCGTTGCGTTTCGTTCCGAGTGCATTTGACCAGAAAAATCGGAGTACGTGGTCTCTTAGACCGGCGATATCTATAAGGGTTGGAAGTAGACGCGATTTTTCTTGGCATTGCGCTTTTGCTAGAGCCATTTATTCGTATAGACTTTGAGGAATAAGTCTGGCTGGGGAAATGATAGCAAAGTATAAGATAAGTACCAATTTTTCCCGGATTCTTGCAAAATCTGGTCCATGAACGATTTTTCTCGATGTGAAACTTTTTCGATATTTTGATGTTATCCCCGTTCCTATATTCCTGTAGAGCTTTTTTTTGGATCTTGAGAAATCATTAAATGACTCCCGCTCTGGACGGAGCGCAAAGGAGTGTCAGACTTCTACTAACAGACTAAAAACCACCCTTGTAACCGGGACCGCTGTATCTTTTTCCGCAGCCCCGACAGGAAGACCCCATGCCTTTTTTTTTTTTTAATTTTAATTTTTTTTTTTGGTGAGTGGAAAATCATCGAATAACCCCCCCCCCCCGCTCTTGGGCAGAGCGAAGGGGAGTGTCAGACTTCTACTGACTAAAAACCAAACCCATGTTCCTTCTTCGCCCTTGTGTCGGAGCCGCGTTATCCTTTCGACAAACCACAGCCCCGACGTGCTTATACTTTCTTTAGAGCTCGAGGTTACCATTAAATATTTTCGCATACTTCCTTCTATTATATTATACTAGCGGACGTCCCGCGGTTTCACCCGCGTAGATCCCGTTTCCGTGGGAATACAGGGATAAAAAAGTAGCCTATGTTACTCAGGGTGAATGTAGCTTTCCAAGGGTGAAAGAATTTTTGAAATCGGCCCAGTACTTTTTGAGCCTATTCATTACAAACATACAAACATACAAAAATAGGTACAAATCTTTCCTCTTTATAATATTATATAGTGTAGATTTGCAACAGGAAAGAGGTGTTTCCCCGACTTCTTTTCCCACGTTCGACTCATTATTGGCTTAAATCCTCTAAAACCTAGTATGATGATCTGTTCACATCATAAGTCTCCATCTTTATCGTGTTTTTCTTCCGTGGAACATAAATATAAGCCTTTTAGTAACGTCTACAACAGGTGCATTGTGATACCTGTCCGGCATAGCGATGGTGACTGAGGGCAGTACTGCATACCAACACCTTTCGTGTACGTAGCAAATCAAGCTACTCCAATCTGTCGAATTTCTTTAATAGTTTCAACTTTATCGCTGAAGTGTTAGGTTCAAGGTTGATTGGGATAATTTAACAGTTTACGGTAGCTTGATTTGCTGGTCAATGTACCATTCAGGTCTTGAAGGTAATAGAACTGCTTGTTTTGTTGTGGTTGCCGTAGGTTGTGTTGTATGTTTTAGTAGGCCAATTTAGAAACTTAATTTCGACACAAAATACTTCTAAATACAGACTTCTTTCGTGAACGGCATGTGGCAGCGTTATTGTTTTTGCAAATAGTGACTTTGGAAGACACATCTAGATTGACCGGTGCGTACCTATAAATGTAGAAGTGAAAGAAAAAAAAATTGTTACAAATCGAGAAATGTAACAATTTTTTTCTTCTTCTTTTCGTGTCCATTTTTCTTCCATATTATACAATAACTTAGGAACAAAACTAACAATTTAGGGACTTAGGAACAAATACAAAATATCACGCTTTTTTGCTGCTGAGGTAGGCAGAGGACAAAACGTCACATACTACTGCTACGGTTTTGGTTGCGAGAACGTGAGAAGAGCTTGAGAAAAGCACTTGTATTAGGTCAAGCACTTTTCAGTCTCAAAAGGTGTACTTTTTAAGACTGAAAACAGTCTAATGTATTAGAGTCGAGCTAAATCAAGTTAATCACAGCACACCAATTCTACTCTTTCTCTCTGAAATAATAATTCAGAATCAATAGTTGGAACAGATAGAACAGTTTTCTTTCATAAAAAACCCCGTATAAACAAACATGTTAATATCGTAAAAACTAATGTTCCTGAATGAGATGTAACTACTGCTAATGTTTATGGTGTAGTAACTCGTGTTCCATTAATTATAAGTCTGCAGATTAGAAATATGGTAACTATCTCTTACGAGTTTATGCATGATGAGATTTGTTGACTCATTATTCTTTAACGGTCTGAAGATGTCGTATGAGATAGGGTTTATAATCAAGAAGACTTGGATATAACAATAAGGTTAATAATGATTACCATCGTTTGAAAATTCAGTTTGCAGAAGAAGTCATCATCATCACAATCAGCCCAGAATCACCCACTGCTGGATGTAGGCCTACCCTTTTTTCTGCTACACTTCCCTGTCCTGTACTACCCTTAACCAACCGCAACCACGACTTTGATGATTTTGGTGACCCAGCGAGCTTTAGGACGGCCTTGGTTTCTTTGGCCTAACCTTGGCCACCAATGCTGATGTCCTGTTTGGGTAGGACGACCAAATATTAGGAACTGGTTTTTAGAGTGTGTGATCAGAAGCACATTGCTAGAGGTGACGTTAAAAAGAGAGAGCAGCTCCTTAAACCAATTCTTAGAATGAATGCAACCAAAGACAAGTACGCTGAAGAATTTCCAAATAAACCAATATGTTTAAAAACCATGAAATCGATTCAAACTCCAAATAAGATGGCATAAAGAAATTTCAATGTCATTATCAACATAAAAGTCATCAACCTTGTTTGTTACTTAAATTACATCATCACTGTTTACCGACCAAGATTCTATAAGCAAAAAATAATCCAATAAACACTGAAACGACAACGAGACATTCAAAATATTTCAAAAATCGAACTGATGCTATCTCTTTTACTCCAATAAAGATTATACAACACAGAAAGAGAGGAGATATAGACGATAGCTTAGAAGCACTCGTGCGTAGTCCTAACGGAATGGAACTGGCTGTATTGTTGAAAGTGACGGCTTGCAATGCAGGCCCTTAAGATGCTTTGGATGTTTATAATGTAACTGATTTTCCTGTAAGGGGGTGTACAGAATACGAAGCAGTATCGACTGAGGGAGGGCTAGAAATTGGCATGGCAATGATTTAAAATCCAGTGATGGAAATCAGAAAGTTAGTTTGCTGAACTGGTCCTATTTGGCGCAGCCGTGAGATGCACACACTCTTTTTTTTGTTCATTTTATTTTTTATTGTTTGTTGTGTGCACTTGTGGCATATTGTGCTAAATAAATATGTTTTCTTTCTTTCTTTCTTTTCTTTAAATAAAAATAAATTGAGATAAACGTTGTCAATGCTCACAAAATTGTTAAAGAGTACATAAAGATTCAAGATCGAATAAATGGAACGAGGAACTTTATTTGACCTATAAACAATTGAAATATCCTCCTATATCCAGAAAAAAAATTGAATGCCTACGTAAGCTCCCGAAAAGGGTAGAAAGAAAGGCTTTGTGAAAATACTAAACGTTGCCCACATGTCTCATTTTCTTTGCTATGTCAGTTGTTATTACTAACCCATGGTTGGCCCATTCATTATTATCAAATAATTACCTAATATTAAGGTTAACCTTTTGAACAGTTAGGTACCTAATTCAATCTTAGTTTTGTATCAAGTCAAAGTTCCAAACTCTTTACTATATGGGCTTTGCTGTTTTCACCTAGACACAAAATCATATCTACCTGATCCTTCAGACTATTAATAGTTTTTCCCACCAAAGTCTACCTCGGCAAAACTATCACGAGTCCCATAAACGAAACTTTTCACTCCCTCAGCACCGAAGAAGGTTCAAAGAAAATCTATCAACGCCTTACAAAGTAATGTCAAAGCACCTAATTCTACTCCATACTATTCAGATTTCCCGACGGATTCGTCGCGAGGGAGCGGGATAGTGATTCCAAATTTGGTGTGGGTGAAAGAGATGGGTATACGGTCACGGGCTTGGTTTAGATGATTGGTGAACGTGCTGCCTCGACCGCCGAGTTACGTGACTTCTGAGTCTGTCTAAGATAGATATGTGGTGTGAGACGTTTTGATATTTGATGTATGTGGTGAAGTTTTTGTGGTGAGGTCGAAAGTGTCAAAGTTTTGTAGATCAAGTCTGATAAGTTATTAAGCTGTCTGAATGCGTTACTTTTATTTTATTATTTTTATTAGGTCTATCAGAAATTATTAACACTAACCTACAAACAAGAACAAAACAAGCGTTTACGAGTAATAAACTCTACACGGTGTATCAATTACTTAAAGGTAAACACCACATGAACAAAACAATTTTACATCATTGCCGAAACATGACATTTAAAAATCAATTTCTAAAATGAAATACCTAGTCTGAAATGGGTACTTTTTTTTGTTTGTCTATGATTGTATTTATTAGTCTGAAATGTAGAAGAATTCTACGGTTATTTTGCCTTTTTTAAGCCCCTCAATTTTAGTCAAACGTTAGTACAAGACAATTGTTTTTTCTCTCAAACTCTTCATTTATTCTCATCAAGTATCAAGATCATAAATGCCAAGTTGTGAATAATTCGTCAATACCCAAGCCCAACTACTACTGTCTGCTCCCGTCGTTGCTTCAGTATTCATTCATTGTTTTACGAAATAACGGTACCGTCAATCAAGTATCAAAATTGGTTGATTCGAGAATAGGCGTCAGTAATAGGTATTTTACCTACTGTCTGCTTCCGGAGACGCCTCGATATTGATTCATTGTTTTATGAGGAGTATTAACATGCAAATGTTAAAATTATTTATGTATATGGACGTCTGTTCATGAAAATGTATGAAGTTTATTTCTATTGTCTTCTTTGAGTGTTTGTTTAGGTATTTTGATTTTTCTTGTGGTATTTGCAATTGCAGAAGTTCTCGTTTTAACTAATATTGACCACCTTATCAATCAAGCTGTTTTGCCAGGACCTTTATTTACTTCTTCTTTCACCTTTCTTTCTACCTAGTTATATTCTTATGTTTTCATAACTTTTTGTTCTTTTCATTGTCATTGATCAGCTAGAATCTACAGAAAAAATAATCTTATATGTATCTAAGTATCAAGATTTTTATATAGACTCAAGAAGTACCGGCAGTTTACAACTATTATTAATAGACTACTGTTAAAAACATCAGGCCATATTTACCACCAGTTCATAATAGAATTTCATTTTTATTTCCATGCAAGTATCAAAACCTTTCGGCAAACAGGTGCTATTCGTATCAGTGGAAGATATTACTACTGTATACTCCTGGTATTGGCTTTATTGTTTTATTCTAGCGGTATTGGCTGATGCATGCTATTTTAAGCTTTATGGCTTAAAATATGTTCAGTATTACTTTTAGGTATTTCTGTGACCTCTTTGATATTGCATCTTTTGGAATAACCCCATTAAAATGTTTTGAAATTGACGAAAAAACATGCAGTTAGATTGACAGGGTTTTTTGTTACTACACGTACTTAAACGGATCTTGAAGTTAGAGTTAATTTATAAACATGATTCTAAATTATTGTCTGGGTTGGTCCTACGGATCTTGAAGTTAGAGCTAATTTATAAACATGATTCTAAATTATTGTCTGGGTTGGTCCTTGGATGGATGACCGCCCATTAGATACCAAGTCTCGGAAAGGACTTAAAGTCTTTGGTATCGACTGTCAATAGTGGCTCGAAAGTCTTACAACCAGTCTTACCAAGGAGTTTTCATTTTCATTTCATTTCATTCTTCTTCTTAGCGTGTCGATGGCAATCTAAATTGTGTCGGCCCAGAATTGGGCTACTAGTTTGGCGCTTTCGGTAGCGTCCATCAGTTCCTGTAGTGAACAGTCAGCAGGACACGCAGGGCACGATATTAAATGCCCCATTGTTTGAGGGACAGCACCACATTTACACTCCAGTGCAGAGTCATCTATGTACCTCCACCTCAGCAGGTTTTTTTTCTTTTTTTCATTTATTCAGTAACAATTTTTACATTGTATCGTTTCACACTATAATATAAAATCATAGAATCACAATTTATATAAAAAATCATAGAATCACAAATATAAAAATTCATAGAATCACAAATATATAAAATCATTATTATAACAGTACAAAAAAATAATTATTAAAAGTTAAACATTTAAATAGCACAATATGTTAAATAGCAAAAAAATATAGAAACAAATAATTAAGTATCGCATTACCTAGTACTACCTGGGTTGTGAAGGCCACTAAGGCAGTCGCTCCATGTAAAATACAGGTATTCAGCGGCATTCGGTCAGATTGAAAACCGATCCCAATATGCTTTGGATAAGGCCGATGATGATGATTCTGAATTCTTGTAAATATCTTACTTTGTCGACAACTATTTCAAGAATCGGAGACGTTATATCTTGTCTCTACTCTCTCAAAATTACCTAGGTACCAGTTTCTCATTTTTGAAGATACTTTAATCGCCTGAAATATATTATTTCAGGCGATTAACGTCTCAACAGAAAAAGACAATCAATAACGTATCGAAATAAACACACGAGACAGATGACATCGAACGATAATTACCTCATGATGATATTAATATTTTATTTAAATTACCATAATAATTATGGTAATATCGCCAGTTATCGTGTTTGCCAGACGGATTGGCGATTGCAGTATTTTATTAGCACACAGAAGGACGTTACTGTCTACCTCATGTTTTATTCTTCTAGCCATATTAACACGATGACTGTTAGATGGTTTGGTCATGTTAAAAGGATGAGTGATAGGAAGCGAACAAAAGGTATTTGAACTTCTAGAGGGACATAAACTGACCTTAATGATGATGCTCTTCACAGAGGTCAGGTGCGAGCTCCGCATGTTTGTATGATCAGCTGTATGAATGTGGAAGTCTGTAAAAGAGTAGTACGAACAGACGACGTCCCATACAAAATTGGTCATGCTGCTTTACCAACTGTCCATAATTATTTACCTCATTCAGTCCGTACCTATACTTACTTTAAAAAAATACACAATTATTCCATACCCGTATAAGAATCTCTTTTTCTAAACTAACTTAAAAAAAAAATAACAGTCCCCTTCACACTTTTAACGAATTACTTGAAGCAATTTTAAAATAAGAACTATTAGGAGTTCCCCTTATGTTTCTCCTTTTTTTTTGGCGTGGGCACATTTTTTCCGGCCTGTAATAAGGGCAGTGAGAGTTCGCGCCAAAACCTAATAATGCGAAGTAATTTTTCAATTGGTCGTGTTAACGTTTTTGAACGCATACACCTTGTTTTTGGATGGTTTTATGCAGAAGGCAATCAGTAGTTCCATAAAATTTCAATTCGTAGGACTTAAACGTTCTGTTTTGGCAAAAGTGCATAAAAGTGCAGTTAGGAAATGTCTATGAGTTTTAACCTTTGAAAGTTAGAGCAGTATTTTTTTCTACTTTCGTTTAAATATTGTTTACGGCAGGATAGGAGATGTTTCGTACTATCGATATCGTCTTAAACTATAGCTGAGAATAAAAATAAAATATTATATTTCTGGTCCGATTATGCAATGGAGGAAAATAGACAATTATTTTTAAAATGATACATGAGCTTTCTATTAACGCCGATATTACCAAGACTATAAAGAACATTTAAAGACTATAAAATATAAATAATATTCAATATATATATATATATAAAACAAATTCTTTTAACTTCACACGACTCCCAATGTTCTATAATTATAGTCTTTATGTAATTATAAGTCTTAAAATATATATAAAGAAAATTGGGAGTCGTATGAATTTAAAAGAATATGTTTTCAGTTTCGCATAACGCTATCCACTTGTTCTGCAATTTACATACAATTTTTTCTCCCGTGCAATACTTTGCCTTTTGTCAGACGTCTGTGAAACTTTTACAAAACGTTTCTTTCATTTCTTTTCTTTTAACTTTAATGTCTTTAGCAGTTGTTTAAAAGATCGATTGAAGTCAAAGTTGAAAAGAAATTGAACAATGTAAGTAATATTTTTCACGATGAGTCTGGAGTACGATATTAAAACTTGCATTGAAATGTAAAATTTTCAGTTTGCAGCAGTTTGCAGTACTTATTTTACCTGTGAACACATCCATGGATCCATGTGCGCAGTGTATAGTTTATCACTTGCTTCGGTGAAGGAAAACATTCGCGAGGAAACTAGCATTCGTAAGTGATATTTCTCGACGGCATGAATAGCATCAATTTCGATCATCGGCATCGAAAAATGTCTGTGAATACGCTTAAATGTGTGAACTGTAACATAGTGATATGTGAACTATTATCATTTATCCAGAACAAGATAGATGTAATAGACAATGAAAGCCTAATAAGGATCTGTGTATCTGCATTTCGAGAAGAAGATGTAGTTAGTGCTAAGGAGCTGCTGTTTAGTTCTATAAAGACTAACCAGAAGAAGATATCCAGGCGTAAAGAAGGCAAAACACAGAGAGACTTAGAGGATATCATATGTGTTTTTAAAGTGACCGAACCGGACCTTATGCCTATATTTGTGGCTCGTGACTTGCAAAAGTTGCCGCCCGTTACATTTGACCACGTCGATGTCACCAAATTATTAAAAGACCTGCTAATTATGCGTGCTGAAATTAGTGAGATAAAAGGCAATTATGCAACAGTGTGTCAAGTGGATGAGCTGAAGAAGGAATTAGGATGTAGCCGGCTGCCAGCGTCATTGTTATCATGCAACATCAACACAAATAAAAGAGGAGGGTATTTGCTTGATAGCGGGCCGGTTGGATTACGGCCGGACAACACCGCGATGACGGAACGTTCGAGTTCTGAGCGCGCTGACTCACCAAAGTATCGCTCTCTCGCTCACACTTATACTGAGGGAGACAAGCTAATTGCGCACGCGCCATTTAATTCGACGGTGTTGGAAAGCGAAATGTGTCAAATGTGTACGGAGATTGAGTCAACTGTTTGTCACACAGAATTGAAACAAACAACGAAACCCACTATGGCGGAAGTTGTGAGAAATGGCGAGTGGAGACCGAAAATGAAACCAACTGACGAATGGATAAATGTCCAAAATCGTAGATCAAGAAATCGTTTTGCTGGGAAAACGGGCAAAGCGGCAACAAACTTGGCAGAAAAATTTAAAGCCGCCGAAATGAAAGTCCCTTTGTTTATTTCCAACGTAAACAAGGAGACCGCAGTGGAAGATATCTGCCAATATATCAAAAAGAAAACGGAGCAGGTTGTTTCACTTGAGAAAATTTCTATGAAGAGAGAAAAGCCGTATAATGCTTTTAAATTATTAGTTGATAAAAGCAAGCTGGAAACATTTTTAGACGACCAAATGTGGCCAGATGGCGTCACATTTCGTCGCTTTATTCACTTCAAGAGTGGAAAACAAGACGGAAATAATATTATTTCCGAGACGGAGGGAATAAATAAAGCAATTAATGGATAGTACATCGAAATTGAATATTATAACATTCAATTGTAAAAATATCAAGAGATCTGTTAACTGTGTACGTTTATTATGCAAAACAGCTGACATTGTTTTGTTACAAGAAACATGGCTATATCCACATGATTTATGCTTTCTGGAAAATATAGATCAAGACTTCAGTTTTACCGCGAAGTCTTCAGTGGACACTTCAGCTGGTATTTGTAAAGGTAGGCCTTACGGAGGTCTTGCCATATTGTGGAGAAAAAGTGCAGTTGATAACGTGTCTCTAGTGCAGTGCGACAATAACCGAATTTGTGCAATAAATGTAGTGATAAATAACCGATGTTTTATGGTTATAAATATGTATATGCCAACAGATTGCAGTGATAACTTACCACATTTTACGGAATGTCTCAGTGAAATGTATTCTATCATACAAAATAGTAATGTTGAATCAGTGTTTGTATTGGGAGATTTCAACGCGCACCCGGGTGAGTCATTTTGTAACGAACTTCTTAGTTTTTGTACTGAGCAAGAATTATTATGTGCGGACATTGATTATATAAGCATGTTATCGCAAACTTACACTTTTATCAGTGACGCACACGGGTGTAAGCGTTGGCTTGACCACTGTCTTGTTACACAGTCGGCAAGAAAAACCATTGCTAACATTAAAGTTATTTACGATTCGTTCTGGTCCGATCACTTTCCTTTAAAAATAGAGTGTGATATTAATGTTATTAGAGTAAAAACAAATGTAATTAAATCTTTGTACAACGGTGTGTGTTGGGGGGAACGAAAACCAGAGGAAATCAGTCGATACACTTCTTTATGTAACGATAAGTTAAAAATGTTAGATTTTCCAAAAGACTTTGAACTTTGTGCTGATAAATTTTGTGATAATACCCACCATACATTTTTATTGGATAAAATGTACACTGATATTGTTTCTATATTAAGTGAAGCTGCTAGTATAAGCAGAACCCCAAAAGGCATTATAAGAAAAAAGGGTATTAAGGGATGGAACAAACATGTAAAAGAATTTCACACACAGGCGAGAATTAAATTTAAATTATGGCTGTGGTATGGTCAACCCAGTAGTGGTCCTATTTATGATGAAATGACATTAAGTCGTAAAATCTTTAAATCAAAACTGAAATGGTGCATTAAGAACCAAGAAAGAATTGAAATGGATATTTTGGCTTCACTCCATTCAGAAAAACGTTTTTCATCATTTTGGAAAGGTACTAAGAGGCTACAGAATACTCCAAGCCTACCAGTTAGCGTGGATGGTAAAAATGATAACTATGAGATAGCCAATTGTTTTAAAGACCATTTTAAAGTGAGCTCATCTCTTAAGTCTGCGCCGAAGGTGCACGATGCTGAGACATGTAGATCAGGATCGCCCCTTCAGTTTTCATGTAAAGCACTAAAATCTGTGATTAAAGGCATGAAGAGGGGCAAATCACCTGGTCATGATGGGCTTAGCATCGAGCACCTTCAGAATGCTGGTAAACATCTGCCGAGAGTGTTGACTATGTTATTTAATTTGTGTGTGGGACATTCTTACTTACCTCAGGAGTTACTGGATACAATTGTTGTACCTATTGTGAAGAATCGGACAGGAGACATAGCAGACAAAGGTAACTACAGGCCTATTTCACTGGCAACTGTGATAGCCAAAGTATTTGACAGTGTGCTTGACTCGCACCTCGGCGGGTACACCCAGTTGCACGACACTCAGTTTGGTTTTCGTGCAGGGTTATCTACTGAAAGTGCTATACTTGCGTTGAAGCACACTGTGAAATATTATACTGACAGGAAAACACCTGTGTATGCTTGTTTCCTGGACCTTTCTAAGGCCTTTGACCTGGTTTCTTATAATGTCTTATGGGAGAAGCTTCTGGAGGCGGGCGTTCCTACTGCATTAATATCTATATTATCTTTTTGGTATGACAAGCAGAGGAACTTCGTCAAATGGTCTAATGCATTGTCTGACCCGTATAAACTCGAGTGCGGCGTTAGGCAGGGCGGGCTAACCTCCCCAAGGCTTTTTAATATTTATGTGAATAAACTGCTAGTTGAGCTCAGCAGCACGCATGTCGGATGCCATATAGATGGAGTATGTCTAAATAACTTAAGTTATGCAGACGACATGGTGCTGCTGAGCCCGACTATCAGTGGAATTAGAAAGTTGCTCTCAATTTGTGAACAATATGCCGAACAGCACGGGCTAAAATATAATCCTACAAAGAGTGAGCTGTTAGTGTTTCGGGGTAGGAATAAAAATCCAACTTTTGTCCCTCCTGTAAAGCTAAATGGTTCGCATTTGCAGAGAGTTACCCACTTTAAATATTTAGGCCACATTGTGAACGAAGAATTGAAAGACGATTTGGATATGGAAAGGGAGCGCAGGGCACTGTCTGTGAGGGGAAATATGATATGCAGAAGGTTCCATGGTTGTTCAGTTCCTGTAAAAATAACTCTTTTTAGGGCCTTCTGCCAAACATTCTACACCAGCAGTCTTTGGGATAATCATACCCTAAAAGCAGAAAATGCCCTGCGCATTCAATATAATAATGCCTTCAGGGCGCTGTTGCGGCTTCCACCTTACTGTAGTGCGTCAGGCATGTTCGCTGATGCGCACACTGACGATTACTTTGCCATAATGCGGAAGAAAGTTGCCTCAGTAATAGACCGAGTGAGGGGAAGCAGCAACAGCATTCTGAAGGTGTTTGCAGATAGGCTGGATGGGCCTACAATGGGCAGATTTATCAAGCTTCATGTTGGCAACAAAGCTTGTTAAACCTCCCCGTGTTTGTGTTTTGTGTTTCACTATTTGATTTTAAATGTTCCTGCATGTTACTAACATAGTTTATAAGTAATAATGTAATACTAACACCCTATGGGCCTTGATGCCTGATAATAAAATATTTTTATTTTTATTATTTTTTATTTTATAGCCAAATAAGAGGTGGGGTGGCATAAAAATTCTGACACCAGATTAGGCACAATAGGGTAGTTAACAAAAAAAATCTAATTAGTCCGTCATATAGATAACCAAAAAATATTCGACACGTATTTTTTCTTTTTTCACGTAAACAAAAAATGAAGACAGATACAGTGCTTGGAAAACTCGTGTGACGTCACATCGCACTACATTTTTTACCACGTTGTGCTGTCAAAAGCCCCCACTCCTGATCTTTTACGCGTTATAACTTCGTCAATTTTTATTAATTTGATAAAACAAAAAACACGTTCTTATCCAATATTTTTTGAAAATCTAACTGACGGACTAAACGGAATCATATTTTTTTAACCCAGGACACATCCCTATTATGACGATTCATCCACAGGCTGAATTCACCTACTAAGTACTGGGTAAAGGCCTCTCTTTTCTTGTACCATTTTCCACGGTCCTGTGCCAGCCTCATACAGGTTTAACCCCCGATTGCAGCCATAGTTGCAATCGGAGGTTAAACCTGTGTTCTTCAAGGAAACATCTATAACATTTTATTCGTTTAAGTCGCATTAAAAAAGTATAATTTTTTGTACTTATCATGTTTTTTTAACTTTAGTAGGTAAGTTAAAAACTGCATGTCTTTGACGTGTTGACAGGCACAGAAATGTAACAGACCCACAATTGCACGCTTCAATGATTTGTAACATAGACTAACACCCTCGTAGAATTGCCAGGGGGATGCGAAGGGCGCGTGTCGGACAAATGTATGCTTTTATCCAAAGAAACAGTGTTTACAACTCATCTGTTTTTTTTATAAAAATACAAAAAACCGGGAAAATAGGAAGAGTAGGAAAGTCAAGACTTAAATTTTTGACTAACTAATTGATTAATATTATATTTTGGCATGTCTTACTTATTTGAGCACTACTGGTACAGATTTCGCGCGGGAACGTTTTAAATATAACCTAGGATACTAGGGTCTGATGTAGCTTCCCAGTAATCATTTCAGGTTTTCGGGACACTGATTACCTGTTACGACTGTTTATAAGATCTAAAAATGACAGCTGCGAACAACGACATATCGGACATTTCGAGGCTTGGAGGAAACTCGGTGTGTAGGTAATGGGAGGTCACTCTTACACAGCTCAACCTAGGCAATCGCGGCCTAAACTGAAGATTGATTCGAGTTGCTGTTTAATGTGGCTACAAGCTGCTCTGCTGATTCATTGTGGAAATATAAACCCACCAAAATATTATTTTTTACTTTATGACCTGTCTATAACATTCATAGCTCTCGAGCCCACCCCTCAGCAAGTAACAAGAGCAATCTTGTGGGTGACTTGTAAATGAAAAGAAAAAAATAAAAGTTTGAAAAAATGTCCGCTTTTAAAACATGACTTTTGCATTATGCCGTCCAACATGGAGAACACAATAATGGAATTATTGAAATGAAAGTGTTTTTATTTTTGTGAACATTTTTGACCAACAAAATGCCTTGTTCGTCTAGTGGTCCCAAGCTCTACTGCCGAGTATGAAGTTCTGGCTTCTTTGGGAACAAAAACAGCCTACACCTGTAAATCCCAAAGGGTTACGTAGAGGTGTACCTGTAAGAACACCCACATTTCGCCACTTATGTTTCAAGTTCCATGTGATAGGGGCAAGCCATCAACCTATCGCCATCAACCGGGCACGAATTAAAAAACCCAAAAACATTTGTTCCACAGAGGTATCGCATCCAGAACCTCTTATTCAGCAGTCGCACTTGCGACCACTAGACCAACGGCAACAAGGCAGTCACTTGCCTAAATACGTTTGGTGTTCCGCAAAGTGCTAGATGCAATAGACAATATGATTTAAAAAAGAGTGTCCATGGAGTTTTTTGCTTGCTTGCCATTCTTCTCACGAGACCAACGCTTTGGAATGGGCAACTTCAGTACACTCACGAGTTATTATGCCTTGTGACTGGGACTGTAGCTTAGTTTATATAGCTTCCTTAGTTTAGTAGTTTACTGCCGCACTCGAAGAGCTTCAGTGATTGCTTGGGCCGTCGCTTGGTAAAGGTTTTGGCAGTTTTGTCATACAAAAGTATGTCAGGCCTTTGCTGGGTGGCGGCTTGAGTAATCGTTGGATATCTCTGAGTGCCGCAGTTAGTTTAATTCGACTATTCAAAAGTGCCTGTAATTGGCCTACTTGAAATAAATGTTTTGATTTTGATTTTGAGATGCTAACTCGTTGATGACAACAGAATTTATTTTACAGTTCGATCAAAATTCTACGGTACCTTAATATGCCATAAAATGTTGAAACACAGGAATTGTTACACTTTCTAGGGCGGAATAATTGTTTAACGTACCGAAACTGTGACTTCGAGACTTTAATGACTTGATCAACAGATTATTTAAATCATAGTTTTTGAGATTTTGAAAGGATTTCTGATTTAACTAAATCAGATATCCTTCATTCCCATCAAAAAAGTTAAAAGGATTTTGATATTACAGTAGTTAAAGAAAAAATATTAGGACAGATGTTTTCAAGCCCTTAAACTGGGTTTCATGGGCGTCGGAATACCAAGCTACTGCAATTTGGGCTGCGGGTTGTTCGAAAGAAATACCGTGGCCCCGGTAAAAGGGCTAAGAAGGAACATGGCTGGTTTTTAGTTAGTAGAAGTCTGACACTCCCTTCCGCTCCGCCCAGAGCGGGAGTGACAGTCCGGGTAGCTTGATGTCCAGGGCCTGCAGTCTCTACACTAAATAACGATAAAAATCTGTCGCTAAGTCGTAAAATCGTAAACTTTCTTTAATAGATTTTGAACCTTATACTGTTGAAATAAAGCTGAAAATCTATTACAGAAAGTTTACGATTTCTCGACTTAACGACATTCGTAGCGTCGTTATTAGTGTAGAGACTGCAGGGCCTGGGTAGCTTTCCTATCGTGACCCTGGCTATTTCCATTATCAGCCGGCACGGTTGGCGCAGTGGCTAAGCGATTGGACTGCTGCGCTGCGTGTCGCGGGTTCGATCCCCACACGGAACAAATATTTGTATGACCTGCAGATAGTTGTTTCGGGTCTGGGTATTTGTGTATGTGACTTATATGTTTGTGAACGCACCCACGATACAGGAGAAATTCCTAGTGTGATGCAACGTTTTTTTTTAAAAAAAAAAAAACAAAAAAAAACTAAATCACTTAAAGAAACTAAACAAATCCGTTACCTAGGTACGTGACAGTCCACATGTCACTAATTAAATATTAATTGAATTATCAATTAAAGTGAAGTGTGCCATGCATCGACCTAGTAAGGAAAGTTAATGCATGATATCATTACTTAAAGAAACTAAACAAATCCGTTACCTAGGTACGTGACAGTCCACATGTCACTAATTAAATATTAATTGAATTATCAATTAAAGTGAAGTGTGCCATGCATCGACCTAGTAAGGAAAGTTAATGCATGATATCATTACTTAAAGAAACTAAACAAATCCGTTACCTAGGTACGTGACAGTCCACATGTCACTAATTAAATATTAATTGAATTATCAATTAAAGTGAAGTGTGCCATGCATCGACCTAGTAAGGAAAGTTAATGCATGATATCATTAAGTTAATTGTTAAAAAAGATGATGTTAGAAAAGGCTAAGCAGATTTGATGATGATCATTAAGTTAATTGTTTGTGTAAACATGCGATTTCTCACAATCAAATGGCGCTACAAAGGTATACGTGCACAAACTCACGTCGTCTTCTCAAAGGGAAGGCTGAATATACAGCACGCCTCGTGCAAGGATCTTTACATGTATCTTGGCTTAATAATCGGGAAAATGTAGGAAATATAGTCTGGCTTATGTAAATGAAAAATCATTAATATCGATGTAGTTTTTTATAAATCAGACTTTTAATACGTCGCGCCTCTATCACAGCTGAAAAAGAAGGAATACACTTTGAAATAAGAATTAAAGAATATTTTTGCTTAAAAATGGAAAAGACGCATCTACAACCTGCTTTATGGCATTTTCCTTTTTAGAAATTATCTGTGGAAATTATATTGGAAAACATGAAGACGTAGTTATTTCTATTTTAACCACACGTCAATAAATCCATGTATATTATTTGGGTGTTGAACAAAAAGGCTCACTTATAGAAGATGAAATATTAATTTTCAGAAAACATCAATCAAAGATGCAAATAAACATTCCTGCGCAAGTTAACATAAGAAACATATTGACATCAGCTTGTATAAAATTAGCAAAGCAAACATAAGCATTAAGCATTTTATTTATTCATTCATTTCGATGTTAATTTTAACAATGAACATTGTAGTTACTGTACAATACAAAGTACGTACCTACATCCCTTTAAGGAAAATTCCGAAGATACGATTAAGTTGTATTGTAGTATTTTGTTGCATTCAATGAGTAGCTTGAGGCTGAATGACAGCCACGAGGATAAATTAATCTGCAATGTGAAGGTGGAAACGGTAAAGGTTGTCCGTGAATTTCAGTCAGTACCAGGATCTTGGAGTTTTGAATGTTGAGAATATGAATGTGCAGAGTAACAAGAGTGGATAAAGTAAGGAATAAGTATATAGGAAGTTTGAAAGTGGCGCCAGTGACAGAAAAATTGAAAGGAAGTCGCCTATCAAGGTAGGACATGTAATGAGGAGGGATACACGCATGTGACTAAAAAAGTGATGGATATTAATGTTGATAGAAGGAGAGGGAGAGGAAGACCAAAGAAAAAATGGATGGATTGTGTGAGGAATGATATGAAAAAGAAAGGAGTAAATGATGCCATGACGTCTGAAAGGGAAAATGGAAGAAAATACGTGTTGCGCCGACCCCAAATAATATAACAAGGGCAGCAAGATGATCTTGACCAGGATCTTGGACCAGGATCTTGGAGTTTTCAGGAAGTTTAATTTCGGTATCCTGGCATTTCTGTCAGTCCATGCTTCTGTAGTTGTTGTTTCCTTTATTTGTTGGTAAGCACCCGATGGAACGTGATCATAGCTCTCTATAGATCTGAAAATGAGTGAGCACACAGTGTCGCATATTTCTAGGGTTTAGTTTTTTTGTAAGTAGGTACTTTATGCACTTGTGGCACGTGCCGTAATAAATGTAGTTTCTTTCTTCAATTACTACCAAAGGCTAATGCGTTTTTAGTTCCAATAAAACCTAAAAGGTCTCATAAACTTTATAAAGGAACGCTGTTTGACTGCAGAAATGTGGACGCTGGCCTAGCGCCATAGCGCCTTTATTTACAGCAGCATAGGTTCTAAATAAACTCGGAGAACCATCTTCAAAATCAGCACTATGCCTCTTAAACTCAAGACAACATCAAACAATTATTTAAAGACATCTACCTACCTATCCTAAACAGCATCACACCAGGGATGTTAAGGATATGAAATTTCGGATCTGGATACAGATATAGGAATGACATTGCACTGGTTTCAAATACAGTTAATTTCGGTTACGGATATTAGAATCTGACAACTGACGAGTGTCAGCTCGGTCGGGCAAAACAAACAGTGTTTCCAATTCTCAAAAATATTTATCCTTAATAGTAAAATCATAAACCCCTAAAATAAATAATAAAATCATAATCCCAATTATTTGAAAATATCCCTATTTTTTTGTAAACGTAATTAATAATATTTAATTTTTAAACTCCGCCTTTATCTGAATCATATACCTAAATCGGTTTCGGTTACCGTTACGGAGATATTTTTTTTCGGTTTCCGATATTTTCGGTTACGGTTACGGATGTTTATAACATCCCTGCATCACACACAACCCCATACATACACACAAACTGTATACATCCTCAAAAGCTATAAGACTTAGGGGGCCGTCAACGCGTTCTGAATGCTGATCAACATCTACTCTTAACTCATATCCTGTCTTGTTCGGTATTATTTTTACTTGACACCGACTTAATAATGTGGTAATTTTGTTTGTTTCCAAGAACGAGGAAAAATTATGTGTGCATGTGTATATTTATATACAATACGCAGTGTGTTTTTAGATACCTATTATCATTGTGTTAGATAAGGTACTTGTAAGTATCAATCTTTAGGTGATTGGTTGCGCATTTGCTTCATTGAAAAACCTGGCAAAAATAGCATCTATAGTTGACTATATAATATAACATAACATCACTCTTTGTAATCCCCGAAGGGTTATGCAGAGGTATACCTAATAGTACACCGACATTGCGCCTGTTATATTTAAGCCCCATGTGTACGGGTACCAGCCTATTGCCATCAACCGAGTACAAAACCAGACCCTCATGATTTAATCATGTAATTGGATTTCCCAATAACACTTTACTCGACCCGGGAATTGGCCCTAGGACCTCATGCTTAGCAGCCGCACTTGCCATCCCCTCATCATCATCTCATCATCTTGTCTTGCGCGCAGACCATCGAAGCAGCCAAAATTAAATTAATACCATAATAAACTATTCAGTCTAACCCGCTCTACAATATAACAACCGAACATACCAAATCTCAAGCCCAAATTCCCTAAGACTACCCTCAAAATGTATTAAACAAAGATAAAATCAAAATGGTGACATTAAACTTTGCATATGGGGCCAATTATAGCGGTATTTGTATAATAATGCCTGATACACGCGTAAATAAATTAATAAAACAACCCCCTGTAAAGGGTTAAGATTTAAACGTTACTGATATGATCTTTTAACCCTCGTAATGCTTAGTGTTTTGAGATGTCGTGTTATTATTTTATTTTTTGTAGGAATGCTTTTTGAGGTTTATGTAGTATTCTTATAACTTACGTGTGGTAATGGCGGACCATTTTAAATTAATTAAACAAAGACCTAATTGTTTGGTGCTAAAAGTAGAAACATAACATAACTTGATGCCTGTAATCCCAAGGGTCCATCCAGAGAATTAGGCAGCATAGTGGCACTAACCGGCTCTCCGTTGGTGCTTCTGTGAAATTCTTGACGGAAAACCCCAATATGAAAGAAGAAAGAAAGAAAGAAAAAATATTTATTTGTCGCAGTTAAGTATGAGATAAAATCAAAAGCAGTAAACTAATATTAAAAAATAGGTACAAAAAAGAAAAACAACAGTATAATTATGTTTACATAAAAAATGGAACACAAAATAGAAAAAAAAAATGTTTACAGATTACACGTCATAACTGCGACAAAGAGGTTACCCACTCAGCATGGTGCTGTGCTATGGACCGTATGGAGACCCACAGAACAGCGCTGGTTTTCAGTGGTCATTAACACTTTGTATAACACTTTGTCCGACCTGGGAATCGTAGACCCCACGCTCAGAAGTCGCGCTTGGGTCCACGAGACTAACGGGGCAGTTAATGAAATCAATAACCCTTTTGGGCTTCGCCGCAGCCGGGTAAAAAGCATTGTGAATATCTATAATAAGGCCTCAATGTAACAAGCATATTGGAACACTCAACTAAATAATTTTCTTAGTATCTTAGGAAAATACATCTGCCTTCAAAACAACAAACAAAATCCCTAAAACAAAGGAAACTGGCAACACAGCATCTAACACAGCGACCAATTAAAATTAGAATATCTTAATTCATATCAAAGTATCAGGGTTGGATCTTAATGTGTGTTGCTACCCTAATTCTGGGGTAAGTAGAGATAAACCTACCAACTTGGACATGTTTATTCGACTTAAGTGAATGTGTACCAACATGTTGGTGTACACCTTTATGTTGGTATGTTGGTGTGTTTATGTTGGATTGTATCTTGTTGTTAGTAAATGTGTAGTGGTTATTTGCATTGTGACCAGGGAACAATACGGTAGTTGACAAAAAAAATCTAATTAGTACGTCAGATAGATTTCCAAAAAATATTGAACACAATTATTATTCTTTCTTTTTTCACGTAAAAAAAATAAGATGATAATTTGATAAAACAAAAAACACTTACCTATTCAATATTTTTCGATAATCTAACTGAAGCTGATGGACTAAACAGAATCATATTTTTTTTAGTCAGTCAACTACCCTATTCGTAAAATGATCACAGACGTACCTAGTTGCTATTATGAATAGTCCATTTTACTATTATAATCCGCCGCATCATCTGCTAAAATGGTCATTTTAGACACCCTGGTGGGAGTTATTTGTTGGAGTTAAAGAAATTTAAATATTAAAGAGCTATAGACGGGACAAGACGAAGAAAATTCTCAGATAGCATTCTTGTGCCAAAATCGAAACTTCAGCAGGATCAAAATTTTTGTACGAAAAAATTGCCAATGTCCGCTGAGCCTGCTCTATAAAGCTTTAAAACTCTTTGATTGGAGTTTTGGTTGGAACGATGTGGTTTGGTTTGGTTGGTCTGATAAGTGTCGTAATACCTCATGAAACTTAGAGTTGGTTGCACATTCATTTAATAAAAAAGGAATCTGCAACCATCTTTTCTGATAATGAAAAACAACAACTTTCTCTGCTTTTTTTGCGAACGAATCCTGTTCTAATTTTCCGTTTGAGTTCAATTTGTAGGTATCTATACTATATTATACTATATAATATAATATAATATATAATAAGAAGTAAAGTTTGTGTGTTTGTATATTTGTTAAATTGTAAGGGGTAATCTCGGGATCTACTGAACCGATTTTAAAAATTCTTTCACCAATAGAAAGCCTTTATAGCCTTTAAAATACTTTATAACCCTGTATTCCCTCGGGAACGGGATCTACGCGGGTGAAACCGCGGGACGTCCGCTAGTTTTTTATAAATTTCATATGGTTTCGAAATGCTTTTGTACCTATATGTTTCCGCCTCCATGTCCAATCCTGCATCTACTTACACCCGAATATGCATTTGAAAAAAAAAACAAAATAAGTACTAAACTTATCGATTTTATTACATCAACACCTAACCAGAACCAAATACCAAACCCCACAACCTTCAAACGTCACCAGTAAACGTCCACCACACTTCGATCGGCCCACAATCATATGGCCGAAGATTTATACCCGCTACGCTACCAATAAACTCAAGCCGAGGGTCATTGCACGTTCGCATCTCCTGGAATGTAGGGCGAGCCAATCGATAATGTTTAAAATTCAGTATAGAACGCTTGCTCGGTACGGGGGCATCGAGGCCGTGCGAAGTGGGAAGATCTTGGGGAATTCATTAAGATTCATCATCATCAGCATTTCAATCTTGATGGCTGGTGTGTCGTGAGTTTTGGCGTCTTAGGTTCAAATCATTGCAAGCAAAAATGACTCCTATAACATAACATCCCACACGGGTAAGGCAGAGAAGTACAAATATTTCGCCGGTATTAAGTCCCTTGCTATAGGGGGCTATCATCATCATCATCATTTCAGCCAAAAGACGTCCACTACTGGACATAGGGCTCCCCCAGGTGTCACCACATTGACCGGTCCCGTGCGTCTCGCATCCAGCGGGTCCCTGCAACCTTCACAAACAACCGTGGGTCATCAATCGGGCACAAATCCAGGCTCCGTGGCTGCTACTGCTAATTCCTGTTAGAAAACCCAAAAACAACTTGCTGACCCGAGAATTGAACCCAGAATATCGTCGAGATCCGGGACCATTAGACCAACAGGGCAGTAATGACTCTTATGTGCTTCTTATGTCCGGGAGAACTTATAGACGTTCATAGCTGGATCTTTAAAAAAATAGATAGAATCGGTTTCTTCTTGGCAAGCGTGTTACACCCTAGGCCTCATCTACGCTTCACGTCAGTATAAAAAACTAGGTTTGCTGCTGAACATCATTACCATTATTTCAGCCGAAAGACGTCCACTACTGGAGATAGTCCTCCCCCAAGTGTAACCACGATGCCCGATGATACGTCTTGCAACCAGCGGATAAACTTATTATTAATATGTAGGTCTGGAATCGCCAACTAACAGTATCTATCTTAGCAGGAGTGGTTACTTAAGCGATCAGGGACTTATAACATAGACCAAGCAGCAAGAAAATTAAAAGTGGGAGATTAATTTATCATATCAGCCAGTGTGCGTCCACTGGTGAGAAAAGTGCTAGACTCCATAATCAGTTCGGAACTACAATCATGGCGAATTTTTGTCTGTTTTTGTCACACCACTACACACAAATAAGGAAGCCGCTGCCAATTCTCTCAACATCAGAAGCCTTTCAAGACGCCCTTTGAGATTATGGTTAGGTAACTCTCAGGCACCATAGCCAATGCAAAAACATATTATCTGCAGATTGCACCGAATTTGGAATTCCTCTTTTTTTCATAGCTTAGAAGTGTTATCAATAATCTAATTTTCATGAAGACTTTCAGAGTTTTTCCCGCAATTCAGTAACAAATCTATCCATTATCTCGTTTTTACCGAATTTCTTATTGGAATCAATTTGGCGGCTAAACAGAGGGTCAATATGTCAACCAGTCACCGGCTTAGCAAAAAGTTTTTAATGCTAAGCTTTCATAGATTAATTGAATTTACGATCATTTATAAATAGAATACATAACTGCCGATGGCCGTTTTTCTGCGGTTTTTACATGGTCAACTTAATTGGTATGTGCGGAAAAATAAAATTTTAAACTACATTATATTTTTTTTTCTTAGTAGCCTTCGCCACGATTAAACCACTCTAATAATATAGGTATTTTTCTTCCAAGGAAAAAACTTGCACACTCTATTATTACAGTCGGTTAAAAATATAAACAAAAAAGAGAAAAAAATCGATCGGCGTCATTTTATGGCGAATTCTCGAAATAGAGATGCAACAGTTGATTATTCGGAACGATAATCGATTACCCATGTAACTGTACTATCGAGTGTATAAATCGAGTTCATCGAACTGGCTTCTGATTGGTGCAGCCCTGGTCTCCCAATGTCAAGTCCGTGGACAGGTTCAAACACCTGTCACGGCGAGTGGGAGAAAAAAACATGAAAATCACGAATTATCCAATAAGAAGTGGCGAGTTTTCTGACTGCTTTTGTACGGAATTTTGGCCTAGACACACACGCGTAAGCGGTAGCGGATTTCTAATCATCTCCTTTAGCGCGTGGCCATAATCAAAACTACTGCCGCTATATTTTCTCACAAATATTCACCCCAATCTCATTAATTCGCCAAACTATTGTTGACTGAAAATAGAAGAATCATGTGCTTTATATTGATTCACAGCTAGTATTTGGTCCATTGTTACATCGGGGATGTAACTCAGTGGTAAAGTGTCTGTTTCGCATGCTGAAAGTCCTGGGTTCAAATCCCAGCATCTCCAAATCTTCTTTTTGTCGCTGAAAACGGCATATTTTTTAAATTCTTACAAAAAAAATTAACCTTTTGAGCGCCACAGTCACTTATAGACGACAAGCCGAGCAAGCAAAAAAGTGCTTTAAGTCATTGATGACTTAATATAGTTTTTGGCTTGTCGTCTTACTTGACTGTGGCGGTCAAAATGTTAATACAGTGGATTTCATTTATTACGACCTTGGTTGTAGCGACCATTTACCTATAGCGACGTTAAATCTAAGTCCCTTGAATTTAAAGCATACTTTAGTACAAAATTCATGTGGCTATAGCGACTTTGGATGTAACGCCGAGTTCGGGTGTAGCGACTGTTTTTAATGAATCATTTGTAACAAATTCCTAGAAATCCCATGCAGATATTGCGACCGGAGTCGACCGCCAAAGACACAAAGATTTTTTTCTTTCACAAACATTTCTTATCTTTTGTTTACATCCATTGCACACAGATGGTCAGCAAGTGTGGAGACCTTTACCTTTTGTTTATAGATATCAACTAAGTAGGTAGGGAAGCGTGTACGTTTCGGAGCTTTTATGGTTCAGTTACAAAGTGATATTCTGAGTAGCAACTGGGTTTAGTAAACTTTTGAATAAGTATGGCTGCTAGACGCACATTCACTGTTAAAGAAAACGCGGAATTGGCGGTGTCTGTATCTCTTTACCTTTGCCTGTAACGACTTCTGGATATTACGACGAAAATAGAGTGGTCCCTTCATTGTCGTTATACCCGAAATCCACTGTACTTCCAAAAGCTTTTTTTATTAGGTACTTATTTATTCTTTCGACATGCTTTTCCCACATAATTTTTCCAAAATCACCTTTCCCCGAAACTGTACAAACTTATTCCGAATTTTATTCCTTATACCAACAAACAACAATTCCCCGCTCCGTTTCCCGCTACCTCCTATCACCATCCCCCAACCCTGCGTAACTCCGCGTCCGCGCTTCACTCTCGTGACCGTGTCAGAACGATCACTTTATTGATTATATCCGAACCCCGGACTCCGGGTCTCCGGGCAATACCGTAATACTCTCAAACAATCAGACCATCTTCTAATACAAAGTCTAGATTCTTTTAAAAGAGTCCAAAGTCTTTCATGAATGGAATTGAAGCTGGAAAGTAAACGTGAGTTTTTGGGAACAATTTTGTCACGAGGTTTTTCTTTGTGAAGCTAATAGGGGTTAGGTTTTGTTAGTGTTAGGAGTTAGGAAGTTTTGGACTTATTGTTGGCGGAAATATAGTAGGTTTTGGGCTGGTTAGGACTTTTTAGATTTAGGACTAACCGGTGGCGAATTTTGGCGATGTGACAGGAACAAAGGTGTAGGTACTAAGGTTTAAAAAGCAAAAACGTTTGTGGTCAGTACTTCTCTGTAGTATATAGTAAAGGGCCTTTTGATACATATTTTCACGCACTTTTTTTTTCATTTAAATTATATTATAGCTTATATTGAACAGGCTAACTAAAACTGGTCATAATGAAGCGTTCAGAAATGTCGTCTAGATTTATTCAATCATTGTTAATACTTATTTAACTGAAAGAATGGGATCTATCAACATAATATACACCCCACACTTTACACCTTTTCTCCATGGGTACCAACGTAGGTAGTTCTCATTATCAACATCTGTCATGATCATTGAGGTATAATGTACTACGTACTAGAGGAGACACCTCAACTCGATTTTTTGTAACACGAGTTGCGTTGTCTCCTCTAGTACACACGGCTACACATCAAGCTATACAAAACCAGTATAATCTGATCGTTCTTTGTGCGAAAAGATCTATTAAAGTGAGGCCAAGATTAACTGGTTTTGTATAGCTTGATGTGTAGCCGTGTGTACGTAGTACATTGCGTTGCGGTGCGTGCACTACACCTCATTACCCGACTACGGCAAAGCCAAAGGAGGGATATGATTTTGACTGGCTATGTATGTATGTATGCCGATCTTTCCATATCCGTCCATACTTCGTTTAGCTTCATCGAAATTCTCACATCTTCAATTCTAAAGGATATTGTGTCCTTATCAACCCTCGGACAGGGCGAATATAGAAAACCCACTTAATCGTTGTCGTTAGTGCCTAACCCGGTGTCAGGGATTCTATGCCGCCCATTGGACCTCTGACTTGGCTTTACATACCGTCGAGAAATATCTGTCAGGCAAACTGTTCCTCATGATGTTTTCCTTCACCAAACCATACAATACGCACATGTATTCGAAAAATTAGAGGTCCAAACTCGAGACCTATAAACCAGTCAGCCGGTTACACCAAGTTTATCTCTAAGACCAAATACCTCCCATACCTAACACAACAACACAAACCTTCCATCCGCATATCAAACAGGCAATACCCACCAATCCAAAACAACTGGTATCATGTGACAAACACCATCTAAATCCCATAGACACACCATAGAGGATATTAGCACATAAATAGGCGGCCGGTCACCGGAAGCCGCAACAATCCACCTCCGGTCGTCGGCCATCTAACTGGACACCTACGTATAATTTGAACGTGAATTATATCTAAGCGTTTGGCCACGACCTGTACGGTCAAGCGTTACGCGAGTTTGTGGTAACAACTGCAAATAAAAATCAACATTAAAATCAAAATATAAATCAAAATTCATTTATTCAAACTAGGCTGATAATCAGCACTTTTCGAAGGTCAAAATTTACTTTACTTTACTACAGTGAAACTTGGTTAACTGGGACTTGGATAAGTGAGAAACCTCTATAACTGGAACTCATACTGGGGTCCCATGAGACAGATTTGGATATCTGAGACACATTTAACCAGGTTTCACTGTATTTACATTTTTATAAGACAGTCCCCCAAAAACGCCCACCCATCGACACTTCCTAGTGTAAAGGAATAATAACAGCTATTGCTCTTATCTATACTAATATTATAAAGCTGAAGAGTTTGTTTGTTTGTTTGTTTGTTTGTTTGTTTGTTTGTTTGAACGCGGTAAACTCAGGAACTGCTGGTTGGAATTGAAAAATTCTTTTTGTGTTGGATAGTCCATTTATCGAGGAAGGCTATAGGCTATATAACATCACGCTACGGCTAATAGGAGCGGAGCATACATGAAAAATGTTACAAAAACGGGAAAGGGTATTTTCTTTTTGAGAGCTTGCGCTGCGTGCGCTGCGAAAACGGTTCAAGTTACGCAAATATCATCTATGAAGGAATTGTTCCTCTTTAAAAGTTCTAAAAAAAAGTCCGCGACAGCATATATCTATCTTTTAAGATTGACTCACTGTAACCTTTTTTTACTGTTAAACTGTTAGGTTAAAAAGAATTATTTTTTGCGAAGCTTATTTAACCCATATGGTATTAATCTATATCTAAATAAATGTGTTTGTTAGAACGGAAATTTAATATAGAATATTTGTGCCCTTTACTCTATACAGTTTAAACAAATATCTTAGAAGATATCGCAATGTAAAAACATCCGCGCGGCAAAATAATTCGCGCGTCGCAATGTAGGTACGGCCTACGGGGGATTCTGGCTGGCCTCCGGGAAATTCAAAGTCAAAATATTTACTGCATCATAATGTTTACAAGTACAGAGTGTTATAGTATATTAAACAGTAAAATATACCTATAGTAATTCACACTTTAATATAATCCAAGCTAATCTAAAATCTAAACCATCTAAACTATTTTAATAAAGAGGAAAGATAAGATTTTTTGTTTGTTACGATTTAGCTTAATTAATGTCGGATAGTCGATAGGTATATCGAGACAGGTTATAGCTATATTTATATGACGCAGACGAAGTTGCGTGGGTCAGCTAGTTATTTCATATTTGTTATCTCTTATCAGACCCTATCAGAATAGGAGCCTTTTGGCTTCATACAGGACTAATTTAGTTTAATATTATATCTTACGTAAGTTTACAAATACATACTTCTTTCTTTATTTTCAACTGTGGAGAAAATAAAGACAGCTTAGAACATGCCTTACGTCACGGCGACGCGACCTGCGACGCTTCGTCACTGGCGGCTTCTCTATTTGCCGATAATTATAATCTGGATCTCTTCTGGACAAGCGTACTTCCACCCTAGGCCGCATCGCCGTTTCACATCAGGCGAGTTGCAGTCAAAAGCCGAAGAAATCCCTTAAAGAAACGCGTGTGTTGCTTGACGCAAGTAGCGTTACTGGTAGCAACATCTGAGGTTGCGAACGTGCCTGGTAACGTTTAGTGTTTGAACGTGAATTATCTAAGCTGATCGTTTTGTCTGCTTTGTTACGGTTTGGTTAGAATTATAGCTGTTTTGTTTGGTTACGGTTTGTAGTCATTGAAGGTTAAGATTACAATCGAGAATATTGTCTGAAGTAGGCACAATATTGGTTTCTTTCAGACCTAAATACAAGAGTGTCGTTTCAGAAGTTAGCAATCCAGGATAAAGTCGTAGCTTTAATTTAATCAAGCTGTTCTTTGGTCTGCTAGACCAGTAATTTAATACCGGGAGGCCTCCCTCCCTTTCTGTTAGACTACCTTCTCTTGGTGTTTCCTCAGACTTCAGGCGATCAATATATATAGCAAAACCTTTATGAAAGACTCCATCATTCAATCATCGTCACTGTCTTATATTGCAGTGACGCTTGCTATACTTCAAAATCAAAATCAAAATTCATTTATTCAAACTAGGCTGATAATCAGCACTTTTCGAAGGTCAAAATTTACTTTACTTTACTACAGTGAAACTTGGTTAACTGGGACTTGGATAAGTGAGAAACCTCTATCACTGGAAATCATACTGGGGTCCCATGAGACAGATTTGGATATCTGAGACACATATAACCAGGTTTCACTATATTTACATTTTAGGTAGCGCCTCCACGGAATTGATTCATTTAGTAGATATTGGACCTACACAAATGAGAAATACATTGATGAAGTCATCATCTATTTTTAGGGTTACTTCGACGACGCAACTATCAAAAATATTCCCCAAAATACAGCCAGTCATTCTACGCAGAATCTAACGGCCATTGAGCTTCCATGCTTACCGTAAACAATGGACGATCTATTACTTTACTATATTTTTTACTATGTTGATCTTTTAACCCACCACGATCACGATTGCCTCGTGGTTGCTTGTGGACCAGATCTGATGCTGTTGTCTTCAGCTGTTTGTTTTGTAGGGTTTACAGGCGTTGAGCGAAAATAGAAGAGTTGGTGATGAAAGTTAGTGCCATGATGGATTGGTGAACACGTTTTAGAAGTCCTTTGTGTTCGGATCTAAGTAACTTGTGTCATTATTCGAATAAATACGGATGAAATGGCGACAGGCCACTGGAACAACTTGCGAACCACAAATGCTTGTCTAATCACGGAGTCGTTAAATAGACCTGTGGTACTGGATCAGAATGCTGGGCTGTGGACGACAAACAATTGAAGTTAGCGGAAATGAGAATGTTAAGATAGATATGTGTGTGTGTGGACCTTGTGGAGTAATAAGAATGAGATTATAAAGGGAAGTTAAAAAGTAGGTAAGTACAGGAAAAATGGAAAGAAGAAACGCATGTGATTTAAAGAGTGATGGATAGAATGATGGATAGAGAAGTAGAGGAAGGGCCAAAGAAAAAATGGATGGATTGTGTGAGGAACGATATGAAAGAGAAAGGAGTAAATGATACCGTATCTAGTGACCGGGAAGAAACCTAGAACCACGTAGTAAAGTCTCACTCAAAAATCTACTACACTATTATGGTCATCCTAAGAACGTGGTCGAGAACAAAGTCAGCTGTAGGATTCGCGAGTGGCATACAAACTGCGGGCAAACGATCTTGAACCTTAACCGTTAACAGTTATTGATTAATTCTGTGCTAGCTCTATTTATAGGATGCCATCGATTGGAGGATTTGGATTAGAAAGCATGTGTTTTTAGAACAACGATATAAGTTCTCAAAGGAATTTAGGTATTTTTCTGAGTAGGTATGTTTTCTACATAATGGGATGGGTTTACTTTTGAGTGTGAAAAGCTATAGATTTTGCAATGTTTATGGAATTGGGTAGGTGTTATTTTGAGTAAGTAGGTAATAAGCAGTTCAATATTGAAGTATCTATCTCTGGGGCGAAGAAATGAATTGCACGTTTTTGGCTCTTTGGTCTTTTTCTACTTTCTTATTAGAGTCTTGTAGAAATATCTTATTAGGTTTCGCTCACTCCTGAACAGCTGGTAAAACTATAATTTCCAATTATGTTCAACAAGAATTTATAGTTCCAGACTCTTAATCCCGACTACAACATGTTATCAGCAGAGTTGTGTTTAACGCTAATTGTGGATCTAATCAATCGCACGTGTAGCCACGCCCACAATATTCAACACATGTCTCATTATACTAGTAAACACGCAATGTTCACCTATTAACGGTCCCAGACGTTATAATTAAAAAGCATTACGCGAATCGGGAACGAAACCGCAACAGGGCCCAGCAGCGACAACTGGCCGACATCCAACCGACGAGATACTTATTATATTCTATGAACACCAGCTATAAACGTATTTCTGAACATATCACGTACACTACTACTAGCAATTCCAACCAATCAGCGCGCGACAATTCAACTTAATAGCTTAGGCCACGCCCAATCACGTAACCGCCTATTACGAGCCGTGTAACGACGCAGGCTTTTAACTCGGCGATGACATCCGATCGATGGTTATACTGGTCCGTCGTGGCGCGCTGTCTCGCTCTAGGGCCCGAGCGGCGCCGGCTCGGCTGGTGTCCCGAGTGCGATAGAGTCGCGTTTACCGCGCGTGTCTCGTCTCAGTTGCACGTCCGAGGTCGTAGGAGGGGGTCGCGTGCAACTGTTTTCGATAATCGGCCGCGCGTTCCGTACGTGAAAATCGGACAGTACTCCGTCAGTCACGTCCACGTAAAAACGGATATATGCCCAGAATATTTATTAAGTGGGTGGCTGTGCGTGACTTTTCCCCTGTGAATAGCTCGCCCCGTAAATGATCGCCCGAAAATAGAGCGTTTGTTTGATAACTGAAACGTCTTCGCTGAAATAACGGGTTCAGGACTTGTGAATATTTCAGCTGCTGACACTGACAACAATGTGGACTTTGAGATGAAACTTACCAAAAATAAATGACATTATAATTTTTTTAAGTGGACGCGTGTGTGTGCTACAATGATAGTTATTTGAGAACATAATAAGGACAGCGACCGAACGATTTTGATAATTTGGTAATTAATTCAAAATGAAGTGTGAGAAAGCGCGGGAACTTTCTTGTGGAACTGTATCGGACTTGTTTTAGATTAATAACAGTGTTAAGTGACAATGTTGCCATATCAAGCGGTAGCTATGGACTACGCGGTGGCTTCAGCTGGTTTCCACCACCAGAGGCCTGGAGGGTTGCCCGGCGTGATGGGCCTGCCCGGGCCAGGGCCTGGCCTCAATCCTGGCCTGAACCCGGCCTTCACCCATTCCTGGTTCGTACAGACAAGCCCGGATATCTGTCGGCAGCAACAAGCATCCAACCAATCGCATCTCGAACCTGGGCACGTTTCTTTTTTCTTTATATTTTTTATTTTTAGTTACTTGTTACGTACTTTAATATTCAATGACACGTTGATAGTCTAGGAGTGAATATTATTTAAGATTGTAAGTATGTTTTATTTTAAAAAAAAGTATTCACCTGCAATTGAAAAATCAGTGAGTTATTGAATATATATATTTTATTGCCTTAATTATTTTTTTGCCATTACTTTATTTGATGTGCTTCTTAATTTGTGCTTATAGATATAATCTATATCAATAATTGTTGTTTGAATATTTACATGTACATATTATTTTACACGTTTAAAACTATAAAATGTGAACAACAGATTTTTGCACTTTAATATAATCTCTCGGCTTTATAGCGTGGAATGACTTAAGTAATGAAATAAAACAAGATAATAAAATGTTTTAAATGTCCACGCGACAGCGAAATGTCTGTCGAATATATCCTGATTACATCTACACGGCATTGTTGTACTGGTTTCTAGCACGATTATATTTTGTGCCTTCTTGCGTCATTTTGGGCAGGAAGTAATTTTATCATAATATTTTTAACATCTGGTCATAAGGTTATTTTATAAGGTTTTTTTTTTTGTTTTTTGGTTATTTTTGTATTGTATTTATTGTCTTTGTGTTATTTTATTTTGTAATGTGTGTTTTGGTCCTTGTTGGCCTTTTAATCAATAAATAATAATTATCCAATAATAAGGTACTTTATAGAGACTATCAGGTGTGTTTTTCTTTTGATGGGTTCAGAAAACCGGATTTTTGGATTTTATCAACTCTTTGTTCTTAAATAATTGTCTTTGGGGTTATTTTAAGAACCATTTGGTCCTTAATCTGCAGCTCATAAACTCAAAAGACCAAAATCCTGGCCTACCATGTTAGCATTACCTTCATAACCAAATGGAGTCTTTTTAGTGTTGACATTTCTGAGGTACGTTTAGGTGATTTTACTTTTAAACTTGTTCTGTTATGATAATTCAAGTGAAAAAAATAATGATGCCGAAAATTGAGAAATTGACAACCGACACCAATCAGAATTTTCGCCTAATTGAAATTGATGAGCTTTGAAGAAACCGTTTAAATAAAAGCACCCAAGTATCAAGATTGTTGCTTATACAACATCATTATTAATTAAGATATTGCAGAAAACGATTTCCAAATTAATGACGCGGAACGAAAGGCGTTAAAAAACTATAAAATTATGGCAATCTGCTAATTATTACCAATTTCATGGTTTGGTTATAGCGTGACAGTTTGAGATGATGTCTCATGTTAGTACCTAAGCTTTAATTTTTTGATAACTTCATCATTAATTTATCTAATTCCGCTTTTTAAATATTTATTTATTGTAGACGAAAAAGGGATGAAGTAAAAAGCGCTGTTGAGGGCCTAATTCCGTGCTGAAATAACGGTAATGATTACCTATTTGAATCACTGTAATTAATTAAAAATTTGTTTTTTTTCTTGAGAAGAGCAAAATACGCAATTTTCATTCATTTGTGGTCTTCCTTTTTCTTTCTTGCGTTTTGTTTGATGAAACCCCCATTATTTTTGGACGTCCAATTTGCAGATGGCATTTTTTTCCATTTCAATGTTTTATTAAATCGTGTACAGCCTCCAAAACATTTTGCCAAGTAAAACAACAGTATATTAACCGGCGCGGACAGAACAGGCAACACAAATTAAGATTTTATCATGTCATGACGTACGCCATACTGGCTTGTGCCTAAGAACATAAAGAATTAGGTAATTTATTTATTGTTGTAGTATAAAAGCATAAAAAATAATGTGGGATGAGGTAGGTATAGAAAATTGTGTGTGGAAATTATTAAAATTTGTAATATCACCATAATTTTAAAATCTAAGTAAAAATCCTTAAAAACTATTTAATTATATGTTTTTTTGTAAAGAACAAAATAATGAGATTTTATTTTAATTAAATTATAATTATTAAAATAGATAGGTACGTATATTTAGAAGAGCTTCTAAACACATTATAACAAAGAAAACAAAATTTAAAACTGTCATTTACCAATTATTAATCAAAACAAACCAGAAATCTCAATAATTTTGAAACCGAAGACAAATCTAAGCATCTCCTAACTCTATAATTTGAACAATATTACAGCATCATATCATAACATCAAGATCACCTTCGTAATTTGTCGTTTTCCCAGAAACAAGAAATATGGTCGTAATGAGGCTGTTGAATAAAACAATAATAATACAAATAAATGCTAAGCTTTTGGTCTTTTGAGTCATAAGCTAATTGGTATTGTTCTGAAGAGTTTTGTTCTAATTTACGAGGTTCTCACGGTGAAATGTAGGAACATAGTCTATTATGAAGTTTTTATGTTCTTATTAGGGTTTTTTTTGGGTAATTTTATTAACAAGAACAGGAAAGTTTGAAGCTTTTGTATGTATTTGCGGTTGATGTAAATCGATTTTGAAAGAAAGAACTTTTTGCTGCGAGAAACAGTTCGGTAGGTACCATGTATTTTTTTTATTCACAGCTGCGGTAAAGAAATTATAATCAATCAGTAATAAAAAATGAAATAATTTCGCCAAAAAGACCTGACAAATCAAATCAAGTATCAAGACTTCTAATTCTTCCTAAGCCGCGAAACATCAAAGCAATATAATTGAGTACCCGGTTACATTAACCCGCGCCGTGTGGTTGCTCTACATCAACCAAAGTAACCATAAACTTGAATACGCAACAACCTGACTTGAACCTTGAACAGTGACTGTCCGAAATAATCACACTTTCGTTGATGTAATTGCAGAAAAAAATGAGGTAAACAATGCTAGCTTAAATGTTGAGAAATGTAGTAGGTAACTATTATGTGGAGTTACAGGCTATTTTATTTTTTAGGTAATATTCATTGTCTAGGGAAGTGCAAAACGTTAAAATGTTGGTAGATGTTGTTTTTTATCATACAGCAAGCAGTATATTAACTATCTTTTTCCTTCGATCGTAATGTTTAATATTAACGAATTTATTTGTGAAAAAATATTATGCAACAAATAATATGGTATGGGCTCGGCGGGGTATGTTGTCCAACTAATTATAAAAACCGTGAAAATTATCAGATAAAAGCCTCTTTTATCTCAACAATTTTAACTCTTTTTTAACATTTCATCTCCCGAAACAAAAACTTCTTTGACTCAATCACAAGACAGGAACCCTTTCACACCTCATCAAAATTTCTAAAGAATACCAAAAAAGCGTTGGAAGGAAAAATGTAAAAAAATCACATCCGTAGACAAAAATATTTTGATTGAAAAATAAAGAGCGTAACTAAATAATGTAACACGCGTTTTTGTTAAACATAACATGCTTGTGTTTGTAACATGATAAAAATGTGAAAAAAAAAACAAAAAAGTAAAAGAGTCAAGATTAGTTGGGCGCTCTTGTAGTGTTGGTTGCTGTAACAAAAATCAATACCTAAATTCAAGAAAATCTTAAATTCCTTTGAAAAAAAAAACAATACCTGCAACACACAATTTCTTTTTTCTTGTGGCCTTTTTTATTATTATGGTGCAAAACAACTTTCACCAAAAGGTGGTCCTTATTAAATAACAATATTCTCTTAGAGTCGTTTATTGCAATAATCAGAGTTCCAGGGAAAAACCATTGCCTCAATATTAGACGTTTCTCTTTTCAAAAAGTACTTCAATTCGGAAAATATTCATAATTATGTTGCTTTGGTACTGGCCGGGCACAAAAATACCTGATTTTTATCGTAAAAGTCCTTACAAGCAGCTGAACTTATAAAACGGTTGGTCAGACCGCAGTGAATTCAATTGAAAAGAAGAAATAAGTCGTATAGTTTCGTGTGATGAGACCGCAATTATATTTTTGTCGATTATAGTATTGGAGCAAGCGAAATATATCTTTCTTTAACGCATATAAAAACATTTTTAAATATTCTGTAATAAAAATGAGTGTGTTTAAACCATCACAATGTTTTTAATTTTGTACGCTTTGTTAATATTATTAACTGGTTGAATTAAATAAAAACGAATAATTTTTTGTCAAAAGTTTCACTACCAACGTTAACACTTTTTCTCAAAACATAGCAGAGGATTAAATTAATTGATAAAACTTTAAGCTATTTGCGAATGATCCATACCAATAATACTTTATTTTTTTAGGTAAACAACCAGATACAATTAAAAACTAGTCAATATCGTACTGAGTCCTCACATTACACCTCGAAATTAACAATGTCTCGAAAGAAAAAAAAAACAAAGATGGTGTACAAAAAAGTCAATATCAAATATCCGGGTTAATATTATAAAGTATTATCTCCTACTACCTCATTTTAGATGAGCTAAAGCTTCGGTTTTGCGGTAGAAAAATCTTTGGCTGAGCAATTTTGATCTCTAACTGTTTATGATAAAGTATGTTATTAAATTAGTAACTGCCAAATAAGATTGGTAGTACAGGCGGCCCTTCTGAATGTATGGATCTAATACAGTTTGTCTCTTTTTTTAATTTAACAGAGGTTGATGTTATTTTGGCAATGAATTTGTTAGTTTTCAAAAGTAGGTTTACCAAATTTTAGTTCTAGAATAATTAGTCCTAGAGAGGACGTATGAGTCCCTGCAGTGGAAACATTATAGGTTAATGATAATAAAATAAGTTAATCTATATTTTAAACACTTTGGAAAAATACAAATACTTAAACACAAGACAACTTTTAGCCGTTGTAAAGCTTGTACCCAAAACATTGCACAAAGGGCAAAATATTTAAAACTGACGCCAAAAAATCTCTCCATAATCTTATTGAATCTTAAATATTTGATTCAAAACAGCCTGTACACCACAGTAGCCAGCCTCAATCGGCTACCAACTGCTGATTCACTACAATTCGTCACGCCCTCTATCCATTCCAGTTTTTACTACCGACAGACAAACTTTGATACAAGATTGTAAAATATATCTAGCAACACATTTTATAAGTGTGTTAAACAATACCCAGACGTTCAATGTGTAAAATAGTTGGACAAAAAACTGTGAAAAAAGAGCTTACTGTATGATAGGTCTAAATAAAATAGAATTGAATTCGGTATTGCAACGTTACCTATTTTGCTGCGGAAATAGGCAAGTTCTAGTTAAAATGCGGGTTTCATTTAGGAAATGCTATAATTTATACCTACCTATGTCCTTTTTATATTTAGATGAGAATAAAGAAATCAATAATTTTAACACCAAAAAACCACTGCAGTGATATACAATTTGGATTTTGAGACAGGAAATAAAAAAGGAACTCGTGTAGAGAAATGATACTTTTACAGCCATTAAGTTGAACAATAATCATAATGAGTTCGTCCCCGGAACCGTCCAGTATCGATAAAACAACCGAACTATTATCCGTCATTAGAGAGAATCGAATAAAAATTAAAAAAAAACGATTCTTCAAAAACAACGATCGTTTTATGTCTGCGGTTTCAACTCGAATCTTCTCTCGCTGCAGGTGTTTTTGTAATTTCTTCATGTTACAAACAAAAAAGTAAAAAATCGATGTAATATTCTACAAAATTGCGACCTTTAATACGTATCGAATGGTGTATTGACACTTTTTTTAATAATTTGCCCGAAGAATGGATCTGTCGATATCAAAGACATTTTTCTCAATATAATATTGAATCAATTTCTTTACTTTTGTAAATATTGTACGAAACTGTAATTATTTGTCATCAAAAGATTTTTTTTATTCGATATGATTTTTTGAACAATATTTCTTTACGAACGTTTATTTGAAAGTAAATTCTTTTCTTTTGCTATATTTGGAACTCCATTTTTATTCAGTTCTATTAAAAAATAGCAGCGTAGTCTATTTTGAAAGTAGCCTACAAAATGCCAAGTTTAATGGACATTCCTGCAGTAGGGTGACTACAATCGATCACTAGCTGGACCAGTCCGGATTAACAGCGGGACAAGTGTCCCGAAAATGATCTATTATATCCCCCTTTACCTCATCAACGTACTTTTGTGCTGACCCCTGTTGTTTTAATTCCTTCTTTTAGGGTTGATTTGGTACTAGTTGGGAAGGGTTCCCTGGAAACGGTTTTGAATGACAGATGAATCTATTTTTCTAGTGAGATCAGTTAGTATTATTTATATAAAGCAAAGTCCGTGTAGGAAAATATATTAATGCTGGAAAATATATTAATGCTCAAAACAATTCAAAACAAATACAAGACACGAACAAGGAGAATAGTAAAAGATTAAGTTAGCCGGTAGCGTACCTATATAATTCAAGTTAAAGCAATCTATATTAAGCTCAATGATTATTCCAAATAGCAGCAAAATCGAATAAACTGAAGAATTTATAGTAAGCACTAACGAACACTCGACAGTAAGTTGGCAGACAAAAATACGGGAAAAATTTCCTCGCCGCTGCCCCGGGCGCAATCAGCCGTCCCTTCAGTCGATTATTGCAAATAACTATTATTTCCTTCTCCTTTCAATTGGCTGCGAATGCGGCCCCGACCTCTCTTTGTATTGCTAATTCAGCTAGCTAGTTTTATTTACTCAGAAAACGGTCGATACAATACGATTTTCTCACTAAACCGAAGAACTTTTCCGTCCAAACAAAATCCAATCATATAAACGATTATCACAAGCATTTGTCCATCTGACGTTTTCAAACCGCTATCACATGGGGCCGCGTAATCCTCACTATTTTATTCATCAGAAAGCTATCCACGCAAATCCCAACTATTGCATTTATGAATGAAACAATTTTCCAGTTTCGTTACGATTTTGGCAGGCAATTTGCTAAGCAAGCGACCACCATTAGTCATACCCGTATCGACGCGTCTAGCAGATTGGTCATTTTTTGTCCGTAAAAGGCGAGATAGCGCCCACTGGGGTGTGTGGGTATACGATATCATCTATTTGTACGATTATTTTCACTGCGTCGACATTAAGTTGTCATAGTGGGATGCAATTTATCTAAGTTTTACATTTTTATGATGTAGATTTTTTGAGATTTGTCATTGTATTATTATTCTTTGATCTTTCTTTTTTACATTCACGTTTAAAAATGTCGTCGTTTAAAGAATATTGCGAAGTGCATAGAATCATTATGGATTCATGCCAAGATATTGTATTTTAATACAGCGCATTTTATTTAAATTCTTATAAATATGTCATCTGAAGCTTTAAAGCATTTTTGCGTTTTTTGTGTTACTTTTCATGTTCAAAATATATATCAATAATCCTTTAATTTTTTTCTACACAAATACAAAATCCCAACACAGCCAATAATAGCCCAATCATTAATTACAAGTGTCAATACACTAATAAACAAGTGACATATTCAATCAACGCGTTGCTCAATTTGTATTCGCACAGCGCGTCAAACGAAAATTGGATATGACGTGATTATTAAAGTCTGCCTAAAGAGCGGCAATTTGGCCGGCGAGCAAATCGCCCGTCCCAGTGGGCCGGCCGGGACGGGACGGTTGCCTTTATTTATTTTTGGCCGAAAATTGTTGTGCAATGCACCACTGTGCAGAAGATTTTTGTGAAGGGATGGTGGAATAGATGTGATTTTTTTAGCTTTAAAGGTAATGTCACTGTTATTGCTGGTCAATCCATATAAAAAGTCGAAGATGAATTCATATTTAATTAAATACGCAAATATCATTAGCTATGCATTAAAAAGATCTCGTAAACAATAATTACGTCAGACAATTTAATTAAATACATAAATGATTCTTTATTCTCATCTCAATTAACATGTTGTATTCACTCTAAGTACTTTTAAATTCTCGCGACTCAAATAAACTCTTTTCTCCACTTTATACTATTAAAATTAAAGGACATTGCCCAAACCTAAATAACCTTTATCCCGCCTTCCTGATCTGTCGGGCGTAGTGTCAGATTGTCGGACACAGTCGGCCTTCTTCGGAAATTCGCCGAGTCATATTAACCTCATCACCGGGGTGCTATAGTAAACGTTCCCGGGACGTTTGACTGCCTCCTGTCATTATTCCCGAATGGTAGCGTGAGCAGTCTTGATACTTTTTGTTTTTTTAATAGGTAGGAATTTTGACGAAGTTGTCTTTTCTGTGGCACTGGCGTTTTAAAAACAATTTAAATAGGTACTAGTTTGGGACTGTATCTCTGGTTTAGCTTTGTTGTGAACGCAGTCTGAATCAACTTTTAATAGAAAATTGCTGTGTCTTATGAAATGATTATTTTTCGATTGTGTCTAGTCTTTAGACAGTTTAAACGTTCAGCTAAGCCTATCCGAGAACACTGCTCTTCAAATAAATGCAAGTAGCTACCGTAAGATAAGACTTTTGCATATCAAACAATTCCTATTAATTTTCTTTACAATAAACACACACAAAGCAGAAGCACAAACAGTAAATGACACCTAAATGAATGCCAAAATATTATTGCATAGTTGAAGTATCAACTCTTGGCTCTGAGCCGAGCCTTAAAGTAACAAAGCCCTTTTATTTTATTTAGCATTCAGTTAGTTGTTGACAACCATCCTAGAAAGCCACCGAATGGAGCCGCTGTGGCCGAAAACGTGTAGTGAAAAACAGGCATAATTTTTTCAACGCTCAAATCGTATTACTCTCAACACTCACCTACTATACTGCCAGTCACCTTTTACCGGTATGCGTTAACGGGCCTCGTGATCTTACCTTTGACACGCTTGTCCCCACGATCGTGGACCACGACTTCTTGACACTAGCTATGTTTTTGCGAAGAAAAAATGTTGGACCAAGAAAAACATCATTTAGCACGTAGGATTAAATATACTTGCGAATCATATACATACAGGTCAACAATTGAATTAGTAATTTAGAATGTGAGACGGAAAAAGACAGGATTGGCCGAAGAAAGAATACTTGGTTGAGAAACAATTGTGAATGTAACAAAACTCGAGTGCTGCTGAGCTGTGTCAAGGGAATGGCAACACTAGCCAATGACAACATCAGTTCACGATTCTGTATTCAATTTTAATGTTTTTTCTATTTAAAAGTACCTAAAATAGTGCATATAATACTCGGAGCATCATATTACACTAGTGACAGTGTTATCCTACCGAAATCCTGTGTATTACACTAAATCACAGTGTTTTGACTAAAGTGACATAAGTGCCTTGAAAACAATCTAATAAACCTATTCAAGCGTGAAATTGTGTGCCAAAAGATGGAATGACTAAATAGTGACTACAATTGATAAGAACATCGTTTTGGAGAGTGATTTTTGCAAATTTGGATCATAAAACCAGTAGTGAGTTTAAATTTTTTCTTGTCGTATTGTAAACAAACCACAGCTGATTCATCACTTGAGAGACTGACCAATCACAAACGGCTGGTAAAATTTTGACGGAAAAAGTTTCGTTCAGGAACTGATATAACGCAACTTGAAAACGAGTCTTTTTGGCACTACATTAAACCGGGGTTGCCAAGTAATCAAGAAACTATAATTGGTAGAAATTGATCCGAAAACGAATTGAAGTATTAATTAGAACTATTTTAAACGAAACTACAAGATGTCTGTTCTGGTAGTATGTTATAAATGTAAGAAGTCAGTTGACATTAAAAAAACAGCATTGTGCTCGGTCTGTAAATACAGATTTGAACCAGATTGCGACGGTTATCCAGCACAAACATATAGACTAATGGATACAGAATCAAAAAACAAATGGCGCTGCAGGACATGTATTAAAAAAACGGTAACTTGCTCTACGGACATATCGCTTGACCCAACAATAATATGCGACACACCTTTAAATAATGTCACATTCAGAAACAGAACGTGTAAAGCTACATTTCCAACTCAAAACTCGTTTGAAGCATTATCTGAACTATCAGAAAATGAGGATGAACAAACATCATTTATTTCCACGTCGTCATATGTTATAAATAGAAGTTATCCTGAAATACACAGGCCAAGCGAAGATTTTGATGAATTTAAAAACAAAATATGTAAACTAGAAGAAAATTTAAAAATTGCAGAAAACGAAATAGAAAGATTACTGTTGGAAAATAGTGCACAAGCAGAACAAATTGAACACTACAAATTAACAGTTAACAAACTGAAACATGTATGTACAAGTACGATTAAGAAGAAAGGAATGCAAAAATCTAAACGTAAAAGCCTAGTTAGATCTCAGCTTGACTTCTTTAACATGCAAAGTCCGATTCAAGATGCTGAACTAATCGAATCACCATCTAGCACACAATCGTGCAACAAACCACAATGTTCTACGGATGAAGAATTGATCTATGATATTCCAAAATCACATAAATTGGTGTCTTACCCAGAAACAGAGGGCGCTACTGTTTCTCAACAGGATATTATCATACAGGATTCAGCAAAAGGCACTCATCGTAAAATTATTGGTAATATAAAATACTCCAGCAAAATGTGTATACTTAGTGATAATAATGTAAATAGTATTCTAGGAACTGCCGAAAATGTTTTCTCAGATAATCAAATCTGTCATTACTGTCTACCAAATGCGGGGATTATCGAACTCCTATCAGGGCTCGAATTAAAACTGGTGGATTACACATTGAAGGATTATTGTGTCATTTTAGTAGGTGAAAGAGACTTTCTTGTCTCTAAAAACTATGAAACACTGGTAAATGAAATAAAATGTAAGCTCGAAAAAATAACACATACTAATATTATCTTATGTTCTCCAAATTTTAAATTAAATGATAACGTTATGATATTTAATAAGAGAATAGAAGCATTCAACCAACTTCTATATTTAAGTAACAGGAAATTTGAATATACGTATACGTTCGACACTAATAAATATTTAAAATATTCTTACGATATGTTCTGTAAATTTACAGGTAAAGTGAAAAATATTGCTATCAATAAAATATTTCATAAATTAAATAATTATATACAATACTTAAACAGATTTTATGAAAATAATACTGACACTGAAGATAAATGCACAGGAAACAACATGATTGGTCAATGGAAACCTGGCACTATTCCTTATTATTTTAAAAAGATAACAGATGCTAGATCAAATGTACACTGCAATAAATATAATGATGCTCAGATCCATACATCGTCTTCTAGTCGCGATAGCTCTCCAAACCGTGCATTGCAAAATGAGAATATAGATAATACATCTACCCCGCAAGCATCAAAGGAGCTTTTTCGTGTTTAACCATATTTACATTCTTCACCAAAACATAAATGGCCTCATCTCTAAGTCAGACCTTTTGACACTAGCTCTTGATAATGAAAAAAACGGTATCAATGTACTATGCATTACCGAACACAACATGATAGAAACGGACAAAAACATACTAAATATCAGTAATTACAAACTAGCTTCTTGTTTCTGTAGGAAAAACCGGCGTGGTGGGTCTTGTATCTTAATAGAAAAATCACTTCAATATGGACCAATAGATGACTTCAGTAAATATTCACTTGAAAATATCATTGAGTGTTCTGGTATTGAGCTACTAGACCATAAAATATATGTTATATGCATCTACAGACCTCCAAGGCCAAATACAGATGATACAAATATATTCTTTAGAAACCTTAACTCCCTTCTTAGTCGATTTTGCTATGGTAAAAAGAAAGTCATCATTTGTGGCGACTTTAATATAAATTTACTTAAGAATACTTATGATGCAACTGAATTTATGCAAATTCTGCACAGTTACAACCTAAAATTAGGCATCAACGAACCGACTCGGTTATCAAGCAAAACATGCATTGATAATATTATATTTAATGTTAAGGGTTGTTCTGCGGAAGTTGTTGAGTTTGCACTCTCTGACCACACTGCTCAGTTACTCACATGTCCAGTCAAATCTAGTTTCGCCCTTAGATCATGGAACGTAGAAAAAAGAGACTACTGTAAAGAGAACATTCGTAAATTTAAAGAATGCATAAATTCTCTTAATTTCAGTGACGTTTATGCCAACACTGATCCTAACCTAGCATTTAACGAGTTTTATGAATTGTTCCTCCTATTCTATAATCTTTGCTTCCCCATTATACTAATAAAAATATCAACACGATCTCGCCCTCGGTGGATTACAAAAGGTCTTAGAGTATGCTGTAAACGTAAGCGACAGCTTTTGTGGGACTACAGGAAAAAACCTACGGAAAATAACAGAACGAAATTCTTAACTTTATCCTCACGATTAAATAATATCGTTAAGCTAACGCAAAAGGCTCGTAATGATAATTACATAAAAACTGCCCGAAATAAATCGCAAGCAACTTGGAAGATTATAAATTCCAATAAACAAAATATACCAAAGGACCAAATACAACAGCTTATCGTGGATGGTAAAATAATAACTGACCCTAAACAAATAGCTAACAAATTTAATGACTTTTTCATTGATAAAACTATTACTTCCATACCAAACCAATCAAGATACCAAATCCCGTTTGAGCCAAACTCCATATTTATGCGTCCAACTATACCAGAGGATATACACAAAATAATTAGAGACCTGAAGAACACTAATAGTACCGGATATGACAATATATCAACCAAAGTTTTAAAACAAGTATCCATTAAGTTATCATTTGTTCTTAGTCATTTAATAAATTTAAGTATAACAAATGGAGTCTTCCCAGAAAAACTAAAATTAACTATAATTAAACCTTTATTTAAAAAAAGTAATAAAAATGACATGAGCTGCTATCGTCCAATAGCACTTGTTCCAGTCATATCGAAGATTTTCGAGAAAGTGATTCATAATGGTGTTTATAATTACTTTGAGAGCAAAAATTTACTTTGTAATGAACAGATAGGCTTTCGTAAAAATAAATCGATTAATTTAGCAGTTTATAATTTTCTCCAGAACATATTAACTCACATGGATAGAGGTAAGCAAACGTGTGCTCTTTATATGGACCTCACAAAGGCATTCGATTATGTGGACCACACAATACTCCTAGATAAATTATACGCTTATGGTGTCAGAGGAAACATCTTAGACCTGATAAAATCTTACTTAAGTAATAGAACGCAAATAACACAAATAACAAGGATATGTCCCCATATGAAAAAAGCGATACATTATTCATCCTCATGTAGACAGGTTACATCTGGCGTTCCACAGGGAAGTGTATTGGGTCCGCCTCTTTTTATAATCTACATCAATGACCTTCCAAAAGCGACAAAACACAACACAATTCTATTTGCTGATGATAGTACAGTAGTGTTCACAGGAGACAATAAATCACACATGGAACCTGAGATAAATATGACATTAGATAGAATTATTAATTGGTTGACATCTAACAATTTACATATAAATCTTGACAAAACAAATTTTATGACATTCAGAAGTAGAGTAAGTAGAATAGCAAACATGGACATAAATTACCGAAATAACAAGATCCAGGAAGTAGACGTTACCAGATTTCTGGGTATAAATATAGATAATAATTTGAATTTTAAAGAACATATACATACATTGTGCACTAGATTGAATACCTTTTCTTATGCATTGTTTAAACTTAAACAAACTGCTAGTATTTCTGCAGTCCTTACAGCGTATAACGGCTATGTTGCACCTATTCTAAAGTATTGTGTTATTTTTTGGGGTAATTCTACTAATAAAGAAGCGGTATTTAGAGCCCAGAAGAGATGTATACGAGCCATAACTGGTATAAAATTGACTGACAGTTGCAGACCATTTTTCTTAAAATTAAATATTCTTACGCTACCATGTTTATATATATTAGAAGTTATAATGTTCGTTAGGAAAAATAAAAACCTCTTTAATAGGGTTCATAGCAGCAGATACAAATTCAATATATGTTTACCAATGAATAAAACAGCATTGTTAAATAAAAGTATACTGTGTATGGCTCCACGCATATACAACCATTTACCAAACTCATTCTTGGAGATAAATGATGTTCATATATTTAAAAACAATATCAAAACACTGTTACTAAAAAAAGCGTACTATTCTGTCACTGAATATTTACAGGATAAAATTGTGTAATACTTGTGTAAATAAATGTGTAAATTTGCATGCCTTATAGGTAGGATATGGCTAATGGCCACTATTGTTTGTTTACGACCTTTTATATTTGTACCCATATTCGCAAATTAATAAATGATTGATTGATTGATTGACAAAAGACGTGGATAAATATTTATAGTTATGATTAGTGATTGAGAGAGCACTAAAAGTAGAAGAAGCGAAAGAAGAAGCAATAGTGAATCTACCAATTGCACGTAGATTTAATATAGTCTTAAAGATGGAAAATTCTAAAAGTGCCTTGGAAATTATGGAGAAACTTCTAATCGTTGAAGAGTACGAAACACTGTTATACAACAGGATGATTCACAGAACGCTGACACAACTAAACAGCTGTTTATTTAGGACTCCTCGGCGGGAACCATTACTCAGTAGCGAATCTCGAGGGTTTAAAATGTTAGCAAAGCATCACAATAAATTAACAATTAAAAGCTAAGCCGACACGCAATAGTTAATTGCTCAACTAGTGAGCAATCGTGTGTACAGTATCTTATAAATGAACAATCGTCTCAACTGTTGTTTGGTCATCAAAAGGTTTGTCTATCTTTCTTGGAGCTATATCATCATCTGCCTAGCCTTTCTCAGCTGCGTTGGGATCGGCTTCCAGTTCAACCGAATGCAGCAGAATAAGTGGAGTGTCTACCTATCTGACCTCCACAACCCAGTTATTGGGTTATAAGAAACCTTTGATTAGACTGTAGGTATGTCAGAACTTCAGGCTTCTGTCTATCCCTAACGACTTCCAAAAAAAGCCAGGACCAACGACTTAATGTATTTTGTGATGGTTGAAGCTATACTTCCTTCTAAAATCATATTGTAATCTTTATTAATATCAGCTATCGTAAATCGTGCAATATCAATAATCCTTAGCGTACGTATTAAGCCGATGACATTTTCATTTCCTATATCAAATATGGTGTCAACTGTCCCCTCCTCTTATTTGCTCGTATAAATAAGATGTATCATTACGGGTGGACTTCTATTAATTCCGACTGTATTGTCTGATTACCCTGCTAGGGGTTCGGTTTGAATATGTACGGAAGTGTGACTTTGAGCGTAATAATCGATATTTGTTTTTTCTTTGGGACTAGCTCCAGGGATGTTTTTGAAATTGTTTTTGCTAATGGGTGCCGCAAGGTGGTTTTTGAAATGTGAGTTTTTTGAAAATAGAATGAGATCAGACCAAGCGGTTTTTTACTAACAGTTGATTTATTAAGAAGATATGAGACAAAACAGGTTTTTTTCCTCTCGCTGCTCTACTTTAAGTCTTGTCCAGCCGATGCTGAATAAAAATCCTGCTCCATATAGCACGCTATTTGGCTCAGCTTCACGTCCCTGCTCCTCCTTTTAATTAAATTGTTACTCGACATAGCTTGTGGCCTACCATCGCTTTTTATCTCGTGTGAGTCTTCATTACTGACGTGAGAGAATAACCGTTAATGTCTTTGTGAATGGCAAAGACTGACGCACAACGACTAGAAACCCTAAATCCACTGTCGTTAGATTGAAAAGACAATAAGAACCAACGGATGATGTCGATCCTTTCACGAAAGCCAGTTACGGTGAAGTCTTGCATTAGCATCGTTTTAAACCACGATTACTACAAACTAATTAGAATATTAATGGAGTAGAAAACAACAGAGGAATGGATGCTTGGAATGCCAGGAATAACCTCGGTGACTAACACCCACGTCTGATTAGTGTCTGTCTTTTTATGCACTACGGTTTTTCTTTTTATTCAGCTCGCGTACTCTCTAGTCTTTGCTAAATATAGGTGCTTCTGCTTTGCGCTATCGTCTTTGACAGTCTTGAGTTGCTATTTCCTTTCTCTCACGATCGTTACTGGCTGAAACTTTTTGTATTTCATCAAATCTTTCATATCACTAAGAATACTTGAAGCTAGAGAAATTTTCATACTAAAAGATCTCTCACCAAAAACACACTGTAATGGGAACATCAGTTAAGTTAATTTATCCTGGATTCAATTAGTAGATGGAGCTGGCAACGTGTCAATACTTACTGTGATTGTATTACTTTGAAACGTACCGTCATTATGCCAAACGTGATTTCCATTAGCTTTAACTGACACTTATTTTAACTCTCTACATTTTATACACTCAACATGGATTCTTTTACCTACATCAAGAATCATGACATCTTTAAAAGAATCTATGAAATACTAATGTGCAATCTGAACTTCAATTGAATTGCAGTTTTTGTTGTCTCAGTTACATAAACAGCAACGCAAACACTAGCAAAATATCTTCCGTCTTTTCGTTGAAGAAGTTTGAAAATAAAAGTTATCAACTTATTTTTTTTTAATACAGGAACCAGTTGCTAGAACATGTTCAAGTGATTGTCATCACCTTCCTGGCCCTTATCCCATGTTACTTGGTTGACGCCAAGTAAGCAAGGTGTGTCTTCCTTCCATTCTCCTCTGTCAAACGTCACACTATCATTTTTTTCTTTTTATTTCATATCATTCTTCACACAAATCCATCGTTTCCTAAAGTTGTCATATTAGTCATTCATCCAAAAGTATGTGACTACAGTCAATTTATTTGAATTTCTTCCGACTGACCGTGGGGTTACCAAGGCTCTTGGGACCAAACGCTTGACTAAATTCCAAGGGTTCAAATGTCCATGCTTTTAAAGAAAACTAGCCGACCCGAAGCGGAGGGTGCGAATATCTCTTTGAAAAGTTTCCTAAAGAAAGTCCGGAGGTATTCAGCTGATTCTGGGAGATTAGATGCTTATAGACTCAAGTGACTTGCTCTTTCACAATTGAAATTTTACTAATTATACTGTTTGAAATGAAGTTAGTTAACTTAACAATAATCTAAAAACAGGCGTCAAAAAACTCTTCAACACTATCGACTGCGGATTTTCATATGGATTATAGGAAAATCATCGAGTTAGAGACATAGGAGAAAAACGAAATTGTAACTTTACTTGGCACTAACCCATATCGACTGAATATTTGGTGCAACAGCTGACAATTTCAACGTACTTGCAGTGTGACCATAAAAGCTTTTTAAAAGGTGTCGCAATTGAATAACCCAGCCACTGCATGTTGACATCTTTGCCACCATAAACGGTTGCACTACAAAGCCAATCTTTTATCCACCAAAAGAAAAAGATTAATCTTTTAAAATCGAGGGTTCCAACCCTGCAGCTATCTTCCCAAGGTAGCAAGAATATTATCCTTCAATACCCACTTATAACCCTAAATTGTACAATGTAAAATTAAAAATCATACAATAGATATATTGTCGGATAAAGAAATATGAAGTGTTCATAAGGTGGCAAAACCACTTGATGTTAAATATGATGTGTCATATTTGGTATTAGCGAAGGTTATTGTGTACTAAATATATACAGGGTGTAATAATATATTAAAAGCAAGGCCTCTCGTGTGGTGCCTCAGACGACCACGAAATTGAACATTTCTTGTTCAATGACTTTTGGAAATTCACCTTTTAAAAACTGTCTTAAGAACTGTCTTTGAGTAAGTTGGTATGGTTTCTTACATTCTGTAGAGCTATATCGTGTTACTACAAATGTTACCTCCTTATTATAAGTTGTAATATTTCACAACTTATAATAAGGAGGTAACATTTGTAAGTTTGGATAAAGGAGATAATTTCTAAACGTATTCAGCCAATTTTAAAAATATTTCATAATGAAAACCTGCTTTTAAAAATATTTCATAATGAAAATCTGCTTTTGCCGAGAGTCAAAGAAGCTTAGTCAAGTCTATAAGCTAGTATAAAATATGGAGGCTGTTTTATAATTAAATTATATAGCAATACTAGTTGTTGCCCGCGACTTCGTTCGCGAGGAAAATTTGACGTGTATGTATGTGTGGGACTGCCTCTGGGATGTACTATGCCAAATCGAATGACAAATGCCAATCGAAGCGAATAAATTCCCTTAAACTGGCCCTGTCATAAAATATGTTCCCACACATACATAATAATAAATATGTCTTAACCATATTTTACCTCTCTACCAATCTTTGGCTCCAAAAAGCCAAGGATTTCATTGACATACTTGCAAGAGCCCTTACTGCAGGTCGTCACAAAAAAAATTGTTCGCTAATAGTTATATCTTGCTAAATTTCAGGCCGGAAGTACAAAAATCAACTTACATAGAAACTCGCGAGAGCCTTTAGAACTCCCTAATCCGACCCTGGACCAAAATCTGTTCTTAGCAAACTTCTACTCACCATTAACTACGTCCCCGCCAAAATTCATGACTGTTGCGCAAAAAATGAAGGACTTTCAGACAAACTTGTGAGAGCCTTTAGACCTCCCTTAACCGGCCCTGTCGCAAAATCCGTTCATAGAAGACGTCTACTAACTAATACAAACTACGTCCCTGCCCAAAATCAAGACTGTTGCGCTAAAAATGAAGGACGTTCATACAAACTTGCGAGGGCTCATAGACCACCCTAATCCGGCCCTGTCGCAAAATTAATTCATAGCCGACGCCCACTGACTATAAACTACGTCTCTGCCAAAAATCTGGGTTATAGCACAAAACATGAAGGAGTTTCATACAAACTTGCGAGGGCCCTTAGACCACCCTAATCCGGCCCTGTCGCAAAATCCGTTCTTAGCGGACGTCTACTAACTATAAACTACCTCTCTGCCGAACATCAAGATTGTAGCACGAAAAATTAAGGACTTTCATACAAACTTGTGAGGGCCCTTAGACCACCCTAATCCGGCCCTGTCGCAAAATTAATTCATAGCAGACACCCACTGACTATAAACTACGTCTCTGCCAAAAATCTGGGTTATAGCACAAAACATGAAGGAGTTTCATACAAACTTGCGAGGGCCCTTAGACCACCCTAATCCGGCCCTGTCGCAAAATCCGTTCTTAGCGGACATCTACTAACTATAAACTACCTCTCTGCCGAACATCAAGATTGTAGCACGAAAAATTAAGGACTTTCATACAAACTTGTGAGGGCCCTTAGACCACCCTAATCCGGCCCTGTCGCAAAATTAATTCATAGCCGACGCCCACTGACTATAAACTACGTCTCTGCCAAAAATCTAGATTGTAGCATAAAAAATGAAGGAGTTTCATACAAACTTGCGAGGGCCCTTAGACCACCCTAATCCGGCCCTGTCGCAAAATTAATTCATAGCAGACACCCACTGACTATAAACTACGTCTCTGCCAAAAATCTGGGTTATAGCACAAAACATGAAGGAGTTTCATACAAACTTGCGAGGGCCCTTAGACCACCCTAATCCGGCCCTGTCGCAAAATCCGTTCTTAGCGGACATCTACTAACTATAAACTACCTCTCTGCCGAACATCAAGATTGTAGCACGAAAAATTAAGGACTTTCATACAAACTTGTGAGGGCCCTTAGACCACCCTAATCCGGCCCTGTCGCAAAATTAATTCATAGCCGACGCCCACTGACTATAAACTACGTCTCTGCCAAAAATCTAGATTGTAGCATAAAAAATGAAGGAGTTTCATACAAACTTGCGAGGGCCCTTAGACCACCCTAATCCGGCCCTGTCGCAAAATCCGTTCTTAGCGGACGTCTACTAACCATAAACTACCTCCCTGCCAAAAATCATCTTTGTACGTCCAGCGGTTTTTGAGATTTCGTGATGAGTCAGTGAGTGACCTTTCGCTTTTATAGATATAGATTGAAGCTTAGACACATAATGTAGAAATTATACAATATTTATCTTCAAATTGCATCTTTATTAAATAAAACAGATAATATAAACAACATTCTTATAGATGCATCTTCATCTAGTCATGTCATATAATAAACTGCAAATTAAATCTATGACAACTTTATGCACCTCATAATAAACGGAAGACATCATTACAACTTCATTTTATTCATCTAAATAATAAAACTACCCGCCATTATCTGTTTATGAACCGTTAACATTATCTTCAATAAACTTCTTTAAACCGCAACAAAGAAACCAATGTTTAGATTCGGAACCATTCAAGGGGAAAATGCACAGAAATTCCCATGGTCTTCACAAAAGCAGGGTATTAAATACCCCGTTTTAGGGTTAATCGGGAAGTGTTAACCTTTCAACGATAACCCTAAAGAGGTGACGGGTGACAATTTAACAAGCACGGATCTATTGACATGTTGGTACATTGGTACATTGCGGATAATCTTTTTGACAAAGATTTCGGGAGCGGTATTTTAGGGTTGATAGTGTTCGGTGTCTTTGATGCGGTCCCAATTAAGTGATAGAGTGTGAATAATGTCTTTTGTAAGTGATTTTTAATGGTGAGATTGGGAAAACATGTGATAACTGTCAAATGTGATGTATTTCTCTATTAATGTCATAGGTTTTACCAACAGTTTTCTAACAATATCCGCTTTGTCATCATATCATAATATCGATTGAACTATCGATACGGTCTTTGCTAGTTTAGTGGGCGTAATCGTGGTGGATGGCTAGATCCACTCATTACATACCGTGTTTCCTTCCCGCATCGCAAAGCACGTTTAGGTGTTGGTCCCGAATATTATTTGTATATCTTTCACAGTATTTACAGGTAGTCAGTGGCCAGACAGTCTGACAACCAGTCTGACCAATGGGTATCATAATACCCATTACTACTTAATTCGTTGTGGAGGTCAGATAGGCAGTTATTTCATGTAAGATACTGGTATTCAACTGTATATGTTTAGACTGACAGCCGACCTTACCACAGTTGAGAAAAAGGTACGCTGATAATGCTGTAAATGAAATCTGATGAGAATATTATTGCACCTTATAGAACATAGATCCTTCTAGCGGGGCTTCGTCTTGCATCCCATTTGTGACATATCTGCTTACCAAACAAAATAAACAGCAAGGTGATACCCTCAATCGATGACAATAAAATGCAACTCATAAATAGTCATGTCATATCCGTCACTTATCCCGGAGTCCGGGAAATATCCCTGATTCCCGGGGGACAGCTAATTTTCCTACTCGGGCACAACTCAATTTGTCCGGGACACATTAACCGTAACTACTGCGACACGGTTGCGTACTAGGCTTTTTACGACCTTTCCCGGGTTCGAATCCCGGACGTTTTTTCTTCGAGTTTCTCGTATTTCAATTTGCAGGAAGATTCTTTTTTGTTTGATTCTGACTTATGATTTTAGATTTTATTTCGCTGTCATAGAGCTTGGATTCGTCTGACGGATTTAGGAGATAAGTCCTTTTCAGAATATCGCACTAATCATCACTGACCAATGAAACGATTTAAACGCGTTTCGGATTTTGAGCTCTATTTTTGACGATCCACGGTTGATTTTCGGTTGAGATTTTCAAGGTTGTATTTGTAGAGGGTCAGACCGTTAGCTGCGTATTGTGGGTTCGATTCCCAGGTGTGCAGGGTGTTGAGGCACGTACACGGACACTTAAAGACGGCCACTTCTAAGATGAAGGGAGTTTCGTCATAAAAATTGGACAGAACAAAAAGCATTGGAGTGTCCTGCTTTTATATTTATTTTGGTTTTACTTTTGTGTGTAATATTTTCTTTTTACGATTTGGGATAAAGAGACGAACTCCAATGAAAGGATCGTCTAAAAATTTAGTTACCAGCTAAAATCCAGACTCCATGACTATGCTGAGCAATTTTTGATGAAAAATGTTAGCGTTAAACATTACCAAGTATTCAGTACATCATTTTTCTTACATCAAAAAGTTTCATCGATATTACCTAGTACCTACGCATTGTACTTTCGTATGAAACAGCAGATATTTTTATGAAACTTAGTCTATTTTTTTGTAAATCAGCTGTTCAATTTGACCGCTTTCCGACGGCTACACATCAAGCTATAAATTTCCAGTATAAGCTGGTCTCGCATTGTATAGGATTTCCATACAGTGCAAGATCAGAGTAAACTGGAAATGTATAGCCTGATGTGTAGCCGTCTGTACTTTCATAGGAAACAGCATAATTATTTTTTTAACGAAATGAAGTCTCTCTTTTTAAACGCACAGACGCTAGCACATCAAGTTATGTCAAATTTATTTAATAGATTTTCAACTTTTATCGCTAAAGCTTCAAGGTTTGTTGAAAAAATATATAGTGTCGGGTAGCTTGATGTGCTGGTATCTATAGATATATACCTAACTAGCTTTTGCCAGCGGCTTCGCCCGCGTGAAAAAAAAACGACTTGCCATACAAACTTTCATCCCCTATTTAACTCCCGGGTTGAATTTCGAAAAATCCTTTCTTATTTCTTGTCTACATTATAAAGGGAACCTCTGTGCAAAATTTCAGCTTTCTAGGTCCAAGGGTTTGGGCTGGGCGTTGATGAGTCAGTCAGTCAGTCAGTCAGGACTTCTCTTTTTATTTAATTACACTGTTTTTAATGCAAGTACCTACATACATTTTTGAGTTTTGTTTGACATAAAGCACTGTTATTATCATGATATGAGCCGTCTCATTTCTTAATATGGTTGCGAAACAATTTGGAATATGGTAAGTAAAAAGTACCGTTTTATTTATGACCTAACGGTTTGTCAAAATGTTATCAACTTATGAAGTATGAAGAAAAATACTTCAAATGAATTATTTGTTGTTTTATAATAACTTCCTGAAGTAACGAAATTTTATTAGTTTTATGAACCGTGTTCAATTTCAATATTTTGTAGCCAATAACTAACTAAATAGTAGCTTTGAGTAAAAGAAGACCCAAGAAATGATGGATGATTAATGTAAAGGCACCTACCGCCTTATTACAAAAGGTAGTTAAACCTGGTTTAACTTAGACTTGGTTTATCTCGCATGCTGTCACTTTCTTTTGAATATTATTGACTAACTGATGCCCGCGGCTTCACTCGCGTGGATGTCGTTCAAATTATATACTAAAACCTTCCTCTTGAATCACTCTATCTATTAAAAAAAAACCGCATCAAAATCCGTTGCGTAGTTTTAAAGATTTAAGCATACAAACAAACAAACAGACAAAAATAGCGACTTTGTTTTATACTATGTAAGGAAGTGAGACGTCATGCGAGATAAACCAAGTCTAAGTTAAACCAGGTTTAACTACCTTTTGTAATAAGGCGGTTTGTGTTCGTTGAGATGACAAATAAAAGAGAAATTTGGAAGAAGATAACATGCCGCGCCGATCCCAAATGAATTGAGCTGAAGACAAGACAAAGACATTTATTCGTAGGACATGGCATACAGAAGAATGGTATTGCTCATGACATATCCGCCGCTAGACGAGGCATACGAATATTTACATTGGTAGCACTTGATACTAAATACTAACACTTGAATTTAGAATCATAATTAATTAATATCTAAATTAATCTTGGTTTTTTTTGTACACACATATAAATAACCCTAAATTACACTCAATAAACATAAACTCTAATTAAATTTAAATTCTAATAAAGCAGAACAAAAAAAAGACAAGACTAAAACATGTTAATTCTAAAATATACCTAATAATTAAAACTAATAATAATAAACACAACACAACATTAAGCATAATAAAATTATAGAAAAGTGTATGACAGAAGTGAAGTGAAGGCAAGAAAATGATGACAGCTTTTTTTTTTGAATGGTGGGAAATCATCAAATGACTCTCCCGCTCTGGGCAGAGCGGTAGGGAATGTCAGACTTCTACTGACTAAAAACCACCCATGTTCCTTCTAAGCCCTTTGTGTCGAGGTCGCGGTATCTCTTTCAAACAAGCCCCGACGGAATGATGACAGCCTTTGAACGTGATTTAGAAGTACTGAACGCGTTCATTGTCATTGGTAAAATTCACCCTAAACCATTTAGCATAAAATTATCCAATCAATTATAGAAAAAAGGAAATTCTATCAAATCCATAATTCACCCTAATCTTGGGGCGGTCAAGACAGGGGGGCGAACAACCCTCACTGTAAAGTTATTTTAAACAATGTTATACCCCTAACTGACCATGCATTGTAACCCTTGGTTTAAATCGGACGTGGTTAAGCTTGGTTTACATAGCGAAACTTCCATGTATTTTATTAAAACTTATGATGGGAATGATAAAAAATTTTCAACAGTAAGTATTTGAATTGAAGATTACTTAATAATAAATAGCGGAAAACGGTTTTTAAAATTACTTAAATAGTTATTTTGATGAATGGATGATTTTTGCTGAACTAACTTTTCCGGTCCAAGAAAATTTAAGGAGGTTTTTTAATTGACAGAATATGTACAGTCAGTTACTTATAGCAATTAGTTGACCTACTTTTGCATAAAAAGTTGTCATTTTTTAGAATACCGATCGAAGACTTTTGTAATAATTTTAGGCTCCAAGTAATCGGGGTTAGATTTATCGTATCATAATTATATAATTACTCTCGCAATCACTCAGAATCAGTTAGACCATAACAACCACACCTACTGACCTTATAATGACTCAAAGGCTAATAATACTCCTCCTATAATCCTCCTTGCTATGTGTCAATTCTTTGAATCAATCAACCACATATTTGCGTATCGTTTAGCATATCAACTTATTGTTTTGTACACACATCAGTTGTACTACAATGGCGAATTGTCTAGACAAACTTTTTGAACGTAAAACGTTGTAATTGTTATTTAAATAGTCTTGACACACAATCGAAAATGCGTCAGGAATTCTTGTCCCATTACAAAAAAAAGGTGCACACTTCGACCAATCAACTCTTTCTCAATTATGTTAACATTCATCATTATCGGCTTAGCCTTTTCCCAACTACGTCAGGGTTGGCTTCCAGTCTAACCGTATGCAGCTGAATACCGGTATTTTACATGGAGCGACTGCCATCCGACCTCCACAACCCAATTAGTACTGGGTAATACGATATCCTTTGGTAAGAGGGGTTGTCAGACTTTCAGGTCATTTACTAATTGTAACAACTGCCAAACAACTGCCAACAAATCTTCATACATGTAAGCATGTGATATATTTGCCTGTATTGTCCCACTGCAGGGCAAAGGCCTCCCTTCCATCCTTCCACTTTTTGCGATCTTATGCGATTATAGGCCAATCCTTTGAGAAGGAGTCCAGCTCATGTTTTCATTGTTATGGTAAAATATTTATTGTACAACTGACCAGTCGCATATAACCCACCCTTAACTCTAACAGTTTACTAGCGTTTATCGGAAAATCAGATTTACGAAGGGGTTGTTTCACATTTCTTTATATTTTTAAATGCTATTAGTCCCTTAGGCGCAGTTATTGAAGATAAGGGTTAAGAGTTACGTTTTAAAATAACTATGGTTGTTGTAATCTTGATTGGCTGATGTTGCTTTTGAATCGGGAAAAGTAAGTATTAGGATTTCGTTTTATTTTTGTTTTTCCTGGCCATTTCAAGTTACTTGTGGAAGCAGCTAATAAACAGAGACAAGGTGGTTGGTTATTTTATTAATTTACTAAAAAAATATTAGAGTTTTAGGTAACCTTATGTGACACCTAAAATCCCATTATGGAGTTACGTCCATAATTAAACCTTTACCTTCCTGCCCCTGTCTCATGTTACTTGGGGTCAGTGCAACACGAGGAAAAGACAATACATTAACATCACACCTGCAATCCCCGAAGGATTAGGAAGAGGTGTTACCACATTGTGTCCATCGTGAATCGAACCCAGGGTGGGTCTTCTGTTCAGCAGTCTCGCTAATAATCAACGGGTCAGTCAAGACAAAACAAATGAATTGAAAAATACAGGGAGTTTCATTCTAAAATCAAAACATTACTAAACTCTATTCCCGTTTTAAAACCAGGTGATCAACCTCGTTAAGAAGACTATTCGACCATTCTAGACCATCTCACATCCAGACTATCTCTACCCAAACAAAGAATGGAAAACCTTTAAAAAAATCGTAAAAAGAGCACCAATTTTCAAATGGTCTTACTCAGGTGACGATAAAGCCGGGTCTCAGGGGATGGTCCGGTAATCGGACTGGGTAGTAAAACGGACACTTCGCTTAGTTCGCACCTTCGGTTTTAGACCCGGTTGTAAACTTTCCGCTGATGTAGACTGAGCTTAATGTTTCATTATGGGTCTCGTTTTTAGGAAATTGTTGAGAGGTATCAAACCTTTTTGCGGTAACTTCATTTTCTTTTCAAAAATGCTCAATTAAAATGATTCGAAACAATTCAAAACTTTTCTGCAATTAACAACTTGTACACAAAAAGTACCTTTAATTTCGGTAGGTAGGAAGTTTTTGTTTTAATTCAATTACCTACAACATTTTAATTAAGTACATGTTAATATATGCTTTATACTTTGTTAATATTTTTACACATGAATTTGTAAATTGAAAGTTCTTACAGTTTTCATCATTTTGCGATCGCGTTTCAAAGAAAAAATCTTACTTTAAATTAACTTAGAATCAAAGCTAGCAAACTCTACATAATTGTAGATGCTCTTCAGGTCTTAAATCCTAACTTTATTACCAAACCTACTCATAAAAACCCAACTTTATTACCAAACTTTTTATATTAAAATTTTATACAAAAATATGTAAATTAAAATGTAATTATACAAAAACATCTTTCGGCTGTAACTTAAATGCAAATGTCAGAGTTTTAAATGTATAAATAGAAAGCGTTCATTAGTAACCCCGCCTTTGGGCGGGCTGTGGGAGTGTACGGGACCACACCCATCGCTGGGCTAGAGATTTGGGCGGATTTTCTTTATCAAATGTTTTAGGATATATTTTTGAAGGAAAGATGGTACCTAGTTTTGTGGAGGAAAATATATGGGCATGGTAACACATTGCGTTTAAGGAACCGTGTATACGAATCTGTAAAGTTATATGTAAATTACATTAAATTATCTCGGAAATATCTATTCCTGAATCTTTGTCCACTTGAGAAGGGAATGCGGTATTTACTGTAAGCAATACCTATCGTGTGAAAAAGCAATAAATTAAATTACCTGAATCTCTGTTTCGAATTTTTGTTTCTAGTTTTAGTCATTGTATAGAACCAGTACAAAAGTCAGGCGAATACAATACAGTTAAATAAGTATGTAGAAGCTTTCAAAAAGCCTACTTGATGTCTTTCCACAAAAATCTCTAAGAATATGGCTTTTATGTTACAAACTTGAACAAATACAGACCGAACACGAACAATTATTATAACAAACTAGCGCTACGCTCGCGACTACGTCCGCAAAAATAGTTACAGCTCGGCTAAAATAAAAAGATATAAACATAATTTATAGCCTATAGCATCTGAGAATTATATTATATCTTTCTATCAGTGAAATAAAATTTCGAATTGAATCATTATTTCCGGAGATAACCTCCATACATACCTACAAATTTACAAAAAAAAAACACTTTATAATAATATATTAGAATAGATAACTACCACCAATCTAACACTCCCTTTTCTTTACAGTATCCTCGAACTTCGAAAAGAGAAGAGCAGAGACGCAGCTCGCTCCAGACGAGGCAAGGAGAATTACGAGTTCTATGAGCTGGCAAAGATGTTGCCCCTACCAGCTGCCATCACCAGCCAGCTGGACAAGGCTTCCATTATAAGGCTGACTATAAGCTACCTCAAGTTAAGAGACTTCTCTGGACATGGGGACCCGCCGTGGAGTCGGGATCCGCCGCCGTCGAGTAAGGCGCTTAAAGGTAAGGAATTAAAGTGTCCTATTGTCCTATTTACCTATGTGACTGCTTTGTAAGTGTAGTAGTCTGAGCGACTGCTGACCTGAAGTCCTGGGTCGAACAAAGTATTATGGGTCTACCATCAGGAACTTCTCTTTTGAGTCTGTATTTGTGCGCGATTGGTGGTTTAGTTGGCATTAGGTACTCAAAAAACACTAACTAACCATGGCAAACTTGTTAAGATCTGATAGACTCAGTTAATATTATGATTTGTCACTTTCTGATCATTTTACGAATTTGATGTGACGTAATTCATATTATTACTTATTCTACAAAATGGCCATCTAGACCCCAGCTCTACCAATGCTTACAATAGGGGATCGGACTGACTCAAAAAAATATGACTCTGTTTAGTCCGTCAGTTAGATTATCGAAAAATATTGGATACGTGTTTTTTGTTTTATAAAATCAATAAAAATTGACGAAGATAAAGCGCGTCAAAGATCATGGAGTGGGGCTTGAAACGTCTTTTGAAGGTACTAAAATAAATGTACTAGCATATGACGTCACACGAGTTTTCGAAGCACTGTATCGTCTTAATTTTTTGTTTACGTGAAAAAAGAAATAACATGTGGTCAATATTTTTTGGTCAAAAAAAAAATTGTTTTTTTTTGTCCGATCCCCTATTCTTAAGACCGCCAACCTTCTTGTATACCTTCTTATTTTTTGGTGTGTGGGAAATCATCAAATAACTTCTCCCGCTCTGGGCAGAGCGGTAGGGAGTGTCAGACTTCTACAGACTAAAAGCCACCCATGTTCCATCTCAGCCCTTTGTGCCGAGGCCGCGGTATCTCTTTCGAACAACCCGCAGACCAACGTTTACCTTATAACTTATAATAAGTTATCAAGAACTCATTTCAATTAATTTATGTCGGTATTAATTCATGTCGCTAACACATGCGTTTACGCTCCCGGATCTTCTATCAATCGCCCACCATTGCTATTTAAAGTTAAAACTTTCTTCTCTTTAATATTATGAATGAATCAATATGTATGCGAATTCAATACAGAAATCGGTGGAAAACATCCGGTCTTACTTAGTTTTTGAAACCAGAGTTGGAGTAACAAACATGCTTCTGTGAATTTAAAAACGTATTTTGGGCCTCTTTTTCTATTTGGAAAAAGAGAGCAGAATTGTAATAGGATAATAATATTATGAATAACGTTAAAATTCTTTAAATGGTCACCGAAGCAGTTAATATTATGAATTGTCACTTTATGACCTACCTATTTAAAAATGGCTACAATTTAAATGCTCACCAAGAAAGATTTTTAGACCCTAGATTAAATAAAGTACAGTAAAGTACTAAATAAAATATTTTAACTTCAAATAAAATAATCCCACTCTATACTGAGGTGCCTAAAGAACAACGTTTTAAGTTTCAAAATAATTAGACACTCATCAGAATAATTGTGCGTGTTGTATTTATATTCTTTTTGCCTACCAAAATGGATAAATGCTCACCAAATCAATTAACCAAAATTATAATACGATCGTCTCGCGACAGTATCCTTTATGGGCGGCATGGGCACCGGGTCGTAGGCCGACGAAGGAGGCCGGCGGAGGCCCGGCACTTCGGGGACAGAAGATATTAGTGTTATGCGAGCGAAGCGAGCGCGCGTCATGGAGATAAATTGAAAGTCGTGAAATACAATATTGGTGACATCTATTTAGTGATAATATAAAATATTTGGTCTGCAGTTAACTTTAAAGGCGTTTATAAATCTTTATGGTATAGAATAAAAAGGAAAATAGGTTCATTCCTATAATACTTTAGGAAACACAATTTGGTGAGCATTAATCCATTTTGGCCGGCATTTCGAATTTTTTTGGTAGTAAAATAGGTTCTTTTCTGGTAGGCGTTTAAACACAAGCCTTTAAAAATCGACCTCTGATGCCGATTGGATGCTGACATTAATCCACCCTTACTTTTCAAGCTACCTCGGCTACCATAGGTACGACACGTATTCATGAGGTCTCTTATATCAGTTTTATTACGGTAAATCTTTTTTCTTTATTTTAACTATACTTATGCCCCACATTGAGTGTCGTGGGTGCGATGATCGAATGCGAGAATCGATCCCACGACACGCAGCGCAACAGCCAGTCGCTCAGCCACCGTGCCGTCAATTACGAATTCACAAAACACAAATTACCCACATCCAGCCACCTTAAATAAACCGTAATCCTTTACAATTCCTATTAAGTTTATACCCCTAAACTTATATAAAGTAAATATCCAATTGTTCAGCCCTCCATTGCTATGCAAAATGATAGACTAGCTTTAAAATAACGTTGGAGGGTTCGCAAATCAGATTTGCCTTCGTCAAGTCATTGTCTGGCTAACCACGTTACCGCGCCCCTTGTAGTGACAGCAAAACAAGTGATGGGTTGTACTGTCGGCAGAATAGGTTGGGTGATTGGCGGTTATTAGTGAGGTAACTTCGTTTGGGATAGAGTTTATCTTATTCAGTTATTTTAGTAGGTTTTGTGATGAGATAGTTGAGTTTAGAAATAAATTAAGATGTTCAGACAGTTTGAAAGAAATTAGCATTCAGAAAACAACAAAAAAAATCGGTTAGTATTTACTTAAATCAAAAACTAAAAACATTCCAATCATTAAAACACAAAAAAGAAAAATTGCACCAGAAAACCCGCACAGTGCGTCAAAATCAAATCGACTTGGATAAAAAAGCGCCACTGCGGCGTAAATCAAAACAATGTGAAGCGAGGCGTATTCACAAATAAATGCGCCTAGGGACACTGATTCACCGCGATCTGTCAAATAAAATGCTTCCTATGCAGTCGGGTGAAAAAACACAAACATTTGTTTTAGTGATCTACATGCACATGTGACTGATTGAAAATGTGAGGTGACTTTGCGTATTTTTGTTTGTAATAATTATAAAGTATGGAAATTAGTTAGTTCATTTGTAACTTCCAAAACGTTGTTTTTGGATAAAGGGCTAGACATTTTAATTAGAAATAGTAATATACGCACCTGTCCTGTGCGTGGTAGATTCACTCTTTCTTCTAAAGAGGAGGCCTGTGTCTCTGCAGTGGGTTAGTTATAGGTAGAAAATGCTATACTTAAAGATATCATAGTCAAATAATGTCCTAACGATCAGAAAAATGGTTAATGCCAAACAACTTAGGTAACGTGCAAACAAGAATTTTGTACTTAACAATCTCAAGAATGTTAAATTAAAAGTGTTTGATCTAAGGTTCTATAAATAATGTGTATGTAAATGTTTGTTCAAGTATTGCGCAAATCCTAACATCACTTACTGATCTATGTCAGTAACTAATTAACAAGTTAATAGTAAGACGATATTAAAATATGCAAGGGTCAGATTAGAATATCTTAGAAATAGAAGTGAGCTAGTAATCCCTGCGTGGATTGAATTTGTATTGATTACACGGTATTGTATTAATTGAATTCGTTGACACAATCCATTACAGCAATATTGTAACAATTATCGGAAAACATTGAAACGAAAGTATACTCGTAGTATCAGTTTTTTAGTAAAATGACTTCACTTAAGTGGCAGTCGGGTAAAAATGTGCCAAGAAGACAAGAGTGAAAAAATGCAGATAATATTTTGAACAACCAAAACAGAGGGAAAAACACAACTTATTAGATATTGGAAACGCAAAATTTTCCAATATAAACACAGTACACATACCGTCACATTGACAAAGAGCTTTTTTAACGCACAGTGTTCCTAAATTCGTAACAAGTGTACCAATAAAACGCCCCCGACAAATCCAATTTTGGCCCCTAATGCGCTTAATGCGACCACGGGGCGAATCACTACGTATGCCACTGTCATTTTAACTCAATTTTGAAGGTGGGTACTACGTATTCAAATAAAAATATTCAAGACAATAAAACATGAGTGTTTAGGGGTGTCAAAATTGTCTTACAAAATGTTATTGCAGGATGAAATTTTGTAGTTCGAATACACTCGTGTATGCAATAAAGATTTGGAAAGGAATTTAGGAAAATGTACTTCGTGTCGTAAAAAAATTGTGCGTTTTTCTTGCTTTCCGTCTCATGTGTTGCATGGGTATTGTGAGAATTTATTGGATACATACATCACTTACTTGTTTTGGGGGCAATACGAGTTTGTAGTGTAATAAAATGAGGTGTATTAGTATCAGTCAAGAGTAAAGCGATATTACCATTTAGGGGGTTTAAGTTTGAAGTTGTCCCTCTTTTAGTAATGCTAGTTATAATTATTTACATATTATTAGAGTAGGTGGGTACCTGATGATGCGGAGGAATGATAAAAATGTAGTGCAGTTAATGTTGAGTATGATTGTAGATGGCTATAAGAGTAGAGGAAGATCAAAAAAACGATGGATGGACTGTGTGAAGGATGATTTGGCTAGAAAGGAGGTGACTGCTGAGATGACGAGTAATAGAGATGTATGGACGAAGAAGACATACTGCGCCAACTCCGAATAATTGTCATATGGGCAGGATGATGATGACACAATGTATGTACCTACTCGACTTGACAATTTTGTCATATAGTAATCATCATCATGTAACGTGATGTCTTCTTCATGATAACATTAATTATTTAACTGCGAGCCTAACCGTGAATACACTACCTACTCTTTCCAACAAATGGATTTAATTATAATTATTTTCGTCTAATCAGATTTCACACCTCACGCTATCGCAACCATCAAACATTTTACCCCACAATCGCGTAACAAGATCAAAGTTTTACTCCACAAAGAAAACCAACAGGCTTATCTAATAATCCATCTGTCAACATCCAAATTGTAAAATACACCTTTACCATTAAAAATAACTAATTAATTCGTTAGGGCAGTCCCCCAATGTAACAATACGCGCTGAATTGGGACAAAATTTTTAATCTAATCAATTAACAATCAGTGCAAGCGATATACCGCTTGTTACTGCTGCTTATTTGGCGAACGTGACTGGCGTATTCAAATTTTGTACTGGGGTTCGTTTGACAATTTTGTCTGGCCCGTTTAATTGGTGTTACCAGTGTGCACTGTGCGTCTTGCGGTTTGAATTTGGAAATTCGGTGGGTTTTGACTCTTTGGTTCGAGGTTCAGGATGACTTACAGTGGTTTTAAGACCCATTGTGTTTTATTGATTTTTATTCTAAAGGTTTATGTGTGACGCATAATGTGCTACTGTAACCTTTTAAAGTTTTAATATTTATATTGTATTACGTAATACAATATGTAGGTATAGCTTCGACGATGGTATACTTAAATAGGCGTTGTGAGTTCAACATTACCTTATTTTACCAGTTTTTTTCTTTTTGGAACCATGAACTTGGCTTATTCAGTTTATTTAGAACATTATAAGTTATATTTTTTAACCCTGTCCATGCATATAAATCTGCACCTCCCTGGAAATTAATTATACATGTCGTTAACAGAAATTAACCAGGGACTATGTTGGGACTTGGGACCATCATGGTAATCGTGAAAATATATGGGTGCTAATTAAACCGGCTTCTTTTTAATAGCAATATTTGCATCTAAAAATCTAACTTGCCTTCTAAATTACTAAGTGAGCCACAATTAACGAGCATCTAAATAATACTATCTTAGCCGCTGGTTATCTTTTTTAAAGCCACTCTAAATACAACTCAGCATCGTGATTATTTTTTAACATCTAAATTTGTAACATGAATAAAATTCAAACAGTAAACTTCTAAAATATTAATATATGGCATCAAAAAAATATTCAATTAGCTTCTAATTTATTAACTCAGTACGTTTAAATTATAACTCATGCCACATTAACTGAGCATCAAAATTTAATTAAAATTGTCATCAAATACTATATTATAGCCACTAATAGTATGTATAAACTCCTGTCGTGTCATCGAAAGGCTTAAATATAGAAGTTCAGAGTACTTAATGACCTAAATATTGAAGTTCAGAGTATCGAATGTCCTAAAGATCGATTTTATTTACATGTTGTGCTACAAAAGTTATCGACAGAATCGCTTCAGAACTTCATTTTTATCGGAAAACTAGACAATAAATTGTGAAAACATTTCTGCAAGCAACTCGGAAGTAGCGCTCGCCGGCCGCTGCCGCGGCACCGCTCGCTTCGCTCGCTCGGCTCGAGCGCGTTTGGTCACAGTTTTAACCTAACCTAACCTATTTCCCTCAGTTTACAATAACGAATCATACAATCTGCCTGTGACTAGTCAATTAGACAATGGTAAAAACATTTCTGTAACTAATAGGTATTTTTAACGTAAATATAATAATCTAAAGTGTATCAAAAGTTGACATTTCATATATAATATACGTTGGCGCTCTCTGATTGGTGCAAATGGCCGGTCGCTGTCGTCTCGCGCGCTCGCGCCAAATCTTTCTGTTGCTATTTTCACGATAAAAGAATGTGATGTATTATTTTACATGCGAAGTTATAATAAATGATGTTGACTACGGTCGCTTCATTTATATTTTTTTGAGGGCCTTGTGTTGAAGCTGTTAAATGTAAAATGGTGGTGAGATATAAATTCCGTGGCTGAGTTAGTAAATTAGGTGCCTATGTATAAATAACAAGGACAAGTTAATATAAATGTTGATCGTCACTTGATGCTTTCTATAGAATATTTAGTGGGCGTTGTAAAGAAGACGAATTAGTATATTACAGGCTATATAATTTTCCCGTGGCTTAGTTATAAAATTAGAAGTTTGATCCTGTGGCCAATTAAAAAAACTGTGGCTCGATTAATTATTTCTCAAAATATATTATTCAAATAACTAATTATCACTAGCTTTGGTTAAGGAAAACATACCTTGTCAAACCAGCATCATCATCATCATCATTTCAACCAAAATACGTCCACTGCTGGACATAGGCCTCCCCCAGGTGTCGCCACACCCTGTCGGGGCTGCGGGTTTTTCGAAAGAGATACCGCGGCCTCGGCACAAAGGGCTAATAAGGAACATGGGTGGTTTTTAGTCAGTAGAAGTCTGACGGTCCCAACAGCTCTGCCCAGGAGGTAGGAGTCATATTTTTATAATTTCCCATCCTCCAAAAAACATAGGTGTCATAGACCGGCCCCGTGCGTCTCGCAGAGAGATATTTCTCGTCAGCATGTAAAGCCAAATCAAAGGCCCATGAGCGGCATAAAAACTCTTACACCAGGCTAGGCCTAACCACACGCAAAAGAAAAAATATAAATAAATATTAAAACTTAAAACATAACATAAATAACCCACCAATTTCATCAATTATCCACTTCTGACATTCTAATTTATTCACTTGACACAAAATGTCAACGATGTCAATTCGATGGCAATTAAGTTTAGTTGATGACGATGTAATTGGGTGATAGGCATTTACTGACGACCGGATTTGCTTGACAAATTAAACTGAGATTTATTACCTTAGTACCTATTAATAATGTTTTACTTAAAACATTAAGTTTTGTGAGGGAACTATAAATTTTATGAGATGTAAAAAGATGGACTTTGATTGCGATAATCGTAGAAGACATTGTGGCGCAGATTTGAAGAAACCTATGCCCAGCAGTGGACTGGGGTAAACTAATTTGATTTATAGTAAAATCATAGGTTAGGGATTTAAAAAAATAACCTTGTTTAGAAACTGCCAGTAATAACAGAAAAAAAATTATCAACACCGTATTAAATTCCTATACTATAATAAATAATCAGAATCTCATTTACTGTCACGAAAATAATTATGCTGGATGTAGACAAAAAAGTTTTTTTATTAAATAAATAAATGACATTATAAAAATTAAATTTAACCCTCCACCTGCTTGCTGCACACCTCTATCTGTCACATAATATCAAACACCTAGAACAATAATATTCGCAATCTAATATCCACATACATCATACGTTTAATCGAAACCGTAAGAAACAAAACACAACACGAAGCAATATTTCTCAATACGGACACAAGACAAGGCAGATAAATTCGACAAATTAACTTCGGTGTAAACACATGTTTCGTTCCCCATATTGCCGTTTGGTGGCAGCACGGTTGATTTATGGCCGTAAGGGCGTTGGATCTCGCGGTGTACGGACGTGTGATTTTAACTGGTTTTCGTTCAATGTTAATGTTTTATGAGGACGTATTGGTTTTGAGTGGGAGATAAATAAATAACGAATGAATCTTCTGATAATGAACTCTGTTTTGTCAAATATATAAACCTAATTATGACAGTATAATATGTCATTTATATAGAAATGGGACATTCAATATTGTTATAACTGTCGCTGCTGATTAGACACACTAGTTTGCCAAGACAAGTTTTCTTACAAGACATTTCTTTTCGCGCAATAGAGATTATTTCCCGTTAATCTTAATTAATGTGTATTGATAATAGGACCAATTTAGTATCTCTCAGAGCATTCATAATTTTAACAGGTAACATTCAAGTAAGTACAGCTTGTCTATAAAGTCATGAAATTAATGTTTGAGGAACTAACATTATTCAAAAGTAAGGCAACACTAAATCATGGTACATCAAATGTCATCGGCTGTCATCAACTTGTTATTTATCTTGATAACTTTTGCATTTTTTAATGTTTTTCAAATCTACGTCGACAAAACTTCGAAAAAACGTGTTAAATATGAGGAAAACAAATAGGAGTGGAGCTCGGGAAATTATTTCAAAGTATATCAGCGATGTTTGTTATAACACCAAGCTGACCAAATTTTATCAAATTTGGATGATATTTATACTCGAACAGCAGCTATAACAGGTATGTAATCGTGTTATTGTTTGTTTTTTATCTACCAGAAGTCACAAATTTACTAAATATACGATTTTATGACTAAAATAAGCATTGTTTACATTGCGCATTTATAGGTTAGATTGCAAATGTAAGTAGCTCATATTGTAGTGCGACGTTAACTTTTGATACTTTTGGGTAATTAAATTTACAGGTGATTTTAAATATAAGTTTTAACATGTTTGAAATAAAAACAGTGCTATGTATTTTCTGTTAGATATTACATCTTTTTTTAAATCTTTCTTTCAGGAAAATCTGAGAGTACAGTGAGGCGTATTGTAGATGAAGGCAAACACAGATCAGGCCGTCCTAAGAAAGAAATGGATGACTTCAACATAAAATTTCGCAAAAACAGATCTGGATTTTAAATGTAGCCTAGAAGTCCTGCGTAAAATTTTGAAATCGATTGGATTTTCTTACAAGAAGATCAAAATAACAGAAAGGCTCTAATCGAACAACATATTGCAGCAAAACGGGCAAGAGAAAATGGGCATACAGTGGTACAAAAGTTAAAATATAACATTAATAAAAAATATGTACGAACATTTTTCTTTTATTTACTCATTTTTATTTCAATGAAGGTCGGAAGGAAAACATCGTGAGGAAATCTGGACTTATAATTATTATAAATCTGAAATCGCCAACCCGTCTTGAGCATGCGTGGTGATCAGTGCTCGTGCCGTCTCTGTTGAGAAGAGGCCTTTGCCCAGCAGTGGGACAGTAATAGGCTGGTATTATCATTAATAATGAAGGTCGCATCTTTGTTTATGGTTTCTGTATTTTTTTTAAATAAGATAACAGATTTTAATTAAAACCAGATTTGCTTCTAGTACAAAATAATGTGATAGTATCAAAACCATTTTAGTCACACTATACAGGGTTGCTATGTGCACGAGTCTTCACGACCGCAGCGCCCTCATTTATTTTCATGACTTTATAGACAGGCTGTATAAGCGCAGCTCTTCCTAACCTCTTGGAGATTACAAGCATGATCTTTCTTACATCTACCAAAAGGGTACTAAAACACTTTAAATTTCAAGAACCCTATCTCAAAAATCCTACTATAAATCTCAACCAAATCAATAAATCATGTAAAAAAAACACACTTTTCACACTGTAAAATACGAAAAACAAGTTTTCCCTGACCAGTAGCGAGTTGGCGTTATAATTCACGTCCGTTCCTTAATACTAGATGGCTGTAAATCATCGCGTGGCACATCTGCCGGCGAAATAGAAAAATAACAATAAATAAAGAAAATAGTACCGAACGCGACACACGGGTTACTACAGACTGATATTTTGTTGCAGACGTTATTTGTTTGTGTGTTCTGGTAAGATGTTTTCGAGGATTTTGCTGAAAGGAAAATGTTTTGTGTGCATCTGGATGATCTATAAGGGAAAAGCGCACGTTATTTGATTGCAAATAGGTTTTTAATATTATGATTGCATTGTTTTGTACAGACAGCACATCAAAAGCTTCCAAAACTACCAATTTTCTCAATCAACCTTGGAAAGAGTACTTTAGTGCTAAAAAAGGAAAATGGTACCTACATAAAGGAAATAGTACCGAGCGCGACACACGGGTTACTACAGACTGATATTTTGTTGCAGACGTTATTTTGTTTGTGTGTTATGGTAAGATGTTTTCGTAGATTTGGTAGAAAGGAGAAAGTTTTGTGTGCATCTGGATGGTTTTTATTAAAAAGTGCACATTATTTGATTGCAAATAGGTTTTTAATGATAAATGGTGATTTTTCATGATGAAATGTACATTTGCATAGTTTTGTACAGACGCCAGAACATCAAGCTCCCGAAAGTGTAAAATTTTCCCAATCTGATGCTTTTGCGCTCAAGTTGGAAACCTAGTAAAGAAAATTGACAGATTTTAGTATCTTGATATGCTGGTGGCGTCTGTACAACACTAACACGTCTTTTTATAAACTAGATGTTGTCGGTGATTCCTATCACAATAGTGTGACAAGAATCACTGAAATAAACTTGAGAGGTTTGTTTCATTAGCTTTTAATTAAGCATTTAAACACGTAAGTACGTCTAGTAGGTACCTTTCTCGAGTTATTTTAATGAAATTAATCATCGTATTAGGGGACGGCTAAGAACAAACTAAACCAACTTACTTCACTGCAGTCAACCTTAATACCCGTATCAACAAAAGTAAATAACAAAACTGCCTTAAGAAAAACGTATCCCCTTATAATCCTTGCCCGGATCTTGCCCGCTCAATAAGCTAACCCTTCCGCTAATCCGGGCAATAATGAACTGCGTGCTTGCCCGGCATTGCCCGGTGCCGACAATACCGGGCATAATTAAATAGAAGCCGGCTTATTAATATGTTAAAGACTTTTGTATGGAACTCGTGATGTGTTTGATGATGCGATTGGATTGTGTGTGAATGAAGAAATTAAGTGCTATTATTGAATGGAAATTGAGTTATTAGAAGGTCGTTAGTTTCTTGCCGTGTGAGCAGTGTTGGTAGACTGAGGTGATTGGTTATTATTTCGTTTAATTAAGATATTAGCTGATGCTTTATTTGGGCACTTTTATTGTACTAGTAGAAGGTACATAATATGAAGTAATTCATCCCGACAAACCAGATGTTGATTTGTTATTTTTTTTCTTTTTTCATGTAATTCACACAAATTCTTTCCACATCTTACTCATAGGTACATCATCTTCCTGCCCTTGTCTCATGTTTCTTGGGGTCTGTGCAACACTTTTTTCTTTATCAGTTATTTCTTTGTCTTTCCTCCCACAATGCCTCCATCGTTTTCATTGGCGTCTTCTTCCTCTCCATTTATAGTTTTACTTATACCTTGTACGATATTTAATTAAAATAAAGAAACATATTAATTTGCTGACCCACACTGGAAGGAACTAAAAGAAAACAATTCACAAAGAATCATAATCATAACTTTTACCGACACAAAAGTACCACTAAACGAACACACCATTACTTTCGATCTATAATAGTCACCGTCGCCATTTTTGTCCGTCCCTCAGCCGGTGCATCACAATCATCACCCAGCTATTCTATATTGACACTACGTGTTCCGAATCCCGGATCGTTTTCCGGGATTTTGTAGCTATTTTTATTTGGTATCGACCGTTTTCGGACTGTCGGGCCTTTTGGACCCCGCGTCGCGAATGAAGGGTTGGCCGGCCGTGTAATTGGCTAGTTACAATTCATTATTGTTTCGGAATTGTGATTTTTTTTATATTTTCGGGTAGTTGGGTGGACAGATTTTTCGATTTAGTTTTCGTGAATGGTTTGTCTGTGGTTTTGAATCGTGGGGATTCTTGTGATTGATTTTTATTACTTTTAGGGATTTCAGATTGAATGGTCGAATTTATTAAGACTACACTTTTACTTGAAACTTTGTAGATAGCCAGTCGTTCAACATAAAATACCGGCTGAATAGGAAACCTATCCAAACACGTTTGAGATAAAGCTTGATAAGTACTGGGAAGATCTTCTTGAAATTTGTGACTCTTATTTGACATAATTACTCAATTACTTAACCAGGTGCCCTTCTTCTTCAATCAATTGAATAAACTTCCACTGCAAACTAAACTTTTCTCAAAACCGCTCTATCGCTGTCAAATAAAGAGGTTCAGACACAAAGGGCGGTAATTCTTCATTAGAGGTCCCAAGTCCCGGTCAAGTGGCGCCCCCTAGGGGTTGGTAATCAACGCTTCTAACTTGTGTTATTTTTGAGGGAGGCTGTAAGGCATTTGGATATTAGTTATAGGTAGTTTTATCTATACAAGAAGAAGAAAGAAAGAAAAATAAAACTTGTCCAAGATCGGACGTATAAAGATAAGGATTAGCTTTGAGTAAACGTTTAAAACTCTTATAATCTTATAATGGAAAGCTAAAATAATTAAATAACAAAAACAGCAAGTATGATTTTTTAAAATAAAATTCTTCAGCGATTTTTGCAATATTTAACATAATAATACATCACTCATATATTTCAGCTCTAATATTGCTGCATTAAGACAGAATAAAAGAGACATAATCACATTTTTTCCCGAAAATTTCAAAGCCTAACTTAATTACATTTTTATTCAAAGAAAAACCGAGAAAAAAGTCCATCTTTTCAAGTCCTTACGACCCCTACAATATTAGTCCGAGTTTTATTTAATTTTGGCTCTATGCTAACACTCCAGTGTCAATGTTGGTGGTCGACCGCACATGTCCAAACGGGCAAATACGACCAAATAAGACCAAATTATTGCTCTCGCCGTCGATAAATATAGCCATGAGCATTTGCGGGTTAGAATTTGCACCGTGACGAATTTATTAGAGTGCAGTTTGGGGTTTTATTGGTGTTAGATGAACGAGATTTTTTTTGGGGTTGCAATGATGGAAACTTATTAGATCGATAGCTTTTTATAGAATAACTGAAGTTTAATGTCTCAGTTCTTCTTCTTTACGTGTTGATGAAACTCAAATTGTGTTAGATTAGTATTTGCTTCAATTAAATCCTGAACGGTGAAAGTGGTTGCGCAGGATGGGCAGAACCGCAGGTGGAGCATATCATACAGAGTTTTGAGTATGAGTTTTCTTTTGAATCTAAAATTGGAAACTGAGACATGTTCGCATTGTCCCCACAATGCAGTGAAACCATTGTTAACATCACTTAGGTAAGCAAATAAATAAAATTCGCATGTTACGCATCGGTGTGAAAACGCCCACGTCTTTATTTCGTGTCAAATCGATAGCTTGTAAGTGTTGACCATCTTAGGGGTGCTTATTAAATTTACCCGACTGGACGCTGCGTTTTACTGAATTAGTAAGGGGTGTATTGTTTTGTTTTCGTAAAAATTTAGTTTTATTGTTGGAACAATTTCTGGCCAAATTCTGCAAATAAGTATATAAGTTTGTCATTAACACTGAAAGTGGAATATTTACAATGTTTGCTATTTGTTTTGAGTAACAAACTGTCTCTCTGACCTCCACAGTCCAGTTAGTACCGGATACTACGATATTATACCCCTTGTTGTTAGCAAGGCTCGGAAACCGGTTACGGTCATTGACCTCAAACCGAAATCGATTTTGGTTAAAGGTTGCACTTTACCGGTTTTAACCGGTTTATGTGTCTAACCGTTTTTTCACGAATTTAGGTTTTGATTATGGAAATAAACCGGTTAAAACCAAGTTTGATCGGGGCCCCGCCAAGTCGAAATACGAATCTACCCACACCATTCATGTTCTCCGGTTTTATTTTACCCATAATGTGATTAGAAGTGTTAAAAAAATTGACGAAAAAAATAACGAATTACTGAATTAACCGGTTAATACGGTTTCAAAATCGTGTTTGGTTATATAACCGGTAATCTTTATCATTTGGGTTACAAAAAACAGTTAACTTGTTTAACCGGTAAATGGAGAAACGATATATTTACCGGTATTTAACCGAAATTAATCGCTCTTTTTGAACCGGTTCCGAGCGCTGGTTGTTACTGTTGTTAGACTTCCGGGCCACTGACTGCCTAACACTTACGACTAGTTAAGGTCTACAAATGACAGCCGGCACTACTTAATGGCTTAGCGTGCTTTCCGAGGCGAGGAGGAAACTGAGTGTGTAATGGGTGGTGACCTATCCAAAGACCAACCTAGGCTAGTGCAGCTTAACCTGAAGATCAACCCGATTGACTGTTATTATCTAGCCATGAGCTCCTCTGATATCGTGAGGAAACCGGTGTCTCAGAACCAAACAATTCGAAGACATGTGACATTTACCAACCCGCACTGGACCCGCGTGGTAGCCCAACCCTCTCCTAGAGAGGAGGCCTGAGTCCCTGCAATAGGAACATAATAAAATATTAGGCTGATGATGAAGATGAGTTCCTCCTGGAAGATGTAGCCTCATACTATTCTAATATTTTATATCTAATGGGTTCAGAGGTACATAATAATGCTCTGATTGATCTCAGAAAAATGGCAGCAGACATACTTAAGACCCTCTGTACATTATCGAAAAAAAACCAGCGTTAAAACCACATAACCTAACTTTATTAACTGTTAATGCCCTTACAAATTACGGTCGTGATGGCGACAATATCTGACTTAAGGGCAAGTCGGTATAATGAGAAAATTATACGAAGTCTTAGGCGGCGTTAATAAAAATTTGTTCGCTAGGGGTTGATGAAGCTAAATAAATGGTGGCAACTGTATAGGGTTTAGGTGCTAAAGTAGATTTATTTCTAGAAGATTCTTTATATTTTATTGTATTCGGGAAATTTACAGCTATTAAGTACAAATAGTGTTCTTAAACAATATGCATTTGAATGCCATTTACCTGCAAGTTATCACATATACTCGTACACACGAAACAAAAAAATAAACAACAAAATAGCTAGGTATAAAATTAATTAGGGAACAAAGTAACACGATCGATTAATACAAACCAAAAATCAACAATTACTTACATCAATATTTTTTGACCTAATGATTGGTTGGATTGTGAGAAAAAAATATACTGGCGCACACTAATAAGTTTGTGACAAAAAAATAATAACATATTAGGCTTGTTGGTGTTGTTCCTGCTATAGACTATAATCCACCTTGACTACCTTGTGTACGTTGTGACCTGCAATAGGTTATGCACTATGATGTCTATAATACAAGTATTTTTTAGTAGCAGCCCCGTGGCTGCTATTGAGAAATACTTGTCAAAATCAAGACTAGACGTAGTCTTGATTTGTGCCCGGTTGATGAAAATAGTTTCACCCCCTATGACATGGGACTTAAACATAACTGGCAAAATGTGGGTGTATCATTAGGTACACCTATACCTACCCCTTAGAGGATTACAGGCGTGATGTTATGTTATGTTTCTTCAAAAAAGTTCAACCATATGATTCTCTAAATGGACGATAAAAACAATTTTAACTTAGTAATACTATTTTTTTTTTTTTATTTTTGTTAGCCTATATTTTCCCACTGCTGGGCAAAGGCCTCCCCAATAGTCTTCCACTCTTCTCTCCGTGCGGCTTTCTCCGGCCAGTCTTGTATAAAAGCATCCAAATCGTCACGCCAGCGTTTTCTAGGCCTCCCTCGGCGACGACACCCGTCCTCTGGCACCCACTGCGTGACGACCCTAGCCCATCGGTCCTGATGCATTCTGCAGACATGGCCCGCCCAATTCCACTTTAATCCAGCAGTCTTGTTAACCACATCAGCGATTCCTGTTTTTGCGCGTATTGTGGTATTTCGAATTCGGTCGCTGAGCTTGATACCCAATACGCTACGTTCCATCGCTCTTTGGCAAACCTTGAGTTTGGACTTTTGTGACTCGGTCAGGGACCAAGTTTGCGCACCGTAGGTCAGGATGGGCAGAATGCACATGTCGATGAGTTTACGCTTCAGGGATAGAGGTAAGTCGCCCTTCATTAGCGACTTCATGGACCAGTAGCTCTTCCAGGCATTCTCGACTCGGCGGTCGATTTCTCTGTCTTGCCTGTTTTCGAAGGAGACTAACTGGCCCAAATAAATGTACTCATCGACGTAGTGGATTTCTTGCCCATCTAACTCAATCCTACTTTTTGTGCTATTGGTCATCACTTTAGTCTTTGACCGATTCATCATTAGTCCAACCTCAAGGCTTGCTGTGCTCAGGTCTTGGAGCATCTGTTGTAACTCGGCAGCAGTCGGTGCAAATAAGATGATATCATCAGCGAAACGAAGGTTGGTGAGTTTTTTGCAACCGACTGTTATGCCATTACTGGACCATAGGTCTGATAGGTTCTTGAATACTTCCTCAAGGGTGCTTGTAAACAATATGGGGGAATACTAATAATAATAATAATAATTCTTTATTTGTATAAAATGCAGGTGTTACAATAATGGTGTTCGATTCAGGTATATTCCCAGTACATTCTGCCTGTTGGCATACAAATACATAGTATGATAATAATATAATAGTATTAGGTATAATATAGCTTGTTTATTATCCAACAGTACAAACTATATAAATATAATAATAATCACACTTCACACTAATATCCTTACATAGGATAAAACAAAGTCGCTATTTTTGTCTGTTTGTCTGTATGCTTAAATCTTTAAAACTACGCAACGGATTTTGATGCGGTTTTTTTAATAGATAGAGTGATTCAAGAGGAAGGTTTTAGTATATAATTTGAGCGACATCCACGCGGGTGAAGCCGCGGGCATCAGCTTTAAGTATAAAGGCGAAAGTTTGTGAGTGAGTATGTTTGTTACTTTTTCACGTCTAAACGGCTGGAGCGATTTTAATAAAATTTGGTATGGAGTTAGCTGACACCCTGGATCAGGGATGCACAGACTTATTGAGACCAAGGGCCGCTTGGGCAAATGATGAACCAATGGCGGGCCACCAGCACAAACTATAATATCTAATTTGGCCGCCCCCTTTATTTTCGATGTTAGTCAAGAAAGCTAGCACAAAGTCAAGTTTTATATTATTTGAAAATGTTACACTGCGCACGTGAGCACGTCGCGGCCATTTTGAAATTACATTTCGTTTCAACAATTCATAGACATAGATTTTTTTTTTTACGAAATATGCATGAAGCTTCAAACAAGGTGGCACTAAAATGCAAGAGCGAGCGGAGCGAGCTCGAAAATTTTTGGCTTTCATTTAGGAAAGGTATATAAATTGTTTAATTTTTATTATATTATTAAAATATTGCATATTTTACTTACTTTTACTAGTAACGTATTCAAATATTGGACACTCGGAAAACGTGGCAGTAAAAACGAGCGTAGCGAGCTAGAAAATTTTAGTGGCATTCGGCAGACGAAAATATTTACGTAGGGCTAGTTCGAAAAGCCACCCCAGGGCAGCGGCTTAAAGTAAGGATAATACACCACTGCTTGGTTGTCCTTATTTTTGCAACATAGCCCCGATTACAATTAAATAGTCATTATGTGATTTTATAACCATGACTTGATCTGTAAGGCCTACTAAAAACGCCAAATCACACAACCAATAAGAATTTTTGAGTTGTACGAACATTTCTGAGTATGCATCATGCACCTGCACAGCGAGCCCGTTTAGTAACGCGCGTGATGCAAATTACCTAATACTCGTATTACCTCAGTTATATCACAGATATTATAATACTTCGTACAGATACCCAATCCCATACAAAGAAATGACACCTCCCTAAGTCATCTTATTGCTCGTTTTATTTTCTTTCCTCCATTATTTCAACAGATGGCAGCACCAGCGTCGCACTAATTGCCACAGACTGGAGTTTTACAACGCCATCTAGGAGTTCACGTTTCGTGTTATGTAGTTCCGGAACTTTCAGGTTCAGTAAAATGAGAAAAATATGTAATTATTTCGCTTAGAAATTTTAAAAGATGTGTTATATTTCTATAAACAGTAATACATATGCTTTTTAATGTTTAAATTTAATTAAAATTATACGACAGTTACGACTATTGTATGTGACAAATTGAGTAAAACGCCATCTATTGCAAACAGCTCTAGAGAAAATGATTTACAGATGGCTTACTTTTGACAACTTTATCAATCTATGGGTACGAATTGAAGTAAAAGTCCTCCTTTAACCTTTTTTGTTGAAATAACGTGATAAATGAGTGTAAATAGATAAATAAGCGTTAAACATGGAACTTTTGATTTTTGCAAATCTTATTTCGGCCGAAATCTACCGTTTAACGCATTTAAGCGATTGTTAATTTCATTACTGCTACCTATGCTGCCATCTATTGTGTTTTTTTCAAGACTAATTATAATTTGTTCGAGTTGAGTCCCCATGGTTATATTTTCCTTCAAATACACGAGGGAATATTTTTGCTGGCGGGCCACTGGCATAGTACCGGGGCGGGCCCCGGTCTGTGCATCCCTGCCTGGATTAACACATAGGATAGTTTTTATCCCGATTTTATGTTCCTATAATTCGAATTATATACTTTGTTTGTAATTCTGATTAAAATGTTCCTGTTTGTCTTTTCTACACACTGTGTCTACGTGTCTAATCCAACTTTCCTCTCGCAGGTCTGCTGGAAGAAATTTCACATGAAATAAGCAGTACCTTTGTGCTCTTCTATTTTTTTATGTTTTTATCCTTTTTTGTATTTTGTGTGTACATAAATAAATAAATAAATAAATAAATAATTTTCGAGTTGTAGCGGGTGAAGCCGCTGGCTGCAGCTAGTACTACTATAATACTCTCAAACTAATATTTTCACATGGTCAGATTTAGCCGGTGGGACATATTTAACCCTGCGATGCCGAGATAGCCTCCGCGTGTTCTTTATTACGATTTAATTCAACAAAACTGACTCGAGCCCGCTTTGATATGCCGACTTGCATGACTGTAGGGTGACTAGATGTCTAGGTACCTATACCTAGCGAGAATAGACTGAATTATTTTTAGGCTGTAGCAGTTTTTTTTTTATAAATAATGATAGAAGGTCGTGTTTTGAAAGTGTTAGACAAAAATAGCGTCATCATCATCATTTCAACCAAAAGACGTCCACTGCTGGACATAGGCCTCACCCGGGTGTCGCCACATTGACCGGTGAAAAATAGCGTGGTTTTATATAATAATGCGGTTTTAGGAATGACTTATTAACTTGTATATTTTTAATTTGAATTTTACATTTTTTATTTATATTTTTATTGACTTTTTGTATTTTAATTTGTTATAACAAATTAAGCAAGAACATTCCATTTAGATACTTAATTTTAATACTAAATAATTGTATCTTTATAACAATCAAGATGAACAATATCTTATAAATACTTTTCTACAAAATCCACTTTATAAGTTCGGAATCTTTTCAGCTATTGCAGCTTTTTATAAAAATCAGTTAAATGATTCACTTTTTATTCAAATAAAAATTACACCACACAATAACCATGACATTTTAATCCAAAACAGATAAACGAATCCGATACTCCATATCACATTTTCATTCATAAAAACCACTTCATAAACATGGCACTATCTGTCCCATACATAGTACATTATTCCAAAAGCCCCTATCTTACGGTAGGCCCCGGTAGCTTTGAAACATAAGACGGGACAGTCCGCTGAAAGCGTTGAGTTATGGTCACCCTACAGCTGTATAAAGTTGTAGCGGAATAGTTTTTTGTTTTTGTTGTTCAAAAGTTAAGTTACGATCGTTGGATATGACAACGATATTATTTTATTGTTTTTTGTGTAGTTTAATACGGGATATGTACAAAGGAAATGGGTTTTAAACAATTATTTTAAGTTGGATTTTAAAACGTTAAAAAAAGTTTAAACTTCTTACTAGCGTGTTCATGGCAATTTAAACTGAACCGTCCCATTTGGCGACGAATTGGACACTTTCAAGTGTCGAAGTGGAAACGTAGGTACTTATAAGTACCTACTACTTATAAGTCAACTATCAAACATGTTAACGATCAGATTCATTCATAGTTCGGTAAATGCTTTCCCATTATCGACCCTATGGGTTTTTACCGTTTTACTTTGTTGCATCTTGTCAAATGATTCATGTCATGATTCTACGGAAAATAGGGTTCGTTTTCCTTTTGAGATCCGGAACACTAAAATACTAAGGACGTATTCTTATAGCAGACATGTTGAAGAATCTTCAAACTATAGAAAGGATTAAATTCTTCATTATTAATTTACATTGCCTTCGCACTAAGCGCCATTTTCCATACCAACACCACAAACTTACACCAATACCTAAGAAAATCCATTAATTTGCGGTAACACTTCGTGCGTGCGCAATAAAGTGCGCATACGCCGACAGATAATTCAGCCAGTCACGACTGCCATGTTTCCGCTACAGGTATATATTACAATGAGTATCTTTACCCGTCAATCATTGGCGACAAATTACATAATGTAGCGTGTCGTTTTTACATATTTCTTGAGAAAGGGGGGGGAGGCAATTATGATTGCCTTGTGTATGAATTTGTAGCCGTAAAGTGCAAGCTAGGTCTACTTGAAAAACTATCAACTCTTCTTTTCGTTTATTCATTTGGAATAGGTACCTACATACCTATCTTTTATTTCTGTGAGGATCTAAAAGTTTTCTGAAAAGTTAAAATCGTTAGTCCCTAGTTCAGTCCAATTCATAATAGGATTATGCCACCTTACTGTTACTCTTAGTATGTGTCATCTCACCGGTTGGCAAAGGCCTCCCCCCATACCGGGTGGTATGGGGGAGGTAGACAAAATTAGGCACGTAAAAATAGATAATACTACCGGAACATTGGGTCCATTGAGTATATAATAAGGTCCCATTAAAATAGGTGGACAAATTTTAACACAGCGTTCAGTAGGTCTAACCAAAGATATCTAAACAAAAAAAAACATTAAATAAAGTGTTTTTTTTTTTAAATTAAAATAATAAATTGCCGGCACTCTAGAACAAACTCATCCTTTATGAGTAGGTACTTAAATGCGTTTTTCTTATTATTATTTTTACCATCGTCCTTATTTTGGTGGTCAGAATGATTTCTGAAATTTTGTCCACCTATTTTAATGGGACCTTATATTGCTGAAACTTTCTACTAGTACCTACACCACAACAACTTTCTAGGTGTAATTCATTACAGTTCATGATCACGCTTAACATTCTCCAAAGACAAAAAAACAACCCCTATTCAAATCAAAGACAGGATTCGCAATGCAAATAATGTAACGACACACGACTAATTCAAAATTACGAAAAAAATAACAACATACAAAATTACTTCATTGGCTACTCACGAATCACGTTGAACACCAAAAATTTTACACACTAGCCTTACCTTACGCAATACAAACTTGCGACAATTTCCACAGCACCTTTGAACTGAGTTGTCACAGAATAAAACAGATTCAGAAGATCCGCCCCATAGGATGATAGAAAACAGGTACACGAACGTACATACCTACACATAGACGCGTACGTAAGGTTAGAAGTGTTCAAATGGGTCAGAGCCCATTCGTCCCCTAAGATTCGCACCCTGTGCCCACTCGTCCCCTAGAACTTTTGAGGGGCCCATTCGTCCCCTGAAGAATATTTATTTTTATTAATTCTTCTAATATAAGTAGGTGTACTTACGTGAGTTTTTGCTAGTTGTATGATGGTGGTCTTCAGTCATATTCATAATTCTTCTGGCCTTGTTTTTTTTCTTCCATACTTCTCTATCAAACTAGTAATATCATCTTTCACACCAACTTTCCAACCAACGTTTCTTTAGTCATCCCTGACTCTTACAGCCGAAGACACTTCATACTCACTGCTTCGCATCATGCTCATACAATGACAACCAATTACTGCACAAGTTTTCAGTCACCGATGCCACTTTCAACATTTCAGTCACTACCTTTTCTACACTTATTTCTTATTCGGAAGCTGGCCTTCTGTATCCATCTACTCTCTGTTCGCAGTAAGCGGTCGTGTCTGTCCGTCTGTCTGTATGTCCGCCGACGTCACGAAGTTCGGTCACGACCGGGTACGCGTGTCCTTGCGCGGACGGGCAGAACACATTGTCGAGATGATCACCACTTTCGTTTGGTGGTTAGAAGTTTGAGGATTTCATAATGTCTTGTTTAGATATAGCATCAACATCTACGATTAAGTTTCAGACATTACTTCGACTTCTACTGTCTGCTAAGAAATACAGCTACTTAAGAACTGTTATCATACACCTCTACATTTCATGTTCACAGAACCATTTTCATTAATAAAATTTATTTATTACTGCTTCAAAGAAGTTACGTGAATTAGTTTGTTGATATTTTTCTAGGAGTCCATCCAGTGCTTTGGAGTTGTAGCAGTTTATAAAAGCCTCAGAAAAATGTTCCGTAACTTTGAGTCACTGATTTTCATAGTCGTAGATTATCAAGTAGTAAGTTCCTGCACCAAGCATGTTTCACTTTCAATATCAAACTCTGTCAAGTTTGCTATAAGAACTTAATTCTATTGCAACAACATTTGCTCACGCAGTGTCCATTTAACAGAAACCACACAACGCATTGTCAGTATCTTTATTTTGTAATTCGTCACACTTTTTGACTGAGTCATTGCGTCTAGACCAACAGTGTTCTTTTTTGTCCTAGATTTCGGTATACTAGTTACATATTAGACTATTAGGATAGATTTCACTTAGCTTACGCCCGAATACTCGAACGTCACTCAATTATAAGTAGCCCTCAAAACTCGTGCTATCTCTGTCACTCTGCGTTAAAGTAACAAAGACAGCACGAGATTTAAGTGCAACTTAAAATTGAGTGACGTTCGAGTATTCGGGCGTTAGAGATTTTTTTCTTTTTGATACCAAAAGTCTGTAAAGGGTCTTATCATTATTGATTGATTCAAATTGCTACTTGCTGCAACTGTAATTTGCTGACCAATTTGCAATCAATTACTGGTCTAAGGCTTCAAATTAGAAACTTCACCACTCATTGTATTGATCGAGATCAAGAAGATAATAGTCAAGAAGATAATAGTCAAGTTTTTGCACTGACATGAGTAAACGGCTAGGAACTTGAGAAAGGGGGTATCTACTAAGATGACAACTAATAGAAAAGTTTGAAAGAAGAAGGTCCAAAATAAATTGGGATAACAGCATAACACGTGTTTCGTATTTGTAAAACATTTTGTAGCTGCCTCTCTTTGTTACTAAGAACTGCTTACGTACTTGGTTACAGTTCAATCTAATTCAAGTATAATATATTTTAAAAGTATCAAAGTACTAACTGAGAGACCTATACATATAGCAGTGGGTGAAGTCGGGCTGTTGATGATGATGATTGAAGTATCAACTGTAGTGATCGACAATATTCACAACATCAACGCGACAATAAAAGCCTTAGTTACCGAAATAGCCGACACTCTATCATTCCCCAATGATTCACCAGCTCAATAACCTCAAGACAATACCACAAATGACTCAAAACTCAACTTTACAATAATTTTACATCTTCATTTCATCCAGTTTAAGTTTAAAGCGGATGATCGTAATAAAACAGACGTAGACGTCATCGTAAAGAAGTCGCAAGCGCAACCTGACACCGTTGATACGATCGCAGGGACACAGGCAACAGTAGCTACAGAATTATTGTGGTCTGGAGACTTGTCTGAGGATAGTGTAGTAACTACTGGGCTAGATTTAGCTCAGGTTTTGATATAGATGGGTAAATTGAAATACGAGTCCATAGACATTAAAAACTCTAGTATGATTCTTAAATATTTGTTTCTTTTAAGCACTAACAGTAGTTACGATAATATTGCGGAATAGAACCTTATCCGGAGATTTTGTATTAGATACTGGACTAGATTTAAAAATGATGGATGGTTCTGATCGAAAATACTGATTCGTCAGACTACTGAGTATTCAGTTACAATGCAACTTGTTAGAGTGGACGCCGGTGCCAACATAGTTGGGAAAAGGCTAGGCAGATGAGGATAATGGAAGGTTTTGATTGAAAAAGATGAGTTACCAGAAAAGACTAAAATAACTAAGGAATTATCGTATTATGGAAGTTCGTATAATGATGTTATATAAACTACTGGGCTAGATTTCGTTCAGATTTTGAGACGGACGATAATAGTTGTTTCGCTTGTAATATTAGGTAAGTAAAAAAACATGTTTAAAACAAAAAAGGTGCAGACCTCTTTGATTAGAAAGATCGGATAACGTTAACCAAGGTGTATTTTTAGTTGATCCAGATTTAAGTCATGGCACTTGACTGATAAAAACAGCTATTCTATTTTGAGTATTAATTGGTTCATAAAAAGCGCTAAAACTTGCATCGTCATGACAGACAGTAGTAGCTCATGTCAGGTAAACAATAGGTGGCTTTGCTATTGTTTTTTTAAGCCAGATAACTTGAGTAGTCCAACTTACTTTTTTATATCTGAAACAGGTCCCAAAATAGGTAACAGATATTTTAGGATTTAACAAATCGACCAAAAGAACGGTCGGAGACGGAGGTCTATGACCATCAGTAGCGTAGTTTTAAACTTTTAGTAGCTCAATCTGCTTCTGGGTCTAACTTCCTGTGTTACCACATCGTAGGGTAAATGTTCCTACATAGGATTTATTTGTCGACTTCATCATTGATGTTCTTCATCCTGATAATTCTATCCCATTTATTATTTTTAAATATTATAGGGTTTTTGAAACTCCTTAGGGTGTCGATGGCAATATATATCACGTCGAACCAGAACTTGGCAACAAGCTATCGTTAGCATCCAAATCCTAAGCCATGCAAGAATAAGGGCACGCAGGACCTGGTACCAAGTGTCCCATCGTTTGTGGAACAGCACCACATCTGTATTCTAAAGCCGAAACAAATAATATACTAACTACAAACACAACTAAACGTTTTTTCATAATTGTTGCAGGTGCACAAAACAGACGAACGGCGATAGGGCTGGCCATGGAATTGTTCGAACAGCACCAAGGAACACATATATTACAGGTAAATACGAATATATTATAGTTGTATCGTTATCTGAGGCAACGGAACTGCCTATCACTCGCTTAACATTAGTGGCAAACGTGGTAAGTAACAAGAACGGTTATGAACCGTAAACATTTCTGTGGTTTTGAATTTAAATTAAATTTTCATAACTTCAATACTTCAAAGGCTGTATAAGATGATATTACAAATACCCTTAATGAAAATAGAATTGCTGATAGTCAAAGGAATCCCTAATTTCCCTTTCTAATTTTGTTTAGATTGTTATTTTAGCAGCTTTAGCACGTTTTAAAATAAATAAATAAAATAAAAATAACCTTTGTTTACTCTGACCTAAATAAGTAGTAACATTAACTTAAAACTAGTATCTAATAACATTTTCTTCTAACTAATTTATAATCCTTTATTGCTCATTATATCAGCTACCAGGTCAGGCTGTCTTGCGACATAGGCCTCCTCTATTTCCCTCCAATTATTTCTATCCAGGGCAGTTCTTCGCCAATCTTTTGGCAGATCATCCTCCCATCTTTTTGTTTGCCTTCCTCTGCGTCTTTTCCCATTTCTTGGGTACCATTCTGTTGGGATGCACGTTTTAGCAGTATTGAAAATTAGATTGATTTAGTACCTAAATGGTTATGATTACGGTAATCCTAGTGACAACGTAGAATCTCAATGTTATAAAAATAATAAAGCTCAACAAGATCATATAGTAGAAACTTTTACTCAAGCTAAAACAACAAATAATACAAACATCTACAGCCGGTAATGATACTGATAACAATGACGAACAAAACTCATTATAGAACTTAATATTATTTTGACAGCTGTTACCAATGCAACAAACTTAGTCATCACGACCTTGCTATAGAAATCACTTACATAAAACCATCTATAAAAGATAAAAGAGTTCACAAATCTACAACTCTTTCGTCATAGTATGAAAAAATAGTTCAAAAGCCTCAACATATTCAAAGTTGACTTTCCATTGAGCAATTTCTTGGCCGACTTAACGCTTTTTTACTAACAAAACATACAATGGAAAGTATACAATAGACACTGCAACACACGAGACAGCAAATTTGAAAAAAAAACTCAATTTAATATTTCACAGATTTCTCGAAATTTCATAACAGAATTTAATTGAACATATACTTTGTCGCAAGCCGAGAGGGTTAAGCAAAAAAACTTGGTCAAGATCGAATAGATTACAATACATCACGTTCCGTATACAAATATCGAAGTGCATAATGATAATTTGAGTGTCACAGTTGTGGTAAAAAAAACATTTTGATAGAGTTGGGAGATTAAAACTTATATCAACATCTTCCTGCTCTTTTCTTATGTTATTTGGGGTCGGTGCAACACGTTTCTTTATTTCAGTCTTTACGCCTTTTTCCTTCATATACTTAATTCCTCCCATATTTATTATTCACCTTTTTTTTGCTCTTCCTCTCCCACTCCATAAAGATGAAGAATTAACTGCATAAATAGGGCAAACCTTTATGAGGAATAGATAATTCCTCACCTGGAGATGCTCTCAAATTATAGATGATCTAAATCTCACTTAATGTAATTTTAACAAAGTAAGGTCTTTAGGCAATGTACCTCCTTTGTCGTTCGGGTTTTCTCTTGTAACACTGAACTCTAAAAAGTCAATTCTACCTATTCTATCACGTAAATTATCATTTTGCAATCGATTCTGTGTCATTATAATATTGTGGGCAGTGCGGTTTCTACTCCCAGCTGTAAAATAGCATTGTACGTGATGCCTTGTATATTTTTTTCTACATTATGTAGAAAATCAACCATTTTGCGGGACTATTTGTACGTTTTTATGAAAAAAATTAAGGACGGACATGAAGGAACTTTGGGTTTCTAACATGTTTTGTTGCAAAACTTCGAAATTGTTTGTACCCATTGTGTTTGGTTTCGTGATTGTTTGCTGTTTGTAGTTTAATGTTTGTTGAGGAGTGCTTTAGGTCAATTAGGGTTGACCAATTGTAATCAATCAAGATGCCTAGTATTTTCCAAACTATTGTTGGGGTCGGTTTTCAGTCTAACTATGTGCAGCTGAATATCAGTATTTTACATGGAATGAAGGCTTCTTTGTCCTCTTTAACGCAGTTAGTACTGGGTTACACGATACATCTAGATTGAGTTTTAGAGAATTTGTTTGATAGTTTGTTGTATCAATTGCCCGCACGGAACAAATATTTGTATGACCTACAGATAGTTGTTTCGGGTCTGGGTGTGTTTGTGTATGTGAGTTTAAATGTTTGTGAACGCACCCACGATACAGGAGATATTCCTAGTGTGGGGCAACGTTTTATAAAAAAAAATTATAAAAAAAAAAAAATATATGGACTTGTAAGTTCCTCTTATGTAGCAGTCGAACTGCTACAGATTTTAACTTGATATCATTTCATCTTGATTGACGCTGAATTTGATCTTCATTATTGAGAATCGTTAATATAATTATCTTAGAACATAATTCTCTCGACAAATCACTTCGCACTGATATAAGTATAATTCGTAGTGACATAAAATTAAGTAGTTGCAGCACCATGCCTTGTAGGTAGATATTCTTCATTTCATAATTCATTATAATGATCATCAGTCATCTCGAAGCTCATTGGTCCATTTCTTAAACAGTTCACATTAAAATTGAAACTTCGATCAACAAAAAGCATCTCATTATAACTTAACTTTTTAGCTACTTTCTCCAAGCCCTTAATTGAAACTGCCTACGAAAAAACTTACAAAAAGAAAATTCTAACAAAAAAATAATTTGGGAAGCAACCTTTAAAATAACTAGGACCACGTCCCAATACTTTTTAAGCAAAGCTTGGAACACACAATAGTCTATTAAGTTTATAATCCACTCTTTTTACTGCCCTGTACCGTTTAAACGCGGATTTATGATAAAAAGTTATCCATCACGATGTATTTTGTCAACCGTGCATCTCATTATGATCTTGGATTGAGTTGTGATGTAAAGATGCTGGATGGGACATTTTGGGCTCGGTTTTATCTAGCTTACTGGCGTTAGTGAGAAGATGTGTCTTTTAATTAATAACATCATTGTTGGGGTCCGTTAAGGGTTAATTTAACCCTTTAACTGCCTCGTTGGTCTAATGGTCGCAATCGTGACTGCTGAGCATGAGGTCCAGGGTTTGATTCCCGGGTCGGGCAAATTGTTATTGGACTTTTCCATTCATTCATCAGTACTTGCCTCATCATCTGTGTCACCAATGTGTTCGTCACCTTGGTCTCTCAACGGTCATCAGAAAACCCTTATTGATCAGGCAATGTTCAATTTCTGCCACTTCTAGTTTTAGTTTAACCATAATAATCAAGTTCATTCATTTTGGCTCGTGGAGTTTTTCATCAACCAACTTCTGTTTGTTTACTTTTTTTGCTGACCGTCACAAAACTGATGTGGAACTATTACTTTTAAAGGTATGGTGTGCAAAAAAATCAGATCAATTTATTCTTTAATCTGGCATGTCGAAGGTTTAAATAGAACACTTATGGGCTCAATCCGGTAGTGTCTGATTGTCTATGAAACTGTGATATTTTTTGTTCCGTACTATTACTTGTTAATTTTTGTCTTTTTTTCCGGCATCTGCTTACCGTGAATAATCCAAGTGATTGCCAATAAAGGTGCTTACGTCTTCGATTCAATATGTTTCTATTTTCCGGATACATCACTGTTTAATTAAATTTTGGATGGATGCTCTGGTTTTTATCTTCTTTTTCTAATCTAATCATGATTGTTCTAAAAGTGTTTTTATATCTTCCTCATCTCCCTAGGCAATGGTTTTCCAAATATGTTTTAGTTGTAGTTTAGACACAGCTTCAAATTTTAATGTACCGGATGCAGCGTGTCTGAGTCTTCGTACAAAATTGACCCCAAATCAAACTTTCATCAAAAATCAATTCGCTGTTGAAACATATTTTGGTATCAATAGGGAAAAATCTAACATTATAAAAATTATCGACTTTCGTCACAATATCAATAAAATTATTATATTGTGCTATATTGTATTTCTCTGCTGACCGTACTTGTCAAGTTGTTTCACGCCTGCGCCTGCGCACGAACCGTGACCATTTTTAATACAAAACTATTGTTTAGCTATAATGAAGCGTGGTTTTTCAATACATTACACACTATTTGTTGAAATTAACAAATATTTCGATATAATTGTCAAATTGGACTGTTGCCTAGACGAGTTATTGTATATTGACATGTTTGACAGCTGCCTGCCAGTGTCAATTTATTTTTGACACCGATTTCAAGACTTGCGTAAACTACCTATTGATTTTTATTTAATATTTATCTGCAATTAGTTTGTGCAATTTCCTATTAAGCATTTTATTTTTATTATCTTTGTATGAAAACTACGATTGCTATAGGCACCTACAACATTTTCGCATGAACAAATAAAAAGAGGTTAAAATTGCCTTGTTTTTGTGACCTTTATGCTAAGGGATCTTTAATATTCATCATCATCATCCATAGCTTGACAGCACCCACTGCTGGGTATAGACCTCCCTTTTTTTACACACAAGAGCGTGAATCTTTCCACGCTCTTATATGCGCCTTATACGGGATCCTTACTAACATAAAATTTATACAGGGTACAAATGCTGATGAGTCTAAAATCATATTGTTCGGAATACTTTTTGCTTCTTTATCACACCTTGTAGATTAATTTCCTTCTTTATTTCGCATAGAGCCATGTATTTAGATTAATTATTAATTTCTGTTTTCTTATCTTTACAGTCCTTGGACGGGTTCGCGTTATCAGTGGCGGCAGATGGCAGGTTCCTGTACATATCTGAAACTGTTTCTATATATTTAGGATTATCACAAGTAAGTGTATTATTATCATCTTCTAATTTTACTTTCACTTCTATTTTAGCAACTTCTTGTTTAATAATTTGAGTGTCATTATTACACTTTGAATCTGCATCAACAATACATCAACTCGTAGACCGTAGCTGGGTATAAGCCTCTTCCAGTCTGCAATACATCGCCCAGGGTTGTCATTTGCCAGGCCTATTTGCTTAAGACATTCAAATTAAAAGGATGTACGAAAAACCCTCTGATTTTATGACTAAACCTGACAAAACAAAAAAAAATCTAGACTCAGCGACGATTCCGACAATTTTTCATTGCGTAGCATGGCATTGAAAACTACGAGGAAAATGTTCGTAGAAATGACCTAGAACTAGGCTAGCAAATTCCTACGAAAATGACTACGAAGAGGACAATGCTCGAAAACGTAACAAAATTTTCTCGCACACTTCATAGAGTTTGCCGCTTCAACATACCTTTAACCTTCTTGATATTCTACCCACCTCTTAGGCAAAGCACACAACACACCTAACTACATAGGTACAAACAAACTCATTCACACGTGCACACAAACATACACGATTTAATCAGTTGATATTCGGCGCCGCCGCCGCTAGAAAGACGTAACTGCACAAGATGGTAGATAAATAAACACGTGTCGCCTTATGTCTTATACGTGGCCAGGTTTTTTTTCTCGACTATCTATTTTCGGACCATCTCTGAAGGGTTAAGTTTCGACAAAACTTTTTTCGATGAAAGGATTATGGTTTCGAGTTAAGTTGGTCAAAGTTCTTTTTGCTGGTGGTACTTTTTTTGCTAAACTTTTTTGGTAAAAGAACGATTTTTCACTGTAATGGATTTTGGCAGTGAAGCTTTCGTTTTAATAAAATAATATTGGAAGTATAAAAACTTTTATAAAGATACTTTGAAGATCCATTTCAGATTTGTATTATAAAATGACGCAATAATGATAAAACAGATTATTCTCAGAATAATGAAAAATGATATGAGAAAAAAATAATTTACCCTCAAAGTAAAAAATGTTTAAAGTACCTACATGCGCAGCGTGCTAGACTAAAACAGAAAATAACAAATTCACAAAAACTGACTCCGAAACAAAAACACAAGCAAAATTAAATAACATTACAAAATTAAAAGGCGCTACGAAAAGAGCCGAAAACTGGGAAATTCGTTTCCAAAATGGCTGCAGGGGGTGGTGCGAGCGAGAGGGCAGATGGGGGGAAAGGGACGATACGATATGCCGGTCACGTTCCGGGCAAGGCGCGCGCGTGCTCTTCATTCTAATGCCTGAACACACACATCCCCGAACGCACGCACACATAGCCGAAAAAAACATCGAAACACTTCACATACGTGTGTACGGACACCTACGCGCGTGTGTGTAACATAAAATACATAAACTTCCTGGTAAATAAGAGTAGATACAACTTTCTTATAAGTAAAGCCCGTGTTAGACGTTTCGGCTATATTAAATTCTGTCTTTTTCTCTTTTGCCTTCACAGGCTGATAGCAATGGGAAATCATATTTTCCTGTTATAAGCAGTTTTTTGTTCATCTACGTTTTTATTAGGAAATCATTTATGTTTTACGTTCTTGGTAAATTGATTTCGTGGACCTGAAAGCGGATGAATCTTATGAGTTCTGAAAACGTTATCATCTAGATCTATCTTTTTGCTTCTTTCATTTAATCGAGCTTTTCAATCTATCGTATCAAGCTAGAAAGCAAGAAAAATAAACTCAAGTTCAATATCTGCCGCATATGTTTCATGATGATGGCAAGAGTTATCAACGACAATGTGATGATCTTCGGCTTCTTTAAACCCACTGACTACACTTACAAATTCACCATACACCTTCTCACCAACAAATCCTCACTCAATTTCCATACACTTAACACAATCAAGATACGCATCTCTCTCAAGAAAATTTTCCACCATAAATATCCAACGACGAAAAATGTGTGTCCCATCAATCGGCGAATCGGTAAATACCATAAAATCCTTAGCATCATTCTCAGAACCGACCACCATAACGTCACCATTGTCTTGGACTATTTACATGCAGGTCCTGACTGCGGATACACGCCTCTTGAATGTGTAATACGGTCTCACAATTATATTTGATAAATTTATTTAAAGATGCATTTGAATAACCCGTGAAAGGGTCATCGTGAAAGTTCTGTTGGCACCGTTTGGATTTTGGATGGATTTTTTATCGTTTTTCGTCTTGGGTTTTGTTTATGGTTTATGTTTGGACGTTTGATTAGTTTATGATGTGGTGGAGTTGGCAATTCTTCAGAAAACATTTTTGTGTCTTCTATATTCTAAACTTCATGGATTAAATCTTGACGAACTATTGTTTTTTTTTTAACATCAGATATTGGATTTTACTCCTCTTATTGTTATCATCCTGACATAATTTTAGTCAACCTTCATCAAAACAATACTTACGCACTGTTCATCCTTCCTCACTATCTTTTCACCACAAACTACCAACATCAACCCAGACAACTTAATTGCTATAAACCCAAACGATAAGCAAGACCTTATCAAATCTTTACAACCTTTTGTCATCACATGCGACAGCAGCCTCCTCCTTTAAGATAAGCGCATCTAAGTCATTTGTCGTAGGCAGTTCTTCTGAAACTGTTTTTAATCTTCTAATATTATACAATGTTTTCAATAACTTAGCATGACACTAGATGACCTTCCTGATTAATACTGTCTTGCCATTTCATCACAATAGCTATCCTCAAGATTGTAAAGCGTTATTAATACTTTTTGTTTAATAGCACTTGCAAACTTTATTCATCTCAGTACTCATCATGTAAAAAAAGCAATCCCTACACACAAATCTTGCCTCTCTACCCTTTCAACACAAACCACAACAGAAGCCCAGACATCTTCATAGCTATAAACTCACGCGATAAGCTAGACCTTATCAACAACTTTACAACCTTTTGTCATCGCACACGTCAGCAGCCTCCTCTTCTAAGATAACCACATCTACGTCCCGTTCACCATCATTGTCATCAATCGTCTTATAAACATCATCTCGTTAGCCATTTCTATGAAAGTCACCTGCTATGAGATCCGAGATAACTCCTTCATTCATAATAACGATACTACGTACGTGACAGGCCACCATTCAGCCTTCCTCCTTCCTTGGGTTTGAAAGACTGGTTTTTTATTGGCTAATAATTTTTAAACGTGTACTGTGGTTGAATGAAAATCTGCTTCGTAAAAGTTTAAGAACTTTTTGGATGGCTTTGTTATCTTCCCTGTAATAACTTTTATTAAATGATGTGCTTGTTTTATAAGTTTTGCATATTCATATCTTTTTTGACATCAAAAATACTTTGTTCCCTTGCATCAACTTCCTAGCCTTCCTGTGAAATGTGATTGTGATTGGCTGACAGGCCAACTGGATGCAGTGGCATTTTTGTCCCTATTCGTATTACTTATATTTTTGCAGTTTTTATGAAACTCAGACCTAACTCCATAATCGCGTTCACAGGTAGAGATGACGGGTAGCAGTATATTTGACTACGTGCACCAAGCTGACCACGCAGAAATAGCAGAACAGCTAGGATTGTCCCTCACTGGAAGACCTGGTCAAGCTGGATTGAACAGTCCAGCCTCAGGGAGTGAAGAGGGCAGCCAGCATGGAACTAATAACCCTGATGGTGAGTTGAATGTAATTGTAATTTAATAATAAATAATAAAGTTATGTTATGTGTTGTGTTGTTATAATTTATATAGTTATCTGAAATCTGCTAGCTTTCAGAATAATCTCTTAGTAGAGAGAATCATTCAATGAATGAAAAAGTTTATTTTGATTAAATTCCCTTTTCAAGAATTCTGAAGCATATCGGAAATAGATTTTAAATAATGAAATTTAATTTTCAAAGTTTCGATCAAAACTGTTTTTGGCTTTTCACCTAATTATTTATCAGTCGGCTGTTCCACTTTAGATTAGGTACTTGTACTACCGTTTAACTTCATTTAATTCCAGGCATTGTGGTAAAAAATCTTCAAAAAAGCCACTGGAAACAGTAAAGCGAAGACTTTTTACCGTTATTCATTCTAAACAGGTGTCACATTGGAAACGAGAAGCAACAAGAATTATCGAATCTTCGTTTCTAACAAAAAAATCTGTTCGGAATTCAATTAAACTCGACTTATTTCGGAGGCCGTTGCTCCATCGACAATCGGCGACAATACCGATCTAAAAATTTCACTCGGTATATCGAATCGCCCAATGCTGGCACTAATAAGTTGTGGATCTAATTGAAATTAGATTATGGAGCGTTCACGCCGTGTTGGGAGCTTATGAAACGGTCAATGGGGTGTCAGCGCGAACCTTTACAGAACAAATTATAATTTCATTTCCAACGCTATGGGAATGTGGTAGGCTGACGATGATGACAACTGCGCATCAAATCAAGGCGCCGATGACGGCTGTGCCATTAAATCAGTCATCTGTTTAATTTTCTAAAGAGATGTGGGTGCCGACTTCAATTAAACGCGAAGATAGGCAAAAAATTCATTCGTATCTATAATAATTTTCACCGTCAATGTTATCCGGTCGAATGAGTTCAGAGTTTTTATTATTGTTGTGGCTTCGGTCGCTCTGTTGTCTGTTGAAAAACTTGCTTTAAATGCACACAATTCCATTTCAATATTTTCTTTTGATTGTTTTGTGTAATTTTTTGAATTCCACGAATGAAATGAAATGGAACGAAATAAATTATTATTACAACCTTTGCGCGAATACATGAGGAAGTAAATCAATCAATTGATATAATTTTCAGAGTAGATGCACTAACTACATTATTGTTGTTAAACTTGATTTATGAACTACTAGCTGATGCCCGCAAGTTCGTTCACGTGGAAATTTTCAAGTTTCTAAGATAAATTATAGCCTATATGTTGCCCAGACTTAATACCTATACAACGAAAAAAAAAACATTCAAATCCGTCCTATTTCTAAACCCCCCTCAATTATTATTTTTTTAATATATTCAATGTACAGACACAGTTTTTTTACTGTTTTATTATATGTATAGATTAGGAACAGTTTTTTCGTATTTCGAAGTCAAATTAACAACTGATTTGAAAATTGAAATACAACAGATGCGATCAGATTTTTTTCTAAAAACTCCTTCCCTTCTTAATTGTTAACCGTAAAGACCCCAATTTTTGCCACCACAAGGTTACACCAATTACGTCAAACAAAAAAACATGTTAACACATCAGAGGTTTTTTAACAGCCACCGTCCATTTCACACCGAAGGGCTAGAATCGATTTCAATTTACACTGGGCTGCTAAAAAACTCGATAAAAAAATCAATCAGGATAGAGAATCGAGATGGTTTGACACTGGACCATTGTGTGGTGACGGGCGTGGTGAAATGACTCACAGAACAGTGGCCCATGTTGAAATCGCCACATTGTCACCGTGATGACCATGGCTTGATGTTTTCTGAAGTGTCAGACCTGTGGTTCTAAAAGTTGATCCTGGTTGGGGGTTGGGAGCTCAGGCTGCTAAACTAGACTCATGAGAAGGATTCATAATTATAAGTAAGGAAGGGTTTTCCTAACATACGATGCCGCATTAATGAAGTTTGCTAGCAAACAGTTATCAGTGATTGATATAAGACAGGATAAATCAGGAATATACAATTTTAAGTCACAAAACAATAATAAAACTAAATAGCATTTTCCAATAACGAAATCACAAATCCTACTCTCAATATAATAAGAATTGAACGTTGCATAAAGTATTTCAAACCAGAAACTCGAAACGTTTGCATAAAGCATGAATATTAAAGAAGTAATAGAAATGTTGGAGCCATTTAGATAATATCAGACCGTAAACGTTTTGCTGAGTATGCGACTCTCCCACATACCACTACAATGACATCTTGGGATATTGCCATAATGTGCTGTGCTGTCGCTGTATCGTAGGTGGTAGTAGTGACGTCAGAACAGAAGTATGCCTGGTATTATTCTTAAGAACATTTTCGACTTCTTTAAATTTGGAAACTGTTAAATTCCTATCATCATTTAGGCTTGATGTTTTTCAGAAGTCTCTAATGAAAATTAAAGTAGGTACTTGATATAATTACCAAAATATACAATAGAAAACATAGTCTTAACTTAAAAGTTAAGGAATCAAAAATAATACTAGAACATAAGGAAACTGTTACGGAAATAGACAACACACAACATATCGACACACAAGACCTGATGCTCAATTTCAATGAAAATCAAGCCACCGTTTTTGTCCTACTTAAAAACAGCCTGATATATCAAGGTTACACAAATATTTGTTCGCTGAGTCAATCTAGTTAACTATTACAGCAATGTGATACAAATCGACATACCTTTTGTCCACTATAATGGTCATTGTGCCTATTGCCAAAGATTAAAACTTGCAACAGAACCACATGCGCGTTGAATTTCAAGTTGGTTGACAGCTGTTTAGTTTTCATTGAGTTCAAAAAGGAAATTGATTTGGGCTGATTCGTAGTCTCTGAATCTTCGTGCAATATTGGGGATTATTTTTATTGATTTATTTAGGATCACAATACCCTGATGCCGTAGACCAGATGATAGATGGGGTAAGAAGGTATTGAACTGGAGAACCAGTACTGATCAGAGGATCGTAGGATCTAGGTGGACCGACGACCTGATTAGCAGACCAGAGTTGGATGCGAAGGCCACAGGACCAGGTCGACTTGCGTACAATAGAGGAGACGTGAGAGAGAGGAGTAGGGAGAGGTTAAAGAAGAGAGAGACGATAGTAGGTTTAAATACTTTGTCCACTTCCATCTCAATGGTTAAACGTTTTCAAATTAAATTAATTATTCTTATGGTTTCAAAAATCTTTCAAAATCTTTGCGATAATATACATACATCCAGCACTAGACTAAATCTAGTAAACTTTTGTTCAAACCGAAAATAAAAGATAAATGATGACAAAACTTTTTTGTGCCAGATCGGACCAAGGAAATAAAGGAACTGCGATGTATCGATCTATGACTAATAGTAGCAAAAAGTGAAATAAGAACTTAAAAAATCTTATAAAAACCGCAGAGTGGACTATTGAAAAAACTACGATAAATGTATGATCATTTTCCTTAACCTCCACAAAAGCTTTTTGAACTATAAACGCTTACGAGCATTACCATTTCAGACTTATTTACTGATACGTAATTTTTTGTCGTAGGTATTTATATTTTAATTTTTTGGGATCTGATAAGACATTCTTTTGGTTACATCTTGAATTGCTATGGTTGAATAGGGCCATACAACAGATTACAGTAACACTTCTTGGTGTAGTCTTGCATACAATTTCTTTCAATCAGGCTCTCGAAAAGTTTTAGAACCATCGTTAAATAACTTAGTGGCTGGTCCAGTGAAATCAATTACAGCGTAGTGTCGATCGTCCCGGTCCCATCGGAGCACAGATCTTATAATTAGCTACACGTCCACCCAATCAATCAACTCTCTCACTGATTGATTCACTTTTTAACTAAAAATTGACTCTATTTGTGTTAACATTTGGTCTATTTCGTGGATCTTTTCATTGCTTTTTTGGGTATGATATGTGTTTATTAGGAAAGGAATCAATTTAAAGTTTCGAGAATCACGGAATCAATCGTGGGATACTATTGTTATGTTAAAATTCGTTTTCAAGAATACATCTGAAATAATTCAGTGTTTGGAGAAAAAAATATGAGGAGCAAAACTACTAATGAACGTGATAAAAATAGGTATAGTGTCATATCAAAAAGATGCGATCAATAGGAATGTATGTATCTTTAAACGCTTTTTATTAACATACATTACAATAGATCAGTCGATATCGCATCACCTACACGTAGACACAATACCTACTGTACGTATAATATTTAGGAAAACTACCGTTAATGTTACGTGGAAACAGTTGACAATCGTTTTCAAAAGAAGAAACGAAGGAGAAAAGAAGAGAGAAGAAGATCCAGTAACGACGTTTGTCAATGAGAGCATTATTAATGAAATTGTTTCTTCAATTGTTCACAGTATCAGCACAAATGAGTCTAGCGGCCAGTGGGTCACTATACCGGGGGATGGACCGTGCCTTCTGTATCAGAATGAAAAGCACACTGACGAAGAGAGGGTGCCACTTCAAGTCTTCGGGATATAGGGTAAGGACACCAGTCTTAATGACGTGTAAAGTGAAGACATAGTAGAATCTCAACTTAAAACAGCAGATATGTTTTTCATGTAAACAAAAGTCTCTATATCTAGACAAAATGAAGAGAAATACGCAATTTATTGGCAAAATTAAGCCGATCTTATGTGCATTCTACTATATCTCCACTTTATGCGTAGATATTACCGTCGATAAAAACTTACATCATTATTTTACATTAAATTAACAAAACAAATTATGAAAATTCTTAAAACAGTGATTTTCAAAAATAATTTATTAACCAAGAAGACTATGAAAGTTTGTGGACATTTTTCTTATCTAGTAACTTAATGAGAGAAATATATGGACGCTGAATTTTCATTTTCGATCTAGGTTGGAAGAGGCCAGGAGGGTGAACCAACGAGGTCCGAGAGTGGTAACTGGCGGGTGGGTATCATGCAGAATGTGATAATTGTCAAAATTATGAGTTTTTGTCAATATTTCCAACATAATCCTTCAGCGTCAAACTCTGTACTTAGACCCAAAACCATGGTAAACAAAAACGTTTTAACATCACCCTTTGACACTGTAAATCACCTTTTTCTCCACGTATATTCATGAAACTGTAATCTCATAACTCCATATCTACGCTGCGAGTAACAAATGGATTCGAACGACCTCTTTATCCGTCTTAGATCACAAATATTATTGGTTAGAATTATTGTTAGCTTGGGGTGCCTCAAGGCAGCATTATACGGCCCCATAATTTTTGCCTTAACTCGGTGCTAGGTCATAAAACGTGATTATATCACAAGCGACTTGCGAATACCGCAATAGCTGAGCGAAATTGCCGGTAGATTGTTTTCGGGGTGTAAATTCTCATTTTATTTTATAAGCAGTTTCTTGGTCACTTCCTTATATATTTAGGGAGTCGTTCATTTCTTTATTGCTTGTCGATTGCTCTTTTATATCTATTTTAAAGGGTTGTTAGGTACTTAAAGTAAAAGTAACAACCATAATTTGTTTTATCTCCATCTTAATGGGTAATATAGCTCAGTTTTAGATTCAGTAGAGCAATTAATACTGAAACGCTTTCGGGTGTGTGTTACGCCGAAGGCTACGGTTTTATTGGGAAAATTGCAAATTAGTTGATCCTCCTTACATTTGATCTTCGAATTCGATTACCTGGTAATATGTATTATACGTGCCTCAGAAACATTACGGTGTGTAACAAATAGCTTTTCAGTTTCTCGTTATGTTTGAAAGTTTAATGTTCTTACATGAGACACGTTCCGAGTTTTCTATTTTACGAAAACGAAGTAAATGTGAAAGTTTTAATGATGTTTTTTATTTTGTTTTTGTTGAGTTCGTTTCTTGTTAACATTTTTATCAAAAATGGACTTATGCTATCAAGGTTTGGCACACGAGTAGGCATTTTGTTTCTTTTGACATTTTATAATCGTTTCAGATATCTGCTAGCTTCCTTTTGCGGAAGTTTTTCTTTAATTGTATTATTTTGTTTTATTATTTACATCTCCTTCGTAAACCCTGACTCTATCAAAACTGCCTTTTCAATTTGTTACTATAAGCAACTCTTCAATGTCTTTGTCTTTCTTTCCAGGTGGTTCTGATGCTGTGCCGCCTCCGACCGCAGTATTCATTTTCCCATAGTCGCAAGTCTCCAACAGTACTCCTGGGCATGGTGGCTCTAGCCATAGCATTACCGCCACCATCAGTTCATGAGATCAGGCTGGAGTCTGACATGTTCGTCACAAGAATCAACTTTGACTTCCGAATAGCACATTGTGAACCCAGGTATGACGCGACATTTACTTTTTTTTAAATCGTGAAAAAATATTACAGCCTTTTCAAATATTTTTTTTAAATATTCCTCGACATCGACATCTCGAAACACCCTAAAAATCTCCAATTACTCTTCTCAAAAAGATAGTCAAAATAAAAAACAGTCTTAAATTATACCTTTTTCTTTTACCTCATTCTGAAGCATTAATTCATTGTCAATGATTTTTTCGGTCAATAAGGTGTGATTTTTATTTTCAGTCGAGTATCAGAACTCTTGGGCTACACAGCTGAAGAATTAACGGGGAAGAATCTCTATGCTCTCTGTCATGGAGAAGATGCCAACAAACTTAGAAAATGTCACGTAGATTGTAAGTATTTCTTCATTTTTATATCTATCTCTTTTACTCTTTGTGTCATTATTTTCAATTACTATTTCAGATTTGAGGTCTTGATTACGGTAATAAAAAAATCTAGCCGCAGGTTTTGTTTCTACTATTATCGCCGTTATACGGTTGATTATTTAAAATTGCTTTATTATATGTGTAGGTAGTCTTACATCCTAGAATACTGTTTTCACCTCCTCATTATTCGTCTACTTATGGATTCCGCTAATGACTTCCTATTATTAATTACACCTTTTCAACATTTCTTTCAACAGTTAATCAATCTAGTTAGGCAACATAAACTGTCACCTCTATTTCTAATTAGCCTTGCGAGTATCATCAATTGTCTATAAACGATGCAACGCGTCCACCCATGACCCAATATATGTGGTGAAATCCTTCGTAGGTTAATGTCGTAACGACCGATTTGTATTCAGTTTGTGGTCTATAGAAATCCATGTCAAGAAGACAGGCAGCTCAAGGCGCAAAGCGTTACGAGGAAAATTTATGAGACCAATGTTTTGTGGGAACATTTCTTTTATAATGATTTTCGATGTTACAGTTTGGTAGACTTTTTGTTCTTGTTTTATTTGCGAAAATGTTAACAGTTCTCCAAAAATGCTCTTTTCCTTATTTGGTTCTAGGATGTGTCGCATACCTACTGAGTGAATTATTTCAAAGCTGAATGTGAAAACCGAACTGATTTCATTGAATTCAGAATTTCCTCAGAAATTCATTGTCATTTTGCGTTCGCCGTTTTCGCATTCTGTTCTGACATTACGCACAGGATCATAAGTATACAGAGAGGAATTCCTTTTCAAGTAATGTAATCTTCTCGTATATGATATTATTACTTTCCTGCGCATCCGTCAGTGGAATACAATTTAGGCCTAGGGCCACGCCGGCCCGTCTCTACTCAAGTTGTGATTTGAATAATAATTTTTATACCACCATTTCGGTTTCCTCTCCCTTTACGTAGACGTGGGAAATGTCATGTCTTAATGTCCTACGAGATGGCTTTTTCTGTTTTATGGTTATTCCTACCTGAATTATTGTGTGATTTATGGTTTTTGTTGTTTTCAACTTCCTCGGTTTTTTGAGGTTTTCTTGCATCTTGTAAAGTATCAATTTCCTTATTGAATTTTATTGCTTCATAAGTTTCATTAGTATTGTGTACATGTACTGTTTTATTTAACTTCTGTGAACCTGCCTCTATGACATCCTTACTATCGGCTTCTATGTTGAAATGCTTTAACGTCGCATCAAGCGCCTATGTTAATTCATCGATGAGGAAAATTCGTGACGACCTAAATGTATCTTTGTCATCTGCACTCAATTCGATCTAATACGATAGCTTCACCACAAAAATACACGACTTCAAGAACAAAGATGACATGAATGGAAGGACTCATAATCCTGACGTAATCATCCAACCAATCATCGTACATAACAAGATGGCTGACATTTTGAATGCCAATCACGGTGTAGCGTTAACGTCATGCGGTTCTAGCACCTTACCATTTGATAGCTTTACGAGACCATCAATTTGAATTTAAAATGTACATCTATGTAGATGCCGGTCAAATGTGGACATTCCTGGTCTGGAATAACAATTGTAGATATTAGCATAAAAGTCCGGGTGTTTGTTAGAAAGCGGGTAATTTGGTTACAACTGTATACGCGGTTTGGTTACGAGATGACTTTATTGACGATCGCGAAGCGTATGATATTCAAATTTTGTGCATACGTCCAATAAAATTAAATGATTATGTTTGGGACTTCCGACAACTGTGACGCTTTGGCATTTGTTTGGTGTTCGCTGCCTGAAAAACAAGTTGATTTATTATTTATTGTGTACGATTAAACATAATGGCCCTCTGGCTGCTTTAAAGATGTCGTCAACAGCTAATAATATTATTATCACTTTAGCTCTGTTTTATTCCACGTAGACATTTTTAAATTCATCATTTTGACCATATTTAATGGTATTGTTGTAAGCTTTCCGTATTTTTTCATAGAACAGAGAGACAGTTCTAGTTCTCTTATTTTATCATTTTTCGATAATTGTTTTGATTAAACTGATTTTCATTCCTTTTTAAAGTAAGTTTTTTAAAGTACCTACTGCAATTGACGCAGTTTTTTAACATGAAAAATGTTAAAAGCAGCATCAATCAATATTCTGTTGCCCAAAACACCCAGTCTTTTTCTTCCATCCTTTTCTATTAATTGTTATTTCGCTCACTTTCCAGCCACATCATCTTCCAACATCAATCGTTTCTTTTATATTCATTCAATCTTTAATAATTCGGTGCATTTACGTAACATCACACATCCCTCTTGACATTCTCTCAGTTGATAGCATATATATATATATACCTTTCAATTGTCTTTTGAGGCCTAGCATTCTTATATCTTATCATCATCTTCCTGCCCTCATCGCATTCTATTTGGGGTCGGTGAAACACGTTTTCTACTTCCATTCTTCCCTGTTTGACGTCACAACATTCTAATCTACCTTGTACTCGTACTAAACACTATCACCGATTGTTCCAATCATTACCATCAATTTTCATCAACCACTTTTGAACAAAATAGACAACAAACACTCCATCAGTTTCACTTATTGGCTCTCCTCCAACATCAAATGCATCATAATTAAAAAATCCACTGCCAATACAATACATCAACAATGCCAAAAACTGCGTTAGCCCTAATGACTCACGTATCACTAACACGTGTTCACTATGTCCTTTGTGTAACGAATCTATTGAATATAATGACGGTAGTACTTATACGTTTACATTTTTGTTTGTTTAATGCCATTGTTCTAATGATCACGCTGAAGGTCAAATGGTTTAGGTGATCCTATAGTCCTGTCGATATTATCGAAACGATCGATGCAAAATCGTGAATTTAGCTCTTTGAACGCATTTAAAATTGTTCCTGACCGTGCAGCTTTATCTATACACTTCGTACTTTCATGTTATAATTCAAAACGCGTTCCATCATTGCAAAAATTCAATCGCTTCAATCGCTTGAGACGCCCAGTTCCACGGCTATTTGGAATTTGTTTTTATGTGCTGATATCCATATTTTCTTCAGTACCGGAACCTAAGAATAGCTACCGCTACCATCAGCCGGTCTGCAATATGCGCGTATACTATACATTCGGTTTTGGCACCAGTGTTGAATCAGCCATTAACATGAGTGCAGCACAACTATTAGAAAAAAAAAATCCGATTGAGAAACGTGCCATGACATACTTATACTAAACAATATTCTCTTTTGTTCCAGTAATGAACAAGGGTCAAGTCCTGACGCACTACTATAGGATAATGAATAAGCTCGGTGGTTACACCTGGATGCAGACCTGTGCCACGGTCGTCTGCTCCTCCAAGAATGCTGAAGAACAGAACATTATTTGCGTCAACTATGTTATCAGGTAAGTTTAGTATTGTAACATGTAATCCTACAAAAATATCTTCCCTAAAAATCTCAAACAATCTAAAATTTCAAATACTGCACTGGAAATTATAATGATATTCTTACTAATATTTTTACGGTCACATAACTAATCATCAAACTTTATTCCTTTTCAGTGGTCGCGAATACCCAAACACAGTAATGGACTGCTGCCAACTAGAAGAAAGCGTACAAGGAGTAAAGAGAGAAGAAACAACTGGGGACCCAGAAAACGGTCCACCTGATACCGACAACTCGGGAGCACCGCCCGCTCCACCGCGTCATCAAGCCGAACGAACCGAGCCTCCAACGAACACTGACTCGGCATCATCGGCTCCAGTACCAACCTCTGACGTCACTCACCTCACAAGACTCAGCGACGCACAACCTTTACCTCTACACACGAGCACAGAAAGAACTTCACCAATGCCAGCCAGAAGGCAGAAGAAACGGAAGCATACGACTGACTGTGATGACGAAACGGAAAGAGACGAAGAAAGACGAAAGGCTGCTTCTAATCCTGGAGCTGCAATTTCGCCGGCAGAACGAGACATTTCCAAAACCAATCTAGCAATACCTGAAGGTGGTTCTGACGCGACATCAGTAAGAGACTTAGAAAATGCAATGTCGAAGCATCTACCATCAGTAGCGTTAGATGGAAAGGAAATCTCCCATAGGCCGACAGACTTCTCAACAGATGCACTCTTGAAACAACAACAGCAGAAATCTACGATACAGTGGATAGGGACACAGAATCATCACCTGAACCCTCTAAACAGGCAGATACCAACAAACCATACTTCCACACCAGCGTCAGCCTTGTTGAGACAACTTTACGCAAATAGAGAAAGCGTTATCCGAAGCAACTTCTTAGGTGATGGTAGAACTGGTGGTTACTATTCCGGTGACGGTCAATCAGGGCCCTTACCGACCCCGCCGGGCAGTGAAGGCTCTGGTTACGGCGAGCAATTAGGACATAAGGGTACAGACATAGGATCATTAGCTTACGGAGGATACGCTGACTACCATTCGGCTATGACGCCTCCAGGCTCAGTATCCCCAAGAGACAAGCAACAATATGCGTTGCCGTACGACAATAGTGCTTATTCCGAAGCGTTAAGGCACTCTTACTTAGGCGAAGCTCCTCTTCCGTTGAAGCCTCAGGCGTATTCAGCGGTTCCTGGAGCATTAGATTATGCTTCATCTTTAGACCAGTCGCAGTTCTTCCATCCACCTTCATCTTTCCATTTGTATCACCCTCAGGCGCACTCCGCGCATGCGTCACATTCGCACCAGCCTGTAGATAAGTCCGCCCCACCAAATACAAATTGGTACTCGTCGGGATCATAGCCGACTCTTCAGTAATCTTCGTCTTTTGTTCGCAAGCTTGTGTTAAACCGATCGTTGTTAAGTTTTCACGTTTTGTTGTTTCGGGGCTCAATTAGAATTAATGGGAATATCCCTGATGCATTATCATCATCGGAAAATGTATACGGTTAACAAGACTTCCAATACTAAAATACTCAAAACGACAGTTTAAATGGAGTTCTCTATTTTTTTGGAGTTGATATTTTTGAATACTCTTAGGGGATGTGCCAAAAACTGTGCTTCGGGCACAGACCTTGCATTTATATCAATCACATACTCTCACGCATTTTCTGAAAATATCGATATGGATAATCGATGTCATTTACAAATAATCGATTTTCCTTTCATTATGGTTATCGTCTAAAATAATTTAATCGATGGCCACAAATAATCACAATGCAGATCCATATTTATCGATAGAAAATCGAAAATGTTGCGTACTTAATTTTAACAAATTTAAATAGATTTTTATTTAATAATTAAATGAAATCATAAGCTATATCAATAGCTTCTTGCATATCATTTATAGTTAAGCTTTTTGTAAATTATTGTACAATAGTTTATCAACATGACTGTATTTAGGCGATAATATAATCATTTAACATTGTAAATTGTAGAATTTAAGTATTGTATATTATTTTTATTAATCAATATAAGGTTCCATTGTAAATAACTACTTGTCATCTACACTACTAGAATTAAATCGAATTTCAAACAAAATATCGACAAAAACTTTATCGATACGTTACGTCTCTTTTTTTAACAGTTGGAATTCACGCCGCCATTATTTTATATTTAAATAACGTCAAAATATTTTTTGGAAATCAGTAAAGATTATCATCCCATTAATGTCATTTAATTGATCATGACAAAATAATTTATTATAGCCAAAATACTCAAAACATTCCAGTTTTTTATTATATTCAAGCCAAATACAATTTATTATTTTTATAAAGAAAATTGTAATTTTTATATTAATTCGATTAGGTGTTATTATTACAATAATGATAATTGGTAAATATTTATGCTATTTTTAACTGTGCAATACGAGTGGAAAAAGTTGTTTATTTCAATTTTTATAAGGCTTCGTTAATGTATCGTAATTATAAGGTAATAATTATTAAAATTGTAATAAAGTTGTAATTATTATAATAAAATTGGGATAGGCTTGTCATGCAATTATCTGTTATGTTTTTTTTTTTAATCTTTTCTTCTGAAAATTCAACGTCATGTATTTGTTTCTTTGGATCATGATTGAAAAAAGGAGTTTATTTGTCCGAATAAATAATTAAGAATTTTCAATGGTTTCGTTTTTATTTTTGACAGATAAAAAAAGCCAGTATGACCTAATATTTATAATCACGTGATCCCACAGCGCGGCGGCGCCACCTATCGGTTCCAGGTATCTAATGTAACAACAATATTGGGCCGTCATGAAGAAGACAACAGGTAATCCTCCATCCGACAATTATATTTACAGATTCGATTTATTATGATACTAGTGACCCGCCCCGGCTTTGCACGGGTGCAAAAAAGGTAATAAAACCTTCCTCTTGAATCACTCTATCTAATAAAACAACCCGCATCAAAATCCGTTGCGTAGTTTTAAAGATTTAAGCATACATAGGGACAGACAGCGGGAAGTGACTTTGTTTTATCCTATGTAGTGACAAAATCCGTTGCGTAGTTTTAAAGATCTAAGCATACATAGGGACAGACAGCGGGAAGCGACTTTGTTTTATACTATGTAGATCACTACATACATAGTATAAAACACAGTCGCTTCCCGCTGTCCAGTCCGCTGTCCGCTGTCGTGGATTACAGGCGTGATTTTTTATGTTCTTCACTATCAAGTGAAATCACGCCTGTAATCCCCAAAGGATTAGGCAGAGGTGTACACCCACATGTAGCCCGTTATGTTTATGTCGCATGTAATATGGGGCGGGCCTATTGCCATCCACCGGGCACAAATCCAGATTTCGTGGCTGCTACTTAGAAATGCCTGATGGAAAAACCCAATCAAAACAAGCCTAAGCTCACCAGTCGCGATTGCGAACACTGGACCAAAAAGGCAGATAAGAATAAATACGCACCGCACACACATGATTACATAATAATAATGTTAAAAAATAAAATAAAAATAGAAAGCAAAAAATAAATAAATAAAGTGGATACATACACTCACGCCTTTTTCCCATGGGGGCAGGCAGAAACCACAGAACGACAACGGCTACGATACTTACGTACTCCTTTTGCCTTGTCCACGTTCATACATCTGGTCGTACACGCACGCCGCCGGGTGTGAGTACAAAATAAGTAAAAATATATTAGTAATTATACCTACTGCTAAAATTATAACTGGACGTCTCACAATCAAGGCTCACAAAGAATAGTCCGGTTTAGCAAAAGCCAGTGTCGTTGGTTGTCGTGCAAGATGCCATTTAGAAAAAATAAAAGAGTTACATTATTTCTGAGAAACGACCTCTTTCTTTTGGTGTGAGAAATCTTGCGCTCAATATATAGCACTGAAAACATTGTGCTAATGGATGCATGGAATAGTACCTATAGGACAAGTTCTATAAAGTTTTAAATACCTCCACGGTAGGTACTTAAAACTAGTTTTTTTTAAACGTGTAAAAAAGATCCTTCGAAGTGCGATTCTCCCGTAACTAGAAAGTTTCCAGGTATGGTCTAGTCTAAAACAACAACGTTTTGCTTTCGGCGGCTTGAGGCGTTTTTTTGTTTAAATGGGTTTAAAAAAGAAAAGTAATAAAGGGTTTGTTTACTTCATTTATTTATTCAGTCATAAAAACATCAGTACATTAGTCGATCGGAATGGTTAAAAATATAGTAATTAAGTAAGTAAGTCACATTCGTACAAAGAATTGGTAAAAAATAACTCTTCCTCGGAAAATGAATGCGAAAACTGTAAATGTAATACTTACAAAACAAAAACTAGTTTCAAAATTCCTTTTTAAGTGCGGCGTTTGTTATTTGAAACCGTATTTTTTATGTAAAAAAAAGACAATGCAATGCATAATCTTGATAAAGGATAGAATAATTTCACTGGCATTTTAGCAAAAAAAACTATATTTAAAAACGTAACCCTACTTTTGGCGTAGTCGGGTAAAAATACATTAATATTCTATTGATTCAATTTCAGTAATATAAAATGTAAATATAATAAGGCAAATCCAAATACGTTCATCATAATACCTACATGGCAAATCTAAAAACACTTGAAATCGAGATTCATTTTATAAAATTGTAGGTAGGATTTTTGTACAAGTAAAATAATATAAATGGACGGATAAAATCAAGTCGATTCTTTTAACCAAACAAAAAAAAAACGATATTCACATGAAAATGTCTACTGATCCTAATTTTTTCAATAATATAAAATGTATAATAAGGCAAATCTAATTAGTTATTCTACTATACATAGCGATAGCGACGTTAACGAGATTCATAAATGTAAAAAAAGTATTTGTTTAAGATTTTTGTATAAGTATAATTGGACGGAAAAAATCAAGTCAATTCTTATAACTAAGGCCAAAAACAAAACAGGGCAGTGTGGACACCTCGTGGTTTTACGGGATAATTAACGTGAGCCAGAAACGCAAGCTTATAGGAATAACGCATTTCTTTATGCGTTGCAGGCCCAAACAGCGTTAGAGGCATTGTTGGATGAATAAAGTATGCAATTATGCATCTTTTTTTTATCGGTCCTACAACCCGTTGCTTTGCGCTGCACTAAACTGATTTGTTTTTGTCCAAATTAAAGCTAAATACACTAAATGCTTATAGGCACACGCTATCAATAAATGCTATTTAATTTAACAGCTGCTACAGGTTCAATATGTATATAATTTATCTGAACAACTTTGATGAAAGTGTGAATATGGTTCCGTCAGTTCCGGTTATATTCTTATGCAATTTCTCACTCGGCAGCTTTTTAAGCTACCCAGGTGTTTTCAAGGTGCACGACTAAAATGGGACTGGGCAGGCCATATCTGCCGGAGGCACAGAGGTGGGTCCGAATATGGCAAGATTGGTGCTCTGACAGGCGGTCGCCTGAAATCGCGGCACGTCTTGACGTCCCGCCATTTCATCCAAGGATGGCTTCCTCGCCAGTTGGAGAGAAGATGCATACCATCGTGAGAAATGTGTGAACTAGTTCTCACAACCTCAATATTGTGAAATATTGCGAATGTATGTGGCTGCCTTCGGTCCCCGCGCATTTGCCGAAGCACGAGTATTTTATCTCAGAACTGGCTGTAGCAAATTGAGGTTGTCACCTATTTGATGAGCCCATCGACTGGCTAGTCAATTTATCGGTTGCAGCAGGCAGGATGCCTAGTGCGAGGGGCTTTAGGTGAAAATTGGTAAGTGGCTTTACAAATTGGCATCCGAGGATTTATTCTCCGTCCTTTTTCTTCACATTTTCATCAAATATTATAATAAAATATAATATTATAATATAATAATATTATAATATTATATTATAATAATATTATATTATTATAATAATATGTTAAAAGTTAAAATACAATACAAATTATAAAAATGTTACAGTATTTTGAACACAATGAAGATACACATAACAGTCAACTTGTAAGCCTTTTACAAAGCATTTAAAACAACTACTTTAGGCACATTTGACATAATATACAACTACTTACATATACAACAAATATATATAAATCTATGTAATACAGTCTACTTATATATTATTAAAAGATTGTGCAAATCTAATAGTCAACAGTCATTATTTTCATTTAATAGTAATTTTACTGTTTGTTTATATAAATACAATACTTCATTCAATATGCCTGTTTTTTTTTCATACATAATAATTCATTGGTCTAGCAAGTGATTTTCAAATTATCTTACCGCAGGCACTAGTTTTAATACTCCACTAATATTTCTATGTTGGGCGACTGCATCTCCAAAATTATTTGGTATTGGGAGAACACGCAGAGCCAGCAGTAGATCTGAAAAACAAAAACAAAGAATAAGTTACAGTCACTTTATTCCCATCATCTGCTGGATTTTTCGGACTTCTGTGCGTATTGCATAATAGGGGATCGGACAAAAAAAAAACTAATTAGTCCGTCAGATAGATTTCCAAAAATAATTGGACACGTATTTTTTCTTTTTTCACGTAAACATAAAATGAAGACGATACAGTTCTTCGAAAACTCGTGTGACGTCATAGGATAGTACATTTTGACGACACAAGTGACGTTTCAAGCCCTACTCCAAGATCTTTGACGCGTTTTATCTTCGTAATTTTTTATTGATTTGATAAAACAAAAAACATGTATTCAATATTTTTCGATAATCTAACTTACGGACTAAACAGAATCATATTATTTTGACCCAGTCCGATCCCCTATTCTCACTTGCTTCAGTGAAGGAAAACATGCCGAGGAAACCAGTAAGCCTTACATTTCTCGATGGCATGTAAAGCCAAGTCAGTGGTCCATGGGCGGCAAAAAACTCTGATACTAGGTTAGACACTAAACACATGGATAAAGAAGAAGTCAGAATAACTGTAATGTCATCATTCTCCTGCCCTTATTGTGGGGCCCAATTTATTTTGGGGTTGGCATATCACTATATCGGCAGTCACTTCCTTTCTAGCCACATTGGCACTTTGGTACTTTGTGCAAGACATCAGATTGCATACCCATAAGTCAGAAACTATGATGCAGTCTGGCATAACATTTGTGTGAAGTTACAAAAAAATAAGAACTATGCAGGGTTGACCCTTCAACCAGGTACCTGTTTGTGCGTCAATGTCGCTTCAACCCTTTATTTAACTGAATTTGTGTGGAAGTGAGTAAGGCAAATTGCTTTTATGAAGGGATGACTGATGCAACCGAACATTTTTAACTGTCGATCGTACCTAAAGCATGCATGTGAAGGTAAAATATGGAGAACTTCATTATAAAAAAATAACATCTATGTAAGTGAAGATGTTAGTACAGTCTGCACAGCTATTAGGTATACATCACGCACACTAGCTAATGAGTTTACACTTTACATGTGTGAAATAGTTATGCCACACAAACACTGAGTAAAGCAAGCGAGCTGTCTTTATTAGTGTGCGTGCGGCACATCAATAATACCATATACCAATATATAGTAACCATTCATTTGTCACTGAATCAGATATAATATTTCGCTAATGCAACTATAGCAATCTTGGCACAATAGTTAACACCTTTGGTTAACGAACGAGGAGTCGTAAGATCAAACCACGGGTGCTGCTTTTCTTTTTGTAATCATTATTTTGTTAAAACATTATTTAAAGTAGAATCTTTAACGATTCAATCCCGTTCATGGATGAGTTATGAAGTTTGCAACGTTTGAGAACTACGACACTCTCAGTCCATTTTATTTCGGCTGCTTATAAACTAACTACCGACAATTTAAAACTAAAATTGTTTTCAAACACCTTCATTTATAAAAATTGCAGTCTTAGTGGTCAATCTACGATTATTTGCATTACTTAGTTTATTGATAACACAGAATTACTCTAGATATATTCGTTTGTAATTTATTTCTGTGGATCCAAACATGCATCATTAAACAACGTTAAAAAGGCAGAAATCGTTCTTTTGCATGAGCAAACCTTATTTATTAGTGAAATTGCAAGGCGCTTAATGATATCGGTAAGTAACAGATACTATAACTTTTATGTTTACGTAGGAATTAATAAAATTAACGTAACTTTAGTGCATTAACATTGTTATAACAGCCCATTTTTGTTTGCTAATGTATATTTAAACCATATCTAAAAGTATTTTAACTTGTAGTGTATCTATGCATACGATTATTGAAAATAAATAATATTAATTTGGTGTATATAGAAGTGTGTATGTATTATAGTTTATTTAAGGTATATATAGTTACATATAAACCAAATTAATATTATTTCATCATTTAATAGATAGGTATACATTAAGTTAACTAAAGTGCATTAACCATTGTTATAATAGCCCATTTTGTTTGCTAATAGTTTAAGGTATTTAATACATAGGTATATTTTTAAAAGTGTTTTATATAATTATTGTATATAAATAACATTAATTATATATACCTATATGAAAGCATAATTTTATTTTTTAAGTATACATAAATATTACTATTTACTGTAAAATAACTATTATCATAAGTATTTTAGTAGAAGTAGGTATTTTAAATACTGTTTTGTTTTATATTCACAGAGAAGAACCGAGCAATTATGGGTCTACCGATATGCGGATTCTGGAGACGTGGAAAATCTACGACGTGGGCCAAAATCAAAAGCGAATTCATCAGCTCGACACCATGACATCGTGGCAAAGCACAAAGCTAGTTCATTCAGATTGCCAACACGCGTCACAGCTACAGCACACAATGTGTGCTTACAAACGGTGAGAAATCACCTGCGTTCTGCTGGTTGCTGCAGCAAGCCAGCGCGGAAGATTTTACTGTCCACTGCGCATCGACGACGCCGACTACAGTTCGCTAGGTCATAATTATTTTAATTTTGATTGGAAGAACAATGTGGTGATTTGTAGCGACGGAAAAACTTTTAAGTTGAATAAGGATGGGCGTGAAATATTATGGAGAAAAGGTGGTGAAAGATAATTATAATGAATGTAATAACTAAATTAGTAGAATTTATTTTAAATATTAAACGATTGTGAACCTTATCGTTATATACATAATGTTCATGTTTGTGTGAACAAATGTAAAACTTAGCATTATTTTTATTTGTTACATAAACAACTTGCTGTATTCCTCTGTTTTAAACAACAATTCGTATTGTTAAAAGTCTGGTGAAGTGATGTTATTGTTATGCAGATAGAAGTTGCCATAATTTCTTACTACCTCTAACATGTTGATTCACTTCCCAGCTAATTTTACTTTCGATTCAATTTAGATACCACCCTACTTCAATAAATTATTTACGTCCATCCTTAAGCAACAAATAAATTGTCTAACTAATAAATAAAAATAAAACAAATTATTTTATTGTTTTTATTTAATTACCTTTCTACTTTTTTGTTTAAGTGATTTTATTGGTCACAAACTTAATTTTATAAAACAAAAAGTAAAAAAAGGTAAAAAACAGTAAAACTGAACTCCTCAGTGGGGATCGAACTCACGACACCGAGCGTAGACTAATAACTATGTCAAGCGCTTACACCACTCTGCCACGGATGTTCTACTAGACGTATCTAAAATATTGGGTCATATTCCTTCACTGTGAGCCCGTTTCTTGAATTTTTACCCGTGTATGTTTAATACGTATACCCACACAATATTAATAAAAGTTACCAATGAGTGCGTGATGTAAAGTCGGCCGGCGGTAGGCCAGTTTTGACTTATTTTATACGCACATAACGCACACTAATAAAAACAGAGTTCACTCGTTTTACTTAAATAGTGTGTGTGCATATAACTATGACTTCACCCACACATGCAAAATGTATACTTATTAAGTGTTTCGACTGTACATATTACCCATGTTTGCAAAAAAATAAATAATTTGATTTGATTTGATTTAAAGATGCAGTCAACAGTCATTGCTCATGATTAGCTCAAAGATAATGAGATTTTAGGACAGCATATTTTTTGGCAAAGGTAAGTACTTATAATAAGGTCTTTTGTAATAGGAATTAATCCATTACAAAAAATAAAAACTTGAAATTAGTGTCTATAATAAGGCTTCTTGTTGTTGCTTGACTTATTCTATAAAAAATGCGCTTAACTTCTTCCAACTGTCTTTTTAGGGCAGATTTAAGTTAGTTTTCTTTATCACATCTGTTCATTGGGTTAACATAATAAGAAAAAATATGTTTCTGTACTTACATTGTATGCCATCCACAGGAAGTCCACAAGAGCAGCAAAAGTAGCATCCAACTGAAATAACAAACAAAATAATTAAGCCATTGAAATTATAATAATACAGTTTCCATATTTAACACAAGATCTGTGACATTGTGGAACCAAAATGATTACTTTTTCATTTGAATGAGAAATAATTGATAGCATGGTGGCCCAGTGGTGGTGGCCCCGACTTACGAACAGTAAGTCGTAGGTTAGATAGAACAGAGGCAGGCACATTGTGTAATTTATTTCATCGCCACTGCCCATATTATAGCCCACCACACTCCTAGAGAGGAGGCCTGACTCCCGGCAGTGGGAAAATTAAAGGCTGATGATGATGATTCCATATTTTACAGAAGCTCTGTGGCAATGCAGAACCAACATAACTGTTTTTTTTTTTCATTTTAAAGAGAAACAATTGATGAGACTATATTCCTCAAAATGGTTTTGCAACAAAGACAATTTTTGAATACTGGACAAACCCTATTACTTAACTGCAACATAAGCTTGGAAAACATTAGCAGTTTGCAAGACAGTTGAGATGTTATGAGGAAAGGGTAAAAGTTTTCCTTCCTCTAATGAAAAGGGAGAATCTGTTTAGAAACCTACTGAATCTGGTAGATTGTTGTAAATATTTTAATCTGACAAAATTTGTATTTAAAACTTTTTTTATTTTTTTTATTTAGCCTGTACTGTCCCACTGCAGGGCAAAGGCCTCCCCCAACTCCTTCCAAGAGCTCTTATCTTGTGCCGCTTCGAACCAGCCCATGGTACGCGTCTAAATCGTCACGCCACCTCTTTCTAGGCCGGCCTCGGCGGCGCCGTCCGTCTTCCGGCATCCATCGTGTTGAGGCCTTTGCCCAGCGGCCATTTAAAACTAAGTACAAAGATTTTTTGAGATTGGAAAATAGGAAAATAATATGAAATGCGTTAAAACTCGTAAAATATGGTCACAGACGCTGACGAAGTTACTATTATGATAGGTCCATTTTACTCTTTTTAACGCAATTCATATTATGAACTGCTAAAGTGGCCATTTTGGACAACCAAATCATATGTAGAGACACAAACGCCGTGACAACGTTGGGCGCATGTTTACGCTCTGACAATAATTATGAAAGTAACTCACATAAATGTAATATCCTCCAAGTAGCCACAGTCCAAATAACAGCTGGAATACGATGATCAGCCCCATAGTGGACAGCCATGGTAGAATGAAGCCTCGCATCCAGATGTTGATGCCAACCACCTGGAATTTGATGAAAATAATAATAATAATATTCCACAACTATCACACAACGCCATCTAGTCCCAAGCTAAGCAGAGCTTGTGTTATGGGTACTAGACAACTGATAAACATACTTATATATTTCTAAATACATACATATTATAGATAAATTACACCCAGACACAGAACAAATGATCGTGCTCATCACACAAACATTTGTCCTGGGTGGGAATCGAACCCACAACCTCCGGCATAGCAGTTAGGGTCACTAACCACTAGACCAACAGGCCAGTCCAAATACCATAATATTAGTACAAAGTCAAAAACTACAATATTATTCAAAGTTTACAGTTCAATTTATAATTGGCATCAACCAAAATAAATCTTCTATTTAAAAACATTATAATATTCTCTAAAATACTACCTGTGCTCTGATTTACTAGGTCAGCCAATATCATAGCGGAACAAGTGAACTACTGTAAATATGTACAACTCAGCATGGAAGGAGGTGGGCTACGGATTGTTCGAAAGATATACCGCGGCCTCGGCACAAATGGCTAAGAAGGAACATGGGTGGTTTTTAGTCAGTAGAAAGCCCCAGCCAGAGCGGGAGGAGTCATTTGCCGATTTCCCATCCTCCAAAACCAACCATGCAAGGTTATTCTATATTTCTGACATGCATATTTGCCCCTTACATTGGACTTTAACCTTTTGACCGCCACAGTCAAGTATAGTGACAAGCCAAAAAGTACCATGTAAAAGTAAGGTACTTTTTTGCTTGTTCGGCTTGTTTTCTATATGTGACTGTGGCGCTCAAAAGGTTAACATAACTAAGCCAAAACGTGGGTGTAATATTAGGTACACCTCTGCCTAACCCTTCGGGTATGACAGATGGGATGTTAAATTTGTAATACCAGAGACCAAACACACATTAGCATAAACCAAACAGGTTTTTGTTATTTTTATATAACTTACCATCAATATAGAGAAGATGATTAACAGTATGAATATTACAATGAATATACTGCCAAATACTTGCAGAGCTGAAACATAATAATTAATTTGTTAAAATAATAATTAAGTTGGCATTTTCTTTTACTAAACCATGTTTACGCATAACTGGGGAAATGTAGGTGTACAAATAGGTACACTTTTGTAGGTAGTGGTATAGTCAAGATGATATGTTTATAATATTCATCATTATCATAATGATATTGATGAAAGATGATGATGTACAGACAGACCCAGGAACTACAGGCACCAGCTCTCACAATGTGAAACTTATAATAAAGTTCAAAACTGTTAAGTGCTACAACACCATTGTAAGAGAAAACAAATAAACTTATTATAATTTTAAGGTTTTCCAAGAACAAAATAGTATATTTTGAATCTTGTGTTTGTAAACGGCATGATACCCAACACCAACTTTATTAAGTTTTAGAAAGAAGAAGCAGTCACGATTAGAAGTTGTCCATGCTTATGGACCAATGGCGCAATAATAACTACTGTAGTTTTGCATTAGCATTTTGTACAAAGAAACACATGAATGCTGCATGAATAGAGCTTGTATTATTTACCGGGATGGTGTCCACAACTCCATGTCCAAGTTGAATAGAACTGACTGATTGAATGCTAAAAGTAGTTTGTCATGTGGATGTGTACCAGATGTAATCTGGCCACTGGTACATAAAAGTATAATAAGCACTTTCAAAGGTCTATAGGTAAGATGCCCAAACAATACTTAGTCTAATTCATAACCATACGTAAACAAAGCCTGAATGACGTGTAATTGAAAGTATACTCACATCCTCTAACATCAGCTTCAAACAGCGGGTTCCAGAGCTGCGTGGAGTCTCCGCCAGCCATTTGGTAAGCAATAAACGTGATCAGGATCACACTCATCGCAACTGTATAGACGGCAACTGCCCGACTTCCACTCTTCACGCTTGAAGACCAAATACATGGCGACCAGCATGAATCCAGTAGTGGAGCCATATTTCGTACCTTCAGAACACTCTTCGGTATTCACAAGCTACAGTTTTATACCAATTCCACAAGTATTTTGCGAGAAATTCTCACGAACAATAGCCACACCTAGAAATTAACAGTTATTTTGATGAAGGTTTTTTGACTGAAAACTTTGTGGATTTTGGTTATTCCAATTGTGTCGATGTTTTAAATTGGTGGAATGTCGTGTATTTTGAAGTTTTTCTTTCTACAACGATGGAAAATTTATATTTTTGGGTCATTAAATTACGCCCAAACAACTTCGTTGTCGAAAACTTTTGAACTTTATAGTGTCAAAGTTTTAGTTGTTGTCAGATTTCTTGCATACCTATTAATCTTTCTCGTTCTAACCATCGGTTCCAGATGAGAACGAGCAAAATGGATCCGCTCAATATGTAGCGTTGTCTGAACCCGTGACTGGAACACGCCCTCAAGCACCACAGATAACCTAAAATTACGTTTTGTTAACGCAAGGAATTCATCATGTTATTAGGTTATTGTAAACTTTTAATTTCCAGAGAAATTAAATTCGTAAAAAATACTGTAAAAAGGTATTAAAGATACAAACAAGAGTAGCTAGCAAACCATACTTGGCAATGCTACTTAAAAGTTATTGGCTATGTAATATACTAATAATTATTATAGTTCCAAACCGACGCGGTGGCAGTGCCATCTGTTGAATAAAGCAGCGAAGCACTGTATTCAAGCTTAAAGTTTCTGAGGGGTGTACAGAGATGACGGTAAAAATGTAAGAACAGACTGTTGAGGATCAATGTCCACACATCTGAAGTTCGCATGACGTTTAATTATCTGTGGTTTTTATATTAAGAAATGGTTGTCTGTGGTCTCAAAAAGAAAAAGTGTTGTATTGTAAAAGGACTGATTATTGTGTGCGCGAACCAAAATGTTAATTACTATGTAGAAAGGAGAAATAAAACTAAAACTAAGTAAAGAAGTGTTTTAATAACAATATTCAAATATAGCAGTGGTAGCAGACCGTGGTTCGCGCCCGCGCCGACTTATAGAAGTGCACACGCTACAAAGAAAAAATGGCGGAAAGTATTAAGATAAAGCAATTTGCCGGCGAAGATTTTGCAATATGGAAGTTCCGTATTAGCAGCATACTACGAGAAAATGAGTGTTTAAATGCAATACAAAACAAAGCATTTGCGAGCGTCCCCGAGAACAAAAAACTTGAGGCTCGAGCTCAAAGCATTATTATAAGCGGCGTCGCCGACAGCCATATTGATTACATTCAAGAGGAGAATACAGCTTATAACATGATGTATAAATTAGAGCAACAATTTATGAAAAAAGGCACCAGAAGTAAACTATTCTTACGGCGGGAACTAAACAATATAAAATACAAAGAAGGAACGTCACTCGGAGACCATTTTGTTACATTGTCAAAAATATTCAGCCAGCTAAAAGACGCAGGAAGCCCCCTAGCAGAGGAAGAAAAGGTTAATGTAATATTGCTATCCATGCCAGAATCGTACGAAATTATTGTAACAACTTTAGAGTCTTTACCAAACCTGACAGTAGACATGGTTAAGGACAGATTACTAGGAGAGGAAGAAAAGAGGAATAAGATGGGTTCACAAACAATAGAGCACCAGAGGAATTCCTTTTTGTGTTTTGGATGCGGCAAGCCAGGCCACAAAAAATTCGAATGTAGATCGAGATACCAACAGGGACAAACCCGTGGACAAGGACAAAATTATTCTAGAGGTCAAGGACGAGGAGGTAGAGCGCCACATCGGGCAGCATTTGGAGGCAGAAGTAGGTCACAAGGAAGAGGTCGTGGAATTCCCGACAGGAGACAAGGACCAAACAATTCAGGGAATAATCATCAGACGTATGCAGTATCAACAGAGAATGAATATGCATTTCTGACTGGTAATGGACTGAACAGAGAAGTAAGTGATCAATGCGAAATAACTTGGTGTGTGGATTCGGGGTCATCGGACCACCTAACAAATGACAAACAAGCTTTTTATAACTACAGTGAACTAAATACACCAAAAGTGATTGCTGCAGCCAAGAATGGAGTGAGTTTAATGGCGGTTGGATTTGGGAACATAAAGGCAAGATGTTATGTTGGTAAGAGATATATAGACTGTACTATTAAAAATGTATATTATGTGCCAGAGTTGAGGAAAAACTTGTTGTCTGTTGCTAAAATTGAGAGTAATGGTTATAGGATTGAATTTTTAAATAGTAAAGTTAGAGTTTATAAATATGATCAATTGACAATGATTGGAAACAATGAAGGGTCTTTGTATACAATTCACATGCAAATATTAAAAGATGAATGTAACTTAAGTAACAGTAATGATGATCAAGTGATGCAGCTGTGGCATAGACGTTTAGGTCATCTTGGGTTCAAAAATTTAACTTTGCTTTCACAGAATCAAATGGTAAGTGGCATTGATGACTTAACTAAATGCAATATTAATAATTCTGTATGTGAACCGTGCTTACTAGGTAAAATGACAAGACAACCTTTTAACAGACAAGGACGTAGGGCAACCAGACCACTAGAATTAGTACACACTGATGTATGCGGACCTATCACCCCACTGACTGAAGAAGGATACAAGTACTTTCTGACATTTATAGATGACTATACTCATTTTGTTTGGGTCTATTTACTTTCTAATAAAAGTGAAGTTTTTGACAAATTCAAACAGTACTATTTTTATGCAACCAACCATTTTAATGCTAATATGTTAAAGTTGAGATCGGATAATGGTGGTGAATATGTGTCAAGACAATTTCAGGAGTTTTGTTACAGCAAAGGAATCCAAATGCAATATACTGTGCCATACAATCCCCAGATGAATGGAGTAGCAGAACGGATGAACCGCACATTAATAGAAAAAGCAAAAACAGTTTTGTTAGATTCACAGCTTAGTAAAGAGTTTTGGGGCCATGCAGTTTTGTTTGCAGCCTATGTTACTAACAGAAGTCCGACTGAAGGAAAAAGTCAAACACCATCAGAGCTATGGGAAGGAAGGAAACCTGATGTGAGAGCTATGAGAGTATTTGGTTGTACAGCATACAATCATGTGCCTAGAGAGTTACGACATAAATTAGATAATTCAGGAAGGAAAATGATTTTTATTGGATATGTCAATTCAGGATATAAGCTGTACGATACAGAAACAAGGTCAGTAATATCGGCACGAAATGTAGTGTTTGATGAAACAAAACCCGGACTTGACAATTGTGTGAGATACACACAGGACTCAATAGAACAGAAAGAAGATGAAATAAGTGAAAAGGAAGAAGAAAGTGAGGAGGAGAAAAATAATCAAAATGTATCATGTGACAACATAGAGCGAAAAGTATCAAAGAATAAGAATAAAGGAAAAAGTAAAGATAGTAAAGAAGAAGAGACACAAGAAAAGGAGAATGATACAGACAGAAGGATAGAGAGTTTAGAAAGAGGGAGAGAAAAAAGACAAATAAGAAAACCAGTATGGCAAAAGGATTATGAAGTTGATTTAGACCAGGATGATTCAGCATTATATGCATTATTATCAAGTTACCAGGAGGTTCCAACTAATTTTGATGACATTAAAGGAAGAAAAGATGAGAAGCTTTGGAATAAGGCAATAAATGAGGAATTTTTTTTTTTTTTTTTTTTTTTTTTTTAGCCTCTATTGTCCCACTGCTGGGCAAAAGCCTCCCCCATAGCCTTCCACTCATCCCTCTGTGCGGTTTTCTCCGTCCAATTGGGCAAAAACGCTTCTAGGTCGTCACGCCAGCGTTTTCTAGGCCTCCCTCGGCGACGACGCCCGTCTTCTGGCATCCACTGCGTGACGAATTGAAATGAAATGAAATGAAATGATGAAATGAGGAATTAAAAGTTTTAAAAGATAATGAAACATGGAAGTTTGTACCTGAACCACAGAAAGAAAAGCTACTAGATAGTAAATGGGTATTTACAAAGAAAAATATAGGAGAAGAAGAGTTATATAAAGCAAGATTGGTAGTGAAGGGTTTTCAACAAAAGGATAAGTTGGAAAATACATACAGAGAGTTCTTTTATCGGTTGCTGCTCAGAAAGAATATGAAATACACCAGATGGATGTCAAGGGAGCTTTCTTATATGGACGGATTGATGAGACAGTGTACTTAAAACCACCACTAGGACTGACAGTTCCAGAAGGCCAAGTTCTAAAATTACAAAAATCTCTTTATGGTTTAAAGAAGAGCCCAAAATATTGGTATGAAAAATTCACAGAAGTTATTACTGAATGTGGTTTTACGCGATCTCAAAATGACTATTGTCTCTATAGTAAAAGCAATCTCTATTTGATTTTATATGTCGACGATTTACTTATAGTAGGGCCTAGTGCTGCTGAAATTGGAAATGTCAAAAACTTCTTAAAAACTAAATTTAGCATGAAAGACTTAGGAAACAGCAATCTGACATATCTTGGCATTAGTATTCAGAAGAAACATGATGCTATTTATCTTAATCAATCTAAATATTTGCTAAAAGTTCTTGAATATTATAACATGGACAATTGTAAAGGGACTAATTCTCCTATGGACCTTAATTTTAAACTGGACTTTGACGCATGTGAAATTGACATGACTTTAGAACATCAGTGCAGGTCGCTTATTGGTTCTTTGATGTACGCTATGGTGAGCACAAGACCAGACTTAGCAACAGCTGTATCATATTTGAGTAGATTCCAATCACAGCCAACTTTGAAGTTGTGGCAAGCTTTAAAGCGTGTTCTTAGATATGTAAAACAAACCATTGATTTTAATTTAAAATATTCAAAGTGTAGATATGACAGCTTAACAGGTTTTGCAGATGCAGACTTTGCACGTGATAACGATAGGAAATCCACTAGTGGATATTTGTTCAAGTTATTCAATAATACAGTAACATGGAAATCAAAGAAGCAAAGTACAGTTTCTTTGAGTACAACAGAGGCAGAGTTAATTGCTTTATGTGAAGCATCAGTTGAAGCTTGTTGGCTAATGAAGTTGTTGTGTGACTTTAACATTAAAATAAGTAATACTGTTATTTTTGAGGACAATCAAAGCACTATGAAAGTTGTAAAGAATCCAGATCAGAAACGATTGAAACATATTGATGTCAAATTTAATTTTATTAAACAAAAGGTAGAGGAAGGATTAATTACTGTTGAATATGTATCAACTACAGATCAAATTGCAGACATTTTGACGAAGCCCTTATCAGGAGAAAGATTTGTAAGATTGTGTAGTATGCTTAACTTGCTGAAATGTTAAATAATGTAATAATGTGCGAACATTGAGGGAGAGTGTTGAGGATCAATGTCCACACATCTGAAGTTCGCATGACGTTTAATTATCTGTGGTTTTTATATTAAGAAATGGTTGTCTGTGGTCTCAAAAAGAAAAAGTGTTGTATTGTAAAAGGACTGATTATTGTGTGCGCGAACCAAAATGTTAATTAAACTATGTAGAAAGGAGAAATAAAACTAAAACTAAGTAAAGAAGTGTTTTAATAACAATATTCAAATATAACACAGACCGCTGCGTTTTCATTCAGATAATTACAAAAGAATCCTATTTGAGTGTGTTCTGCTTGGAATGGATTCCTACCCATTTTTGATTTTACTTCTCACATCACCCCATAATATTATTATTTTGTAGATATTACAAAAAGATCTCAAGTTACAGCTTGGCAAAAAAGAGTAGAAAATCCGGGGGGCGCCACTGTGCTGTTCATATGGCAACCCGTTGTGACCGTATCGCGTACCAACCTATCGTCTTGATACTTTTATTACTATTTTTTTATACTTAAAATTTATTTATTGAACCAGAATTTATGTGTCCCTTCGTCCAGCATACTCACCATGGAATCCTGATATTTCATGAATGTCAAAAAACTGTTCTGAAATAGTGCTAAATAGTGCCCAAAGGAAAAAAATAGTGCTCTTGTACTTGCGAAGTTATAGCCATAGTTCGATGAGTATGCTGGACGAAGGTTTCGCCCAGCATACTCACCTCCGTCCGGAGAATCTGTATACGCTTCAAACATAATTCATACTTCAAAAAATAGTTCCCAAATAGTGCCAAACGGTGCCCAAAAAGAAAAAACAGTGCTCGAATAACTTCGGAGTTATAGGCTTCGTTCAGTGAGTATGCTGGGCGTAGGTTCTACGCCCAGCATACTCACCTCAGTGCGCGAATATCGAACGAGCTATAGGTACAATTAACGTCTCAAAAAATTATGCTTGAAATAGTGCCCAATATCAGTCCAATTTTTGCTTGACTTTTGACCTAGAAAACCATTAAATTTGATTGTAAACTTCTACATACATTACATTGAGTACAGTCGAATACAATATTATTAACTTTCTTTCTAACAATTTTTGTCTTGTGTAAATTATTAATTGTCTATGTAAGGGAGTATTTACTTTAGAATCGCAATATTATTAATTACACATTATTTTAATAATACTTTATAATAATATGATTAAGCCTTCGCGCGTCGCATGGGACCCCGGTAGCTAGGAACAATGATTTTATATATTTTGTCTAGATCACGGCGCTTGAAGGATTAAGATATCAAATGAAGTAAATCATGCATGAAAAATAAAGTTGCTGTTATTAATGCTTACATTACAACTGACAAAATTATTCAAAATAATCATTTTCCGGATCAAGGACGGTACCACAACGTTTACGGAATTGACCTGTATTCCTCATGTGATAAAGTTCAATATAGTGTGGCAGTAAAGGATGCACGTACGGTCAATAGGTATGGGGCTTACGACGCGCGGCGCCCGCGACGCAAATGAATATGTTTATGTTTAAATACTAGATGGCGCTGCCCTAACATCTTACGATTATTAGACAAGACTGATCTGTATTTTGAAGGTGATAAGGGTCCATTTTGTGTCACAAAGCAATCGAAACGAACAAGCGCTTCTCAGTTTCTTTGTTTGTTTACTTCGTCGCACATCATTATAATAACGCCGGCTTTTGAGTTTGACTACATAGTGGGTTGCAAAACCAAACAATGTGTTGGTGATGTCATTATTTACCTATATAAAATTGTGTATCTAGTACGTAATCAATATAGGAGCTGCACCCAAATCAGTAAGTATATTTCAATTTATAATAGTGGCATTTAACTAAATTGATTTTACACTCATTCATTAATTGCACTGTAAAACTAGGTAGCAAGCGAGTTGTTTTTTACAAAAACACGTTCATTTTTTCGTTGAATATGACACTGTACACTTAAAATTAAGGACATGCTTAAGAAGTTTTAAAAATGGGTACCTACTTAGTTACTTTTTTAAAGGTTTGATGTAGGTAGGTACACACATAATAACGTAATGTAACTTGTTTGTTTATCTAATTGGATTTACACTACTCGTTCTAAGGTATTGGCTAAAATATATGATACTGTGGAATCCGATTTTAGTAGTTGCAAAAATTGTGAGTGTAATGTAACTTTTATAAATAGATAACATACAAAGTTATGGTTTCTATAGTGCTAATAGATACTTAAATTGTACAAACCAGAACTGTGAAATCAATAAAGGTTCTGGCACAAAATGTAGTTGGATTCCAATAAATGTAAACATATTGACGACTCAAGGTATTGGAGCCCTTAATGAAGCTCTATTAGTAAATGATACTGAAAGGAAATGTAAATACCAATTATGTAACGGTAAAAACGCATACAAATATGAAGTACTAGACTTCGTATTTATTGAAATTAATACTTCAATTGAAATAGAAATTGATGAAATTCCTAAAGAGATCATAATAAACGGTGACACCTTTAAAATTCTGTCGGTAATAGATTTTACAAATGGTGAATCAGGACGCATGGGGCATTACAAGTCAAAGTGCTATCGATTGCTAAAGAGAACTTGGAACTGCTATGATGACCTTAGTAAAAAAGTTTGTAGTAATTCCCAATATACTGTACCACACTGCATTATTTATACGCGAATGTAAGATGAAGATCGGTCCTAACTTGTTAGTTCCTATTTTGTTATTGTTTGTTTGTTTTTTTTTTGTTCTTGTAAAAGTTATTTTATTAATAACTTACAGAAATGTGATTATAAACTGTGATTGTTAATTTGTAATTACTATAGGGTATTTAATATTAATAAAAAAAACGTGATTATAAACTGTGATTGCTCAATTTATACTTATTTGTAAGATAATTTTATTGTGATTAAAACGTTGTAGCAGTAAAACAAAGTACAAGTACCTACGTGTTATATTTTAGAAAGTTTTACCAATATTTGGCTAAACATTTTTTTATATGTATATTATATACAATATTAAAACTACAATTTTTTCTATTTACATTGATTATATTATGAATGTTAACAAAAGCTGTGAACTAGTTAACTAGAATTCTGATTACTTTGGCCCTTTAAATAGTAATAAATAACGTAAGTAATTAAAAATGTTTTTTATTGCTAAACCTTTCATTGATGAAACTATTGGAAAGAGTTTTAAAAATTTGTATAACTATGTCACAGTACTAGTTTTGACTGGTTATAAGTTTTGCCTGCAACATATATACAAAAAGAAACTGTATAATTTCCTTTTTTACAATTTTTCAAGATATTAATTTTATTGGCTGCAAATGACTGTTTTTATTCAGACAAACACACAATGCAATGAAGTAATAGACTTCATTTACGCTTAAAGTTTCATTCATTTATTATTATTTATAAAATATATAATAATGCATTTAATCGAAAGTTTTTGACATGTGAGAAAATATCATAATTATTTCCAATAACATGAAGTCTACAATTAGAAAGTTTAACATTTTTGTCCAAAAACATGTGTCGACGACTGTACCCCATTTTACGTTAGTATGTAGAAGTTTACATTAAAATTTAATGGTTTTCTAAGTCAAAAGTCAAGCAAAAATTGGACTGATATTGGGCACTATTTCAAGCACAATTTTTTGAGACGTAAATTGTACCTATAGCTCGTTCGATATTCGCGCACTGAGGTGAGTATGCTGGGCGTAGAACCTACGCCCAGCATACTCACTGAACGAAGCCTATAACTCCGAAGTTATTCGAGCACTGTTGTTTCTTTTTGGGCACCGTTTGGCACTATTTGGGAACTATTTTTTGAAGTATGAATTATGTTTGAAGCGTATACAGATTCTCCGGACGGAGGTGAGTATGCTGGGCGAAACCTTCGTCCAGCATACTCATCGAACTATGGCTATAACTTCGCAAGTACAAGAGCACTATTTTTTTCCTTTGGGCACTATTTAGCACTATTTCAGAACAGTTTTTTGACATTCATGAAATATCAGGATTCCATGGTGAGTATGCTGGACGAAGGGACACGAATTTATTCTCCTCATGTAACTACCTAAAAATAAATATATGTTAGTAGCACTGTTTTTTAAATTTTCTGGGATTAAAAAAAGGCGTAGAAATAATTATTGTAATTTATTCTAATAAATCTTCCAACTCTTTTTTGGGACGACCTTTTCTATGTTTTCCGGGTGTAGAAAATACGCCTTTGTTTCGATCTCCTTCCAGGACGACTCTTCTTATGGTGCTTACTGATTTACCTAAAGTGAATAAATAAATATACTTACATAAAAAAATGCATTTTGCTTCTATTATGTGATTCATATGAAATATTAATTTATGTTGTTAATAAATAACAAATTAAAAATAATACTTTTTTGGTACATTTGTAATTCTAATGATATAACAAACAGTTATCACCTTGAAATCACATTCAACAATAAAGTTATGTAGAAATCGAATTTAAATTCACATAGTGCGCAGTACGCCACTCAAGTATCAACATTAATCTGACACGCTATACCAAGGTAATGTCAGACAAAATGTAAACATAACCTATGTGCTCGATGATTATTGTTCAAAATTCCACTTATTTCATAAGCAAGCAAGTCAAAACAGAATGGGGTTCATAAATTATCACTTAATTCATCTAAAAACAATAAAACAAACAGTTACATACCTGTCATTTCAGCGGTTCTTAGGTAAACATCGTTGAGATCGGAGAGAATGGTTTTGGCCTCTTTTTCTGCCAAACATCGCCTATATACCTTATAAATTATCGCTCTGCCAGCACTTCGGATGGTTTTATTCATTTTGTATTACTCTACGTTGCTTTATTCACGTTTATAAGGCACAATTATAAATTTAATAAACTTTCGAACTTTGTTTACACCAAACGTCATAAGTTTTTAATTGTTGCCAGCAAACAAAAAAATTAGTTCCGTTTCTAGACTTTTTTGCCAAGCTGTATGTAGGTAGGTATTTGCTATGATCCAAATATCCAAATGATCCAGCACATTCCTCAGGGATTCCCAGTGCACTTCCTGTCATAAGATATTGATTAATTTGCATTCAATAGATACATTCGTGACTTGGTATCAATAAGATAGAAAGTCTATAAAGGATATCGGTCCTATCATACCTAACTGGGTATGCTCAATTAGGTAGAGGTCAGTGACCGTCAACATGCATAAAAGTACCTAGACTTTCATATTTACTAAGATTTGGTTGGTACAGTCCTCAGGTAGGCGTAAAAGTGAGTACCTAAAGAGAAGGGAAGTACACACGGCTACACATCAAGCTATACATTTCCAGTTTACGCTGATCTCGCACTGTACGGAAATCCTTTACAATGTGAGACCAGCATACTGGAAATGTATAGCTTGATGTGTAGCAAAATGACATACTTATGGTTACTCCAGTAATCTTTGGTTATGTAGTGTAGGTACCTATGAATTATAATAGACATCTAAAAGATGAAAAAACCAGAAAAAATACGAAAAAATGTTAAACTGAGATCAACGAAACTCCATTTTGTCCATACTATATAGACAAAATGACATGTACACGACGAAACTATAAAATTTAAAGGCAAAGCTCGCAAATGAATCGCTTGGTTCGTTGAAGCGAAGAAGCGTGGGCCTAATGCGAACAACTTAAACACTGCCACCAGTCTTCTCCAGGTCTTGACCGAGAACAAGCGGAATCCTCTTCGTTATCTTGAGCGTTGCTTGGCAAATTTTCTTCGAATAGAGATTTGGTAACGTTTCGTCTTTCTTCATCTCTGGAGAAGCTTTACTTCATTTTTTGACTTGATTTCGTTCATGTTTGGAGTAGAAGTCAAAATCGAAAATATGTCATTTTGTCCGCTACGTGTGAATGTCATTTTGTCCTTATAGGGTTAAATAAATCAAAATTCAACAATAATTGTAAAATCAATATTATGTAAAAGTAATTTCAATGCAACAATAAGTGGATATGGTGTGTAATAAATGTACACTCAAGGTAAAACCATGAACAATCTAACATTAAAAGAAGAAAGTCGTCCTTCCTCTAAGAAAAAAACGGATTATTCCGATCTGTCAACCTGCTTTGTCCCCTTAGGGTGACAGATAGGAAAAAAAAGTTTGATTTGTCCCCCTGTTAGCAATGAGGGGACAGTTCGAACTTTATTCACTCCCTAACGGTTTCATCTGCCCCCCTATCACTAAGGGGGGCAGATAAAACTTTTTATTCCTGTTTGTCCCCCATTGAATTAGCTAAATAGCTTACTTCAAGAATGAATACTCTTTCTCGAATGGCTTTACCAGAAATCTCTTTGGAAGACCTAGATAATGATTTAGATCTACATGTAAAGATTTTGTCTAATCTTTCTGTCAGTGCTGAAAAACTCAAAGAAATTCAAGAGTTGACTACCAAAAAAGATTAGTGGTTTGGATTATTATAACGACCTGTATTTACAATTTTATTTTGTTTGATTACTCTTACCCCTCTACTACGTGATTTAGAGGACTGTGACTGATCGATACAGAAACAAAAGAAATATTTATAATTTATTTAAATACAGGTCGTCATTGCTAACGGAATATGCCGATCTGTCACCCCGCTTTGTCCCCTTAGGGTGACGGATAGGAAAAAAAAGTTTGATCTGTCCCCCTGTTTGCAATGAGGGGACAGTTCGAACTTTTTTTTTCTATCTGGGGTGACAGATCGGAATAATCCAAAAAAACTCGGAACTTACCAGAGTTTCGGCCATAGCACTCGAACGAAAGATTGGCGCGAGTTTACTTTTTGACAGGTCGGTGTGTGCCGGTAGGGTCACATGACAATCATGACATAGTTGTCTAGGCTAGACCCGGCAGAATTTGAAATATGACTGATGTGTCGTTTGTCCATGTATGTAATTTTGTACGTACTTCCCCTAGGTACTTATCGATGACAACAAGTCGCTGACTTGTTTGTTTTCATTGTCTTTTTTTGTATTGTGTTTGTGACTGACTTACAAAAGTAAAGTAGGTACACACGGCTACACATCTAGCAAGACAATTCCAGTTTACGCTGATCTCTCACTGTACAGAAATCTTATACAATGCGAGACCAGCTTATACTGGAAATGTATAGCTTGATGTGTAGCCGTGTGTACCTACCTACCAAATAAATTTTCCGCTTTTAGGTAGGTAGTGTTTTTCGGAAGTAAGATAAGATGTTTATTGTTAGAAAAACACTCGGTACCTACCTCGCCTTCTGTATCCAGGCTGTTCCAACCTTTTTTGCACCTCGCCCGTCCATCAGGCTGCCGCTCTGCTCCGCTCCGCCTCAGTGGAACCGCAGCCTCAAGCCGGAGATAGTCCCATATCACGCTTGCTGGTCTCCACTTCAGGCTTCATTTTCATAATTGGCCACCAGTCCTTCGACAAACATGGCCAGCCCATTGCCACTTCAGCTTGCTTACCTTTTCCTGAAAGTTATGTCGGTTCAAATTCAGTTCTTTTACGCATACAAGATAGAAGAATACAATATAGTGTCGATCGAAATCTACATAGTGTCGCCCCAGAACTGAGCCATTACTTTGGATACTCTGGATTGTATCCAATTCTTCAAAGAAACTCCGATATTGAGAAATAAAAAAAAAACAAAAAGCCAAATTGGAATTTGGTCTTTTGGTTTGATCTAAACCAAAATTTCGGTCGTGAGTTTTGGTAGGCCTAGGACCCTAGGTGAACCGATGCCCTTCTAAATCCCATATTTCTAAACTCCGTCACGGCCATCCATCCATTCAGCATTACCGTGAGCAGTTGACGTCTTTCGGCTGAAATGATTATGAAGTTTTTGGTTATAAAACTTTTAGTTTTAATCGGCAACTAAAAATGTTTCTTTACCACGATGCGATGCAATTAAAACAAATTCCTCCTAATAGGTTGACACTTCACCAACCATGCATGAACTAAAACAAAAGAAAATCTCACATTTCTAAACTCCGTCACGGCCATCCATCCATCAAGTAAAGCCATACAACATTCATCAAGTAAGCTTGTGTAGTTGTGTGTATGTACTGTAATCTGTAAAAATAAAACAAACATGACATTACAAAAACAATGACCGCGCAACAACTGGGAGTTTCTGAGAATCGAAGAGCCGTTACGATGTTCTGGTAAAGTTGGGGTGTGATTGATAGCGAGTTTAAAGGGAAGTTTTATTCCTGCGTCTTTTTTCCTCGTTCTAGGCTGTTCAACTGTGTATGTGTTCTCTAGGCCCTAGAGCAGGGATGGCGAACCTTTATGGATCAACGTGCCATTTTTTCTAAAGCCTTGCACTATTGAGACCTTGCACGTATCCAATAATATTGCTTAGTCTTTTTTGGCAGATAATTAAACTAAATATTTTCAGCTAAAAAACTTAAGTATCAAAAAGAAAAAACGTGACCTATCTATATCATAAACCAAATGTTTCAATTTTACGTGGAATTCAAATTATATGATAAGTAACTTATACGTAGAGTAGATTGCATTCTGGACTCCTCTATCAAACGGTTTCTAATCGAATCTTTGAAAATAATTACTCATTAGACAAAATGAAAATGTGGTTACAAATTCGGTGGCGTGCCTAAAATATTGTGTAACGTGCCATCAATTGCTGCGCGTGCCATTAATTCGCCATCCCTGCCCTAGAGAATATATTCTCCAGAGTCGGTTACATGCCAATGACTACATATTAGGAAATAATTACTCATCTCCAAAGCATCGTCAAGGGCTAAATAGAATGTGCTTTTGTGGAACTGAAGATGTGATGATAAATAGGAAATGTGATAAGTGTTTTCACAAATCCAAGGCATCCTCAAAAAAAACCTTAAGTAAATACGTCCTAAATCTGTTGAATATTCAATGTTAGGCTTAGCGCTAAGAATTGAAATGTCAGAATGTAATTTTTTTTTTTTTTTTTTTTATTAGCCTACTTTGTGTCCCACTGCTGAGCAAAGGCCTCCCCTTTCTCTTTCCATACATCTCTATCATGGGCGATCTCTGGCCATGTTAGCCACGCAAACATGATCAGATCGTCACGCCACCTTCGCCTCGGTCGACCTCGACGGCGCTGTCCTTCCTCAGGCGTCCAGTGAGTGACGATCTTTGCCCATCTCTCCGGGTGCATCCGTGCTACGTGGCCTGCCCACTCCCACTTCAGTTGTAATATTAATTATTAAATCAGAATGTAATATTAATTCAATATTCTGTTCATTGACACTTTGCATTAATGCAAACGAGCATTTGCTTAAAACATGAGGCTGACAGCTTCCCACTTTACCAAATACACACATCAAAAGTGTCTAGGGATCAACATATATTTTTGCAATAACTTTTCTCCTGATTGATATTAATTAAAATTTTCTTTAAGGATTCATCAAATAAAGTGTTTTCGTTTGTCACAGTAACGATAAACCAAGTCACCTTTGCATTAATAAAGAAATTTGCCATTTTCCTAATAAAGGGATTTTTGACATTTGAACCACTCTTCTTTCTTTTTTCTTTCTTTTTTTTATATAAACGTTGCCCCACACTAGGAATTTCTCCTGTATCGTGGGTGTGTACAAACATTGAAACTCACATACACAAACACGCCCAGACCCGAAACAACTATCTGTAGGCCATACAAATACTTGTTCCGTGCGGGGATCGAACCCGCGACACGTAGCGCAGCAGTCCAATCGCTTAGCCACTGCGCCAACCGTGTCGTCCCTAACATTAAAGTTCGAAAAAAAGACTGAAATAACAGTTTTCTTTAAAATTTTATTGGGTAACTTAAACAATTAATAATCCGTGTGTTTCTACCGCGAACACTAACAACACAAGAACATCGGTTTGGCATACTCAAAATCACGCTGTGGAATGGCCGCCCATGTTCGTTGCAACAACAAAAAAAGGTCTTCTTGCGACTGGATACCCTCCATATTCGGCAGAGCTCTTCTCTGTAGCATATCCCATGCATGCTCAATCGGGTTCAAGTCTGGCGACTGAGCAGGCCAGGGCAGGACATTGATGTTAGCTGCGGCGAGAGTCTGTCTTACAACTCTTGCGGTGTGCGGTCGTGCATTTGATTATCATGCATTAACTGAAATAAGGGACCGATTTGCACTTGTAGAGGAACGATGACGTCTGATACAATCGTCTCAGCATAAATTTGAGCGTTGAGGTTGCCTCTGATCCAAATCAACTCAGTTCTTCCGCCGATCCAAATACCCGCCCATACCATGATGGTTCCACCACTATAAGGATGGACTTCCTGGCAGGATTTTAATCGCTGATGGCGTCCAGGGGTTCTCCAGTGTCGTATACGTCTTGTATCCGGTCTCATACCAAAACAGTGTCCGTGCGAGCGCAGCTCCGATCAGACGTCCAAGCGAGAACGCGGCGCGCGTCTGCAACTTGTCCTCAGTGGTCGCTCGCGATATAGATTAAAGTTGCTAATAACTAATACTAAATAACTAAAGTTATATTAAACATGGTTGTCTGTGGAAGGTGTGGTGAAGAGGTCGCAGAGGCGATTCAGTGTTCGGTGTGTTGCAAACACTTCGACTTCCCGTGCTCTGGAGTCACGGAGAAGGGCTATCGCAAGCTCGGGGAGCGTCAGGCAACATGGAGGTGTGCTAACTGCAAAAATCCAGGTCATCCAAGCTCCCAATCGCTCTCAGGCGCAGCCTCGCCGGTGGTTCCTGCTCCAGTTACACTGGACACAGTGATGCGGGAACTTTGCAGTATCCGCCAAGACCTAATTCCTCTCTCCAGTTTGGCATCTGAGGTTCATCTCCTACGTCAAGAACTGACCAATCTCAAAGAACTTCCTGATAAGGTCCTAGCTTTGGACGAAAGACTTACTAAAGTAGAAGCGGTCCAGATGGAGGCCTCTCAATCAAGATCAGCTGTTGTGAAACTTGAAGACGACCATCGGGACATGGATCAGTGGCTCCGCAGCAACAATGTGGAGATTAAGGGGGTGCCAGTGAAGGACAAAGAGAACCTTTTCGATGTAGTGCAAAGAATCGGTGTTAAAATTTCCTATCCCATATTGAAAAATCAAATTAATTTTATACACAGAGTGCCGACTAATGTATCAAACAGTAAGAACATTATTGTGTCTTTTTTAAACAGGTATGTGAAAGAGGATTTCATTGCAGCTGCCCGTTCCTACAAGGATCCCTTACTTTCCGTAGATGTGGGAATCACTGGTTCGGGAAGGGTCTTTGTTAACGACCATCTAACTATTAAAAATAAAATGTTACTTTCACAAACTAAATCCCTTGCGAAGGAAAAAAACTTTCAATATGTGTGGGTGAAACATATGAAGATTTTTGTAAAACGGGATGCCACGTCCAAGACTTTTATTGTTGCAACGGAACGGGACCTACTGAAAATTCATTAGCCTATTTCTATGTATGCTTGTATTTAACGCCTAATTTCAACGCTACTTGTTTAGATCATAAGCTTAAATTCATTCCATATTTGCTATTTTTTAAAACTGTTACGTTAAAACGTAAACATCTATTGAAAGTGTCACTAATTACCCGTGTGCGGTACACGGATTGCGCCTACTCGCTTACCTCAGTCCAAAGTCCATTTGACCATACTCGCTTTGTTTACGCACTGATTTATTTTGCGCCGAAATGTGTAATGTATTGCTGTTATAGAAATGTTCATTGGCTTGCTAACAGATATGTTTTGATGGGTGTTGAGGTATTTTCGGTTCAATTGAAATGCTACAAGTTTTGTGTTTTGAGTTTAGAGTTAAAAAATATTAACTGTCTTAGTATTAATATTATTGTGAATATACATGTAAAGTTTTATTCTGACCCGCCCGTAATAGCGAGCTATTATGCATGCACCAATAGTTTGTACAAATTAAAACGTGATTTATTCATAATGTTTGTAGTTCTGGCCAGTGGTTTGAGCTTTGATAGTTTATTTTTTATTGTAAAACGGAAGTCTAACGTCTTATTCGGGCTTTTTATGTGTTATTATGTACTGTATTTTTTCGTTATATACTTATTCATAGGTATTAAGTACTAATGTATGAACTAAACATTTATCACCAGAATGTTCGAGGACTGCGGACGAAGTCCAACAATTTTTATAGGAATTTAGCTAAATGTAACTATGACGTAATCACGTTAACCGAGACCTGGCTTGTTGATGGGATATTGGATAGTGAACTTTTTGACGATAGGTACCTAGTGTGGCGACGCGACCGCGACTACGCGGCCACTGCACAGGCGCGTGGGGGCGGTGTGCTGGTGGCGGTACGTCGCGAGCTTGCTGTTGTTGAGAATGTTGATTGGCGATCCAGTGCGGAAGATATTTGGATTTCTATTCAACTCAGATCCCGCTGCGATAAACGTACCTACCGACTTAACATATGTACTCTCTATTTGTGTGAACAGAATTTAGGTAATAGCTTCGCTAGTCAGTTGCAAGCTTATTTGGACAATCTCTCGGACATAGTGAATAACCACCCCGCAGATAAGTTTATTATTCTCGGAGATTTTAATATGAGTTCCATAACTTGGACGAACTTGGACTCTAGTGATGGAATTAGACCTACCGTGCCCCAAACCAGCTTGTTTACTCATTTTGTTGATACCATTAATTTTTGTAGTTTACAGCAATTTAATCTTATTAATAACAGACACGGTAAAATTCTAGACCTAGTTCTAGCAAATACTCCCGTCACCGTCTCGGCATGTCTAGAACCCCTTACTATCGAGGATTCATATCACCCTGCTCTGTTAATTCAGATTGTTACGGTGGATCCTCAGTCACTTACCGCCAGTGCGCGCATGACGTACCAATATAATAAAGGTAACTATGAACTGATTCGATCTGACTTGCGTAGCACTAACTGGGACGACATATTATTGAAAGGAACTGTTGATGAAGCGGTCGGTAACTTTTACTCAACGTTATTTATTATCAGAGATAAACACGTCCCTCAGCGTCTATGTAAACTCTTTAAATATCCACCTTGGTATAGCTCGGCGCTCGTTAAGATACTTAAAGAAAAATTTAAATACTATAAGAAACTTAAAGTCTACGGTAATGTTTCTGATCGGTTATCATATGAATTGCTTCGTGATAGAGCCAATGATATTGAACAACTTTGCTATAAGGCCTATATGACTAAAATCGAGTCCTCAATAGGTACTAGCCCGAAACTATTCTGGTCATATGTCAAAAATAAACGCATGAACAGCAACTTTCCGTCAAGTATGTCTTACGGTGCGAGTAGAAGTGACTCGGGTGAAGGAATTTGTGAACTTTTTGCCAACTACTTTCGTACCACCTTCTTAGACTCTTCCTCCGCGAATCGTGACTGTGGCTCGACAGGTTGTGCTTCCAACTGTCATTTGAGTTCAATTGAGATTGATACGGTGATCGTTCATAAATATTTAAAATCTCTCGATTTAACCAAATCCGCTGGCCCCGATGCCTTGCCTGCTATGTTCATAGTTAAGTGCGCCGATGAACTAGCCTTACCTGTGTCACTTTTATTTAAAAGGTCAATATCTGAAGGCATTGTACCTTCTGTTTGGAAATCGGCCTTTATATCACCGATCCATAAAAAGGGTGCTAAAGATAAAATCGAAAACTATAGGCCAATCTCGAAACTTTGTCTACTAGCTAAAATATTAGAGCGCATAGTCTATAATCAGCTGTACTGCAGTGTGGTTTCTAGTCTGAGTCCCCAACAACACGGGTTTTTGAAAGGGAGGTCCACAGTATCCAACTTGGTCCTGTTCACAGATTTTATAACTGAACATATGGATAATGGGTCACAGGTAGATGCAATCTACACCGACTATAGTAAGGCGTTCGATAGGATCGACCATGATATTTTGCTGAGAAAGCTTTTCGACTTGGGCATTAGAGGAGACTTATTCAGATGGTTTTCGTCTTATGTACAAAATAGGACACAAGCAGTAGTCCTCAGTGGCTTTATATCCTCCTGGACAACCATCCCCTCTGGTGTGCCCCAGGGTTCCCTATTGGGGCCGTTATTATTTGTTATTTTTATTAATGACATCGGCGACTGCTTCAAATATTCTAAACACTTAATGTTTGCGGATGACATGAAAATCTTCACAGCAGTTAGGAGTTTAAATGATGCCAAGCTTTTGCAGGCTGACATATCCCGTTTAGTTAATTATTGTAAAATAAATAAATTAGATCTTAATATATCCAAATGTTTGGTAATGACTTTCACACGGAAGAACCTATCGGTCATATTCAATTACTCAATCGCAAATCAGCCTTTATCTCGAACTCATAGTACTAGAGATCTTGGTATTTTATTAGACAGTAAGCTCACCTTTGAGGGTCATATTGACCATATTGCCAAAAAAGCGTCCAAAGCCTTGGGATTCATTATCCGTAATGCCAGTTCGTTTAAGAGAATGAAAACCGTGAAAATTCTGTATTGTGCTTACGTCCGCAGTCACCTCGAATATGGTAGTCAAATTTGGAATCCGAATTATGCGGTGCATTCAGACAGATTGGAACGAATTCAAAGGAAATTCACGAGATACTTAGGTTACAAATTTAAAATCCCTCATTTGAGTTACAATGACCGATGTGACCGGTTTCACTTACTTCCACTTGTAACTCGGAGAAAAATATCTGATATACGGTTCCTAGTAAAAATAGCTCAATCTAGGATTGAATGTCCTGAACTTCTTTCTAAGCTGTCCTTGAATGTTCCACCTCGACATTCTCGCTTGAGAAATCTTCTTCGTGCCCCTTATGCTCGCACAGTTTACCGTAGCAACGCTTACATGCTTCGCTCAATCAAAGCTTTTAACCACATTGTATTGAACGAACACCCCTCAATCGATTTGTTTACAAGCAGCTTGGCGTCAATAAGTACTGCCTTAACTAAAAGATGCATCACTGCCGATGAATTTCAGTAGCGTGTGCGCCTGCTTTCCTGCCTAAGCAGGTGCCTAATTTTATATTCTTAGTTTTTATTATAATTATAAGTATACTAAGGTTAGCCGTTTAAATTAAGCTTAGTTAATTTATATTTTGTTTTTTTTTTTAATTCTAAATGTATGTGTGTAATAGTTCTTGCAACATTACTTCACTGCCAACTGTGGAGGCTTGTAAATGGCTTGTCGTTGAACAATTCACTATTTATTTTTGTATTGTTAGCTGTAAGCCCCCCAAATAAAATAAAATAAAATAAAAATAAAATAAAACGAGACTCATCAGAAAAGCACACGAAACGCCATTGTTCTTCTGCCCAATTTCTGTGTTCAAGAGCCCATTGATATCGAATCCTACGATTGTGCATTGCTATAGGTGGGACCCGTAGCGGTCTTCGGGAATGAAGGTTCACTTCATGCAAGCGGTTTCTGACTGTTTGGTCGCTAATTAAGTTCCCTGAAGAGTGATGAAGCCTCACGGCTAACATCATGGCGGTTATTGTTGGAGCTCTTCGAGTTAAGATTTGAATGTATCGGTCTTGTCTCCGTGTGGTGCAGCGATACCGTCCTCCATGGCGCTCAGCCACGGTACCAGTGCTTCGGTAACGGGTCCAAAGTCGACTGATAACACTCTGACTTGTATTCAGAGCTAAAGCCACAGTACGTTGCCGGGAACCAGCTTCTATCATTCCCACGGCTCTGAGCATTTCTTCCCTGCTTAAATGACGTCGCCGCTCCATAATAACGTTGGTTTTAATCAGTAGTAGGGAAACAGTAGCACTAATAATGTCTTCAATGCGTTGTATGTTTTTATAGGGAAAATATTGACAGCTGATTTTCATCTTTTACTCGAATTTGATTGACAGTTCCTGATTCAAATTATAAAATACCAAAAAGGATCCATATAAATTTATAAAATCATAAATTTATTACAAAGCCACATCTCAATCTCAAGAAATCCGCATAAAAATGCTTGATCCCTAGACACTTTTGATGTGTGTATTTAAACTCTTGTCAATAATCAAAAACGTCGGCTACGTCCCACTCACAGTGAGACCACACACAAAAATATAAACGAATTAACGAGATTTCTACTTCATATTTCATTTTGTTATTGGCTTACAGTAAAATATCAATAGCCAATATTATATTAGTCAATAATAAGTACAGTAACCGATGCTGACTGCAGAGTACAGCACGTAATAGGTATATAGGTAGCTGCGCCGACTCCAAATGAATTGGGGTACATAAGGGCAGGGGAATGTTGATTTAATAACCGATGTTGGTAAACCTCTTCACCCCTTCCCATATACCTCAAGCCATATAAAGGGAAGGCCCTAAATACCTCAAGTGGAGTTGGGCAGGACGTCTTGTAAGACGCGGAGTTATCAGATGAAGTACAACTTCGACCAAATGGTATGGTGGTAGACGCTCTGTACACAACTGTGAAATATTCGGTTTATTCCTCCGGGCTCAAACGAAAATGATCTGATTGATATTCTCATAATCAACATTATAGTGTTCCCACTGCTGGGTCGCTGGCTTCCTTTCAATGAGAGACCTTTATCCACCTCGCGGGCCCAGTACGGGTTGGTAGATGTCACAACTATTCGAATTTTTGGTTCTAGGACATGTCGATTTCCTCACGATCTTTTCCTTTCTTCACTGTTCTGAGAGCAGTGACGATGAAATAAATTACACAAAGTAATGCGCCTGCCTAGCAGGGTTCAAACACACGTCTTACTGCTCTTACTTAGGTCGGGTTCGCCACCGATAGGCCACCGCTGCCCTCTCCGGATCGGTATTGAGCTTCCACAATTCACAATTTTATTTAATAGCTCAGGCACTTTATTTACTGCCTCACAATTCCAATTCAAGTATTGACCTGTTACGCCTATTACGAAAGTTTAGTATAAAACAATAGCCAGTTCTCATCATAGCACGCATGGTTTCATTTGAAAGTGAGTTATCGGTATTGGGATAACAATCCGGTTTGAGTTCAATTAAAAGTTGCAATTTTTCTCTTTGTAATTGCGTTGTAAGCTTAGCTTTACTGCGTAAGTTTAAATGGAGTTTGAAGATAAACTCAGTAATGGAACAACTTGAATGGCGTAATAGATGTTTATGGTGGAACACTCCATAGACTATTTACTCTTAGCTTGTCGATGACAATTTGAATTGAGTCAGCCCAAAATTTGGCTACGAGTTTGGCACTTTCAGAAGCGTTCATCAGCTCCTGTGTTGTGCAAGCAACTTGACAGGCAGGACACGATATGTAAATGTAGGTCAACACCACATTCATACTCCAGGGCAGACGCATCCATGAATCTTCTCTGTAGACTGCTTTTGGTACTACCGAGTTTACTGATCGAGAGTAAGTACATACACACTTTTAAATCTTCTTACTTAGGGCTTATGGGTGAAAAGTGGTAGACCGTCAGTGCTCGGTACTTCAATCAAACTTGGAACAAACGTGCTATCATAACATGAAAAGTGGTTACAATTTTGGTAAACCAATGAAAAACGCAGACTGTGGTAATGTGGTGGCCATGTTTGCTAATGGCCCGATAAACACTAAGACGAGGGAAGTCTTTCAGTGGACGGTAGAACAGTCGAGATCTTGTCTGTCAGTTTGGTTCTGGATTGGAAGCCGGGTAAATGGATACTGGAAAAAACTATAACCAGTAGTGGACTTTACCTTAATCTGACAATAGACAGAATTGATTAAATAACAACAGCACACCATCACTGGGCATCACTGCTGACTCCTGAAACACAGGTCTCACTTTGCTCAAAAGTCAAGGTTTCAAATGGGAATGAGTAACATTTTTTTAATAAAACATTTGAAATTAGTGGAAATTATGCTGCTATTGTTTTCTAATTAATTTCGTTGCAGGATTCAAGACAGTGAAATTGTTTCTCTGGGACTTCGTCGAGTTTCATTGCGCTTTTCTGGTGGTCCCATTGTTGATTGTGGCTTTCAGGAGTTACAGTGGTTTGGGAATAGTGTGGCGGGGTTGTCCTAAAATAATAAAACATTTAAAAATAAAAATAGCTCAACAAAAGCATAATTTTTCTCTAATTCAGCAGAAAATAAACAAGCTATACTAATTAACAAGTGGGAGTTTAGATCGAGATGTGGAAACGCGGGCTATTCTCAGATGTTTCCGCTATCAAACACTACATTAACCTATTTGGTGCTCAACCTCGTTTTCTTTCTTTAGTTGGAATTGATCGGTAAAGACTGAAAGACATAATTATAGGTAGCCCACATTGAATTTAGTGTATTTAGTAAACTAGCCAATGTAGTTAAGAGTGTCTGGTATCACAGATGGATCTAATTTATAATGTAATATTATGAGGTTGATGCAAGTGCCAAGTGCCAAATAAATATTTTTCTTGGCGTTCACTAGTTGTAGCATTAATATGATTTTTTATTTTGGCCAGTGCAGAGTCAAGTGAGACCGGTCGTATGCAAAACATCATGTCGTCGTGGATTTTTTTTAAAAGACTTATTTCTATAGCTTTTTTCTTGCTCTTTAAACTCCTGCTCCTTCGGTCTTGATTTTTTCAGATAATTTCCATCCCTTTGCAAAAGAAGCTTTTGGAATTAATGATTCGTGCCCGGTTGATAGCAATAGGCTTGCTCCTTATTGCATGGGGCTTAAACATATCTGCTGAAATTTTAATGTGGATGTACTATTAGAAACCACCTCTGCCGAATCCTTCAGGGATTACATGTGTGTGATGTTATGTTATGTTTTGTATCTAGAATCACACATAACTCAAGTATCGGCTCCCACATTTCACCTGTTTATTTACAAACCAGTACTTACTTTCGCCTAAATCAACAGATTGCTTGACCCATTTCACAAAAAAACTCCACAGCAAAAAAAACACTTCATATTGCCATAATTGCTGCAAAATGAGACCATAATATCAAAAACAGATTAGATATATACCAACGGCACAGTTTAATTGTATACTATCAGTACTATCACATGTTGACATTGCATCGGGCATTGTCGGGTGTTCTCGGGTCTTATCGGAGCGATATGCGCACGATTGCAAGAGATATGAGAAGATAGTGGTGTTTATCGGTCAAATATGTATAAACCGAAGTCGATAGGCTTCAATTTTCTTGGCGAAGGTTTTGTGCCAATTTTGGAAGTAAATATTTGGGTTATGTTATAATTTGAGGAAGTAAAAATTGATCTTTGACTTGAGAAGACTTTTCAATCCATAAAAATAAAAGGTGAAACCGATTTGCATGATCCTGAAACTGACCATGCAAATCGGTTTCTGCACCCTTAAAAATCCAGCAGTCCTTAGAATAGGTATTATTATTCCGAAGTATTACACAATGTGCAAGTATTTGAGAATACTGAAACAGCTTTTTGTCTTATTGTTTACTAGCTGATGCCCGCGGCTTCACCCGCGTGGATGTCGTTCAAATTATATACTAAAACCTTCCTCTTGAATCACTCTATCGATTAAAAAAACCGCATCAAAATCCGTTGCGTAGTTTTAAAGATTTAAGCATACAAACAAACAAACAGACAAAAATAGCGACTTTGTTTTATACCATAGTATAAAACAAAGTCGCTATTTTTGTCTGTTTGTCATTCTTCATTAAGTTTTGAATATCCTTACATATAAGGATATTCAAAACTTAATGAAGAATGGTTGATGAAGAAATGCTTGGTGTTCGTTTCCTAAAAGCAATTTAATGCAACTTCTGTCTTTATTCTTTAAGGTACAGTTTCTTCAACATTAAAATGATCTTCTGCTTGTACTTCTACAGAAATAGCAATTATACTGCATACAGTCATTTGTTATTAATTGTTTTGTTTGTCTTGCAGTTCAGTATTGTGAGTTGTTCCGGTCTGATCCCCTAAACCGATCCACTGCCAATATTTTTCTTTTGTTTATTCCGTTCTGATCCCCTGTAATTTATCATTCCGTTCTGATCCCCTTTTTGACACAAGTACAAGTGAAGTACAGTCAACCGAAAAACAGTTGTTAATGAAAAAATAATCAGTTTTTATTTCTATATCATAAAATTGTACGATCATCCCACAAACTACCAGGAGAACAGAAGTCGGAAGGAGGTATTGGAATCTTTAAATCAAATCTATATTATTTCTTTCTAATACCTACCATGCACTTTTTTTTTGGAGATAGGAAACCAGGATAGTAAAGTCCCACAAACTATTCCATTCCAATTTCCAATACCTCCTTCCTACTTCTGTTCTCCTGGTAGTTTGTGGGACTTTACTATAAATGCATAATATAGATTTGATTTGAAGATTCTAATTTCTAATACCTCCTTCCTACTTCTGTTCTCCTGGTAGTTTGTGGGACTTTACTTTAAAGGCATATTAAAGACTTGATTTAAAGATTCCAATTTCCAATACCTCCTTCCTACTTCTGTTCTCCTGGTAGTTTGTGGGACTTTACTTTAAAGGCATAATATAGATTTGATTTGAAGATTCCAATTTCCAATACCTCCTTCCTACTTCTGTTCTCCTGGTAGTTTGTGGGACTTTACTACCTATTCTTTTTTTTTTAATTTAATAGAACCTGTACAAATTTTTGTTGCTGACTGTCCTAAAAATGTGTCAGGGTATCCGATTCTTTTACGGGGGATCAGACCGGAATAGAAAATAATTTATAATAAAACGGATCCCCTAGGGTATCAGTTTTAGGGGATCAGACCGGAATAACTCAGTATTGTAATATTTGTTTTGTGTTCTTTCGTTTAAAAATCCACATAACAATCATCGTTTTCTATTGTTTTGCAAGATGATGTCTGCGTATTTACTCTGGTAAACCTCAATACTTGACTTTAATTACTGCAATAAAAGTTTTACGCAAAACAGTTCTACCTTTCTTGAGCAATACTTGTACAAACAAACCAAAACGTTTTGTTTTCTATTCGTACCTTTCTGTTAGTTTTATATCTTCATTAATTAACGTAGAGACGTTTATACCAGAAATGCAAGCTACCAGCAATTTATCTAATTAAAATATTGTTCTCAACATGACAAAGATTGTACTATCTTATATTTTGAAAGCGTCATATCGTAAAATGAGACATAATCTACCTGCAGGAGCTATTTCGACTAATTAGGATCTAAACGTAAATGACAAGAAACAAAATGACGGAGACAGAAATATCTATGAAGATAAATATAATGACGTGTACAATAATAAAGACAGTTGTCTTATTAGAGGAAATGTTCAAGAAATTATACATAACAATGATTAAAGTAAGAGTAACGTTAACAAAAACTCACGTACACAGTGAAGTGAGCGTGTATCGGCTCCAATGGCGGCCGGTCACGATCCTTCATTCGGAGACTTCACGACGACGACCGGTTCGGTCAGTTTTAGATCGGCCTGCGCCGGCGCGCCGCACCACGACCGTTCGCCTTCCACGCATCATCGAATCATCGTTTTTTAATCACAAAAACATTCTACATTATAAATAAAACAGTGTACCAGTGAGTTTGTGACGTTTTCAAACAATCGTGTCTGCAATATTCGCTTCATGTTTTTTCTACAAGCGACTTTTTGCATTGCAACTTTGCATCCTGTGTTGTGCTAAGTTTCGGTACGGTGAAATTGGTATCGGTACGGGCCCCAGCATCTCGTGTCGATTAGTACAACGATTTATCTTGATTCAACAAAAACTGGTAAGTCGATTTATTCGTGCGCTTTCTTTATTGTTTTCGTTTTGGTCCTGCTGAGGCCTGTAACTTCTCGTATCGCATTATGCATACGTACAAAAATATAGGCGTTGGTGAAGCAAAGACCTCTTTTATTGAAGTCATTGTGGCTTAATTTCCATATCTGATATGAACTCGGTTGAATAAGACTTTCTTTAGGGTTCTTGTTTTACTGTTTTGTACCAATGCAGACTTGAGGGAAATAGTAACTTGAATTGCAAACCCATGCATAAAGATATAGACGTGTTAGATCTCTCAAAGCATTGTTAAAGTTACGAGCGCTTTCAGACTAAAAAAAAACAATGCGCGCTCGGAGATCAAATCGTTGAGCTAAGAGTTTTGAACTCTTGAGAGGTAGAGGTTTTTAACTAATTGTGAAGAACTTTAATCCTTTTTATATCTGATTCAAGTTTAGGGTGTTTAGCTTCTATAGTATTATTTTCACTAAGTTAGAATTCTCATTTGAATCCTATTGGTGCCACAATGGGCCTACCCGCTACAGTGTGTCATATGGGACAGTGAAGATGTAAATTTTATTAAATTTGTTAACAAACAAAAAATAGCATTAGGACATAATTAGAGGTTATTTATATTCTGTAATTTTTGAACCTCTTATCAAAATTTAACTTAAAGGGTCAGGGATTAAAAGCTCAAAATTATAAACATAATTTTCGCTTTGAAAGTCCTTAGAGCCTATTTGAAGACTGTCTAGATTTTACTTTATTCATATAGACTTTGAAACGGATTGATCAATCAAAATCAATGAAGAATAGATTAATGAAAACCTTGTAGATTGATTGACTTCTACACACATAACATTATGTACATAATTATACAAGTACATACGAACATGATCTACAGAGTATCTCCTTCGGATTTGAGTTCATTGACCCATAAAGTACGCAGATTCATTCATACTAATCTGATGCCAAACATAAAGCCGTGATTAGGTGTCTGATTAAATGAACTGTATTAGTTTTTTTCGTTTGTGAACTTATTAATTTTTGGGAGGGCCCTTGTTACGATATTATGCCTATAAGATCAAACAAAGATTGTGTATTGTTGTACACTATAATATTACATTAGGTATACCAACTGCGTCGTTATACTAACTGACTGGTCTTTATAAGTGGTCGCATTAGCTGAGCCTGAGTTCCTGATTTTGGTCCACGATTCTGTTCCCGACATAGTACTAGACTCACTGTGTCCGCTCGCGAACCTTTTTCAATTTTTACGTAGCTTATAATAATGTTGGTATTAAGTTGTCGTCTTTTATTAGTGCTAACCAAATCTTCACTCCTATGAATGTCTATTCTTCGATTGCTTCATTGTCATTTACCAATGCAATCATTTCGATAGGTAGGTAGGTACTGGCTAAACTGTGACTTCTGTGAGCAAATGTTTAATTGCCTTTTTATTGTTCCCGTTTTAGTATTTGTTTGACAACTTCTAGTCTAAACATAGGTGTTTATATACCAGTCTATCCAACAGTTCTAAAAGCGCTGCATGGTGACCTAGTCACATCATCGTTTAATTTATTCTTATTGCTTTCGGTGTGCAGATAGGTACAGACACTAGCGCACAACAAGCTGCTACAATCTGTGAAATGTATTTAATGGTTTTTCATTTTTATCGCTTAAGTATTAGGTTTAGCTACATAGGAATGCTATTAAGAACAAAAATTATCATTTTCTCGTTTTCGTAATTTTCATTCTGTTACTGAAGGGATTTTCTTCAAGCAGTTAATATTTTCTCGGAAAGTGTGTTGAAGTTGTTTCGCATACCTAGATCAAAGTTTATAGCTAACACATGCATAGACGTACATAGATAGATAGTTACAAAAATACGCAGTCAGCAACAGATAGATGTTTCGTAGAAAAATAGTCACGTTCTCAGAATTGAATGCGTATTGACATGCAATCGCTTCGTTCATAACAGTATATCATGGCAATGGTTTACGAAATAAAAGTTTCATTGTGTAATCTAATGTTATTGAACGAAGATAAATATGAAGGTCTTTGTCTAGTTCACTAGATACGGTTAGTTAAGGAATTATCTTTAACTAAGCGTTATTAACTCCTATGAAGTTGGTGATGAAATCACTTCACACTGCATTCATTTCGGATGTAGAGATCTCGCTATAGATAGGTATGGATGGCTTAAAATATGGGTATATTTAAGAAATACTTCTGATTTTCTTCTGTTCATTACTGTTTTACAGGATTGAACTAGTTTTGCTAATTTTATTAATTTATGGTTTACGCATTGTTATAAATCGAAGAAAATCGAAGAGGGAAATACACTACTACACCTTTTGGATGAAGGTGTTGTGTATTATCTTCGAATTTCTACTTAGCTTTAATTTTTTCAAAAGTCATAAAATAGCTCAACTGTTGACATTATGTTTAGGTCCCAGTTAGTAGGGGCCGAGCCTATTGCTATCAAGCAATAGGCTCGGCCCCTAACCAAGCCAGGTAACCAGGGCCCCGAGTCTGCTATTCAATAGTGTCAGAATGGTCGATCATTGATCTCATAATGGTTGATTGATGACAAGCCAAAAAGTACCTTATGCCTGTCGACTTAAGGTACTTTTTGGCTTGTCGTAAATCAACCATTATGAGATCAATGATCGACCATTCTGACACTATTGAATAGCAGACTTGGGGCCCAGGTACAAATTTAATGCAAATGCCGTGGCTGCTGCTGTGAAATCTCTGATCTCTGACTCAGTAGGTACCTACCTACCTACCAAGCTGGATCAGGAGTGCGATTCACTAAGGCACAACACAACCAAAAAATCATCGTTGAAACACGCTGTTTTCGGCTGTGTTTCAACGATGATTTCTTGGTTGTAAAGATGTTGTGCCTTAGTGAATCGCACTCCAGCAAGGCAGTTCATTTATTCCGCACTTACTAAAAGCAGAATGGAAGCGAGATTCCTCATTATCGCCAACAAAAGAGGCTCGAATACAACAATGAAATTCCAAGATGCAAAAATGCAAAAAGAGACAAAACCAATACAACCAAACCCAAATATTTGAACGAAAACATAAGACGTAGTCAGAATAATGAACCAAAGGGGTCACAAACCTTCGGAGAGGCCTAGATTTTATCAGGCGAGTGAGTTACAAACATGACAGGAGATTAAAAGCTTATTTTTGAGATCATCCATGATTCATTTTGGATTTGTAAGAAAAAACATACAATGTCTCTTTTGAGTGGAACACCAACGCAAAGATACAAGCACTTTGCAATTTGTTTACTAAATTGTAAGTGATGGGAACATTGAAGTGTCGTTGTGAACTAGATATTTGGAAGGAACTATTCTTAATTCTTCTTCTTCTTCTCTTTTATTGATTTTAGATAGATTAGATAGATACAATTCGTTTCAAATCGCGGTAATTTTAGGGATACTTTTACGATATCTACCAGACAAAACTTTTGGGATTAAACAAATTTGAAATAAAATAAGAGGCTTTGTCAGTAGCTGCTGATAATAAATATAATGCTTTGAAGATTATTGCATTCTTAAACTTCTGTTTTTTCCATTTTTGTAATGCTCTGTCTATCTGCGATTGAGTCGGCTTTCATTACAGCTATTATGAAATTAACAAAATTATGCCTTGTAAGCTCTTCTAATTATTGCAGTAAACTTTTATTCTTACTGCCTTCAGAGTAATTTTATAACTTGATTACTTGCAGTTATTAGTATTGTGTATAGTTGATGTAGAGAGCAGTGGTGGCCCAGTGGTGGCGGCCCCGACTTACTAACAGTGAGTCGTGGGTTCGAACCCCGTCAGGCATATTACTTTGTGTAATTTATTTCATCACCACTCAAAACGGTGAAGGAAAACATCGTGAGGAAACCGGCATATCTTAGAACCAAAAAATTCGAAGATATGTGACATCGACCAATCCGCACTGGGCCCGCGTGGTAGATTATAGCCCATCCCTCTCCTAGAGAGGAGGCCTGAGTCCCTGCAGTGGGAACATTACAGGCTGATGATGATAGTTGATGTAAGGTTCTTCTGATTTTCTTGATACTGTCATTTTCTGTTTGGTTAATAGATACCAACTAAAAGCATTTACTTGATACAGACCCCGACAGTGTACAGGTACTTTTGAATAGTCAAAACCAAAAAGACAAAGTTACAGTTCAGCCTTAGACATAATTATTGTGAAAGAGATGTAGTTTAACCATTTTAAAGCGTAGATCTATCTCGAGACGAAAATATAATGACGAAACCGACATGTCCTAGGAGGCTAGAATCAGAAATTGGAAGACATGACGAATCATCACCATACAGCAACGCTTCTGGTGAATTTATTGCCTACATTCTCTGGTAGAGTGGAAGTTCGTCTGCTTAGCGTGTCAACGACAATTTAAATTGGGTCAGCCCAATATTTGGCGACGAGTTTGGGTCTTTCAATAGCGTCCTAAGGCTCCTGTAATGTGCCAGGAATAGAACGGTAGGATGGTGTTCCAGCAGTAGAAACATTGTGGACACATATGCAAAGTCGAAAAAAATCAACATCAACAAAAAGTCAACAGTCACATACCTACATAGATAGAATACTTGACGCAGCAAAACAAAAGCCAATCAATAATCATTTTTAGATTAAACAAAAAGATTAAATCTATCAATTTTAACTATTAAATTCGCTCTACCTCCTTAATTAAAACCCGTGAGAAACACAGAACTCGCTCATAAAGTTACGACCACCAATGAACTCAAGTAATCAAAATACGTATAAACCGTAACGCCCAATTAGTTTAACACACAAAAAATATTGAACATATAAAACAGAAACAAATTAAGACAAATCTATATCAAACATTTGGAATGATATATGAGATGAGAAACATTTGGAGGCTAATATAAGAGGCACATGTATGGAAGGTGTGATTTTGAGATAATTTTAATGATGACTTGACGTTTGCGGTCTACAAATCAAGGAAAAAAAACCTCTGGTTTGAGGACTATAAACACCTTTTTAATTTATGGACCTTATTGCATCAATAATAACACAACGTAAACAAAAAAAATATAATTAGTCCGTCAGATAGATTTCCAAAAAATATTGGCCACATATTTTTTCTTTTTTCTCGTAAACAAACAATGAAGACGATACAGTGCTTTGAAAACTCGTGTGACGTCATATTCTAAGACATTAGTATGACATTTCTTAGCGAGCAGTGACGTCACAACCTCATCTTTGACGCGTTTTATCTTCGCGATTTGATAAAACAAAAAATACGTATCCAATATTTTTCGATAATCTAACAGACGGACTAATTAGAATCTAATTTTTTTTAGTCAGTAAACATCCCTATTTATTTATTTATTTATGCAAGGTAGCTTCACAGCTTACAGTAAAATAACTTAAAAAATTAAACAAAACAATACGCCAACGCTAATACTAATACGCTATTGCTAGAAGTTAAGCCGTTGGTCCCGGCTATTTGCAGATCGTTGACAGTCATTACAAACAGTGGCCCGAAAATTTGACTACCAGTCTTTCCAAAGCGTATTGCACAGTATTATGTGAGTCGTGGAGGTCAGATAGGCAGTCGCTCCAAGTAAAATATTGGTGTTCAGCTGCACCCGGCTAGACTGGAAGCTAAACAAGAAGTTCAGCGTAAATGGGAAAAGGCTAGGCAGATGATCAATCCATAAATTGCAAAGAACTACTACTACACTACTTTTTACAGTATAATCTAGGAGGTCTCTTTTTTGGGTTCAAATGGGGTTCATTAGAATCCAAGATCGTCGAAACACATTATTTTGAATATTTTTTTCACCACCTTGTCAGGTCCATTGCGAATTACTTATTAACAACAGGGGACTCACATACACACTGACTTGCGTAATAAGATCACCACGTCCACTTATTCTCAGGAGAAATTGCTACTTGAAACTTTTAGCCGCGCAAAAAAAGACGAGTTCACAGCAACATTGTAACGTAAAACGTAGTAAGAGATGTCCTGGCTTATCTGATGTACTTCCTTATACTAATCTTTATGGCGGTCATTTTATTATTCAATTACTGAAGATACTTAATTAAAATAATGTGCGATGTTTTTATTACGCAATAAAATGAGTACGGTCTCTAATTCTCCGTAATTATTTTAAAGTTTTTAAGTGTTTATTTAGATTTTTTGATATTCTGAGATATATACCAGTGTCGTATTTGTCAGGATAATTTTGTATATTGAAAATCTTACCTACTGGGGGTCCGATTTTCTACTCAGTGGTGTTTATCATCTGCATAATAGCCTTTTCCCAACGATGCAGGATCAGGGGGCCAATTCTCAATTTTCGACATTTATCTCGAGTTCGAGTTCGTAAGTCTATCTCTATGTCTATCAAAAATATCTCTATCTCTACCAAAAAATTTCGAATTGAGCAGAATTCCGTATTCTCAGTCAAAATAGAAATAAATGTCACGAAAATGTCGATTCGAGTGAAGCTAATGTTACCATTATGAAGAATCGCGCGTTCCGTTTTAGGTAGCTATGAGTGAATGAATGATTTTGTTTTAAAACGCTGACTAAACCTAACTATTTAAGTATAAAAGAAAGAAAGAAAGAAAGAAAAAGTATTTATTGGTTTCACAAACAAACAAGTAAACATAATTATGAGAAACACTTAAAATTAGGACATCATTTATATATTTTTGAATAAGTCCCGTGCAAAGCCAAAGTAAAACGAAACGTTTAGTGTAAAAATAATCAGTTTGACAGCTGACTGTCTGTCAGTGACTAATAAAATTATGAAGCAAACAATTATTTACCTTCGTTTTCAGGTTTATTTTAGTGGTATTTTGAATTACAGGAGCCAATAGATCTAAGTATTAGAACCCTTATTAAATCTTTATTTAGTCTGAAGTTTTTAATGACTTCTGTTTCGATCAAGTCGTAAATATCGACGGCGGGACATCGGCGGGATAGCTGTTGTCGCCGTGTATTGGCCAGTTGCTCGCCACTTTCCAACAACTCCGAGATAAAAATGCTAATAAACTCGTCCATCTTTCAGTAGTTTCAAGTCCAATCGTAGGTACACAAATTACAGAGTCTGTTATCTGCGCGAAGGTCGTCGTTTCAAGAAAACACAATTCACAAATCAAAGAGTATAAATCGAATTTCCAGTATGCGATGCCAAGGCGTATTTTATTTAAAAACTAAAGAAAAGAAAACACAGTGTACAATCCAAAACTCAATAAATTCACTCAGAAATGACGTATCTATGTAATCGACATGACATCTCTACTGCTCAGAAGCACTCGAGATGAACTCTAACGTTAGCCTTCGACAAATGTCGAATTCGACATCCCCAGAATAGCAACTTTTAAAATTTCTCGAAAAAATGACGTCATTAGAAATTTTTCTCGAGTTCGACACCATCTCTAAAACCGAGAATTGGCCCCCAGCTTCCAGTCTAACTGGATGCAGCTTAATACCAGTATTTTACATGGAGCTACTATCTATCCTGACTTCCACAACCCAGTTAGTTTTTGGTTATACGAAACCTCTTGGAAAGACTGGATAGATTTTTAGGCTACTGCCTACTTAGGCAGGTAAGGACTGTAAAAGATGTACAAATGGCAGACGGGACTAATGGCCTAATGTGTCTTCCGATACAAATTTCTGCACGATAAATTAATCAAAACATTATTTTATCTAGATTTTCTAAAATAAGCAATTCATTTCTTTTTTATTTAATTGTTTTTGGGTGACTTACAGGTAATATTACAAATATGTATGTACCTACAGTAAGCCAATTTACGACAAGCCATTTACAAGCCTCAACAGTTGGCAGTAAACTTTCGTAGCACAAACTAAAACTATGCATAAAAATAACTTAGCTTAATAAAATAACAGAGAATAGTACTAAATTTAATATTAAATTAAGTACCTAGGTAGGTACCTGCACACGCAAAGGCAGGAAAGCAAAAACTATTAAAATTCATCAGAAACAATGAAACTTTTAGAGTTTTAGACAAGGCAGTAATTGAGATATAATACTGAGGCATACTTAACAGTACATTTACAGCTTTACGGTTTTTAGTTGATATCGCTTTGTTTGCTTGTATGAGTCTGTGATATCCTCGTAAAATGCTAACTTAATAGTTCGGTGTTAGATTACAAAGGAGGAAATGGGAAACTGTAAGACATTACATTTTTATGGGGATTACAGGAGAATTTGATAGTTGCTCGTAATGAAACCAAAGATGGGAGATTACTTTAGTAGATAATTGTGATTTTAAGAGTTTTTAAATGTCTGACTCCAGTAGTGGGTGAAATAATTTTAAAATCGTTGGCTGTGATATCATACTGCATGATATTTTTATAACTCTAATAAAAGTATTACAAAAGAACAACTTGTCAAAGTTAGAAGTCCGATCACTGTCTAAAATTGGTCACTCCCAAATCGTGGCAAATACTCTTCGTCCACATGCAACCTGTCTGTTTGTCTGCGTGTTTTGACTTATGTTTTTACTTGAGGTCATCGTTCCTTTGACTATGACTGGAAGTTTGACGAGGGCTTTACTGAGTTTCCACTCAAGCGCTCGTCTGCTCCCATAATTTTGCCAGTTTTCTAAGATGATGTAAAGGTTTTCATTCTCGAATCAGCAACAACATCTTCACAAAAATGAAACTCTTAGCAGCGTGTCTTGCCTGTCCTGTTGCATGTACTTACTTATTACAGCAGCTTGTGGTGCCAAGCTCATTGCCGAATCTAGGGCTGATTCGATTTAGATTGCCATCGACAAAATCCCGTTCATACACTGGCCTGAAATTAAAGTTAATACATCATTGTCAATTGTACTTGTTAATATCGTTATTCATAATTATCAGCATAGGTACGAGTAAGTGGTAAGTTTCCAAAATAAATCACTAGAGATTTGAGGAAGGAAACAATTATTATTATAATTATTAAAAACAAATCGCACGCTAAACTCAGTCGTTGATTTCTTTCTCAGTATTGTCGAGACTCGAGATGCAGACTAAAATTCTTAGAAATATAAAGCGACTTACAATAGACTCACTTTATATTGAGATCAGCTGGTGATTGTTAATGGTTAATTGTTTTAAATTAAGCTCTTCTTATTATGTAAGTGAAACCTTTTAAAAATGTCTGCGATGATGTTATGAGTTACTACGACATTAAATGTCGGAGTTTTTCTGTGGTTACGTAAAGTTCACTCTTGCTTTAAATGTCATGTTTTTTTAAAACTATCATTGCCTGCAATGATAGTTTTCATTGCTTGTCACAAAATAATATTTATAAAAATAAATAAAATTGAAGTGTCTGTATGTAATTTCAAAATAACAGTTTTTTACTGAATGCAAATGAAAGTGAACATTTTCACAGAAAAAAAAATTAGGTAAGTACTTGTCTGCGTTTTTATTCCAACTAATCTCCGAAACGCCTTGATTTTGACGGGACTTAGGTTAACCTAACCTAACCTGGTTTCGCGAACGTCATGCGTAGCAGTTCTCGTGGCCTATCCAACAAGGTTACAGTAGATTCACGGCGGTGTTTGTTAGTGGGTCAAGCCCCACATAACCGCGCCGTCTCCCCGGACAGTGCGGTATGCGATAGACATGTTTCACCGTCCAAAAAAAAAAAAATGTTTAGGTTAAGTTGTAAAACGTCCCGTCAAATCCGTCATATTATCAGCTATCTATCAGTATGGCAGAAATAAGTTAGGCTCCTTTTGTTTTCGTAAAAGAATTAGGGTGCCGTGCAAAAAAATTAACGATTGAAATTGATAACAAAATCCAAACAGGGAAGTCAAATTTTCAAATAAATTCGCGAACGAAAGTTGCGAGCAACAGCTACATAGTTATTACATAAAATAATAAGTATTTTCTCATTTTTACAGTTGGTTCTTCATACAACAGCTTGATTGATTGAAATTGTAAATGAGGAAGCTCATTATTCCTGAATTCTTATCCTCAAAATGCACAACGATTTTTATTCGCTTCTTCCAGAGAAGTACAACATTTTCCTTGTACAGTACAGATAGCACTTGAAGCTACTCGAATCTGACAAATTAATGTTCCCAACCTTGAACCTAATAATTTGGCGATAAGGTTGAAAATTCATTAAAGAAATTTGACAGATTGAAGTAGCTTGATGCACTGGCATCTGTATATTATTCAATTCTTTAATAACCAGTCGAAGTTTAAAGATTGATCACTGTCGTTCAAAAAATTACAATTAAGTGAAAGTTTAAAGAAAACGGGACATGTAAATCACAATTAAATGCCAGTAGGTAGTCAGTTAAGTGTTGCCAGTTAAAGTATTACGGTGACATTACTTGAAATGTGGCAAAGTGCGAGTCGAACGAACGAAAAACGACACGAAGGGTTCCGTACCCTACGACTGTACAATATTTTTCCCTGCATATTTTACAAGAATGAGCAAAAGTCGACAAAAATGAATCTTTTTTTGTAATAGGTACTTGCTATAATATAAATGTAGGTATCTACTGTAAATCTTTTACGGTTACGAAAATAAACCATGAGAACAGAAAGCGGAGCCTTAGCCTCCTTTAGAAAATTTTGGTTGCCGAACCCTAAAGTTGTCGGTTTGACAGAAGGTACAGTGGGCGTAAAAAGTGTGGCGGTGGCAATTTTGAATTAATGTATTTCAGTAGTTTACAGAAAATGCCTACGTATAATTAAATAGCACCTCATTGATTTTTGGAAAAGGCCATTATTAATTTTATTCTTGAATTGCCAATTTTTTTTTTACTCTTTGTACATATTTTGTGTAGTAATATAATTATCAATTAAATGTTATACAAGCACTAAATAGGCACATTGAGTACATTAAAAGTTCCGGAGTGAAGTAAGTGCTCTCTCTTTCTCGTGGGTGTTTTAGAGAGAATTTATCAAGAGGATGGTCGGCAACATCCGTTCTACAATATTTGTAATTAATTTGCACGATACATTTGCATTAATTTATTTTAATATTCCTAGTAGGTACTATAAATAGATAGGAGAGTAACTGGAAATTTTGATAAAGAAGTTCCTTCCTTTGCCCAGACGTGGGAGTATTCAAGCTGACATTTATCTCCTACGTGAAAAGTACCTAATAATTATAATATTGTATCGTATAATTATCACTTACTTCGGTAAAGGAAAACATTGTGAGGAAACTAAAATGTCAAAGGCCCATGGGCGGCATAAAAACTCTAACACTAGGTTAAGCACTAACTACAATATCTATAAAGAAAGAAAAAGATTGTAATATTTATTGCAAAAGTTAATTCCACAAAATTAAGGACTTCTTTCTTGGCCAATATCATTTTAGGTTGGAAATGTTGCTGTAAAACGATTAAAAAATTATAATGACGTCGAGGCGGCCATGACAGTGGGAGCGGTTTGAGCTGTCACAATAATTACCACAAATAATGTCATAGTGACAGCGATATGAACAAACAGACACGGTGGAATGTGTAGAGCTGTGAACTGTTTAGAGCTGATGTCGAAGTGTCATGTTTCAAACAATGTGATGTTTTTTGCGGAGAGAGTTTTTTTTAGAGCAGTGGTGGCCCCAACTTACGAACAGTAAGACGTGTGTTCGAACCCAGGCCGGTATTATTTTATTTTATTTTCGTCACCACTGCTCTCAAAACGGTGAAGAAAAACATCGTGAAGAAACCGGCATGTCTTAGAACAAAAAAAATCGAAGACATGTGACATCCACCAACCCGCACTGAGCTGATGTTTTTTATATTGTTGTTTAAATTTTTTCATCCTCAAACCCCATAAAAAATTTGAAGTTTGTTTAAAATAATTTTCTAATAATTATGTTTATTAATTTTTAATTAAATTAATTGATTGATAATATTTTTCCAATCTCTTAACAACATTCTCAATTCACACGTGTTTAGTATAACAGATTCAGGTCATTGTCAACTAATATTAAATCTTATTTGTGTACACAACAAGAATGCTTATCCATGTTTATAAAACAAGCACGAATGTCATGTTATTTATGTTGACAATGACATTACTTGACGTTTACGTCATAGACTTTAATAGTTGCGATATCGAATTATTGTAACTTAGTTTTGATCTTACTTTCAAATAAGTAAAATTGATGTGTCTGTTTGTAATTTAAAAATAAAAGCTATTTACAGAATGCATAATTATGAAAAGTGTATCTGGCAAATATTAGGTATAACAAATTTTTTTTTTTTGTAATTTTATTTTTCCAACTAAACTTTGAAATGGCTGTACCTACCTAGTTTGATGGGAGTTTTAACTTAAAATAGTTACTTAGGCCATTTTATTTAATTTAGTCAATGATTAGGTTTCCGAGCAAAAAACTTAGAATACTGGTTAACAAATACGGTTAGAGTTTTATACATAATTAATAATCTTGCATATTATGTCATTCATAAGATACGCCTCGAATGAAAGTACGAATGTATAAAAAATATTCTAAGTTCTAACCCAGACTATTTTCTGTGATGTAAACAATGTTGTTTTGTAATTTAGGTATGTAGCACTAGATAAATAAACATTCTATTGTATGATTATAATTATTATGTATCTATCAAATTCCTAACTCTACGTCCCATACAACAAATATGCAGATTACCACACAGTTCACCTATGTAAAGTACCGTCAGCAAAAAACTCTCATTACCAACACTCGCTCGACGTAACGCGGGCACTTTTTTGCTAACTGTACACGGAATAAATTATAAGCTATTACAATCATTTAAGATAAACATCTCGCATATTGATAATGAGTTAAAAAATTAGATGAATGTTGTGTCAAATATTATTTGTAGATGTACTGAACTAACATTTTAGTCACACACGTAGCAGAATCAATGAAATAATAATATATGTATACCTAGCCACGAGCACCAATATGTTTGCACTCAGCAAAGCAATTTTCGCCTACTGTATTTTGGAACCCATAATTATTATCATAACGTAGGACCGTTTACTATTCAAAGAATCCACTAGTACAATGTTTTAAGAGTACTTCATTGAGTTTTACCCCAAAATGTGATATTTCACCCCAAAAAAAAAATCATTTCCAAGCAATAATTTTTGCGTAGGGGTACTTAGATTGAATGCTTGGTTGACGGATTCGTGAAGCGTTCGTTTACACCCTGTATTATGAAGATTAGTTTGATAAGGCAGAGAGGAATTTAATTACTCTTCAAACTATATAATAACAAGCCTTCCGGAAAATGCTTTTACACAAAAGCTTTTTCTTCACAGTCTTTGGTCAACTGGACCCACTCGAAATGGACCCACGGAATCTGTCGGCCTAGCCACGTTAAGACTTGGTCTGTGTATCCGCGGGTCCAGTAGCAAGCGGATTCTGATGACCAAAAACTTTTACGTGTTGATACCATTGATATAAAAAACCCTTTTTTGTATATCAATGATTGATACAAGAAAAACTCTCGATTCTAAAGTATCTTCCTAGTGATGGAACAGAACAATTCTTATGCTGATAAAATATGGAATGCAAAGAATGTGATGTTATCAAACAATATTTCTTCAACAGATAACACGTTCAATTATTTAACATCAAATCCAAACAGACTGCATTTCTACAGAATTGTAATCTAAATCCTCAACAATTACCCTTGTAATTATGTATTTACCTACTATCTTCTAAGTTTTATATGTGAGTATATAATGGGATTCCCAGAGGCAAAATTGGCGAATTTTCATACAAATTGTCGTCATCTTCAACAGTCTATACTAGAGGCTGCAAATTCTTCATTCAAAAGTACCTATTTCTCTTTTTTCTTCCTGAATCTCTAGATGGAGCAGTTTTTTATATAAGACAAGATACCTACATGGTAGAAAGGTATGGAAGTAGAAAGCTAACAACAAAATGATAAGAACCCAGTCATACCCTTCTTAAAATATCAGTTTTCGAAGAGAAAAAAGGAGGATACGAAGCGTTGATCTCATCAGTTTTTTGGGATACAAGTAATCGGTCTGAGCTGCAGTTGTCCTTATCATTCTTTACATGGCAGGCTTTACGCAGCATTTCAGTAATACTTTCTTCAAATCTCTTAATGGTTTTCTGTTAACTCCTGGGATATCTTGTAGACCTGAGGGTTATAAATGTGAGTTGTCTGCCCGTGAGTTTTATGAAATAAAATTTTCTAGCGAAACTTCGAAACAGTCCTGAAAGATATCTATATCTAAATACAATAAAACATTTTTTTTTTTGTTTAGCTTTTTCAGATATCGTCTTTGGAGTTTTCCAACCATATTTTATTTAACCTTGTATAATCAAAACCGCGACACACAGTCACCAATGTAGTCACCAATTAGTCATTATGTGGCGCCAACCACCAAACAAAGTCGTTAAATATTTTCTATAGGTACTAGTTTTCTTAATACTGAGTCTATATTTATGTCTGTATTTGAAATGTACTAATAAGTCCATATTTGTCAGCCTTTCAGTAATACACCCACGGTGTTGAGAAAATAACCAATTTGTACTAAAACCAAACATTTGTTTAAGTTCGACGCCATTTGCCTTGTAAAGAATTCGCGGTATTTTGCGAAGACTGTAAGGTGAGAGCAACTGTTATCGATCATCTGGGTAGTAATAGTTCGAGGATTTATTCGAATTTAATTGAAAACATTTTACTATTTGGTTAATTAAATAAATGGAAATAATCGTACCTCTAAGTACAATTTCTTATTGTTATTAATATAATTCAAATGTTCTTACGTGTTTTGCGCAGGTATAACATTTGTATTTCGCGGGCTACCCTGGCTCTTCTCCTATAAGTTCCATTATCTTGGGTTACAGATATGACAGTAGGTACTTACTAAGTTCGGACATCAATCTTTTACCAATATATATTTTTTTAATTTAGTTCATCGAAGCATTATTCCGGAAAAATCATGACATGCTTCAAAAAATCAATCAACTCATCATATTGCAAACCTAAAACGCATGATTTGGTCAAAAAATATAAATTAAAGAAAAATATAATTATTAATACCTACCTATAAATACCCATATAATATCAACATACAATAGTAAATTCATATCTGTAAAATCAACTATTTACACAAGGCACTAAATTAATTATGAATCTGAGGTAAATTAACAAACGAATCTGTTCTTAATTGAGATTTATGATTATTTCCAACACATTAATTAAAATTTTATAAAATTTTCCATATTTAAAAGCTACAAACCTTCAATAACACCAATCGATTAATTTCATTATCATAAATTAAGTTCCGATATCACTTAATTTTCGATTTTAATTAACCAATATTTTTTTATGGACTGATAACTGGGTTTTTTGCCTCTTGTTTGACCAATAATCTTTTAGTCAGACATGAAAGTAAATAGATCATAATGTGTCGGATATTTTTAGTTACTTTTTAGGTAAACTACTTTATATTCAAATTTAATGATGATTGTCTTTCAAAAGGCAATGTACTGATTAAATAGGTGGTATGTACTCTGAGTGTAGGCGTTGATAAATAGTTACTAAGGATCGGAAGTAGAGACGTCTTCAATGGCAAAAGTTTGGTGAACTCTTGGTATGGAGTTCCCCACTGGAAATCATGTCTTTCCACACCCCAGAAGCTGATGGATGCTACTGAAAGTGCATTTATTAGCTTCTGGGAGTCTAAATCACCCCAAATTCGTCTCCTTATTTGAGCTGCTTTAGATAATTAGATTCAGATTGCCATGGACACGCTTAGAAGAACTGTTGTATGCGTTCACTATTACCCAGTCCCATGGGGTGTAAGTACACCAAGTGATCGACGTGGACGAAGTCGCGAGCACCATGGGGTGTAAGTACACCAAGTGATCGACGTGGACGAAGTCGCGAGCACCATGGGGTGTAAGTACACCAAATGATCGACGTGGACGAAGTCGCGAGCAGAAGCTTTAAGTAGTATGTTTATAGTTCGTGCTGACACGAGAGAAATTGAAGCACTTACTATCTAATCTGTTGAATATTATGCTGGCTTTAGATCCGAGATGTTTTTACACTATCTTTGCCAAAACGTCATTATCTTACTTCTTTTTCTGTAATACTTGACTCACTTGATAATTCATGATTGTACATAGAATTTTCAAGTGTCTGCGTTACCGCGAGCGGTGAACATCTAACTGTACAATATGTTGCATGAGCGTCTTTTTTTTTTTTTTTTTAAAAACGTTGCCCCACACTAGGAATTTCTCCTGTATCGTGGGTGCGTTTACAAACATTTAAACTCACATATACAAATACCCAGACCCGAAACAACTATCTGCAGGCCTTACAAATATTTGTTCCGCCCGGGAAGCGAACCCGCGACACGCAGCGCAGCAGTCCAATCGCTCAGCCACTGCGCCAACCGTGCCGTTGTCTATACTAATCATCATCATCAACAGCCTATTAATGTTCCCACTGCTGGGACACAGGCCTCCTCTCTTTTTGAGAGGGAATGGGCTATAATCTACCACGCGGGCCCAGTGCGGATTGATAGATGTCACATGTCTTCGAATGTTTTGGTTCTAAGACATGCCGGTTTCCTCACGATGTTTTCCTTCACCGTTTCGAGAGCAGCGGTGATGAAATAATTTGGCCACCACTGGGCCACCGCTGCTCTCTCTCTTAACTAATATGTCTATACTAATATGTATTATGAAAAGGTAAAATTTGATTGTAAGTTTGTATGTCAGGGGGAAATCTTCGGAAGTACTGATCTCATTCTGAAAATTCTTCTCTCACTAACGGAAAGCTCACTGTATCTACTAGATGTCTACAAAGAGTCTGTTAGAAGAGATTTGTTAATAAATAAGCGGTACCTTTGTGCTCTCCTATCTTACGATTTTTTCTGTAAATGTGTTTTGTGTGGTATTTAAATAAATATTAGATAAGTGAGCTGGTGAAAACGGGCATCAGTAGATATCTGAAGCAACAATAAATGTAGTAAAATGTTTTGTTTTCAGGCCATTACAATTTATTGCTAAACGCATTAGTTTCCTTACTGTTGTTAAACGGGGTTTAAATAATAGATTTTATTGGTGTGAGCTGTCTATTTGCGTTTAAACTAAACTGTTCTTGGATTAAATCGTCTAAGGAAGTAAGTGATTCTAGGTAGCGTGGTATAAAATATATTAATTGATTACCATCAGCTTCAAGGCGATTAAAATGTCTGCCTGCTAGACCATACCATACTACGAGTCTACGACCGTGCCTAGGAACGTTACAGGTTAAAAAAATCCTAAAATTGGAAAGTATGAGACTATGCCCACTCTTTAAAATGTGTGAAACGAACGTTTGTAATGAATGCACTGAAAAAGGTATCATTCAGTTAATAAGAATTTAAAAAAAAACTCCAACAAAAGGTATAAACTATTTTGCAAATGAGAGAATAAAAAGTGTCATAATGGATTTTCAAATCTTGGTCCAGGGTCTAAGTATAAAAATCTAACGGCACAATTATCCATCGTCATTAATTAGGTTTAGTCTATGAAAACGGTCATAAACGTCCTTTAGAAACATTAGTTATTTACTCGACTGCAGCCACAAAAAGGAGAGTAACGCTATAAACACCGTTTGACCGTCCTACATACATACAGGAATGCGGCTGTACAAAGAAAAGGTATGATTTAACACTCAAAGTATTCGCAATGGAGTTCCTTTGTCAGATAATGTTTGCGCTGATAAGAATTTGTCAATGTTTGTTGAATGTAATAAAAGAGAAAAGTGTTGTGGATAAGAATGTGTGTGTTTTGTTGTTGTTTATTATTTTATAATTGCTTTTGGTAGAAAAGTGAATGGTCTTGCCCAAAAAGATTCAAAAGCCTATCACAAGGCTATCAGAAATTAATTGTAAAAGAATTTGTGATTCATGTTAGAGCAAAATTACATTATAAATATTAAACAATATAATAATATTGGAAATAATGTAAATGGTTGGGCTCTTACATCATCATCATCATCATCATTTCAGCCAAAATACGTCCACAGCTGGACATAGGCCTCCCACAGGAGTCGCCACATTGACCGGTCCCATGCGTCTCTCATCCAGCGGGTCCCCGCAACCTTGACCAGGTCGTCGGTCCACCTAGTGGGAGGCCTTCGAACGCAAAGTCTTCCGGTTCGCGGTCACCATTCCAGAACTTTTCGGCCCCATCGGCCATCCGTTCTGCGAGCAATGTGCCCTGCCCATTGCCATTTAAGTCTGGCGATTCTTCGGGCTACGTCGGCAACCTTGGTTCTCTGTCCTCATTTCTGATTCGATCACGCAAGGAAACTCCGAGCATAGCCCTCTCCATTGCCCTTTGGGTGACTTTGAGCTTTCTGATGAGGCCCATTGTGACCGACCACGTTTCGGTCCCGTATGTAATCACAGGCAACACACACTGGTCATAGACTTTCGTCTTGAGACACTGTGGTAAGTTGGACGAGAAGATACCGCGCAGCTTCCCCAACGCCGCCCAGCCGAGTCGGACAATCGACGATAGACCTCTTTCTCGAAGTTAGACCTACCCAACTGGACCGTTTGTCCCAGGTAGACATAATCGTTCACAACTTCGAGCGTAGTCTCCGATCTTGATAGGATCTTGGGCTCTTACATACTGATTACGATAAACGATACCATGACCAAGCGGGGTAAGGAGGTTGTTGAGGTTAGTCAGTCGTCCCAATTAAAATTATTCACCTACGTCCACTTGAACTGGAAAACGGCTCAAATAGTTGGAAAATGGCTAAGCAGATGATGATGATGATGACGTAAATAAATGGAACGATTGCTCTTAGAAAAGGAACCCTTTGAAAATACTTCTAAAGATGAGCCATGTCCTAAACAATACCGTAGATAATTATGTAAATTCAATTAAAGAGCAAAAAGGTCAAACCATAACTTTTTACAAACACTCGATAAAATCAATTCCTTAATCACCAACAAAGCACCTAATGACAACATTAGGCATAAAAATACATTCGACAACAACAAAAGATATTTATCTTTATGAAAAGAAATTAAAAGATACACAATAGAACGTAAATTAATGCCTGTGGTTTAATTACTAGGATATTTGCAGAGTCAGCGCTGCGCACGCGCTTTCAATAGTGCTTAATTATAATCTTTTGATGTTTTGTATAAATGTGACAGTTATGTTTTTTGATGTTTAACATGGGAGAAAGTATTGGGATAGTCAAAAAAGGTATTTGGTGTACAGCCAACTAAGTTGCATTTACTTTTGAAATTAGGTACACTCGAAACACTTAATAAGTATACATTTTGCATGTGTGGGTGAAGTCATAGTTATATGCACACACACTATTTAAGTAAAACGAGTGAACTCTGTTTTTATTAGTGTGCGTTATGTGCGTATAAAATAAGTCAAAACTGGCCTACCGCCGGCCGACTTTACATCACGCACTCATCGGTAACTTTTATTAATATTGTGTGGGTATACGTATTAAGGCGAGGTTACCCTACTTTGTTTTTATGTACGCACGACCTCACCCCCCGCCCTGCCGCGCGAGCGATATAATGCCTAAATTTTGACTGGTTTTTCTCTCTTGGAGAAAAATTATAAAGAAATTATACATTATGTGACTCGAGATAATACACATTTTTTACGACCTTTATTATGATATAAGTTTTATTTTTCAAAGCCTAATATAACTCCAGTAAAACGATTATTTAGCCATCATTTGGACATGTCTTTGCGATTTAATTGGATGCAGTGAAGTGTAAGTAATCGTGTATCGCATGCCCGACATATCAGGATCGAAGAGTCAACTATGTAATACATTTTTTTCAAAATTTAAATCCGTTCCATGTACGAGTAAAACGCTATTGTTGACGACGTTTATCGGGGTAACCCCGCCTTAAACATACACGGGTAAAAATCCAAGAAACGGGCTCACAGTGAAGGAATATGACCCAACATTTTAGACAAGTCTAACAGAACATCCGTGGCTGAGTGGTGTAAGCGCTTGACATAGTTGTTTGTCTACGCTCGGTGCCGTGAGTTCGATCCCCACTGAGGAATTCATCATTACTGTTTTTTACTTTTTGTTTTATAAAATTAAGTTTGTGACCAATAAAATCACTTAAACAAAAAAGTAGAAAGGTAATTTAATAAAAACAATAAAATTATTTGTTTTATTTTTATTATTACATAATTATATAATTTTTTTGTTGGTTAAGGATGGACGTAAATAATGTTGTTGAAATAGGTAGGTGGTATCTCAATTGAATCGAAAGTAAAATTAGCTGGGAAGTGAATCAACATGTTAGATAGTAAGAAATTATGGCAACTTCTATCTGCATAACAATAACATCACTTCACCAGACTTTTAACAATACGAATTGTTGTTTAAAACAGAGGATGTATTCCTCTGTTTTAAACAGCAATTCGTATTGATTGAGAAATAAATTTGAAGATGTATATAACAAATAAAAATAATGCTAAGTTTTACATTTGTTCACACAAACATGAACTTTATGTATATAACAATAAGGTTCACAATCGATAATATTTAAAATAAAATCTACTAATTTAGTTATTACATTCCTTATATCTTTCACCACCTTTTCTCCATAATATTTCACGCCCATCCTTATTCAACTTAAAAGTTTTTTCGTCGCTAAAAATCACCACATTGTTCTTCCAATCAAAATTAAAATAATTATGACCTAGCGAACTGTAGTCGGCGTCGTCGATGCGCAGTGGACAGTAAAAGCGTGAACCAGCAGAACGCAGGTGATTTCTCACCGTTTGTAAGCACACATTGTGTGCTGTAGCTGTGACGCGTGTTGGCAATCTGAATGAACTAGCTTTGTGCCTTGCCACGATGTCATGGTGTTGAGCTGATGAATTCGCTTTTGATTTTGGCCCACGTTGAAGATTTTCCACGTCTCCAGAATCCGCATATCGGTGGACCCATAATTGCTCGGTTCTTCTCTGTGAATATAAAACAAAACATTATTTAAAATACCTATTTCTACTAAAATACTTATGATAATAGTTATTTTATAGTAAATAGTAATATTTATGTATACTTAAAAAATAAAATTATATAATTATAATATGATTTCATATACTTAGGTATATATAATTAATGTTATTTATATACAATAATTATATAAAATACTTTTAAATATATACCTATTATATACCTTATACTATATATACGTATTAGCAAACAAAATGGCCTATTTTAACAATGGTTAATGCACTATAGTTAACTTAATGTATACCTATCTATTAAATGATGAAATAATATTAATTTGGTTTATATGTGACTATATATATATACCATATATCATCATAAACTATAATACATACATACTTCTATATACACCAAATTAATATTATTTATTTTCAATAATCATATGCATAGGTATAATACAAGTTAAAATACTTTAAGATATGGTTTAAATATACATTAGCAAACAAAAATGGGCTATTAAAACAATGTTAATGCACTAAAGTTACGTTAATTTTATTTATTCCTAGGTAAACATAAAAGTTATTGGTAGTATCTGTTACTTACCGATATATCATTAAGCGCCTTGCAATTTCACTAATAGATAAGGTTTGCTCATGCAAAAGAACGATTTCTGCCTTTTTTTAACGTTGTTTAATGATGCATGTTTGGATTCACAGAAATAAATTACAAACGAATATATCTAGACTAATTCTGTGTTATCAATAAACTAAGTAATGCAAATAATCGTAGATAGACCACTAAGACTTAAATTTTTTTTATAAATGAAGGTGTTTGAAAACAATTTTATTTTTAAGTTGTCGGTAGTTAGTTTATAAGCAGCCGAAATAAAATGGACTGAGAGTGTCGTAGTTCTCAAACGTTGCAAACTTCATAACTCATCAGTGAACGGGATTAATCGTTAAAGATTCTTCTTTAAATAATGTTTAACAAAATAATGAATACAAAAAGAGAAACAGCACCCGTGGTTTGATCTTACGACTCCTAGTTCGTTAACCAAAGGTGTTAACTATTGTGCCATGATTGCCATAGTTGCATTAGCGAAATAGTATATCTGATTCAGTGACAAATGAATGATTACTATTTATATTGGTATATGGTATTATTGATGTGCCGCACACTAATAAAGACAGAGCTCGCTTGCTTTACTCAGTGTTTGTGTGGCATAACTATTTCACACATGTAAAGTGTAAACTCATTAGCTAGTGTGCGTGATGTATACTTATTAGCTGTGCAGAGTGTACAGACAAAAGAGACGATGATATCAAACGATAAAGCGTCTGACATCAGTCTCTTTAATGTCAAACGCTTTGTAAAACAAAATTACAATCAATATTGTCAGTGTACCAGAATCCTTTCCTACTTATATTATAAACACGAAAGTTTGTAAGTTTAGATGGATGGATGTTTGTTACTCTTTCAAGCAAAACACACTGAACGGATTTGGATAAAATTTGGTACACAGATTGAATAACCTGGGTTAACACATAGGATTGTTTTCCCGATTTTATCTTCCCGTGGGATAATTTTCGAGTTGTAGCGGGCGAAGCCGCTGGCAACACCTAGTTATTAATATTTCTGCGTGTATACCAAATAGCTTGTTTGACCGTTCTTTGGTAGTGGGCTGAATTAGTGGGAGGTGCAATGTGATGGTAATTTTCTATTACGGTAACTGTGGGTCACCGTATTCGTGTAGGCTTAGTATTATATTGTTGAATTTTAAAGGGAAATCTATTTGATTGAAAAGCATAAAATATCTTCTACGTTGCTTAGCTTATGCCCGCGGCTTATTATAGCCCACGTGGACATCGATAGTTGTACCACAGGAAATTGGGATAAAAATACCAAAACCAATCGAGGTTACAAACTATCTATGTGCTAAATATCATCCAAATATTTTCAGTAGTTTTGTGTGAAAGCGTAATAAACATCCATACATTCATCGTCACAAGTTTTCGCAACTTTGGGCAAAGTTTAAGTGGGTTTCTCAGGGATATATCAAAAGCAGTCACGAAGCCTGAATTTGTGACCTGTTTATGGAAATAGGCCTGCCCCTTATTGCTGGGACATAAACATAACTGATAAAATGAGGGTATACCTAAGGTGCACCCCTACCTATCTCTACGGGGATTACTGGCACAATGTTGTGATCAATCTCCCATCCACTTCTTATTTCTGTCCTTATCAATAGAAACTTGGCACGAAGTCAACGTGTCAATATCAGTTACATATAAAGTGCATTACAATATTATGTCACGCAATACAGAAAATGAGACGTTACACAGAGTTGGCAGCCATTTCAGCCGCATTCTGTGGTGGACAGCACAAGTTATTATTGGCTAAATATAGGCGGGAAATGTGGAAGATGAAACTGTGCAAGAAAATTGCTAAAAGTTGGGAGTGAGGAAATTGAAAACAATACTTTAGGGCCACAGATTTCCCGTTGGGGCTACGGGTTGTTCACGAGATACTGCAGCCTCGACATAAAGGGCTAAGAAGGAACATGGGTGGTTTTTAGTCGGAAGAAGTCTGACACTCCCTTTCGCTCTGCCCAAGAGCGGGAGGGGTTATTTGATTATTCCCCCCCCCAAAAAAGGGCCACAGATTTATAAAACTGTGCTAACCTGCTGTATTGTATGGATAGGAAGGTTAGGCCTGAAAAGGAATGAATGAAATGCATGCGGCTGAGATGATAATGCTAAGTGGGATGTGCGTTGCTACGAGAATGCATTAAAAAAAAACTTACATACACACGAATAGAAAACCTCCTCCTTTTTGAAAGTCTGTTAAGAATGAGTATCTATATCCAAGGATGTCTGAAAGTGGCAACGGTGACAAAGTTGTTTGGTAATCGGCTGTCGTGGACGTCGTGGTATGATGCTTCCTCTTCAAGAAACCTTGTTAATAGAATAATATTTTATTTTAATCTTTTGGTTAACTTGACATAAATTTTCTACGTTTTTAATCAAGATTTTATCAGATCCCATTCACTCTTTCCTCCTCCAATAAACCATTCTGTCAGTCACAGTCGATCTATCTCACATCTCTCATTAACATCACCGTTTACTAATTAGCCCACAAAATACCTACAGTTTTAATGTAAATCTCACAAAAAGCTGACAGACAAATAAAAAACGTTGACAAATACCAGCCATTAGTGCCGCACTACTAGAAAATTGAAACACATCAATTATTAACTCAAACTGTTCACCTGTTGTTGATTTTTTCAACAATTTGACCTCAACTTGACAGTGGTGACAGATGGGAATTTTTATGGTATCATCGTCCGCCTAGTCTTTTCTCAACTACATATGTTGAGTTCGGCTTTTATTTATTTAAACTTCATGCACAAGAGTGGTACATAGGTGGACTTAATGCCACAAGGCATTCTCTACCAGTCAACCTTAGGGTCAAATAAGACAGCACTGTGGTAGAGTACAAAAATAATAATAAGGAGAAAACCAAGTAATTTAAAATTATATACATAAATAGGAACATACTAATACATTTACATACTAATACTTTACTTTTAGTCTAACAGCTGAATACCAGTATTTTTGATAGAATGATTGCCTTTCTGACCTCCACAACCCAGTTAGTACCTACTGGGTAGTACGATACCTCTTGGTAAGATTGATTCTCAGTGTTTCGGTGTAGTCACTGTCATTTTGTAGATCTTAATATATAAAAATGACAGCCGGGACCAACGGCTTACGTGGTTTCCGAGACGCAGAAAACTCTGTATTTAGTGGGCGGTTACCCATCCAGTAGTGGGTACCCATATACACCTACAGTGCACTTAGAGGTTCTTTCAGGACAACCACTTAAAAATTAGTAAAACTGTTTTGACTGTTGGAAACTACCGCGACACATTTTAGACTATAGATGCAACCCCAGTCAGGCACTATACTTTGTGTAAATTATTTCATAACACATAAAATGGCAAAAGAAACCGATATGAACAAGTATTTGCTTCTAAGTGAGGCTTTACTTAATAAATACAGTCAGATATTACTAATTAACTGCATGCGAAGGTGTCACAGAAATGTAACACATCCTGTATTAAGCAATTTCTTATCTACTTATGTAAAAGAGGTCTCTTAAGAAAATCGAGATCCAAGTTTAACTCACTATCATAATTTGTAAAAGAAAAGTTGTTTCCAGTTTGGCTAGGACATTGCAAGCTTGAATCAACTGATTGTCTGATAAAAAGATGATTCCGTGCTACAAAAGGCACGTTACAACTTACACCATTTCGTCAGAGTCCCTTGAGGTGGCTTAGAAACTCTGACACTAGGGTGTATGGGGTCGTTAGACCTTACTGCCCACACGATAAGAATATAAGAAGAAGACTAAATTAATACTTAATAGTCGCATCATTATTAGATGTATCCTGGTGTAAGATAGTTGCAGATCGGACAAAAAAAAACTAATTAGTCCGTCAGATAGATTTCCAAAAATTATTGGACACGTATTTTTTCTTTTTTCACGTAAACTTAAAATGAAGACGATACAGTGCTTCGAAAACTCGTGTGACGTCATATGATAGTACATTTTGACGACACAAGTGACGTTTCAAGCCCCACTCCAAGATCATTGACACGTTTTATCTTCGTAATTTTTTATTGATTTGATAAAACAAAAAACACGTATTCAATATTTTTCGATAATCTAACTTACGGACTAAACAGAATCATATTATTTTGACCCTGTCCGATCCCCTATTATGATAACCGAGATTAATATAAAAATTTGAACTAGACTAGTTCTTTTTTAATGGTGCTAACAGAAACACAAAATACATTTTTATAGATTATTATGAACAGAAAAAATTCTTCGTTGATAATAATATGGACATACCCAATCTAGAAACATAGAATATTATATCTATCATAGATTAAAGTTTACAAATTAATAGATTGTAAACTTGTATTTCCATCCAGAAATTTAGCTTAATAAAAGCGTTGTTTTTTTTTTTTGATAGATATTGTGACAGATAAAGATATTCGCAAACACTTTTACTGCTGTTTAATAGTTTTGAATCTACAATTTAATTTTATGTTTTGTTTTAGTGGATTTTGTTTAGTTTACTGTTAATAAAAGCAATAAAAAATCTCATAAATATTTCAAGCAGTTTTATTTTCTTAGCCCATAAAACACAAAAGTCTTAATTAATTAAAACGTTGAATACAAATCTATAAATTATCATGCTCATTATCAGATACACGAATAATTTATGTACGGAGAAAAAATATTCTGAATTTACTATTATTGTGTACCGCTGTTGTCATTTTATTGTATTTTTAATGTCAAAAGAAAATAATATTAATATAATTTGCATAATTGTATGTGGTGACAGCGCAGTGGAGAGCCCTCTAGGTGAACGATAGGAAATCGTCGATTAAAAGTGATTGATGAAAATTAAATGACAAGAAAAAAGTGTTTACTTTGGGGTTATATGATTTGATAATATTATTCAGTTGATTCAAGTTTAAATAGATTAGGTATTTTAGTTTATTTTTCGTTTTATTTAAAAAAGCTTTGCCCCACACTAGGAGTTTGTTATTGCAAATTCAAATCCCTATTACCACATAATGTCAAACTCATTTACATGTAAAGAAATTCAAATTAACGCTAGTGTCAGTCAGGTCATTATAAGAATCTGCACTTTACGTGTGGTATTTGAAATAATAGTCTAGGCAACAAGTGCCTTTTTGATCAACTTTTTTCAGCAGTCTCCGAAAATTATGATTGAGGTGTCATTCGATTCGGAATGGCATCCAGATTCCAGATGATTTTCGAAAAAAAAATGAAGTTCCGCTTGCAAAAATTGCAAAAGTTATTATCAATTAACTAAAAAATTAAAAATGGGTTTAGGTTTTTGCAAATATCTCAAAATCGAATTAAAATTTTTCAAATTTGAAAAAAGATTCAAAAAGAGGAGAAAATTTCCTAAATTTTTGTGGATCAAACGGCTACTAAGAAAAACTTACGAACTACGTTCTACTATGTTCAGAAAATACTAGGATACAAAATTATCGCTAAGTGAAATAGCACGAGGATAAATATTTACGTCTCTATTTATAGGCAAGATAATCTTCGTAGTAAAGTAAAGCGTGAAATTATGTAACGTCATGCTTTTTTTCCGGTAGCTAATAGCTACCTATACCTACCTATTGACATCATTTGGCCGGTTCACGTTCATTAGTGGCCGTCGCGTGCGGAATCTCGATTCGAGTGAAGAATAAATCTAAGACAAGAGATATAATATTATGAAATTAAGAAGTTGGACTGCTAAAAAAGCGTGCATTTTTTTGTAAGAAAGTGTACTTACCACTGCTGGGCCTAGGAATGTGTCTATATACTGTCTTTTTACTTTTATCTACGAATAACGGACCTATTAATTATCTACTAGCTTTTGCCAGCGGCTTCGCCCGCGTGAAAATGACGATTTTCCATACAAACTTTCATCCCCTATTTAAATCCCTTAGGGGTTGAATTTCGAAAAATCCTTCCTTATTCCTTGTCTACACTATAAAGGGAACCTCTGTGCAAAATTTCAGCTTTCTAGGTCCAAGAGTTTGGGCTGGGCGTTGATGAGTCAGTCAGTCAGTCAGTCAGGACTAGATAGATATTCACAAAGTCCACTTTGTGAATATCTATCTTCTATCTATCTATATATCTATCTCATAGTCCTTCAAGAAATGGTAGGATGAGCTGGAGCTCATCCTACCATTTCTTGAAGGACTATGAGATTAATTCATAAAAAAATCTCACTACATAGCTAATCGTAAAGCTGTTTTATAACCTGTATTCTGTGTGTCCTACTGCAAAGCAAAGGTCTCCCTTTTCTTCCACCAAAACTCTGGTTTGAAAGGAGAAATGTTATGTAATAAATAAAAAGATCCAGTTTGGAAATAGTGTAGGCAGACTTGTCCCATTAAAATAAATAATCCACAATAATCTTTCGTCTTATCCCGTCAAAAATGTCGCCACACTTAAAAATTAAATACTCGGGGAAAAAAGTCTCATAAATAACATTATAGCTAAACATAATTTATATCGTTCATAAATTATGTCAAATGTAAATCAATATGCTTTTCCTATAAATCCTCAAGTATTATGTATCATGTTCTCAAAATTAGTTTGCTTAATGTAATTTATCGTTGTTTTTATTGAAAAGAACTCTATTAGCTTTGCTTTAATTTTTTATATAAGTAAGGAAACATTATTTACGTTTATTTGTCTTTTTATTATACCATGTTTATTTTTGTATAAAAGTTATTATTCATTGCTCGTTAGTAATTTGATACTGATTAGTATTTCCTTTTATTTTTTGGTAATTTTAAGTTTTAAAGACCTCTCCTAAATATTAAAAATATCGTAAAAATAAACTATCTTCCGGAAATCATTTAGATTTTAAATAGTCGTGTTGACTTACTAAAACGATAAAAAATATTTTACTTTCATAAATAGTGATGGTATTAAATTACAGTTGTTATCAGTAAAATTTGCCACACATTTAATTAATTGTAACATAAATATAAGCAGCTTAAAAATATTTTCAAATTCAAATAAAGATAATCTTAGTGGTTGCCTTTTCACATAGATACTTGTCTTATCCATCCTTAATATTATAAACAGATAAAGTTTGGATGTAGGAAGTAATCTAAGTAATTATTTTACTGATCTGATCCAGAGTCTGATCTCTGTGTGTGTGTGTGTATCTCTGAGATCTGTAATTATTTAAAACGTTTCCGTGGGATAATACGACGATTGCAGCGCGAGCAAAATCGGCAGGCAAAGGTGTTTATCAGTCCTTGACACCTAGACATTCTTCTATTCTCAAGTTTAATACCTATCTCATATTTTTAAGACTAGCGTAAAAATCATAGGTTCGTTATCAATATTAGCAAACACATTGATTTGATAGTCGTCATGTTTCATTATGAATCGCACGGTAGTATGTCAGCAAGTTTTTAGAACAATATCTAGTAAATACCTACGTACAGATGCCAGCACATAATGCTACGTGATACAGTCACATTTTCTTTTTCCATTCAGAGAAAGGAGTAAAGATGCTGTGATGTCTGACTGGGGTAGACGCGGCATTATTTACTTCTTTATTTTTTCATATAAATCCTTACACAACACATCCTATCTTTTTTTGTCCTTCTCGGCCACTCCCTCTCTCTAATATCTAATATTAGAGCCTTTTTTACTAACATAACTATGTTTAATATCTTCTCATTACATGCCTATACCAAAAGCTCTACCTGAATCTTAGTATGCGAAAAGGAAAGGCTCTTATAGTGCAAATTCGAAGTTAAGATATTGTAATAAAATGAAGGTACCTAAGTAATTTTGTATTCGAATTTTCTTTTCAAGAAACGTTAACACAGATATAAATATACCTAGATAACACAACACTTCGCGTGCCCAGCTTAAGTATTTTATACTTAACTAGCTGATGCCCGCGGTTTCGGCCACGTGGATGTCGGTTATCGCAACATAAACTTGACAAATAATATACTAAACTCTTCTTCGAGAGGCACTCTATCCATAGGTGAAAACAACATGAAAATCGGTGTCGTATTTTTGAGTTCATCGCGAACAGACAGAAAGACGCGGCGAAGAATATTATTTTATAATAGGTATGTAGTGATGGAGTGATAGTGATGAGGTTACTTTCAAGCTAATTTGTTTGAAACAACGTGATTTCAAATATTTAAATAGCATACACGTAGTCCATGCTGTATAGTTACTTGTTTGTATAATTACTAAATAGTCATAGTAGGTAGTCAAAAAATGACACGCTTGGTTTTCATACGAATCCTGTTTATAGGTTAATCTATAACTATGGTTAAAACCAATCTCTTGTTTATAATTAGATTAAGTCCTAAATCATTGGTATCGGAAAACATTTATCAATATGTCCAAACAGTGCCAGAGGAACCGGCTTAGCTCTCAAACGACCATGTTTTACATAAAAGCTTAATGTACAGCGTTTTATTTAATTTGTCGTAATCTATCTCTTAATGTAAAGTAGCCTTTTTAGGGTAACACCGTCATTTGTTAAGAGTTCATTCGTTTTTACGGGTCATTTGTTATTTGGATTTTTGTCGGCAAAATTGTCGAAGAATGAGGCTGTATTTGGGTATCTTATACGCCGTATCATGAGGAAGACTTGACCTCAAATTCAAAGTCACTTAGCACGCTGTAAAGTTGCTTGAAGTTTCTTTTAAAGCTAAGGTCTGAAAAATAATAATAATAAAGTTTATTAATGCTTCAGTTTACATATTGTGTTTAGTGTTTGTTGGAACCTCCTTTTAAGCAAAAATTGCCTGTCAGGTGTTAGGAGACTCCGCTCTTCCATTATATAGAAATAATCACATTCACAAGTTCTATAAATGCTAGAATAATTTATTACAATTTAAAAATTTAAAACAAAAAGTAACGAGTTACCGACACAGAAAGCAGTGAGTTGCAAAGTGGCAGTTAACTAGCCAGGCCTAAAGGTAGACCACTTATTGTTTGCTTCGCTGTATTCACTTATTGTTTGCTTCATCTATGAAGCAAACAATAAGTGAATACAGCGTATTGACAAACGTGCACCGACGAGTTTAATAAGGTGGCAGTGGTGGTAGATGAGAAAAAGAAGTTGCAACTGCCACTACTGGTGGCAGATGGGAATAAAGTTAAAGGAAAAGGCATTGCCTTGGAAATCAGATTGACTAACGTCTAGAAGTGAACTTCGACAGACTGAGTCATAGAATTAGAATAAAAGTTAAAAAAGTGAAACAAAGATCATGTCCACATTATGATGTCTGGGATCAAACACTTTGTTTTCATAACACAATGTTTTGACGATACAGCAAAAGCAATGACATTCGACTCCATACTTATTAAATTATGCTTGCCAAACACCTTGACCTCGCTTAAGCATCAGTTTTTAACTGTTACAAGATAAGAATTTGACACCTTCCTATAACAAATAATCTTTCTCGCGAATAAATGTAAAATATATTCACTTAAAAGCTTTAAATTAATCATTCGAGAACATGAATACTATTATGATAAATGATTAAATAGCTGGAGAGATTTGGATGAAAGGCGCAGCAGACGACGTGTCGCGGCGACACGTCTGGTTTCTACGTATTTCTATGAAATTCCCTCCGTAGTTAGCGACATGAAGCTAGCGACGCGTCGTCGAGCGGCAGACGCACGTGTCGTCCGACCGCAGATCAGTAGTGCCCATAGATAACAGAAACAACAGGAGATATGACCTTTAGCCGAAAATGTATCGGAACCTGTGTCTTCAGTTTACACCAACTGGATGCCATCTGCAGTTGCCGTCTGCAGTCGGGTTCAGAATCATGACTGCAGCGACATGACGCGACGACGTGTCGTGACGACATGTCGTCTGCTGCTGCTGCGTGGTCGGCTACCAACTTGTACCTTAAGACTTGTTATCAGACTTTCAAGCCACTGACAACCTGTGACGACTGACAAAAATCTACAAATGACAGCCAGGACAACAGCTTAACGTGCTTTCCGAGGCATGGACTAAACTTGGTATCTAATAAGTGGTCACACGTCCACGTGTCGGCAAAGCTGCGAGCTCAAGGTAGTTGCTCAATAAAAAACACAGTACGAAATAAACTACAGAATCATCAACAAGATTCGATCATAGAAATCGATTCATCATTCGATGCTAATGTATTCGAATCAATCGATTTGAAAACCAGTTCAATCGATGACCGCGCGGTATTTTTTTAATAAAGAAATTAAGTTTTTTTTCTTCAAATATTATTATTTTTATTGTACTATTAGAGGTTATAATAATGTCATTAGCATAATTAGCGTTATCATTATGGTAATCTTGGAGGGATTTTGTGTAATCGATTTTTATGGTTATTTTATTGTTCTAATTTATTTTTTAATTGTGTGTTTATAACCTTTTGACAGAAGGACCTTTTTTAAAAGGGTCAACGATTAGGAGGTGTTCCTTTCTTATTACGTTATAAATACAGCGTGTAAGTATCACAAAACTGTGGTCGTATTTTTTTAAGATTTCACCACGTTAATTATGTCTCCTATAACGTGGATGCGTTCACAAACATTTTGATCTCTTAAACACAAACACCCAGACCCAAAACAACTACCCGTAGGTCATAAAAATTAAATATTTTTTTTCCGTGCCGGGAATCGAATTCGTGACACAGCACAGCAGCCATGGAGCGATTAGCTATAAACGATTATAAGGTAACTAGCTTTTGCCAGCGGCTTCGCCCGCGTGAAAATGTCGATTTTCCATACCAACTTTCATCCCCTATTTAAACCCCTTATGGGTTGAATTTTGTAAAATCCTTCCTTATTCCTTGTCTACATTATAAAGGGAATCTCTGTGCAAAATTTCAGCTTTCTAGGTCCAAGGGTTTGGGCTGGGCGTTGATGAGTCAGTCAGTCAATCAGTCAGTCAGTCAGTCAGTCAGGACTTCTCTTTTTAACCGACTTCCAAAAAAAGGAGGAGGTTATCAATTCGACTGTATTTTTTTTTTTTTTTTATGTTTGTTCGCTCATAACTTGCGACTGGGTGAACTGATTTTCATGATTCTTTTTTCATTTGAAAGCTGGTGCTTCCCGTGTGGTCCCATTGTCACCATTTCAATATCTGATGATGGGATCTTGTAGAAATCGGGGGAACTCTTCAATAAATAACAGCAGATTAACCGCGATTGTTGCTATAGCATATCTAAGCATTGTTTACGCCATCAAACAACATAATATCACGCCTGTACTCACTACAAAGGTTATAAAAACTATTTTGTGAAGATCTGATGAAGAACTTCGGAGATAGGCAACGGAACTCCTCAATAAATGATGGCAAATGGACTGGGATTGCTGAAATCTCATATTGTCTGTCTATTGTTTACACCAGTTCCTAACATAACATCACGCCGGTACGTTGTGAAGGGGTAAGCACATGTGAAACACTAAAAAGTGAAAAATAAAAACTTTTTTACAAAAAATAAAACCGACTTCGACAAAAAAAAACACTCAAAAGTGAAAAATAAACTTGAGAAGAAAAATCAGTTACTGAAGTCGGTGACAAAAAAATGAAATCAAAGAAACAAAAGTCACCGACTTCAGTAACTGATTTTTCTTCTCAAGTTTATTTTTCACTTTTGAGTGTTTTTTTTGTCGAAGTCGGTTTTATTTTTTGTAAAAAAGTTTTTATTTATATAGATAGATAGATTATTATTGGGAACGAGACACTAATTTGAGAAATTGACTAATTTTTAACCGACTTCAAAAAGGAGTATGTTATAGAAGAATCACGGAAACTAATTAAAAATATGAATTGACTGCGTCGTTTGTCTAGTGGTCACAAGCACGATTGCTGAGCATGAGGTTCTGGGTTCGATTCTCGGGTTGAGCAAAGTGTTAATGGGGTTTTCTAATAGGACTTTTTCAATAACAGTCACGGAGGCTGAATTCGTGCCCAGTTGATGGCAATAGGCTTGCCTCCTATTACATGGAACGTAAACATAATTGGCGAGGGTGTAATCTGTAAATTGGTGTGTAGGTCCACTTCTACCTAACCCTTTTTTTTTTTGTGGGTGGAAAATCATCAATTTATTAATTACCCCCCCCCCCGCTCTTGGGCAGAGCGAAGGGGAGTGTCAGACTTCTACTGACTAAAAACCGAACCCATGTTCCTTCTTTGCCCTTGTGCCGAGGCCACGTCATCTAGTACAAAAATCCGCGGCCCCGACGGGGCATCCGCGGCCCCGAAACCCTTCGGTGATTACTTGCATGATGTTATGTTAATTAACAAGACTACCATAAAAATGAGAAACCTACCAGTTATTTTCCCAGCTTTTTTTGCTGTCTTTATTACTCATAAAATCTCAGAAATTGTAGAAGGATATCGATAATTTGGACAGTTAGATCCTATTTGTATATTTTAATGGCTCTTTCGAGTCATAAACTAATTTTGTTGCCAATTTGTAGTCAGTAAAGAAGTTAGGAAACCATAAACGTATTATAAAATAAACAAGCTTTGCCGGTAGCTATTAGTTATGGGTTTTCGGTACCTACTAATAAAACTTTTGCCGACTATGTAGGTATCGCAAAAAATTTGGTGGAAAAAAAGTTGAATGAAAAGTGGCGGTTGCTACCGGAGTACGTTTATTCATTTATACTTGTGGAATATTCTAATGATGGTGTGATCTGAAAAGGACCAACTCCTTAATAATCAGATAAGTGGATAAAATCCTTGGAGTGCACAAAATCGAGTCAATAAAACATCTCACAGAGAAAATCGATAGTTTCAAATCAACATTTCGCGGTTCCGCAATTATCAATAATTGTATTGAGTACAAGGTAGTATCGATATCGAACTTTCTTCTTTATTTATCGCGTAGTTTGTTCCTAACCCTGTGTCAGGGTTTTATGGCCTCTGACTTGACTTTGCATGCTAAGAGCTAAGTGCAACAGAATGAATGATGATGACCAAAATAATTACTATTTTCTCTTTCTATTTGTTCATAAACACGAAAGAAATAATTTTAGGATTCCTACCACAGAAAGTCAAAACAATTAACAGAAACAAAAAAACCCGATGATTTTGGTCTTTATTGGCAAACCATCAATAAATAAGTAAAAACAAATTGTACTTCATACATTAAACAAACGTAAAGGTCACACCGCAAGTTCGTTTAACTCTTGTATTAGTGATGCACGATCGTCCGATATTATTAAGCAGTATCGATACTCCATTTTTTTATTTGTTTCGATATAGGGAAACGATTACCATAATTATATGCTTGGATGTTATGGTAATCTGTGGTTATGGTTTCACATTGTTCTAAATTGTATGATTATTGATAAGTCTGTTCACTTCAAAAGGATACAAAAAGGAGGACAAAAGTATTAGGTACTGGAGTTTTGCTTAGACTATTGATCCTTGGAGGCACTAATGAGGACAAATGATGCAATTCGGTATTTAGATAAACGTTATTTTTATTTATTTTATTAATTGGGTACTCTCGGTTGTTCAGTGTATCTTAGATGCAAAATGGGATAATGTAAACTCCACTACGTTTCCAAATAAATGCGAAAATCGTTATGCACAGTGGGATCCAGATTGATCAAATTATCGATACAATTAATGTGACTATCGACCACAGCATACCTACCGTCCTACCTATCTTGAGACCATACATTGCGGTTATGTTCATACACGATCACAAACATGTTTTTGACAGCCCTAAAATTAGGAACCATTCAATATTCAATCTAATCTGTAACAGTTAAGATTCAAATTAAATGAATCAATCCTTGTTCTAAGCGCAACTGTGCTTTGTTTCTTATTTGATAGGTGTGAATGATAATCGAATTTGAACTTAACTGCGTGTGAAATAAAGGTGTTATAACAGTAAAGCTAACGTTGTGATTACGTGAACATTAATTTTATTAAAGGCAGTTGAAAAAACCTTTCATAAATCATTTTGTTTTGATCGAAGTTGATAATGTAATTGATGACAGTTCGGCTACCGGATTTTCTTAACGTTTATTTTTATTCTTGAAGGAAAAGTAAATTTATAATTTTATATTTTCCACTGTTTATTTTCATCACTAAAAGAATAATTTTAAAATTGTATGACTTATTTTCACAGCAAACAAATATATTTCTGATTGACAACATAACATCACGACTATGATCCCAGAAGGGGTAGGCAGGAGCACCTATTTAACGCACACGCTTATTGCCCTCAAATGGGCATAAATCCAGACTCGTAAGTGTCATAACATTGAAAAATATGAAAATTATTTATTTTATTTTAGATATTTTATAAGAAAAAGCAAAACCCAAGAATGTCCGTCGGGGGCTGCCATTAAATGAACTAGTTTTGCAATGTTCAGCTCCCGACGGACATTCTTGGGTTTTTTAAGGTGGGTGTTTTATTTCAATTAATTTTTAACAGTCGTGGGTTTTTTCAAAACTTTTAATTTTGCTTTTTATTTTAAACATCTTACTTTTATTTTTATTTTTTTATCTAAGAACATGCACCAATCAAACCTAAACCCATAACTGAAAACTGAATCAAAATCGGACTTGTAGTTTTGGAGAAAAATGGCAACTTTGATTTGCACAAAAAATGTTTGCTGCAGCGCCCCCTGGTAAGTTGTCACCAAAACACCTATCTAAGAACATGCACCAATCAAACCCGAACCCATAACTGAAAACTGCATCAAAATCGGACAAGTAGTTTTGGAGAAAAATGGCAACATGTATTTACACAAACACACAAACAAACAACCTCTCACCCCAAACGCATATACAGTCTCCGTTCCGTCGTGGGTAAAAAAACGAATCGTCTTCTAAGACCGATTCGCAGAATAGTAATGCAAAAACCAATAAAACGTATGATAGATGCGTAATAATAATAAAATGAATGTATATAGAGTACTCGAGGAGTACTCACTCATTATCTTTCACAATTTTTTCGTAACTTTCTTCATTAATAAATGCACTTATTCATATTTAAAACACTTGGTACACAAATTATACGAGTAAGAATATTTTAGAAGGAGAAAGCAGAGAGACAAAACAGAAAAACTTTACACCTTTACAACGTGAGGTTATAAATTATTTAATTTGACAACCTCAGTTGACAACCTTGTTATTTTCCGTAACCATAGCAACCTGGTTGAATACTGAATCTTGAATATTTTCGTTGGGGAATTTCTGGATTCGCTCTCCACGCTCAAGGCCCGCGATAGAAGCTATGCAATAGCTTAACATCTAATTGTCGTTTGACAAATGAAGCGGTATTATGTTTTTTCGATAGCCGGTCAGTTACTAGGTATATAAAGTCGCAAATGTTACCCCAAAATTATATAAAATTGAACATCTGGGACTCTAGGTGTACTCCTTACTCTATGACTCAACTGCGTAAATTGACTTATTTTATGCGCTGAATGAAAAGTTGTTTATGAATACTGACGTTTATTATGTTCAATAGAACGCGCTGATATTATTTTAGCTGCAATTTGATCGTTGCATATTTGTTCGTCTTAATAAATGCAAATCAAAACTGTCTGATTCTTTCCATACGATACTACCTCGTACGTTTGAAGAAGGGTCCAATCTTTAATCACGTGAGGTTTTTAGGCCAAATAGGCCACCTTTATTTCTCCACTCCCCTGTGGTGATACGTCGTTAAGTTTTAGGCTAGCCTCCTACCCAAGTTTAAGAAAAAGTTTTAACATAAAATTAATTAAAAAAAAAACACTGATTTTTAAAATAAAAATTCGCACGCTCTAGTTTTTTAGACAAAACAATTTAATAATAATAATAATAATAAATTCATTTATTCAGGTAATTTTACACCCGTTGCCAATTATTTTGTCAGTCACAATACAAATATGAATAAAATATTAAAATTCAGATTAAAATAATAAATAATAATCATAATCAAAAAACAATACACACAAACATACAATTAAAAGTCAAATTACAATTAATTAAAATTCAGATAAAATTGCAATACAATTACTAATACACAAACAAACAATTAAATTAAAGTTATTCATTAATTAATGAAATCCTGGAAGTTGCAGGCACTGGCATTGCATTTTTGTATGGACTGCTGGCTGCCTAAAAACCATGACAGTACTAACCTAGACGATTGGCTAATCGTGTGAGTGTGACAGCTATAAGGCGTAATATCTTTCGTAACTTCCGCGACTAGAGTGTAATAGAACAAGCCAAAAGTAAAATAGCTTTGTAAAAGTGTAAATGAATGCCGGGTGCAAAATGTTAGACAGATTGAATAATCAAGTCTTTCTTAATTAATGGTTATTTTAAGAATAGATTCACACGCTTTTTCCTGCTGTATTATTTTAGACGGACGCGTTTTCCTGCTGTATTATTTTAGATGGAGGTATTTCTTGGGAGTGCCTAATAATACTAGACAAAATGTTATTGAAATCATTGAGAAATATTTATGAAAGTTATGAAGTTGACATATTTAGGTATCGAAGTATGTAAACCCACCTAGTTGTGTATTTTGTCACTAAGCTCGGTTCAAAAAGTATTAGTTTTTAATAATTAGGTAGGTACCTACTATTAAAAATTAAAACAGGTACCTACGGCCCAGGAACCTAAATTGTATTATGACTATAATAAGGAACACATATGGGTTTTAGTCAGAGAGTTTGACTCGCCCTTCTGCTCCTATGAGCAAGTGGTCATTTTTGATGATTTAACATCTTTAAAAAAAATGTATTAGCAATCAATTTCTTCTTATTTTATAAATGAAATGTTGCCCCGGACTAGTACCTATTCCTCCTGTATCGTAGGAGCGTTTACAAACTTTTCAACTCACCTAAGCAACTAGGCCCGGAACAACCTTTAATGTCATACAAATATTTGTTCCGTGCGGGGTCCGAACCCGCGACTCCATGTATTCATCCACGATTATACCTACCTAATATTTATTTATATATACTTTATTGTACACCACAAAAAATACATAACAATAGAAAACATAATATACACTACAAAACATACAATGGGCGGCCCCAATACCAACCAATACCTACCTAATACCTATTATATTTAAAACGATCATCAAATCTTGCGAAGAATCACACGGCGGCCATTGACACTCAAACATCTAAAGTGTTAATTAACTCGTTATAGAACGATAAACATCTAAACATCTCATCTAATTACTAGATCACCGTATAAAGTTTCATATTAACTGACAACTATATCGATACAACTATATCGATTCGATTCGTTTCCGCTCCATAATCGATATGAGAACTTTAAATTAATCACCATCTCCAAAAAAATAAAGGAAACATAGAAATTATAATCAATTATTAAGACCCCCCATAATTTAAAACCGATTTGCATCTGATCAAGACATTATTTAGCATAATATCGAAATTTAAATGTAAAATCGATGATAATCGAGTTTTAAATTGAATTAATCCGTTGATTCCGTATAATCGATTTTTGTTAATTTTTCACACCAATAAATCTAGATGTCTTTTGATTTTTTTGGGTCATTGAATTTATTTGCGGTTTATTCATAAATGCTGTTTCGAACACTTTTTTTGACACTTCCATTAAGAAATTGTGTAGATATTAATTTAAACTAACTCGAGTTTATCATTGAGTGGATATAATACAGTCTTATCTACACAAAGAAACACAATTGGAGTGTCTGCTTGTATATCAAATTTAACAGCTTTTTACTGAATGCATATGAAAATTTATACAACACTTATACATCACAGAAACACGACACTTGTTTATAATTCTGTACCTTTAGTGAAAAGTGATATAAGTCAGAAATCCTCGTTTTGAGAAAAACAGAGAATAAGTTTTGCATTTTTTAAACGGATACAACTTTTTTGTTTCAGTATATTTTCTTGACGTATTGACTTTTATCAATTGGAAATTGTTTTTATTATATCGTATATGTTTTGATTTTGTTAAAAAATTATTAGAATTTGAGATATTTAAAAAAAACTAGACTTATATCATTAGCCACATTTAAGTTCCTATGTGTATAATGATAGAATTTCAATTATATCATTTTACATATTATAAAATGCACTTGTGTTCAATGTTACAAGTCTTTTTGAAACATCTTTTTAATAGTAACAGAGTTATAAATAATAAAACACTGGAACTAATTTTGTTTCGAAAGCATCGAGATTTCATGGGTACCGTGTCTTTTTAGTGTGCTATGACAAAATCTAACTTATATCAATTTACACACAATGAACACAATTGAAGATGTGGTGTATTTCGCTTTATCTTTATTTATATCAAATGAGCTGAGGTGTAAAGTAATATAAGTTTAATTTAATTTCTATTGTGGGTCCTACCTACTGCCCTTATCATCATCATCATCATTTCAGCCAAAATACGTCCACTGCTGGACATAGGCCTACCCCAGGTGTCGCCATATTGACCGGTCCCGTGCGCCTCGTGTCCAGCGGTGGCCACCTTCACTAGGTCATCGGTTCAACTAGTGGGAGGTCTTCCAACGCAACGACTTTCGGTTCGCGGTCGCCACTCTAGAGGTTTTCAGCCCCATCGGCCACCCGTTATGCAAGCACTGTGCCCTGCCCACTGCCACAAAATTTTGTCAATTCTTCGGGGTACGTCGGTAATCTTGGTTCGGATGGATGTCTTCATTTTTGATCCGATCCCGCAAGGAAACTCCAAGTGTAGCCCTCTCTATTGCCTTTTGGGTGACTTAGAGCTTTCTGATGAGGCCCATTGTGAGTGACCATGCTTCGGTCTAATGGAGCTTGTTTTATTTTCAGCAACCAAATACCTATCAAGATCTAAGACTCTACACTCGAAGTTGTAGACGATTATTATTATTACCTGGGACAAACTGTCCAGTTAGGTAGGTTTAACTTTGAGAAAGAGGTCAATCGTCGAATCCGACTCGGCTGGGCAGCTTTTGGGAAGCTGACTAGTATCTTCTTGTCCGACTAAACTCAGTGTCTCAACCACCATGACCAGTGTGTGTTGCCAGTGATTATATATGGGACCGTAACGTGGTCGCTCACGATCAGCCTTATCAGAAGGTATAAAGTCAAACAAAGGGCTATGGAGAGGGCTATGCTCGGAGTTTCCTTGCGTGATCGAATCGGAAATGATGACATCTGCATAAAACCAAGGTTACTGACGTAGCCCGAAGAATTGCCAGACTTAAGTGGCGATGGGCAGGGCACATTGCTCGCAGAACAGGTGGCCGATGGGGCTGAAAAGTTCTGGAGTTGCGACCGCGAACCAGAAGACGTTGCATTGGAAGGCCTTCCACTAGGTGGACCGATGACTTGGTGAAGGTTTCGGGGATTCGCTGGATGCGAGACGCACGGGACCGGTCAATGTAGCGACACTTAGGGGAGGCTTATGTCCAGTAGTGAACGTCTTTCGGCTGAAATGATGATGAACCAAAAATAAGGTCAACTTTTGTGATTGTAGACCCGATGAACCAGGTTTGTTTCTCAAATGTTTTTTTTATTCGGCACGGTATTTGAGATTCGTGATTTCAGCAAGCAGGTTTGATGGACAATAAGTATGCACATATGCTTTTTTGGGATTTTTAAGATCTAGCAGCAGCTAATCTCGTAGGGTTCCGTAGCCGCATGGCAAAAATACAGAATCTTTACAAATTCGTCATGTCTGTCTGTCCATCCGTCAGTCCGTAATTCGGTCTGCTGTACTGCCACTTTATTCCGAAACTATTAAGACTACACAGTAGAAACTTGGTACAAGGTAGATGTGTTCTGTGAAACGCTTTACGATTTTTATACAAAAATAAAAGATTAAGGGATAAACAAAGTCAATCTTATGAGATAGATTTTTCAAAATGTCATTAAGGTTTCTAAAATCATTATTTCTCAAAGTCAATCGTTTGAACGAAAGACAAACACACACAAAAGTTCCCCCCCTCCAACTTTTAAATAGAGTTACAGAAATACTGTTGTTTAATAGTTTGAACGAGATTTTAAAAAACCGCAAATATAACTTTGTCATTCATACAAACACTATGAAAAACAAAATTATCACAAAATGTGTATTTCTGTTGCCACTAGAACAACAACAAATACAAATTAAAGGGGATGATACAAACTACTAAGATGGTACGGAACCGTTCATGTGTGACTTGGACTCGCACTTGGTCAGTTTTTTGTTATTTTATGATTGAGTGGATGAAGATTCACTGTCACTACTAATACATTGCTCAATTCACGTTTCAGTCAGTGCAAAAGAAATAAGAAAACAACATAATCATGAGTGCAATAAGAACAATAACAAAAAATACACCCACTGGACATTATCCGTCAACAACTAAAGATGCATTTTAGTGATAAGCTAATGAATCTAGTGATTTGCTAAGTTAATCGTTTGCAATTATTCTTTTCTTTAAATGTTTTTGGTTTGTATTAGCAACATTGTTAAATTCTCGTAAAAGGGAGTACGAGTGTTTTTTCTCGCTTCTCGTACGGAGAGTGCTACATCTCGCAAATGTACGAGATTTCTCGTACATCTGGCAACGCAGTTTCAGCGCGATTACATCCCCCGCCATCATGGCTGTTCTCGCTCACTACATAGATCACTGCATAGATCACTTTACACAATAATCACTATCGCTCGGATCCTTAAAATCCTATACTACAGCGATATATCTAAATTTATATTATTAAGAACCAAAAGTGTTACTAAAAATATTTGACGTGTAGTTTGATAGAAGTTTAGTTGTATCACTTTACACGTTGGTGATATTTAATGCTGTTTATCTTTCTAAGGTATAATTTGAGTTATATTATCATTCACAATTGATAATTTTAGGAAATTTAATGTGTCATTTAATACAAATTGTATTGTATTAATATGCACAAAACTCATGTCATTAATATTAAATGTGTCAAATAATATAAATCGAGATAGCTTTATTTACACGTACTTGTTTAAATTTAAGCCTTAGTTCAATTTAATATAACTAAAGACATATCAATATACACAAAAAATATCATCAAAATTAACCAAAAATGCAACTTGTATCATTAAACACGAAACTTATTTCCCGTTCTATAAGAGATAGAGTTATACTGATTAGATAGAAAAATCAAATAAAATTCAAGCGTCAAGATTGTATACAGAACTCAAAACTGCTACAAGTCGAGTTATATCACTTTTCACTAAAGGTACAGAATTTTTGATGCAGGTTTGATAAAGGCTACTTTTATATAGGACAAATAATTAAGGTTCCGTGCAAAAAAATGAAAGTCCTTGAAATTGGTGACAAAACCGATTATAAAAGGAAACAATTTTTTTTTTTATTTCACGCTTAGCTTCAAAATAAACTTTTGCAGTTGGTAAGTTGGTTGGTTAATTATAGACCCTTTGTTAATTTTTTTGTGGGAATATCTAGTTGTAATACCTAAATAAAATTCCTCCCTTCCTTATGGAAGATTGAACTTTAAACCACTAAAAATAAGACACAATGACTTAGTCATTATCCAGAACACTAGACACTCATAAAGATTCTTGCTGTCTAATTTTAAACACTTCAACAGTGCACTTGATGTCCGCTGTGTAGTGCTTCGCTAAGTACCGTGTTTAAACACACAGATTTACACAGATTTAGATGTCAATAATCTTTAAACTTTATGAGCGTGTCAAATCGCGATCTTCAACGGTCAATGAGTATATTATGTACACTTGTAAGTAATTCTCACTTCCTACTTCAATTTTAGATACAACTGCTGTTGTTTAGGACCTTCGTTTGCGTGAAATTATTGTAAAAAAATATAACTTCCATTTTTTTAAATCGGATTTTGTTGCATATTTTAATTTTTAGTGCACGGAACACCGATTGTTTATCTTTTGTTTTTTTTTTATTTTAAATAAGAGACATCATTTATTGCCCCGTTTTCTTCCGTAAAGCTTTTGGTAAAAAAATAATCCTTTGCTGAAAATATAACCACATAATAATAATCATCGCAACCCTTGCAACGACAGACAATTTGAATTGACAGACAAACTATGGCATATAAAATGCATGTAAATACATTCCTAGAACAGGTAGCATACCAATCTATTTTAACATCAAACAACAATAGAATACAGTTCAAAATAAAGGTGAAGGCCGACATTTTTTGTCTTGATGACTAATGTCTCGTCTCAGTTCGTTTACATACATTATCCTCCAAAAATATATCTTTCACAAATATTGTCGACACGGATTTACACTTCATTTCAAATTTAACGACCCACTTAGGAATATTTTATTTTTATAAACATTAAACACCCACTTCATTTCATATGAATAAATAACAAACTGATTTATGTTCACGTAAATCATATTTCATATCTTAAATGATCCATATTTTTCAAGTTATGCATAAATCATTTGCTTATTTATTTTTTTTCAGTTTTAAACGGTGACATTTTGTCATTTTGGAATTTTCATCAGTAAATTTTTTATAGCATTGGTTGATGAATTTACAATAAATAAAAAAATAAATAGATTTGATTTGAAGATTCCAATTTCCAATACCTCTTTCCTACTTCTGTTCTCCTGGTAGTTTGTGGGACTTTTTTTTTTCAGAAAAAAAAATATTTAAAAGGAGTTAATAATAAAAAATAAAAAAATAGACCGAGTGTTCCCTAAATACTAACAAACGAATTTACAATTAATTTACATCATCATCATCATCATCATCATTTCAGCCAAAAGACGTCCACTGCTGGACATAGGCCATAGGACATAGGATTAATTATTTACATAATTATTATGAACATAATCTAATAGAACCTGTACAAATATTTTGTTGCTGACTGTCCTAAAAATGTGTCAGGGTATCCGATCAGATTATAATCTTTTACGGGGGATCAGACCGGAATAGAAAATAATTTATAATAAAACTGATCCCCTAGGGTATCAGTAGGGTAGGGTATCGTAGCGTGTTAATCGATGAACAGGAACATCAAGCAGCTCTGTGGATGCCGCGCTAATCGAGATAGCCGATAGTTTCAATAATTATCACGTCGTTCGTGTGAATGAAACTGATCCCCTAGGGTATCAGTTTTAGGGGATCCGAACGGAATAACTCAAAATAAGCTCGCTCCTATTATATTGGACCTTATAATTATCATCATCATGCTCTAGCCCATAAGGGCCTAATTCATTTGGGGTCAGCGCAACATGTCTTCCTTTTCCATACTTACTAATAACTCGTCATCTTAGCAGTCACCGCGTTTCTTGCCATATCATCCTTTACACAGTCCAACCATCTCGTTTGTTTGCTCACATGGGACCTTAATATAAGTGGCGAAATGTTGTTATACTTTTAGTTTAAGTCCACACATTCATCTTCATCGCCATCGTTTTCCACACATTCGTACGAAGCGCTTTGCTAAATCTTATACGCACATCCAAGGAGTGGAACTCCCTGCCTGCGTCGTCGGCTTTCCCGAGTTCATATAACCCCAATCTATTTAAGTCGCGAGTAAATAGGCTTCTTCTGGGTAAGCTCGTTCCATCGTCGACCTCATCTCTGCCCTTAGAGCAAGATTGCAGTCAAGAGTAAACCCAAATCAAATAAAAAATAAAATAAAAATAGAACAAAAAGAAAAGCCGTAGTCACACGTTATAGGTACCAACCTAAACACTTTAATACAGTGTGACTACGGCTTTTCTTTTTGTTCTATCCTGAAAATTTTAGTTTTTAACTTTTTTTTATTTGAACAATTTTGGTGTTAAATATTTGTTTTTTACTCTTGACTTTTTGTCCACTAGAGGAAGTGATTTTAAATTTGAGTATGCATTTTGGAAATGTACAAGTGCAAGTGCAGCTGCAGTGTGTGTGCTTGAAAAGCTACCACCGATCTAGTTTGATCACCTAGACTGCACAAAACTCCTTAAGGACATTGTGCGAATGCAAGCTACAATCGACGAGATGAAGACCACATATGCAACCTTGGAAGATTTGAAGGACATAAAGGAAGAAATGTGTAAAATTAAATGTGACTCATTACCACCAACGTCCGCATTTAAAGTAAACACAAGGCGGGGTGCATGGTTACTCGACAGTGGCCCTATAGGACTTTCGAATGTGCATAATTCTTCGATGAATGAAGAGTGCATTATCAATAATAGTGGCCTAGAGAGTGATAGCAACCAGAAAACACCACCTCGATACAGACAAATTATGACGGTAGATGAAAAACTACAACGAGAAAGTGAGCGTTCAAAATTGAAGGGAGCCCGACAACAACGGTCGGCACCGGCTGGCAGTGTCAACATTGCGATGACGCATGAAAACGACGAAGCATCGACCGCTGCGGGTACGTCACAACACTCACAACGAACGAATCATCACTATCGCGTACAGTCGCACCGGCAAGCTGCGGCTTCGGCTTCACCGACGCGGGGCGCGATAGCGAGTCAGCTGATCGGTACTGAGAATACTATGGCTTTAGAGGCGAACCAACAGCGAGCGGTTGCTAATAAAATCTCACCGAAACTTCATAATAATGACGAAGAATGGCAACAAGTCTCGTACAAAAAACGCAGAAAGTACCGCTTTGCGGGCAAGTCAGGAATTGCGAAGGATTTAAATTGTAACTTTAAAGCAGCTGATAGGAAAATTCCGATACTAATCACGAATATTCATGGCGAGACAACGGAGGATGACATAATTACATACATCTACCATCTACAAGTGAGGCCCTTTCAAATGATACCAAACACGGCGTATTTATCTCCATTTTTATTTTTTAAGCCTTACTTTTTGTCCGCTAGAGGGCGCCAAATCGCTTTTTGTGAAACGTCACGTAGCCTATGTTCAGCGGAAAATTAAGACGGTTCTAACGATGCCTCATATGTCGAGTTCCGATAAGTAGATTAGAAGCTATGAGGGAACAGATGAAGATACTCACATACATACATACATACATCGTCATCAGCCTATAACGTTCCCACTGCAGGGACTCAGGCCTCCTCTCTAAGAGAGGGATGGGCTATAATCCACCACGCGGGCCCAGTGCGGATTGGCAGATGTCACATGTCTTCGAATTTTTTGGTTCTAGGACATGCCGGTTTCCTCATGATGTTTTCCTTCACCGTTTTGAGAGCAGCGGTGATGAAATAAATTACACAAAGTAATGTGCCTGCTTGGGTTCGAACCCACGACCTACTGTTCGTAAGTCGGGGCCGACACCACTGGGCCACCGCTGCTCATACATACATAGCCAGTCAAAATCATAACTCCTATCCTCCTCCTCATCATAACCCTCCTTTGGCTTTGCCGTAGTCGGGTAAAAAGTACACCTCAAGCTTTCGGAAATAACAGGTGTGTTATTATGTAATGTTCTTATGTCAAACTAAAGTGTTAACAAGAATATTTTTAAAATTATGTCGAAGTCATTTTCATAGTGTCTATTTGTATCTTATGTCGATCGGTATTATTGTTTTGGCTTTTGGCCAAGTGTCAAAAATTATATTATCTTCGGTGAAATAATTTTGAAGCTGATATTAGAGAATAAACAATTTAGATTCTGATTGATTGGCTGATTAATCTTCAGATTATTTAACTTTAGAATTTCGTTTCAGTGTGGTTTCTCAGAGTCGGCTAGGAAACTCAGAAAAGGGTGATTTTATTACCAAAATATAACTTTATTAGAACAGTTACTTATTAAGAGTGATGTATAGATAAATTGTAGAGAGCGTTTCAAAGTAAGCATAAATCGTTATCGAAATCTTTCGACGGAAGTCAAGCGAAAAAATTACTGAAAAGATTTGTCTGTAATGGACCTTGCTGATGCTAACTAGGAAAACCTGTAATCTATACTTAATATTACACAGAAGTCAAATTAGTTACTTATTAAGTTTATATGTAGTGGGTAATCTCCGGAACTAATAATCCAATTATATTTATATGATGCATGTTAGTCCAGTTATCGAAATTTTTGCGAAGACTCGGGCGAAGTGTTTGTAACACATAAATGGGTAAATCTTGCTGGCGAAACCACTCGGCACTAAGACACAAAAAATGTACAGGCACTAATCGCAAAAATAAACGTAAAGGCATATCTATCATGTAAATGACACATTAACTTTCTTTTCCAATGATCAATAATAAGAGCCACCTACTCTTTTATCTCCAAAATTATCATGACAACAATACTACAATCGACTCTGTCAACCCATCCATTCACCGGCCTCATTCAAAGCAGCTTAACCATGTCGTTAAGAGTAATAAACATGCCAATAATATAGCAAGAGTTTGAACTGGTTTTGCGTATTTTATTGTTTCCGTATCTGCCTTGTGTTGTTGTATTTTTAGTATTCTGCTATCTGCTTTGTTGCTTTAGAAACCTATTGGTAAGCTTAAGAGGGAATACGGTAGTGCGATTCTCCATACAAATAAGTTCCCCTTTTTTCCTGAATAATGCTTCTAGCAAAATCAACAATAATTAAATCGGTTCAGTTTTTGAGGCGAAAAAAGAGAATACGAATCTTCGATCACGTCAATTTTTGTCCCGACTGGGGCGAAGCCCCACAGAAGGATTTATGTGACATAATCTGTCTGAGCTGCAGCTGTCCCATGTCACACTCACCAGGGGCAGGCTTGACTAATGGGCCTACTACACGCACGCACTTCCCCACAGTTTTCGTTCACACTTCACAGTACATCGCGCGTATGGTTGGTAAAACTGTATTACCATTACAAACCACACGCGCGATGTACTGTGTGCACCGTGTAATCCCGCAGGCAAAACTGTGGGGAAGTGCGTGCGTGTAGTAGGCCCATTAGAGCGTTAGCCCTGTTCCCTCCTAAGGCCCTGGGTTCAATTATTCCCCCAAATTGGGTATTGTTATGGGGTTTTCCCATTTAGATTGTTTTAGTAGTAGCCCGCAGTGAATTTGGTTGATGACAATTTAAATAGCCGCCCCCTATTTTATTGAACCATAACTATGCTATGGCTAAATGTAGATAGAATGTATATTGAGACCTATTTACCACACTACAAATTTTCCTGTATCGTGGGTGCGTTTACAAACATCTAAACTCACAAACAGCCGGCCTTAGGACAATTTCCTATAGGCCATACAAATATTTTTTGTTCGAACTCGAATCCCAAATCGAATCCACGTCATAGCTCAGAAGCCAATTGCTCAGTCACTGCGATAACTGTGCCGCCCATTTAATGTAATTGTGATGTACTTAAATTAAGTGCTTTGATTTCAAAATCACAACAAAGACGTTTTAACAGCCATAGATCATCATAATCATGGGGATCTTGGGGAAGGCCTATGTCCACTGCTGGCCACATATACTGGTCCCGTGCGTCTCGCATCCAGCGTATTCCCGCAACCTACACCAGGTCATCGGTCCACCTAGAAAGAGGCCTTCCAACGCAACGTCTTTCGGTTCGCGGTTGCCACTCCAGAACTTTTCGGCCCAGCCATAGATAAATCTCTCATTTATTCTTTCTTTCTTACCCAACCTTTCAGCCAGAAACAAACATTCAAAACCCAACATTTAGGTACCTGTTTTACTTTAGTTCAAATAAATATTTACAATTTTACATCGACCGCAAGTGACAACCCAGTGGGCGGACTGTAGGACGTCTGGCCAAAATATCATTAATCTTCAAAACTATCGTAAAACAATAAAACGGTCGTTGGATCATTGTGGGTAGGATAACGGTAGTATGTAGGTACTGCATTATAATTGTTGCATTATTTTATTTGATTGGATTTTTATGTAAGGTGTCTATTGTGTTATTTGATTGGATCATGAAAATCGGTTCAACCTTTTCGAAGATTAACTGGAACAAAAAGATAGACAAGAATAATTAATGTTTTCTATACCACGACTGTGGACAGTGTATGTATGTATTTTCATATGCATTCAGTAAAAAACTGATATTTTGAAATTACAAACACACTTTGTTTATTCGTATAGATAACTAGGGAACTTGGGACATGGACAGAAGGGTGATGATGATAACTCCTGTTCACTCGAAAATCATTCCTATCACCAAAAGACTAATATTTATCCAAAAAAATCCAAGCTACCCAGCCCTGTAAAAAGCAGCCACTCAGCCACGTGCAGCCACTAAAACAAGCCATCAATAGGTTGCCACTCTGTCTACCATTACAAACCATAACTCATTTACCTCGACTCGTTACAGCGTGCGCATGCGACGAAAATAGACGACAATTACACGTTAGCTTTATTGATGAGTTCTGAAGTAATAGACGTAATGTGTTGTGACTAGAAATGGATCTAGTTTGGTATTGTGGATTTATGTGGTTATTATAATTATTCGGGAAGATTTATTTCAGGTTTTTTTTATTGAATGATTGTTTTGGTGTTGGTATTATTTTTAAACAATTAAATATTTCAAAACCAACAAGAAGAAGAGAGATAGTACTTAAAGTTATCTCGGCTCGAAATTAGTAGCGTGCTGTTGAAAATAGACCATGCTATTACATACACTTCCAGCATTTACAAACTCCTGGTGGCTGACTGACAAATTTCTCAATAATTGCTCCGGTCTACGAACCGTAATAATACTATGAGGAAAAATCAAAACAAAAGCATAAAAATAAGTGATAATTTGGAATAGGAAACTAAAAATATAAAATCACTCATAAAACCTCAATTCTCATATAAACTTAAGTACCTATGAAAAGTATTTGATGTCCAGTTATTTTAATGCATTAAATACTTTAAAAAATATTCGTAAATGTATCCCAACACATTTTGTAGGTCGTCAACGGATCTTCAATCTCTCACTAACTCATTTTCTTCCTAAACACTGAAAGAGTAAGGTTGACATTTGTCTGTAGAGGAGTGTAGGCTAAAATTTCTTTTTATAATCGTGTTTAAAAAGAAAAGCAATGCATCCTCGCCCACGACTTACGAGGCCAATATTAGACAGTGAGCACGCTTTACTACGTTCAAAAATAAAACGGAACAAAGTGTAAATGAAAATGCTGAGTCGGCCGCCATTTTTGTTACGAGCGGTCCTTTTTTGTCCACCTTGACGACGAAACTGCACACGGTGCGGTAATTTATGCGTGGAGGACATGATTGTATGTTTTTTTTAAGAACATGATTCCTTTTCCTCGTAAATTAATGTTATTGGTAGTAAATATATTTTATTTCTGTAACTTAATCATGAAAATATTGGTATGGAAGAAGATTATCTTCCTACGCAGTAATTTCAGTTTTATATCGCGGATATTGAAGATTTGAGTTTGTAGGCGACTTATAAATCTGTTAATAGAACATAATATTTTCGATGAGCATTTAAACTTCTGTAATCGCATAAAATATGTAGGTACCTATTATAAAAAAAATAAGTACACAGGACGTGGGTTGAAGTGCGGAGGTCACAGGGGTCAGGTACCCCCCTTTTTTTTTGATTGGTGGAAATTCATCAAATCACCCCCGCTCTTGGGCAGAGCGAAGGGGAGTGTCAGACTTCTACTGACTAAAAACCGAACCCATGTTCATTCTTTGCCCTTGTGCCAAGGCCACGTCATCTCTTTCGATAATCCGCAGCCCCGACGGGAAACAACCCAGCTTCAGCTGTTTTTGAGTTCATTAGTCACAAACATACGAAATACAAATATTTCCTCCAAATAATATTAATGGACTATCTATTTGTGATAGTAATGGACACTGTTACACAGTAATGTGGGTTCAATATTTGACACCAAGGAACGAACAACTGAAAGACACAAAATTTAAGATAGATAAATAAATAATCTCAAATATAATAAAAAAATCAACAGAAGATTGGTTCTGGTTCATCAATGGTGATAAATTCAAATTTACGAAACATAAAATTAGCATAATCCTTTAAATTAAATGTATCGCAGTTCGAAAAGTTTGTGGACTAATCCTTTGAGAATGCGGAAATAATGTTATTTTTAGTGTCTAGTTTTTATATTATACGTTTCTATTGTTGTTTTATTATTTGTTCAATTAAAGAAACCGTAAAATTCATCTTTTCTGGTATTTAAAGTTGTCATCATCAGACTCCTGTCATCAAGAAAGCTTTATTAATTCTTCTTTTATAAGAGACTAGTCAAGTTTGTAATGATTAGGTTTGTAGTGGTCACTATGATGACGCCTGCTGATTCAATAAATGACAAGACAGTGATATCTTGGTCCTTTTGATGGTAACATAGGACCAGACATTTTTCTCATGCTCATCCCAGGAACCTAGACTAAGACTCATAATCCAAGACTCGTCATAGGTCTATTGCTTAGCTCAGTTGGACTCAGACTCAGTCGTCATGCATGACAACGGTTTAAAACACCCACCATAAGTATACCATATAACGCAGTTGGTAGAAATGGTGAATGCTCTAGTGTGACAGATGATTTCTTTTGAAACTCTCTAATCGTAGGCGTTTATGTCGATTTATATAAACTAACTGTAAATGTCAATGTGCCTAACAGGGAGGATTAAGGGCGTATCTAACTTGTCTTGAGATTAATTCATGTCTAAAAATTTGTGGCGCTTTACTAGTAAAGCGCCACATATTTTTAGACATGAATTAATTGATTATTACCCTCTACAAACACTGGTATCGACACATAAATGAATTAGGTACATTTATTTACTAACACTTGACGAAACAGAAAATTAGGGAAATTTATTTCACCACTACCTTGGTCTAGTGGTTGCAAATGCGACTGCTGACCATGGGGTCCTGGGTTCGATTCCAAGGTAAAGTAAAGTGTTATTGGATGTTTTCATAAATATAAGGGACTAGCTTTTGCCAGCGGCTTCGCCCGCCTGAAAATGACGATTTTCCATACAAACTTTCATCCCCTACTTAAATCCCTTACGGGTTGAATTTCGAAAAATCCTTCCTTATTCCTGGTCTACACTATAAAGGGAACCTCTGTGCAAAATTTCAGCTTTCTAGGTCCAAGAGTTTGGGCTGGGCGTTGATGAGTCAGTCAGTCAGTCAGTCAGGACTTCTCTTTTTATTTATATAGATATAGATATAGATTTGTCAGTAGTAGCCACGAAGTCAGGATTTCGACTCGGTTGATGGCAATAGGGCCTCTTTTACAAGATTACAAGTGCCAAACCTGTGAAATGTGGATGTACGATTAGGTACCCCTCTGCCTTCAGATTTTACAGGCGTGCTGTTACGTTATTTTACCACTAAGTAGCATCTCCATCTCAAATCAATCTCGCACAAGCTAACCAATTCTAATTATAACTCAGACTTCTCCGATTCAGTTTATTCTAATCCCGTCAAACGCATAGCTCAGCAAGTCGTAAGTTTTACCTGTAGAGATAGCAAGCGGCTGCTAAAAGTGTTTTATATAATTTTTTCCACTAGGAACCTCTCAGTACGGTATCTAGAATTTGACGACACCGGTTGGCGCAGTGGCTCAAGCAGTTGATTGCTGCGCTACATGTCGTGGGTCCGATCCCCACACGAAACAAATATTTGTATGGCCTACAGATAGTTGTTTCGGGTATGGGTATTTGTGTATGTGAGTTTAAATGTTTGTGAACGGGAGAAATTGCTAGTGTGGGGCAACGTTTTAAAAAAATAAAAATTGTGCTTGATGATGCACTATTAGGAAAACCTCTATCAATCGATCCGAAGCCAACCAACTCTATGTACCTATATTAAAACTCAGACTTCTCCGAATCAGTATATTCTAATCCCGTCAAACGCATAGCTCAGCAAGTCGGAAGTTTTACCTGTAAACGAAATAAATCGGTCTCGACCTCACCAAGTCGCGATACCATGGACTCTTGCCAAGTCTTCGAGTTTCCGCGAAAGACAACTTTATTGGTCCTTTGCATCTTTTCTTAGTTGTCTGTTAGTTATGATATTTTTTCCGGGTAACTGTCTGTTTAATTTTCGTTGTTTAGAGGCAATGGATGTTGCTTGTTACATTCTGGAGTGGGAAAAATGCTTTGTATTTTAATTGCTTGGAGTTTACTTTGGTCGAAAGAATGTTAGTTTTAGAAATATTGAGGAACTGTAAAACTAAAATTCCTCCCACTAAAAGTTCGTTTTTTTTTGCCTCACTATGTTTTCATACCTGACTAGCTCATATCAGGAAAAAAACTAGTGATATCTGTTTTCACTTTCGAAATTAGAACTTTTGGAACGAAATTGCATGACTATTTCTAAGAATTTCAAAAATAGTGGAACTAACACAAATTCAATGACAAACACAAAATGAATGGATTTATCTTTACCAGATGTTTGCAATAGTGACGCTCTCACACTTTTAAATAAAATGCAATAAACTCTTGCGCAATTGACGATGTGAGTTAACTACACATGACACGGAATGCGTTCTAGTATTTTTATAAATAACATTTTATTTGTGTGACTGTGAAACTTTTGATGTTTTTATGCATTTCAAATAAAAAAAAATGCTTCAATCAGAGAATGTCATTGTACCTAGTCATCATCATCCTGGCGAGCCTTTTCCCAACTAAGTATGTTGAGTCGTCTTCCAGTCTAACTGAATGAAGCTGAGTACCAGTCATTTACGTGAAGCGACTGCCTATTTGACCTCCACAACCTAGTTAGGAATGATACAGTGCGATCAAATTATCTTGGCTGGTCTGAACATAGGCTCTGCGAACTTTTACGCATGTAAACTTGTGAAGAAAACTGTTATTGCCAGATAAACCAATACTTAAACGATCAGAAAATATCTAATTTAAACAGTGAGAAATACAAATAAAATAAATATCTTAACACTTTTGTAAATTAGTTGTAACAAAATGACCTGCACGAAGTTCGGACCTGCCAAGATAATTTGACCGCACTGTACCCCTTGGTAAGATTGGTTGTCACTGTCAGACTTTCGGGCCACTGACTACTTGTAACGACTGTCAAAGATCTACAAATGATAGCCGGGACCAAAGGCTTATTTTAATTTTATTTTTTTTATTTTATATGGGCTTACTCTTGACTTCAATCTTGCCCTAAGGGCAGAGATGAGGTCGACGATGGAACGAGTTTACTCAGAAGAAGCCTATTTACTCGCGACTTAAATAGAGCTTAACATGCTTTCCGGGGTACTTAAGAAATTCGGTTACATGTAATGGGTTCCATCCATGGACCAACCTAGCTAAGCGAAGTGGCGACACCGCTGTTGCATATAAGTACACACGGCTACACATCAAGCTATACAAAACCAGTATAATCTGATCGTTCATTGTGCGAAAAGATCTAGTAAAGTGAGGCCAAGATTAACTGGTTTTGTATAGCTTGATGTGTAGCCGTGTGTACAATAACAATAGGGATGTTAACTAAAAAAATGTAATTAGTCCGTCAGATAGATTTCCAAAAAATATTGGACACGTATTTTTTCTTTTTTCACGTAAACAAACAATGAAGACGATACACTGCTTTGAAAACTCGTGTGACGTCATATTCTAAGACATTAGTATGACATTTCTTAGCGAGCAGTGACGTCACAACCTCCCACTCAAATCTTTGACGCGTTTTATTATCTTCGTCAATTTTTATTGATTGGATAAAACAAAAAATACGTAGGTATCCAATATTTTTCGATAATCTAACAGACGGACTAATTAGAATCATATTTTTTTTAATCAGTAAATATCCCGAACTAACCACATCAGTTTAATTTTTACCCACGACGGAACGGAGACGGTATGTGCGTTTGGGGTGAGAGGTTGTTTGTTTGTTTGTGTGTTTGTTTGTTTGTTTGTTTGTGTGTTTGTGCAAATACATGTTGCCATTTTTCTCCAAAACGACTAGTCCGATTTTGATGCAGTTTTCAGTTATGGGTTCGGGTTTGATTGGTGCATGTTCATAGATAGGTGTTACGGTGACAACTCACTAGGGGGCGCTGCAGCACACATTTTTTGTGCAAATCAAAGTTGCCATTTTTCTCCAAAACTACCAGTCCGATTTCGATTCAGTTTTCAGTTATGGGTTCGGGTTTGATTGGTGCATGTTTTTAGATAGGTGTTACGGTGACAACTCAACAGGGGGCGCTGCAGCAAACATTTTTTGTGCAAATCAAAGTTGCCATTTTTCTCCAAAACTACAAGTCCGATTTTGATTCAGTTTTCAGTTATTGGTTAAGGTTTGATTGGTGCATGCTCTTAGATAAAAAAATAAAAGTAAAAAGTTTAAAATAAAAAGCAAAATTAAAAATTTTGAAAAAACCCACGACTGTTAAAAATTAATTAAAAAAAGGATAAAATAACATAAAACACTTAAACACCCACCTTAAAAAAACCCAAGAATGTCCGTCGGGAGCTGAACATTGCAAAACTAGTTCATTTAATGGCAGCCCGCGACGGACATTCTTGGGTTTTTTTAAGGTGGGTGTTTAAGTGTTTTATGTTATTTTATCCTTTTTTGAATTAATTTTTAACAGTCGTGGGTTTTTTCAAATTTTTTTTAGAGAATATTCTGTAACGAGAAACCTTCTGATTGTACTGTATCTGTAGCTATATGGGTTGTATTACAATAATATTATTATTGTTTTATTTTGCATACAAAGGCGATTTCTTATTAACATAATATAGGTACATAATAATATACTACAATGTTTGTAAACTAAACGTCAGATGTGTAAAAGTACTTCTTAGTACTCCTAGAAAATAAAATTGAATAAGTTAGTATTATTAGGTTTTTGCGTCAGGAATTTCTCAGTAACAGCCACGGAGTCTGGATTTGTGCCTGGTTTATAGCGATAGGCTCGCCTTCTATTACATAGGACTTAAAACATAACTGGAAATATCGGTGTCGGTGTGCCTCTACCGAACCCTTCAAGGATCATAGGCGTGATATTATGGTTTATGAGTCATAAAAGTGTGTCATAACTTATTATGACACACTTTTGCATCACAGTTCTAAATGGTAGAACTAATAATTCACATTGAAATCTCCAAACTGTATCACTTTAGGCGCTCACCCAAATAAAACACAGTGATCAAACCCAGACGAAAAATACTAGTTCAACACTGACTAATATCAATACATCTTATTTTTCAACGCGATTCTAATGAAATTAGATCACTACCACATCTACTATCCATTATCTTTATTTCCTTTGAAAACTGAGACCGAAATGTGATCAACTCTGCTTAAGTGGCCAGTGTAAAATGGGACGTGGCAAATTGTGGAACTAAAAGCCGTGGTCACACGGTATTAAAGTGTTTAGGTTGGTACCTATAACGTGTGACTACGGCTTTTCTTTTTGTTCTATCCTGAAAATCTTGTTTCATACTTTTTCAGCGTCGTTTTTTTTTGTCGTAGTCGGGTTTTAGTTTTTTACTTTTTTTTATTTAAACTTTTAAATTTTGGTGTTAATTTTTTTTTCACTCTTGACTTTTTGTCCGCTAGAGGGCGTGATTTTAAATTTGAGCAATATTTTGGAAATGTACAAGTGAGGACCTTTCAAATGATACCAAACACGGCGTATTTATCTCCATTTTTATTTTTTAAGCCTTACTTTTTGTCCGCTTGAGGGCGCCAAATCGCTTTTTGTGACACGTCACGTAGCCTATGTTCAGCGGAAAATTAAGACGGTTCTAACGATACCTCATATGTCGAGTTCCGATAAGTGGATTAGAAGTTATGAGGGAACAGATGAAGATACTCACATACATACATACAAACATACATACATACACATAGCCAGTCAAAATCATAACCCTCCTTTGGCTTTGCCGTAGTCGGGTAAAAAGAAATTGGGCCAGGATGGTATGATACAGTGTCCATCATTATCATCTACAGCCTGAATTCACCTACTGCTGGGTCTCGTTTCCTTTTGCCAATCTCCCAGAGTCCTGAGCCATCGTCATCCAGGTTTTATCCCCGATGGCAACTATGTCGCCTGCCATGACAGAGGCCTTTGAGGCGGTTTAGAAACTCTGACACTAGGTTGTGGGGTCGTTAGACTTTACTGCCCACACGATAAGAAGAAGATTATTACCGTGCTAATGGCATGATATTGACAACTTTTCCAGAGCCATAGCACGAGCGTACGGTGTAATTTTACGTTAAGAGCTTATAGTACCTGAAACGAGAGTTTTATAATGCGTAAAAGTATATGATTCACTGCAGTAATCAAAATCAAAAAAATATATAAATTTCTTCAGGATATATGCTATTGACATAGTGTTGTGAAAACTAACTTTGCTCGATAGAAAAAAATCGCGAAGATATTTTCTTTTAACGAGTAAAAACCATCCTAAAATACATGTCATCGTTCTGATTTTTTTGCCAAATAATTCAACAAGCAACAAACTAAAATCATAGTGTTTTACTTTTTTAGTCCAATCAATAGTTTTTTTGTAAATCGCAAAATACCACTAATTTCGCACTATTCGGCCGCAGCGAAAGACGTAACAACCGCTTTGTAGTGCAAGCTGATTAGAACTTTATTCTAACAGTATTTCAAGCGAAGTTTGAACCACCACAAATAGGGTTGCTAATCTGAGGTAGCATACGCTCTTAATAATTGAAAATACAATTATCCGATGGGATGATTTCATCATTCGCCTGTTCTTATCCCAATTTCATACTTCTCTATTGCTCGTCATCTAACACCCGTATTTATAAACAAGTAATTACTTACTATTAATTGAGTACATGCCATTGTTTAAGATACGATTTTTTCTCTGTAGTTTAGTAATTCCATAATGTTAGAACTACATATAAAACGTTAGAATTCTTAGTTTTGCTTTCATTGACGGTTCTAACTTCGTTTAAATTCTTGCTTAAAAATATTTGCTTAAGTAATTACTTAAGTCCAAGTAGTTACTTTGACTTGACTATAAATACGGGGGTTAGATTCTTAGCAGTCACCTTCTTTCTAGCCATATATTATCGTCTTTTACACAGTCCATCCATCGTTTTATTGACCTTCCTCTGCTCTCATTTATTTGATTGGTCTATGTCTATCCTTTGTAGACTTGAATTTTTTTTACATTTTTGAGAAAGCAGTTTTATACTTAGTATTTTCAAAGGTAATAAAAACATTGAAAGTTAGCGCCACCATGAAAGGTCACATTAAACTGGACAGTTAACATTTCGGATCCACGTTTATAAACGTTACACGTCAAGCGAGATTCTTTTAGTGGTTCCGTATAACAATTTATTATAGCAGAACGATGTTCTAAATAGGTTAGAATCATGATTTTCTGCTCTTTGGAGCCATTTTCAAGGTGATTAATAGTTTGTTAGTTTTTTTGATGTTTTGTGAAAGAAGTGTACCCATAAAACTTTAAGGTGTTATGTCTTAGAAGAAATGTTTGTTTATAGCTGTAAAATATAGTTTATAGTATGTTAATATGGATAAATAGGTAAACATTTTAATAAGTTAAAGAAAAACTGCATTTTTAATTGACTGAACTTAAAGTATAATTATTTTTTATGCTTACCTAGTTTTATAACTAATTGGGTTGACGAGTTCACATTGGCATTCACTCCATGTAAAATACTGGTATTAAGCTGCATCCGGTTAGACTGGAAGTCGACTCCGATATAGTTGGGAAAACGCTAGGCAGATGATGATTACCTACTTTTATAACTTTCGAAAATACAGTGACTGAATCCTAATCCCAAAAAATATCAAAAATATGTAAAAGTAAAAGCACAATTTGGTTACGCGGGAAAGCAAAGATAAAGACAACAAAATCTACTTGGTGGTAATGAGACAGGACGTTGAAAGACCACGTGGAGACACAGGATGAAATCGGTCTTTTTTAAGGGTTACAGGGGTGCACGGTACCTTGATATCCTCGGCGGCAGCTCCTCAGCAAGTTTCACAGCGGTTTTCACGCACAAAACACCAATTTTCTAATTTTCTTAGGAACGCAATGTTCGCGACACACAAGTTCATAGCCAACGAAAAATCTTATGATATGAATGTCCAATGGCGAAACACTACCGCCGTACGTTTGCCATCTCGCTTCCACGAGTACGATAGGTTCCGTGCAAGAAAGGGGTGGGAGATAGGGAAGTGTTACCAACCTTCGCAATGTTGCCAAATAATTACATTTAATCTATAATTTAAAATTGGCGCAACCACACTTATTTCGTAAAACCTACGGTTTATTTCTCATTTTATAGAGCTTTTACCAGAGCAGATGAGACTTTCAAACAAAAAGAAAACCCTATACGGAACCCAACCTACCACTCAATACAGACCAACTAAATCAATCATCGTAGTAATATCGAATTCTTTAAACATGTTACAAATGTTGCAAGCTCAACATAGATGTTCTGTTATTATTAGTTTATAGACGGAACCCTATTTTTATAGGATGTTGTTTTATTATTAGATTTGAACTGCATTGACTGTTTGTTTGGATTACGTAAAGTCGGTTTGGTTTATTAAAATGTTAAGTGTGGTAAACTAATAGGATTAGATGAAGTGACTGAAATATACTGACATATTCTGCTTTGTTGGGCTTCCTTGTTGGTTTAGTGGTCACAAGCGCGACTGCTGAATATGAGCCGAGAGACACGGAGTCGAGATTTGTGTCTAGTTGATGGCAATAGGAGCCTATTATTTGGGATTAAATTGAAAGATTTCCTCTACTAACCACTTCATATTGACCGATCGCTCTTCGATACCAATCCTTATTCTTATGAATCAATTTGTGAACTATATTTATCCAAGGCCTCCTAATACTCTGTAAGTAATCTAAAACATCGTCAAGTCGATATCACCACGCTATACACATTAGATGCTAACATAATGTGCGGTAGCCGCAGTGCAAGGCCGCTGGTTCAACGGACAGTGTTGGTGTCTTTAGCCCTAATCAAATTAAGAAAATAATCTCCCATCCTTCATTATCAGGGCGTATGATAGGCCTAGTGTCATTTATGTTCTGTGCCATTTTTACCCACGACGGAACGGAGACTGTATATGCGTTTGGGGTGAGAGGTTGTTTGTCTGTGTGTTTGTGCAAATACATGTTGCCATATTTCTCCAAAACTACTAGTCCAATTTTGATGTAGTTTTCAGTTATGGGTTCGGGTTTGATTGGTGCATGTTCTTAGATAGGTGTTACGGTGACAACTCACCAGGGGGCGCTGCAGCAAACATTTTTTGTGCAAATCAAAGTTGCCATTTTTCTCCAAAACTACAAGTCCGATTTTGATGCAGTTTTTAGTTATGGGTTTAGGTTTGATTGGTGCATGTTCTTAGATAAAAAAAAATAAAAATTAAAGTAAAAAGTTTAAAATAAAAAGCAAAATTAAAAATATTGAAAAACCCACGACGGTTAATTGTAATATCATTCATAATCCCCGAACGATAAAGCTGAGGTTATAACACCCACATTTTCCCAGTTAGTTCAAGTCCCATTAGGTACACATCGGTACACGGGACTTAAACATAACTGGCAAAATAAGGGTCAAGCCTATTGTTATCAATTGTGCACAAATCCAGTCTTCGTGGCAGCTACTGAGCAATTCTTGATGGAAAAACTCAATATCACTTTTGCCCGACCCAGGAATCGAACCCAGAACCTCAAACCAACTTCTCTAAATACTTCTCAGGCAGGTAATCTAAAACACACTGTCAAGTATATATCACCACGCTATACACATTAGATGCTAACATAATGTGCGGTTAGTAGCCGCAGTGCAAGGCCGCTGGTTCAACGGACAGTGTTGGTTTACAATGTGATATCATGCAGGTGTATGTTTACGTTACATTGAGTATGTGGGGTAGGTAGAAGTGCAGGTTTATTGTGCGACGATATAAGTGGTAGATTTAGCAATGTTAACAACCCCAAATTTTTTTTATCATAAAAAGAATCGTTTTCGTCACTCTGGCCTACGGCGTATAATTCAACTTATAACCATTTACTTGTCTTATAAACAGAGTACACCAAGCTACTAATATCTGTTAAATATCTTTAATTGATTTTCAACTTTATTGCTAAAGGGTTAGGTTCAAGGTTGATTGAGATCAGCTATCATAGTTTACATTACACTTAGTTTTTCTTTTAAGTAATTCGCTTATGAAAGTTCGTGATAAAAATGACTTTTACTAAAAATCCGTAAGTCTTTGCAAAAGCTCAAAAAGCCAACGTCACGCGGTGTTCCCAGGCGGTCACCCATCCAAGTACTGACCGCGCCCGATGTTGCTTAACTTCGGTGATACGACGAGAACCGGTGTATTCAACGTAGTATGGACGTTGGCGATACCTCTGCAGAAATTACGAGTATCAGTCAGTATCTGACGCGGGTCCGAGTTCACAAGAAGAAACATCAGCTTGAAGTCTTGAGAATAGGAAGTTGGAATTAACTTGACACATAATAAAGATTTTTTGACAAGCTGTTCGCATTTTTAGGGTTCCGTTTCTGAAAGGTAACCAACGGGACAATATTACCACAAGATATATTTATTACTAAGCCTCCTCTGTCCGTCAGAATGTGTGTTTCTTTTACCGCATTAGGTAACAATCACATAATTTAATTTAATAAAAAAAGGCCAAGAGCGTGTCGGGCCACGCTCAGTGTAGGGTTCCGTAGTAATAATTCTTTTTTTGTTTGAAAAAAGATACGTTCAGGATAATAAAATATGTAAACGAAGTTAAAAAAATGCTTGCATATACGATTATACTACTTACAAACTTAGTCACGAAATTATTTTGTACAACTTTTTGTCTTTTTTGTACAAAAACTGTTTCCATCCAAGTTCAAAATCATTTTCCTAGAAAGTTCTTATAAAGTTCTACTTTTCAGATTTTTTTTCATATTTTCTAAACTTATGGTTCAAAAGTTAGAGGGGGGGGGACACATTGTTTTTTACTTTTGGAGCGATTATTTCCGAAATTATTGACATGGTCAAAAAATGATATTAGTGAACCCCTATTCATTTTTAAATACTTTTCCAACAATATATCACACGTTAGGGTTGAAATAAAAATAAAAATCACTTCCCACTTTACATATAGGGGGGCTACCCTAATAAAACATTTTTTTCCAATTTTTATTTTACCACTTTGTCGGCGTGATTGATACACATATTGGTACCAAATTTTAGCTTTCTAGTCTTCGATCAATACAATTTCTAGTGCTAACGGTCACAGAGATTAAGCGAGGACGGACAGACGGACGGACGGACCGACAGACATGGCGAAACTATAAGGGTTCCTAGTTGACTACGGAACCCTAAAAAAACTATTAGCTTTTTTATATGTATCACAAAATAACAGAATGGTGTTGAAAAGAGTTCTTGCTTGTTTTGCATAGCACAACATCAAGTCTATAATCCCCGGCAGTGGACCTAATAGTGTGCACTATTAGGTCACACCCCAGTGAGACAATTATGTTTAAGTCCTACTACGTAATATGGGACGAGCCTATTGCCATCGAATCAATAGTGTTCTAAATGATACAATGACCTGAAAAAAAACCAGTAAAATCGGTCTACACAATGATAAAGAAAGCCTAGTAGGTAGATACCATCTATCATCTATATCTATGGGTATCTAGATTGATGAGTTGATGACCAAAGCACATGAGAAATGAACCAGATGGCATGATTAATCAAACACTGTTTTAAGCTTTCACGGTTCATAACTATATTTAAAATGTCACTTACGGGATATCTTCCGTGATTTTTAATTTGTTTTGAGTTCCCGATATTTCGACGCTGTTGCAAGCGCCATGATCGCGGGTTAACTGGAGAATGCGGGTGGATGGAAAAAATTGTTAGGAGCAGACGAATCTGTCTACCCTCTTTCTTTGTCTTTTATTACGCGCACTACTGGAACTCGACACTAAGTCACGGCAAAACACACTCACAGTATCACCAGGTTTTTTGAATTCTTTAGTATGTTGCTTGCTGCTTTTTAGCATACTCAAAACTGGATTCCACGTACTTGACAATTTAAAACCATCTTCTCGATTGAAATTTTTGTGTTTCTTTATTTCAATTGCTTCTCTTGTCAGCCTGGGTAAGTAATGTTTGTCCGTTGACAAAATACGTGGCTTGTGGAATTCGATCCAGTGATTGGGCCCTGACTGCAGTAAGTGTTCAGCTATGGCCGATTTCTGTTCGTCATTGTTTTTCACAGCCTTTATGTGTTCTTTGATGCGGCATGAGATAGTTCGCTTCGTTTGGCCGATGTATGAGCTGCCGCAACTGCAGTCGATTTTATACACCCCAGGATGTTCGTACGGGATTTTATCCTTCGGGGAACGCAGACTTTGTGCAATTTTCCTGTGAGGAGTAAACACGGTCTTAATCGAGTATTTACTAAGTAAACGACCTATCTTGTCTGTTACTCCTCTAAGGTATGGCAAGAACGTTGGTTGACGCTCCACTGTAGATCTGACGGTTCTCATCTTTTTTGGTCTCACTCCTCCAACGTTGGTTTTGTAATAGCCATTCTTATGCAGAACCCTTTGAACGTGGGATAATTCACCAGCGAGATGTTCAGCGTCACATAGATCATGTGCACGATTTGTGAGTGAGGTGATTACGGACTCAAGGTGACAGGGGTGATGATGTGAGGTGGCGTGCAAGTAGCGGTCCGTATGAGTCGGCTTTCTGTACACTGAATGGCTGAGGGTCCCATCACTCTTTGCAACGACTTTCACGTCAAGAAATGCTAATGTCCGCTCTTTCTCCACTTCCGCTGTGAAACGTATGGCCGAGTGGACATTGTTTAGATGGTCCAAACATCTCTCAACTTCTGGTATTCCACCTCTGAGGATGCAGAATACGTCGTCCACATACCGCTTCCAAACCTTGATAGGCACCGGACATGTTGAAATAGCCAGGTCTTCGATGTGTTCCATCCACAAATTAGCAACCACAGGTGCCACTGGACTACCCATGGCTACACCATCAATTTGTTGGTAAAACTGACCTTTGTATAAGAAGAAATTGTTGGACAAACAGTGCTCCAGCAATTTGGCAAAATCCATCGGGATATCATTTTCTGGAAGTTTTCTTCTTATAACTTCTATACATTCCTGTACGGGAACATTGGTGAAGAGGGATTCGACGTCAAAACTGACCATAATCTCCTCATCCTCGACCCTGGTTTGCTTCAACAAACTCACAAAATGGCGGGAGTCCTTGACGAACGATGTAGTGTGACCCACCAGTTTCTGTAGCGTGTCTGAGACGTGTCTCGCTAAGTCACTAGTTGGAGAGTCAATCTGACTAACTATTGGGCGTAGAGGGACATCCTTCTTATGAATTTTCGGTAATCCGTAAATCTTTGGTGGCTGCGAAACCTTGGGCCTAAGGAGCTTGTTTAGAGCTTCGTCAGAGAAGACATCGTGGCACTCTTTAATAACCTGGAACGTGCGTCGTGAGACCCTCGCCGTTGGGTTATAATTTACGGGTTTGTAAGTTTTGTTGTCACTGAGTAGAGATCCCATCTTATCGTCATACTCAGACACATTCAACACTACCGTCGCATTACCTTTGTCGGCCTTCAAAACGAGTATATCCAAATCACCATGGAGTTCACGTAATGCAGAGCGTTCGTCAGGTGTGATGTTGCTACTAGGAGGTCTGGCATGCCGTAACACTACGGCAACATCCTGTCTTAGGGCGTCTGCGTCAAAGGGTGGTAATTTATTTTTGGTTATTGTTTCCTCGATTCTGCCAATGACATCTTCGAAAGGACATATTCTGCATCCTCAGAGGTGGAATACCAGAAGTTGAGAGATGTTTGGACCATCTAAACAATGTCCACTCGGCCATACGTTTCACAGCGGAAGTGGAGAAAGAGCGGACATTAGCATTTCTTGACGTGAAAGTCGTTGCAAAGAGTGATGGGACCCTCAGCCATTCAGTGTACAGAAAGCCGACTCATACGGACCGCTACTTGCACGCCACCTCACATCATCACCCCTGTCACCTTGAGTCCGTAATCACCTCACTCACAAATCGTGCACATGATCTATGTGACGCTGAACATCTCGCTGGTGAATTATCCCACGTTCAAAGGGTTCTGCATAAGAATGGCTATTACAAAACCAACGTTGGAGGAGTGAGACCAAAAAAGATGAGAACCGTCAGATCTACAGTGGAGCGTCAACCAACGTTCTTGCCATACCTTAGAGGAGTAACAGACAAGATAGGTCGTTTACTTAGTAAATACTCGATTAAGACCGTGTTTACTCCTCACAGGAAAATTGCACAAAGTCTGCGTTCCCCGAAGGATAAAATCCCGTACGAACATCCTGGGGTGTATAAAATCGACTGCAGTTGCGGCAGCTCATACATCGGCCAAACGAAGCGAACTATCTCATGCCGCATCAAAGAACACATAAAGGCTGTGAAAAACAATGACGAACAGAAATCGGCCATAGCTGAACACTTACTGCAGTCAGGGCCCAATCACTGGATCGAATTCCACAAGCCACGTATTTTGTCAACGGACAAACATTACTTACCCAGGCTGACAAGAGAAGCAATTGAAATAAAGAAACACAAAAATTTCAATCGAGAAGATGGTTTTAAATTGTCAAGTACGTGGAATCCAGTTTTGAGTATGCTAAAAAGCAGCAAGCAACATACTAAAGAATTCAAAAAACCTGGTGATACTGTGAGTGTGTTTTGCCGTGACTTAGTGTCGAGTTCCAGTAGTGCGCGTAATAAAAGACAAAGAAAGAGGGTAGACAGATTCGTCTGCTCCTAACAATTTTTTCCATCCACCCGCATTCTCCAGTTAACCCGCGATCATGGCGCTTGCAACAGCGTCGAAATATCGGGAACTCAAAACAAATTAAAAATCACGGAAGATATCCCGTAAGTGACATTTTAAATATAGTTATGAACCGTGAAAGCTTAAAACAGTGTTTGAAAAACCGGTACGGGCCGGAAATATGCAAAAAAGTTCATCATCTTGAACGTTTGCGGAAAAAGTGTGAGTGTTTACGGGAATCGTTGGTATTTTTAGTTAAATGTCGCGATAATGACTTGTTACCCGTATGTGTGCGTATAAAATCTCGGCCAGACATTCCCGGTTCCGCGTTTGTTCTACGGAAGGCGAGTGAAAAGTTGTTACGTAAACTGATCCGCACAAACCGGTATCATTTGGACAAATATCAGTGTGAGTTATATCAATTACATCTGTGGTGCAGTTCGGTACTAGAAAAAGATGATTTCGATCAATGTGACCGGATCACATACTTGCAGGCACAACGATCTCGTGAATTGAGTGCCTCAAAACAACAAAGTAAGTTTGAGGCCCTACTATGGAAGAAAAACTCGAAGAGTTTTGATGGTAATAATTCCGAAGTACAAACGGTTATCAACAGATCGAGCAAAGAACTTAGTGAGACTGCAATAAACGCACTAGAGAAAGGGTTAAACTTTGCACCCACTCCGTTGCGTGTGCCTTTCGAAGATGTCATTGGCAGAATCGAGGAAACAATAACCAAAAATAAATTACCACCCTTTGACGCAGACGCCCTAAGACAGGATGTTGCCGTAGTGTTACGGCATGCCAGACCTCCTAGTAGCAACATCACACCTGACGAACGCTCTGCATTACGTGAACTCCATGGTGATTTGGATATACTCGTTTTGAAGGCCGACAAAGGTAATGCGACGGTAGTGTTGAATGTGTCTGAGTATGACGATAAGATGGGATCTCTACTCAGTGACAACAAAACTTACAAACCCGTAAATTATAACCCAACGGCGAGGGTCTCACGACGCACGTTCCAGGTTATTAAAGAGTGCCACGATGTCTTCTCTGACGAAGCTCTAAACAAGCTCCTTAGGCCCAAGGTTTCGCAGCCACCAAAGATTTACGGATTACCGAAAATTCATAAGAAGGATGTCCCTCTACGCCCAATAGTTAGTCAGATTGACTCTCCAACTAGTGACTTAGCGAGACACGTCTCAGACACGCTACAGAAACTGGTGGGTCACACTACATCGTTCGTCAAGGACTCCCGCCATTTTGTGAGTTTGTTGAAGCAAACCAGGGTCGAGGATGAGGAGATTATGGTCAGTTTTGACGTCGAATCCCTCTTCACCAATGTTCCCGTACAGGAATGTATAGAAGTTATAAGAAGAAAACTTCCAGAAAATGATATCCCGATGGATTTTGCCAAATTGCTGGAGCACTGTTTGTCCAACAATTTCTTCTTATACAAAGGTCAGTTTTACCAACAAATTGATGGTGTAGCCATGGGTAGTCCAGTGGCACCTGTGGTTGCTAATTTGTGGATGGAACACATCGAAGACCTGGCTATTTCAACATGTCCGGTGCCTATCAAGGTTTGGAAGCGGTATGTGGACGACGTATTCTGCATCCTCAGAGGTGGAATACCAGAAGTTGAGAGATGTTTGGACCATCTAAACAATGTCCACTCGGCCATACGTTTCACAGCGGAAGTGGAGAAAGAGCGGACATTAGCATTTCTTGACGTGAAAGTCGTTGCAAAGAGTGATGGGACCCTCAGCCATTCAGTGTACAGAAAGCCGACTCATACGGACCGCTACTTGCACGCCACCTCACATCATCACCCCTGTCACCTTGAGTCCGTAATCACCTCACTCACAAATCGTGCACATGATCTATGTGACGCTGAACATCTCGCTGGTGAATTATCCCACGTTCAAAGGGTTCTGCATAAGAATGGCTATTACAAAACCAACGTTGGAGGAGTGAGACCAAAAAAGATGAGAACCGTCAGATCTACAGTGGAGCGTCAACCAACGTTCTTGCCATACCTTAGAGGAGTAACAGACAAGATAGGTCGTTTACTTAGTAAATACTCGATTAAGACCGTGTTTACTCCTCACAGGAAAATTGCACAAAGTCTGCGTTCCCCGAAGGATAAAATCCCGTACGAACATCCTGGGGTGTATAAAATCGACTGCAGTTGCGGCAGCTCATACATCGGCCAAACGAAGCGAACTATCTCATGCCGCATCAAAGAACACATAAAGGCTGTGAAAAACAATGACGAACAGAAATCGGCCATAGCTGAACACTAACTGCAGTCAGGGCCCAATCACTGGATCGAATTCCACAAGCCACGTATTTTGTCAACGGACAAACATTACTTACCCAGGCTGACAAGAGAAGCAATTGAAATAAAGAAACACAAAAATTTCAATCGAGAAGATGGTTTTAAATTGTCAAGTACGTGGAATCCAGTTTTGAGTATGCTAAAAAGCAGCAAGCAACATACTAAAGAATTCAAAAAACCTGGTGATACTGTGAGTGTGTTTTGCCGTGACTTAGTGTCGAGTTCCAGTAGTGCGCGTAATAAAAGACAAAGAAAGAGGGTAGACAGATTCGTCTGCTCCTAACAATTTTTTCCATCCACCCGCATTCTCCAGTTAACCCGCGATCATGGCGCTTGCAACAGCGTCGAAATATCGGGAACTCAAAACAAATTAAAAATCACGGAAGATATCCCGTAAGTGACATTTTAAATATAGGCATGATTAATATTGTAATGTGCCAAGCTATCACTAAGACGATCTGGTAAATGTAGTCTGCCATCATTTACGTAGATTAAAAAAAAAAATGTTTTTAGGGGAATTGAATAAACAAGAAAAGGCAATACCTGCACGATCAAAGTGTATGGGAAAGCTATTTTTTTTTTCAAATAAACTCATTCTCAGTACTTAATTGTGCTCGCGACCTCTCGACCTAAAGGTTTTTCCAAGGATAGATCAAACCCGATGGCAAATTCCATAAACTCAAACTCAAAGCATTTATTTTAATTAGACCGAGGCACTTTCCATCTATATACGCTAAATTAGTTTCTAAAGACACTTTCAAGTGCAAAGACGATTATAAATTACTAGCTGATGCCCGCGGCTTCACCCGCGTGGATGTCGTTCAAATTATATACCAAAACCTTCCTCTTGAATCACTCTATCTATTAAAAACCGCATCAAAATCCGTTGCGTAGTTTTAAAGATTTAAGCATACAGACAAACAAACAGACAAAAATAGCGACTTTGTTTTATACTATGTAAAAGGATTTACATAATGACCACCAGGAAAGCTTTATTTCCATATGAGTATTACCAATAAAATTGTCACAATATTTCCGTATTTTCAATTATGATTACCCTTCAAGCTAATTAATTGATCAATAAATACAAGTCCTGTGATCTTACTAAATTGTAATGTACGAATATTGTCTTTTCATCAAGGATAAGGGTCAGCTCACACCTATAAGCACTGCACTGGATCAGTATGCGCTTCCGCTGCATGCTGGTGGACAGGATACCCCATGAAGCCGTGGCTGCTGGCTGACGGTATGACTCGCTGCTCGAAGGCGAAGGGGAAGTGGTGACGACGTCTGAAGTAGTTGCACGAAGGCTGCGCTGACGTTCATGCTCGGGGTCACCAGTTTTGGGGGGGTATAGAGGAACAGGGTGTAAAGTTCCTCATCCCCCATAGAAAAGGGAGGATCCTCCGACCGGACGGGTGTTGTGTCCGGCGGGCTAACTGCCCGACAGTTGTAAGTCGGGAACTCCTATAAAGGCTTATGTCGCGGATAATGTTGATAGCGCGATGTGGATTTTCTGTCGATCGTTGTTAGTACGCAGGTGTTGCGATAGATGTCGCTAGTCGCCACAGACTCAACCCGAGGTGGTCGGGACTTTTTCAATAAAACTCTATACTGCACACAATCACCCAGCATGTGGTGGGCCGTCACCACGGAGTGACCACAGCTGGGACGCAGGCCTCCTAATTACGGGAGGCAGTCAGTTGGTAGATGTCATGCGCCTGGGATTTGCAGGTTAACTTACAATGATTTCCTTCACCGTCTCTAAAATAATAGTCTCAAGAAATAAATTTAAAATACTTATGCAAATAATTATTTATTTAATTTGACAACCTCAGTTGACAACCTTGTTATTTTCCGTAACCATAGCAACCTGGTTGAAAATATTTTCGTTACGGAATTTCTGGATTCGCTCTCCACGCTCAAGGCCCGCGATAGAAGCTATGCAATAGCTTAAAAGCAATGCGTGTCGGAACCCCAGTATCTGTAACTTGTAAGTTGAGGCCGTTACAACTGGGCATACCGCTGTAATCATCATCATCATGATTTCAGCCGAAAAATTCAATTTTCACAAGTGGTCACAATGACCGGACCCGTGCATCTCAAATCCAGTGGATACCCGCAACTTTCACGAGGTCATCGTTATAGGTGTGCGTGAACCTTAATCGCAGTGAATTGCTATGAAGGTCGGTTGTACAAAAGTGCAGCAATGTTAATAAATAATTATTAATAACAAATTGTTGTTATTCATTGAATACTTTGTCGTCGTTGTTTTATTGATAATGTTTCTGTTTGTTTTGCTTCCTTGTTGTTGAAGAATCAATTGGAGAATTAAACAAGTCATAATTCAAGTTCATGCTCATTGTATACCGTATTTAAGCGTTCAAAGTCAATAAACACTGCAATTCTATTTATTTATTCGCCTTTTTTGTCCCACTGCTGGACAAAAATCCCACCCAATGTTCTTCCTACAATTTTCCCGTGTCAGACAAACTATGGTCCAAAATAGCAGGAAACTGGTGCACTGAAACAGAGAGATGGGATCGAAGCAGGCCACGAAGGAGATTGGGGTACGAATTATAAAGAAATAAAAAATATTAAACAGGTACCGTTAAAACTGGGAAGAGGACGTCCAGGAGTAAGATCAAGTAAGATAGAAAAAAAGAAATAGGTGTTCTATAAAGATCCCAAAAAAAAAAAAAAAAACTATTTGAACTTCATCATACTATCCAAAACCAACGTTGCCTATTATCTAAATCAGCGACCTCTATCGAATCAATACCGTATTTTGTTCCCGCCCGCCCAGTTAACACCATAAGATAAACGTAAACCAACCGGTCGCCGCCCGCCCTATGAAGAGTTCCGATGAAATCCGTCAGATGTCGGGTGTAGTTCAATCGTATGCAAGTGAAAGTGTTAAAGGTTCAATGAAGATTAACAATCTTCTTTACATATCTATATCTATAAAAGCGAAAGGTCACTCACTCACTCACTCACTGATTCATCACGAAATCTCGAAAACCGCTGGACGTACAAAGATGATTTTTGGCAGGGAGGTAGTTTATGGTTAGTAGACGTCCGCTAAGAACGGATTTTGCGACAGGGCCGGATTAGGGTGGTCTAAGGGCCCTCGCAAGTTTGTATGAAACTCCTTCATTTTTTGTGCTACAATCTAGATTTTTGGCAGATACGTAGTTTATAGTCAGTGGGCGTCTGCTATGAATTAATTTTGCGACAGGGCCGGATTAGGGTGGTCTAAGGGCCCTCACAAGTTTGTATGAAAGTCCTTAATTTTTCGTGCTATAATCTTGATTTTTGGCAGAGACGTAGTTTATAGTCAGTAGGCATCCGCTATAAATTAGTTTTGCGACAGGGCCGGATTAGGGTGGTCTAAGGGCCCTCGCAAGTTTGTTTGAAAGTCCTTCATTTTTTGTGCTACAATCTTGATTTTTGGCAGAGACGTAGTTAATAGGCAGTAGACGTCTGCTTAGAACCGATTTTGTGACAGGGCCGGATTAGGGAGGTCTAAGGGCTCTCGCCAGTTTGTATGAGAGTCTTTCATTTTTTGTGCCACAATCTTCATTTTTGGCAGGGACGTATTTTAAAGTTAGTAGACGTCTGCTTAGAACAGATTTTGAGACAGGACCGGATTAGGGAGGTCTAAGGGCTCTCGCCAGTTGGTATGAAAGTCCTTCATTTTTTGAGCTACAAAGTTGATTTTTGAGACGGACGTAGTTTATAGTTAGTAGACGTCTGGTGAGAACAGATTTTGTGACAGGGCCGGATTAGGGAGGTCTAAGGGTTCTTGCAAGTTCGTAAGAAAATCCTTAATTTTTTGTGCTACAAACTTGATTTTTGGCAGGCACGTAGTTTATAGTTAGAAGAACTCTGCTAAGTACAGGTTTTGTGGCAGGGCCGGATTAGAGAGGTTTAAGGGCGCTCGCAAGTTTGTTTAAAAGTCCATCATTTTGTGTGCTACTAACTTGAATTTTGGCAGGGACGTAGTATATGAGTAGAAGTTTGCTAAGAACCGATTTTGCGACAGGGCCGGACTAGGGAGGTCTAGGGGCTCACGCGAGTTTGTATGACAGTCCTTCCTTTTTTGTGCTACAATTTTGGCAGGAAGGTACTTTATAGTTAGTAGACGTTGACTAAGAACGGATTTAGCGAGTTTAGCAACATGGCCAGAATAAGGAGGTCTGAGGGCTTTCACATGTTTGTAAAAATGTACTGTTTTTTTTTTGTACTAACAACCTGAACTTTAACAAGTCTAGAGTTTAGGAGTAGGAGATCTAAGCTAAGTTTGTAAGGAAGACCTGGACTAAGGGCTCCCGTAAGTCCATATGAAATCCTTGGCTTTTTGTACCTGAAAATTGGCAGAGAGATAGAATATAGTTAAGACATTTCAGGTAGGAATAGATTTTACGACAGGGCTGGTTTAAGGGAATATAATCGCTTCGATTGGCATTTGGCATTCGATTTGACATAGTACCATCCACAGGCAGTCCAGACAAGAGAGTCAAAATTTCTACGCGAACGAAGTCGCGGGCAACTGCTAGTATTAGTATAAAACAAAGTCGCTCCCGCTGTTTGTACGCTTAGATCTTTTAAACTACGCAACGGATTATAACATCTTAGAGTGATTCAAGAGGAAGGTTCATAGTAGTACCTACATTGCACATGTGCGAAGCCGGGTCGCTAGTTCAATTATTATATAAGAAAGATTAGTGATTAATGTGTAATTTTCTAGGTCCTGCAACATTTACTGATGAAATATCTATCTATATATTATACTAGCTGTTCCCGGCATGCGTTGCAAGGCTCTTTTTCCTACCCTACCTATATACTTACTACCCTACCTACCTACTACCCTACCTACCTACTACCCTACCTACCTACTACCCTACCTACCTACTACCCTACCTACCTACTACTCTACCTACCTACTACCCTACCTACCCACAACCCTACCTACCTACTACCCTACCTACCTACTACCCTACCTACTTACTACCCTACCTACCTACTACCCTACCTACCTACAACCCTACCTACTTACTACCCTACCTACCTACTACACTACCTACCTACTACTCTACCTACAACACTACCTACAACCGTATCTACTACCCTACCTACTACCCTGCCTACCTACCTACCTACCTACAACTTTCTCCGTTTAAACCTTCCCTGGACTTCCACGAATATTTCAAGACTAAAATTATCCAAATCGGTTCAGCCGTTCTCGAGTTTTAGCGAGACTAACGAACGGAAATTCATTTTTATATATATAGATAGATAGATAGATGTATATCTATATAAATAAAGAGAGAAGTCCTGACTGACTGACTGACTCATCAACGCTCAGCCCAAACCCTTGGACAGAGGTTCCCCTTATAATGTAGACAAGGAATAAGGAAGGATTTTTCGAAATTCAACCCCTAAGGGAGTTAAATAGGGGGATGAAAGTGTGTATGGAAAATAGTCATTTTCACGTGGGCGAAGCCGCTGGCAAAAGCTAGTATCAAATATGAGTGCAGTAGAAATAACTTAGTAAGGTCCCTGAATTTGAATAGAACTGATGCAGGCATGATTCATACTATTATATCTTGGGATAGAATAGTATGAACGAAACCTTCGCATCGTCGCCATTTGGTTGGCCAAATGGCGACGATGCGAAGGTTTCGTTGAAATTCATAGCTCGCCTTATAAAGTAATTTTTTCACATACGCTATTGGAGAAAAAAACGTTGCATGTTGAAGAACATATTGTGTGTTATCTCGTTTTACTACGAACCACGTTTTAAACACACAGCTTTCGTTGCACGAACCAAAGTCTAATTGCAATCGACTTCTGGAAATTGCGGTTATCATTAGTTAGTACCTATAGGTACTGAGCTAAACCACAGAGACTGCAATACTAGTATAGCTAAGCTAAGTAATTCGCTTCTGCGCAGAAGCTTCAGGATTCGAATTTCAGTCTGAACAAATTGATGACATAATCTTCAAAATACTAATAATTATTTTTAAGTCAGAAGTTTTTTTTAAGTAGGTACTGATTTTTCTCATATACAGCCACAACTAGACAGTCGCTCCATGTAATCTAGTTAGACTGGAAGCCGCCCCCAACATAGTTGGGAAAAGGCTAAGCAAATAATGATGTTGATGCCAACCTATAAAAGAGTAGCGTTTACAAACATTAGATTATCCTCAGTGTACAACAACGTTTAAAAGAATATATATAGAGGCTCTATATTTTTCTACTTAATTAGTTCTAATGCAAAACCTTTCACGATCGATTTTGTGCTAGTAACAAAACTTAAAAGTTATTCAATCTTTCGCACAGTAACAAACTAGGTAGGTAGGTACTGCTAAATAGTATACAGTCACTGGCCTACTACATAACATTGTCAGCACAATATAAACAACAAATAAATCACCAACCAAAGTCCAGTACATCCACTCTTCGCGGTATTATAAAGCTTCATGTTATTATTGTTGCAGAGCGACTGACGCGGGCGCAGCATGCGCGGGGTCACGTGACGACCCATGGCGTCCGACGCACGCGCCACCGAGCCCACAGATGGCGCTAGGAGACGGAGAGAATACTCCAGGTATTAACGAGGAAGATAATTCTTTAAAGTAAGAAATGTAGCGAATATAATGGGGAAAGTTTGAGGAGAAGTGCGGTCGGTTTAGAAATAAGGTTATTCTAGGGGAGAAACAGACTGTTAGTTGGAATACTTTCAAACATCACCCACAGCAACAAAATTGTAAACATTGCTACGAGGTCGGTGTGTCGCCAAATCGCCAACGTTAGACTATTTATAGTGCACGCGTCTTCCGTCTGTCTGTCCGACACCTGCTCTTACCCAGACGCTTACTAATGTTTGCACTACATCGTTAGTATGTGGATCTTTTAACGCGTAACTGTCAATTATAGCAAGCGTTATTCGCTTCAAAGCAGCACGTCTTCAGACACGAGTCATCTGCTCCAATATAACTGTTGAACCGTGGCGGAGTGGGTCGCGGGGAATCCTCCCGGAATTCAGCGGCGAGTCGCGGGGAAGCTCGCGCACTCTAAATCGGTCGCACTTGCCGCCAAGCTTTTCGGCGAGTCGCGCGCGCCTTCGTTCTTGCGTCTAAAATTATATCGGCGTCGTGTGCGCAGGTCCCCGTACGTGACGCTGGGCGCGGTGCGGTACGCTGTCCGCCGAGCACCGCCGCCGCGGGCCTGCCCCTGCCGCTGCTGCTCTGAGGAGGCGGTGGCGGCGTGCCTCGGCCGCGCCAAGCCTGATCGACGCACGCTGGATCGTATCCAACGCCGGCTGGGCCGCGGCGCCCGCGACGAGCGGCCCTCGCGCCAGCAGCGCCTGCAGGCCCTCACCGAGCGCCTCCTGCCGCGCTCGCACCCTGCGCCGCCTCCACCACCACCACCGCCGCCGCCGCACTCGGCCCCGGTGCTGCCGCCGGTGCCACCACCCCGCTCCCGGCACCGACACAGCCCACCGCGTGGCGTCTCCGTGGACCGCTATGATGACTTCGACACCGACAACATCACTCTCGTCCGCGTAGAGCCACGCTCTATCGTCGGATCCTACGCCCAAAAAACTATACCGTACCGTAGTGCGTCGTTCTCACAAGGTGATTTTCCACAGGATAAATATTCACAATATCGCGGTCCTAAGCATCCGTCGATTTTTGATTTTGGGAAACGTCCCGCAAAGTCAGTGTCTGAGTGCGCGAGTGCAAAATGTCGCGATGCCGAGACCGTAAGTCTTGCAACCGATGAGAACACGACAGAAGGTGGGTCAGTGGCGTCGGTTGACTCCGCGGTAGGTTCTGATGAGGGGCTGCTTGCGCACGCGTCGCCAGCGCCAAGATCCCCACCACCAGACACTCTTCATAAGCAGTTGGGTTCTCGCTCGTTGACGCACCCTCTGCCGCGACGCATCCCTCCAGTGCGGGAGGAGGGCCCGGTCGAGGCTGGTGGTAGTCTGCCAGCTTTGATGGCACCGCGCGTCTTACACGAACTACGCGAAGAAAGTGACGGCTCGCAAGCCGACAGTGCACAAGCACACAGTGAAGGTACTTCGCCATTAGAACCCCAGCCTTTCGCTTTCCCTCCCCTCCCTGAACCCCCTACGAACGCGTGTGCTAATGTGGACTGTGATTGTACAAATTTTCCTAGTACGATAGAAGAGTGTCCTGAAGAAAATCTAATCCCTGTGCCTGTGTATGAGTGTATAGTGAAACAGTGGTCGAAGGAGTTACCGCTCGAGGAGCCACACAAGTCGGACGCCGCGTCTGACGGCTCACTGGATCGCGACAAGGAGGATGAAACGATAACGAGTGAACAGGTTGCCCACTTACTGGCTGCAGTACAGAATCCTTGCACACCTGCCCCTATAGTAGGAGCTAGAGAAAGACGTAGGCCGCTTGACAAAACTAGAAGAAGGAAAGGAATATACATCACAACGCCAAGTGACGATGGTGGGGAGGAAGAAGGCCCACCTTCAGTAAACGGCTGTAAACGTGAGAGCAGTGAGGCATCACTACAAGATATGCGTTTGTCAGCGGAAACGCGGACTTCATCGTTACTCGGTGACAAATCAGACGACTCGTGCAATAACGGACCACCGAGTCCGTGTGAAGGAGTAGCACCAATGTGGCCGAGGTCTGAAGAGTTAAAAGCGAGGCGGGCAAGGTTTTATCAACAAAGTTCGGACGAGAGAGATGATGACTCGTTCCGAGCGAGACGAAAATATGGCGACTCACCTTCTGAAGCCGACAGTGACACGTGCTCCAGAGACAGAACAGCCTCGCCTTCTCCATTTAGTCCATCAGATACTTCAGATGTAGAAGCAAGACGACATCACTTTACTAGAGGAGTGCCGTATGGTAAAAATTTAGAGGCTCCGTGCACTCGGTCAGTGGAAGTGGGCAGACGGAGTCTGTCAGACGCAACTGTACCTTGTCGTAAAACTAGTGTTGGTGCGATGACGTCACCTCGACCTACCGGTCGTGGTCCAACACACGTCAGAGCGACATCATCGCCTTCGAAGCTGGTTGGAGTGAAGCCTGGAGCTGACTTGCTGGCCGAGTTGCTCCGAGGTAGCTCTGAGGCTCTCTCGAACTCGTCCACCTTCGACAACGTGGTCCTGACGCTACATCAGCACAATGTGAGTACTTTAAAAACATCCTTTGTAGTTGCTATTGACCCCGATTACATCCGCTAAAAGAGCAACAAAGTAAAACACTGCAAATTCTGTTATGATGTTTATCTCAGCAGAAAATAGCTTAAGAACAAACGATCTTGTGTTATTGCCAAAGTTTATTTGAGTTTATACACTGAGATTTTTGTCAGTTGTGCGAACGAACGAATGCTAGTAGAATATACGATTTCGGTCGCAGTTTTTGTTAATCCGCGATCATATTATTATTCATGGCCGTGTTGTATTTAAATATATTATTCGTGTTCCCCGGCGTTCCTCGGGCCAATGTCACGTGAATCATGCAACAGCTGTTCCAGGGGCATTAAAAATCGTAAGGGCAATCGTGTTTATTTTAAATCACTGTCACTAAACTCAGATTAATCGTAAAGGACGGATGCATAAATGTGCGCCCGGAATATTGCCCAGAGTCAATTTGAGACGACAAGACATCTTACATGTTTTCATGTTAAATTATTGTGGTGGTCTTAATCTATGTGCAGACCTGAGCCAAGGCTGTCTTCGTAGACTATTGCCTAACAGAAACCATGATGGCGCAGACGGTCTACAAAGTTATTCATATAGCTGTTTCGTGGACGATAGACGAAATTGTTTTGATTTCTATGAATACATTATTTTAGCAAATTGGATTATTTTTTTGATAGCTTTTATACAGATAGACCGCATCTTACTTCACCTATATCATTACATTACTTTAATAATGACAAAATACATCGCTGTAGATTTAATCTGGCCACGATTCATCTCAAACAAATGGCCAGTGTGGGCTGCAGGATATACGTCCTACCCATTCTGCTCAGCTATTTACACTTCAAGATTTAATCGATCAAGATCAAATTCGATTCGATTTGAACTACCCTTTGCCAAATATGGAGTTCATCGACACGAAAGAAAGAAGGGAAATAAATCTTCCATAACACTTTTATCTCTTACCAGCCTAAACAAGATACGAGTATAGGCTTCAAATAATAGCAAAACCAACCACAGTCTTTAGTTAAGTTAACGTAGGTATTAAAGATCAAAATACCGCAAAGGAACATTTCTCATATTCCTCGTGATTCTGAAATGTTTATAACAAACGTCAAATAGCATGTTCCAAAAACATGGGTAATTTGGAAAGGAATTTTGACAGCAAATGCATCCAATGTATTTCCAATGGGTGAATCAGCTTGCTTATACATGCTCATACTCATATCATCGGTTTAAGATCTTCACACAGTTAGCACTTCACTGATCCTCAACTCGGAGCGTTCGAGATTATTTCCATGAAATTAACAACTGCATCGCACTCAAATTTCTATTTAACATTATCATCTGCCTTAACCTTACACATATTTTGGGGTAGGCTCCTAATCAACTTCTAAATAACAGTCTAACTAACAGTCAGGTGACATGTTGCGCAAAATGGGAGGTAGGCTATTTGTCTGTGGGGAGGAGCAGCACACGCACTTGAGAACATAACGCTCTCTCGTCTTGGGTGGGTGATGCTTATCAGGCAAAGTCCTTATAAAACCGTGTTCAATACCTTACTCAGTATCAATATTACACAGCAAATATGGCACTTTGGATACCTTCTTGAACAAGGCAGGGATATACTGATCACGTCCACACGGCGACCCATCAAGCTTAAAATATCCAGTACAACATGACCTCACTTTTTATAACCTTCCCGTACAATAAGAGATTAGCTTCATTTGGATTAGCATAGCTCGATTGCGTACAGTTTCATTAGCGAAGTGTGCAGCTGTGTGTGTGCAGCTTTATGTTCGAAGACGATTTGGCGTATCTCGCGAGACGCCGAGCGATTGCTTGGTCATTACCGTAGATCCTGGATCGCAGGAATTACAGCTGTGGAAATGTTTTGGCTGCCAGTGTTAGTAGCTCAATCTATTTATCATAAGTTTCTAAGTAAAGATAACCTATGTCTAGTTGCTGTTTTGTTTAGACGGGAACTGGAAAACTTTTGCTTTTCTCGGTGATGTTTTTGGCCAAATAAAATCGCTTCTGTGAACAATTTCTAACATACCACTACGCCTATTGGGTTGATGAGGCTGATGGAAAAACCGAATAGCACTTTCTTCGATTCCTTGATTGGGCCCACAAATCGAACCCAGGACTTCATGCTCAGTAGTCGCGCTTGCGACTACTCAACCAATGAGGCGAACATTTTTAATTTAAAATAAATTCTGTTATAGTCATTCATGGACGAAATTAAGACCTAGGTACAAGAAAATACTCAAACTTTTTAAGTCCTCTCGAGGTTTCGACTATCTGTTTAGAGTATTATTAAGAGGTATGCGCCTTTATTGACTAAAACATCATATACCACAAGACATTCTCTACTTGTCAACATATTTTTTTATTCACTTTTGTCCACATTTTTCACTTTTAATTATAAAACATCAAAGAGTGACTCTTTGATGTTTTATAATTGTACTGTTTTATCTCTTCCCGAGAAAAATCAAAGCCTTTGGTGCCGTCCTTTGTCATGTACTCGGTACATAAAAATGAATAAAACGAAATAGTGGAAAAATTGGGGCTGCTGCTATCCATTTCACGCTATATTTTTCACTTCTCTTTTGCATTCGTGCCACGTGCAGAGAGGCTTAGGGTGAATACGCGACGTAACGTACCGTAAAATGGAACGATTTTTAAATCGAAGGCATTACTTAAACTAAAGTGTGTAACAGACCTTCTACGAACCCGTCAAACAAGCATTCTGACATCAAACTAAGGAACTCAATGCATCTACATAACACAACGTAAAATTATTGCTGGGAAACGACTTTTATTTTTGAGATGTTAAATCACGTTATACGATAGGACTCAAACGAACTTAAAAAAATGTGCTGAAGGATGCATTGAATGATATGGGGACTGTGGAGGCCTTTTAAATAAAATTAAATATTAAAAAACAAACAAAAAATTGTTTTATATTTTGCGTAGAGATACTTGGTTTCATAATTTTTTTTTCCCAACTTTATAGATATATATAACTTTATTATCAAGCAACTAACTTAAAAATAACATACATAAAATAAAAACAAACTAATAATAGGTGAAGTGACAGGTTAATGGAAAGGTTTATGACAAGACGTGGGGAAGAGCAGCACCATCTTCATAGATGTTTATCCGTTGCCATTTATGACGTGTGCCGCGAATGCACATACTACTTGCTCTGATGATGGCTGTTTGTATTCTCGCACGTAACCAGCCTGTAATTGTAGAAAGGGGCCTGCTCCAGCGGTCCGCTAGTGCTTCGGCAAGGTGTGCTATGAATGAAGTCATTTGTGGAGCAAAAACTCCGTCAACAGAAGTCACCAGGGGGGTGAAAGTGGCATGAAGCGTCTCGCATGGGCCGCAGTACTTCCTTTTCTTTTCTTCTTCGGCAGAGCGGAGGACAGCTGCTACTGGGCGTGATGCTTGGTTGACGGCTGTATGAAGGATCAATGTATTAGTATGTTTGAATTTACGATACGTTAATGTCGCCGGTTCGTACTAGACCCACAGTTGTTTAATTTACTATTTGCTTTCCGACTTCGTTAGTGGGCGTATACGTCGAAATGTTATGAAAATCCTTGTTTGGAAACTAAAACTAAGAACTACCAATATTGAAGTTTACAGAAGCTTTAGTTCGAACTACGCTTTAAATGCGGAATATAATATTATGTAAAATTATGGTTTTAACTTTTAACTAACCTAAATATCAAAATCCGAGTGAAGTCGAGACTTGCATACTAACTTCGTGTTTTTATAGTTTGAATAGTATTAATGATCTGCTTAGACTTTTCATCCAGTACTAGCGGATGCAACTGAATATTGAATCAGTATTTTACATGGAGTGACTGCCTGTCTGACCTAACACAATTTAGTTAGTATATTATAGGTAATACGATATCCTTTGTCATTTTTCAAGTCTGACAACCATAAGACTGGTTGTCAGACTTGAAAAATTATGGGGCTGCGGGTTGTCCGAAAGAGATGCCGCGGCCTCGGACACAAAGGGCTAAGAAGGAACATGGGTGGATTTTAGTCAGTAGAAGTCCATCCAGAGCGGGAGGAGTCATTTGATGATTTCTAAAGCTCCAAAAAAAAGACTTAAAATGACAGCCGGGACTAACGGCTTAATTTACTTTCTGAGGCACGGAAGAAATTCGGTACGTAATGGGTGACCAATCATCTATCTGTTAAAAATTATGTAATTTTACATTCAAAAAATTATAATAATCCTGTAAAATTTCCGAAAAATCTGGGAAATTTACGGGAAAATATGAAATTTTACATAATTTTCGTCAATTTTACATTTTTTTATGTAAAATTTCATATTTTCCCGTAAATTTCCCAGATTTTTAGGAAATTTTACAGGATTATGTAATTTTTTTGCATGTAAAATTACATATTTTTTTACAGATACGAACCAATTCTGTATTCGTTCCCGGTTGATGGCAATACGCTCGCTTCTTATTACTTGGGAACTTACGTAAGTTCTGATGAAATGTGGCTGTAATATTAGGTACACTGCTGCTTAACTCTGCGGGGATTACAGGCGTGATGTTATGTTATGCTCGAAAATGTCAAAGCGCCGCAAAGCTAAATGATAGTGACACTTGAAATACTACTTAACCCAAAAAAGGTAGTGACGCTTGAAATTCTACATAACCCAAAAAGGCAAATACCATAAATTTACCGTCGAAAGTTTATATTTATTTTAGTTTAACACTTTTTAACCGTTATTTTGGTAAATATCACGCAATCAAAAATAATTTACCGTTTCAATAAATATTCAAAATTTCTGTTAAATAATAAAATTGAAGTTAAGATAGTGGTGGTGGTGTCGTTGATTCAAGTTAGTTTCTTTAAGAATGAGAATGAACTATGTGGATTGTTGCTACTATCAAAATAGGAAGTTACAGTAAACTTGTCACAATAGTTATGCAGGGATAATGGTTTTGCAAGGTAAAATATAGGTAATATTGGAAAGGTTTGGGTCTTGAGTCTTCTTTGGGTTGGACCCAGCAGTGGTTTGGAACCGGCCAACTAACAAAAAGTGGTAATGTTACAAATATGAAAAAAAAAAACATTATTAACCATACGTATTAAAAGTTACTAAAATTATCATTAACACTGAAAACGTCATAGTAGACATACAAAACCAAACAATATACAAATTAAGCTTACAAAATTCGAAATGTCAAAATTTTGAGTTCATCAAACTTTAGTTTCACAGTACCACTGGAGATAATTCTTTTGAAATTCACAATTTCGCAACTCAACCCAAAAACATTTTCAGTGTAAACAACGGATTTTAAAATCAATCCAGTATACTCAACTACAGTGATGTTGACCGGAAAACAGAATTTCCACAGAAACCACCGAACCATCAAACGTTATACCGTGCAGGACCACTTAAGGCGAGGTTGCAGTACTTTGTTTTTATGAACGCACGACCTCACCCCCCGCCCTGCCGCGCGAGCGATATATGCCTAAATTTTGACTGTTTTTTCTTCTTGGAGAAAAATGATAAAGAAATTATACAATATGTTTTCAACATTTACTTCAGAATAAAAAGTTCTATCGACTGATAAACTTTCAATACAAATTCATGATGAAATGTCTTAGCAGTACACGTTTTAAATTGTGATTTAGAGTCATGTTTGATAAAAAAAATGATCGAGCCGATCATTCTAAATCGCGTTTTTATCTTTACGATTTACTTGAGAGTATGTTAAATTTTTATGTAATGATTTTTATTTATTAAAAAACTCATATTTAGTTCGATTTTCAAAGGTTCAAAAATCTTAAAAAGTACTGCAACCCCGCCTTAACTACGTTAGTGTCGACGAGAAAATTAATTTTCCGTCGAAAACCTGCGTTCGACGAACGACATCAGCGAAACGAAATTAAAATCGCCCGATATTGACTTTTTTAAGCTCCAATTCACGTAATATTTACTTACAGCACTACATGCGGTTGGATAGTCGATTTTTTTGTTGTTTACCAACGCTATTGGGTTTGCATTTCATCTCTCCTGATGTTGTTTAATGGCAAACAGGGTAAAGAAATTGTAGCTGTTTTCTGTAACAATCTTTATTTTTTCGAATCTTGTAAACCGAATCGATATTTCAATTTTAAAGGTAGCGATAATAACTTGGAGGTCGCTTCAAATGTTTCTACTGATCTAATAGATTGTGAATTTCCATCTTGCACTAAAGTGCTGTTAATTAATACCCAGATAACAAACATTATTATCCTTGGTGACTATGCTAACTTAATGCGGTATTTTAAAAGCTCTAAAAGGAACTTCCGTTGCTTACAATATTGCATGATGTCACGCTGAATAAAATTGTGACGATTTAAACATTTTAGATAATTCACATTTTTTTATATGAAAGTAAATAGCTATACAATGTTAAATGTTCTTAGCGATTGTCTCACTTACCTGAGTAGTCTAGGGATGGTTGATGACAACACCTTGGTTTCCTTGGCCTTCAAATATTGAACTTTCTTATGGATCGGGGTGTCAAAATGCATAATTTTTATACCAAGAAGTAACTGAAGTTGATAACGATTGCATTCATGTATTACAATATACAATAAAAATAAAATTAAAATAAGGCTGGCGCCAACATAACGACATAATTTGCGTGACAAAGTGAACACTTTCGTTTATTCTAATTAATTTGGCTCCATCGATGAAGACAAGAGTAAATTACTGTTTCAAGAGTAATAATTATGGTAAGCCTTAAAGTAAAAGAGGACTGAGAAACTCGATCGTCTGTAAGGGGTTTTTAGGTCCCGTCGAAGCTGCGGGTTGGTCACAAAGATACCGTGGCCTCGACAAAAGGGCTAAGAAGGAACATGGGTGGTTTTCAGTCAGTAGAAGTCTGACACTCCCTTTCGCTCTGCCACCCCAAAAAAGGGGATTCTTAGGTAAATGGCCATTAAATCGAAATTATCATCATAATATCATCAGCTGCATGCCTTTTCCCAAATAACAAAGTTAGGGTCGGCTTCCAGTTTTATCGGATGCAGCTGAATGCAAGTATTTTACATGGAGCGACAGTCTGACTTCCACAGCCCAATTAGTATTGGGATAAATAATGCTTCTTGGAAGAATGGTAATCTTTATCTGTATCAAAAATAATCGCAACTGACAGACACAGGTACAATAATAAAACACTGTATACGGATTATGACAAAGATGAAGAAATACATAACACATAGCCAAGAATTTTTCAAACACATGAAAAATACATGAAACATTCTTCAGAATTTTCTCTACACTTTTCACACCTCACATTTCCTCAGTTTTTTCACATTTTCTGTTTACTAGTTGCACAAAGTACGTCGGAGTGGCGGTGACGTCATCATTGCCTTTATGTGCCGTGAAAGTATAAGGTACAGTAAACACGAGAATTTATTATAACTACGTCACTAGTTTGGTATGCCGTGAAATGAAGCAAAAATAGGTTTTATTAGTTAGTGTGTTACTTGTTATGCTTATGATTAATTAGTGTGACTGTAAATATTGTAATATTTAAAGAGCAACAAGTTAGTGCGAAAACTAACTCACGAAGACGAATCAAGCTATTCAAAACCAAATTAAGCTCATCTCTCTTTATACGGGATGCTCATACAAAACGAGGTCAGGATATTCCCGTGATGGCAATAATATCGTATGTCTTCTGCTCATCTCGCCGCCGGACAACCAACACTTCTCTTTCCAGTCCTTGGATACCACTCGGTCACAGGTCTCCACCTGCCATCACCTGCACACCATAAAAGGTGTAAATTCGAATACCATGTGTAGATACACATTTGGGAAAATGCCGCTCCGTTTTGCTCGAATTGTCCCAAGCTGTCCATATTATATGCACTGCAAAATAGACCTTACTACTGCGACGTATAGATATTGTCAAAGACAAATTGGAACAACTGATGTGCAGTTGACTGCAGCTAACTAAGGACCAGTTTGAATGGGGAATCCTTTGAAAGGAAGCGCTTTGAAACATAATATACTGTCTTCTGAAGAAGATGTATTGTAGAAGTACCGTTTATTATATTTGAAGGAGTATGTAAGGATCGTAGCTGCAGGTAACTTTGTATAGTTTCGGTGCGCGACGTTGCTCTATGGAAAGGGGGAGCGGGTATAAACCATTAGAAAGACATACATAAGTATGTCTAAAAAATACCAGTATGGCGAAAGTTTGTTCTCCCGGTCATTGGGATACTATTTTTGTCGTAGACCATGCCTGGGAATTTTCTGATTACGGAGATCATCATCATTAGCAGCCTATAATGTTCCCACTACAAGGACTCAGGCCTCCTCTCTAGGAGAGGGGCGGGCCCAGTGCGGGTTGGTAGATGTCACATATCTTCGAATTTTTTGGTTCTAAGACATGCCGGTTTCCTCACAATGTTTTCCTTCACCGTTTGAGTGGTGATGAAATAAATTTCATAAACTAATACACCTGACTGGGTTCCCGCGAATCACTGTTCGTAAGTCGGGGCCGCCACCACTGGGCCACGGTGATATTGGTGGTTAAACTTCCAACTTTTTGACAAGGTTCCATTGAGTTCTACCAAAAAAGTGACGTTTCACTCAAAAAAAAAGTCATTTCCCAGCAACAATTTTTGCGTTGAGTTACTTAGTTTGATGAATGCTTGTTTGAGGCCTTCATGAAGGCTATAGTGCCTAACCATTCAAGATTGTTTTAAACATTGTTTAATTAAATCGTTGCTCGAGTGACTGCTAATAGGGTCTTACGAGTAGTTTCGATTCCCGGATCGGGTAAAGTGCTGGGTTTTTCCATTTGGAAATTTCACGGTTTCTGGGTTTGTGCCCAGTTGGTTGAAATTCGTTCGCCACCCTACTACTTAAACATAAATGGCGGCATGTGTTTGTTCTGCTAGAAACACCACTGCCTAACCCTTCAGAGATTACAGGTGTAATGTTACATTAATTAAATCAAACAAATTTTTAAATTAAAACAATCTCTTTCTCTTATAAACAGCGGGCCGTTCTGTAACATCGGATGACTCACTAGGTCAAGAAACTATGTAGTACTTCTTTATATAGATCCTAACGGGCTGTGGATACATACGTATGTAGTTATATTAAGTATCGATCGTGTGTTTAATTATGATGTGTTAGTAGCTGAGGAGATTTTGCGGTTCATTAGCTTCTGTGGTTTGTTAAAATTTTGCATTGGTAGTCATGTAGTAAATGTAAACGAGAAATGTCTCGCCGCAGCGAACATACATTCGTGGTGTGCTTTTGATACGCGACGAACATTCGGTCGTGAATCGGACATTTCTGTCAAAATGATGATGTAATTACACGATAAAAACTGACTGTCTCAAGTAAACTGTGTAATTATTAAGGGGTATTGATCAGTTTTGTAGAAATCTGTACCATGGCAGATCTTTTTAGTGAGTTTTCAACCCATTTCGTGGTTTTTTCGAAACTACATAATGTATATAGTACTTCTTTAAATACATCCTAAATTCCTAACCATCGATCGTGTGTTTAAGATGTGTTAGTAACCGTGGAGATTTTGTTCTTCTTAAGCTACTGGTGTTTTGTTAAAATTTTGCATTGGAAAGCATTGAAAGTGAAGAAGAATGAGTCGCCGCAAGCATGAACGTTTGACACATTCGTTGTGTGTTTTTGTTACCTGACGAACATTCGTTCGTGAGACGGTAATTCTTCAATATGATGTTGAAACTATCAATCCCGCGTTAAAAACTTGATTGTCTCAAGTAAACTACATATTTGTTGAGAGCATTGATCTTTATTGCAGAAATCTGTACCATGGCATGGCCGATATTTTTCAAACCATTTCCTTGTTTTTCTGCTGCAAAAAGATAACGACTATGATAACGATTACTCTTCATTTGTAAACCACCGAACTCTATCCTCAATCATCTTCATTGACTCATTATCACTCTTTCTCACTGTAAAAATCGATGTAGCTAATTTTACAATGAAAGTGAGTGTTAAGGAGGATTTTTTATGGTTCATCATCTAAGCTGCTTAAAAATGGAATACAGAAGGGGATTTCCACCTTTTTAAGTTCGGAAGATCTTTGAACTCAGAAAGTTGGAACTTCGTTCCTGAGATGTTGCCGATAAGTAATTCCATCGGTCAAACGGCTTGTAAGCAAATAAATAAAATAATAAATCTATCATAAAGATATCGTGTTTAATATACTTTTATATGTTTTAAAATATTTTCACCGTGAGTCCTTCCTATGCCTCTGTTATTGCTACCAGGGGATTCCCAGGTTACAGACAAATAAATCTTTAGTAGTTCGGAATGATCGAACTTTGGACTTTTCACAATAAATTATTATTAAAGTCGTTGGTGGAGAATTTGGCGTAAGTGGGTTTCTATTTTTTGTTTAACGGCTGTGTTATATCTGAAACATGTCTTAAATAGGTTTTGCAGTGGAAAAATAATATTCCATTGCATTATACCATGGTCATCATCATCTGCCTAGCCTTTTCACAACTATGTTGGTGTCGGCTTCCAGTCGTAACCGGGTGCAGCTAAAGACCACCGTTAGATTTGGTATTATTGGTATATTATCGGTTATCACGGTATGGTCTTAATACGGGCTATCGTATTACCCGGTACTTACTGGGATGTGGCGGTAAGATCCATAAAACAATTCCGATTCAGTATCCGGTCAGACTGGAAGCCGGTCTCAACATAGTTGGGAATATGCTAGGCAGTTGAACATAACATAAATCATAAACGTCATCAGTATCTCTTTATTGTGTGCCGTCACAATGGTTTACAAATTTCCAAATTTCTTCAAAAGACCATCTCAGACACCAATTTGCATAGTCTTCATGTGTGTATTATACCAAGATTATGTTTGTACCTTGAACATATTGTAAACCCAAACGATTTTAAAAGAGTGTCCATGAAGTTTCTTGCCATTCTTCTCATGAGACCAACGCTTTGGAATGGGCAACAGTGGCAAAAGTAGGTACAATCACGAGTTATTATGCCTTGTGACTCTGTAGCTTAGTTTATTTAGCCTCAGTAGTTTACTGCCGCACTCGGAGAGCTTCAGTGGTTGCTTGGGACGTCGCTTGGTAAAGGGTTTTGGCAGTTTTGTCATACAAAAGTATGTCAAGCCTTTGCTGGGTGGCGGCTTGAGTAATCGTTGGATATCTCTGAGTGCCGCAGTTAGTTTAATTCGACTATTCAAAAGTGCCTGTAACGGCCTACTTGAAATAAATGCTTTGATTTTGATTTTGATTTCAAGCTAACAACTCCAAAATAAAATCTAGATCAAAATTTACCTTGAAAACTAAAGACACCTACACAGAATCACAAATAACTGCTATTAGCCATTTAATACAACTCTGGTATTGTTTACTTATATCGTTCTAACAATAATAAGTACTTACATGATTCATTACTAGCATTTAGTCTGTTTAACAGCAATGGTTTGTTGAAATCTTCGATTAGAACGACATTGAGGGATTGGCTTTGTGTTACTATTAATACAGTATTTGTGTGGGTTTTCATTAGAACGTAGGTGGTATTTGGGTATGTATAATCTTTGGTATGATTTGAAGACTTGATTGCTAAGTTTCAGCGTGTTTCAACTTTCTATTGTTCATCTCATTCTCTTATAATCTTGTCTATTATGTCTTTTGACAGTCGCAACATGTCAGTAGCCCTTAAGCTTGACAAGCAGTCTGACCTTGGAATACAGTATTACTTATTACTAACAGGGTGTGTGCGGGTTCAGTAATAAATACTCTTGATCAAAATCTTGTTCTGAGGAAAAATACGAGGTAGATGATGGAAGGAGCTAACCTAAAAGAAGCCTATTAATTCTATTAGATAGATTGGGGATTAAAGCTACTTAAAGTATAAGTGAGAATTAATGCCGCCTGAGTGCACCTAATATATATCACTCGGTGATGCTATTACCGGATCTGTTTACACCTATGCATACAGAAGTAAGATCTATAGTATTCTTGATTAAAGGGAAGTAACATAGAGTCTAAAAGAAAAATTGAAATTTTCAATTTTTCAACGACTAAAACAAAGAATAGAATACTCTCAAATCTAAGATCCTCTTCATATGAAAAGCTGTCAGTAACACTAGTTTTCAAACAACATCTTAAGTGCACTTCGGGATCGGAGTTCGAATGCTCTGTAGATGTCGGAAAATGTCAGAAAATCACGCGAGAGTGAGGCGACAGGTTGTTAGTGCGATCAAGTGCTAACGTGTTTACAACTTCACCTATAAGATGAACTGGCTTTAATATATCCAATGGCACTTGGCGACAGTATAAATAGCTTTCTGTTAGAAAGAACTTTTCAAATTAGATGATTAAGGACCTTGTTTTGCAGAGCACCTTCAACTCTCTACTTATTCTAGGCTAACTGTACAACGATCGTTTCAGGTGTGAATAGCTAACAAGCAGACAGAGGAAAGTTACTCTCATATTATTACAATAAAAGTATGGATATGTATATTTTATGAGATCTAAGTGTATTTTCACATAAAAACAGTGGGATTTCCCTCGTTAGATTTAATGGTGGCGATAGTTATAACCGTGATTTTGTTCGGGGAAGGCGGACGGAAAATACTGTTTAGGCATTTCATTATTTAGAAATACGTTTCCGTAGGAAATCAAAGCTTTTATTTCAAGTCGGCCAGTTCTCTTCTTTTTAATTATACAAACAAAGACAATGTCTAAATGAAGCTAGTCTTTTTCATAGGCACTCATAGAGAGGCAACTATGAAAGGGAAGCAGTTACCAATTCTAAAACGTAGATCTCTGTGGAGAAGAACGGTCAGGAAACTCCATGGACACTCTTTTAAATAAAAATATGACTAAATATTAAAATTATATTATTACAAAACCTTACAAATCCAACAAAATATAGCTGTGAATCTTATATACGACATAAAACTTTCATTGGAAGATACGGAGAACAGAGTACCTACGCTTCCGTGCCATTATTAGATCGCATGGCTGTAACTATGTACATATACGTACCTACATGTCTGTGCATCTGTAGTTAACGATATAAACATAATCACATTGTATGAGACGCCTGTCGTCATGTACGATAATAAGGTAGCGGAGAATTTTGAATTGGGTCAAGGGCTTCGTTGGGTGGTTAGTTTTCTTAAAAGTACGTTGTCATCTGTATATTTTCAACAAGTTTTTGTTTTAGTCGCTTCATTAGAGTGCAGCTGCTGTAGCCTGATAATGAAAAAATTTGCTTAAGACATAACGTATTTGGGCAAAACTTGCCGAAGTTTCTTAAAAGGGCGCAATTCTTCATTGAAAAAGGGGTGCTACTATAAACTTTGTCATGTTTAACGGATAGTTTTTGTATTATTTTCTATAGTTTATTTTAATTTTATAACTTTTTCATGTTGTCCTTTTTTATGTCTTATAGCATCGCAATGGATGTAATCTGTAATGTTGCTATAATGAGTGGTAAATAGATAAATAATAGATAAATAAATAACATACTTAAATCACGCCTGTAATCCCCGAAGGATTAGGCAGAGGTTTGCCTTATAGTTAAAACACCATTAGTATATTGTCGGACATTATTTATATAATAATAATGGGTGTAAACATTATACCCTAGAAGAAACCAAAAGGTACTTGTTTACCCCATTGTTGCGATATTTTTTTGGCTCTACATTTAGACTAGTCAAAGTTACAACCTTGTCAGTTTTTAAATATTTTTGTTCAATGTTAATTACATTTTACTTTATGTACCTCTGCGACCCCCGTACCATTCAATGCATCCATCAATCACCACAATGTTTTCAGTCGAGTTACTTAGTTTGATGCACAAAATGCTTGGGTGTCGGCTTCATTTACATCTTGTATACAACTACGACTTTGATATAACCGACATTGGCAATGATCTTACGTTGGCAAAGTTTCCCCACAAACTATAACAGTTGCTAAGGAAATTACCTCGCCCCCTCACTTGTTTTAACATATTTCCGATACACCACACTCGGTACACCATTTTTATTAGTCTGTAGCCCACACGAAGACACGTGTAGACTTGTGAAGTGGAGGGTCAAAGCTCAACAAAAATTATTATCCACTAAAATGCCAAGCGGTTATAGAGTTTATTGGAGAACACTTTCATGTGCACTTTTGGCTGCAGTGAAATAGCTCTATTATAATCTTGAGTTCAATCCCTTATTTGGGTATTTCAATCAGAATTTTTGGGGTTCTTCTTTATCTTCGTGTTGCTTTCACGACATTTTCATAAATTATGTTTGCCCAGAACTTTGTCACTTCCACCGCGTTGTTTTTGGGTTACAAATATTTGATTCTCAGGTCAAACCTAAACCAGTTTCATGGTAAAGAATCTCTTTGTATTTTCCTATCGAACTTTGCTCTAAATATCATTATTTTTTTTTCATTGACAGGCTGTGTTATTGGGAAGGAAAAAGCAAAAAGCGTAGGGTTGGGAGGGGAGCGAGACAACATAATATTATATTTATTTAGGTTTGTTCTTTATTTGTAAAGATTTTTGTGTTCCATATTATATTTAGTTTTAAATTGTAATAAAGGTACTGTTTATTTTGTTTTCTATTTATGTGGGTAACATACGTTTTTGTTTCAAGGGTTACACTTTGGGTTCACTGAAAACCAGCGCTGTGCTGTGGGTCCCCCCTAGCACAGCACCATGCTGAGTGATAACCTATTTGTCGCAGTTGTTTTTATTTTTTTATTTTTATTTAAACTCAAACTTTATTTTTTTCTTTTCTTTACCTATTTTTTTTTAGTTGTAAGTTGTGTGTTTACTGCTTTTTTATTGTATCATATTTCTGCGACAGTAATAGTACATTACTGCAGAATCCAGTAAGTAAGCCTTCCTGGCCAATTATGAGTTAACCGGACCGAACCGCAGGTGAGGTCTGGTTATATACGAGGCCAGGATGGCTTTCTTACTGGTTGAGGTTTGTATAATGCTTTTCTCAAAAATTAAAGAAAGTTTAACAACAAATTCGTTTAATTAATATTGAAGGTTACATTCATATGTGAAAAACACAATAGCACTTTTTGGCCGACCCGGGAATCGAACACAGGACCTCACGCTCTGCAGTCGAGCTTGCGACCACTAGACCAACGAGGCAGTTTAGGAAACAACTTTAGAAAAAACTTTTTAATAAACTGAAATTACTAAATACAATCATAAAATCCCACACTATACTTCTACAACATTACTAAGTACATAACGCAACGTATAAAATGGCTGTTTAAGGTTCAAAAATATGTGTATCTCATAAAATGTCATAACAAAAAGAGAGATAGATATATATTTGGAACCTCCCTTCTATAACCATGTTATAATGGCTAAACTCTAATCTGTGTCTGGTACTATGTTTTTTTTTCTAAACAGATCTAAAGAGGATGACCTAGTGTCCAGTAAGTAAATTACATACTTACTTACTGGACAGTAGGAGATTCCAAGTTTAAAATCTCGCTTCTTACTGGACAGTTGTGAATAAGTCTCCGGTAAAGTTCACTTTCTGGATACTTTTTAGAGATGTTATGGCAACATTACATACCATTTTTGAGAAAATATTTTTTCTTTCTTTCTTTCAAAAGGCTTGGAAGATGATGATGATTGATGACGCATTCTTGATCTTTCTAGAGGAATGCGTTATCATATTTGCCTGTCAACACTATTTTAGCTACTAAAGCTGACTCCACAGAGATGTCCATTGATGAAATAGTATTACTGGTGGTATTCTTTTTAATATTCAAACTACATCATCATCATCATCATCAACAGCCTATTAATATTCCCACTGCTGGGACACAGGCCTCCTCTCTTAGAGAGGGAATGGGCTGTAATCTACCACGCGGGCCCAGTGCGGATTGGTATTCAAACTACATGACGTTTGATTAATAGTTTAGTTTTCATAGTTGGACGGACTACGAGTGATAATAAAGTTTTCTGTTGTCAAACTATAGTTTCACGACACCAGTTCTGTAGTCTAAAGTCCGCTAAGGCTTGCATCAAACGAGCTCTTTTTGATATGCTTTGAAATTTAAATATATTATTATGTAGTTTGCATGAATGAACGCCAAAACAAGCTGTACCTGTGCTGGTAAAATGTTCTAAATAGCAGTGTGGCAATGTTTTTGGTTCTTCCAAAAATCCATATCGTAAACCGTTCTTTACCTGGTGAGGCACTCAATATAATGGTGATTATTCTTGACTGACACTGATAACGCCAACATGGTAAGGTGAATCCTTCAAGGTAGCCCGCGAAATTCGTTTTTTTTATTTAACCTTAACCTGACACTTATACATATATTGAAAAAAAATCGTAAAAAAAATCGAATTTCGCGGGCCTTAACATAAACCCATAGGTACCTTAAAACTTTAAATGAGAATAAAATGAAATTCACGATAAACCATCACAGAACGATTTCACCGTTGAGTGCGATAGAGACAACTGAAGCTTAGACGGATTATACCCGTTTTATATTCCCCTTTTTCTCCTTGAATAACCGATACAATAATTTTTGACATTAACGTTTTTTGCCTGGTAGTCCTCTAGCCACTCACAGCCAAATAGGTTGATTTTGTTATTTTTGTGGGTCATAATTGTCTTTACTTATTATTTGCTGAAAAAAAACAGAAATTATGGACGTGTCTATAGTAAAACGTGAAATATGAAAACAAAATAATGATTGCTCTTGCTAGAGGCATCATTCAGGAACAATAAGCGAAATATAGGTACCTACATATTTTGGTGGAAAGTTCGCAGCCCATTCGAATATCTTTGTTCTCAATAACAGATGTGCGCTCGTTTACAGACAGCCTAAACGCATGATTCATCGTCGAATCAGGTCAGTGGTGAGCGCCGATCAGTCGGCTTGTCTCTTGTTTCTGGGTTATGTAGGTAAATCCGATGCATTCCTAGAAATTGGAGTGATTTGATTGGATGGTAGTGTAACTATTGTTAGCGTAGGTTCAAATAATATGTTGCTGAGAGATTGAGTGCTTGTTTTAAGACGTGTAAATTGTTTGTAGAGTTTTTATCTTAAGAAATGAAAAATTAGTGTTGTTCCACAAACGATGGGTTACCTAATATTGTGTCCTGTTGTTTGTTCATACAGAAACTGATAGACGCTACTGAAGGCGCCACCTAATTACTTTCTCAGTTCTGAGCCGATACCATTAATTTATACTACCATCGACATGCTAGAAGATCTTAGGAAATATTTTAAAAACGAAATAAAATCCGTTGATAAAAATATGCAGGCAGAAAATATTGAAAGAATACCTGAAGTCCTGAACCTTTCATGGCACTATAAAAACCTCTTAGGCGCCAAGCGAATTTCAAAACTCCAGTCATATAAACATAGGGTGGATTTCCCACTGTTATAATACTCCGTACTCTGCCCTGCTTGTCTTATGTTTCTGCGAATCATTCATTCCTAGAAATTGGAGTGATTTTATTGGATGCTAGTGTAACTATTGTTAGCGTAGGTTCAAATAGCAGAATAACATATTGTTGAGAGATTTAGTGCTTGTTTTAAGACGTAGACGTGTAAATACAAACGATGGGGCACTTATTACTGTCTCCTGTTGTATTTGCATTATTGGAACTGGGGGTCGCTACTGAGTTCGCCAAAGTGGGTTAAGTCGTTCCATCGTCGACCCTATCTCTGCCCTCAGGACATGATCGAGGTCAAGAGTAGGCTTTATTCATTATATTTGAAAAAAACTCAGATTTATGACTCAATTTAGAGATATTTAGAAATATTTACTCACGAAATAAAACTATAAAGGCAGAAACTTCTGAAAGAATACCTCAATCTGTTTGTGATAAATAAAATAAAACAAACCATATTTGAAATCAACTAGCATTATAGCGTAAAAAAAACCACTAAGGTGCTAAGCGAATTTCGGAACTCGAGTCATATAAACTTAGGGTCGTTGTTCCACTGCTCCAATACTCCGTAAGTCCGTACTCTGCCCCAATTGTCTGTTGTTTCTGGGTATGTAGGTAAACTCTATGCATTCCTGGAAATTGGTATGATTTGATTGGATGCGTGTATTGTTAGCGCAGATTCAAATGGAAAAGTAATATGATAGTTGTAATGTTATGGTTCTGTATTCCAAGAATTCGGAGATGCTGAAATAGGGGTTTGTCTCCGTACAGGACCAATTTAATTTGTTTTTTCTTGTTATATTATTCTCTTTTTATTTTATTATTAACTAGCTGATGCCCGCGGTTTCGCCCGCGTGGCAAGCTATAAAGGGTGTAAAAGTACCCTTAACGCAAACGAAGGGCACTTGTTCTCCACACCACTGCGACATTTTTTTGTTCTAGACCCCCTAGTTACGGAGATATTGGGGGTCAAAGTTCCAAATTTTTCACAGCTGTTGTTAATACTAGTTTTTCAGATTATAACTTTACCTAAATTACCTCCATGACCCGTTTACTATTCAAAGCATCCACTAGCACAATATTTTGAGAGTGCCACATTGAGTTTTACCGTAAAATGTGATTTTTGACCCAAAAAAAAAGTCATTTCCCAGCAAAATTTTTTGCATAGGGGTACTTAGTTTGATGTACAGAATGCTTGGTTGACGGCTGTGTGATGGGTAGATTTACACCCTTTAGACTAAAACCTTCTTCGACAACTTCATCCATTCGTGAAAACAGCATTTAAAACGGGGTGTGGTTTTTGAGTTTATCGCGAACAGACAGACAGACGCGGCAGAGGACTTTGTTTTATAATATATGTAGTGATTTAATAATTTTGTTTTGTCCTGTGCCAGATAATTTATTTTTGCCCTTGATTGAGTAAAAAGTGTGGCTGGCACAAGGTAAAAAATATTAAAGCCATAAAATTAAAGTTGTACACAAATCTACCATCCGTTACAATAATAAATAGGAACAACAGGGTGTTGCCACTCAACTTACATAAATCGCCGCATCAAACAGTTTTGTCGACTGTCGAGTCAAACTTCTAGATGCTTTGAAACATTCTGCTGTCCGTCCTTATGGAAAGTACAACAACTTATTTATTTGTTTATTTATATAAATAAATAAACTTGAATTTCACGCCAAATTGAGTTAAGTACATAATATTTGGAATTTTCGGACAGCGGTGACCCAGTGGTGGCGGCCCCGAGATAATGACATAGTAAGTCGTGGGTTCGAACCAAGGCAGGCGCCTTACTTTGTGTAATTTATTTCATCACCGCTGCTCTTAGAACCAAAAAAGTCGAAGACATGTGACATCTACCAACTGGGCCCGCGTGGTGTCTAATAGCCCATCCCTCTCCTGGAGAGAAGGCCTGAGTCCCTGTAGTGGGAATATTAAAGGCTTATGATGATGATGTTGACGTATTTATGACTTAGCTGGTTTTAATACTGCAATATCTACATAGGTTATAACAAAACAAAAATTATCTTTACCCTCGTTTTTCTCGAAATTAGGGCTTAGTAGGCGACTCGACCGCTGGAACTCGCCCGGTCCGGTCGAGACAGGAATTTAATTTTTATTCATATTTTTGAGTGGTGTTTCGGACTATACCTACTTTTTTTTAAGCAAATTTTGTACAGTCAGAATGAAAAACATTAGGTTGGGGTCGTGGGGCTTTCGGGACCGGGACCACAGCCGGGACCGCGGTCAATGTAATGTGTTATGAAGTACTAGGGTTTCATAAGTTAGTAGGAGATTAATCATTTATTTAGGGCTGTCACCAAATATAGGAGTTAACAGGAGTAATGAAATGTGTTATGTAGTACTAGGGTATCATAAGTTAGTAGGAGATTAATCATTTCTTTCGGGCTGTCACCAGACTTCTACTTACTAAAAACCACCCGTGTTGCTAGAGATACCGCGGTATCTCTTTTATAATACAATACCTCCTTCCTACTTCTGTTCTCCTGGTAGTTTGTGGGACGAACACAGGACACTAAACCTTATCTATATTATGAGAGATACCGCGGTATCTCTTTTATAATACAATACCTCCTTCCTACTTCTGTTCTCCTGGTAGTTTGTGGGACGAACATGTGGGACGAACACAGGACACTAAACCTTATCTATATTATGTGTCTGACGGTACTTTGACTCTAAAAAAGGATTCGTCCGAAACGCCACTCGAAAATAATTAATAACAGTGAAATTCCTGTCTCGACCGGATCGGGCGAGTTACAGCGGCCGAGTCGCCTACTGAGCCGAAATTAGGTTTAACCTAGTTATTGCACTTTCCGTAAGGACGGTAGCGTTGCACCGAGCTTCCTAGGAACTGTATCGATCAGGTGTTCCAGCTATAGGAATTAACATTACTAGGTAACTGTATTTATTGGAAGAAATGTAATACCCTTGCATTGTTGAATAGAACTGTGCTTTTCGTAGTATTCGAGTTTTTAGAAATGTTTTATTTTCGTCTCTCTGTTTGATTTCTAACTGGTTTGTTATTGAAATCGGTAATGAAATAGTAAAGGTACAAGTTGGTAACCGACTGCAGGCAGCAGCAGCAGACGACGTGTCGCAGCGACACTACTGGTTTCTACGTATTTCTATGAAATTCCCTCCGTAGTTAGCGACATGAAGCTAGCGACGCGTCGTCGAGCGGCAGACGCACGTGTCGTCCGATCCGACCACAGATCAGTAGTGCCACATGACGCCGGAGCAACGACACGTCGAGCGTGTTTAGAGTTATTGACTAATAGTTATTTGCAGTCGGGTTCGAAATCATGACTGCAACGACATGACGCAACGACGTGTCGTGACGACATGTCGTCTGCTGCTGCTGCGTGCAGTCGGCTACCAACTTGTACCATTAGTCTTCTGTTATAGTTAGTGAATTCTTGATTATAACATAACATCACCCCTGTAATCTTTATAGGGTAAGGCAGAGATGTACACGTTACACTCAAACGCCGGTTATGTTAAAGTCCCATGTGGTAGCGAGCCTGTTGCCATTAACCGGGGACTTATCCAGGTTCCGTGGCTGCTATTGAGAAATTCCTAATGGAAAAACCAATAATACTTTTTAGATACCTTTAACTTTCCTTAAATGACAATTTCTTTGTTAATTGTCTAGTCAAACTACCAAACACACAACGACAACTTCGTTTGTCGAACAAACGGAGAAATCGTTTGTAACGAAGAACGGTCACCCATCCAACCTTAACCTCGTGAACCATAGATATGCTTACAAAACAATTTGTTTTTTTTTTATTTTTATTTTTATTTCAAGAAATAGGGCTTTGTCTCACATGCGATTATTGCTTGGTTTTACAAATTTTTACAAATAGTACTAAAACTAATTAAAATCTATTATTTAAGTAAATCTTAGCACAGCTAGTCTGTAAAGTGCTCTGGCTGCGTCTGACAGTGGCACAGCCAGCACTGTTGCAATAACCTTTTTCCCTAAGCCTATAACCTAATCTAAACCTAAATTCTTCGTTGCGAACACACTCAGTCAATATGTGATGAACATCATCAACGGAATTATTACAAAAATCACACTTATCTGTTGTTGATTTTGCCATAAGGTAAACAATTTGATTTACAGCAGCAGACCTTCTATCTCCCCCTAACCCCACCCTTTATACAACCGTGATGACGATTACATACAAATAATTGCATCCCGCCCAAACCAATCAAAATCCAACCCTACCCAATTACAATATAACACAAATTCCTCTGCAACATTTCTCTGAATAATTGAGGCGTATAACATTCATCAAAGTTTGTGCATGTGTGCAGTATTTACACGTGTGTATATGCAACTTGTGCATGTGTGCAGTATTTACACGTAGATGTATATAGGCAACATAGGACACCTAGCAACGGTATTGATTTGCTCTCCGTTGCGGGCCTGATTCGAGGAATTTCAGGGATTCTGTACGGAGCTACCTAGATACCTATATAGGTCATAGGGCGTACCTAGGGTATGCTGTAAATTGGAGTATTGTGGACCGTTGGATAGATGTGAGGAAATGTTCCAGTTTTGTTGAACTAGTGCTTTTCAATGTGAAGTGTTTGTTTTTATCTTGGCTTGTTAGGTTTAAGCGTAAAATAAAAGTTACAGCATCATAAATGTAGCTTCAAAAATGGATTGTATTTATCTGTAACTATAGCTTTTGCCCACGGCTTCGCCCGCGTGGATGTCGGTTTAACTACAAAAATGACGATTCTCCATACAAACTTTCATCCCCTATTTAACTCCCGTGGGTTGAATTTCGAAAAATCCTTCCTTATTCCTTGTCTACATTATAAAGGAAACCTCTGTGCAAAATTTCAGCTTTCTAGGTCCAAGGGTTTGGGCTGGGCGTTGATGAGTCAGTCAGTCAGTCAGGACTGACGCTTGTAATCCCCAAAGGGTTATGCAGAGGTGTACCCGTTAGTACACCTAGTTTTGGAAGTTACATGATGTAAGTTCCATGAAATAGGGGTGGACTGAATGACATCAACAGGCTACAATTCCAACTCCCTGGCTGCTACTGAGAAATTCCTGATGACAAAACCTAAAACACCTTGCCTGACCCGGGACTGCCGCAGTCGCGCTTGCGACCACTGGACCATTATTATTTTAAGGATGGGACTCCCGCTCTGGGCGGAGCAGAAAGGAGTGTCAGAGTCTTTTAGTAAAACTCATTCGAATTCTTCATAATGCGTTACAGGGCCACTTTTGAACAAAAGATAAGAAAAATCCGTGGCGGTTTTTTTTATTTTAGAAACGTTTCCCCACACTAGGAATTTCTCCCGTATCGTGGGTGCGTTCACGCAGACATTTAAACTCACATACACAAATACCCAGACCCGGAACAACTATCTGTAGGCCATACAAATATTTGTTCCGTGCGGGGATCGAACCCGTGACACGTAGCGCAGCAGTCAACTGCTTGAGCCACTGCACCAATCATGCAGTCCTGTTGTTTCTGTTATCTATGGTGCAGTCAATCCAACCCGGTGATACGAATTCTCGACCAAGTGCTCATATAATCTTATGATCCAATTTGTAGTTATTATAACATTTCTTCTGGTTAATATACCGGTATATTTACGTGTATTTCAGCAGAACACATCAACAATCTGATACAGACAAGATTGCCCGTCGTATTTATTTTTATCTAGGCGCCATTTAAAAATAATTAGGCGTGCAATTGAGGACAGAAAAACGTATACGAGGAGCCATACCGTAGCGTATCACACTTCATCATCATCAGCCTATAATGTTCCCACTGCAGGGACTCAGGCCTCCTCTCTAGGAGAGGGAGTAGTATCACACTTACAAGAAAAAAATTAATTGTAGGAAGTAGGAAAGCATTCCACGAATGCTCTTCTTTGATCTTTAAAATATAACGCGTGTCGGGTCATTGAAGAAATTGATGATAATTTAAGCTTTTTCATGATTTTCGTACTTTTTAGTTTTTTCGTGATTTACGTCTGTTTTCTCTTTCTTTCGTTTTGTTTGGCCTTGTGTAAGAAGGAAGTGCTAGTAGATCAAAGAGAAATCGAATTGATAAGTGGAAGTTTTTGACTTAAGGCGAGGTTACCTCGATAAACGTCGTCAACAATAGCGTTTTACTCGTACATGGAACGGATTTAAATTCTGAAAAAAATAAATTACATAGTTGACTCTTCGATCATGATATATCGGGCATGCGATACACGATTACTTACACTTCACTGCATCCAATTAAATCGCAAAGAAATGTCCAAACGATGGCTAAATAATCGTTTTACTTGAGTTATATTAGGCTTTGAAAAATAAAACTTATATCATAATAAAGGTCGTAAAAAATGTGTATTATCTCGGGTCACATAATGTATAATTTCTTTATTATTTTTCTCCAAGAGAGAAAAACAGTTAAAATTTAGGCATTATATCGCTCGCGCGGCAGGGCGGGGGGTGAGGTCGTGCGTACATAAAAACAAAGTAGTGCAACCTCGCCTTAATGTCCAATCATCATCATTCGCTATTACCCTAAATCATTTAGAGCCGCCGCAGCTGCTTCTTCTATAATTCTCTCTTATTCGACATCTTATCAGACGACGTTCTCGGTTCTCGAGTGTTCTCCTCAATTCATCGTCCTTTCTGGCATTCATCACGACGTTTTCCTCGTATGTCTTATATCTCACCGATATTCGACGCTGCAAAGCGATTTTGTCGTATCTCGAAAAATGGCATTTCTTTTTATTGCATCATTGAAATGAGAAAAAACTGACCAAGTGCGAGTCGGACTCGCAAATAAAGGGTTCCGTACCAAAACGGCAAAAAAATTGCGTTTGTTGTATCGGATTAATATTTATTTTATTTTGTTTTTAGTATTTGTTGTTATAGCGGAAGCAAAAATAAATAATTTGTGAAAATTTCAACTGTCTAGCTATCGCAGTTCTTGAGATACAGGCTGGTGACAGACTGACGGACGGACATCGAAGTCTTAGTAATAGGGACCGACGGCTTTATAAATGTTACTAGAGCCAACTGGATGCTGAAGCTGCATCTTCTCTGTAGTAAATTATTGAAAACTAGCTTTTGCCCACGGTTTCGCCCGCGTGGATGTCGGTTTAACTACAAAAATGACGATTTTCCATACAAACTTTCATCCCCTATTTAACTCCCTTTGGGGTTGAATTTCCAAAAACCCCTTCTTAGTGCTCCGCTATATTATAATAGGAAGCCGTGTGCAAAATTTCACATTCCTAGCCCCAGTAGTTTCGGCTGTACGTTGATATGTCAGTCAGTCAGTTCTCCTTTTATATATATAGATAGATGAACCCTGTGGTCATTATCAACAATGTTTAGGTCGGCTTCCAGTCGTTCCAGATTCACCTGAATAAGAGTATTTTACATGGAGTGACTGCCTATGTGACCTCCACAAAACAACCGGGACCAAACAGCTTAACGTGTTATGTGCTTTCCGATGGATGTAGGAAGTTCGATTTATGATGGTGGTCCCATCCACGGACTAACCTAGGCAAGCGGGGCTTAACCTTAACCACAGAATCCATAATAGTACTACGTACAGAAGGGACACTCACCTCCCCGCGCTCATATTAAATACCGCACCTCACCCCGCACTTCGAGGTATTCGTCGTCGCCACTTGAGCAATGGCTCGCGCTCGCATCAGTCGCCGCCGGCTTTCGCGACGCAGACCGTTGCACTTTCCGCGCCATTTTTTAGGCTACGATAACCCTACTAGAGTTTACGCACACATTTGCACGTGCACGTCGTGCACAAACGTTATTTGTTTATGTAGTAGTAATAGGTAATTATTTTGCGGGCGTTGTATGGAGTGTCCGAGGTGTGCCTTAACATCGACCTGAGTGGCTGTTGTTACTTAGCAATAAACTGTCCAGATGCAGGACAAGGAGTTATGGCGCATTTTGGAAAGGATACAGTTCCAACAGTGAACTACGCTGGGCATAGCTGACTGTCCGAGAAACGGAAACTTTGCACACGACAACACAAATACACGTATAAAAAAACTAAAATGAATATCGTAAACATCTAATAAAATTATATCGTGGTTGACATTTTTCTAACGGGCGCATAATTCGTACTAGTTCGTACCAATTCGTGCCGCCCCGCTTATTACGCTTTCGTAATACTCAAACGGGGACGGCTGAAATAGTTTTACGTTTTTTTGAACTTATTATTTATGAGGTATAATAATATTGTGATGTGGGGGAATCTTTATTTTTTTATCATTGCGTTTATTTTACCTCTAGGTGAATGCTTTAATTCTGTAGTGAGATATTTAATGGTAACCCAATTTTGCGAAGTATTTCTCGTAGCTGAAGCTCGAATATTTGCAGCAGAACTTTGTTTAAGCTCTCGCATAGCAGATTGCAGTAATGAAATTCTTGTGAAATTCCCGAATTATATTCTCCTTTAGGAAAATGCAGGTGTATTTTACAATATTATACGAAAATCTATTTCATCATAACATCACGCCTGTAATCCCCGAAGGGTTTGGCAGGGGTGTACCTTATAGTACACCCACATTTTGTCAGTTATGATAAGCTCCCATGTAAAATGGGGCCCGTCTATTGCCATCACGCGGGCACAATTCAAACTCCGTTGACTGATACTGAGATTTTCCTCAAAGAAGCACCCAATAACACTTTGCCCGACCTTAATTTTGACTGCTGGAAACAATGGCTGATGAAATCTGAAACATTCATAAAAAATAAGACACCAGTTTGCCGATGAGCAAGAAATATGCCTTATCGAACACCTATAACATTGTAGCTCCATCAGCAAAAAAGTATCTTGTAATTTACCCATAAAAGGTAAACTGGCAACACCTTCGATGTCCCCGACGATTTATGGGGTAATTTGTCTTTATTTTATTGGCAACTTTCAAGCCATTAGTTTGAAACCTGTCATGTTATGGGCAGAGATTAGTACAATGGTTTAAGATAAGTGGGTAATTGTGATAACTTGATTATTTCTGAGAAATAAGGCTTGATAGCGATTTTAATGAGAATCCAGTACTTGATTTGGTATTTGGTCGTGATTTACAAATCTGGGTGTAAAAATATAGGAATTTGAGTGTGTTAGATAGCAAATAAATGATTTTGAATTTAAATATTAAATAGTTTAAAATTAAATATTTGGCGTAATCAGGTTTTGTATGACATGATAATTATAGGTTCTCATAATTGATTGACTTACTGCCCACATTTAGTCAAGCACAGTTCAAACCAATTTCTAGTCTTTAAATCAAGATGGTCTGTATAACGAATGGCCGATGGGGCCGGAAATTTCTGGAGTGGCGATCGCGAACCGGAAGACTTTGCGTTGGAAGGCCTCCCACTAGGTGGACCGATGACCTGGTGAAAGTTGCGGGGACCCGCTGGATGCGAGACGCACAGGACCGGTTAATGTGGCGACGCCTGGGGGAGGCCTATGTCCAGCAGTGGACGTCTTTTGGCTGAAATGATGAATGATGATGATAACTATAGGTACTCGTAAATGATTGACGTAGTGCCCACATTTTATCAAGTACATTTCAAACCAATTTCTAGTCTTTATAATCAAGATGGTGTCCCTTGTGCTCGGTCGTTATCGGCTTTTATTCGTCGATCGGAACGGAAGAGGTGTTGGCACGCATCCAAGTGCGGAATCGGCCGCACTCAGTGTCCGGAGATTGGGGACCTTTTTCCCCTTTTTCGGGGAAAATATCTATGTAGGGACAATTTTGGGAAATGAAATCCTAGGACAAATTTTTGAGAAAATAAAATTACTTGGATTGTTAGGACGGGTAGTCCTAACAATCCAAGTAATTTTATTTAAAGGTAAAGGAAAACTTTAAACAAACTTATAAACCTTGCCTTTAAGACGTCGATTGCAGAATGTCGTGCGTAAACGGGAACGAGTCATTCTTAAGCAAACACAAATAAACACCAATGTAGGCCTTTTGTGAATGAATAATAGCATAACATCTCCCCTCTATGTAGCATTTCAAAAAAAGAATAGGAAAGATTGGAAATACGTTTCACTTTGGTAAAAAAAAAAAGATTGAATTCGGGGAAAATTCAGAAAATCAATCTGGCAGCCCTACCAACACTACAATTTACCTCATCTTTAAACTAGTAATGCCCGTGGTTTTTGCCGGATTTTATGTCCTTGCTTAGTTTATTTTGAAAATTCCGATGTTTAAGACGGTTTTCTATTTTAGAGTGGTATGATATATTTGTTTTTGTTTTTCGGGATTTCTTGAAAGTTCAGGAATTTCGTTTTACAATCTTTTTTATTATGCTCAGAGTTTAAGATTTAACGCAATGAATGACAATGTTAATAAATGAAAAATTATTCACATTGTATTAATATTAATTTTCTCAAAGATAGAAAACCTGTACGATGTACGTACAGGTACCCAGTTTATTTGAAGTTCGTGCAGCATGTTCAAATTCATTTATTTGCAAAAACACGTGTAGATAATTTACATGGTATGCTCATTATAGGTGTGAAGATATGATGAATGAGGTAAGGAGTGTCTGGGGACAGCCAGGAGAGCAGGAGGGCCGAATGTGGTATATAGAACGTAAGAGTGAGTGAAAGGGACGTATGTGTCAGAAGTGAGGGAGATAGCAAGATGGCGATAGACCCATAGAAGACTAACGCCCAAATACTCGAACGTCACTCACACGAGATAGCAGGAGTTTTGAGGATTACTTATAATTATAAGTAATCCTCAAAGCTCCTGCTATCTCTGTCACTTTGCGTAGTAACAAAGACAGCACGAGATTTAAGTGTAACTTAAAATTGAGTGACGTTCGAGTATTTGGGCGTAAGACGTGTGCTATTAAGATTTCTTATATTATGTAGAAGTAGTAAAGTTATCCAAGTGTTTTACTCTGAGCCAATAATCCCACATGTCTTTGGCTCAACATGTTTGACCATGGCTGGTGTACAAAATAAGTTCTTCTTCCATTTTTCTTTATAGCTCGTCATCTCATTAGACACCTCCGTTCTTCCGTTCTTCCCATACTTATCATCCTTTACACGGTACATTCATCATTTCTTCGACCTTCCTCTATTTTTATCATCGATCATCATCATCATTCTTTCGCAACTGCAACTTTGTACCTTTGTACATCATCATCTGCCTAGCCTTTTCCCAACTATATTGGGGTCGGCTTCCAGTCTAACCGGATGCAGCTGCTGAATATCAGTATTTTACATGGAGCGACTGCCTATCTGACCTCCACAACCGAGTTAATACTAGGTAATACAATACCCTTTGGTAAGACTGGATGTCAGAATTTCAGGTCACTGACTACCTGTAACGACTGCCAAAGATATATCTAAATGGCAGCCGGGACCAACAGCTTAACTTGCTTTCTGAGGCACGGAGGAAACTCGGTATGTCGGGCGGTCACCCATCCACAGACCGACCTAGGCAAGCACAGCTTTACCTAAAGATCGACCTGAGTGGCAGTTCTTATTAAGCCTACTTACTTGTACCTACTTACACAATTTTCATTTATTTATTTAAAGCCCCATAATTTTCTAGCTTATAATAATTAGCTACCTACCTGCTTAAAATATTTCTCAAAGCCAAATAGTACTGAAAACAATATGTCTTCACTGTTTAGAAGATTATTTTTAGAAAACAATTAATCTCGCCCGACACGGCGTCTAAAAACACATGTATGAGTATGAGTACACACGTACGTAAATATTCTCAAGAAATAATGTTTCAATCTTTGCCAGTCCTACGTTACGTACTCACAAAATAATTTTAACAATGCCAAGTCTGTTGTTAGCGTAACCTTTGTAAGAAGTATGAGAATTTCGTAGAAGGTTGGAAGGCACTTCGACGATGATGTAAGGATGTTCAAACCTGCTATGAATTTCCGTTGTGCATTTTTCCAAATAGCAAGAAAGAAAAGAAAAATGTGTTTAAAAATGCCTTCAAACATAATATAGGTACCTACATTATAAATAAACAAACAAACAAAACTAATATTGCCTAAAGGGTCTTAGCTCAGCATTATGTCAGATGGTAACACACCACCACCTGTGCACCACCTGATACTGATTTTCAGCTGCAACCCACGAGAGCCATACACTCGTACCTCACACACATTATTACCTTCATACGACTACCGTTTTGCTGTTCCTACCACTTTTGACTAGAGCAGTTTTACCATTTCTATGAGATATAGAATACAGTTTGCAATTAAATTAGTTTAGTGCTATACAAAATAATATCAAGTAAGTACAGATACCTACAGGGATAATTTCTTTATTCTTTCACCCCTCTTGATGTATGTTTTTGATGTACCCTTTCGATATTCTGCTCTTTACATCTTTGTATTATTATCCTATTGTTTGCACATTTACATAATGAATAACAAAGATTTTAGTCAGATGTTCATTATTTTATCTTCTGTTATCTTCATTTATTTTATAATTAATCATCTGTCATTCCTCAACTAAAGTATGCATGGTTAGTCAAAGAGCTATTTTCATTTCAGGTCAAAAAGTCCAAAGCGGAAACATCAACTTATTTAAAGACGTAGGATCTTTTTTAACAATACATATTTCTTGAAAGCACCTGTTGAACCGTTTGCAGTCGGGATATTCGGTGTTATATATATAAATGTTTGATTCTAAGTAGTGAGTAGAGATTAATTATTATTTTTGAAATTTGCTGGTCAGTTTCAGGTGGTGTCTTGATTAAAATATAAGACTTAAATTTTGAATTCATTCGCGACTCGCGAATGACTTCATGAAATACTCATTCATTGAGATTGTATGAACTAAGAAGGCTGTATTGATGATTTTATTTCTAATAACATTCTTTATATACATGTGTTTTACGGTCATAAATCCTTCCTAAGATAATTTTAATTTCATGTGCTGACCTGGTGCTTTCACCTTAGTAGAAAATATCATGGGGCTTAAAGTGGTATGCTGGGACATAATATACGTTATTAGGTTTTGAACTGTTTGTGGTATAATATGAGTTGAAAGTTCTTGGATTTGTAAGGGTAATTATTATTAGTTGATACAGTACCGAATTATTTCAATTAATTATTCTGGTTTACCAAATGGGGCGTAGTTCTGTGTTATTTGATAGAACAAGGGTAAACTAATTAAACTTTAATTACCTTCCTACCCATCGGTAGGTTCGAAGGGCATGACGAATTAATTTATTAAAAATAGAGAACAAAAAAATCTCGCATATTATACAAGCAATGCTGATGGAAAACATAACTTACTCCTGTTTTAGAAGTCTCCACGCCTAATAAAACTAAAATTGATTGCATTTTCTTCGTATCCATGAAACCTGTCCTCTAAACTTAATCCGTTGCCCTTTCAATTCAATGACATTAGGTTAACAAAAACATTCCTTATTATACAAATGTCAGATTTACATGAGTAAGGTGTATTAAACAATGTTTTTGCATTATTGACATTTTAGCAAACTGCACCTTCTATTAATCAAGTTATTTGAATCATATTGATAAAAAAAAAATTGATCCTGGAGGTACAAGGCCAGAAGGCTCCAATCTCAGCAATATGCTAAACATTTAAAAAAAGTTCTTATCGTTGGTAATCAAATAATAGTCCTTACCTTTTTGTATGGGGGTGGGAAATTATCAAATGTCCGGTCTGGGCCTGCAGTCTCTACACTAAATAACGATAAAAATCTGTCGCTAAGTCGTAAAATTACTTTAATAGATTTTCAACCTTATGCTTTTGAAATAAAGCTGAAAATCTAAAAGAAATTTGACATCGATACGACTTTGCGACCGATTTTTATCGTAAACATTTGTACAGACTGCAAGCCCTGGGCCTGCAGTCTCTACACTAATAACGACGCTACGAATGTCGTTAAGTCGAGAAATCGTAAACTTTCTGTATTAGATTTTCAGCTTTATTTCAACGACATAAGGTTGAAAATCTATTAAAGAAAGTTTACGATTTTACGAGTTAGCGACATTCGTAGCGTCGTTATTAGTGCAGAGACTGCAGCCCCTGGGCGAAGAAGAAAGGAGTGTCAAACTTCTACTGACCAAAAACGAAAGGTATTTCTTTCGAACAACCCGCAGCAATAGTCCTTACCTTCCCAATCAAACTGTAGGATGGGTAGGTAAGGACTATTTGCTGACATTCAGATATGCATGAGAAGGATCTTTCTCGTGGATATCTGAATGTCAGACACAACGACGACTGATATTCACCAGACCAGATTATTTAGCGTATGGTTAGATGTATTAATGTTGACGAGGCCAAAGGAGTATGTAAGGATCGTAGCAGGTCTGCGGGTTCGAAAGGGATACCGCGGCCCCGGAACACAAAGGGCTAAGAAGAACGTGGGTTGTTTTTAGTCAGTAGAAGTCTGACACTCCTTTTCGTCGCACCTAGAGCGGGAGGAATCATAAATTGATGATTTCCCAACGACCAAAAAAGCAAAACTTTTGTGAATTCTGCCTATCTCCATGGGAAATGGCGTGAGTTTGTGTACGTATGGGATCTTCACAGTTATATCTTATTGTAAATACATTAGGGTTATGACTATTTGTGGACTTGTGACTGACGTCAACGTCATGATTGACGTCACTGGACTGATGGCAATTGTTCTACGGTTTGTTTTACTTGTAGAGGCGTTTACAATAGTCCGATTGCCTTTGAGAGAAGTTTTTCATTGTGAATTACATATTGGAATATAAGTTATGTATACAGTAAATAATAATATACTGCTCTCAAAACGGTGAAGGTAAACATCGTGAGCAAACGGCATGTCTTACTAGGAAAACATTCCAAGACATGTGACACCTACCAATCCGCACTGGGCCCGCGTGGTTGATTATAGCCCATCCCTCACCTAGAGAGGAGGCCTGAGTCCTTGCAGTGGAAAAATTCTAGGCTGATGATGATGATGATGACACGACTAAACCATTTAAGACTGCCTGGTGGTCTAGTGGTCGCAAGCGTGACTGCTTCGCTTATGGTCCTGGAGTTGATACCCAGGTCGAGCAAAGTGTCCTTGGGGCCCAGTGCGGGTTAGTAGACGTCACAAGTCTTCGAATTTTTTGGTTCTAAGACATGCCGGTTTCCTCACGATGTCTTCCTTCACCGTTTGGGAGCAGCGGTAATATAATAAACAAAATATAATAATTACACAAAATAATGCACCTGCCTGGGTTCGAAACCACGACTTAAGCCGGCTTTTGACTATGGGATGTAATGTAATATAATTATAATACATTTTGAGATGTAATTATGTTATCGCTCGCCATACATTTTGGACGTGACCGTTCACACTGTGCTATAATGTATTTTACATCCCAAACTATAAAATATTTTTCGACCGACTTAGCGATATTTAGAGGTCATTTAAAGGTATATTATATCCCATAGTGAAAAGCCGGCTTTACTGTTCGTAAGACTGGGCCACCACTGCTCTCAAGTAGTCTCTCTAGTCGTGTATAAAACGGTAAAATAAGGAAAATTATAGTTTTTCCTGACGTAGGTAATGCTAGAACAGCATTGGTTTTAAGAATAAAACAATACTACCCACTAACAATGTAGGAGAACTCAGTTAAATTACTGTTGTAATAAATATTCCTTAGTCTATTCCTAGTTCTTATTGCAGTCGGGGAATTTATAGACTGGCTCAGATAAAGCTGTGAATTTTCTGTTTCTTAATCGTAGAACAAAAAGAAGTAGTGTGAAGTGAAAGAAATGGTGTGAAAGAGAAAATGTTTTAATCGTTTTTTTAATACACTTCCTCGAAAACTGGCTCATATCGCACTACTATTAGGTTCAACATGCAATGTATGTTGCACTTTTGGCACGATTTTTTCATATATCGCAATGGTCACCCATCCACACACCAACCTAGGCAAACGTGGCTTAAGCTGGAGATCTATTTACTCACGAGGGCAATTACCTACAATTTGTAGTTCTTAAATTAATTTCATTTTAAGTACCTACCTCCATTTGACATTTAAACAGAAGAAAAAGATTTTCTCGATAAGAATGACTGAAAACAATAAGATTTCCTATGGAAAGCTGGCCAGGACCTTTTGTTCGTGAAGGCATTATAATGTCTTGTGTCGGGAACAGGAGACGCGAATTTCAGCGCAAGGTTGTGTCAGTTACAGGTTGTATGGCAGAAGATATGCTTTTGTTTATGAGATTCCTTCTAGCTTTTTATTTAGTTATGTACAATTACTTACCTGCAAAATTGCATGGATACTCTAGCTAGTGTCTATTTTCCTGTGAACGTTTATAGTCGATAACTAGTTTACGTTAGGTGGCATCGTTTCTCGCTTCACACGATTTAATTTCGGATTGTCCATGCATTTTTGCATGTGAGTGTACATATTTAGCTTTTAAATAGGTCTTGGTAAAGGAAAACACCGTGAGGAAACCGGCATGTCCTAGAACCAAAAAATTCGAAGACATGTCATCATCATCATCATCATCAGCCTATAATGTTCCCACTGCAGGGACTCAGGCCTCCTCTCTAGGAGAGGGATGGGCTATAATCCACCACGCGGGCCCAGTGCGGATTGGCAGATGTCACATGTCTTCGAATTTTTTGGTTCTAAGACATGCCGGTTTCCTCACGATGTTTTCCTTCACCGTTTTGAGAGCAGCGGTGATGAAATAAATTACACAAAGTAATGCGCCTGCCTGGGTTCGAACCCACGACCTACTGTTCGTAAGTCGGGGCCGACACCACTGGGCCACAAGACATGTGACACCTACCAACCCGCACTGGGCCCGCGTGGTGGATTATAACCCAACCCTTTCCTAGAAAGGAGGCCTGAGTCCTTGCAGTGGGAACATTATATTGATGATGATTATCATAACACTATAGGTGTAATCCCCGAAGGGCTAGGTACAGATATACCTATTACCTACCACAAGCTAATACACCCACATTTCACAGTTATGTTTAAATCCCATGTAATAGGGAGCGACTCTATTGCCATCGACTGTGCACAAATCCATCCTCTGTGGCTGCTACTGAGAAATTCTTACTGCAAAAACTCAATAACACTTTGCACGGCCCGGGAATCGAAAGCAGGATCTCATGCATAGGTGTTGCGCGAATTTCAATTCCTTCCAGCATAGTATGAATTATTGTAACTAAATAATGTTTATTGAAATTGAACACCTAAGTGGATTTACAATAATCTTAGTGTAAAGACAAGACCATTTTATAAAGTAAAAAAAAAAATCAGCATTACTTATTATGTTAAACAAAAGACGCAATCAATAGGTAGTGTTTTCATATTTGATTGGCCAAACAATGGGTATCTTAAACATGATTTGTAAGCGTTAATTTTGTATATAATAATAGCATAATTATTAAATATACCGGTTTGGTTCACTTACCTATTGTCTCGAACGAAGTGAGGCCGCTAAAATGTTTGGCATGAAACTAACATTATTTTTACGATTAAACCATTCTGAAGTCACTTATTTACTTATACCTATATATGTATGTACACACGGCTACACATCAAGCTATACAAAACCAGTATAATCTGATCGTTCATTGTGCGAAAAGATCTAGTAAAGTGAGGCCAAGATTAACTGGTTTTGTATAGCTTGATGTGTAGCCGTGTGTACCTATAATTTCTAAGTATAATAATTCTGGCACAATTATTTGTACTCATTTTGAAGCAAAGAGTTATTAAAGATCATAGTTTGTATACACTGAAAAGTTTAACAACAATTTTTGCCTTGTGTGACTATTTCCCTCTGATGTATCTCTTTTTAATAGAAAGATTCGTTCATTAATTAATTCATCAGACCTGGAACTTTAAAGCAAGCATACTATTTGCTACTATACTATTTGCATACTATTTCCTAAAACAAGCATACTATTTGCTTAATTGGATTCTCCCAATTGTAACTAGCATAAGTTATTTAAGATGAAGCAATAAACATTTTTTTTTTTTTTAAAGTACCTATGTGTATTTGGGATTGATCTCACAATTATTGTTTCATACTCGTACGTTTTTTTCTGAAAATTACTAAACGTACTGTGTGACGACATTGTCAAAGTAACATGCAATATCCATCATAAAGTAATATCGACTCTACAACTTATCAAACTTTACCTTTCCAAAAATTTCATCGCAAATTACATTTCCCAATAATTTTTAAGCGCCATCTTACAGGCCCAATCAGCGGGGGGTACAGGCGCGGTCCGCGTGACTCGACTCCAGTCTCCGTTGTATAAGTACTATCAATGTGTCATTACCACCGATACTCCGTGTCTTTGGTACGTTCTTAGATAGGTAGGTACGTACATCTGTTTTGTTGTCACGTGACTTAGGAAAAGATGGAAGACACGGGAAAATTGTGAGTTAACCTGGGACTGTAAGCTTGTGAATTTAGAGCAATATTGAAAACATTAGAGAAGCTTGTGACTAGACAATACCAGCCTCTCGGGTTAATCTTGAGGTTAAACCGCGTTTGTCTAAGTACACACGGGTACACATCAAGCTATACATTTCCAGTATAAGCTGGTCTCGTATTGTATAGGATTTCCGTACAGTGCAAGATCAGCGTAAACTGGAAATGTATAGCTTGATGTGTGGCCGTGTGTACGTCCGTGGATGGGTGACCTATTATTTATATACTAAGTCGTTACAGGTATGAATGACAATTAATGTCTGACAACCAGTCTTACTAAAGGGTATCGTATAACCTAGTACTAGAACTGGTGTGTGGAGTTGCAACTATTGCAAGCATCCAGAACCTTTCCTGATACCTGACTAAGTTAGGGAAAAGCTAGGCAGATGATGATTTGATGTATAAACACGTGGTTGCCGTTTGTAAGCCGGTTTCCCTTCCACCCTGTATTATGCGGCCGCCACACACTCAACGAGTGGCATGGGAAGTAGCGAGAAAAGGAGGCAGAGCGATAGTGTGGCAACTTTACTCGTCATGCCGCACGTCATGCTCCTCGTCCTGCCCACCGCTCCGCGATGTTCGCGCGATGAGTAGCTGTGATCCACCATCTCCGTTGGCGAGGACGACGATGTATATTTCTTTTTATGACATTGATATAATTAGCTACACTAAAAATGCATAGCGCGCACGCTGCCACAGTTTCATCGTCCACCAAAGACAAATGACAAGCGAGGAGCGTCGCGATTAATTGCGCGAGTAGAGCAGTGTGGACAGAGCGAGCAACATCGCGGCAAATAGCGGTATCGCGAGGAGCATGGCGATGAGCAGCGCAAGGAGCATAGTGTGGTGGCCGTATTAGAAGTCTAACGCACGATGATCAATCAAACAATATACAACGAGTTTATGAGGAACTCTCATTCAATTAAAATTCTATACAAAGTACAAACATGCTATTCTAGAAAAGTAAAACTTTATGTGTCACCATTATGTACTTAAAGACAGAAACAAGTCAATTTAAATGATTATGCTTTCATTAAAAATAGCTCTTTAAAATTTAAAACACTTTCCCCTTTTAATCAAAACCTTTCCTTATCGTATTGTAATAAAGCAATTAAAAATAATTATGCACACCAATTATGTCTCGTTAATTGTGAGTTATGGGGCTAATTAATTTAATTTATTTTAAAACTAGTGTGTTATTTGGATGTGCTTACTTTTTTTTGTAAATAAGCTGTGATTGTAAGGTTCTGGGTAATAAATTACGTTAGACGTTATGGTCCCCATCCCCACCATAAGGTCTTACATAATTTATTACCCAGAACGTGGGTGTTTAGGTACATGAAGGCTAAAATGTGGAAGGAGGGATTAATTTACTGGGTGACTTCTTTATTCTTATTCTATATTGAACAAAGCATATACATATACACATTAAAAATATACACACAAAATAGGGTATTTCACCAAAAAAATCTAATTAGTCCGTCAGATGGATTTTCAAAAAATAAAGGACACGTATTTTTTCTTTTTTCACGTAAACAAAAGATGAAGACGATACAGTGCTTCGAAAAGTCGTGTCAAGTCGTGTGACGTCACAAGGTTAGTACTTTTTTACTCACAAAGTGATGTCAAAAGCCCCCACTCATGATCTTTGACACGTTTCATTTCCGTCAATTTTTATTTATTTTAAAAACCAAAAAATACGTATCTAATATTTTTCGATAATCTAACAGATGGAATAATTAGATTTTTTGGGTGAAATACCCTATTGCAATAACAAAGCTGATGTACAATGGCGAGCATAAGCTTAAATCCAATTACCCAGAATACAGGGACAATGACAATTTGTTACACCAAACCTTACTTCGATGACGAGATCTTGATCTTTTTGTTGCCGGTCTTTCCTTAAAAATAATGTATTTAGCAATAACCCTACTTACAGAAAACTGTTAATGAAAACTGCATTTAACAGACTCCAATACTTTTAAATCTTTTAATATTTAATTTTTCTGTCCGAGTTTCTGCCTAATAAATTCAGCTACAAAGAGTTTTTAATATACATACAGAAGAAACAACTGCTAAATATTATTGCAATCAATTAAATCTCGTTAAACTTGTAGACCGAACGCTTATATTATGGATTGAACAATCGAATCAGGTAAACTTTAAATCGATTATAAAATCACTGAATCGCGTTTTTAGCTGTCGTAAAATGTCATAATTTATTAAAATGTCAGAGAAGGGTCACACCAAACAGTCTTTTTTTATGAAAAAAGAAATTGGGTCATGGATTTTTAAAGCATTGTTTTTCCAAGGCTTGTTTGTACGTTTGTCTGGTGTCTGTATGTCCTTAAATGGTTAGCAAGGAATTTATATTTGTCTCTCGTGTTTCGTTATTTATTTAGACTTTTAAGGAAATTCTTGTTACGTAAATCTTTAACAAGTGCCATCTCCTGTGCTTACCTTTCCTGCGTAGGGGTAGTGTGAAGACTGGTACATATTATGTAAGGGCGAATTGTACCCATGACACTAAATGCGATTATTTTAACTTCTTTGAAATGCTGTCAGTGTCATTATTAGTATCGAATATCGACACTTTCTCCTCTCTAAGAAGACTTATTGAATGCATTTTACATCAACATAATAAAAAACAAAAACTTTGAGTCAGTATGCATTGCTATGATTCCTTCTATTCCTGTATCACAATTTCTCGATAGTTACTAAATATATGGCAGGTCTCTCTCCACAAAATAACTAACGAACTATCAAAATTCCTCATCATTCCATTCCAAAAGAACCAACAACCATATTTTCATTCCACATCAAAGACCCACCAAGGAATTACATCTCCACCTTTTTTTCTCCAAACCTTTGCCACCAATTTGTCACAACACGTTCCACCCTCCCATAAATAATAAAAAAATCAAAATAATATTAAAATCTCCCTCGCATATTAAAATTCCAACTTTCATCTTCCTCTAGATTTGTCTATGTGTCAGCGAATTGTCAAAATCAGCTGACGGTAGTATGTTGTCTTAAGAATTGCGTCTAAAATATACTCGGTAACGAAAATAGACTGGTGTGTCTACGTATTTATTTCTCGGTTCTATTTTTAAAGGAGTCTGAGTGAAATACGTTTCGTTTCGTTTTGAGAAAAGTTCATGTGTTTGTTCGGGATAGGTTTGGAGTGGTATTAAATGGTTTTGGTTGGGTTATGGATAGTGTTTTGACTGGCCCGTGGGTTGTAAAGGGTTTAGTAACTTTTGACGTAAATTGTTAAAACTATTATTTTAGAGAGAGACTAATATTTGGATGCAGCAGGGTTAATCTTTGGAACTACTTACGGATAACTACAGTATCCTCGAGTGTCATAGACTATACTTAAAATGTTCCCGTAGGTTATTTTTGTGCATATCGGGAGCAAGTAAGCAGGTATATTTTGTGAAAATAATTGAAATACCTACTGTTAGGAAAATCGACTCGTAGAACGCAGTGAAATTGTTTTTAAAAGCCGTCAAAAACTATTTAAATTAAAAACCCACTAAAAAGTTTACTTCGATTTGCATAATACTTTTTTTACATCGCCACACACAGTCCTTTCGAAATTCAAAACCAGCGACGTCACATTTCATAACAGTCAGTTTGAATTCAGAACGTTTACACATTTCAACGTTCGATTCGTATAAATTATGACTATTCGAATAATATTCCCGCCTAAATATCCAAGATGGCATCTATAAGTATGCACTGTCTATTTCAGGCGAATGCCATTGCCAAGGTATTTGGCTGAAGTATTACGCAAGATTACTGGACGGTTTAAAATGCGGTAAAAATGTATTTCAATGTAAGTATAATAATTATCAGTGTTGTGAACTTGTGATGACTCATATTTCTCTCTTTCTGTTTATGTAATGTGACATTGAATGGTAATGAGGGTTCTTTGTTTTTTTTTTAAACCATGTTGATTATAAGAGCTGACCCGAATCTATCTGATTCGGGTCACTCAACTAGTGAAGATATAACCCCAAGTAGTGAATCCATCGTTTCTGTGGTCTTCCTCTACGCTTATAGCCATCTAGCCATCCACATTCATTATCATCATCATCATTCATACTAGGATGGAGTAATATCAGTTGCTAATTATTTATTTTTGGAGGTTGGGAAATCATCAAATTAATGACTCCTCCCGCCCGGGAGTGTCTACTGACTAAAAACCACCCATGTTCCTTCTTAGCCCTTTGTGTCGAGGCCGAGGTATTTCTTTGTTGTTATTTGTTTATGTATGTTGCTCTTTTGTGTTGCTGCTGTCCATTAACGAATAAATACGTATTCTATTCTATTCTTTCGAACAACCCGCAGAATGTCAGTTGCCCCTAAACTGGGTTCTGGCAACTGCATATCAGACAATCCCCCCTGTTAACCACTTCTTACCAAGGGTTATCATAAAACCCAGTACTAATTGGGTTGTGGAGGTCAGATGGGCAGTCGCCCCATGTAGATAAAATACTTCTACTTCAGTCGGTCCCTCATTACTGAGGATCGTGGTCACTGGACCCGTTCAAGCGGACAATCTGCCTCCATCTACTCCGGTTTGAAGTTGCCCTCACCACCTGCTGAAAATACTAGTAATCAGTATATTAGGGAAACGGCTAGGCAGATGATGACAAACGTTTCCAAATAAACAGATGACCAAATAATCTCTTCGCAATCATGATCAAATCATTTACAATACAACGGTGATCTCATTGTGGCGACCACGTCGTCAGGCCGAGTATACACCGCCCTAAAATATTTATAGCCAACTAATAATGTACTGTAATATTATTTTATGATGCTGTTGCGTACACGGCTTTATTAGCAAATTAAATGAACTTGTGAAAATGATTAACGTTGGGATCCATCAGGACTAATCCATCAGAGATACGAGGATATCCTCATATTCTCTTGCCGATATCTTAATTTATTTGGGGTCGGCGTATCATGATTTCTTCTTCCATCATCATCATTATTTCAGCCGAAAGACCTTCACTGTTAGACATAGGCCTCCCCTAAAGAGCCGCCACATTGAGCGGTCCCGTGCGTCTCACATCCAACGGATCCCCGCTACCTTTACCAAGTCATCGGTCCTAGTGGGAAGCCGTCCAATGCAACGTTCTTCCATATTTCTCTATTACTCGTCATCTCATGAGACACCTCATTTCTTGCTATCGGGGATGGTAATTATGTTGAGAGTTGCAGCTGTAAGTGTAAGGCCAGACTGCAAAGGCGGGCGCGGCGCGACGTACTCAAACGTATGAACTTCATTTGAGCGTCCATAGTGAGCAAGCGGGCGCGGAAAGCGGCGCGGGCTACTTAGCGCGGGGAGTGCGCGGGCAACTCGCGCCATAGCTCGTTCATACAAGTGGCCGCAGTGTGTGCGCGGGTGGCAAGAATTTTTCAGTAAAAACCAGACTTCTTCATCCATATTATATTTTGTCAAACACTGGACACGACAACGCTCGGAACGAAGCCGCGGTCGACTGCGGACAGGCACAATCGCGCGCGTTCCCGCACCCGCGCCGCTCCCCGCTCCGCGCTACCAGTCTGGCCAAGCACTAAGGCTTTATAACATTAGCATTAACAGTTATCTTTTGCCTAACCTTTTCCCAACTATGTTGGGGTTGGCTTCCAGTCTAATCGGATACAACTGAATAGAAGTACTTTACATAGAGCGACTGCCCATGTTATCTCCACAACCCAGTTACAGTTATACGAAAACCCTTGGTAAGACCCCTGTCCAAGATTTTATCGAAGCTATGTACTGGTCTGGATGGACTGTGTAAGAATGATATGGCAAGTAAGGAGGTTTCCCATGAGATGACGAGAAACAGAGAGGTATGGAAGAAGTAGACAGGGTGCGCCGACCCTAAAAAAATTGAGATAAGAGCAAGGGAATGATAATGATACTGGTCTAACACAATTTGAGTCTTTTCGGCAAGAAGAAGAAGAATCAATAACAATTCCTACATATATTGGAAGGTTCTAGATATAACATAGTTGAATCTACATACCTACAGCTGTGTTTTATAAATTATACCTTTCCTACCTGTAGTTTAACTCCGGGTATTCGATATTAGTTCGCTTAAATTGAATAGGTTTCCCGACATTCCGGTTCGAATTGAACGGACATCGAAGCGGAATCGATGTCGTACAAAGTCCCTGGAAATCGAGAAATAATTGTGTGGAAAACTGGAATGTATTTGCTCGACTATTATTCAATATTGCAGCATTCAATGGAGGGATTTCCTTTCTTTGTCGTGTGGTTATTGCCTATCCTGGTGTCTAAGAGGTTATGCCATGCCACCCAGGTGCCTCTGAAACCCTCCGGCCGTGATCACAACTGGGTTTCGTAACCACCCCAAAAATAAAGTCGTTTCCCAGCAATAATTTGATACATGATGCTTGGTTGACGGCTTCGTGAAGAGTTTTTTCGTTTTCACCCTGTAGGTATATTCTTAAATCGCCGATAGCTTCAGTAACTCGATTCAGGATGGTGCCATGTTATAAATGCCGAGTTGGATGCATGGATGTTTTGTTACTTACTCACTGCAGAACGGTTGAACGGATCTAGATGATACAGAAGATAGATTAGGTGTGGAATAGGAGTGGCTACTTCTTTTTCGCACGCTAAACATAATTATATTTTTCCACATAGTCTAAATCGCGGGCCTATTAGTTTATTAAAGGCTTGATTTTTCAAGTATTACCCTTACAACTAAACTGTGGCCTACAATCACTGAAAATTCTCCGAAAACCAGCTTCTCACAACATGTCAAACGGTGAACAAAATATTTGCATGTAAACCGAAGAAGCTGGAAACAGCTGTTTTATCACGACCACGATAATGCTATGTGGGTAAATTCTTTCAATAGTTCTGTGTCATAAAAAGTAGGTGAAGCTGTCTTTATTTTTCTTAAATTCCAAGAAAAGCTGTTAACCTACTGGCGAGTTGTAAAGTCATCTGTGGCAAGTGATAATTAGAGCAGTTAGAAACTCAAGGAAAGTATTTTGTATACGGTACGGTTTGGTGTGTTATATGAAGCCATCTATAGAATCAGTGCGAAATACAACGACCACTTCTTCATCAGTCTCTTTTAGGGCCAGGGTACGAAAATAATTTTAAGTCTATATAAGTATCCATCAAACTAAGTATCACTACGCAAAAAAACCTTGCTAGTAAACGACAATTTTTAGGGTGGTTTTACCGTAGGACTATTAGTCTGACTAGTCCTACGTTTTGAGTGCTTAACATTGGTTAAGCACTCAAAACATCGCGCTAATGGATGCATTGAATAGTATTGTGGCTGCGTTACACAGTTGGGACGCAGTGCTCTTCTCATGATAGACAGTGGGCTGTAACTCACCTCACACATCGTCGAATTTTTTGGTTCTAGGACATACCGGTTGTCCATAAATGTCATCCTTCAGCGTTTTGTCTATTAATAAAGTCGACCTAAGTTCAAACCTACGAAATATATCTTGCAAATCGAACTATTCCACTGGCACTAAACCTTTTCACTGACATGAAAATCTTGTTTCAGACCAAGAGGTCTATAAATGAATGTTTATAAATGAAGAAATATCCAGCCTATTTCCGGAAAAACCAAAACAAAGGGCCAAAAATAATCAGATTTACTCCCTATCTCTAATTAGTCTGGGTAATGGTGAACCATTAGCCCATCGGTCTCCTGAATCAACTTTAATATCAACACAATGTTTATACAGCGGAACGTTTGACTGGCTGCCAACATTTTTGGGTCATGAACGCGTACGGTTAAGTATAACTAAAAGTTTAACGATACTGACTGTCCGCCGGTTTGTTTTGAAGGTGATAAAAAGATAAACTATAGGTTAAGATAACTATAGGAATGATCTATTCTGCGCCAATGCTAGCACAGTAAGGAAGCTCTCGTGTCGTTTGACTGTTGGTGCTTTTTAGCCCGAAAGTTTCACAAATAGTATCATATTCATCATCATTTCAGCCAAAAGACGTCCACTGCTGGACATAAGTCTCTCCTAGGTGTCGTTACTTTGACCGGTCCCGTGGGTCTCGCATCCATACACTTAATAGTATAGGACATTATAATCGTTAACCAATAAATTAAGCCTTTCTGTTGTACATAAGCGTCTTCCAAATTGTGCAACAAAACCCTTCCGCTTGTTGAGTGATGTCTGATGAACCAAACATGATTTTAATCATCCTTCGACATAAACGGAATAATCTTCTCTTAATTTGTTGAGTGTGGAAAACTTTGTAATCATTGTTGTTTGTCTAAGAACTAAATCAAGGGAAATGGTTCATTTGTTGACTAGTGCTACCTACGCTTATTTTTCTTAATGTAGTTCCTGCATGCTCATTATCTCTCTAAACAAACTCACCGTCACAATATAGTTTCCCGACTAGGTTGAATATCGGATAAAAAAACAGGAACTACTACGTACCCAATTTACAGCAAGTAATAATTATAATATTAACACATCGAAGTTCAAAATTGGACACTTGTGTCTCCAAGGCAGTATCTGGCTTTAATTTTAACCGCCGGTCAATATATAGCTTCACCCTAAAGGTTCTGTTGACAAGGGTTCCGCACCAAAGATATCAAAACAGAAATCTTATGACAGATCTGTCTGCCCGTCTGCATTACGACCGTTTCCTAAACTAAAAGCCATCAACTAGTCTTATTTATGTGCTCGTCCAACGCAATCGTAACTAGAAAATCAATCAGCGTGTAAGACACGTGATTCAATTCACAAATTTTCCCGTACACCCACACGAGGGGTGTAAACACCCACCCACACACTTGCATCATGATCGTGTTAGACGTTACGTAGGAGTCTGCATCAATATCCCGTCATATGCCCGTTGTCTGATTACTCTTAATTCTTAAGCAGCGGTTACACGGGCATTATATTTTCAACTATAGCTTTTGCCAGCGGCTTCGCCCGCGTGAAAATGACGATTTTCCATACAAAATTTCATCCCCTATTTAACTACCTTAGGGGCTGAATTTCAAAAAAATCCTTCCTTATTCCTTGTCTACATTATAAAGGAAACCTCTGTGCAAAATTTCAGCTTTCTAGGTCCAAGGGTTTGGGCTGGGCGTTGCTGAGTCAGTCAGTCAGTCAGTCAGGACTTCTCTTTTTGTTTATCTAGATAATATTGCTTCATGCAGTCTACTTAATTGTGTGGTCATTGACTACCCTGGTGTCACAGTCAGAGAGTTTTATTTTATGCCGGTCATGGGCCTCTGACTTGGCTTTATATACTTTCGAGAAATATCTCTCAGACATGCTTGCTATGCAGATAAATTATGCCTATTGCATAATCAAAATCAGCCCATAATGTCCCCACTGGTGGGACACAGGTTTTCTATAGAAAACGATAGAGGGGCTTCTCGCGGCTTCGCCAGCGAGGATTTCGGTAAAATAGCCCCATGGATCATAATGATCGGGGTAAAAGTATTTTATGTGATAACTCAGTTTTTAAACTATCTCCGCCTTATTACAAAACGTAGTTAAACCTGGTTTAACTTAGACCTGGTTTATCTCGCATGCTGTCACTTTCTTTTGAATATTATTGAAGTGAGACGTCATGCGAGATAAACCAAGTCTAAGTTAAACCAGGTTTAACTACGTTTTGTAATAAGGCGGTATGTGTTGCAAATTGCATACAAATCTGTTCAGTAGTAAATAATTCCTCACAAGCTATACAATGTTTGACTTGACCTGACTCGTGATATTTTTGCCCAGAATAAGGCAAACGTGTAAACGTACCCTATAAGTATTCGCAATAAATCTATTTTCAGTGTTCATTCTAGTAAATTGTTGTCTTTTGACACCTACGCAGAATAAGGGAGTTTTGCTCGATTTAGAAATAGATTCTAATGCTTTGTAAGATTGTTATTTGATGGAGCTACTTATACATAGATGTACCAGAGTGGTGCGATTCCGATCAAAAAATCTTCTTCTGAAGGATTTAGAAAACATGAGACCCCCATCAGCTGATGACGATTCGCGTGCTTTGAAATTGCCATTAGCTCTTCAACACAGTCGACTAAAAATGTAATAAAAATGATAAGTTTGGCCTGAGCGCAGTAAAGATTCAGTAAAAATAATATCACAATTAGAAAAATAAGTATTCAAGAAAAAATAACTTTTTTCAACTACACTGATGTCGTCTAACTAGATGCACAGCTTCATCATCATCATCAGCCTATAATTGTTCCCACTGCAGGGACTCAGGCCTCCTCTCTAGGAGAGGGATGGGCTATAATCTACCACGCGGGCCCAGTGCGGATTGGTAGATGTCGCATATCTTCGAATTTTTTGGTTCTAAGACCACACACACACACACACAGCACACACACACACACAGCACAGCACACACAGCACAGCTTAGTATCATTATTTTACATGACACGACAACTTATCTGACCTCAACAACCCACTTGGTAATGGGTAATGCGATACCTCTTGGTAAGATTAGCCGTGGTGGTCAGACTTTCGGGTCATTGGCTGCAAGTAACGACTGTCAAAGATAATAATAATGGGTTGCCCATGGACAGGCCAATGTAGTTAACCGCGTCTTTAATTGCAGATCTACCTGAGCGGCTGTTATAATGTAACCACTAACCTTTTATTTTATTCTTAAAAGTAATATAAAAGTCAAGAATCTGCTGTAAAAATCTTGCGTACGTACTTGTTTTTTGCGTAAATAATTATTTATTTATATTCCTCCGTTGTGGCGCCTAAATTATTTATATTATAAAGGTGATTAATAGGCTTTCCTCTTTGAAATCTTGTTTTTAATAGTCCGTAAATATTAGATACATTTTAACGTTACTGATGTGATTTAGGTTTCTTAGTTTCTTTTTAGAAGTTTCACCTCTAAGAAAAACTGAAAGGCGTTCTTGTCTAAAAAACAATTCGTCTTTGAAATTCCTGAAATACAGATAACCTGTGGTGACTATATTTTACGGCCTGCAAACCACAAATCTCGTGGCCAGTTGATGGCAATAGGCTCGCCACCTTTTAAAAATTATTTAAACACAACTGGCGAAATGTGGGTGTATCTACTGTTAGGTACATTTTTGCTAACCCTTCGGGGATTTCAGGCATGATGTTAAAAAAAAAAAATTATAATAAAATGATGTTAAGATTATATTATAAAATAAAAACTGACATGGGGCCGGCGGCGTAGTAATTGCAGTAAACTGTAAAAATACAACAGCAATGATTGCAATTTGAATATGCATCAACATTGATTGCGATATTTACTTTTTCAGCAAACGAATTTAACACACCAATAAAGTTACCTTAAAAATGCTTCATGTTATTTTCGAAAGTATTTCTTGCAATTACCATGTTTCTTTATAAGTCAAACTTTAGCACATAAATATAACGATACATCTTCATCTGCCTTGCTTTTTCCCAACTATGTCGGGATCGGCTTCCAGTCTAACCGGATGCAGCTGAATACCAGTATTTTACTGGAGCGACTGAATATCTGCCCTTCAAAACCCAATTAGTATTAGGTAATATTTCGGGCCTCTGACTTTTGTAATGTCTGTCGAAGTAATCTTGTGCTTAACGTGCTTTCCGAGGCACAGAGGAAAGTCTCTTAGTAAGTTAGTAACCCATCCATACCGAGTTTTTACCGTTTCTTCCTTTAAGATATAATAATAATATCTCCTTTTCATAAATGTGGCAAAAATGTTATAGCCTCAACCTCTTCACTCAATAATCGAATCTCACTTAACCCTGCTACCGCAGCGAAATTCCCGAGATATGATGAAGCGACCTGAGTTTATTTTCAGTTTATTATTAATTACCTTGATGATTTGTTTCTGTCAAAGCTTTTCGACTTTAACGTCTTATTAATAAGGGATATAAGAGAGGGTCCGTTTGTGAGTGTTATAAATTATTGTGCGAGAGATGAATTGTAAGTTTACTACGTGTGGACGTGTCGTATTTATGAGGAGAGTTGACTTTTCTAAGGAATTTATGAAGGTTCATTTTAATATTATTGTGTTCTTTTTTATATACAATTTTCATTTCGGCACATATCATATCCAATGGCTATTTAAGCTGTGTGGAAATCAAAAGTTATGCAGAGAGGAAAAGTTTGTCAGGAATGTTTAGGATATGAATGTATGAACAGGGCCATAGGTAAGTCCAGGGGAAGATAAAAAGCCATAAATACTTAAACATTGTAAAGTGGATACTACTGTATTGAGATACAATCTAAATACATCGGGATAAAGTCAAGAGATTTATCTACCAACCCGCACTAGGCCTGCGTGGTATATTATAGCCCATCCCTCTCTTAGAGAGGAGGCCTGAGTCCCTGCAGTTGGCACATTGTAGGCTGATGATGATGATGATGATGACAATACATCAGAAACGTGTTTATATACTTTTAATGAGGTGAACGAAGTGTTTTCAGACTTTTAAATACTTAAAAAGTAGTGTTTTTCTGACAAGACTAATAGTTTAAAATCAGAGCTAATTTGGCATATATTTAGGCACTCTACAATTAATAATACTATAAACTAAGTAAACTACTCTTTCCAAGTAATTAAAGTTCACAAAGATGTAATTACCTAATAGCTAATTAATATTCAAAAAGCCCAATAGAGTTCGTGTATCTAAAGGATTGAATAAATTGAAGATTGAAGGATGTTTAAGTAATGAACGGACCTTACTTTTAATTAATATTCATTTAAAATTCAAAACAGAGCCAAAACACGAAGGGAAATACCGTGCTTAAAATATTAATTACTATGTAGGGTCAATATCTAAATACGCTTAAGGGACCTGTTGGAGCTGTGGGTTGTTCGAAAGAGATACCGCGGCCTCGGTCACAAAGGGCTAAGAAGGAACATGGGTGGTTTTTAGTCAGTAGAAGTCTGACACTCCCCCTACCGCTTCACCCAGAGCGCGGGGAGGACACATTTGATAACATCCCAACCTCCAAAATAAAATATTATGCTAAAGGGAAAATGTATGAATTATATATTTACTTTTCAGCCTCATTGGGTCTTGTGGTCGCAAACGCGACCATAGGAATCCAGCATAAAAGCCGGGTATCAAACCCTGGACGTGAACCAGGAAATTCTAAGTTACAGCCTCGGAGTTTGGATATATATGCCCGGTTGATTGATGGCAATAGTCTCACCCTCTATTACACGGGAAGTAAACATAACTGGCGAAATGTGGGTGTGTACTATTAAGTATATCTCTGCCAAACCCTTACGGTTACAGGCGTTATGTTTAAGAAAATTTATTTTAAAAGAAGTTTTCTAATATAAAAGCTCTCTCTACCTTTGAATGGAATAAACATGCAAAGAAAAGTTTCTGTAGAATCTTTAAGTAATACATAATATTCTAAACTCCTTTATCGCCTTTGAAACGGAATTACATCTCCCCACATTGGTTCAAACTTTCTGAAAACATTTCTAAGCTTTGCTTGGATCTTACAGATCTGTAAACATTCTTAGAATCACCTTTGTGCAGTATATTGCTAGTGCATTTCATAAAAAAAAAATTATGTGGATCCCATAAAGGTGGAGGAAAACATTGTTCAGAATTTTTAATATTTAAAAAGGTAACATAAGAAAATGGTAATAGGTATACAGGGTTACTGGTAACTCGACGTATTCCTTGTATATCAAAGTAAGGTGATTATGCAAGCCCGTCGGGGCTGTGGATTATCGAAAGGTTAACGCGGCTCCGACACAAGGGCGAAGAAGGAACATGGGTTTGGTTTTTAGTTAGTAGAAGTCTGACACTCCCCTTCGCTCTGCCCAAGAGCGTCATTTGATGATTTTCCACCCAACAAAAAAAAAAAGGTGATTATGCAACAAATTAAAATTAAGCCAACAAAATAGATATATGTTCTACCAAAATTCAGTAGTTTTCAAGTAACTTAGATTGTTAGTTATTTTAAATAAAAAATCCGAAGTCAATTTGAAAAATATTTACAGGGCAGCTACGCTTTGACTAGACTGTAGTTTATGCTGTGTGGAATTGAAATTTTGAGTTCAATACCATTATTGATATCCAAAATTATAACCTAAATCATCATCATCATTTCAGCCAAAAGACGTCCACTGCTGGACATAGGCCTCCCCCAGGTGTCACCACATTGACCGGTCCCGTGCGTCTCTCATCCAGCGGATCCCCGCAACCTTGACCAGGTCGTCGGTCCACCTAGTGGGAGGCCTTCCAACGCAACGTCTTCGGGTAAAAAACAAATACTATCCACTTCACTGAAGTTAAATATCTGCTATGGCGTTTAACAGTCTTAAACCGTCAAAACGCAATAGCCAACCGTGACAACCAACACGTTCCTTCTCTATAAAAGATAATTGCTTTACAGTTGTCCCATAGCCAAACAATAATATAGCCAATAAAACATACTAACGACTCCCTTCACAAATAATTCTAAACAGATTAGTATCAAATAGACTGTAAATAGATCGAACATTTAATAATAATGAATATTCGACTTTATACATCGATAGATTAATAATATGATTTGACAGGTGCGTTTGTGAAGTAGGTCGGAGTTATTAATAAACCGAATTATTAAAGCTGGGTCTTTTGTACCGCAGTTAGTAGGGAAAGGGTTAATGTAAATAATAATAACGTAGGTAATATCATTTATTTCAGGCTACAATGGCCCATATAAATATACCTTATTAACTAACAATTATAAAGTAAATTCAAAACTTATGTTAATGTCAATGGCACTTCCCCTAATGCTAGTTGTCCAGTGGAACATCTCCGCGGAAGCGACAGAACACTACGTCCTGCGGTCAAGTTTTCATCCATCACCATTGCTAGATAACAATTAGATACTCACACAATGAACGCCTTGAAGTTGACATTGCGGTACGGCTCCAGTAACTGCACCCTCGGTGTGTACTACGTCTTTTGACGCACGTACAGCCTGTACCCTGCTTTACCTGACCCCTCTAACATAGAAGAAGAGGGCAAGTGATAATTATGAGAAGATGGGTCAATACTGGGTACAGAATTACAGATGTACTACACGATGTCCTCCACTTTATTGGTGTATTGTAAGGGTGACATGTATACTGGAGTATTCGGCTTAGCGACACGCAGGATCACTTCAAGGTCCATAGGAACATTGCCGCAGAGGTTCTTGATTGTAACGTACCGTCTCGAAGTGACCAAATCCTCGTCATAATCAATCTTTTTGCCTTTCTGGCACAGGCCTTTAACTGAGAGAACAAAAAAACGGACTGAATTACTCATAATGTGTGGTAGTCATGGTAATTACTGTTTGGTTTCTCATTTTTTGAACTATTTGTATGTATTATAATATATATTATATTAGTTTATTTAATTCCATCTTTATTTATATGTATGTACCATTTATGTAGGTATATTAGTTTATGTTAACAAAATAGTATTCTCTTAATTTATTTGTTTCTGTACTCTACCACAATGCTGTCCTATTTGACCCTAAGGTTGACTGGTAGAGAATGCCTTGTGGCATTAAGTCCGCCTATGTACCACGTTTGTGCATGAAGTTTAAATAAATAAATAATAATAAATAGTCTCGTACTTTTCAATACAAAGAACCGAGCCCAAGACATGAACCTCTGATTTTTCGGATTCATGTGCGTATGTAAACATCATGAGAAAACCAGCGATAAGAGAGATATATTTTCGTACCACTTGCTCAAAAAAGTGACATTCGATGCCACAAAAAGCGAACATAACAATAGACATTTTTAATCTGTTAAAAACAGGGAAAGAAAATTGTACTGAATTTCATTCATCCTCTGGGGGAGAATGTGATTTCTATCAATAATTGGACCAATGTTTCGAATGTTAACTTTTACTTTTAATTGTCATCTATATCTATAAAAGCGAAAGGTCATTCACTCACTCACTGATTCATCACGAAATCTCGAAAACCGCTGGACGTACAAAGATGATTTTTGGCAGGGAGGTAGTTTATGGTTAGTAGACGTCCGCTAAGAACGGATTTTGCGACAGGGCCGAATTAGGGTGGTCTAAGGGCCCTCGCAAGTTTGTATGAAACTCCTTCATTTTTTGTGCTACAATCTAGTCTATATCTATAAAAGCGAAAGGTCACTCACTCACTCACTGATTCATCACGAAATCTCGAAAACCGCTGGACGTACAAAGATGATTTTTGGCAGGGAGGTAGTTTATGGTTAGTAGACGTCCGCTAAGAACGGATTTTGCGACAGGGCCGAATTAGGGTGGTCTAAGGGCCCTCGCAAGTTTGTATGAAACTCCTTCATTTTTTGTGCTACAATCTAGATTTTTGGCAGAGACGTAGTTTACAGACAGTAGGCATCCTCTATAAATTAGTTTTGCGACAGGGCCGGATTAGGGTGGTCTAAGGGCCCTCGCAAGTTTGTATGAAAGTCCTTCATTTTATGTGCTACAATCTTGATTTTTGGAAGAGACGTAGTTTATAGGCAGTAGACGTCTGCTTAGAACCGATTTTGTGACAGGGCCGGATTAGGGAGGTCTAAGGGCCCTCGCAAGTTTGTATGAAAGTCCTTCATTTTTTGTGCTACAATCTTGATTTTTGGCAGAGACGTAGTTAATAGGCAGTAGACGTCTGCTTAGAACCGATTTTGTGACAGGGCCGGATTAGGGAGGTCTAAGGGCCCTCGCAAGTTTGTATGAAAGTCCTTCATTTTTTGTGCTACAATCTTGATTTTTGGCAGAGACGTAGTTAATAGGCAGTAGACGTCTGCTTAGAACCGATTTTGTGACAGGGCCGGATTAGGGAGGTCTAAGGGCTCTCGCCAGTTTGTATGAAAGTCTTTCATTTTTTGTGCCACAATCTTCATTTTTGGCAGGGACGTAGTTTAAAGTTAGTAGACGTCTGCTTAGAACCGATTTTGAGACAGGGCCGGATTAGGGAGGTCTAAGGGCTCTCGCCAGTTTGTATGAAAGTCCTTCATTTTTTGAGCTACAAACTTGATTTTTGAGACGGACGTAGTTTATAGTTAGTAGACGTCTGGTAAGAACAGATTTTGTGACAGGGCCGGATTAGGGAGGTCTAAGGGTTCTTGCAAGTTCGTAAGAAAATCCTTAATTTTTTGTGCTACAAACTTGATTTTTGGCAGGCACGTAGTTTATAGTTAGAAGAACTCTGCTAAGTACAGGTTTTGTGGCAGGGCCGGATTAGAGAGGTTTAAGGGCGCTCGCAAGTTTGTTTAAAAGTCCATCATTTTGTGTGCTACTAACTTGAATTTTGGCAGGGACGTAGTAGGTGAGTAGAAGTTTGCTAAGAACCGATTTTGTGACAGGGCCGGACTAGGGAGGTCTAAGGGCTCACGCGAGTTTGTATGACAGTCCTTCCTTTTTTGTGCTACAATTTTGGCAGGAAGGTACTTTATAGTTAGTAGACGTTGACTAAGAACGGATTTAGCGAGTTTAGCAACATGGCCAGAATAAGGAGGTCTGAGGGCTTTCACATGTTTGTCAAAAAGGTACTGTTTTTTTTTTGTACTAACAACCTGAAATTTAACAAGTCTAGAGTTTAGGAGTAGGAGATCTAAGCTAAGTTTGTAAGGAAGACCTGGACTAAGGGGTCCCGTAAGTCCATATGAAATCCTTGGCTTTTTGTACCTGAAAATTGGCAGAGAGATAGAATATAGTTAAGACATTTCAGGAGGGCTATTGTGTATCTTCTAATGACAGTGGATAACTTATAATGTCTATCAAATAACTGTCAAATGGTGAGTTTTTAAGAAAAAAATGTACCAAACCATAACCAATTTACAGTTAATCTATGGACATTTCTGATATCCACTGACGTTAAAAAGATACGCAATAGGGGTGCAGGTAGGAATAGATTTTACGACAGGGCTGGTTTAAGGGAATATAATCGCTTCGATTTGCATTTGGCATTCGATTTGACATAGTACCATCCACAGGCAGTCTAGACAAGAGAGTCAAAATTTCTGGGGATATTTCCGTGATTATCCATCTATAAGAGCTCCGTTTCTATGCGAAGGCCGTAATCCACCACTGAAATCCAATGCGTTTTAGTAAATAGCGTATATCTTCGATATTTTGGTACTAGGATTTTCCAGGTTTCCCACGATGTTTTTGATGGAAAGTTTTTAAAAATATTTTGTTTTCATCCATTATGCGCAATTTCTTTAAATTATTCCAGTTTTTATGACCCTGAAAATATGTTCAAAACAATGAATGAATCACTAATCTGTATAATAAATATTAAAATGTAGGACGCAAAACATTATAATATTTTCGTAGCCAGTATTTTGCACGCCATTTTTTTTTTCACACCTACTATTTGAGAAGTAACACTTGTAGGCATCAATGCGTATTCTTTATTGAATAACATACATAAACACATGCCATTACTCATGGGTTGTAGCAAAAACTAACTAGAGCACATACAGTCATACATAACTTACAACGTCAACCTATAGACATGTCCGTGGTCGGTGATTTTCGGCCAAAGTTGGATAATAATATGTTAGTTACTTGAGAGTATAATATGAAAAGTAGCACTCCAAAAGCTCTTGACAACCACCCTAGAATATTATCGAATGCAGTCGGTTGAATTGATGGCATCATCATTAGGCAATAAGAACAAAGTGTCACCAACTACGGTCCCATCAAAATCCTTCTCTGTTCATGTTCACCTGGTGTATGACCAGATGTCTGAACGTGGTGGACGGTAATTTCTCGTACGCTCACATCATCATCATCATTTCAGCCGAAAGACGTCCACTGCTAGACTAAGTGCCACATTGACCGGTCCCGTGCGTCTCGCATCCAGCGGATCCCGCAACCTTCACCAGGTCATCGGTCCACCTAGTGGGAGGCCTTCCAACGCAACATCTTCCGGTTCGCGGTCACCACGCGTACTCTCACGCAAGTTACAAATTCTATGCCCCTGACCTTTCCGAAGAACATCACCAATTTATTAATTGATTCTAATAATAACACTTTATCATCATCATAATCAATCTCCTGCCCTTATCACAATTTATTCGGGGTCGGCGCAACATTTGTCTTCTTCTTCCATACTTTTCTATAACTCATCATAATAGGGGATCGGACAAAAAAAAACTAATTAGTCCGTCAGATAGATTTCCAAAAATTATTGGACACGTATTTTTTCTTTTTTCACGTAAACTTAAAATGAAGACGATACAGTGCGTCGAAAACTCGTGTGACGTCATAATTATGATAGTACATTTTGACGACACAAGTGACGTTTCAAGCCCCACTCCAAGATCTTTGACGCGTTTTATCTTCGTCATTTTTTATTGATTTGATAAAACAAAAAACACGTATTCAATTTTTGATAATCTAACTTACGGACTAAACAGAATCATATTATTTTGACCCAGTCCGATTCCCTATTATCAGCAGTCACCTCCTTTCTAGCCATATCATCCTTCACACAGTCCATCCATCGTTTCTTTGGTCTTCCTCTACTCTTATAGCCATAATGGCTCTTATAGTCATATGAATGTATTTTCATACTTACTTAACATTTTGCTAAATATTGTCTCAACAGTTTTGTACATTTGTGACCAGAATACCCAAAAAATCATTACCCTTCCTTTTGGCTTCGCTGTAGTCGGGTAAAAAACAGATATTCCAGACTACTAATAAATACTACCTTTTACGGTTCCATTTACTGGAAACCAGTATAATGTATCCTCATTCAAAGAAAGAATATTAATACAGGATTCTTTATGATGTTCTCTTTCGTTATTATTTAGAGGTTTCCGCTTCAAAGCATTTATCTTTCAGTCAACATTCAAAAAGCTCTTTAAAATACTTCTCTGCATTCAAAATAATTCTGAGCACCCAACACATATTGTTACCCATATTTCCCTGAAGGTTAAGGCAAAGGTGTACCTTATATATGATCAAATTCCGCCTGTCCTATTTAATAGGGAGCGAACCTATTGCCGTTTATCTATTTACGGAGACTTAAGTCTGAAATATACATAACAAAACTGTTCTATACAAAATATTAACATATCTTTCGAGATATATTTATTTATAAATAGGTACGAAAATGATTACTGTTTATGTTACTAGTATTCTATTCAACGAATTAAGTAAATTGAATTACTTACATAATTACAAACATAAAACAAATGAGTCGAGAGAATACTAGACAGAAATTAATGTAACGATTATATACTGCCCAAATAAAACGGAATCTACTCAAATGAGCGGAACAAGAACGCTTCGAACAAAAGGGACATCCTGATGCCTATATAGATACACATAATATTACATATAATCATCAAAATAAAGGAAATTCAACTCTATGATAATGACAGTAAGGTTGAACGACAATGAAAATGTAAATTTGTTGGTGAAATGGAACGTTCCTGTTGCCCGAAGCCATTTCATTTCGCGTCAGTGCCGCGCGCGGCGCCACTGTCGACGGTGGGCGCGTCGTTACGCGCTTCCAAACACAACCCCGCGCTATTTTCTCTCGCCATCTGAGAAAAATATAATTAAAATTAAAGAACGCTGCGTTTAAATATCGTTATATAAATAAAAATTCTTCAGTGATCTCTGCGATCGGTGATTATTATCTGTGTAGCGTTTATAATCGATTACGTTTACAAAATAAGGATACAAAAATAGTGTTAATAAGCGTTTTACCGTGCAGATCGGCATGGCGGTCGCGTACTAAATATTGCGTGTATTTTCACCGAATAGCCGATTATTTCGCTACATCGGATAAGTGCGTAATGCGTTCCTTTATGTTTTCCAAGGAATTTCCCCATAATTGGTTGTCAGGATGGATAAATAAACCTAATTTGATTCGGAATACGTTTTCACGACGCATTCGATGTAAACATGATTGAATTTACGTATGTATGTATGAGAGGTGGTTTTATTTTTATATTTTGTTTGCGTGAATAGAAGGAAAATTAAAACGTAAAATTGTAAGCGATAATAATATTGTAAATCATGATCGTTTCAATGGTACTGATAATTTTATTGGATTTAGAATTTCAATAACATATTTTTGTTTTTGTTCTGCTATGTACATATTTAGATGAGAATTCTAATTATACATTTTATTGACCCAGATTTTAATAACATTTAAATTTCTCAAAATAGATTGATAAGAACGATGTTACATGTGTTCAAAGGCCTTACATGAATCTGGTCACTTTATTTTCTCTACTTTATCACCACTTACCTATTTTTACCTCGTCCAGACTTACCATCTTCAACCCATATCAATCGCATATTGTACCGAGTACTTGACACTTTCTCTATCAAACAAAGATGCCCTTTAACCCAATAAACCACCCGCACCAATTCCGTGACAGACCTGTTACACCCCTATTTTCCAACGAAACTGGGAGCATAAAATCATATACCTTCAATGAAAATAACAAATGTCCTTCAGAACATAGCCGTCGGCATTTTGTCCCATCTCTGCCATATTTCAACCGTTTTAATACGAAAATGTGTTTGTTTTCCATCAAGTTAGAGAGAATGAAAACATGTAGGACGCAATAAATTAAATACTACCCTCTTCAAAAAGAAAGAGGATGTAGTAGCAGACATTGAAAAGAGTCCACCAACTGAGCCCGCGTGGTGGATAGCCCATCCCTCTCCTAGAGAAGAGGCCAGAGTCCCTGCAGTGGGAACATTATAGGCTGATGATGATGATTGAAAAGAGTATGCTTTGGTGATGTGGTCATAATTATGGAGAGGATGAGTGAAAGGCGACTAACAAAAGGTGTTTACAAGGAAGATGTGAGTGGCAACGCCTGAAAGAGACGTCCTAGAAGGACTTACACTGACCTTATCGGTGAGGTTCTTCAGAATGGTCTGGTGCGTTCTACTCGAAACCTGCGTGCGTGTATGACTAAATGTATGAACGTGGACGAGGCAAAAGGGCTATCTAAGAATCTTAGCAGGGGACGTTCTGTTGTTATTGCCTACTCCCACGGGAAAAGGGCGTATGTTGAAGCATGCATAATTATATCCACTTCTATTATTAAAAGGTCAGAGGTCATTGCTGGTTCTAAAAATATTTTACAACTAGGTTTTGCCCATATGGACGACGGATATTAATTACCCTACAGGAACGTTATTTGCCAAGATAAAAATAATCGTCCTAACCAAGTTTAAAACATGAATCACTCCTGCGATTAAGACCTGAAAAGCTTACAGACAGACAGAAACTGCGCAACTGGGTTGATCCCACTTAAAAACGTTATCTTGGGCCTAATGGCCCAACTCTGGTCTATCTCTTGTTGCGGGATCCGAGTCAGTTAAATTATTTCTCCAGGACGTCTTCGAGTTCCATTGTCTCGGCGGTTTTTTGGCGGTCACCACTGTTAATTCTGGGTTTCAGGAGTTACCGTTGTTTGTGAATGGTGTTGCTTTTGCAATTATAATATTGTATTTACCTATGGATGGTTAACTCCCAATCATTTTTTTGGTACGGGCCTGTGGGCGGGCAGATCATTTTGCAATCGCAAAGCTTTGAGGTTTTAAAACGTAATAAGGATGATAATTATTTGCTTTGGTTTAAGACTGAAATAATTTAACCTTGGAATAGACCTTTCCCGTTCCATAGTTACTTGGGCTTTTCCCAAATTTTTCAGTGGCCATAAATTTTGTAATCTGATTTATTCTATTTTTATCCCTGTTTCAAAAGCATTGGTTAAACTGTTGTTATCATTACTCTTAGTCATTGCGAATACAATACTTCTCGTATCAAACTCGGAACACTTGAATAATATTTTCGTTGAAAAATACTTACTAATATTTTAAACTGTTGATTTTGCAACAATAATATCAATATAGAATACGCATTCTATCTATATCTATAAAAGCGAAAGGTCACTCACTCACTCACTCACTGATTCATCACGAAATCTCGAAAACCGCTGGACGTACAAAGATGATTTTTGGCAGGGAGGTAGTTTATGGTTAGTAGACGTCCGCTAAGAACGGATTTTGCGACAGGGCCGGATTAGGGTGGTCTAAGGGCCCTCGCAAGTTTATATGAAACTCCTTCATTTTTTGTGCGACAATCTAGATTTTTGGCAGAGACGTAGTTTATAGTCAGTAGGCATCCGCTATAAATTAGTTTTGCGACAGGGCCGAATTAGGGTGGTCTAAGGGCCCTCGCAAGTTTGTTTGAAAGTCCTTCATTTTTTGTGCTACAATCTTGATTATTGGCAGAGACGTAGTTAATAGGCAGTAGACGTCTGCTTAGAACCGATTTTGTGACAGGGCCGGATTAGGGAGGTCTAAGAGCTCTCGCCAGTTTGTATGAAAGTCTTTCATTTTTCGTGCCACAATCTTCATTTTTGGCAGGGACGTAGTTTAAAGTTAGTAGACGTCTGGTAAGAACAGATTTTGTGACAGGGCCGGATTAGGGAGGTCTAAGGGTTCTTGCAAGTTCGTAAGAAAATCCTTAATTTTATGTGCTACGAACTTGATTTTTGGCAGGCACGTAGTTTATAGTTAGAAGAACTCTGCTAAGTACAGGTTTTGTGGCAGGGCCGGATTAGAGAGGTTTAAGGGCGCTCGCAAGTTTGTTTAAAAGTCCATCATTTTGTGTGCTACTAACTTGAATTTTGGCAGGGACGTAGTAGGTGAGTAGAAGTTTGCTAAGAACCGATTTTGCGACAGGGCCGGACTAGGGAGGTCTAAGGGCTCACGCGAGTTTGTATGACAGTCCTTCCTTTTTTGTGCTACAAGTCTAGAGTTTAGGAGAGGAGATCTAAGCTAAGTTTGTAAGGAAGACCTGGACTAAGGGCTCCCGTAAGTCCATATGAAATCCTTGGCTTTTTGTACCTGAAAATTGGGAGAGAGATAGAATATAGTTAAGACATTTCAGGTAGGAATAGATTTTACGACAGGGCTGGTTTAAGGGAATATAATCGCTTCGATTGGCATTTGGTATTCGATTTGACATAGTACCATCCACAGGCAGTCCAGACAAGAGAGTCAAAATTTCTACGTGAACGAAGTCGCGGGCAACTGCTAGTTACATATAAAAGTACCTGGATTTGAGCATGTGTATGTGGATGGCTATAAGAGTTGAGGAAGACCAAAGAAACCATGGATGGGTTTGTGTTCAGAATGATATGGCTAGAATGGGAGTGACTTTTAAGATGACAACTCGTAGAGAAGTTTTCAGAAGAATATAACATAGTGTGCCAACACCAAATAAATTGTCATAATAGTAGGAGAAAGACCCGGCTCATGATAATGGCAAATTCGAATTTAGTCGGCTTCTGATGCGCCTCTTTCAGGCATACTCGTGTGATAATCTTTATATGCCTTTTATCATCATTAAAATACACAGCATATTTTACATGCTTCTTTATAATAATGATTGTGCTTACGAAACTAATAAACAAATAATTCATGATCTACAGTAATCTTTCATTACCCAATCTCACATTTTCCATTTAATTTTTCCTGGATCGATATCTTTAACATTGTCAACCGTTCCCTTTTGATTTAATTTTCTAACTGCTGTTCCCTTATGATTAAAATATTAAAATATTCACAGGGTTAAGTAAAGACTTAACCCTGTGAATATTTTAGCAGTCAAAACCTTACAGATGTTGAAACTAAGTTTACATTTGCATGTTTGGTCACGTTTTGTTCAGTAAAGGAATTAATTTTGTATCAAATATGGCTCGATTGATTCGTATGATTAAACTAAATGAACTTTATAAACATATTTTTTTTCTTCAATACACTCCTTTGCAAAAAAAACGGGCACCTTAGGAAATTTACGTTTTATGGTCGATTTGAGTTAATTCAATGAAATTTAATTGTAGTATACGTAGTCTGTATACTTATAATCGTGTAAATTAATACGCGTGAAGTGAACTGTGGCAATTTAAAAAAAAAATCTATGAATTCTTTAAAACCGATGTACACGGCCAAACAATAAGAAGTGGTCGGCAATAAAGACAAGAAGATTTTTTTACTTTGTTTAATTAAATAAAGTTACAAATGTAATAACCTAATAACGAGTGTGACCTCCTCTTGCCAAAATCACAGCTTGAATCCTTCTGGGCATCCTTTCCACGATGTTTTAATGACGTTTTGAGGAATACGTTCCCACTCTTCTGCAATGACTCTTTGGAGCATGTTGCACTGATCTTACCCGTCTCTTTAGAACATCCCAGACATGCTCAATTGGATTGAGGTCAGGACTTCGAGCTGGCCAATCTAAACGACGGATCCCAACTTCTTGCATGTACGCTTCCACGTCGCCAGAACGGTGCGGGCGAGCATTGTCGTCCATAAAAATGGAATCTTCCCCAAGTGCAGTCAATGCGGGTTGTGCATATGGAATTAGGACTTCCATTATGTACCGGTGTGCATTTAATGTTCCATTTTCTATGAGAACTAACTCCGTACGCCCCGTCGAATTAATTGCTGCCCAAAACATAACGGAGCCTCCGCCATAAGGAGTGATTTCTTCGAAACACACTTCCGCATAGCGTTCCCGTGGTCTTTGTAGCACTCGCCGGCATCGATCCTCTCCACACAAAGAGATTCTAGCTTCATCAGAAAACAATACTTTATTCCAGTCCTCCAGAGTCCATGAAGCACAGTTTCGAGCAAACTGAAGTCGAGCAACACGGTGCTCACGGAGTAATTTAGGTCCCCGAGCCGGGCGGTAACTCCTGATATTGGTAGCCAAAAGCCTCCTCCTGACGGTCCACAAGCTAACTTCTACTCCTCTTACTTCTTCAAGGCTCTTCTTCAGGTCCACACTTGACGCCTTACGATTCCGCAAGGCCTGACTCACCAAAAAGCGGTCATCTCTTGGTTCTGTGCGTCGTTTTCTTCCCGAACCGGGTCTTCTTTTGACCGAACCGGTCTCTTGATACCGTTGCCAAGTCCTCTGGACAGTTGAACGACTCACATTTAGCCGCTGAGACACGTAAGTTTGCGAACAACCTTCTTCAAGTAGGGCTATAATTTTACCGGCCCTTATCGCTTTATCACTCATGTCAAAAAGTGGTATTTAATGTAAAAAGAAAGATAAAATTGTTTAATTTGCAGAAAATATCCAAAAAGTTTTAAAATTTTAGTAATCAGTAATAAAATCGTTTCAGCAATTCGCGCCATTAGTAAAGCAATTTTACAATAATCTACAATAATCATTATATTCCTTTTGTTAATTTCAAAATTTAAATTTGGAACGTACAGAATCATGCCAGGATTCTTTAAATAACATGCCAATACATCGTCAAATTAATAAAACCTCTTACTTGTCCTTCTTCATTGAAGTAGAGAAAAAAATATGAAGTGCCCGTTTTTTTTTGCAAAAGAGTTTAATTATAATGTCAATGCCACAAGACCTCATCAAAGGTATGGTAACCATCGTCATTTGTTTCAGTCTGTAGTCCTCCAATTATAATATTTTCGCCGAAATCGTTCCCATTCCAAGAATTCATCGTTGGATGATTTGGATGTTCTCATCCCAATACCGAAGACAAGGATCCATATAAATTATTCAACACCTTTTCTATCGAGGGCTCATTTCAAGTATTGAGGAATCCTTTAGGAAAATGTTTTTAGCCCCTGTTGATAGGAAGCCCCGGGTATGTGCTCGCTGGGCTTATTTCATAATCCGTTGATCGCGTTTATACGACAGTCTATAGCTATGTTTTGAAAGATTGTTAGGACATTAGCCTTTATTTTTTCACCACCTAAGTAATGAAGAATAGAATAATAATAATGAAGCCCGATAGCAATCATCAGCATCATTTGAGCCTCTGCTGTCCATGGCGTCCCCCAAGCGTCATCACTTAGACCGATCCTGTCAGCCCAATGGCAGTCATGTTCTTAGAAGATAATCGAATACTAGGTTCTGCATTTTCAAATTTTCATTTCCTACTACGAATATATGAATAAACCAAGCGAGTTTCTACTGTAACAAAGTCTGTTGATATGAATATCGAAACAGACAATCACAGAGGAAATTGGAAGCATGGGTGGGAGTTATGTGAGTGACAAGCTTTCAATGTGGCATTGAATTTGAAACTGTCTATGAAATCCGTTCATTTACTTGTAAAGTGGGTGTTTTATTGTAGCTTTTTCTAATCAGCGTTATGGTCAAGAAAATGGAAGTATTAGAATAATTTTGGCATTACTCGCGCTACTCCTGAGTATGAGGTCTTCGGATCGATTCCTCGTATTCTCTTATTATATACCTTCCGATTACTTGCCGTACGTAGCCCATAGGGAATGGCTTGTGTTCGTTTACTGAAAATTAGCTCGTCCTATACATCATCATCATCATCAGCCTATAATGTTCCCACTGCAGGGACTCAGGCCTCCTCTCTAGGAGAGGGATGGGCTATAATCCACCACGCGGACGCAGTGCGGATTGGCAGATGTCACATGTCTTCGAATTTTTTGGTTCTAAGACATCCTTTGGTTTCCTCACGATGTTTTTCTTCACCGTTTTGAGAGCAGCGGTGATGAAATAAATTACACAAAGTAATGCGCCTGCCTGGGTTCGAACCCACGACCTACTGTTCGTAAGTCGGGGCCGACACCACTGGGCCACCGCTGCTCTCAGCATCCTATACAGCATGACTGAAACATAACAAGCAAAATGTGTACACTTCTGCTAAGAGTTCGCGACATTACGTCGGACTGGTTCCCTCATTGCGTTATTTTCCTTTCCCACATTTCGCTTATTCCGCAGCTCAATTTATCACCAATCTTATTTCCCTCAAGGTAAACTATAATGCAGCCATTACTTTCGTATTGGCGTCCCCATCCACCTGCTTCCAATCTAATCCAGTCCATGATATATTGCTTAGTAATTCACCAAGACTACTTGATGAGTGTGTTTCAACTCAATAACAGCTACACGATATGATTTTACGATATACTATTATATTTAGAAAGTCCTTGTACCATCATTGTTATGCCACGCTAAAGTATCTTTTCTGGTAGATTTTATAGTTTCAGCTTCCTCAATGATGACAGTAGTATTTACATTTTGCATTCCGTAGTTTTAATTATGTGTATCAAGATAGGTGTTGTTCATGATTTATTTTAGAATAATGGGTGTTTTATTGAGAATAAAGGTGACATTTATTGTGTGTTTCTCATTTCTGTTGGAACAATCTTATGATTCATACTTTGGCATCTCAGTGCTGTTGGCTGCACATATTTGATTTATAAAAGTCTTCAATTCGTATAGATGAAACAGATAGACATGATCTACATTATTTTTTAGCAAAAGTGAGCACAATAGATGGGTTTTTAACAATTAATATTATTATGTTATTTACTTCTCTTCTTATTAATATTGGAAATTTTCTATTTTTTGCAAATGAAAGATCTCATTAGCCACACAGTTTGTTTCCGTATTGGGTCCTTTCTAAATAAATGCTTATGACTTCTAAAATCACAAATGGTTGTTATTAACCATTATTTAAGCACTTCCAAGCCAGTTGTCAGGTTAAAATACAATTCAATGTTATCAAAACTACTGCCAGCTCCATGCAGTAGATGTAAAATACTGCCAAATGGATTTAGACAGCAGATGGGAAAATTTATACAATTTTGTTTGTTGGTTGGCAGAGAACATTAGGAGTAATTTCGACGCTTAGAAACCACAAAATAAACCTAAAATTATACGTGTAGTTCCTGAAGGGTTAGGTAGTGGTGTGTCTTTAGTACAGTCAAACAAGCTAATAAGTATACAGGGTAGAGATCTTTATAATTCTATAACACTGAAAATATTGATTGTAATTTGTTTTATCAAGTGTTTCGCATTAAGCGACTGATGTCAAACGCTGTATCGCTTGACATCAGTCTCTAAATGTATCTGTATAATCTTAAAAGTAAAAACAAGTTAGCTGGCTGTATACTTATTAGCTTGTTCGACTGTACAACAACATTTAGCCATTTATGTTTAAGTCCTTTATATGAAACGATGCACGATGGATGAACTGTCTAAAGGACGATAATGGCAAGATCTCTCATCATCAGATGATCTCAACAGATACCTCCTGTATCTGTTGAGATGACAAGTAAGAGGGTACCTATGGAAGAAGAAAACATGCTGTGCCAACCCCAAATTAATTGGGATAATTCTAACAAGACAATCATGATAGGTAATGATGATATATTTTTAAGTGCCTTGTAAAATGTAGTTAGCTTTTTACACTACACTTGCTACACAGACTTCTGAAAGCTGACTGAGCTTTTCCTAATCGAAAAGAAAAACTATTTTCTCTTTGCAGTTACTTAAGTAGTTTTTTAATTTTAATTAAAAACTTGAGCAGATTTTGCAGTAACAAAAATAGAAAACTGAAAGCAAAATTCTAGCTTCAGTATTCATTTAATCCGTTTATAGCTGTTTTTCTACTCGGAGATTTTAATCCAGCGTTTCATAATAGAGTTCCGGCTTCCAACGGATTTCCCCGTTTGGAATCAATAGATGGAAGCGGATTGTAGTGCTTGAGACTGACAAACGGTATCGAGTACCATTGTGATCGCTTCATCCAATTATATAATTGTCTTTCTGGGGATTTGATGCCACGTGTTTTTGTTTAGGATACCTACTTACGAATACTATGTAGAGATAAAGATTTGAATTTTTGGGACTTTTTTTTTGGAATGTGGCAAATTATCAAATGACTCTTCCCGCTCTGGAGTGTCAGAGTTCTACTGACTAAAAACCACCCATGTTCCTTCTTAGCCCTTTGTGTCCGAGGCCGCGGTATCTCTTTCGAACAACCCGCATCCCTGGCTGAAGTTTTGGGCCTTATTGCATCGTAACGCACTCGTATAGTTGAGCAGTGTTTTTATTTTGTATAAATGGTTTAAAGATTTATAAAGAAAACGAGTTGAGGTTTTATACATGTTTAGTATTAAATGTATTCAGTGTGTTGTGGTGAAACTATGTAGGATAAAGCAATTAAATTAAGCTAATTTAAACGGTTTTGTTTTGATCAATTGTTTGAAGATGACAGAAACAGAATTAAGGTTTAATTATGAAATAGCACTTGGCAAATTTTATCATTTGTGGTGCAATTGGGTTAAAGTAGGGAAAAATAAACTTTTAAAAGCTTTACTTTAGAGTAATTACTATTAAACGTTCTTCAGAAAAAGCACAAAGCAAAGTAATTATTATGATGAATGCAGCAGCACTCTAGCAGCTACGGAGTCTGGATTTGTGGCCAGGGGCCCTACTATGAAGTCTTAAAACAGCCCTAACTTATTCTTAATCCAGTGTGGAAAAGTGATGGCGCTAGACACCCTATATAGTTCTGTCACGTTTCCACACTGGAATAAGATTAAGTTAGAACTGTTTTAAGACGTCATAGTAGGGCACCAGGGGCCCAATTCTGTAACTTAGAGATAAGCAACATGCCATTGTCACTCTATCGACACACTACAGACATTATTATGCAATAGGGAAAAGAGGTGTCGTTGTTCGATGGCTTCACAATGGCAGTTCGATAGCCAAACACGATAGACACAACTGTCAGATTTCACTTGAAATATATTTACAGACTACCATAAAGTCCTACTATGGCGTTTCAATGTCACTACAGTGGCAAGTCAATGACCATAAATATTTGTAGAATACCAAATGTCAATCTGTAGTCTATTGAGACACAACCGACACACTATCGACACACTATTGATAAGTTAGCTATTTTACAGAATTGGGGGATTACAGGCGTGATGTTATGTAATAAATCTATTCTTCTCTCTTCTTTACCAAGAAACCTAATAATCTTTCCTAAGATTTTTCAAAAAAAAATTGTTAAAACTCCCTTCTCGTAACACTTCACAATTTTACATAACTTATTTTCCTCTAAACATACTTTATGTCTAGCGCTGAAGAATCTACCTACTTCTAAACTTATTTTATTTTCATTACAGCGGAAAGTGCTAGGAAATTGCACTTTCAACTTTGATTAACTTCCACGAGAGTAAAAAGTGGTTTATTTTTGCAAATGACAAGAAAAATGTAAGAGCTTAGCGCGAGTGGTGTTTAGCAAATTGCAAGTGGAGAAGAAAGTAAAATGAAAGAATTTCTTCCCCAATAGATTATAGTGCTTTTCCGGATCATTTTACATTAGTTTTTAGATGATCATTGAGTCTTAAACCGCGCTTATCTATGTTGGTCCCGTGAAAGGGTGACCACCCGTCACTTACCGAGTTTCCTCCGTACCTCGGAAAGCACGTAAAGCCGTTTGATCCGGCTACCATAGAAGTCAAGAAAATCCGTAGTCACACATTATAGGTACCAACCTAAATACTTTTATTATGTGTGACTACGGATTTTTTTTTGTTCTATCCTGAAAATCTTGTTTTATACTTTTTCAGCGTCGTTTGTTTTTTGTCGTAGTCGGGTTTTAGTTTTTTACTTTTTTTTATTTAAACAATTTTGGTGTTAAATGATTTTTTTTAACACATGTCTTTTTGTCCGCCAGATGGCGTCACTTTAAATTTGAGCAATATTTTGGAAATGTACAAGTGAGGTCCTTTCAAATGATACCAAACACGACATATTTATCTCCATTTTAATTTTTAACACATTACTTTTTGTGCGCTAGAGGGCGCCATATCAAGTTTTGTGACGCGTCACATAGCCTGTGTTCAGCGGACAATTAAGACGGTTCTGACGATACCTCATATGTCGAGTTCCGATAAGTAGTTTAGGAGCTATGAGGGAACAGATGAAGATACTCACATACATACATAGCCAGTCAAAATCATAACCCTACTTTGGCTTTGCCGTAGTCGGGTAAAAATACTGGTACTAAGCTGCATCCTGTAAGACTGGAAGCCGACCCCAATATAGTTGGAAAAGGCTAGGCGGATGATGAATCGGTGTTTTGTGTCATAAGTTCATGCATCCATTACTCCAAAATAAACATACATGATGGTAAAGTCCTAAAAATAACAAAGCTTTATGATGCCTTACACCTGTTCCTGAAAGATACTGTTGAAAGCTATCAATCAGTCTAAGATTTTAGATTGACAGCATGACAAGCAAATTCTCCAAGGTCGAAACCAGACAGCTAGAAGCTTTAAATGGAGTCAGGCTAGACCATGGTTTTCCTGCCTTTATCATAATCTAGCTTTTGTTTTGTAGCCTGTGAAAACTTGGGGATAATATAGCTTCCCGTTAGTGAAAGATTTTTGAAATCGGATCATTATTTTTGAATTTAACCCTACAAACTAAATAATTCATTATAATATTATTAAACATAATTTGTGTTTCGCACAACTTGTATTCTTCTTCCAGTCTACTCCTTAAACTATCATTTCGATAGTCACTGCTTTTCAAGCCATAAGATTGCATACGGTACATCTATCGTTTCGCGTTAGATTTGTGCCACGTTTAGTGAGTAGCAAATTAGTATTCAAAAGCGCCAAATTAGTCATACAGTGAGCGGGCGGTGTGGCTACTGCAATACTAAAACCATGTGCTGGTTTGCTTGGAGCATGTCACTTAGTACGTTGGAGTGTAAAATATTAGATTATTGATGTCTCTTTTTTCCATTAGTATCTACTATATCCAACCAATACTGACTTTAATTTTGTCTGCGTTATTGCTCGCCACTTTTTTACAGTCTTGGACTTCCCGCATCAAACTCTTACCTGCTACTCTGATCAGACTATTCAGATACGCTACGATTTGATTTCAATTCAGTAATTCGTATGTCTATCTCGCTGGCTTTCGTGAAGCCAAAAATTTAATTAAAGCATTTGTGAATACAGAAGTAGGTAGGTACTTGGTCCATTTGACTCTTACTCTGCCTAATCTTCTATGGTCAGTTTATTATAGTATCTTACAAAACTAAGCTCCAATTTTCACACTACTGAGACAAAAACATCGCCCCGTGAGAAGGAGTGGACTACTCGTATTATCCACTACGCGTGCCCTGTTTAGTTGTCTAGCATGACTCATACCACCCAGGTTCTCACGGGTACCTGAACCAAAACACTCAATTATTTCTAGACATTTGCCAATCCTGGTTTATTTCATTCTAACATTGTATACAAAATGGGTATACAGACACATTTGCTAATCAATCGGGAGTAGTTTACATTTCAATTTCTGTGTTTACGAGTCCTAATTGATCTTGGAGTATTTCATTGAAATGAACTAGATGTGAACTGAGGAATTCGCGGTTGTAAACTATATTTACTGTCTATGTGTGCAGTATTTGAATTTAGGCCTAATAATGTCACGGCAATGAATTCAGATTACATAAGATAAAAATGGTAATTGCAGCAGTCAAATTAGATTTTTATTGCAGAAAACCAAAACTAAGTGCACTGAAATTTGAACTGAATTGAAGAGATTGTTAATGAACTAGTGTTAAATCTTAAAACTGTAGTAAAAAGAATAGCAAATAGAATACTATTTATGATGAAAAAAATGTATTGTTTCCACAATAGCTTCTTATACTACATTTACTGAAGTATCCAAGAATTCAAATTAATATTGTTGAAATCAGTTTAGTACTTAGCGAATCGGTGTTTACGATTCGAGACCAAACCGTTTCTATACGCTCCAAATACTCGAAATATCAGGAATACTTTACAAAGTAAACATGACAAAACTATATGCTTCCAAATAGAAATACCAAATGCTCTAAAACATAAACATAAAAACAACGATATTGAAGAAATAAAAGTTGAAACAATTTCTCTTCATCTTTCCGATGTTAAAAAACAAATGTTTTCTGAAGTAAAACATGTTATTTTGTTTGTTAAGAGAAAAATCTTGGAGAGAAAACATGTGCTAACGAGCATGAGTCGCAATAAAGCCGGTTATACAAGTGCGACAATGGAAGGACGCAACAGAGTCCTTACGTGGTGAGGTGTCGCGTTACGTGGGCGTAAGGCTGGGACACATCAGCGAACATCGACGGGTTCACTGTGATTTATGAATGGAGGAAATAATGGGTGTTTTGTGAATATTTATTGAATGAGACAGAAAATGTGTTCGGTGTATTTGCTTTAGCTGCTCCCATTCCTGAAATGTTTGATGATAACATTATTTGAATTATTGAAACGTATAATAAACTTTTCTCGTATAAATCTGACACATAGATTCGTTTTCAGCGACCGCCTAGTCGTTTTGTAGCACACGCCACGTGTGACTTTAAAATCTAATTACTTTTCCTGTTCCACAGCGCCAAATATGATCAAAATGCTATTTAAAACCAAATAAAACAATCTCAACCAAATAAAACGAAACATTCCCAAAGATAAATCCAAAGACATGTTTTAAAAAAGTGCTAAATTAGAAAGATACTGAAAAAGTTCAAGATGCGTCGCGACTGCCTCAAGTTGAGACTCAGTGATCCCAGTCCTGGGTCCCTCTCGTTTCACGCTTCGGACTCGGAGGAAGAGAGTTCGGATAGAGGCAGTAGGAGTTCCAGGAGTGGGATGGAAGAACCACATGTGTTACCTATTACTGTCACAGCTGCTCAGGTAATTTTTCATGACTAATGTATAAAGAATGATTATTTGAAAATGTGTCGAAACAAATATTGTCTTCTGTTGTAGGCAGTTGTACGGTGATTGATTTACAATGTTATTCGTCAGGATATATTGTGGTCCTTCGAGCCGGATGTTATTTTAAATATTTGAAAAATTGTACGTCTTACAGTCGATCAACACCCGGAGAGGTAGTTTAATAAACTATGCCAGTTTGTATCAGAACATAAAGGAGAATATTACTTACTGTACGAGTAGTGTTGTGTTAAACCTCATTACATTAACCTTTTTGTTACCCATAACCCAATTGAAAGCTGTTGATTTTTATTATGAGTTTCATTTTATTGTTACTACCATCATATTTTATTCAACATAAAATCTTGATCGTCAGTCCAACACTTTAGCCTTTAGCTATTAACGCCCTCAGTAACTGTTACAATATTAACCTTTTCACTAAGTAAACGATATTTTCTTTCGCCCCTAATCAGTGAGGAAGCAATTAAGCTACCGTGGGGCAAACAGTTTTAACAAAATATACTTTTAGCTTTTATAGGGTTCCGTAGCAAAATATCAAACTATGATATTTTAATTTAATTTTTTCACTTTAAATGTAATGTTCCCACTGTTGGGATCCAGACTTTGAATTTTTGAATTAATCTAATTCTTCACTTACAGTTACATTTGCACTTTTGACGCCGCAATTAAGATTGTGTTTACCTACTTTTGGTGACATAGTATAGTCACCTCATACCATTTAATCATAGATCCTAATGTAGTGTAGACGAATACAACCTTATTAGACGCTGTTGATTCAAAATGGCTATAGTACTGGCCTGTTGGTCTAGTGGTTAGTGACCCTAACTGCTATGCCGGAGGTCGTGGGTTCGATTCCCACCCAGGACAAATGTTTGTGTGATGAGCACGATCATTTGTTCTGTGTCTGGGTGTAATTTATCTATAATATGTATGTATTTAGAAATATATAAGTATGTTTATCAGTTGTCTAGTACCCATAACACAAGCTCTGCTTAGCTTGGGACTAGATGGCGTTGTGTGATAGTTGTGGAATATTATTATTATTATTATTAGTAACTGCATTGTTTTTTTATTCAATCTTACTCCATAAACGAATTCTAGTATTCAAATAATGATCACTACGGAATCAAACCTTTCTCGAGCCAACGCAGACTTAACCATTTTTGATAATCAAAAAACAAATATTTTCACGTTAAAAACCCGGGTAAAATTAAAGAATAACAAAATGCAGGGTTCGCGTTCTGAGTAGGTACATTTGTTTGAGAAAAGGTTGGGGGAAGTGGTAATATCAGAGTGGGCGGAAAAGGTATTGCGTGATTTATCCATAGGTACCTACTATAGGTAGCTGTTATCGTTAGAGTGACGAGAAAAATGGGAAAAGGTGAAGGTGAAATATTTTTGGTTGAGAATGGTCGTTGTGATAAGGAATGGCTTGATATTGCCTGTTTACTAATTGTTTTTATTTTTGTATGAATGATTTATTAAAGTGATAGAGTAAAGGAGCTCGTGGCTATATTAATAGCCGCTCGGATCAATCTTTGGGTTAAGCTGCGTATCAAAAGATTTTTTGTAAATCGCAAAATACCACTAATTTCGCACTATTCGGCGGCAGCGAAAGACGTAACAACCGCTTTGTAGTGCAAGCTGATTAGAACTTTATTCTAACAGTACTTCAAATGAAGTTTGAACCACCACAAATAGAGTTGCTAATTTGAGGTAGTATATGCCTTTAAGATAAATTTTGTTACGAATTAAATATAGTGTAACTGAATTTCAGAACACATATATTTATATATATTATATTTAAAATTCTCATACCAATCCATTTTCCATTTTCTCAACACGCGAGCCTCCAAACCGGGAAATGAAGACCGCGTACCCCAAAATATTTCCATATAGAAATACGATGTTCAATCATTTTCTGTCGTTTTTATGTTCGCCATAAATTCCTTCCGCACCCGTCTTTACTCTTTAGTGATCGATCACACGAAGCCTTTAGTATTTGTATCCGATGCTTATTGATTGGTGTTCGACTTTGGCAGTTCAGGACTTAGTCCGAAGTTGTTTTATTGAGATGAAACGGTTTTTCGAGAAGAACTCTTTAGGTTTCATTTTCTACAACATTAATAAAAGTATCTTGTGTTTAAATCGGCAAAATGTGACAGATCGCATGTTACAGTGTACTATATTTTATTTTGCTGTATTTTGAAATATAGCGGCAAAATATATTTTTGACAGGTGACTGGTAGGTCAAATATCGGCATCATTTGCCTTTCTGCTTTCCCTACTATGTTGGCGCCTTCTACCAGTCTAACCGGCCTACTGACTTCCTACTGGTAACTCAAAATATCAACGTAAGATATTGAGATTGAAAGCCGATTTCAGTGCAAAAATTGAAAAGGTCTTCAATGTAAGAACTTACCAATCCGTCATTCATCTTTTGAAACACCCACGGAGTTATATTAGACTACCTACACTATACTGAGATATAAGTACCTACAAACTTTTAATTTAAAAACCTTTCAGTGATTAGAAAATAAAATATGAGAGCACTTTTCTAATAAAAAACTACCCACGAACTCTTTGCGTTTCATATCGAAGTCTTTTTCTTCCTACTCATTTTAAATAAAAATATAAAATGCAAAGCAAACGGGAATTTCTCATTCGATGAAATCAATTTGCATCTAGAAACTTGTTGGAGAAATCTTAGAATCTGATTACTTCGTTGAAATGAAAAAACTCCTCGTATTTTAAAGTTTGTTGAAAACTGTCGTGGACTTTTTTTCTTTCCTTTGAACGATTTTTATTTTATTCTTTATTGTATTGAAGGTACTTATGTGTTAGCTAAGTCCCTTGAGGGGGAGGAGAACTAAACCATACGGCTTATTAAAAGAATTTTAAAGTAGTCTTGAAGTGAGTACCTACTTGTGCTTTAATTTAAGCAGTAGCACAGAATACATAATAGTACTACGTACAGAAGGGACACTCCCTTCCCCGCGTTCATATTAAATACCGCATCTCACCCCGCACTTCGAGGTAGTCGTCGTCGACACTTGAGCAATGGCTCGCGCTCGTATTAGTCGTCGTTTGGTTTTCGCGACGCAGACCGTTGCACTTTCCGCGCCATTTTTCAGGCTACGACAACCCTACTAAAGTTTACGCACACATTTGCACGTGCACGTCGTGCACAAACGTTATTTGTTTATGTAGTAGTAATAGGTAATTATTTTGCGGGCGTTGTATGGAGTGTCCGAGGTGTGGCAGTAGGTACCTGTAGTAGGACGGTATACACCGAACCCAAATAAATTGGGATAAGGGCAGAAGAATGTTGATGATGATGATAATGAGTGAGACGGTATCTCATGACTTGCAGACAAATCGCTTTACTATATACCTACGCAGGTCCTGTATTATGATACGCGTGAGATATTATATTTAGCGACAGGTAGTATAATTATATGGGTAGCGATTGCAACAGTTTACAAAAATGCGAGCTATTGGTACAAGTTTACATTCAATAGGGTAGTTGACAATAAAAATCTAATTAGTCCGTCAGATAGATTTCCAAAAAATATTGTACACGTATTTTTTCTTTTTTCACGTAAACAAAAATTGAAGACGATACAGTGCTTCGAAAACTCATGTGACGTCACATCGCACTACATATATTTTACCACGTAGTACTGATCTTTGACGCGTTTTATCTTCGTCAATTTTCATTCATTTGATAAAACAAAAAACACGTATCCAGTATTTTTTGATAATCTAACTAACGGACTAAACAGAATCATATTTTTTTTAGTCAGGACACATCCCTATTGTTGTGCCAAATAAAACGATTCTACAATGACACATTTTGCTTCCAAAGCCTCTTGTTTTTCAACAATAACTTTAAACAGAATTAACAAGAGCTGTTTGGTAGCTTATTATGTGAATCTAATACGTATTGAATTTTCTTTACCGTTATCGCTAAAACAATGTCCTTGACCTATTCGTATTTGATAATGAAAGGTCACATAGAACATTTATAGGTTTCAAAAGGATAGGTTTCCTCGTTCCGTTTGTGTTTAATGAACGGTAAGCGTACCTATTTATAGAAAACCATAGAGAATTATTGAGATTTTCAGAAGATTCCACATTTCACCGGCATCTTAACGCAATACATAAAAGATCTATGAATTAAAATTACTAGACCCTTTCTTTGTTTTCTTTTTTTAAAACAGCCAACAACAGCAACTCCTGTATCGTGGGTACATTTATAAACATTTAAAATTACATACTCAAACAGTCAGACCCGCAACATACGGGCAATACAAATTAATACTTCTTACGTGCGGAAACCGAATCAATTGACGAGCAGCACAGCAGCTAATTGCTCAGCCACTGCACTGCACCAACAGTCTCCGTCTTTACATGTCCATATAAGATGGTGCCCACGAAACTATGTCTTATCAATAAGTATAATGCGGTTTTAATTCTAAATCTAAATTACGTTAGGCAGACCTTGTCAGCCTGGACATGCTCACGCAATGTGAATTGTACCTTCATTCTATTACGCTGTCAGCTGTCAACTGTCAGACTGTCTTGGTACTGTCAAACTGTCCGTCTGTTGAGAATTCATTATTTTTAATGACAATCAATTAAGCTTGCCTACTGACTCTGCTAAGGGCATAATAATGATTTGTAGGATGAATTGTTTTAGCACGCGTCTTAGCTCGTATGAAGGTCGAAAATTTTCTCACGGGTATAAAAAATCCTATGTCCTAACTCCAGTGTCACAATTTCATTAAAATGATAACTTCCGCTCAAAGTTTCAGTCTACGATATTAATACGGATAGAATAACCGCTCGTGTCTCTCTTCAGGTTCGGCCATGTTTATCTAGGTTGGTTAATACATGGGTGACCACCCGGTTACATACCAAGTTTCATCCGTGTCTCGGAAAGCACGTTAATTCATTGGTCCTGGCTGTCATTTGTTGAGCTTTAAGAGTCGTTACAATAATATTATAGATCTACACTAATATTATAGAGAGGAAAGATTTGTACCTATTTTTGTATGTTTGTATGTTTGTAATGAATAGGCTCAAAAAGTACTGGGCCGATTTCAAAAATTCTTTCACCCTTGGAAAGCTACATTCACCCTGAGTAACATAGGCTACTTTTTATCCCTGTATTCCCACGGGAACGGGATCTACGCGGGTGAAACCGCGGGACGTCCGCTAGTCTATTATAAGATAGTACTAACTGAGTTGTGAATGTCAGGTAAACAGAAGCTCCTAGAAAAATACAGGTATTGCTGCATCTGGTTAGGTTAGAAGCCGACGTCATGTTAGGAATAGGCTAGGAAACGAAACGAAATAAAAGGTGCGGATCTAAAAGAATTGGGTCACACAAATTTTTCAAGGGTTTCGTTATTTTGTAGGTACAGTCACCTGCAAAATTGCATGGATTCTTTTAGGTGATATGGATGGTGATAAGGATGTATGGATGGTGAGGGAGAGGAAGACCAAAGAAAAGATGGATGGAGTGTGTGAGGAGTGATATGAAGGAAAAAGGAATAAATGATAACGTGACGACTAACAGGGCAGAATGGAAGGAAAAAACGTGTTGCGCCGACCCCAAATGACATGGGATAAGGGCAGGAAGATGATGATGATGAAGTAACTCAACCTCAACAATAAAATTATTCTTATTCTTATTCAACCATATTTGTCTTGCTGAAACTTTGTTAGATATAAAACGGACGTCCAGCACTGAAAGTCAAAGTTTTGTAAATCAGATATTCTGTGCTTGAAACTGGTCATAAGTTTCGCTATCTCAAAACTTCATTTGTTTTAAAAAAAATCACTTTAAAAAATAAAGTTTATCATTTGTTTAACGTGATATAACATCACACCTGCAATCCCTAAACGGTACGGCAGATGTGCTTTTTTTTGTTCGAAAGAGATACCGCGGCCTCGACGCAAAGGGCTAAGAAGGAACATGGCTGGTTTTTAGTCAGTAGAAGTCTGACACTCCCTACCGCTCTGCCCAGAGAAGAAATCAGTCATTTGACGATTTCCCACCCTCCAAAAATAATAAAAGACGTGCTCTAGGCACACCTACATTTTGCCGGTTGTGTTAATTCGATGTTCCTAATATGGTGCATAGCTGCATAGCAAGGTTATTATTGCAATGAACTATTGCCCTTCTTCTTTTTTATCTTCTTCAACTTTTGGCGACCCAATGCTGAATGAAGGTTTGTTCCAATCCCGGCGGGGCTGCGGGTTGTTCGAAAGAGATACCGCGGCCTCGGCACAAGGGCTAAGAAGGAACATGGGTGTTTTTTAGTCAGTAGAAGTCTTACACTCCATTCCGCTCTGCTCAGATGATGAAATGATTTTCCACAACGGGGGTTGTTAAAATTAAAAAAGGTTTGCCCTAATTCTCTTTAATGGGTTTTTATGTCAACGGTACTAAGAAGAACGTGCTTTTAGAAGTAGGAACTAAAATATAAGAACCTTCGATCAATAATGTACTAGATTCCCGATAAGCGCTTCAAAAACGGCCCGAAACTTAAGACCACAAAAGTATTTGTGGTCTTATTTCAAATTAGTATGGTCCAATCATAGCCAACAGTAAGACGTCAAAATGCCGCAGTATGCGTTCAAAAACTGTGTAAATAACCACCGTAACACCAAGGTTTTGGAAGGAATATCTTTTTTTCGGTAATTTAATATCAGTAAGTGCTTTTTCATAATATTTAAACATAATTAAACTGTAAATATAATTAAATCAGCGAATATTATAATTGTTTGGCCAATGTTTGCTCAACGCACCAACTATTGTGTCATGTTCTTGAACAGGGAACGCTAGTTCCGCAATAGAATAAGCACGACATTGTACACAAAATGCTTTTAACCGTATTGCTTAGAGTTTAAGTTTCATTTTAGATTTAATATTTTTATACTGATGACTTTTTATTTTGGAGCGATATTTAAAATGTTTTGCTTCTAATCTTTCTCCGATGAAAGGGCTTAAATAAATATACTTTACAATGATAATTAAACGTTATGTTTAAGTGTTAAGGTTTATAATCATCTGAAGTTGTTAATAATATCGAATTTTTTCTAAGATGTTATGTAGATGTTTACGTGTGTGCAAACGTGGCCACTTGAGCGACTTAGTTTTGTTCCTGATGCTTAATCTAGTACTATTATTGATCGAAGATAAGAACTAAGGAGTTTCCTGGTCGTATATTACTGAGGGGCAATACCTTTTTGTACGAATTATTCAGTTTGAGGGGAACGTAGCGTCGGGGCTGTGGATATCGAAAGGTTACCGCGGCTCCGACACAAGGGCGAAGAAGGAACATGGGTTTGGTTTTTAGTCAGTAGAAGTCTGACACTCCCCTTCGCTCTGCCCAAGAGCGGGGGGGGGGGGGTTATTCGATAATTTTCCACCCACCAAAAAAAAAAGGGAACGTAGCTTTTATAATAAGTTACCAAAAGAAATAAGAAATTCTTTATCAATGAATACAACATAACAAAACGCCTCTAATCCCCTAAGGGTTAAACCGAAGTGAACCTAAGGTACCTACACCCACTCTTTGCCAGTTTTATATAAATTTCATGTAATAGGGGGTAAGCTTATTGCCATCAACCGGGCACATATGCAGATTACCTGGCTGCTACACAAAATTACTTATGGAAAATCCTAATGACACCTTGTCCGGCCTGGGAATCGAACCCCGGACCTTATACAGCAGTCGCGCTTACGACCATTAGAACAACGAGCAACCCGTTATAAAAAAGCACTCTATTTGTCAAAATTATATCTTCAATCAATAAATGACCAAATCATACTTCACTCACTACCTTTATATACTACCTACAAGCGAGCATTTTAAGACTAGCACCTTAATACATAATCTATTTTAACCCCCAAACCCGATATCTCAAAACCACTTAACCTTGATCCCGATAATTTATAACCCCACGCCGTTTCTGACTTGACATATTTCACACTTAATTTACTCTGTTAGCTGATTCAGCGCTTTTATGTGCTTAGTCACCGCTTCACGGTAATTTTTTACAGAAAAGTAAAATTATATGGGTATAGATTTCATTTGAGTATGGTTTCGGGATGAAAATTCACGTATTCTATTCTATTCCTTTTGACCGAGGAGAGTCCTTGGGAATGTCACACTCTTAGGGATTATAACCCATCCGTGGCCCTTATTTTTTATTTTATTTATTAAGGACATAAAAACAGTTACATGTTAAGTTTTACAATATTATGATTCGTTACACAAATAGGTAAACATATAACCCACACCATTGTCCACGGATTAATAAATGAACAAGTAAGTAACGGAAATGTATTTACCATAATATCTTGATAGGTTTAAATGAATTAATCGAATATAATTTAAGATCGCGGTGAAAGAGAACTTATTGCTAAGGTTTTAAATTTAATACTTGAAAGAGAGAATATATCTATGTCGATGAAGTGTGCGTTATAGGCCTCCACAAGTTGATTATATTATAATGCCCTTTGCGTTCCAGGGCCGCAGTGACTCTTTTAATAATAATGTATTTATTGAGAGATAACAATAATCCAGACGTGGTTACTAACAATTGGGACTTATAAACTATGTTAGTAAGCAAAAATCACAAAATAAAACATTACAAAATTCAAAATGAATTAAAATAAAATTGTAACATTAGTCTGCAGGTGAACCTTAAAGCAGTGATTCACGTACTGACAGTTGTAACATTCAGTAAGCGTTCAGTATACTATTGTGGCTGCCCCACATCCTACGCACCAGGGATGTGCACCGCTTGTGCATGATTGTGTGGAAGCAATCCACACGAGCCTCGGCAAACATCCCTGACGCGCTAGAGAAGCGATGCAGCCTCAAGAACACCCTGAACGCGTTGTTATACTGGACACGTAGGGCTCTGTACTGTTTTTGCGTGTAATCCAACCACAGACTGCCAGTACAAAAGGACGTACAGAATGCCCTAAATAGGGCTATTTTGGCGTCCCTCGAGCACCGAGAAAATCTGCGGCCTGTGGGCGATCATATTCGCACGAACAGACCGCGCCTTTTTTTTTTTTTTGGTCGGTGGAAAATCATCAAATGACCCCCCCCCCCCCCCCCCCGCTCTTGGGCAGAGCGAAGGGGAGTGTCAGACTTCTACTGACTAAAAACCGAACCCATGTTCCTTCTTTGCCCTTGCGTCGAGGCCACGTCATCTAGTACAAAAAGCCGCGGCCTACGTTCCCTTTCGATGTCATCATTTTTCAGATCAGCTAACCTGGCATGCACTGACTTTAGTGGGACCCTCTTACCAACGAGAATCCTACGCTGCTGACAAAAGCTTTGCTCATTTTCTCTAAAATTTTACTAATATTAATAGTTTTTACTCAGAAACTTTGTGTAAAAGTGGTTAAAACTGGCATCACTTTTTATACACATAGATTAGACGTAAATACATAATATTCTAAACCTCTTACAGCGTCCCCTTAACAGCTTTGCAATGTACTAAAGCAATGTTCGTCGTGTCTTGTGATACAAACTAAACAACGTGACCATTACAAGACGATCGGATTACGCGTCCAGGCGTGAAAGCCAGATTAATTCACTTTCACACATTAGCGAGGATCTCTCTATTGCTTAATACGATTAACCATGGGTGGTAAACTAAGATTTTCGGTGGGATTAGACAATCAATCCGTTTGTTTCTTTAGTTTTGAAAGTCATGTGATGCAACCATAACGTTTATCTATACCTACTTCTATACTATATAATAATAATAATAATATTATAAAGAGGTAAAGTTTGTGTGTTTGTATATTTGTTAAATTGTAAGGGGTAATCTCGGGATCTACTGAACCGATTTAAAAAATTCTTTCTCCAATAGAAAGCCACATTATTGCTGAGTGTCATAGGCTACTTTTTATCCCTGTATTCCCACGGGAACGGGATCTACGCGGGTGAAACCGCGGGACGTCCGCTAGTTCGTCTATAATACACAGGTTTACATTTTATATTTGACTACAAATACAAATGCATTAAAAAATAGTAGCCCACCGGTATAAGTAACAGGGTCCAAGCTACAGCGGTCAGAGCTCTACGTAGAGAGAGGAACCTCCTAACAATGCGCGCGTGTCAAGAAGTGCAGTTATATGAATAAGGCTCCTGATCCAACTGCCTTACGAGTGCCTCCTCAAGTTTTGGTCAAGGGTCTTTGATTTCGTTATAACCAAGTTATAATTTGGTCGTCATCAATAAAAAAGTTATACCACTGCTAAGATGACTCCTCTTTTTATGACCATCCATTACAGACCTACTAAGTTTCCTCTGTGCCTCGGAAAGCAAGTTTAGTCGTATGTCCCAGCTAGCATTGGTTGATTCTATCTTTGTCAGTCGTTTCGGGTAGTCAGTGGCCAGTCTTACTAATCATGAAAAATTAATGATTTCAGATGAGTACTCAAGAACCTGCGCTATACTAACAACCATATGCTATATAGAATTCGTTTTCTCTAGCGTATTACTAGACCACTATTAAATTACATATTTGACGACACATCCACTAGTACAGAAACCCCTTAAGAACCAATGTTTGGGTAGTAGCCATATTTGTTTAGTCTACTTATTCGCGAATATGAAGGCTCTGTGAAGGTAATATCCATACACTAGGGACCACATACCCGAATATTTTCTTTATTTTACGAAGCATACACGAAGTATTTGGTGGATAAAATATGGCATAATATTCATTAATTTGTAGCTGTTATTAAAATTAAAGAGTCCCGTACGGTATAAAGGTAGCACATATATTATGTTTTAAACTGCTCGCTGACTACGGTGTCGGTCTAGAACAGTTTTTTTTTTTTGAAATTTTAGCCTGCCTTTCACCAGGAAGTAGAAGAAAGATCTTTGTGGCAAAAATAAATTGATAAAAGAAAAGAGCCTGTTCTCAGAGTAATACTGCCAGTGGACTTATTCACTGGCCTTTCTTAACACCATATTTATATTATAGCAAGTCTTGGGATGTCCTTTCGTTTGTAATAGAAAGTAATTTTCAAGGTTTTCACGATTCTAAACACCAGTAACAACATAACTAACCTACTCTTAAACCTTTTTAGCGTTCCAAACCTAAGTGTTACATAACTTTCAACAACATACACGAAGTCTCATAATTGTTTCAGGCATGTGTTGAATGTTCTGTACGAAGGGTCTTTCATAATTAAATATGTAGGCACTCCAGTTAATGATACCGTTTTGGACGCTCTCCTTTATGCGTGCTGACCAAATTGTGGTGGAAAATTGATCGTGTTTTTTGAATTGGGAGCTCTAAAACTGAAGGGTTATGTGCTTTTTTGTGAAGGGTACGGGTATTCAATATCAAAGGCAAATGTGCTATTTACTCCTAGTATGATTGCAAGATTTTCAGCACGGTGTAAGTATTATAAAAAAAAGCTGTAGTACTTGCTGCTGGCTTTTTAAACTTTTGAAACACTTCAGTTGTAAAAAAAATCTTTTAATTTGCTAATCTTTTATAGAGACTTGTTAGTTGCCTCTTAGCAGCTCCGAAGTCTAGATTTGTGGCCCGGTTAATGGCAATGGGCTTGTCCACTATTGCATGGGGACTATAACATAAGTGGCGAAATGTGTACCTACCTCTGCCTAAACCTTCGAAGATTACAGACGTGATATTATTGTTATGTGTTGCTCTTAGTTTCACTTTCATAAATTACCATTTAACATTTTAAAACACAGACGAGAGACAAGGGTAGGTCAAGGTTAACCAATTTAAATATAATGGCCAAAACATCCATTTTCATTAATCAATATTGCTACTATCTTGGCAGTTGTGCTAATGTTCGACATGTAATTTTTACATTGCTAGTTTAGACTATGAGTTATGGCTGAATGACGTCAGGATTGAAAGCGGTCCTTGGCATTCGGCTCAATTTTATTTACCGATGAAATGCAGACTTCTTCTTTTTCTTTCGTATCGATGCTACATCATCATCATCATCATTTCAGCCGAAAGACGTCCAATACTGGACATATGCCTCTCCCAAGCGTCTCCACATGGACCGGTCCCGTGAGTCACGCATTCAGTGGATCCCCGCAACCTTCACGAGGTGATTGGTCTACCTTGTGGGATTCTTGGAGACGGCACGGTTGGTGCAGTGGCTTAACGATTAGTCTGCTGCGCTGCGTGTCGCGGGTTCGATCCCCGCACGGAACAAATATTTGTATGGCCTACAGATAGTTGTTTCGGGTCTGGGTATTTGTCTATGTGAGTTTAAATGTTTGTGAACGCACCCACGATAAGGAGAAATACCTAGTGTGGGGCAAAAAAAAAAAAACAATCGATGCCGATGGTACGGCAGTTAAAACTCCGTATCGAGTCTCAAATAAACAATAGACTTTTGTGAAGTCACCATCAAATATTGCAAAGCTGTTTTGTAATCGCAACTTCATAAACATTACATTTAACGCCTGTTATCATGAAGGGTTAAGTAGAGATGTCCTAGTACACCCACATTTTGCCATTTATGTTTAAGTCCCATGTAGAGGGCGAGTCTATTGCCACTGTTTCAAAACCTAAGAAAACTATCACTAGAAATAGCAGAGACAAGGTTCCCGACTCCACCCTGCGACTTATGTGGACGAACCACCTACCATCAACCCCGCCAAATGTAACCTCGGCAAGTCAGAAGCCCAGTTCCTAGGATACACCGTGTCAAAAGAAGGCATCCAACCTCCGCAATATAAAATTCAAACAATCACCAATTTCCCACAACCAACCACAATAGAAGATTTACGAAGATTTCTCGGTATGATCAATTTCTATCGCGATCACATACCTAACGCCGCAGCCCTACAAACTCATTCTACAATCAACGAGAGTATTCTTCTAACCTTCTGATACCCTACGAGTCTTCCCAAAACCACTAACCGGGGACTTATACAGACTCCGTGGTTGCTACTTAAGAATTCCTTGTAATGTTTGCGTATTGATTTGTTCACTCGTTTATATGCAGAGACGCCAGCAGCTGTACTTTTCTCAAACATGCTTGGAAATTTGAGCATTATTTTGACAACCTTCTTCGAGATAAATCGAAATTGCTGTACTGGCCAGATACATGCGACCAGCGGCCGGCAAAAGTTGTATGAAAATCCATATCTGTCGTGTTTAGCGGCCAAATAAATTACATACTAAACTCATATCTGTCGTGTTATTTAAAAATGGAACGATCTTTTACTCTCAACCATAGCAACCAAGGAGGTGACTTATTAAAGGTTTTATTTAAATTTCGAATTGGCTGAACTCTTCAACGCGTGAAAAATTATTGTTGTATGTGATTTTGAAAAGTAAATTGTATTTTAATTTCCTCGCATTATTTGAGAAAAGTACTATACAAGCCTTGTCCACAACTAGGCATTGATGGACTTACGTATGTGTGCCTCGGCTTCGCCTCGGCCCACATTTACGCGTTCGTCCATCAATGCCTCTGTTGCTGGCCGCTGCAGTAATGTACTATAATCACTTACCATGCTTTGTAAAGGTGTATTATCAAGTCAAGAACACGCTATGAGTCCTAATTAGTTACACGTTATTGACACCATCATTCATTCATTGTTTATAAAGACTATAAATGAGTAAGGGCCACAACACACACGCTATTTTTAGCATCAGTGAACGGCGATTTAGTCACTTTTTCGACGCTAGAACATCGATACAGTCGCAAAATCGCTGATCGCCGATGCTAAAAGTTGTGTGTGTTCCCACAGCACACACTCTAGGGCTCGTTTACGGAGACGCGGGGCGTCGCGCGGCGCGTGCAGAAGGCTCGATGCGTGCTTTTTTATTGATTTACTGAGAGGCGGGTCCACCACAACCAACACTTTATTTTAAACTAACGAGCGAAAAACGCTTCTAGAAAAATCGACGTTTGAAATGGTTAACGTTTTCATACAACGCCATATGTTTGAATTAAAAACGCACAACGCGCCGCGCGACGCTCCGCCTGTACGTAAACATGCACTTTGCCATGCTCATTAGTAATAGGTCTTTGTTATTTTTCTGCATTTGTGCAATAATATCATCATCATCATCATCCATAGTCACTGTTGGGTCTATACCCAGAATGAAAGGCTTATGCCTTTATTTGCCAGCAGTGTCAAGCTCCACGTTTTTGTGACAGACTCATCCAGTTCTAGTTTAATATTTATTTTTGTTAGAAGACGGTTCTTCCTATAATATTACCTACATACAACGACACATCAAGCTATTTTCCAGAATAACATAGCCTCGCTTTGAACATATTCCCCTAACATTGAGAGATCAGCATTAAACTGGTTTCGTATAGCCTGATTGGTGGTCTAAAGTTTCGATGATCTTTATTGAAGTAATCAAAATGCTTGATTGACACAACTAACACACAACACACTTTGTTAAAAGTGTGTTGTGTGTTAGTTGAAAAATGTTAACTGTAACCAGTTAACATTTTTTGAAGTTGTCTCTTTTTTAACTCTTCTACTATGATGTCTTGTTAAAGGGTAATCGAGAAACTTGCCATGTTTGGGCGTTCAATCAAGTGAACTTGTATTGCTACAATCATTTCGTGATGATCAACTTAACTAAGATTTTGATTGATCTAAACAAGATATCGTCAATCAAGGTAAAAAGTCACTTGATTGAATTGCATTTTTTTCAGTGTAAGTCTATAACCACCCACGAGTTTGAAAGGGTTGTTACTGAACATACTGTTTGCCTTGATAGGAAACAAAGGAGGTATTAGAACAAGGGGAAATAAAAGGGATGTTTTTTTTTACAGTTGGGAATTAAAGGCCAGAGACAATAGTCATTATTAGCAATGAGGTCGATATGGAAAGGCTCGAATAGCTATAAACTCATGGGTAATCTGTCCCTAGAGGGTTTTACTGGGACAGTTATGACGGCCGAAAGAGGTTATGTTTAACGAGGGACACTTTTTGGGGTAACTGAAATTGAAGTTCAACGAAATGGTGTCGGTTTTATTAAATACGAAATGTCAGCTAACACATACAAGTATCTAGTACCTACGTTAGATTTCGAACTCAAAACCTGTGTCGAAATCTGCAATAATTCACCACGCGGACCCAGTGCGGGCTGGTTTCCTGGTTTTCGCCATGGTTTCATTCACCTTTTTTGAAAGCAGTACTTATGAAATAAATTATGAAAGTAATGAGTTCGAACTCACCCCTAACAAATTCACACTGGGTCACTGCCATCATCGATCATAATAAACATTTACCAAATCCTACTAATATTATAAACGCGAAAGTTTGTAAGAATGTATGACTATGTATGGATGGATGTTTGTTACTCTTTCACGCAAAAACTAATGAACGGATTTAGATAAAATTTGGTACACAGATAGTTTATAACCTGGATTAACATGTAGGATAGTTTATCCCGATTTTATCTTCCTGTGGCATAATTTTCGAGTTGTAACGGGTGAAACAGCTTTTCTCAAATAAAATTAAAACATTAAAAAAACCATAAAGCCTCAAACAAAACAGCCATAACGCGAACAATAAAGCCTCAACACAAGGTACGTTCACGAAGTATGTCATAACAACGTAATTTACGGCTCGAAGGCTTTCGGTTCAACCTCTTTACCTAAATCTAACCTCGTAAACGGAGTCAACAATACGAGTTCTCAAAACGCTTTGTGGATTTAAAATCTGCGAACATGGGTTCTCTTCTTGTGTGATTAAAGGTACTTTTTGAAGTGTATTTTCGAGTGGAAAAACCTTTATTACAGGTAACTTTGTTAATTGCGGTGTCTGAGTCTGAGGTATGAAAAGTTAAATGGAAATTCTGAGGAACAAAATGTGGGTTACGTGATACTTACGCACCTACATTAATATAACATTTTGTTACGTGGTATTTAATGTAAAAGGCTTCAGACTTAGGCATATTCCAGTGCTTGTTCCATGTTACTTGGGGTCAGCGCAACACATTATTTTCTACCACTCTCCCCAAGTCAATCGTTACGCTATCATTCACTCCTTTTTCCTTCATATCATTCCTCACACAGTCCATCTTTTCTTTAGTCTTCCTTAGTACCAAAAAAGAAATACACACTTTTTTGACGGTCAAAGAAATAGGCTCGTTCTTTTTTTCAAATCGAACTTAAATATTACTAACCTCTGTCAAAATTACGTTTACGATTATTTGTAAAAACGTGATCAGTAAAAGGTATTTCGGAAAGCACAAGTTGTTCAAAGTTGACCCAGTTTTAAGGGTTTCCTTAAAACTGGGTCTACTAGGAAACCCTTCTATTCTAAATAGAATAGAATAGAAGGGTTTCCTACATGAATGATTAAGGAAGTTGCTTTCCAGATACTGTTGAAATTACTTTTTATGGGTTCATAACTTTTGACTTTTCCATGAAAACTGGAAGGAAGGAGGAAAATTCGTTTAGGAAAAAGTTTACGCTCTGTTTGTGTTTATATAGGGCACGGGAAAGTTGTGGTTTTTGTAACTATAGGCATTCTGGCATATGTTTGCAAAACCCACAACAAATTACATTATCATTATGATCACAGCAAACTGAATAAGAGCAGGCGTTTTATCTCTTGTATATTTTGACACAAAAAACTGATTATGAGCTCATATGGATGATATCCTTATACGCTCGTGGTTAATTAATAACAGCTACTTAGATCAATCTTCCAGTCTTACCAACGGGGTAAGACTGGTGAGCTGCATCCGGTTAGACTAGAGGGTGACCCAAACATAGTTGAAAAAGGCTAGGCAGTCGGTGAAGTAATTCAAAATTTTGATTTTAATAGGGTATCGGACTGACTCAAAAAATATGATTCTGTTTAGTCCGTCAGTTAGATTATCGAAAAATATTGGATACGTGTTTTTTGTTTTATCAAATCAATAAAAATTGACGAAGATAAAGCGCGTCAAAGATCATGGAGTGGGGCTTGAAACGTCACTTGAAGGCACAAAATGTACTACCATATGACGTCACGCGAGTTTTCGAAGCACTATATCGTCTTCATTTTTTGTTTACGTGAAAAAAGAAAAAATATGTGGTCAATATTTTTTGGAAATCTATCTGACGGACTAATGTGTGAAATATTTTAATAAAAGACTATACTAAATAAATAAACTAAACTAACCTAAAATCAAAATAACTAATTAGTTTTTTTTTTTGTCCGATCCCCTATTGAAATTCTCACGAGACCAAGGTGATTCCAGTGAAAATAGGAGAGAAATTTTAACTAGAAACGTTCTGGTGCAAGCAGATTGTCATAAAACCAATATTAAGAAAGATAGATCAGAAAATCTTCAAAATACCAACGGGCAAAACAACATGCTTGAAGAAAAACCATAATAATATCTTCCTTCAAAAACTTCCCTTACCATTTAAGACCCCAATACAATTCTAAGACTACCCTCGTTATCATTTCGTTCAGAAACTTTATGATTTATTAAACGAGAGGGTATCGAGTGCCGAACTCGAAGCTCCCAATAATCGATCGAGTACCGAATTGGATGACCGAATCGGGAATGACTAACACGTCCCGAGAGATTTCGGGTTTCCCACCGTTTCTAAGATTGTCCGTTATTCTGCAAAATTGGATATTGGGGATTTTCTCACACCAGAAAGATGTTAGGGGCAGAAATTCTTTCGGTATTTATTGGACATCGATTGCGGGGGTGAATTGGAATGGGGTCAATGGACTGCTTGACATGAATGTTTGGAAATGGAAGCTTTCTCCTAGCTATATTTTGCCTACCTGGATTATTTCATACCATTTCAAGGCAAATTTTCTGAAATTCTTTCAATATCTAGGTTTTCAGGTTTCTAATACTTTTAAATAAATGGCAAATGTATGTGCATTACAGTCCAGCTAATCGAGACGTTAATTTGGGGCCTGTTTTGGATCATTAGAAAAAATGGATTAGGAGCACAATGCCACATTCTCAAAATGACACATTGGAATTTCGAAAAAATGAAAGTGAATTAGTATATTATTATAATTATGAAAGGGACAGAGAATATCAATTTTTGACGATGAAAGTCGTTTTATCTGTCATTATTATGTCATTGTGTTTTTTACGTAGCAATCAACTATGAACACCATAAAATTATAATAATATTATTAAGTTTATTCATTCATTATCTTCACCATCTACCCTCCTTTCAGCCAAGTAGTAACAATGTATGTATTAGAACTTTGTAACAACAGTTGAAAGGGCTATTCAGCCCTTACTTGACTGAACCCTAAACAATAAAATGTACCTATTAAAGGTTCACCTTGACCAACTTTTGTGTTTATCGGTCGGGGCTAAGGGTGTGAATGTATTGTCGAAGCTACTATGTAATATTTAGATGGTTTTATAGATTCCTTGTTATAAAAACAGCTTGTGATAGTCTAGTGTTGTGAAAGTGGAAATCATTTTTTTTTTCCTCTGCTATTATTTTCTGATTAATTTCGTTGCGGGATCCAAGACAGTTAAATCATTTCTCTGGGACTTCGTCGAGCTTCATTGTCTCGGCGCTTTTCTTGTGGTCGCCACTGTTGATTCTGGTTGTGTAATTATATTTATTTTTCTTCAAGCTGGCTACCTCGTTTTTTGTCATCGATCTTCTACATCTGACTGCGAATATGATCAATCTGCACACTTGATCTGAGAATCTGCACATAACTTTCTATGGGGGTGTAGTCTTTGGCAGAATGAAGGCAATATTTATGATGGATTGTGCAGGTTACATCCAAAGTTATTCACTATATGGACCTTGTAGAAACTAGAACAGTTTTTTGTCCGTATAAGCATTTTTGTCATATCTATAACTGAATGCTTAAATTAAAATTATCTCCCTCTCTACATACTCGATGTACATTTTCTTACTTCTCCCTCTCCCTCTCCATTCAAAACTTTACATAAGGTCCCATTAAAATAGGTGGACAAATTTTAACACAGCGTTCTAACCAAACATATCTAAACAAAAAAAAAACATTAAATAAACTGTTTTTTTTTTACTTAAAATAATAATTTATTGCTCTAGAACAAACTCATCCTTTATGAGTAGGTACTTAAATGCGTCTTTCTTATTATTTTTTTTACCTTCGTCCTTATATTGGTGGTCTGAATGATTACTGAAATTTTGTCCACATATTTTAATGGGACCTTATATATAAATCTCATCTTCTCACTACTCATAATTACAACATCATAATTCCAATTTCTGTAAAAACATTCACAGCCACAGAAGAGCAGATCAATATCTGCACTAATTACGTAGTAATTAACTCCAGCTCGTGAACTCACCGCCACTCATTGTGCGCTATACAATTACCTTCTCTGCCGGCCACATCATTAAAAGCAGCATCCACTCTCATTTCATTGCAGGGGTGGGCGAAATCAGTATTTTTTTTTCTATTTACAAACGTTAGATAAAATCATGTTGGTTTTTCCTGACGAGTGCGGTAGAGTCGAAGCTTGTAACGGTAATGCTCCATGTGACAAAATATTGTGCCTTGAATAGTAAAGTTATTACATTTTAATAAATATAAAGCAAAATATTTTTTTACTTGAAAATTATCTCCGTAACTGGAAGATTTTCAGTTACGGTCCAGAACAAAAATAAATCGCAATGACGAATGGGAAAAATGAGTGCACAAACGCGGGATAAAAGTATCCTATTACCTCAGCTATGGACAAACTATGTCAATATTTTTAGCTTTAGCATTAATATAAATTAAAAATAAACAGTATGCATTAAATCCGATTGCACAGGGCGATACTTAGGTACGGATAACCATTTAGAGTGGGACTAAAAGAAACAAGAGAGATTTAGTTCCTATTGATAAAAAATATACTAAAAATCAATAATGTTCAATTTATTTAACAGTCTCGTTGATCTTAAAGTCCTCGGCTCGATTCCTGGGACAGTTTTATTGAGTTTTTTTGTCGGAATTTCTCAGTAGCAGCCACAAAGCAAGTTGATGGTTCTAACTAGCAAAATATGGGTGTACTACAACACCTCTGCCTAACCCTCCAGGGATTACAACCGAGATGTTACATACCAATCAAATTTTAATCAAGCAACCCTGATTCAGTCTGTAACACAATATCGTGGCGAAGTTTCCAGTGGTTACAGTAGCCGACAGTGGGACATAATTAATGGCATATCGATCGGACGGACCGAGGTCAGCGACTGCCCTGATAACGTGTTAATACATCAGTTCTATGATAACAGGGAACAGATGGCGGGTTTGGGAATATTTTTTGGGGATTTGGGATCCTCTAGGTTTGGTAAACATGGTGGATTACTATTTACTATACTAACTTGACTTGATTGACGACCGAGTAGCCAAGTCAGTTGACCCACGGAACAAGACGGTGTGTTTCTATTCCACCTAGCAAATCACATAGGGAAACTCTGATCCCTGAACATTATGATCTGGATACATTCAAATTCGAGTGAACAGTTTCTTCTAAGCAAACGTGCTCCTCCTTCGCAACCAGACGACTAAACGCAAGCCTAATTAGAATGACATAATTAGCGGCTGCATTTTGTGGTTGATGTCTCCCTGGGCAGGAGGAGTCATTAAATTTGATAATTTCCCATCCCAAAAAAATCCCTTGGGTTTAAGATGTGAGTTTTTGTCTGTATTAACCTGTTTTCAAGTTCACCTACCAAAGTCTGGTTATAGTTAACCTTCCAAAAAGCACATAGCTGTGATGACAAAGCTTTTATCCTAGTATCTCTTATTATCTACCATGCCTTTACTCCAAAAAACAACACTTGTACAATAAACAACAAAGACAACACAAAGTAACAAACCACTCGATACACGTAAATTAATATTGCACGACTATAATGCCCTGAGAACTTCGGACAGCCGTTCACCTGTGAGTTACCACGATAAGGCATTAACAATTCACTGATACCAGGATAACATAGTACTATCACAGACCGAAGCTTATTATGTAACACAGAAGATTGCTACAGTGACCTACTTGATTTACTAATGCCCTGGTTCTTAAAAGTTACTGATTGTTAGCATGAAGTGAAATCTAATTATAATTCGTTAGTAGAAATGGTTTCTGTATTATTTATTGGACTTTGTCTGGAGGCATTTGAAGAGGAACTTGTGGCAAAATAATAATACCACCTTTTTTTTTTTTTGGTGGGTGGAAAATCATCGAATAACCCCCCCCCCCCGCTCTTGGGCAGAGCGAAGGGGAGTGTCAGACTTCTACTGACTAAAAACCAAACCCATGTTCCTTCTTCGCCCTTGTGTCGGAGCCGCGTTATCCTTTCGATAATCCACAGCCACGACGGGCGTCGGCCCTTGCGGGCCCCTTCCATGTTGCTGACATCTCTTTGAGGCGCGCGTGGAACACGAACGCGCCGCCGACACGGTCTGTTGTCGTCATGACAACGGCCGGACGGCGAGCTAGCCCGTTACTCACCGTCCAAAGGCCCGCGTCTACGGTGGCCGGAAGTCATTACGTGGCCCCCGACGCCCGGAGCGCCTTCCGCGGCGGCTGGGACGTTTAGAGTCTCCCTCTCTCGTTCCGCCACCTCCTTCGCTAGCATGACTGCTTCGCAGAAGGAGGCGACGGCGTCCCATTCCTCATCGCCCCGGACAAAGGCTTGCACCAGGGCCGGACGCGAGAGGTCGCCGCCGCCGAATAATAATACCCCCTCGAGTCAATCTTCCGGTCAAGATCGGTGTCCACCCATTACATACTAAGTTTAATCCGTACCTCGGAAATCATGTTAAGCTATAACTTTGTTCCCGGCTGCCATTTGTAGATACTTAATAGTCGTTTCTGGTAGTCAGTGAACCTAAAATCTGAAAATCAGTATTACCATAGTCGCTTAGCCTTTTCCCAACTTTGTTGGAGTCGGCTACGAGTCTTACCGGATGCAGCTGAATATATTTTACGTAAAGCTACTGCCTATCTGACCTCCACAATCCAGTTGGTACTCGATAATGCGATAAGGTACTTTTAGTACATTCTCCCTAAATCTAGATTCGACTCCGCCATAAACTACAATTTAATTTTATGATATTCCATTTGTAAGATTGAGATGTTTATGTTTGCTTTTATGATCTCCATATTCCATGTGAGTTTAAACTGCAAATAAAGCGGGTATTATCATTGCAATTTGGCTAAATCGCCACATTTTGCTATCACTACTAACTTCATAAAACCGGATACTCAACGAAGTTCTATTTCGAAATTCCCAATGATATTTTCCTCATCCATACTTCGACACCACTGCTGGTATTTGCATCACCTAATTTCACTTCAGGGATCAACAGGAAAAACTATTAATATCACTTGGAATTTTGCAACGTTCAAAAATATCTAAATGTTTTTACATCATTGACACCAGATGCATCAATCTATACGGTTCTGTTGTCAGCACCTATCTACATAAGAGCTTATACCTCAAACGCGAGTTTTATAATGCGTCAAAGTATATGATTCACTGCAGTAATCAAAATCAGAAAAATATATGACATTCTTCAGGATATAAATGCTAGTGACATAGTGTTGCGAAAACATAATACAAAACTTTGCTCGATAGAAAAAAATCTCAAAGATACCTCTAAAAATTTATTTTAACGAGTAAAAACCATACTCAAATACATGTCATTGTTCTGATTTCTTTGCCAAATTATTTTACAAGCAACATACTAAAATCATAGTGTTTTACTTTTTTAGTCCAATCAATAGTTTTTTTCGTAAATCGCAAAATACCACTAATTTCGCACTATTCGACCGCAGCGAAAGACGTAACAACCGCTTTCTATTGCAAGCTGATTAGAACTTTATTCTAACAGTATTTCAAGCGAAGTTTGAACCACCACAAATAGGGTTGCTAATCTAAGTCATAGAGTAGATACGCTCTTAACAAAAATCATAAGTTAATTCGTAAGAACGATGTAAAAGGATGTAGAACTTATGTAGAAGCATGAAATTTTGCATAAGTATTTCGTCATAAAATAATATCACGCCCATAATCCCCGAAAGGTCATGCAGAGATGTAAATATTAGTACACTCACATTTCGACACAAATGTTTAAGTCCCATCTCGTCTTTCGACCTACATACTTGAAAAAACCGTCAAAGATCACAAACGAGAGGTCCCAGTGAACAGTGATCAATAGTATCTTATTAGTGATAGTGATGGTATTTTATTTTTTATTTTTTTGGAGGGTGGGAATTCATCAAAATTAAATGACTCCTCTCGCTCTGGGCAGAGCGGTAGAGAGTGTCAGACTTCTACTGACGAAAAATCACCATTGTTCCGTCTTAGCCCTTTGTGTCAAGGCCGCGGTATCTCTTTCGAACAACCCACAGCCCCGACGGGAGTGATAGTATTCTTATACATTATTATCATCCTTCTGCCCGTATTCAAATTGATTGAGGTCGGCGTAGCATGTCATACTCGTCATCTCGTCATCTTGCCATATCATTCTTCACACAGTCCCCCATCCATTGTTTCTTTGGTTTTACATCTAAATCCTTCTTCAGCAAAAACGATAGGTACACTACTACACTTACCTATCATCATCATCATCATCATCATCAGCCTATAATGTTCCCACTGCAGGGACTCAGGCCTCCTCACTAGGAGAGGGATGGGCTATATAATCCACCACGCGGGCCCAGTGAGGATTGGCAGATGTCACATGTCTTCGAATTTTTTGGTTCTAAGACATGCCGGTTTCCTCACGATGTTTTCCTTCATCGTTTTTTAGAGCAGTGGTGATGAAATAAATTACACAAAGTAATTACCTATATTTAAAACAATCTTTATTTCAAAATCCACTAATCGTTAGTCTAGATTTAAAATACAAAATTGAGTCACAGAAAGTTTTTAAACTCTGAATTTAGCGTCAACAGTTTAATTTTAGACATTGCAAGAATACGTATCATAATAACGTAATGATATCTTTTGATCACTCTGAAAGTGAGTCACAATGTTCACTTTAGTCGAACGTATGCGTTTAAGTAATCATTTGTACGTAGTTCTGTTGATGTTTTGATCAGGAACACGTTTGGGGCTATCGGTTTGAACACGTGGTTGGTTAGGTTTCATGACTCTCAGTACACTTTTATTACATAGTGCGATTGCAGCGGACACATGCAAGCTTTGACTGAGTCTTAGACTTTTCAGCGATATTCATGGACATGATACCAATTTTGATGGGTTTTCTGAAACCTTCAATGATCGTACACGTAAACTTAATAACCGGTTGACTCTCTGTTTTTCTTTTTTCTTTGGGGTGGGCGGAAAATCATCAAATGAATCCTCCCGCTCTGCCCAGAGTGGAAGGGAGTGTCAGACTTCTACTGCCTAAGAAGCACCGATGTTCCTTTTTAGCTGTTTGCGTCGAGGCCACGGTCTCCTTCGAAAAATCCGCAGCCTCGGCAGGGTCTCATGATCATGCTCGTGAATTTACTAACCGGTTGACAAGACTCTCTTGGTTTCAAATGAAGAAACAACTAGAACAGTTGTGTTTTTGTTTGTATCAATTAAAACTTTGTAAAGTCGACTTACTGTCACAGTTATTACGGTGCAAGTTGGAGCCAGATTGCAAAAGTATATCCGTGCACATTTGAAGTTAGTCGACTCAGCGCTTTGAGATACCAGTGGGTGCTGCCAATTCAGTTGCCTTAAACCCCAAACATGTTTAATAGATAAAGTTTTTTGATGATGAGTAAATGAGGTGGTTTAATGATAACAGTCACTTGGTTCGAACTTCAAATTTGACGATAAGGAGGGCAAGGAGTATCGTATTGCAAAGTACTAACCGGGTTTTGGTGGAGGTCAGAAAGACGGTCGCTCCACGTAATAATAGGTAATACTCATATTTATTTATTTATTTAAACTTCATGTACAAGAGTGAGGTAATACTCATTTATTTAAACTTCATGTACAAGAGTGGTACATAGGCGGACTTAATGCCACAAGGCATTCCCTACCAGTCAACCTTAGGGTCAAATAGGACAGTATTGTTTGTGGTAGAGTACAAAAAATAAATAAATAAGGATAATACCATTTTGCAAACATAATACATATTATTATATCGGTGCATACCAATACACATATATATAGATATAATTAAATAATCTAATAGATCATATTTAACATTTACATACAAACAGACTAAAACACGAAAACCTCATAACAATTACCAACGAATACCTATGATATTCAGGTGGATCCAGCTAAACTGGAAGCCATCCCCAACATTGTTAGGAGGAGAGTCGGCAGATGACGGTGACGATGAGTAGGTAAATTATTTTATTTATTTAATCTTCATGCACAAAAGTGGTACATAGGTGTATTGAATGCCACAAGGGATTTTCTATCAGTCACCGGTCAAATTCATTCTAGTAGAGTACAAAAATGAATAAATTAGGAGAATATTGTAAAAGATATTGAGACTAAATCAAGTAGAATATGCACCCACCGCTACAGCCCCTTCACATTCACCTGTGTGCGTGTGTGTGTGTATGGACTAGTCCACTGTTTGATATAAAGGGTGTAAAAGTACCCTTATCGAAGCTGAAAGGCACTTTTTCGTACCACTTGCTCAAAAAAGTAACATTCTATACCACAAAAAGCGAACATAACAATAGTCATTTTTAATCTGTTAAAAACAGGGAAAGAAAATTGTACTGAATTTCATTCATCGTAAGGGGAGAATGTGATTTGGAAAAAGAAAATTGTAGGTACTGAATTTCAGGAAATGTGATTTCTATCAATAATTGGACCAATGTTTCGAATGTTAACTTTTACTTTTAATTGTCATTATCTATATCTATATCTATATCTATCTATTCTATATCTATATATATATACTTATGATAAATCTGTAGAGAGGTCAATTCTGTACATGATGTAAATTTTCAAAATAACTATCAGGGGGTAATTAGTGATCGATACTGATGCCAAAAATGCAATCAGTAAAATTTTGGTCTGTCTGTCTGTCTGTATGTTCCTTATTGAAACAAAAACTACTCGACGGATTTTAACGAAACTTGTTACAATTATTTTTCATACGCCTGGGGAGGTTATAGTATACTTCTCATCACGCTACAATCAATAGGAGCAGAGCAGTGAAGGGAAATGTTGGGAAAACGGGAGAAGTTGCTCCATTTTTTAAGCTTCCGTCGCGTGTGCAGCCTTAATGGTTAAAGCTACATAGAAATTATTTATGACGGAAATGTTCTACATAAAATTATCTAAAAAATTTCCCACAACAGCATATTATGTCTATCTTTTATGGTTGACTCACAATAACACGTGTAACTCCCGATAGCAGAGGGAGAAAGGGCAGACTTTTCGTGTTGCTGGAGTAGATCTCGGTGTCAGTTGTGTCTCGCATGGTCAGTTATATGTCGCTCTTTCCCGGGTTAGCAGTTCTAGAAATCTTTATGTTCACGTGCCGGACGGGTCAACTATCAACATAGTTTACCCGGAAGCTTTGCGCTGAAGTATTTTCGTTCTATAGGTACTTAAGCCTCATGTGAAAGTGATCTAAACAATATTACCAATACATTAACATAATAACATACAAGGAGTTACACGCTGACGAAGTCGCGGGCACAGCTATTAATAATAATATTCTGCGGTTCCTTAATGCGATATTTTTAAACAGTATTGTGGATTGACATATTATATTTCTCTACTAAAATACGAAAGTTAATCTGTCTGTTACATCAAAACCACTGAACCGTGAGGAAGGACATATTGGTACTTTTTTACGAAAAACGACGGAAACGCGGACGAAGTCGCGGGCAAAAGCTAGTTTTTAATAAATGCTTATCTCTTAGTATTATTGTGTTAATTTTTTCGCAAATGGTACGAAAAGTAGAGTATTTTCCTCGGTGATAAAGTTGTCTTAGTCTTGGGTGAACTTAAATCCTTCGTTACGCTCTCGATTTAAATCGTCACCCGCGACAGAAGACACTGCTTTATCCCCTTGGTTAATAATCTACTATTTCTCCCCGTCACTGCGATCATATTATTGTTCTAGACCGTACCAGGCAATACCTACTAGTTTTTCAGGTTTATTACCTAAAAAACTAGTAGGTATTGCTTTACTTAAATTACCTCTATGACCCGTTTACTATTCAAAGTAAGCTGTGAACTTGCTCTTACACAATGTTTTAAGAGTTTTACCGTAAAATGAGATTTTTACCCCAAAAAGAAAGTCGTTTCCCAGCAATAATTTTTGCTTAGGAGGTTTTTTTTTTTTAGTTTGATGTACATAATGCTTGGTTGATGCGTGAAGGGTTCTTTTACACCCTGTAGAGCTTATCCCCGCCTCCCTTACCAATCTATCCACGTTTCAAACGTCGCGTCGTCGACTTGAACGTCAATGAAGTATAATTTCCTATTCACTGCATGAAGCCAGACCTGACAGAATTCAGTCGCTTCGATGCAGAAACTGCTAACGCTTATTGGAATTTCAATTTGTTCAATCCTTTGCCTTCCTAGATCGCAATCTCGTTATTTTTATTTTATAAAATAGTAATTTCCGAGAGTCTAGAGATCGTTATACATTGTTATTTGCAAGAATAATAACTTCAAGCTTGTATTTCCAGAAGACGAGCGCAGAGACGTATCTGCTAACGTTTTGATGTAATCACTAGTTTCCATTGATAATTTCTGTGCAAAAGAGACCATAAAATAAGGGTACACGTCTAAACTCCGGGCTACTATTGACATCTTTCTAATGGAATCAGTCAAAAACACTTCCCACCCCGGGGCTCAATTTTATGTTTCAATACCAAACAGTCTTGTGAGTATCTCATTTTATTTTCGAAGCTTGAAAAGAAAGTTTGTTTTCAAGGAATTCATGCCTAAGCCTACCTAGTGACCAGGGCCCCGAGTCTGCTATTCAATAGTGTCAGAATGGTCTATCATTGATCTCATAATTGTTGATTTTGACAAGTAGACGACAAGCCAAAAAGTACCTTAAGTCGACAGACTTAAAGTACTTTTTGGCTTGTCATCAATCAACAATTATGAGATCAATGATAGACCATTCTGACACTATTGAATAGCAGACTTGGGGCCCTGATCACATGCCTAGTTTCCTCCATGCTTCAGAAACATACAGGTAGACAGTGGCCTGAAAGTTTGACAACACTATTCTTATATCGTTTTACCCGGTACTGATTTTTGGAGGTGAGATAGGCAGTAGCTCTATGTAAAAATACTGGCAACCGGTGGGACTGTAAGCAGATCCCAACATAGTTAGGAAAAATCTAGGCAGATAATGAGATTCTTAACACTAAAATACATTAATACCCCGTGGTATTCTGTAGTTTCTGACTCCATGTAAAATACTGGTATTCAGCTGCATCCGGTTAGACTGGAAGCCGACCCCAACATAGTTGGGAAAAGGCTAGGCAGATGATGATGATGATTCTGTAGTTTCTGATTACCGCATTGATAAAGACTCTCTCCTCTTAGTCGATACACTCTTGTCAAAGTGGTCGTGGTCGCGCAGACGAAGTACATGATGTTTGGTGGGTCGTTGACTTTCCCGAGGACTGCTCTTTCAGCGATGTGCTTCCATTTCTGCCGGTTGGAGATGTTGCGAGTACACTGGACCATGGTAGATTCAGTAGCTTTTTCGATCAAGTCAGTCAAGCGAGTCGGTGATCGGCCGCCTGAAGTTTTGCCCTACACTTGGCCCTGCATGAACACACATACACATACACTATAGGGTTAGGGACATAGACTAGGGTTGATGATTAAACCAAAACAGCTCACACAAGCATAAAAGCAGCTACAGACTACACAACAGTTTCGCATATCGCCGATATTGCAAGTACATCGAGTACACGCTATGGCGATGTAGCGACCGCTGAAAGCTTTAGCACCTCACGTGCGAGCGCTTGTGTTTTGTTTCTGGCAACATTGCATCATGCGAGATGGGGGTACACAATTTGATTTTGGTTTTAGAATGTATTGGTTGTTTGTCATTTGTTTACAGTGGTGCAGTTTACATATTATTATAATAAAGTAATACCCTGTAATACCATTCATTCAGTTCACAGTTATTTTATCAAGCGACTTCCAAAAAGGACGAGGTTCTCAATTTGGCTAAGTTTTCTTTTTTTATGTTTGTTAAGGCATAACTGCGTCATTTAAGAACCTATTTGAAAAAATATTTTTTATTCGAAAGAGAAAAATCAAGGGCAATCCTCAAAATTTATGGGCATGTGTTACGTTTTTCATGTATTTTCTAAAGCCGTTCAAATAGCTTTCTATGACAGCTGTATTATTTATCGTATTACCCAGTATTAACTGGGTTGTGGAGGTCAAAGAGGCAGTCGGTTCGTCTCAGTACATAGTGCAAGAAAGGAAAAAAAATGTTTTTTCAGAGATTTGTTTTTAACGTAGGAAGTACAAACTTGCACAGGCAGACAAACTATTACTTCATAGTACACTTTAACCCAGGTTAAACAAGCTAGTCATACTATCATCAATGAACAACTAACTTTGAATACAAAACTGTTACCTCACAAGGAAGTAACCGATTCATAGATACTGTCTAGTGTCTGATTAGTCCTTTTAACCCAATGAATTGTCAATCCTCGTTTCAAGAAGTGCCTTTTGACCTGTCAGAATCTAAACGTCATAAAGACAGTATTCAAAATGGCTGCTTTATGTTAGGAAGTGCTAGTATCACACAACTTAAGCGGCTTACAGACGTCAAACACAAGTTTTATAATGCGTAAAAGTATGTGATTCACTGCAGTAAACAAAATCAGAAAAATATATGATATTCTTCAGGATAAATGCTAGTAACATAGTGTTGTGAAAACATAATACAACTAACTTTGCTTGATACAAAGAAATCACGAAGAAACCTCTAAAAATTTCTTTTAACGAGTAAAAATCATACTAAAATACATGTCATCGTTCTGATTTTTTTGCCAAATAATTCTACAAACAACATACTAGAATCATAGTGTTTTACTTTTTTAGTCCAATCAATAGTTTTTTTGGAAATCGCAAAATACCACTAAATTCGCACTATTCGGCCGCAGCGAAAGACGTAACAACCGCTTTGTAGTGCAAGCTGATTAGAACTTTATTATAACAGTATTACAAACGAAGTTTGAACCACCCCAAATAGAGTTGCTAATTTGATGTAGCATAGGCTCTTAAGAAAACCTCTTTGTGTGTCTTTGCCTGCCTTTTCGGTCTAGTGGCCGCAAGTGCGACTGTTTAGCATGAAGCCCTTGGTTGGGTGGTGTAAGAGGTATCTTCCTTCAAAAATTTCTAATTAGCAGCCATGAAGTCTGGAGTTGGGCCCGACTGATGGGAATAGGCTCGCCCCCTGTTACATGGGACTCAAACATAACTGGTGCAATGTGGGTGTTCTATTAGGATCAGGAAACCTCTGCCTATTCCTTCGAAGATTACAGGCGTGTTGTTATGTTACGTAAATTGAAATACATATCAATCTCAAAACCGATTACAATTTCATCTATATTTAATCTTTGCCTGCCTACTCCATCGAGAGCTGTCGCAATATTTTAGTATTAAATAAAAGCTCAAAGAGTTTTGGACGAGTAACCATTTATATAATTCTTAATCATAAATAATATCAATGTATAAAACATTTTGTGTTCAAACAAACGTTTATATTCCGTACCGCATATTATCAGGTCCTCAATCCATCGTCGAAGCGATGCGACACAAAAGCGATGCTTCGTTGATAGCTTTAAATGCTCCTGAACGATGAGCTAATTTAGTATTTCCTTGTTTACGTGTATTTTAGAAACAGGAAATACCGTTGTCATAAATATCTATTTTATTATTGTACTGGTTATTGGCACGATATTGAGACATTCTGGGGCCGTTTTGTTACTAAGTCATTATCATCATCTGCCTAGCCTTTTCCCAACTATGTTATGGTCGGCTTTGAGTCTAACCAGATGCAGCTGAATACCAATATTTTACATGGAGCGACTGCCTACCTGACTTCTACAACCGAGTTAGTAATGCGTAATGCGATATCCCTTGGTAATAGTCCAAGATCCCAGGGCCGCCAGACGTCACGTATTTTCTGACGAAGGAAATGTGGGCGATTGAGTAGTGTTAGTATGAACTAAGAACACACTACTACCAGCTAGCTTGCTTGGACGGCCAATTTTCAGGTATCAGGTCATCAAGGTACATACAAAAATTACTTACTTCACGTATTTTCTCCAAGCTGATTTTTACGTATATTTTAGGCAATATCCTTAAAAATAAATCGCAAATACTCCCAGACACTTTCCGTCGGCCGTATTGCTTAACAGACGCTTTAAAGAATACATAAACTCCTAATGTTTTAATACTTAAAGCTAATTGATCAGGTTATTGCCATGCTACATTGGGCAGGCGCTCCAACATGCACCCGAGTGGTCAAAGCAACGTTTTCAACAAAATTCTGAAGACACAGGCAATGGACAGATCCTGTTGAATGCCCACCGAATGAGTCCAGTGGAGGTCTGTATGTCAGCCACACGAGCGATGCCATGCGTTCTCGGGTAAACAGTCACAATACGTTTAAGTCTTAACTTTTTGGGAACTTTAAAGCGTCCGATAGGCAAAACGGCCGCTAGAAAGTGTCTGGGAGTGTTGACAACTTAATACGTAAAAATCAGCTGTCAGAAAATACGTGAAGCTAGTAATGTTTTTATGTACCTTGATAGCCTGATACCTGAAAATTGGCCGTCTAAGCGAGCTAGCTGGTAGTCGTGCGTTCTTAGTTCATACTAACACTACTCAATCGTCCACATTTCCTTCGTCAGAAAATATGCGACGTCTGGCGGCCCTGGGATCTTACTCTATAAGACTGACTACTTGTAACGACTGTCAAAGATCTTGAAGAATGACAGCCGAATACCGTACGGGACTCGAGACCAACGGCTCAGCGTGCCTTCCGAGGCACGGAGGAAACTCAATAAGTAATAGGTCGTCAGTCGTCACCCGTCCACAGATCATCTCAGGCAAGCGTGGCTTAACCACAAGTTTGATCCGAGCAACATTAAAAAAACAATAACTTGTCTGAAGCAAATTAAAAGCTTTAACTAAATTCTGCTTCTCCTGTCCGTTGCGTATTGATCACTTCAGTTTTCTTTGTCTATGCTGCAATTCTCGCTCTAAAACTAAATTAAATAAACTTACAAAACATCAACCACAATCTTAACACCACAAAGTATTCACCAACGAGTTTTTACATCACCCTGCACTTAATTACGCGGGAACAAAGCGAGTGTCACAATTGTCTACTAAACGTGTTGTGAATGGCTGTAGATGTCACCCTCGCACTGTGCAACACACTGTATATGATAGTAATTGTACACTGTCGTGCGTGCTCTTTAGGGCTGGCTGTGATATTAAATATTTAGGAGTAAAGTTGTTGGGTTCATTTTGGTGGCCGGCTTTGTAAGTTAGTCTCTCTTTTGATGTAACTTAATGCTGCTCACATATTTATGTAACGTAACATCACGCCTGTAATCCCCGAAAAGTTAAGCAGAGGTGTACCTATGAGTACACTCACATTTTGCTAGTGATTATTAATGTTCATGTAATAGGGGGCGAGCCTATTGCTATCAACCAGTCTCTGGCTGCTACTGAGAAAATCATAATCGAAAAACCAAATAACACTTTGCCTGACTTGGGAATGAAACCCTGGACCTCACCAACGAGGCAGTTATCATTAATTTCATACTACATAATATTTATCTATAACTCTTATTAATAATAGATAAAAGCACAAGTGTGAAATAAAGAAATCGCAATGCGTCAATTTTATAAAACAATATTTACATAAAAACAGTTTCCCAACCCAAACCTCCTCTATTTTCCTAACAATTAACAGGAAAAGCCACCCGATATTTCCTTTCTTCCCTTCCATTATATTTTCACTCCCGAAATAACAAATGAATGGGTCGGCCAACCCTAATCAAAGAAGCTCTGAATGACACTTACTTAGTTGTCAGTAACACTTTTATTACGCTTTGTATGGCAGGATGGAAAGTCAAAGGTAGTGGGGTGATGAGGGGGTGTAAAGTGGGGGTAGGTAGACGGGTAGGGGGTGATAGGTGTTTATGTAACTATGGTTTTAAGGGTTGAAGGTTGCTGGTTTTTCATGGCTTTGTTGACGTAACAAATTGTATTGATCATCACCATGTGTCCAGCTTTGTTTCAAGTATGTTGGAATGTTTCCCTATTCGATCTCCACAACACCTCTTGAAAAAACTGTTTGTCACATTTTCGTTCTTACAACTGCCAAAGATCTTTAAACTGCAGCCGAGACTGCAGAACGAAACTGCGGTCTTGGAGGAGGTGGGGTACTTTCAAAAGCTCGAAGGAGTTCAGGGGATCGAAAACCATCCGTGTACCGCCGACCTGAGTCACTTTCGCATTAATTTATTAAATTACCATGGGTTGTCTCTAGTTCAAATCCTGTAAAGTCGAGGTACAGTCAGGTTTCACAGGCTGTCAACTTTCTTCGTCTTTAAAAATAACAGTTGAAAAAAAAAACTCCTTAATATAATGTTCCTGGTACTCCCGGAGGTACTGGCCAATCTTTGCGAAACGCGCACTAAATGAATATTTACTTAGGATTGTATAAGATGCGTAGCGCCTACGGTTTTACTTTCAGAAGGCGTAATAAAAGCCTTAACTATTAATAGAATGGTGTTACTAAAGAACGTAATGTGAAAGACGAAAATAAGTGAATAGGATTCTTCAATAAGCCCGTAAAAAAGACTCACAGAATCAGATTGTCTGGAGGTCTACTCTTTTAGCACGAAACCTTTACGGCCAAAGTTAGGGCGTTTCCTACTCAGTACCACTTTGGGATCCCGCACACTACGCGGCCATGAATTATCCCAAGGTACGTTATTATGCTATCTTGACAAAACTGGTCGGACACCCAAATGTGCGACCAAACTTTCTTCCTGGTCGTATCTTCTGCGACCAAAAATTGGGGTCGCGGTCAAACTCAAACTCAAACTCAAACTCAAACTCAAACTCAAACTCAAATCGTTTATTTCAATTAAGCCATTACAGGCACTTTTGAATGTCAGAAGGACGGAAGAAGAACGAAACTACGAGTGCAATGCGCCATTCCGAAAGCCACCACGCCGAACCACACGCCACCGAATGCCCGCAACAACGAACACTGCGAGCACGAAAGCACCCAGCGACGCAAACCGCAACAACGAATGCTCGAGACCCCGAATCACGGAACAACGAATGCACGCCGCAACGTGCAACCGCCGCCCCGCGACCCGGAGCCCCGCACACCCACCGCCACGGCACACGCCGCCGCGCGCCCCCGCACCCACACCACTCGCCGCCGGTAACATCCGGCGCCGCGCAGCCCGACGCAGCAACTCCCGAAACGACGCATTGCACTCCTACGCTACAGTCACAATCACAAGGCATAATAACTTGTGAAAGTACTGCAGTTGCCAGTTCCCTAACGTAGATCTCATGAAGAAGAACGGGCAAGAAACTCCATGGACACTCTTTTAAATTAGAATTTGTTACAAAATCTTGGTACATTATATCATTCATGTTGAGATGGTATATTATGTGAGAACTATGTAGCAAGACGTGCAAGTTAAGAGCGTCCGGAGTAAAAAGATATACTTAATAAACAAATCAAAAAGAAAAATATATTTACACCATGGCAACTAAGGAATGACCAGTCTCCACTGACAGCGCCCGTTCACGAACATGACGCATGGATCAGCACCATTCAACTCAACCATTTTGAAGGGAACTAAATGATCCGACACACCCGCCACCATCAGCGAGACATTTGAGTGAGCATGACATTCTCTCAGCCACCAGGGCAACGTCACTAAAATATAACTAAATGTAAAAATGTAAAAATGTAAAAAGGGGCTTTATAGTACATAGTACTCACACATGTGCCATGCAATTATATAATAATAAGACATTGAATCTATACAATCGGTCATGTCCGGACATAGTTAGGGACCCTTACTAAAAAAATATGACAACACGATTGAACAGTTTGTCCCTACTCCCGATGTGTTTTCAAAACTCATGAATCCGATACTTAGGAGTATGGGTCACTTCGAAGTATCGAGTTAGTTTTCAGCTTAGACAAATAAATAAATATAAATAAACAAAGAAATAAATATCATTTTATCTGATATATCTTTTTTAAAATGATATTTATTTTTGTAAATTAATTTTACGGTTGTTAAAAACTTTTGTAGGTACGTCAAGAAAAGACGTCCAAAAAGACGAGAGGAAGTGTAGACTATTTGAAACATTTTTCTCGTCGTTACCTGAATCGGATTGGACAAAATGACCAGGATAACTTAATTTTTTTATCCTGGCAGTTCAGTATAGCAATATCGTATGCAATACGGGCGACACATTAAGCTGTTCATATCCTGTTTAACCTGACCTCGCTTTTATAAGCGCCCCGTACACTGAGAGATCGGCTTGATTTGGCTTCGCATAGCTTTTGGGTCGTTATTCATACTCGATACTTCATAGAAAATCTCATGAATATTTCAACAAAAAAAAAGAGTAAAAGTGCTGTGAGAGCTTGATTTGAGCTCGTAATGAATACAAAATACACATAGCTGGGCCACTACTAAATCACCATAATCTATGAATTTCATACGCATTTAAAATTAATACCCAAAATCGCTATTCCAGAAACTATTTCAAATCAATAGCACAAAAGTTGTTATTTTATTTTATTTTATTTATTAGGAATAACAAACAGCAGTATATTAACAATCACACACATTGCAGTACAGAATAAAAGTAACAAATATACTACTCACGGCGTTATTCACGTTATCGTATCCTAATGGACATATTTTTATCAAGACACGCCTATGTTGTTCTGTTTTCCTATTTTTTCTATTATTTCAAGGAAACACGTGGCTATTGACCGCAATTATAAGGTCAGTGTAATAAAACCTAGACCAAATGGCCTAGTGTAGTAATAAATAGGTCCGTATGTCTGTTCTGACGGGGCTAATACCATTCGTTACGGAGATAACGGTTCGGTTTCTGTATCATAATCGTTTGGTAGCTTTTTGGGGATTACCCCGGTAAATGGGTTGCGGAGGTCAGGTGGTTCAATGTGAGACTCAGCTAGATTTTTGTTAGTTTGCGAGTTGATACAGAGCTGAATAGGTTTTTCTTGCTGTTTTTTAGAAAGAGATAATTAAATAACATTTCGTTTAAAAAAAAAACTGATACCTGCCTGTATCTTGCTGTTCTCTACCAGATTCTTTTTTGCAATTCCTGAGATATTTTTCTAGTCGACTTTTAAATTGGTTTACCATTTGGACAACATTTTATGGAGCTTATTCCAAACTCTGACTGTTCCCTTGCTTTATATTTATTTGTAAGCATATATTAAAAAAAAAACAAAATTACCTTACTTAAAAATAAATTAAAAAATGCCGTCAAATAACTCCTCTTCAACGCTGTCAACAATGTCCCCAATGTCCCCAAAAGATTAGTGGCATTGTCTCGTTGTATAACAACGCTAAACCTCTGGCCAACGTAAAAACCAGCCTTTGGGAGACGAGAAGTGCCAACTGAGCATTTTGAAATTTCCTTGAAAAGGCTGTGAGCACAAGGACCCCACGCGAGCTTTGAAGTTAGCTGATAGCAATTTTTTTTATTTTTTTATATGGGCTTACTCTGACGTCAATCTTGCCCTAGAGGTCGACGATGGAACGAGCTTACCCAGAACCAGGCTTAGCCTATTTACTCGCGACTTAAATAGATTGGGGTTATAATAATAAGAACTCGGGAAAACCGACACAGACATGGAATTCCACCCCTTGGCTGTACGAATAATGAAAGATTTATAGCAAAACGCTTCGTACGAATGTGTGGAACATCGACAAGGTATGGGTGATAACATGCAGTACGTCTAGTCTCTCGATGGAAGAAGGGAGATGGTGGAATCAGCTCGTGGAGCTCTTGCGCACACTCTCCGAAGTACAGTCTGTTGAAGACCGACAGACATGCAACAAATTTGCTAGCGATGGTGTATGTTTATATCATAAATTCATCAAAGATCTATCATCATTCATTTATTGAAAACACCTGGGTCAACCTTTAGCTAGTGTTTGATAAGTCATAATCATCATCAACATAATTAAAAACGTCCCCTGTTGGACTCTGCATCAAAAATAATAAGTACACAGCTGGTTTTCTGAAAGTATACAGCTGTTGCTTTTCAAAACCTTCTCCTTTCAAATGAAATACAGAATTGCAGAAACAAACTTTTATTTTGTCACACAAAGTACTTAAGAAATTCTAAAAGCAAAGATTTTCTCCGAAAAGTTTCTTTCAAAAGCGTTGAATTTTACCTTAAAATTAAGGAAAAGAGATCGCAGAAAGGTCTTTCTGTAACAAACTTTCGGAAAATCTCGGAAATCCTCGGGTACCCGAACTCATTGCTAAGTATGTTGGTCTAAGAAGGTTTTAATTTAATTAAAAAGTATATTTTCCTCTATTTCTTAAGCCTCTAGAATATCGCTGCTTTCAGAAAAGTCTTACACTTGTCTATAGAAAACGTGTCCTAAACTCCTAATAATTATGCATGATCGTCCCGTTCATATTTCATGCATTTATTTGGAAAACCAAATCGCGACCTCTGCCACCGGGATGACGTCTGATTCTGGTTTGTCGTCAATTGAATGTAAGAAACGCGTGTTTTTGCGACCTGGTAGACAGTAGGTCGAAACTCTGACAACCAGTATTACTAAGGAGTATCATATTAGTCAGTAGGAACTACAGTTAGTTCCTACTGACCTCCACAAGTCAGTACTTGTGGAGGTCATACAAGCAGTCGCTTCATGTAAAATAGGCCTAGAAGGTCGGCTAGAAGCCGATCCCATCATAGTTTGGAAAAGGCAAGGCAGATGATACATCGAGTATTCTTCCACCGATCGTTTTTTTTTAAATTCTATAAGGCAAAAAAAGAAAATAAACATATTCATAGGAACACACAAACTAAGGATAATATTTTCTTTTATTCTTGCAAAAGCTTGCAGCATTGAAGGACTAACACTAATTGGAACTTGAGTATATCTGCAAGTAAATCTCGAATTTCTCAAGAAATCTAAGTAAACAGAGATGAACTGGAAAACAAACAACTCGTGCTATTATTTCTTTTCCAATTAGGAGTCACTGAGAGATTTACTTTTCTTGTTATTACCTTCTAGTTAATATTATTTCATAAATAAATATTGGCGCATTTAATAAATTGAAATAAAAAACACAGAAGATTACTTAACCAAATTTTTTGTGATGTCATCACAAATGCTACTGCCTCGTTGTTGTTGGTGTCTCATGAGATGATGAGGAACAGAGAAGTATGGATGAAGAAGACTCGCTGTTCTGACCCCAGATGAATTGGAATAAGGTCAAGGGCTTGATCATGAGATTAATACATAAATATACAGCCAGAAAGACAAGACAAGTAGACCACCGCAAAATCCTACTAATATTATAAATGCGAAAGTTTATGAGTATGTATAGATATTTGTTACTCTTTCACGCAAAAAAGTACGGAACGGATTTGAAAGAAAGAAAGAAAGAAAAAAAAAATATTTGTCGCAGAATTAAGTATGAGATAAAATCAAAAGCAGTAAAAAAAAATTGGATAAAATTTAGTACACAGATAGTTTATAACCTAGATTAACACATAGGATAGTTTTTATCCCAATTTTAACTTCCCGTGGGATAATTTTTGAGTTGTAGCGGGCGAAGCGGTGGCAACACCTAGGTATGATCATAAAAATGTAATACAATACACATACAAAAAAAAAATTGTTCCCGTAAAATACATATTTTCACAAAAGTGTCCGCAACATTAGTACCTTTTCTTCCTTACCTCATACCTACCAAAACCGCATTTAACCCTTATGAATATTTATGCTGTCAACAGTACTCACATAAGAGGTAGGTACATCACGATGCCACAGAGTAGATTGTTGATGTACAGAAGGACAGCTTCATACTAAAGATTAAACACTATTTCAGAATAAGCCCCCTGCAGCTGACTGAGCCAATATATTATATGGACTAAAAAAAAGGTAGCACTCCGGGAGTGCCGGCAGAAGTGAAAACTTCAATATTAACTTTCAAACTCGCGTCAGGGTCACGTGATGCTGATCGAAAAATCTTACGCTTTTTCGATCAGCATCACGTGACCCTGACGCGAGTTTGAAAGTTTTTACCCATACAAAAAAAAGTGCTCAGCGCCGCTAAAGAAGTTTTCACTTCAAAAATTTGCGAATAAACGTTTGCGTTTGTTTTTGTGTTTGAAAGCGCGGTTTTAGGCCGAGAAACACAGGTGGTTCACACTTAACCATTGTATTATTGATTTGGGTAGAAAATCATTAGTACAGTCACCTCAATGAATTTGACCAGGCTGTAGAAGGACAGCCTCGTGGATATAAAGGGTGTAAAAGTACCCTTAAAGAAGCCGAAAGGCACTTGTTCTGCTCATCACTGCTATATTTTTTTTGTTCTAGACCATACCTGGGAACCCCGTAGTTACGGAGATATTGGTGGGGTTCAAGTTCCAACACAATGTTTTAAGAGTACTACATTGAGTTCTATCCTAAAATCTAATCCTGGGCGCAGTCTCGACAGAGATAACGACAAAATTTTTGACTGGCCTGTTGGTCTAGTGGTTAGTGACCCTAACTGCTATGCCGGAGGTCGTGGGTTCGATTCCCACCCAGGACAAATGTTTGTGTGATGAGCACGATCATTTGTTCTGTGTCTGGGTGTAATTTATCTATAATATGTATGTATTTAGAAATATATAAGTATGTTTATCTAAGTATGTGTCTAGTACCCATAACACAAGCTCTGCTTAGCTTGGGACTAGATGGCGTTGTGTGATAGTTGTGGAATATTAATAATAAAAAAAAAAAGGCTAACTTTCAATTTTTTTCACACTAGGAATTTCTCCTGTATCGTGGGTGCGTTCACAAACATTTAAACTCACTCACAAACACCCAGACCCGGAACAACTGTAGGTCTTACAAATATTTGTTCCGTGCTGGGATCGAACCCGCGACACACAGCGCAGCAGTCCATTGCTTGAGCCACTGCGCCAAACGTGCCGTCATCCTTAATTACTAACGAATAAATTTGGTTGCAATAATGATGCTTGCAAGTAAAACAAGTCTCTACATCCAAGATGCGTTTGTCGCAAGCATCATTATTGCAACCGAATTTATTCGTTGGTAATAACTAATAAGCAATCGAAAGTTAGCGATTTTGTCGTTATCTCTGTCGGGACTGCCAGCCTTGATCTTTCATTAAATAAAAGACATTTCCCAGCAATATTTTTTGCGTTGGCGTACTTATTTTGATTCACATAATGCTTGGTTGACGGCTTTGTGAAGGGTTTGTTTACACCCTGTATGTTAGCTCGTAGTTGGCCTTCTGTATCTAACTTATTCTGTGGAGACACTTCACCACCGTATATATTTATGCAAACCTCATGGCTTCATTTAAATAAATTTCTTTTAGCTCGATAATCCTTCGGAGCTCTGCCTTTTCCGTAATATTCATAAATATTTAACTTTTGGGACTAAATGTCGGTTCGGAGTGATTTTGTGGGTTGTATTTCAATTACTTTTGAGTGGGTTTACATTTGTAATTAGGTCGAAGTACAAATTAGCCGCCTACTCATTTTTTGCGTCGTACTCCTCATTACGGGACGTGATTCCTTGTCGAAAAATCACCTTGAGGACTCTGTCGTCTTCCTAAAGTATGGTACAAACAAAGAAAAGCTTTTTGGAGGGTTGCAAATCATCAAATGTCTCCTCCCGCTCTGTGCAGAGCGGAGCAGGGAGTGTTCTGACACTCCTAACTGGTCATAAGGTTCAAGTTTGATTGGGAAAATTTGATAGTTTCGGGCAGGAACCGAAACCGGTATGATCAATACGGGTATTTTTTTCGGTAAAAACCTTTTTTTCTTTTACAGGTAATTTTAAAGGTTACCTTTATTATTAAATTGAATACTTAACCAATATTAATACCGGTAACCGAAATAAAAATTACCCCTATCTTACACGTGCCGTTAGCAACATTCAAAGGGCTCGCATCGCCTGTGTGTGTGACAAAGAGTCGGGCAGACACAAACTTAAGCGAACGCGAACTTTTTTCTAGTTATAAAGGTCATTTTTAGGTAGCCGGTATTAAAACGGTAACCTGAATAGAGGTTACATTTTTCTTTGGTCTGGTTACCCAGATAGCGGTAACAGCTAAGTCTGAAAAATAACCAAAATTCTTCAATACCTGTACCGTAATTTATAAAGGTTTTCGATCCCTGGTTTCGGGTAGCTTGATGTGCTGGCCTGGACAAAAGTACTATGTCAAGCTTTCACTGCTAGGGTAGGTAGTGGAATTTGTTAAAAAGTTACCTAGGCCCTGGAACTCGAAGGGAAGAACACGGATGGGCTTTAGTAAGTAAGAGTCAATAAGTTACCCGTCGGGGCCGCGGATCCCGTCGGGGCCGCGGATTTTAGTACTAGATGACGTGGCCTCGGCACAAGGGCAAAGAAGGAACATGGGTTCGGTTTTTAGTCAGTAGAAGTCTGACACTCCCCTTCGCTCTGCCCAAGAGCGGGGAGGGGGGGGGGGTCATTTGATGATTTTCCACCCACCAAAAAAAAAAAAAGCGTCGATAAGTATCAAATAGAACCGTACTTATACTATTATTTATTTTTGTTACAGGACACAAGGACGCATGTGGTTGTGGAGTTGTATGAGACTGAGAAGTCCTATGTGGAAGCCCTGGAGATATTAGTCAAGGTAAGATTTTGACAGTCATCATCGATCTATACTATACAGTGTGTTAGGTTAAACGAGGGACACATTGAAGAAGGGTATTCAGTATTCGATCCTCGTCCCAAATAATAATATGTAAAAAAACTTTAACCATAATTTGTGACGTAGGTAATTGTGCCAAGCTCTCCAGAGCTCACTTTATTAGACGTCTCTTTTCCGCCATTGTCCTACGCTAGTTTTAAAATGTAAAGAGAAAATGGATTGTACCTAAAAGTCATTGACCCGCGCACATTTTCTGTGATAAGTGCAAGGGTTGCGAGACTTTTCCGAAATATTTGGTATGGTACTGTCTGCTAATAACAGTATGTTTTTTGTTTATATTTTTATTAGTATCATGTAAGCAGGGTTTCAGTATGTTCCTCGTTTAAACTTACATACTGTATAATTATAATTATGTATATTATTATATTATAACTAGCTGTGCCCTGTATGCTTTGCATTGCACCTTTTTATACCTGTCCTACCTTTGAGTGCGGTTAGGAGGATGGAAAGTAGGTACTTTACGAATTATTCTCATACCTACCTACTGACTAAACATACAAAATTTCATAAAAATCGGTCAAGCCGTTTCCGAGGAGTATGGCAACTAACACTGTGACACGATATTTTTTTTATATAAGAAGATATTATGAAAAGGAAAGATTTGTATTTCTGTATGTAACGAATAAACTTAAAAACTACTGGACCAACTTGAAAAATTCTTTCACCATTGGGGAGCTACTTTTTATTCCTATATTCCCACTGGAACGGGAACTACGCGGGTGAAACCGCGTGACGTCCGCTAGTAATAGATATAACTGTGAAAATAATTTAGAAAGGGATTTTCTGGTCTGCTTTTGGAATGTATGCTGTGATTGATCAGTTGCTTCGCTTAGAGACGATGGCAAACAATCATGTTGTGAAGAGTACACCTACATTTCGCCAGTTATGTTTTTAGTCCCATGTAATAGGGGGCCAGCCTATTGCCATCAAGCAGGTTCAAATCCAGACTCCGTGGCTGCTACAGAGAAATTTCTGATAAAATAACCCAGTATCAGCCCGACCAGATACGTAAGCGAACCCATGACCCCATGCTCATCAGTCGTGCCTGCATCCACTAGACCTACGAGGCAGTCTTCTTGAAGAAGATTTGAAATTATCGAAGACTGTGGCAATTTTATTTTATTTTATTTGGAACAACCTTTGGGGTTGAATTTCAAAAAACCTTCCTTATTCCTTGTCTACATTATAAAGGGAACCTCTGTGCAAAATTTCAGCTTTCTAGGTCTAAGGGTTTGGGCTGGGCGTTGATGAGTCAGTCAGTCAGTCGGTCAGGACTTTTCTTTTTATTTTTATTTAAATAGATATAATTCGTGCAATATATAAAATAAACCACACAAATATAACTTTAAACCAAATATTTAAATACCTTCAAAGCAAATTATATAACTATCATTCTGATACTATTTTAAATTAATATTATTTATTTTGTTATTCTATTAAAAAGACGCCTTCATCCTCTCTCCTATAAAAAAATAACTTTGCTGTGCCCGACGGTCCATAATTGATTCTATGTTTTAACATACCAACTGTTACATATGTACACATTATGGAATGCAATAAAGTATTGAGTATTGAGTAACAAACAATTACATAATAAAGCATATAGACATAAAACATAGAATTAACAATAATTATGTAATCCACAGCGTTATTCACAGAATACAAGCAAAATATTTATAACACGCTTCAAAGAAAAAAAGTAATAAAATATTAATGCAACAAAAAAACAGTGCTTTTAAACCTTTAAACAACAAGTATGTGCATAGTACATGTTCATTGAATACAAATCATATTGACATACAATGCTCTAAGATGAAAAGGATAATCCTATCTTCCCACATCTAATTCCTTGATCGCATTGCGAGTCATGGCAATGATATAGTTATATCAACGACCTTGCACCACAATAAAAAACAGCCAAGTGCGAGACGGACTCGCGCACCAAGGGTTCCGTACAAACAAAGTGTTTGTAATTTTCATTATTATTAGATGTATGTAACTAAAAATTTATGCTTTTCGCAATTTTTTCTTTATTTGTGCTATAAGACGTTACTTCGTACCAAATTTCAAGATTCTGAGTGCACAGGAAGTACCTACCCCGATTCCCTTGAGTGTCGAAAATTTTCAGCATAAACGGCTGTATCTTTTTGATTGCGTAGGCTAAGTTTGAATTTTTCACAGCTCTAAGGGACAGTAGACCAGAGTATTTCACGTAAAATTTCAGCTTAGTACCTCCACGCGGTCCTGAGAAAACGGGTCTTTACAGACAGACGGACAACAAAATGATCCTTAACCGCCTTATTACAAAACGTAGTTAAACCTGGTTTAACTTAGACCTGAATTATCTCGCATGCTGTCACTTTCTTTTGAATATTATTGAAGTGAGACGTCATGCGAGATAAACCAAGTCTAAGTTAAACCAGGTTTAACTACGTTTTGTAATAAGGCGGTAAGGGTTCTGTTTTTCCGTCAGGGCTGCGGGTTGTTCACAGGAGATACCGCGGCCTCGACATAAAGGGCTAAGAAGGAACATGGGTGGTTTTTAGTCAGTAGAAGTCTCACACTCCCTTTCGCTCTGCCCATAGCGGGAGGGGGGGTTATTAGATGATTCCCCCCCCCCCAAAGGGTTCCGTTTTTTTCCTTTTGAGGTACGGATCCCTAAAACCTGTGAAAATATTCTAATAGAAAATCAAGATCCACAGTCCTTTGTTTGAAGCCCTTTGTACAATGGCTGCCATTGGGAGTATGCCATTGTTTTATTGATGGATGGATGGATGGATTGCTGTCTGCCATGATAGAGCTTTTGTTTATGGTGAAAGCTTTGTAATGGATAGGCGTAGATAATAATATCTGCCTAGTTGATCTAGGGTCTAGAATTCTAGACTGACAGCCTTTAGGTACGCAGTATGACATTAGGAATCTCACCTCTAACTGCGGCACTCAGAGACCCATAATGGTTACTTAAGCCGTCACTTAGTAAAGATTTTGACAGTTTTTTGAAGGTTTTGTTTGGTAAAGCAATAAAAAATAACAAGCACTACCTAATTTTGGCAAAAAACCTAACATCAATTTATTGTGATTTAGTCTGGACCCATTTGGAGTAAATACAAAACAACTTTAAACCAAAAGAGACAGAAGTCACCAAATTACAAAAAGTTTGACCTCGGAAGAGTATAAAACCAGCTAGTGAAATCGCCAAATCGAAACACAACCGCATCAAAGAATCTTGTGACAACCATCTGTTTTTTTTTTCTACATAAATGTGTGAGCAAAATTGTTAATTCGTGCCAATAGATGGCGTTGTTCGATTTATGGAGATTCCTGAATGGCGATGTTAAGATTCTCCGGCGTTTACTGGGTTAATCATATTTTGTAATGCGATATTGATCGTACCTATATCAAATTGTTTCACTGGATCTTGTTGCGAAAGTGAGTGCTATAGTAGTGTCAGTGTTCAGTTCAGATGTGTGACGAGAACGAGATGTTCATTAAGAGGATTTAAGTAACTAATTAAATATACCTACCTCATCATCATCATTTCAGCCAAAAGACGTCCACTGCTGGACATAGGCCTCCCCCAGGTGTCGCCACATTGACCGGTCCCGTGCGTCTCTCATCCAGCGGGTCCCCGCAACCTTAACTAGGTCGTCGGTCCACCTAGTGGGAGGCCTTCCAACGCAACGTCTTCCGGTTCGTGGTCGCCATTCCAGAACTTTTCGGCCCCATCGGCCATCCGTTCTGCGAGCAATGTGCCCTACCCAAATAAAAAAAAATATACCTGAAATATACCTGTTATAATGGAATACGAGACCGTCTCTTTAGGCTAGATTAGCCAACTGCCCTGTTGTTATAGGCTTCGCATGCACTGAGCATGAATTCCTAGGTTTTATTCCCATGTAGGGCCACATGCTGCGCCAACCCCAAATGAATTCGGATAAGGGCAAGAGAAAGATGATGAGACTTGGTTTTTCAAGAAGTAGGTTAAAAACCACAAACATATCCTGCAAACTACCACAAGTATTTTCAAAGAACATTTTTTAAATCTTTCTAAAGTATTTTCAATACATCTTAACAAGTTCGGAACTACAATCATAAAGTATTGAACCGTTCTTGGAATCCTCTTTTCAACGACCTTTCAAAGTTTTAACTCAAGCTCGTCTACTCATGTATAAGTCCTATGTTATAGGGGGCGAGCCTATTGCCATCAACCGGGCCCAATTCCAGACTCCGTAACTGCTACTGAGAAATTCTTGGTGAAAAGACCCATTAACACTTTGCCCGACCTGAGAATCGAATCCAGGACACAGCAGTCGAGGCAGTCTTAACAAGAAATATCATTTAAGAAAATATCTTAAGATATTTTATTAAAGTAAAAGTAACATTATGTTAGAGTAATATGACACTTTTTTCGGTAACACCCGCTTAGGGGATTACCGCAATGACAGCTGCCTTCTACGTTGTCTCTCCATGTGTATAAGTAAAGCCTTAACCGTAGTTTCAAGACAGAATTGGGCTATGAGGACGATATTCATTGCAAAAATATGACGGTACTCGTTTGTAACTATTTTCTAACTCGTTGGGGCAAGAAAGCATAAGTAATGTAATAAAATCTTCATCAGGTAATCAAAAGGTCAATCTTCAGGTTAAGCCACGCTTGCATAGGTTAATCTGCAGATGGGTGTTCAGAATGATCACTGACATATCGAGTTTCCTCCGAGCCTCGATAAGCACGTTATGCCGTTTGTCCCGGCATTGTAGATCTTTGACAGTCGTTAGAGATTGTCAGTTCGCCAAAAGTCAGCCAACCAGTCTTACCAATGGGTGTCCTATTTGCCCGGTACTGACTGGGATTAGTGGAGTGCCTTAAGATTTATACCTCGGAATCCAGGGCCGGTCAATGAATCTTCTTAAAAACTTTTGAACTACATTGTTAAAAGCCCAAATAAAAAAGTAAAAAAAAAAAATTGCGCGCGCGTAATTTTTTTTTTTATTACCAAAATGTACTGAAAAACTAGCTTGTGCCAGCCGCTTAACCCGCTACAATTTAAAAATTATCCCACGAGAAGATAAAAACTATCCTTTGTGTTAATCCAGCTTATAAACTATCTGTATAACAAATGTTATCCAAATCCGTTCAGTAGTTTTTGTGTGAAAGAGTAACAGCAAAAACTAGCTTGTGCCAGCGGGCACAAGCTAGTTTTTCAGTAAATTGTGGTAATAAAAAAAAAATGACGAGCGCGCAAAATTTTTTTTTTTACTTTTTTATTTGGGCTTTTAACAATGCAGTCCAAAAGTTTTTATGAAGATTCTTTGACCGGCCCTGGATTCCGAGGTTTTACAATATTTACGTCTTACGGCACTCCACTAGATTTAAAGTACTGGGATTCATATGTATCCAGTTCGAATGGAAGTCCCTACCATAGTTGGAAAAAGGTTAGGCAGATGATAATAATGAATCAGATAGTCAAAAGTCTGACACTATTCTTGTCGAGGGATGGGCTGTAATCCACCTCGCGGGCCCAGTGCGGGTTGGTAGATGTCACATGTCTTCCAATTTTTTGGTTCTAAGACATGTCAGTTTACTCACGATGTTTCCTTCACCGTTTTGAATATAGTTAGTATAGTTAGTATAGTTAGTATAAGCAGTAGTTTCTTGAAATTACGTTTGAAAAAAAAAAAAAAAATTTTTAGTATTTGTTGTTGTAGCGGCAACAGAAATACATAATTTGTGAAATTTTCAACTGTCTATAGCTATCGCGGTTCTTGAGATACAGCCTGGTGACCGCCAGACGGACAGACAGCGAAGTCTTAGTAATAGGGTCCCGTTTTTACCCTTTGGGTGCGGAACTCTAAAAACTAGGCAGATGATGGTTATCGATTTTCGTAGGTTCCTTGGTTCATAAACTGTTGATGTTATTTATATTCAACCCAACCAAACATCAAGGAATTTCACCAAAACCTCACAAACGGAACTGTCTGTTTATCCTCAACACTGAAATCAGTATGGAAATTAATTGTAAGTCGTAAAATTATTATAATAACTCAGACCGCCAGTTAATCTGGTTGAAATTAGCCGCGGACTGACAAATTCGCTATATTTATGGAGCCGATGAAACCCCAGGGTTGTCGACTTGTCGACTTGTTGCCGTAGACTTTCTGATCAATCTTGATGTCTTCTTTAGTTGTCTTTGTATTCTGAGTTATAGAGTATTGTTGAATTAATGAGCTGTCGAAAGGTCGTTAATTTGTGAATTTTGGTCCTTTTGTTATGTTTTCAGTGGTGGTAATTGTACTGTCAGTTGGGGTCTTTATTCTCGTTCATTGAAATGTAGTATTTGAAATATTACAGTTTTTAATTTAATAATTACCTGAAGAATTCGTAATTTACGGGATTTTGGTGCTGTATTTTGTGATAATACAGGTTTGCCTCCTGTTACATGGGATTTAAAACGTAACTGGCGAAATATGAGTGTGGGATGTGGGTGTGGTATGTACTATTAAACACACCTCTGTGTTACTCTTCGGGGATTACAGGCGTGATGTTGTTATGCTATTTTGTACCTCAACTGATTCCTACTGAAACGGGCCCTGTAAGATTCCACTAACAAAAATATTATAAGCTAACTAGCTTGTGCCAGTGGCTTCGCCCGCGTGGAGTTTGATAATTGTCTCACGGGATCATACTAACGGGATAAGAAGTATCCTATGTATTAATCCAGGTTATAAACTATCTGTGTTCTACACTTCAACCACATCTGTTCAGTATTTTTTGCGTGAAAGAGTAACAAACATCCTCACAAACTTTCGCATTTATAGCTGTTACCAGCGGCTTACCCTGCTACAACTACAAAATTATCCCACGGGAAGATAAAATCGGCATAAAAACTATCCTATGTGTTATATATATAGTATCCAGGTTATAAACTATCTATGTACCAAAATTTTATCCAAATCCGTTCAGTAGTTTTTGCGTGAAGAAGTAACAAATATACACACTCACAAACTTTCGCCTTTATAATATTAGCGTGATATAGGTAATATATATTGTGTGATAAGTAGGATGTAAATAAATATTTTTTCTTTCTTTCTTTTTAATAGCTATGCAAACCTCAAAACGCTTCTTCCTACACACTACTTTAACTGTACGAGTAATCACTAGCCAAGTCAATCCAAAAGTAAAAAATAAACTACAGGGTGAATTTCCCAAATGACTTATTTTTTTGTCTTCGGTGAAATTAGTATTTGAAAAAAGGAATATTGTTCTGAATTATTTTTTTTAGTATTCAATAGATAGTTATTGCGTTGTGGCAAAAATATAATTTACCTAGGACTATTACAAAGGTAGAAAATATATACATAAACCTCTATTTTTTTCAAATCGGTGCTGTCCCTCTACTTTTTTTACAAATGAAAAGCTTATATACACTAATAAAAATAAGTAAGTTAAGGATATAACTTATTCTATTTCATAGAATATTAGTTATATTATTAATATATAACATATTTTATTACATAATTAACGATTATTATTACTGAGAGGCACAAACGTACTTGTCCTGCGAAATGTTCTCATATCGCTGGACAAAAGAAATTTAAACCTAACTTTACATCGACGAGTCCGACAGCGTCCCCACCCCAATTTTATTTCTCTCGTTAGTGTGTGCTAGTGCGCAGTCAAGACGGACATGTGTCAAATCGCTGCATATTCCCGCCAATAACGTAAGTACGCCATTTCAGTTGCTCCCGGACAATTATTTTATATTATCGGTGGTTGCATTTTTCTAGTGTAATGAGTAGTTTCATTATTGTTGTTTGGTTCTAACAGAGGTAGTAAGTGAATTAGCTTCATTGACTGTTATTGAATTTATCCTAGATATTATGCATTTTTTCTAATTTTCTAAAAATTGTGTTATTTCTCACGTCGCTGTTCTCATATCGCTGTAATCGGTGGTCTTTATTACCACCGATGTGATAATTTACACCGAAATTATGAGAAAAAATCAATCGGTGTCTTATACCTAATATCGGTGTTTTGATTCATGATCAACGCACAGTTTTGTCACATCGGTGGATTGCATTATCATATCGGTAGATATTTTATCATCTCGGTGAGTCGTTTTATCATATCGGTAGATCCCGTGTCATTTCGTTAAGTATGTAAGGTACCTACTATTTCCTGTTTGATGTTCAAAGGTGGATAGATTATCATATCGCTGGATATGTACATCATTTCGGTGGATAAACTTATCATATCGGTGTACAGAAAAATAATCGGTGCCGGTTTATCATATCGGTGGAAACCAGAATTCAAACTGAATTTTCTCTTTACTCTTAAATGTTACGTTGATGATATTAAATTTGGGGATATTTGATATCCTAAAGATTACATAAAACCTGAAAAATATAAAAAAATAACATAAATGAAAAAGTTCACCGATATGATAAAAAAAATGGCATTTGTTGAAATTCACCCTACAACCTTTACAAAAGGAAACGTCCCATTTAACGGAAAAACGAAGTAAAAATGCAAAACACAAAAGCAGCTACTTTTTTATTCCCCTTCCTGAATTGGAACACTTGTATTAAATTGACCAGCCCTAATGCCGCTGCGGTTTTCCCACTCAAATTTTCCGCTCTACCTTTCCATCATGTGAGTCGGACTATTTATTGTCACCGGTGTTCCCTTTGCGTCAACCCCCTCTCCCCCTTAAAACCAAAAATTAAAAACAGAAGGCCCGGGAATTAAAAAAAAACAAATCACGTGAACCAAACACCGAAAAAAGGAACGCACACAAGTTTCTGCTACTGATACAGAATTCTTACGTGTGGTCGAAGTAATGTAATGAAGTAATGTAAGTAATATTCAATGAAATGAATATTTTTGGTCAAAGATCCCACTAGGTGTCACGTACAGGGCTGCGAGTTGTTCGATGGGCTGGGGATTGTTCGAAAGAGATAGCGCGGCCTCGGACACAAAGGGCTAAGAAGGAACATGGGTGGTTTTTAGTCAGTAGAAGTCTGACAGTCCCTACCGCTCCACCCTTAAAAAAAAAGAAAAAGGGTATCGTAATACCTAGTAGGTATTAACTATAGGTTGTGGAAGTCAGATAGGCAGTCGCTCCGTGTAAAATACTGGAATTCAGCCACATCTGTTTAGACTGGTTCTGGTTTTTTTACTATTACTTTTAACGAGCAATGGACCCATCCATGGACCAACCTCTACAAGAGCAGCTTAACCTTCGATCGTGCAGCTAACATTTGTTCAGCCACGAGCTCCACTTCTTATGATGACCATAACATAAATTACTGATAGACTGACTCGCTGGTGTAGACTGTAGAGGTTGCAAGTGCGACTGCTGAACATGAGGTCTTGAATTCTATTCCCGGGTCGGGTAAAGTGATATTAGGGTTTACCATCAGGAATTTCTCAGTAACAGCTACAGAGTCTGAATTTGCGCCTACCCCCGTAGCATGGCGATTCTATCTCTATTCTACCAAGAATAGACAAAGATTTTTCCATACAATTTGACGCGAAACCTTGCTACAATCTCTCATTTTGTCGACAAAACTCGTTTCTTCAGTGGTCATGCTAAGCCGGCAGTTGATGGCGATAGACTCAAATAGATGCTGAAATGTGGGGATTACTTGAAAGGTACATTTATACCATTTATGTTTCTACCTAACCCTTCGGATATTACAGGTGTGATGTTTTATGTCTTATGTTCTAAACTACTCTCATTAATGTCATATCTTCACAAGAGCAGACAGAAAGGTTTCAGCTTTACGTACAGTGCTGCAGGGCTTAGGGCTTTTGTTTCTATCCATTCTACGCCTCAACCTCGTCAGACGAAGGACAGATTTAACAGAGGGCCATAGAAATGTGTCGGCTGGGTACTTTTAATTATTTTTCAGGGCAGATTTGTGCTTCACAGCGAAGCTTTTTTCAAGGCTTGTGCTAATGGTTGGACTGGTGGAAAACTCAGGTTTTTTGTAAGGGTTTTATATATTGCACACAAGATGCAGTTGAGGTTTTTAGTGTTGGCAAGTTATTTTTAAATGAATTGGACCACGGAACTCTCAAAAGGTGCTGTGGTCCAACTATTTTTAAAGTTGGACAACTGCCCCTAGTAAAGACCCATGGTCCAACTAGTTGGACAGAGCAGTTGGACCACTGCCCCGCACTCTATTTATTAAAGTTTACGGTAAAATATTGAGGGGCTCGTGTGGTCGTGGTTTATCTGCCTTTTTCCTATTCTTCTGATGGCTTTCAGGTCTATTAAATCCATTTTGATTGGAATGTATTCCATAACGAAACGACACGACAATGACTACACGGTTGGCGCAGTGGCTGAGTGATCGAACCAGCGACACGAAGCGCAGAAGTCTAAACTTCTGCGCTTCGTGTCGCTGGTTCGATCCCCGCACGGAACATATATTCGTATGGCCTATATATAGATGTTTCGGGTCTGGGTGTCTGTACTTATATGTCATTGTGAGTTTAAATGTGAAATTCCTAGTGTGGGGAGGGCAACGATGAAAAAAAAGAAGTTTGTCTGTTCTGAGAGCTTTATTCGAAGAATAACGGTACACTTTATTATTTTGAATCATTATTAATTAAAATTTTCAGAAATTTGTGACTAAATAAAGCTAAGCAGTGGGTTCATGGATGTAAGACCATCCTTTGTTGATCTTAGATAGTGCTTACAGGTATTCAGGTATTCCGTCAGAAGGGCAACTAGACTTAACAAGTGCAGGTGAACAGTCATTTTGTGTAATATACTAGTATTCAGTTGAATCTACCTAGTTTGGAAAGCGCCATCAACGTGGTTATAAGGCTAGACAAATATTGTGGAATTAGACAACTACTTTTTCATTTGATAAAAACTATAATAATCCTCAATGTTACTCATAATAATCCGAGATATCTTCATGTCTTTCATCATTATCTAATTTAATTTCAATCATTATCTGAGTCAGCCTCAACTCCCATGTTCATATAATATGATTTACTTCCTGATTCCGCTTTGCGCCTCCAAAAGCGAACTCAGCGTCTCCAAATAAATTTCCCTCTTCAACATTAAGAACTTCCACTCCCGTATCTTTGTGTGTTTCACTCTTCCCTATCCTAAGGCCTCGGTTAGGGTGAATAAGCCGTTACTCGAGCGGTAGCGGGATCGATTAAGTGTTTCCAGTTATCCAGTGTTTTACATGTAGTGACTGTCTGCGGTCTACCTGATCTCCAAACCCCAGTTACTAGGTAAGTAGTTAAATATATCCTTATCAGACTGGTTGTCAGTTTAAACGTCTTTATTCTTACTGAACCAACCGCTTCACATACCTACTATTGAATGCATAAAGACGTGTAATTTAGCCACTAGCTCTTCTAGAACATGTTTTCCAATGCTGATTAGGCTATCTAGTATTATCGTTAGATGCCCGCCGTGTCACTTCACAATGAACACAAACGGCTGTCTCATGTGCTTGTTACTTCACATCCGCACAAGCACCACACCCTGCACTAAGCTTTACCCTTTCTTTGATTAGGGTAACCAAACTGTCAAACTTGAAGCACGAAACATCAAAGAAATCCCATGTTTGGCGCGAAACTTTCTCACTCAAAAAAGATAAAGATTTCGCCTATATTTTTATGATCTCCACTTTTTTTTGCGGGCAAAAATTTTTATTGCCTTGTAAGTCTACTTACTTGGGCTTTATTACGGTTATAAAATTCATAAAATATAAAAAAGGTATTTTGAGTTTTATTGGAGAAAGTTGTTCTTGCTTTTTATCTAATCGAGCCCTGTCTCGCGTGCCTGTTGGTGATTGTGGTTACCTGTTGGGAAAAGTTTTTGCGATGATGTCGTCAACTGTGCCATATTTTGTTGTCCTAAATTGTAATGTTGTACGGCGTAGAATGTTTGGAGGACTTTTTGGTTTATTTTGGAAGAGTGTATGTATCTCTAGCCATTGTCTCATATCTATAGACTTTTGTTAAACGATATTATTCTTACTGCGGTACTCAGAGATAGTTCGTGATTACTTAAGCCGTCACTTAGTACAGATTTGACATTCCTTTGTATGACAAAACTGTCAAAATGTTTCAAATTCAAATTCAAATAAATATTTCTGAGTGCGGAAGTTCGAGGGTGAAATGAAAGCCTACGTAATGGTACAACGACATTTTGCTAGATAATATTAAGTCCTATGAATTGAGTCTACTACTGTCAACTGACAATAAATCCGGACTAGGCTTCCTACTTCAAAAAATCTTTGTGAAAAACCCAAAAACACTTTTTTCGACCCAGAAACGGAACCCAGAAATTCACGATCATGCAGTCGCTTTATATTTATTTTGTGGTCCTAAATTGTGATGATCTACGTATAGGTAGTTTACTTGCTGGTTTATTTTGGCAGAGTATCTCATTATCACGCTCTTGTCAAAAAGGGTGAGTTGAAGTGTTTGTCCGTAGTCAAGTGAGGTGTTTTGTTACCGTGTCCGGTAGCTGTTACTTACCGACTTTTGTTATTTCTTCACCTTCGATTGAAGTGGGACTTGTAAGCTATAAAATAGACCCTACCGGGGTTGCGAAAGAGATACCGCGGCCCGGGACACAAAGGGCTAAGAAGGATCATGGGTCGTTTTTATTTGGTAGAAGTCATACACTCCCTTCCGCTTCGCCCAGAGGGGGAGGTGTCATTTGATGATGAAAATAAAATTCGCAACCGTATCAAACGTGACTTTGAGTAATAATGATTATTTTCTGGTGAAATGTGAGTGTGCTACTAATAGGTACCTACTCCTCTACCTAACCCTTAGAAGATTCCATGCGTGATGTTATGTTTTTAATAATTGTTAAGGTTTAAGGCGCATCTTATAATCTCTTAGGTGTCTGAGGTAACTAGCAGAAAGTCACATTATCATAATTGAATTGCATTAGTTTTGTTCTTGCAAGTTTCTGAATATCTCCTCCTGACCGTATTCGGTCACGGCGGCCAATCTCAGCGGAGATTAGCCATCGGCGCGGGAGATATTATAGTGCACAAGTGTGTGCGCAGGCACAGGTGCACTCTCTGTTCCTTTTCTCAGTTTTCTCTCATAGTCCGATAGGACGGCAATCCGACACGACCGGAGAGAGATCAGGCGCAGAACCAACGGCTTAACGTGCTTTCCGAGGCACGGGGGTATTATACCGCCAACTTCCAAACTCTGGGCTACTACTGGGAAATTTCTAATGAACGAAATTTCTAATAACGTGTACTTGACCTATCAGTCCAAATGTTTACCTGACCTAATTTATAAGAATTTGATATGCCTAGGTATTCAGTTCAGGAATGAAACAGTTGAAATTGATATTGTTTTCGATCAGGAATTACTCAGTAGCAGCCATAGAGTCTGAATGTGTTTGTGCCCGTTTGACGGCAATAGGCTCGCCCTCAATTACATTGAGCTTAAACATAACTGTCGAAATGTGGGTGGGTGAATGGGTCTTTCCTTCTCCTCCGCTATTCTTTTCTGATTAATTTCGTTGCGGGATCCAAGACAGTTAAATCGTTTCTCTGGGACTTCGTCGAGCTTCATTGTCTCGGCGCTATTCTGGTGGTCACCACTGTGGATTCTGGCTTTCAGGAGTTACAGTGGTTTGGGAATAGTGTGGCGGGCTTGTCGAAATATGGGTGTTATGTGTGGGGGTTTTAGATATACCTCTGCTGAGGCAGAGGTATATCTAAAACTTGTAATCCCCGAAGGGCTCACCCTTCGGGGATTACAAGCGTAATGGTAAATATGTAAACTTAAACCCCCTTTTTTTTAAACAGAAATATCTCCAGCCGCTGAAAAGTCCAGAGAATGCAGGTCTTCTAGACGCATTCCTGGTGGACGAGATCTTCTACCAAGTGCCTGGGATCCTGAACGTGCACCAAGTGTTCTTGGAGCAGCTGAGGCGGAGGCTGGAACAATGGGACCTGCAGCAGAAAGTTGGAGATGTGTTTTTGGATGTGGTAAGTTTCATGGGCACTTTATGATTTATTAATTTATCCCAGTACCTACTGGGACTCTACCGATCAATAGGGTAGTTGCCAAAAATATATCTAATTAGTCCGTAAGATTGATTTACAAAAAAGATTGGAAACATATTTTTTCTTTTTTCATTTTATTCATTTTTTTCTTTTTTATTTTTTACCGAAAAGAATCTTTGACGCGTTTTATCTTCGTTTTTTTTTTAGTAATTTTGATTAAACAAAAAACACGTATCCATTATTAATTATTTATCTAACTGACTAAGCAGAAATATAAATATTTAAGTCAGGAAATATCCCTACATACAACAATGATATAATCAGGATTACCAATTGACACTTGCAACGTTTAGAAGGAATTTTCACCTATTGATTGATTTAATTTTTCAAGTTACGTTACAAAACTAGTATTTTGAAACCCTTAATTATTAGCCACCCGCAATAACTTAGGATTATTCGTGATCATTGGGTGCTTACAGTAGCGTTGAAATTTCGGGACCTGAAAACAAATAGTAAACATACTAAATATCTCAATATCCGTATTAATAATAGTATTCTAGAATAAAATTGTTGTTAATAGTAAAATCGCATTAAAATACGTTGCGCAGTTTAAAATAACAACGGGTTTACACAAACATGTATTAAAAGTTTATAGATATAGGTTTTAAATGAAACTCTCATCTACTTATATAAAAAGAAATATTTCACATAGTTCTTATGTAACGTGTAAAAAAGGTGAAGGGTTCGGGTTGGTCATTTTCTATGGAGAAAAACCGGCAAGACACTCCATAGTTACTCTTTTAAAGTGATTTCATGATCATCATCGTCAGCCTATAATGGTACCACTTCAGGGACTCAGTAGGCCTCCTCTCTAGAAGAGGGATGGGCTATAATTCAACACGCGGGCCCAGTGCGGGTTGGTGGATGTCACAAATGTCTTCGATTTTTTTGGTTCTAAGACATGCCGGTTTCCTCAAGATGTTTCCCTTCACCGTTTTGAGAGCAGTGGTGATGAAATAACTTACACAAAGTAATGCACCAGCCTGGGTTCGAACCCACGGCTTACTTTTCGTAAGTTGGGGCCGCCACCTCTGGGCCGCCACTGCTTTTAAAATGATTTGCTATCACAATATTCTCATATTACATCGTTTATTACACTGTAATGTCCCTTAGCTATATCATATGCATAGCTATAGCTAATGTCTTCGCCCACTGCTCTAGATATAAGTTTCCTCGTGGGGTTTCCGCCTTCAACATTCATTAGCATCTCGCAAAGGTTAATAAAGATTGGCGCCTTAAGTAAAGCAACTTGAGCCGTAACTGAAGTAACCAAATGCCTTCCTTACTTCATTGGGGACTCATGCTTTTCTTCTAACGTTACATGATTTTCTTTAAATATACAAATTTCTTCTGAAGTGTTGAATTACTGCAGTTTTCGGCTCTGTAACTACCACACCAGCGGCCCGGTTGTAAATTCCACCTCGGAATGCAAATAAATAAAATTGAGGTGTCTGTTTGTCCCGTCGCGTCGGGGCGTTCGAAAGAGTGGGTGGTTTTAGTCAATAAATTTATAGAAGCCTGATAGTCACTACCGCTCTGCCCAGAGTAATTTGAAGATTTCTCACCCTAAAAAAAAAGATGTCTATTTGTAAAATCAGAATAACAGCTTTTTACTGAATGCAATTGTTGTGGCATTAACAAAAACATATTTTCAGTTTTTTCTGGATAATCTCCGAAACGGTGGCACGGATTTCGATAGGATTTTTACTAGCAGATAGCTAATATTACAAGTAATAACTAAGGTACTTTTATTTTAGAATAAAATCTAGTGTTCTGTGCAAAAAAAGAAAAACCCTTAAATAAGATCCGAATAAAAAACAAAAGCACGTGTTACTCACAATAACTTGCGTTTTGCTTTTCTTCGCATGAGGTTATATTTTTTCACGCATTAGTCATACATTTGCTTCCACTAGTGATTGATGAAGATGGAGCGAAGACTTTCTTCTTGATTTTGTTTACTTATGGGGTTTGAGAATAGGGGATCGGACAAAAAAAAACTAATGAGTCCGTCAGATAGATTTCCAAAAATTATTGTACACGTATTTTTTCTTTTTTCACGTAAACTTAAAATGAAGACGATACAGTGCTTCGAAAACTCGTGTGACGTCATATGATAGTACATTTTGACGACACAAGTGACGTTTCAAGCCCCATTCCAAGATCTTTGACGCGTGTTATCTTCGTCATTTTTTATTGATTTGATAAAACAAAAAACACGTATTCAAAATTTTTCGATAATCTAACTTACGGACTAAACAGAATCATATTATTTTGACCCAGTCCGATCCCCTATTACTCAGGTATCATCGATGGTAGCATCTGACAAACAGTCTTATCAAGAGGTATTATATTACCCAGTACCTCGGTTCTGGAGGTAGTATAATAGTATAGTATAACGGGCTGGTGTCCACAACTACACTTCTAAAGCGCGTATTTTGCGTTCTGGAGGTATGTAAATTACTGAAATTCAGCGGAATCCGGTAATATTGTAAGTCCATCTCAATATATTAGGGGAAAAACTAAGCAGATACAATTTACAACATTACTAAGAAAATGACACGAAATCAAACACCCCTACCCGTTCCTCTGGAGAATACAGTCGTGATCGTTTACTTGTTGCCTCCACAGTTTCCTGTCACAAGCTTATAGGAGGAAATTGAATAGAACCCACATTTCCGTAGCAACTACAACATACGTATGGATATGCTTAGTTCTTAATTTTAATTAAAATTTGTCTACACTACTGTGTCTACATTTCTAATCAAACTTTCCTCTCGCAGGTCTGCTGGAAGAAATTTCTTTTGAAATAAGCAGTGCCTTTGTGCTCTTCTATTTGTTATGTTTTTATCCTTTTTTTGTATTTTGTGTGTGCATAAATGTGTCGGTACATATCAAATGAGCTAAAGTCCACCATAGACACTTTCAAACATTTTTGGTAATCCTGATTTAGGCGCCAAAATCAAAAATGGCAGTTTATATCAAATTGACCTAAGTCTACCATTTCACATACAAATAAGGTTCTAAATGTTTCATAACTGCCTAAGTCACAATGGCAGTGTAGATCAAACATGCCAAAGTCCATTTGAACCAATCACAGACAGCGCTGCGCTGTGTCATGGCCGCCATTGTTGTCTTACTCTCGTGGTGTTTGTATGGGTTTTTATTTCAAACGAGCCTAAATCCATGATGTCATTATCAAAAATGCTTTAGTCCCAATTATAAACCAGTTTATTTGAATTTCTGATTGTAGTTTTGCCTTTTTCTTTCGTAGTGTTGCCAGTGGATATTATTTTAAATGTATTAAAAGTGCTGCACTCTATTCCTTGGCTTCATATAGGTCAATAATAGAAAAGATCGATTTCTCAGAATTAGCTTAGCAGTGACTTGGGCTCGTTTGATATGTACCGACACAAATAAATAAATAAAATACGTAGTTTTGAAACACGACATTCGATTGGCATGTTCTGATTTCGAATTAACGTAGGTAGCCTGATCCATTCAAGCTAGCCCGCGAAATTCGAATTTTCTGAGGTTTTTTGCAAAAATGCCTTTTTCATCAAATAGTCACTCTTGAGGATTGTATGAACTGAGACGGTTGTATTGGTGATTTTAATCATTATTATTCAGTAAATAGACATTTGTTACTGCCGCAAATCCCATTTTATTCCATAATTATACGACTTGACACTGACCGGGAAATTGCAAAAAACGTAAAAAAAATCGAATTTCACGGGCTACCTTGTCGCCTTCACCTTAACAAGTGACAGCCCTATTTTTACGGGAATGTCTGCTTTGATTTTCTCCGTCTGGAGAAGGGTTATGCCAGAACCGCGGTTGACACCCTATTTTAAGTTGTTACTTTGAAATGTTGGTAGGAACTCCACTTTACGTCACTTAAAGAAACTCTGGAGTGTTGAGGGGAGAAAATCTTTTGAAGAAGTTGAGGAAATGTTAAAATCGTGGTTTGAGATATTATGCTTACATAGGTACCTACATAATATGGGAAGGCACCTAACCTTGGGGTTTTACCAACAATTAAGACGATGAAAATAATTCATTTTATTTGGACACTCAAAATTTTCAGTACAACACCACTCCGGAGTGAAACTATTCATACAATCACTTTTACTTATTTTTTACAATAATAAATCATTTAAAATGGTATTATGACGTATTCAATATGAGCCTTAGATTAAAATGTACTGGCCATTTTAGACACTCCCTGAACTTTTTTTTTGGCATGGGAAATTATTAAATAACCCTTCTCGCTCTTGGGCAGCGAAAGGGAGTGTCAGACTTTTACTGACTAAAAACCACCCATGTTACTTCTTAGCCCTTTATGTCGAGGCCGCGGTATCTAGACCGGACATTACGTGAACAATACCGTGGACAAATCTTCGAATGATAATATATCGTCAATACCAACGAAAATAAACCAATGTGGAGTAATACCATGTCATGAAAAGTAAATAAAATCCGTTTCCATGTATACAGAATGCGTAAGTAGATTATAAGAGGCAAACTAAGGAAATAGGATTACTGTGACATGCAGAGCGAATATATTATGAGCATATTATGCAGTATTATCGTATACTATGCTACTACTTATTCGAGTATTATGTGGAAAGCATGCATAAAAAAATATGTGTATTAGATTATTATAGCCAATTACGACGAGTTACTATTTATTTTGTACAGTAATGTCTGTATTATTGTGAATAACTTTGAATTTACTCTCAAGAATTCAAATAAGCCTATAGTCATTCAAACCTTCCTAGTCTTTTCTATGTTCAGATTTACGTTGATAAAATCTTTATCGACACCGTCTCTATTTAGTCCCAATTTTTGCAAATTCGACCAGAATTTTGTTTGTTACACATGTATAGAACCAATATTAATGGCTGAAGTACAGGTAGTTGTTCCGTTTCGAGTTTGTGTATGTGAGTTTAATCTTCAAACAAATATTAATTGCTAACACATCCACGATACTGGAAAAATTCTTACTTATAAAAAACATACATGAACACACACCTTTTCCTACGGAAGTAGGCAGAAGCTCCTAAAAGCCACCTGGTACAATCCATACATACTCATTTTACCTCGTCCAAGTTCATACATCTGGTCATACCCGTTGCGGGTACTACGCACCTGTCCTTTCTTTCATCAAACACATTCTAATAACAATACTCTTCCGCAGTTCACGAAACCCACCGTAATCGACACCTACATGTCGTTCATCAACAACCTGAAGAAAGCCAAGGAGACTATCAAAACAGCTTCAGCATCCAGGCCAGCCTTTGCCAAGTTCCTCGACGCTATGGCAAGGGACCATAAGGGCAAGCTGTCTTTGGACAATTTGCTCATCAAGCCGGTGCAGAAGTTCCCGAGTTACAAGCTGCTGATACAGAGGCTGATAAAGCATACAGGTTAGTTGGTATTGAGTAAGGCGTTATAAAGAGTGAAACTGCGTTTGGCGCCAATGTTCCTTACATTGGCACCAAACTCAGATTATAAATAGAATATAAATATTACACTACTACCCCGAGCAGACTAAAGAGCCGCAAAAGCTTTCTTCGGACCACCCAGGCAATTCAAGATAGTCCACCTAAAGTACGCAGCAAGCTATGGCAAGAGAGATGCCCACCACCTCACGACTTCTTGAAGCCCCAAGAACACCTGGGTCCCGGCAGTGAACTGCAGTGGCCCATCTGGAAAGCCCTAAATAGATTGCGCACCCAAGTGGGCCGCTGCAAACATAATCTGGCAAAGTGGGGCATCATTGGTTCCTCCAATACCGAGTGCGAGTGCGGCGCTCCGGACCAAACAATGACTCACCTGCTGGAGTGTCCCAGATGTCCGTATACATGCACCCTTGGCGACCTGAACAGCGCCTCTGCCGCTGCAATAAACGTGGCTACCTACTGGGCCCAAACCGTGTAACATGGAAGTATATAATCGAAACGAAAAGAAGAAGAAGACCTGTATAAAAAGTCTATGTGTACGAATGATGTCCTGAAAAATGGTAACCGTTTGCATGTCGACGTCCCATCCACCCTGTATTGTTTAGTACTGGATGACTTAGACCTGTTTGGAAGCGACTGCCGTTTTAGTAAACCACAAAAGCCCAGAGTGAAATGCAATTAATTAAAAAAATCAGATGATATCCTAGAAAAGTTATTAGTACATCAGTAGGAACTGGATTTTGAATGGAGAAATAATTAGCTGATTATTTTTGACTTAATTCACATTAACAATTATAATTTTGTTAATTGCTTTCAGACAGAATAATAACAACAAAACCCTAGCTTTCCTGGAGTTTAACACCAGAAATCTTAAGATAAATAATTGTGGATTTATAACAAAAAGACCTCAATATTATCTTTAATCAACAGCTTAATCACTTAGCTCGCTGTTAAAATAACAATAGGTACCTCCGACAGTGTCAAATAAATATTGTCTCTCAAGTTATTATTGATGGCATTTAGGGGGTCCCTAAAGTCGCTTCAAAACAATATTTTATAAGAGGGGCAGGTGCCAAATTAATTTTCTTTAAGCACATGATTTACTTTTGTAAAACGACTTGGAGTTTACTTTATAAATGTGCCTTCTTCTTTTGGAAATCCGGTTTTATTGTGTTTATTAATCTCATTTTTATTTAGCACATGTGACCAACGATTTTGATTGTTTTGTTTTGATAGACCATTTGTTAAAAGATGGTCTAGTTTACTATTTCATTGTGCTCATTCTGAAATCGTATAATATGTTCCATACGGTATTTGTAAGTTTTTCAGTATAGACAGTGTTTAGGAACTCAGGGTGAATCTTATTATTTAAATCTTCCCATGTTGTGTTCAATAACTTTGGTATATTCCATCTATATTTTAAGACGATATGCATTTCTTTGGAAGCCATGTCGAACCCACTTTGACATCGTTGATTTTCAAAATAGTGTTTAGTCAAAACAAGCACTCATACTTCTTTGTTTATTTTTATCATTTATTTTCTTTCAGACCAGTCACATCCAGATCACAAACTTCTACTAGAAGCTCAAAAAGAGATCCATGATCTACTAGAACTGATAAATTGTACTGAAAGGGAGAGCTTAGAACTAGAACTGCAGCAGCAAACTTTAAGGGAACTAGAGCAGATGATCGAAGGTCTATCCAACCTGGTGACTCTGGATAGGATGTTCCTTAGGCATGAGATGGTGACAATGCCGTCGGCTCAGGGGACTATTAAAGATAGAGCTCTCTTCCTCTTCAATGACACTCTTTTGATAACTAGTGTTAAGAGGAGGACGGGGACGATTAAGAAGCCTACGCCGTAAGTTGTTATTTGAGATAATTATAAAAATTATCTTCATTGATATGGTTTACTTACTTACCTGATTTAATTTGTGTGCAGTTGGATTGAAGTACCAGGGATTAAAACCCATATAAGGTAATTAGGAGCATTAGGGTTTAATAATGATGTAATACTGTAGATAGAAACGTATGTTTTATTTAAAAACTTGTTGATCGTCATTCTTTGATGGCCTTTGTCTAGAGGTGCTTATAAACGGGCAATATTTTACTGCAATATGACAGCATAACCATCAATACCAGTCATACTATGCAATATTGCAGCATTAATGGCCCGGTCATGTACCCACACGTATTTGGTATGGCCAAGCATTTTCACGTGTAGCCGGCAATATTGCTAAATAATCGCTTGCCATTCAAAAATACTGAAATATTACCGTGCCAGTCTTTTTTGTTTATTTATGAGTGCATCCCTTTCTGACGAATATAAGCCACTGCGGCGACTGTCATTTCCCATTGGCTGGTACTTCGTGTGTAGTTGTCTCATATTAAATGTATGAGATTTAAAGAATATTAGTTATTCGAAAGAAAATTAAATGATGATGATTGATAATAATGGTTGATGATTGATTAATGTGTTTTAGCAGCCCCCCCCCCCCTACTTATATATTTCAAATGTTTCATTTTCAGAACATACCAAAGTAATATAGCAAGTCAGATGGAAGGTAACAAGTACAAACTACTCATGAGGATATCGCTGGCCGATCTCGAGATTGTTAAAGGTAAACTCCATTTTGAACTTATCTCTTAATTAGGTACTTAAATCTGAATTTTTGGGCAGTTTTTGAAACACCAAAAAAATTGAGGTTGGAAAAATGTTTGTTTTGTACATCAAACTAAGTAACTCTACACAAACATGATCTCTGGGAAACGACTTTTTTTGCGGTGAAATATTTCGAATTACGGTAGGACTCAAAATCACAATGAAAGATACGGGGGTTGTGGAGGTACTTCAAGTAGAATTCACCCAATATCTCCGTAAGGCTTCGAGGTATGGTCTAGAACAGTGGTTCCCAACCTTTTCAATATTGTTACCCCTGTGTGTGACCTATTACAATAACCGATTTTACCCCGGCCAAAAGTTACCGATCGAATGTTATCAATACAAACAAAACAAGCAAACACAAAATATTTTAATGAATCACAAATTGCCAGTGGCCTCTGCAATTCCATACTATTCGACAATTTGTGTATTATCGTCCACATTTCGTCAGCTTTTTTCCATTATTAGTATAAATGTGCACAAGGGAATTCCACAGCGATCCCTATGGAAATCCCAAAATTATTTTGAAAACCCTGAAACATCTCTTAAGAAAAGAACCAAGACATTTGAAAAGCGAGCGAAGCGAGCACGATTTTTTTTGCATTCTGCCTAGGGATGATTATAAATTATTTTCGCTTGTGCAGAAATTGTGTTAACATAACAATTTTTGAAAAATTGCTGCATCAAATGCCCAAGAACTGATGAAATCGTTCATAAAAGTAACAGCGTAGCGTGGATTTTAGCCGCCAGGGGGCCAACTCTAATTTGGCCACTCTCTCTATTTTCATTATTAGTCAAGAAAGCTAGCACAGAGTCCAGTTTTATATTATTTGAAAATGTTACACTTCGTACATCATCGGTTAAATTACATTTTGTTTCAACAATTCATAGTGATAGAGGAGTTTTTTTACGATTTATACATGAAGCTTCAGCTAAGACAACACTAAAATGCATGAGCGAGCGAAACGAGCTCAAAAAATTTTGCCCCTCGCCTCGGAAAGATAATTTTTATAATTGATTTCCTTTTGTCAGAAGCTATGAAGAGAGTACTAACTGGTGATCTATAATTTCATATAGCTACGTATTTTATTAGATTCTTTGCTACCCCCAGAGAATAGCCGTTTTACCCCCGCGGGGGTAATTACCCACAGGTTGGGAACCACTGGTCTAGAACAAAAATAATATCACAATGACGTGGAAAAAATGTGCCATTCAGCTTTGGTATGGGTAGGTATTTATACACCCATTTTTGTTGATGCTGAGATAGCTGCATGTGATGCCTTTCACCTAAAGCAGGAAGATTTTATAAAGAAAACATCGCATTTCTAATGATTTCAGAACTTTGCCTATAGCAGTTACAAATAAGAAGCTAACGTTCCGTAAAACGTTACTGATTGATATTGAAATACGTATTTATAACCATAAAAAAACCGCAAAAAATATATATTCTCATATATCAGTTCAGGTAGGCACAAAGGGCGAGACACAAGGACAACAATATGCCTCCCACAGAAAAGCAAATAAAAATACAGAACACAAAGAAACTACAGTCAAACGAAACATGAAAGAGCCGTTTACAAAGGTTATTGACAAATATCTTTTATTGAAAATTACTCAAGCAGACCTCAGAAAGGTCACTTCCCATCTTGGGAATAAACAAACGGAAAGCGAGGAAATTGTAACGATTGCTTTGTAGCGTCTCGAAGTAGGTCAAACAGTAAGGTAGTGGAGAAATATTGATTCGATTTCAATAATAAACTTTCCACGAAGCCGAAGGAATGAAAAAGAACGATCAAGTTTACAGTGAAAACTATCGTTTGTGTACAATTTGAATTATGCAATCTGGTCTTGGCACTCTGTTCTAAGATTTCACGGTTTATGCAGTGGCGTAGCGTGCCTTAGACGGGTCCTATATCAAAAATTGCTAGGGGGCCCAAGGGTAAAGATTGTTCCTTTTTTGACATTAATTTGTAATAATTATAGTGAAACTTCTTTAGGCACGTTAGGCACATTTTTAAGATATGATTTTTTCTCAGGAAGTACTTACGGCCTAAGAGTTTAGAATTTTTCTTACGCACATTGGGGACCCCAGTAACCCGGAGGCCCCGTATAATTAATACCTACCGTTGATATGCCGGTAGTTACGCCCCTGGCTAAACTTACACTGTCACTTACGGGTGGGTGGTCTGGCGTTATTTTCGATTGTTTTGAGCTTCTGGTATTTCGACGCTGTTCCCAGCGCTCTGATTGCGTTAGAAATATCCAGTGCCTGTTATAGTCTAGCTAGAAGTTTTGCAAATGGATCAAATAGAGACAAGGTAGAAATACTACTACATTTTTTTATTCTATACGTAAAGAAAGAAAGAAAATTGTGGTTATTTGGCAAAGATACCTTAAAAATGTACAAAACATATTCAAAATAATTAAACCTAATAATGCCAAAAGGGCCTTAGCTCAGCATAATGCCAGATGGCAACACAAAGTGACGTGACCTGACGCTGATTTTCAGCTGCTGCTCATGATATTTACATTTAACGGTCTTGCTACCGCGGTAACAGTAGTTTTGTTACACATTTTGCAACACACGACCGAAAATATTCCAGTATCTCAAAATCCAATCAATGATACTTCCATAAAAGTAATCCTTCTAACAACTTGCGAGAACCAATCCATCATTTGTTTGCCAACAGCTAAAGACGAGAACCTTAGGAGGATTCTGCATGAGGTGGAAACGTTGACTGAGGACGTGAACACCCTGACGACGATATCAGACAATGTGGCGGCGTTGCATACGCAACATCTACAGCTGGAGGAGATCGTGAGGGATATGCTGCATTCGCTGAATAGGCAGTTGTCTGATAGACAGAATAGTGATACACAGCTGTGTTATATGGAGATCAGTTTGAATACTTCGTGAGTAAACATTTTTATATTTCAATTTGAATTTATTATGACAACCATTTGAATTAATGATGACAAGGATAAGCTTGTGGCTTAATAATAACAGCCACAATATTCAGGTTAAACCGTGGTCGCCTAGGTGGGTCTGTGGATGGGTGATCAGCACAACACACCCGAGTTTCCTCCGTATCTCGGAAAGCACGTCAAGCCGTTGATTATTCCAAGTTATTTGACAGTAGTTACGAGTAGTTGCCGGAAGACTGACATCCAGTCTTACTAAGGGTTATCGTAATACACAGTTACCTACTGGGTTGTGAAGGTCAGTTTGCCAGTCGCTTCAGCTGCATCTGGTCTGCAGACTGGAAGCTGTCCCTAACAAAGTAGGAAAAGTCTAGGCAGATGATGAAGGATAAGGACAAAGAAAAGTGCATACCCCATAAACATTAAAAGTATGAAAAACCAACAGCGAGGTCCACTGGCAAAAAAAAAGAACCACAGTGAACACAATATGATGGAGTATTAAGTTTCTAATTATCGAAGATAGTGACTTTCAGCATAATAATTTTCAGGAATGGTTCAGAGAACATCACAATAATATATCCGAAAGCAGAAAAAAGAAGCAATTGGGAGGAGTTAATAAATGAGACCAAACAGAAGTTATGTAAGTAGTTTTCACAATAATGAAGTAAGCGAAATAGTTGAAACCTTTTATTTTAAAAATCATATGTCATGCAATAAAGAGTTTTGAATCTTAACCACAACTTGATTACTAAAAATACTAAAATAATGATAATAGTCTTAGCTAATTAGATCTTCCGTTTAAAATCTATGCATAACTATGAAATACAAAAGATTCTTAATCTACCATTTTGTCATTGTCAGTATTAAAATACAGATGTGCTGATTGCCATCTATTTTAGTTTTTTCCGATGTGCTCCCACCGAACTGTCCTCTGGCAGTTGCAACTGTCTGTTGCATCTACCACCATCACTGTTGGTTGTGTCTGAGTTAGTCGCATTTGCTCCTATCTCTGTCCCCTCTACTGGCAAGTGGCACTTAAATTATTGAAATCTTGCTCCAGTGGTCGCAGATTCGAAGATAAAAAGGGGATATAATTCGTTCTAATTAGAATTTACTACTGGTTACGTAGTAGCCACTTACAGTTTCTCTGACTGTTACGTATGAAAATATAATCAAAAGTGGTACCTACTTGAGTTGATAAGAGGACTTCTCAACGAATTCCAGGTGTATACGGTCAAGAGCGTCCAGCACCAGAGTTCCTGTCACCTGTTCCCATCCGCAAGACTCGAGCTGGACTGCAGTTTACTTGCGCTGCACCCACTCTTCCACCTAAGGGACAGTCACCTGATGTTTGGGTAAGAACTTCAATCTTAGACTCAAAATATCATCATCATCACAGCCTATAATGTTCCCGCTGCAGAGACTCGAGGCCTCCTCTATAGGAAAGGGATGAGCTATAATCCACCACGTGGGCCTAATGCGGGTTGGGAGATATGTCACATGTCTTCGAATTATTAATATTTTGTCAACATCATCATTTAAGCCAAAAGACGTCCACAGCTGGACATAGGCCTCCCCAGGTGTCACCACATTGACCGCTCCCGTGCGTCTCACATCCAGCGAGTATTCACCAAGTCATCGGTCCACCCATTGGGAGGCCTTCCAACGCAACGTCTTCCGGTTCGCGGTCGTCAAACCAGAACTTTTCGGCCCCATCGGCCATCCATTCTGTAAATATTGTGTCAGCATCTTCTAAACTAAGTTTCTCCTCATTTCCAGGTCTGCAACAGCGATGGTTACGTCGGCCAGGTCTGCGTACTGACGCTGTCACCAAAGCCACAGGTGACGTCATGCAATGGCGTCTGCAACGCGCGCATACTATGCGTCGCATGCGTCCCGCCCGCTCCTGCGCTTACTAGGCAGCAGACGCTGGATATACCGTGAGTTTTCAATTTGTATTTTATTTTTTACTATATTATTATAGTAGGTAGAACTTATTGCTGCGGGACGGTTCGAAAAAGATACCGCGACCCTGGGACTCAAAGGGCTAGAAAGGAACATGGGTTGGTGTTAGGCTTCGTATTTTGTATTCCGAGAAGTATTTTAGTTGACAAGTTTAAGTGTGTGATAAATAATAGTTGACAAGATTAAGTGTGAATTTAAAACCTGTTTAGGACAAAGTGGCTAGAATTTCAGTTTGTCTAGGCTCTGAGATTTTAAAGAAAACGATAACGGAAAAGTCAATTATTCGTTGGATTGCCATCGGATATAAATTATTTTTTATTTCAACAGATATCGAAAAGCATACGTCAATATTATTGAAAGTAAGCAAAGATATGGAACTATTCAAAATGGATTGCCACTTACAAGACATTTCTATTCCAGATTTAAACTATTTTTTTAGTAAAAACCTAACATTTGATCTCATAAATCCTCGTCTTATTTAGTTTTCTAATGTTTCAGAAGCACAAGTTCGCTGAGCAGTACAAGTTCAGTAAAACCCGGTATCAGCATATCTGACCCCGATGACAGCTGCAAGAACATCCGACTGGACAGGTCTGTATCATCATTTCAGTTGACTTTACTATTCTATAAATCGGCAAATACAACTTTTACATAACAGAAGGTGCTGCAACTTAGAATAGTATTAAGATGTGGGCTCGAAAGAGTATGAGTGCTTGCATAAAGGTTGATACTGATGATGACAGTGAGGGGAAAATTGTTCCAAACATGACAAATTAGAACCGGAAAACCGGGATCTGTATGCAAGCATTCCTTATCCATAATATACCTACGGTTAAAGTGATAGGCAAGGCGATTTAACTTCTAGCCAAATTCTCTATGTTCTTAGCCCAATCCGACCTAATGGTCCTAATGGTCTGATTGGTTTCGTAAATAAAGATAAAGTAACCGATCGAATCGAATTAACCGTAATACATAACTCAAAAAACCTAATGTCTCAAAAATTCAAAATCTACCGAACCGGTAACACAGATAATGTATCTAGAGTAAATCAAGGACACACAAAAGGTCATTATGTTCCTTAGTTCCGAATTCCCTTTGACACGGATGCCGCTATCCAAACAAATCACGATGGTTTACAAACAGCCAGGGTTGGACCAAATATTTGTAGGGTATACAAATATTTGTCCTGCGGTGAGCTCGCCATTAGGTAAGTAGACGATTTGCTACTGTGACACATGCGTTACCAAGGAGACTATAGATTTTAGGGTAAGATCATGATTAGACATAGTTCAGTCTTTCGACTATTTTGTTTAGAAAACATTTTGATTGAACCTTTAATTAAACTTTTAATTAAATATGCCTAAAAGTTATGTAAATAGCACGACCGTTTATGTAACTTTTGTGCATGCGTGATTGTCCTTGCTGCCATCAGAGGTGGAAGGGCTATGATGTGTCTGTAGTTTCATCTTTTAGTTTCTATTGGTCGACTCCTCGATAGCCCGACAGCTGTAACCAGTTTACTTAGTATGAATACTTTCAGTTCGAGCTATTTTTAGTTTTCGATTTGGTTTACTATATAATTCTATGTTCTATTCTGTGTATCTGCAGTAAACAATCGATCAATACCTCTGGCCTTTTACCGACAACATCAACATCGTGAATGGACAAACTCGCTACCAATTACTTCCGAATATGTTTTAACATCAACAAAATCTTCTTTCCAGCTCATCATCCAGTGACGAAGAAGATGACGGTTCCTCAACCAGTGAGAACCAAGATGCCCAATCAGAGCGCAGTCAGGAGTCTGCAAGCATACGTCTGCACAGCAGCCTGACAGCCAGCCTGGCTAACCAGAAGACCACGCTGACTCCCAACCATAGCAAGAGCTTGAGCACCCCACATACTGGACAAAGCATCCAGGTCCACCCTGTGATGAAATCGAGTTCCAACCCAGCGGTGGACAAACAGGCTATGGGGATTAACTCTGGTAAGATTTTTACTAGAAACCTTCATAATTTTGTCTTTATGTGTTTAGATATTTGCTACTCACTTGTTCGGGTTCGTATTTGATTCGGCAGTTTTTGTAAAACATTGAAAGTAACATGAAGCATTGACTTCAATTATTCGGCTTTCAGTTTGACAGCCAGTGTTACTAAGTATTACCCAGTATAAGGTGGGTGAGCAGCAGTGGCCCAGTGGTGTCGACCCCGACTTACGAACAGTAGGTCGTGGCTTCGAACCCAGGCAGGCGCATTACTTTGTGTAATTTATTTCATCACCGCTGCTCTCAAAACGGTGAAGGAAAACATCTTGAGGAAACCGGCATGTCTTAGAACCAAAAAATTTGAAGACATGTGTGACATCTGCCAATCCGCACGGGCCCTGTGGTGGATTATAGCCCATCCCTCTCCTAGAGAGGAGGCCTGAGTCCCTGCAGTGGGAACATTATAGGCTGATGATGATGATGATGGTCCAGTATAAGCTGGGTTATTGAGGTCTGATCGGCTGTCGCTCCTCGTAAAGTACTGGTATTCAGCTGCATCCGAAAAAAGACTAGAGTGATGATGCTTCGTCTTTCATTCGGGTTGTGCCGATTGGTAAATGGCTCATCACAGTATCAACTAAACGGAGCGGCTTCTCTTGGATTCTCTTCATCATCAACATAATTATTTTTGATTTTGTCGATGCATACCAACCTGAACATGTGAGAGATCTTTAGGTTGCTCTGTGATATTCATTTATGTCTAATGTCTATTCTTCAACATTATTTTCGTGATATCATATTATTTTTTGAGATGTTTATTGCCTTAGTTTGTGTTCTAGATTCTTGACATTACCTTACCTTTTGATTATCTACACTTTATTCTATATTTTTCTATGTTTCAAATTTCACACTGTAGACTTTACTTGTCTTGAATATTTCGGTGTTTTCCTCGCATCAACTAGACTATTAACAATGCAGGCCCGTAGAAGATTATTAAGTGTAACTAAGGGGGGCCGTTTCCACCATTGAAACTCAAGATAAGTGTATCTAGACCACATTGAAGCGCTGTCACTGTTATGGTGGCAGAATCAGGTTTTGGACGCGGTTTAGATGCACTGATTCAATATTTCTTCAATTGTGAAATTCGCCCATAATTCTTTAAATTATATTGTCATCACAGTATGTACCTATAAATGTTTCCCTTTAATTTATTTAAATAATATATATTTCCTATTCCAACGCAACTTAGTAACTGGACGTGCAATGTTGGGTAATATAGAAAAATCGTAAATTATTTATATTATTTGCATGATTTTAAAGCGCTTTGTAAAACCTTTGCTCACTGTAAAGCTTCCTATTGAATCCACACCTTTAGCTTTTTCTGAAATATGCTTAGCAATAATACATGGCTTTGGTTTCAATAATTCATGAATATTTTATTACATGACTTGATAATCGACTACACAATATTTTGATATTTTAGAACTGCTAACAACATTATCAAATAACACGATCAAGTACACGAGAGAGAGTAGTAAACTAGGTAGGTACTGATACTTGAGGCACAAAATAAATAGGTACAAAAGGTTAATTCCATACAATACTAGCTCAAAATTTGTGCGGTACGGAAATAATAATATTGTCTTGTCAATTTCATCAAAAATAATTAGCATTATTTAGCACCAACAGAGGGCATTGCTCACATGCTCACCTCCCTTAAAACCCCTCTCTTAAAAATGTGCAAAACCGTTGTATGTAGCTAACCTTCTTTACCTACCTATTTTGTGACTTACAGCTTAAAACTCACGTGAACAGGATCTAAAATTCTAAACCAATGCAATGCTTTGCTTTGCCTCACAACCCCCAATCCAGAAAATATAGTCAATAGAACACTTTTCACAGAGCACACTATAGAATACTTTAATTCAATAAGGTCTACTTTCCTAAACGCTCCTTCTAAAATTCCAGGTACTCTGTCTTCGCCGGCCAGTCGTCAGTCTTCGGAGGATAGTGGTACTACTGCCAACCAACCGACTATGTGGCTGGGTACAGAGGATGGTTGTATACATGTATACAACTGCTTGGACAACATTAGGATAAAGAAGAATAAAGTGAAGCTGCAGCATAACTCTGGGGTTCATTCCATTGTGTGAGTATTGGTCTAGTGGACGCAAGCGCGACTGCTGAACGTGAGGTCCTGGGTTCGATTCCCGGGTCGGACAAAAAGTGCTATTGGGTTTTTCATTAGAAATTTCCCAGTAGTAGCCCGGAGTTTGGAAGTTGGCGGTATAATACCCCCGTGCCTCGTAAAGCACGTTAAGCCTTTGGTCCTGCGCCTGATCTCTCTCCGGTCGTGTCGGATTGCCGTCCCTGAGGACTATGAGAGAAAAGGAACAGAGAGTGCACCTGTGCCTGCGCACACACTTGTGCACTATAATATCTCCCGCGCAGATGGCTAATCTCCGCTGAGATTGGCCGCCGTGGCCGAAAAACGGTCAGGAGGACTATATATTGTCTTGGCTTTATAAAAGCTTTTCCTAGGTTCATCACTACCCTCCCAAGTAGCACGTTAGTGTATTTTGGAACTTATTCTGCAACTGTAGGTAGCATTTAAGTGATGCAAGAGTGTACGGTATTACTTATAGATGCAAACAGCGCTCGAATTTGCATATGAGTAACTCTTATCACTAACAGTTGCTTTTGAGTGATTTTTGTTCCTGCTTTATAACTTATGGTGGCACTAGGCCGAATTTATTAGTTATAGACGCATAAAGGTTTCAATTTTCAATCTTTTAGAACTCAAAGAAGCTTAAGACATCTTAAAATCTCCCATTAAGAACCGTACCTTAATAGGTGGTAATTTTTCCTTATTTGGCACCTTTAGTACTAAATAAGTAGTATATATAAGTTACTTATCACCTGTAGTGGCTCAAGAGTTATTATTGCAGCTCATTTGGAACCTAGTGTAATTGCCTTTGTAAGGTCTAATATACTCTAATATGCCACTGTAACGCGTAGATCGATTCCAAAAGATGGTTCTTGAAAACCTTAAGCAACAATTTTCTCTCATTTAGAACCAATTAAGATCTTACAGTTCTAACATTATCGCAGGTTCCGTACATATTAATAAATTTAAATAGAGTATGATTTGTATTTAAGTAAATTTCCTACATTTTAGGTACATAATTGAATAGTTTATGAAACAGTTATGAAATCACTAGTTCACTTTGTATTTTTTTTTTAATCTACTTACGTTATACACGGTGTTAATCACAGATTGGTAGGCAAGGCATGATCAGCTACCCTTCTGAATGTCTCTTGTATAAATGAAAAATGAAAATTTGCAAACTATCAGTAGGAAATCAGGCATCGAAATAAAAAGTCGAGGATTCCAGCCAACATTTACAATTAAATTAAATTTTACTTTATTTACCTTCCTAAATGGGTTTTGTACCCGTCTTGAGGATCCCCAATTCAACGCAAAGGCAACGAGACCTGTTAAGTGAAAATAATCACTACTAGGTACTAATGAGCGATTTTTGGACCTAGGAGCTCTATTATGGTAACAAATGAGTGTAAAAATGAACTGCAAGTTCTATTTCAAATCGCCATTTTTAAAAATGGAGTCCTTGAAAAGTATCTTGTTGAATGGTATTTTATTACAATAACTTAGAATAAAATGAGTTTTGATAACTGTTTCTGATGTAGTTTGACATTATACTTTTTATGAAACCATAATGTTAGGTTTTTAACAACCAAATTTTTATGAAGTATTATCTTATTTATTTGATCACCGCATATTTTTTGCTAATTCTTGATTAGATCGAAGGCGCATAAAAATTTACTTAGTAAATATACCATGCTTTCACAATAAAAAACCATTTGCAAGGGCTCCATGATGGTTATCCTGCATTAAACACATAATTTTTGAATACCTACTCGCAAAATAGATCACAAATAAAAGCTGCCATAACACAAAGCCGTTGTTGATTATCTCCATCGAAAATAAGAACTTGTTAGGATCTTATTTGTCACTCAACGAATGAACTGTATCGCTTTAACGTTCAATCATTCATTTACGGCGCGCAATTTGCACCGTTAGTTCCTAGTGCCACTCAGGATAACAATTCGAACTCGTATGCATCGCTTTTGCATCTATAAATAAGTTGCAATTTTTCTCCCTTTGGTAACATACAGGTTGCTTATCGGTTCTAACCACCTTTATAGAACTTAATCACGGTGGATTTTATTACTAAAGTTTCCAAAAATATTCTATTTGCAAGCCTTTTGTCACAAAATGTGTTACTTGGCTGCGCTCTAAAACACAAATTACTGACGTTGCTTAAAAAACCTCTACGCTGAAGTAGGACTCGGCCAGTCATGTCTGCCCTATAACCAACGAGCTGTGGGTCAAACACTGACACAGCTAGAAGGCGACGCGGTAGACCTTGAAGAAGATGTTGGGACGAGCTGGATAGAGCCTACGACCAGTGATCCACATTGGTCCTGGATCGAAAGATTTAGAGTTTTTTGGCCGTAGTTTGTTCTTTGCTTTGAGTTTTTTAGTGGCAGTGCTTGAGCAGTTTTTAGAAAGACCTAAAATCGATCTAATAAATTATGTTTTTTGTTTTCAGATACGTGGAGGGCAAAGTATTTGTTGCACTTGGCAACGGCGATTTAGTCGTATATTGCCGGGATATAGGTAAGTAGTAATACACTCGTTATATTTAATCGTCATCTTTTTGTCCCTATTAAAAACATCAAGAAATATCATCAAAACTCATTATTCACCGTTTTATAACAGAGTGTAAAAGTACCCTGAACGAATCCGAAAGGTACTTGTTCTCTACGTTTTCTTTTTAAAGTTATGAAGGGTTCTCTCCGTCATTGCGATAGTGTTTTTCGTCTAGACCGTACCTAAAACTTTCTAGTTACACACATTTTTGGGGTAAAAAATTCAACTTTTGTACGAGTGTGTTTTTAAATACAAGTTTTAAATGTTATAACGTTAAATACCTCTACGACCTCCGTATTATGCAATGCATCAATCAGCGCCATGTTTAGGGTGCGTCACATTGAGTCGAACCTTAAAGCCGTGATAAAACATGATATTTTACCCTCCAAAAAACGTCGTATCTCAGCAATATCTAGGTATTACTTAGACTTAGTCAAATGTTCAGAGCGCTTGATTGACGGTTTCATGAAGGATCCATTTACACCTTGTAGATTTGTTCATCATAATCAGTTCAGCCGACAGACGACCACTGCTGGACATAGCCCCCCCCCCCCCGAATTTTCTAAGCCACGAGGGCAGATTAGTTATTACTTCCACGTCCTCCCCAGATGGGTCCTGGTCGGAGCGCTCCACCATCCCGGTGGGCACGGGCAGCAGCCCCGTGAGCAGCATGCTGCTGTCGGGGGGCAAGCTGTGGTGTGCCACGCACGCCTCCATCAAGATCATCAACCCGCACTCGCTGCAGGTAAGGGAACTTATACAAATTGACTTCGAAGTTTTAATGCTCGTGCTTATTTTGCCAGAACAAAAAGAGTTTAGTGATGAAATGACAAAGCGACTTAACATAACATCGCGCAAGAAAAGAAAGAAGGAAAGAAAAGAAAGAAAATTTTATTTATTTGACTATATTTACAAAAATACCTTAAAAAATATACAGAAGGAACAAACTGATAATACCAAATGGGCCTCAGCATAAGGGTTAGGCAGTGCACCTAATAGTTAATAATAATATAATAATGTCAATGTAACAAATTGTTGAGTTTTTCATAATCGTTTTTGCCCATAAATGTCGCTTTGCAACTGTCTCGATGGTCATGTTGGTCGCAAGCGTGACCATTGAGCATGGAGGTCTAGGTGTTATTGGGAGGAGTTTCTCAGTACAAGCCTGAGTCTGAATTTATGCCCAATTAATAGCAATAGGCTCGCCCAATATGACTTGCGACTTGAAAATAACTGGCGTAATGTAGGTGTAATATTAGTTACACGTCTACTAACCCCTCGAGGATTACAGGCGTGGTGACGTGTTATTATTGTAAGTGCGTAACACAGTTAATTTTTAAACTGTTGTGTTAGAACTGTAATTGTAGCAAAACACAAAATTTTAGTACAGTCTATAATACTACAAATTCACCCTTCATTATTCCACTATCTTCATCTCATTTTCCCCATTCCAGGTGGACGAAACATTCCAGATTAGTTCAGAAACGAAGCCGATCAGTCACATGGCGGTGGCTGGCGGTACTATATGGCTGTCTCTGCACAACGCAGCTCAGCTACGATGCTATAACTCTAGCACACGCGAGCAGCTGGCTGAGATCAATATTACGCCGCAAGTTACTAAGATGTTGCATGGTAAGCAGGGTTTATGGACAACGTGGAAATGATTGAATGTTTTGTTAGGGTACAAGTACCTCCGGGGTTGTGGGACTGTTTGAAAGAGATACCGCGGGTCCAGAACACAAAGTGCTAAGAAGGAACATGGGTGGGTTTTAGCTTGTACAAGTCTGACACTCCCTTCCGCTCCGCCCAGCGGGACGGGTCATTTGATGATTTCCCACCCACCATAAAAAACACATAATCATACCTATGTACAGGACCTACGTAGTAAATTAGCCAGTCACTTGGGTCGTTTAAAAAGATTGTACTGGTTCGCCCAATGTTATAACCAAACTTACTCTTGTACAAACTCTTTTCATGGAGGACTCATGGAATAATTCCCGTGCCCAAGTCCCACTAAAATATCGCATACTTTCTTGCCTACATTTAAGTTCTTTTTCTCCTTAAATGAAAGCTGATTTGAATTTAACAGATCTTTAATTTGTTAGGTACTGCCACTTGAAGATAAAAATATGTATATGTAAATCATAATTATAATAAGTAGGTACTTTTATACCATACCCTTAATTGGGCATGGGTAACATAAGACGAGGTGGCCGAGAGGTTAAGGCGTTGGACTGCTAATCCAATGTGCTCTGCACGCGTGGGTTCGAATCCCATCCTCGTCGGACACTTTTTATATTTAAGCCCATGAAACAGATCTGACATTAGAAGTGTGCATAAATTAATGGTCACAACGCATCACATGACCGATGGTTTTTCCATACAAAAATTGCACAATAAAGATTGGGACGCCCCCACACACAATCCTTTCACATCGATTTCAGGAACGCGCTTCCATACTTTTTGATCTTTGTGTATGGAGAAACCTTTAAATGCCCTAAGCCAACCTAACCCATACACCCACGTCGGTACTTTAGCTTCGTCCTCAAATTCTTCCCATAATTAATATTCATAGTATTAATGTAATCAAACTCCTCCTTACCCTCAGGATGCGACGACATAATCCGCCAACACAAAGCAGCCTGCCTCCGCGTGACAGCACTCCTAGCTCATCGTGACACGCTGTGGGTGGGCACCAGCGCTGGAGTACTGCTGACCGCTCCCCTGCACAATTCACCTAACCCGAGGACTGGAGCCTTCACTGTGCCGCATCTTACTGGTAAGGGTACTGTTTCTACTGAAGGGGCTCCTTGTTGACGTGGCCTCGGCGCATGGGCAAAGAAAAAACATGGGTTCGGTTTTTAGTCAGTAGAAGTAGGGGCTCCTTGTTCATAATGAGGGTCACGGTATCAGCTTAAGTTGGGACATGAACGCAGTTTTTAGTATCTTTGACAGTCGTTATAGGTAGTCAGTCGCTAAAAAGTCTGACAACCAGTGTTACCAAGTGAAATCTACTATTCCATGTGAAATACTGGTATTCGGATTAAACTGTATCCGGCTAGACTGTAAGCCGACGCCAACATAGTTCTGGAAAAGGCTAGGCAGATGATGATGATTTACGCAAAGTTTCGCTGGAAAGAGATAATAATTATGCTCTTGGTTACAGTCACAGTTGCAGTCATAACTGTCGACTGGACCCTGAGTCGTTCTTGGCAATTATCCTACGTTGACAAGAGCCCTGTGAGGTGGATCGAAAAACAAAAGATGCATCCTTTAGGTTTCACATACGAACATTTAAATGAAAATTCTAATAAGAACCCTTTCTTTCCCAGGTATAACCTACGGGCACACCGGCCACGTGAGGTTCCTCACAATTGTTGAGAATCAAGCCGCACAAAAGCAGCCAGCGAAACAGACACAAACTTCATTGAAGACAAAGGCACTAAGTCGCAGGTCGACAAACGCTGAGAAACTACAGAAACAAGCTGAGCCCACTCAGAATAACAAAGAAACTCTCATCATATCTGGTGGAGATGGATACGAGGACTTCAGGAGTTCTACAATGACAGAAGACGCAGGCAGGGAGGATTCGACTAACCATCTCCTACTGTGGAGAGTATGAACGAATTTTACGGCCTACAGGGTTCTAGATGATTCTGACGCCCCCCGCGTCAAGGACTTTTTAATTGACGTTTTGAATATTCTTCGTACGTTTCCCTCGTCAGTGGAAGCTTGAAGGTTTTTATTTTTAAATGTTTTCGTCAATGAATGTTAGTATTATTCCTGCTTTCATTTCGAAACGTTGATGTATGTTGAAAATATAATAAATCTTTTTGTGTTTTGCGCCTCGTGCGCGATATGAGATTATTAACGTTAGGACATGAAATGTCAAATTCTATCAATTCGCCCCAAATGTATCAAAATTAATTTAAACTTGCAGTATTATTAAATAAATTGGACCATCTGTATTATGGCCTGTTGTACCTTATAGACGTTTCTATCAGTGTTTTAGAACTATTTACGAATACATGTATCCAACCCATATCAAGACATTATGTGTCTTTATAATCTTATCGTTGTCTGAGTAGTAGTGAAACTGTTGTAGGCTATCGAAATAATGATTAATTGTACCTAAGGGACTTTTAGGTCTTATAAATTATTCATTACTTTCATCGTAATAGCTGCTTTCGGATTTTCCGTTACTCGTGCTTACTAGCTCAATTTTGTTTTTTACTAGAGTTTATCTATTAGAGAACTTGGCTTGAAAATAATTATATAATCTAAACAAATCTGCAAGAAGATTTTTGATGTCTATAAATAATTAAAAATCTAGACTGATCTCTTCGTCTATTTAGGTGTAATCTTTAGAACTATCTTTTAGATCAAATCTTTCTAATTCACATTTCACGAAATCTTCTAGAAAGTTGAGAAAGTAATCAAGGGTAACATCAGAAATATGTTTCGGAAACCAAAATCAATCTGTATCCTCCAATTTCTCATTTAGATTAGTAGTAGGTATACAACTGTTATTCCGAATGTACCTTGCCACGTCATTGAAAATCTGGTCAAAAAAAGAATAATTTTATGATTGCTCAAAATTTTTTGACATGATAGCTGATCTGACAAAAAGAGCAACAACTTTTTAAAATAGGATGTTTGGACGATGTATCCTATGTTTATAATATTGCAGAATAATAAAAAGTCGCACTAACATGACTGTGTTTTATTTTACTAAGATTTGTAACTGGTGAGAATTTATTATAAACATTTATAAAAATAATATCAAAGCTAGTCTTGAAAGATTATTTAAATATTATTTAGTTTTAATATTTAACATCTATTCTGTTACTTTTAACATTATGTTCTTTCTGTGATGTTTCTTTTTAATACTTGTATCTGTCTTTGTGTGTAGGAATATGTTGAGTAGTAACAAAAATAAATGAAGCCAGGATAAATAATCTATATTTTATTTGATCAGGTCACAGACAAATTTTATAATTGCACTAGGCACCTACGATTATTACGAAATCACTACTTATCGATTAAAGTTACATCAAGTTCCATAAATATATCTTTGAAAACATCAAATGAGAAATCTTACGTCTAATTTTAGTTACATTTCTCAGCTACATTACTTATAAAATCTTGAAGATTATCTTTGTCACCGGAAATTTGATTTTTTTTGCCCCTACTTACAAAGTATGGATCTATTTGAAGTTGGGCTGCCAATTTCTTTAGTATAGTCCGTCTGTCTCGATCGTTATCGTCAATTTCACGTTTGACTTGGGCTCCGTCGTTTTTGATCATTATCAAATCAATAGCAGCACAAATTAGTTCTTTTGCTTTAATATACTCGCCCTTATGCATTGCAAAAGTTCCAGTTTTAGTGAGATCAACATCTTTTTTGCCTCTAGCGATGTAATAGGGATCATTACGTACTGATTTTACGATTTCTTCGATAGCTCCACGTCTATCCCTGGCTGCTTGTTCCAAACTGTAATTGATGTAATACTTTTTACCTCTTGAAATGTAGTAAGGGTCATCAACTTCGGCAGAGGATCGACTGCTTCTTTCAACTAATATGTAATTCGGCTCATCAACGTACATTCGGTTGTCCAACAAAGTTCCAGGTTCAGTTGTTTGTGCGTATCTTCCCAGTTTGCCACCCCTACTTCTTGAAGGTCCATTAAATAGGGCAGACAGCTTATTATCTCTTCCTCTGCCACTCCAAAAGGAGTTGGGGTCGATATTACTTTTCTTGAGTCGTGAGAGATTTTCGATGTCATCTTCAACGTCATTTATTGCGGTTAGAATTGATTCTTTTAATTCCTGCTTACGAATCCAATTCGGTTCGTTAACCTTTCGTCGTCCCCTGTTTCCCCAAAATGGTTCCTCCTCCCTTCGTCCTCGGTTACCCCAAAAGGGTTCGTCTATCTCTCTTCTTCCTCTATTACCCCAAAATGGCTCTGAATCGTCCCTCCTGCCACGGTTGCCCCAAAAAGGTTCAACGTCATCACGTCTGCCACGATTTCCCCAAAACGGTTCTTCTTCGCGTCTGCCTCTATTGCCCCAGAATGGTTCGTTATCTGTTCTACGGCCCCTGTTAACCCAAAATGGCTCATGTTCTTGTCTTCTACCTCTGTTGCCCCAAAATGGACCATCGTCTGCTCCTTCAATTTCTGCAGAATTCCTTCGACCCCGACTACCCCAGAATGGTGACATAAATTCATCTCGTCTGTCTTTTATATTTCTATAGTCACCAGGCTTTTCGGAAATATCTGTGCAGTGTTCGCAATGTTTAGAGAAATAATCAGGAAAATCTACTGTATATCCGTACGTATTTTCCATGGAACTATCGCGTCTTCCCCTGTTACCCCAAAATGGTTCTTCTTTCAATACTTTATCATTTGACTTGGCGAATTTATTATTATTTTCAAAATCATTGTCGTATTCAGTATTCAAGTAATAGTTGGGTTCATTACCGATTTGTTTTTTACCCCTATTAGGCCAGAATGGTCCGTCATCATCGTCACTGAGGGATCTTTTGAGGCGTTCACTATCAGCTTTTTCTTTTAAAGAACTATGTTTCTTGTGACTAGTTTTAAATGTTTTAGATTTATTTGCTTTGCCAAGGACGACATCGGTGGTGATGATTAAGATGAAGAGAAGAAACTTTTGTACTTTTCTGCGCATTTTGCTAGAATCTGTAAACAAAAAAATAATAATTTTAAATTCCTTAATACCACATGGCATACTTTTATCAACTACTTGCACCTCTAGGTGCATACATTTAAAGTCATAAGATAACGTCTGTTATCTCCAAAGGGTTAGTTAGGCACTGGTATATATGTCACAGACAAAATTCTTAATCAGTCAAAACTACTTTTGACCGTCAAAACTATTATTAGGTGGTTTCTGTTTTATTTCTCTATTAAATTATAATAACCTAAATGTGTTTAGGACACTTATTAGATTTGTTAGGTTTTTTTTGACCCTTTGGATAACCTTGTACGATAGCTAACATTTATTTAATTAGAATAAACGCGTTTTAACGCAATAAGGATTTTGACTGAAACCAGTCAAAGTAGTTTTGACTTATTAAGAGTTTTGCCTGCAACATAATAGTGCACTAGGAGCCTATTGCCACCGAGGCAAGTACAGACTCCACGGCTATCTAAGGGAAAATTCCGGATAAAAAATATCAATAACGTCTCATTCTCGATCGGGAAACCGAACCAAGTACCTCATACTCAACAGACGCGCTTACATTCACCAGACCAACAAAGCACAACGATTTACGTTCGTACGAAGTAAGTTCAATTACGAAACGGTAAGCTAGGATTTTTTATTGATAGGAATAGTTGGCATATTTTGACTTTCTGTAAACTTTCGCTATGATAGAAAAGTCATAATTACCTACTTTGAACTGATATAAGTCACCAAATCGCGGTTATGGTAGTCGAAGGAAAACTGTAACTGAGCGGTGTCCAAAGACTGGAAAGAGAAGAACAAGTCGACCGGCGAGATTGAGAGGCGACATTGTTGCCGTCGCGGGTATAAATTCAAATTCATTTATTAGCGACTAGCGAACGTCCCGCGGTTTCACCCGCGTAGATCCCGTTCCCGTGGGTAAAAAGTAGCCTATGACACTCAGCAATAATGTGGCTTTCTATTGGTGAAAGAATTTTTAAAATCGGTTCATTAGATCCCGAGATTTACCCCTTACAATTTAACAAATATACAAACACACAAACTTTACTTCTTTATAATATTATATATATATATATGTATATATATTAATATTATTATATTATTATTAGTATATTAGTATTAGTATAGAAAACAACAGAAAACTGACAGGTTTTACAGCTTGTCCCAAACTAGACACAACCTGTACTTGGTGGGCCAGACTCTACACAAAGTTTTTTTTTTTGCATTATATGAAGATAATTATTATATCCTAGATGAGGTTGGCACAAGAACGTGGAGTTTGGCACAAGCAAAGAGAGGCCGATGCCCAGCAAAGGGGAAATTGGGACTATAGATAATGATGACGATAATGACATAAGCTACCAAAAAGCATATGACAATAGCATTGAAAGTCGGTAAAATAATTTGAATTATTGCGTTGTTAAACTCAAATTCAAAGCATTTATTTCAATTAAACCATTACAGGTACTTTTGAATGTCAGAAGAACAATTCATAAAACAAAACTACGAGTGCAATACGTCATTCCGAAAGCCTGTACAGCTACTGACTTAAGTGATTAAAATTCAAATTGAAACGTAGCTGTAACTTTACTGCTAATTACAGTCCTGTAAAATAACAACTAAAGGGTTGTAAAGAGGACATTGAATATTTTAATAGAACATCACTAAGAAATATGTATTTATACGGTGATTACCATAAAAATATTGATTAGTAAGCTTTTAGTATAGGAAACAATACATAAAGATTACACAAAACACTCGACAAATGAAATAAATCTGCGTCTAAACGAGGAGGTGCGTATTGTCAGGACCTGTTTGTAAATATCCTTGTATTCAACTGTTGCATTCATCTAGTACCAAATGAATGAATGAAAATTTCTGCCAAATAAATTAAAACACATAAAACATTCAGAGTAGGTAAAGTAGAAAAAAAGACAGTCAAGGTACTCACGTGAATTTTCCGGTTAAATCTACTACCATGTTTCCACAACCTGTTCAAGATAAGCCGTACTGACTTCAGAGCTGCCACTTCGCTTCTGAAGACTGGCTGCTTCACACCCTGCTTTTATATAGGAAAAGCGAGTAGGCGAGGTCTCAGGGGTGCCACAAGTAATTTTTTCGTTTGTCCTGTTCAATCCTTACGGGAGCGTGTGACCGTTATTAAATTAAAACAATGCTTGTTGCGTATTGCTCTGGACTTCTGTTAAGGGCAGTTGTTTGTGTTTTGTAAGGGGTAGTTTCTTGTGTTTTCTTTGATTTGTATTTATTCTTCTTCTCTTAAAATCATTGCAAAACTTATTTTGGTGATCGTGGTGGCGTTGAAGGCCAACTAATAGTAATGTACTCCACAGGAAGATGTGATCTCTGCTTGGAGCTGCTTAATCTACTTGTCGGCTTCATCGAGCTCCGATCTGAAAGTCTTCCACCTGGGCATGCTTTGCCGTGGCCGACTTTTAAATCTCTAAATACCAAGTCAGCCACACGAGCCAAGCGAGACTGTAGCAGAGACAATCTCTTCAGATGGGGTTTCATAAACGGCTCAGATCTCAAGTTTACATGTGACGTGTATATCCACAAACAACGTTCTTCCCTGACCTTCCACTTATCGTTGCATGTTCCGACACCTGCGCACTTGATGATCTTACGACTGCATCAGTGACCGGAGTAGAGAATGAAGCTATTGCCTAAATTCTGACCCAAATACATTTAGTGAAAATTTGCCATCGACACGCTCAGAAGAATTACAAAACTTGAAAACTTGATTTATGCACCCTCTTCCTGTAGAACAATGTTAACATTGTTCTACAGGAAGAGGGATTTGTTAAATACAAATATTTTAGGCTCTTTTTAGTATTTACACCTCTAATTACAAAGAATTGAAAGCATTTTTCTTTTGGAATGCTCAATCTCACGAATTGATGATGCAGGCAATGACAGAACGTTAGTAAAGCAGTTGTATTTTATTTAATATTACTTGAAGACTGAACTTGAACCGATGAGTGCAAATGGCAGGTTGCCGTTCGTTATGACGTTCTATGGGGGAGGCCTATGTTCAGTAGTGGACGTCTTATGGCTGATGATGATGATGATGATGACTTGAAGACTCTCAGTTTTTAAAACACTGACCACTGAAAGGCGTCAACCCTATACATTTATTTTTCAATATCAAGTCCAGTGTAGGAAATATTCAATGAATATATAATTTGTTTATATTAGGATATTCGTAGATTTTCGACCTTGACGTTGACCCTCTCAAAGTAAATAACATTATCTAGAATTTACTATGCATTATATTTTTTGGATCTTATCATCAATTCATAGATCTGAAAATTACCGTCTCAGCTAACTTCAAAAAGTCGGTTTGGTCAAAGGAGCTCTAGAGTTCCAATATTTGGTGCCCTTCTATTTTTTACCATTAAAAACAGTGGACAAAGGTAAAAGCAAAAGGCTAGGCTGACCCTAGTTGATCCTAACCAAATCTGTCCTTGCGCCTTTCATGTACACCTGTGTAGCCATTTAGCTGTGTGAAATTGTAACAGACTTTGCATTTATAATAATTATAAAAATTGATGCTTTTAAGTGGCAACTTTTTTAAGTTATTTGCGAGAATGACTATTTGTTAGGTAAATGATTTAAAAACCACTTCAACTTGCTCAGTTTCCAAAATACAAGAAAATAATTGAAAACAAAGCCTTCCCCTTAACTTCTTCTTTTTTTACCCTTAGTGGCCACAACATGTTTGTTTTGCCGCCTTGATTACATCGCCCGATAGCAGCTGGGTGGGGAGGTTGGGGGTACGTGCACAGGTGCTATAGAAAAATGTTTTATTTTAGAGAAAAACCGTTATTATTATCATAACATTTTATTTTCCTATTATGATCTACTAAAGCGGTATTTTTAGACCCCCCGAAATATAAGTAGACATGAGGTCTCCCATAATCTCTTTGAGGAGTGACTAGAGAGGAGCCACGGCACCCTCACCTTCCGTCTGACGCAGGTCCTCACCGGACACGGATGTTTCGGGAGGTACCTGTACCAAATCAGGCGGGAGGAAACGCCCGGTTGCTTCCACTGCGAGGATCGACCGGAGGACACGGTGGAGCACACAGTGGAGGTGTGCCCTGCTTGGGCGGAGCCCCACCGTGTTCTCGTAGCGGCTATCGGCGGCGGCGATCTCTCGCGTCCGGCCCTGGTGCAAGCCATGGTCCGGGACGAGGAGGAATGGGACGCCGTCGCCTCCTTCTTCTTCTTCAGCAGTGATGTTAGCGAAGAAGGTGGCGGAACGAGAGGGAGAGAACCTCTCAACGTCCCAGCCGCCGCGGAAGGCGCGGAAGGCGCTCCGGGCGTCGGGGGCCACGTGATGGCTTCCGGCCACCGTAGACGCGGGCGGCCTGTGGACGGTGAGTAATGGGCTAGCTCGCCGTCCGGCCGTCGTCATGACGGCAACAGACCGTGTCGGCGCGCGGCGGCGCGTTCGTGTTCCACGCGCGCCTCAAAGAGATGTCAGCAAGGACCGACAGTAGAAGTCTGACACTCCCCTTCGCTCTGCCCAAGAGCGGGGGGGGGGGGGGGGGTTATTTGATGATTTTCCACCCACCAAAAAAAAAACAGTTTCCCATAATAACTAATACATAATTACGAATTAGGCCATTTTGATTATGAAGCATTAACGTAAAGAAAATCCAGTAATTCTTTTTCTTTTCTTCAATATTTAACAAAAACTAGACATGTTATTAAAACCTAAAGTCTTTACTGTTCAAAAGCACATTGATTACCAATTAAATTGAGACAGTACAAAATTTGTACAAAATATCAAAGAGTAAATGACGCCGTGCTATCTGACAGGGGAGAAAGGAATAAATTAGAAAATGGGTTGTGACAACCCCAAATAGAATGGGACAAGAGGAGGTAATGATAATGAAAACTGTTAGTTTAAATATAAAAACAGTTAACCAAAAAAATCAGTACCACATCTCCCCACCCTCCTCCGTGGAGTTCTTGTGTGTTTCACAGTAATAAGATTGCATGTACCTATTTCTTGGTCCGGTACACATTGTTTAAAGTAGAATGATATAAAATGTTGGGCGTATGTCCGAGGATGCTATTTGGCATCTATTCCTTGAGCGGACAAGACATTGCAGGGCTGTAAGAAAGTCGCTGAATAACCGTGTAAATTATTTTAAATTTTAACTAATTAATCCAGTAATTTTAACTTCACGATCATCATGCTGGGTACAAGTTAACAAAAAAGGATGTACAGACGTACTCGTAGTACTACATCATTACGAAAAAAATCTGCTGTTACATTCATTTTGACCGTGTAGATTATATTTCATTTTTGTGGCAACCAGCAGATTGTTTAAAAATACCGATGTAGGTAAAACATCGATGTGGGGGGGGGGGGGGGGGGGGTCAGAATCATCATCATCATTTCAGCCGAAAGACGTCCACTGCTGACTAAGTGTCGCCACATTGACCGGTCTCGTGCGTCTCGCATCCAGCGGATAACTTTCACCAGGTCGTCGGTCCACCTAGTGCGACATCCTGGGTTCGATTTCCAGGTCGGGCTAAAGGTGATAAACATAGAGGTTGATTCATTACAAATTTCTCAATCTCAGTAGCCCGGAGTTGGTCGTTGGTCCTGCCCCTGATCCCTCTCCAATCGTACTGGTTGGCCGTCCCCACCAGACCATGAGAAAGGAAAAGAGAGTGCCTGCACTAAGTATGATTAGTTCTTTGGATGGCTAATCTCTGCTGAGATTCATAGTCATCCGTTAGCCGATTTTCGCGACTGAAAAACAGTCAGGAGGTATACCTACCTATATGTTATTAGAAGTGAGTGTTTTAAGGAGTATTTTATTTTATTATTACGATTATGATGTTTGTGACTAATGCAATTAATGTAATTATGTATTATTATTATTATGCATGTACCTGAAATATTTGCACGACTGATGTGTCGAATATAGTGACACTAAAATTATTTTACCATCTTATTATGTATGTACCTATATTCTGGCAAGTAAATAAATTTCATTTCATTTCATTATTTTTATATAATTAACCTGTCAATCTACAAAATAAAATAAACACATAATATTATTTTCAGGAATCCTTAATTATCAACCTGTAAACAATTTGAAATAATACTCAGTTTTCAGTATTTCTTACAAGAAGACGTCTCGTAGGAAGAAAATTATTACAAGCTTACATATTTCTTAAAATTAAATGAACGAACCGTGCTATAAATAGACCAAAATTCTGAAAAAGGCCTATTTTCGACGGAAGCACTAAGTTTTCCTGAAACGCTTTTTACCGACAATTTGTTTACTGAAAGTATCTTTCAGTGAATGAATCATGTTAATCTGGACGCAAAGTGATGAAAGATTCAGTGAAAAAATATCCGAGAAACATAAAATCACAGACGGCTTCAATCATCACTTTTGTCCGAAAACTTGTTTGTTCAGTTTTAATATTATGTTTATAATATTATATTGAACTTGCACTTATATTTGTTTTCAATATTTTTTTTAGGTACTAGCTGTTTCCTGCAAACGGCAACGCGGCAGGCCCAGAAGAAGATAGCGGGACGAACTCGACTCTTTTACAATAGTACAGGATAGGCATAAGTGGAAAGAAGGAAGGGAGGCCATTGCCCTGCAGTGGGACATAAATGGCTAATAATAATAGCTGTTTCCTGGTACAACTTCAGATCATCATTTTCTGCGTAGCCTTTTTACAACACGACTTTTGACGGCAGTGGCTCAAGCAATGGACTGCTGCGCTGCGTGTCGCGGGTTCGATCCCCGCACGGAACAAATATTTATATGACCTACAGATAGTTGTTCCGGGTCTGGGTATTTGTGTATGTGAGTTTAAATGTTTGTGAACGCACCCACGATACAGGAGAAATTCCTAGTGTGGGGCAAAGTTTAAAAAAAAAGAAAAACTAAACTTGTCCCTTGACCCTGGAAACGGGATATTAAAAAAATTTTGAATCGTGGACACAGTGAGTTTCGTGTGTCGGGAATAGAATCGAGTTGTGAGTGACGGTGGTAGCGGTACTGGGGGCAAAAAAATCATCTGCTCATAAACATCCACCCGCAATAACTTCAGTTTATCCGTGATGATGGTGCTTGTATCGGCGCTGAAATATCAGAAACTCGAAACAAAAAGTGAACATGGTAAATATCCCACTTTCAGTCTAACCAGCAGCAAAAGCACAATTATACATGGAGCGACTGCCTATCTGACCGTCTCAACATAGTTATTGGTTAACACTACACCTTGGTAAGACTGGTTGATAGACTTTTAGGCTTCATTCTTAGGTATGCAACCTTTTAATCTCATTTGCCCCTATTAGGCACGACTGGTTTTTCTAAAACTCTATTCCTTCAGATACTTTCAGTACATAATTACAATAATAAAAATGTAAATATTCTCTAGAATTGCTTGAATAATGAGTATAATTAGTACTTCGTTAGAATATACAATTTGTCAATCACAGTTAGACAAATTATAACTTCACGCTAGCAATCACCGAAGGGTTAGGCAGATATATAAAAAACGTGTGTTATTTCGCCAAATACAGACTCTATGAACATTTTGACAAAGTATAATATATATTTTAAGAGTTAACCATTTCTTTACACTTTGTGTATTTAAAGGTGCCTTTTTGAGGCAAGAATAAATAAAGCTTCTTGAATTTTGAAGTTTACCTTTCTGTTACAAAGGCAGTATTGTCAGCAACTTTGTTTCTATAAGCCCTTTTACTAGGTTGCCGTCTGATCCTTTTACGGGTACAGTTTTGAAAATCCTTTCTTCGTGACCGCTAAAAAGTTAAACAAGCTTTACACTTGTGAAATCAGCGATATTCTTAGACTCTACTCTGGTAATAGGGGATCGGACAAAAAAAAACTAATTAGTCCGTCAGATAGATTTCCAAAAATTATTGGTCACGTATTTTTTCTTTTTTCACGTAAACTTAAAATGAAGACGATACACTGCTTCGAAAACTCAAGTGACGTCATATGATAGTACATTTTGACGACACAAGTGACGTTTCAAGCCCCACTCCAAGACCTTAGACGCGTTTTATCTTCGTCATTTTTTATTGATTTGATAAAACAAAAAACACGTATTCAATATTTTTCGATAATCTAACTTACGGACTAAACAGAATCATATTATTTTGACCCAGTCCGATCCCCTAATATGTGTTATTAAGTTGCTGCCACTTAAGATCGCGTCATTGACCACATATAATAAAGTTTTTTAACTTTGAAATCCAAATATAAGCCTATTCATATTTCGAATCGTATTCTATCGTGATCTTCAACATTTTTCTAATGATATACAAATGATTCATTTGTTTTGGTTCGTACGAAGAGATATAAGGGAAAGGGCAATGACCGCTATTGCAATCTTGGTTGGCAGCAACTACAGTGCCCGTCCTAGTCTACGGTCCTCAGACCAAGTTTTGCCTTAGAGTTTTCCAACGGAAAATAGAACGCAGCATTTTGGGTGTCAAAAGACAAGACAGGGTTCGAAACACCACGCTGCGTTCTAAACCGGGTGTAGTGGACGTTGGCAAGAAGGTTGCTAGGCTAAAATGGGAATGGCGGGTCACGTCAGCCGCATGCACGATGACGAAGAAGAAGAAGAAGATGATTAAGTGTATCCTCTTTTGCAAATCTCGCTCTCGAAATTAGGTTTGCTGTAAGAAAACCCAATTCTGGGTTAAGCTCGCCTTTGTACATAAGCTTTATTATCGTAATTTGTGTTTATATTTGTTATTTTATGTGTGCAATAAAGAATAAGAATAAGAAATGACCACAGCATATTAAGTCTCCACACTATTGTTGTCAAATGACGGACCGTGGACGGCACCGTTGAGACCGGCTAGAAAGAGTGGCGAGACGATCGGGACACGTAACGCGAGGGCTGATGGTTCGAGAAAGCACGGGAAAAGAACACATGGAAGAAATTGAGGTGAGGACTGTCAACGGTTTAATGTGCCGTCCGAGGCACGGAGGAAACTGGTGTATAATGGGAAATAATAGTAAATATTTCAATAAATGAATACCTTCATCTTATATCTATAATGTTCCCACTGCTGGGACTCTGGCCTCTCTCTGAGAGGGAATGGGCTTTAATTCACCTAAATCCTAGCTTAATAATATTAAAGTAAACAAAACAATATGAAAATTAGAAAGGTTAGCTAACTCTTACAATAACAGATTGCTTTTCTTTCTCCAGCCCAACTCTAAAATATAACAGAACATTAATTTTAGAATTTATTACAAAATATGTTTTGATTTTGTACCAAAATAGACGGCCTCATGAAACGTATACATCGGTAGAGTCAACCAAATAAGCCAAATATTTTGGAACGTTGAAATTTTATTTTATTTTAAATTACTTTACATAACACGCCTGTAATTCTCGAGGCGCAGAGAAAGTAAATCTTATTGAAAATTTTACTAAATTCTCACACCATCTCAATTTTCTTGTAGGTACTAAAATGGCACAGAAACCAGTAAAAACCAGTAAAAATGTAATCAACCTGTGCTGCTATAGTACATTACTGCAGCGGCCAGCAACAGAGGCATTGACGGACGAACGTGTAAATGTGGGCCGACGCGAAGCCGAGGCACACATACGTAAGTCCATCAATGCCTAGTTGTGGCCAAGGCTTGTATAGTACTTTTCTCAAATAATGCGAGGAAATTAAATACAATTTACTTTTCAAAATCACTTAAAACAATAATTTTTCACGCGTTGAAGAGTTCAGCCAATTCGAAATTTAAATAAAACCTTTAATAAGTCACCTCCTTGGTTGCTATGGTTCAGAGTAAAAGATCGTTCCATTTTTAAATAACACGACAGATATGAGTTTAGTATGTAATTTATTTGGCCGCTAAACACGACAGATATGGATTTTCATACAACTTTTGCCGGCCGCTGGTCGCATGTATCTGGCCAGTACAGCAATTTCGATTTATCTCGAAGAAGGTTGTCAAAATAATGCTGAAATTTCCAAGCATGTTTGAGAAAAAGCACTTTCAGATTAGTAAAGTCGAAGCGCAATCAAGTACTTATGCACAGTTTTTCTGCCTCATCATGCATTATTTTCGTGCCCTTTACCCACCATATTTGAGGTCGGCGCAAAACAATCTTTTCCTCCATTCTCAGCTGTCAATCGTCATCCATCAGCTATCTTTTATTTTGTCTTGTCCTGCCTTTTTTATTACCCACGGAACGGAGACGGTATATGCGTTTGGGGTGAGAGGTTGTTTGTTTGTTTGTGTGTTTGTTTGTGTGTTTATGCAAATACATGTTGCCATTTTTCTCCAAAACGACTAGTCCGATTTTGATGCAGTTTTCAATCATGGGTTCGGGTTTGATTGGTGCATGTTCTTAGATAAGTGTTACGGTGACAACTCACTAGGGGGCGCTGCAGCACACATTTTTTGTGCAAATCAAAGTTGCCATTTTTCTCCAAAACTACAAGTCCGATTTTAATTCAGTTTTCAGTTATGGGTTTAGGTTTGATTGGTGCATGCTCTTAGATAAAAAAATAAAAGTAAAAAGTTTAAAATAAAAAGCAAAATTAAAAATTTTGAAAAAACCCACTACTGTTAAAAATTAATTCAAAAAAGGATAAAATAACATAAAACACTTAAACACCCACCTTAAAAAAACCCAAGAATGTCCGTCGGGAGCAGGACATTGCAAAACTAGTTCATTTAATGGCAGCCCCCGACGGACATTCTTGGGTTTTTTTAAGGTGGGTGTTTAAGTGTTTTATGTTATTTTATCCTTTTTTGAATTAATTTCTAACAGTCGTGGGTTTTTTCAAAATTTTTAATTTTGCTTTTTATTTTAAACTTTTTTCCATCAACATTTATTCATAGTTTGCCAGCGGCTTCGCCCGCGTGAAAATGACGATTTTCCATACAAACTTTCATCCCCTATTTAACTCCTTGAGGGTTTGAATTTCGAAAATCCTTCCTTATTCCTTGTCTATATTATAAAGGGAACCTCTGTGCAAAATTTCAGCTTTCTAGGTCCAAGGGTTTGGGCTGGGCGATGATGAGTCAGTCAGTCAGTCAGTTAGGACTTCTCTTTTTATTTATATAGATAGACTATTTTAGTTATAATTATGCGATTCCATCAGTCACCAGTCCATCCTCATCACATGCTCATACCTTTTTATTTTTTGTTTTTTTGGCGGCTGGGAAATCATCAAATGCCTTCTTCCGCTCTGGGCAGAGCGGTAGGGACTACAGACTTCTACTAACTAAAACTACCCATGTTCCTTCTTAGCCCTTCGTGTCAAGGCCGCGGAATCTCTTTCGAACAACCCGCATCCCCGACGGGGCATGCCCATACCTAGACAGTCGATTCCCTATCAAAACTTTTAAACTTCTTCTTATAATAATCATTCCTTACTTTGCACATTCTTGTCGCACCACAAAGCTACCTCACCTCTGCTAAGAGAAATCTTTTTTCGTCCATCTTCATAACATTCCGCATTCCGATCTATACAATATTTTTTTTTACCATCGACCCTCCACAAAGCTCTTAGCTTTTTATGCTGTCTGTATTCAACATCAATGTTCAATAGTATTTACGACAAGATGAAAAGTTTCTAAAATCATCGCCTATATTATCAATTACTGGAGTTAGAATCAAAAGACATGGTTTTGAGATCAAGGCGCGGTGAAGGTTGCCGTGTTTCCGTTTTTCAACGGATTCTATCAAAATTTTGTGTCAAACGTAGATGATATTTCTTTAGAATTCTGAAGATTCTTGTAATAGGCTTCTTACTATGCTATCATCATCATCATCAGCGTATAATGTTCCCACTACAGGGATTCAGACCGTAGTTCCACCACTCTGATGATATATGCCCAACTTATTGGATTATAATTGTGAGTGTCTGGACAACATGTAAAAGGTTTATTTCAATAACGTTAAAATGCCTGCTGTCTAGTGGTCGCAACAGCGACTGCTGGGCATGAGGTCCTGGGTTCAATTCCCAGGTCAGGCAAATTGTTATTAGGTTTTTCCACCAGAAATTCCTCAGCAGCAGCCACGGAGTCTGGATTGGTGCCTATTTGATGGCAAAAGGCTCGCACCCTATTCATCATCATCAGCCTATAATGTTCCCAGTCCAGGGACTCATGCCTCCTCTCTAGGAGAAGGATGGGCGATATGATATATGATATCCACCACGCTGGCCCAGTGCGGATTGGTAGATGTCACATGTCTTCCAATTTTTGGTTCTAAGACATGCCGGTTTCCTCACGATGTTTTCCTTCACCGTTTTGAGAGCAGTGGTGATGAAAATAAATTACACGAAGTTATGCGCCTGACTGGGTTCGAACCACCCTATTGCATGGAACGTTTCTGGCGAAATGTGGGTGTACTATAAGGTTTGCCTTTGCCTTGTTGGGATTACGGGCATAATGTTAAGTATCTTAAAATACTAGGTTTTTTTTTTTAAACTTTACATTAATTCATTTCTATGAAACAACAAGCTACTAATTTCTGCTGTACCGCGGGTGCGTTTACAAACATTTAAACTCACAGAATTTATACATAAACAGGCAGGTACTATGTTTACTATTTCTAAACATAAAATCTTCTAAATTAAATCAAGTTCAATCATTCAGATAGTAAAAATTTCATTGAAAACGGTAATTCTTTCCTGATTACTCTAAAGCTTAAAAAAGCTTTTAGAAACTGAAACTAAACACAATCGTTTCCCACAAATCTCCTTCGACCTCTAAATACAATATTTAAACATTTAAAACACATAAAAGAAACATAAAATAAAAAATAAAAACTACAATCGTTAGATACAAGAAACATAAAACAGCCATTGATTCCCAAAATAAATAAACTATTTTTGTATAAACGTAATGCTTATTATATCATTCGTTTTGTATAATTTTCAATATCAAGGCTGAGCCCAATGGCTGAGTTTCTTTTTCAATAACAAGTTTTGTGTAACAAATTCTTCTAGTTAACACTCGTATTTTAATTGTGAACTACAATAAAGCACTTGATTTTTGAACTTGGATCGACTGCCATTGTCATGACAACAATGAGACATCGTCCACCAAATCAATCCTAGAATTTCTTGGCCGCAATTGGTGGATCTTCGAAAGAGGTATATTATGCAAGTTGCCTCCTACATCAGCCATTCTTATCAAACTCATAGTTGCATTTTCCTTTAATAAATGCTAAAGATGTCATGTATGTCACTGTAATCAATATTATAGAAGTCTATTTTACGTCATCCCGCATTGAAAGTATCAAATTATAAAGAAAATGTAGCTGTCAATATGTCTAAAAGAGCGGAATGTAGGCGTGTCAAATCCGAGTCTAGGACTAAAAATACTGGTGTATGAGTGTGGCTAATTTTAGTATCAAAAATTTCTTCCTAGGCAATTGACTAGTGGTTAAGTATTTTATGGGAACTGCCTGAACAAGAATTTAGATTTCTCATGAAATAAATATAATGGAACTATAGGTATGGGATGTTATTACAAAGTACTATATATATAGTCGAGGAGCACCCGCCCGGGTCAATCTTTAGGTTAAGCCACACTTGCCTCGTTGACTCCGTGCCTCGGAAAGCACGTTAAGCTACGGTAGTCACTTGTAGTTCTTTGAAAGACAGTGGCCCGATAGTCTGACACAATACCAACAGGGTTGAGGAGGTCAGATAGGCAGTCACTTCGTGTGAAATTATACAGCATTCAGTTGCATCTTGTTAAGAGCGTATGCTACCTCAAATTAGCAACTCTATTTGTGGTGGTTCAAACTTCGCTTGAAATACTGTTAGAAGTTCTATTCAGCTTGCACTACAAAGCGGTTGTTACGTCTTTCGCTGCGGCCGAATAGTGCGAAATTAGTGGAATTGTGCGATTTACGAAAAAACTATTGATTGGACTAAAAAACTAAAACACTATGATTTTAGTATGTTGCTTGTAGAATTATTTGGCAAAAAAATCAGAACGATGACATGTGTTTTAGTATGGTTTTTACTCGTTAAAAGAAATTTTTAGAGGTTTCTTCGTGATTTTTTTCTAGCAGTGAATCATATACTTTTACGCATTATAAAACTCGCGTTTGAGGTTGGCTCTTAACCTGGATATAGACTCCAAATAAAGCTGGCGAAATGCGAGGCAGATGAAGAGTTTTGACGGCACGGTTGGCGCAGTGGCTGAGCGATTGGACTGCTGCGATGCGTGTCGCGGGTTCGATCCCCACACGGAACAAATATTTGTATGGCCTACAGGTGAAATGTTTATAAACGCACCCACGATACAGGAGAAATTCCTAGTGTGGGGCAACGTTTAAAAAAAAGTGAGTTATGCTCCAGGTTTTCTAACACAACATTGATTCTCTAAAAAACTGTCATTATAAATAAAAAATAAAAATAAAAAAATAAAATAAAATAAAATCTTTTTATTTCAGACATTTTGGTCCATAATATTTGTTAGTAACGACTTAAAAACTATGTTAGGTACATTAAAAAAAAAAAAAAACGTAGGAGAATACAATTTCATTAAAATAAATACATTCAAAAAATAAAACTTTACATTATTAAATTGCAGAAAATTTATTTTACTACCTATTAATTAAATAGGTACTTTTAAAAATGAAACTTTACATTTAAAAATTAAGGCCTAACATTATAATAATTACGTCACATTTAAAAATTTTGAAATGACATTATAAATTACATTAAATATACATTATATTACAAAATTCATTTAAAAGTTCTAATAAATAAAATTAAAATAAGATTAAAAATTCCAAAATTACATTTAAATTAATTCAAATATTTGCCCTGCGCCGGGGCCCCGGGCACACGCACTTGTGCTTGAACCCAGTGTCCCAGAAGGGGGCTGTCCAGCTTGTGACTGAGCACGTTAAGGATGGTGTTGGATTATGAGCCTGCCTTTATCCCATATTATTTGGGGTCGGTGCAACATGTTTTGTTCTTCCATTCTTGCCTGTCTATCTCACGATATCATTTATTCATATTATTCCTTTTTCTTTCATATCAATCCTCACACACTCCATCCATCTATTTTTGGCCTTCCTCTCCATCTCCATCCATCTATTTTTGGCCTTCCTCTCCATCTCCATCCATCTAAATTGATTTCTCTGAAAAATCAGAGTCACATTGAAGACCACTTTACTAATGAAACTGCTCTTTTTAAGATATTTTTAACAAACGCAGTAGGTTTTTTCGGACTTCCATTTTGATCTTCTTGTTAGAGTATCGGTGGATGACGATGAAACCCAAAACTCCGCTCACTGATACAGAGAATAGACGAGTCCGATGATTAGAACAGCTACCTTGAAGATCTTTTACTGGACCAAACACTGCAAGGTCCTGCAAAAAATAAATGTCTTACAATTCACGTCTTAAATACATTTTCCCTGTTGATTTTTGTAACATTTTCTTCCGGGACAATATAAATGAAAACGTTGCAAGACCAACAGGAAAAATTGCTCTGTAATTACTACAACCCAATCGCATTCCAATACGATTTAATCAAAACAAATTGTACCTAACTGCGTTATAAAAACTGTTCGAAACGTTTATGCGATTTTAGACATTAATTGTGTTTGTATTAGAGGCATTACGGCTTGCGTAGTAGTTACATATGGTTTGTAATGTCTTGTCACTAATAAATTCGATAATTATTTGTTTTAGTTTGTTTTAATCTTTATTTACGGCAATAGAGCTTTCACCACAAACACGCGCGTAAGCAGTTCGTTTATTCAGCGAGACAGCGCGAATGTATAATTAATTTTAGATTGCAATTAGCATAATTATTTAAATATTTTCTTAGAAAATAAGTAAATAAAGGTCTGCGTTTTATAGACCTACAACCTTCTCGCAGACTTACAGTACCGTCTGTTTGAATTTTAGATTCATGAAAACAAACCTAAAGGGTGAAGAAACAGAACAAATTCTAAAGACAGTTATTAATTATATTGATAATTAAACTGCAAGCAACTGTTTTGTCTAAATAGCTAACCTAGCGTAGACCAAACCTTGCTGGAAAATCTTTTCAGAATTCTCTTGTATGCTTAGGTGGAGCTTTCGTTGGTGGAACGTATTTCAGAGACTGAAGTGAAGACAGTCAATGTTTGAAAAACCTTTTTCCAACAGTGACGAAGACTGTTGATGACGATGGATGGAACTACACAAGTTCAAGAAAATGAGAAGTAATCCCGTAAATTGAACCAGTAATCACAAAGAAATCGGTGTTACATCCATGAAAAAGAAGATGCTACTGGAAAACATAACCTCCTCCTTTTAAATTCTCAATCATACCATTATTTTTAGCACACCAATCTATACGAAAAGCTACGAACCAATAGCTTGAAACCCACAACTGAACCAAATCTAATTTTAACCTTTATCGATTGATCTAACCGCACTGTAACTCGTTTATAGTCCACGTTGAAAGCATAATTGCTACTCAAATATTTAATAACTGTGGGCTAGGGAATGTAGTGGCGGGTTTAAATTCATGATTTCATTTGTTTTCGGGATTAATCATTGTGTTTTGTGATGTAATTAGGTATGATTATGATTGTGTGCTATTTTGGAGAAGGGAATGGTTGATAGGGTGTTATTGACGATTGAAGGATCGTGTGTTTGAATCCTAATCGTTGCACTTTATGAACTTGTGTGCCCATGGGTACCTACCACTTGTTCCGTAATTTTAGTGCCTCAAAGTGACGCTAAATTCCATCCTAAAATCATTTTCCATTCATCCCAGATGCGCAAAACAACACATGTGTAGATACTACATAGTTAGTGTCTTATTTATAAGCATTCAACGGTTACACATTTGTTTCAACCATAGTAAAGTCAATCAACCTGTTATTCTGTTCAATACATTTATTAATTAATTTGCTGGATCAGCTAATCGAACGTAGGACCTCGCTTTCAGCAATCGCACTTACGACCATTAGTCAACGAGACAGTAAAACTATTGACCACAATTCTCCAACCATCATTTTATGCTCACAAAATATATTCATTAGCATAATATTGAAATTGCCGACGTAGCTTATAAAGCTGCGAGACTGAAATGGGACTGGGCAGGCCATGTCAGCCGGATGCCACCGCAGCTGTGGGCCCGAATATCGCAGGACTGGAGCCCTGACACAGCTAGACGGGGTCGCGGTAGACCGAAGAGAAGATGGCGGGACGCCTTGGATGTCTTTCTGACTAACTGGCGAGAAGAAGCACACCATCGGAAGAAGTGGAAAGAATGGGAGGAGGCCTTTGCTCAGGAGTGGGACAATAACGGCTAAATAAAAAAATAAAAAAATATATTCAAACATTTCATGGCTTTAATTTTACACTTAGGTACGACACGATTCATCAACGATTGACAATTCTCACTGGTACCAAAATGGTCCAAAACTAATAACCGCCAATTTATCTAGTGACCATCCATCTTCAAATGTCATTGCATGCCCTATTGGGTACAATAATACACTCAAATGTCTACGGAAATGGGGTAGCTATGTGTCCCACTCTACGCCAGACCACATGGCACCTACGACCACAAACAGTAACACTGGCATTTGCCGAACTACACGTTTCTACGTAGGTTTAAGGCCCCTAGCACACGGCGTATTTTAAAAGCGCTGACGACGATGTGTGTTTCAGTAAGGCGCGTCGTCGTCGTCAGCGCCGTAGATGCTAATTTTTACGTTTTTTTATAGAATAAAACGCGCGTGTGAAGCGCGTTAAAAACTCGTTTGAAGCGCGTATAAGGGGTCGGTTTGGGATCGTTGTAGCGTGTATACGCGCCAACGACGCGCCTTCGCGCCCCGTGTGCTTAGGTTACAAGGTTGCGTTCAAGTCTCGTATGAAGAGCGTATACGCGCGTCATCAGCGTGTCGTCGGCGCTTTAGTAAATACACCGTGTGCTAGGGGCCTAACAGTAGTCGATCAATACCTTACTTTGATTGACTTGAAATTGCAAGCGATGGTCACTGTTTTAATGGGTCTACTGTTAATAATTATTGTCGAGAGTGATCCATCTATGGCGGTCTGCTATACAGATATCAAGGAAAGAATCAACTAAGCTATCCGGCTCTGGGATACACATACCAAGACTGGAAATAAATAGATCATTCTCACTAGGAACAGGCGCTAGTGTGTTCCAGACAGAAATACATGCCATTATGGAATGTACCAGAACAATTGGAAATGCCCTTACAGGTGATTTTTCCAAAATAGTTATATACAGTGATAGTCAAGCAGCACTCAAAGCACTGAACAAGGTGTAAGTCACATCTGCACTGGTGAAAGAATGTAAGGAAGCACTCAACAAACTAGCGGAAAAAGCTGAAGTATCAGTCGCATGGGTCCCTGGTCATCAAGGACACGAAGGGAATGAGATAGCAGATGAATTAGCTAGAAAAGGAGCAGATGAAATCTTTGTAGGACCAGAGCCCAGATTACCGAACAAAAGGAATCATCCATAGAATAACTACAAGAGAGTCAAATCAAAGATGGAATGCAATAGAAGGTTGTGGACAATCGAAAATCTTCTTAAAGTCATATGATGAAAAGAAATCCCACAAGCTACTCAAAATGAGCAGGGGAAACATAAGACTAGTAGTAGGGATCGCAACAGGACACTGTGGACTCAATAGACACCTGACGATTATGAAAGTAAAGGAAGATCCTAACGCCCAGCATGTGGAGAAGCAGAAGAAACAAGTTTCCACCTTGTGTCGGAATGCACAATGTATGAGCTTCTCAGATGGGAAATCCTAGGAACAGATGAGATTAATGAAGAGAAGCTTGCAGAAATCTCTACCGAACAACTGGTGAGCTTCTGCAAGGCAACAGGAAGATTCGCGATGCCGACCACCAGTAACCCATGAAGGGGATCCACCAAAATGGGGAACTGGGCGAAATAATCCACAACGAAAGGACTGATCGCCCGCCTGGTGTCTGCCGGCGTCCCCGAAGATAAATAGAAATAGAATAATAATTATAATTATTGTTATGAGGTTACGTCATATAACATCACACCTTTAACTTGCAAAGGGTTAGGCAGAGCCTAATTGTACACTCATATCGCCCCCTATTCCATGGGAATTAAACGTAACTGGCGAAATGCTTGAGATTATGTATAATTCAAGTTTTAGAATAACGCTTTTTATTTAGGTTCGTAATTATTCGTCTTGAAACTGAACTGAGCTCTTGAGATTGCCTCGTTGGTGATTGGTGATCGATTGGTGATCCAATTGGTGATTGCACGTGCGACTGCTGAGCATGAGGTTTTGTCTTCAACCCCGAGTCGGGTAAAGTGATATTGGGTTTTACTATCAGGAATGTCTCAGTAACAGCCACGGCGTCTGGATTTGCGGTCATGGCAATAGGCTTGCCCTCTATCACTACATGTACTATTATGTACACCTCTGCCTAACCCTCCGGGGAATACAGGCGTGATTTTATGTTATCTTAAAACTGACACTCAAAATCCTATTTAAATGTTTTGATTAGATAGAGTGTTTGGCCGCCGTTTTAGCTAGCGTGAAGGTCGGGAACAATCCCATGGGATCTTACGTATCCGAAGTCTATCTATTTCTGGTTAGCATCCAAATCCGTTCAGCCATTAAGGTTTCTAAAGGTTACAGATAGAGTTATTTTTGTATCTATAACATTAGCATTTATTTGTATGTATTTGCTATTTCAAATAGTATCTCTATGTTCTTAACCTTTCAGCTTCATTGTCGCTGTCTCCACTATGCTCAGTGATATTCAACTTTTTTTTCCAGAGTCATCATAATGTGCTTAGTCTTTTCGCTACTATTTTGGTGTCGGCTTCCAGTTTACCAGATGCAGCTAAATAACAGTATTTTACATAGAGCGACTGCCTATCGGACTTCCACAACCCAGTTAATATCGATAATACTGGTCGCCAGACATTACGGGTCTCTCACTATCTGCTCCTAATCATTTGTTCATTTGAATTTTTGTTATTTTATGTATCCTGTGTCTGTACCAATAAATGTTATCTCTTTCTTTCTTTCAATGACCAAAAAAGGTCTACAAATGACAGCTGGGTCCAATGGCTTAACGTGCTTTCCAAAGCCCGAAAGAAACTCGGTAGGTGATGGGTGGTCCGTCCATCCATTCTACGACAGCGCGCATTATTTTAACACGAGCTCCTCCATAGAGTTTTTTCAGCGTATCAAGTGGAATATTCATAACCATTAGGCGTCTATTGCTAATGTTTATTGGCAATTGCCATGTTTGGTTTGAAGACCTTGCCAACTTCCCTTTGTCTGATCGGCATTGCCTTTGTATTGTATTGCAGGTGTTCACAGGCAGCAGTAACTAATCCGTATCAGAGTCAATAGTTGACTGGTTTTCCAACAAATTATAAAACTATTTTGTACTAAAGCTCAACGCATAGTAAAGGTACAAGTACCCTTACCTCATAATTAAGGTACAAGTTGGTAGCCGACTGCACGCAGCAGCAGCAGACGACTACTGCGGGGCGAGCACGGCCTACAGTGACATGGCATGAGTCACACATTTTATCACAGTTTGGGCGATAAAACCGTTTTGTCTTAAATGCTAGCACGGCGGCGTAAGATAATTTCTTGATATGTGATACAACTTCTTGACGTCTAGTTGGGACTCCTATGTCTTATTTGCTAATATGGGCGCACCCATTTTGTAACAAATGTCACATTTTGACAGATGAATATGCTCGTTTATATCACGTTCGTTCGGAGGTGGTGATAAAAGTAAATTAAAAATATAAGTATATTTTTCTGCTTACTACTGCATCAAATGGCAGTAAATTATTATAATTATGTTCTTGCCCGAAGGCAAGAGGTCCAAAGTAGGAAAATATTTCGAAGAAACATTCGGGACTCCTCTAATCCGTTCGAGTTGCCAGACAGGGAGTTCCAACGGATTTTCCGCCTGACAAAGCCTATGGTGGTTTATTTATGTGAAGAACTGCGCGTGGACTTGCAGCCTCTAAATCAGGTGGATGGTTTACCCGTTCACATCAAAGTAAGTACATTTCAAAACTTTCACAATATATTTCAAAACAAATCACATCAAACTTTTAAAAGAAAAACAGAACTTTTAGGTAGCAAGTTATCAAATAATAAATAAAAAAAGAAAATGAAAGACGTGCCGCGTACGTGTTATGTCAAAAATGAATTAGTACCCAAGAAAATTAAAAAGTTGTTTAACTGTATGAACTGTGCTCTTTTATACGTATTATTTTATTTGGTCGCCTATTCAGATGGTCATACACATTTTTATTTTTTTAATATACTAGGTCACACTATGAAGTCAGCAACAAGAAAGACAAGTCGCGTCTTAAATTATATCACATGTGGTACCCGTGCTAGCATAATAATATAAGACAAATTCTAAGACATGACATAATTTATAACGTCTTGTCACCAACGTCTTGGGTACGCCCGTGCTCGCCCCGCTGGTTTCTACGTATTTCAATGAATTTCCCTCCGTAGTTAGCGACATGAAGCTAGCGACCCGTCGTCAAGCGGCAGACGGCAGTGTCGTCCGACCGCAGATCAGTAGTGCCGCTGACGCCGGAGCAACGACACGTCGAGCGTGTTTAGAGTTATTGACTAATAGTTATTTGCAGTCGGGTTCGAAATCATGACTGCAGCGACATGACGCAACGACGTGTCGTGACGACATGAAGCGACGACATGTCGTCTGCTGCTGCTGCGTGCAGTCGGCTACCAACTTGTACCTTAATTATGAGGTAAGGATCGCAACAATCACCTGAACTCAAGCCGTTTGAGATGCTTTCGACAAAACTTCATCTGCAATGCACAATTATTACGGCATCACCTCGGCTTGGGTTTTAAGTGGGCTAGAAAACACAAAATCGGCGCCACATCGAAAAACCAATGAAACACCACGTTCTTCTTAGCGTGTTGATGACTTTTCATTTAAATATTTATTTGGTACAAAATTCAGCAATGCAAACTCCGCTTACTGGTGCTGTCATAAGATCATTAAGTACAGCGCAACAGAGAAGGTGGGCTGTTATCTGTGAAGACGCCGCAAACACACGAGAGATCTGAGCCGTTCATTAACCCCCATCTGACGAGATTATCTTTGCTATGGCCAACTTGGGTTCAAAGTCTATTCCACCGACAGAACACGTTAAACACCCCACAGTTTTCGTCGGGGGTCAAAAATGGCCCCAAGCCATGCTGATTCCTTGCAGTAGTGTACATGTAACTGTGCGCTGACCTTCACGCCCGCACTAAACGATACAGGGTGTGCCATGTCTCAGCATAGTATTTATTAGGTTTAAAAAACTCCCATTTTAAAGCGATAAATCTCTATTATTTATAGAAGTGTCGGGGTTACACGCGCCATTGCGAATTGTAATTAGTGTTGTAATAAAAAGTTGTTGCTGTACCAAGTTTATGTGCCCACTGAGGGTCACGGAGCTGATTCTGTAGTTGTGTGGAAAACTGGTGGAAAGTAAAACTTTTGCTGTGGCGTTTGTAATTATTTTGTTTGAGTAAGTAATGTTTTCCTCATAGGGTCGACCGACGTTTACATGGGACCTTAACATAACTGGCGACGACAGCGCTATGTCAGTCCCCCACTGGCCCCATGTTTATTTTTTCTGATCTAGCTGGTACACATAGCTTTTTGAAAAAAATAAATAAATACCTACCTCTTGGTTGATCCGAACATAGCCCAAGTTAAATTGACTAAACTATTTAACAAATTGCCCACTGAACTAAAAGACCTATGACCAATACCTTTATTCCGAAAAAAAATATACGCCTGGTAAGTAAATAAATGTTTCTACACGACCCAGGAATACCTTAGCTATAAGAATAGAAAATTAGTGTATCGCCTTACTATGTATGTTCCTCAGTGCAATATAACTAGTTTAAGTTAGTATGTAGTTTCAAATATCTATAAGTGTGTACCTATGTAGGTGCCCAATTAATTTTTTTCATAAACTTTTATCTTAAGTTCTAAGTTTTTGCATACCAGAAATGGTTAATATGAGGATCGTTTTTTTTTGGATTATGTAATGCATTATATACCATCTATTTACCCTTAATATGCAAATAAATGACTTGATTTGATTTGATAAAATCAATGAGACAATTATCCATCTGTGGCGTTTATATCAGCCAATCAGCATTCATACTTACCATTGTAATTCGGAATTAAACCAATAACAAGCATGTTTTTCTTTTCAAAAACTCTACTACAGACTATCCAACCACTTACATTCCCAACTGTACACAAAAGTTCGCTAAACTTCTGAACGAACTTAGTAATTAACACTGTTATAAAAGTGACCGCAACATTATAAAGCCGGGCCGGAGGGACGGTCCGATCCAGTCCAGACCGTGTTATGTGAGAACTGTTGAAATTTTGTTGAACTTTCCTCAGTTTGTGGGTACTTACTCAATAATTAAGACTGAAAATAAATATTTTAAGTTACAATTTGAGTTCTAAAATTCTATTTGCTGGCATGAATTTATGAAACGGTTTTTTCCTGTATTATTCAACTACGAGTATGTTGGGGTCGACTTCTACCTTCTACCACAGAATACATAATAGTACTACGTACTTCTACTACCGACCTAACCTCTACAATCCAGGTACTGGGTATAATATAAGACAAGTGGCCCGACGTTCGGTCTTCTGACTACTCGAAACGACAATCAAAGATCTACAAAGACAGCTGGAACATGTCTTCCGAGACACGGAGTGTCTCCGTATGTAATGGATGGCATCCCATCCATCCATCATGATTTTCAAGCTTTTCTTATGTTTACTTTTACCCGACTACGGCAAAGCCAAAGGAGGGTTATGATTTTGACTGGTTAAGTATGTATGTATGTATGTATGTATGTGAGTATCTTCATCTGTTCCCTCATAGCTTCTAATCTACTTATCGGAACTCGACATATAAGGTATCGTTAGAACCGTCTTAATTTTTCGCTGAACATAGGCTACGTGACGTGTCACAAAAAGTGATTTTGGCGCCATCTAGCGGACAAAAAGTAAGGCTTGAAAATAAAAATGGAGATAAATACGCCGTGTTTGGTATCATTTGAAAGGGCCTCACTTGTACATTTCCAAAATATTGCTCAAATTTAAAATCACGCCCTCTAGGGGACAAAAAGTAAAGAGTAAAAAAAAAAATAACACCAAAATTGTTTAAAAAAAAAGTTAAAAACTAAAACCCGACTACGACAAAAAAACGAAAAGTCGTAGTCACACGGTATTAAAGTGTTTAGGTTGGTACCTATAACGTGTGACCACGGCTTTTCTTTTTGTTCTATCCTGAAAATCTTGTTTCATACTTTTTCAGCGTCGTTTTTTAGTCGTAGTCGGGTTTTACTTTTTTACTTTTTTTTTTATAAATATTTTTGTTGTAGTGTTGTCCTGTGTGAGATTAATAAAATTAAATACTTTTTCTTTCTAGCTTTCTTTCCATGCAAGGGTCAATCTCGGCAAGTAGGTATTGCGTATTGCGAGCAGCGGTGGCCCAGTGGTGGCGGCCCCGACTTACGAACAGTAGGTCGTGGGTTCGAACCCAGACATGCACATTACTTTGTGTAATTTATTTCATCACCGCTGCTCTCAAAACGGTGAAGGAAAACATCGTGAGGAAACCGGCATGTCTTAGAACCAAAACATTCGAAGACATGTGACATCTACCAATCCGCACTGGGCCCGCGTGGTAGATTATAGCCCATTCCCTCTCTAAGAGAGGAGGCCTGTGTCCTAGCAGTGGGAACATTAATAGGCTGTTGATGATGATGATGATGATTGCGTTACCGTTTCGTTCAAGCAAGTAGTGCAACAATAACCGCAACAGTCATCATCTGCCTAGCCTTTTCTCAACTATGTTGTGGTCGGCTTCCAGCCAAACCGTATGGTCGTTATAGGAACAGTGAATCAAGTGTACACAGTGAATCATCGCCGTTAAATCATCGTTAAATCATACGACACCACGTATGTCGTATGATTTAACGATGATTTAAGCCTGTGTCACGCCACTTGTTCTGTTCAATACGGCGATGATTCACTGTGTACACTTGATTCACTGTTCCCACAACGACCATATACCACCTGTATACCAGTATTTTACATAGAGCGACTGCCTATCTGACCTCCACAGCCCAGTTAGTACTGGATATCAATAACAACAACAGTGTTATAAACAAATTAGGTCAATGGTGATGCCTATCCTTTCAATAATGACATAATTGATTGTTATTATGACGTCACAAAAGGTAAATCCACTGTTCTATTATAGATCGTTGTCCTTGCAAGCCCAAACAATGGTCAGTTCTGGCAAAACTCCAAGCTTATTGAACTTATCATCAATTGGCAGACTGATTATTTATTATTGATAGTAGGTAGGTATTTGTTTCATGATACAATGCGTGTGAAGTGAGTGTGTCAGATATTGTTATCTTTTAATTAAATTAAATAATAAATTTCTATACTTATATGATTGCAATGAACATGGCATGGCGGTTTGGATGGAAAAAGGAGACGCCTTTGCTCAGCAGCGTATAACACAAACAGGCAAAAAAATTGGTATTTGATTGGGATAACCGAGCTAACACAATGTTTGCAGATAAAGTCGAGCGGAGGGTTATGTCGAAGCCTAACTGAAATAAAAAACACAATGTTCCTACTTGTACTATGTGTCGGGGGCCACTACAAGTACATTCTCAGCGGGCCCCATCACCAAGTGCGGTCTATCCAGCGACTGCACTTCCGCCATGGAACCACGTTTACCTGTCTCATCCATCATCTGCCTAGCCTTCTCCGAACTATGTTGACGTTGGCTTTACAGTCAGTCATCCAGTCTATCCGGATGGAGCAGTATACCACAACCCAGATACACACAATACCCCTAGGTAGGTAGGCATGGAGGCATCTCATTATGTGTAAAGAGTAGTCACCCATCCACAAACCAACCTCAGCAAGCGCAGCCTAACCTTCGGCCAACCCGTGCAACTGTAATTATTTACCCACAAGCAATTCATACACCAGCAATCTAACAAAATTTACAAATTGTGTGCACAAATGTTTCATTATGTATACCTACACATATTGGTTGTACACAGCGCATTACAGGGTGATTTTTTCATGTGGGTTTGGATGCCTAAATTCGAGACTAGAGACGAACGTAATTTCGATGAAAATTAAAATTACATCGTTGAATTAATCGAGATCATTGGTTTTGTAAAAAACAACACATCATCATCTCACATCTGCCTAGGCTTTTCCCGACTATGTTAGGGGTCGGCTTCCAGTCTAACCGGATGCAGCTGAATACCAGTATTCTACATGAAGCGACTGCCTGCAACAACAAGAACAGAAATAGTGTTAGCTATTCCTCGTTACTAGATTAGGACTCGCCAACCAAGTTCACTTGAAAAATCCACCCTGTATAACATTGTTTGTGTTTGCCATATGCTTTGTTATTGTAACTGAGTGAAAACCCGGCTCCAAAACATGAATAATAAATACCTAGCTTATGTTATGTATTATACATAGATCTGCCTTAGAGAACCTTTGTTTCAGTTTTTCAGAGATTGATGAGGTACCCTAAAAGGATGAAGAGTGAAAAAAGGACATGTTTCCCAGATTGGATTTCGAAGTGAAGCAGTTCCCTTTTGAAATGAAGTTTTTTTAAGCGCTCTTGCTACAGTCATGTTTTGCCACGCCTCATGGTGCTAGCGCCATCGTGTGGCGGATAAAAAATACCAGCGTTTGCCAGGTTTGCGGAATTTCTTTGAGAGAATAGGGGATCGGACTGGGTCAAAATAATATGATTCTGATTAGTCCGTAAGTTAGATTATCGAAAAATATTGAATACGTGTTTTTTGTATTACCAAATCAATAAAAAATGACGAAGATAAAACGCGTCAAAGATCTTGGAGTGGGGCTTGAAACGTCACTTGTGTCGTTAAAATGTACTATCATATGACGTCACACGAGTTTTCGAAGCACTGTATCTTTTGTCATAAACGGTGTCGGTAACGTGTCATTTTTGGAAATCTATCTGACGGACTAATTAGTTTTTTTTTTGTCCGATCCCCTATTGGGTTTTAGTCAGTAAGAGTCTGACACTTTCTCTCCGCCCAGAGTGGGGGGAGTCAATTGATGATTTCCTATCCTTAAAATAAAGGGATAAAAAGCATCCTATAAACCTGCTGTACTGTCAGATTGCGAATTAGTTAGAGCAGTACCTAAATCAGTTACAACTACCAACGTTTAGTTATTATAACTTTTTCAATTAGTCAGAAAACCACGGTTTCCGATCCAATTTATCGTGCATGTTATACGTTTAGCTTTCACTAAAATAACAGCCAAATTAAAGTGTACCTTTTTATTAAATTAGTATTGCGGGATTTTAATCAAACACTACTATTTTATCCAGAGTAAGAAGTGAGTCACAAAAAGGCTTCTGCTAGAAATAAGTACAAACATGAACTAAATGTACCTCAATGTAGATTGCAAATTTTAAGGAGAAATGTATATGTAAATGCCATTCAGGTGTTTAACAAGTTACTTAACTCATTTAAGGAACTTCCTGTCCCCATGTTCAAGAAAAAGCTGACAAATTGGTTATATTAGATAATTGTTTTTATAACATTGTCGAATATATGGAATATTGTAACAATCCAAGACGACATGTACCTACCTACTTAATTTGGACATTGGTTTTAAATCTATAATTATAATCATATTAATTAATGCTGGACTTATTGTATCGCAAATCTTGACATTTATTGTACTTAGTTATAAGAATGACATTTTATTATTATTTTATTATTTAATATTTGTACACCACATGTTGTGGTAGAGTGTAAAGAACTTTAAAAATTTTAACATCATACTATTAAGTACAACTACATTCTTACAAATAAATAAATTCTAATTCTTCCAGTAGTAGCAGAGCAAATAAATTGATAACACAATTCATCATCATCTTACTGCCCTTATTTCATGTCATTTGGGGTCGGCCCAACACGTTTTTTTGGTCCATTCGGCCCTGTCAGGGAGTGTAATCTCGAGACGAGATCGCTAAGTCAAGATCTCAAGGGATAAGAAATTCGATATTGGCGAGATCTCGGCATTTTCGAAATCTCGGTGAGATTTCAGCATTTTCGAGATTTCGAATGGATTTAGAAAAGTATTGTTTTAATTATATAACTTAAACATGATTGAAACTGCATAATAGTTGTGATTATGATGCGTTACAACATGAATTATTGAAAAAAGGTCTTTGTTTTATAAGGTTTTACTTACACACATCAAAAGTGTCTAGGGATCAACATATATTTTTGCAATAACTTTTCTCCTGATTGATATTAATTAAAATTTTCTTTAAGGATTCATCAAATAAAGTGTTTTCGTTTGTCACAGTAACGATAAACCAAGTCACCTTTGCATTAATAAAGAAATTTGCCATTTTCCTAATAAAGGGATTTTTGACATTTGAACCACTAACATTAAAGTTCGAAAAAAAGACTGAAATAACAGTTTTCTTTAAAATTTTATTGGGTAACTTAAACAATTAATAATCCGTGTTTCTACCGCGAACACTAACAACACAAGAACATCGGTTTGGCATACTCAAAATGAGTTCATCCAAATCACGCTGTGGAATGGCCGCCCATGTTCGTTGCAACAACAAAAAAAGGTCTTCTTGCGACTGGATACCCTCCATATTCGGCAGAGCTCTTCTCTGTAGCATATCCCATGCATGCTCAATCGGGTTCAAGTCTGGCGACTGAGCAGGCCAGGGCAGGACATTGATGTTAGCTGCGGCGAGAGTCTGTCTTACAACTCTTGCGCGTGTGCGGTCGTGCATTATCATGCATTAACTGAAATAAGGGACCGATTTGCACTTGTAGAGGAACGATGACGTCTGATACAATCGTCTCAGCATAAATTTGAGCGTTGAGGTTGCCTCTGATCCAAATCAACTCAGTTCTTCCGCCGATCCAAATACCCGCCCATACCATGATGGTTCCACCACTATAAGGATGGACTTCCTGGCAGGATTTTAATCGCTGTTGGCGTCCAGGGGTTCTTCAGTGTCGTATACGTCTTGTATCCGGTCTCATACCAAAACGAGACTCATCAGAAAAGCACACGAAACGCCATTGTTCTACTGCCCAATGTCTGTGTTCAAGAGCCCATTGATATCGAATCCTACGATTGTGCATTGCTATAGGTGGTACCCGTAGCGGTCTTCGGGAATGAAGGTTCACTTCATGCAAGCGGTTTCTGACTGTTTGGTCGCTAATTAAGTTCCCTGAAGAGTGATGAAGCCTCACGGCTAATTCATCATGGCGGTTATTGATGGAGCTCTTCGAGTTAAGATTTGAATGTATCGGTCTTGTCTCCGTGTGGTACAGCGATACCGTCCTCCATGGCGCTCAGCCACGGTACCAGTGCTTCGGTAACGTGTCCAAAGTCGACTGATAACACTCTGACTTGTATTCAGAGCGAAAGCCACAGTACGTTGCCGGGAACCAGCTTCTATCATTCCCACGGCTCTGAGCATTTCTTTCCTGCTTAAATGACGTCGCCGCTCCATAATAACGTTGGTTTTAATCAGAAAAATGTGTTATTTCAGTATTTTTTTCGAACTTTAATGTTAGTGGTTCAAATGTCAAAAACCCCTCTATTAGGAAAATGGCAAATTTCTTTATTAATGCAAAGGTGACTTGGTTTATCGTTACTGTGACAAACGAAAACACTTTATTTGAGAAAATTTTAATTAATATCAATCAGGAGAAAAGTTATTGCAAAAATATATGTTGATCCCTAGACACTTTTGATGTGTGTATTATGTTAATGAACACAAGAATTTAGACACGTATAATCTCTTATAAAAGAAATACTTATTTTAACAAAGATAATGAATTAATGATTGTTAAAAACAAAACAAAAATTGCTATTTCCAAAATCACTCGTAGGGAGTGATTACGAGTGATCACTCCTAAAGTCCTGACTTAATTAAGATCTCGTCATTTTATGCTACGAGATTGATCTCGAAAAATGAGGCGCAAGATCGAGATTGCATTCCCTAGTCGCCACGCTGTCATTTATTCGCCGTCGCCTCCTTCTGCGAAGCAGTGATGCTAGCGAAGGAGGTGGTGGAACGTGAGAGGGAGAGAACATCTTGTCCCAGCCGCCGCGGGAGACGCTCCGGGCGTAGGGGGCCACGTGATGGCTTCCGGCCACCGTAGACGCGTGTCTGTGGACGGTTGAATGGGCTAGCTCGCCGTCCGTCCGTCTTAAGACGACGACAGGCCGTGTCGACGGCGCGTTCGTATTCCACGCGCGCCTCAAAGAGATGTCAGCAACATGGGAGGGGCCCGCAAGGGGCGACGGCCGTCGGGGAAGTGGGCTGTTCAGAAGAGATACCACGGCCTCGACATAAAGGGCTAAGAAGGAACATGGGTGGTTTTTAGTCAGTAGAAGTCGGACACTCCCTTTCGCTTTGCCCAAGAGCGGGTCATTTGATGATTTTCCACACACCCGGTGTAAGGGCAACCCCTTACAGTTAATGTGGAATGTTAATAAAATGAATGTTAATGTTCAAAAAGGTATTTTAATACGAAAATGCACTAAAATAATATAATAATAAAAAATGTTATAAAAAATTGTTTAAAAATGTTAAATGTTGCGCGAGCTCGATATTACATCGAAGACTGACGTTCTTGAGTACGTGACTATATTACATTTTATAAATTAACAAAATTTGCAGTATTCTAACTAGGCCAAAGTAAAGTACAATGTGCGGTTGCTTAACCGTACACCCGGAAAAAAAGGGTATAGCAAGGTATAAATTCATTCAGCAAGCAAAGTCGCTAGCATACATCTAGTTAGTCCTATAAATCACCTTGGAGAAATATAGGTATTGATCAGCCAATAAAGTGTAAGTGCCGAGATCATAACAAGGTGTTTATGATAAGATTTATACAGATGACCTAGTTTCAGACTAGGACTTAGATCTAGCTTGTTGGAAGATTAATTCTTGTGTAAATGCCATGAGACTTCGGTAATAAGTTTGTATCGTTAGAGATCGTCTTTGTGAGCTTGTTAAGAATAAAAATCCTATTATCCTACTAATATTATAAACGCGAAAGTTTGTAAGTATGGATGGATGGATGGATGGATGGATGTTTGTTACTCTTTCACGCAAAAACTACTGATCGGATTTGGATGAAAATTGGCACACGGATAGTTTATAACCTGGATTAACACATAAGATACTTTTTATCCCGGTAGTACGATCCCGTGGGACAATACCGAACACCACGCGGGCGGCGAAGTTGGGGGCATAAGCTAGTATATAAAAAGTTTGATTTGTTTATCTGTAAAACAAAACTTGAACACGAAAACGTGCGTAAATTACACACGGGTTACGAGTAAACCTGGGCACAAACTCAGGAGTACAATGGAAATGTATGGTAGTCTAAGTAAGCTTTTTCACCATATTTTCATTTTAAACTAGAAAAACAATAATGTAATGTGAACTTATACCAAAAACTCGCAATTATAAACAGTCGCTATACAGACTATTGTTTTCAGGAAATGGATGAAAAAATGTGTGGCTATACGAGTATTTCCATCCATTTCCTCATTTTATTTCTTCTGCCCATAGTCTGATACCGTCGTTTTTAATTTAGCACAAACCTAATAAATAATTCCATTCACAAATACGACGATAGAAATAAAAATAAAAGATACTCCGTAATCGTTATTATTTTGAATTGTTGCCAATACCTACCTGTATTCATTGAAATAAACACAAGCATGAAATTGAATGAGAATTGTGGTCTGAATGTCTACCAAAATAGTTCATTCATTGTTCTTGTGCGTTCTTTCCTGTAGAACTGTGGTAACGCCCCCATCTTAGAAGTTTGTACGTTTAAAACCAAGGCGGGTACTGTGTACTTACTTAATTAATTTCATCACCATTGCGTCTAAAATGGCCACTTTAGCAGATCATTTATGAATTGCGTTAAAAGCGTAAAATGGACCTTACAAAAAGTAACTGTGTCTGTGACCATTTAGAAGGCAGAGCGGTAGGGAGTGTCAGGCGGCGTCCTATTTGGCAATGATCGACTCGCGATCGTACGATCAAACGATGCGTTCTCGTCGCACTACGAGATTAAACACACTAGTTTCTTCAGTGTGTCCTAATAGAGCTTAAAACGATCGCGCTATCGTGCGATCGTCCAATCAAAGCTAATCGCCTAAAGCCAACGCGTCATCGCGTGAGCAGAACGTGGGGGGCGGGGGACCAGGTGTTATATTATCAACCGGGGACAACTCTAGAGAAATTATCGATGGAAAAGTCCAATACTTCTTTGACCGACCTGTGAATTGAAACGAGGACCTTTTGCGAAGCATTCGCACTTGTGATCACTAGAACCACGAGTTTGTGAAAGGGTCAGCTATGATTACATTGTTTGTTTATTTATGAGTCTGTCCCAAACATTCATTAGAATTTCACAAAAAAAGGTAAGATGTTTTTATATTTAAAAAAAAATATTTTCCTTTGATATACAAGTAAAGAAAATTTTAATTGGATATCAAGGAATACTTATCAACTGAAACGTAAAAGAAAAAACTCAGACATTAGAATAATTTAAATCACATTACAATGTAAATAACATTCAAAGATCTACACAAAGGTAAAAATTAATCTCATTACAAGCTAAAATCCCGTATAATTTCCTAACATACCGTACATTTTAACGTACCTTTCCACCAAAATGTACGTAACGTATAATTATAAAATTCTAACCCAAAACCGCACGTGGAAACCATAATAGCGAAACGATGTTTTCCCAAAAAGTGTTTAAAAAGAGCACCTGGTTTTCGAACTAAACTAAAACTATAACTTACAAAACTATGGGAAAACTAGAACAAACACAGTGAATGAATTATTAATTAAACATAAGCTATACGATGGTGCGAATTCCTATAGAACACCGCATTTACGTACTTATATTTTAACGAGCTTTTCCGCAGAATGGAAACACGCGAAGTCTATCCGACTCGCTCTTACTTGTAGGCTTTTCATCGTGGTTTCTCTTTCCAGCCTTGGAGCGGGAAATTCAGTAGTACTGCGGTCAGACCTGTAGATTCTCGTGGCAAGCTAGGACGGTTTCGTACGAGCTCCCTTCGTTCCCAAAGTCGCGAGCGATTCAACTTTTTATCGTCTATCTTAAGTGCTTTTTTAAAATAAGTGCGTTTGTTTTTATTCAGTGTAGTGATGTGTTATTAGTGTTAGTGTTAAAAAATGAAAGACATATAGTGAGGTGAGTCAATATAAATGATTTATCGAATGTTTTTCTTTCTGTGCAATCGTTACGGACGGATATTTATGATAAGATTTACTGCAATTATAGTTTTGGCCTTGCGGAAATTATATTTGATGATAGCTTTTCTATTTTGGGGAAAATGTTTTTATTTCGTGTTCTTTCATTGACATAGAGCAATAATGGTTAAAGTTTTGATAACAGAGTAATGTTAATGAACTATGTCTTATTAGAATTACGTTTTAATTTTCTATCCGAACAAGATTTTAATTAATATCTAATAAAATCAAAAAATTCAAATGGGTATCTATATTTTGTTGTGTAAAGCTAGCACGAATAATTAATCAATATAAACAGTAGGTACCTTACCCAAAAAAGGTTAAATTTTCCACGAAATAATTACAACAATTTTGTAAATATAAATAGGCAAGTCCCAAATAAGCATACCCTTCAACCTTCTCGTAACTAAGCAATCCCTAAATGAATAATAATTTAACATCGACAAAATTATCGTCAAATATAATTTAATAATTTTAAAAAACACGATATTGTTATATCACATTAACTTCCAAAGCCGAAAAGGGGTTAATTGAAAAATACCTGAAAGCTTTCAGCTGAAATTTTGTATCGCATTAAACTATCAAACTTTTGGCAGGAAAGTATACCACATGCCAAACAAAGACTTGTTTGTTTTTCATTATAATAAACACAGCGAGGAAACTATAGTTACTCTTTGTGTATGAAGGTGGGGTTAGCATGAATACGGAGTAATCTTAATGAGTATTATCATTATTAAGAAAACGTAAGTACCTATCTAGACATACATTAAGTCTTTTGTCTCTTTTCTCTTTTTTAATTTAGTTTTTTTTACCCGACTGCGGTGAAGCCCAAAAGGAGGGTTATGTGTTTGACGTGTATGTATGTAAGTATGTATGTATGTATGTCCGTTTCTTTGTTCCCTCATAACTCATAAACGGATGAACCGATTTGAATGAAATACACGTCGTTAGATTCGTCTTAATGGCGCGAGTGTTATAGGGTACATTAAAATTAAAAAACAAAGAAAAATTGCGGGTTTTGGGGGCCAAATCGAGGAGTTAAAAAACATTTTTTTTTCCATTACCATCGAGTAGGATATCAAATTAAAGGATTTTAAAAGGAGATTACAAAAATATATAACACTTATATGTTTAAAAGAAATTCAAAGTGAGAAATCCTATAAACAAGCACAAAAGTTAAAACATCTGTGAAGAATTTTACGCGACCAACGAAAGAACAAACACAAAAGAACTAAAAAGTTGGAAATAAAAAAAGTAGTTAAAAAGCACACCGTCAAGTACTACACCATGAGGAGGACGCCGGTATACGCGTGTTTCCTTGACTTGTCGAAAGCTTTCGACCTTGTCTCCTATGATGTGCTATGGGACAAGTTGAGGGGCACGGGTGTGCCGGTGGAGTACACAGCGCTTCTCCGGTACTGGTATGCTCACCAGACAAATCGGGTGAGATGGGTCGGTACTCTGTCGGATGAGTATCGAATGGAATGCGGTGTGAGGCAGGGGGGGTTAAGCTCCCCCCTGTTATTTAATTTATATGTAAATGAGCTCATCGAGCGGCTGAGCAGCACTCATGTCGGCTGTCATATAGACGGTATATGTGTCAATAACATAAGTTACGCGGACGACATGGTGTTGCTCAGTCCCTCGATGAGTGGACTGAGGAAGCTTCTCACGATCTGCGAGACGTATGCGGAGGTGCACGGCCTTAAATACAACTCAAATAAAAGTGAGGTGTTATTGTTTACGGCACCTAAACAACAGCCCCGTCGTGTACCTCCAGTATATCTCAACGGCGTTGAATTAAAAGTGGTGACTCAATTTAAATACTTGGGTCATGTTGTCACCAGTGACCTACGTGATGATGGGGATATAGAACGCGAGCGCAGGGCGTTGTCGGTGAGGAGCAATATGCTCGCCCGTAGGTTTGCTCGCTGCACGGCAGACGTCAAAGTCAGTTTATTTAAAGCGTTCTGTCAGTCCTTCTACACGAGCGGCCTATGGGTGTCATATACGAGCCGAGCCTACAACGTACTGCGCGTGCAATACAACAATGCCTTCAGGATGCTGTTGCGGTTGCCGCGACGTTGCAGTGCGTCGGGAATGTTTGCTGAAGCACGTACGGATGGCTTTCACGCCATCATGCGTAAGAAAGCGGCTTCCCTACTGCAACGTTTGCGTAGCACTCAGAACAGCATCCTGAAAATGATTGTTAGCAGAGTGGACTGCCCCATCCAAAGGCACTGGGTAGAATTAGGTATAGGTTTATGTTAAATAGGATTAAGTACTAACAACACTAACATAGCATGTAAGCACAGTTTGTTACTAACCACTAACTACGTATGGACTGCTTAGGTCTGAAATAAAGATATTTTATTTTATTTTTTATTTTTTTTTTAAAAAACTAAAAAAACCCGACTGAAAAAACTGAAAAGCAAAAAACAAGCACATTTTAAATTAAACAAAACTTGGAAGCAGGCGGGGTTCATTTGAATATTAAATTACGAAAAGAAAAAATGCAAATAGAAAGAACCCCACCTGCTTCCAAGTTTTGTTTAATTTAAAATGTGCTTGTTTTTTGCTTTTCAGTTTTTTCAGTCGGGTTTTTTTAGTTTTTTAACTACTTTTTTTATTTCCAACTTTTTAGTTCTTATAAAAGAGTGTTGTGTTGATATTGAGTCTTTATATTAATGTTATACTAGCTGATGCCCGCGGCTTCACCCGCGTGGATGTCGTTCAAATTATATACTAAAACCTTCCTCTTGAATCACTCTATCTATTAAAAAAAACCGCATCAAAATCCGTTGCGTAGTTTTAAAGATTTAAGCATACAAACAAACAAACAGACAAAAATAGCGACTTTGTTTTATACTATGTAAGGATTACAAGAAGCATTGTGCATGTGGTGTTTACCTGTAATTGGTTGTGCAGTTAGATTTAAGACACTATCACTAATGTATTCATATCTGTAAAATATCTGTAACAACTGTTGGTGAACCTTAAATAAATAAATAAATAAAACCTAGTCTTCATCTTTCTCCTGCCCTTATCCTTATTTATTTGGGATCGGCGCATGTCTTTCTTATTGAGGACTCCGATGAGTAGACAAGATAAAGAGAAGTATGGATTTTTTCTCCATTACTTTTCATTTCACCAGAGACGTCCTTTCTGGCTATATCATTCTTCACCCAGTTCATCGTTCGTTTGCCTACATAAATATTATACATACATGTAATTTTAAAAAAGGTGTGTTTCACTCAAAAAATCAATCAAAATATGGTGTAGATGGTTTCGAAGTAGGGTCGAGTACTTTTATGTATATTTTTATTATTTACGGGGACAAACAATCAATCTAGCTAGGTTTCACTATTATTTTCCCACATGATTGGGAAAATTACTTTTTTCCATAAGAGTGTTATAAGTAATTCATAATTTTTCGGCGCAACATGCCTATGCTTCTCCATTACTCGTCATTTCAGTAGTCACCTTCTTTCTAGTCATATTATTGTCATCTTTGCTTATACGATATTATCCGATATTCGCAAATTTTCCTTTCAAAAGGAAATTGGTCAAAATAATTGGTTCTGGTGTCGTTACTTGATATTCGATGCTCGTTTACAAGGAAAACATAGAATATAAATAGAAGGACAATGTTATTATTGTTAAAACAAAAACACAGTTTCAGAAATATTTTACTTAAATACACGTGGAGAGCCAGAATATAAATAATAATAAATAGCCAATGTTCGAACTAAGAGCTGTCCTATTTCAATCAGTGGAGTAACCTCTAAACGGTTAAAGAACGAAGAACAAAATACACATTCAATCAGCGATGAAAATATTGGGAAAGTCAAAAATATAATTGGATTGAAATAAGCTACCGAAAATATTATAAGACTCCCGTTCGAATAAGCGACACTTTGAAGGGAATCGCAACTTGTATTAGCCTTCAAATCAAATTTGAATTTTGTTAAAATATATGGTTGAAGGGACATCGACAAACCTATACCTTTTTACCCGACTGCGGCGAAGCCCAAAAGGAGGGTTATGTGTTTGACGTGTATGTATGTAAGTATGTATGTATGTATGTCCGTTTCTTTGTTCCCTCATAACTCCAAAACGGATGAAGGGATTTGAATGAAATATACGTCGTTAAATTCGTCTTGATGGCGCGAGTGCTATAGGCTACATTAAAATTAATAAACAAAAAAAATTGCGGATTTTGGGGGCCAAATCGCGGAGTTCAAAAATATAATTTTTTCCAATACCATCGAGTAGGGTATCAAAATAAAGGGTTTTAAAAGGAAATTACAAAAATATGAAACACATATATGTTTAAAAGAAATTCAAAGTGAAAAATCCTATAAACAAACATAAAAGTTAAATCATCTACGACGAATTTTACGCGACCAACGAAAGAACAAACACAAAATAACTAAAAAGTTGGAAATAAAAAAAGTAGTTAAAAAACTAAAAAAACCCGACTGAAAAAACTGAAAAGTAAAAAAAACAAGCACATTTTAAATTAAACAAAAGTTGGAAGCAGGCGAGGTTCATTTGAACCCCGCCTGCTTCCAAGTTTTGTTTACAATACATGGTTGAAGAGACATCGACAAACCTATACCTTTTTCATCGATAATTTTCGAAAAAAAAGGATATTTTCTTCAAAAGTTCAGTACTGCTCAGTCTCATAATAGGCAATAAACGAACAATGTATACGAGTAAATTGGAATGAGGGCAGTAGAATGGTGTAATTTTGAGTCCTGGAAAATATATTTCACGAGTTAGGGAGTCAGCTTAAGCTATATTTTCAAGGATTAAAATTATTCTCTTTTATTTTGCATCTTAGACATACATAAAGCACTTTCTAATGGACTCAAAACTAATAAATTTCATAACTAATACAGGTTAGCATTATTTTACCATATTTTTACATTTTTATTTAAAGATTTACCTTCGCTTTCTACCCTTCGAACGAATGTTATAACCACATCAAAGTGCCACATCGTATAAAATTCCTCATTTCATTTCTTTATCGGTATTTTAAAGCACCCGCCTTTCATAATATAAAGAACTTATTAAAAACCTCGACTTTTCATAAATAATAATACGAGGGGAAGTTTCGCTCGTCTATTGTTGTTGTGACGTCATATCTCATGATTCATTGTGAGAAAATCTTCTGAGTTCTTGCTTGATTTTATGATGATTCTAGGGATTAAAATATCTCAATATTTCAATAGAATTTATTTAAATGGGATCGGGTCATGCAACGAAGTGCACGTCTCCTTTTTAATTAAATTTCTCGCCGACTGGTTGACAGTTCGCGTGGCTAGAGGGCTGGCTCTATCTTTGGCCGAAGAATTAGCATTGCCATTCAACGTGGCAACGAACCTCTGATATTTCGGATTCATGTGCATATTGTATAAATTTATATCTCTTGTTTCGGTGAAAGAAAACATCGTGAGGAAACCAGCATGCCTGAGAGGTATTTCTTGACGGCATGAGCCATATGGAAAAAAAAAAAAACTAAAACTAAATAAAAAAAAAATAGCACTCCGGGAGTGCCGGCAGAAGTGAAAACTTCAATATTAACTTTCAAATCGTAAGATTTTTCGTTCAGCATCACGTGACCCTGACGCGAGTTTGAAAGTTTTTACCCATACAAAAAAAAGTGCTCAGCGCCGCTAAAGAAGTTTTCACTTCAAAAAACTAAACCAAAACTCTGACAACAGGTTAAGCAATATCCACATGATAAAAGAAAATTAGAAAGAAAGAAAATAAATTTATTTGACACACGCCACAAGTTGACACAACAAAAAATATAAAAATTAAACTAAAAACTAAACAGAAAAATAATAATATTGTGTGTCTCGCGGCTGCGCCAAATAGGCCCAGTTCAGCATATTGTCGAGCAGCTAGTGCCCGACGCTGGAATTAGGTAGGTAGAACATTCTTTCGTCGATTTTCTTTTAATTTTGACGTCATCTCAAACAGCTATTGACTGAAACATAACATTACAGGATTTGCAAGTATTGTAAAATGTATTGTATTCTGTAACGTTGTGGGCTTAGATTCCAGTAACCCGACTTATGTACATACCCAAAGGGCCTATAAAGGCGTCGTGACGTCTAGTAAGAGTCAAGAGGCATCCCTAACCGTAATCCTTGGGATTAGTACACGGATGACAAAATCCCTTCTCGTAACCACATTCCTAATTCATTTAGATTGCCATAACATGAGGATGGATGTTAACAAGATATGGGTCAAGTGCATACTTTTAGATATAACAATGGCCGTAATTTATATGTATTTTTACTATATAGGCACTTAATATGTTACGTACTTGTTGTTGTTGTTATGTACTTTGTATGTTTGTATATATAACGAATAAACTTAAAAACTACTGGACCGATTTGAAAAATTATTTCACCGTTGGGAAGCTGCACTATCCCATATTAATATGACTTAACTATTTATATTTATGTACCTAGTTTTAGGGCAACACCCATGGCAGAATGTGACAAATAAATGAATTGGAACTTACCTGCCAAAATCAATCATAAATTGAGTTATTTATTAATCGTGGTCCGAGTGCTCATAGCCTTTTCAAGGAAATTTTCAAACACTTAGTTACGATTCCTGTGACCCAAGGGCTGGCTTTTACCCTGGTCAGAGGTTTACACTTGCCATACAACGTGACAACGTCACAAGTCTTTTGGGACCATTACCAGTTGACAGCGTTGAAGAGAAGTTCTTTGACGCCATTTTTTAGTTTAGTTTATTTTTAAGTTAGTTATTATAACTTATAAATGCATTTATTACTGTACCTATTAATTTTTTGTGGATTTTAATAAATATTATAAACCTACTGAAAGATACTGAAAGTTATCAATATTAACAAAGTCAATCACATAACAAAGTCTACAGGATCTTACGTCTGACATCCACATTTGTAATTTAGAGTAATCAAATGACAATCTCCATACAGTATTAATTGGTAGCACTAAAGCGGACCAATCCTCGGGGAAATTGACAAGCGTCAATGTATACTGCGCAATGTATGGCCTTATAGTATATAATAATCCCTATCGCTTATAGGTAAGTATATGCGATAGAGTTAACATAGCTACTAGTTACTAGTTTCTATCAGGAGTTTCTCACTAGGAGCCACGGAGTCTGAATATGTGCCCGATTGATGGCAATAGGCTCGACCCCTATTACAAAGGACTTAAATATAACTTGCGAAATATGGGCGAATAGGCAATCCTCTACCTAACCCATGACTACTACCTAGGCATGATGTTATGTTAAGTTATTACAAGGAACTTTCAACAAGAAAAACTGTTTCCTAGTACCTATAAGACTGTACTTCGGAGAGTGTGCGCAAGAGCTCCACGAGCTGATCCCACCATCTCCCTTCTTCCATCGGGAGACTAGACGTACTGCAGGGTATCACCGATACCTAGTCGACATTCCACACATTCGAACGAAGCGCTTTGCTGGGTCCTATAATATGCGCACAGCCAAGGAGTGGAATTCCCTGCCTGCGTCGGTTTTTCCGAGTTCATATAACCCCGAGTAGTTCATATAAGTCGCGAGTAAACAGGCTTCTACTGGGTAAGCTCGTTCCATCGTCGACATCATCTCTGCCCTTAGGGCAAGATTGAAGTCAAGAGCAAGCCCATTTATAATAATATATATATATACTAGCAGTTGCCCGCGACTTCGTTCGCGTAGAAATTTTGACTCTCTTGTCTGGACTGCCTGTGGATGGTACTATGTCAAATCGAATGCCAAATGCCAATCGAAGCGATTATATTCCCTTAAACCAGCCCTGTCGTAAAATCTATTCCTACCTGAAATGTCTTAACTATATTTTATCTCTCTGCCAATTTTCAGGTACAAAAAGCCAAGGATTTCATATGGACTTACGGGAGCCCTTAGTCCAGGTCTTCCTTACAAACTTAGCTTAGATCTCCTACTCCTAAACTCTAGACTTGTTAAATTTCAGGTTGTTAGTACAAAAAAAAAACAGTACATTTTTACAAACATGTAAAAGCCCTCAGACCTCCTTATTCTGGCCATGTTGCTAAACTCGCTAAATCCGTTCTTAGTCAACGTCTACTAACTATAAAGTACCTTCCTGCCAAAATTGTAGCACAAAAAAGGAAGGACTGTCATACAAACTCGCGTGAGCCCTTAGACCTCCCTAGTCCGGCCCTGTCGCAAAATCGGTTCTTAGCAAACTTCTACTCACCTACTACGTCCCTGCCAAAATTCAAGTTAGTAGCACACAAAATGATGGACTTTTAAACAAACTTGCGAGCGCCCTTAAACCTCTCTAATCCGGCCCTGCCACAAAACCTGTACTTAGCAGAGTTCTTCTAACTATAAACTACGTGCCTGCCAAAAATCAAGTTTGTAGCACAAAAAATTAAGGATTTTCTTACGAACTTGCAAAAACCCTTAGACCTCCCTAATCCGGCCCTGTCACAAAATCTGTTCTTACCAGACGTCTACTAACTATAAACTACGTCCGTCTCAAAAATCAACTTTGTAGCTCAAAAAATGAAGGACTTTCATACAAACTGGCGAGAGCCCTTAGACCTCCCTAATCCGGCCCTGTCTCAAAATCTGTTCTAAGCAGACGTCTACTAACTTTAAACTACGTCCCTGCCAAAAATGAAGATTGTGGCACAAAAAATGAAAGACTTTCATACAAACTGGCGAGAGCCCTTAGACCACCCTAATCCGGCCCTGTCGCAAAATCCGTTCTTAGCGGACGTCTACTAACCATAAACTACCTCCCTGCCAAAAATCATCTTTGTACGTCCAGCGGTTTTCGAGATTTCGTAATGAATCAGTGAGTGACCTTTCGCTTTTATAGATATAGATATATAAGCGGGTTTACATAGCTACCTGATATTATTATTGGCACCTATTTGCCTCATAGTCATCATACATCATTATCATCTCCCCTTTTCCCAACTTTGTTGGGGTTGGCTTCCAGTCTAGCCGGATGCAGCTGAATTTAACATAAATATTTACATAAAGCAACTGCCTATCTGACCTCTACAACTCAATTAGTATTGAGTAATATGATACCCATTGGTAAGACTTTCAAAAATCTTCAAATGCCAGCCGGGACCCGTTGGTCCTGGCTACATTCTTAGCGTGCTTTCGAGGCATGGAGGAAACTCGGCATATAGTGGGTTCATTGATGAACCTAGGTAAGCGTGGCCTAGCCTGAAGATCGAATCGAGAGGCTGTTATTAAGTATTTAGCTACGAGCTCTTACACAAAAGCACATAATTATTATTTGTAGATCAAAATAAAAAGTAAAAGTAAAGAGGCGAAAGCGTCTATATTGAGAAAATAAACCCTCCTACATTTCCTCTTAAAATAGTTTATGTAAATTTTTTGTTTTTTCAAAAAAGAGACCAAACAAAACCTACATTAAACCAAATCTCGGGTCCAAAAGACCGCAGTGTATTTCTAAGTACCTCTAAATATAAGCCGTCCCTCTGAGTCCCTTTAGCCCTGAGCCTTGAGTCCGTGACCCACTTGCTTTCATTCAATTTACATGGATAAATATTGTTACAGAGGACCCTTAAGAATTCAGTTAATTTTATATCTTTTAAACAAATATTTTGATAATGTTATGTAGTTTCTGTGTACCTCTATAGAGACCAGGGGGGCAAGGGCTTGAATTTATATATTTATGTAGGTAATACGAGAGAAAATTACGCAAATAACCCTGGGCTTCGCCGCAGTCGGGTAAAAAAATGTTAATTTAAATTAATTGTAACAATTTTTTTGTGTTATATTTTTCTGCGCTCCCGCGCGTATTTTCTTCCAAAGGTCCACTTTATCAGTTATCATTTGTTTATGAGAAAAGTGGTTTTCAATACAACATCTAAAAGTTTCGTTCTTATATTACTAATAATTCAAGTTCAGTTAAGTTTAAGATTCCCTAAGGTATTACAATTTAAGTTATTATATTACAATTCTAGCGCACTATCTCAATTTAATTCAATTATACTTAAAATCACTTGAACGGACACTAAACGTACAAAACAAACTCGCAAAATCCTTCAATAAAGAGTTTTATTTATTGACACAAACAAGGTAGAAGGGTCACCAACACGACGTACAAACGGTTACCACGTAGGTATTAAATAACTCAGTTCATTAAGCGGAACATAATTATTTTTCAATTAGTATTTGTTTTTGCACTCCCATATTTTGACCTTTAAGATCGACTCGCAGGTCTGTGATTATTTACACAAACCCTTTTACTTTAACCTTTTACTGTAACGCACCAAAATATACAAATTAGAAAACTTTTCTCGAGAAGGGACATTTTCTTCATTCACGCTCAGATATTATGTTTTGACTCAAATACCTACATGGACACGTTGACTTGAACGCACACATATTATAGACACCTGTTTTTCGTGGTTCGGAAGTCATCAAATGACTCCTTAGGGAGTGTCAGACTTCTACTGACTAAAAACCACACATGTTCCTTCTTAGCCCTTGAGTTGAGGCCAGACTGAGGGAACAGACTTACACACCTTAGACTCAAAACACACACACACACTGCCAGTTTCTTACGTCAAAAGCAAACAGTCAATCAAAGTTGAGAACATTTAATTACGGTAATTCCTGGGCCCTTCATCGATCTTCGTACAAATGCTCAAGGGACTGTTTAACTTTTGCTTTTAATTTACTACGGAGTTGCTAATGTTATGAGGTAAATAATGAAGGCAATTGGTTTTTTTCGGGGCTGTTGTGAATGCATTTGTTTTTTGGTGATAAGTGGTTTGGGATTTATCGCCGTGTTCTAAAGATTATGTTGCTACTTATTTTGTTAATGACTGCCTCGTGAGTCTCGTGGTCAATTTCCAGGTACGGTCGGCAAAGTTATTTTTCTATCAGGAAATTCTCAGTAACAGCCATGGAGTTTCGATGTATGCCTGGTTATACATGGGACTTATACATAACTGGTGGAATGTACCTAGGTGTACTAGATATTAGGTACACCTCTGCCTAAGTGCATGTTTACGTACAGGCCCTGCAGTCTCTACACTAATAACAGCGCTACGAATGTCGCTGAGCCGTATCGATGTCAAATTTCGTTAAAAGATTTTCGGCTTTAATTCAACGGCATAAGGTTGAAAATCTATTAAAGAAAGTTTACGATTTTTCGATTTTACGACATTCGTAGCGCTGTTATTAGTGTAGAGACTGCAGGCCCAGGCGGGGCGTCGCGCGGCGCGTGCTGCGTTTTTATTTCAAACACATGGCGATGTATGATAAAGTTAACGATTTCAAACGTCGATTTTACGAGAAGCTATTTTTCGCTCGTAAGTTTAAAATGCAGCGTTTGTTGTGTTGGACCCGTCTCTCAGTAAATTAATAAAAAAGCACGAGACGAGCCTTCTGCACGCGCCGCGCAACGCCCCGCGTCCCCGTAAACGAGCCCTACCAATTCGGGTAATACAGGCGTGATTTTATGTAATGTGTTATGAAAACATAACTGAAGAAAGAAAAATCACTTGAAAATTAAGTAAACCGTCGACCTTTAGACCCTCTTAGCTTAACAACCTTTTGCATATGAACGAGGCCTGAAAATACAAACCTAAATAGCTTCAGGGGTTTGTAATGTTGAGGTGGATGTGTGACAAGTATGAATAAGGTAAGGAACGAGTCCCGTTGAGGCTGCGGGTTGTTCACAAGAGATACTGCGGCTTTGACGTAAAGGGCTAAGAAGGAACATGGGTGTTTTTTGGCAGTAGAAATCTGACTCTCCCTTTCGCTCTGTCCAAGAGCGGGAAGGGTTATTTGATGATTTTCCACCCGCGTCATAACACTGTATCGTCTTCATTTTTTGTTTACCTACGTGAAAAAAGGAAAAATATGTGTTTAATATTTTTTGGAAATCTATCTGACGGACTAATTACATTTTTTTGTCAACTACCTTATTGATGAAGAAATCGTGTTACCCCAACCCCAAGTAACACAGGATAAAGGTAGGAAGATGACGATGATTTTTTTTTAACCGACTTCCCAAAAAGGAGGAGGTTCTCAATTCGATCGGTATGTTTTTTTTTCTTTATTTTATTTATTCATTGATTGATTGATGATGGTTTGTCATGTGAACAAGATTCGCAGAGGCCGAAAGGACGACCGTGCGTGTTAAGCCATGCCTACATAGGAGGGTTCACTGGTCTAATGACGTGCTACGAACTAATTTATGGACCCTACGTTGTTATTTGGGTCACTGGCAGTTTTATAAACGGAAACAGAGAAGTAATAAAAAATACGTTCAAAATCATGAAATTGAGAATTGGTATTTGTGTATCATAAGTGGATAGGTATGTCTAGTAATAGTGCCTACCTAATCCATGTTTAGGTGGATACCTAATTATGGATGAGGGTGGCACTGGAACTCGGTGTCAAGCAGAAAGCTCTACCTAGCAGGTAGAGCCAGGGTGAAGTCAGGCAGAGTGTTGATGATGATGTTGATGACGATGGAAGTGATGGAACGATGTATTTAAAATTAAGATAAGATATCAAGAGAGAGGGAGATATTAAGATATCATCAGCATTACGACTAGCTACTGATTGACAGCATTGATTTACGATGATCGTTTTTATTCCTCGTTATGTTTTCAATAACACAAAAACTGAATATCAGATTCAGATCTATAAGAACAATCTCTCTCTCCATTGATATAATAAAACCCTAGATGCACAGTCTCGAACAAAACAAACAGTCGAAGCTGTCGCCAAACACTCACCAATACACGCACTACTACAATACATGTAGTTATCGTCACTATAAACATATTTTTTTGGCAAATTCAACCTTACGCAGATTCCTTTTACAATGCAGTTATAAAAAGCAATATAAAAAGTATTTTGTACGACCGTGCAGAGACGCGAGTGACGCGAGACTATTTGAAGTGAGTTCATTGTGAACTCATTTTAAGCGGACGGTTTTGAGACGCGGAGTGTGTATCTTGGGTTTTATTATATCAATGTCTCTCTCTCTTCAGGTGCCTCTCCAACTAGTGAAGGTTGGCAGTCAGCTCCGCATATCCTAAGAACAATTCTGAAGTGCAAATCGACTTCATAAAACTACAAAACCGAACTAGAGATAAAAAACAAACAGGTCAATCGGATTCCCTCAAAACGAGGTCAAATTTTGAATTCCAAATATTCATAAAAGCGAAATTAAAATAAAAATAGCACAGAGCTTTCAAAAGATAGCTTTGACATGCATACAAATGATCCTAAATTGGTCGATGTGAATAAAAGCCTGCTAAGTCACTAAAACCTTTACAAAATGGGAGGCAGAAATATATTTGAAATGGATACAAATCAAATTAAATCAGAAGTCACCTAAATCCTCAATTGATTTGGAACAAATCAGGGCTCGCATGCTGAAGCTGTTTCAATGTTTCAATTTTGTGGCGAAAATAATTTTGGGGGTGAACAAATATCACGCCTGTAATCCTTGAAGAATTAGACAGAGGTGTACCTAATAGTAGGTACACCCACATTTTCGCTAGTTATGATGTTTACGTCTTATGTCATAGGGGGTGAGCTTTATGCCATGAATCGGGCACAAATCCACACACCGTGGCTGTTACTAAGAAAAAAATCTTACAGAAATTACATTATTACTTTTTCCGACCCGGGAATCGAACCCAGGACCTCATGCTCAGCAGTCGCGCTTGCAACCACTAGACCAAAGAGGCAGTCCAGTACTATAAAATTGAACAAAAAGTGACATTTATCTACGACAAAAATTGTTATATTATTATCATTATTCAATTAGGTAATAAATATTTTTGCTTGTAATTGACAGGTCAGCTGTGTCGAGCAATTACGAAGCAGTACGAGCTGATTTAATGAATGTTAATAAAAATTAATTAAACATACAATGACACAGTTACTAGTTTTTGTCAGTAAGGAGCGCCGAATACTACAAAAAACTACTATAAAATGTTAATTTGTTGTCAACTAATTTTAAAATGTTAAATATGGTGTTCGACTTGCTCGTGGTGGTAAATGAAAGATAGTGGACTGTATAAAAAGGCTCGGTATATTGCCGATTAAATTACAGTAATTGAATCGGTTAATTAAGAAAAGGAACAGGTCACGAACATCAAATTTTTCAGGAGATGCAAAAAACTTTCAATATCTTCTAATAAGAATAGAATGTTATATTTTTTTATCCTATAAGTTTAATTAGTATAAAATACGTAATTCACAATACTTTTCTTCTTGTTTTGATATTTAATAGTTTACTAAATAATGGTTCAAAAGTCGTTGACTTGTTCCTTTTCTTACTCAACTGGATAAAAGTAAGGAAAGATAAAAAAAAATAAACTGCTAATCTGTATAACTTCATTCATTAGCATTGTTTGTGCTAGTATTAGGCCAGTTTTCGACAATTTTGACAAAATAGTCCCTATGAGTATGTGGAATATACTGCAGAGTGCGTCTCAAATCTTCAATCTTTTTGATGTTGATGGGTACAGGACCATTGTACGCCTTTTCTACTGGTAAAGCTGGAATAACCGATCGGTTCCTTCGTAAATCGAATGTGTTAACTCGGTCCATGTTTTGAATGAATGGGCGACATACCACACATCAGTATACTCAAACTCCATGAATTGGGACACCATGAAATGCTGTTTTTGATTCCGTGGAACCTGACGAGATTGTGTTTCAACAGATATGGCATATAATCTAATCTAATAAAAAGTTTCTTTAGTTTTCAAAATTTTACATAGTTTCAGGCATACTTATCCTCCATCCCTGCGCTTTTGGCCGCGTTCCGTGGTCCTGGGTTCAGATTGGGGGTTGTTTTTCTAAATTTTTTGCCCCAAAAACTGGTTTTTGTGGGAAAATCCAAAAATTTTCTTCACGACTACCTATTTTTTATTCTTTATTCGGCTAGCCCGCGCGGAGCCCGTTATCTGAACGTGCCGCACGTGCGGCTTGCTCGCAAAAAAAATAAATTTAATAATCAGTGTTACTAATCATTGAAATTATCGTTTGAGTAAGAAAGGGAATAAGTCGGTGACTTGTTCGGTTTCTTACTTACACGGTAATTTCAGGTGCCCTATATTTTCCTAACGAATAGACTGACTTAATCCTTTTCTTAACTGATTTGTAGGTCTTGCCCTAAACAATTGACATTCATTAAAATTGCCACACTGAAAAAAACCTGACCTGTTCCCTTTCTTAAATAACCGATTCAATTATAACTGCCCGGACAAACATATAAGAAATTAAATATAAAACGTTTAGAGAGTCGTCCGTCTTAGGAGGGTCCGAAGAAGCGAGTGTCCGGCAGTCGCGCAGCGCCCCGCACCTCAGCTCGGTTGCCACGCGCGCGCGCATGTTGGTCACGCCGCCTGCGTGTGCCGTCTGCGTGTTACTGTTGGGTTCGATTCCCAACATATGGACTCTAAGGAAATTTCCAAACGCTTAGTTGACGCTTCTTGTGACCCAAGGGCATATATAGACCTCTCTCTCCATGCACGCGCTAAAGAACCCCTCCAGTCGGGGCCCAAGAGCCTCTGAAGCCAGGGCCCAGGCTTTGCCAGGCAAGCCATCGGGCCCCGGGGTGGTATTTTTGGCCTTAAGCTTCCGTACTGCCACTCTCAGGTCTACCCCAGTCACCTCCGGAATGTCGTCATCAGATCCTGATCCTGAATGGTCCGCTTCCGGCACCGCAGGTGGTGGAGCCATTGGCGGGGGACGATGCTCCCCTCGCGAAGGGAACAGAACGCTCACCACGTCCTCCCACGGGCTCAGGCCGGAGACTCTGTGTCAGCGGGGGGGCCCGGGTGCGGAGTTAATTCTGCACCATCTTATAAGGGCGCCCCCATGGATCTCTGTTGAGTCTCCAGCATCTCCTCGCGGGCCTGTTCCTTGGCCCGCCGACGAGCCTCGGAGAGGGCGGTCTTCGCCGCTCTGTACCCTTCATATAGCTCCGCCTCCACGGCTTCCGCATTCGGAGGACGAATGCGGCGCCTGCGATGCCTGGTGTATCGGCGCCGCGCCACCACACACTTCTGACGCAGGTGCGACAGGTCTTTTGAGCACATTACCGGCTGACAGCGTTGAGGAGCAGTATTTCGATGCCTTTTTATAGTTTATTGTTAGTTTAGTTTATTTTATAGTTTTTAATTAATAGATTAAGGACTACCTAAAAATATTATAAAAAATCCTGAACGTGTTATTCTTATTTCCAATTTTATTCAACTTGATGTTTTTCTAATGTAGGTAGGATTGAAAATATATTGATAGTTAATTTTTAAAATTAATTCGGAAAAACAATTTAAATAACTTATATTAAAAAAAATATTGCAAGGAACGGAAATAAACATTTATAATAGGGATGTTTCCTGACAAAAAAAATTAAATCTGTTTAGTCCGTGATCGAAAAACATTGGGTACTTACGTGATTTTTGTTTTATCAAAATAATAAAACTGAAGCCAATTAAGTTTTCAACTTTTCACACCCGCGAGCACATAAGGCTACTCGAACCTGTATATTTTTTCAAATCAACCTTGAACCTTAATGCTAAGCTGTTTAAGGTGAAATTCTATTAAAGGATGGGGTGCAGTCATTGATATTTAAAAAAATATAACATAAACATAACTAAGAAATATCCGTCGGGAGCCATTAAACCAGCTAAAGGTTTTCTAGTGACGTGAATACAATTATTGAAGAATTGTAGATGTAACGACGACATAAAATACACCTATGAGTATGATTAAATTTTTGTTGAAATTTCATATAGAAAAGGCAGCCCCCGACGGATATTCCTTAGTTATGTTTATTTTGAGTTATTTTATTCTTTTACAATTAGATTTTTACCGTCGCGGGTATTTTTCAAAAATTTTAATTTTGCCTAATTTTATTTTAGACTTTTTAGACAGCATATACGAATTATAGGTAAGCTTGTCACCCACGAACTCATTCCTGAAATCAGCATTGAAATTAAATCAGACAATACGTTTTAATTTTAATAATATTGCAATATAATCGTTTCACACTAATATAGCAGCGCCCCCTAGTGAGTTAATATCATAAGACTTATCTTAGACCATGCACCAATCAACTACGAACCCATTGATGGAAACCGCATTGAAATCGGACAATTCGTTTTAATATTATTGCAATATTATTTTGCACTAATATTGTAGCGCCCTCTAGTGAGTTACAGACGTAATTTTTATTATTTGGGAACATGCATTAAGCTACCATGTACACATTGCTGAAAACAGAATTGTAATCGGACATATCGTTTTGATTATATTGCAACATTGTTTTGCACTAATATTGTGGCGCCCCCTAGTGAGTTACAGGCGTAATTTTTATTATTTGGGAATATGCACTAAGCTACCACGTACACATTGCTGAAAACAGAATAATTGTAATCGGACATTTCGTTTTGATTATATTGCAACATTGTTTTGCACTAATACGAGTATTGTGGCGCCCCCTAGTGAGTTACAGCCATGACGCAGGCGTCTAAGAACATGAACTTCTCGAGCACAAACCCGATACTGAAAACCGCATCAAAATCGGATCATTAGTTTAGAAGAACTTAAAAAAAGTGCACACACATCTCTCACCCTAAACGCATAATAATACCTGCTCCGTTCCGTCGTGACGTGAGTAAAAAGGGTTTTTATATAATATGTATTATATCAATGGGTGCAGTAGTGTGTAGCGTGCGGTGGCCCAGTGGTGGCGGACCCAACTTAGGAACAGCAAGTAGTGGGTTCGAACCCAGGCAGGCGCATTACTTTATGTAATATATTTCATCACCACTGCTCTGGAAAACGGTTAAGAAAAATATCGTGAGGAAACATGTCCTAGAACGAAAACTTTGAAGACTTGTGACATTTATAATCCGCACTGGGCCTGCGTGGTAGATTGAGATTGGTGGATTGAGTGGTGGCCCATTGGTAAAAATAAATGTTCCCACTGCTGGGGCAGTGAGTACATAAATTTATTTAATAGGCTGTTGATGATGATGTGTTAGGTGCGGGCCACACACAAAATAATGGTTTGGGGCCTTATTCCATTCAAATGGAACGGACGACGCGTCATATCCACGCCCGATACACGTTATTCCGTGTGCCGACAAAGCGCCCGTGCCATGTCCGCGCCCGACGCCATTTGTGTGTCATGTGGCCCGCGCCTTGGGCGTGCTGGCGTTTGTAGGTACCTAAATTACTATGTCCTTACCACAATCGGTGGTCAAAACCAATAATTGTGCTAATAATAATTGTTAATTTGATGTAATAACATGTGGTTACACGGTCAATAAGCACGCAGTATATATTAAGCACAAGTATTATTTATTAATAAGTTTTATGGCTTTGAATTAACTAGCAGTAATTAGTAGGTTAATTATGAGCGTAAAAACTAATTAAATAAACCAATCAATTAATCGATAATAAACTACTGTTTAATCATAATTAACTAGTTGGTCTAGCGGCCGCACGCACGGCTGCTGAGTAAGGTTCTGAGTTAGATTACCAGGTCGGGCAAAGTGTTATTGAGTTTTTCCAATAGAGCTTTCTCAGTAGCAGTAGATTTGTGCCAGGTAATCTAGGCTAGCTCCTTATTATGTGGGTAGGATTTAAACATAACTGGTAAAATGTATGTCTGTATACTTGACGCACACCTATGCCTAATCCTTCAGGGATTACAGGCTTGATGTTATGTTATCAGTATTAACACTTACTAGAGTTATTAGATTAATCAATACTTATTTCATCATCAGCCTATAATGTCCCCACTGCAGGGACTCAGGCCTCCTCTCTAGGAAAGGGATGGGCTATAATCCACACAGAATAGATAAAAAAAAGTAAAAAACTAAAACCCGACTACGACAAAAAAAACGACGCTGAAAAAGTAAGAAACAAGATTTTCAGGTTAGAACAAAAAGAAAAGCCGTAGTCACACGGTATTAAAGTGTTTAGGTTGGTACCTATAACGTGTGACTACGGCTTTTCTTTTTGTTCTATCCTGAAAATCTTGTTTCTTACTTTTTCAGCGTCGTTTTTTTTGTCGTAGTCGGGTTTTAGTTTTTTACTTTTTTTTATTTAAACAATTTTGGTGTTATTTTTTTATTTTTACTCTTGACTTTTTGTCCGCTAGAGGGCGTGATTTTAAATTTGAACAATATTTTGGAAATGTGCAAGAGAGGCCCTTTCAGATGATACCAAACACGGCGTATTTATCTCCATTTTTATTTTTTAAGCCTTACTTTTTGTCCGCTAGAGGGCGCCAAATCGCTTTTTGTGACACGTCACGTAGCCTATGTTCAGCGGAAAATTAAGACGGTTCTAACGATACCTCATATGTCGAGTTCCGTTAAGCAGATTAGAAGCTATGAGGGAACAGATGAAGATACACACATACATACATACACACAAACATATATACATACATACATACATAGCCAGTCAAAATCATAACCCTCCTTTGGCTTTGCCGTAGTCGGGTAAAAAGAGGTTAGAAAGGAAATAGTTCCTGATTTGTATTAGAACGCGTGTCGCCGCTTGTCTCCCACTCTCTATATCCACTACATGCAGGACGCTAATAAGTACGCGAATTATGCACACAAATAAACCGCACTCACTTAGATCGCGAGCTTGCTACTGGTTGTCACACTAGCGCAAACATTGCGTTTGACGTACACTCACACTTGCGTATTTTTCTCATACATGTTACGGTGACCAAAAGGTCGATAATGTATATCGATAAAATTACTTGAGTTTTGTTACTTTAAGTTTTGCAGTTTTTGCTTTAATTTCGGGACGGGGCAGAAAGAAAGAAAATAAGAAAGCAAAAATATTTATTGGTCTCTCACACATAAAAAAATAAAGATAAAAAGTGAACATAAAAGATTTTTTTCAAATATTGAACAATAAGTACTTGAAATTCAATTTCAATGCAGATTTTATTATTGTCTTTGAAATAAAACGTATTTATTAAGTAGCAATAGCATGCGCTTGCTATCTTTCAAATTCGAATTTTTCAGAATAAAATGCAATATCACACTAATATTTTTCTATAATAGCTTTAGTCAGGTCTGTAACATATCTGGATCTGTTGGAAACCTAAAAATAAAACTTAAAATGTATGTTTCGATTTATAAATGGCTAACCTCAAAACAAATTTTAGATGAAAAACAATCAATAAACAATAATAAGGTATTGATAAACAAAAGTTATTTTAATCATAACATAATAATCATTTGAATACATTCACACATACTGAATATCGACATTATTTACAACTTAGTACAACACTATCGAAACGCAAAGAGTAGGCAGAATTTAAGCTTTGGCTCGTCGCACGCGACGTTCGCATTGCACGAAATGCATTGCGCAATCGCCAACGTAGTACAAGATGGTACCCACGGATTGTAAGCAATGAACATAATTTTGTTTCTGCTTGCGACTGTATCATTTTGTCTGCGAACTACATAATACTATTGTAATAATTACAAATATTACTTTCATTTTAAGGTTTTTAGACTTACCGATGAAAGGAAATCCCTTCTCGAGTCACACTACACACCTGGCTTCTTTTCCGACACGTAATAATCACGCAACACAGCATAATTCTTTTTTTTCGCGGAGCTCCGTTCGCTGTCACAATATGAGCGCGATTGTTGGTCAGTAAATCAAATTTTGTCGACATATGATCGTCTGATCATATAGGCGGCGCTCGTGCCCCGCCCACGTGGCCTTTCTAACCTCTTTTATCTCTTCTGTGATAATCCACCACGCACGCGGGCCCAATGCGGATTGGTAGATGTCACATGCTTTCGAATTTTTGGTTCTAAGACATACCGGTTTCCTAACGATGTTTTCCTTCACCGTTTTGAGAGCAGTGGTGATGAAATTAATTACACAAAGTAATGCGCTTGACGGGGTTCGAACCCACGACTCACTGTTCGTAAGTCGGGGCCGCCACCACTCGGCCACCACTGCTCTCTATGATTTAAACTTATCTGGCAAAATATTGATATATAATTAGCTACCATTTTAATAAAGTCTTTTCTCTGTGTTTTGTTTCATCAATTAAAAGTTTCAACAATAACTGAGTTAATGAATAAACTTTGCTCTTTATTTGTTTCAGGTTAATTAACAAAAACACTTGGCGTAATTGGAAACTAGTCCAGCGAAGTGTTTAAAATTAGTTAAAGTTAAGTTTAAGTGTATAAGTGAAATATAGTAAAAAGTGAATTCAAATAAGTGGAATCAACTAAATAAAGTAGAATTTAATAATTTATAAAAAAAATCCTAAATGTAAAACAAGTGTATTTTGAAAATGGAATCGATAGAATTAAAAGATAAGTTGATGATTAAATGGAAGTTTAAATTTTGAATTCGGCACCATAAAATTTAATCCGAATTTAAATTGTTGAATTAGAATTGAGAAAATTGAATTAAAATGAGTTTGAAAATGGAAAAGAATTCGGAACCTTCACCGTCTACTACGCCTAAAGCCTCCTCCCCGCCCCCTACGGGCCATGCCCCAAGCAAGATGGAGAGGAGAATGTCACATTTCAAGGAGTACAAGTTCTTCAGGAGTTTCAGCGCGAAGGTTGAGAACTGGCCTATGCGAAAAGCTGAGCAACTGTGGCGGAAGATGAGAGAAAGAAAAATAGCAGGTAAGTTTTAGAAATAATAGAAAAAACTTCTTTTTTGGCGTAAAATATGTAGGAAAACTGCAAAAAATTACAAAGAAATGTTCAAAAAACCGATTATAATTGCAAAAAGATTGCGCCCAACGTGGGGCTCGAACCCACGACCCTGAGATTAAGAGTCTCATGCTCTACCGACTGAGCTAGCCGGGCTGTGAGTAACGATTTGAAAATACGTTTCCATATCTACGTGCCCGACATAATTTACGATGATGACGTCATTCGACTGCGTAATATAAGGCAGCCTTCATACTTACGTTTTTGTAGACCTTGATCATTTATTGTTTAAATTATCCGAACAAACAATTTTCTTTGATGTTTTTAAGTAAAATGCCTACTAAGAAAGAATCAAATTTGACAAGTTATATTATTTTCTTATAATTACATACCTACTTAAAATTCTGTTCTACCACATGTTTTTTATATTAAAGATTTATATTCTATTTTCTTTATGTAGGTACCTACACACACAGTCAATTAATTTGGCACAGGTAGAATTTGGTGACCGTCTTATACAAACAAAACCAGTTAATGCGGATCTCTCATTTGTAAGCGCAATCTATACAAAGCGCGGCCATGTTATTACTGGAACTTCAGGCAATTTAGTTGATAGATTTATTTTGACTAGGTACCTATAATATTTTCCGCATTTATTATAGCCATGCTTTCATTTATTTATCTACTTTTCAACTTTATTTCCTAAAGCATAAGTACAAAACCATCAGTTAGGTACCTCGGTAGTATATAGACCCCAACTAGCAAAAGTTAGTTGTATAGAAGTCCATAGAACGTTTTGTAAAAACTAATCGATGGTCACATAAAAGGCCAAAGAAGGTGCACCTACAAAGAAAGTGGCGCAATTATATCTCCATTCAGTGTTAAAGTACAACTGTAGCGGTGTCAGGCATGACAATTTTGGCCTATTACAGTTGATGTAACAGTAACGCAATTGTTTGGGATCTTGATAGAATACAAAAGAAACCACTATGCACTGTACTGTATTACTAATATATATAATAAGATTACAAGAGACGTGTGCGCTCTGTGAATCGTGAAGACAGAAGAAATTTAGTTTTTACATGACGTTGTCATAACACAGATAATATATAATTACATTACTAAACATTCTCGGGCCTCCAAAGAAAGGAAAGCCTCGGTGCAGTACATCTAAGTTTTCACAATAATAAATTTCTTGAATTTAAATAGAACATAGTTTTATTTACGTAGTTTAGAGTCTTAATATAAGTAGAGAACAGTTATATAATAATAAGGTAAATAAGGAAAGTAAATCAAATGAGTCTAGCATTTCTGAGAACATAGAAATTAGCTAAACAAACATAGCTAGGTAAATTTCAGTCTAGGTTAAATTTAGGTCTTAGATATTTAGACACAATCTTTGCTTGGTAGCAATATTACTTTATTTACAGGTCTAGTAAATTCTCCATTACTAGTTCGAATCTTTACAGATCTACATAAGCCGTCCGTCTTGTTAGTGTATACAGAGGTAATTCGACCTAAAGCCCATGAAGTGGGTGGACAAGCTTCATCTTTAATTAAAACTAAGTCTCCTATACTTAAGTTGTTTTGCACTTGTAGCCACTTATTTCTAGTTTGTAATTCAGATAAATAGCTAAAATAGAATTGTTTCCAAAATCTTTGTTTATATTGTATTATTTTTTGGTATACATTCAGTCTAGATTCGCTAACATCTAGTACATTAGGTTCAGGTAGGTCTGTTATTGCAGTGCCTATAATGAAATGAGCAGGTGTGAGGCAAGTTATGTCATTAGGTAAATCAGTAATAGGATACAATGGTCTGGAATTAAGTATTCCCTCAATTTGAACCAGAATAGTATACAACAACTCATAAGTTAATTTAGTGTTAAATAAGTGTCTCTTGAGGAGAGATTTCACAGCTTTAATGCCTGCTTCATATATCCCTCCCATGTGGCTTGCAAGAGGACAGGTAAACTTGTATTCTATGTAATTCGCGGTACATAAATCAATAATTTCACTGTAGCTAGTCTCATTTTTGAACATTTTATAGAGTTCATGTAAATCAGTTTTGGAACCTTTAAAATTGCTTGCATTGTCTGTATATAAGCAAGTAGGTATTCCTCTTCTAGAAATAAATCTTTTAAGAGCACAAATAAAAGATTGTGCGGATAGATCCGACACTAATTCCAAATGAATAGCTCGAGTGGCTAGGCAAACAAATAGGCATATATAACCTTTAGAGTATTTACAATTTCGGGTCATTGAACTTCTTATAGCAATAGCACCACTAAAATCAATCCCTACATGGGTAAATGCACGGGTCAACGTGACTCTGGGAGCAGGAAGATCTGACATCTGCTGCCCACAAACCTTGCCTCTATACCTAGTGCATCTAACACAGGAATATATGCATTTCTTTACTTCACCTCTACCATTGATAGGCCAGTATTTCAGTCTTATGTTACAGAGTGTGTTCTGAACACCTGAATGAAGTAGTTTGAGGTGATAATGCTGTACCAAAATCTGTGTGATGTGGTTCTTGGCAGGAAGTATGATAGGATGTGCTTGATTGTATGGAATGTCTGAGTGTTTTAAGCGACCACCAACTCTTAATATGCCGTCTCTATCTAAGAATGGATTTAGTTTCCTTAGTGGGCTGGATGTGAATGTGTACGACTTTTGTTTATGTGAAGTCTGCGAGTTAGTGATGTTTTTTAAAGATTGTAGTTCTTGCGTTTCCTTTGAGAAAGAATGACTTTGTGTTGTGTGAACTATAAAATTGTGAGCATGTTTTAGTTCTGTCACTGTTAAATGAGATGTATGTTTGTTTTGTTTGTTTTTTATATTATGTACAAATCTAAGTATGTATGCGACAATTCTGATAAGCTTAGAGAAATTGGAGTGTTTTGTAAATTTATCAAAGAAGAATGAATGATTGATGATTGAGTCTGTGCAGAAATTGACTATTTTGACTTCTGGGGTCTGATTGTATGACGTATTTGTGTCTACATTAGGTGTCTGTGTCATAGAAGATGGCCATTGTGATTGATCTTGAGTCAACCATGAAGGGCCTTGCCACCATAGTGTACAAGATTGAAGATCTTTAGGCATGACTCCCCGGGTGATCAGATCAGCTGGATTTTGTTTTGTGTTTATGTAATACCAATCATCACCGCTGGTGGTGTCAATGACCTGCATAAGGCGGTGTGTGACATATGTGTCGTGTTTGTGCTTGTATGGAGCTTTGATCCAATATAGTACAATAGACGAGTCTGTGAATAAATAATTTTTCTCAATGTTAATTTTGTTATATGTAGTGTTAATGAACCTTTTTGCTAATTGAGCTAGCAAGAGTGATCCACACAGTTCTAAGCGTGGTATAGATTGTTGTTTTTTGTCAGGCCTTATGACCGCTAGATGTGGCATGTAGTAAGCATGTGTATCTGTGGGTGAGTAGCCTTCAATGTAGTGAGCATGTCCTAACTGTATGAACTCATGTATGAACGCTATAGACTGTGTGTAGAGATTTGTATCTCTTTGCATTTTAGATTCAAGTTTTAATAAGCATCTATAAGCTGTGTTGAAAGAATTCCCTAGATTCTCTATTCTATCAACCTGTAGTGGTAGGTCCACCGTGTATCTGCCTGAGCTGTCCCTTGTAGTTGTAGACATGTATAACTCTTCGCAGTGTTTGTCCTTAGGTGAGAGTAGCTTTTTAGGCAGCAACTCCTCCTGCTCCCAAAAGGATTGTAGTATGTCATCTGTTGATGTAGGGGTAGAAATCATGCAAGCATGCATGGCGCATTTTGGTGTATTTAGGTGAGTATCAGGTAGGTAGGAACCAGAAACAACCCATCCAAATAGTGTTTCAATTAGAAATGGTAGGCGAGAATCAAGCTGTATGCGCCCAGTTTGCAGTGTAGCATAGAACACTTCAGCGTTAAGCAGTAAGTCAATAGAACCCGGCATGAAGAATGTGGGGTCAGCGAGTGATTGAGCTTGTTTGTCTGGTATATGCCATGTTTGTGTATGTACATGCGTGTGAGGTAGTGGCACTGAAATACTGTCCATGACCAAGAAAGTTTGTTTGCTTTGATAGGTGTTGTACCGAGATGCAACATTCATGTTTACACTTACTTGAGTACGCTCTTGGCTATTGCCTACACCAATTATGAGGCATGATTGCTGCTTGACCTGTAGTTCCAGTTGAGTAACAAGTCTGTGGGCAGCAACGTTGACTTCACTTCCTGTGTCCAGAAGTGCTCGGGCAGTGATCCACCGGCCCGAAGCATGTTGAACCCGTACCAGAGCTGTGGAAAGTAACATTTGATATCTGTTAGTGTTTGTTACTAGTACTGTAGAAGGTATAGTGACTGATGTGTTTGAAGATTGAGTGTTAGTTGGCTGTAGAGAACCTTGTTGTATGTGTACTTGAGTAAAATCTTCCGCCTGTTGGCATTGTAAAGGATTGTATGTCTGTTGACTATGAGTTGGAATGTTTGCCTGTTGGCTGCCTGTTGCCTGTTGGGCTGTTGGCTGTTGAGTAGTTGTAATGAGATTAACCTGTGGTTGAGGCCTGTCTTCGTGTATGGATGTGTGATGTTTACCTTTGCATTTTAGGCAGTGAAATTTGGAGCACTTATGCCTGAATTTGTAGGGCTGTAAACAGTTATAACACAATGATTTAGATTTGATCAGTTCAATACGTTTCTGAGTTGTAAGCTCAAGATATGTAGGGCATTTATGCAAAGCATGACTGCTATTGCATAGAATACACGCTTCACTGATTGTTGCAGATGTTACATGAGAGACTTTAACATTTAGATTTTTATCATTATTAGATTTAGCATCATACATTAACTCAAAGGCTGTTCTGCGTTGGTTTAGGAAATCAAGCAGTTCGCTCAGGGAAGCCATAGAATTTTCTTTGCGGCTGATTTCCCAAGCGGCTCGTAGTGAATTGTCTAATTTTTGAGTTATTAGAAAAACCAACAATGCATCCCAGTGCTCCACAGGGAGCTGGATGGCTCTTAGGGAATCTAAACTTTGTTGTAGCAGAACCAAGTACTCATTGAGGTTATTTCGAGTGATAGTACTAAAATTAGTAATACTTTTTAAGTGAAAGTTTACAATTATGGTTAGGTTTTCATACCTCTTTGCTAGGATTTCGAGCGCTCTGGGATAGTTCTCCTCTGTGATGAGCATTGAGGCTATGAGGCCCGCAGCCTCCCCCGTCAGCGCCGTCTTCAGATACTGCAGCTTGTTCACCACGGGCAGGTCGGTGCTGTCCACGGACGCGTAGAAGATGTTTTTAAACGCTGGCCATTGACGGATGTCCCCATCGAACTTAGGGAGTTCCAGTTGAGGCAACTTGACACGTGGCTTGACGTGTTCGTAGTGCGTACAGTTCAAGTGATCATTGTGGCTTGAAGGTGATGCCGCCGCCGTGGGTATAGGCGATCTTGCCGTTAAGGCGTCCATCATACATGCCTTCAGTCCATAGAATCTGTCCTCGAAGGCGCCCCGCTCCTCTGCGTGAATGTCTTGTCTGTCCGCGGCGTCGTCGATTGATTCAATTTGTAGCTGCAGTTCCTCGAACCGCTGAATCACTTGTTCTAAATCGCCTTGTCGGACTTTGATTTCGTTCAAGGAGTGTCGATCTGCGTCGAAGTTCTGCAAGAATTTTTCTATCCTAGTAAGCTTGCCTTTGATTGCGCTTCTCTTCTGTTTGAGGGTTTGTAGATTGATCTCGAAATTTTCTTCTCCATTGTGAGACATTGTAGAATATTTTCATGTGTTATTTCGCTGTTGCGTGTATTGAGTTGAATCCTCGTTGAATCATAGATATATATGTTGAATATTTTAGATGCGGTTGGTCGTAGCCGTAGAAAACAACCGCGTGCTTGTTAGCTGACCACGTTGGGCCGAGAGAACCAAAAGAACGTTGTAGAAGTTCTGTTTGTTCTGGATTGTTCTGTTTGACGGACGTCCTGTAGATGACGGTTTTGCGTGTTCGCTGATTGGCCAATTAGAGATGCCGAAGTAAGAAGTATGTGGCTGTTGCCTATTTGCGAATGTAGATATCGCTGTGTTGAATTGTGGCTGTTGCCTATGTGCGAATGTAGATGTCGCTTTGTTAGATTTTTTGACTGTCGGTAAAACAGTGTCTGATTAATTTGATTGCTATCGTCTGCTATCTTCTTGAAATCTTGAAATAATTATTGACTTTCGACTATAGTCGCTATCCGTTGCTGATACGCCGCCAAAACTCCTGCGTTTGTGTGGTGCGTACGTCTCTGAGCGACGTTTGCTTCGTTTTCTCCGCCTCCACACCAAACGACGCGAAGAAAAATAGATGGCGATCCGTATAACGTCGTCTGCAGGCTCGAAGGACCAAAATGTTTGGGATCTTGATAGAATACAAAAGAAACCACTATGCACTGTACTGTATTACTAATATATATAATAAGATTACAAGAGACGTGTGCGCTCTGTGAATCGTGAAGACAGAAGAAATTTAGTTTTTACATGACGTTGTCATAACACAGATAATATATAATTACATTACTAAACAGCAATCTCTATTTGATGACATACAAGCCACCGCAACGCTACTAAAGTTCTTTTAGGTACTGTAAAACAGTTCATGATTCCATTACTTCACTATAATATTCATCGTTCATTCATTTTACATTCGTTCACGTGCAGTGTTTTTGAAGAGAATTGGATAATAAAAGAATACGAGGAGCCATATTGTGGTGAATTATATATTATTTTGTAATTAAATTATTCGTCCCTTACGGGGAAAATGACGTGCGACTGTAATTTTAATGATAAAATATGTACTGGTTACCGACTATATTTGAATGCCCCCCTCGAATTATTGAGCTTTTAATATAACAATTACGAATTTTAAGTCATAAACATACTTCCAGCTTCCTGAACACTACTATAGCATTCGTTATGACAGATTACAACCACCATTACATGCAATTAGGGTTCCTTTTGAATCAAAATGTCAATATTGTTGTAAAAGAGCGATAGAAATGCCTTTACAAAACTGAATTAACATTTAAAAGCATTACTAACCTACCGTTATACACAGTTATTATGTTTTAAAAGAGAAATAATCTCCGATATAGTACTATTGTAATAGAGGGACTATAACAGTTATAAAAAAACAATCCTGTTTTAAAAAAGTGTCTTTGTGATAAGTTTATCACTACGACTATAACGAGCGTTAAAAAACCTTTATATGACAATTTAAGTTCTATAAATGTAATTCGAAACTCAGCTATATCACCAAATCACTCTGTTGTAGACTTTTTGTACCCACTATAGTACTATGCACTGTAACGACGATCTAAAAATCCACAATATCACAATATCGCCCTATTCTTGAGTTTTCATCTCCACTTTAACGAAAGAGTCATTATAGTTCGTTCAGAACTTTTATTGCGTAAATCAGGCGCATTGGGGCGACAGTAAACACTGTTATAAAGTTCTATCGTTGTGTACTAGTCACATTGGAGGTTGCTATAACGCCTGACTATAACAGCTATACAAAGTCATGAAGTAAACCTTTACATCAATTCCTAATAGGTCCTTTTTGCTGTATAAACTTATAGAGCCAAATCGTATTGTCAAACGCTTTTACACAACAATCAGTCACCGCCAAAACCTTTATACATCGTTCACCCAGCTGTTTTGAGATAAAAGGTTTGGTTATAGCGCTAAATTGCTGGTTGGGACGGTAAATTAATACATCAAGCCACATCAATCCAGTATAACCTGACCTCGCTTTGTATGAACTTCCCGTAGAAGAAGAAGTCAGCGTATACTGGTTGTTCATAGCTTGATAGTTCTTTGGGTGAACCTATAGGTTATCTCATACATGTAATAATAATGCATAAAATATTGTGTTATGATAATAAATTATATAAGCATTTTCTTAACGTTCTTCACACGTAACGGCTTTAAGCTGAGTTAGGGGAGGTAGCAGGTCCGAAGTCTGGATGTTTGCCCGGTTGATGGCAATAGGGTCGCCTCCCATACAACATGAGACTTATATATCATAATTCAAATTCAAATTCAAATCGTTTATTGCAATCCATAATGTACATTTTTACAGGTGGTATAAAATAATTTTAGACACAATTTTCTATATAAAATAATTAGAGAATTAGAGAGAGGAAGAGCGCTTTGCTTCTTTAATATTAAAGTTGGTATTATTTCTATACCTAGCTTATATCTATTAATCTATATATCTATGTATATCATGTAATGTTATACGCTGTTTTTTTAGGAGGGTGGGAAATATCATCAAATGACTCCTCCCATTTTGGGCAGGGTAGAGATTGCCAGACTTCTACTGATAAAAATCACCTATGTACTTTCCCTGCCCTTTTTGTCGGGGCCGCAGTATCTCTTTCGAACAACCCCCAGCCCTTACAGGTAATGTTGTACTCTAATCACACTTATCACACTAATATTATAAAGGCGAAAGTTTGTGAGTGTGTACGTTCACAGATAGTTTATAACCTGGATTAACACAAAGGATAGTTTTTATCCCGAGTTTATCTTCCCGTGGGATAATTTTCGAGTTGGAGCGGGTGAAGCCGCTGGCAACAGCAAGTAATATAAAAATGCCACAGTGCCCATTTTAGGAAACTCAAATGGCCTCTTTGTCTCCAAAGACAAAAGTGTCATAACCTCTAACCCTCCAATGGGCACCTCGTTTAGCTCGTGATCGACTCATAAGCCGAATGGCCGATTGTTTTAGCTAATATATTTAAATGACGCCTGATTGTCATCAAATCGTTGTTCGTAATGAAAGGCTATAGAATACCCCGTCGGGGCTGTGGATTATCGAAAGGATAACGCGGCTCCGACACAAGGGCGAAGAAGGAACATGAGTTTGGCTTTTAGTCAGTAGAAGTCTGACACTCCCCTTCGCTCTGCCCAAGAGCGGGGGGGGGGGGGGTTATTCGATGATTTTCCACCCACCAAAAAAAAAAGGCTATTAATAAAAATTGACGAAAATAAAACGTGTCAAAGATCGTGGACCTGGTGACGTCACTTTCTGGTAAAAAATGTACCAAACTATTACGTCGCGCGACTTTTCGAAGCACTGCATCGTCTTCATTTTTATTGTTTACGTGAAAAAATACGTGTCCAATATTTTTTTTAAATCTATCTGACGGACTAATTAGATTTTTCTAGTCAACTACCCTATTGTGTTGGGTCAATTATGGTTTTAGCGACAAATATTTTGTGTTCTGGTTGTGAATTCATTAGGTAAATGACTTGAGCTTAATAAATTAGTGATGAGGTCTTTCCACTGATCAAGTCAAAACTCGTGGCTTAATAATAACTGCCACTCGGGTCTATCTGTAGGTTAAGCCATGCTTGCCTAGGTTGATCTGTGGATGGGTGACCACCGATTACATTCCGAGTTGCTTCCGTGACTCAGAAAGCACGTTAAGCTGTAGGTCTCAGCTCTGAGCCAGATCTGTGGCAGTCGTTACAATTCTAATATTTTACTAAAGAGTTTCGTATTACCTGGGTTGTGGAGGTCAGATCTATAGGCAGTCGCTCCATGTAAAATACTGGTATTCAGCTGCATTCGGTAAGACTGAAAGCCGACGCCAACATAATAGGGAATCGGACTGGGTCAAAATAATATGATTCTGTTGAGTCCGTAAGTTAGATTATCGAAAAATATTGAATACGTGTTTTTTGTTTTATCAAATCAATAAAAAATGACGAAGATAAAACGCGTCAAAGATCTTGGAGTGGGGCTTGAAACGTCACTTGTGTCGTCAAAATGTACTATCATATTATGACGTCACACGAGTTTTCGAAGCACTGTATCGTCTTCATTTTAAGTTTACGTGAAAAAAGAAAAAATACGTGTCCAATAATTATTGGAAATCTATCTGACGGACTAATTAGTTTTTTTTTGTCCGATCCCCTATTGGGAAAAAGCTAAGCCGACTTATAATGAGTGACTGATCAAGTCGATCGCCAAAATCGAATAAAAAAAACCGACCAAGTACGAGTACGTAGGACTAGGGGCCCATAAAATTGTCATGGAGAATTTGTTTGCGTTATTGCGATACAATTAAGTAGGTATACGATAAAGACTAAAATCTATTACAGAAATTCAAAATGCAACCGCGGCTGTTCCACAAAATGAAATGCAAACAAATTCAGAAATTAAATCAGGAAGCAAGAGTTGTCATCTCTGCCTAATTTCCGACTTCACAAAACTAAAGAACTATTAAATCAGTCCTGTATTTAAATGTTAAACACCGGTTTAAAACAAAATTGTAATTAAAACTCGAGGGTCACACTATTTACAATTTTTGTTACGTATTTACAAACTATTCAATTTTAATCTATGTTATTTACTATTTAAGCTAAAATATGTCCCCCCCCCCTCCTCTAACTTTTAAAATAAGAGAGTGAAAAATTTAAAATAAATATACCTATGCAAGGAAGCTTTTAACAAAAATTGGTTTGAACAATACATAGCAAATAGTAGTCGTTTTTAGATACCTACAGCACATTTAGAAAACCGCAAATATAACTTTGTCGTTCATATAAACACTATGAAAAACAAACTTATCACAAAATATATTTTTCTGTTGCCGCATTAACAAGAAATAATATAAATTAAAGCCCTACTACGATGGTACGGAACCCTTCATGAGCAAGTCCGACTTTCATTTCGCCAGTTTTAGGATTTCAATATTTAACTTTGCAGAAGCTTGATGTTTTACCCGACTGCGGCGAAGCCCAAAATGAGGGTTATGTACATCTGTGTATTTAATTGTGCATGTTTATTAAATAAATAAATACAATAGGGGATCGGACATAAAAAAACTAATTAGTCCGTCAGATAGATTTCCATAAAATATTGGACACGTATTTTTTCTTTTTTCACGTAAACTAAAAATGAAGACGATACAGTGCTTCGAAAACTCGTGTGACGTCATATGATTGCACATTTTGTACCTTCAATTGACGTTTCAAGCCCCACTCCATGATCTTTGACGCGCTATAGCTTCGTAATTTTTTATTGATTTGATAAAACAAAAAACACGTTTTCAATATTTTTCGATAATCTAACTTACGGACTAAACAGAATCATATTATTATGACATTTTCAATTAAACATCTATATAAATAAAGAGAGAAGTCCTGACTGACTGACTGACTGACTGATTGACTGACTCATCAACGCCCAGCCCAAACCCTTGGACCTAGAAAGCTGAAATTTTGCACAGAGGTTCCCTTTATAATGTAGACAAGGAATAAGGAAGGATTTTTCGAAATTCAACCCCTAAGGGAGTTAAATAGGGGATGAAAGTTTGTATGGAAAATCGTCATTTTCACGCGGGCGAAGCCGCTGGCAAAAGCTAGTTTATAATATAAACGTTTCCGTGATCGATTCGTACGCTCCTTGTCAAGATGACTGAGTTTTGAGTAAAAGTTTGCTTCAAACGTGCGATTTTGATGGCAATTTTGTAATTGAATTACGCATAAAAGACTGAAGCATCTAGTGCCACATAATATACGTAACATCACGCCTGTAATTCCCGAAGGGTTAGGCAGAGGTGTACCCATTAGGGCACACCGAGTTTTTACCAGAGAGTTTTTACTGACTTATGGGCCTACTACACGCACGCACTTCCCCACAGTTTTCGTTCACACTTCACAGTACATCGCGCGTATGGTTGGTAAAACTGTATTACCATTACAAACCACACGCGCGATGTACTGTGTGCACCGTGTAATCCCGCAGGCAAAACTGTGGGGAAGTGCGTGCGTGTAGTAGGCCCATAACTGCCGCACTGACTAACACCGACTGTAGCTTCGCTTTCTTTGTTTTTTTTGACATTCAAAAGTGCTAATAATGGTCTTATTGAAATAAATGCTTTTAGTTCGAGTGCAAATAATCGCAAGATCTAGAACGTGCGGATAGCCTAAAGCGTTTCATGAAAGTTTTGTTTACTCGATACGAAATTGAATTTCTTGTGAAACCCACAGCTGTACCTCGGTTTTTGAAGAAAAGCTTGGCACATTGTTTACTGTTTCTTTCGTTAGTAACTTTAAATTAATTCAGGATTCAGTCGCTTTTTTGGTTAATAGATTAAATACGCCTTGTGGTTTTCCCAGTGGGTGTTGTAAAAGCAACTTTAAATATGAGGAAATTTAATATAATTTAATATTAGCGTATAAGTGGAAAGCTTTCTAAGAAAAGATGCGGTGAGAGCATTTTAATTCCAGTATAAAAGGAAAGTAGGATGGATATTAAGATTACAGAGACAAAGCGATTTAACATTAACCTAAACTCACGCCTGAAACCCTGAAGGCTTAGGCAGAGGTGTTTCTAACAGTACACACACTTTTATTTTTAAATCCCATGTAATAGAGGGCGAGCCTCTTGCCTTCAACTGGATACGAATCTAGACTTTGTGTCTGATAAAGCCAATAGCACGTTGTTTGACCCGGGAATTGAACTCAGGACCTAATGCACAGTAGTCGTGTTTGTTACCACTAGCCCAAAGAAGAAGACAATTTAACGATATTGAGGAAAACGTAGACTTGTTTAAGAGAAAGAAGATTATCGCGAATTAATCCAACAATTTAGGTCTGAAATTGTTTTGAACATACAGACCATGCAATGTTTTATAGTCTACTAGCTAATGCCCGCGGCTTCACCCGCGTGGATGTCGTTCAAATTATATACTAAAACCTTCCTCTTGAATCACTCTATCTATTAAAAAAACCGCATCAAAATCCGTTGCGTAGTTTTAAAGATTTAAGCATACAGACAAACAAACAGACAAAAATAGCGACTTTGTTTTATACTATGTAAGGAAGGACTAGCGGACCTGGCAGACGTCGTCTTGTCCGGACAGCAGTGCCACCTACCGGGTCCAATTGTTTCAAACCATCCAAGAACCTATTGGAATATCCCCAGAAAGTTTCATCCAAAAATGTTAAATTATTAATTAAATTATTAAATGTTTAGGAGGAGTTCAGTGACATACATACGAACACGTACAGTTATTTATATAAAAGATTCTAAAAACAACTTACACATTATAATAATTATCTTATAGTGTATTAAATCAATTTTCATAGTGATGTTCATAGAGTAGCCGTGGTCTTGTACCTAAGTTATAATGTAATCTAATTGAGTGCAGCGAGAATTTCTTCGTAATAGAGGGGGATTATAATTTAATCAAGTTATCTCAAGCTGGATTACTATCCAACTTGAGGAGACTTGAGTGGTACGTAATAGTGTAGAGGCGAGGCACATTTACTTACTTCCTGCCCTTATCCCATGTCATTTGGGGTCGGCGCAACACGTTTCATTTTCCTTCCATTCTACCCTGTTAGTCGTCACGTTATCATTTATTCCTTTTTCCTTCATATCACTTCTCACACACTCCATCCATGTTTTCTTTGGTCTTCCTCTCCCTCTCCATCCATCCACATTTAAATTCATAACTTTTTTAGTCACATGCGATTCATCCCTCCTCCTCACATGCCCATACCACGTCAGTCGATTCCCTTATAACTTTTCTGTAATTGGCGCAACTTTTAAACTTCCTCTGATATACTCGTTCCTTACTTTATCCATTCTGGGCACACCACACATCCACCTCAACATTCTCATCTCCGCAACATGCAACCTTTTTTCATTCATCTTCTTCACAGCCCAACATTCCGATCCATACAGTACGACAGGCCTAATCACGGACTTGTATATTTTCCACTTTAACTTGAGGGGCATCCGCGGGTCGCAAGTAATACAAGACCAGTGCACTGTGCAATTTGTTACTTAAGCTGAGGGATGTTTCCTGACTAAAAAAATGTGATTCTGTTTAGTCCGTCTGTTACATTATAATTATCGAATAATATTGGATACGTGTTTTTTGTTTTCATCATCAAATTAATAAAAACTGACGAAAATAAAACGTGTCAAAGATTTTTTGGAAATTTATCTGACGGACTAATTAGATTTTTTTGACAACTACTATTACTGTGGTAACTTGTATGGAGAAGAAGGCCAAAGAAGAGATGAATAGATTGTGTCAGAAATAATAATAAAGAGAAAGGTGTAAATAATGGCTTGGCGTTTCACTCGGAAATGAGTTGATTTTAGGTAAAATGGGGCAAGGGCATAAAGATGATTATGACTTAAATACCGCATTTTTGATCTTGCTTGTTATCTTGTCTCTGTAATTAATTTGAAGATCCAGTGGCGGGCTCGACTTACGAACAGTTAGTCATAGGTTCAAACCCAGGCAGGCGCATTACTTTGTGTAATTTATTTCATCACCACTGCTCGCAAAAACGGTGAAGGAAAACATCGTTAGGAAACCGGCATGTTCTAGAACCAAACAATCAAAGATTTTGTGACATTACTAATCTGCACTGAGTCCATTCTCTCTCAAAGAGAGGTGGCCTTTGTCCCAGCAGTTGGAACATTAATAGGCTGATGATGAGGACTAGCAAAGTAAAGTACCTAAGCGTTATATAAATTTATGTCACAAAACTAACTTGGGCCCCAGGTGTGTCCTTGAGGTACGCCTGTCCTACAAACACGTAATACATCCAAAACGATGCCTAATGCAAAATTTTTAAATACTCATGACCTTCTAAGGTCAATTATCTAGACCCTACCCCCTAAAGGTCAAGTTCATGTTCACGCCCTTTCCGCATGGCTTTTTACGACCTTTTTTGTTTATCAAACGCTTCTACCAGATTAGATTGGAGGGTCTGCTATAAAAAAGGCTATAAAATCTATTATAGTGGTATAGATAAAGAGTTCTGAATGTCTGTTAGTACTTTAAGGGACGGTTTGTGAAATTGACAGGATCGTTAAGGCTGGTTTAGTGCCGAAGTTTAAAATTTCCGTTTTCGGTGATAAAAGTTAAGTTTACGAGCGACGTAGCGATTTCGATTATTGTGATGGGAGGTTGGTTGCTTCTGTTTCTAGTATCGTTTGCAATTTTGGAAGGTCTTTTTTCTTCGCCATAGTAGTATTTTGCGCTTAAGGTTCCAAATAAAAGACAGTGTTGTAATAGAGATTGTTTAGGTTGCGATTGTGTTACTTTTTGATGATGGAAAAGCATCAAATGACCCCTCCGCTCTGGGCGGTGCGGAAGGGAGTGTCAGACCTCATCATCATCATCATCATTTCAGCCAAAAGACGTCCACTGCTGGACATAGGCCTCCCCCAGGCGTCGCCACATTGACCGGTCCCGTGCGTCTCTCATCCAGCGGGTTCCTGCAACCTTGACCAGGTCATCGGTCCACCTAGTGGGAGGCCTTCCAACGCAACGTCTTCCGGTTCGCGGTCGCGGTTCGGTGTCAGACCTGTACTGACTAAAACCCACCCCTGTTCCTTGAGCCCTTTGTGTTCCAGGGCCGCGGTATTTGATTCGAACAGTCCCGCAGCCCCGACTTCTGTATTACCCGCCATAGAAACAGAATTCTCAAACGCTCTCATTTAAAAAATTTCATTTAATCTTAACCGTTTCATGCTGCAATATATAAGCTATATTGTAGCTAGATCAAGCCATTAGAGATAATTTAATGACGATGTGCGCCATTTCAGGATAAGGGATCTTCTTCTTTTTGTGTGCTTAGTGCCTATCCTGGTATCACAGTTCTTAGGGTCTCTCACTTGGCATATTATTATTATGCCGTCGAGAAATATCTCTCAGGCTCAGGTCAGGAATAAGGATAAAAATACACTAACTTGATTATGTCGATGTCGTGGTGTAAAAATCAGCCGGTCAGCAAGATTGACTTACTCACAAGGGTGCAAGTAGGTATTTTGTATTATAAAGGCTCCCTTCATGAATCTCTCTTCATTAGTCCCGATACCAATTTGTTTTAAGACAATAACCACCAGCAACAACAATAACCTATGGCAATAACCTTCTTTTTAACCGACTTCAAAAAAGGAGGAGGTTATTTGGGATTCAACGTAGTCGGGTAAAAATAAATATTTCTTTACTTCTAAGTAAATTGATTAAAGATCGTTGGAATTGTTTGCCTCTTTGATTTGGATTCAAGTTTCTTGTAACAGATTTTAATTAAAAGTATCTTATTGCAGTTATCGTAAAACAATCTCATTATGACTGTTGGAGATTCAAAACTGTGGGGTCCTTTTAAGAGCTCTAAGAATTTGGAATATTAAAAGGAATCAGGGCCTACCAGGACATTGAAAAATTGGTATACGAGGAAACTACTCTCGTTGCGCTACGTCAAGCTGCGTGTGATACGGACAACTCAACCGAATATAGCACAAATTTTTTGACGATATCGTTGTTCTGTATTCCTTTTTTTTCTCCTCGTAAACTGAGCCAATCGAAAGCGAAGGCCTTTTAAGTTAAAAACTATTAAATATATTATGTAAAACTACTAATTTAGTCCACAAGAGTAACCGCGTACCTGGAACGAAAAGAAGGAATACGAACAGTCAGCAGAAATCTGACACTCCCTAATCATTCCAGGATTACAGGCATGATAATTTGTTCTGTAAAATATTGATAGCAATGTGAGAGTGGCAGGATAATACTCCATAATATCTAGTGAATCAGAAAAGCGGGTACCTTGAAGGATTTGTAAAACCGAGAAAAAAATCGTTGCTCAACCAACCGACATAATCTTTCAGTACATCGTAAAAGAAAAAAGATCTAACGATCAACCCAAGCGGCTTTTACTATTGAGCCACCACGAGCTCTTTATAGATTTGTAGCCTATTTGGGTACAAATCTACAACTATTATAATTCAATTAGACCATCACACTTTTGACCGTCAAGAATAGTAGATTGTACACCAAGAGCATACGCATCATTTTGCACGAGACGTTTATCCATCCGATGCGAGCTTGCGAGCGAGGATGGATATAAAGTAGAGAGCAAAATGGGTTTTATGGACGAGTTTTACACTCTACTTTTCACTTCGATTGCGAGGAAATGAAACAGCAACTTGTAAATATTGTAAAAATCATTATGGTTACCGCCAATTTACTTTTTTTTTTCAACCGATGTGATAAGGTGCAAGCCTATTGCCATCAACAAATTTAATTAGGAGCAAGCCTATTGCCATCAACCGATGTAATTAGGAGCAAGCCTATTGCCATCCACTGATTTAGGTAATTGAGAGCAAGCCTATTGCCACCAATCAATGTAATTAAGAGTAAGCCTATTCTCATCAAATGATGTAATTGGGGGCAAGCTTATTGCCAGCAACGGGTGTAATTAGGAGCAAGCCTATTGCCATCAACCAATCTAATTAAGACCAAGGCTATTGCCATCATAACGAAACGAATTAAATTAAAGAGTTTATTCTATGAAGTTGAAGTTGTTCCTATGGCTGTTGGGCCGATTACCTGTGCCGATTACCTTGTTCATCGACGAAGATTTTACTTTATGCTCTAGAGCATAAAACGCGACTTTATGTCGCCTACGCACGTCATAAAGACGAATTTTAGAGCGAGAGAAGTGAAAATAGAATTTAATCTATTGCCCATTCACCGATAGGGGAGTTCAGTATAAGAAGAATGGTAAAGAAACTCCTTGGTTACACTTTTAAAAAACTAAAACCCGACTACGACAAAAAAAACGACGCTGAAAAAGTATGAAACAAGATTTTCAGGATAGAACAAAAAGAAAAGCCGTAGTCACACGGTACCTATTAAAGTGTTAAGGTTGGTACCTTTATTGTGTGACTACGGCTTTTCTTTTTGTTCTATCCTGAAAATATTGTTTCATACTTTTTCAGCGTCGTTTTTTTTGTCGTAGTCGGGTTTCAGTTTTTTACTTTTTTTTATTTAAACAATTTTTGTGAAATGAAATTGAATATCACAATAAAAACAACAGATGGCCTATGGGGCGGAAAAGTCCTGGAGTAACTACCGCGAACTGGAAGACGTTGTGTTGGAAGGCCTCCACACATTGTGGGCCGATGAGTTGATGGAGATTGCGAGGACCCGCTGGATGCGAGACGCACGGGACCGGTCAATGCGGCGACACAAGACTTATGTCCAGCAGTGGACGTCTTTTGGCAGAAATGATGATGAGGAGCCAAACAACAGCGCAGTGCAGTATGCAATCTAACAGTGGTAATGTTAAATTTATACAAAACACGTTTTATCATTATGTGCCAAAATCAGCATTAATTTAATTAATAAGCTTTTTTTCGTACTATCGCTCATAATTTGCTTTGTTGGTCTAGTAGTTGTAAATACGACTGCGTAACGTTTGGTACTGGATTGGATTCACAAATGAGAAGAAGTGTTTTTTTTTGTTGTCGTCAGTTAAATATGCTTGCGTTTGACTGGAACTCGCCTGATGCGGAGTGATGACGTTCGCTTAGAAAAAATCGTTTCACTGATACTTTCAAAGGATCCAAAATATACTGATTAGGGAGGAAACGGCGAAACGGGCAGTTAATTCCACAAACTGGTGGTTTTCACAATAAAATATGGAAGAAAAAACTAAACAAATGGATACAATATATAGGTCGGGTGTTTTACCATCAGAAACTTCTCAGTGGTAGCTACGGAGTCTAGATTTGAGTCCGGTTGATGGCTTAAAGCTCGCCCCCTATTTCATACAATTTAAAAAATATAATTGGCGAATTGTAGGTGTAGTCTCAGATTTACCTCTGCCTTACCCTTTGGGAATTACAAGCGATTAATCTTTATGTTTTTGGGGTTAACTTCCAGCTATAGGTACCAGATGCAGCTGAATATAAGATTTTTCATAGAGCTCCCTGTGTAACTTTCACATCCCAGTTAGTACTGGGTATAACAAATAATAACAATTAAAAACATAACAGACGAAATGTGAATGTAACTAAATTTCAAAATAGGACTGGATAAATACGATACCTCCAGTTATTAGAACTAAAATCAGTTAAGACTTTTAAAGATGTACGTTATTGACAGCCGGGACCTACGGCTTAATATGCTTTCCGAGGCACGGAGGAATCTTGATAAGATTGATGAAAACTCTTCCCCAGACTGACATTGAGAAGTGCTAATTAACCTTGAAAAACGACCTATACGGCATTCATTAATATCAGCAGTGATTTAATTAATCGAAAACTCTGGTTTGTAATGTCGCTCATTATTATTATCACAAAAAAACATAATGAATTGTCGAATTCTATTTTTGTTTTTGGGGGATAGTGGAACAGGGTGTAAAGTTCCTCATCCCCCATTGAAAAGGGAAGATCCTCCGACCGGACGGGTGTTGTGTCCGGTGGGCTAACTGCCCCACAGTTGTAAGTCGGGAACTCCTATATAGGCTTATGTCGCGGATAATGTTCATAGCGCGATTTAGGAATTTCTGTCGATCGTTTGTTAGTACGCAGGTGTTGCGATAGATGTCGCTAGTCGCCACATCACTCCCCTCCGAGACCGGAGGTCGAAAGCAGGTTGAGTCTTGGCGCTTGTCAGCCAGTGGAAGGTTCCAGTGAGTCGGAACCGGATGCCGCATAGTTCACGGTGAGTCGGAACTGTCTGCGGTGATACTCCAGTGAGTCGGGGTGATGCTGCATATTAGCTCCAGTGAGTCGGAGTGATGCAGTGCTTGCCGTGATGCCCCAGTGAGTCGGGGTGATGCTGCGTATGCTCCAGTGAGTCGGAGTGTGCAGTGCTGCGTAGTGGCTGGCTGCTGCGTCGACCAGGAGAGAAGGGCGTCTCTGCTTGCTGACCGGCCGAAGTGCAGTGTGCTGTGCCAAAGTCGCTGATGAGGCTGGGGGTGATGTCCAGGAATGCGCTTCCGTTGCATGCTGGTGGACAGGATACCCCATGAAGCCGTGGCTGCTGGCTGACGGTATGACTCGCTGCTCGAAGGCGAAGGGGAAGTGATGACGACGTATGAAGTGCTTTCACGAAGGCTGCGCTGACGTTCATGCTCGGGGTCACCAGTTTGGAGGTATGAGGAACAGGGTGTAAAGTTCCTCATCCCCCATAGAAAAGGGAGGATCCTCCGACCGGACGGGTGTTGTGTCCGGTGGGCTAACTGCCCCGCAGTTGTAAGTCGGGAACTCCTATATAGGCGTATGTCGCGGATAATGTTCATAGCGCGATTTAGGAATTTCTGTCGATCGTTTGTTAGCACGCAGGTGTTGCGATAGATGTCGCTAGTCGCCACATCACTCCCCTCCGAGACCGGAGGTCGAAAGCAGGTTGAGTCTTGGCGCTTGTCAGCCAGTGGAAGGTTCCAGTGAGTCGGAACCGGATGCCGCATAGTTCACGGTGAGTCGGAACTGTCTGCGGTGATACTCCAGTGAGTCGGGGTGATGCTGCATATTAGCTCCAGTGAGTCGGAGTGATGCAGTGCTTGCCGTGATGCCCCAGTGAGTCGGGGTGATGCTGCGTATGCTCCAGTGAGTCGGAGTGTGCAGTGCTGCGTAGTGGCTGGCTGCTGCGTCGACCAGGAGAGAAGGGCGTCTCTGCTTGCTGACCGGCCGAAGTGCAGTGTGCTGTGCCAAAGTCGCTGATGAGGCTGGGGGTGATGTCCAGGAATGCGCTTCCGTTGCATGCTGGTGGACAGGATACCCCATGAAGCCGTGGCTGCTGGCTGACGGTATGACTCGCTGCTCGAAGGCGAAGGGGAAGTGATGACGACGTATGAAGTGCTTTCACGAAGGCTGCGCTGACGTTCATGCTCGGGGTCACCAGTTTGGAGGTATGAGGAACAGGGTGTAAAGTTCCTCATCCCCCATAGAAAAGGGAGGATCCTCCGACCGGACGGGTGTTGTGTCCGGTGGGCTAACTGCCCCGCAGTTGTAAGTCGGGAACTCCTATATAGGCGTATGTCGCGGATAATGTTCATAGCGCGATTTAGGAATTTCTGTCGATCGTTTGTTAGCACGCAGGTGTTGCGATAGATGTCGCTAGTCGCCACATGTTAAAAATAGCCTTATTTAGTCCTGTTCATTAGTCATTTATTTTTATCTGTAACTAGCTTTTGCCAGCGGCTTCGCCCGCGTGAAAATTACGATTTTCCATACAAACTTCCATCCCCTATTTAACTCCCTTAGGGGATGAATTTGGAAAAATCCTTCCTTATTCCTTGTCGAAATTATAAAGGGAACATCTGTGCAAAATTTCAGCTTTCTAGGTCCAAGGGTTAGGGCTGGGCGTTGATGAGTCAGTCAGTCAGTCAGTCAGGACTTCTCTTTTTATTTATATAGATTATATAGATATACTAGCAGTTGCCCGCGACTTCGTTCGCGTAGAAATTTTTACTCTCTTGTCTGGACTGCCTGTGGATGTTACTATGTCAAATCGAATGCCAAATGCCAATCGAAGCGATTATATTCCCTTAAACCAGCCCTGTCGTAAAATCTATTCCTACCTGAAATGTCTTAACTATATTCTCTCTGCCAATTTTCAGGTACAAAAAGCCAAGGATTTCATTATGGACTTACGGGAGCCCTTAGTCCAGGTCTTCCTTACAAATTTCTTAGCTTAGATTTCCTACTCCTAAACTCTAGACTTGTTAAATTTCAGGTTGTTAGTACAAAAAAAACAGTACATTTTTACAAAGATGTGGAAGCCCTCAGACCTCCTTATTCTGGCCATGTTGCTAAACTCGCTAAATCTGTTCTTAGTCAACGTTTACTAACTATAAAGTACCTTCCTGCCAAAATTGTACCACAAAAAAGGAAGGACTGTCATACAAACTCGCGTGAGCCCTTAGACCTCCCTAGTCCGGCCCTGTCACAAAATCTGTTCTTACCAGACGTCTACTAACTATAAACTACGTCTGTCTCAAAAATCAAGTTTGTAGCTCAAAAAATGAAGGACTTTCATACAAACTGGCGAGAACCCTTAGACCTCCCTAATCCGGCCCTGTCTCAAAATCGGTTCTAACTTCTAAGCAGACGTCTACTAACTTTAAACTACGTCCCTGCCAAAAATGAAGATTGTGGCACAAAAAATGAAAGACTTTCATACAAACTGGCGAGAGCCCTTAGGCTGAGATTCAGAGACAAGAACATAAGACGGGCGAAGACCGCTCTAAGCCAAGTCATGGCTAAGCGCATCTTAGAAATTTGTATTCAGAGACACAGTCCCCGTCAAACTTACGTCGGTCTTAGCAAGGTCTTAGCTAAGCTTACACTCTCTTCTCTATGGCCATTTTTAAAAGCAAAATGTTCATCGGTGAGTTACGGTTTTTATGAAACTGTGTAGCCAGGCGTAAATAAAAATTAAAGCAGGATCGCAATAAATACAAAATGCTATTGGAGTGAGTGAAACAAAATATTTGAGACACAAACCTATTTATTTATGTTACAACCTCTTTGTAAACCGCGGGAGTTATGAAAGTTTGACAAGTGAGCGAAGATACGATATCATGGCTGCTAGAAATTCTCCCTATTCATCTTACGAAAAAGAATTTCTAAAAGAGTTAATTGGTCCACATGCCGCGATATTGGAATCGAAGAAAACGGACGCAGATTACAATAAAAAGAAATTGATCCTGTAGCTCCTTACAGTATGCTTGTTGAATCTATACCTGTGTCGGAATTCTTCATCAGTGTATAATTCAAAATGATTTGCTAGGTCTCGAAAATAAACATTGCCCCGACGCGGTACTTCGGGGAATGAACTCGTTGAAATTGAGTCATAAGTCCCCAATTCGTCGACTTCTTCAAAGAATGAAGAAATATCTTCGATATTTTCCATTTTATGATGCTAATACGTAATTTTACAATCTAAAAGAGAAAAGAATACCACACGCTCGAATAACTGTCAACTTTTTCATTGTCGAAATTAGTTACACCTTAGCCCACTTGGTGGCGCTAGTTCCGTCTTAAGTAGTCGATATTGACTACTTGGCTTATCTTAGTTCACGCTAAGTTTAAGACGTGTTCCGAACGTCTCTGAATACAAATTTAAGGGTAAGTCGTTGATTTTGACAGATGGAAGTGTAAGTTCAAGCTTAGACTCGTCTCTGAATCTCTGCCTTAGACCTCCCTAATCCGGCCCTGTCGCAAAACTAATTTATAGCGGATGCCTACTGACTATGAACTACGTCTCTGCCAAAAATCAAGATTATAGCACAAAAAATGAAGGAGTTTCATACAAACTTGCGAGGGCCCTTAGACCACCCTAATCCGGCCCTGTCGCAAAATCCGTTCTTAGCGGACGTCTACTAACCATAAACTACCTCCCTGCCAAAAATCATCTTTGTACGTCCAGCGGTTTTCGAGATTTCGTGATGAATCAGTGAGTGAGTGAGTGACCTTTCGCTTTTATAGATATAGATAGATAGAAGATAGATAGACTAAGCAAAAATAATTGATTTAGCAAATCAACCTCGGATATAAGAACGTTTAAAACAAGATCTTTTTAAGGGTTTTGTATGGAAATGTTGTAAAGTATATAATAATAATAATAATATATCTTTATTTCAGACCAAGGTCCATAAAAGAAAAATGTTACAACGAAAATTACAAAGAGAGTTAGTAGGGATTTTAGTAGTACACAGAAATAACATAGATAATTATAAGGTGTTAGTAATCTGTTAGTAAACAAAATAAATTACACAAAAACAACTAATCCTATTTCTTATTTCTGTGCAGGTGTACACTTGCCCAGTATACAGTAAACGGACTATCTATTTTACACGCTAACGTTCTGAGGACAGTGTTGGTAGTACCACGGACTCTGCTCATCATCGATGCAGTTCTTTTCCTTATGATGCAGAAGAAATCATCGATGGAAGCATCCGCAAACATTGCGGAAGCACTGCAATACCGGGGTTTTCTCAACACTGCCCTCAGCGCGTCGTTGTACTGAACACGCAGGGCGTTGTAAGCCCGCCGTGTAAAGTTGATCCACAGACTGCACGTGTAGAAAGATTGACAGAAGGATCTAAAAAGTAACAGCTTTACCTCTGTGGTACATCGTGCGAATCTGCGGGCCAACATATTGCAGCGGACTGCCAACGCCCTCCTTTCCCTCTCTAGGTCTTCATCGTCATACAGCCGATCTGTCATCGTGTGACCCAAATACTTTACCTTCGACACCCTTACGAGTGCCGACCCACCGATCTTAATTGGCGGCACGTTTATGGGACACTTGTTCCCTGCTTTGTAAACCATGAGAACACTCTTACCAGCATTATATTTAAGTCCTTGTGACAGGGCATACGACTCACAGATGCTTAGAAGTTTCCTGAGCGCACTCACTGACGGGCTCAACAGAACCATGTCGTCTGCATAACTAATATTGTTGATCAATATACCTACATTTATTACCTATCTAATGAGTTTCTAAGGCGCCAAAAAAGTCTATAGTCAAATCCAAACCATTCATTTCAATAACGCCATTCTAAGGCACATTTGACTGTCAAGGAAAGTAATTGAATTGTAGTTTTGAATGGAGAAAAATGGGAAAGAAACTTCATGGTTACTCTTTAAAATTGTGCTATAATGTTTTATAAATATACCTATGATATTAATTATTACAAAATTTCAAAAAAAATACAAAACAGTTTTTGGTGAAGTCACATCGTACATAAAATATCAGCAGGAGCAAACACAATTATAATATTAAAGTAACATTTTAAAGTTAGTAAAAATACAAACAAAAAGATAGGAAAAAATACGTACACACAAATAGAGGACCTCCTTATTTTTAGAAGTCGGTTAAAAAAAGGTTTAACATGAATAACTACAACATTATTATTATACACACTTAATAAAATATAAAAGACATAACATTACATCATACCTGTAGTCACCAAAGGGTTTTGCTGAGGTGTGCCTAACATTACACCCACCTTTTGCCAGTTATAATTAAGTATTTTACAGGTTTGCAAATTCTAACGCTAAGAATTTCACCATCGGGATCAGTAGCTAAACGCAAAAATTTGTCGTTTAGTCTTATTCAGTGGCAATGGTTTATTATAATACAATAATAAGTAGACAGTGCCATCGATTTAGCCTCAGATATCAAAACGAACTTTAACAGTATTGTCTAATACAAATAGCACAATGCGCAGTCCCTTTCCTACAATTCTCTGTATTGTTGGTAGCGTAGTTATGGGTATATAGGGTGTCTAACCTGATGTGTTGCCGACTGTACCTAACATTACACCCACCTTTTGCCAGTTATAATTAAGTATTTTACAGGTTTGAAAATTCTAACGCTAAGAATTTCACCATCGGGATCAGTAGCTTCACGCAAAATTTGTCGTTTAGTCTTATTCAGTGGCAATAATTTATTATAATACAATAATAAGTAGACAGTTTCATCGATTTGGCCTCAGATATCAAAACGAATTTATATTATATATTCTTATACAAATAATTATCGTTAGTCAAAACACCCACAGAAATCATCCACGGAATGTTTATCATCACCTTTCTGCCCTGAGGATAGAACAATGGATGTTTGTTTCTCTTTGGAAACTATTGAAAGGAATTTGATGGAACTATACAAGTAAATTTTCTAAAATAATAAATTCATTTTAGTACATTTTATTGACTCTATACATCAAGAACCTCCGCATGGGAGTCAGCTGGGTCACGTACAATAATTCTTTGCTGCATGTTAAGATCGTGATCTCTTTGTCTCTGATTTAATTTATTTATATATAACTCATGCCACATTTTTCGATTGCTCCTTAACAAAATGAAAATGATGTCCAACATAAGTGGATTGAAAGTAACAAATAATTGTATAAAAAAGTTAACTTTATTGTTTATATTATCATAATAGAATAAATCGAATAATTCCACAATACAATTGTTATACAACAATAAAATGTCACTCAATATAAATATTAAAATAGCTATATACAAGCGACGCCAGATATTAGAAGCGGTATGTACGCGCGATCTGAAATCACGACATAGAGAAAATACAATGGTAATGAATAAGAAACAGTTAAGGGTAACTGGTAGTATCGTATTTGCCCCGTAAATTAACAACAATGACACAGCATCTATTAAAGGATTTTGCTTATGTAAAAATTTGGGCAAGCTGACGTTAATTTGGGCGAATAAAGTATAGGCGGTTGTTATTAAAGGCACACCCCAACCAAAAACACAAGATTTCAAATATCGCCTTTCAATATTCCTACTAAAAACTTTTACAATGTCCCCGTAAAACAAGTGACTTATAACTAGCAACCAGTGTGTCTTGGCTGCTGAGAAGTATTCATATAGATAATAAATAATTATATTATAATTAACATTATTATGACCATATAAATAAAACCCAAGCCAATAAAACTCACTAAGAATAAGTAAGAAGTTTGATAAAATTGCATTAAGCAACACATAGTTTCTATAGTTCCGAAATTTGCTCAGAATGCACCACGATGTTCCACCGTATATCAACGTAGCTAGCGTTAACCCAATCACAGTTAAGTCGATAGGGAACTCTTCATCATACGATAATTGCCAATCCCAAGTGTCGACGTAACTAGAAGACGAATTATAATCGTCTTCATGCGTGGATGCAGAGTCATACTGCTCGCTGGTACTATTATCAGACATGGTGAAAGTCACTTCACCGTTTTGATAGGTGCACAATTAGTTCCAACAACTGATGTAAAAGAAAAGTTATTGGTAAACAGTTCAACGTTAATCACCGCTACACTCACAAATGTAGGAAAATAGTTTGTTTTTAAATATGGTTAAACCCAATACACTGGTGTCACCTATGAAATAGAATGATGCAGTCAAACAACACTGCAGTGCAGTATGCAATGTACTTAACACTGGTAATCTATATATATATATGTCGCAGGTTTTTAATAAAATTAGGTTTTTGATCAAAAACCTAGGTTTTTCATCAAAAACCGGAAGATGACACATTTTAAACTCAATTTCATCATAAACCTGTAACAATCCAGATTTTTGATCAAAAACCTGAACTAGTTTGGGTTTATGATCAATCTGATATGTCGCAGGTTTTTCATAAAATTAGGTTTTTGATCAAAAACCTAGGTTTTTCATCAAAAACCGGAAGATGACACCCCAGTATCCTACAAGGGCGGCATGGGCACCGGGCCGTAGGCCGACGAAGGAGGCCGGCGGAGGCCCGGCACTTTGGGGACAGAAGATATTAGTGTTATATAATATGCGAGCGAAGCGAGCGCGCGTCACGGAGTACTACTGGGATTTGTTCAATTCACTAGATTTGTTTAGGGAAATGATAAAACCGTGTTGTTATTTTATCTTCCTCCGTGGTTTGATCAAATCCCTTAGGGAATTGACCAATTCCCTGTTTTCATCATATCACTGCGACATATATACATATAATAAAATGGTAGGAAAGTCAGAACTGTACATGGAATATTTTTTAAAAAGAATACTTGGGGTGTGATCTACAATCGATACCGAAGCCAAAAATATAGTTTTTAGAATTTTTGTCTGTTTGTCTGTCCGGGATAAACTCAGAAAATACTGCATGGATTTACTTCAAATTTGACACGAATATTAATACGAAATCGGGTCAACACATAGGCTACATATTATCACGCTATCACCTACGGGGAACGAGCAGTGAACCTTTATTTCTTCAACGCATTCTGTAACAACACTACAACGTGTAATCTAACGACGCATATTTGAATGTTGTTATTATGTTAATAACCATGCTATGAGCTAGCTTCACACTATAAAAATCACGCAATATAAGTAATTTAGGCCGATAAACATAATTATAATTAAATGAATATTTTAAAGCAGGGCCATCTTTGAGATTTCAAAAACATCAGGTCGAAATACATGTGAAAGCCCTTTTTGGATTTAAATAATTTAAATTTGATCATGTTGGCGAGGTTAATAGTTGTTCTTAAAAGTCATAGATGGAGTTGTGCATTTCCTTTTTAAGGCGCAGATAAACGACTTTTAATGATTTTACATTGAACATCACGTCTAAACTTCTAGTCTTATTTCGTTGAAAAAAAAAAAATTTTATACTAGACAATTTTAGTGAAAATGTGAAATTATATTTTAATAACATAGTGTAATTAATTTGTAAAGTATTGTCTAACGTGGACAAAAAAACAATAATCACGCAAAAACTATGGGGCGAATTTACATGAAACTTTAATCATATAAAAGACAATTTAATGACCCATATTTTAGTATACGGTTTTTATTTGTATTGTGTTTGATAAATCAAGGTGGATTGTTTTTTCGAATAATCTTGGTGCGCGTTGAAGCGGGGCTCTGGCGGGCGACGGGCGGCAGTGTATCGCTGATTCCCTCAGCTCCTCTATCGGCCTATATCGCTGTCTCCTCCCACTCGCTCAAGGGCGCGGGCAGTTAATGTCGCCTTAAAAATTGTATCGTTAATTCGTTTCAGAGATGAGCAAGACAATAAAAAAATGTTTTAAAAACGTTTTAAGCCGCTTCATCTATGTCTTATAAAATTCATCGAGTTTCTGTATGTAATAACAAACAGAACTCAAAAAGAACTGCATAGATTTATAACAAAATTTTAACTTGAAAACGGCACGTTATTGCTGGAAGAATTTGAGCTAAATAACGAAGAAAGAGGAAAATTAAGTATGCCATATATATCTTTACGTTATGACAGATTTTCTACGAGCTTTGAGGCGTACTCCTGGAGACGAAGTCGAAGTAACTGCTGAACACCTGTCTCAGTTCACTTCAAGACGTAGTCATTTCTATCGGCGGCAATCCACTGGTCAATCATCAACGCATCAAGACCGTGGAAATCGGGAGTATAACGCTGAGACAATTTACGATCCGGGCGAAATGTCCACCATACGAAATGACCATGTCGCTTTGTTCTCTTCAGATCAAAAACAAATTTATGACACTGTCCTTGAAATCGTTGGGCAAAACCAGGGTAAAATGTTTTTCTTGATTGCTCCTGGTGGAACAGGAAAAAAATTGTTACCACTGGCATACTTGCAGAGGTCAGGAGGCAAGGCAAAATTGCCATTGCTTTAGCGTCGTCGGGAATCGCTGCCACAACTGCTTCCGGGTGGCAAGACAGCACATGCCATGTTTAAAATTACCATCGATTTAGAAAGCGCCGAAACGCCTGTTTGTGGTATGTCACGTAACAGTGATAAGGTACACGTGCTCAAGGATTGCTCTCTGATCGTATGGGATGAGTGCATGATGGCCAATAGGAAAGCAGTTGAGGCCGTGGACAGAAGCCTGCAGGACATCCGCAGGAACGAATATTTGATGGGGGGTGTCACAGTTCTGTTCAGTGGCGATTTCCGACAAACGCTTCCCGTGGTGACGCGGGGTTCGAGGGCTGACGAGATGAATGCTTCGTTGACCAGACCTACCAGAGGAAAGAGGTGGACAGGTGGTGCTTCCAGAGTATCTCTGTAGAGTTGTATCCAGCTTAGAAGAACTCATTAGCTGTGTATACGGAGACAACAGTCGTATACCGCACCAGCAGAATTCTTGGGTGTGTTAGCGGGCCTCTTTGACGCCCAAAAATAATCAGGCTGTAGCAATTAACGAATTTTCCCTCGGAAATTGAGGAGAATGACCTCTATAAACACTGTCGTCGAGCAAGATGACGCCACACATTATCCCGTGGAATTTCTGAACTCCCTGTCAGCAAGTGGACTTCCAGCGCATACCATCAAGCTGAAGGTCGGTGTCCCGATTATGCTTCTTTGGAACCTATCTCCTCCGAAGTTGTGTACCCAGACCCGCCTTAAAGTCATCTCGCTCCACAGACACACAATTGAGGCAGAAATTCTTACGGGTTGTGGCGTCGGCGAGGCAGTATTAATACCACGCATTCCCCTCAAACCTCATAAGTTTCCGTTCCAGTTCAAGCGCGTACAGTTCCCCGTGAGTGTTTGCTTCGCGATGACCATCAATAAGTCGCAAGGGCAGACACTGAGGGCAGCGGCTGTCGACCTCAGGACGAGCTGCTTCTCACACGGGCAGCTATACGTCGCTTGCTCCCACGTCACCAGTCCTGACTCTCTTCACATTTTGGCTGCGGAGAGCTAAACCACTAATGTTGTTTATCGAGAAGTCCTAAGTATGTATTTTATATTCCTTACATATCCTCCCTATTCTGTATTCCTTATTCATTACTTTCTCCAACTGCTTCAGTCACAGCTTATGACTTAATTCAGCAGAATCACCATAAAGTCATTTATTCAAAGCATGCTGAAAATCAGCACTATTTTAAGGTCAATTTTACAAAAGACAGTCTCCCTCTGTTACTGCACTTTCTGTAGATATGAAATGTAAAGAAGAAACGGGTAAATGATTGTTATTTTAAAAGGTATAATCGTAGGTATTTTTGGTGCTGTGTAGCGTTCACGCAGACGACGTCGCGGGTAGCAGCTAGTGTTTTTATAAAGCACATTTTATCACTTTAACAAAATCAGCATTAGTTTGACTAATTAGTTTTTTTTTGCTATCGCTTATTATAATAATCAATGTAGTGGCGACTGCTAATCATTTGGGCTGAATTTACTGGTCGACCAAAGTGTTTTATTATAAGCTAAATAATTTTGCGTTTAACTGCATCACCTCGCAGCATGATGCAGCCTAAGATGCTCGCTAAGAAGAAATCGATTCACTGGAACTATGAATACATCCAAATTACAAAGATCGAGAAACAGAGAAGCTGACAGTAAATTCTACAAACAAGCTTTTCTGCCCTGAGCAGGATAGAACAATGGATGTTTGTTTCTCTTTGAAAACTATTGAAAGGAGTTTGATGGAACTATACAATTAATTTTTGTTCTGACTCTGACAAATTCTAAAATAATACATTCATTAGTACATTTATTGACTCTATACATCAAGAACCTCCGCATGGGAGTCAGCTGGGTCACGTACAATTCTTTGCTGCATGTTAAGGTCGTGATCTCTTTGTCTCTGATTTAATTTATTTATATAAAACTCATACCATGTTTTCCGATTGCTCCTTAGTAAAATGAAAATTATATCTGATATAAGTGGATTGAAAGTAACAAATAATTTTATGAAAAAGTCAACCACGTTGTTTATATCGAATATGGTCCCCAATAAAATTGTTAAACAACAATATGATGTCACTCAATTTATATATCAAAGTAGCTACATACATACAAGCGACGCCAGATATTAGAAGCGGTATGTAAGCTAAAATCACGACATAGAGAAAATACAATGGTAATGAAAAGTAAACAGTTAAGGGTAACTGGTAGTATGGTATTTGCCCCGTAAATTAACAACAATGACACAGCATCTACTAAAGTATTTTGTTTATATAATGAATCGGGCAAGCTCAGGTAAATTTGAGCGAATACAGAATAGGCGGTTGTTATTAAAGGCACAACCCAACCAAAAACACTACATTTCAAATATTGCCATTCGATATTCCTATTAAACACTTTTACAATATCCATGTAAAAATATGACTTATAACTAGCAACCAGTGTATCCTGGCTGTCGAAAAGTATTCATCACAGGTAAATAAAGCATAATACCAATAATTAACAAAAATAGTATGAAACACAAAGAATGTTAAGTGCGAACCTGAACCTATACTTAATTAAATTGTGTAAGAAGTTTGATAAAATGGCTTTAAGAAACACATAGTTTCTCTAGTTCTGAAACTTGCTCAGAATGCACCACGATGTTCCGCCGTATATCAACGTAGTTAGCAACAGCACTGATACAATGCAGTCGATAGTAAACTGTTGAGTATAGGATCTTTGTCATAATAATCACTGGTATTAGATGGAAACAAATCGGATATGTCTTCGTTACTCCCTGTAGAGTCAAACTGTTCGCTGGTATCATTATCAGACATGGCGAAAGTCACTTCACAGTTACATGTATTTATAAATTCACTTTTGGTTCTAACAACTGAGGTTAGAAAAATGATTTGTGAACAGTTCGACGTTAATCACCGTTACACTCACAAATAATGCAAGAAAGTTTTTTTTTATTTTATAAATGTTTATAATAATATCATTACTATAAACGGGTGTCGTTTATGAAATGAAATAGACAGTCTAATGGTCTAACAGTCAGTGGTTAAAAACGTAAAACTTTATTTTAATTGTGGAGCATAATTATTTTATCGTAACACCAAAATCAGCATTTTTTATTAATTAATTGACCATTTTGTACAATAGTTCATTACTGTTATAATTATTATAAAATCGGCTGCATTAATCTTGTGATCGCAATAACAAACTGCTTAGCATGAGGTCATAGGTTGGACAAATAGGGGATCGAACAAAAAAATCTAATAAGTCCCTCGGATAGATTTCCAAAAAATATTTAACACAATTTTTTTAAATTGTTTTGGAGATTATAGAACAGTTATTAAACCGCAAATATAACTTTGTCATTCATACAAATACTATGAAAAACAAACTTATCACAATACCTATGACTATATTTTTTTCGAGTCCCGTGCGGTAAACAGAATTACACTTGAGTGATCTAATTGTATACAGAAAGCAAGCATGGTTCGCCGAAGAACGGTAATACGAAAAATCGATTAGCCGAAACATCATTCAGCGAAAGCACGTTTCGCCGATTAACGCTACAAAGAATGAATGGTTGGCCGAGACCAAGATTTGCCGAAGTCATGGTCATCGAAAAACAAAACTATAAAGGGGCATAAAAAAAACTGCTCCTCAACGCTGTCAGCCGGTAATGTGCGCAAAAGACTGGCGGTATTGCCACGTTGTATAGCAACACCCAGCCTCTGGCCAAGGTTGAAGCCAGCCCTTAGGTCACGAGAAGCGTCAAGTAAGCGTTTTGAAATTTTCTTGAACATGGCAGGCTAATTTATATGAGCACCCAAACCCCACGGCCCCAGAGTTTCAACCTGAAACGGCTCGAAAATATAGTTTCCACAAAAGTTACTATGTATATCTACGCCGCTTGAGTTTCTCTGCAGCCGCACCGTGCACTGGCACGGCAGATGTGATTGCGCAGGAGTATCGAATGTTTTTGTAAGACGATTGTTTTAGATTGGCATAAGGTGATTTCGGTGAAAATAGTTATCGGTGAAAGATTATTTTTAGTTCAAACGTGTTTCGGCGAACCATGACTTCGGCAAATCTTGGTCTCGGCCAACCATTCATTCTTTTTAGCGTTATTCGGCGAAACGTGCTTTCGCTGAATGATGTTTCGGCTAATCTATTTTTTTGTATTACCGTTCTTCGGCGAACCATGCTTTCTGTATACAATTAGATCGCTCAAGTGTAATTCTGTTTACCGTACGGGACTCATTTTTTTCTGTTGCCGCTTCGGGGGGGCTTCCCTATTTTATGATGGTACGGAACCTTTCATGTGCGACTTGCACTTGGCAAGTTTTTTTAGACTGAAAATGTCATCGACAGCTGCTTAGATCTTTTTGTGCATGCAGAAGAAAAACCTATGCCTATAACACTTCCTGTGTTCATTCATTTTGACCTGTTTTTTGCCCGTATTTTATTGTGGATTAGTTCTTTTAGATACACTACAATTAGAAGATTTCATAGTGATATCACTTGCTTTTAATCTATACTAATCTATACTAATATTATAAAGCTGAAGAGTTTGTTTGTTTGTTTGTTTGTTTGTTTGTTTGTTTGTTTGAACGCGGTAAACTCAGGAACTGCTGGTTGGAATTTTAAAATTCTTTTTGTGTTGAATAGTCCATTTATCGAGGAAGGCTATAGGCTATATAACATCACGCTACGGCTAATAGGAGCGGAGCATAAATGAAAAATGTTACAAAAACGGGAAAAGGTATTTCCTTCTTGAGAGCTTCCGCTGCGTGCGCTGCGAAAACGGTTTAAGTTACGCAAATATCATGTATGAAGGAATTGTTCCTCTTTAAAATTTCTAAAAAAAAGTCCGCCACAGCATATATCTATCTTTTAAGATTGACTCACTGTAACCTTTTTTTACTATTAAACTGTTAGGTTAAAAATAATTATTTTTTGCGAAGCTCATTTAACCCATATGGTATTAATCTATATCTAAATAAATGTGTTTGTTAGAAGGAAAATTTAATATAGAATATTTGTGCCCTTTACTCTAAACAGTTTAAACAAATATCTTAGAAGATATCGCAATGTAAAAATATCCGCGCGGCAAAATAATTCGCGCGTCGCACGCAATGTAGGGGGATTCTTTCCGGGAAATTCAAATTCAAAATATTTACTGCATCATAGTGTTTACAAGTACAGAGTCTTATCGTATGTATTTAACAGTAAGAGATACCTATAGTAATTCACACTTTAAATAATCTAAGCTAATCTAAACCATCTAAACTATTATAATAAAGAAGAAAGATAAGATTTTTTGTTTGTTACGATTTAGCTTAATTTATGTCGGATAGTCGATATATCGAGAAAGGTTATAAGCTATATTTATGTGACGCTGACGAAGTTGCGCGGGTCAGCTAGTAATATTATAAAGCTGAAGAGTTTGTTTGTTTGAACAAAAACGGGAAAAGGTATTTCCTTTTTGAGAGCTTCCGCTGCATGCGCTGCGAAAACGGTTTTAGTTACGCTAATATCATGTATGAAGGAATTGTTCCTCTTTAAAAGTTCTAAAAAAAATCCGCGACAGCATATATCTATCTTTTAAGATTGACTCACTGTAACCTTTTTTTACAGTTAAACTGTTAGGTTAAAAAGAATTATTTTTTGCGAAGCTTATTTAACCCATATGGTATTAATCTATATCTAAATAAATGTGTTTGTTAGAACGGAAATTTAATATAGAATATTTGTGCCCTTTACTCTATACAGTTTAAACAAATATCTTAGAAGATATCGCAATGTAAAAATATCCGCGCGGCAAAATATTTCGCGCGTCACAATGTAGGTACGGGGGATTCTGGCTGGCCTCCGAGAAATTCAAATTCAAAATATTTACTGCATCATAATGTTTACAAGTATAAATTATAGTGTTATAGTATTATAAGTTTCAGAAGTGGAAATTTATTTAAAAAAAACAATTAACAACAAAAAAACCATTTTTACTTTATAATTGACTCAAATTACAACCAACACAATTTACTTACAGTCCAGTAAGTCTTAAAATTAACACAACAAAACACAAACTCACTTTATGATTTTTACGACAAACTAAACTCAAAATGGCTTACGTAACATTACAATTGACTTATGAATCTAACGTCCGTCCAGTCCAAGCGTCGAGCAGCAAAAGGGACGTTCTACCCGCAGCGCCTTGTTTTTATAAGCGAGGCGAGTATGACGTAACGCGAGCATTCTCCTTACACGGCCTCTCCTGACGAAGTGTCGTCCTCGACACAAACTCTTGGAGCGGCCCCGCTTAGGACCCGCGCTGGGAGAGGTCGGCACTTCGACCTCCACTTCGCCCGCTGGCAGAAGCGACGGGTTGACCGCAGTAGAGGACCCCGTTTGTTCAGAGTCGTCATCAGTATCTTCATCTGAAAACAAGATCTTGTTAGAAGCTATCCAAGCAATTTGTGTGAAAGCGTTCAACCTCTCACGAAGTTCCATTCATTTTCAGCCAATTAATTCATTCATCGTTCTCTCAAATAGTTCATAAGTTTGAATAGACACACATCCATCTTTCTCAAAACATTTATAAAAATAAAGCCAAGGCATTGTCCTGTACGTATTCCAGCGGGTAAGAGGCGGTTTCTATGCTGCCGTCTTGCTGACGGTGACCGCAGCTGCGACCACGACCAGCGTTCAGCTCTCACCACCTGCAACATGGTCTGACAACCTGCAGACCCGCTTGACACGCAGACCGTATTCATACGTGCAAGCCGCTTAACACGCAGACCGTATTCATACGTGTAAGCTGACTCATACACTGACCGCAATCATGTGTACAAGCCCACTCGATACGCAGACCGTATTCATACGCACGAGTTCTCTCAACACGCAGACCGTATTCATACGTGTGAGACCACAAATTGACCACACATGGCCAAATTTATGCGGCCACCAGTGACTCAGCAACAGGTGCCATCACAACCGGCGACACACACGCGCCTGCTACCAGCGGCACCGCAGTACAGCACAGCAGCCAAAGCTCAAAGAACGTGGCACACGTTTCTGGGCACCACTGTCCTCAGATCCATCTCTCACAACCAGATCTGCAAACACATGAAAGTGAACACATGAGCAAATAAATAACATGAACACTATGGTTTGAAGCCTATTCAAAGCGAAGTAATTTCATAAGTTAGAGTCCATAAATTTGACCAGTGTTCCAGGCGCAAGCGTGCACTCAAGCGACAGCAACAAAGACCACCAATAGTGATTTTTAAAATTGAAACAGCTTCAAACCCAAGAGATTCAATGCATCGCTAATGATTTTGTGACACACCGCGTCATTGAGACTGAAGCCCAAAACTTCCTCATGTCTCCACTATGACCGCGGAGCAGAGCAGAGCAGACGCCCAAACGTTTGCATGCTCACGACAAATAAGTAGCAGTAGTCCTGCAGCGACGCGCTTGACCAAGCCAGGTCGCGCCAGTAGCCGGGGCCATGCGCTCAACCGCGCCAGTAGCTGGGGCCATGCGCTCAACTGCGCCAGCAGGGCGCGCTAGCACCGTGGTGTGCCACGCACAACTGCGCCAGTAGGGCGCGCTGGCACCGTGAAGTGCCACGCACAACTGCGCCAGTAGGGCGCGCTGGCACCGTGGTGTGCCACGCACAACTGCGCCAGTAGGGCGCGCTGGCACCGTGGTGTGCCACGCACAACTGCGCCAGTAGGGCGCGCTGGCACCGTGGTGTGCCACGCACAACTGCGCCAGTAGGGCGCGCTGGCACCGTGGTGTTCCACGCACAACTGCGCCAGTAGGGCGCGCAGTCAGCGTGCAGCGACACGCTCGGCAACGCCAGTAGGGCGCGCAGTCAGCGTGCAGCGACACGCTCGGCAACGCCAGTAGGGCGCGCAGTCAGCCTGCATTGACACGCTCGGTAACGTCAATAAGGCACACAGGCGCGCGGCGGCGGCCTGCGGCCACGTGCACGTTCATGGCGTCACTGTTGCGCAGCCCTGGCAACCACTGCCATGAGACCAGGCAGCGTTGCGTTGCATATCACACGACACACGTTCTTATGTAATGGTTACTCTGCAAAGAGACAAATCAACGACAGAATTTTGTTCCACTCGGTCACTCCTGACCAAACATCCATTAGGTCCCACTCTTTTTGATAAAATCAAACGTGGCCAAACTGGAAATTATCGAAAATACAACAATCAACCACCCTGGGTCATGTACCATAGTCGTTCAAATCAATCTTAAAAACACTATTGCGTCAAAAAAATGCCAGGTTCACAAAAATCTTCGAGTAAAACCACAGATCTCTAACTGACTATGAAACAAGTCGATCACTATTTGACTTCACACTAAGGTCTTTCCAGACCCTGACATCAACCAGAGCTAAACGCGAATCGCACACACAGTCGACTTGAGTTTCCTCAAAAAAAAAACTCCAATTTCAACCGAGCCACGACTACGCAATAACTACTGGTACGGTCGAACACAATACAGCCGATAGAAACCCTTACTTGACTTTCTACCTCAACTTAACTTCATCAAAACCTTTATGAACATCGACTGGTACGTGACCCGTTGGCTTCTTCCTTAGCCAATCATGTGTCTTAGGCACCTTCTGTAATAAAGCTAAAAAGACTAGACTAAGACTTATCAGACTTTACAGTGAACCTGTATACGGCCTACTTCTTCACACGAAAAACAAGTCAACTGATCATATTGCGTAGTGGTTTGAGTTTACGCAGATAATGATTATTTGAGTTTGATGTGCAAACAACTGCACTTTTGGGATTCAAATATACAGAAAACAAGACTTGACTGTATTTTGTTTTGTTCATAATTGCGGCTTTTATTTAAGCATCAGATATACCACAAATCACAACTTTCACAAATATTTAAACTCACATACACAAATACCAGGACCCGGAAAAACTATCTGTACGCCATACAAAAGGTTGTTCCGTGCGGGAATCGAACCAACGACAGTCCCTTGACGATATTCAACCGCATCAAGGACTTTCAGGCATAGCCTGCATGTGTGGTACATTTATTCGAATTCGTACTCATAACGTCATATAGCACAGTGGCCATATCAACTTCACGCAGACACTGACCAAAATTCGGGTTTAAAATTAGTCCACGTACTGTTGTTGGTCACTCAATCTTTAAGCCTCGTCTTAGCACCACCATGTAAACAACCACCAATGCGTCCGAGGCATTGCCAATTGCCCCAGTGACTTAATAAACACACACACAACATAACATCACGCCTGCAATCCCCAAAGGGTAAGGCAGAGGTACCCAGTATACCCACATTTCGCCAGTTATGTTAACTCCTATGTAATAGGGGCGAGCCTATTGCCACCAACCAAAAGCATAAATCCAGACAATAAAACTTTGCCCGACCCGGGAATCGAACCCAGAACCTTCATGCTCAGCAGTCGCGCTTGCGACCACAAGACCAACGAATTATAACAATGGTTCGACCTTACTTGTATCAGGGACGAAAGTAAACCCACTATTCTTCTAGGTAGAACTCGTTTGAACCGGCGGTGAAGGAGTACGTGTGCGTTTTCTATTGTCAATGCTGCAATGTCGCTACGCCAACGACCTACGCGTATCGCGCCTATCCCTACTACACGATTGGTGCCTTTCGGGACTATAAAAATCATGCCAATCTCGATTACGCAAGCCATCTCATGGAGTACGACGACTACTACTCGAATCGCGGTACGATCTACCACTATTGCGATCAATGACCCACGGGATCGACGTCGTTTGCGCACCCGTGACTTAATCCCGAGTACGTGACCGTTTGTCGCGAGTATGCGGCTTTTCACGCCCCATTATCACAAGAAAATCGGGATTAAATCAGACAAACAACTAAAACAGGTCAGACAATCGAATAAAAAGAAAAATAATAAAGTGGGTAGTTGTAAAATAAAATTTAAAAGTAAAAGAACGGCTTTTCTGTTCAAAACAATTTTCAGCTACGAGACTTCGTCTAAGTGGGCCTAAAAAGTCCTTTATCCCACTTCTGATATAAGTTTCAGAAGTGGAAATTTATTTAAAAAAAACAATTAACAACAAAAAAACCATTTTTACTTTATAATTGACTCAAATTACAACCAACACAATTTACTTACAGTCCAGTAAGTCTTAAAATTAACACAACAAAACACAAACTCACTTTATGATTTTTACGACAAACTAAACTCAAAATGGCTTACGTAACATTACAATTGACTTATGAATCTAACGTCCGTCCAGTCCAAGCGTCGAGCAGCAAAAGGGACGTTCTACCCGCAGCGCCTTGTTTTTATAAGCGAGGCGAGTATGACGTAACGCGAGCATTCTCCTTACAGTATATTTAACAGTAAGAGATGGGTCCATATTGGCTCACCTAAAGTTCTTTATCCGAAATTGTTCTTCCTAACGATTTGTAATCCGAATGATCACTCTTCCTAAAATTTTTCATCCTAAAGTTTTCATTCATACTATTTGTAGTCCTACCGACGATGTTCATAACACTCATGTTTCCGAAAATTGGAATTCATAATATCATTAGTGTAAATATATTTAAACTCCTACTGTTTTTTATCCTAACGCTTTTATTCCTAAACATAATTACCATAATATTTTGACTTGAACAACTGTTTAGAATGATTAAAGGTCGTTTCACTGATTTTTGTCTTGAAATAAAATAAATGAATGAAATTCAGGTCAGAGTGTCGTCTTCCGGGCAGTATGAAAAAAATTTCGCGACCAATTTCGAGGTAGCGCTCGCCGGCCGCTGCCGCGGCACCGCTCGCTTCGCTCGCTCGGCTCGCTTCGCTCGCTCGGCTCGCGCGTAGTTGGTCACAGTTCTAACCTAACCTAACCTATGGATATCTTTGCATAGTATATAAGGTCCCATTTTTAGGTGGACAAATTTTAACACAGCGTTTAGTAAGCCTAACTAAAGACATCTAAACAAAAAAAAAACACTATATAAAGTGATTTTATTTTGACTTAAAATAATAAATTGCCGGCACTCTAGAACAAACTCATCCTATAAAAGTAGGTATTTTATTTCTTATTCTTATATATTTTTTTGCTATTGTCCTTATTTTAGCGGTCTGAATGATTTCTAAAATTTTGTCCACCTATTTTAATGGGACCTTTTATAATACTGATTATTATGAATAAAAAGTAATATAAACAAAAAAAAAGATATGACTTTGAATAATAGTGTAAAAGATGGTTATGTTGAGAAAATATAGGAAAACAAATAATAGTGTAATAGATGTTTATTGCTACAGACATTATGAAGTCGAATGCTTCGGAATTAAAACATTAGAGACAGAGAAGTTAGGAATTGCGATTGTTAGGATGAAAAATGTTAGGAAGAACATTTTCGGATTTCCAATTATCGGAGTTGAAATTTTAGGTGAACTTTGGCGCACCCGTAAGAGATACCTGTAGTAATTCACATTTTAATATAATCTAAGCTAATCTAAACCATCTGAACTAGGTATTATAATAAAGAGGAAAGATAAGATTTTTTGTTTGTTACGATTTAGCTTAATTTATGTCGGATAGTCGATATCGAGAAAGGTTATAAGCTATATTTATGTGACGCAGACGAAGTTGCGTGGGTCAGCTAGTTATTTATATAATACTGTATTTTTTTTTTTGCTGACTTATATTTTGTGATGTGGTTGGTTTCTTTGGTCGACAAGATTAATCATGATCTTCCTACGCTTGTAACTTAGGGTCGACGCAAAAATGAAAACACTATGAATCAATATAAAAATGTCTGCATTACAAGGTAACCCACGTAATAATAAATCATTAACTCCTTACCTGCATTGCGTATTTCGAAGATAATTTACATTTCATCATCTGTCTGGCCTTTTCCGAACTATGTTGGGGTTAGCTTCCAGTCTAAGCGGATGGAGCTGAATACCAGTATTTTACATTGAGCGACTGCCTATCTGACCTCAACAACCCATACTCGGTAATAAGATTCCCCTGGGAAGACTGTTGTCAGACTTTCAGGTTACTCAGTACAGTCAACATCTGAAGTAGCTGAACATTTCGGAATTTTAATTATTTTATGTACAGGACTCTAGCTATTATTTTTAATGTTTCAGAAGATTATTCGTTAAAATAGCCCTTATACTCCAATAACATTTAGTATCGAGTAATATCTAACAAGTCTTTATTAAAAAAACAGCTTCGAAACTTTGAGTAATGTTAATATACTTCTGATGCTGACTGTACCTGCTACGACTGCCAAATACCTATGTATGGCATCCGGGAACAACAGTTTAACGTGCTTTCCGAGGTACGGAGGAATTTAAGTAATGGGCGGTCACCCATCCACAAACCAACCTAGACAAGTGTGGCTTAACCTAAAGATCGACTTGAGTGGCAGTTATTTTAAACCACGAGCTCCTAAAAAAATATTTTTTATTTAAGTATAGGAAAAAAAATATTCGTTCACTCTTAGCATTTTTTTCGTCATTGTCTTTTGCATTCGTACACATTTTGAGTTTTTTTTTTGTTCAGACATAAAAGCAAAAATGGAAGCATACCCATAAACCATTCAAAAAATTGAACTTGATCGCAATCGAGTACCACAGAAGTGGAATCTTGGATATCCGCCAATTCGGCAATAGCATTTACTACTTGTTTTATTTCACTACGTGGTTGCAAGGCCGTGTTATTTTTTCGTATTGGGGCCACCCGCAATTCATTATATTGGCTGGTAACTGCATCAGGGCTATCATTCTCCTCTTACTTGATCAACTTCGTTTGATTTTAGGTCAGGTCAGGTTAACCTTCGTTTGATGTCAGCAAATGGAATTGGATTCTATAATATTTGGTGACATCTCTCTCGCAAGGACCACCGCCTCCCGGGGCTACAGTACTGTTCGAAAAAGATAGCGGCCCTGTAACAAAGGATTAAGAAAGAACATGGGTGGGTTTTAGTCAGTACGAGTCTGACTGACTCCCTTCTGCTCCACCCATAGCGGGAAAAGTTGAATGATGATTTCTCATCTTAAAATACAAAGGGAGTTTTGGTGTGCTGTTCTTTCATGTGCTCTGAAGTGGTTAGAATATGGCTGCGGGTTGTTCGAAAGAGATACCGCGGCCTCGACACAAAAGGCTAAGAAGGAACATAGGTTTTTAGTCAGTAGAAGTCTGACACTTCCTTCCCCTCTGCCCAGAGCGGGAGGGGTTATTTAATGACTTTCTACCCGCCAAAAAAAAAAGTTGTTATAATATTCATAGCACTAAAGTGATGGTCAACCTATAGTATTGCACGGGATCCACTATCATCTCAGCTCATCGGCATATCGTCATGCAGTTGTCCACTAATGAAACACATTAATCCATATCACATAATAATCACAGGGCCCGTATCACCACATACCACTTGAGCTTGAAAAAGTGTTTGAGCTATAGGTACATCACCATAATTTCAGTCGTAATTAAGACTTCCACTGCTGGACCCATGCGTATCGCATTCAGCGCAACCTTCACTAGGTCAGCGGTTCATCTAGTGGGGGGCCTTCCAACGTAATGTTTCCGATTCGCGGTCGCTTCTCCAGTACTTTTCAGCCCCATCAGCCATCAGTTCTACGAGCTATGTCTCTGTCCCTTAACCTATTTAATAGAACAGTTTATTAAAGTAACAGCAATGCCCAACAATTATTAGAGGCTTTGTGTCGATCAAATGATCTTAAATTAGTTAGTTTAAATACGGGCAGATTTTTTGCACTCAGCCTCACTGAAGGTGACACTAATGAGACTGAAGTACAACTAAGCTTGCTGATAGCTGATAGAACTCTCGAGGGTGTAATCTCTAAGTGCTATCTGGAACTAATACCAATTTTAGAAAAATACTGAAGTGCTATGATTTTGGTTAGTAATTATACAGAAAATGGTTTCAGTAACGGTATGTAGCTATCTATTTTAAAATTATTACTAACACTTTAAAATGCTATAAAAATTTTATCAGCGCCTAACAAAAGTAGTATAGTTGCGTTGCAAAAACTAGTCGCTATAAATTTTTAAGTAGGCGCTTCATAATTACACAGACGCTTTCGCTTTGTTTCGTAATGAGTATTGGATTCAAGTTTTCAATTAATTAGAGATGTAGTTTAATCAACTAAGTCCATAACTATGAAAATACTTGCGACCTATTTTGCTAGAGATGATAGGCAGTTTAATAGGTGATTTTAGGCTAAGAGTGGATGCCATAAGTTAACTCAATACTTAGAGAGGACATGGAGTCTAATTAAACATGACATAATCATTCTCTTGGCCTTATTCCAATTTATTTGGTGTCTGCGCAGCATGTCTTCTTTTTCCTTAGAACAAGGCAGAGGTCATAACTCATTATAATATGGACAATGGGTGTAGTAGTAACAGTTATCTGCTTTTCCTTCGAAGATTACAGGCGTGATGCTATGTATGAGAAGTAGGTACCTGTAAAACCAAGTACGTAATTGGTTTAGCTACACGTCAGCTTCAATCTCAGAACCTCTGTGTAGGTAACTTGAACCTGTGTGTGCCGGACCAATACCACAGATACAACGTGTGGAGGCGACGACGCCCACCACTACTAACCGTGCCTGTGGCCAGAACCAATCTCCTGGCTAAGACCCCTCTCACCCGGACAATCCGCATAGTGAATGAGGTTCACGAAAGAATCGACATTTTTTCGTGTAATTTGAAAGAAAGAAAAAGTATTTATTGATTTCACAACAGTACTAGAACGCATTGGCAAAAAATTAAAAGTTAACAAAGTAAACATGAGATACACTTAAAATTAGGACATAAAATTCAAAAAAAAATAAAATAATTTGAGTGAATTCGCAATAGTTCTATTGAATGTGATTTGTTATTTAATTTAAGGATCTAGTTGATATGTAGTAGCATAGATAAATAATTATGTTGTTATTCCTGTTTTTTATGTTGTTTAGATTTTATTTTTGTAGATTAATTTGTAAGAAACGTGTATTTTTAGGTTTATTGATTGCCATACTAACGAATTAGGTTAAGGCCTGTAATGTTGGTTGTTAGTTGAAAGTAAATAAATAAACATAATTGCATTTTGTGGTCAGAAATGTTGCTCCCAACTATGTTTGTACCACACAGCATGAATGATGTAATGTATAAATTCTTAATAATAACTGCCACTTGGGTCGATCTTTAGGTTAAGCCGCGCTTGCCTAGGTTGGTCTGTGGATGGGTGACCCATTACATACCGAGTTTCTTCCGTCCCTCGGAAAGCCGTTAATCCCGGCTGTCATACTCGTATATCTAGGCAGTCGTTGCAGGTAGTCAGTGACCCGAAAGTCTGTATTTGTTGGTATCGTTTGACTCAATATTAACTGGGTTGTGGAGGTCAGATAGGTAGTCGCTCCATGTAAAATACTGGTATTCAGCTGCATCCGGTTAGACTGGAAGCCGACCCCAATATAGTTGGGAAAAGGCTAGGCAGATGACTAGACGGCTAGGATGATGATTGTAATCGAAATAGCCCAATCCTAGAAGGGTTTTTTTTATTTTTTAACAAATATTCGTGATATTGATTAAAAAAATAAACAGTTGTTTAATACAAGAGTGCCACAGGTGCTACTAGGGCTAGTAACACCACTATTTCATACTAAACATCATAAAAAATCAATTTTAAATATTTGCGTTCATCACTGTACGTATTCGCTCAAACATCTTCCACATTATCGCAAGTTTCCTCACTGTCATACAAAACTCAACCTTATAGCAAATCTATTAGCCCAGTCGATACATTTGGATTCCGATCCTGTTCACAGATGTCTGTTTCCTGTAGCACTTACAGTGAATTCTCCCTAGGTGGTCAGGATAAAGGCTGGATGAGCTATGGAATTGGTATGCCTAGTGAATTTAGTTTGAAGGAAGCGTGTACGGGAAATTAATGATTATAGGCTTAAAATAAATAGAAGGAGAAGGATCCCGTCGGGGCTGCGAGCTGTTTGAAAGAGATACCGCGGCCTCGGCACAAGGGTTAAAAAGGAACATAGGTGGTTTTTAGTCAGTAGAAGTCTGACACTCCCTACCGCTCTGCCCAGAGCGGGAGGAGTCATTTGATGATTTACCACCCCCCAAAAACAAAAAGGGAGGATGATTGTTGAGTCTTGTCTGTACTAGTTATCTAACTTTCAAAACAAAGACTAGAAAAATACATAACAACACATCTGTAATCCTCGAAAAGTTATACAGAGGCGTAGTACTAGTACACCCACATTTCGCCTGTTATGCTTAATTCCATGTAATAGGAGGCGAGCCTATTGCCATCAACCGGGCAAAAATCCAGACTTCGTGGCTGTTACTGAGAAATTTCTGTGGGAAAAACCCAATAACACTTTTGTTAACTTAGGAATCGAATCCAGGATCTTATGCACAGCTGTCACGCGTGCGACCACTAGACCCACGAGGTGACTAGAAAAATAATTAAAACTACTAAATAATTTATAATTACTTACTAAGTCTTGTATGAGGCCAAAAGGCCTCTATCTCAGCACAGTGTTGCGACATTAATAAAAAAAATTAAGCAGCGTTTTTATACGACTTTTAACTTTAACTATCTGCCAGTACAAGTCCCGTCAAAATCGGTCCAGCAGTTTCGGAGATTGAACAAAGAGACATACATTGAACGAAATGTGTTTATGTTACTTATACGTGTACATTTTCGCATACATTCACTAAATATCTGATCTATTATTTTAATGTCAAAAAAAGAAACTTACATTTTATTTATTTGTACCTAAACATTGGACGCATATTAAACGGAAGTTAAACGTGTAAAAGCGCAATCCACTCACCCATCTTTTTCTTTAAAAAAAAAATCCAAATGGCAGGAAGGAAACGAAACAGAAAAAAGAAAGAAAGAATTTACTTTAATGAACAAAAAATAAACAACTTACATCCGTGCCACATCATGACAGATAGAGCGAATTGCACGAGTTGTTAGTGTGTATCCACACTGCTCGTCAGAGCTGCGGGTTATTCGAAAGAGATACCGCGGCCTCGACACAAAGGGCTAATAACATTGATATAATAAAACCCAGATACACACTCCGCGTCTCAAAACCGTCCGCTTAAAATGAGTTCACAATGAACTCATTTCAAATAGTCTCTCGTCGCTCGCGTCTCTGCACGGTCGTACAAAATACTTTTTATATTGCTTTTTATAACTGCATTGTAAAAGGAATCTGCGTAAGGTTGAATTTGCCAAAAAAAAATATGTTTATAGTGACGATAACTACATGTAGTAGTGCGTGTATTGGTGAGTGTTTGGCGACAGCTTCGACTGTTTGTTTTGTTCGAGACTGTGCATCTAGGGTTTTATTATATCAATGGCTAAGAACATGGGTGGTTTTTGGTCAGTAGAAGTCGGACACTCCCTACCGCTCTGCCCAGAGCGGGAGGAGGCATTTGATGATTTTCCACAATCCCCCAAAAAAAAATTGTGATATAACATGTTGTCTTAAAACTTAATTCAATAGAGAGATTTTATCAATGACGTTTTATTCTAAATCGAGTGATGTGGCAAAAGTTATGTTGAAATGTTTGTTAATCTGGACGCACCCTTTTTTGGAGCGTAGGTAGGGCCGCGGTATCTCTTTCAAACAACCCGCAGCCGCTCGGGCCGATCCTCAAGTTAAGCCATGCTTGCCTAGGTTAGTCCGTGGATGAGCGACAAACATATTGATTTACCTCCGTGACTCGGAAAGCACGATAAAATAGATCTTTGACAGTAGTTAAAGTAGGCCAGAAAGTCTGACAACCAGTTTTTTACCCCGTACTAACTGGGGTTAAGGAGGTCATATAGGTAGTCGCTCTATGTAAAATTGGAAGCCGGCTCCTATGCAGTTGGGAAAAGACTGAAGAAGCAGACGTTGTGGATATGCAGTGGACAGTACCGCTATGCTTATATATATATCGGAGAATACGGTATTCTTCATGATGACGATGATAAGACAGGATGGATATCTCAAAATAACAGTCAGTGGTTCATGATAAACGATGAAGTCAACCACATGGAATGCAGTGAGGTCAGTAGGAAACACGACCACGATCAACCGCAGCGCCGTCCGCCCCAGAAGCCCCTGCTGGCCCGGGCTCCTCCAAAATTGACGAGCGCCTCCGTCATCATTCATCTGACAGTTGTCGTTATAAATCGTGCCAGAACTAAACACACCCAAGCAACTACTAAAGAGGTTGAACTACACGACAATAGTTGCTCGACATTCCAGTAGTTCTGATTTTATCCACGTTCAGAGACTGCAATCTCCGACACGGCCAGAACTGACTATCACACGTCCTCGTGTGGTGGTGATATGGTATCTGTACCGACGAGAACACAAACTTAAACTAGACTATCGACTCGGCCTACCTGACCAAGATTAATGCCTCTGTCAATAGAGTCATAAAATCATGAAAGCAAATCTAATTCAAAGGTCCAATCGCATTAATTCAAAACAATCAAAACTCGCGTCGTACTGTGCATAATCAAACAAAGCAATACTTCACTAATTGCACACACTCTTGTAACCCAGCTGCCCCAGGCAGCTTATTCTAGTGACACTGTCACCCTGGCTTAACCAAGCCCAAATTCACATTCCTAGTGACAACCTGTCACCCTGGGTTGACCAAGCCCAAATTCACAGTCCTAGTGACAGCCCGTCACTCGGGGTTGACTGCTAGCCCACATTCATAGTACTAGAGTGACAAACTGTCACCCGGGGTTGACCAAGCCCACATTCACAGTCTAGTGACACGTGCCACCCAGGGCTGACCAAGCCCTTAGCAAAAAGTCACACATACAGTCTAGTGGCACATGCCACCCTGGGCTGACCAAACCCTTAATTCACGGTCTAGTGACACATGCCACCCAGGGGTGACCAAGCCCTTCACACACACAAAGTCTAGCGACACATGCCACCCGGGGCAAACCAGGCCCAAACATTTACAGTCTAGTGACCCATGTCACCCAGGGCAAACCAGGCCCAAACACTTACAGTCAGTGGCATATGTCACCCAGGACTGACCAGGCCCAAAACTCACAGTCTATCTAGTGGCATATGTCACCCTGGGCCAACCAAGCCCTAAAGTCCTCGTGACTTCCTGGTCCGTCCAAGTCGGCCAAACTTATCTAGTCTCTACAAGACCCTGGCCCCCGCCACAACGTCTACCGCCGCTCACCGCCGCTGTTCAGCTTCGAACTGCAGTTACAGATATTACGACAAGACGTGCAGTGCGGCCAAATAGTTACAAGTGTGCATACAATCAAATAAAAGAGATTTCTTTAGTCTTCATTGCTCTCGCTATAATAGGATTAAGCTCAGAGGGAACTCCACTTTGCGGCAGTTTTCGAATGCAGTTATGAGTGTACTTCAAGTACGTTCTATTTCCTGTCAGTGATTTTAAAACATAGCGATCATTTTCAAGTGACTCTACAACTTTGAAAGGACCTTTAAATTTGGGTTCTAATTTGGTTTGGTTTCTCTCTTAATTGACCAAATCACAAACACTGAAATTAACCACTTTGGCCTTATTTTTGTACGAGGTCAACTCTCTACTGACAAAGCAACGACCTTGGTCAGTGATAATAGTGCAAACCAAATAGAGCAACACTGGAACTCAAAGCTTTAATAGTGCAGGCTGCATAGAGACGTAGACAATGGTAACACACACTTCGTAAACGCGTCTATGAAAACTATTACATTCTCTTTCACGTAATTATTCTCAGTCAACTTTCCTGAGTAACATACACCGTGTGCCATAGGACATTCACTTTTGGGATTGGATGCAACTCATCTTGCACCAGACCGGAAGAAGACTTTAAGACTCCACGTCTAATACAATTTTCCACGAACTGACAACACCCGGTCATGTGCTCGAACCAATAACCTTCACATCGAGCTTCTCCAAACTCCCCCCCCAACCAAGATGCACGAGGGCCCCACGAACAAGACTCAGCAAGGACCAACGAAAAGCTCAAGGTATGATAAAAGAACAGAACATTACGAAGTAACACACCTTTACGTAACACATAAGTTTTCACTACTTCCGCTAAAAGCTAACCGTTTTTGAACTTAGAGACGATGTCCTGAATTTCTGAGTCTTGGAACTGTTCAGCGAAATGCCAATTTTCAGATAGAATCGCAAACTCTACACGCCTTTCCTCTGTCTTTTGGATGGAAACTTTAAGAATAGGAGCCTTGTGAAGCTCAGCAAAATGATGTCAATACTTAATGTCGAAATAGAAAGTCTGAAGGAAAGCCCACCAGCATGACAATAGTAAAACAATAACCTTGTAGGATAATGTGGAAAGTGATTCACAACGTTCACGACCGCTAGAGTTACTAATTCGTAGGATTGGTACTTTGACTCCGCCCGCGGTTCACCTGCTGAAATACTCGACAACATGCAATCACCATCACCATTTACCATCGAGAGAGCTTTTGGAAAGGATCACCACAAGCACAACCCTCAGCGCTCGCGTCAGTATGAAGTTCGATTGGAAGCTCTGCGTTGTATATCATGAGGACGGGTTTACTCGTTATAATCGAAATCACGATATCTGACAACTTCGTGCTCAGCTTTCCATTCAAACTTTTTTACTGTTGATGAGAATGAACAATGGAACACGTCTTATTCTTGAGAAATCTGTAAAGATCTGAACTCAGACTCGCTAAAGTAGACTCATCCCCTATGGGGCACCACTTGAGACACTATAATCAAATTCCACACACACCATTCCTCTCCAGAGAGTATTTTGAAGATTTCAAAGAAAAGCCTGCTTTTGTGAACGCCGCAAGAACTTCCTGCAACCGGGTCAGACTTTCCTCTTTATCACGTGACAGAAATAAATTACTGTCGTTCATGAAAAGTGCAGCATACGATGAGAAAGTTCACCAAGTGCTTTAGACACGCACGCTGAAATACGCTCGGAGCGTTACGAGGACCAGACGGCATCGCTAGGTACTCTCACTGCCCGTGAGGGGTGACGAATGCAGCAATAATACTATCTTCACTGACGGGACTCTGATGAAAGCCACTCGCGCAATCAAGACAGGTGTAATAGTAAACGCCTGATAATCGTGCAATCTGATTGCCCATCAACGGCAGAGGGAATAGATCAGACACTATGTTAAGATGTAGTTCACGGTAGTCTTTACACATACACTTGTCTCCGTCCTACTTATCGCCCAATAAAATGAATGAAGTTAGCTCTCAATATCTCACTGACTTTTTCGCTTACACTTGCTGTTCACCTTACCATACGAGCTGGATTCACTAATCGAATGTTTAATTAACCAGTAGTCATTCAAGCTAACGGTAAACCAACGATAAAAGTATTCGAAAACGCGTTCAGAAAGGACGTCAACCGGTATTTGTTTTCGTTTGTAATATCAGAATCAACATTGTAAAACTTAAACTTCCTGTATTTGAGTTTTAATAATAATAATAATTTATTCAAAATCAGACATCAATGATCCATTATGGTTAGTAACAATGAGAACATAGTTTATAAGTTCTCATTGTTACTAACCATAATGGATGGAACATAGTTTATAAGTTCTCATTGTTACTAACCATAATGGATCATTGATGTCTGATTTTGAATAAATTATTATTATTATTAAAACTCAAATAAAGGAAGTAAATCGCAACAATTTACATTTTCATTTCACGAAATTGGTAGGGTTGATTCAGTGAAATGTACCGAATAGCCAAGTGGCCAAATAACGCGTGCGATCATAACGTCGTATTTCATTCAGTCGTCAGGTAGTACGCAAGATAAAATCGTCAAATCGTTATTTATTATCAATCACAACAACGCTAAGAATTTGTTCGGTGTTATAAACGCTCGAATTATTACCAATACCAATTTACTTGCACGGTTGAAAGTGCACGTTTACCCGAGAATTTAGAAGCTACACTGTTCAAGAAGAGAACACTCTGCGCCAGAATCAAACAACATGAGTACGACTCACCGGGTTGCTGTAGCTGTCCAAGGACGCTGCGAACTTCACAGAGCCGCTGTCCACACGTCGCCGTCGGGCTTGTTGCAATACTTACCCAATAATGGATTTGATTGTGTACCGATACCGTTATTTGTTCCGCATGCGTTACATGCGACCACCAGGTCGACGTGATACCTTTCAGCGCCTTGCTTAGGGCAATGATTAGGACTCCGCCTTCCAATGGCTGCTCGGTCAAACATATTATGTCGACAGTTGAGCACCAAGCACGTGAATATGGTTCTATCCCACTTCTGATGTCGGAGAATACGGTATTCTTCATGATGACGATGATAAGACAGGATGGATATCTCAAAATAACAGTCAGTGGGTTATGATAAACGATGAAGTCAACCACATGGAATGCAGTGAGGTCAGTAGGAAACACGACCACGATCAACCGCAGCGCCGTCCGCCCCAGAAGCCCCTGCTGGCCCGGGCTCCTCCAAAATTGACGAGCGCCTCCGTCATCATTCATCTGACAGTTGTCGTTATAAATCGTGCCAGAACTAAACACACCCAAGCAACTACTAAAGAGGTTGAACTACACGACAATAGTTGCTCGACATTCCAGTAGTTCTGATTTTATCCACGTTCAGAGACTGCAATCTCCGACATATATATATGAAGTAAAGTACCTACGTATATTTTGTGAGAATATTACACAAACTTAACACAGTTACATATTTTCAAGATTTATCGCTACCCGTGTGTACACACAGGTTACAAAGGTAAAGGCCGTGGTTCGAACCCGGGAGGTCGTGTTCATCAGTAGCACATGTGACCGCTAGAATATCGAGACAGAACAATAAAAGTGATGTACAGCAAAGCACAAGCTGAGGCGGATTAAGCGGGCGTGGGGCCCGATTATCGAAAGGGATAACGCGGCCTCGGCACAAGGGCGAAGAAGGAACAAGGGTGGTTTTTAGTTAGTAGAAGTCTGACACTCCCTTCCGCTCTGCTCAAGAGCGGGGGGGGATTTGATGATTTTCCACCCAGTAGTATTCCTCCTGGGATAGGTCAGGCGTGGTCCCAGCCCATTTTGGGGGGAAGGTCACATAATAATATGGCATGGCACTGGGTTTACCCTGATCTCGATCAACTTTAAACCTAATGCGATAAAGTTGAAAATCTAACAGACGGTAATAGCTTGATCCCGTCGGGACTGCGGGTTGGTTACAAAGATACCGCGGCCTCGACATAAAGGGTTAAGAAGGAACATGGGTGGTTTTTAGTCAGTAGAAGTCTGACACTCCAATTCGCTCTGCCCAAGAGCAGCCTCCCACTAAATACCCCTTGGTTATTTAATGAATTTCCCCCCAACATAAAAAAAAAATGGTAATAGCTTGATGTGCTGCCGTCTGAACGTTAAACAGACCACAGAGAACTCTCAAGCCCTCTTCAATCCATCAGCATACAAAACACAACGAATCGCCACTTTCAAAGATGCATCAATCAAATCTAATATAATCTGAATGCCGACACGTCCATTCGATCCGCGGCCCATCACACGAGTGTCGCTTCCTTGTAATACGAAAACAATCGTATCCCTTCCGCGCGGCCGACACGACGCATGCGCTATGATTACCATACAATGTGTGCGTGCGTGGACGCATCAATGGTGCGGGATTTGAGGGTGGCCATGTTTTTGGTGATTTTGTTTCATTTTAGGGGTTTTTTGGATAATGTTGTTAGGTTGGTGAAATTATTCTCATGTTTGTGTTTTACGATATTTATTTTAATAAAATTGTATGTAATGAGGATGGGGACGCTCACAAAGAAGATTGCCTCCTAGTATGAGTGGCACAGTGTCACGGAGCGTCATCCAACGTCGGACGAAACTCTACAACGTCGGGAACCAGGCGGTACGCCTGGAAATGGACCTGGACAGGATGGATGGCCAAAGTTAGGCCAAATAAGCCAGGGTTGGTCGTTGAATCGCTGATATTGTCAAAATTGTGGGAAACACCTGAATAAAGGACGCAAATAACCGGGAAGTGTGACAGTAGAACCAAGCAGTGGGTGATACTGTGATGATGATGATGAGGCTAGGATGATTCTGAGAGTTTTGACTTCACGTGCCTTTCTTATAAAATTGGTTATCACAAGGGAGATATTCGTACTTTGTTTTGCAGCCCCATTTAAGTGATGAGAAAAGTTTTACCACAGCTGTAACTGGCAGATTCTTTCAAACGGCTGCTAGATATTTTTTTGCTGCTGTATGATTAAAATCTTGGCTAAGTTATCATCGTAAAAAATAATAACAGAGTGAAGATAAATGAAAAGCCCAAACAAACCATAAGAATCTTGTTAGCCTCAAAGTCAAAATAACTATCTTGTGAAATGAATGGGGAAAAAAACGTTTAAAAGGAAAATGGGAAAAAATATGTAGTACAACCAATCAAGCTAAACAAAACCAGTTAATACGGATCTCTCATTGTAGAGAAAACCTATACAAAACGACGCCATGTTATGCCGAAAATGTATGCTCGATCTGTCACCGTGTGTGTACCAAGTTCTATTGCCTCAATTTCTCATTCAATATATAGGACGCTTTTCTAATTATCTCAACGCTCACTCTAAGGCCGGTGTTTGTGCCACGTGTCACCTCCCTAAGGATTATAATTTATCTTCACAAATTGTGGGTAGGTAGGTGGAGGTCAATTACTTAGAGATGGCACTTTAAGATGAAGTGTCGGTGTTAGACTGGGTCCGTATAAGATATAGCTAGATGTTAACAGGAATTTTGATGACCATTTATATTGATTAATGTGTATGCCACGTTGTATGGCAAAACTCCAAAGCCTTTGGACAAAGTAAGAGGATGATTCTCTGGATATTTTTTGCTATTGGTGTCCTCAAAAACTTAGTAGCCTAAATGTGTAATGTGGGATGTCCTCATCCGCGGGCGGCGGTCCGGGCGCCGGCCACATGATGACTTCCGGCCACCGTAGACGTGGGTCTGTGGACGGTAAGTAATGGGCTAGCTCGCCGTCCGTTCGTCTTATGACGACAACAGCTATGCGATTCGCTAAGCGCAAACATCGTAACAGCCTTGATCGCAGCGGCTGTTACAGCGGTGAACACACGATTCGTATTCTCCTTCATAACTTTTTCAAGGCTGTCGACACTAGCGCTGCACGGCTGTAGACGGCGTGAGATGGAATTACTTATTTGACATTTCTTAATGGAAATCGGTATTAACAGACCGTGTTGACGGCGCGTTCGTGTTCCACGCGCGCCTCAAAGAGATGTCAGCAACATGGACGGGCACGGGCACGGGCCCACGCCCGTCGGGGCTGCGGGATGTTCACAGATACCGAGGGCTCGACATAAAGGGCTAAGAACGAACATGGGTGGTTTTTAGCCAGTAGAAATCTGACACTCCCTTTCGGTCTGCCCAAGAGCGAGGGGGGGGGGGGCATTTGATGATTTTCCACCCACCCAGAAAAAACAAATAGATGTCCTCATTATAACCTTTTGTAAAGACTATCATGTTGAAAGTCAGCTCTTAATTTGTATCTGCCTTCTATACCTAAAAAGAATTGAAATTGAAGTATTAAACGGCACTTTAAAAAAAACACATATTTCCAATTTTTGTCTGTAGGTTTGCTCCGGATAATCTCCATTTTGAAGAAACTTTTACTGGCACATTACTGAGGCTAGGCTACAAAAAAACTTTTTAACAAAAAATAAAACCGACTTCAAAAAATAAACACAAAAAAGTGCAAAATAAACTTTAGAAGAAAAATCAGTTTCTGAAGTCGGTGACTTTTGTTTGTTTCATTTCATTTTTTTTGTTTTTCACTTTTTAGTGGTTCACGTCTTGTTCATGGGTCAATGTGGACAATGTAGTTTTTTTTTGAGTTTTGTTGATTTTTCAAAAACCGCTTGTCCGATTTCGATAATATTATTATTAAATCGGATATTTTCAAATCGGTTAGCAAGTGACGGATTTATGCCCGAAAAAACATAAAAAAAAAATACAAACATCCGAATTGAGAACCTCCTTCTTTTTTTAGAAGTCGGTTAAAAAATAATGAATAAAATTGGGTTCAATGCAAAAAAAATTAAACTTTTGAAATTTGTAACACAAAGGAATACCTATTTTCACGCGAATAAAGGTAGCGGGCAACAGCTATTATACAGTTCTATAATCTGTCCACAAAATCACTTACAACACAGTCACTCTACCATAGACAGCGATGCCCATCGGTCGCTCACCCCGCCCTCTATTTATCCATCTGACTGTTCACCTCACAAACGCATTGCATTGCACATTGCACGGATGCCTCAGATATTTGTTAGCCTGCTTGCTCCTTTTTTGTGTCTGGGCTAAACGTTTCAGTCATTTGTTTCGACCTAGGTGGTCAAGAATGCTAGCAGTTTGCAATATTAGAAGAGCTCGTGAATAAATTTAATAACAGCCAGTCTGGTTGATGTTTATGTTAAACCGTGCTTGCCTAGGTTGGTCCGAGGATGGGTTACCCCCATTAGAGAGTTGAGAGTTACCTCCGTGCCTCGGAAAGAACTGTAAGCCGTTAGTCACGGCTGTCAATTTATTGTAGATTTTTGACAGTCGTTACAAGTAGTCAGTGGCCCGAAATTCTGACAGCCAGTCTTACCAATGTCGCTCACCCCGCCCTCTGTTTATCCATCTGACTGTTCACCTCACAAGCGCATTGCATTGCACATTGCACGGATCCCTCAGATATTTGTTAGCTTATAGCCTGCTTGCTCCTTTTTTGTGTCTGGGTTAAACGTTTCAGTCATTTGTTTCGACCTAGGTGGTTAAAATAGGAATGCTTGCAGTTTGTAATATTTGTATAGAAGAAGAGCTCGTGAATAAATTTAATAACAGCCAGTCTGGTTGATGTTCAGGTTAAGCCGTGCTTGTCTAGGTTGGTCCGTGGATGGGTGACTCCCATTACATTATAGAGTTGCCTCCATACTTCAGAAGGCACGGTAAGCCGTTAGTCACGGCTCTCAATTGTAGATTTTTACAATCTTTACAAGCAGGTATTCAGTGGCCCGAAATTCTGACAGCCAGTCTTACCAATGGGTATCGTATTACCCAGTAATAAGTGGGTTGTGAAGATCAGATAGGCAGTCACTTGTTTTGAGTAGTAGCCACGGAGTCGGAATGTATGCCTGGTTGATGGCAATTGGCTTGTCCCTATTACATGGAATTTAAACATAACTGTCGAAATCTGATTGTTATTGTTAGGTACAACACAGCCTAACTCTTCGGGGATTTTAGGCTTGATGTTATAATATAATAATATTATGTCCCATAATTTAAATAAAAAAATATGACCTGGACCCAATCAATTCAGTATAGGCTTATAAAAAGCCACACACATCTAAGTCAACAAAAATAATCAGGTACCAAATACCAATAGCTGGCGGCAATAGTAAGTGGGTCAACATTTGCAAACGATTCTGGTTTCTTTTAACATGCTAATAAGCTTTACATTTAATTACATAAATAACAGATGTTGAACACACAAGACAAGCTAATAAAACTGTATTTAATAACAAATAATTAAGTAATGAAAGCAACAGTTTTTGTATCGAAACTTTTTCTGCACACTTCCTAGAATTAAATTAATAACACAAATATACAGTCGTATAATTAACACGAGAAGACAAAAACTTTCAGTTCCAAACATAATTAGCATACACTATTACATAAAAACAAGCAAAAATACACGACCATAAATAAAATGTCAAAATAAAAGTTTCGAATTTCAATTTGCTAATAAATTGTGTTTTATTTTCTCTAAGTTTTATGTGAACATCAAAGTCACCGGCGAAATGCTAGACAGATAACAATAATGTTATATTTAATTAATTGCCAGACGAAAGGCTAACTTAAGACATGCTTAGCTTACGCTATGCCAATGTCGTATTATATTCTACCTTGTAAATGGTTCTTCCTGGTATGACAATGTATGGGAACATGCTGTAGTTTATTATTCGAATAACGTAAAATGTATATTGTGTAAGACAAGGATAGTTGCATACTTGCATTACTATTGTGGATATCGACTTTATAATTTCTTCTGTGAAATGCTCTATTAATATTTACATCACATGGCATATTATGTTTGTTATCCTTTCAGCTTATCGATAATATTTTAATGTGTAGATAAAATTAGATGTTACACAGCTTAATTTTAACTGCTTTGCAATACTACATTAGTAGGGAGTCGTTCCTGTATAAAATTCGTATTCAGCTACATCCAGTTAGACTTTAATTTGACCATAGAATATTTAGTCAGACGATGCTGATGACATAGCATAACCTAAATATAAACAACCAAAAATAAATCTCAATTTAGCCGAACTTCCTAATAAAATGGATGTTGGCAATAATTTTTGCGACCAACTTTCTATGAGTGGTTCCGCTGTCCAAATTAATTAATTTTATTTATCTGACTAGTGTAATCAGGCGAGTTTTGTTATAATTAATAGCATCATCATTAACAAATGGTTAATTTCTACCTACTACATGTTATAATACAAGTTTGGTAGTGCCTGGGGCGTTAAAGATTTTGCTGTGTCGAATATATTATTATATTCTGCTCATTCATTAATGTTTAGGATTAATTCAAGTCTAGAATCATGAAGTGATTTTAAAAATACTACGGTTTATTTACTAGAATCATAGTGTTTTGGATATTTTTGTGGCGCTTCCTTTAAGGTCGCTAGCGTTTATCGTCACCTTAAGTTGAATGAACAAACGGAACCCAATATATGGATCAAAGGCGAGATGCTTACGTTTTGTTCTTTTTCTTTATACTTAGAAAAGCACCAACATACGAAACTTCAGGCGACGATGTCTTAAGGCGGCAGTTACCTCATCTCATCCGGCACAAAATTGTCACAAGATTTGTACTTAAATAAATGGACAAATGATTGACATGAACAGATCATTTTTGACATGTTACACCACAAACATTACTTTCTACGTCAATGACAGACTGCTCTAACATTACTAATTAATTCTAACTAGCTTATAATTTGTCGCAATTTGTTATGTTAATTTGCACACTAAAAATATCAAGTTACAATTGGCTGGTTTCTATGGGTCTGTAAGAAATATTGTGTGATACTTTCTAGAGATTATAGTAGCGGCAATAAAATAAGTCATCATCATCATCAGCCTATAATGTTCCCACTCTCTCTAGGAGAGCCTATAATCCATAATTTAACGCGTGCCCACTGCGGATTGGTAAATGTCACATGTCTTCGAATTTTTTGGTTCTAAGACATGCCGGTTTCCTCACGATGTTTTCCTTCACCGTTTTGAGAGCAGTGGTGATAAAATAAATTACACAAAGTAATGCGCCTGCCTGGGTTTGAACCCACGACTTAGTATACGTAAGTCGAGACCGCAACCACTGGGCCACCACACCTCGCAAAAAAGTTAGTTAACATCAGTTGCCAAAACTAGTTTTTCCAATACTATATAAATAATAAGACTTTTACAAATTACGTTGTATGCCAAGTAGGTATTGTTTGTACTCTTCACTAGGTTATCATACATTTTGCGATTCGTTAGCTAGTCAATTAATAACTTACGTATTCAAATTAATTGTTGTCTGATATATGATGTTAATAATTTATTATTTCCGCGAAACTAGAAAGGACTGAGATATGTAAATCAGTTAGGTACCGCAGATATAGCGGGGCGAAGTTTTTTATACTCATACAGCTGTTCTGTTTGTTAAGGGCAAGTTTTACATTAATTTAACTTTGATATGCAGACAACATAATTTAATCTACTTATACTAAAATCTAGAAATTACTGGTGAACGTGGTTTAAGCACTAAGATTTACAAATGACAGCAAGGACCATTTTCTTAATTAAGGTGCTTTTCGAGATAGGTATGGAGGAATCTTGGTATCTAATTGTTGATGGTCAGCGGATCACAGACTTTGGTAAGCGCGACTTAACCTAAATATGACACGAGCGGCGGATTTGATTTGTAGTCCCAGTGAAGCAATTAACTGTCTCTTAATCACGCACCGAAATCAATTGGAAAATAATAGTAGAGGAGTTCTTAAACATTTTTTCTTTCTTTTCATTCTAGTTAATAAACGTGGCTACCTACTGGGCCCAAACTGTATAATATGGAAATAGAATCGCCACGAAAAGAAGAAGAAGTGGAGGAGTAGGAAAAACATAATTTCCATTGCCTTCCACAAATCCACATCAGCAGAAGACAGAGCAGAACAAGGCCAATGAGCACAAAGGGACGTATACAACTGGGATAAATCCAGTTGTCTAGCACCACGGATAAATATACCATTAATAATTATGTATGTTAGTCTGTAAGGTAAATGTTATGTTAGCTAAGAAAACAATATCATTCCCCTTAACAACTATGCAAATCACATCGAAGACAACCTATTATTTCACAGTAATATTATTTTGATTAACTCGCCTTACGATTTGTCTCTATCAATTTCTAATTAAAGGTTAATGCTCATAATTAAATGTCTTGTTTGACAAGATGGAGGTTCAGAGGAATCATTAATTCAGACTTGACTGGAAGGAAAGTGGATGGTAAGTATGTTTTTTGTATAATTGGACTTTGGTTGCGTTTTATTTGACTGAGATACTTATTTGAACTGAAACGTTTTCTGGTAATCGGTTAGTCGTGGTATGGACAGCAGTGATAGTTTACTGATGTGATCATCGGAGTGCCAAGTCATAGATCTCGAGTTTGAGCCCAAGATACGGAAGTTTGAGCCTAAGATACGGAAGTTTGAGCCCAAGATACGGACCTCTATTTATTTGTGTGCCAAGCAGTACCGTAATACAAATAATTGCTTGCTTCGGTCAAGGAAAACATAGCGAGGTTACCATCATGCCTGCGAGATATTTAGACTGTAATATAACTGGCGAAATGTGTGCGTGCTGTGTGTACACCTCTGCCTGCCCTTCCGGAGATTACAGGCGTGATATTTTTTTTTTTTATAAAACGTTGCCCCACACTAGGAATTTCTCCTGTATCGTGGGTGCGTTCACAAACATTTAAACTCACATACTCAAATACCCAGACCCAGAACAACTATCTGTAAGTCTTACAAATATTTATTTGTTCCGTGCGGGGATCGAACCCGCGACACGCAGCGCAGCAGTCCATTGCTTGAGCCACTGCGCCAACCGTGTCGTCAAATTAGTTACCTTATGCTCATTAATTAATCGTAAACTATAATTGTGTATTGGCTATAAAACATGTATTACAAGCCGCACTCAATATGTCAAGGTTTTCATAGGATGATGTACTTTCTAATAGTTACGGCAATCGTATGCACGTGGGTTTGCAACCAAACCATTGGCTTTATTTATGGGGGCTTTACTTTATTAGGTATGTTTTAGTAGTATTTGAGTTTATTGCTAACAAAATCGGGCCACAAAGATGTCACAAACACAATTGCACGAGTATTTTGGCCATTTTCTTATTAGAAAAAAAAAATCTTCATAATATTTAGAGACCCTTGGCCTTGACCCTTTTGGAGGGTGGGAAATCATCAAATGAATCCTCCCGCTATGGGCGGAGTGGTAGGGAGTGTCAGACTTGTATTGACTAAAAACCACCCATGTTCCTTCTTAACCCTTTGTGTAAAGACCGCGGTATGTCTTTCGAACAACCCGTAGCCCCGACGGTATATTAAGATAGCTTTAAGGCTTAGAGGGACTTCAAAGCGGACGATTTTGCTGCTGGATTTTTAAAAGATTCATTTTTCTATATATTATCCTTTCAAGACCGTAGCTCAAAGTTCTATACAATGTAAATATTGCAAAATGTTCTCAATGTCGTCTCATTAAAGTTTGTCAAATAGCTGGGCTCCTCTCAATTAGGGATATGAATCGGCAGTAGTACCTATGCCATGCAGAACCTTATGAGGGCTAATCAATGTCATCAAATTTTAGGTTCTAGACTACGGGATCGGACAAAAAAAAACTAATTAGTCCGTCAGATAGATTTCCAAAAATTATTGGATACGTATTTTTTCTTTTTTCACGTAAACTTAAAATGAAGACGATACAGTGCTTCGAAAACTCGTGTGACGTCATATGATAGTACATTTTGACGACACAAGTGACGTTTCAAGCCCCACTCCAAGATCTTTGACGCGTTTTATCTTCGTAATTTTTTATTGATTTGATACAACAAAAAACACGTATTCAATATTTTTCGATAATCTAACTTACGGACTAAACAGAATCATATTATTTTGACCCAGTTCGATCCCCTATTGTCTGTATCTACATGTTTTTGTACGTCATTGCAAAATTGTAAGTAGACTTAATTTAGATTGTCGTCGACAAACTTAAGCAGTGTTTATGAGGCTACTTTACTTAGACTATAACCCAAGAAAGTAACCGCCTGGATTCGAACCAAAGACCTATACAATTCATAAGACACGGTGATTTTGTCTGGCCCACATTGTGTAGTAATTAGTATAATATCATTAGCCAGCATGTAAACCTTTTCAATCCTTATATCTATTGACAAAAAAACATAATTTTCCCCAACAAGTATTCATATCGGCGCCTGAAGTTCCTCATATTTGTCTATTAAGGAAAAATATACAAGCAAGCACTTCTGAACATCCAATTAACAGATCCTTCGCTCTTTGTAAGAAATAAATAACTTTGCTAAAAGTAAAAAGATAAAACCAAAAGGAAAAATATAAGGTAGGTTCTTACCTACTTTGTGTAAGAAAGTTAAGACATGAAATGCTTCATCTGAATAATATCAGTCATCTAATTATGAAGGTTTTATTTGAAGGGAGTTTTGTTTTCGTTCGGATTTTTCCCACCTTTGGCAAAATATAAAAGTAGTTACGTGGTTCATTAATGTTTCATCATAACCTTTCATATTATATATTTTTAGCCTTTGATATATTTTCAGGTTTTCATAGAATTTATATCACAAACAACTTTTTCAAATCTAACCTGTCCGAGTTGGGGTGACCCAAGTACCGAGCTCGCTTCGCTCGCTCTTGAATCTTAAGTTTTGTTTTTGCTAATTTAATATTTCCACTGTCCCCATTTAATGAGTTCATTTTTTAGGAAATAGTGTAATAGATCAACATATAAAACATTTTCATTTCAAAGGTTTTTTACGAGATGACATGAATATAAAATGGGTAAGTAACATTTGATTATTGTTTGTCGAATAGTAATATTGAATAATAATTTTCAATAAAAAAATTATGCCTAACCAATAAGAAGTAGCGATCAACAAAATAGCTCCCTAAGAAATAAAAGTTAGTAAATTAATTTTCTTTAACTACATTGACAGGACATGTTTCTGTATTTAATGCATCGCGTTAAATGTTCCTAAGAAAACTCTACTATAAAATTGAATTTTAGACTAGATGATGACAAAAGTATTTGTATAAACTAAGTAAGGTTTCGATAAACATTTTTACCAATAACTAGGCTTAAGACTTAAGTATTTCCAAACACATTGAACCGACAGACAAAATGAATCTTCAAACAAATTCTATAGTCCTTTGTTCAGCATCAAACCAGTAATTAAGTTATCGTTACAATTCCCAGTAACTGTCGTCTGCGAGAACAATCTTCCATAAAGCCAATTTCATTGCGCTATTAGAGCATGAACTTAGGAGCGGCAGGGTTCTAGGAAAGACTTTGCAGAATTAATGGCTTTGTTGTGTGGTGAATTGCAATCTCGTTCATCGTTTGCTTTGTCAAATACATTCATTTGGTGAACTTGATTAAGTTAGCCTTTGTTGGTTCACGGCTTTACACCAAGTTATACATTCTCAATATTAGCTGATGCCCGCGGCTTTGCCTACGTTAAATTATACAAAAATCTTCCTCGAAAACCACTCTATCCATTGGTGGAAACAGCATGAAAATTGGTGCAGTAGTTTTTGAGTATCGCGAGCATACAGAGAGACAGACGGGGCGGAGGACTTTGTTTTATAGTAGGTACGAGCTTCTCGTGCAATGAGAGTTCAGTTTAATTTGGTTTCTTATAGGACCGACGTTTCGTATGAACCACTACAAACTCACATGTCATATCAGTCCCAAAGAGTCACCAAAAAAAAATAATTAAAAAGAAAACACGCGCACTTACCAAGCGTTCAGGAATGGACAAGTCCGCACTCACATAAGGCTCAGTGCAAACGAGCCACTTTTCACAGCAACCGGGGACTGGCGATAAGCAGTTCACATATTTTTTAAAACGTTTTGTATGGAATCGCCGCACACGTGATTAGTGTCGACTCGAGACTCAGTGTGCGCTACAGGCCACCGCTGATCCTGAAGGGGCACGACGCCTACTGGGGCTACAGGTTATTCGAGAGCTTCTGCGGCCCCCGCACACAAAGGGCATTGAAGTCAGTAGAAGCCTGACACTCCCTTCCGTCCAGAGTGGAAGCAGTCATTAGAAGATTTCCCAACCACCGAAAAAAAGCCACCGGTGACGGCCACTCGTTACTCTTAAAAAACGCCGACACTCATCACTCAAGCGCCGCCGCTGCACCCTCCTTACCACCAACCAACTCGTGGCTGCCACCGACTTCTCTTAGCAGCCTTATCTTATTGTCAGGCCTACGTTGTCCCTCCATATCTAAATACTAATGCTGTTACATGGAAATATTGTTAAAACAAATCATTTTAAAAGAGTAACCATGGAGTTTCTTCTCCATAGGATTCGATCAACCCGAACCATGCACCTTTTTGTCGACGTTTTACAAGTGCCCATGTAGACCTATGTGAAATAAAATATTTTGATTTTATTTTATTGATTTTAGCCACTAACCACCTTGGTTTCCGCAGCACCAAAGGACGTGGCACGCGACAGCCACCGGTGGCCATGCTCGGTGGTTCGTTTGCATGGAGCCTTTACCATGCAAAACATAAAGAGAACTTTTACTAGATGAGTCATATCTCACAGACCGCGAGGACTGAAGGCCATGCCTTTTTATTTTCCTCCGTAATTAGATACAATGAGTCCCTGTTTGACATGCAATATTGGACACAGATGCGTAGCATTTAAACCAACTTATTCAAGGACTTCACTCTGTTGATTTAAAGGCGTGTTTGTTTGGCAAAAATGGAAGAAAAAATGTTCTTCGTCAAAGTATGGAGAACAGAATGTGCTTTTTTGTGGTACTTAGATATTTTTTTTTAGATCTGTGGTAGGTATTTAATTTGTGATTTTTGGTTTTTTACTGACTGCTCAAAAATCTCCTCGTTGACCTAGTGGTCGCATGAGCGACATGTGCATGAGGTCCTGGGCTCAATTTCCGTGTCGGGCAATGTGTTATTGGGTTTTTCAATCAGGAATTTCTCAGTAGCAGTCTCGAACACCGAATTTGTGCCGTGTTGATGGCAATAAGCGCGCACCCTTTTACATGGAACTTAAACATTTATCAAAATCATCTTCAAATCTGGATGTAGGTACTATTAGGTACTACCTCAGCCTAACCTTTCGGGGATTACAGGCGTGATATAAAATAATAAACTGGAACCTCATTCGTTTCTTGAGACGTACATTTTTAACCGACTTCTAAAAAAAGAAGGAGGTTCTCAATTCGGATGTTTATTTGTTTTTTTATGTTTGTTCGGGCATAACTCCGTCACTTGCTAACCGATTTGAAAAATTCTTTTTTTGTTGGAAAGAGAATACTTCCCAAATGGTCCCATAATTTTTTTATCGAAATCGGACAAGCGGTTTTTGAAAAATCAACAAAACTCAAACAAAAGACTACATTGTCCACATTATGACTCATGAACATGTGAACTTACGTGTGAACCTCTAAAAAGTGAAAAATAAAAACTTTTTAACAAAAAAATAAAACAGACTTCAAAAAAAAAACACAAAAAGTGAAAAATAAACTTTAGAAGAAAAATCAGTTTCTGAAGTCGGTGGCAAAAATGAAATCAAACAAACAAAAGTCACCGACTTCAGAAACAGATTTTTCTTCTAAAGTTTATTTTTCACTTTTTGGTGATTTTTTTTAAAGTCGGTTTTATTTTTTGTTAAAAAGTTTTTATTAATTAAACAATAGTCCCACTCAACAAGTTTCCTTAGTCCTTCACCCTACAGCTATCAAATGTCAAGACAAGGGCGTCAGTATAAAAAGTAACACTAAACAGCCTTATTCTGTATCTTTCAATTACAGCCACACACTTTTCTAACCTTTAAATAAAACCAAAAATAAATATTTTTTATTTTATTTAGCCTATACCTGAGAGCAGCGGTGGCCCAGTGGTGTCGGCTCCGACTTACGAACAGTAGGTCGTGGGTTCGAACCCAGGCAGGCGCATTACTTTGTGTAATTTATTTCATTACCGCTGCTCTCAAAACGGTGAAGGAAAACATCGTGAGGAAACCGGCATGTCTTAGAACCAAAAAATTCGAAGACATGTGGCATCTGCCAATCCGCACTGGGCCCGCGTGGTGGATTATATAGCCCATCTCTATCCTAGAGAGGAGGCCTGAGTCCCTGCAGTGGGAACATTAAAGGCTGATGATGAGCCTATACCTACTGTCCCACTGATGGGCAAAGGCCTCCCCCATAGCCACTCCGTGCTATTTTCTCCGGTCAATGTCTCACAAAAGCCTCTTAGCCATCCCGTTCCTTCTTAGACCTTTGTGTCGAGGTATCTCTTTCGAACAACCGCAGCCCCGATGGCTTCTGGCACTCCTTGCGAGATGAGTTTGGCCCATTGGTCCTGATGTATTCTGCAGACATGGCACACCCAATAAAAGATCGTGATTTTATATAAGTTAGCAGCTTTTGTTTTAAAATAATTTTTGTTAGTTATAGTGTTACTGTTAATTTTACAGGGTGACGTTATCGCTCAGCGATAAAGCCCTTTAAATAAAGAAAAAAAAAAAAAAAAAATGACGTCAACTGTCTTTCAATTGCATTCACACATCATCCGTCCTTTTCTATCTTTCAAAACCACAAAGAGATAGAAACAGTCTGTAATAAAATAGTGACTGGTTCAGACAGAATAGGGAAGTTATTCGGAACTGTTTTTTTTTTATTTGCAGCAACAGTGGCTAGTGTAACATGTAATATAAATCCTTAATGAGAAACGTTTTTAATTCAATAGCTGAAAGCGATTACTAAAAGTGCGTACGTAATACTGAAAAGGTGAGAAAAAACGTCGTGATTGGCCCACACCGAATCCAATAAAAAGTCTTATGAAAATCCGACCACTTATAATAGTATCAAATTCCTTTAATTTTTGAAGTGAAAACTTCTTTAGCGGCGCTGAGCACTTTTTTTGTATGGGTAAAAACTTTCAAACTCGCGTCAGGGTCACGTGATGCTGATCGAAAAATCGTAAGATTTTTTATTTGATATTAATAAAGGTAGCTTAATATGTCTTCCTAGAATGTTTCATTTCAATTTGACGTCCTCTACAGGTGGCTTTATGTGATTTCTCCACTTTGACCCCCATGATGGAAAGGCGTGACTAATACATAACTCGCGACTTCGTGTGCATAGATTGTAGTATCTCAGCTAATATGCATGATTTAAATAATATAATTTATAAGCTATAGCTAGCAACCATGGATAAATACATACATATAATAATATCTTCTTATCAGTAAAAAAAGATCGGTTAATTTTGAACAAAAAAGCACAAAAAGTACAAGACTAGAGAAACTGAATTTCGCTACAAATGTAGTAAGCACAAGGTTTTTTTCCTAAATCGCTACCACTCATGCCTTGTCCCATCCCACCGCGTGGTATGAGTCAACTTGACTTTACTTTCGCGCACGCGCCGCCATGTCAATTTCCTGCTGAAATTTGATAGCCCGTGTTTTAACTTCCGCCCATTGGCTGTGCCAATATGTTTTATAAAAGGGAGAGTGAAAATATTAAAGGTTAATGTTATAAAATATATAGACATTGATTGCTATTTATTTAGCAGCATTGCTGTTTTTGCTCTTTCAGAAGGTTAATAATAGCAGCCGCTCGGGTCGACCTTCAGGTTAAGCAGTACTTGCCTAGGTTGAGCCGTGGATGGGTGACCATTCATTACATACCGAGTTTCCTCCGTGCCTCGGAAAGCAGGAAAGTACGTTAAACCGTTGGTCCTGGCTGCCATATTATCTCTATATGATCTTTGGCAGTCGTTACAGGTAGTAAGTGGCCCTTTGATGAGACTTGCAGTCTCACCTTGCGGGCTCAGATAGGCAATCGCTTCTTGTGAAGTATTGGTATTCAGCTGCACCCGGTTAGTCTGGAAGCCGTCCCGAACATATGCGAATATGTGTTAAATAAGTGTGTTTAGTTATAAGTAAAAGTATCGTGTGATTGATGTTAAACTACCAACAAGATGTTACATGTAAGTAGGTACAGTCGAACAAGCTAATAAATATACAGGGTAGAGATCTTCATAATTCTATAAAACTGAAAATATTGATTGTAATTTTGTTCTATCAAGTGTTTCGGGTTAAGCCAATGATGTCAAACGCCATATTGTTTGACATCAGTCTCTAACTGTATCTGTATAAGCTTAAAAGTAAATACAAGTTAGCTGGCTGTATACTTATTAGCTTGTTTGACTGTACCTAAATAAAAAAAATGTTAAGGGAGCTACATCTGTCAACAAACTGTTTTACAGTTTGGCAGAAGTATTAAGCTATGTAACACATTTTAAGTAACTATGAATAAACGATTTTTCATTTTTTTTCATTTTATTTTTTTTTCACATAATTGGCAAAAACTAGGATGATTGCTTCAATACCATTTTTGTGATGGTTTGTCGTGACTTACAAATGGAATATTGGTATTTTATAAAATGACTTTAAAGAAATTGTTCACGGATTTTTTTGTTGTTGTGTGTTTGCTAGACGCCTTACCACTACAATATGGATGAAATTGGCAAACGGATACATTTTTTTTTATGTCTGGAAAAGACGTCCCCCATGGTGTCACCTACACGCAAGCAAAACCGTGAGCTAAAACCTAGTTTAACATAAAGGCAACCCAGTTGTCCATCAGTTTTCATAATCATGAAAGACTTAAAAATAACAATTCCACTAACGTTAATACTATACAATATTTTCCCCATCAAATGCTTAACAAGAGAATAAGGAAAACTGAAAAGAAAAATACTTTTTTGGGACACGCTTAGAATTAAAAATATTATTACGTCAAACCAATTTTCAACACAGAAATGAGGAAGGGCGAAAGAAAAAATAAAAAGCCAAAATAAAAGAAATATGTTGTAACAAAAGATACGAAGTAACAAATAATGCTACTGACATTACCAACCTATGAACACACAACCACACCATCAAGACCTCTCATTTCCTTTAAGCCCTTTACATTTCGTACAGGAATTAATCGCAAGTAGAAACTTCATAGTTCTAACAAAACTGGGCGAAAACTTCACGCATCAGAATACTTCGTAATTGTTTATGGCGTGTCACGGAACGATTGCTTCGGAGTTTGAATTTGAGTTTGGAAGGTTATTTGAAAATAATGTGCGTGACGTAACAAGAAAAAGAAATTGGTAATGGCTACCGTAGAGGAAATGATAGAGAAGACATAATAATTACTATAATTTTGATTGAATGCATTAAGTATGGGTTGCGTATGGTTGCGTATGTAGATTTTTATTTTTTTAACTTCTGTGTCTACTTGTGAGCGACGTTGTGGGTAACGTAGGTATATACAAATTACTGTTTGGATAATTAAGCTAGTTTTAAGTTTTTGTGTACTGTTACTTTCTATAAAACTAGTGACCTGCCCCGGCTTTGCACGGGTGGAAAAAAGATATTAAAACCTTCCTCGTGAATCACTCTATCTATCAAAAAACCGGCATCAACATCCGTTGCGTATTTTTAAAGATCTAAGCATACATAGGGACAGACAGCGGGAAGCGACTTTGTTTTATTCTATGTAGTGATGATAAAAATTAGTCGGTACCTATAATAATGGTATACCTGTAATATGGTGGCTTATATAGCCACCATATTACAGGTTCATCATGTTAGTTTATTTTCTTCACACTTTCATGCTTCTTTTCTCACCTCCTAGATTGTGAAATATGCTTTTTATAACAACCTGGGGCTAAAATTTGGTACATATTTCAACTAGTTAACAGCTGGGCTAGGCTAGGCCATCATCTCTTGAGTAGCGTGTTCTGGTATACTATAAATCTGCCACCGAATTCAAAAGCGCTCAGTCCGAGATTTCGGTTCGAAAAGTTTATGTTTATCTTTTTAGGGACTAACTAGGAACCCTTATAGTTTCGGCATGTCTGTCTGTTCGTCCGTCCGTCTGTCCGTCCTCGCTTAATCTCTGTGACCGTTAGCACTAGAAAGCTGGAATTTGGTACCAATATGTGTATCAATCACGCCGACAAATTGTTAAAATAAAAATTGGAAAAAAAAAATTATTAGTGTAGCCCTCCTTTAGGTAAAGTGGGAAGTGATTTTTTTTTTTTAATTTCAACCCTAACGTGTGATATATTGTTGGAAAGGTATTTAAAAATGAATAAGGGTTTACTAAAATAATTTTTTAATAATGTCAATAATTTCGGAAATAATCACTCCAAAATTAAAAAACAATGTGCCCCCCCCTCTAACTTTTGAACCATAAGTTTAGAAAACATGAAAAAAAATCTGAAAGTAGAACTTCATAAGGACTTTCTAGGAAAATCATTTTGAAAAAAAAAAAAAACCACCTTTAAACAACTCATAAGTGGGAACACTTATTGTGACGGACGGGAAACTATGGAACCCTAGACATAAGATACTTTTTATCCCCAGATAACGTGAAGGAAGTAGTATACAAAAGGTAGTTTTCAATTCAAGCAGATTTTTTCAATTTTCACTTTGCCGGAATGTGTAGTTCGAAAATAGGTAGGAATGTGAAAAAGTGTACAAGATAAAAGTTGTACATAATTTTATAAGCTTTCATTGCGTAGAAGACTTCTTATCTCCATGACACACCGTTTAAAAGATATTAGCGAAAAACTGAAAAATGGGAACTTTAACCCCCTCCCCCCACTCCGCCTCACCCACTAGATGTCAGGACTTTTAGTATGTTAACTCTCTAAGCACCCTGAACAATTTTCTGCTTGCTCACGCACTCTACAATCTCTTTGTTGGATGGACTATTAAGCTACATCTGGTTAAACTGAAAGCCGACTCCAACATAGTTGGAAAATTATCATTGATAATAATTAGCTCATCGATCGAAATAAACGTTTTTTTTTATGATTGAGGGCAATCATAACAAAAACGTTTATTAGGGATTACATAGGGACCTCCTTTTAAGTAAAAGATATACCTGTGCTAGGAGAGTGAAATAGTAGAGATTGCTATATAATTGTGCCTGTGTTTTGCAACTACTATACTAATACCGTGTCTTCCCAAACATCTTCAGCTGAACACAAACACAATGTCCAGCACAAAATGGCCTCCATACATCACAGCTAATCAGTTCAAAGCTAAGAGTGAAGTGTTGACTGACACATGCATCCCGGAACACTTCGTTGTCAGCGTGTTACGTATCGGAAACGGATGTGTATATTATGAGTGCGTGGATATTAGTTACTGGTGTATGTATGTTAGGGCTTTTCTGGAAATTCTGTCTATGAATGTCGAGTAAAGTTAGGTACTTTTTTATTTGAAATTCGCAGCATACTTAGCCAGGAATCGAACTTTAATTAAATGAGGCAAACAAAAGTGTCTCTTGAATCAAAATATAGGTAAGCGTAAAATCACTGCTGAAATCTAAGAACTAAAGAGGTTTATTGACATCAATCGGGCACAAATCAAAATCCTTTCGCTGAAACTGAGAAGACCACCATGGTAAGACTTGATAACTTGTGTGCGCTGGTCATTAAACAGCTTTGCTTACTTTCCTTCAGTGTTGATATTTTAGTAACATTTTATATCATCCATCTATGCGCCAACCCAGGTAAACGCGGCTTAATATGAAGATCAACCCGAGCTACTGTTATTAATTAATTTGTTCAACGCCGTTTAAAAAAAGAAACATTAGAATCGACCACCGAAAATGACTCTTTTAAAATCAGATGCAGGATTGAGGATCCATCATCACTATGAATATCACTATCACTATCATCACTACATAGTATAAACCAAAGTCGCTTCCCGCTGTCTGTCCCTATGTATGCTTAGATCTTTAAAACTACGCAACGGATTTTGATGCGAGTTTTTTTAATAGATAGAGTGATTCAAGAGGAAGGTTTATATGTAGCACATTTCACCCGTGCGAAGCGGGGGCGAGTCGCTAATTGTTCTATAAACGACAAAACGAATTTTCAACCATTTTGTCATACACACTAAATATATTTTTCAGCTTCACAGACATGAAACTCCCATCTAAATAAAGAGATCCAACATACGCTACAATACTTAACTCATCATAACTGTAACTCACTTTACCTGTACTTTCAGTTTAGACGTGGAAACCGTATCTCAAACTTCCTCATTCATTTGAATAGCTTACTTTAGTATATTCCGACTTCAAGTACGGACTTACAGACTTCCAGTTAAGGTTTCCACTAAAGAGTAAAGTGGTAGAACGTGGTAGTACGTGACGGCTTTAACGACACTTGTATATGCGGCAGGAGTAAGAACTATGTACGTCATACTTTGGTGAGTGGTACAAGGGATAAGCGGTAGCGAAGTTTGAGTTTTTTTGTTTACTCTGTAGTTGGGTGAAAATTATTTTGTTTTATAAACTGCTTTAGAAATAAATAATGATATTACTCAAAGTTGTATTTATTTCTTTAGTGAGAGTAAATTGGCCCAAAACTTTTAAACAATTAATCATCTTTCGATGATTCAAAAATTTAAGGCCTTCAAACCTTATCACACTAGAGGAAAACTAAGTTTTATCAACACTAAGGGGGACAAATGAATACTAAGATTCCCACAGCGAACTTTCACTTAGGTATTTGTATAGACATTGCTTAGTACACACGAAAAATGCTATTAAACTTATAACTTACGTTATAACGTTTCTTATTCAGATTCCCTCAACAACTGTTTACAAACAGCTACTTTAAACTCATTTCAAAGTTAATTCCAACAGTGTAAACTAGCTGAAAAATTTGCTAACATTCCTCCCGAACAAACAAGAATTTCTATTGTAGCTTGTCACTTTAAGGGGTTTGCGACACCCACGCAGTACTAATGTAACTGAGCGGATGACAGAACGCCTTTTTGCGTGGCAATCAACTTGAATAAGGCACAAAAGAGACGCTGAGACGTATTCAGATTATGCTTTTTACTATGGTGTAAGTCATAGGTGACAAGCGATTTTAAACGCTAGTTCTCGAAGTTTAAACTTTTCCAACTGAAAATTTTTCTTTCACAAGTCTAGTTTGCATTTAAAAGGGCGCCAATGAATTGCCACATCTTTATAACGTGTGACTACGGCTTTTCTTTTTGTTCTATCCTGAAAATCTTGTTTCATACTTTTTCAGCGTCGTTTTTTTTGTCGTTGTCGGGTTTTATTTTTTTACTTTTTTTACTAATGGCTTGCGTTATTGTTGAGAGTTTCTGTCAGGTGAGTGAAGGGCAACCTGGACTGGAAAGGCGAAATATTCATACTAAAATAATTACTAAAACTATGTGAAGTCTAAAGTGATTGCAAACTTAATACTTTTCATTCTCAAGTAGCTTAGAGAATTGAAGCTAATTGTAAATAGTGTATGTACTCTCTAAACTCTTCATTTGATAAACTTGTGACTTTTTTTGCATAAATTAGACATTTACTGCAGGCCTCTTCACCAAACTACATTTTGGTAACTGAAACGGGATAACAAACTGCATAATATTCCCATTATCATCACCCACAGCTAAATGTTTGGTTTTTGCAGTACTATAATGATCAAGAAGCTGTCTAGTTGAATAATAAATATTTTATGACTGTCCCAATGCTGGACAAAGACCTTTTGTTATACAGAAAGGCAGTAATTAGTATTAATGAGAAGTATTGATGAGCACACTTGCTCTTGAGCAAAATTTTGACTTATATTAATTACTAGCTGATGTCCGCGATTTTGCCCGCGTGGATGTCGGTTAGTGATATATTACCTTCCTCGAGGACCATTCTATCCAAGGTGAAAACAGCATGAAAATCCGTTCAGATGTTTTGAGTTTATCGCGAGTACACAGACAGATAATATGTAGTGATAACTTGTGCCTTCCTCACTATGTTTTCCTTTACCGATGTCTGTGATGTCCTAGATAAACTTAGAAAGGAATCAAATGAATTGAAAAAGTTGCATTGATAATTAGTTACCTGAATTTAAAACCACAACCTCGTGCATGAGAAGGTCTTTGCCTGTGAAACCCTCTCATTACGAATCACGGCTAGTGTACTTTTGGAATATTTTTCACTCTCTGTGCAAGATCAGATTTCGAAGCGAAATATGTAAGGATCAATTTTATTGGCGTTCTTTAGTTTCTGTCTACCTCTAAAGAAAAAAAGCATAAGTTTAATAAACTCGACGCAAAATACGTATACGTCCGGTATTTGCCAACTAAGTAGAATGGAATTTTATTTAGATTTTTCTGAATTCTATTACTTCAAAAACACAATCGTTTCTTGATTTGTTATGCGTGTCAAAAGAGTAAAGTGTGTCGTTAAAACAATTGAAGGCTAGCTAGAAGTAATGGCTTAACGAGTCGCGTAATGTTCAGACTTCAATTCATTGTGCACTTGGCTGTGGCGCAAGGCACAAGCGTTTTAGTAGGTTTTTTAATAATTTTTCAATTTTATTGCTTAAGCTTTAGGTTCAAGGTTGATTAATTGGAAAATTTAGCGAGTTTGATTTGAGGGCAGCTTGGTGTGTTGATAAATATTAACTTTTTCCTCTCTGTTTTTGTTGGTACTTCCCCAGTTTCGGAGCATAACGATAATTGTAATGGTATGACACGAGAATTTATTTTAAAGTGCTTTATTTTTTTGTTTCAGGTATGTTCCTCTCCAAGTTCTGGTTTTCTTGTGAAATAAAGGTAAGAAAAAATTGTTACAAAGAAGAATTAAAGGATTACATTGTCTCACCCTTTTATCGGTAAGTGGGATCTCTTTGTTAGCGATCAACTAAATTTCCATTTTCATCATCAGCCTATAATGTTCCCACTGCAGGGACTCAGGCCTCCTCTCTAGGAGAGGCATGGGCTATAATCTACCACGCGGGCCCAGTGCGGATTGGTAGATGTCACATGTCTTCGAATTTTCTGGTTCTAAGACATGCCGGTTTTCTCACGATGTTTTCCCTCACCGTTTTGAGAGCAGTGGTGATGAAATAATTTACACAAAGTAATGCGCCTGTCGGGGTTCGAACCCACGACCTACTGTTTGTAAGTCGGGGCCGCCACCACTGGGCCACCACTGCTCTAAATTTCCATTTTAGCTCGATGAATTTTAAAGATTAACTAACTAAATCACAATTATTTTGCAAACGACAATCAATTTACTGTGGGGGAATTGAACCCTTTAGGCCTTTTAAATCGCTAACCGCTTATAACTCAAACCAAATTACTAGTAAAAAGCACGAGTAAATAGATTTAGCGATTTGAGCGGGGATGCTCGCGACTCCAGCGAGTTTGTGACACACATATCTAATGAGATTGTGAGCGAGCCACGCTGTATGTAAATCCATTTTTTGTTGAAAGGAAAAACAAAAAGGATATGTTAGGGATTTAATTGTCTTGTGTGAGCTTTGCCGGAGTTTAATGTTCGTGGAGGACAGTACTGTTTTGGAGGTATTTTTGAGTATGATAAATATGAGTTACAAATAATAAGTGTGTTGAATACAAGCATTTTTCTTGACAAACAAATATAAATCGACTTAGAAAAAACACTAAATAAAACGGTGAAAATGGCCACTTTCAACCTCATTCAGGGCAAACTGACCAATCAAGCTATACAAAACCAAATTTAGCGTATCTCTCATTGTACGGGAAATCTATACAAAGCGAAGCAAGTTTTACTGGAAATGCATAGCTAGATGTGTCGTCGTATGTACTAATGAGTTCCCTTACGGACAGTCTTGTATTTTTCGACCTTATAGCATAGGCAAAAGGGTGAAAAAGGTACCTCACTAGTTGCTATGAAAAAAAAAAGCTATGCAGCGTTGTTTTCATACATACTTGATTCTAAAATAACCCGTATTATAAAACAATGAGGACATAAAAGAGGAGCTAACTGTTAACGTTTTAATTAGGCAGGTATTTTAGAAAGTTGTGAATTTTAATTCTAAATGAATTTCGTATAATTATTACAGTGTCACGTTTGCATAATCTTCACATACACTTGGATTTTTTTACCTGCTAATGGTTAAGCAAATGTAAATAAAGAAAATTTAACAATTTTCTTTGCACTGCTTGCTATTTTTTACCCGACTGCGGCGAAGCCCAAAAGGAGGGTTATGTGTTTGACGTGTATGTATGTATGTCCGTTTCTTTATTCCCTCATAACTCCTAAACGGATGAAGGGATTTGAATGAAATATACATCGTTAGATTCGTCTTGATGGCGCGAGTGTTATAGGCTACATTAAAATTAAAAAACAAAAAAAAAATGCGGTTTTTGGGGGCCAAATCGCGGTGTGCAAAAAAAATTTTTTTTCCAATACCATCGAGTAGGATATCAAAATAAAGGGTTTTAAAAGGAGATTACAAAAATATAAAACACTTATATGTTTAAAAGAAATCCGAAGTGACAAATCCTATAAACAAGCACAAAAGTTAAATCATTTGCGAAGAATTTTACGCGACCAACGAAAGAACAAACACAAAAGAACTAAAAAGTTGGAAATAAAAAAAAGTAGTTAAAAAACTAAAAAACCCGACGTTTTTTATATTGAACACATTGCAATTTGCAGGCATTTTTTTAGTATGATTTTGTTTCTAAAAAACGCGTTATGCTGTTACTGCCATCCAAGGTTACCGACGTGGTCTGAAGAATTGCCAAACATAAGTGGCAGTAGGCAGGGTACATTGCTCACAGAACGCGTGGCCGTTGGGGCTTTTCGCGTCAGTGGCTTCCTGTATCGACTGTTCATCATCATCATCATATCAGCCCGGAATCACCCACTGCTGAGTATTATATACTTAGGCCTCCCCTTTTTTCCGCCACACTTCCCTCTTCCGTTTATCGACTGTTAAATACAGACCTGCAAATGACAACTGGGAACAACGTGCTTAACGTGATTTCCAAGCCACTAAGAGAACTCAGTATGTAATGGGTGCAATGGCTGCCCATTCACGGACCAAACGTGTAGGCAAGCGTGGCTTTACCTTAAGACTGACCCGTGCGCCTGTTATTGTTTAGTAAACAATCTCCGATATGTTTTGAATAACTATCACTTCACTACATAGTATAAAACAAAGTCGCTTTCTCTGTCCCCATGTCCCTTTTTAAGCTTAAATCTTTAAAACTACGCAACGGATTTTGATTTTTTATTACATAGAGTGATTCAAGAGGAAGGTTATAGTATATAATTTGACCGACATCCACGCGGGCGAAGCCGCTGGCAAAAGCTAGTATCGTATAAATGAATACCTCGTTGGTCTAGTGGTCGCAACCGCGACCGCTGAGCACCAGGTCCTGAGTTCGATTTCCAGGTCGTGTTATTGGATTTTTGCAACAATATTTTTTCCGTAGCACCCACGGAGTCTGGACTGTGTCTGGGTGATGGCAATAAGCTCGCACCCTATTAGGCATGAGCATAACCGGCGAAACGTGGGCGTACTATAAGGTACACCTCGGCCTAACCTTCTTTTACAGGAGTGATAATTGTCATGTATACTTAAATGTATAGGGGCATTGTTAGTGCAAAACGGGTCTAATAATTCTTGTCGCCTTTTAAAACAATTAAAAAATAAAACAGAAAATCAAAGCGAGATAAAACAAGTACATAGATAGTAGAGAGTTCAAACAATTTCATATAAACACGCGTAACAAAAAGCTTACAAACCGTTCTATTAGTATTCGAGCTTAGACACTTAAGCCATTACGTGCACTGGCGGCCAAGAGTATTCACCCAGCTACCACACCAATTATACACTTCCGTGCAAAATAATTGCTTGTTACGAGACTATTATAATATGTAACTTCACGCCGGTTATTATGAAGGCCATAGCGGCGTTCTTTAATAATACGATGATGGGTAAAAAAAAGTTTTTTATTATACCTATGTAATAATAACGGTAATGATAGGTATTCAGGAAAGTGTGGTTTTTATGTTTGTCGTGTGTTTATAGGAAAATTATAATTATATAAATGCGAATTATGAAAAATGATGCCATGCTTTCTAGCGGTGAAATGACTTAAACGAACTTCAGTATAAAGTCTCAATATGTATCAAAAATATTGTACGCTAAATAAATAAAACAGGTATGAAGACTTCGCAGAAAACAATATTCTATGTGTCACCGCCAGGAAGTCTAGCAGGCTCTATATATTTGACTATGTAATTTTCCACTTTTATGATTGTTTTAAGATAAAAAATCACAGTTTGCGGTAGAACTCAATAATTATGATGCACTCAAAATATTGTGCTGAAATCTTTCAGCATCTGCATCTGCATCCGAATAGCACAGGAGTCATTATGTTACAAGTTCTTAATGTAATTAAGAACTTTATTCTAAACTAGCGACCCGACCCGGCTTCACACGGAAGCATTTATTCTACACATAAACCTTCCTCTTGAATCACTCTATCTGTTAAAAAAACCCGCATCAAAATCCGTTGCCTAGTTTTAGAGATCCAAGCATACATAGGGACAGACAGCGGGAAGCGACTTTGTTTTATAATATGTAGTGATAGTGATCTAAAGTAAAGTTATTCATATAAACTTGTACTTGAAAAGGTTTGAAGTTTGACCTCCAATATCTACCGTAACTAGAACTTTACCTAGCCACCGCTAGGTAGCTTTTGGCTTCGCCGTAGTCGGGTAAAAATGAGCAGCTAGATGTTTTACGGCTTTGTTAAGGCTCGTTATGCTGTCATTAGAATCTAATGGCTGCAAAACGTATCTTATGATTAGATACTAAAATGCACACAATAATAATACTTAAGTTGCTTACCTCACTCCTCTTATCATTTAATTCTAAAATGACGAAACCCTGCTCCTGCGCACCCTAATTTCAAGATGACATTGTTTGTATAACAATTATTATTATCTACTTACATCCAAGTAGATTGCGTTATTTACTTTTAGATTGTCATGTTTCCATTTTATTGTTTGAATTATGATTATTTTAGGAGTAAGAACATAGCATTTCGGTCGTATTCCCAAAAATTTAGACAGAGGTGTGCCTAATAGTACACTCACAATTCGCCAGTAACCTATAAGTCCTATGAACTCCCATGTAATAGGCGACGAGCCAATCGCCATCAAACGCGCCCAAATGCAGATTGTGGAACTGAAAGATTCCAAATGGGGAACCCAATAACACTTAGCCCGAACTGGAATTCGAACGAGGACCTCAAGCTCAGCAGAATGACGCGCTCGTAACAACAGGACACTATGCTATGTTATGTTATGTGTGTTATGGAATTTAATTGAAAATAAGAGAGATGAATAGGTATGGAAGAAAGAAAAAACGTTATTTACCGAACGCAAATAGATTAGGATTATTCGGGATACGGGTTAAAAGATTATTTTGGTTCTGTTTGCAAAGCTTTTCTCAGTTCAGTTTCCGATAACGATATCTAATTTTAGAAACGTTGCCACTAAAATAAAGGCGACTATTTGAAGTGATTGGGTAATAATTTTATTGAACCGACCTTTGATCAAACTTGAAAATCAATCACAAATTATTTTTTCGAAAGATCAAGGAAAACCTTGGAAAATTGATTTATGAAAAATTAATTTTCCAAGATTAGAATATAACAGTCAATATTCGATAGAAGCACAAGATTGTGGGTGTTATTTAAAAAGTATCACCAGTTTGTAAATTTATACCTACCTAACGATGGAACTAACTATCATACATACCTTACATGCGCAAGAGTTGATCCCGTAATGAGCTGACTCACATTACTCATCTTAATCCTCCATGATATCCAAATATCTGTATCAGCATCTGAAATTAAAAGATCATTACAAATATTTAAAATATGACCATAAATAAACCGCGAAAATAATGAACCCGACACGCCATATTGGTTACAAAATCTCAGAGCCTCCCATTACATTCAGATCATCAATAAAATACCGAACAAGTTACATTAACCTTACGTTAAACCGTAAAAATTGCCGGCCTTCAGATTCACACGAGGTAGCAGCACTAGTGATGTTGTATGTCGATATTCGGAAGGTTATCGATAACCCCCCGCTGCGCTAGTGTTTACTCGAGTTGTCGAGCCAGTCGGTTGGCATCGATCGCGCGCGCTGCACGTACGCTGCGTTTGCGCATGCCGTTCGTTCACCCCGGGTTACGATCTGTCAAGCTGACATTTCGTAACATCAAATTGTAACGCGATATCGGTGATTTTTCGTTGTCAGCGAAAGTTTTTCAGTGTTTTTTCGAACGTTATTTGCGTTTATGTGGATTGGAGATTTTTGTGTTGTGTTCTGAAAGGACTGTTTGTTTGGTTCGCGGTCTTTTTGTGCTAGTGATGTGATTTTGATGTGTTGTGGAGTTGTGCTATCATGTTTTAATGTCGTTCGTTGCTGATATGTCTACTATAATTAGCGAACTACAATGGCTTCGCGACGAGGATCTGTTTGCACTATCGTGGCAAAACGGTAAGGTCTTGGTTGCTTAGTGATGAGTGTGCCTGTGTTTGATGGATTTATTTATAGTTTAAGTACATATACGCTTGTTTATGTTAAGAGCAAACAACATCTGTTGAGTATTTCAACTAGTGTGGGAAAATCCTACTAACAGCTGATCGAGTCGACACTTTCAATCTTTCCAAAACCAAGGTCAACATAACAGCTGATTGAATTTCTGAAGTTCTACTTGTATTGTTACTATTTGCTTCAAACAAATTTATGAAATAGATTTTTTGAATAGGCAGAGGAAATTTTGAGATATAAACACATACGCAACTAAGCTAAGTTACAATAAAGTTGTTAATTTATTACTTAGCGCTACATTTACTCAAGTAAGACGTAAAACTGAACGTTGTTTCAAGAAAACAACAAAACCAACAAAATCGTTAATTTAAAATACAAATATTTGACATTGAACTGCTACAAGTTCTTAGTAAATTTTATCACAGTTCCCAACCGAACTTAGTGAAAACACGATTTAATTTATGTGAACAACTTTGTAACGACTCAACGGTTATTTAAAACCTTATTTGATTCATTAAGGTCTAATATTATTGCTGAGACCTTGTCGCGAATAAAACAAAAAGGATGTAGAGTTGCACACATAATATTATATTCACGTTTTTATTTTTGCCGAAAAGTATGACATTTTGATTTTACTAGGCATGTCCTCTATCTTTAAAATACTATCGATTATAACCGGTTTTTAATCATCGACTGTTTAGTAAGAACAACGTTTGAATAATTAATTATTTATTTTTTACTTCTACAAACTCATGTACTCAGTATAAGTATCGTTTAATTGAATTAAAAATACCTACCCATTAAGTGCTTAATGAATATGTAAATTTTAATGGCGTATTGAAAAAAAAACAAAGCGTAGAGCTCTATCAGCTGTTAAATGCTGCGAACAAGTTGTAACTTGTAAGTTGTGAGGAAAATAATCAACTTTATGTTGAACCTAAGAAATTATGTATAATACTGGTTTATTTTAAAGACTCATATTATCTGTGTTATACCTACATGCAAAAAATATTGTGTTGTTAAAACTATCTAGATTATTGTAGATAGCTTTTATTGATAAGTAGGCTCTAAAATTATCAATGACTTAGAGCACATAATTACTGGTTTTGTTTCTTTTAATAAATGCTAAAATATTGCTATAGTTAAAAATAAATATAGCTATAGCTTAAGGTCCACCTTTTTCAAAGTCCTTGTACGAAAAACAATACGGGTTGAAGTCGATTGCCACCTAATCAGCTCTCTTTTTCTCTCTCAAGTGATAGTTGTGAAAACTTTTAGTCATACAACGAAAATCAAAAAGAATTCTGCTTCTTAAAATTCGTGAAGATCTAATTAGATTTCAGTTTAACATAGGTAACAGCGGAAGTGTATGAAGGTACAGTAGGTACACCCTTATTCTGCCAGTTATCTTAAGCTTCCGCGTAAAGAGGGTGAGTCTATTGCCATCAATCCAATACAAACCCAAATTCTGGGATGCTAACATAAAGCTGCATAGTCCTAAATGTCCCACTAACTCAGTTTACAAAGAATATTTATCAAAGGTACACGCATATATTTAGCCAGTTAGGTATGTTAAAGCTCCACATAATAGAGGGTGAGCCTATTGCTATCAATCCAACACAAACCCAGGCTTTAGGCTGCTAAAATAAAGCTACACAAATTTAACAGTTCTACTGACCCATTAAAGAAAGAGCCTTAACTAAACCTCTATTGCATGAAGAAATCTCACGAAAATATCTGATGCTTATTCAAAGTGCCTTCCAAAAAGTTTGCGTACAAATTAACACGTCAACGCTAATAGAGACTTCCTTTTATCGTTATCGATACTTTTAATGTCACTTCCGAATCCGGTAAAGGTCCTTTTAAAAAGGACATAAAAGATTTTTTTGGTCGTTGACATTATTATTTATTTTTGATAACAGATTCAGAGGTGTTAATTGACTATAAAGATTATATAATTCATCGGTTTTTGGTAAGTTTTATGATTTAATTTAGTATTTATTTTTAAAATTATAGTCGATAACTAATCTATGTAGTCAAAACCTACTGTTAGCAGACTTTTTTAAAATGATATTCAATTATGATTATTACGATTGTTTCAATAAAATAATTCGCACCTACTTAAAACAGAATATCATCTTATTATTAACCATAACATTACAACAAAAATTATCGAGCCCCGATACACAATACTGCAAAACAAGAAAAAAAAACAACGGAATTTCTCGGCATAATTCCGAAAACCCTGTACCACGATGCTGCATTAAAACTTACATTAGCATACCGCTACCGTTTGTACTACCAAAAGTGTTGGGAATGCGACGATTACGGTTTTTTATCGATACTTTGGTACAGGGGCGATACTCTCAAGCAAAAGTGTAGTGAACAAGTAGGAAATAGCCAAGGCAAGCGAGATTCTTGCAAGCCGCTGGACCAAGTTAAGCACTTCATTATAAGAACGATGCGATGTCTGATTGTATGGGTTTCTTTGCGAATGAGGTGTTAAGAGATTAATATTCACGTTCGTTGGCAAAATGAGGAGTTTTAAAACTTGATGCTTTTTTGTTTTCTTGTAACAATACTTTGAAATAGTTTGAAACATTTTTCTACTTGCTAGACTAGACTTTTAAAATTATCTGTGGGTCACAGGATGATGGTAAAAGGCTCGCCCCTAATACATGGAACTTAAAAGTATCCAGTGAACTGTGTCCGTACACTTTTGCCTAACCTACCGGAGATTACACGCGTGAGGCTATTTAAATTACAGGGCTATATCATATTATGCACCCCTATTTCAATAAGATAAATAATAGGTTTTTTTAATAGCACTAATCGTAATTCGAGAGTTTTTGATAGCTATACATAACGCAAACAATATAGCATTCTTATTAAAAGGTTTACTATGAGGGATGATACGTACAAGGGTGATGTACCCCGGAATTCTATAACAGGCCAAACCAAACAACGCTATTTGGGGTTAGCTTTAATATTTTTTGCTGTACGGTAACATAATAAGATCTTCTTTGTTATTACTGCTTAATACGGTATGTATGAAATCATCAGAATACCATGTGCAGAGATAATATCTAGTCTGTTATATTAATCTAATGGACCGAGTTATGCACAAAAACTTATATCTTATTAAAAATATAAAACCCTGAAAACAAGGGAATAACAAATAAAATAATAATAAAGTACGGAAGGATATTATCTTATTTGTCTTAAAAAAGGTAACATATCAACAAATAAAACTAATTGCGATCAATACATCTAAACTGCGTTCGAGAGCAGCAGATGCCATAACAGTCAGCAGGTGTCATAAGAGTCCTAACTGTTAAGGAATATTGTGTACATGTGATGTTCAGATGTGCTTATCGCATGAAATCGAGTCTAAATGAAGAGGAAAAGGATATGAAGATATTAATATTATTTAATGAAGAATGGTAAAAAGGAAAGGATGCCTTTGCCCTGCACCAGTCTAGTCCTCAGGCTCATAATAATCGTAGGCAGTTCGATCAGGAAAATAATTCAGAAAGCGGTACTTCTTTACACGGTGGGCATTGTTAGGAGGTTATTTTCCCTGGATCCCTAGTCAGTGTAGCTGGCACCCCGTTCCAAATACAATGAATAAACGAAATAATACTATGTTAATGAAATACAAAATTAGTTGAACAGAACAATAAAAATTGTGTGCAGTACCACTATTTCGTAGAATTAACACTGGTTAATTCTCAATGCACATTATCAGCAATACCGTCATCATTACCAACATCAAAATGATTACCAAAGTTCTAACAAACCGGTTATAACGGCCCTGACATTTGCTTTGCAAACATTGATTGATTAAGAGCACTAAACTGAGATTCTTGAAGTTATTATGTGATTGTAAATATTGACTAATAATAATGATGAAACCTCTTAAAATGGCTGTGGTTTTTGACAAGTGGTTGTGAAATAATAAAATGTTTTTGCGGCTTCATGTTTAGGTTTTATTTGCATTGCTTTAAGACCAAAATCCATGTAAGATTCCCGGCGGGGCTGCGAGTTGTTCGAAAGAGATACCGCGGCCTCGACACAAAGGGCTAAGAAGGAACATGGGTAGTTATTAGACAGTAGAAGTCTGACACTCCCTACCACTCTGCCCACAGCGAGAGGAGTCATTTGATGATTTGCTGCACCATCCAAAAAAAAAGTTACAATATTTAAAATTATAAAAAAAATAAGAAAAAACACTACGGAACAAACAAGTCATTAAGTTAAGCCACTAAAAAACAACGTAATTATACAAAAACAAATAACACAAAATTATTAATAGTCCACCCAATAAATCACCCATAAGGAGTTGTACAGTGCGTGAGTTAGGCCCTAAGTGATTTCTTCAGAAAATTGTTCAGGGTGCTTAGAGAGTTAACATACTAAAAGTCCTGACATCTAGGGGGTGAGGCGGAGTGGGGGGAGGGGGTTAAAGTTCCCATTTTTTAGTTTTTCGCTAATATCTTTTAAACGGTGCGTCATGGAGATAAGAAGTCTTCTACGCAATGAAAGCTTATAAAATTATGAACAACTTTTATCTTATACACTTTTTCACATTCTTACCTATTTTCGAACTACACATTCCGAAAAAGTGAAAATTGAAAAAAAAAACTACTTGAATTGAACACTACCTTTTGTATACTACTTCCTTCACGTTATTTGGGGATAAAAAGTATCTTATATCTTAAAAAATAATATAAAAAATTATATTCTGCGATCTTTTACAAGCCCACCTCCACGCACAGTGAGGTTGAAGAGGCTGGGAAGATGTGCTTCCTCAAATGGTATGGCGCACCAGCAAGACTGACCTCCCTCAATAAGTACCGATACCAGTGATTACCAGTACGCTGGTGAAAATTTGGAAATAGTGTTAAGACAAGTGTAGATAAAAGTTTTGATATCCTAACGGTTGTACAGATTTTGATAAAATTTAGTAAATTGATATAGTAGGAGTTGATTTAAGATATAAGATACTTTTTATCCCCAGATAACGTGAAGGAAGTAGTATACAAAAGGTAGTGTTCAATTCAAGCAGATTTTTTAAATTTTCACTTTTCCGGAATGTGTAGTTCGAAAATAGGTAGGAATGTGAAAAAGTGCGTTAGATAAAAGTTGTACATAATTTTATAAGCTTTCATTGCTTAGAAGACTTCTTATCTCCATGACGCACCGTTTAAAAGATATTAACGAAAAACTGAAAAATGGGAACTTTAACCCCCTCCCCCCACTCCGCCTCACCCCCTAGATGTCAGGACTTTTAGTATGTTAACTCTCTAAGTACCCTGAACAATTTTCTGAAGTAATTGCTTAGGGCTTTGCTCACGCACTCTACAATCTCTTTGTTGGATGGACCATAATGACAACCAGCACGGTAAAATTCTAAAACACAACAAAACTTTTTTTCACATTTTTAGTCATTGACAAAAAAATACCCATCATCGGTATCGTCATTATGACAACCACGCCTTTTATACGTCTGACAGTCTGACGATGATGTCATACATGAATAATCATCATCGTATACTCGGATACCGTGCATAGTAAACAGCAACTAAGAACACTTGTCGACTGTTGAAGATTTAACGTTCTAAAGAGCCCAAAGGAATGTTGGCAGTCGATTTATTAGAATAGAATTTATTTGTCAGTATATTGTTCTATTAAGTGGATTATGTATTACGACCATAATATTCTACTGTTTGCGGTGTAGACATGTGATTTGTGAAATGGGTCATCATTACATTAAAATTAAATAATTAAGAGTCACAATTACAATCGTATTAATTGTTGTGAGTCTGACAACCAGTCTAACCAAGGGGTATCGTACAGTCGAACAAGCTATTATGTATAGGTACAGGTAGAATTTTTCATAATTCTAATACACTGAAAATATTGATCGAAATTTTGTTTTAAAAATCGTTTCGCATTAAGCGACTGATGTTAAACGCTGTATCGTTTGGCATCAGTCTCCAAATGTATCTGAATAATCTTGAAAGTAAATGCAAGTTAGCTGGCTGTATAGGTACTTATAGTTTGTTCGACTGTACTACCCTATCTAAATGAGCTGTGGAGGTTCGATCAGCAGTAGCTCCATATCAAAAAAAAAAAACTGGTATTTAGCTGCATCCTGTTTGACTGAAAGCCGATCCCAAAATATTTGTGAAAATACTATCCAGATGATGACAAAAACAAAACACTGCATTGTAACTTCGAGTGGATCTCTAAACTTCCAAAACAGATGGCATGCATAATATTTTCTTATGACTCTGAAGACAGCGATCAATCTGTTTGGGAATATAAGATTTTATACTGACATGGTCACTAACACTATTATTTATACTAAAAACGGGATATTTACTCGGAACAGTAATTAATAAACATGGTAAATATTGCGTTTTCAGTATAAATAATACTGTTTGGGAATACCAAAGAAATTAATTTCTAGCTACACAATATCGTTAGATCCCTCACCATAAATGTTACAAGTACCATTTTAGACCGACTCGTGTTTAACGACGGTTCCTAATAACCAAGTAGAACTGGATAGTTAAACGTGGGTAAGCTGTGAGTGAATGAACTGAAATTATTATAAATAATATTCTGCTAAGCTACGTCTACTAATGATCGCTGTTATGTTTTGATGGTCGTCTCTGAGTGTGATACGAGGTAGAAGTTACATGCACTCGGTACACTACAGTACACTCACGAGTTATTATGCCTTGTGACTGGGACTGTAGCTTAGTTTATTTAGCTTCAGTAGTTCAGTAGTTTACTGCCGCACTCGGAGAGCTTCAGTGGTTGCTTGGGCCGTCGCTTGGTAAGGGTTTTTGGCAGTTTTGTCATACAAAACTATGTCAGGCCTTTGCTGGGCGGCGGCTTGAGTAATCGTTGGATATCTCTGAGTGCCGCAGTTAGTTTAATTCGACTATTCAAAAGTGCCTGTTACTGGCCTACTTGAAATAAATATTTTTGACTTTTGACTTGACTTGACTACAGTTTAAGACGTCTTTTGCCTGTTTCGAAAAGAAAAAAAAGAAGTACTCCAATTTTATTTTAAGTAATGCAAATAAAATAAAAAGCAAACATAATTAAAGCTTCAAAATTAGCCATAATTAAACTAAAATTGGGCCTGTACAAAGCCACTATGCCCGATTTCAGCATGGAGCGTTTACTGAAATTAATTTTGGTTTTGATGGATCTATGGTCAATTGTAACATCATCATAATATCACACATTCAATCCTCAAAACGTAGCCAGACTTGTACAACTAAAGCTACGGTGAATGGCTTCGGAGAACCCATATTTAACTGACTTCCTTTGCCAGTTAATCTTAATGAGGTTCTAACAGTTTTAGTTTTTCTGGCAAATTAGATAGAGCGATGATTCTGTAATGATGTTTTGTTTTCAAGTATGTTTCTTCATTATTTGTTTGCCTTCAAATCGGTTTGAAGTCTGTGTAAATATTAGTCGTTTTATTTACTACATACGTTTCATCGTAGGCCAAGAGCGACAGTTAATTCGACGGCTAAAGCTCAGCTTCGAAGATCAAGATTACGAAAATACCGATGTGACGTCACTAAATGCCGAAAAGGCTACCTAATCCTGACGATTAAGATCGCTTTCCTACTTAGCACACAGGAGTTTCCAATAAAAACTTGAATCAAACATTTGTTCGTCAGTGTCATTTCCACCCTCTATATTTTTCTAACTTATTTTCATAGTAAAACTAATCAATATAACAACCTTACCACATTTAAGTCCAACATTACCATTACAGCATCAAAACATTAAGACAGACATTAGCGGTAAGAGCAGAGCGCTTAGCAGATATTTATTATAATTTCAGTGGCTTGGCATTTGCGTACCAACACTTCATTAACTCGAACTAGTCGGAAATGTTGGAATATTTCGATTAACTTAGAATACCTTATTGTGTCGTTAAAGGGAATTATTTCTAATTGTTTTCTGTTGTTTAAGCAGTGTGTGTAATTAAGGTGGTGTTTTAATTGTAATTTTAAAAGGAATGCTTGTGATTAAAGATCTAGTTTTTTTCTGGAAATAATATCTAGTTATTATTAATTTGTAAGTTAATAAACTGGTCACACAAATACAGCTGAAGTAAAAAGAATAAATTTATTTGGCACGTAGCACAAGTGCACAAACAAAATTTAAAATAAAAAAAAACTCAAATATATATGTATGACTAGAAAAAAAGAGATACTATTGTGTGTCTCACGGCTGCGTCAGGTTTAAGCCAGGTCATCAGACTATCGGCCTCCTGATCCGAGATAGCTACCAAACATCTAAAATGTCTAAATATTATATGACAGGGATAGCCAAAACCACCTGCTTAACTGGCTTTCCGAGGCATGGAGAAGTCTTGATGTGTAAGTCCATCACACATCTATGAACCGACCTTGACAAGCTCAACTTAACCTTCGCTAGAAAATGTAAAATGAAAAAAAAGCCTCGTTATAAAATATTCGCTCACAATATTGCCATAAAAACCAAAAAAAAATATCTATTTTTATTATTGTTACAAATTCCGATGTAACTAATACCGCGTGTCGAATGGCTAGCGAATACATCAAACGATTCTAGTTCTTATTCCACATTTAAACTGTATTTAAGAATGTACATCGTTTATGCTATGTCGGGCTCTTTATTCAACCTTGTTTGATGCAACTTTTTGCTTGTGTCTACATCCGGAAAGGGTATCATCAGTCTGGCTGGTTTTGAAATATTTTCTTACGTTTTTCTGTAATAGGTTTCGTCGATGGTCTAGTGGTTGTAAACGCGACTGCTGAGCACGAGGTCTTGGGTTCCAAAAAAAAAAAAAAACGGAGTTTGATTTCGTGCCCAGTTGAACTTGATGGCAATAGGAGTACGCTTTATTACATGGGACTTAAACCTAACTGGTGAAATGTAGGTGTACTATTAGGTACACCTCTGCTTACCCTTCGGAGATTACAGGCGTGATGTTATGTTATACTAAGTTATGGATTGCCAATGAGTAAGCACTTAGTTACATTTTTGACATTGAAGCAATTTGAAAATAAAGCAATTTTTGTTAAATAAAAAAACTTAATAGTTTTGGTAGTTAACGAAGGTCGGTTCATGGTCAATTTGCGTGAAATTAATTAGAAACACGCTATTCTATGGAAAATATTTCGCTTTAACTTAAAATATAAGAGGTTTAATCTTTACAGATAATGACTTAATTTAGAATACGAACAACCACGCAATGTGTGGTCGGTTTCCAGTCGTAACTGGATGTAGCTGAATACCAGTATTTTACACCTAGTGACTGCCTATCTGATCTCCACAACCCAGTTAGTCCAAGGTAATTATATAACCTCTTGTCTCAGTCTTACGACTGGTTGTCACCGACTACCAGCAACAACTAGGGTAATTCCAGGATAGTTGCCCCACTTTTTGAAATCACTTTATATCTCTTTGTCCAAAAAGCAAGATTCTCTATTTGTAAGACGCGTAGGTACTTTGGTTTAGTGTCTTCAACTTCATGAAAGGAATGGACAATATCTTTGATATTTCCAGAGTTTTGGCAATTTTTGCGGACCTATAAATTTTGGGAAAACTATCCCATGTAGGGGATAGTTGCCTAACCCATGTAAATTACGTTTAGGATAGATGCCCCGTCGAGAAAGAGGACATCTATCCCGCAAAAACTTTGAACGCACCTAGCCGTCGCATGCAATTGCACAAAGACATGCAACACGGTCAATTCAGTTGTAGTTGCAGAGTCTCTCGATAGATAAATAAAATAACGTGTGTTTCATTCTCGAAACTAGAGTAATTGCAATCAAGCCAACTATACCCTCGGGGCGACTATCCTGGATTTACCCTATCAAAAATCAACAAATGACAGCCGGGACCAACATCTTAACATGCTTTCTGAAGCACGGAGATCTATATATAACAATATGTTGTCAGGTGGTCACCCATCCAACCTAGACAAGCGCAGCTTAACCATTTTTTCTTTGGCTCGTGTGCAATTATCGAATGACTCCTCCCGCTCTGGGCAGACCTAAGTAAGTCTGACTTCTACTGACTAAAAACCACCCTTGTTCTTTCTTAGCCCTTGTGCCGAGGCCGCGGTATATGTCTTTCAAACAACCGGCAGCACCGACGGGGCAGTGCATGGGCGGCGCAACTTAACCTAAATCGGACTAAATCAACCCAAGCGGCTGATATCATTTTGACACAAACTCCTCATTCCACACAGCAAAACATCTATCTAGACCATATTCTAGACATTAACATGAGCAATACTAGTAATTAGCACTACACGATAATTGCTACCCAGCACCGGCTCAGAGGAAGTTAGAAACATGATGATATCATAGCAAATGTCTACTGGAGTGACGTGTGAACGATGAGTGATCTTTGTATGTATGTGGGTATTTATAGATTATTTGCGATGTTATTTTGTTGCTTAATTAAGTTTTTGTTGGGGTAATCAAAGGTTGCTAATAAAATATAGTTTTTTCACCGACGCGACTGGTCCTGCGATTTCAGGATCGGGCAAAGTGTTAATGGATCTATCCACCAAAAATTCCTGAGTAGTAGTTACGCAGTCTGGATTTGCGATAACATTAAAAACTTGCTTTAAAAAAAACTTGGAACTTAAACGTCCAATATCTCCGTAACTAAATTATCTCCAAGTACTTATTGTCTAGAACAAAAAATCTATCGCTTTAACGAGGAGAACAGTAAACGAATGAGCTCATTATAAAGAGCCCTACTTGAACTAACATAATTCCACAACCATAATTAGCCTGTAATGTTCCCACTGCTGGGTCACAGCCCTCCTCTCTATGAGAGAACTGTAAGGTACCACGCGGGCCCAGCGCGGGTTGGTAGATGTTAAGTTTTCGAATTTTTTACTCTAGGACATGCGGTTTCCTCACGACGATTTTCTTCACCTTTTTGAGAGCAGTGGTGTTGAAATAAATTACACAAAGTAATGCGCCTGCCTTGGTTTGGGTTTACTGCTCGTTAGTCGGGGTCGCCACCACTGGGCCACCGCTGCTCTCATAACGTGATCAAGCAATAACAATCTTCACTCATTAAACTAACAACCAACTCACTATCAAATCTCCTATAACCCAAAAGACACAATGCTCTCACAAACAGTACCAACAAATTGGAGCAACCAGATGCTTCCTTATCAGAGGTCGCATTCCACTAAGACTTGACGAGCTTGATTGATAACCGCTTATGCAATCAACTTGTCACACTTATCGGTTCTGGGCTTTCCGGAGTAAACAGAGGTGCTTAAGTTTTGGGTGGTGGTTGTATGTTTGTGGTGTGCTATGTAGGTTATGGTTGATGGCAATAGGCTCGTACCCCTGTTATATGGGGTTTAAACATAACTGGAAAATGTGCGTACTAGTAGATACACCTCTGCCTAACCCTTCGGGGATTATAGGATACACAAAAGGTTAAGAAGGAAAATGGGTGGTTTTTAGTCTGTAGAAGTCTGAAGCTTCCTACCGCTCTGCCCATAGCGGGAGGAGTAATTTGACAGTTGACACTGACAGCTCATGAACGCAGTTTAAATGTGCATTTGTATTCAGTTTCACAAATGAAACTCGTTCTAAGTCACTGTTCTTATGGTAGTAATATTTCAAGAGCTTCTTTAATTCCTGAGTGGGATTCTAATTTGGATAAGTCATCAGCAAATCACTAGGTCAATTCTTGAGGCATTGTTCTGAAACAATAACAAACGTTCGTTGTATATTGGTATTTAAAATGACATAATTGTTGACGTTAACGAACTCATCAATGATGATGATGAATGTTTTGTTTACTAATACGAGCGTCTTCATTGGCACAATAAAATCATTTAGTCAATTGAGTGTTTGGATGGTAAAGAATGTCAGATGGTCATTTTATATGCACTGTCTTGTATGAGGATCTTTTTGGTTTTACCCAACAATACTTAAAAGATGACCTCTAGACGTACCTATGTTTAAATAAAAAAATGTTTGGTGGAATCCCTCGTTTTTCTAGAACAATAATCTTTAAACTATGTTTTAATTTTTCTTTGCACCTTCTTTATCCATGAATTTGTTACAACTATTAAGCTTCGACAAATCGACATCACTTGCTCTGGTTAAAAAAAATATCGTGACGAAACCAAACCAGCCCAGAGACCCATGGGTCCAACCACACGAAAAAGAAAGAAAGAAGCTTGGCATTTTGTGTGGAAAATTATTAGTTGATCGACTTACGATTTCTTTGAAGTATTTTATATCACCTACTGAAAAACGATGCCAGTTGAAGTCAAAAACAAAAAAGTTCTTCCAAATTCAAAACGGTTTGCGTGTTACACTTTCTTATCTTTCCCTTTATTTACTTTTATCTTCTGTAACAATGTATACCGGCTTTATTTATTAACAGTGTTCACTGACCTCGTTTAATTAGATAGAGTTATTTCACTCGTTAAACTGTAAGGCTCAGTTTACACTACTGGGGAAGGGAATGGAGCCGAATTTCGGAAACGATGTTTATCAAAGAAAAAATATCTTTATGTGAATGGGGTAACGATTAAACTAGATAGAATAACACGAGTGGCGTCGTCTTCCAGAGTTCTACTGCGTCATTATCTGCCTAGCCTTTTTCCAACTCATTTTGGGCTCGGCTTCCAGTCTAACTGGCCGGATGCAGCTCAATGGCCGGTACGAGTATTTTACATGGAGCCTATCTGACACTCACAAGTCACAACTTAGTTACTGGGTATTTTTTTTTTTTTTTATTGGGACAAGCCCGCCACACTATTCCCAAACCACTAGTTAATGGGCAATAGGATATCCCTTGGTAAGACTAGTTGTCAGAGCTTACAGTGCTTTCCGGAACGCGGAGGGACCTCGCTATGTAATGGTAATCACCCATCCGAGAACGAACCTTGGTAAAGACAGCTTAACCCGTGCGCCTCATAGTATTTAGCCACCTTCTGCAGCAATGTAAATTGAGTCTTATTTTTTTTTCTGGAGGGTTGGTTATCGTCAAATGACTGGGAGGAGCATAGATAACAGAAACAACAGGAGTCAGCTCTGGGCGTAGCGAAAGAAAGTGTCAGACTTCTACCGACTAAAAACCCACCCATGTTCCTTCTTAGCCATCTGTGTCGAGGCCGCGGTATCTCTTTCGGACAATCCGCAGCATGTAAATTGAGCCTAAGATACCAACGTTTTATTATTCCTCTAACGCATTGAGTTTGAGAGATGGGAGCAAAGACATTAAATATTTTATTGTTTTAGTACAATGGTGATTAATTAATGGGTGTCTATTGAGATAGTTGTTAATGAGTTAAGTAGCTATTAATGGGGCTTTTATAATGAGTTGTTTGATATTTTGATGATTGTTTTGAGGCGACTTTTTGTTCGCAGAGCCACGAGCACTGATAATGTATATATAACTTTGAAAAGTATTTTACACCGAAAATCTTGATCTTATAAAAATACGTAGAATTAGCTATTCCGCGAGAAAATCACACTTGTATCTCCATAAGTGTATTGTGTGACGGTGTGTGGTGTGGTGACTGCTCTACCTCCAGATTTGACTTCACAAAATATATTTTTTCAAACTAGTATTTTCTGTTTTGTTTTTATAATGATGAGTTAAACAAAATTATTTATCAATTATACATATGACTCAGAACTTTCTCTATTGCTAAATCGCCTTGAGAGTGAATTCTTTAATGCAGACGAAAAAAAAATCTCAAATCATTAAAAAAACACTTACTACTAAAACAAAAAAAAAACGACCAAAACTAGAACGTTTACTGACCTTATAATCTGACTATTTTGACAAAGATAATCAGCTGAAGAATATTCTTATTATCTAGTAAAACAGGTTTCATTCAAGTTTTTAACGTGTTCCGGAGAATGTGGCACAAACACATACTTACTATGGTCATATGGTGTTACTCATCTCGCAGTGTTTGTGTTTTCTAAGTTATTTACATAACAAGCGTCACGGTTAATCTAACTAGGTGTAGGCAGAGATTTGCATACGTTAGGTTAATAATGGTGGGATATGGTTTAACTTAGTGGAGAAACAAAAGTTGGACGTTGTTACGAGTCAAATACGTCACAAAATTGATTACGTACTAACTTCTGAGTGTGACTCTGCCCGCGTGTTACTCGGATAAAAAGTATACAACATCACGCCTATAATCCCTGAAGGGATAAGCAGAAGCGTACGTGATGGTATACTCACATTTTGACAGTTTTGTTTAAATCCCAAGTACCTAATAGGGGCGAGCCTATTCCCATCAACCAGGCACAAATTCTGACTCCGTATCAGCTACTCCGCAGCAGCGGTGGCCCAGTGGTGGCGGCCCCGACTTACAAACAGTAGGTCGTGGGTTCGAACCCAGGTAGGCACATTACTTTGTGTAATTTATTTCATCACCGCTGCTCTCAAAACGGTGAAGTAAAACATCGTGAGGAATCCGGCATGTCTTAGAACCAACAATTCGAAGACATGTGACATCTACCAATCCGCACTGGGCCCGCGTGGTAGATTATAGCCCATTCCCTCTCTAAGAGAGGAGGCCTGTGTCCCAGCAGTGGGAACATTAATAGGCTGTTGATGATGATCACCTACTGAGGAGTTCATACTAGAAAAACTCAATAACATTTAAATTCGATACTCTTTCAAAATGATCTAAGATCTGATGACAAATTGTTTTAGTACAGTTGCGTCATTATTGTTGAATATAGTTAGTTGTTGATCGAAAAATAACCAAATAATAAAATTACTCTGACTTTTCCTTAAAAGGAAGAAAAAATTATACAGAAACAGTATCCTGATGAATCTAACCTCACATGGTATCTTTAAAGTGATGAGATCATACTTTACAATGGATCTTGGGACTACTAAGATCAAAATTAGGTGCAGACTGATTCATCGGGTAAAAACCTGAACGTCATGCCTAAACTTTAAGGATTCAGAAAATAAATTGGTAATTTTATCTTCGATTCCCAAATTACAAACTGGACTCTCATTTACAGGATTGGCCCTAAATAGCCAAAAACAGGGGTATATGGAAAAAGAGAAACCCCTTTTCTTTTTCCATATACCCCTGTTTTTGGCTATTTAGGGCCAGTCCTGTAAATGAGAGTGGCCTTTGCCCTGCAGTGGGACACATCAGGCTCATAAAATTTGCCCAAATGACTAATAAAGCGTTTTGCAAGTTCTAACTAGCAATATGAATGAGAAGCTCGTAGCTAAATAATAACAGCCGCTCCAAACAATCTTCAGCTTAACCCTTTTTAAATATATTTGCCAACATATTTTTCTGCTCAAAAATTAAATAATTTGTTACTGGTAAGTACTCTATCGTTGTACAGAGAATATTTAAAAACTTAACAGACACTCATTAACTTATCAAAAATATTTTCTACCAATTATACCTGTTTTTGGCATTATTTTCAAATTGCCAGATGCGCTACCCGTTAAAGGGTTAAGCCGCGCTTGCCAAGGTTGGTCTGTGGATGGGTGACCACACAGTTCATACCGAGTTACCTCCAGGCCTTGGAAAGCACGTTAAGGTGTTGGTCCTGGCTGTCAATTGGGGATCTTTGAAAGTCGTAGGTAATAGGCAGTCAGTGACCGAAATGTCTGACAACCAGTCTTACTAAAAGGTATCGTATTACCCAGTACTAACTGGGTTGCAATTACCAGTAATATTACATTTTTTTTTTTTTTTTTTTTTAAGTCTAAAGAACCAAAAGAGTCGACACTGTTGTAAAATTTTGCTGGTTATTCTTAAAAATAACGTGACGTGCTCAGCTCTCAAAGTATCATAATCCAAAGGAACCTTGTTTAATTTTCTTACCGTAATAATCCTTGTTTTGCCTTTGTTTTTATTCATATTCTTCTTCCATGTTCCTTCATTCATCATCATCATTTCAGCCAAAAGACGTCCACTGCTGGAAATAGGCCTCCCCCAGGCGTCGCCACATTGACCGGTCCCGTGCGTCTCTCATCCAGCGAGTTCCTGCAACCTTGTCCAGGTCATCGGTCCACCTAGTGGGAGGCCTTCCAACGCAACGTCTTCCGGTTCGCGGTCGCCATTCCAGAACTTTTCGGCCCCATCGGCCATCCGTTCTGCGAGCAATGTGCCCTGCCCATTGCCACTACCATTCTTGCCATTGCCATTCATTAGCAGAGACTTTTCTGTTAAGCCTTTTAAAGTAGGAGGCTTAAAACAATATGGGAACTGAAACAAGCTTATGAGGCCATAAGCTTTACAAAATATGACGTGAAATATAGTGTGTTACAACCGGGCACAAACACAGAAAGTTCCTGATGAAAAAATCCAATATCACTTTGCCTAACTTCGGAATCAAACCAAGAACCTCTAGCACAGTAGTCCACTAGATCAAAGAGGCAGTCTTGATGCAGATTTACTTATTTTTGATAATTATTAATTTATTTTTGAGTAAACTTTTGTCGCATGAATGTTTAAGGTACTTCTATCTAGATCCTGATCCAACTTTTATCCTGCATAAAAATTAGCGCTTAATCCTCTCCAACGATTGTTTTAACGTCTCTCATAAAGATCCAAACATTAAAGACCATCACAAAAAGTTTCTACAACATGACGCTCCCTCCTGATTGGTCGTAAATAATCACAACGTTATGATACGACGTTTTTATTGGTCCTTACAACGCGGAGTAAAAGTATTGTTTAATTATCACATCTCAAGTTTCTATAGCTTGGAACGTATGAAATGAAATCAATGTATAAAATATCCAGTTTTCTTCTAGAAAATATCTTTATTTCTCGTGTTGCCTGATTTGGTTTCAATCCTCTTCATCTTGCTTTATCCCGGCCTAGATCTAGAGTTTTATTCCGTATCCAACCTAGATTTCTGTAGCCTCTGTGCTTGAATTTGAAATTCACAAGAGATTTTGTATCGGTATCAATGTGTTTACCTACTTTGATAGTTTCTACATGGCCTTAAGAAGTTTTAAGGCTTAAAGAGCTAGTTTAATCCAAGTTGAAGGGTTAGGGAATCCAAATGTGTAAATTGCCACTTTAGAATTCGAATTATATTGAAATATACCGCTTACAAGTACTGATTACTAAAATATTTGACCCTATTCCGCTGATAGTATATCTAAGTTCAAAACATTATTATTAGGCATATGAATGAGTAACATTTCAACAAATTTTCGGGTCGATACCTAACTCTATAACAAGTGCTAGCAAATCCTTTCGGTAACTTATCTAATAAGAAACTGTTCATGATCATCATCATTCTCTTCTACTTATCCCAATTAATTTATTAAGACCACCGCGGTCCCCCGCGCCGCCGCTGGGGCGACGACGCGACGTCACTAGAGTCGCGGGATCCACTTGGACTAGGATCGCCAAGAATAGGAAGTTATGGAAATGCATGGACTGGCTTTTGCCCAGGGTATCCCAAAACTGATAGTACCTATAATCATAATTTATTGAATTGCTGTTAATCACATTTTATTATTATTTTAATTAAATTATTTTTAACTTTTATTTGACATACATACATATATTTATAAATGTATTGAATTACTAATAACTAATAACTCTAATATTATGTTAATTTTTTGTTAAATTTAGTTCTTTTAATTTTATTGTTGCATGAGAAAATGTGATGATGTGTGTGATGTTTTTTTATTGTTGTTGTTGATTATACTGCATGAAATGTATTGAAGAAATGTTATAAAACTGTAATATTTTGTACTTTGGGGAATAAATGGCTTTATTATTATTATCCCAATTAATTTGGGGTCAGCGAAGCATGTCTTCTTTTTCCATACTTCTCTTTTACTCTTTATCTCATCAGACACCCCCATTCCTGCCATATCATTTTTAACAAAGTCCATCCATCCCTTTCATTCACACTAAAAACTTTCCTCACGACATTTTCCTCATTCCTCCGCATCACATGCCTACTGTGAATGACATTGTTTTCTTAAATCGCTCATTTTGTTCCTCACCTACATTCATACATTACAGCTAGACTAAACAATTCTATTCTTTGTTGATCGTCTCCATTCGGTTCTTTTCTCGCTATTTCCTTGTTTTTCCAGACAGTTTTACAATGTCATCTGACATTAAGAAAACAAACACACTCTACATCTTTCAAAGAAAAATAATACTGTTAGTGTCAGATGCAGAATGCCTTGTGTAAGCGTATGAAATAGGTCACAGGGATGCTTTTACGAAATGCTCTTAGGAATTTTCAGTGTTTTCGGCTGAAGCAAACCATGTTTTACGCGTTCTCACTTTTAATTTCTTTAGAAATTTTGGTTTTTATTCCACAACATTGTTGGTGTACAAACAAACTTAATTTTACGTTACCCCCGTAGGTGTATTTGTATGTATTATGATGAATAACATTTACTACATGAGCTAACCGGGTAATGTGCAAAATAATTTAAACATAATGTTGTGTAGTCACATTAATCGAAACAGTATTTGAACTGTTTGCAATGATGAAGTGATCAACGTCTGAATATTAAATTATTTATTACAATAATGCCTACTTCTGAGAATCACAAATTAACGTTGTATACCAGTCTCGTATCTCAGACTAGCCGAAGATTCTGATAAGCTAGCAATAGTACCAAATAAACCTATTTGGTACTATTGCTAGCTTATCAGAATCTTCGGAGATTGGTTTGCTGTAACTTAATTGAGTAACCACTCAATTGAGTTACAGCAATCCATTCTCCATCTGACAAAGAACCAAAAAAGGTAGCACAAAGCAAATGCAGTCGTGGGTGAATGTGGGTTGAACTTACTCAATAAGGAAAAATCGCTCCACACAAGAAACACAAAAGACAAGACAGATCTTCTAAAACAAATAAATGCACTCAACAAATCCAAATATAACAAAATAGGATTAAGTTTAACAAAAATAGCAAACGTTATAGCAAAATCGTGATCTTCCTCTGCCGCTGTGTGGCTTTAAGGAAAATATATTCAAACTACAGTCAAAGGGGGCTGGTATAACTGTAGCCTCTTTTATGGTATAAGTATTGTTTACATTTCTAAAGTAGAATATGGATAAAATCTATAGATTTATCGATGGGTCCCGTTTAGTTCTAGTGTTGGTTTAGCGTTTAAGCTTTGTGCCTCTTAAAGGAATGTAGGACAAATTTGTAAATGGTTTGCAAATGCAATGTTAGTACTAAGTGCTGATGGATGTGCTAGAATTTGCAGTCTTGGATTTCATTATCCTTGGAATAGTTAGCAATATCTGCATAGTTTTATGCATTTTTGCTATGTAATTAGAGACTAATTTACATACTCTTGCTATGCTAGGTTATTTGATTTCAGAAGGTCTACGATTTCAAAATGTATGCAATCAATATCTTTATCAACTTTTACATAATTATATTAGTACCACTATCTGTTACGTTGACATCTTTATTTGGATTCAGAAGATCAATCAAGTTTTGAGTTAGTTAATAGAAGTGCTATTTGACGGTTCTCAAAACTCTACAATAAATGAAGAGGTTATGATTAATTCTAATTGTAACCTTTGCTACAGCTTGTACTTCAGTCTATTCACCCTCATCGCAAAAAAGAAGTTAACTAATAAATAAAGATCAACTATTAGTATTATGTAGCTAATATACATACGATAGCATTGTGTAACCAGCAGACGCAAAAACTTCAAGAAAAAAATTACCTACCTATTAAATAAGTTATGACTGTTTGAAATGTACACTACACGATCATTATGCTGTCATTTTATGCAGATATACTGTTAAGCAATATTTTACTTAAAGTGACCTTCAAATACAGACTTGTTTTGCTCGACCGTTTGGACAGCACTCAATTCCACTCCAAATAGATTATGACCTCTCTGTGTGTCATCTGATGGTTCTTCGATGTAAGTGATATCATGCACTGTGTCTCGAATTTCTGGTTGTTGGAAAACGTTATAATCAAATGGACTTATTTGCAAGCGTTTTACAATTCAAATAGGAATTCTTTGGTAGTGTCGTGCAAATACTTTAATAGTTGGGGTCACAGTTTTATGTCTGTCTGTGTTAAGGTTAGATTTGCATATTTGAAATAGTGTCTAAATATATTTATTTTATCAAATACGACAGTGTCCTGTTGTTATGGTGTCCTTCAAGTTACTACCTTAGATACTTTAACTTCTTTTTTCGTTTAGTCGCTTATTATAATTTATGTTCCTGTAAAGTTACGACTATTTGGAATTAGTTTTGTCTTTCTGTTAATATTTTAAGTAGAAGTACGCTTCTTTGGGATAATTTCTGTCCTCCACGCGAGTGAAGCCAAATGTAAAATTTAGTCTTAATTGAACAATACGAAGTGTTTCAATTCGGGTGGGTTGGAACAAAGATAACACTGCAATGTTTTGTCTATGCGATGTCTAGACTGTTCGTACATTGTTCGTCACTTGTTGTTTGCATTCGAATTTTGTTTGTTTTAAATGAAAGTGATAATTGAAAACACGATTACGTCTTTATCGAATGCCACCTCGAGGTAAGTTATATTATTCATTTTGTTTTCAATTTGAGATAGCGTGCAGTAGTGGTTTTAGTATAATATCAGCCCTGACTTACGAGTCATGAGTTCAAACCCTGGCAGGTACTTAATTTATTTTTTTGCTAGCCTACATCGCGTCCCACCGCTGAATACTGTTAGTTGATTTTCAATGACAGTGATAATTGAAAAGTAAGATTGTTTCTTTATTGAATATCGTCTTGAGGTAGCGGTGTCAGAAAACGTCATGACGAATCCATCATATCATAGAACCAAAAAAAAAACCCGCTTGGGTTACTCGTATTTTATTATGACTCTATGACTTTTCATCATCTGCCTATGTTAACTATGCTATGTTAGGGTTGGCTTCCAGTCTAACCAGCAGCTGAATATCAGAATTTTACATAACCACCCGTCCGCTAATAAATCTCCAGGAGATTTATAATAATGGCTTTTTAATTGTGTCTATAATAAGGCGTATGAGCTCATAAAGTAACTGCCTATCCGACTTCCACAACCCTCTGACTAATATATAGGAAAACCACATCAATTATATTTTTATTAATGACTACATAACTGAAACCTTTTATCCCATTTAAAACCACAAACAATACCTACCTATATTATTACAAAAACATTCCTTTACAACGAAGTGTGTGGTCGATGTAAATAAAATAAATTAATTACAAGTCGTAGCAAAATAACTGGAACCTGTTCTATAGGTGTCGACCTTTGACAATGTCGACAGTGTAATACTGTGTTACCGGTTTAGTCGCAGACTTTAAACCCGAGTCACACGTCTCCAGTTATTAGTAGAATGGGTGTCCTACAAACGATGGGACAAATTACTTTCCTATCTGTTTTGTTGTCTGCAAGTTATAGAAACAGATGGACGGTACTAAAGAGTCTTCTTTGCCAAATTCTGGACTGATTAAATTTATTATCGACAAGGTAAGAAGAAGAGATACAAAAATTGAGCGAATCAAACGGCACAATCGATTTAGTAACTAGGTGGAGAACAACTTGTCCCTCTCTTCGCTCGATCAAAAACAAAATTCATCTATGTCGTCGGTATGAATCGATTAAATAGTTTTTTCTGGCGGTTCAGGAGTTATGATGCCACAGACACGGATAATAGATCCACACTTCAAACTTATATCACTCCTCTTTTTAGGTAGGAGGGCAAATAGTTAATAATACTAACAACGTTTATCATGAACGAAACACGTCTTAATGACACAACTTTGTCTATGGGTAAATTAACACGCAATGTTATAGTGGCCTTCTGCTTCTAAAATTTGCGCACTACGCACTCACAGACAACTCTCCCAAAACTAAAATCATGTAAACAAGCCTTAACACTACGTTACAAGTTTAGTTGCAAATATAAGCTTGTGAAACTAGTGTTGTAACGCATGCGATAAGGAGTTATATCATCAGGGTTTATTGCCCGACAGTTTAAGATTATAGGGCAAAGGTTCAAGTGTCGTCCTCAACTCGTAAAATACTATCAGCTTTATTGATTCAGTGAGAAATTATTCAAGTTGACAAGATGAAAAATGCTTAGTTGTATATTATTATGAAATAATTTTAAAATACTGTTAAGATTGATGATACTTATGCCAAATTTGCTAATAAAGATTATGCCACTCTTTCTTACCGAATGGTGTCGTATAATGTTAACATAGAGTCATAGTTTTACAACACAGAAACACCAATACCCAAATTTTAATAATGTATCCCAATGGGGATTGTCTTCACGGATCGCGTGATTCGATTGGATTACCCACGAATACCGACGAGTTGTTGTACCACGACTCTTTACCACACAACTTTTCAGTCATCGGTGCAACTTTCAAACTTTAACTTATGCACTTATTGTATCCATTAAACCTCGGTATTATCATATCAGCCACATGCAACTGCCTTCCGTTCATTTATTTTGTGGCCCAACGTTCTGATTCTTGTCTGTTTATTCAAACATCGTAAAAAAAACAACACGTGATGATGATTAAGCAAGCCTACTCCAGAAACAAATGAAAAACTAATATTAGATCTGTTCCACTTTCAAGAACATTAACTTCTAAATGAAGAACTATTACTCAATGCTACCTACTTCTTCCGTTTATCCGATTTTTATGTGTATTTAAACGTACGTACGTTCTACGATTTGTATAACGTTTCGTAGTACTCCTGGCTTTTTATTAAACGGATTTATTATTATTATTATTAAACGGTTTTATTTAGCTCACCCCGTTTGTTTTATTCTTGGGTCAAATTTAGTAATTCAAATTTCACCTTCTTCCTGTCAACCGATTAATCTGAAATTTTGTATACACTTTGGATTTTGGTGACAATACAATTATGTTTATTCATTATCATTATAAATTCAAGATGGCCGCCGCTACAAAATGGCGGATAATTTATGTTTTATTAATCCCATCAATATGGGTATCAAATGAAAGGGCTCAACAAGCAGAATACAATATACTATAAAAAATTGAAATCCAAGATGGCGGCCGCTACAAAATGGCGGATAACGTAGGTTTTATCAATCCAATCAATATGGGTATCAAATGAAAGGGCTCAACAAGCAGAATACAATATACTATATAAAATTAAAATCCAAGATGGCGGCCTCTACAAAATGGCGGATAACTTAGGTTTTATTAATCCCATCAAAATGGGTATCAAATGAAAGGTAATGAATTAAATGAATTAAACAGAATGCGAAATAAAAACTAAAAACTAGAAAATAAAAATAGGTAAAAAAAACTTTTTAAGTTAAACGGTTTTATGTTAAACATACATTGCAATGTTTAAGATAAATGTACTAAAAACCAAAAAATAATAAAATAGATACAGTCGTGGGAATTATAAACATATGCATAGACTAGACTAAAATAAAACCGTGGGGCACGTCAAATGTTTGTTTTGTAACATTACAAAACAAACATTTTAATCAACGATTGTAGACAATTGACGTGCCCCACGGTTTTATTTTAGTCTAGTCTATGCATATGTTTATAATTCCCAAGACTGTATCTATTTTATTATTTTTTGGTTTTTTGTACATTTATCTTAAACATTGCAATGTATGTTTAACATAGTGTGATACTTATAACAGATCATGAATAGATTCAGATTTTTTTGTTTCATCCTGTTATAATTTTAAATAATAGTTCGAGATAGATAAAGTTTTCAAATTAAGACTAGACGTAAAATTCGGATTGGTACTGTTGTTAATGAAGCGAGAAATTAAAGGATAAAGTTTTAGATTAATAACCTGCAAATAGATTGGTTGAGCTTCATGGGAACTTCAAAATTGAAACTATAACAAATCGATCTTTTATATTCAATATTTCGGAGCACTTTGAAGACAATGGATTATTGAGTAACGTTACCTTATATTTTTAATAAAACATTAGGTATTTAAAGGTACTTCTGAAGCATTGACTCAATAGCTGACATAACTAAACCACATAGCTTCTAAGAAATCACTAAGGAAAAACAAGCATTTACTAAAAAAGGATCGACCCCGATGAATGAAAGAAAATATTACTTTAACTTGAGCTCGATCACAATAAAAGTATAAGGAATTTCCAATCACTCATTCTTATTTATAAAGGAGGAATTTATTACAGGAAATACCGGTGATCAAGAAAATAAGGACATCTTTTGAATTTATCTACTAAAGAATACGATGGAAGTTCTAATTCCTTGGAGAAGAAAATTCGTCGAAAAAATAATCCTTTTATTATTATTATTCCCAAATAATGTTGGGGTTGACTTCGAGTCTAATCGGATGAAGCCATCCACCCTTCCTATATTTCCATTGGAGTGACTGCCTATCTGACCTCAACAAACCACTTAGTATTGGGTAAGACACTTTGCTATGACTGTTCAACCACATAAGTATAAGAATTCTAAATTAACCAAACAAATATTAAGGATATTGTGAGCACATCAGGACATGTTAAGAATCATACTCAACAAAACAACCACAAAATGTAAAGACAAAATAATTATTTGACGAAAACTTCTTAAACATTTAATTCCAAATAAGTGATTATTATCTGAAGTAATTTCTAAACCTACACATACGACCACAGTGTCAAGTACCCGATCTACTTCTTTTTCTAACAAAATCAACAGAAAAAGAAATCCAATAACATCGTCGTACAAGGCACTTACCTACATACAAGGATCTCAAATTGAAAGTCATTACGGAGGCGGAAAAACAAACGGACATAAGTGCAAAACCAAATACGAATAGGAGACAAAATCAATCAGAAATTCGTGTGTTTACTTGCTACCAATTGCTAAAGGAATTACTTCGGATCGACTTTCTGTAACGAGTAAAGATAATTATGATCGTGCAGAAATTATAAATGTGGGCGAAATTGTTGTTATTGAAATAGCCCTGACTGAGATCGGAAATATTCTATCAGCGGAAACGATGACGGATAGTCAAAAACTGTATTAAAGTTTCTGCTATGCTAAAATAAACTTAGAATTCTGATGAACGTTGTAAGAATACGAAACGTCTTGAAAGCAATTACTACCTATTATGTCGTTTTGGGTGAGACGTAGATAGACTAAGGTAGCATGGCATTAGGGAGGAGGCCTATACTCAGTAGTAAAATGCAACCAATTTTGACGATGATGATCTTAAAACAATGACTGCTAGAAATGTCAACGTTTAACATGAAGCGTTAAAACATATTTTTTATTACAATAGTAACCTTGAATGCCATTGTTCGTAAATAATTACTTCCAAAACAAATTTTTATTCGAATTTGATAGTGAGGTTGAGGTTACAAACTATGATGATCTTCGTATAAACATTATTTATTTTATAGCTATTTTTAAACTCCATAAATGAGTCATTACTTTATTACACTATTCTTATGAATATAATTTCATTTTAGACCTTTGACTTCATATTTTGATAAGTGTCTATTTTTTCTTGGGCTTCATTTGGAATTTCCAAAGCATAAAATTTTATTGTTATTACTACATTGATAAAACCATTATTTATAATGGATTACGATAATTTTGCGTGAACGAAGAGAATTTTTGTATAGTCCATGTAACTTAGATTGCCTGTGATTTCACGATTTTCTTTGATGGTAATATTATTTTATTCGCTCCAAATGTTTCTAGAATTTGAATCACTTGAATGATTTATAATTAATTTTTATGTGTTCTAACAGATACTTACGAATGCCTTTTCTTCCTCTTCATCATCATCATCATCATTTCAGCCAAAAGACGTCCACTGCTGGACATAGACCTCCCCCAGGTGTCGCCACATTGACCGGTCCCGTGCGTCTCTCAACCAGCGGCTCCCCGCAACCTTGACCAGGTCGTCGGTCCACCTAGTGGGAGGCCTTCCAACGCAACGTCTTCCGGTTCGCGGTCGCCTCTCCAGAACTTTTCGGCCCCATCGGCCATCCGTTCTGCGAGCAATGTGCCCTGCCCATTGCCACCCTCCTCATTGCTCATTGTCTTCCTCTTGCCATCAAGTTATAGTTTGGTTTTAGTAAGACTTGATAAATCATCAGTGTGTTTGTCTTTTATTGGTGTAATATTACCGTATATTGTTATTGTCTGTTTTTCTCGCTTTCTTATTCTAGTGTTATATATAATAAGCAAATACAAAGATTTTTTTTAATTGTCATAACTTATTCATTATCATTTCTCTGTTCTTGTCCCATGTTACTTAGGGTTGACGCAATACGTTTTTTTCCGTACGTTCACTGTAACTCTTATAATATCATTTTAAAAGTAAGTATCTGTTAATCGTAAAAGTCCTTCACTATTAATCACAATAGAACAAAAATAACAACACATGACCTTAATCACCACCATGTTACTTAGAATGATCCTAATGAAGCGCTTGCGCAGATGCCCATATTAGTACGTTTCTAATTCTGTCTGTATGTCCGTAAGCTCATTGTTTCGCTCCAAAATTTTTTGCTCCCACAATTATACGCTTCGTTAAGTCGAGAAGACAAAAGGACTTTTTGTAAGACTTAAAGGATTTGCGGATATAAGTAGAGAATCATCAAAACAACTCCTGTGGTGGTATTCCCATAAAGAATCAGAATCATCATCTGAATCAGCAATAATGTACCTTAGGTTGTGTCAAGTAGGGCTTAAAATTGAAGATACAGATCGTTGAATCAAGATATCAGCAAACAATTGAGTGTATCATGATTGACTTTATCGTCGGTCACGCCCGAATTTATTTGCGTCTCAACGAAACAATCTTCACCTTTATTTCTTTTGAATTACGGATTACAATCAAGTTTATCATTAGCAAAATAAAGTTGGTACATTAAAACATGAAAGCATTAATACAGTGAATGGTTAATAACGTCTCGATTGACATTAATTCTTCCTTGTTGCGCTTCTGATTTGCATAAGCTGTGAACTTGTTTCTCGTATAAAAAATATCTAATGAATCATGGTGTGATAACTGAGCTATAATCACATACGTACGTTGTAATGATAAAAAACTTGAATGTAACGGGTAAGCAAAATGTTTTTCTTGGAATATTTTGTTCTTATTGATGCATTCTTGCTTGTACAATATGTTGTGTATTGTCATTGTTAGTTTTGTCACGGAATTTTGCAATAGGATATGATATTATAGCTCTTACATTATCAACGTTTTTGAGTTCTGCAGACTCGTCAACAAGTCTATTTATACTGAACTTTCCCACAATGTCAGCCGACTGATTGATATGATGCCATACAGAAGAAGTCTCAGCAATTATATTGTCAAATAGAGTATCTTCTTCATCTACTTGAATATCTAGTACTCTTTCATCCTAAATCACCACTGTAGTTTTACGTGTTTCATTGTCAATTAAAACATCATCTTAATCTATTTGTTTATTCACTACTTCATCAACTTTATTAATCAATAGATCACACATATTTTCAACCAGTACCTACCATACATCAAAAGATGACTTCACATCATCAATGGGAAACTCAACGCGTCATTCAACAGTGAATATAACATTAGAGACCTTGAAACATAACACCGTGAACGTGCTTCTAAACCCCATTGATGCACCTCATGCGTTGGCGGTTATGTGAACCTCTCACCATTAACGCCATTGATTTATAAAGGACGTTGCAGTGTATGTAGGTCAAGTATTTTTATTGAATGCAACTGGATTCAGAGTTCTGTGGAAGTTGTAATTTTTCGAGATGGTGTATCGAAGGGTGTCTGAGATTTATTAAGAATCTGTTTGTTGAGCTTATCGTGAAAATGTACTTTGTGGTGTTTTCTACGTAAATAAGTAAGTAGGTACGTCTTCTTTTTATCGTGTGGTTAGTGTCTAACCTGGTGGTCAGTGTTTTTATGCACCCTTTGGGCCTCTGACTTTGCTTTACATGCCGTCTAGGAATATCTTTTGGGCATTCTGGTTTACTCCCGATGTTTTTCTTCACCGTAGCAAGTGATAATTATATCATACGCACATGAATCTGCCAAATCAGAGGTTTTATGAGAGAGGAAGACTTGAAACGGCAGTCCGAAGGTCACACCACTAGGCACTGTTACTGTGTAATGTGTACAGCAGATTAAGTCAATGAATTGAAGTGAACAAAATAATAGACGTCATTTTGTTCACTTTTCATACTTAATTAATATTTGTGATAGTTTGCAGTAAGATAGAAAAGAAAGAAAGGAAATTATGTTTACTTGGCAAAAATACCTTAAAATTTTCAGAACTGGCATAGACTTCTTTTTATCCTAAATAGTTAGAAAAAATATTATGGTATACAAAATACACGGAGACGAAGTTGAGAGCAAAAGCTAGATTTGGTTTAAATCAATAAAGTTTCTTCTTAAATAAAAGAAAAGACCTTTGTCCAACAGTGGGTTGATTTACTCGTATAATTGCAGCTCGTTTTATTACATCATGGCTCATTTAGTGTTGTAATTAGATACGGGCGCGACACCTAGGCCATTGAACTACTTTTTTCTGGCATCGAACGACTATGCAACGGGACGGCATTAATGGTTCATTCATAGATTCAGGTGTCACAAGAACACGACACCATAGTTCCGTGTTTAAGAACTGCTTTGTCGATGTAGAGGTCGCAAGTACTAGTGCTCATCATCATCATCATACATATTATCATCGCGGAATCACCAACTGCTGGGTATAGGCTTTCCTTGTTATTTGGCATTTCCCGTTTCTATGCGTCCCTTATCCAGGTATTTCTCGCAATTTTGACGACATCATCGAACCAAAGAGCTTGAGGAAGGCCCTGGTTTCTTTGGCCTAACTTTGGCCAGCACTGCAAAACAAAAAGCCTTGCTCCATCGACCATCTTCGACATGCGATGGTGAATTTCGGTGTTACACACTCGATTTAATAGGGTTATACTAAGCATGGTTCGCACTAGGCACTAATAATGTCATAGATTAAATTCCAGATTAAGCTAAGTGATATTGGATTTTTCTATCAGAAATTTCGCAGTAGCAGCATTTGTGCTTGGCAACAAGCTCTCTCTTTATTACCTAAACATAACTTGCGATGGATCTAGTATGGGTAATTTGGTACGAATCTAAGCTCAACCATGTGATGATGTTATATCATTTGTGTTGGATTATGAATTACATCTAATTAGTCAATGTAAAGTTTGTAACGGTATTCAATGTCAAATGTTTCACAATAATACGAGTTGGTCGTGAGATGATAATCAGGTATCAATGTAATAGTGATGCGAAACTATTTGCGTGTCACGACTGAATTCCTGTACCCACCTTATAACTACTTGTGTAGGTAGCTCTATAGTTCCAAGAGTTTTCCTGTATGAACCATCTAACGAAAAAGATGATAACAAAACAGGATAGGTCCGCTAAATCCAGTCTTAAAGGATTATTTAATCGATGAAATATTATTTCACTCTTCACAGTAAAGTCGGATACAACTAAGGGTAAACCCATTGCCACCGACTGGCAAGACTAACAGGGCAAAAGAATTTCTGATAGAAAACCACATAATAATTTATTCATTCTGTAATCAAACCTAGGATCTCACACTCAGTAAACATATTTATTTACGACTAGACCGACTTGTCACTCTCTCAAAGACACATCTCAATAAAACCCATGTTTTTAGTACCACCTGTTGAGAAATGTTGAAATAATACAAACAAGACGGTAGTCAACGCTAAATTCTCACTTTCTAATGTTCGCACATAAACATAATCAAATTATGTCCAGCCGCCATGAGTGACCGTACTTTCATTGAGCAAATATACCGTAAGGGCAAGGTGCGACTGTTAACGGGGAGGTCTGTGATAATTGTAGCGTAGCAGCTGTAGATAGGCAGGTAAATTTTATAATTCTTATAATATTTACAAAATATTTTAAGGTTTATTCTGATTAATAAAAATAACAAATCAAATCTTGATTAAATCTTAATTGATTTGAGCTATGTCAAGTTTTGCTTAGTAGTATCTCATTAAAATTTGTTCATTGAATCGAAACCTGGATGAGGCCGACACAGAACCATGGAGAATGCCACACAAAAATAGAGGCCGAAAAGAGAGGCAGAGAGAGGTAAAAAACTGTTAGATAGCATCTGTCTGGTTTTTCTTAACATTATAGTTCCATGACATTCATCTTTGTGTTCTACAAGACAACAAAATTAATCACAGCATTGACAAAATACATCACCGTCACAAATAAATTAAAACCACAAAAACCGCTCAGCTATCAACGTGACCCATGCCTTCGGGCACAGTTCAAATATACTAGAGAGAGAACAAAAACGGTGAAATTCTCGAACGACGTGTGAAAAATGGTTTTCATTTTAAGTTTGTTTAACGTCTACATTCTTGACGTTTTCTGTTTTATCTATAAGAGGTTTTGTGTGACGTAGAGGTAATGAGTTTAATTAACCTCAAGCCCTGCGAAACACAAGACTTTAGGCACTGTAGGTTTTTTAAAGTAGGTATTTATATGTATATGCTTCTTAAGTATGTACCTATACTGTGGAGGTTTTATTATATACCACTTAAATGATTTTTTCAACCGCCTTCCGGACTGCAAATGTTGTGTGTGTGTGTGTAGTTTTCCTTCAAAGAAGTGGTAGATGACATCAGATCATTCTGAACAACATGTTTATTGTATTTTAAACGGCTTATTTGTAGCAGTATTGTACCCATTTGTAACTAAATTAATATTATGAGTATGAGTATAGGGTTTATTCCTTCTTGCTTTTTTAACCGACTTCAAAAAAAAGAAGGAGGTTCGCAATTCGAATGTTTGTTTTTTTTATGTTTGTTCGGGCATGACTCCGTCACTTGCTAACCGATTTGAAAAATTCTTTTTTTGTTGGAAAGGGTGTACTTCCCAAGTGGTCCCATATTTTTCTTATGAAATCGGACAAGCGGTTTTTGAAAAATCAACAAAACTCAAAAAAAAAACTACATTGTCCACATTATGACTCATGATCATGTGAACTTACATGTGAACCACTAAAAAGTGAAAAATAAAAACTTTTTAACAAAAAATAAAACCGACTTAAAAAAAAAAACACGAAAATGTGAAAAATAATCTTTAGAAGAAAAATCAGTTTCTGAAGTCGGTGGCAAAAAAATGAAATCAAACAAACAAAAGTCACCGCGACTTCAGAAACTTATTTTTCTTCTAAAGATTATTTTTCACTTTTTCGTGTTTTTTATTTTGAAGTCGGTTTTATTTTTTGTTAAAAAGTTTTTTTTAACACACGGTTCGAATTTACCACATCTCGCTCGACAATGTCTGGGCAATGTGGGCATTGGGCTATTACCGCATGACCGTATTACCCAGTAGAACTAAAAAAATAGGTAAAAAAACTTTTTAAGTTAAACGGCTATACACGTTACTGTATCTAACTCAAATGCAATTTCCAGTCAAGACCTGAACAATAGTTGACAAACAAGCTCTAAAACAGATATTTGGAATTCATGAAATCGACGCAACCTTTACCACTTAAGGACAACTTAACAGACAATAAGAAGACAATTCTCAGGCGAACCTTGCCAAAGATTGCTAAACATCAGCATTCCATAAACGGCTAACATTCCACGAAGTGGTGCTAAAACAATGAAAACAACAAAATTGTTTACAGCAAACAATCTTGTTGTCTGTACATGCCAATGTGCTATTGAAATAACAAAATAGATAATTTGATGTGTTAATAATGTTGAGGCGTCATTGTGGAGTGTTAGATTGTTAATCATGTTTTGCTGTTTAGCCATTTCGTTTGTTGCTTCTGAGTCATCGTTTTAATCACTTGGGGTAAGAGATTCATTGAAAGTGATGATGGCTTTGACAATCATATCATCAGCATTCTCCTATCCTTATCTTAGTGTTAGAATTTATGTCTTCTTCTTCATACTTCTCTATAGTCGCCATCTCAGTAGTTATATTAATTAAAATAGTACCCATCAAGTATCACATAAATACTAGCTAAAAGGAAATCCTCATTAGATAAATAATAGATATTACAGTCGGATAACGCTGCCAGATTATTGGGTACCTACTAATGTTCATGATCTTAACATTTTTGAAATGGTAATAAATGGAGATATGTAATAATATGAAGTCTTGCCATAGCGGAAATATTCTAGATGAGACTGGCACAAGAGCGTGGAGTTTAGCACAAGCAAAGAGTGGGCTATAATACCCAGCGGTAGGTGAAGTTGGGCTGTGGATGAAGAAGTCTTATTTCTCAAAATTATAATAAATGATGACAAGGTCGCTACAAAACTGAATTTATTCTATACATTTCAATGACTAAGGCGTTGTTTTAAGCATATTACGTAGGTATTTGAAAACCACAAGTCATAACATACAAAATAATAATCTTCCTTTGAAACTTTAGTTTACAATGTGGGTTGGTTCATAACACTAAAATGATTCTTATTACTTCATAACGGGATTTACTGTTTCAAAGATATTGCATAATAGTTTTTATGGGTTCTGGCAATGTGCTAAAGGGTTAATAATATGTTTAAATTACTGGCATGTGTAGTGGATTAGGGTCAAAGTAACAGATTATGTCATCGAAAAATTATTAGAGATGTCTTGACTATTTCTACGCTGTTTATTTATTGACCGGGGACTGGGCATGAAGCAATCGCTTTCCAAGCGTTTAATATTTCTAGAACGACTTTTACAGAATAGGGATGTTAACAAAAATAATATAATTAGTCCGTGAGATAGATTTTCAAAAAATATTGGACACATATTTTTTCTTTTTTCACGTAAACAAACAATGACGACGATACAGTGCTTTGAAAACTCGAGTGACGCCATATTCTAAGACATTAGTATGACATTTCTTAGCGAGCAGTGACGTCACAACCTCCCACTCAAATCTTTGACGCGTTTTATCTTCGTCAATTTTTATTGATTTGATAAAACAAAAATACGTACCTATCCAATATTTTTCAATAATCTAACAGACGGACTAATTAAAAACCTTTTTTTTTTGGTCAGTAAACATCCATTGATATACAGCATAGGAAGGTTTTTTGGCCATCCACTATGTTGATGACTATCCTTATTACCGTATCGCTAATAAAATCTCGCTTTGTTTACTGGCAGCCTGACTCTTTTATCGTTTTGTAAAACAATAATTATTCATTATCTGCCCAGCCTTTTCCCGACTATATTGGGGTGAACTGGTACTGGTATGCAGGCGATGCAGCTCCATCTGGTGAGACTTCCAGTTTCACCAATTTTACACGGAGTGACTGCCTATCTGACCTCCACAACCCAGTTCGTTATGGGCTGGTTGTTTGACTTTCAGACTACCTTTAACGACTACCAAAGAGATGCAAATGATAGCCAGGACCGGGACTTAACGTGCTTTCCTGGGCACGGAGAAAAGTACGTGAGGTATGTAATTGGTGGTCCCCTATCGCGAGCGGTTATTATTAGCCACCAGCTCTTCTTCCTCCTTGTAAAATAATAATTATTGCTTTAGATCCCTTGTTATCAATATCTATTTTATTACTTTCATTTTCAATATCAATATCATAAGATGAAACGTTTTCTTCAAGACGAGACACGTTCTTTCTTTCTATTAAAGCTTCAAATTCACCAACTGTTGCTTCCCCTACAAAAACTACTCGTGTGAGGAAACTTATCTCCATGATTTACGAAATAAATGGAGCAGTAACTAATAAATATATTATCTTCCATAACTGCGTTTTTGTTTTGATTTATTATGAGACTCGTAAAAGTATTCCAATAGTCGTAAATTACCAGATAGGAAGGTGAAGATAATATGTATCTCTATTGTTATTATTATTGTGATTTTAGCGAACTATTTTATTATTATTTTATGGTTACGTTCTTATTCCGTTACACGATATTATATTTTTTTGTATTGAATTGTTAATTCTCATTCTTGTCGCTATGTTTAAATTACTGATCGAGTAATCGATATATATTACTTCGTTGGTCGAGTAGTCGCAAACGCAACTGCAGAGCATGAGGTTCTGAGTTAAATTCTCGGGTCAGGCAAAAGGTTATTGGGTTTTTGCATCAGAAATCTCTCAGTAGCAGTCACGGTATCTGAATTTGTGCCCGGTTGATGGCAATAAGCTCGTCCTCTATTAATTCGTCCCCTAAGTGACACCCCACTGACCAGTTTCGTGCGTCTCGCATCCACCGGATCCCTGCAACCTTCACCAGGTCATCGGTTCAACACAACGTCTTTCGGTTCACTGCCACCTTAATTATTTTTTCAGTATGCATCAGACAATCCTCATCACAGCCAAATTCCATACGGACAAGCAAACACACCGTCATACCAAAGTAATTTATCCAATCCAGCCGTTCAAAAGAATTCACAATCACAATTAAATTCTTTTATCTTTTTTCAATACCGAAATCTCATAATCGTTATGTTTCGTCCGGTGCATGTCAATGACTCCATGCTGAAGTACAAACAAAGCACAGGTCTTGAAATTGACAGGAATCCGGTGTAAGGGCTCAATTATAAAGATGCGCTATCGCTGAGTGACTCAATGGCTTATTTGTTCGAGTCTGTTGAAGTTGAATGGAAAGGATCCTTGGGTTTTATTCTGCTAATTATAAAAGTGATATCGTCATGATGATAAAGGATACCTTTATCTGGTGGATTAACTGAATGTTTTGATACTTAGATAATTTCAGTAACACCATGAGCATACTCTGCTTTTACATTTTCAATATTATAATCCCTTGTTGATTGATTGTTCACCGACAATTTTCTTATCTTATTCTATATACTGCCTCGTTGGTCTAGTGCAGGGATACACAGACTTATTGAGACCAAGGGCCACTTGGGCAAATGATGAACTAATGGCGGGCCAACAGCACAAACTAAAAATATAAAAATTGGCAAAAATTTAATTACAAAAATAATATACTAGTCTGAAGTGTGGCATTGTTTTGCGCTTACAATATTTTTAACATACGTAAAATTTCTTCCAAACTTCCAAACTGAGTTGGACACTCAGAAAACGCGGCGGTAAGAGCGAGCGTAACAAGCTAAGCGTAATTTTAGTGGCATGCATCAGACCGGAGTATTTAGGTAGGGCGTTCAAAAACCCGCCCCAGAGCAGCGGCTTAAAGTAAGGAAAATATACCACTGCTTGGTTGTCCTGATTTTTGCAACATGACTTGATCTGTAAAGCTTACTAAAAACGTAAAATCACACAACCAGTCAGGATTTTTGAGTTCCACGAACATTTCTGAGTACCCATCATGCACCTGCACAGCGAGCCCGCTTAGTAACGCGCGTGATTCAAATTACCTAACATTATTTGTAAACCTCAGCTATACGATATTTTCCTTCAAATGCACGAGGGAATATTTTTGCTGGCGGGCCACTGACATAGTACCGGCGGGCCGCGGTCTGTGCATCCCTGGTCTAGTGGTTGCAAACGTGAAGTGACTGCTGTGTAATCGAGCCCAGGTCCTTAGTCCTGGGATCGATTCAAGTGTCGGGCAAAGTGTTATTGGGGTTTTCCATCAGGAATTTCTCAGTAGCAGAAACAGAGTCTGGCTTTGTGGTTGATGGCAATAGGTACGCGCCCTATTACATGGGACTTAACCAAAACTGGCGAAATGTACTACATGGGCACAGTCACGAGCCAATATGTGGACACGATGCAACTTTTACAAGTGATTTTCTTTTATTTTTTTCATTTCATTTTCAAGTTACGTAACGAAACTAAACTCATAATTACTCATATTTCACGAGTAAATCGTGTTCAGTCTTTGCCAAGTGTCTCCATATTAATGCTCATCCGAACCTCTGCCTAACCCTTCTGAGATTATAAACGTGATGTTATGTTATTAACTTATTACCTACAGCTAATTTCAATTAAATCGCACAAAGCAACTGAACACGAAGAGGCGACCTTTTCTCCGTCAGGAAACTACGCAACAATAAATATTAATTTTGCAACGTTCGCTGCGCGTACGCAATATGAGTCATACTGCAACTTGTTTGTTATTTTGTTTGTGTTTTGATATAAAAGTTCCGTGTTGACGATGCAAACTGCAGGTGCTTAGAGTCTGTTCGTGTATTATTTTGCTGTATAAATAAATGGTTAGTCAACGGTGAGTAAATGTTTAGCTGTTTTCCGTGTAGGAATACGATTAGTCATGAGATAGTTAGGCGCCACTTCCTTCATAGAAGTCTAAAGTAATTGTTCTACATTGTGTTGGCAGGATTGCTTGAATCGCTTATATTTTGTTGTCAGTGTCTTCATAGATGTAATCGAAGTTTGCTCGTTAGGAGGATAGCAAAGACCGTAGTTGGAGCTAGGTACCTAATTTGTTCAGTTTATTCATCAGACGATTATTGGCAATAGGTTCGCCCCTTATGCCAAGGGATTTAAACATAAGTGGCGAAATGTAGGTGTACTACTACCAACGACCATACTGTATGGTCGTTGACTACTACGTACACCTCTGCGTAACCTTCCATAAGGGAAATAGTATGATATTATGATATTTATCATTATTTTTAGGTATTGGACTTGCAAGAACTGATGCGGCTGTGTGACCACGTCATAATTGTTATATTAACTTCTGTAAAATTATTAGAGCATTAAGAGCACAGACGGGCTGCGCGGGAATTGAAAAATAGGTATTTGAAGAAACTATTGCCGTCGCGCTGCGCTCTAGCAACCGTATCAATATTGTGAGTGCGATAGAGACAACTGCAGCTCAGAACGATTTTACCTATAAAAAACCTTGACCGATCGACGTTTCGTATTCTCCTGTTTTCTCCTCGAAACCTATGCCAATTAAATTATATTTGGTATCAAAATTTAAAGGAAGAATAGATCTATGCCCCTATTACTTGTTTTTATTTTAAAAACTTTTCAATTTTCTTTGGTAGTCATCTGATTACGTAGGTAAAAACGGGGTATTTTTTAGGTTTTTGGTAAGTCATATTTATTTTTGTAATAAATTTTTTGAAAAAAAAAAATGACTGGGGCATGCCTTCAATAGACCTGGATTTTTATAAATAAAAACGATTACTCTAGAGGCATTATCCAGGAAGAGAATAGGGGAATACATTTGTATGGAAAAATGCAGCCCGTCTACGCTCTTAATAACTCCTTTGAATAACATCCTCCTTTAGAATGGTAGTGCCCAAACATTGCAAAAACTCCTTCCTACAATCAAATATAAAACATCCATCGTTCCCATCCAATCAGCAGCACCACGCAACAGCTCCATTAATCCTTCAACCAATCCTTTCACCTCTATAAGGTCAATATCTACTAACCCAACATTATACCCATACACTAAATGCAGGCTTCCTCCTACACATTTTGAACTGAACTCGAATCAATAGCCATCATTGTATTTAGCCGTTATACTGTTAGAGAGTACTCACATTGAATTTAAAGTTGAACGTGGATTGGGTTTTTTGTTGGTGTTTTAGTAATACGGCCACGATTCGGCACATTGTGTGGTCTGAAAGGTCGGAAGGTGTGTGTCGGGTGTAACAGTGTGAATGATGCATTGATGACAGTCTGTGGTTAGAGAGTTCTACTGTGTATCAGGCTTATTTTTGGCATATCATCATCGTCATATTCTTTTGCCCTTATACCAATTTATTTGGGGTCAGCGCTGCATATTGTTTTCTTCTTCTTCCATACTTCTTTTACTCATCATCATAAATGAGACACCTCTTTTCTTGTCATATCCCTTTTCATACAGTTCATTCATTGTTTCTTTGCTGTTCCTCTGCACTTTATCCATTTTTTTAGGATAATTATGTTGCTAATGGATTTTATCTGCATTGTTAGTTATAACTATGGCTCCCGGCTATGTCTAAACCATCATCATAATCACTCTAGTAGGTACCACGACTACAATTATTGCTGATAACACCATTATCTATATCATCAATTGAATCATCATAATTCATCATCATTCGCCTGCCCTTATCCCAATTCATTTGGGGTCGGCGCAAATTGTCTTCTTCTTCCATACTTCTCTATTTCTCGCCATCTCAGCAGTCACCTCCTTTCTAGCCATATCATCCTTCACACAGTCCATCCATCGTTTCTTTAGCCTTCCTCTCCTTTTATAGCCTTCTACATTCATACTCAACATTTTCCATTTCCATTTTATTTATTTTTTTCCATTTAATTTTTTTTTTTTAATCATCAATTGAATATTCTTCCCAATTATAATATTTAGGAGTCGACTTCTAGGCGAACCGGATGCGGATGAATACCAATATTTTAAATGAAGCAACTAGGTACCTATTTGACTCTCACAACTTCCACAACCAAGTGACTGAGTAATATGACACACCGTGATAAGACTGGATGTCAGGCCGTAGGGCCACTAACCACTTCTGATCACTTGAGAGACTGATTAAAACATTTCAACCAAATAAAGTTGCAGTTTAGGAACTCCATCAAAGAAAAATGACACTTACGGGATATCTTCCGTGATTTTTATTTTTTATGAGTTCCCGATATTTCGACGCTGTTGCAAGCGCCATGATCGCGGGTTAAAACATAAACACATTTAAAACAAAAACATTTTAAATATAGTTATGAACCGTGAAAGCTTAAAACAGTGTCCATCAAAGAAGTTTGCAATCCCTGGATTAGCACCCAGCAATCACTCGCCGGATTGTATGCATACGCTTAATCCGCGCCTATAAACTGCACCGGCGCAACGTGAGAACGGAGTGTAATGCCTTGCAAATTATTGACAGCAGTGAAATAATTGTCGATTCTCTGTAAGGCTTTATTAGTTCCAGTTAAAGTTGAGGTTTTAATTCATGCGTGGGTGACGTGTGTATTGAGCATTAAGGTTCGAGAGTTATTGAGGTTCGTTAGATTTGAAAGGATATGAGAGATAGCTTTTGATTTATTGTGGTGGGTGGAATTGCGGGAAGAAAAAGTAATTACGGTAGAAAGAATTTGCGGTTGGGTAGCTTTAAATGAAATACTAGCAGCAGTGACAGACAGTATATCACAGGAGTGTGACCTAGCAGTGTGACTGTTGAACTGCCAAGTCATCACCGCAGATTTTTCGGATTCCTGTGCGTATTGGAAACCCATGGCCTATGTGCGGCATAAAATCTCTGACACCGGGTTAGACACTTACTGTCTAACCCCGTGTCAGAGATTTAATGCCGCACATAGGCCATGGGTTTCCAATACGCACAGGAATCCGAAAAATCTCTGACACCGGGTTAGACACTTACTGTCTAACCCCGTGTCAGAGATTTAATGCCGCACATGATAAAGAAAGAAAGATAGGTCACAAATACAGCCAAATGTGTGTTTCGACTTCGACTGCCTTCATTCAGTGGTGTAAAATGCACATAATAGAACTGATAGGTTTAATAGATAAAAGCGATCTATGGGTTTCCAATATAAACGATCGAACTGAACTGTCTTGGCGATGTGCCTATAGATGAAGGCATCAGATATCGACGTGAAGACAGGTACCACAACTATTGTCTTTGTTATACCTACCTTAGTCATGTGTGCACCTATCTAACAGGGTTAAGACTATTATCATCTGCCAAGCTTTTTTTCACTTCTTTTTTTCTTTCTTATCTGCGTCTGGATCGCACGCTAGCCTAACCAAATGCAGCGGAATAGCAGTAGGTATTTTATATGGCGCGAGATTAACTGACCCTTACAACCCAGTCAATACTGGGTAATACAATACCCCTTTGTAAGACTGATTGTGAACTTAAGTGGCAGTGTGCAGGGCACATTGCTCGCAGAACGGATGGCCGATGGGGCCGGAAAGTTCTGGACTGGCGACCGCGAACCGGAAGACGTTGCGTTGGAAGGCCTCCCACTAGGTGAACCGATTACCTGGTGAAGGTTGCGGGGATCCGCTGGATGCGAGACGCACGGTACTGGTCAATGTGTCGACACTTAGGGGAGGCCTATGTCCAGCAGTGGACGTCTTTCGGCTGAAATGATGAAGACTGATTGTCAGATTTTCAGGACACTGTCTACCTATAATGACTGTCAAAGGTCTACAAATGACAACCGCGACAAATTTTCAAGAGGTCTGCAATGTAAGAGGCGATCAACAGAATAACAAGATTCATAACTTTCCTATACTTTTACTCTTCAAAAACTTTTACTTTAATAGTAAATTGAACTTCACGGTGTTCTTAAATTACTGGCACGAGCTGTAATGAAGGTTGTGGGTGGGCGATAAGTGAAGTTGTAACTCCTACGCTATTCCTAGTCGTATTGAGACGAGTGGCCGTATTGTGGATTTCTGCATTAAATTTTAATCAAAATGTGCCAGATGCGGCTGAAATTCACAAAGGTTATATTTCTAAATGCTAGGATAGAACCTTTTGGCCTCGCACTGGACCAAATTTATATTTTTTTTTTGTTCTTTTTTTATGAGTCTAATGAATAAGCTATCTATATTTGTTTCTATGGTACCTACAGAGAATTTTGGCTATGAAATACAGATTCACAAATCCAGAATTTACTCTACAACTGAGAAATTCCGGATACCTAAACCCTAATAATTCCAGACCTCCACTCAGAAACTCTCACTCACTTATATTTTTTCTTCAATACATTAAAATGGGAGATTATCGAGGTAGTTCAAATCCAATAATAAAGTTGATATTACTGAACCAAGAATAAAAATAATGAGTCTATTGTTCTTGTAATAATTATGTTAACCTACTATTTTCTTAGTTATAAAATAATTTAATCTTATATTTTCTCATAAAATGAACATCAGCGACACGATAATTAAATATAAAACATGCAATAATAACCAACCGATTATTCTAGAGTCGATTCTAACTCGATCCTTTTAAGTATTGAATAAAATATCGAGATAGGAGTTTCCAACACGTCTCGATGTTAAACTTTTTTATTCCATACGCGTTTATTAACGGTGCCCTGTCTGAGTACCTTTGAGCATTTGCAAGTAAAATTCTGTTTTTACTACAAGAAACTACTTACAACTTTACTGAAACCCCCATCCAAAAATCTATCAACGCATTTCCATCCTTATGTTAAACAAAATAAGAATGTGCACGTTCTTCTTGAAAGGTAAAATAAAGTTGGTAACATAGATATATTGATTGTAAATGGCCAGTTACATGCGCGTAAAGTTTATTCCAGAGGATTCTAAATACAAAATTTGAAACGTGTGGCGCATGCAGGAATGATAACTAGGAGGTAGCAACGGGAATTGAATGTATCGATTCTGAGTAAATAGATACTGATCAGGTGTTAAAGATAAAGATAAAGATGCATTTATTTGTTTAAACATGTGTGGCATGATACATAAATATGCACATATGGATGGAGAACGAGTTCAGAGATTTTTGGTTCAACATGTTTTGCCATATTCGGCGTACAAAATAGTTTATAATACTTTATTAGAAATTAAGAAATAATTAAATTACATAATAGTCAAAATTCAATCAATTCAAGTACACAATTACATTCAATACAAAAATTATAGTCAAAAAATAATAATTAAAAACAATAACATTATTAAAATTACATATTAAATTACTACTTAAATAAAATCAAAATTTGTCATTCAAAAACTCCGTAACACTATAGAATCCCTTATTGATAAGCAATTTTTTTAACTCTCTCTTGAATGAATTAATTGTTAATATCTTAAGGGAATTTGGTATTTTATTGTAAATTAATGGTGCCATGCATATTACACTTTTTTTTAGAAATGCTGTTTTGGCGGGGACTGATTGCACCCAAAGTCTATACTTCTCACGTCTATTTCTACCTGTATTATTGACCAGAAGGGGGAACAAATTAGGATTAGTTTTTACAAATAGTGATATTTCTAATATGTAAAGTGACGGAAGTGTCAGAATTCTGTGCTGTATAAACATAGGCTTGCAACTTTCAGTAGTTTGCAACCCAAACATAGCCCGTATACAACGCTTTTGTGCTTTGAACGCAGTATCCTTCAGAGTTGAATTGCCCCAGAAAATTATTCCAAATCTTAATACTGATTCAGCAAGCCCGTAATATGCTGTAAGTAAAGTATCTGCGTTGACGATCGGTGCCAACTTATAAAGAGCATATGACGAATTACTAATTTTTTTACAGAGTTCATTGATGTGAGTTTTCCAATTTAATTGTTTGTCAATGATCAATCCCAAAAATCGGGCTGTTTCTACTTCTTGTATTATGTTATCTTCATATATTAAATTAAATTTCGACGGATTGCGTAACTTTTCTCGTTGTCTAAAATGCATTATATTTGTTTTATTAAGATTAATTTTCAAATTATTATCATTAAGCCAGGTAATTATAGAATTCAAAGACTCATTTGTGTCAGAATGGTAGCTAATCAAATTATTAGGTGCTATGGTTACAGTACTGTCGTCAGCGAACAATGACATGGGTTCCTTAGTTGCATTTGGTAGATCATTAATATATAGTAGGAACAATGGAGGGCCCAATACACTTCCCTGAGGAACACCATATGCGATATAGCGCTTATCGGAGGAGAAAACTTGTTCCCTTTTAGTTTTAATATCAAATTTTGATATTTGGGTTACTTGTTGGCGGTCTGATAAATATGATTTTATCAATTCTAGGACATTCCCTCTTATACCATAAGATGAAGAATGTAAGAAGACGAAGATGATAAGAATGTTCGCGATTTAAATATTAAAGCTTCGTCATTTAAAATCATTTGCACGTTTAAATATTTAAAATTATGTATTAGAAGTCATGGAATGGGCCTGCTGTTGTATTTATAACCATTGCAGAAGTCATACTCATCAGTCGTTCAGTCGAAATCTGACAACCAGTCTTACTAAAACATAATTATCATAATAATTAGACAGTACTAAATGGGTTGTGGATGAGGTCAGGTAGGCAGTCGCTCCATGTCACACACTGATGGCATCCGTTTGGACTGGAAGCCGACTTAAACATAGTCGGGACAAGACTAGGCAGATGATGAGAATCCAAAATCCATACTAATATTATAAAATATGTGAAAATAAATAACTCTCTCTACAAAAGCTTATTGAAGATAAACAATAAAAATATCATTAGAAATGGATCCTCTTTTGAACACTATTAGATCCCATTACAGTTTCGAAGCTATATAATTATGATTTAGCAATGCAGCAGGTGGACACTGAACCCACGACCTCTTGCTCGACAACCCAATAAACAAGTAATGATGAAGCAAACTGATTTAATATATTGCTCTAACTAACATGTCTATCGCAAAAAATCTAGGTAACGACTAATGTTACGTCATACGACTACCATCAATCGTGATTCCATGTACAGAGTTAGAAAATGCAGTATTTCATCACTAGTGTTGATAGACGCAACTTTAACTGTTGTGTGTACTACTTGTTTTTCCGTGAATCGGTACGCAAAAATTTGTGTGCACTGAACCGGTACGCAAAAAAGCTTGATTTTGACTACTGCATAGAGTGATAAAAATAATGGAATAGTTAAAAAAAAATATGATGTCGTAGTTGACATAATAAATAATACTACTTTATTTTTTAGTCTTACCAAGTTTATCGTATTATCTAGTACTAACTGGATTGTGGAGGTCAGATAGACAGTCGCTCCATGTAAAATACTGGTATTTAGTTGCATGCGGTTTGACTGGAAGTCGGTCGGACAATGTCCCCAACATAATATGTAGTTAGGAAAATGAAATCGGAATTTGTTCGAAAGAGTTACCGTGGCCCTGGAACGCAAAGTGTATAAGAAGGAACACGGATTGGTTTTAGTCAGTAAAGCCTGAAATACACATGCTACTAGAAAAGCATGCTTGTTTGCTACTAGATAGTATGGTAATTTCTATTATGCTTTCAGAGTGTTTACATTTGCTCCAAAGCACAGACCTCAAAGCATACTTTTTACGAGCATACTTCTTTTTAGCACGTCTGAGTGACATTATCTTATGCTGCGTCCCCACAAGAGCCGCGCGGTCGTGCCTCATGAGCGTGGCCGTGAGCGAGTCCTAAGCCACGCAGTCTAACTAAAAGGAACATTTAGCGGCATCCCCGCTTAGGCCGCGCGGCTCCGAGCCTAAGAAACGTTTCGGGTGACGTAAGTGGGGACACGGCTTTACAGTTTTTAATGGGTACACTGACAGAAAACAGCAAAAAGGTGGCAGCACGATTAAAAAATCATATAAAATGGTAAAACCAAAGAATATCAAAACAGAGGTTTTATGTGTCGTGCTAGTTAGCACGAAAAATAGACGGGTTTGCGATTAGGTAGCAAGCTTATTCACAAGCATGCGCTGCCCGAAACTAGCATAAAATCGTGCTACTACGTAGCATGTGTATCTGAAACACAGTGGCAGGAGTCATTTTATGATTTCCCATCGATAAAATAGAGGCGGATGATGATGATGATTTAAAATTATTTAAATTGATTAAATATAGAAATTTCTTTAGGTTTAGTGAACCTCTACCTACACTGTACAGCATCATCAATGACAAAAAAATCATCTAAACGTTTCTGCCTGTCATTCATTCATTAATCAGTAAGACACGGAACTACTTGATATGCATAGTGTTGCACGCGTAACCCGAATTTCAAACCAATCATAATCGATTAATCCGATCACCATTTCGGATCAATTAGTCGGTTTTAACACCGGAAATAGCAACCTTGCTCGTCGAAAACTTGTCTAGGCGAAAATATGATAGCTATAATAACATGAAATTCAGTTTTTATTGGCTCATAAATTGTAAATGTAGTCACATGGCCTAAATACTCATGTCAATTGACACTTGAGCCCATAAAATTTATTCAAACGTGAGGCCCAATGCCGCACAACACTATTCATAATTATCGCCATTAATTAATAAATATGCACTTAAAAGGGAGATCAGGTTAAGTGGTATTTCAAACTTTATTACTTAAGTTATAAAAGTCATATTTGTGTGGTTTTAATAGGGTCAATTAGCAACTTAATCGCATGCACAGTTACGTAGTTTTCTTTTTTATTGCAACTAGATCGGTTTGATAGAACTGGCCATTCAATGTGTTGGCTGCAATCGGATGCAATCGAAATAAAATTTCATTTATTAAGTTTGTAGCGTTCGTTTCGAATTGGTTCATTAATTTCAACAGGACTGGCTTTTGAATTTTTTGCTGGTGAAATTCTGTCTGTAGTAGGTACAGAAGATACTTCGATTTGATTTAGCTTTTAAAAAATAGGATGATTATTGACAGGGACTAGACGAATAGAGTTTCTGGGATTTCTTCACGATGATATCCTTCGCCATTTCGAGAGCACTGACTGACTGTGATGATGAAATAGATTAGGTACTACAAAGTTCACTAAAAATCAACCACTTTCAAACATTATTTCTTAGGGCATAGTGGTGAAAAGTGGTAGACCCTCAGTGAAAGATAGTACAAAAAAGTTAGCAACAAAATCTTAATTTTTCCAAAACAAATATTTACCTACGAATGAATTTGCTTTTATTTGGTCATCTTCAAAATTAGTTTCCGCTTCATTATTTTGACAAATTCCAGTATCATCAAGCAGTATGTAAATCAGCCAATGCGCGAAGATTCTGATCATTACATTTATAGCTTGTGTTCAATCATTGGACCCCACACACGACGATTTATTTGGGACATACTCACATACCATCAATTTGAGCAGATGTGAAAATTCTGTTGATGTAATGAGAAAGAATTATCTTTAGTAGTGTTGATATTATTATTAACTTGGAGTCAGATATGTCACTTGTTAATATTAATGTATCATTTCAAGGCCATTTCCTTAAAATTGAGGGTCGTCATAATGAAGAGGATGCTATTTGCAGAAGCTTCAGAGCTTCTGTGCATTACTCGTTCTTCCTATTAGCGCTTATTGTTTCAGGTCATGTACGTGGATGGCTATCACAGTGTGGACAAAGACCTAAGACGGGACGGATTGCACTGTGTTACGGATGATATGTCAAGAATGGAAGTGTCTGATGAGATGACAAGTAATAGAGAAGTGTGGAAGAAAAGACTGCGCCGAAATAGACCCTAAATGATTTGGGTTAAGGTCAAGACAATGAATGATGATGAATTTAGATACGACATTGGTTACAGTTCAAAGTGTTACCAAAACACGAATGCTAAAACAAATCAATTTTATCAGTAAGATACGCAGTATTTGTCACCAATTCTATTATTATCTCAAGTTGTCTGTTATAACGGGTTTATGTAAATTCTATTTGAAGATTGTTGCAGCCTATTTGAAGGTCATGAATTACCATAGGAATTTGTTAGCTGATATGGTTGTTTACATTGATTCCATAGATAATTACTTAAATGGCGATTTCACGTATGTTCTAGGAAAATACTACCAATAAAATTATACGTGCGAGTTCATCAAAACATAGTAACGGACTAACATTAAAACTATTGAAAGATTTATTAGATGTTAAACTTAGATTTGCTATATTTTTATTATTTAACATTTAGAAGTTTATTATTGACCATAATCTATCACCTTGATCTTGACCGAGTCAGTTTCTTAACTAAATTTCTAAATTCATTTCAAGAGTGAAAAGGATTCAGGTGAAGCATACATCAAACATTTAAATAACTTGTAACAAGATTCCATCAAATGTACCATCAACCAAATAATTGTACTTTGACAATTTGCTGACAAGAAAAAGTTCAAACACAATTGATATAAAAAGTACTTTCCGTATCTCGTTCAAACATTGCTTGAAGATCTTGTAACCTTTTTATTTGACCAAGTCCTTAGAAATTGCTGACAAATAATATCTTTATTTTCGATTTCAGCGCCTTTTGTTATTCCTTCATTTTGAAAGATGACTGTATTTTCATGATTTTCTGTTTCAAAATTTGCTTTGGGAGATAATAATATTTTATTAATTGCGATGTTTAGTTTAATTAAAGATGAAATGGCTAATTTTAATAAATGATTATTCAACGATTTTGCCATTCTGGGTTTTAATCTTAATTAGAGTCTGTCATGTCGGTTTTGTTAATTATACGAAATCAGATCTTGCTGATCTTAATAATCATAACTCTTTGTTTAATGGGGACTATCTTGTTGTTCTGGTGGTCGCAAGAGATACCGTTGAGTTTGATGCACGCAAGAGATCCTGGCTTAGATTTCTGGGTTTAGCAAAGTGTTATTTAGTTTATCCATCAGGAATTTGTCAGTAGAAACCACGCAGTCTCGATTTATGCCGGCCGCGGTTGATGGCAATACTCTCGTCCCCTAGACTTGAACATAACCTGTGAAATGTTGATGTACTAACCTTACAATACGTGTGTATGTTTAATAAAGTGGTCATTCTTATTAGAATCATTAAATTCTTCCATGTGGCTGAGAAATTTGGCTTTTTAATATCGGAACGTTTTCTTATTTACTCCTAACAATACCGACAAAAACCGTAAATAAAATTATACGTATTAAAACCGTAATAGTGCAAAGCAAAATTTTACCTCGCAATCATTTGTATCATCGTCATTCCATATTATATTTCTGCAACAACAGCATTTTTATTTTGTGCCATTTTACCTGTCATGTTACGTGGACAGCGGTGGCTATCTCTATTAACGTCACGTATTGACGACACGTTTCCATTGCGGATAGTCAGCGTAAAATACTGTATTGCTGTGTATTGATTTTTGTTTGCTGGTTTTAGCAAAATTTATTTAATTTACTGATTTGTTTTTATCCGTATCTGTTTGTAGTAAGTAGGTACATAATAGTGAACTGTTATAAGAAAAATATGAAATATAATGTTTTCGTACCACTTGCTCAAAAAAGTGACATTCTATGCCACAAAAAGCGAACATAACAATAGTCATTTTTAATCTGTTAAAAACAGGGAAAGAAAATTGTACTGAATTTCATTCTCCCCGAATGTGATTTCTATCAATAATTGGACCAATGTTTCGAATGTTAACTTTTACTTTAAATTGTCATTATTTTTAATAAATGCTTATCTCATATTATTATTGTGTTAATTTTTTCGCAAATGGTACGAAAAGTAGAGTATTTTCCTCGGTGATAAAGCTGTCTTAGTCTTGGGTGAACTTAAATCCCTCGCTACACTCAGGACGTTACGCTCGCGATTTAAATCGTCACCCGCTACAGAAGACACTGCTTTAACCCCTTGGTTAATAATCTACTAATACATTATATAAGCTATATAAATACTATAGCTAATAAAATATGTAATTATTATAAGGAAAATATCTATACTAATATTATAAAGAAGTAAAGTTTGTGTGTTTGTATATTTGTTAAATTGTAAGGGGTAATCTCGGGATCTACTGAACCGATTTTAAAAATTCTTTCACCAATAGAAAGCCACATTATTGCTGAGTGTCATAGGCTTTTTATCCCTGTATTCCCACGGGAACGGGATCTACGCGGGTGAAACCGCGGGACGTCCGCTAGTAATAAATAAAATAACTTTTCGGGCGTCTTACACGAACTCGTATCAATTATCGATTTGGGGGTTAAATCAAAAGAACAAAGACATCAATAACTGTGTTCATATAACAGTCAGTAAGACGTCAAATACGAAGAAAAAGTTAAAGCATAGAAAATCATGAATCTCAATTACAAAACTGAATTATTTCATCGTCTGTTGCTTAAGCACAAATATTAAACCAGTTATGAACACTTGCACACACACCTACACCAATTAACGAATTGCTTTCAAGTTTTTGACTCCACTAACATACCTGTATAACAATCAGAAAGTTCATTAAATTTCAACGTTATAATTAATTTAGAGCCTTCTCTCACTGTGACTTTAAACATCGATTAAATCGCAAAACGGTCTCGATGCGATTCTGTAGTGGTCATCATCATCTGCCCAGCCTTTTCCCAACTATGTTGTGTTTGGCTTCCAGTATCACGGAATGCAGCAGAATACCAGAATTTTACGTGGAGCGACTGCCTATCGGACCTCCACAACCCAGTTCTTACTGCGTAATATGATACCCCTTGGTAAGACTGTATTGGCACTAACGCGATATTTAATTGTCACAATATAAACGAGTTTCAGAATCATTTTAGATATACCTGTAAAAACTAAAGTTGCAAAATAGTCTTTGTCGAGACAACAGTCGTACGTTTACATCAACAAAGTAGCGATGCTGATGCGTGTCAGTATCACTTCCGTCTTGCGTCTAATGTTCAGTCATAGTATAAAAAGGGGAAGTAGAGTATCTCCGGCCCAATCCGCGACATAATTACCTACCGTACTTGCCTGTCTCAGGGTTGTCACTTTCAGCTAAATTTTAATACAGTGCCTAAAAATTGGCAAGGGCCGGGAAGTTGTATTTTTTTATTTGTGTTGTCTGAGTTTCATTGAGATGTACAGCATATTACATTATTTAATTTTTTTTTGTAAAAAAATCGTAAGGCTGATCACAGCATACATCTACTTACCAAGTTTCACCTATGTAGTCCTAATAGTTTAGATTTTATAACTGTAAGTAGGTACATACTTAGTTACTATACCTACCTACAATACTAAGAAATCGGCATGACTAAACGTAAACAAAGCAATAGCGGCATATCATCAAAAGTACCTAATACATTCTAGTGGGAAAGTAGGCCTGCCTACTTCGTCTGTCTGATAGAAAACTAATACCAACAACAAAAAAATAAGTAGGTATCTCTTCATCAAGTATAAATTACTTGCTAGAATAAAGACTTGCTTACCTTTCCTGTTCAAACACACAGCAATAACTTCTGCGATTATCAGACATTTTTCATTCGAAAAGCCGTGCGTGACGCGCGAACCTTGTGCGGTGTTAACCTTGACTGGCTCAGCGCGAAATCAACCGAGATTTTGTTTGAGTGTGCGTGCGGCGACCGTAAAGATACTAGGCGCACACATACAAGCCGCGCGCGGTGCGTTTGTATGAAGATACCCTACTCTCCTTTTTATACTATGGTTCAGTATCAGTGACGAAAATCGCGTCCAAAAAACGCGCGACAGCATCGCAAACTCTCCGAAAGGCGCCGTGAGCGAAGGGCCTTAGTGGTTAAAATTCGCGTACTAAAAATAAAACCAAGACCGTTTCTAACTAAGTGAAGATTAATGGTTAAAAGAACGCAAAAAACATGGCGGGACGTCCTCCGTAATATAACTTTGCAACGTGAACGGTCTTATTATAATGTATCTTTCTTTCTTTATGAATTTGGTGTTTTCTTTATTTAAGGTTCAATTACAGCGCTTTGTGTAATTCTTTTGTGATCATTTTCATTGTAGTGTTAGTAATTCAGGCTTAATTCGGCTTTAGTGGAATTATTTGTATTTACGTCTGTTTGATTTCACTTATTTACTGTAAATTCAGTACATTTTATTGTATTATCATACTGGTATCCTGTTTCTGTTGTTTTAGTCAACGCTAGCAAAATCTCTATAATTTGCCTCTAGTGTTGTGTGTGTGAGACAGGGCTCCTGTCTTTTAGACGGTTTAGACGGCCGTAATCTACCATGCTGATTGGTGTTTGTCACACGTCAATCAACGTAAATAAACTTAGCTTATTTCAGGCCACTGTTAGGCAAATGCCTTTTCCAAGCTACGTCATAACATCGTCTAGTCTGACCCAGCCACCAATGTTATGGTTAAAATTCAACGTTACTTATTTTTACCCTACTGCGGAGACGGTGGGGTCCATACCATTTTCATAATTTTATATTCAAATGGACCCCGCCTGCTTCCAAGTTTTGTTTAATGTAAAATGTGCTTGTTTTATTACTTTTCGGTTTTTTCAGGCGGGTTTTTTAGTTTTTTCAAATCTTGATCTCCATGATTTCCAATTTTACTTTCAAAATCTTTATCAAATCTTTAAAATGCCATCCCGTATCGAACAAATAGTACCTATTATAATTTCTGATTCATTCCTACGTGTGTTTTAACCAAAAATATTAAACATGCGTGTACTAAGAACAATGTCAAACGTTGTTTGAACAGTTGTTACCTGTTGAAGGTCTTGACTATTTAATAATCATGAGTTAAGTCATTAGTAACAACTTGTTGTTCAAGTATTGAATTGTTCTTCGGTTAGTGATGTTTTTGCAATTTAGCATCATTTTGTACTCAGTGGCGTGAAAGTCTTATCAAATAGTAACATAAGTATTACCCAGTACGAACTGGATGGTGGAGGTTAGATAGGTAGTTGCTCCATGTGAAACTGTAACATGTATTTAGCTAGTCGTTCCATGTAAAATATTGCCACCTGCATTGGGTTAGGCTGGAATAAACCCTAACCGCCTTATTACAAAACGTAGTTAAACCTGGTTTAACTTAGACTTGGTTTATCTCGCATGACGTCTCACTTCAATAATATTCAAAAGAAAGTGACAGCATGCGAGATAAACCAGGTCTAAGTTAAACCAGGTTTAACTACCTTTTAAACCTGGTTTAACTTAGACTTGGTTTATCTCGCATGACGTCTCACTTCAATAATATTCAAAAGAAAGTGACAGTATGCGAGATAAACCAGGTCTAAGTTAAACCAGGTTTTACTACCTTTTGTAATAAGGCGGTAAAAGACTAGGTCGATAGTGATAGTTTTCCCTGCTCCGGGCGTCGGGGGCCACGTGATAGCTTCCGGCCACCGTACGCGGGCCTGTGGACGGTGAGTAATGGGCTCGCCATCCGGCCGTCGTCATGACGGTAACAGACCGTGTCGACGGCGCGTTCGTGTTCCACGCGCGCCTCATAGAGATGTCAGCAAGGAGGGGCCCGCAAGGGCCGACGCCCGTCGGGGCTGCGGATTATCGAAAGAGATGACGTGACCTCGGCACAAGGGCGAAGAAGGAACATGGGCAGTAGAAGGCTGACACTCCTCTTCGCTCTGCCCAAGAGCAGGGGGGGGGGGGGTTATTTGATGATTTTCCACCCACAAAAAAAAAATAAGATTAAAACAGTGCATTACCATCAGTTGTATACATATCGACGAGGAGGTAGTGAAGTTACCACTTATTGTGTGAGTCGACTGTAGCTTTACTTTTATTAAATTGTCAAGTCTCGGTCAGATTCAATAAGTTACTACTATACTATATAGTCTATTACTGCAGTTAACCTTGTCTCGTGTTTTATTATTTCAACTACAGTTTTCACAAACTATACAGATTTATTATACTTAAAGTTGTAAATCATGATTACATAAGTTTTATTAATGATGGTTTTAGCGGTTTTTCTTTGTGTAAATAAAGTTATTAATGTCATGTCAATATTTTATCCTTGTAATAATAAATTAACAAAATTGCCAATGCTTTCAAACATCATCTTCGAAACATGATTGATAGACATAAAATAATTATTTGCATTTAACAAACGAAATCTATTCTAACAAAAATTGCCACATCCCTATCAACAACAAATAACAACGAGCGCGAAAGAGACGGCGAATAATATAATGAACATTGTCAAAAAATTGCCCGTTGTTGAGTCACAAAGAATGACATTGGGGTCAAGTCTATAATTTTGACCGTTGTCCAAGGGCACGTCATAGAACGCCAGTTAAGACCGTGAACCGGGCACTTAACTGTTGGTCACGAAATTATTAAGAGTTCCAGTAGAACTAATGGATGTTGCAACTTAATGTAGCAATAATGCATTAGGTTGTTATTGTAAGGGAATGGAGTACAACGATTGTAGACCAATTCTTTAACCAAAATAAAGAAAACAACTGGGCTGTCTCATAATTATTTCGATTATATTGGTAAACTCAGCCACATCGACGGCGTTCGTAGTGTCTTTGGACAGGTCCCTTAGAGTGCAGTTGCAGTGGCACAAAAGGGCAGGTAAGGAGGTAGGCCATAGTTCGGGAAGTGACTCCGCAGTCGCACTTAGTTTTATCAGAATATACTGGAGCAAATTATACCTATGGCTGACCTGGCTTCCAACTCCTCAGCTCTGGACTGATAGTGGAGGAAATGCGAATGACCAGTTGTATGCTGACACGGGCTTCAAGCAACTGTCGCTCAGGTAAGCTCATTAAATAGAAACTAATAGAAAATACTATCGCAAGATACTTAGGCTCTTAGTAGATAGTAGAACTAAAGAAAATGCACAAGAACAAAAAAGAAAATGAATACAATAAAATCTTTTCCACTTTGGAGTCAGAAGCGTATCATAAATTGATTGCGTTGGCGTAAACATTTAATTTGCTATCAATAATAAAACAGCTTGAAAACGAGAGTTGACAACCTTAATTATGGACCATAAGAGAAAAGCCGTAATTCACCAAAGATTTCAACCGAAAAGATAAAAGCTAGTAATTAAAAAGAAATAAACTAGCATTTTAAGATGACACCTACGTAACAGATACGTAAAATTTCCACGGTCCATCCATTTGCATACATTGACGTTCGAACTGTGGAACATTTCAGACAAAAATATGCTTCTCGTACAATGACTAGCAATGTCTTTCAAGGAAATGTGTTTTTCTTATTGTAAAATGGGTTTGCTCTGACGTCGATCACGCCTTAGGGAAAGCGATTAATGAGGATGATGATGATGATAGGAGATGCCTGTTCACTCTTGCTTTGAAAGCTGGCGGGTTAAATGTGGGAGGGAACACAGACGGGAATGTATTGTATATGGATAGGGAAGGAGAGAGTTGCACACTTTGGCTATGCGCATCATAAACCTGGAGAAGAAGCGCTGAGTACAACTCGTCGGGATATCAACAAAGTGTAGGTTATAATCGAGGCCAACAGAACGTGAATAAAAGCAGTTATATCTAAACTTACACTGTCACATAGGGGAAGTCTTCCGTGATTTTGATTTTCAACTAGCAAGTGCCGTGCTAGCAAGTGCCGTGATCGCACAAAAAAAAAAAACTTAACCATCAGGTTAGGTTTTAATTTTGACTCCTCTTATAGCACCACTACTCCCAAACATCCCAAAAATTACACCAATATTGACGTATAAAATGCATCCTGTGTCTACCAACTAATTAAAACGGGAAGTTTATTGACAACTGTAGGAGACAGAATTCGAAACTCGTTGATTATCTCAAATTTGCCTAAGTTTAATCAGTGATTCATTAGCGGAATATTAAAAGAGTTTTTTTAGACGGAAGAAATCTATAAACATACTTCATTAAACAACTTCATTCCCTATAAACATGTTTTGAACACGTGTGTGTGTGTGTTTTTTTATTACGCACAAAATGTCCGCATATTGGTGATTGTATCTTTGGAAAGTGAGTAAATAAATAGTAATAAAGACATGAATTGCTTAACATTTCCGATGAAAATTTTTGACTTGAATTAAGCCAGTGAAGATGATAACAAATTGGTAAACGAAAACCATGAGAATCTGTCGAATGCGATAAGCACTTGGGAAAGAGGTTCATCAGTGGACATCTTTGTTTTGGATAATAATATAACATGTTGATGACACGAAAACTTACAAATAACCCTTTGGATAAATATTATAAGTTGTGAAAGAAAATAAATTATTTTGTATTTAAATAATAAATCATACTATGCTAGTGTCTGGTAATCAGATTTTTGTAATTTTCAATACTTGAACTTTGAATATACGTTAGTGATCAACAATATTTTCTTTTCAGTATGTTCTTTTGTGTCTTACTCTTCGTTTAGATTCCAAGCACTAAAAACAAGTGTTGCATAACAAAAACGGTGCTTATGCCAAATAAAAACAGAAACCCGCTATCAAAGCTTATCGCTTATCTAAATATTTAATTGATACTAACTTTCTTTACTCGCACCAATATGGTTTTCGTCCACACTCCAGTACACTTTCGGCTGCTGTTGATTTAATTACTAAAATAAAAGAAAACATAGACAAGAAACAATTAGCTCTAGGTGTCTTCATTGATCTAAAGAAAGCATTCGATACTGTTAGCCATATTATCCTTCTGAAAAAGCTAAAAATCATTGGAATTACTTCTACAGCCTACAAAATGTTTGAGTCTTATCTTGCTAATCGGCAACAGATCGTCAAATTAGATAAATTTACAAGTGACCCGGCCAATGTACAGTGCGGAGTACCTCAGGGATCGGTCCTAGGACCATTGCTTTTCCTCATATTTATTAATGACATTAGTACAGCTGGACTGACTGGACATGTGTCACTGTATGCAGATGACACTTGTCTTTTTTACTTTGGTGATTCCATCACTGATGTCATCTCAGATGCACAGAAAGATCTTGATATTTTGAATATATGGCTTAGTCAAAACCTCCTAACTATGAATGTTAGTAAAACTGCCTACATAATTTTTTCAGCAAAGAATAAAAAAATACCATCATTTCCAAATCTTATAATAAATAATCAACCGTTACGAAAGTCAACGCATGAAAAGTATTTGGGCCTAATAGTGGACAGTAAGTTGACATTCAGACCGCATATTGACTACATAAAATCTCGAATACTCCCACTAACCGGAGCCATACGTAACATTGCAAAATGTGTACCCTACAAGCTAAGACATACTATTTACAACACGCTAGTCAAACCACATCTGGAATATCTGATCCAAGTATGGGGACAAGCTGCAAAAACAAATCAACAACACCTACAACGAACACAAAATAAAATCATCAAAGCCCTCTTCAATTATAACTACGCTACTCCTACAGAATTACTCTACAAAAAAACCAAATTATTTAACCTACAACAATTGTATACATACAATACATGCATGACTATCCGAAAGATCCTTAAGACCAACATACACACAAATATTTCATTCACACAAAAGACTCGTAGATATAATACCCGTAATCAAGATGACCTAGAAGTACCAAGAGTGAGAACCCTGTGTGGCAGAAAAACTATACAGTACGAGGGGGTTCGGCTATACAATAAATTACCCAAAAAAATCAGAGAGTGTACAAGCATACCAACATTTAAAAAAGGCCTAAGAAATTTTATATTAGACACATAAGTTTAGCTTTTTATATCGGCGTTGTAACGCCCTTTAACCTACCTACCTACCTACCTACCTACTACCTACCTACCTACTACCTACCTACCTACTACCTACCTACCTACTACCTACCTACCTACTACCTACCTACCTACTACCTACCTACCTACTACCTACCTACCTACTACCTACCTACCTACTACCTACTACCTACTACCTACTACCTACCTACCTACTACCTACCTACCTACTACCTACCTACCTACTACCTACCTACCTACTACCTACCTACCTACTACCTACCTACCTACTACCTACCTACCTACTACCTACCTACCTACTACCTACCTACTACCTACCTACCTACTACCTACCTACCTACTACCTACCTACCTACTACCTACCTACCTACTACCTACCTACCTACCTACTACCTACCTACCTACTACCTACCTACCTACTACCTACCTACCTACTACCTACCTACCTACTACCTACCTACCTACTACCTACCTACCTACTACCTACCTACCTACTACCTACCTACCTACTACCTACCTACCTACTACCTACCTACCTACTACCTACCTACCTACTACCTACCTACCTACTACCTACCTACCTACTACCTACCACCTACCTACCTACTACCTACCTACCTACTACCTACCTACCTACCTACCTACCTACTACCTATCTACCACCTACCTACCTACTTCTACCTACCTGCCTACCCAATTACCTGCTAAAAAAGAAATAAAAGGAAATTGTGTGATGCCATATCTTGTCACATCTAGCACTTTAATTTTGTTTCCATGTTTGCTTGGTAGGTGTTTGGCAGCTGGACTTGTTTGTTTTGTAAATTGTGATCGCTTACCCTCATATTTTGTTATTTTTAACTATGAACTTAAATTTCTGTACCTTCAGATTATGTTATTTTTTAGTATACCAGTAAGTGAATTATTAGTAATTCTTGTTAAGGAATATATGTTCATAAACCATATGTTATTTTATATAGATAAACCTTGGTGTTTACCGTTCGGTCTCTTGGATGGCTTGAACGTCGTATCTAATGTAAACCTACTTATTGTTAATTTTAGTTAAGTTTCTCTTTTAAGTGAACTGTAAATGTTCTTTGAGAAATAAATGTCTTTAAACCGAAAGTGATGCTCCCCATACGTTTATATCAATCTGCATTTTAAAATAATTGGGGCGTGAAAATCAGTCGTTTATGCTAAAGCATCGAGTTCCATCACAAGTGAGTGCTCTCAAAACGTTGATACTGTATTTTTTATGAGCATTTTTCAGCAAAAGCAAAATCATCAAACAACAAAGTCAATCTGGGTTTAAAATAACAAATAATAACTAACGTAAGGTAAAAATCTATTTATCTGCTTAAACATAATCAAAACGAACACCGGCCATAAATAATCGTGCACCGACACAAAACTTGAAAGAAAACTCTACCACAAACATCAAAACTAAAAAAAAAAAACTGGCAGCTAGTGATGGGAAGTCGCGGTGTCTGGTCTCAAAAACCGAACGCAACGACCCCGCGTCCTCAATTAATAATTTTCCGGCATAGTACAGCGTCAAAGCCGTCATTGTTCGGCTAAACAATGAGAGGTCGGTTGGAGCAATGTTACCACAAAGAAAAATTAGGTAAACCGACGTAACGTCGCTCTAAATCTCTGTCGATGGCTAGTGTGATGCAATTCGTTATAGTTAGGGATGTGCCACGTCGAATTATGTATTGGCGAATGATGAATTGTTGTCTATGATGAATTGCATTTGGCGTCTAGCTTTTGTTGTTATGATTAATTTGTCGAATATTTCTTAATTAGTTAGGCGTGGCTTTTCAGCATCAGAATGTATGATTTATAGTGTGTCGAATTTGCATTTGACAGTTCATTTGGTTTCTATGTTTGGTACCTACGTCATTTCTTGTACGTTTCCATTTATATTTATTTCTGTTTTTATTTGTTCACAGGTAAGGATCGACTCAAATCGAAGATACAATAATAGTAAGAAGTAGCAGATGCAATAGATATTACTACTGAGTTAAAAAACACGTAAGTCCTTCGACCTCAAAACACCACTAAACCAAACACGGAAACCAATCACCAATCCAACTGAATTTATCGATAAACAAAACCCAAATCTATCGACACTTTCCCGTCACTACCCTTCAAAGCTGACCCATATCGTCGAAAAACACTTCCTCGTTGATTCACAATCGGCCTACTGTTTTGAGCTGCAACTTGGTATTCAGGTCGCCAGCATTGAAGTTTTTTCGACAACGAGACGACCCAACACTGGATTATGTAAAACATTTTCTTTTTAAAGCATTTTGAATGTATTGAGTAGATAAAAAACGAAATAAAATTTAATGGGACTTTTGTTGGGATTTGAGTTCTGGTTTTGTCACTGCATTTTTTGATGTTGTAATAGTGCTTGTACTTGGGCAGTTATGACTGTAATGTGGGCCGATTATTGTAATTTGGGTGTTAAATAATAGTTAATAAGTTTTCCTTTGACCTTTTGAAAGTATTTTGATATTTGGAAATCAGGATGGGCTCTGCGTTATAATCGCTTGACCGGGTTGGTCAGGTCAGATGGCGAAAACTTCTTTTATTTTGTGTAACGTTAGATAACTAATCTTTCTTTTAAAGAAGATTGTCACAGAAAATCGTTAATTTACTTATGTCAATTTTAGTTACCTACACAATATTAAAATAATAATATTACATACAAGATTTATTTTATGACATAAGCTTATAGCGTGGGCAGACCAGACACTTATGTACACTCAAGAAAATAATTTGACGTTATGTTTGATGTTCAACAGCTCAATATATTATTTGCACTAGGACTGTAGCAATTCAAAATTACAATTTATCGATAAAATTAATGGCATTGTATTTTTTATTCTATTTTTGTAAAGCATAATCATTTTGAGTCTTTATGTGTTACTAGGTATTGCCAGCGGCTTCGCCCGCTACAACTCGAGAATTATCGCACGGGAAGATAAAATCGGGATAAAAAATATCCTATGTGTTAATCCAGGTTATTAACTGTCTGAGTACCATTTTATTCCAAATCTGTTCAGTAGTTTTTGCGTGAAAGAGTACCACGCGGGCCCAGTGCGGATGGGCAGATGTCACATGTCTTTGAATTTTTTGGTTCTAAGATAAATGCCGGTTTCCTCACGATATTTTCCTTAACCGTTTTGAGAGCAGTGGTGATGAAATAAATTACACAAAGTAATGCGCCTGCCTGGGTTCTACTGTTCGTGGGTCGGGGCCGACACCACTGGGCCACCGCCGCTCACCCGCTGCTCACTCGCTGCATTTATAATTTTAGTAGGATAATAATAGAGCCAGTCTCAGTCTGACAATCAGTTTTAACAAGAGGTATCATTTGACTCAGTACTAGGTTGTGGAGGTCAGCAAGGCAGACGCTCTTTGGTAGTTTTATCCGGTTTAAGGCTCGGCGGCTAGGTGTGTTGTTACTCACATTCAACAGGATACCACTGGTAACACTAGCCCACGTAAATCACGCTAACTGCTGTGACATTCAAAAGCTCTGTCAATGTCATATTGTTACACCACCGATGATATTATGAAGTTAAACAAATATAAAAAGCATCACGCCTGTAATCCCCAAACGGTTAGGCAAAAGTGTACCTGATTGTACTCCTACATTTCAGTTTCAGTTATGATAAAGTCCCATAGAATAGGGGACTAGCCTTATGCCATCAAAACCGGGCTAAAATTCAAACTCCGTGGCAGCTACTGAGAAATTTCTGATGAAAAACCCAATAACACTTTGCCCGATTTGGAAATCGAACCCAGGAGAAGTCCTGTTATATTTAAGTCAATTTAGGGAGTTAGGAACGTGCCTATTGCCATCGCTGAGCACAAATCTACCTCTAAATATGATTTAGAAAAGTTTGTTTCTGCAACTTTCCCGTTTCCAAATGTGTAATCACCATTAGTGGCATCCTTAATAACGAGCCCTCGTTATCCTTACAATTTGGACAGCCGCCATATTAGAGTGGCCCGCATGTGTACCGAACTGATATTCTGGCAAAAAAACAATGCATTTATTCATAACGAGTGATGTGGCGGTACAGTCGAAAGAAAAAGCTCTCCAAACATTGGTATCAGAATGTTAGCCTGGCAACCAGTCTTAGTATGGGGTATTGTATTACTCAGTACTAACTGGGTTGTGGAAGTGAGATAGGTAGTCGCTCTATGTAAAATACTGGCATTCAGGTGCATCCGGAACTGGAAACTGACCTCAACAAGTCAACATAGTTGGGAAAACGTTATGGAGGAAATGTTTCGAATAAATAAGATGCAAGTAAATATTTTTATTTAGCTTCCTTTATCTAATTATGTTCAAAAATCTTAGAAATTAAAGACCAACTTTATGGTTTTCGATTGAGAAGAATTTCTGCATAATAATCCAATACCACTGCCAAAAATATTAACCTCATACTAGCCATGATTATGATTACGGAATCAAAGAGGCAGTAAGCACACATTAAATCAGCTATTAAAAGATATTTATTAAGCACAACTTAGTAATTACAAGCAATATTTTCTTTAACTTTTGGCCCCCGGGTAAAGGATTACATCAGTAGAATTCGCCAAACGATATCTAAAATATCTGATGATGTAGCTAATAACATAATCGGAAGGGGTCAATATCTGCATGGTAATAGGAAGATGGTTATCGAATATAATTGACCCCTTGATGTAATCTTGGCCCCCAACATAACATGATGCCCAAGGCAGAGGTGTAGTAGATGCACGACATTTTGCCATAAGTCCTATGTTATGTGGGGTAACTTTTATGCCATTAAATGGCCATAAAAAGTTGTTATCGGAAATCTCAATAGTTTTACTGGCCAGCTTGAATCCTTGTTTAAGAAAAACAATCTAAGAAGTTTTGTTCACGATCACTGGTTAAAACTGACAATGCCAGTCAATCTATTCTTATTTTTTATTATTAACCTATACTTTTAGTTAAAAAAAACTTTTTAACAAAAAATAAAACCGACTTAAAAAAACACAAAAAAACGGTGACGGTGACTTTTGTTTGTTTGATTTCATTTTTTTGCCACCGACCTCAGAAACTGATTTTTCTTGTAAAGTTTATTTTTCACTTTTTTGTGTTTTTTTTTTAAATCGGTCTTATTTTTTGTTAAAAAGTTTTTATTTTTCACTTTTTAGTGGTTCACATGTAAGTTCACAACATGTTCATGGGTCATAATGTGGACAATGTAGTTTTTTTTTTACTTTTGTTGATTTTTTAAAAACCGCTTGTCCGATTTTGATAAAAAAATTATGGGACCATTTGGGAAGTACCTTCTTTTCTAATAAAAAAAAATATTTTTCAAATCGGTTAGCAAGTGACGGAGTTATGCCCGAACAGACATAAAAAAAAATTTAAAAAAATATATACATCCGAATTGAGAACCTCCATCTATTTTTAGAAGTCGGTTAAAAAGTGGTGGTTAGCAAAAAGCAAAATCTGTGTAAAGTGTAAAGTTGACTAGTAGAAAATTACCAATGGCATCGTTTTTATTTATTATAATCTACCTGTGTATATTTATGAGCTTCAAATAATAAATTTGGGCCTCCCAGATTCTTCCCACTGCCTCTGTTACGTTTTTCACACCTTTTCCACATTAAAACCGACCCACTACAATATTTCTCTTCCAATTATCTTCTAAATTCACTTTTCTTCCCGACTACACCCTTGCACTGACGTTAGCGAATTACAGGCGGTACCAAGTTCAACAGTTTAACACTTGTTTGTAATACGCCGCGGGCATACCGAGGTAGTGCAGCGATGTTGTGGGATGCATTGAAGCTTGGTAGTCTGAATATTCAGATATAGTTTGACTTGCTTGATAATGGAGGCGAAAACTTTGAATAAATCTATAGGTTAGCAGCATAGCGAGAATTTTAGTTCTGAAGTTAATCTATATAAATAAAAGGAGAACTGACTGGGTGACTTATCAACGTACAGCCGAAACTAATGTGAAATTTTGCACACGGCTTCCTATTATAATGTAGGAGAGCACTGAGAAGGGGTTTTTGGAAATTCAACCCCTTAGGTAGTTAAATAGGGGATGAAAGTTTGTATGGAAAATCGTGATTTTTGTAGTTAAACCGACACCCACGCGGGCGAAGACGTGGGCAAAAGCTAGTCTATGTATATTAGTATAAAATGGCATCGGGCATCATTTTCATTTAGGAAAGGTGAATTTCGATGCTGTTAGGTGCAGACAAATCTGTCAACCCTCTTTCTAAGACTTTTGAGACACGAACTACTGGAACTCGACAAAAAGTCACGGCAAAACACACTCATTGTATCACTAGGTTTCGTAATATCAAAAGCTACCAATTATGCTCAGTCCTATGCAGAACCTTATTTCCTTAGCATTGAGTTATGTCAAGGATTTAAAGTCCCGCCTGCGTCTTGCCATTACAAAATATAATAGGAATTCAACACTTACTCATCATCAACCACTTCAAAACTTAAACCAAAACATATTACATCATTACTTAACACTAGGTCGCAAATAGAGATACACTCAATGTAATATAATAGAGATGTGAATGTTCCATGTCGATACTTTTGAACTGTCATCAACAGTGTCAAATTTGACAGCGATAAAAAGTTTTTGTGTGTTGTAAAGTTATCTGTACTCTATTATTAAGATTTTGACGGGTTAGTGATGTATTTAGAGCCTTTACGCTTGGTTTATAGTAATGTAGTGTTTTGGATATGGCACTTTTGTGTTGAATATTGTAGCGTAGCAAAGCGTTATAATAATCATAAAAATTTTGATTATACGCGTCAGATAAGAAATTTAATGTAGTAAAATGAAGATAATAAAAGGTGTTAGAATAAGGTCATATTTACAAATGTTGCCACTAGAATAAATGCGCAGAATTTTGATGTATTCTTCCAAGATTTATTTTAAGATAACCGGAAAAGTACCTGTAACGATTGCCAAAGATATAATATGGCAGCCGGGACCAACAGTTTAACATGCTTTCCACGACACGTAGGAAACTCGATATGTAATGGGCGGCCACACAACCACAGACCAACCTAGGCCAGCCCGGCTTAACCTAAACATCGATCCGCATGGCAGCTATTATTAGGCCACGAACTCCTCATTATGCCATAAGTAATAAGGTTGAAAAATGGTTGACCGTCAATGAACTCTGCAAAATTTTTGTTTGTATTGTATAATCGAAAGATTTATCCTGTAATCGACCACATCATTAATCAACTTCGAAGAAAAAGGTATCGTAAGCATCCGATTATAGGCATTAAAACACAAATAAACTTACTTTAAAGCTACCTACCAGTTATAAGTGTGAAAAGCAATATAATAACATTTTGCGAATTTGAACAATAAATCCTGTCTTGATTGTAAAACATGTCGATTTCATGTTTTATATCTGTATTTTATTTATTGCCTGTTACTGAGTCTTTTATAAATACTTACTAAGTTGCATAAGAGCAACTTTTTTTTTAAAGCGTTGCTCCTCTCTAATAATTTCTCATGTATAGTGGGTGCGTTTACAAACATTTAAACTCACATAAACAGATAATCAGACCCGGAAAAACTATCTGTAGGCCATACAAATATTTGTTCCGTGCGGGGATCGAACCCGCGACCTACGTGTCGCGGGTTCGATCCCCGCAGCAGTCCAATCACTCAGCCACTGCGCCAACCGTGCCGTCAATTTTGTATTTCATCATCATCATTTCAGCCGAAAGGCGTCCTCTGCTGGATATAGACCTCCCCAACTACCACCACATGGCCGGTCCTGTGCGTCTCGCATCCAGTAGATCCCTGGCAACCGTTACTAGGTCATTGTTCCACCTAGTGGGACCCAAAACAACGTCTTCCAGTACGCAGTTGCCACTCCAGAACAATTCACTCTATACTGAATTTTGGGCACCTATAAATTTTGCTTTCCTAGAACTATGTTCCGTAAGATTTTCTGCCAAATCAGTAGCAGCAAAGACCAAATAATATTTACCAGAATTTCAACACCAAATCCCAATTTCCCAAACTAGGTAAGCAAGCCACAAATAGAGTTTTAACTTACCTTGCTTAACCCACTTGCCTTAAACACTTTTTTACGTGACAAAAAACTTGCTTACACTTCAAAATGGCTGCCGGTAATCTTTGAGGTTTCTCTCAAAAGCAAACAAATTATTCTTGGGAGCCCAAATTGGCTGCTATTATTATACCAACCTGTCAGTTTGGTTATGAAAGGTGTGTGTAAGTTATTGAGGGTATTTATAATAATCTTTTTAAAAGAATTCCGATGATAAGCGTATCCTTACTTGTAGGTGGCGGGTTATTTCGATGTCTTTTGCTTGTATTGTTAATTTGGGAGTCAATATATCAGCGATGGGTATTTTGAGGATAATGCTTTCAGTATGAAACAGGAATGATTGTTTTTCAAACCAATCACACATACATACATACGCCGTCATTGCTTGTCTTGCATTGCATCTTGTGGGGAAAATACTCTCTAGTTAAATAATAATTTTACTCATAAGTAAAAGGTAAGTAAGTTGTAGTAGTAGTTCTTAAGTAGTTTTGCTTTGAGAAGACTAATACACACATTTCGCCAGTCATATACACGCTATGTACCTAATGGGCCTACTACACGCACGCACTTCCCCACAGTTTTGCCTGCGGGATTACACGGTGCACACAGTACATCGCGCGTGTGGTTTGTAATGGTAATACAGTTTTACCAACCATACGCGCGATGTACTGTGAAGTGTGAACGAAAACTGTGGGGAAGTGCGTGCGTGTAGTAGGCCCTTAATAAGGAGCAAGCCTTTTGCCACATCCACACATCCAGAGTTCGTGGCTAATACTGCGAGATTCCTGATGGAAAATTAAATAAAAGTTGGCCCAACTCGGTAATCGATCCCGGGACCTTATGCTCAACAGTCGCGCTTTCGACCACTAGACCAACGAGGCCGCTATCACAGTAAATCTTGAACTAAAAGCAGACATTTTCCAACACAAATGGAAATTTGAAACTCAGAATGCAACGTATTGAGTTTGAATATTACAATATCAAATGATCGAACGTACAATATCATAAAAAACCCTAACGTTTCTTTATACAACTTCAAATTATACAAAATGTCTATGCAACAAGTGATAACATACTCTTCATTAAACCACAAGAACAACAAACAAGGTAACCACACGAGTCTTCCACAGTAAATCACATTAAATTTGATTTTTATGCGAACATAGACACAAACTGATAAAGGGCCCGTATGAGGCCATTTGAGGCCTCGAATGGCCTCTTGAGACCCAGTTTAAGGCCATTGGTGCAAGGTAGGAGCAACAGAGCGCGAAATGGAACGACTCTATAGGAAATTAAGAGATTAGAATATTATACTACGTTTGCGATTCAGTTTCCAGACATGTAAACAATTGAGTGTTTAGGAAAAACGTCTCTTTGAAATTCACTTTGCGTTACAACCCTTTAGAGTTTTTCAATACTACGAGTAATTTTGAAATTAACTTTATTAAAATTGGCAAACGGTTGATATTCGTCTAAACGGGGATGGCATTACGAGTATGAAATCAAAGATTTGAATGGACTTTAGGTATAATCATGGAGGATAATGCCGGGATAATTGAGGGAAAGAATGTTATGAGAATGATCGTAATCATACAGTCCAGTGAGTTTCTGTGTTATCGAAATTGAAATTTTTAATTTGTAAGGTTCAAAAATCTCATTTCGAGATCATTAAGAGCGCTATGGGTCCTTTAGTTTGCTTTTTACTACCTATTCTCTATGGTTCTACCGTTTGTAATGTAAGTATTCTGACTTTTGGTTGTAATACTTGTATTTGTGTTTTTATTTGAAATGGAAAAGGAAATGTCTTAGAACCAAAAAATTCAAAGACATGTGACATGTATCAACTGGGCCCGCGTGGTGGATTATAATTTATAGCCCATCCCGCTCCTAGAGAGGAGGCCTGAGTCCCTGCAGTGGGAACAATATAGGCAGATGATGATGATGAATGTATAAGAGTGAAAACCAAAGTACCCCTTGTGCTATTCCAGACTATAATTTATGCATCATCCAGGTCAATTCCGGTGTTTAGGCGTGATTGAGTAACAAAGATCCATCCATCTATATAAATATTAAAATCAAGACTACATTCGTTCCCTAATACCAATAATAAAGCCAAATCGGAATCTAATAGTCCCTGCCGAACCCACGTAAAAGCTCATCCTATCTCACCTAGATTATCAACAAAGTAAACGGCCTAAGATGCAGCTAAACAAAATAAAGTCCTGTTACTCCGATAGTCTTTACAAGGCGTTATGGTGGTCTCGACGACTAAAGATAATAATATGGTTTGTATAAAATATATTCTGCATTTCCTAAGTGCATGTTTAAAGTCCAATGTTAAATGTACTTATAGCGTAATCATCATTCTTCTTTATTCTTCTTTATGGGGTTTCAGGTTTCCGCACTTAGTCCTTAAGGTGGACCATTGTGCGTGTGCCGTGGTGGCCGATTACTCCAACCAGCCCACCTCCCTCCAGAAGCAGATCAGACTTCCCAGTCTCCTCAGGGCATCCGCAAGGGATCGTGGTGTTCCCAGGGTCTCCTCACGAATCTTGGTAACGCCTGTGCACTGAAGGAACACATGCGCCACAGTTTCCTCCGCCTCCATGCATGCCATCGTAATCATCAAATCATCGGTCTAGCATTTTCCCAACTATATAGAGATCGGGTTCCAGTCTAACTGGATGCTGCTGAATGCTTGTGTTTACATAGAGCGACTGCCTACCTGAGCTATTTATTCCAGTTAGTACACAGTAATTAATACGATATCCCCTGGTAAGATTAGATGTCAGAAATGTAGACTACAACTACGACTAGGCTACTGCCTACCTGTCTGTCCTGAGAGTCCAAGATTTACAAATGACAGCCGGACCAAAAACGGCTTAACGTACTTTCCGAGTCACGGAAGACACCGTGTCGCCTGCATCCACCACGCTGCAGACGACACCGTTCAAGTCCGGGTTTAGTGATTGAGCCACCACTGCTCCTGGAATATCATGTTGTTGCTGACCTTATTCTTAATTAATTGTGATTAACACTGGTTCAAACATAGAATGTTAAAGGGAAACTTAACAATCATACCATTACGTAAACTTTTATTACCAAACCTAAGCCTGATGCTTGAGACAATTTCAACACATGAGTTTGTCATCCCAGGTTATTGTTATGAGCATACAAGGGAGCTGCTACCCATCCTACAATAATCTAGTCAATATGATATAGATAAGATGGGAAAGAACATGGTTTAAAATCAGTTATAACATCAGTTATAGCTACGACTGAGGAAATCCGATATGCGGTACAATGTTTCCTTCGCTTTTTCCCACGATATGCACCTACGTGGGCAGGAATTGTATCAAGATAGCAGAATCACACATACAGAAACTTACACATTTTTCCCATGGGAGAATGCAGAAACCATAGAATGGTAGCAGGCTGCGACAAGTCATACATACTCCTTTTGCCTCGTCTAGTTTCATACATCTGGTTATACATGCATGCCTGGTTACCACACATCTGTGCATTCTGAAGAAAACCTTACCAAAAAGCAAGTACTCGTAGAATCCTTAAAATAAATACAGTTGCAGAAAAAATTCACAGCTTTTCAAACGAAACAAGGACTGATCTTCATAGTCCCGTTGGGGCTGCGGGTTATTCGAAAGAGATACCGTGGCCTCGTCACAAAGGGCTAAGAAGGACACGGGTGGTTTTTAGTCAGTAGACTTTAGTCTGACACTCCCTTCATCGTCATTTGAAGATTTCCAACACCACAAAAAAGAAAAGACTGATCTTCATCGCCATAACGAATAGGTGATTATTATTATAAGAACTCAAGCATGTCTGCCAAATACAAAAATCTGAAGAAGAATCACATCAAATCATGAAAAAAAAAGTCACCAAGAGCTCAAATCAAAAGAACGCATCAAATCGTTCCAAAGTCAAATCCACTATCGTTGAGAACTTCAGTCGTTTGTCGATGACCATAATAACCCAATCCCTCAGCTTGCCATTGGTAACAATACTGTGTAAAGTATAAAGGTGTCAGCCCCGCTGTTACAAGGTTATAGCTACGCAACGAACCGAGAAATTGACTCGATTAAACACCTTGTCGGCATCGCATACCTTTGTGAAAATATTTAGAGTTCTTTTTATAAGGTAACCGATCTTTCTTGTTTTTTTTTTTTGTGACGAATATTTTAGCCAGTATCAGCCTAAGCACCAGTAGTGTTTTCTCTCCTGGAAAATGGACCTCCTTGATAAATGTTACTTGGTAATGTTGATGTTGTTTTATTTCTAAGACATTCTGTTTGTATTTCAAAAGAAGAGAAACCTTGCAGTAGCATTTTTGGAACATTATTTTGATGACGTTTGAAAATATCAAAATGTTGAGTTAAAGAGAAGAAAAGTTCAAGAAAGTGCTTACCTTGTTTTTACATCGTGGTTCTTGATAATCGTGCTTGATCTCAATTTATAAAAAGTACAATTTCATTTAACTTTAACTTGCAAAGTTGCCGAACAGTAGCACATTTATTTTTTATTATACCTTCAATGATTGCAATAACCCGCATCCTCATACAGAATTCTCAAAACGAAGGTCGAACTTACACTTTTTTTTTTTAATTTTTATGACCCCCACATCTCGGTTAACAAACGCTTGGTATTATTCAATTACGTTTTATGACTTGCAACTGGTAACACCGCTCTCGGAATTGCCATGTGATTTATTACTGCGTTTATTCTCGGATTTTATTGTGGGCAACACTAACGGTAGGTCATACGCGAAAATAATCACTTCGGCATAAGTTGCCGCACTGTCTGCTAAAGTCGTCGGTTGCTATGATTTATGTTAGCATGTGGTTTCTTGTGATTTAATGGTTTTAGCATTTAATGTTTTTGCTTTAAAAAGTGCAGGAATGGCGGTGTGTTTTATGAATTAATGACGGTAAATATTCAAATAAAATTTAAGATGGTTGTCCAATTTATTTTTTCTTTTTATCTTAAAAAGTTAATAACTTACTCATCATTATTTGCCTTGCCTCACCTTTGTTCACCTCACCACCAACTATGTTAGGGTCAGCTTCTTACCAGATACAGCTGAATACTTGTATTCTAAAAGCAGCGTCTGCTTCTCTGGCTTCCACAACCATGCTAGTACCGGGTGGGTAAATACATTATTGGTAAGACTATTTGGCAGAACTAATTTTAATTACATACTTTAGTGTTATGATCATCCGACTACCACAGTTCATTGCTGGGCACGAGTTTCTATTATTGTAAGCTATTCAGCTCAATCCGCGATCGGCATCTCTCTCCCAGGTGCTTTTTTAGTATATTATTATCTCCTTAAAAACATTAATTTTACTACAGACTCAAATATTTTAACTTTCTAGTCCGCTGAGAATCAAAGTCTAGACTTAAACCAAATAAAAGTGTAAAAGTGTTGCAAATGCAGTAACAAAACCAAACCGCTGTGAATTACTTTTAAACTGCATAAAACCTCATTTGTCGCTAAAAAAGTTTAAAAGATTCATAAACCTTATAGCTTTCAGTTTTATTTTCGGCCAGAGTCAATTTTTAAATGTCCGAAAATACCAACTGTGTATCCGACAACGTTGTATTAAGTTTTTAAAAGGCTTTTATTTTTAAACAAGTGAAAAATGGTATGGTTGGGTCTGTTGCATAAATTCTGCTAGTAGCTGGTCGGCGCCGACTACCGTTTATGTTTTGCTTAAATATTTAAGGTTCTGTCCATGTCCTTGAAAGTACGGGATTGTTTTACTAAGCTGTATAATGTCTTTGGTTCATACTTGCACTCTTCTCTTGAGTTTTAGTGCTTCTTGTCGCTGAAAAGACAGTATTTAATTTTGTTTCGTTCGTCGTTCATCGCCGATTTCAAGGCGTGTGGTCTGTGGAATCCTAGAGTTAATTTTAATTTCAGTTTTGGGAGAGGTCCTTCCCATCTACACCTTCTACCACCTTCTATTTAACATCGTCTTGAATACTGAATCCCTCATGTCCATTTTGGTTGCTTAAATAACTTAATTAAGCAATTTTATTTATACTCGATCTTCTAAAATATATTTTTCGTTGTTTTAATTGTTGTGAACTGATCGCGTCATCTAACCTTTATAAAAACTGCATGTAATTGTTTCAGAAAGTCGAATAACAGCAATTTTACATCTTTTTCAAGTTTGAAAGTCTAGGCAACTATTATAATTTCTATTAGACATATCAAATGGCTATTAGGTGTATCCAAATCGATTTCATGTTTTGATGCAAAAATATCCTGACTGCAGTTTTTTTTGTTTTTATTACTTTCATCTGCCAGTTTTAATCGGTCTAAATAGTTTTACTTTTCATGAGAACTAGGTATGTTGTTCATATTCATAATTATCCAAATTAAGCGCAACATTTTTTTTTACAAATGGCCGTCTTGAGTTCTGGGGCACAATGTTCGTCTCTTCTCCTAATTCAAAAATAAAAAAGTGACAAAATATCTAAGACATAAATTAATGACTTAAATTGTTTATTTAACTCCTCGCATGCCTTATTATAGACACAATTAAAAAGCTTGTTTTATGTACAGATGGTGTTCGTATGGCACAGACACAATTAAAAAGCCATTGTTTTATGTACAGATGGTGTTCGTAAGGCGCGCGAGGAGTTAATTCAAGTTATCAAAACACTGCAACAACATTGCAACGCTATCGCAATCCCAATCATATATTGCACAATACAATCATGACAATTCAAAACAGACATCGTTGACAGCTGTCAAATTCAAAACGTCAAACTTCGTCAATCTCCGTGCGGTCACCGAATGCATTTGAAAAATGCAGTCTCTAAGACAAATAGTGATTTCGTCACTATTACCATCTGGCGACCAAACGCCTACGAGTCTACGACATGTCGCAACTGTGGTACGGACCTTATTTTTACTGTCGCAAGTTTGGACAGCTACTATTTTGCTGGTTAATGATTGTGTATCTAATTTTAAGTTAATGTTGTACGCAGAAGGTCATTAACTTAATTGAGTGTATTCGTATGTGTCTTGCTTGTTCCAATTTTGGTAGTACAATCAACAATGTATGTGATAAAACAAATGGTTTTTAAGTAAGGTGAATTTGAATAATTGGAATGAATATTTAAAATTATCTGTGTGGACCAGACAGGCAACGTATTATGTGTCTATATTTATTCACCGTATGGCAAAATAAGTCTAAAAGTAAATTAAAAAGTAAATTATTTAATCAAATAGCATTTAATTTAATTTTGCTTCTTCGTGAATTGGAGTCAATAAGTATATATTACCATCGTGAAAGTAGAAGGACTAATGTAAGGCCTTTGCCCAGAAGTGAAACAACACGGGCTAACTAAAAAATCATAAATACTTATCAAAATGATGCAAAAAAAACAACAACACAAACAATTACCCACAAAAGAAAAACTGAACCAGAATAATTAAACTTCAAGTACCTACTTTAATTAAAACTAAAACAAAGTAATGAATTAATTTTCCTCAAATTTGTTAGAAACAAACCTGAGAAACGCATGTATAAATAAGGACTTACACCAAACAGAGAGATTTACACAAAATCTGTGATTGCTTACATTGTTTGTTTAACTCCTCGACCTTGTATGCTGTATGTAGATTTGATGTAAGGTTCGTCGCAGACTGGGTGACGCGGCGTTTATTACGCCTGGCCGACTTGAAAGATGATTTAATCGTGCAATTACGAAATAAGTGTGTGGAACCTTCTTGTGTGTGAAATTACGAAATGGGTGGATTCTACAGTTTAAGTCTAAATATACCAATGATATACAGTGTTATTTTATTGTAATAACGTCATGCTGTGTGTTTGTGTTTTACCTTCACACGTTTTAAATGTTGAGGAATACGCTTATGCAATTCAACATAATAATTTTGTACGAAAGCCTGATGTTTATCCATGTTGAATTCAACAGCTTCGGAAAGCGTTTATGACTAAATCTGGATCAGAGCTGGATGAAGTTTGCAATGCTACTTCCTATGATCCTTAAATATTCCGTAGTATAATGTTAAAATCATCGCAGGTAACGCGTTCTGCCTACAATTTTCTGACTGTTTTTGCGCAAGGGTTAAAAAAAACGAAACTCAAGGAGACCATATTGAATTATGTTTTGAAGGTTAGTACATCAAAAATCATCAATCTATGTAATGTTAGTAGAGTATTTTAGAGTACCTACGATACCTATGATCCTACTGCATCCGTGCAGTATCCTGCACCAGTGAACGGGGTTTGCGTCGCTGAGTTTTGGACTCTACATATCTGAAATGTTTGCCATCGATATCCTTAGATGACGAAGATAAAGTAGTTTCTTATATTTCTTAGTATATAATTTCAAGACTAAAAACACAAAACACCGCAGTGTGTGACAGCGCTAAGCGTGACGTACAGTGAACGCACACAACATGGTTGGCTATGACGTCACAGTATTCATAACACACACATGTGCTCTGCGTGTTCTTCAATACTGGGATCGGACCGTATGACGATGTTTTATGAGTTATTTTTATGGGGACTGTCATCTTCTTGGGTCTGCATGCATATTTTAACGTGCATGCATTTTTCATATTATGGGGGCAGAAACTGCAGAACGTTACGAACGGTTTGGCACGTAAGTCTGTTGGGCAAACTTCCGGCATACGGCATTCCCGCTGACTTTTGCTGCTGGACATCTGACTTCCTGAGTGAACGGTCCATCCGAGTGGTCATTGATGGCTGCTCCTCTGACCTTGTGGCTATTGATGCCGGAGTTCCTCTGTTCTCTCCGCGACACTTTTCCTGCTGCACATCAACGACCTCCTTATTCCTGGTATTGTTGGGTACGCAGATGACAGCACTGTCATGGAGAGTTACACATCCAGCGCAAAAGCCGGCGGTGATGAAATACGTTCATTGAGAGAGGCCATGGTAGAGCGAACGAATTCAGCCTTAAGTCTTGTCTCCAAGTGGGGTGACGACAATTTGGTTGATTTCAACACCACCAAAACGCTGCTAAAAAGAGTCCGTTACACTGCTAAAAAGAGTCCGTTAAATCTGGCCCCCACTTTCCGGAGTGCGTCTGTAGAAGTTACTGACAGTCTCGAGCTTCTTGGCTCGAAGTTGAGTGCAAATCTGAACTTCGGCGCCTACATCGAGTCGAAAGCCCAAACTGTGGCAAAAAAGCTGGGTATCCTAAACAGAGTCAAGCGGTACTTCAAGCCTGGACAGCTTTCAATATTGTATAAAGCTCAAATCCGGTCTGGCATGGAGTACTGCTGTCACCTTTGGGATGGCTCAGCCAAATACCAACTTGCCACACTCGACTCAGTGCAGCGCAGAGCCAGGAGGCTGATTGGTGACGTTAAGCTGGTTGCCAAGCTACATAGCCTGGCCCACCGTCACAAAGTTGCATGTCGGTCGGTCTTCTACAGACTGTACTTCGGAGAGTGTGCGCAAGAGCTCCACTAGCTTATTCCACCATCTCCCTTCTTCCATCGAGAGACTAGACTACTGCAGGGTATCACCCATACCTTGTCGATGTTCCACACATTCGTACGAAGCGTTTTGCTAAGTCTTTCATTATTCGTACAGCCAAGGAATGGAACACCCTGCCTGCGTCGGTTTTCCCGAGTTCATATAACCCCAATCTATTTAAGTCGCGAGTAAATAGGCTTCTTCGGGGTAAGCTCGTTCCATCGTCGACCTCATCTCTGCCCTTAAGGCAAGATTGAGGTCAAGAGTAAGCCCATAATAAAAAAAAATAAAAACGTTAATTGCGATGATTCTAACATAATACTACGGAGTATTTAAGGATTATTGGAAGTAGCGTTACAAGCTTCGTCCAGGTAGCTGTTGAATTCAACGTGAATAAATATCGGGCTTTCGAGTGAATTTATGTTTATGGATTTTTTGCTATCTAAGATCGATTGACTATTTAGATCTATGTAGTTAGTGCTGCCGGTTTTGCCTATTTATTTAGATTTTGTGGCCTTTCTCAAACACTTTTGATTGATACCTAGTTATGTACTCTTTATAGCAAGAAAACCAAACTTTAGGGTCGAAACAATTTAAATGAATCAAAAAAGTTACTCCCTATATAGGTACTACCGCGTTCACTGATGGTTGACCACTTTTAACCCTTATGTTTTGAGTTATAAGGTTGAAAAGTGGTCTACCGTCAGGGACTGTGGTGGTAGTTTAGTGTGTGGGTATCTGTTTTTAACCGCTAGCTTTTCAAACTCATAAATTTTTACAACACCAAAATCCCCCACCTTTAAAATCAGTATGACCGACGAAACGCGCGATAAATATCTAAACAAGGATAAATACTTCCCGTACTTACATAGCATCATCCGCTTACGTATTTAGCAAGAGTCCCGTTCGGAATGTAACCTTTACAAGTACTTACTACTTAACTGGCTTTAGGCATACAAATACTTCAGCTAACATTAGTGTGTACTATGCTTCATTGGTTTAAGAACTTTTAAAAACTGGAAGTAATCTCCGGCAGTAGTGACCCAATTGTAAAAAAAATAACTGATAAAAAGATAAATTTTTTGGCTAAATATAGGCTACTAAATTATGTTTTTAATATGCATATAATATAGGTAAGCCGAGCTATCTCAGGGTGAAGTGCTAGTAAATAATACAGGCTAAGCAACGCTTGCCGAGGTTGGTCAGTGAATGGGTGAAACAATTGACCATCTGTTACAAACTGAGTTTCCACCGTGCCCCTGAAATCAAGCTAGTTGGTGTCATGTTTAGACCTTTGACAGTCGTTGGGAGGAATAAGGAACCTGAGAGACTGACAACCACTCTTACCAAAGAGTATCGTGTTATCCAGTAACTGGTTTTGGAGGTCTGATCGCAATATTCGTTGAGTATAGGCTTGGCAGGTGATGTATAGACGACAGCTTCGCGAAACAGTTTTTCTCTCTCTCTTCTTAAACGTTTGGTTTTTTGGTCTCTTCTAAATCTCTCCAGGTTTGGCAAAACTCCCAAATTTTTCCAATCAGCCTTGATTCTAATGTTTTGGCCATAAAGTTGAAAATTTATTGAAGAAGGACAGATTGTAGTAGCCTGATTTGCTGGCCTCTGTAGGTACATACCGTGACAAAATGAATTCAGAAGCAACATGGTTTAATATCCAGCTTTTAAAATCCTGGCCGGCCCATTCACTCATTTGTTTTTTCTTCTAAAGGAATGCGCTCGGGTTTTGAATGTCAATTTAATGTTCCTTAAGGTCAAGTCGGCTTCTATGTGTTCTTAGTAAAGGGGTCATAAAATGGCGACAGGTCGCGCATAAATAATATTAAAATTGTTGTTTTATAGGTTTTTTATTGTTTGTTTGTGTTTAAAGCTAAATGATTCTATGCATTGTGTCTTGGGCTCGGAGAACCTTAGCAAATAATAAAACCTTTTTGAATTTTGTTGGTATTTTTACCCGACTACGGTGAAGCCAAAAGGAAGGGTAATGATTTTTTAAATGTTGTTAAGCCACGATTGAATAAAGTTTAGTGTATGTATTGATATAGTATTAAAGGGAATCTAATGTCATGGTATGGACATGTTACGAGGAAATACGAATCACATGTGACTACAAGATTGATGAAAGAGAAGGAGAGAAAGACCAAACGATGGATGGATTGTGTAAGGAATGATATGAAACAGAAAGGAGTAAATGATAGCACGTTGGTTGACAGAGGAGAATGGAAGCAAAATACGTGTTGCGCCGACCCCAAGTAACATCATAGCAAGAACAGGAAGATAATGTAGGTACTCGTATGTACTGGTATAGTATCGTATGTACTGACCGTAGCCTCTCAATACATATTTGAAAATTTATTGTATGTTCATAAAAATATATCAAGTTTTAAGAAAATGTCCGATATTCATAGCTATAATACTAGGAATAAGCACAACCTCGCTGTACATCGCACTCGCCTCCACAGAATAGGCAACTCATTCATGGGTCAATGTATACGCTTTTACAATAAACTTCCCATTGACATTAGAAATTTATCAATCAATCGATTTAAAATTTGCATTAAAACTAAACTATGTAAGAAAGGGTACTATAAAATAATTGATTATTTAGATGACAAAAAGGCTTGGGATTGAATTGCTCGCTCTGCTAAGCTTTGTGTAATTCTTACAATATTGACATAAAAATCTGATATATTTATCCTATTGTATATTTCCTTTTTTAATTAATTCTTTTACAATTTTTGACATGTAAATTTGACATTATAATTATTATCCTATTTTGTATGTTCAAATTATTATTTAATTCATTGTAAAACATGAAACATATTGACGTGCTTTAAAACAGACTTTGATCCATGAGTTTGTTTCGCCATTTCTTCTCAGGGTAGTCAGATACGAAAGGTCGACCCCATCTAGCTTAAGTTTAAAATGTGATGACGTGTAAAAGTGATACCTACATCCTATTTACTGAATAAACAATTTCATTTCATTTCAGTACATCATAGTTATTGAAGTCAGATATAATTTTCTCAGTATAGTAATCAGGCACGTGGCACCCAAAAGGAGGTAAAAGCTACAAGAAAATAAGAAATGTTTTAGATGTGGTATCCATAATTTGATTTCATATTACGCTGATGTCATTTTGCGTGCTACGTCTAATATCGTCAGGCTTTTTCGAGGCTCAATACTGAAGTAAATATTCGCAATATTTCCAACGTAAAATATTCACAATATTTATATACGTAGGTAAGTATATTTACAAAACGCTTACAAAGCTCATACTTTTCTAAATCCTTCTGACAAACCCCGGGTCATATTTACTCTGATGTTCAAGCGTCTCCTTTAAAGGTCAATTGTCAATCACCACACGCGTTGACATTCCAATGCTTTGAGTTGCACGCATTTGTACCAGTTTTAGTGGCCGACAGTCTACGGTGTATGTTATGGTGCATTTGTGAGTCATTTTTTGTGGCCTCCAGTGTATGTTTATAGTAATAGCAGTGTTTTTGTTTATACAGTGTGGTGACTGATCGAGTTTTGTTTTTATTTATTTGTTGGACGCACCCTGTTCTGTATATGGATTATGGAGATAGAATGTCGAGTGAATCAAGTAGCTAGTATCATTGAAGGTTGGAGAAATACGCTCTCTTTAGCAATATTTTTAATACATTTCCGATATTTGCAAATAAGTACCAATTATAGAGATAACCAGAGCTTTCTCCTGCTAGCACTTTGGAGTTCAACGGCCAGAAATATCCAAAGGACCCTTGACCTTATTGACACAACTACTTATGACGCGGACTTGTCAACTTATTTTCCATGGGAAATATTCTTAGTGACATGTGACCAAACCAAATAGAAACTTACTTCGCATAAGCTAGTAGTATTATTTTTGTAGAAACGATATTAAGGGTGTATAGAAGATCCTTAAGGAAGCCAAACGTCACGTTTTCTCCCCACAATGCGATAGTTTTAAGTTCTAGACCATACCTGGGTACCTTCTTCTAGTTACTAATATATTGGAGAAGTCAAAGAGGTAGGTACATTAAGTCCATAAGCCGTGAATTTTCACTCAAAAAAAGATCATTTCCCAGCAATAACAATGTCTTGCGCTGTGTGGCCTATTTTGTGGTGTGGCTTAGTTAGATGTATGTACAGAATGCTTGGTTGAAGTTTTTGCGAAAGGTCCGTTTACCCTATACAAGACTCCAGTTTTTACCAGACAATGTTCTACTTTCTAACCACTATAAAATAAACATAGGTACATTTATTTTTATTTTATGACAAACAACATTAGCCGCAAATGTTGACTTATGCTAACACTTAGGTAAATTAACATTTTCTAGTATGAGGAAAACAATATTGAAAAATACTATCGTCAGATGGTTTACTAGTCAACCGCAGTTTTTTCTTTGTTTTCAAATAAAACGACGCAGGCATAACTTGGATATCAAAAGGTCCTATATATTTCTATAATCCTTTAATAGCAATAATATTAGCAAATGTGGAATCTAAATGACTTGTAAGCTTTAAAAAAAAATATAGCGCTGTATTTTTATTATGGCATGCAAAAACGGTGTAGTTTTCTATCAAGTTTGCTAAATTATACGGTTTTTATTCGATATTTTATTAGTTTACTGCAATTTTATTTAATGAATTTTAATGTGAATCAAACTTTTTTTACATTGAAAAAACAACGTAGTACAACATTCAAAAAAAGTGCTTGCTGTGCCAATACAAATACAAATATTGTACACAAACATTGCTCAACCAACAATACACATGCCGCCAAAAAAATTGACCCACCGAAAAAGCATTCCTTAACAACACAACTTGACCAGATGTGTCCCGTTACAGATACTAATGCATTGTGAGAAAGATGTTCAATCCATTAACATTCACGTATGTTCCACATAGTAAACGTACGGCTATTTATGTTGCGCATTAGGGCAATGTCCACGCAAAGCACGGTTAGTAATTGTTGGTCCCGGCTGTCATTTATAGGTCTCCGACAGTAGCTACAGGTACGGCAGTGGCCCAAAAGTCTGGCAACTATAGTCATACCAACGGGTGACATATTTTAAAATACTAACTGTGTTGTGGAGGTCAAACAGTCTTGCCAAGCAGTATCGTAATCATTTAGTACTAACTGGGTTGTGGAGGTCTGGCAGGCATTCGTTTCATGTAAATTGCTGGTACCTGGTTAGACTGGAAGTCGACCCCAACATAGTTTACAAAAGGTTAGGCAGAGGTGATTAAAATTTCATCACAGTATCACTTGATTTGTCTTCAAAACAGTGAAGGAAAACACGTCCACATGTCCTAAAGTTAAAATTTTGAAGACTCGCGTGGTCCTTGTGGTGGATTAGGCACAGCCCATTCCTCTCATACAGGCTCGGTCTGAGTCCCAACAGTGCAACATTAGCGCTGATTATACTTTTGCTAAGGTCAGTTGACATCTATTTTTCTCTGAATGTACGTCAGTACATTGTGAGGCTGTTTTGTTGCCTAATGGGCGAGGTCGACTGGTAAAGAGCTGTCCAGACGGGAGGTTAACGGTTGCACCGTTTTCGTGTTTGTTACTAAATCATTAGATGGAATTAGACCAATGTTTAATTTGTAATGTTTTTCTATCGCCGATCGATATCGATCGCCGTTAACGACATTATCTCTGGCTGTATTTTATCTGTATGTGAGTTAATAAAATTAAATGTTTTTTTAAATTACTTAAGGGTTTTTAAATGCTAAGAGCCGGGAACGTTCCAGGCTTATTGAGCTATTAGATATACGTACATATAATTGCTCTTTTCCCTGCCAACTCAACATTAATCTTCAGCAGATAATTTCCGTCAGCACTCAACCGAACCAGCCGTGAAAAAGTAAAAAAGATATTGTTTTTGACATTCCGGAAATTGACATACGCTAGGCAAGATACAATGTCTCGGTACTCGATTATATATTTATTACGTTGCCACGCTAGCAAAAATATCAACCACTCAGTTTTCTGGTGAAGATTTCGGGGATCCGCTGGATGCGAGACGCACGGGACCTGTCAATAATGTGGCGACACTTAGAGGAGGCTTATGTCCAGCAGTGGACAATCAAAAGTAAATAATGAATCATTTAAAAACAGTGATCTACATTATTTACACAAACTAGACTAAGATCTTCTCAACACAATGCGGTCTAAGGGACATTGATTGACACGAAAACTCTTGCCTTAAATAAATTCTCAGTAGAGATTTTATTGGAATTAAAGTAACAATTTGTGTGTGGCACCTTACAATCTGGTACTGGATTTATGGTAACAATTTCTGCATCAACCCTGTCTTTACGTGCTAGACATTTTAAAACGTCAAAATCTTATTAAAAACTAGCAAGTGTGCCGCCAAATTTTAAGTCAAAGCAACCTCTGCGATGTCATAGTTGCCGTGAAACTGAGAGTTTCTGTGTTTTTTTTATATTAAAAGTGAACAAAAAACGCTGACACCACCAGCTCGTCTGCAACGCCTTTACGCATTGGCTCGCACAGCACAGCCCACTGTAACGAACTAACGGTACTCTTTTTCATCCTATTACGCAACATTTTTTGCTATCGGTACTTCGGCTCCGAACAACGTCTCTTTGTTTGCGCACGCGCCGACTGCGGCGTTTCAAAGGTTTGAACTCCTACGATACGATTATATCATTCGAAAGATATGTTTTATTTAAAGTAAGTATCTTTTCTATAGATCGGCAGTAGAAGGTATTGCATAGTTTTTGGAATTTGGTTGTTTTATTTCTCTGACTGGCTTTTGTGGCAACCGAACCGGAAGACCTTGCGTTGGAAGGCCTCCTACTAGGCCTAATGACCAGGTGTAGGTTGCGGCTTGCGGGGATCCGCTGGAAGCGAAACGCACGGGACTGGTCATGGACAATGAGGCGACACTTGGTGGAGGCCTATGTCCAGCAGTGGACGTCTATTTGCTTAAATAATGATGATGGTGATGATTTCTCCATCTCGACCAGGTAGTTAAGCAGTTGCCTTAAAGCCACAAATCCAAGTTTATCAGCTGTTTAGGCTCTGTTTAACATGGTCGTGTATGAAGTTTGACTTACCTAAGTCTGTATGTGTGTGTAGAGTTTATGATAGAACCTATTATGCCTGGTTAACTAACAAATAATGAATGCCTGAACAGTAAACTTATAATAAGGCATTCATTTAAGTATCACTTGTTGTGACTGAAAAGGAGTATTTATTCCATCGCTTCAATAAAACCACAAAGATTTCATGTTACATGAGACATACAGTTTCAATAAATCTCGCTTTGATCGAGAGATATCGCTCCGATTCTCGGAAACAATGAAAAATTGTAAATTGAAAATATTTTTCTCGTTTCACCGTGCCCTCTGGGAATATTTCACTACAACGAATATCGGAAACGTGACAAAAATATTAGTTGCCAACAGAGCTTTTGAATTTGAAAAATACGTCACTTTAACCGACGAAAGAAAGGTAGGAGGTTGTCAATTCAGTTCTCAAATATATTTTTATTCTCTTTTAAGTTTTTCAGCATGACCATTTTCACAGTTTGAATAAAAGAAAAGGTTTTAAATAATTTATTTATTTTGGATTACGAAAATTCTTCGACTGCCTCGCCTTGCCTCTAGTGGTCGCAACTGCTGCATTAAGCTGTGTCTACGCTAGGCAAGCCGAGCACGAACCGAGCACAAGTGGAGCCGTTCTCGGCTTCGTCGTTCGCGGCGTAAGTGTGGACGTACACACGGCTACACATCAAGCTATACAAAACCAGTATAATCTGATCGTTCATTGTGCGAAAAGATCTAGTAAAGTGAGGCCAAGATTAACTGGTTTTGTATAGCTTGATGTGTAGCCGTGTGTACAACGATCACTGTCTTCGAACTTAGTCAAATCCCTTTGTGTTCGCCAAAAAACCGACAATTGGCGGAGCACGGCCGATTACGAACGAAATGCTCGCAGCGCGCTCGTTCGAGGCTTGTAAATCGGTTCACACTAGACGAATTGTGTTTGGCTCGTACTCAGCTCGTGCTCGGCTCGCCTAGCGTAGACGCAGCTTTAGGTTCTGTGTTCAATTCTACGGTTGGGCAAAGAGTTATTGAGGGCTGGTTAGGAATTTCTCAGTAGCAGTCATGAAGTCTGAATTTGTGCCCAACTGATGACAAATAACTCACCCCTTGTTTCATGGGACTTAAACATATCTGGCAAAATGTGGGTGTTCTGTTAGTTACACCTCTGCCTAACCCTTCTTACAAAAAATGCATAAACAGAAAAATATTTTCAACAGCAAAACCAAAAAGTACTAGGGCCTCATAAAAACAAAGAACTCTTCTAAACAAGTTAAGTTGACCTTACACACAGTACTCTATTGTTAACGCCCACTTTACTACAAACGTATTGTGCTATTGCTACCAAATACAGCGTAATTAAAATAGCCTCCGTTGACATACTGGGTCTATTTATCCTTTATAGTCCGTGTATACAATATGGCTCAAGTTAGCCAAATGTCACTGTGCTATGTTGGCTGTAGATGAATATTCAATGTTTGCTATAAATTTAAATTGCAACGTTGGCCTAATTTCTGTGTTTTATTAGATTTTATGCTACTTAAATTGGGCTATTTCCTACAGATCATCAAAAAAAGGTAGATTTAATAAAAATGACATTTATCTATTACAAAGTCATCAATAAATTAATGGTATTCAGCTGCATCTCATTGGTCTGGAAAGAAAGAAAGAAAGGAATCATATTTATTTAGTACATGTCACAAGTGCACACAACAAACAATAAAAATAAAAAACAAATTGAAAAAAATAACAAAACAAAATAAAAGCGTGTGTGCATCTCGCGGCTGCGCCAAATAGGACCAGTTCAGCAAACTGCCGAGCAGATAGTGCCCGACGCTGGTTTTCAATTGGCCCTGAAAACCAACCCGGAAACCAACGCCAACATAGTTGGGAAAAAGCCAGGCAGATGGTGTTCTCAATTTATTATTTTTATAGGAATACAGCAAAAGCTAAATAGACTCGAACCCCATACCTCACACAACAAACACTATCTCGCTATACACTAGCGTGTGCCTACACAATAAATACTCCATACACATTAAAAGGCCCGGCAGCCATACAAGACACCCTATGGCTAACTAAAAAGCCTCTCCAGGGGCGATACACGAGTAAATTACAAGTACACACCAATCAACTACAACCAACTCCAATTTACACGGATCTCTCATTGTACGGAAAATCTATACAAAGCGAGGCCATGTTATACTGGGAATATAGCTGGTACACTGCATGTACCAGCTACTAACACAATGATATTAAGGGAATTGCTTATGAGATATTGTATGGGGCAGTAAGTGGTTTGTGTGATAAATGCTAGGTTGTAATTGTCCTAAGAGGGCAAAGGCCTCGGTTCTTATAGGGAAGGTATAAACATTGATATATGTTTTGCTTGTTGCGTGTTGGTGGTTTCATGTCATTACAAGTCCCAACTTCTTTATTATAATAAATCTCGGTTTCTTCTTGATGATGTTGTAAATCAGTGTAATAATTTGCGTTTTTTTCTTCTCTTTCAGGTAAGGAAATCTCCAAAGATAAGATTATTGGAACTATGACCAATTTTTAAGGACCGCCTCTTCACTCGCAGTAGTCTCAACTCGATTCTTAAGGATGATAAGTATTATTTTAAACGCTTATTTTATAGTATTTTAACCCAAAAATAAAACGCTTACTAAACCTTTACGAGAATTTATAATCTTTCTTGATTATGCATCAATAAGACCTTCCGATATTTCGACGCCAAGACCGTGAACCGTGAAAGCTTAGACAGTGCTTACCAAAAAAAATACAAATCTCTTCAATTGACAAATAAAATTCATAACATCCTCCGCTCATCATCTAGACATAATCCACCAAAGCTTTTAACAAAATCTTTGAAATCTTTCATCTTAATTTCTGATAACACTAACACATGAAATGACATACCATTCCCTGTTATTGATGTTCTTGTCATGTTAATGGAGCTCACTTCGTTTGCTTCCGTTTGGTAATGACATTGTATATTTTTCCCCTTATTTTTTACTTAGAAATTCATCCATCTTTCATATTTCCGTGTGTAGATGATGTACAGGGGAAGTTAAAATTTAATTACTTAGGTTTATGGCTTCTTTTTAATATTATGCAATGTAAAGTACTTTTTTTTGGGGAGTTTATAACTACTAGAGTATCTATCAGAAAAGCTGTTATTGAAAAAACAAGATCAAATTTTTCAGCGGCTTGTTTGAGCCTTAGACATTTTTCATTAACATAATATTAAATTTTGCATCTAGGTCTAGGTTCTTTATAATTTGCCTGGTAGTCGGTAATCACAGCCGTAAAAGTGAGTTTTTTTTACAATTTTTGGAGGGTTATAATATTTTCCTTATTCTCTGATTAGTCTATAAAAATGGTTAGGAGAGTATTTACAGTAGACCTTGATTATATGCCATAAAAAATTGCTCAAGGCAATATTCAGGAAAAAAAAGAGGAATACATTTCTACAGAGAATCCCACTACCGTATTCCCTCTTAAATTCAAACACAAACAGAAGGACAGCATTATACTGTACGTAGACAGTAAATAATTGTCTACAACCCGATGCCGCGCTAAGCATAATAGCCAATAAAGATTAAAAATTAGACGCGCCGCGTACAGGTTAACACTAACATAGATAAATGTTTTGTTTTGCCTTGTAACTCGTAAAATAGCTTTGTTTTTTAAATAAATATTGTATTTTAATATTGGATTAATGTATTGTAGGAATTTGGGAAACTATTATTAATATTTTGGGGACATTAGAATTTTTTGTTATTACAAATATTATTTTATGTGATAGTTGTAAAACTTGTACTGAAATTTGATATTGTATAAAATTATTGGGATTTATTTTTAATTGACGCATCAATCAAGCTCGTGGCAATCGGTTTAAAATCCAATCAATCAAATTAAGCGGTTTATGTTGTTTGGTTCAATTTTAAATTGAATATGTTTTACTGAAATGAAATTGAAAAACAAGTGAAGGGATTATTTGAATATTATATATCCAACTCCGGCAAGTCGAGAGCCAATTCAATTCATTTATTCATGTAACAATTCGCATTGTGTTTGAATGTTTTAGTACATATATATGAGTTTAATACAGCATACAAAAATAATAAATTATTGCCTCAGCCTCAGTGGTATTAGGTGCATTTAGTTTTTAAAACACCTACAAGCTTGTATTTATATTCCCCTTTTCATCTAACTCTTTCAAAATATCTCCAACAACACATTTTTCTCCTTTCCCAAAAAAGGGCCTTTTGTTTACATTCTGAAACCACCAAACTGAATCACTCAACCCATTTTCAACTAATCCCCTTGTACAAACTCATATATATATCAGTGTCCCACTCAAACAAACATACCAACAGAATGTTTATTTAATTAATGCTCGAAGTTTGCTCGATAGGGTATAAAAATAACAAACTCGTAGTGTATGGGACATTTAGACGGGCGACAGTGGCGACGCGTGTGGTCGGTTACGGAATTAGACGGTTGTTTATTGCTTCTTGGTTCACTCTTGTATTGCGTTGATATTAACTCGTGTTTAACGGAGTCCTATGAATTAAATGTTGTTTTTTATTTTTATTAATTATGACCGATCAGTCAACTAAATATATTTAAACAAATAAAACATTAACAAATCAAACCATTACCAAGTTTTAACTAAATTTTGATTATTTCCGTTCATAATTACTTAACTAAAACATTTTGTCACTTTTAGCAAAATAATAATAATATAAGGTAAGGTAAAATGAAAGGTTTAATTATATAATTGTTTTAAAAAAAACTCAAAAATGGCTCCAATTTTAGTGATAGCAAAATATATAGGTTATTTTTCTAAGGATGATGCACAAGGAATATAATTACTGAATAGTGAAATTCTGCTAGGTAGGTTTAAAAATAACCTTATTATCATGACCATAGTCTCCTCAAACATAGCCACAAAATTGAACACAAATCCCACAAATTTCTTCTTAAACATTTACAACCCGACCTCTCATTACACCGCACCATCCAACAATAGTCGACAGGATAATTAAGTATGTTATTAAATTAGCCTGCGTTACGACACGGTGTAAATTATAAAGCACTATGTTATTTTGTATGGATACAATATGCTACATGGTGCACGGCGGGGGGTTAAGACGCGGGTAAATATTAGTTTGCTTTATACATACGGTTGGAAAGAACGGTGAGATGGTTGGCCAACTTGTTGTTTAGATTATAGATCTAAGAGATGAATGAGTAAATAATGAAAAATATGCTAGAATAATATTAATATGGTTTAAACCGAAAGAACGGACCATATGATAATGTAGTTACATATATTATAAGTACATGCATTTTGGTGTCAATGTCTCAAAACTTTTACTTGGAACAAACCCAAGAAATAATGCATGAACTATGTGAAGGATATTGTCTAGACAGAAGAAGGCTGCTGAGATGACCCGTGCACTGACTACAAGAAAATTGAGATAATGGCCTGAGAATTTAGATAATAGGAACAAAACCTAATAACAGTTTGCATGACCGAGAGTATGGAGAGATTGAACTCATGAATTAGCTACTAGTGACGATAAAACCGCTAAAATTAGACTGAAAACACACTCCCAAATTATTATAATAGGGAAAACCAAACACACCCAATCGTTTCGCATAAATTAAACAATGTTTTACCAACCAGTAAAACATGCAAAAGTTTAACAAGCTTCAGGCATTACCTCGATTAAAATAATATGCTATTTTCCTCGAAGTATTACTTAACTGAGTAAATATACCTACTGCGCGAATTCTTCGCAACTTTCCCGTTAAAGATTTAAGTGCCATAAAAGTTAAAGTACTTTTAGAATTACGAGAATAGAATTACTGCGATTCCTTAGAAAATGTTTTGTAAAACATTTTATTGAGTGGATGGTATGTTCGAAGCAGTAAAAGGTAATTAAAGAAGTTAAGGCTGTGGAATAAATTAACCTAAGCAAGCACTACATAAAACCGAACCAATAAAAGCGTTTTACAGGTATCGCCTCTTACAGATTGTCGCATTTTCCAGTTAGATAAAAGTTAAAAGAATTATTCCCAAAAAAATCAAAAAAGTCAAAAGTCAAAATTATTTATTTACAGCAAATGTGGTACAAACGATGGTATAATTATGATAGATAAAGTATGCTTCTATAAACAGCTATATAGCTAAATGCATGCAGCATATTCCGGTCTCTAATTATTACAATGAAAACTGCAACATGCACCAATGTAGCTGTCGAAGGAAGCGTTTTTATAAAGTTTAATTAGATTAAATTGTAATTTTTATTCATTTCTAAAAAGTAAACTTACCAACATAACGTCACTGCACGTCCTAGTAAACCGTATGTCACACGCCATATAGAAAATTGCTCATATTTCTATGTTCACAATGCGCAGCTGTGATATTAATTATCAAGTAAGTGTAAGTAATAACTAACAATTAAATAAACAATAAATCCGTGTAATGTTGTCGAGAAAGCATTTATAAGATTTCTGTCAATACATTACTGTAATGAGCGTTTAAAGTGAAATGAAATGATTGAGAACATTAATATTTCGCACTGAAAGTTTTCTAGCCACTAATTTCAAGACACAGAGACTAAAGCCGTTGGTCTGGGCTTTCATTTGTAGATCTTCATTGTGGTGATCACCCATCCACGAATCAACATAGGCAAGAGTGGCTTAACCTGAAGATAGAGGCTTGCTACTGTTATTATTTAACTACAAGCTTCTTCTAGAGCGAGAAGTCATGTTTGTGATGCAATCTCTATCTTTTTCTTTTTTTACTAGAATGTTAAGTTGCGAATAGTTATTTTAAACCTGAAATTCCTATAAATGAAAAAGGAAAGCATCATAAAAATAATACCAATAAAATCCTTTTACAAGCAATATTAAGATCCCATTTAAAAGTAGCATGAAACCTAACAAGTTTCATATTTAATATATAATTACTATCTTAAGAAAAACCGGTTGTTATTAATTATTATTACGTCATAAAAACTTAAACGATTACCTGTATTATTACAGAGATTACAAGTTTTAGAGTAATAAAATTAATAGTAATAATTATTATTTCGGTAGGCGGGTGGCGCACAGCGGGATGCTTGTTGTAACTTTAATAAATATTGTTAATTAATTTGATTATTTAAATTACGAGGATTTTAAGTTATGTTTCCTTGTTTTTTGTAGTGTCTATTTTCGAATCATTAAATAGTTTTATTGAGCTTCCTTTTATGATGTAAACATGATAATTTATATCCATTTTTAACAACTTTATTAGAAACTTTTGACATGTAGCCAAGATACTGATACTATAATCAGTAGAAGGAAACACACATCTAGAACTAAAACTACCTAGGTTCTAGCAAGAATCATGATTGTTAATTTACTAAATTCTTGCTAAAGTATTTTTTTTTGTATCATTCGCCCAGTGAAAAGAATTTATAACATACAGCAGTTTTAACATTACTTGCTATTCAGACATAGCTGCCAGACCACTTTGTAAATTCTTCCATAAAATTCAAATCATAATTATTTTTTTATTCAGTTTTACACGTCAAACTAGTTCAATATTATAAATGTCATTAGTACCTAAGTATCTCGTGATATCAGTCATATATATCACACCCAAAAAGTGTAGGTAAAACGAATTTAAATTAATCAAAACAATTACTTTGGTAAATGCAACAAAACTGTTGATGTGGTTTAGTTTTGGCAGAACTAAACCTTTATTATAAGTTAAAACCATTTTCTTTCATCGTTATTCTATGTATAGCACTATCTATCAATTCTAACTTCACCCAACTTTCAACGGCTGTTAGATAACAATTTAGATATCAATCAACATTTACATAAACTTATTAAACTGCTCATCACTTCATCTGTTTCTAATAAAACTGGCATACCTACTCAAATTCGAATTTTAATAAAATATTAAATTTATTAGGCAACGTTGTTACGAAATAAGTTTTATATCGTAGATATTTTAGATAACAGAATTTGCATGCATTTAAAAAGCCAATTAGTTAATAATTTATTGTGATAATATAGTTCCTTAAAATGTTTTAGTAATAAAACTGTCTTATTTTAGAAAACTTACATGTTTATCAACACCATTTAAATAATAAAATGATAACGGTTTGTCACGTAACGAATGAAATGGCGCCTTTTATTTGAATCTTTTCTCTCAAACTCTGAGAGACAAAGTGGTATCTTTAGGTACTCGTCTAGATGTACAATATAAATTGGAAAGAGATAGTCATTGAGGATAATTGTTTGCAGTACTCATTGAATAAGGAGGTAATTTTAATGTTACGCGTAATTTTTGTAAAGGGTATGCACTAGGGTGGAGCATAGAGTTTTTTTTTTATTTCTGCTGGATCTGAATAGGTAGGTGAAAAAAAAACTAGATTTGCCCTTTCCACCGTTCAAAGTATATGTTTATCTTTTTCCGTAGAGTTTGTAAAAAATATCTGGATGACCAAAGGGTTGGTTTTTGCTTTGGCGCGAGAGAGATAGAAAGTGGCAACGTCATCCAACATTACGAGTTCTCAGCGTTGAGAACGAATTTTTGTCACTGTTTTTAGTTTACTAAGAAGTTAGTTTCTTTAAGCTATTTTAATTAAATATATTTAATCTAATTCTATACCTACTAATATTATAAACAGGTATTTTTTTTATAATTTGTATGTAGGGGTATTCTTCAGCAATCAATGATACAGTTCAAAAAATTCTTCACTAGCGAAAAGCTACATTATTCGTGAGAGCTCTAGATTATATTTATATCATGGATATTCGCCGAGCTATTACAAGTTTTGTCGACGAAGTCGTGGGCGAAGTAGTAGCTAGTGTTGTTATAAAATAAGTAGACAAAGAAAGAAAACACGTGAAGATTTCACCCATACCACAATCTTCTCCACATTTCACCCATACCACAATCTTCTCCACATTGACGCATCGAAAATCCTCCCAAAAGCCGAATATGTTCGCAATAAATAATGAAGATCAACTTTCCCGTGATTAATGATTGTTTTATGAACATAATACGCCGTGACCGAACGATGTATTGACTATCAAATCGGATTATTTGGATAATAAATAATGTTACTAAGTATTTTTATTGAGAAAGTTATTCTCAGAAGGATCACTTCAGAAATGTATATTTATTTATCCTTGCATTGGCACACACAACAGTTATAATATTTTTACTGCTGCTTTCCATCCTTTGATGAAAAACTCTAAGTCACAGAAAATTATGGGTCAAAATTGGCACAATTCTAAATTCTACTAATGCGATTCTTGCCTTTGCATATTTTCATTAATTTATTATTTTCATTTGATTTTGTGCAATGAGAGCTTGATTAGTTTAATTGGTCGTTATTCGTACTTATCCATAAAAATTGCGTACCTAACCATTCTGAATTCGAATTTTCTTATCAATTTTCCTGCAACAAAAAATATTACTATTCAGGGATTTAGGTTTCTTTCTATCTTTTTCTTTTTGCTTTTGCAAAGCTAATTGCGTAAATTGTTTGGAGTGGAACTTCTGTTCTTGGTTATAACACGTTCCTCAGATGCGCAATCAATTTCTTTCTAATGAGCTTTGATAAATTGATTTGTAGGAAGTTCATAAATATGACTTTTACTGGTTAAGAGTAATTGTAAGTAATTATTTAATAATGAGCGTTACTTTTGCGGTTAATCTTCTTTTAAATGACATATTTTATGTACTGGAATATTTTTGTAATATTATTATGAGTTGTGTGTGAGAACTACATATTTATATGGAGTGGATTCATCCTACTAGGCTAGGTCTTCTTCGGACATACTCAGAAATACACATGAACGACCCATAGTCACACTAAACTACCACACCAGTGTGACTATGGTTAATTATATTTATCCGTAGTCACACTGGTGTGACTACGGCTGATCCGTAGTCACACTAGTATGACTATGGATAATTTAACCTGATCCGTAGTCACACTGGTGTGACTACGGCTGATCCGTAGTCACACTAGTATGACTATGGATAATTTAACCTGATCCGTAGTCACACTGGTGTGACTACGGCTGAACCGTAGTCACACCAGTATCGTAGCTTTTGGTCACGTCACTCATACATGCAACGCATGTACTCTATGACGCGCGCTCGCTTCGCTCGCATAGTAAATAACACTAATATCTTCTGTCCCCGAAGTGCCGGGCCTCCGCCGGCCTCCTTCGTCGGCCTACGGCCCGGTGCCCATGCCGCCCATACAGGATACTGTCGCGAGACGGTGATTCATCCACTTAGCGGACGACTAGCAACAGCCTATAATTTTGGTTATTCATCCGGGTGTGACTACGGAACAGGTTAAATTATCCGTAGTCACACCAGTGTGACCACGGATCAGCCGTAGTCACACCAGTGTGACTACGGATCAGGTTAAATTATCCGTAGTCACACCAGTGTAACTACGGATAAATAAAATTAACCATAGTCACACTGGTGTGGTAGTTTAGTGTGACTATGGGTCGGTCACTGAAATACACAAGAGCGACTACTAATAACGACGAATGGCAATGAATCCTTCTGACGTGCTCATCATCTTCTGCCGAGCCTTTTCCTAATTCGTTTGGGGTTAGCTTCCAGTCTAATCAAATGCAGCTGAAAACCTATAATTTACATGCAGCGACTGGATATGGCAAATATTCCTCTCTCTCTCTAATATCTCAATTCATTTGGGTTGATAGCTGGCAAGTCTTATTCACGTTTTCGGACAAAGGACTCCTTTTGTTTACTATTACTATAACAGATTTATCTACTACATTTGTTTACTATTACTATATTATGAAGAGGGTTTTTTTGTAAGTTTCTATGTGGGGATTTACCTTCGGAACTACTGATCCGTTTCCGAAAATTATTTCACTAGCGGATAGCTGCTTTATTTCTGAGTGCATTTTAAACGTTTCCGTGAATACATTTCGTACATAACGAGAGCGAAACCTTGAGCGAAAGCTCTTTAATAAACATAAATGAGAGACTCATCATCAGCCTATAATGTTCCCACTGCAGGGACTCAAACCTCCTCTCTAGGAGAGGGATGGGCTATAATCCACCACGCGGGCCCAGTGCGGATTGGCAGATGTCACATGTCTTCGAATTTTTTAGTTCTAAGACATGCCGGTTTCCTCACGATGTTTTCCTTCACCGTTTTGAGAGCAGCGGTGATGAAATAAATTACACAAAGTAATGCGCCTGCCTGGGTTCGAACCCACGACCTACTGTTCGTAAGTCGGGGCCGACACCACTGGGCCACCGCTGCTCCCAAATGAGAGACTAAAAAGTTAATATTATATAACAAAAGATCACGCCTGTAATCCCCGAAGGGTTAGGCAGAGGTGTACCAAATAGCACACTCACATTTCGCCAGCTATTTTTCAGTCCTATGTAATAGGGGGAGAGCCGTTTTTTATCAACCGGGCGCAACTTCAGTCTCCTTGGCATGGCAGCTACTGAGAAATACATGTTGGAGAAACCCACTAAAAATTTTCTCGACCCGTTAATCGAAACCAGGACCTCATTCTCAGAAGTCGCACTTGCTACCACTAGGCCAACGAGGCAGTCAGTTCAATAACTTCAACCAATATTCTACTGGAAAATTCCCTACAAATAGATTGGAGAAATTCGAACCATCCAATAATTCTTTATTACGGAAGCAAGAGCCGTCGTATTGCCACTTTTTCTTTATAAATTGATCAGACGATCCTATTACTGGTGCTCTATCCCTTTCTCTCTCGTTTATTTCGTATTTGCCTCTCGTTCTTTCCTGAACGGATATAGACTTCCTATATGAATTGATGTGTGGAAGACTAGAATGTATGGATAGTGGTTCTGGTTTTATTGGGTTTTTTTTATTAAGTTGAACTGTCTGTCTGCGGTTGTGTATTTTTAATTTCAGTACAGTCGCACTTCGTCTTGTTTTTCTTCCACTTGTTTTGTGTAATAAAGGGAGTCGCTTTTTCGGTTATAACGAAGCCGTTGTGCGTGTCAGTCTTTTGTTTATTAATGTTTTTCTTTTATTTGGGTTCGCGCTTGAAATAATTATCTTTTCACCACTCCCGCACGAAAGAAGTGTCTTTCCTCTACGAAAACAGTGAGGAAAGTTGGTTTTTCCTCACTGTTTGAACAGTGAGGAAAGTAATGATCCCGTTCAGAAACTAACCTTGCCTGATTTTTTTGTTACGTTTTAAAGATATTTTAAATAATAAATAATTTTATGCTTAGAATAGAAATATTTATAAGTTAAGATTAATGTTTTTTATAACAAATTATTGTAAGTGTATAAGTTCAGAAACATTAAAAAAGTTTAATAAAATATTGAAAAAATTACATCGTCTTTAGGATTATAATTTTTGAACGCACTCAAAGAAAGAAGCCTGTGGAAGATTGACATTAGAAACAAAAATTCGAAAAAAAAAACAAATTAGCGCGAAAATTCTAAGTTTTGTTTACGATTTTGATTACAAAAAAAATGAGTGATTCTAGTGAGGAAGATTTAAGTTTAACTCCAAAAGAGTTAAAAAACCTTGTTTCAAATGCCGAACTAAGTTTTTTGTCCAAAAATCGAAGGAAAGATATCTTAAAACGTTCGATACCTTCAATCAATGGAGACTTTCAAAAAATGCGAAAACTTTCTCCGAAACGGTTTTGCTGACTTATTTCATGGAAATTTCAAACACGAAGCAACCCAGTACATTGTGGAGTATTTATTCTATTATAAAATTAGTATTGGTAACGAAACATAACATAAATATAAAAGAATATTATCATAAGCTGATTTCATTTCGTAAAATACAGTCTTCTGGGTTCAAAAGCAAGAAATCAAAAGTTTTTACGGCAAATCAAGTTGAGAAATTTTTAAACGATGCCCCACATGATACTTTTTTCGGATTAAAAGTAAGTTTAAGTTTAATATTTTGTATTTCCTACAATTTCTCACCCTGGTTAAATTTATTTACCTATGATGACTGAATACTTTCTTGCTGGAAGTGGTGAAAAGTTTTGTATGCAACATGTGAGCAAGTTCATTTGCTATTCGTTTTGTTGAGTCTTTTGCTTACTCAGGATTGAAATTTATAATCACTCGCTGCGCTCGTGATTCTATTTTTCAATCCTTCGTTCGCTCAAGACTCAAAAGCAAAACTCATAGGAAAAACGAACTTTCTTCACATGTTGGATAAATAACTATTCTCTCTTACCAGCTATAGCTAAATAAGGTAAGTGCAAAATAACATCGATTGTGCTTCACATGCCTGTGAAGTTCCCACTGCTCGGACACATGGTCAGTGAAACAAATATAATGCCACAAACGAGGGATTTTGATAATTATCACATATCTTTAAGTTTGCCTCACGATGTTTTCCTTGAGCACGTTGAAAGCAGTGATGATTAAATAATTAAAACAAATAAACTTTCTACCTAGGTTCGAAGCCACTCGTAAGTTGCAAAACTTACTTCTGGGCGACCACTGCACAAACTAAAGCTTACAGATAACGACAAAAGTGTAAAACACATTTCGCTTATGTTTTTTTAAATCTCATATAATAGCGGATGTGCCTATTTCCATCGCCAGGGCACCAATCCGGGTTTCGTGGCTGCTACTGTAAAAAATCCTAATGGAATAACCCTATAACACTTTCCCAACCCGGATATCTAACCCAGGAGCTCGGCTGTAGTGCCTGCGGCTACTCGACCAACGCAGACCAAGAGGCTCACAGATTAATCATTCCCAATAATAAATTTATGACACCAACATGTTATCCAATCAAACGCACTTTTCCTTATTTTCCCGATTACCTTCATAATTGTCAAAAGTTACATCTAAAAGTAAAAGTTTTATTTTTTCTAATCGACGTTATAATAATTAAAAACTTGTTAAAAGTTTAATTAAAATATTGGTTAATTGTAGCGCATCGAAAACTACATTTTCTTTTCGAAAACGTGTTTGGGCTTGTTGTTTTAAATGTTTATTGGTTTTATGTAACACATGGTTTGAGATTTTAAAGATAACATGAGAGAAAACAACTAAGAATATTTTTGTTACAAATCTTCTATACATAAAATAAATACATAAAATAAATCTGTAGAGAGGTCAATTCTGTACATGATATATATTTTCAAATTAACTATCAGGGGGTAATTAGTGATCGATACTGATGCCAAAAATGCAATCAGTAAAATTTTTGTCTGTCTGTCTGTCTGTCTTTCTGTCTGTCTGTCTTCCTGTCTGTATGTTCCTTATGGAAACAAAAACTACTCGACGGATTTTAACGAAACTTGGTACAATTATTCTTCATACTCCTGGGGAGGTTACAGTATACTTTTCATCACGCTACAATAAATAGGAGCAGAGCAGTGAAGGGAAATGTTGGGAAAACGGGAGATGTTGCTCCATTTTTTAAGCTTCCGTCGCGTGTGCAGCCTTAATGGTTAAAGCTACATAGAAATCATTTATGACGGAAATGTTCTACATAAAATTATCTAAAAAATATCCCACAACAGCATATGTCTATCTTTTATGGTTGACTCACAATAACACGTGTAACTCCCGATAGCTTAGCAGCTCGGAGCTTTCTGATTATACAGGGTGGAATTTTGTAATGCCACCTGGAGGGAAAGTACTCTTAATACTGCAGATAGAAAATTTTACTCAAAGGAAACATTCCTTTATTTTTGAATGAATAGAAAGCAAACTGCATTCAAAGATTTTCGGAAATTCTCTTCTCCCACACCCGGGAATCGAACCGGCCAAAATCTGAAAAAATTATACCCTGTACTTTTATTGCATCGATCGTTAGGGTCAATTATAAGGATGAAATCTCTCTAACAAACATGATAAATTAAATGAAAGGAAAACCTGCCTGCGAGATCGCCAGATCTCACCCCATTAGATTTTTTTTTGTGGGGATATGTTAAAAATCAAATTTACATGAAATCTTATGCGAATGACAACGAGTTGAGAGTTGAAGTTCAGAATACGATTTATAATGGTTTAAGGTTACTAGAAAAAATTGTGTATCCAAGAGAATGGAGCCCATTTCGAGCAACTAATTAGTTACTTTACCATTTTTTGTAAATAATAAAATTAATTTAAGATTTCCTGGTTTTCTTTTCATTTAATTTATCATGTTTGTTAGAGAGATTTCATCCTTATAATTGACCCTAACGATCGATGCAATAAAAGTACAGGGTATATTTTTTTCAGATTTTAGCCGGTTCGATTCCCGAGTGTGGGAGAAGAGAATTTTCGAAAAATTTTGAATGCAGTTTGCTTTCTATTCAAAAATAAAGGAATGTTTCCTTTGAGTAAAATTTACGTACTCAAGACGCTTTTTGTTACGTAAGAAAATATGGACGTCCCGACTTATTTATTACTGTAACTACCAAGCCCAAGTGGGATGAAATCACTCGAGAGCTTCTTGAGGGTCAAGCACCGCATGACCGCCATGATATTATATCGCAAGAGTTTTTCATTTAAAATTAAAATCAATGATAGATCTACTTACCAAAGATAACGTTTTTAGTATACTACTATATACTGTTATTGGTCAATATTGTATCTAGCTGTAAGTCTTCCAAAGTCTTTAAATAAATAAATAACGCGGACGAAGTCGCGGGCAAAAGCTAGTCTATAAGTATATATAAAAAGAGAAGTCCTGACTGATTGACTGACTCATCAACGCCCAGCCCAAACCCTTGGACCTAGAAAGCTGAAATTTTGCACAGAGGTCCCTTTATAATGTAGACAAGGAACAAGGAAGGATTTTTCGAAATTCAACCCCTAAGGGAGTTAAATAGGGGATGAAAGATTGTATGGAAAATCGTCATTTTCACGCGGGCGAAGCCGCTGGCAAAAGCTAGTATTTATATAAACCTATAAATGAAAGAGATAGCGGCGAGACAGGCAGACGACATTGTTGTCATCGCGGGAATAACCAGCTTGAATGAGGTTGGTATAAGTATGTGGAGCTTGGCACAAGCAAATAGAGGCCTATACCTAGCAGTTGGTGAAATCAGGCTGTGGATGACGATGATAAAGAACATTATAGGGGAGAGGAGATTTATCCTGGGTACTAAACTTAGAACCTGACTGCCAAAACGTAAAAGCTTTCAACTCAAAATATTATTATGAAGAAGAGTGAAGGATAAGAGCAGGAGAATGTGGACGATGTGAAGTTCAAGAGAGAATACTCTCAATGAAAGTGAAGACAACATACGTTGCATCAGTTGCATTACACACTTACAACATTAATAATATTGAAAACGGGATATTTACCATGTTTAGTTTTATTTCCGAGTTCCTGATATTTCGGCGCTGTTACAAGCACCATGATCACGGATAAACTGAAGTCATTGCGGGTGGATGTTTATGAGCAGACAAAACGGTCTACCCTCTTTCTTGTTCCTTAAAACTAAACATGGTAAATATCCCGTTTTCAATATTAATAATAATGTTAGTGACCATGTCAGTTTAAAAACACTTACAATGACAAGTTTTTTGACATTTCAACAACATTTATTCCGTAATTTACGTCGATCAGCACACAAGTTGTTTAAACAAACTAGCAATATATTAGTAATTTTCCAAACCTACCTAACCTGTCAATCAAGCTATTCCTTTCCTCAAAAAAGTGATCTAAAATAAGTACAAAATGATCTACACAACCGAGCACAAAAGGTCAATCCCCCATGTCATAGGGTCAAACGACCCAGGGTTTATATTACAAGCGCCATGTTGACACCTCGTCGGGTTAACCCTCCATGGTCTGACTCATGTCTGACCTCATGTCTCAGTGACGGATGGATGGCCTCTGTTTGTAGATCAAGTTACTTACATCGTGAGTATATATGGAGGGAGTGCTTTAAAAAGTGTGATAGTATAGTGTTGGTGGTATTCCTTCTCATCGTGCTCTTAGAGAAATACATCAAGGTTCCTTAAGGCGAGGTTGCAGTACTTTTAAGATTTTTGAACCTTTGAAAATTTAACTAAAAATGTTAAGTTTTTTAACAAATAAAAATCATAACATAAAAATTGAACATACTCTCAAGTAAATCGTAAAGATAGAAACGCGATATAGAATGATCGGCTCGATATTTTTTTTTATCAAACATGACTCTAAATCACAATTTCAAACGTGTACTGCTAAGACATTTCATCATGAATTTATATGAAAGTTATATCAGTAGATAGAACTTTTTATTCTGAAGTAAATGTTGAAAACAAATTGTATAATTTCTTTATCATTTTTCTCCAAGAAGAAAAAACAGTCAAAATTTTGGCATTATGTCGCTCGCCGGGCAGTGCGGGGGGTGAGGTCGTGCGTTCATAAAAACACAGTACTGCAACCTTGCCATAAATAAGGAACTGTGTAAAGAACCGTAAAGAAGAACTAATACAGTAGTATTAGTTCTTCTTTTTTTATCGTGAGGACAGTGACTTAGGTACTTAGTGTCAGAGTTTATATGCCGCCCTCTGACTTGGCTTTATATTACGCAACAAGGAAACTTATAGTAAAAAAAAGCTTTTACGGGGCGCTTCTTTTGTATTTTTCAGCAAACCCTTTCTTTAATTGACATGATAGATCACGGTAATGAATAAAAAATAACTAGACCGCCGTATTAGGGGTCTACATTGAATCCAAAATGACGCCACTTAACTAACCATGCTTTAGCATACAAACTAAACGTCTACGCAAAATTTCAGCTCAATCGATTAGGGATATCTGTTTTAAAGTTCAGTACAAAATTTGTGCTGCAAAAAAACACATACAAACATTACCGCTCCAGTTACGTCAAAACTCACTCTAACATTATAACACAACGTCACAAAGTCCCACAACAACTAATGGATTCATTTCTTTTGGTTACAGGTACGTCATCAAAGGCCGTATTTTTTTCTGGAAACATCTGCAAGGCTACAGATTGACCTACAAATTACACCCGGCACACCTTTAGCGGTAAAATGACCTTGTGTTAACAAAAAAAAAAAAGTTTTTGAAAACGAACCCGGCCCCATTCCCAAAACCGACATGTTTTTTTTTGTTCCACCCACATTTTGAAACGTCCTATAGCCAGAGCGGTCACGTTACAATTGGGACTTAAAAGCAAACATAGTAGGGTTGGTTTTAGCTTGTTGGTTGAAGAGTATTTAGACGGCCAGGTGGTTTGTGGTTTGTGAATGAAAGCGCCACACGGCACGTGGGTAAAAGTATTAAACAAATAAGCAACAGAAGTTTGAGTCAAACAGTTTCTTCATTATTCGTGTGAGTTGTATACTTGATTAGGCTTCCGGTAAACGGAAGTTCTAGCTCAACATTACTTTAGGTAACAAAAGTCACCCATTGACCTATTTGCGGGAAACGGGGATGAAATTCTGTGGTTCCAGCATATTTTTAAAATCAACAGTTTTGCTAAAGTGCTATGTCCGATGATGAGTTTGGAGATTCTGGGGACCTTGTTTATCGCCCTCCTTGAGGCCATAATATAATCATTAGTCGTAGAACCGATGACCGTTGCTTTAGATGTCATTTTGAGTGTAGTAAGACGCTCTCACTGAATAGCTAGTAGCTTCTGGATGACAGTTGTCAAAAATTTCGTTCATTAGCAATTATTGGCGATATTTCATAATTTATGGGAACCTTCGCTGTTATTTTGTGACTTATTAGGGCTGTTTCAAAGCTCCTATTAGCAAGTACCTAACATCCTAATCCATTTAACAATGCTTGAGTTTACGCCTGGTCACTACAAGTTATTTTACATGCAACAATTTGCATGTCAAATAACTTGGAGTGTAACTAAAAAAACAATTGAACTTCTGCCATCCCCGGCCTGTGGTTCTTCAAACCATCTGCCAGCTATGTTGCATTGACGTGCGATTATTTTTGTTTATTTTTCCTTTATTCTACATTGAATAGGGAGAAAGAATGAGCTTACTGATACCATCAGGTACAGGCACACGCCGATCACATAAAGATGAACAAAGGTGTGATCGTAAGATATGAAGCATTGGATTATAAAATGAGTAGTTATTATTGTGTTAGGAGCGATGCACTCAAGGCTCGGATAAATACGGATGCGACTCCGGACATTGGCGCCGATAGATAGGTGCTGAAATAATTTGTCAGTGTGCAGTGTCCAGCCATTTCTCAATGTGCCTGGAGTGTCCGGAGCTATTTCTTAAACTGCATCCGTACCTGTTTGAACGAACCTGAGGAGACGATATCTGGGGCTGCGGGTTGTTCGAAAGAAACACCGCGGCCTCGACACAAAAGGCTAAGAAGTTTTTAGTCAGTAGAATTCTGGCAGCCTCTACCGCTCTGCCCAAGCGCGGGAAGAAAAAAGAAACAGGAGACGGTATAGTTTCGTGGTCGCAAGCGCGATTGCTGGGTCTGAGATACTGGGTTCAATTCCTGGATCGAGCAAAGGTTTATTGCGGTCCTTACAATTGAAAGTCCGGTACAGTGCCTGTCCCGTTATTTGCACATCACAGGAGCTGATGGAGGCTACTCAAAGTGTTCAACTCGTCGCCAAATTATGGCAAATACAATTTAAATTTTCACCGCCACTCAGTCAAGTTTTGTGCTCGGTTGATGGCAATAGGCTCCCTTATCACACGGAACTTAAAACATGACTATCATAATGTGAGTGCGAACAGTAGGTCGTGGGTTCGAACCCAGGCAGGCTCATTACTTTGTGTAATTTATTTCATCACCGCTGCTCTCAAAACGGTGAAGGAAAACATCGTGAGGAAACCGGCATGTCTTAGAACCAAAACATTCGAAGACATGTGACATCTACCAATCCGCACTGGGCCCGCGTGGTAGATTATAGCCCATTCCCTCTAAAATGAGAGGAGGCCTGTGTCCCAGCAGTGGGAACGTAAACTACGTAGAACATTGATGATGATGATAATGTGAGTGACTATTAGTTACACCTCTACCTAACCCTTAGTGGATTGTAGAGGTTTTTTATTAATATCTTGCACATGTTTAATGCAGATGCATTCTATTTTCGCAAAACTATCAGCTGTTCTATGCATCTGCTATTCGTTATAATTAGGGATACACTTAATTGTTATTATTCCGTGTAGGGATTAATAAAGTCTGTATCAGCTGTTAGGGTTAATATTGATAAGACTAGTTGTGTAAATAATTGAATTCAGATTGCTGAGTACGTTATTTATTAATATAAAAGTTGTATTAACATGTTAAAATTAAAAGCATTACAATGTTTTCAGTCACAATAATTATCGTTTTAAATGTGATACGATAAATATTCGAATGCTTAAAACTATAATTCAGTGTCAAGCGTTCGCATTTCGATTAAGCTACTTTATAAATGATTATTTTTTTATAGATAATTCTAGCCACGAAATCAACTTGACTCTAAATAGAAAGAAAGCAGGATGACGGGGGATAATATGTTGTATCACATCAACACCAAAGCAGCCATCTCTTTATAAATGAAACAACAGATCCACTCGCAACAGGCTTAACAAATGGGATACAACTTCAAAACAATAACTCAATCAGTAGAAGCAGCAAAAAGTTTGTAACTCAAGTGGCAACTGCTAAGATGTCTGAACAAACTCAAAGTTTTAAGCTGCCAATTTGTAGTTTGCCGAGTTTCGAGTCCTTCTTACTGTCGGCATGAATTATGAGAATAGTAACTTATAATACTGTTGAGAAATGATTAGCTGTTTAACAAGGTTAGCAGTGGGGCTTTTCATGGGGTGTAATAGAATTAGGATTTGCCAATTGCAAAGGCTGTTTTCATTTCCACTATTGAAATTATAAGGAGTTCTACAAGGTGTGACTGATATAATTGAAAGCTTGGAAAGATACTAATGTACTCATCATCATTTTCAAGAACACTTGCCACAAGAGCAACTCTTAAAATATCGTGGAAATTTTGCCCGCGTTTTCTATTTCATTTCGTAAATTAACCCATGGGAACGTTTTATAATGTGGCTTTCATTTACTGAAACAATTTTCATCATATCAGTAGTTCCGAAGTTTAGCCCTTACATACAAACTTACACAGTTACAAACAAATTTTACTGCTTTATAATTTTAGTATAGACAAACATCACTGCCCTATTTTCCCCTTAAAAGAATACATTCAATGAAATGTCATCACACCTATATCATTTTCATTAGTCTCCCCAATGCTTTGCAAATTGTTTTCAGTTTCTGATATTTAATTCATTGAAAACGTCAAAAGCCACCAAGGGATGCTCTATCAATTTGTTACTAAACTTAACCAGGGTCGAATAATTCCACCTACCAGAGACGTTTTAAAAGCAATATCGATGATGCAAAAGTCCAAAATGCATTGGATTGACATAAGCTACTCAAAAGCTTACAAAAATCCTGTCGAATTGAAAATGTTTCTAGAAATACGAAGTGCTTTTAAAAGTTATTGTCACTTGTCTATCTCCTGGTTCAGTGTCCCCAGATCAATGAATTATTTAGGCGTGCCCATCAATGTTGGGACATGACATGTTGAACATAATTTTGTTGAACATATTACATACATCGCGTTGATGTAATACCCATTGTTTGAGCATCGTGTGGGTAGTGATGGGCGGTTTATCGGTGTTCTTTTGTTTTAAGTTATATTACCTATGTGGAATTTAATAGGGATGTGATTAAAATTGTGTGATGCGTTTACTGCCATCGATGTATAATTACATCGATGGCAGTAAACGCATCACACAATTTTCAATTAACTTCATATAATTATGAAGTTAATTTTATGAAGTAATTGACACAGTAACAATGATTACATGTGCATTACAGTTACATAGACGCTGTAAAATTTATGTGAGTACGATTGAATATTGTAGTGATTTGAAACCTTAAGATGCACTTAACGGATTAACAATTAACGTGTTTGCAGCTGAAGTACCTAACTACAATCTATTAACTAACTGTTACGTTAACTTAATATTGAAGTGTCCATGAAAATACAATTTGAAGAGAAATAGGAAACAATTATCTTCCCAAAGGCTTGTTAATGTTCTTGGAAATCACTAATGGAAGTAACTGTTAAAATTTTAGCACTTGCCTATTTCGGAAAAGATAGATAATTAAAAGTACTGGAATTAGATAAACACATTTACAAAGAACAGTTTATAATAACAGTTGCTCGGATATTGATCATGGTCATGGCGCACTTGTCTAAGTGCGCCATGACCTGCCAGACCAACCTAGACAGGTTTGTCTGTGGATGGGTGACCACCCGTTACTACAAACTCGGTATGAGTTTCCTCCGAGCCTTGGATACCACGTTAAGTCCCGACTGTTGTCTGTAGATTTTAACAGTCGTATACAAGTAGTCAGTGGCCTGAAAGTCTGATCATTATCAGTGATAAACTCGCAGACTGGTGATGATTTTTACTACCTATTTTTACAAAAGAAACTTCTTACAAACGAATCCGTTTAGCGCTTGAAAACCCAAATCAGACACGAGTGTAAAAAAAAACTTTTTAACAAAAAATAAAACCGTCTTTAAAAAAAAAACACAAAAAAGTCAAAAATAAATCAATTGTGTTTTTTTTTTGAAGTCGGTTTTACTTTTTGTTCATGGGGGTCATAATTTGGACAATATAGTTTTTTTTTTTTTTGAGTTTTGTTGATTTTTCAAAAACCGCTTGTCCGATTTCGATAAAAAAATTATGGGACCATTTGGGAAGTATTTTCCAACAACAAAAGAATTTTTCAAATCGGTTAGCAAGTGACGTAGTTATGCCCGAACAAACATAAAAAAAAATATTTATATAAAACATCCGAATTGAGAACCTCCTTCTTTTTTTAGAAATCGGTTAAAAAAAATCCTTTTACAGAAAATCACTTTAATGAATCACATTATTCACATACCGCACAGCTCATTAGAAAACTAATATTAAAAAGTAACGACCTCAGTCGCATCCTGCTAAGGGCGTCGGTCGGCACATGAGATAGTTTATGTGCAATAAACACGGAGTAAGAACCCATGCCGTTTTACTACCGTGTGTGGCCCGCCTAAAGGGGTGCGGACACACACATTCGACTCGGCTTGACTTGGAAAAACGCGGAGATATTCTTACGTTCGGGAAAAAAACCGATTGCCCTATCTCGAATTGTGACCTGAACATGATTCAGCGTTTGGTAGGTAGATGCCTGTAGTATCCACTTGAAGCAGAGCTTATAGGTTGAAAACACTACCATATCACAGGTTCACCAGCACCACTAAGCCCCAATGCAGGGTCTACTTCACCTTTCAACTTCCCGTGACTGACAGTTGTCATTTGTGACAGCTACCTGAATACTTGTGACTGTGAGACAGTGTTTACGGAGTTATTTATTAACAAGACATAGTGCTGTCTGTCGGTACGAGCCGAATGGATGCTGATTATGACTGTGCAGTCATAAGTTTGTAGGTTTAGTATTCATTTGTTTCAATCCAAAATATTGGAGTACTAGTTGTAGGTATCGATTCTGTTATGTATTGAATCGGATCGTGCATCATATCGAGTGGGCTGTGTTGCTCAACAAGTACTGCTGAGTCGATTGTACCGACTCGAACCTGTGTGTAGCATCCTTTAATGCAATATCCTGCCGCTTTATTAGATAAATTAGCTTTGTTGTTGCAAAGAGCATTCATTATTTTCGCAGATGAGTTTCGTTTGTGAGTATTTCTAATCAAAAAGATGTCAGCAAAATATATGATTGCGATAAGGTTAATAGCAAATAGTTTTAGTGATTATAGATAAATGTTCTACCTGGGTATGTGCATAAAATAATTATTGTTTAGTTGCTATTAGTGATTTGACTGACAAAGGTCAGGTGCGGTCGGTACTCAAAACTGACATGCGTGTATGAACTTGAACGAAGCAAAAGGATTATATTGTAAGCATCGTCTATCAACACAACTTACCTAACCATGGGAATAAACCATGAATTTATGTATATGTATAAATCGCGTTTAAACCTAACATTACGCGTATTTAATTTACGATTGGCGTTGAGACAGTGACAAATTCACGCAAAAACGTCTGTTGACATGCCAAGTACGCACGCAGACTGCAATCACATGACTGACTGTAATTTATTATGTAGATAAGCCTTCTTGCTGTTCTGTTACTCAAAAACCTTGGACGGTATTAAACCTATATTTTATTTAACAGAAAATAAACATCTAGAAATTGCTTGAAGATGGGATACCGACCTCTCATTATCATTATCATCCACAGCCGGACTTTACCCGCTACTGGGTTTAAGCCACTCTTTGTTTGACCTCTATTAGCAGATAATTCCAAACCAGAAATACATAGATCGTATTAAAGGCAAACCTATTGCCGGGCTGCTAATGAAAAATTCCTGATAGAAAAACTTGCCAGACCTGAAATTCGAACTCATGTTCATACTCAGTCAGCAGTCGTTCTTAAGTCCACTAGACCAACGAGGCACAAAGCGAATCAAATCAAAAATAATATATCCAGTCCAAACGAAACCTTTCAAAATAAGGTCATCAGCACCCTATATAACTCAAACAAAATTCTCGAAAACTCCACAATATCCCATTCAATAAAACCACTGACACATTTTTCAATGAAAACACACGATAATTAAAATAGTTCACTTCACATAATATTGTTCCTACGTCAGTCTCCGTCAGCTTTTGTCCTCGTGTGAGAACAATGACGCCAGCTGCAGAGCTCGTTCAATGGCTGTCAATATGCTGTTCTGAACAGAACTCTGGGCTTTGAAGGTGGGTAGTTCGAAGTTCGTGTGTATCGGGTGGTGAGGGGTTTGAAGTTCGAGGTTGTGGGGGTGTGAAGTTCTTTGATGATACTGTTTCTGGGACTATAGGTTATAGAAATGGGAAATGATAATTATGGAATATGAATGTAGAGGTATGTCATTGAGACGTGAATTTTGTGAAAGACTGACGTGATTGCAGTCTGCGTACTATCCTACTGTGTATTGTCTCTGCATCACCCTAGAAAATATTTAAGGCATAAAGTCCACCTTCGCACAAATGTTTACTTATACATAAAGTTTTGCATGGCAAGAAAAAGAGTGATTAGCGAAATGTAGACTGATAAAGACGTACGGAAAGAGACATACTGCACCGACCTCAAATAAGTATGGTTTTGCAAGAGAATGATTATGATCAAATAATTTCTGACCAAATCTCTAGAGGTATGCAACATAAATGCAAAAAAAAAAATCACTGACGAATTGAGAACCTCCTCCTTTTTAAACGACTTCAAAAAAGAAGGAGGTTCTATGTTCACGTGTATGTATTTTTTTATTTATGTTACCTGATTTCTCCCCCATTTGTGGACCGATTCTCAAAATTCTTTTTTTATTTGAAAGAGTATACTCTTGAGGTGGTCCCATTTTAATTTGGTGAAGATTTGGTGCTGATCTTCGGAGATATACAATGGAACTCTTCAAAAATAGACGGCAAATCTGTCGTGATTGCTGGAATCGCTTGGATGTTTATTGTTTATTTATACAACATCATGACGTATCATCACGCCTGTATGCTCTGACGTACGCAGATGTGTACAATTTCGACAGTAAGGTATGATAAGTTACATTTAATTATTACCATGACATGTATTATTAACAATTAACAATATAAAACTAAATTCTTGGCAAATATTTGTGTGGGAACAACTAAAAATGGAAAAATAATAAACTTTTTTAAAATCAGCTTCGGAAGTCGGTGGCAAAATCATGAAATCAAGTCACCGACTTCCGAAGCTGATTTTTCTTCTTAAGTTTATTTTTCACTTTTTTGTGTTTGATTTTTTGTTGAAGTCGGAAAAAATTATTGAAGAATAAAATATTGTCTATTTGAAAACAAAAAAAAGGTGATATTGTGCCTGCACAACCCCTATAGAGGTTATATCGGGGTTCTGCAGGCACCATTTTTACCTTGCTCTATTAGTTTATATGCCAACAATGGATGACATTGAGAATACACTCCAGAGCTGTCCAGATGCTATTCAGTGAATCCAAACATATTTTAGAATCATGGGCATATTTTAGTATCATAAACAGTACCTGGTAAAATAGAATTATTATATTTAACAGTTATGTCATCAAAGTAGCTAATGGAGTATTCAGCAAAACTGATTTAAATAACAGAATCCTACATTACTTTCCAAAAACCCAGAGAACTATAATAAATAATAATTTGGGGTTTACCGAGCAACCTGATTCACATGCAACTGTTCGTAACGTAAGCGAGGAAGTAATTACAAGGAGTCCATTAGAACAACCGCAACCGCGACCACAAAATGTGGTTACAACTGGTCACAAGTTGTACACTTTGAGCGATGAGGCTGGTGCTGAGGAGAATGAGAATAATATAACATAACATCGCCTGTAACCCCCGAAGTAGTTAGGCAGAAGTGAATGATACACCCACATTTTGCCATGTAGGTATGTTTAAAGCCTAAAATAATGGGAAGAGCCTATTGGCTTCAACCGGACCCAAATCCAGGAAAAGCCCTATGATACTGAGAATAGTTAAGATTTCAAAATATAAAACAGTTAATGTATTGGTGTATAAATCACTGGTTCTAAAAAAATATCAATATTTAGGTGACATAGTACAGTTAAAAAATTCTCTACAATAAGATTTGTGACTTGAATTCTAAAAAGTTTAGCTTATATTATAAGAATACTATTTTACACGCTCCGGTGTAACATTTGCACCAAAAACTAACGGAAGCCAAAACGATCTATTGTTCACGCACGGTATTGAAATTCAACACGAATTTAGTTTTTTGAACATTCAAAACTACATTTACAAAATGTGCTTCTATTTCATACATGTTATCCTCATCCATTTTAAGATGTTCAAATGAACCATCAATATTGTGAACGTCTATGAAAAGGCCATTCATCTTTTCTAGTCTGCTAACCACATCTGGGTACTTACATCATACCATGATTATACTGCTTTACTTTCATCATACTACGATCACTATTAAAGCAAGGTAATTATAGTTCAATTTCCCTTGAACATTTATTATAACGGCTTGTTCGGGAAGGTAGTGAAAAAAAGGGCGGGTTACGTCACCTTTCTCTGTAACGAGAACTTAGGTTTTTATAGTGCAGTTTCTGTTATCTGACAGGTGAAGAAACAGAAAACTGAATGTAAATTATTTCTACATAAGACCCAAATTTTATTGGAAGACGCAGATAGAGCATCTACAAGTATTATTTTAAATTCTACCGCTTTTCATTAGTGGCATTAGAGGAACCTTGTGCGGACTATATTGTACCAACTTAAAGTAATGACAAAAATCTGAACATGACAAGATCATAGAACCAAGTAGCACGGATGACACGTTTAAGGAAGTACTAGATAATAATCCTAAATTTAAAGTAGACAAAATAATAATAATAATAATCACTCGCACAAACCGATTATAAACACCGCCATGACCAAGTTGCTGCCATCATACACCAACAGTTATCATTTAAATATAAACTAGTTTCTGAAATGATACCGTATTATAAATATAAACCGGAAGTAACATTAGAAAATAACGATACAAAAATCTATTGGGACCGAACTATAATAACTGATAAAACCATTCATTATAATAGACCCGACATTACCATCCACGACAAAACCAATAAAACAGCTTATCTGATAGACATAGCAATACCTAACTCACATAATATCCAAGCCACAATTTCCGAAAAACTCAGTAAGTACCAAGATCTTGCCATTGTAATTAAAACCCAATGGAATGTACAAACTGTTCATATAGTCCCCATTGTTCTCTCATCTACTGGTATTATACCAAAATCTCTCACACAAAGCCTCAACACTCTACAAATGCCTACTCACACACTCTACATGCTACAAAAAGCCACCATTCTCAACACCTGTCGAATCACCCGAAAGTTTCTGACTTCTTCTACATTATCATCCACTTTCTCTATCTAAATTATACCTTACATCCTTGGTTTCGACCCGCGTGTAAGGTTTCTTATGCTCTCTTAAATGAGAAGAAACAAAAAGAACCAAAAATAATAATAATAATAATATTCCACAACTATCACACAGCGCCATCTAGTCCCAAGCTAAGCAGAGCTTGTGTTATGGGTACTAGACAACTGATAAACATACTTATATATTTCTAAATACATACATATTATAGATAAATTACACCCAGACACAGAACAAATGATCGTGCTCATCACACAAACATTTGTCCTGGGTGGGAATCGAACCCACGACCTCCGGCATAGCAGTTAGGGTCACTAACCACTAGACCAACAGGCCAGTCAAAATACGAACTAAGAATACAAAAGCCACAGTTTTTTGTCACATAGCCTTCATAGACCTACTTGGCAATATCAATGAAGCAACAACCAAATCACTAAACGACAATTTTTAACAATCATTAATACCCTGAACACACCCGACACCCGTGATACTTCGAAAGGGAAAATCTATTGACAGTCAAATTGTAAACGAAGAAATAAATAATTTAACATACGATTTCATTGAAACAGTGTTTTAAGACATGAGTGGACCAAGGCTTGTCTTAATGAGAGAACGTTTACATGTCGTGAATGAGGATGCGCGAATCATTGAAATAATGACTGGTACATTAAAATTCAAGTAAGTCATTAACATGTTTATTTTTGGTACATTGAATGGTGAGGGAAAATGAAATGCGAGGTGTTGATTGCAATGATGGAGTGTTGGATCAGAAAATTCTTTTGGAAGGAGAGTTTATTGAGGAAGACATTAACGGAGAAAGAAATTGTCTGTATGTCGTATATCGATAAACAGCTCAAGTGATGTGAGCAGAAGATTGGGCTGATGTGCGAAAAATAAGCGTTTTCTATGTCGTTTTCCAATAAGTCAAAATGAAGTAAAATCGTATCCACGTATATTTAGTATTTACTTAAGTGTTACTCAAAATAGGTATTTCAAATATAACTTTTCATAATCGTCCTCAGCAGTCATCGACAAGTTCAATAGCTAACCTGAAATTCATTGTGCTGGTAATAATGATTGATAATGATTGATGGACATCCATCCGATCATCATTTAGAAGCAGCGGAGTAATAAATAAGTGAACTGTAAGGAACCCCTCACACGCTTGATTGAAAACATAAGAAAACTTTCCCATAAGAAAATAGGAACGCGAGAGATAAGTGTGAATCGTACTTACCAACTGTGGAGCCCGTAGTGATTGACTTTTATATTTAGACAGTAGTAATATTTTTTTTGTTTGTATTACTATTGTTTAAATGCAGATTAAGATTTTTAAAGTAAGATTTTTGAAAGGACGTACTACTACTTAAGGACTACTTTTGAATTATTAATTACATTATTAACCAAAGCCGTAGAGTGCCGTTTTCAAAATAAAACATGATCTGCAAAACATACTTAATTATGATGACTGCTTATAACCGTAATGGAGGTATGTCATCTGTTCTCATTATTTGTGACATTGGGCTAATGTTGTGACAGATGTTGTTGTGAATGTGATGTGATGTTCGAAATAACGGATAATAATCATATCTTCATTAATGTACTCGAAACCTATGGTAATTCAACGTGTCATCATCTAGGTCTAGTCTATTTCCAACAATGTTGCGGTCGGCGTCCAGTGTGACCAGACGCAACTGACTGACCAGTACTTATTTTTCATGGAGTAGCTCCTTTACTCCACAATTCAGTTAGTGGATATCACGATACTCTTTACCCGACTACGGCAAAGCCAAAGGAGGGTTATGATTTTGACTGGCTATGTATGTATGTATGTTTGTATGTATGTATGTGTGTATCTTCATCTGTTCCCTCATAGCTTCTAATCTACTTAACGGAACTCGACATATGAGGTATCGTTAGAACCGTCTTAATTTTCCGCTGAACATAGGCTACGTGACGTGTCACAAAAAGCGATTTGGCTCCCTCTAGCGGACATAAAGTAAGGCTTAAAAAATAAAAATGGATATAAATACGCCGTGTTTGGTATCATTTGAAAGGGCCTCACTTTTACATTTCCAAAATATTGTTCAAATTTAAAATCACGCCCTCTAGCGGACAAAAAGTCAAGAGTAAAAAAAAATTATCACCAAAATTGTTTAAATAAAAAAAGGTAAAAGACTAAAACCCGACTACGACTAAAAAAACGACGCTGAAAAAGTATGAAACAAGATTTTCAGGATAGAACAAAAAGAAAAGCCGTAGTCACACGTTATAGGTACCAACCTAAACACTTTAATACCGTGTGACTACGGCTTTTCTTTTTGTTCTATCCTGAAAATCTTGTTTCATACTTTTTCAGCGTCGTTTTTTTTAGTCGTAGTCGGGTTTTAGTCTTTTTTTGCTTCTGATGACTACAATGATCTTCAAATGACAGCTGAGACCAACACCTTCGCCGGCAGAAAAAGCGGAGCGCTGCGGCGCGGCTCCGTGCCCCGAAAAACGCGGCTGTAGTGGTAACGCTGCAGCCAAACGCGATCAGTAAGGGCATGGAGTACGGAGGCGTTCTCGATGGGCTGAAGGCGACGGTGAACCTCGAAGAGCTCGGAATCATCGGGGGCCTCCGAATTCGACCCACCGCTACAGGGGCTCGATTGTTGGAGCTCCCCGAGGGCTCGAGCGCCTCGTCGGCGGACGCTCTGGCTGAGAAGTTCAGGGCGTCCCTAAATGCGGACGAGGTCCGGGTGTCCAGGCCCATCAAGTGCGCAAGCCTGCGCATCGTGGGTCTGGACGACTCGGTCTCCGAAGAGGAGGTGTTGGCCGCCGTCACCGCGGCTGGGGGGTGCTCTGCCGAGCAGGTCAAGGCGGGCACCCTGCGCCCGGACCGCAAAGGCATGCTGACTGTAACGGTCAGCTGCCCTGTGACGGTGGCAAAGACGATTGCGGAGGGTCGCACCCTCAAGGTGGGCTGGTCGAGGGCGCAGGTCAAGCTCCTGGAGCCCAGACCTCTGAGGTGCTTTCGCTGCCACGTGGGGCAGCACGTAGGGTGCCGATGCACCTCGGAGGTGGACCGCAGCGAACTATGCTTCCGCTGCGGTCAGCCCGGTCACTGGGCTGCAGCTTGCCAGGCCACGCCGCACTGCGACGCATGTGCGGCGGCTGGGAAGCCGGCCGAGCACCGGGCAGGGAGCAAGGCCTGCGCTCCACCCGCCAAGGCCAGGGGAAAAGGGAGGCCCTCCGCCACCACCCCCACCGTCGCCAACGCAGCGGCCGCTGCCGCCGCCGCCGCTGCCGCCGCCGCCGCTGCTGCCGCCGCCGCCGCTGCCGCCAAAGCCGCTGCCGCCAAGGCCGCTGCCGCTAAAGCCGCTGCCGCCAAAGCCGCTGCCGCCAAGCCTCAGGAGGCCCCGGAGGGGGCTGAAATGGACTGCCATTAATGGCCCCATTAAGCCTCCTCCAGGCGAATATCAACCACTGCGCCTGCGCTCAGGATCTGTTGCTCCAGAGCATGGCGCAGTGGTCGATCAACATCGCCGTGGTCGCTGAGCCCTATTTCGTCCCGCCCAGGCCAGACTGGGTGGAGGACCTCAGTGGCTCAGTGACCATCATTGCGTCGGCCGCCACCGGCACCCCGGCCCTTGAGATGGTCAGGAAGGGTCAGGGGTGCGTAGCAGCACGGTTCGGGGAGATTGTAGTGGCGGGTGTCTACTTCTCCCCGAGCCGAACTCTCGCCGAGTTCCAAAACTCCCTCAGGGAGTTGAGTGTCGTCATCGGAGGCTATTCCCTTCCCGTACTTGTGCTCGGGGACTTCAATGCCAAGAACTTGGCTTGGGGTTCTCGTTACACGGATGTGCGGGGTAGGATGGTCGAGTGCTGGGCTCTGGAAACAGGCCTGGACATCCTGAACCGGGGTTCTGTGGCCACGTGTGTGCGGATGCGGGGCGAGTCGGTGGTGGACATCTCGTTCGCCAGCCCCGCTCTGTCGCAGCGTGTCGCTGACTGGCGCGTCATGGAGGGGGTGGAGACCTACTCCGACCACCGGTATATCCGGTTTGAGGTCTCTGCCCAGTCCTCAAGCGCGCCGGTCCCGCAGACCCCGAGTGGTCCGCGTTGGGCGCTGAAGCAGCTGGACCGGGAGCTCCTCCTGGAGGCCGCGATCGTGTGGTCCTGGGGGTCATCCCCAGCCAGGCCCGCCGACGTAAACACCGAGGCGGCTTGGTTCCAGGAGGCCATGTCCGAGATATGCGACATGGCAATGCCCCGAGTCCGGCCAGGAAGCGCCCGGCGTCATGTGTACTGGTGGTCGCAAGAGCTGTCGCACCTGCGTCAGCAGTGTGTGGTGGCGCGGCGCCGGTACACCAGGCATCGCAGGCGCCGCATTCGTCCTCCGAATGCGGAAGCCGTGGAGGCGGAGCTATATGAAGGGTACAGAGCGGCGAAGACCGCCCTCTCCGAGGCTCGTCGGCGGGCCAAGGATCAGGCCCGCGAGGAGATGCTGGAGACTCTCAACAGAGATCCGTGGGGGCGCCCTTATAAGGTGGTGCGGAATCAACTCCGCACCCGGGGCCCCCCGCTGACGCAGAGTCTCTGGCCTGAGCTCGTGGAGGACGTGGTGAGCGTTCTGTTCCCTTCGCGAGGGGAGCATCGTCCCCCGCCAATGGCTCCGCCACCTGCGGTGCCGGAAGCGGACCAATCAGGATCTGATGACGACATTCCGGAGGTGACTGGGGTAGACCTGAGAGTGGCGGTACGGAGGCTTAAGGCCAAAAATACCGCCCCGGGGCCCGATGGCTTGCCTGGCAAAGCCTGGGCCCTGGCCTCAGAGGCTCTTGGGCCCCGACTGGAGGGGTTCTTCAGCGCGTTCATGGAGAGAGGCCAGTTCCCGCGTCGTTGGAAGACGGGGAAGCTGGTCCTCATTCAGAAGCCCGGGCGCCCTGCGGACTCGCCGTCCGCATACCGGCCCATTGTGCTGCTCGACGAGGTGGGCAAGCTCTTTGAGATAGTAATTTCAAACCGCCTCGCCGAGCACCTTGAGGGAATGGGTCCGGATCTTGCGGAACACCAGTTCGGTTTCCGCAAGAGGCGCTCGACGGTGGACGCCATCGTGCGCGTGAGAGCCCTCACGACGGGGGATGCGGTCTCTCGGGGCGGTGTGGTCTTGGCGGTGTCTCTCGACATCGCCAACGCCTTCAACACCATGCCCTGGAGCTGCATCAGGGAGGCACTCCGGTATCACCGGGTGCCGGCCTACCTTCGTCGTGTAGTCGGGGACTACCTGACAGACAGGGCTGTCATCTACCCTGGTCAAGACGGACAATGGAACCGGCGAGAGATGTCGTGCGGTGTTCCGCAGGGTTCGGTTCTGGGGCCGCCCCTGTGGAACATCGGTTACGACTGGGTGCTGCGTGCCGACCTCCCTGACGGCGTCAGCGTCGTTTGCTACGCGGACGACACGCTGGTGCTGGCACGGGGGGAGTCGCACGAGGCGGCGGCCGCGAACATGACACGCGGGGTTGCGATAGTCGTTGAGAGGATCCGGCAGCTGGGTCTCGAGGTGGCACTTCACAAGTCCGAGGCCATGTGTTTCTATGGGCGTGGGAACGTGCCACCGTCGGGATCCCAGCTATCGGTGGGAGGGGTTACCATCGGCGTCGAGTGTACTTTAAAGTACCTCGGACTCGTCCTCGACAGCCGGTGGTACTTCGTGGAGCACTTCCGACGTTTGGCTCCCAGACTGGAGCGGGCCGCGGCTGCCTTTAGGTGGCTCTTGCCCAATCTGGGGGGGCCAAACGCCTCCTGCCGTAGGCTGTATGCGGGGATCGTGCGGTCCATGGCCCTTTACGGGGCCCCGGTGTGGGCGCGTGCCGTGAAAAAGCGGGCCGTCCACTACCTGAACGCGCCCCAAAAGGTCATGGCCGTAAAGCTTGTCCACGGGTACCGCACGATCTCCCGCGAGGCGGCGATTCTCCTTGCCGGATTGCCGCCGTGGGATCTGGAGGCGATAGTCCTCGCGCGCCTACGTGAGTGGCGCGCGGAGGCGCTTCACCGGGGGGTCACTCTGCTGCCGCGGCACATTGTTGCGCGGCGGACAGACCTCCGGTGCGATCTCATGGCGGCATGGAGACAGCGACTGTCGCAACCCAGCGCAGGGCACGCCACGATAGTGGCGGTAAGTCCCCTCTTTGAGGAGTGGCTGGAGAGGCGCCACGGCGCCCTCACCTACCGTCTGACGCAGGTCCTCACCGGACACGGGTGTTTCGGGAGGTACCTGTACCGAATCAGGCGGGAGGAAACGCCCGGATGCTTCCACTGCGAGGATCGACCGGAGGACACGGTGGAGCACACTGTGGAGGCGTGCCCTGCTTGGGCGGAGCCCCGCCGTGTTCTCGTAGCGGCGATCGGCGGCAGCGACCTCTCGCGCCCGGCCCTGGTGCAAGCCATGGTCCGGGGCGAGGAGGAATGGGACGCCGTCGCCTCCTTCTGCGAAGCAGTGATGCTAGCGAAGGAGGTGGCGGAACGAGAGAGGGAGAGAACCTCTCAACGTCCCAGCCGCCGCGGAAGGCGCTCCGGGCGTCGGGGGTCACGCGATGACCTCCGGCCACCGTAGACGCGGGCCTGTGGACGGTGAGTAACGGGCTAGCTCGCCGTCCGGCCGTCGTCATGACGGCAACAGACCGTGTCGGCGGCGCGTACGTGTTCCACGCGCGCCTCAAAGAGATGTCAGCAACGAGGGGAGTAGTATGTTATTGGGCATTCTGTCCCACCTGTCGCGCAGTCGAACAGGTTCGCCTACGCTCCGTTGTGACTGAATGCCCAATAACATACGGAGTCGGCCTTTAGCCGCAAAGTCGAAACTCATTAGCAATCGTTCATAGATGTGTGACATGGCTGCTCGCACATCAACAGGTCACTGCCTATATCAGCAACTTAAGGATGGGTCTGTTTTGACAGACCAAGAATTGCATCCGCAGCCAGTAGGACGAAATGACGAAACGACGATTGCGAAGAAGACAGTGTAGCGGCAAATCGCTTCGTAAAATAACATTAGATAAACATATTTGAGAGTTAGAGCGGAGAGCAGTGGTGGTCTAGTGGTAACGGTTGCGACTTACAAGTTGCAGGTCGTGGGTTCGAACCTAGGCTAGCGCTTTACTTTGTGTAAATTATTTCACCACCACTGTTCTCTGTGAGAGAAGCCTTTGTGTCAGTAGTGGGAAAAAAAATTGACAAATTGAAATCTAATAGTTAATCATAAATCATATTAGCGTATCTGGTCTTCGGATCTGTATCAACCATGATCCGCTCATGCGAGCTTGTGTGCATATTGATATAAACACATTTTTTATGACGACCAGATGGTTCTTTTATAGTCTTACGACGTGGAAAACTTTGCTTGCGCGATGTAGGATTTGGTGCTTTTAGTTCATCCGATGTGTCATAGATGGTGCTGTAGTACTTTTTGGGGTATATACTTAACAAGGAATCAGCCACGCGAATACGCTTGAATTTTATTACCTACCTGTCCCGAGTTGACAGTGCGCCTAGCCTAACGATAGATGGCGTTGACAGCGAATTAGATCTCACTATGGCTTCGTTACCGTTGTTAGAATATCTCATTTTTTTCAGTGTAAATAATTAAAAAATAAATACTTTTACTCATTGTTAATCAGTTTGTTGACTACAGTAATCATGAAATTTGTTAAACAACCACAATCGCTGCAAGTAAACACAGTTTGCGATGATTTTTGTAAAACTAGTTCGCGTCATGGAGAATTGTTACCTAATTCAGTACGATGTATCATTTGTGGACCATCGAATTGTGGCAAAACAAATTTACTTATTGGACTTCTTATACATGAAAACGGTTTAAGGTTTCAAAATGTTTATGTCTACTCAAAAACCTTACACCAACCTAAGTACATTTTTTTAGAAAGAGTTTTACAACGGGTACCAATTATCTCACTCCACAAATATCAAGGGAATGAGGAAGTTATAAGCGTTCAGGACGCAAAACCTTACTCTGTGTTTATATTTGACGACGTTGCTTGCGAGAATCAAACTAACATGCGTGATTATTTTGCAATGGGAAGGCACAAATACATCGACTGTTTTTATCTAAATCAAACATATAGCAAAATCCCTAAACAGTTAGTAAGAGATAATGCTAACTTAATTATACTATTCAAACAAGATAATATTAACTTGAGACATGTTTATGAAGAACATGTTAACACTGATATGACATGGAATGAATTTTGTGAAATGTGTTCAAAAATATGGAGTGAGCCCTTTAATTATGTTGTAATTAATAAAGATTGCAACAAAAATAACGGATGTTATAGAAATAAATTTGACACTTTTGTAGTCTTTGATTAGAACTATAAATATTTAAGGCTACGGTACTTACATGATATCATTATTCCATGACCGACTCTTAATCGAAAACTATCTTATTCTACTGTAATGGAAAAATCACTGAAAAGGCAAATTGTGGACGCTGCAGAAGCCGTAAAGAAAAAAGTACGAAAGATGCGAGATTTTGAGAGTGAAAATAAGCAAGCATTGGAATCAGTTTTTAGACCTGTAACAGAGTCTCTCAATTGCTTAGCTAATATCAATAAACAAACTGACCTCTTGCAATCTAAAGAAGTTGAAGAAACAAAAGTTCCGTTGAGGAACGATATTTTGCAGAAAGAATGTTCCAGTAACGAAGGAGACAGTAGCGCGGAAGAAAATGAATGTGATACCGACAGTAACGAGTCGTACCAATCATTAGTAGAGAACAATCAAGAGCGTGATACATCATCCTGGTCAATATCTTCAGAAGCATTGACAGATAACCCATTTGGTGTTCGAGCGGAGCGAGGACAATTGATGTTAGGTTCTGCTTTCATAACGATCGGAGATGATTATATTACCGTTGCAGGACAGAAATATCGAAGCACTCCCGGACTGAAACAATTGTTATTGAAAAAGGATGTAGATTTAAGCACGGTTACAGAGTCTGATATGCAGTATTATAAGATGATGTTGATTGCCACAAACGCACATCGTCGAGACTTTGACTCAAACAAACCAATAAAAAGTAATAAGGGACAAAAATATTTGCAAGTTATAAAACCTCTTTTCAAACAGCCAAGTACTATTCAAAGCAGTCAGTCAAAGGGGAAAGGAGTATCCTTGAACAAAATGTGGAAAAAAATGTTGATTTTGTTTATTGGAATGATCCTAATGAACTTGTAGACAGGTTAAAATTATTAATTGCATCTCGAGACGCTGGTAACACAGGATTAGATAACGAAATTATATCTATTATTGAAGAACTGCGTGAGAGTAAATTGATTAAGTAATAAATAAATGGTATACAATTTTCAATGTTCATTGTATTATCAACCTCTAAACATAATACACCTTAAATATGAATGTAGATAAATTCGGGCACAATGTTCATAAGAGATTGCGTTTCTCTGAATTATTAGAATTCAATGAAAATGCACTGCTAAAATCCGAAAGTGGAGATTTTGACTTGAAAAAATCTAGATTGAGAGGAATTAGATCTCCTGTAGAATCAGACGATGCCGTGAATAAGGATTACGTTGATCGATTGTGCGATCATACAATAAAGGAACTAAATAAACTGATTGGGTTGTTGCGTACTCAAATCATAAAAGATACACAAATAACAGTCCAAACCACTTTAAAAGCAAAGATACCTGAAGTTTTAGTTCAGTTGGAAGATAAGTTTTATAACAAAGAGGAAGTACATCAATTGCTTAAAAAATCTCCGTGATGGCAAAACAACAAATTGTTAATGAACTACACAAGGCGGCACGAAGAAACTTTGTTAGACGATCAGTTATTTTAAAAGGCTTAGATGACTTATGGCAAGCTGATCTAATAGATATGCAAAATCTAAAAAGGTTTAATAAAGGGTATAATTACATTTTAGTGGTGATTGATTGTTTCTCAAAGTATACCTGGACAGAACCAATAAAATCCAAAAGTAAACTTGATGTTACTCATGCATTTGAGCGAATACTAACTATCAGCAATCGAAAACCTAATCATTTACAAACTGATGCAGGAACAGAATTCTATAACGTAACATTCCAAAAGCTTATGAAGAGCTACAATATTAACCACTACTCTTCGTTTTCTACCAAGAAAGCATCGATTGTAGAACGGGTGATTAAAACAATTAAAAATAACATGTATAAATATTTTAGTCTCATTGGTAACTACAAATGGATAGGTACAGCATTAGAAGTTATTCTAAAAACATATAATAATACAAAACATCATACCATCAAATTGAAACCATTCGAGGTAAATAAGATGAATGAGTCAAAGATAAGAGAAAATATTCAAAAAACTCAAAAACATACATCAAACCGATGTCGACCTAAATTCAAAGTAGGTGAAAATGTTCGGATCAGTAAATACAAACATATTTTTGATAAAGGTTACACTCCTAATTGGTCGACAGAAATATTTACTGTAAAAAGGATTAATAATACCATACCAGTAACATATCATATAGAAGATCATAGAAAGCAGCCTATTAGAGGATCTTTCTACGAACAAGAACTTCAAAAAACTAGCTATCCTGGTGTTTATTTGATAGAAAAGGTTCTTAAAAGAAAAGGGAAGAAACTTTACGTGAAATGGTTAGGCTTAAGTAACGAAGAAAATAGTTGGATTGATAAAGATGAAATTGTAGGTTAGGATTATTATGAATATATAACCATGTTTGGAACAAATATTTCATTCATTACACTTTCTACTATGCAAGAGAATGGATGGACTAGTTAATAGTGTAATTAATAATCTGCCATTCGAACTTCATTTACCTGGTTATAACTATTGCGGACCAGGAACAAAACTCGAGAAGCGATTACGGCGAGGTGATCGAGGTGTGAATAAGCTAGACGAAGCTTGTATGCATCACGATATTGCATATGCAAACCATGCAGACTTACCCAATCGTCACAAAGCTGATTTACAACTACTAAATATGGCTAAACAAAGACTTAAATCGAACGATGCTGGGAAAGGTGAAAAACTTAGTTCATGGTTAGTGAGCAAAGTTATGAAAACCAAACTAAAATGTGGTTCTGGTGTTAAAACGTTTAAAAGTTTCGTGTCAAAAATAAGAGCGAAAATAAAAAAAATGAAACCAAAGAACAATAAAACTTTAATTAACGCTGCTTACTTGGCTGCAAAAAAAATATTTCCAAACATTCAGAAAATTCGAGTACCGCGAGTGATTCCCTTACCAAAGACTGGAGGTATTCTACCTTTAATCCCCATTTTTGCGGGTTTATCAGCTTTAGGAACTTTAGCTGGTGGTGCGGCTGGTATTGCAAAAACTGTTAACGATTACAAAGCAGGTCAACAAAATTTGCGAGAAACACAACGACATAATAAGGCGATAGAGTCTTTAAAGTTAGGCCAAGGTTTATACATTAAGCCACATAAAAATGGTAAAGGTTTATTCATAAAATCTTCAAAAAACTGAAAAATAAGCTACCTAATCGTGCTCTAACTAATGTAGACATAAAAAGACACGCACGTGACATCCCTCACTTTCGAGGAGTCTACATGAAGGATCAGTTACCAAGGACACCGAAACGTATTGAATGTGGTATCGTAAACTTGGACGATTATAAGAACGAAGGTACGCATTGGGTAGCTTATGTTAAAATAAACAAATATTGTGAATACTTTGATAGCTTTGGAGATTTGAAACCTCCAATGGAATTAATGCAGTACTTTAAAAATTGTGATGTTTTTTATAACTATACTAGATTTCAACAATTTGATACAGTAAACTGTGGACACTTATGTCTAAAATATCTATGGAAATTTTGGAATAAATACGTATAAATTTTATGTATTTCTTTTATTTCAATCATTTTCATCATGTCACTCACCCTATCGATAACTGGAAACTCGTCCGATTTATGTACATATTATCCTAATACATTACAACTTCATGGTCATTATGAATGTGCCTTATTGCATTTCTCAACATTTAATTCAATTCCTAACATTGAAAAAATGAATAATAAATTATATTATGGGTCCAATGAGGTCTGTGAATTACCTGAAGGTACTTATGAATTGCAAGATATCAGCGATTATTTAAAATCGGAAATAAAAGACTGTTCAATAAAAATACGATGTAATAACAATACTCTAAAAACTTTGATATACTGTACTAAAGACATCGATTTTACTAAAGAAGGGACTTTTAGGAAATTATTGGGGTTTAAGAAACAGATCTTGAAAGCAAATAAATGGCATGTGTCAGAGTTACCAGTCAACATTTTACCTACGACCGTGATCAGGATAGAATGTGATATTGTAAGTGGTTCGTACATAAACGGAAATCCCAGTCATATTGTACACGAATTCGCCCTCAACGTGGCCCCAGGATATAGAATTATAGAAATTCCGAAAAACGCCATATACTTTCCAATCAACCAAAACAACATAAGCAGTATACATATCAGGCTATTAGATATAAACAATCGCTTAATAAACTTACGTGGTGAAGAAGTGCAGCTATATTTACATCTTAGAAAAAATGATTGACTACAATAAATATGTGCATCAACAAATTGGAAATGTCAGTTCTACTAAAGTGATCAAGCAAATAAGACCTCGGTCAAAGAAAAAAATAAAGTTAACACGAGACAATAAGGAATTTCTTAAAACAATCGGTTTGCTAAAATGAATATCTTAGAGATTTTATCTGCTCCAACTTACGACAACACTGTTGAGGGAATCGAATTTCATTCTTACAAACCCTACATAACAAGCTTCAACAGGAACGATGAAATCCGCATACCTATTAATCAACAGGATCTGTATATACTACCTTCAGCGAGCACTTTGTATTTGGAAGGAACTATAATCGTTAGCAAAAAAGATTCAAAAGAAAAAGCAAGCAGCGTTTTTTTAACAAATAATTTTCTACTCTACTTGTTTCAAGATATACGTTACGAACTAAATGGAGTAGAAATAGATAAAATAAAAAACGCTGGTGTGACTACTACGATGAAATCATTAGTGTCAATGAATGAGAGTGAGTCAAAGATATCTTATGCATGGGGTTGGAATATCGATGGCACAAAAAATATTAACGGAGGTAGTTTTTCTGCTTCTATACCACTTTGTAATATTCTCGGGTTTGCAGAAGATTTTAAGAAAGTAGTGATAAATAGTAGACATGAATTGATATTGTTACGAAGCAATACAAACCTGAACGCTGTAAAACTGAATACTGGTGAAGTTGTAGATGATGTTCAGATAAATAAAATTGTTTGGCGTGTACCGCACGTTAAAGTGTCAGACAAAGAGAAAATAAGTTTGCTAAAATTGTTAGAGAAAGACCGTCCGCTCCAGATGATTTTTAGAAATTGGGATCTGTACGAATATCCTACTTTACCTAAAACAACGAAACATACTTGGTCTATTAAAACATCATCACAAATAGAGAAGCCTAGATATGTCATTATGGGTTTACAGACAAATAGAAAAAACAATGCAAGCTCTGATATGTCTCTGTTCGATCACTGTCATATTCGTGACGTTAGAGTATACCTCAATTCAAACTACTTCCCATATGAAAATCTAAATGTGAATTTTGCTAATAGCAGAATTGCTTTATTATACGAACAATATACTAGATTTCAACAGTCATATTACGGACGTCGCGCGGAGCCTTTATTAAGCGAAAAACAATTTAAAGACTTGGCACCGCTCTTTGTTATCGACTGCTCCAGGCAAGCAGATAACTTGAAGGCAGGTCCGGTTGTGGATGTAAGAGTGGAAATTGAAACTGATTTGGATATACCCGATCAAACTTCTGCGTACTGTCTTATATTGAATGATTGTATAATTGAGTATAAACCGCTAAGTAATACTGTAAGAAAAATATCATGAATCCGAATTCTATCATAGTAGATGTTCAAGGGTTTAAAGATCTATGTAATAATTTTATAATAAAGGAATTAGCTTTTGCTAGTCGCAATTATACGCAGTCATTTTTAATAAAACCACCATATTTGTTTAGATACTTAACAAGTGATGAAAAAAGACAAGTTAAATGGTTAGAAAGGAACAGAGGCATTTATTGGAATGAAGGTTATATCGACTACAGAGAATTCCAACGTATAATCGTTCCATATCTAGAAAATAAGGAAATCTTTGTGAAAGGTTTTGAGAAAGTGAAATGGATTAAGGATCTTTGTGAGAATTGTAATGTGTCTGACCTCAGTGGAAAAAACTGTCCTAATTTCTCTGTGTTGTATAACAAGTACTGTGATGAAAAAAATAATTTAAATTGTACTAAACATTTAAAGATATGTGCCTTAAAAAATGTTTTGTGTATTAAAAAACATTTGAATTTGTAAAAATGTGTATTTTGGGTTTATGTACTTAAATAAAAATCATGAAATCTTAAAAGAATGTTTATTTCATTTGTTTACCTGCTACAATAAAAATATTTAAATTAAAAGAACAACTTTAATTACCTAACCAAAAGTTACAAAAAAAAATATTAAAAATCACTGTCAATCAAAGATTTTGATATTTTTTTAACTAACGATTCCGTATCGTCCATAACACTATCAATAGCGTCTTTAACGATGTATTGTGCATTTATTATCACGTTCTCACTATCACTATCACTGTCACTGGTATTGTTATTGCAGAGATCGATAACTGATATTTTTATCAGTTTTATCCCACGTTGATGCAGTTTACTCATCACGAAAGATTTTGATGGTTGTTTCTTATGAGAAGGTTTTTCTCGACGTTGTCGTTTGGATTTTTTTTCCTTCGTAAGTTGACTGCAGTGAGGGGGTTCATTGTAAATCATCTCAGATAGTCTTTCGTAAGGATCCTGAGCGTACTGGCTGAATACAATTTCTGAATCACCAATCTGAAATAAAAAATAATAAAAAAATTATTAGCATCATTGTTAGCCTCTAATAAAAAAAAAAACAATGAAAAAATATTAGTTAATATTTTACTCACTGACGACATAATTATAACGCACACAGATAGACCAAATATTTCTTATATTGTACAAGTACTCGAGACAGAACCGCCTTTAGGTAGCTAATTTAGGTAAATGAAACAAACATTGCGATATTATAAGATAGAGTCTGTTCATCTATGCCTATTTGTTAAACGGCAACGGTTTTCATTATATCGACAAAGCATGTTATATGCGTAATTCGTTTTTCTGAAATTAAATTTTATGTATGTAATAATAAAAGCGAAATACCACTGACTTAATCATGAAACAAAGTCTTTTTATTGTTGATTTAAAGCGTGTATGAACTTGATCAAACAACAAATAGCAGGCTTGCATTTATAGTGTCATTGACATGCAGTATATCATATTTCGTTATCGTAAACTAGTGTTGCCCTGCGACGTTACCTGCGAATTATTGATATGAACCTAATTCGCTTATAATTTTAATGGTTAGCAATAATTAAACGATGAATTCACAAATAAAACAATGAAAATTAATAACTTCATTTAATAAACATTAATTACATTTATGTACTTATAATCTACAGTTACAGAATAGTTACTATACATAATTATATTATACTAGGATATCATTAACAAATACAATTGTTGGATGCAATGTTTTATGGTTATTTATTCTAGTTAGTATGCACTAAAATTCTTGTACATAATTATAATTAAGACGAAGAATTACATATACATTTTTTAGTTAACCTATGCTGTCCTACTGCTAGTTACACTGCTTCTTCAGCTTTCCAGTCTCGAATGGTAGATAACATAATACATTACTTATTTAAAAAATGAGCAATGTCCCCAAGCTTGGGTTGCGATTTTACAATTAGATATCGCGCGTTTATCATCATTATTAGATAGTGCAATTTTGTTTACACTTTGCGTAAATATTTCATGTTTAATGGATTTAAACACAATATTTTTCCTACGAATGACTTCACCATTAAATAAAACGTTTTCGTAATCTGTGATACTTAGATCACGAATAACACAAGATTTAACTCCTTTTGCTTTTTTAATTATTTTGTCCTCTGTTTTTATTGAATAAAGTTTAGATCTTAAACCAACGAAATCTGTTATAACTTTTCCCCCCATTTCATCTTTGAAAAGACCTGGAATTTTTTTATTAATTTGAGGTAACTTATATTGATTTTCTACATTATAATTACTGGTGTCAAAGTATAGCAATAACTGATGTTTTATATCGCGATAAAAATCATTAGTGATTATTTCGTAAACAAAAGAATCCGTGTCTGTATAACATAATTTCACTCTTCCCTTGTATATAGGTTTAATTATATTATAGTGAAAGTGGTACATGTGTGATTTAGACAGTTCTAATACGGTGAAACCAATATATATAGGCTTGTCTAAAATTACCTGATCTGGTTTCATTTGTATCGTTACTAAGTTCTCGGAAAGAATTGATGCGCTATGAAAATAAGGGTTGTTCACGAGTCTTTCAGCGTAGGAAGACTTTTTAGTTTTGTTATTCGTATCATTCCACTGATTAACCAAATGAACGGACACTCTGTTTTCAGTGTTTTCCAAGGTTTTTCCGAAAACGCTATTATTTAACAACTTAAAGAAATCTTGTTCAAATGTACTGTTTGCCTTTTGTCGTAGTTGTGTATTTAATTCGATGTATTGCTTTAAATAAGGACTTTGTTTAAATGTGATGACTCTATGAATTTTGCGTAGTATCAAACCATGCTCCAAACATTTTTTTAAATGCACATAATGAATCACATAGTTATATTTATTATATAGATTTGAAACCAGTTTTTTAGTTTTACCTCCAGGTGGTATGCATTTTTCAGGACAAAAAGGTAAGTCATTATGTTCGCCGTGTAAGGATTCAGGGTAAAGCAGATCGACTTCTAGTATGAAACCCCATTTCGCATTATCATCAATACATTCAACATGTAGTTGGTCTATTTCATTTTGATTTAAAAATCTAAAATCTGAATAAGGTAAATATTGACACATACTGTAACCGTAAAGGTTATTGCAGTCCAAATAAACTATAAAAGATTGAGGTTTTGAAGCATCGCATTTTGATAAATACTTATTATTAGCTTTTGCATAGCGATGAGAGCACATACACAAACCACCTCTAATACCGTTTTGAATCATTCGTACGATAGCTAAGTCAGAAACGAGTTCAAGTTGAACACCTGTTTTCAATAGCATTGCGTCAAATGATAAACTAGGTGCGGTTATGTAAAATGCAGGGTCCAGTTTATAATACTGTTTACAAGTTTTTCGAAAATTCTGAAATATATCAGTTAGTAACAGAACATCTGTTTTCAAATATAAATCCGTATATTCACCTAAATCTTTTATATTGAATTCATTCCAAACCAAACAAGCATGTTTATAATCTTCATCTGAAATAATTTGGTTAGTTAGAACGCTGAAAAAATGTTGTCTCGATGGTAACTTTGTTTCTTCGTAACATTTCCAGTTCGTCATGTAATCATAAGGATACACCCCCTTCCTTGTGAGCAAATTAAATTGATTATTGTTAGGAAAATGAGAGCGTAGAGTAATGAAATCATCATTATGCATAGTTTTCGCAAGTTTGTCTAAGCTAGCTCCTAAAAAATTAAAGGAATCCAGAAATCGTACTTGAACGTATTCATTATCAGCAATCTGTATGAATTTGGAAAACGAAATATATTTTTCTTTAGTTTTTGGAATAATTCTTAAATTTCCAGGCATTTCACCCAATTTCTGTATGAATAAATGACAATCGTATCCTGATAAGTTGTGGAAAAATATCGGAATGAATTTAGGTATTTTATACTGTAGATTACAATGTCTATGAGCAGCGCCACGGTATCGTCCTGTTATATGACAATGATCTCTAACTTTATTAGTCCAAAGTAGGTTTTCACATATATAACATTTATAAGCTTGTTGAAAATCTTGCGCGTCGTCTTCTGTAAATGTCATGACCTGGGTTTCAGTAAGTATTTTGTAAATCTTTTTGACATCAGCATAAAGAAATTCTATAAATTTTGAAACACAGTCAAAACCGCGATAACTTTTAAATAACTCATTATTAAAAGTGTAACTTAACGAAGAAACAATGTTATAGGCGAATGCTACAGGCACATGTCGTTGTAAAATTGATGTATTAGCAGTATCGGGTTCACTAGCGGATGTTGGTTCCAGCAATGTTTCGAAATCAGCGTATATGGCGAATGGAATATTTTGTTTCCTATCATAATTTTTAAACTGTAATACAGATCCTTTTTCAGGTAAAATAGTCACGATTCCTCCACATAGATGATCATCGATTTGTTTAGGAGTAGGAAAAAACAATAAGCAACTTTCGCAAAAATATAATTTACTATGATGTTTCGTGATTTGGGTTTTAACAAGACGAGGCAAATCTTTGATGAGACAATAATGGGATGAACTATCATTTTCTAAGAACAATAGATGAATACTCTTAGATTTATTCTTACACGATTCAGGTCTGTACAGAGGACCTGTTATCAGCTTATTATTTTTTAAACCGTATACGTATATATTTAAAGAAGGATTATTTCTTTCAAAAATAACTATATCTGAAAGAGTCATGGGAAAAGAAATATCCTTAACATTTAAAACATCGCGAAAGTGAGGATAAGATGTTATCCGTTCTGGATGTCGATTTGTTGGGTACAAGGCAGCCACAACGCACCACAAAAAACAATAATTATCATTATTGTGAATATTTAAACACGCCTTTTTGTTTTTTATGAACTTAGGTAAATCTATAAAATAAGATCCCCCAAGTGGCTGATACTTATTTACATTGATTTCTAAATGTAAATTACTTAAGAATGTCCATCCACTGTCTCTCTCTTCAAATTCTTCAATTTTTTTTAACAACGACATGACAACCGTTTCATAAATAGTATTAAAATCATAATTAAAATGTATGACAAAATTTTTGGTGGCAAAAGATTTGATTTCTTGTAAATCATTTTTGTACAATAGAAATAAAGAAAAAAGTTCAAAATTAATTTTAATTGCATTATGTTTTTTAAGTGAATCATCGATTAAAGATTTAACTTGTTCGCGAATATTACCAAAAAAGAATTCGGGAAAATTATTTGCTTCATTTTTAGATGCAATAACTCGATAACTAATAATACGTCCTTTAAACGACGATCGCAAGATTTCAACGTTTTCGAGAATAGGCATGGTACTGTTATTTTTGTGTTTATTAGTTCGTAAGTGACTGGTCCAGCAACGGCTATCTAAATAAATATCGCAAACCGAGCAATGAGGCATTTTGCTAAAATTATAGATGTATAAACATAAAAGTACTATAGTTAAACTGATAAAAAAATCGTTATGAGAATAATTGAAAGGTTAAAAATCTATAGGTTGTGCCAAAATTTCAAATGTTACCTAATTAATATCTTGAACGAAAACACAATTTGTGTGCCTAATCTAACAATATACAAATAACCACAAAGAGTACAAAAAAATGGAACTCGGGTCCTTTATATTTTCAACCTTTCAATTAGTACAAAGCAATAAAAAGGGTACCTTAAATACCAATAATTAATGTACTACATGCATCTTGTATTTGTATCCAATTTCCAGCACAACTCCATGTTTTGTATTTTCAGCTTTGCACGTATGAAATGCAAATATTCTACTGTGATCCCAGTAGAAAAAAATAACCGACAGTCGATCAGATGCTCCCTGAAAATAACATACAAAAATATTTAATTAAGTATGTAGGTACCTCCTACTATTTATCTCCCTGGGGAGAAAATAAACGTTAGTATCATATTTACCTTTTAATTTTCTAATTATTTACGTTTATTTCCTAGCAAAACTTCTTAACGTCATGCGGTGAAAAATCTTGATTTATTTGGAAACAGCTTCGCGAGATTCCAAGGTTTTTAAAATCAAATTTCTGAAAATTAAAAAATATATATATATATATAAGTGCTATAAAACGTCATATTACTACATTACCTCTGTTTATCACGCACTAAAAAATGTAAGTAGGTATACCTTTTATTTTCCTCAAATTATTGATAATGATTTCGCTTTGCGTATCGGTAGTGCAGACCAAACTCCAAAACAGGTTTTTCAACACAAATCGATGTACTTATATAACGCTTCCTGAAAGAAATATACATATAATTTAATTAAGTAAATACTTCAAATGTTTCAAACGTTTAACAAGTTAACACACGTGATAAATTGTAATTTAGTTACCTTTATTTTCCTAAATTATTAACGTCATTTATTTTCTATTAATAAATCACTCAACCATCCGCACCGTTGCTTATGATAATGAAAGCCTATGTTTTAGAATATTTGGCTTTTAAGCGAAACAATTTTAATAGGTAGGTACATAACTAATTATGTACCTACCTATTAAACTATAAAAAAAATGTCTTACGACTAATCGTATGAGCTTGTTATTAACAATAACCATACATCGTCTTTTGAACAGGTTTCACACTCCGTCTTTAAAGTATTGAAAATGTTGTTCTTAAAACTAATTTAATCATAACAGGATGTTAATACGATATTTCTCCAATAAAGCAGTAAAATATTTCATCATAATACTTGTTATTGCACAAATATTTGTTTTTAGGTCAACTAAGTTACATTTGCATCAATCATCTATTTTAGGTAAGGTTGACACGCATTCAACATTATTTGAATGGGTTGGGCGATCGACTGCTGCGCAGCGTGTTGCGGGTTCGATTCCCGCACGGAACAAATATTTGTAAGAACTACAAGTAGTTGTTCTGGGTCTAGGTGTTTGAGTATTTGAGTTTAAATGTTTGTAAACGCACCCTACGATACAGGAGAAATTCCTAGAGTGAGGCAAAGTTCTTACAAAAAATTATAATATAATTATGTTGTTATGGTTCCGGGCAACCAAATGTTATCATAGAATGTCATTGCTAAGTCTGTCCATCCTAGTTTCTATATGGATAATTATCGAGCTAGTTAATGTTATGGATACTACTATACTACGAATGACAAAAACAAAAAAAATAAAAAACAGTTTCAAATTGAAAAAACTCAATAAACTTAGTCGTTATGTTAGACATTGCTTACTAATCAACTAAAGGTTATTACAGAACTATTAGAGCTATTTACAGAACTCACACTTGATCACTTTTTATTTGTTATTAAAGTACTGTATCGTTTTGTCAACCCTACGATATTTCGCGACATCGACATTCGCTGCTATACGAATAACTCCTTAGTCTTTATTTTTTCAACCGGTATTATACGTCCAAGGAAAAAAGATGATTCATACTAACATAGTTAACCGAATGTGGTAATTTTTAAAATAGTGAATTATTACGCGTTTCCGATTTTATAAGCTACGTGTTTCGGGAGTTACACTATACAATCTAATTGAAGTCTGCAAGTGTGGAAGTTATCTTCAAGAAGTACTCTACCATCGGTCATAATTAGTGTGAATTGTGAGTTGCTGTCAGTAGCGGTATTGATAGCCATCAAACCAAATCAGTAAATTCTAACTGCAGATTGAAAAAATGTAAGTACCTATAAAATATTCTGAGTGTTTCATACTAGAGGTCTGTGTCCGTGATCCACTTGTTTATTTATAGAATGATTTTAACAAAAACTTTTCATGTCTTTGTTTCAGGTCTGATACTGAGTATGATTATTATCAACCAGCTCCAATCCCTGATCATAAAACTAAACCAACCCGCAAGCCATCTACAAAACTCAGTGGGAAACGCAAGTCGGATTCATCATCAACTCATAGAACTCAAACGAGGTAAACAATACCTTGAATTATCAATTTTTCCTGCATTCAGTTAATTAAAACTTGTAACGTATAGGTCTAAACTAAACATAAAGTCTAAAACTTCAGTTTTTTTACTAATTTGTGTGTCATTAATGTGTTTCTCTTATTATTCTATCTATTGTGAACGAAGATAACGTCATATTAACACCAGTTTTATTTTCAGTAAATTGACAAATACTGGTGCCGATATATTCGGTATCAGTCGCAGCCATGAAAGTGACACGGAGCTCGACACGGGTTCATCATGTCTACCATCATTCTTCGTAAACCGTGTGGCCAACGGTTGCGAGCGTCGAACAGCAAGTATAGACGGAGAGTACTACATCGACTGCAAGGTGTACAAGGCTAGCGACGCGCGCCTCACCGACTCCCAAGAGCTGTGGAAGAAGGCGCTCATTCGTGTTAAGCTTCAGAGCAACGTGGATTCTCCTCAATGGAGAAAACTACAAGAGTTCGTTCGATCGGCTGACGTTTTGTTCCCAGAACAACCAAAATTTTACGACAAATGACTGTTGTTTCACACACGAGCGCTAATACCGATCACTAAAGTAAACTTGTAATGTTATTGTGTGCAAATAAAAGTATTGAACAATCTGTTGTTTTTATTACTAATGATATTTATTCTGTTTTTTACAACGAAGTGAACGCGCGACATGCAGCGCAGCAGTCTTGTCGCTCAGCCACTGCGCCAACCGTGCTGTCAAATGATTCGCTTCGTCGAGCGACAGTCGTTGGTCGAGTGGAGAGTCGAGCCGATTATCGAATTGGGCGTTCTATACCACTTTCGACAGCGAGGCGTGTCTTGAACTAGCCTGTACAGTAATATACAAGACAATTGAGCCGATCGTATGTTATTGGGCATTCAGTCACAACGGAGCGTAGGCGAACCTGTTCGACTGCGCGACAGGTGGGACAGAATGCCCAATAACATACTACTGAGGGGCCCGCAAGGGCCGACGCCCGTCGGGGCTGTGGTTATCGAAAGGTTACCGCGGCTCCGACACAAGGGCGAAGAAGAAGGAACATGGGTTTGGTTTTTAGTCAGTAGAAGTCTGACACTCCCCTTCGCTCTGCCCAAGAGCGGGGGGGGTTATTCGATGATTTTCCACCCACCAAAAAAAAAAAAAAAAAAAAAAAAAAAAAGACCAACACCTTGCTTCGCTCACTCGACGGAACCCTAAAAAATCATATCTGCCATTAGAAATGCGGCATCGTTACCACACTTTCCGCGACCACAAAAACTGGCTCATAGATGGTCAGACCGCAATATTACATGAACATTTTCTCTGCCATGAATTAATCTTTAGTACTTATGAATTCCATCACATAGATGATTCATGGTTTTTCTATGTAATTAGGTAGGACTGGATGCTGTTTGATGTACGTGTTAGTGTCTTTGCCTACTGTTTATTTAGTTGCTGTTGTGAATACGTAAGTAGTTTCTAGGTGAGGATTGAAGGATGGGTGTGTGAACGTGGAATTATAGTGTGCCAGTTATGTTATTAGATTTGATTTTATAGTATTTGATGAGATATTTCACAGTATCACCATTGAGAACGCAGAAGGAATTGGCAGTTCAGAAGTAATCACACACAATTTTACCAGATATTTTAGTTCCGTAGTTGTTAATTTGTTCAATGGTGTGCTAGTTTAAATCGGATAAAATTAAATGGTTGGAGGCGAGACGTGAGATTGGTCACTCTTGGGGAAGGTCTATGCCCAACAGTGGAAGTCTTTAGACTGAAATGATTATGATGATGGTCTGCTACTATAAATACATTGATTGAAACCCCAGTGACAATTTGCCTCTGGGATCGAAGCAAGGACTAGACCAAAAAACTAATCAAAATTTTAGATTAAAGTACGAGCTGTTATACAATTAAATATTCAAGATGTTAAAAGATTTATCATCAAAAGTATAAACGGCAATTAGTACGAAGAACCTTTGCGAAATTCAGAGAATTGTCCGTTGAATTACGCACATGTTTAATTAACACGTGTTTCTACATCCTTTTACAACACAATGGAGGATTTATTTAGATTTTTATGTACGCGACTTTATTTGGCACACAAGTGGATTTTGCAAGAACACTGGCAGGCTAATTGATTCGTTTTTAGGCCAATGAATATTACCATTGTAATGAATAACCGTAAAACTTTAACCAGTAAAATAATAAGAATAATCAACTTCGTTGTTCAATCCGGGAAGCGTAGGATCGGTCATTGGTTTTGGTTTTTTTAAAGTTAATTTTCAGAAGTATAATATAAAGGCAAACCTTTATGATGTGATAGTGATAATGCTAATGTAAAGAGCTAATGGATAAGTTAACCCGTTGATCCCAGCTGTATTTTGTGGATCTTCGACAATCGTTACAGGTAAGTGAGTGGCCTGAAATTCTGACGACCAATCTTACCAAGTGGGATGATCATATAGGCAGTCGTTCCATATAAAACACTGATATTCAGCTGCATCTGATTGGACTGGAAGCCGACCCCAACATAGTTGATAAGGGATAGTAGAGGCGATGATAATGACATTGTCCAATGTCCATCCATAATCATCAATTTCGTGACTGAATCAGAATGCACAGGAAAAAAACCTGACAGTTAGGTGCTTTGAAATTAACCAACGATCCTTTCAATTATTTCCACGTAGAAAAGTCTATTACTAACGTTCAGTACCATCTAATTTATCAAGTGTCATTTAAAACCTAACCTACAACAATGTTGCAAACATTGGCTATCGACGTATTAGCCAATATTGGCCCAATTCGGCCATAGTGACTGGTGATTGGTGATAGACGTTCTAGTCGGCCTTGACATAATGTCGATTGAGTTGGTCATGATGCCGTCGACTTGTAATGACGAACGGTAAACAAAGATTAAGACGGTGTGGGAGGAACTTTATATTAATGGCATTTGAGTGTTTGATTTATTGGTATTAAGGGCTATTAGGTTGGATAATGACAACATTTAGTATTGGTGTAGATAGAGATACCAAATAATAGTGTAAACGGGAATATAAATAAACGTTTAAGCGGTCGCAAATATCATAATTGTTATCCCAGGCAGACACAATGACAAAAACCTTTAGAAGCCCTAAATCCTCTAGAAAGTTGTTCTATGAATAAGTATCATCGCAGTCATTCTCATCATCGTCTTCCTGCCCTTTTGTCCCCCTCTATGTTACTTAGGGTCGGCGCAACAAGTTATCTTCATTTTCATTTCGCCTGCCAGACGTCACGGCATCATTTACATCATCTCAGTCGCTTTTACGAAAGTTATTATTAGTTCAGACTCACTGAAAGACGACTTACATGTCATGCATTGCATGTCATGCATGACTTCTAAATCAAAACGACTGAGCCGAATTTGATAAAAATACGATGTTTATCTCAAGTCCACCAATTTGTGGTCACAACTCACGATATCGTGACGATTATGTGACGAAACTGATGATAAATTGCTACATTATGTTTAAGTAGGTAAGTATGCAACTTACGATATACTTAGTAGTAAGAAATATCGTAATATGTGCTAACTTATCGATGTAGTTGAGGCATACAATGATGAACATGTCGATTAATTTATTGATTGATTTTGTTATTTTCATACGACCTCTGACGCTGAAGTAAATAAGGTATTATTATACTAACTTTGCCCGTGCGCAGGTTTTAAATGTAGCCTTTAGCACCAAAACCTGTAAACCAGCATGCCTGAGAGAGATATTCATTGACGGCATGTAAAACCGTCAGAGACGCATGGGCAGCATGAAAACTCTGACACCAGTTTAGATCTAACTACAACATAAAGAAAGAAAGAAGTGACAGTAATCGATTTATTACAGTTTTATTTTACTTAATCCTTGAACAGCAAAATTCTAGAGTCCGCGCAAATACTTATAAAACTTTACGATCACTAAAATGCGGGGCGTGTACATATTTTTCTATATACTGTCATCTTTCAGCGCGAAACTACAAACAGCTGTTATAAATGGGTCACAGCTGCTGAATCTGGTTTGTTCTTGGCTTCTATTTTATTGCGAACTCTTAAACTAAATAACTTGGAGTTTGTTGGAGTATTGATACATTTTGACAATGAATACATCCGCAAGAGAACCAAGGTTACCGACATAGCCCGAAAAATTACCAAAAAGTGGCAGTGGGCAGGGTACATTGCTCGCAGAACGGATGGCCGATGGGGCCGGAAGGCTCTGGAGTGGCGACCGCGAACCGGAAGTCGTTGCGTTGGAAGGCCTCCCACTAGGCGGACCGAAGACTTGATGAAGGTTGCGGGGACCCGCTGGATGCGAGGCGCACGTGACCGGTCAATGTGGCAACACCTGGGGGAGGCTTTTGTCCAGCGGTGGACATAGGCCTCCCCCGTGTGGTGAAATGGTCGTTGTTTTTAACTGACAAGTCGGTCGAGTGGTCGCAAACCAAACAATTTTCTATCAGGATTTTCTCAGTAGCAGACACGGAGCCTGGCTTGCCCTCTTTTTAATTAGGCACATCTCTGCCTAATCGTGTGGGGATTACAGGAGTGATGTATGTATGTATGTGTGATCTTTATTTTATGAAAGAGTTGCACTTTCATTCATGTTTTCTTCAGCGTAAATATTTTACTTACTTTTCTATTTATTTTTAAACTAGACTTTGATAGTGTGGTAAGTATTCAGTACGCCTTTTTTAGTGTGGGAAATCATCAAATGACTCCTGAGTGTCCGACTTCTACTGACTAAAAACCACCCATGTTCCTTCTTAGCCCTTTGTGTCGATCATTGTCTGCCCTTATCCCAATTCATATAACCACTCAAACGTCCGGGTTTCTCCGGCGACCCTCCGGCGACATAAACAGTGGTGGGGGGCCCATGCCGATACCGATTAAAAGTGTAATTGCAAACAATCTGCCTACGTTATAAGAAATCAAAAAATACCTGTATAAAGCTAACTTAATAGGAAATCGATATATATAATAATCTAAATATCGACTCTTATGTAAAATGCACACAAAAAAATGTTGAAGTTGACAATAACGGTTAAATTTGGGTTCTTTTCTTTCTGATACTTCTCTGTTTCTCGTCATCTCATGAGACACCTCTTTTCTTTTCATACTATTCTTTACACAGTCCATCCATCGTTTCTTTGGTATTTTTCCACTCTTGTAGGTATAAATATAAAACAACGTCTTTCTTCCATCGTTCAAGGCCGTATTCTCACTTTCTTTGGACGTGTCCTCTCGACGTGTAATAACACGTCGAGAGGACACGACTGTAGAGCGACTCGTGGTCCAGGGCAAAACCGAGGGCACGAGGGCGCGCGGTAGATCACCAATGCGCTTTGGCTGCCAATCAGTCACGAGACTGTATTACTCATTTTTGTGAAACCCTTTGTGGAAAATATAAACAGGAATCCCTGAAAATACCCTCCAATTTGTATGAAAACATACAAAGTAACACCTCCCTTTGTACATCAAACATGCCTTCATTAATATTTATGACATGTTTACTTTGTAGTTCTCATGTTTTCTTCCTGTATATTATAATATTATTTTGTTATGTATTGCCATATCATGGAACCTTATCGATCTAAACTGAAATCTGAAACGCTTTTTCTTCATCAAAAGGCGAGAAAGATCATCATTCTCTTGCGCTTATTTCAATTAATTTGGTGCAGCGTCTCTTCTTCCATACTTTTCAATTACTCTTCATGTCATCAGATACCTCCTTTCTTGTCACATCATCATTTACTTAGGTCACCCATCGTTTCTTTGGTCGTCATCTACTCTTATACCCATCCACTTTCATATCCAATACTTGCCTCATGATAATATAGTCGTCATTCTGCCACATCACATGTCCATACCACGACATCATCAACAGCCTATAATGTTCCCACTGCAGGGACTCAGGCCTCCTCTCTAGGAGAGGGATGGGCTATAATCTACCACGCGGGCCCAGTGCGGATTGGTAGATGTCACATGTCTTCGAATTTTTGGTTCTAAGACATGCCGGTTTCCTCACGATGTTTTCCTTCACCGTTTTGGGAGTAGTGGTGATGAAATAAATTACACAAAGTAATGCGCCTGACGGGGTTCGAACCCACGACTCACTGTTCGTAAGTCGGGGCCGCCACCACTGGGCCACCACTGCTCTCTACTATACCACGACAACCGAAGAAGAAAAAGCAAAACGATGTTCAGTATATTACTTATGTGTTAATTAGTATTTTTTATTAAAATAAATATTGTCAACCAGTCTTACCAAGGGTATTATATTATATTACCCAGTACTAACTTGGTTGTGGAGGTCAGATAAACAGTCGCTCCTTATAATTGTAATATATGTATTCAGCTGCATCCGGTAAGACTGGAAGCCGAACTCTACATAGTTGGGAAAAGGCTATGGAGTTGATGAACTGTGCTGTGAAGTGATAATAATATAATATTTTCATGATTTTTAATTTTAATTCTGATTTCTGATCTTGATTTTGGCTTTGATTATGTTTTGATTTTTTTTTTTATACTGATTTTAATTTTAATTTTGTACTGTACTGTTTTTGTGTAGGTATCTCTGTTGTTTTACTGTTTATTATGGTTTTCTGTCCCATCAAGAACTTTTTGTTGAACTTGATAATGGTTGTTACTCAAATAATAAGATTATAGTTCAGTGCTTGTGGCACACTTAAAATGTTTATGGGGCATGCGGTGCTAACCTATAATAAATTGTTACACTAACCTTGCATACTTTATACATACTTTAAATATTATCAGTGTAAACAATAGGGGATCGGACTGGGTCAAAATAATATGATTCTGTTTAGTCCGTAAGTTAGATTATCGAAAAATATTGCATACGTGTTTTTTGTTTCATCCAATCAATAAAAAATGACGACGATAAAACGCGTCAAAGATCTTGGAGTGGGGCTTGAAACGTCACTTGTGTCGTCAAAATGTACTATCATATGACGTCACACGAGTTTTCGAAGCACTGTATCGTCTTCATTTTAAGTTTACGTGAAAAAAGAAAAAATACGTGTCCAATAATTTTTGGAAATCTATCTGACGGACTAATTAGTTTTTTTTTGTCCGATCCCCTATTGTGAGTTGGCCAGTATAGGAAAATAAAAAAATAAAATAAAGTGATGTTAAAGAAGGTGAATGATCACTCAGTGTCGCCCCCTATATCCTAACTCTCAAAATCATTTATTTAATTGAGTCATCAGATAAGATAGTATATCAAAATAATATGACATTTATAGCACATAAGCGCTCGCAACCAGGTCGACGGGCTTATGCAAGAAGCACGTGGCTAAAACTAGTTTTATTCATCTGAATAACTAGTTGAGTTGTTACTGCGCTACCAACTAGATTTAGATGTTGTGATAGACTTGCTGGCTAGGCTCTCGTCCAGTTTCGGCTTATGGCTTATTGCCACTGCTACTAATGTTATATAATTATATAATACTAGCTGATGCCCGCGGCTTCACCCGCGTGGATATCGTTCAAATTATATACTAAAACCTTCCTCTTGAATCACTCTATCTATTAAAAAAAACCGCATCAAAATCCGTTGCGTAGTTTTAAAGATTTAAGCATACAGACAGACAAAAATAGCGACTTTGTTTTATACTATGTAAGGATAAGGAGTAAGGATGATAGTCTTTACGATCTTCGTGAAAGTTAAAAAAAACCGGCCAAAAGCGTGGCATACCATGGTCAGACTATCAGACTGGGATTCTGATGTAGTTCATCATCAGCCAATTATGTTAGGGTCGGCTTCCAGTCGAACCAGATGCAGCTGAATACCAGTATTCCATGGAGAGACTGCTAATCTGACCTCCACAAGCCAGTTATTACTGGGATTGCGAAGATGATACACAATATCGATGTCCTCGACCATACAAACCATGATGATTTCGGTGGAATAAACAAATTAATAAAAACCCATTTATACTTGTTTGCGCATTTTGTTTCAATCATATGTAATTAGATTTATTAAAAAGTTATATCAGTCAGTTACTTGCTTTTATAAAAGGCAAACTTGAAATGAAAGTCAATACATAACGCAACAACTTGTAATCCCCAAAGGCTCAATGCACCCTCATTTCACCAAATATGTCCCATGAAATAGGGGCGAGCCTTATCCAGACTCCGTGGCTGACACTGAGAAATTTCTTTGAAAAAATTCGAAAATAATTTCATTGAAAAACCAAGTACGATCGAATTGCTAACACGTCATGTTACTTAGCATTATGCAAATGGCGTCACAAAAACACATTTAAAAATTGAACTAAGTAACAGTGACTTAACGCATTTTCCTTTGTATTCAAAGTTGTAATAAGGTTATTAGGTTTTATGATTCACTTACCCAAATATCTCTTTGTCAAATCATTTTATAATCGTTGTCTTACAAAATGGCGCATGGCAGATTTTGACGTTTTGATGAACAGAATGTTGGTCAACGGTCAACGTTGAAATTGTTTCCTGGAATTATAATTTGTGTTTTTAGGGCTGTACGGAATTCGATTAAGTAAGTTATTTTGCTCCGGATATGACCCAGTTTAAATGACTGCGGACAAATGCGGGATAGTTACTGCAAGGAAATTATTCTGGTTTTGTCATACGGTGTCTTCCTGTTGGAGAGACGGTATTTATCCTTGAATCACGTCCAGGCGCAAAGTGAAACAGAGTGTCCAGAAGAAAGAGAATAACCCAATTTCATCATCATCTGCCTAGCCTTTTCCCAACTGTGATGGGGTCGATTTCCAGTTTAACCGGATGCAGCTGAACACCAGTAGGTACTTACGTTTACGTAGAGCGACTTGCTCTAAAAATTATGACCCAATTCATATACTAATTATGTTGCAAGAATCGTATTAATAATAAAATCTGCCCTTATATTTTCTTCTTTTAGAAAAAAAGTAAAATATAAAACCTATTCTTTTTAACCCACATAAAAAGAATTCACAATAATTTCTTTTCTGCCACTATTTGGTCAAAACAAGTTTCCCCGCGACAACCTTACTTAAACGTGCTTAAACTACAGGTTAAGGCCACGATCTGAGATCAGATGACAGTTGAACTTGTAAACGCGTGCTTTCACACAAAATATTCAGTACTTACTGCCAATATATAATTTTTGTGTTTAAAAGAACTTAATGGATGCCCGACGGATGTAAACTGCGTGTTATTATAGTTATAAAAGATCATAATGTGTTTTAAGGTATGTTAACGAATGATTTGGTTTCAAGTTTTGAGTCGAACCATATTTTTTAACACGCAGGAAATGCCGCCGCTCGCCGCTTCAATTTTATGAATGAGCATTCTTGTTTCAGTTTTTTTTGGTTGAAAATCCAAGTTTGGGATGGAGAATGGTGATTATTTTGCCCATTGAAGCGGCGTAAACTGGGTATCAGATATCAACTTAGTTTTAGACTCAGTCTTGCTTGGTATATTGTTGATTTTAATTTAATAGAAACAAAACATCTAATTTAGGCAAAAAAATCTAGTTTGGTTTAATCAAAAATAGCCCTAAGAGTCTTTAATAAGAGATTCATTTTTCCCTTAAAATTTTCTCAAGAGCTTAAATAAATCAAGCTTTAAGAACCAATTAGCAATTTAATCCATTTTCACAACTCTCTCCAAATTGCTCTGTTCATCCTCATAACATACGAGCTACCTTAATCCATCCTATCAGACTTATACCATCCCAGTCTGACCTAGCAATGAAAACTTAATGGCTAGACGATACTAACGATTAAGTAGTAAAGCCATTAATGCCTGGAGTGAGGTAAGAGCGACATGTTTGAGAATGATTAGTTGCAATATTTATAGTGGAGGGATGAACTGTTTACATATGAAAAAAGGTCATTTGAATGGATGAAACAGGGAGAGAAAGAAATAGGCTGTTAGCAAGAGTTTTTCTACAAAATGGTACACGAAAAACGTGAATGGCATTTCGCAGTTCAACCTAGGAGGTTATCGACTGCTTAACCGACTTAACCCAGGGCAAAAAACTTACAAACTAAGCGACCACCTGTTAGGGGCACCCCCTGTGGGATACTAGGTGTGTGTTGCAAGCGCCATGTAGGTATTCATAATTGGTAAACTGATAATTCGATTACATGGATCCTGTCGGGCACAGCAACATAAGTGAGTTAGGAGAGAGGAAGCATTAGTTAATTATATTATGTCTTAATTACTTTGTAAGCTTTGTAATTACTCATATAATACTTTTTTAGGTATTTCCTCTCAAGTCATCCACCTAAAAAAAGTAAAAGAAGCGGCATCCCCGTTTAAAAGGGGTTCGGGTCTGACCTATCTGACCCAAATATATTGAGAAAACTGCCCCATACTTCGTCCCAGGAAAATTCTATTTAACTCGCGTAAAACTAGCTCCTCGTAATAAAACGTACAGATAACTGGGGTACGAGAAAGATCTTTTATTAGCTCCGGCCATCTTTCTAGAGTACTCTAATTTTGGGACCACGTGACTTACTGAAAAATTGGACTGATAAAACATTTTTTATGTTGGGTATGTCTGTGAAGGTTACTTTGTTTTTTTTTATAAGGCCTTCTGTTTTTTTCTTCTTAATTGAGATTAATGTGTAATACATTTTTGTTGTGTGATTAAATAAAATGGGAAGGCATAGTCTTTGTCTTCTTTTAATTTTTTTTGTCTATTTTCTTTTCTATTTTTGTGTTTGTCTTTGTCGGTGCTTCACTAAGATTAGTCACTACCTGGCAAAGAAAATACTTATAGCAAATTATTCAATTATGTTCTTTTTTAGCAGGCATAAAATTTACTTTATAAACTACGAACCAGTAGATACCAAACAGACCAAAACTTAAATCTCTGAGTAAGTAGAAACTAACACCCGATCTTACCTTTCCTAATCAAAACATTTATTTCAAGTAGGCCAGTTACAGGCACTTTTGAATAGTCGAACAAACCACTATCACTGCATATTATAAAATAAAACAAAGTCGCGATAAACTCAAAAACTACGTCATCGTCACCAATTTTCGTGCGGTTTTTATCAATGAATAAGAGTGGTTCTCTAGGAAAGTTTTAGTAATTTGACCGACATTTACGCGGGCGAAGCCGCGGCCATCAGTTGGTACAAAATAAAATAAGCTACTGTCCCAGTCACAAGTCATTTAATCTCTGTGAGTGTACTGTAGATTGCCCATTCCCTAGCATCCTGCCCAAAACTCTATGGCCATTTCTTTAAATCAGAATATTGTTACAACACTTTGGTTACATCACTCTCACAATATTATAGTATACACAAAGTAATTTTCTCTGGAATTGTATATTTTGCACACGTAGTATCTGCAAGCATATTTATAACTAAATTTTGCCTTGTTTACCACACACATTGAAAAAACCAGGAAATTGTAACAAGAAATCGTACGAAGAATTTTCTTGTATCGAATCTGCGTGGGAAAACGTGAGAATTTCCCGAATATAATTTCATGAATATTAAACACATGTTGGGCTTAATATTATTTCCTTTCAAGTTTTTCTTTAGGAAAATATTTTATTGTCGTATGAAAACTTTTACACTTAATTGCACAATAAATATTTTAGACTTGTAAAGAAAGAATTTCATACATTTTTATGAAGTCCAGTTTCTTAAGTGTCTGCTTTAATGTTAAATTAGCACGATATTTTAGAAAATTTTCCATTGGTCTAGTCATCTAGTAAATGTCTAGTAGTCGCAAGTGTGACTGCTGTGCGTACGATTCCCAGGTAGGGCAAATTAGTATTGGGTTTTTTATACCACGAATTTCTCAATAACAACCACGGAGTCCTTGATTTGTGCCTGGTTGATGGCAATAGGCTCACCACATATTACATGGGACTTAAACATAATTGGCGAATTATGGGTTTCCTAATGGGTACACTTCTGCCTAAACCTTCGGAGATAGAGGCGTGATGTTATGTATGTTTATTCTCTAGAATGTTATTTTACTTTCTCCTTTGAGTTTGAGCTGAAACGCAACCAGATAATTAAAGAAAAATAATTTTGTTTTCTTCAAGGTATTTTTCATTATTTTTAGTTAGATGGTTGCAGCAGCTATTATTTTAGATGAAATGCAATTTATTTCATCTCTGGAAATCCTTTTACAGTAAAGCTTGGTTTTTTGAAATAGTTTTATAAAAGCGTGTTTTGCACGATATGTTCAGAAACTTGGCAATGTTACAAATTGCTACCAAACGTTTCATCGTTTAAAACAATTAATCAAAGACTAAATGAATTGCATATTCAATATTTTAGTGCTACAGAGAGTGGTATTTAAAATTCAAATGTCGTAATTTAATCTACATTGTGATCAAACCGGTGGAATTTTGAATTTTGAAGTTGCTATTTTTCAGGATACTAAGCCAAGCTCGGCAATTATGAGGTCAATCATTTAGTCTACAAAGCTTTTTGGCGGCCCCGACTTATGAACAGTAGGTCGTGGGTTCGAACCCAGGTATGCACATTACTTTGTGTAATTTATTTCATCACCGCTGCTCTGAAAGCGGTGAAGGAAAACATCGCGAGGAAACCGGCATGTCTTAGAACCAAAAAATTCGAAGACATGTGACATCTACCAATCCGCACTGGGCCCGCGTGGTAGATTATAGCCCATCCCTCTCCTAGAGAGGAGGCCTGAGTCCCTGCAGTGGGAATATTAATAGGCTGTTGATGATGATAATGATAGCTTTTTGATGTCACTTTATCCCATGACTTGAGGCAGCGACTACTAAGCATGAGATATAGGGTTCAATTCAGTCTGGTTCGGACAAAGTATTATTGAGTTTTCGCATCAGGAATTTCCCAATAACCATCAAGAAGTCTGTGTTTGTGTCCAGGTCCAGTTGATGGCAATAGGCGCGTCTCTATGTAATGGGGGTTAATATATAAATGGAATCGAAATAAAGGAGCACCATTAAGGTACAAGTTGGTAGCCGACTGCACGCAGCAGCAGCAGACGACATGTCGTCGCTTCATGTCGTCACGACACGGCGTCGCGTCACGTCGTTTCATTAGGGCATAGGTATCTCTTGTTGTTTCTGTTATCTATGGGCACTACTGATCTGCGGTCGGACGACACCAAAACCTGCCGCTTGACGATGCGTCGCTAGCTTCATGTCGCTAACTACGGAGGGAATTTCATAGAAATACGTATAAACCAGTCGTGTCGCTGCGACACGTCGTCTGCTGCTGCTGCGTGCAGTCGGCTACCAACTTGTACCTTTAGGTTCTTCTCTGCCTAACCTTTGGGGGATTACAGGTGTAATAATTATGTACGACCTACTTACAGAACTCATACTGTAAGTTAAAAATAAATTTCGCATGTATCAATTTTCAGTCTTCAAGTCTTATATTATTAAATGCCAAGTTAAGTACGACAAGTTATTTGTATCTGTTACAGTCAAAACTCTTAATCAGTTAAAACTACTTTTGACTGGTTTCAGTCTAAACCATTAATGCGTTAAAACGCGTTTACTCTAATGAAATAAATGTTAGCTATCGTACAAGGTTATCCAAAGGGTCAAAAAAAAACCTAACAAGTTTCCTAAGGACATTTGGGTTATTATAATTTAGTAGAGAAATAAAACAGAAACCACCTAATAATTTGTTATAATAGTTTTGACCGGTGAAAAGTAGTTTTGACTGGATTAACAGTTTTGACTGTGACATATCCACCGAAAAAAGCCAGACATTTTTTTGCAAAAGGAAACGCAAATACCAGACCACTCTAAATCACGCACGTCCAGACCAGACGGAGAAAGTAAACGCTATAGCCCGAGGAGACCCGACTTCGTCCGACGATAGCCGACGTCACACGAAGATACCCGATGCAACTTGCAATTATATCTGAACAGATACCCTCATTATATTTCACATCGATTTTATGACTTGCCTTGTATGATTGGTTAGTTTGTATGGTTGGATTTTTGAAGTGGGCGGATATTATAACGAAGAATCGATGCGATCGGATAATTTTTTTTTTTTTTTTGTTTTAATATTTTTTAAGTTTAGGTTTGGGAAAAAGGCAAGGCAGATGATGATGAGTAGAGTACGGATAATATACATATTTAAACGAAAGAAATAGTATTTATTTGTCGCAAAGATAAAAAGTGCATAAAACTGAAAATATTATTCTACTGCTGGGACACAAGACTCCTCTCAGTTAGAGGGAATGGGCTATAATCTAACCACAAGGGTCCAGTGCGGGTTGCAAAATATTATTTGCATTTGCAGATAATGTATTTCATTGGGATATTTTTTTCTTTAATTATTACTGTATCTAACTGAAGAAATGCAAAATATGCCAAAAGTGGTACCCACAAAAAGCATCTTAATTCAAAAATCTGAATATTCTAAGTTAAAACTTTTCAATTCACACATAGGTGAATATCAATACACCATAATCTCGAAAAGGGCTTCCTTTATATCCACGCACTGACCTACACTACCTTTCATAAACCATCCAATCCCATTAAAACGGAACCAAAGCCGGCTCTCCATTGGCACTTAATATTAATTGAATTACATTCAATTATTGTAATATCCCTTACAATACACGACCTACAAAGCCGTTGAGGTAGTAGATAATACACATATAATAAGTATTTTCATGCAGTATTTCAACTAAGAACAAAATATCTATGTTGAGGTCGGCTTCCAGTCTAACTGGATGCAGCTGAATACCAGTATTTACCCGACTACGGCGAAGCCAAAAGGAAGGGTAATGATTTTGGCAGCTATGTATGTATGTATGTATATAATGTATGTATGTATGTATGTTCCACCGTAGCGCCTAAACCACTGAACGGATTTTAATAAATTAGGTGTCAATAGATTTGTAAGAATAGCCCGGGTGTCATAGGCTATATAAATTTTATAAATTCTTTTTATGACGGAATTTAAATGTCAAAAACTTACCTTAAAAAATATTAAATTGAGATAATCATAGTAAGTTTGGTATCAAATGAAAGGTCCTGGCGAGCACATTACAAATATGTATTATTATAGTTTAAGCACACACAAAAATAAAATTCAAATAAAAAAATTAAGTTCAAAAATCTAAAACCCGACTACTAATAAAATCGCGGTCTTAAAAGTAGAAAACAAGAAAATAATTCTTGTCTGATATTCTTTGTGTGCTAATGGCAATTAGCAGCTGACTTCTGTATCAATGAGAACGCCATGAAGGAGCATCAGGTATCAGTGGCATGCGACTACGAAGAATATCAGTTAAGAATTATTTTCTTGTTTTCTACTTTTAAGACCGCGATTTTGTTAGTAGTCGGGTTTTAGATTTTTGAACTTAATTTTTTTATTTACATGGAGCGAACGTCTATCTGATCTCCTGAACCTGGTACTGTTACTGGGTAAATCGATATACAAAGAGGTTGTATTATTGGTTGACTTTGCATGTCGATAGACTCAAATTATATTCAACTAATACGTAGCTCCCTGCATAGCTCTTTCGTTAGCTTTGACTTAGGTCCTGGAATGGTGTAGGTAATTTTGCAGGATGTGCAGAAAAGTAGGTGGGGCATATCCTGTAGAGAGTCTCCACACTGGCATCGTATTTAGGACGATTATTTAGACAAGTTAGTATATTCGTGGATCTAGATCGAAGGATTTAAAGGTCATGGGAGGAGACTTTTCCCAGCAGTAGAATTACACAAGTTAACAATAGTAGTAGCAGTTTATTGGTCAAAAGTGTACTTTTACAAAAAAGGGCCAAGTTGGTTTACTGTCTTTCTTTACCTTGTACTGTTGATGTAGGGAACCCTTTCAACACGATGTGGGTTCACGGTGAGTATTGAAATTCGGGGAGCGACATAACCATTAATTTGTATTAATGAATGAATCAATGATTCCGACCGTTAAGATTGGGCTGACGGGCGTATTCTGAGGTATATATTGTTGAATCATATTTAATTAAAGACGATTTCTGATTTGAGTAACAAAGAAATGAGCTGATTTACAAAAATATCTTCAAAGCAATACCTGTAGAATTTCCTCAACTATGCTTCTAGTGAGTGCGTTCTAGTGGGTAGGCGTCCAGTTCCAGTATTTTACATGAAGCGAATGCCTGTCTGACCTCCACAGTCCAGTTAGTAATACGATAACGCTTAGTAAGACTAGTTGTCTGACTTTCGGACAACTGACTACCTGTAACGACTGAAAAAGATCTACAAATGACAGCCGGGGCCAACGGCTTAATGTCCTATCCGAGGCACGGGGAATACTTTTTTAAAATAGGTATAATTATGATATGGGTGTACTCTTGACCTCAATCTAGCCCCAAGGGCAAGAAGCCTATTTACTCGCGATTTAAATAGATACTTGAGACTTGGTATGTACCTAATGGGTGGTAAACCATCCCCAGTCCAACCTAGGCAAGCGTGAATTAATTTTAAAATGATGATCCGAGTGTCTGTTATAAATTAATTACACGTGCTCCTTGTCCTTATCCATATTGAGCATTAAAATATATAAATGTAACCAGAATATACTTTTAAGCCCGTCATAACGCTTGTCCCGTACTTATGCATACAATGACATAATCGTTCTGAACATCAGCCGGCTCGTTCGAATTTAACGCATAATTTGTTTTTAACGTTATATTGATTGCTAAGTTGTAAGTGTTGCTTTATGTTCAACATTATAATTTGTAAGATCTTTCTTTTATTGCTTCGATCAATTATGTACTAGATTCCCGATAAGCGCTTCAAAAACGGCCCGAAATATAAGACCACAAACGTATTTGTGGTCTTATTTCAAATTAGTATGGTCCAATCATAGCCAACATTAAGACGTCAAAATACCGCAGTATGCGTTCAAAAACTGCGTAAATAACCACCGTAACACCAAGGTTTTGGAAGGAATATCTTTTTTTCGGTAATTTAATATCATTATGTGCTTTTTCATAATATTTAAACATAATTAAACTGTAAATATAATTAAATCAGCGAATATTATAATTGTTTGGCCAATGTTTGCTACAACGCACCAACTATTGTATCATGCTCTTGAACAGGGAACGCTAGTTCCGCAATAGAATAAGCACGACATTGTACACAAAATGCTTTTAACCGTATTGCTTAGAGTTTAAGTTTCATTTTAGAATGAATATTTTTGTACTGATGACTTTTTACTTTGGAGCGACATTTAAAATGTTTTGCTTCTAATCTTTCTCCGATGAAAGGGCTTAAATAAATATACTTTACAATGATAAATAAACCTTATGTTTAAGTGTTAAGGTTTATAATCATCTGAAGTTGTTAATAATATTGAACTTTTTTCTAAGATGCTAAGTAGATGTTTACGTGTGTGCAAACGTGGCCACTTGAGCGACTTAGTTTTGTTCCTGATGCTTAATCTAGTACTATTATTGATCGAAGTTTTATTGCTGTTGGTTTTTGGTTTTATTTGTCAATGGATTTTATTTTAGACCATATGGCAAACGTTGAGTGGAGATTTAAAGGGTGATAGTATGTTTCATAAAATATTCGTACAACAAGATGATTTGTAGCATTTTCATATCTTTTTTATAACCACGCATCACGCATGTTATCCCCAAAGGGTTTCAGAATCCGTGATATTTCTCTTATCCAATTGGCGTTTAGAAGAAATTTCAATTTTAACCCTTAAATTGACAAATGAATTTATTTCTAAAATTTAATGTTTTTTTGTTATTTCCTGGTTTATTATGATACCGGAAGACTGAAAAAAATTGTGAAAAAAATATGAATATTACAGTTTTCGCGAAAATCGATGTACTCCTGGGAGTACATTGCCAACTATAGTGTGAAATATGTTTTCTTGTATTTGTACTACATGGACTCTACATGGAGTAAAAAGTGAAAATCGAAAGCTACTTGCGTTTAGATCTAGAGATTGGCACAGGTGAAGCTTCCAATGTGCTTTGGAACTAGTGACAGTAGAAGTTCTACAGATGGAGTAGATAATGGTTGAATTGAATTCCATGTTGGTATGGCATTATAATATTGATGGATGAATACGGAAAAACCTCTTGAAGCATTGGTGTTAGGAGTACGTAACAACGTTGTATGTGTACCTATTTGACTTTGAACGACTGAACATTCTAGTGGGTGAGAGTTGAGCTTAGTGGAAGAAGTGTGATTCGTCATCAAAACAAGAACTGTCATCGGATCATGCATTTTCTTTCGGGATCAAAGCTTGAATTTATGTGATCGTGTCAGGTTCAAGCGCTGCAGGAAAAGAGAAAATAACATGCTATACGACATAAAATAGATATAATTTTATATCAAAACAAACAAAAAAGGCCTTTTGTATTTCTTTGTATACTAGGCAATGTACTTCGTGTATACCGAAGTCTATTTTGCGCGTACTTGGCAACGGTATTCAGGGAGTACACACAAAGTTTCAAACTCATAAAATTGCAATTACGTAATTTACACATGAAATTATGGACAATTGATGTTGTTTATAATGTCCCTGTGCTAAGCCTAATAACCACAAGTCCTAACCAAAAAAGCGCAGAAAAAATTAAAAAGGTTTCATGTGACACAGAGACGTCAGATCGCTTCGAAGATATTTTGAATTTGACGGATTATTATTGATTTTATCACATCCTATTATTTTATCTACTAAAATAAACAATTATTGCAAGCTAAAAATGATAATAACAGCTATTTTTTTTAGATCACTACCACAATCGATTTTTTTAAAGTGTATGTCTTTGGTGGAGTACACTGCCAATTTAAGGCAGACTTTAATCTGCTATTTTCAAAGGGAACTGGTTTTCTTGTGTTTAAAATTTACCCACAAAGCCATAATGTCTGAGTTTAAACTATTTTCTAAAACATAGAATGCAAATGATTCTCAATTTTAAAGAATGACCACCCATCTTAACTGCTAATGCAGCTTTACTTCTTAGACATGGCGGTAAGTTGAGAATTAACATTTTAATAATACATCTTAGTTGGGCATCTCTCTGCCTACCCTTAATGGGCATGGCGTTGTTTTCCAGTGCAATGCTTGCCCAGTTGCCCACTTTCCCTGTAATTATAAATCTTGTATTAAAATATAATATCCCGACAGTATGCAAATTCAAATATGGATGGTGGAACAAAAAGAATGGCTATAGTGACGTGCTGTGGCTGGTGACTTTGGATGTTTTTTTTTAGTTTCAGAAAACTTTCATAATCATCATCTTCATCATTTCAGCTGAAAGACGTCCACTGCTGGACATAGGCCTCCCCTAGGTGCCGCCACATTAACAACAGAAAAACAACAAAAAACTTTTCAATATTAGGTATAATGTTTATTTATTAAAACTTCATGTACAAGAAAGACCTGTAAAAAGGCGGACTTTAACAAAAATGTCTTTGAAATTTTCTATAGTCAAGCACAGCGCGATGCACAGACAATACACAGTAGGTCCAATAACAGAAAACAAATAAAAACAGAACAAAAATAAGTAAAACAACAAACTTGCGTTTTTGTTTTTGAAATACAAATAAAATGGTAATACAATGTATGAACACGTAAAATTTCTATTAGTCCTGAATGAGTTTCTTTTTTCATTGCAAAAATAACTTTACATGCTATGATAAAGACTTTTTATCTTTAAATTATTAACATCTTCGACATGACAAAGACATACACCCAACCACACGACAAACAAACTCTAAGCTTCCAAGAAAATCCCATCCTACCAAAACTTTGAGGCCAAAACCTCACCCAAATCCGAAATTGAGGCCACGGTGGCCTCAGTAAACCCGTTTCCCATCACTAAACGGCTCAATACCGGCTCAGCGTGTGTGGCCGTTACTTGCACGAATTAAGTTATTAAGCAATGCAAATTAAGTTATGGTAATGAAAGTGCGGTCGATAAAATGTTATATACCTTATCTTGTATCGATACGGATGATTTTTAATTGGAAAATAGGGATATTATCAATTAAAAAGTCACCGTGGCAGTACAGGAAGTAATTTGCGAACAAATGGAATGATAAGAGGGAATCTCAGTTCTTTGATGAGAAAAAAAAAACTTTTTCCTTATCCAAATATTATTCGGAACAAATATTTGTATGGCCTACAGATAGTTGTTTCGGGTCTGGGTATTTGTGTATGTGACTTTATATGTTTGTGAACGCACCCACGAAACAGGAGAAATTCCTAGTGTGGGGCAACGTTTTTAAAAAAAAATCATTCGGCGTGGCAACTCTTCGTTCCATACTTCTTTATTACCTACTCGTCATCTCATTAGACACCTCCTTTGTTACTATATCATCCTTTACAAAGTCCATCCATCGTTCTTTGGTCTTCTTCTACTCTTATAGGTACCCTTCCAAATTCATACTCAAAACTTTCAAAGTTGTTTTTGTTTATGATATACAAAAGGATGATTAAGGTGGTGCGGTTTGTTCGAAAGAGATACCGCAGCCTCGTCACAAAGGGCTAAGAAGAAACATGGGTAGTTTTTAGTCAGTAGAAGTCTGATACTACCGCTCTGCCCAGGGCGGGAGGAATTATGTAATGATTTGCAAACCCAAAAAAAAAATTGGTAGCCTGCGCAAATTTCAGGTTGCATGTTGATTAAAATATGATTTGCGGTTTAATCATACGAGTGTAACCCGACGCTGTCCTGCATTGTCGAATTGTATGTGGTTTGCTGATGATACCGCAATTTGGGAATCAACCAAAGCAATCAAGGATAATGTTTCTAATGAGAACACGTCAAAGCGGTAATGTGCTACAGAGAACTGTCATGCTATCTATCTATATCTATATAAATAAAAAGAGAAGTCCTGACTGACTGACTGACTGACTCATCAACGCCCAGCCCAAATCCTTGGACCTAGAAAGCTGAAATTTTGCACAGACGTTCCCTTTATAATGTAGACAAGGAATAAGGAAGGACTTTTCGAAATTCAACCCCTAAGGGAGTTAAATAGCGGATGAAAGTTTGTGTGAAAAACCGTCATTTTTGATATTTTCCGACATCCACGCGGGCGAAGCCGCTGGCAAAAGCTAGTATATAAATAAAAAGAGAAGTCCTGACTGACTGTCTGACTGATTCATCAACGCCCAGCCCAAACCCTTGTACCTAGAAAGCTGAAATTTTGCACAGAGGTTCCCTTTATAATGTAGACAAGGAATAAGTAAGGATTTTTCAAAATTCAACCCCTAAGGCAGCTAAAAAGGGGATGAAAGTTTGTATGGAAAATCGTCCTTTTCACGAGGGCGAAGCCGCTGGTAAAAGCTCGTACTAAATAACGGCTGGTTCGACTAGTTGCCACAGGACCAAAATTCTGCCAATCAGTTCACGAAGGACTGTGCAGTACTAACTGCAATGTGGAGGTCAGATAGGCAGTGAAAAATACTGGTACTTATCTGCATCTGGAAAGACTGGAACTCGACCCCAATATAGCTGGCAAAATCCTACAGATGATGACTTAATGAGATGAAAAATATTTCTTGCTTTTCTTTTACGAAATTTTATATTTTGCCGAATATCTCGAGACCTTAAAAGCCCCAAGTCAAACTGACACTCTAAAGTCAATGAAGAACTCCATAACAACATTACGAGTACATCAAAAACGTGTGTGGCCCTTAAAAACACGAATTAAGTTATTAAGAAAATGCAAATGAACGACGTAACGAGCTCGATCGAAACACCATTACGTACAAAATTGAATTTAATGTTAATGTGCATTAAGGTTCTGTTCGGTTAAGCAACCTATTTACATATATATAACATATTATGGCTGGAGTTTAATGTATTTTACTCTTACCTGTATTAAATTGCTTGAGGAATACGTTATCTTCCTAATAGGTACTGGCTGTACATAAAGTGCGGGTTATTTTTTCTTAATTTAGTTTTTATAGCAAATGTTTTATTAAAGTTGCTTCTAAACGATCAATATTGTATTGCAATATATGGCTGCAATACAATAGCCGGTAACATTGCCAGCTATACTATGCAATATTGCAGTAATCTTCTTCTTTACGTGTCGATGAGCTCAAAACGTATTCGACCAGTATGTGGCCACTCGCACAGCTCTATCATTTGCTTCTAGAAAGTCCTGAAAGGTGCAAATGGTTGTGCAGAATAGGAGGTGGCGCATATCCTGCAATGGGGCTCCACTGGCAATTTGTTAGGGATGGATCGAGGATACCCGATTTAGCCAGTTTATATCTACAGCGGCCAACCTGGCTCGCAGTCGGTAAAGAGATTTTCAGATGGGCCACTATGTAATGGCCCGGCCATATAGTCACACATGTTTGATATGGCCAAGCATTTTCACGTTTTCGAGATGACCGAGCAATGGGTGCGCCAAAGTTCACCTAAATTTTCAACTCCGATACTTAATTGGACATCCGAAAATGTTCTTCCTAACATTTTTCCGTGCCGCGGCAGCGGCCGGCGAGCGCTATCTCGAAATTGGTCGCGAAATTTTTTTAAGTATTTTTTTCGTAGTACCCCCAAGACGACACTCTGACCTGAATTTCATTCATTAATTTCATTTTAAGACAACAATCAGTGAAACGACCTTTAATCATTCTAAACAGTTGTATGAGTGAAAATATTATGGTAATTATGTTTATTAATAAAAGCGTTATGATAAAAAATCAGTAGGAGTACATATTTATACTCTATTATATATTTATTTATACTAGGAGTATAAAGTAGTAGTATATTTACAATAATGATATTATGAATTACAATTTTCGGAAACATGGGTGATATGAACATCGCCGGTAGCACTACAAATAGTATGAATGAAAACTTTAGGATGAAAAATTTTAGGAAGAGTGATCATTCGGATTACAAATCGTTAGGAAGAACAATTTCGGGTAAAGAACTTTAGGTGAGCCAATATGGACCCCCGAGCAATACTTTCCAATAGTACAGCCACACATTGCCGCGAAAGAATAGTCCTAAAGCACCCCTCTAATATATCATAACATCACACCTGTTTACATCCAACTAATCAAAAATGTTACTTTGTTTCAGGTAATTCATTTCCATGTTCATCGAATGGAGTATAAAAAACACAAGATAAAACGGTAAAATGTAACATAATCCGCTGTAAACTCTGAAGGGTTAGATAGAGGTTTCCCTAGTAGTACACCCATATTTCGCTTGTTGAGTTTTAGAGGGACCGCCAGGGCACAAATACAGACTCCGTGGCCGCTAATGAGAAATTCGTGATGGTTTGACGTGTTAAACCCGAACTTGGCCCGACCTGGGAATCTAACCTAGGACATCGGGTTCAGCATTCGCACTCTTGCGACCACTTAAGTAATGACGCATCTATGATGTAAATGGTTTTTAAATAATTATGTACACGTCAAAACGAGTTGTAAATATTTTATTAAGACAGTTTACTAAATAATTTCGTAAGAATCTAAAAATAGGTTTCTTTTAGATTCTTTCTTCTAATTATGAATGTTTTAGATGATCATTAACTTTGAAGACCTACAGAGTCTCAAACGAATTGTAATTTACTTAAAGTTCTTAAGAGTACTAGACGTCTACCTAAATAAACAAAAGCTACTCTTTGAGAAACGTATTTCATGAAAGGTTTACTCGTATAAATTTTACTAAAACCTAAAGACATTTGTGTAGTTATTATTTTCAGAATACTAGGCCCTGACTTATGACAATCGCTTAAAGCGTTTTATATTTCTATAATACTTTACATCAGTATTGACTGTAACATACCTAACCTTTTTTTATTTGGAGGTTTGGAAATCTTCAAACGACTCCTCTTGCTCTGGGCGGAGCGGAAGGGGTGTTAGACTTCTACTGACTAAAAACCACCCATGTTCCTTCTAAGTTCTTTGTGTCATGGAGTCATTTAATGATTCACCACGCTCCAAAAATAAGTCATACACACATAGAGTGAATTTTTCCCCCACAGTCGCGAACATTTTAATAAAACCCTTTACACTGCCGTGTTGTTGTTGATTTTTACAAAAAACTGCCAAACAGTGGTCTGTCGTGCAAATGTTAGGGCCTATTCCTGTCAAAATTGATTGTTCGTGTTTCGACAGACAACATTTTTCCGACACTCGTTTGCAAAACATTCATGAAAACATTTTTTACAGAGGTGACTAAATGTTTTGTACAAAAATAGGTCGCTATGTTAGACGTTGACATTTATGCTCAGTAAAATATTTATGGTTAGATATAAGATGGGTCTAAATGTGTAATATTTGTAAATCAAATAATTAATCAAATAATTAAAATGTATAAATGTAAACACTTTCAAAAAATTCTGTAATGACTATTCTTTTTCAATGCATGAAATAAAAGGCTTTTTTATTTTATTTTTATTATTTTACTAGCTGAACCCGCGCATGCGTTGCAATGCTTTTTTTCCTACTTACCTACCACCCTACCTACTACCCTACTTACCACCCTACCTACTACCCTACCTACCACCCTACCTACTACCCTACCTACCACCCTACCTACTACTCTACCTACCTACTACCCTACCTACCTACTACCCTACCTACCTTCTACCCTACCTACCTACTACCTTACCTACCTACTACCCTACCTACCTACTACCCTACCTACCTACTACCCTACCTACCTACTACCCTACCTACCTACTACCCTACCTACCTACTACCCTACCTACCTACTACCCTACCTACCTACTACCCTACCTACCTACTACCCTACCTACCTACTACCCTACCTACCTACTACCCTACCTACCTACTACCCTACCTACCTACTACCCTACCTACCTACTACCCTACCTACCTACTACCCTACCTACCTACTACCCTACCTACCTACTACCCTACCTACCTACTACCCTACCTACCTACTACCCTACCTACCTACTACCCTACCTACCTACTACCCTACCTACCTACTACCCTACCTACCTACTACCCTACCTACCTACTACCCTACCTACCTACTACCCTACCTACTACCCTACCTACCTACTACCCTACCTACTACCCTACCTACCTACTACCCTACCTACTACCCCACCTACTACCCTACTTACTACCCTACGTACCAACCACTTTCTCATCGTTAAAACCTTCTCTGGACTTCCACAAATAATTCAAGACCAAAATTAGCCAAATCGATCCAGGCGTTGTTGAGTTATGCGCTTACCAACACATTTAGCGATTCATTTTTATATTATAGAAGATTATAAGATGGGTTTCGTAAGTAAGCAAGCTTTTATAGGTAGTATGCCTGGTTTAGAAACCCAAACAAAAAATATGGACAGCATAAAGGTTGGGGATGGCTACATTAAAAGTGAGCTTAAGACTTTTTGTCAATTAAGTGAGCTTAAGACTTTTTGCCAAGCTTCTAAACTTCTGGCTGTAAATACTCACCTTGTTTAATAATATTAATATCATAAACGGGATATTTACCATGTTTGATTATTGTTTCGAGTTCCCGATATTTCGGCGCTGTTACAAGCACCATGATCACGGATAAACTGAAGTCATTGCGGGTGGATGTTTATGAGCAGACAAAACAAAAAATAATGATGATATTAATAGTAGTGTCAGTGACCATGTCAGTTTAAAAACTCACCTTGTTTAGTTTAAAAATCAATAAAATTTTAAATAATATTAATTTTTGAACTATCGCTGTACAGCTATTTTCCTCTCAGAGTACGTAAAATAAAAATTTATTTAAGATTTAACTAGAAAACTTGTGTTCCATTTTAAAACACGTAGTCATAATTATTATACTATAATTAAATTTAAAATAGATCGTAGAATAATTTTGCTTAATGAAAACGTCGCAATTAAATAAATTAGATAAACTTTAAACATTTTATAAATCCATGAATGTAACCTACAACCAACTAATGAAATCTCATTACTTGATCACACAGAAATGCAGAAACGAACACGCAGCTATTTTTTACCGATTAATCGATACCGATAAACATCGATATTTACATTCTGTATCTCGGTTAATTCCCCAACTAATAGTGCTGATTCCGATCGATTCTATCTCAACGTTTTCAAGTCGGTAATCGATTGAAATCGATTAGAGTGGATAATTGGTGAGTAGCTTGGTTATTTTGCACGCCAGTGTACGTCTCGTTTGCGGAATAAGGCCTATTAGTTTTAACATAAGTGTATGGTTTATTGAACTGTTGAGCTAGATTTTGAAAGGGCATGTAATAAACTATCGAGTTTCAAAATATACTCGGTGTGTTATTGCTTTATTGAGAATTGGAGCCTATAAAATACGATTGTGAAGTATCAATATAACCCCGCATTTGACCCATAAACGTTTTGTAGTACTTGATTTCAATATTGGTAAGGACAGATTAGGATAGTGAGGATAATCGAAGTAGAAAACTTTATTATTAACAATGAAAACGGATTATTTACCATGTTTCGATCTACCCTCTTATAGATAATGTTGGTGACCATGTCATTTCAAAAACTTATTTTTTTGAAAACATGTTTTACACTATGATATAAACGTATGACGAAAAATAACAAATAAAATGCCATAGGTACAGAAGGAAGCAAAAATAATAAAAATGGAACGTGACATCAAAACAAAAGAACCATCACCGACACAAAATATCTACAGACGGTTACAGATGACTCAATAGCAACAACAAACGAAAAGATGAAAGATACTGTTCTTGAACTTGACAATGTCCGCGTTCCTGACCTTTATTGCGTCACAGACACTGACACTGTACACATAATAATCGGCGATGAAGATCTGAACGATATCATTTTCACTACCAAAGTGAGAGAGATCAATAAACTGATTGTGATGATGAAAATTCATGGCGATGGCTTGTTTTGAAGGGTATGATGTTACGTAAAGACTGAGGTGCTAGTCTATCGATAGGTATCAGTATTAAATTATGTTATGAGAATTCTGAAGAGGTCAAAATCCCTGTTGATAATGGTGGCTGTTTAAGCAAAATAGGTCGCGGTGTGAAACACGTAATGGTTCTGTATCATCATGAGCGCGTTAGGGAAACAAAAGTCAAAGAGCAATTGAAAATGTCGGCTCTTACCCTGAAAATAATTTTACTGGTAACCGTTTTGTTAAAACATATTTGTAAATAGATTCAAATGAAACATCTCTGAGAAAATAAATACAAAGCCGTTAATATTCGTACCCAAAATAATCTCAATCCCACAAATTAAAATCAGACCTTCCAAAGATTGGAATTCCAATTCCCATCATCCAAAACGCGTTACAAAATTTCACACAAAACGAGATAACCATCTTTCATTTCCGTAACAAGACTATCTTAATCTTCCATTTCTATCCCATCGAGTATTTCTTTAGTAAACAAATTCCCATGATTTATATCATTGCATAACTGGGGTATTAAATCATCTTACAGTAACGACTTTGAAAAATATAACGAATAGACCTTTGGCTATTGTTGGTTGCTATGCACCTAAAGGCATATAACTTATTGAGCCTGGTCTGAGTAAGGATGAAGATATTCAATTGAATGAGACGGATGTGATGTCATAATATTTATTGTTGAGGTGGGTATAATTTTGATTGATGTCTATTTTTGTTGTTTTCTTTAAATTATGAGTACTGCTCATCAGTTGACTCAAACTCTTGATTTTAAAATTTATAAATTTCAATTACTAAAAGTTAACCATCAATTTGATTTGCTTTTTCTCCCTATCAAGGTGGAACAGCGTTGTAATTTTTATTGGAAAATCTAAGTTTTGTTTTCCATTCAGATGAAAAAATTTAACACGGTCTAAGAATAAAACAGTACGTGGAGATAGACTCACCTTTTATAATAATAATACATTTATTTATTCAGATAACACAATGATCCCTATTGGTTATCACATCGAAAATTAATTCTGCAATTGGTGAACCGCGTAACATGGTAAAAAGTTTACTGGATCTCGTGAATTTGTCGCAATATTTAACTGCCTCAGATTCTTACCTGGAAAATATATACTTGTTAAGTGGCACCTCTCTTCATCGCTATCTCCTGTAACTTTCACCGCTCCCAGAGCAAACTCACGGGTATTGATGTCACTGCTAGTGTTACCTTCAGCACTTCCTATTTCACAATCATTTATAATACCGATAGTCGATACACTTCGCGGAATTTCTTGATTGATTTGTATAAATCTGCTTTTATATTTCTTGAGATGTATTTGTATTCACAATTTTGTTTGTGTTTGTTTTGTTGTTAGAATAGTTATGATCTTTGTCATAAGGTTATAGGGGGTTTTTAGGTTAAATAATAGATTTTCTTCAGAATGATAAGGAACTCGTAACTATTATCAAAATACTTATAGGACTTATACTCGTATTGATGTAACAACGAGCACCAAGGATGCAGTAAGGATCAGTAGTTGGTGGTTTTCTGAAGTTCTAATTGATTTTCAAGCAAAAAAGGCGTGAGTTTATATTTGACTGTAATTTGTTGGAAAAATAGTGTTAAGTGTGAAGAAGGCCTAAGCAACAATAAAATTGATTTAACCACAAAAGAATAATTTAAACAGAATTGAAAATGGTTTTCGAATATTTTTCGTTACTACAACAAAGTAGAGCTGTCTTATATTCTTTCTCATTCGATGCTAAAATAGAAATCAAGATACTCATCTAATATTAATAGTTAAAATCAATAATAAAGCCATAAAATATAAGGTTAAATTCCTAATATGTTGAAATGTAGATTAATATTTCGAAACCAATATTATTTTGTCGATAACAACTACCTATAAAGTAGCGGAAGCTGACATAAAAGAATTAGAAGTGAAATTATCGAAAGTTATCGATTTCGGACTAGAATGAAATCGATTTGAAATATCGATGGTTATTTGGTGCATATATTGATTCTACATTAATAACGTTATTTGTACTTCCGAATCTAAATTAGATTTGGAAATGGGGCGTCACTCGTTGATTGAAATTAAGATAATTTTCTGAAATTGAATTAGATTATTGATTAAAAATGTTGAATAAAGAAATTGTTGGACGAAATTACTGTCTCAGAAAAACTTTGAACACAAACTTTCTCATAAGTATTAAAACCCTTAAAGATATATTTTGTTTTTCTTATCGTTGTTTTCAATTAACAGTTTTTGTCTTGCAGACTTCATTGCATGAATAAGATATTGCATTTTTGCAAATTTATAAAAAAAAACATTTTACACATCTCATTTGGAAACCCCGCTTCTCTAAACCATTCTGGATAACCTTGATAAATCCAGGATGAAATCTAGGATGCATTAGATACGGTACACTGGCTTACAGCTCTGAGCGATGAGATCCATATATCTGTACTAGTCTGGTTCACTGCGTTGAACTCCGGTCTGAGTCTGACGTTGAATTATAAAACACAATATAAGCGCGTCTTGATACAGAATAGTTAAACATTTTGGGAGATCTGGATTTTGTATTTGCTGTTGTAAATTTCAAATTGAGATTGATAAAATGCGAGGACAATATTTTGATCTGCAGCTGATTTGGCTATGAAGCTTTGTACACACATATTAATAAAATAACATCACGCCGTAAAAATCCAGATTCCTGCTGAGAAATTCCCAATGGAAAAACTAATACAATAATGCTTATGGACCCGGGGATCGAACCCAGGACCTCCTGCTCAGCAGTCGTGCTTGCGATCACTAGACCAACGAGAGAGTCAAGGTTGTCTTAGACAGGATTTTCGGTTTTCATAAATCCATTTTTATTGCTAAGACTGATTGAGTCGAAAAACTGTTGGAGAATTTCAGTATTATCCTGCTCCTAAAATTCTCTACTGAAATCAAAGATTAATATTCTTGGAGCATTAAAGCATAATAATAAACATAGGAATAGTGCCCTCTTTGAAGCCATAAATACAGGAAAGAAAATTCTCCATGAGCAAGATTATATTATATTCAGATCCCCTGTGGAAATCACGGAAAAGGATCCGTAGCGGTAAGAGTATCACTTAAGTAGTATTAATAATTTTTCTATCTACAGCAGAGAAAAAGATAAAAATGTCATAGAAAGGTATTCATCATAAAAGTAATTAGTAACTGACACCACCTCCAAAATGTCCGTCCTAATTACGTAAAAATGTATAATAAATCTCATGCAAATTGCTACTAAAACATGAAAATTGGGTTAAGAAATATCAAATTAACTAACGGATTCCACTACTCATATTAACGTCTGTCCATCCGTCTTGGGCAGACGTTAATGATATGAATAAATCTGATTTCGATCTTCTGTTTGATGTAAATAAGGTTAATATGGATCTGCAGGTGTCATTAGAAAGAGTGAATTATGTTTTTGAAGTGTATCATGTTACAACTGATGAGAAAAGTAGTGAGGACTGTAGTGAGGGACGTTGAAGAGTTTAATTGTAGTAGTAGAAGAAGACTAAAATTAAGCGATGGGTGATTTGTGTGACTATAATAATATATAATAGAGGAGATGAACTTTATACTGAGATGATGATTAATAGAGATGAACGTAAAAATAAATCATGAGGAGGTCAGGAAAATGATGTGTAAAGGACTGTGTAAATAATGATAATGTTATGATGAGATTCCGAGTAATGGAGAAGTGTGGATGCCGTAGCTAATCCAAATGAATTGGGATAATAGCAAGAGACTGATGATGAAGGCAAGAAGGGAATGATCTTTTATGTTACAATAAATGGTATCTGAAAAACTTAACGTACTTTAGAACAGTGAAAAGAAAAACTTACTTTTCTGCCATAAAAACCAACTCATGGTGGGTGGTCCAGCCTTTGATAAATTACCAACCAACTTAAGAATTAAAGCATTGAGAACGAGAGCCATTTCATCGTAAATTGAATGGAAACGTTACAAGTCTCCCAGATTTTTTCCACAACGTTTAGATTAAAATGTCATCAATCAAAATCATTTCTATCTTGAGCACCTATTCAAGTCACCCAACCATTTCATTCATTCATTGCCTTAATCACGACTGTTGAACGAATGACATTATCGGTCGCTGACCTCAGTTTCTCCTTGAAATAGCCAACCCTAATATCGTTAAGGCTATTTTCAGTACTAATACGATTATAGAGCTAACCAAAAATATCGATTACTGAACTCGAGTGCCTTTGATCTAATTATAAAAGGCTATGAAAATCGGGTTTAACTCGCACTTAATCGATTCGGTGCTTTGATCCGATAATCGATTTAAAAACGATGTTCATAGTGTATCCCGATGTTTGTTTAGTCGAAAGATTTATTGTTATATCCATAGTATTTTCAATATCAAATTTTGTACTAGATGTGAAGGTAAATATAATTTGGTTTTAAAGAGTTCAAGATTTATGACTCTTCTTAGAAAGTTATTGTTTCGTAAATAATGGGTTTTATGGTGTAGAGATTATTGTTTCGGCTTTGATGTTGTTTCAATATTGGTGTTAGTCTTAATTTAAAATATAATAATATCACGCCTGTTTTCTCCGAAAGGTTAGCCGGGGGTGACTTACAAATCACGTGGGTGTAACACAGTACACCCACATTTTGCCAGTTGTATTGATTCACGCGTTGAAGAGTGCGAGCTTATTACCTTAATTTCACAATAACTTGTATACTTTGAAATTCATTGTATGCAGTTGTGACTTTGTTCCTATCACTCAGATATTTAGATAAATAAAGGAAGAATTAACATTACCTACATGGTGTTACATTTTCTACCAGGAACTCTGATTATACAGCAAATTATTAAATCTATCTACAAAACGTAAGCTTAGATACATTATCGAATAAATATTCCAAAAGTCTTCCCGAAAATATTCTAAAAAGAATCAGACTTGTTTCACTTACGTGTTTTATACTAATCGAAACACTTTTCCAAAGTCGGCAGTACCTTTCAAAGTGATCTCTAAACCGAAGTACCGGAACACGCCGTACATATATCAATAGCGTGTCAATAAACCGAAGACCTTCGCCTACTTGCTACTTGTATATGCCAAACAATATCGTTGCTATAATAAAAGTGTATTTATCTGTCAATCAGCTGGATTGAGCGTCTTGTTGTGAGCAGTCGATGTTTAATGTCGATAGTTTTTTTATGTTTGGCAGATTTAAATTTGGAAGCAAAATATGATGATGATGATCAGGGTGATATTGGAGAGGATTAAATGGTTGTAGACATTGATCATGAACTTATTGATGTAGAATATTTGATTGGAAAGACTGTTGGATTAGTAATACTTTTGGATAATAACAATGACCTCAACCACGACGTCTGTGTTGCTACGGACCATGACATTGAAGTGGTGATGCTTTGGGCGAATCAAACTATTGACTTCCATTAAATTTGTAATGTTTACCAAAATCATAATCATCATTGTCCTGCCCTTATCCCAATTTATTTGGAGTTGGCACAGCATGTCTTCTTCTTCCATACTCATCATCGCAGCAGTCACCTCCTTTCTAGCCATATCATTTTTCACACAGTCCATCTATCGGTTTCTGTGGTATTTCTCTACTAAATCAAAATACAGGTTAGAAACATAAGTTCAGGTCCAAGGTGAACTCACAACCAAGGGTCAGCCCGTATGAAATTGATACAGATCAACAAGATAATTTAAACAATATCGATAGTATCAACACATAAATCGTCGTGAAACACTAGAGCTGCGTGTGGGCTACCCGACATTTACTATCGACATGTATCTGGTTGGTGAATGTAGTCCAAAATTGCTTAAACGGTTCCGTATTTGATATCAAATTATTTGTAACGGTATTGAGAATAAATTATCAGTAATAGTAGTGGACAAATATCGTAATGGAGTATTTTGATGGTCTATATGTAAATATTCTAACTGTATATGTTATTATGATGATTGTGTTATTATTTTCTGTCCATCATTTTTATTATGATTATACCTACTGACATTATTTTTATTGCCTCTGAAACTGTTATAAAAATAAGGTTGGGTCGTTTATTTTACGTTTGTCATCATTGTCAGTTATACTACAATGTTTGTTGATTAGTCCAGCCAATTTAGTTAGTCTAGTCTAGTTAGGTTAATTCTTTACGATCCAGTGTTAATGCATCGTCATTTTGATAACGATAAACGGATAAAATGATATCGTTGAAAATACACCTTCTATTATAGTGACACTCATGCTACCAAGCTATGAATAATTGATGCGGTATCACACCACAGAATGTGCTCAAGTAAACCCTTCTTATAAACTTAACACAACGCCTGTAATCCCCAAAGGGTTAAGTAGACATTCATGTGCCCACAAATATACACTTCGGGCTGCTACTGAGAAATTCCGAATTGATAAACCCAATAACACTTAGCAAATCTTCGAATCGAACCCAAAATGTTATGCTCAACAGTATTGCTTGCGACAATAAAATCAACGAGGCTAACGCTTCTTAAAAGGACAGCAAAAAACCTCTCAAATATTTAGAAGTCAGACGAGTTCCAATTCTTAATTAGTCCAATCCCAATGGCCCTCTTATCTGGGGCACTCCTAGCAAATTCGTTGGCCATTTCTAAGAAAGTTCCGTCAATAGAGACCCAATAATTATATCGTTTGGAAACCCGGCCGCTTGCTTCAATTACTGGAGTCAAAGGCTAACAGGATCTGTGTTTGTTCTAATTTACTTATTTACACACGTTTGCACGTAAATGATTGCCCTTTAGATGATCTTGGAATGTGGAGAAAAATAAATGTGATTTCTTTTGCGGATATTTTGGGGATAGTGTGACAATTTGTGTATCTGGTAGCAACTGGACGACAGAAGCCGAAAGTTGAGTTTAATGGTATTTCTATGAATATGCAACTCTGAAAAATAATGAAATTTTGTTCACTATAGAATGCATTTTTACTAGTGGTTTTTTCAGGGGTAAAAATAATGATGTCGGTATTGTTAGGAATTTTCCAATTTTCATCGAGTCGCTGGACCGACATTTTTTAAATTATGTTAGTCAAGAACGTCGCCACTTCAACCGCGTCGTCGGAATAGGGAAAATGTCACCACGGCAGCTTATTTTTGGGTTAAAAGAGGAGGATAGGACGTTGAGCATGGTTTGCAATACAGCTCCTCAACCACATCCCGCTGCTATTTCCAGTGACATCCCAGACTCACTACCAGATTTCTGTAATTTACTGGCTTGTTACTAAAGACATGTAGGATTACTTGGCATACGACTAACCAAAGGCCGAACGTGCTTCGGACACAAGTTGACAAGGGTCTTAGAAACTCCATCTATTGTTAATCCAGAAAGTTCTGGAACGTGGTTCCAAAGGAACAGTAATGGATTAAACAGGGTGGAAACTTCAAGTGTCAACAGAAGATTATGACATCAATATTGAAGATATTGGAAAACTTTCAACTGGTATAGAAACTTGTTGAATAAGGAATTTGTGATTCAACCGAATGGGATTTGTTTTGTAGAGCGTTTGAGATTTTTTAGTAATGGAATTAGGTTGTTATTTGAACGATTCCATTCAAATTATGATATTATAACTAATGCTATAGCGCCGCTACGTGTCACGGTATTCATCAGAAATTAATAGAATAAATCTAAGTTTGGTAGGTTCTGTTGGTACGTAAATTAACCATCTATGTGTGTGCTTTTCCAATATACCTACAATATACTAATATTAAAAAACTGCGTCAGTGAGCGGGGTCCGTGTGGCTGAATTTTAGTCTAAGCACAATTGTTTCTTTTCTGAAGTCGACCAACTGGTAGAAAAATAATTCACATACTTACCCATCGTCCATGTACATTACTGTTGCATGGATATTATCCATAAAGGATACTAGACTATCAAGAGGCTCGTACGTAGCAGTAATACCTTCTTAGGCTAAACTTAAAGTAGTTAATGACTACCAATTTATATATCCAAAATCTAGGTCTATCACATGACTCAAAGTCAAAAAGCCTAAAACGAGCATTTCACATAATAATAATGTATGTTCTAAGTGATCTAACTCAATAACTCACAGTATCTATAATAAGGATAGATTGCTTATCTAAATGTATGGCAATCAAGGTATACAAAACCAGTTTATACAGATCTCTCATTGTTACGGAGAATCTATTTAAAGAGAGGCCATGTTACACTGGAAATGCGTACCTTAATATGTCGCCGAGTGTACTAGTAACCCGATTCCTTCAATTATTTCCAACAACTGGTCCGGAATGACAGGCACTTGATACATTTGGTGCTGTTTCTTAATTAAAGACTGGATTATGTTATTACGGGAGACATTTTTCTTGGGATCGGTTTTATTTGTGGGTCGAGTTGTAGATTGTTGATTTATTTTGAGCCTGTTTTGTCCCACTTCAGAGCAAAGACCTACCCTATTTCTTTAAATTCATGGCTCTTCTGTGGTTGTGTGAACTGTGAGTGAACCGATCTTTCCAATAGGTGCCGTAATAAGGGGACATAATAAGAAATTAAAGGAAACCCAGCCATGCTCTTGTATTAGAATGTTAATGTCAAGAATAATTGAATCAGTCTCGTCAAATTCTTGTGATATAATCGGTCTCAACAGCAGCTGTTCTTACCTGTCTCTACGGGAGCTGGCTTGACGCAGTGCGACGACAACAATTTCTCCAAATACCTACTTTTTGGCCCTGTTAGCTTTTAACGCCAATAAAATGCAACAGGTTAAAAGGCTTAAAGGTTACGAACTCTTGTTCTTCCTTGTTTCTTTGGTTTGCGGGAAATTTACGATTTATTAATTTATTGCTGCTGAGCTTTTGTAGACGAAAAATATCCACTTTATCTTCCTTGCCTACTGGCGTTGGCATAGCATCGTCTTCAAAAAATCTCAAAATAGCGTAACGGATGCAAACGGTTTAATTCAAATCATGTAACTATTAACCATTGTTTTAACCAGCACAAGTTAAAGTTGGGCCCCATTTTCACATGAAACACTTTTGCGAACATAATGCAGTTAAAACTCGTGCGAATGGTCACATAGTTAACTCCCATATAAATAACTCGACGGTTTATTCTACAGTCATGGACAAAAGTATGATAGCATTTTGTGGTGTTTTGCGAGGATTTTCTGCCTTGTATAAAAATATGGTTAGAATTGTGTGATAAATATATCAACACAATACAATATTTACATTTCACTTCTTGTCATTTTTCCATGACAGAAATTACTGAACAACATCGAATTAAAAGTACGAGCAAAAAAAAATTATATTGTACCTACTTATTTATTTCAAAAACGTCGCGCTGACTTATTTTTGTCCATGACTATACATTCAGCAATCGAATTATTTTTATTCATTCATGGGTGGAATCACATTGAATTTAGCGAAGTGTTCACCTAAAAATCTTCAAACAAGGCACGAAGATTTGGTGGAAATAATGACGACAGTGCTACATATTTTTTGCACATGAGTGTACTTTAATACACGTGTAATTCTCTAAAAGGTTTTGTGTCGAAAAAGTGAAATGAATGACAGCCTTGTTATTTGACGGTAGGGTTGGCAATGCAATTTAAGAGATAAAGTGGACCAGTATTTTTCAGGTGGAAGAAAAATGGACCAACATTTTCTAAATTCAGTGTGGACATTAGTTGTTCTGTCATTGTGGTACAAGTGGTATGTAGAGAGCAAAAAGTAATTCTGTTTTTCACAATATTAGGTATATTTTTTACATAACTTTTGGGAGAGGTACGCACGACAACCAATCAATTTAAACAAAACCAGCGGAAACCCAATCCTATTTACAGTAAAAAAAAAAACAATATTATCAACTGGAGCCATATATATGTAAAAATATTTTTAAGAGCGTTTTTTTATTACAAAAGAAATATACAAATTATGATTAAATCCTGATTTACGTTTCACTGTCTTTCCCACTTTAAAAAGTAACACTCTACGTAATCTAAATTCTATTTCGAACTATTTTTGATTTTAATTCTCAACTCAACATTGATTAAAATAATCTTTCTAGATAAACTAAAACAGTAAGCCACTACTATTTTCATTTCCCCACAATGATTAAATATTTTTATCTCCGAACTTAATTTGATAACCGTACCTACTTGATCGACAATAAATCTTTAAGGCCACTACCGTTGACTTTATGGTTTCATTAAAAACCTCATTAATAGTTAACGATGGGAATTGATAATGAACTTGATAAAATATCATTAAAACTTTTAGTTTTAAACACCTGCTTAGTTGATCGTAATAATTATAAACGATAAAATAATTGAGTTTGAATTAGTTGGGCTGTGAAAAAGCTATTAAAACTAAAAGGAGTTTTTGATATCAGTAACTTCCTTGGTTACTAGTTCTTAGAACACTTATTTTATTCGAAGCTAGCTGTTGCCCGCGACCGCAACCGCATGTTTTTTTCCGTTGTCTGTTTTGTATCCCAATGGCAAAGATCTCGCCTTTCTCCTTCTAACCTTCTCAACCTCTGTTTCAAAATTATTATAAAAAATATCACTTCCCTAATTGAATCTGATTTTGTTAACCATTTCAAAGGTTTTAATTTTTTGCACCGAACCCTCATTTGTTTTATGAAGTAGCCAAAATTTACTCCATAAAACATAATTTTCCATTAAAAAAGAGTTTCACAGATTAGCCGGCACAAACAGGCAGAGATTCAAAAATCCAAAATTAGTTTTTTCTTTTATAAGTAAGTACCGTATTTCGACATTACAAATAGACACTACAATTTTATTTATTTATTTATAGAAGATGTATTAAAGACTACTAGTCTATCATAAAAATATTGAGTAAACTTAATATTGTTAGGAGGCCTATTTCATATACGAGTATACTATACTCTGTTGAAGAAATCTTTTCAAGCTCAAAAGCAAGCTTTTCACAAAATAATATCTTTCATTTATTGAAATATTCCAGATGTAAGTCAGAAAATCTATTACTTACTAATCTTCTATATACTTATACTTATAATAAATCTGTAGAGAGGTCAATTCTGTACATGATATATATTTTCAAAATAACTATCAGGGGGTAATTAGTGATCGATACTGATGCCAAAAATGCAATCAGTAAAATTTTTGTCTGTCTGTCTGTCTGTCTGTCTGTCTGTCCTCCTGTCTGTATGTTCCTTATAGAAACAAAAACTACTTGACGGATTTTAACGAAACTTGGTACAATTATTCTTCATACTCCTGGGGAGGTTATAGTATACTTTTCATCACGCTACAATCAATAGGAGCTGAGCAGTGAAGGGAAATGTTGGGAAAACGGGAGAAGTTGCTCCATTTTTTAAGCTTCCGTCGCGTGTGCAGCCATAATGGTTAAAGCTACATAGAAATCATTTATGACGGAAATGTTCTACATAAAATTATCTAAAAAATATCCCACAACAGCATATGTCTATCTTTTATGGTGGACTCACAATAACACGTGTAACTCCCGATAGCTTAGCAGTTCGGAGCTTTCTGATACAGGGTGGAATTTTGTAATGCCACCTGGAGGGAAAGTACTCTTATTACTGCAGATAGAAAATTTTACTCAAAGGAAACATTCCTTTATTTTTGCATAGAAAGCAAACTGCATTCAAAGATTTTCGAAAATTCTCTTCTCCCACACCCGGGAATCGAACCGGCTAAAATCTGAAAAAATTATACCCTGTACTTTTATTGCATCGATCGTTAGGGTCAATTATAAGGATGAAATCTCTCTAACAAACATGATAAATTAAATGAAAGGAAAACCTGCCTGCGAGATCGCCAGGTATCACCCCATTAGATTTTTTTTGTGGGGGATAGGTAAAAAATCAAATTTACATGAAATCTTATGCGAATGACAACGAGTTGAGAGTTGAAGTTCAGAATACGATTTATAATATTCAACACAACACTTTATTAAAGGTTACTAGAAAAAATTGTGTATCCAAGAGAAATGGAGCTCATTTCGAGCAACTAATTAATTAGTTTACCATTTTTTATAAATAATTAAATTAATTTAAGATTTCCTGGTTTTCTTTTCATTTAATTTATCATGTTTGTTAGAGAGATTTCATCCTTATAATTGACCCTAACGATCGATGCAATAAAAGTACAGGGTATATTTTTTCCAGATTTTAGCCGGTTCGATTCCCGGGTGTGGGAGAAGAGAATTTTCGAAAATTTTTGAATGCAGTTTGTTTTCTATTCAAAAATAAAGGAATGTTTCCTTTGAGTAAAATTGACGTACTCAAGACGCTTTTTGTTACGTAAGAAAATATGGACGTCCCGACTTATATTTATTTCTGTAACTACCAAGCCCAAGTGGGATGAAATCACTCGGGAGCTTCTTGAGGGTCAAGCACCGCATGACCGCCATGATATTATCGCAAGAGTTTTTCATTTAAAATTAAAATCAATGATAGATCTACTTACCATAGATAACATTTTAAGTATAACGCGGACGAAGTCGCGGGCAAAAGCTAGTAACCTAATATTTCGCTAAATCTAATAAAGATCAAAGCCTAAAACTAGGTTACAGGCATTAATAGTAGCATTTTGAACTACTATGCTGAAATCTCTTAATTCGATTAAACTATACTACTTACGGCTTAGTTATCTTTTAGTCTATAGGTACATCTAAAAGGCAACTTTAGCTACTCCCTACTTACTTTTAATATATTTCAATACGGAGCAAAACAAATCTCTTACATATCGTACAAGATTTATTTTGCTTCTTTTATACATACAACAGCAACCTTAGGAGGTTATATGAGTCTAGGAGAAGTTTCATGTAAAATATTGGTATTCTTGTTTTATGCTCTAGAGCATAAAGTAAAATCTTCGTCGAAGACCAAGGTAATCGGCACAGGTAATCGGCCCAACAGCCACAGGAACAACTTCAACTTCATAGAATAACCTCTTTAATTTAATTCGTTTCGTTAGTATTCTACAAGGGATTACGCTACGATATTATGATGACGATAATAGTTCGAGGGACTAAATAAGTCTTTAACCCGAGGCAAACACTGGTTTTCATTACGAATACAAGGAAAGTTGATGGGAATAGGCTTGCCCCCAATAACCTAAATCGCTTGATGGCAATAGGCTTGCTCCTAATTACACCCGTTGCTGGCAATAGGCTTGCCCCCAATTACATCATTTGATGGGAATAGGCTTACTCTTAATAACATTGATTGATGGCAATAGGCTTGCTCCTAATTACATCGGTTGATGGCAATAGGCTTGCTGCTAATAAGATTGGTTGATGGCAATAGGCTTTTCCTAATTACATCGGTTGATGGCAATAGGCTTGCCCCTAATTACATCAGTTGATGGCAATAGGCTTGCTCTGAATTACATTGGTTGATGGCAATAGGCTTGGTCCCAATTACATCAGTTGATGGCAATAGGCTTGCTCCTAATTACATTTGTTGATGGCAATAGGCTTGCACCTAATCACATCGGTTGAAAAATAAAATAAGTTAATTGGCGGGAACCATAATTATTTTTACAATATTTACAAGTTGCTGTTTCATTTCCTCGCAATCGAAGTGAAAAGTAGAGTGTAAAACTCGTCCATAAAACTCATTTTACTCTCAACTTTATATCCATCCTCGCTCGCAAGCTCGCATCGTATGGATAAACGTCTCGCGCAAAATGGTGCGTTTTATGCACTTGGTGTACAATCTACTATATATTACTACCATATCTATCTGAGACGCCAGCAAGGTTAATAAAAACAGTGTAATCCTTTCTTTTTATTATTTCCTTCTCATCGCCATTCAGTCATTATTTCTACAAGGTCTAGACATCTAATAATACATAATTATGCAACGATTGTTCTTAGATAAAAATAAAACCATCACATTTAATAGTCTTGACATTTAAATAACCACGACCTGGAAACACGATGTGTTGTTAAATTTTGTTATTATAAACTGTAAAGCGTAAATGTCACAAAAACAATCAAAATTAATTTGATTGTTTTATACCGAAATATAAAAAATAGAGAAACGTTTTATAATGTTACCTAGCACCTAGTTTGAGGTGGCTTTCAGTCTAGCCAGATGCAGCTGGATACTAGTTTGTAACCAGCACCTAAATAGGTGCAACAAATAATTATAATAAAATTCCCACAGCTGGGATACAGGTCGGTGTCCTGTCCACTTCTCTTTCATCCTGTCTGTTGGCGACGCATAACAACCTCATTTGTAACTCTATAGTTTTGACTATTTTATATGTTTTTTGTTATCGTCATGTCATTCGGTTCCTTTTGTTTTTCTATGTCAGTCTGTGTTCCAATAAAATTCTGCTATATTTCGGTCTATTTTTCTTGGTTGAGCTCAAAAGTAATCCATCGTCCACACTGTCTGTGTGAGGGGTGTGCAGGTTGATAGATCAGATATCAGTGGAAATTATGTTTTTCTTACTCCTCCGCTATTTTTTCTGATAAACGTTGCAGGATCCAAGACAATTATGTAAATCGTTTCACTGGGACTTCATCGGGCTTCATCGTCTCGGCACTTTTCTTGTGGTCGCCACTGTTGATTTTGGCTGACAGGCTTGGAATAGTGTGGCGGGCATGTCCAAAAAAAAAATCAGATATCATAATGTCTTCCAGTCAATCATCCTCATCGTTTCAGCCGAAAGACATCCACGGCTGGACGTCTCTTGCGTCTCATATCCAGCTGATCCTCGTAACCTTCACCAGGTTATCGGTCCACCTAGTGGGTGGCATTCCAACGCAACGTCTCCCGGTGAAAAATATTCTTTAAATTCCCAACCTGCGTGAAATTAACAAGCTAACAACCCTCCCTCGCACCCTGAAGTTACTTTTTTATTATTAAACATTAACTTTGATTTACTTTGTTCTTGTTACAAAAACAAATAACAATCATACTCTAACTTTGGCTCTCCCTGGGGCCATTGGGAGGTTTTTTTCCACATATATGACGAAAATCGTACGGTAAAACAGTTTCACGTAGGTTACATTTTTTGCAGTAGATTTTTAGATAGAACATAACATCACTCCTGTGATGAATTCCTAAAGGGTTATGGCAGAGGTGTATACATTACTTACACCTACATTTCGCTAGTTATTATGTTTAAGTCCCATGTAATAAGGGGCGAGCCTATTTCTATCAACAGGGCACATATCAGACTCAGTGGCTGCTACTGAGAAATTCCTCACGGAAAAACCTAATGCCACTTTGCTCAACCTGAGAATCGAACCCAGGACCTCATGCACAGCCGTCGCACTTGCGACCACTAGACCAACGAGGCAGTATAGATAGAAAACTCACAGACACCTTTGTTACTACAAAGCCAGTAACAATACAATACAAAAAAAAACTAAATGTGGCACTCGGAGACTGCCGCGGTAAAGCTATTGCATAGCATTTTTTATCAACTTATGCAAATAATTAATTATTTAACTTGACAACCTCAGTTGACAACCTTGTTATTTTCCGTAACCATAGCAACCTGGTTGAATATTTTCGTTACGGAATTTCTGAATTCGCTCTCCACGCTCAAGGCCCGCGATAGAAGCTATGCAATAGCTTAAAAGTACCACCAAATTATAAAATAAAAAACATTATCTTTGCATAACCCCGATAGAAAGATAACAAAAGCAATCTTTTGATCGACAGCAACTAAAATTAATCAAAGTTAGACTGATAATAATTTATCGTAGGTAACATACGGATACAATAGAGCTATGACTAGAAAATTGTCTGCCCATTATTTGCGAACAGCGAACAATCATAGTAACTACTAGTTTTTTCTTACTAATGATTCTCGATTCAAACTCACTCATAAAGAAGTAATAATGAATAGGTTTACAATGTAGCATTAACTTAAACTATTATTTTGTGCTTTGTATTTCATCCGTAGATGAAGACATAATTTACTAAAACTCGACAAAGTTCAGATTCTGAAAGCTATGACTTAGATCTTTATTCAATTCGGAAAATTGAGAGGTTTTTTCGAATAATTGGGAAATCACGATACCTGAATTAAGGATAATTTATAATTTGTAATTGTTTCTAAAATGAATGCATTGCGCAGGTATTCTTAAGTTGATGACCGTTTTGTTTTTTTTGTGGATGGAAAATCATCACTTTCCGTCAGACTTTTACTGACTAAAACCACCCATGTTCCACATTATAGCCCTTTGTGTCCAGGCTCAGTCCCACAGCCCCGACAGGAAGTTGATGACCCTAATTTTCCTTTAAATGATTATAGTTTCTATATCAATTTTAATTGAAGGTACATTGAAATAATCATAGAGACTTTTGGTATTGGCAATGCAATTGCAATTCGTCATGCAAATAATTAATCAAATGTACAATCATATTATCAATCCTACACTCATAGTAGGGGCCACCATTCGCTCCAGATTAATGATCAAGATTAGATAATTAGTGTTGGGCAATCGAAAGTGAAAGGAGAGGGACAATGACCAAATGACCATATGTTGACACCGCGTCAAGGTTATTAATGTGTATTGTTATTGAGATCATTAATATATGTTTTGCTATGTCACGGGCAGACTGTGTCGAATGACGGAGTGATCGAAATCTGGAAGTGGGTGAAATCTGGTGACAATGGTTGTCGTATGTGTTTGTTGTATCTTAACGATATACGTAGTAGGATAAGTGTTTTTTGAATCCAGTATAACGACCAGACTAAGCAGAAAAAAAAACATATCTTATTATCTTATTCCATATCTTCCGAATTTATTTGCAGACTTGGCACTGTCGTCGCTATTTCAGCTGTGGCGACTACATATTTCTATCTTGTAATATAATATGGGTGCTAATTAAACCGGCTTCTTTTTAATAGCATTATTTGCATCTAAAAATATGAATTGCCTTCTAAATTACTAAGTCAGCCACAATTGACGAGCATCTAAATAATACTATGTTAGCCACTAGTTATCTTTTCTGAAGCCACTCTAAATACAACTCAGCACCGTGGTTATTTTTTAGCATCTAAATTTGTAACATGGATTCAAAGAGTAAGCTTCTAAAATATTAAAATATGGCATCAAAAATATATTCTATTAGCTTCTAATTTATTAACTCAGTATGTTTAAATTGTAATTCATGCCACATTAACTGAGCATCAAAATTTAATTAAAATTGTCATCAAATATTATATTATAGCCACTAATAGTACGTAGGAACTACTGTCGTGTTATGGAAAGGCTTAAATATCGAAGTTCAGAGTATCGAATGTCTTAAAGATCGATATATATTTATTTACATATTGTGCTACAAAAGTTATCGATAGAATCGCTGCAGAACTTTATTTTTATCGGATAACTAGACAATTGTGAAAACATTTCTGCAAGCAACTCGGAAGTAGCGCTCGCCGGCCGCTGCCGCGGCACCGCTCGCTTCGCTCGCTCGGCTCGCGCGCATTTGGTCACAGTTTTAACCTAACCTAACCTATTTCCCTCAGTTTACAATGACGAATCATACAATCTGCGTGTGACTAGTCAATTAGACAATGGTAAAAACATTTCTGTAACTAATAAAGGTATTCTAAAGTAAATATAATAATCTAAAGTGTATCAAAAGTTGACATTTCATATATAATATACGTGACTAACTCAGCACATGAATCGAATGGCGCTCTCCAATTGGTGCAAATGGCCGGTCGCAGTCGTCTCGCGCGCTCGCGACAAATCTCTATGTTGCTATTTTCACGATAAAAGAATGTGATGTATTATTTTACATGCTAAGATATAATAAATGATGTTGACTATGGTCGCTTCAGTTATATTTTTTTGAGGGCCTTGTGTTGAAGCTGTAAAATGTAAAATGGTGGTGAGATATAAATTCCGTGGCTGAGTTAGTAAATTAGGTGCCTATGTATAAATAACAAGGACAAGTTAATATAATTGTTGATCGTCACTTGATGCTTTCTATAGAATATTTAGTGGGCGTTGTAAAAGAGACGAATTAGTATATTAGAGGCTATATAATTTTCCCGTGGCTTAGTTATAAAATTAGAAGTTTGATCCTGTGGCCAATTAAAAAAACTGTGGCTCGATTAATTATTTCTCATATAATATGATCTTTAACACGGTTTTTTCATGGATCCTTTGGTCTTCTCCTGCTCGTATAACCATCCATAAAAATGATATTATAAGGTAGACGACTAGTGTAGAATTACAAAATAAAAATCTAAAACGGACACACATACACACATCAAAAGTGTCTAGGGATCAAGCATTTTTATGCGGATTTCTTGAGATTGAGATGTGGCTTTGTAATAAATTTATGATTTTATAAATTTATTTGGATCCTTTTTGGTGCATTTCATAATTTGAATCAGGAACTGTCAATCAAATTCGAGTAAAAGATGAAAATCAGCTGTCAATATTTTCCCTATAAAAACATACAACGCATTGAAGACATTATTAGTGCTACTGTTTCCCTACTACTGATTAAAACCAACGTTATTATGGAGCGGCGACGTCATTTAAGCAGGGAAGAAATGCTCAGAGCCGTGGGAATGATAGAAGCTGGTTCCCGGCAACGTACTGTGGCTTTAGCTCTGAATACAAGTCAGAGTGTTATCAGTCGACTTTGGACACGTTACCGAAGCACTGGTACCGTGGCTGAGCGCCATGGAGGACGGTATCGCTGCACCACACGGTGACAAGACCGATACATTCAAATCTTAACTCGAAGAGCTCCAACAATAACCGCCATGATGTTAGCCGTGAGGCTTCATCACTCTTCAGGGAACTTAATTAGCGACCAAACAGTCAGAAACCGCTTGCATGAAGTGAACCTTCATTCCCGAAGACCGCTACGGGTACCACCTATAGCAATGCACAATCGTAGGATTCGATATCAATGGGCTCTTGAACACAGAAATTGGGCAGAAGAACAATGGCGTTTCGTGTGCTTTTCTGATGAGTCTCGTTTTGGTATGAGACCGGATACAAGACCTATACGACACTGGAGAACCCCTGGACGCCAACAGCGATTAAAATCCTGCCAGGAAGTCCATCCTTGTAGTGGTGGAACCATCATGGTATGGGCGGGTATTTGGATCGGCGGAAGAACTGAGTTGATTTGGATCAGAGGCAACCTCAACGCTCAAATTTATGCTGAGACGATTGTATCAGACGTCATCGTTCCTCTACAAGTGCAAATCGGTCCCTTATTTCAGTTAATGCACACCGCAAGAGTTGTAAGACATACTCTCGCCGCAGCTAACATCAATGTCCTGCCCTGGCCTGCGGTCGCCAGACTTGAACCCGATTGAGCATGCATGGGATATGCTACAGAGAAGAGCTCTGCCGAATATGGAGGGTATCCAGTCGCAAGAAGACCTTTTTTTGTTGTTGCAACGAACATGGGCGGCCATTCCACAGCGTGATTTGGATGAACTCATTTTGAGTATATGCCAAACCGATGTTCTTGTGTTGTTAGTGTTCGCGGTAGAAACACGGATTATTAATTGTTTAAGTTACCCAATAACATTTTAAAGAAAACTGTTATTTCAGTCTTTTTTTCGAACTTTAATGTTAGTGGTTCAAAAGTCAAAAATCCCTTTATTAGGAAAATGGCAAATTTCTTTATTAATGCAAAGGTGACTTGGTTTATCGTTACTGTGACAAACGAAAACACTTTATTTGATGAATCCTTAAAGAAAATTTTAATTAATATCAATCAGGAGAAAAGTTATTGCAAAAATATATGTTGATCCCTAGACACTTTTGATGTGTGTACATACAAGTCAAACATATAACCATCTTTTTGGATTGCGCCTCAATCAGGTAAAAATCAGTTTTACCCATAATTCTCGCTTCATCAATAAAACACCTATTTTTAGAAATATTTTTGTGCGGAGGTCTAATAAAATCAGAGTTGCTAAATGTTCAGCCAATTAAAAAATATTTCAGGGAAGATTTTATGAATGTAATCTTTCTAAATAGAGTTACTTTAGTGTGGGCTGAATAAGCACCTGATTTTACATTTGTTTACCTGAGTTCGTACTAACAAGTACGTCGTAGAAAAACTAAATTATCTCTGGGTACGGTTATTTTTAGTCTGCTGAAATAGTGTTTTATTTATTTTTTCAGGTGTTTTGAACTGGTAATTGTTGGGTCAGAAACCTCAAAATAATATCTTTGTTATATCATTTGGATCACACATGCATGATACAAAAATCGAATTTCGTTCGTTTGTCGATTTTGAGAATTCCAAAAGGAAGCCGTTTAAATAATTTTGTGAAAGATTTACTTTATTCGTATTTTGTCTTTTAGCTAGTTAAGTGACCATGAAAACATACGGTTCGTTAGCAGCTTCTGATTTTGCTTCAGTAAGTAAATCTTCGAATTCATCTTTATAACTTTCTACTATAGTATTTTTCAGAGCAATCAGGTTATTGCTGCCTTGGCACAATCCAGAACATTTCAGTCAGTACGTTGATAATTGTCATCATAGCACACTTTGGTCAATGAAGAGTTGTTTCTTCGATATTCAGTTTTGTTTTCATGCCTACTATCTCTTTCACTTCTTTAAGCGTTGGCTACTCAATGCTGAGTGTATGTCTCTTCCGAATCTCTCCACTTTCGGCGGATTTGTATCTTACGTATCTAGTCTACTTTAAATCTTCTCAGTCCAATATTTCTTGTATCCTATAATCCTATGTTTCGTTCGCTCAATTTTAATAACAAATTTTCTAATTTAGCTTCCTAATTTCCTGAAATTTCGCCAATATCTTATTCCATACTACCTTCCTCTTCAGTTCTCCCAATTTTTTCTAAACAAAACACTTCATCAGTCTTACTTTCATACATAGAAATAAAAATAACATCTTACAGCGCAAACCAAAGTTCAAGCAAAGGTCTCGCCCGCAGCGTTGCTCACTATAACAATATCATGTCATGCAAGTACAAACATCTGTCTACCATCAAGCACGACTCCCTGAGGGTAAGCAGAAGTAATTATTCTGAAGAGATCGTGTTTTGTCTTGATAGTTTTGCTTTGGTATCACTTTTGACGTCATTCAAAGATCGATGGTGAGACTTGGGACTTGCAAAATATTTGAATTAAAAAGTACGTCATAATAGCTTAATTGAAAGGTTGACTTTGTCACTGACTTGCATTAAAATACTGGATATGGGAGCATGCTTGAAGCCACGTATGCTACAAGAATCATTTCGTACGTTATTTTGAACTTTAAAAACTTTGTCATTTGGAGTCAATTTTTCTGAAGCCAAATGCTTAGCTCTGTTCTTGAACCTGGTAATTTTTGAAATTCAAAAGTGTGTCTTAATGACTTAATTGAAAGGTTCACTTTGACTCTAACTTCCATTCAAATGCTAGATCACGTTCTTCGTAGTCTAAGTTTTGAGCATGCTTCAAACCACGTATGCTACAGGAGTCATCTCTCACGCTATTTTAAACTCAACACCTTTGCCATTTAGAGTCAATTTTGCTCGAACCAAATGCGCAGCTCTGTTTACGCTGATCTTCAGACTTTAGTCTGTAGTAATTTTGTGATGTGTTTCACAAAAGTTCGAAATAAACACTACTAGCATTGTCTTAATAGTTACACCCCTAGTTAATTTAACCGCACACCTGGAGGGTATTTGAACTTGCATGTTTCACTTCTTCTATGCATACACAGGTTTAAGGTAATTTGGTGCTAGGTAAATTGTTTGCTTTGCGTATATGTTAGTTTTACTAACAGTGTATCTAAGTGAATTAGAGTGCATTTTAAACTTATAGGTATTCACAGAAGAGTATATTACATTAGACTCAAACTACTAGGGAGTCACATAGTCATCGGAATCAGAACATTGGACACAATGTTTATAGTGATTACGTCATTTATATTAGGTATAATAATATGTTAGGAAATAAACTGCCTCGTTGGTCTAGTGGTCGCAAACCAACTGCTGTGCACAAAGTCATGGGTTCGAATGAAATTTTCGGATAAAGTGGTATCGGGTTTTTCCGAGTGAAATATTGCAGTGGCAGTCACGGAGCCTGGATTTGTGCCTGGTTGATAGCAATAGGCTCGCCCCCTATTACCTGAAATAGGTATAACTGGCAAAACGTGGGCGTTCTAATAGGTACACCTCTGCCTAACCCATCGGCGATTACAGGCGTGATGTTATGTTTTGTAGAAAATAAACGTACCTTCCCCAGATGAGGTAACTCAAACATACCCAGCTATTTGTAAAACCCTTCAAACAAGGCAAAACATGTATAAACACAGTGTACAGAACACAACATTATTTGCTCTAAACATTGTCTCCATAACCTAGACGAACATATTTATATGACTGAACATATATGAATATATGTATAGTGAACATCAACATTATACCATAGCTAAGTTACCGCAATACATAGCTAATATTGATCTTGCTCTTAACCAAGGTAACATACGACTATTCTCTAAGGGCAACATTGTATAACATCGGTTTGCTCACAATGTTGTTTCTGCTGACAACACGAGAATATCAAATGCCGTATCATGATTGGCTGAAAGTGTTTTACGTGTCGTTGTACACCCACTACTTGCGCTATTGAGTGGTTGTAAATTAAAGTTGAATTTCATTATAGAATCGTGTTTTCTCTGCATACAGGATATTGATAATATTTTATGCGATGTTTCTCAAAGAAAATCTGAGCAAGTAAGAGTTCGTATGTGGAAAACATATTTAAAGCGTTTTCTATTACTACAGCAACTTCAAACAAAATTGATATTAAACTTTTCAGTATCAATCCAATGTAATTTAGACCTTTGCATCATCATAATCTCTGATAGAATATCTCTTCGTCTAGGTCAGCATTTTTTCAATGATTGGAACTTACTGAGAATCTTTTCTAATCAATTTCCCTAACTTTGGATACTTCTATTTGAGACGTTCATATCATTCAAATTTAATCTCTATGTTACTTGATGTAACATTGGCGAAAGATGAACTCTGTTAAAAAAAATCTAATAGGACTAGCATTTACGCCAACTTTTCTATTTTTAATAAATAAATATTTATTGTTTTTGTCAAGTTTTTCTCTGACAACTTGTGACTAAGGTTTCCTTTTTGACGTCTATCGCCTGTGTGGAGACTCCACTCTTCCATAACTTATTAACATTACAAACTTGTTAATCTATTGCATAGATTCTATCGCGGGCCTTGAGTTGAGCGTGGAGAGCGAATCCAGAGATTTCCTAACGAAAATACTCAGGATTCAGTATTCAACCAGGTTGCTATGGTTACGGAAAATAACAAGGTTGTCAACTGAGGTTGTCAAATTAAATAATTGTTTGTCTCTCTGCTTTCTCCTTCTAAAATATTCTTACTCGTATAATTGTGTACAAAGTGTTTTAAATATGAATAAACAAAGTGCATTTATTAATGAAGAAAGTCACGAAAAAATAGTGAAAGAAAATGAGTGAGGAGTGAGTACTCTATAAACATTCATTTTATTATTAGTACGCATCTATCATAAGTTTTATTGGTTTTTGCATTACTATTCTGCGAATCGGTCTAAAACGATTCGTTTTCTTATAAAATATCTAAAATAAAATAAATAATTTTCAAATTTTTCAATGTTATGACTAAGTGTCATAACATTGAAAAATTTGAAAATTATTTATTTTATTTCGTCAGGCTGTCAATACTTTTTCTTTTAAATTTTCTGTCATAGAGTTTCTTACTAGCTTAGTTAGTCTATGAAGGTTAGTTTTGATTTAAATAATGTACATCGCGCGAAATTCGAAGAACTCATAATATCGTTATTTTTGTTCAAATTTTTTGAATGAATAATTGTTTTGGTGTGTAATTACACTATTAATACCTAATTATTTATACCTATTATTGCATAAGTTGATAAAAAATGCTATGCAATAGATTTACCGCGGCAGTCTCCGAGTGCCACACGTTTTTTTTTTTATTTATTTTCAAGTCTCCCCCCTACTCTCTAGAAATTACTATCGTACTATTCCATCCTACTGTAGAAATTATGACGATGTTTATGCTAGCTGCAACCGCACCCAACAGTAAAACTGATTTAAAATTATTTTGAATGCGTTTTGAGTTTTGACAGCTGCCTAATAAAGTTTAGTTTTAATTAAGTTTTCAGCGAGGGAGCATCTGAGGTAGTTCGTTGGTGTGATGTCCTATTGTTATGTTTATGTTGGTATTGTTATCATCTTTGAGACATAAAAAAACGTGCTTTATAGGTAGGTACTATTGCTGTTCATTTATTTATTTTTAACTGATTGTTACCCGCAAACTTTCTCCGCTTGAAATCATAATAATTACTTCCCTATTTGAATCTGATTTTGTTAACAATTCCATGGGATTTATTTTTTGCACGAAAACCGTATCTTTTTTCTTAACAAAATTCTCTAAGTTAATCCTCATAACATTAGCTATCTGCCAGTAATGGGCCTACTACACGCACGCACTTCCCCACAGTTTTGCCTGCGGGATTACACGGTGCACACAGTACATCCCGAGTGTGGTTTGTAATGGTAATACAGTTTTACCAACCATACGCGCGATGTACTGTGAAGTGTGAACGAAAACTGTGGGGAAGTGCGTGCGTGTAGTAGGCCCATAAGAGTCTCGTCAAAATCAGTTTCGGAGATTAACTGGAACAAACAGACAGACAGAACAAAATTTTTCAAAATGTTCAAAATTCAACACCCAATATTATGTGTGAAAAGGTGTAAATTAAGCTTCTATGGAAAATCGACATTCTCAGGCTGGCGGAGCAGCGGGCAAAAGCTAGTGAATAAAATAGGTAGGTAAATTCATCATCATCATCATCAGCCTATAATGTTCCCACTGCTGGGACTCAGGCCTCCTCTCTAGGAGAGGGATGGGCTATAATCTACCACGCGGGCCCAGTGCGGATTGGTAAATGTCACATGTCTTCAAATTTTTTGGTTCTAAGACATGCCGGTTTCCTCACGATGTTTTCCTTCACCGTTTTGAGAGCAGTGGTGATGAAATAAATTACACAAAGATTGCTTTGTGAACAGTGAGTCGTGCCTGACGGGGTTCGAACCCACGACTCATTGTTCGTAAGTCGGGGCCGCCACCACTGGGCCACCACTGCTCTAAATAAAAGGTAGGTAAATTACGTAGCCATAATTTGGGGCTGGATTTCAATCTATCCAGAACATTATTTAGTCTAATCACAAATAGATTCTGTTGTCTATTAATGACCTTTATCTGTAACAAACATCGACGTCCTAAGCTATTATTGGTAGTCTGTCTGAAAAATTTCGGGTTTCAGACTTAATACCTACTTACTCACTCATTCGTGCTTAAGGTTAGTAAGCTATTATTAGACCTGTTTGCTACCTTTGACCCAAACGCCTACGCCAAATCTAAGGCTGAGATTCAGAGACGAGTCTAAGCTTGAACTTACACTTCCATCTGTCAAAATCAACGACTTACCCTTAAATTTGTATTCAGAGACGTTCGGAACACGTCTTAAACTTAGCGTGAACTAAGATAAGCCAAGTAGTCAATATCGACTACTTAAGACGGAACTAGCGCCACCAAGTGGGCTAAGGTGTAACTAAATTCGACAATGAAAAAGTTGACATCGAGCGTGTGGTATTCTTTTCTCTTTTAGATTGTAAAATTACGTATTCATCATAAAATGGAAAATATCGAAGATATTTCTTCATTCTTTGAAGAAGTCGACGAATTGGGGACTTATGACTCAATTTCAACGAGTTCATTCCCCGAAGTACCGCGTCGGGGCAATGTTTATTTTCGAGACCTAGCAGATCATTTTGAATTATACACTGATGAAGAATTCCGACACAGGTATAGATTCAACAAGCATAGTGTAAGGAGCTACATTATACCCCTTATACAAAATGGTCTACTCCTTGCGAGGTCTGAAAGATGAAAAGGGAGCCTTTCTAGCAGCCATGATACCGTATCTTCGCTCACTTGTCAAACTTTCATAACTCCCGCGGTTTACAAAGAGGTTGTAACATAAATAAATAGGTTTGTGTCTCAAATATTTTGTTTCACTCACTCCAATAGCATTTTGTATTTATTGCGATCCTGCTTTAATTTTTATTTACGCCTGGCTACACAGTTTCATAAAAACCGTAACTCACCGATGAACATTTTGCTTTTAAAAATGGCCATAGAGAAGAGAGTGTAAGCTTAGCTAAGACCTTGCTAAGACCGACGTAAGTTTGACGGGGACTGTGTCTCTGAATACAAATTTCTAAGATGCGCTTAGCCACGACTTGGCTTAGAGCGGTCTTCGCCCGTCTTACGTTCTTGTCTCTGAATCTCAGCCTAAATGTTACCACTGGAATTCTCAAATGGACATTCTGAAATGAACTTCTATAAGTGGCATGAATACTTTTAACATCAACCCACACATCAGTCTTGAATTCCCTGAAGGGTAGACAGAGGTGAGCTGTAGTATTTTCAACGTAGATTTAAGTGGAACGGTCGGAGTACTAATCGTATTGGTGACGTTTTTCATAAAGGTTAGATGTGTAGCACTCACACCCTGCTTGGGTGTGAGGAAAACATTTTGAGGAAAACTCCCCCGGACGCATTGGAAGGCCTCCCACCAGGTCCTCCCAACTGATGACATGGTGGAGGTTGCTTCTGCTAGATGCGAGACGCACAGTACCGGTCAATGTGGATCTTGGAAAAAGGAGTCGTCTAAATGAGGATAGTAATCGGGTACTTTATCTAGTTTCTGCCAGTCTCCATGGGAAAAAAGCGTGAAAACTTTTGGAGTAATCCCGTTTGAGCACCTATGCTGCTTAGGGTCTTTCGTCGTTTCGCACCACGAGCGGTTCGGACCGCGGTGTGAAACGCAGAAGAGCTCTTAAGATTGGGCTGTTTCGCACCACGGCGGTTCTTGGAGCCCCGAGTGGTGTGAATCGACCAATAGCTCTTAGGAATGGGGCGATTCGAACCACTATGTTTAGATACGAGCTAATTTCAAAGTTTGTATGTACAGTCGAGTAGAAAAAACGGATCATTGCCACATCTTATGAATGATTTATTTTCTCAGTCATCAACTTTACAACTAGACATGGTTTATCATGCCTCTTGTGTATTGTCTTATGTCAGTTGTAACTTAGTATAGAGTAAGATGGTTGCTAACAGTGGCACGCTTGTAAGGCTATGTGAAATATTGCCTGTCTCTTTGAGCTTGTTAAAGATCAGTTTCATCAGTTATTTTGTTATATGTGTGGTCTTTCTTGGCTTATTTTATCTTAAGGCAAAATAATTTTAAGTGTTTTTGTATTCATTATCATCTCTGTTAATTCCTTCTACTCTCTATAAATCAGACTTTATATAAAATTAATTTTATCGCCTCGTAATGGTCGAAAATTAATCCACGGGTCCGCACGCCACAAGGCCATATTCTGCTATGTCCCAGACTTCTTGGAAAACTATTCATGCGCTAAAGTATGAAACGTTAGACAAAAAACTAAAAAACCCGACTGAAAAAACTGAAAAGCAAAAAAACAAGCACATTTTAAATTAAACAAAACTTGGAACCAGGCGGGGTTCTATTTTTTTCATTTCATAATTTAATATTCAAATGAACCCCGCCTGGTTCCAAGTTTTGTTTAATTTAAAATGTGCTTGTTTTTTTGCTTTTCAGTTTTTTCAGTCGGGTTTTTTAGTTTTTTAACTACTTTTTTTATTTCCGACTTTTTAGTTCTTTTGTGTTTGTTCTTTCGTTGGTCGCGTAAAATTCTTCGTTTATAGGATTTGTCACTTTGAATTTCTTTTAAACATATAAGTGTTATATATTTTTGTAATCTCCATTTAAAACCCTTTATTTTGATACCCTACTCGATGGTATTGGTAAAATTTTTTTTTTTGAACTTCGCTATTTGGCCCCCAAAACCCGCAATTTTTCTTTGTTTTTTAATTTTAATGTAGCCTATAACACTCGCGCCATCAAGACGAATCTAACGACGTATATTTCATTCAAATCCGTTTATCCGTTTAGGAGTTATGAGGGAACAAAGAAACGGACATACATACATACATACATACACGTCAAACACATAACCCTCCTTTTGGGCTTCGCCGCAGTCGGGTAAAAATAGGTAGACCGACAGGCAGACAGATTTTGTATTATACGTCTTCGATTATTTTAACCATAATTAGGAAGAGACTAATAATGGTTCCAGTAGTTTTTCTAATACATAGCAACACGCCTTTAATGCCCGAAAGGTTAGGCATAGGTGTACCTTATAATGCACTCATATATCGCCAGTTATCTTTAAGTCCCTATGTGATAGGGGCCATTGCATCAACCAGGAACAAATCTAGGCTCCATGGCTGCTACTGATAATATCGTTATGGGACCCAACCTGAGAAACTAACCCAGGACCTTGCGCCCACTAGACCAAAGAGACAGTCTGTAATCACGTATTAAGGCGACATTAACTGCCCGCGCCCTTGAGCGCTCGTTTAACTCATCGCCTAAACAAATAAGGTTAAAAATGGGGATGCGTTTGATTCTCGTGACTGCCAATATGAACGATAGTTCGCAGATTTAATTTATTTAAAAAAAAATACGCTGTAATGTTAAAATATTTTTACATTATAGGTTGAATGAAAAAAAAAAAATTTAGTTGGTTGTTGGTTGGCTTTAGTTGGTTAAATTTCCTTTCTGATTGTAAAAAAAAATAACAGTTGTCGCTCAAAATATTGAGCATTTCGAGACGAAAAAGTTTTTTCGTGTGATTTTTTTGTGATTTTGTGATTTTTTTATTCGAGGTTCTTGATTAATTTTAGAAAATATTTTTGGATAAGTCTTTTACCTATACATTTGACTATACACTGTATTTTTTTTGGAATTGTAATAAGTAGCAATACGGCTAACTCTGCAACGAAAAACAGGTCGTTTTTACGGTGTCCCTCTTATCTGCGCCTTAAAAAAAATATCGTAAGTAATACGTCCTTTGAACCCTTCAACAGTTCAAGGTATAACCTTCAAACTACCAAAGCCCCGCAATTAGAACATCAACGACGGCACCCAAGCCATCATGAAACCTTTCACATACAAAGCTATTGAGTTAAATTTATTAATTATTCACGCATGCGTTCAAAGGAGACGGGCAGGGAGAGCAAATCCTCTTAGGTAAGACGGTTAAGGTGAGGTTACTAGGTTATCTGTTGATCTTAGGATGGATAGATTGTTTGTGAGTAGGTTAATTATAAAGGCAGATGATGGTTGAGGGGTAGGGAGTTTAGTTTCGAGCGTTGTTTGTTAAAGCTACACTGCTTCAGGATATTATGTTAGCGTGGTGAAAATAATCCTACTTTTGCTTTAGTGAATGAATTTATATAAGAATAGAAGAATATTTTCACACATCATTATTTTGGCTTGATGACTTTTATACTGTATTGCGTATATTACCTATTATATAGGACTAGGTATACCTCTTTTAAACCCTTTTGGCAAATAATGTCTTCATGTTCATCAATGTTAGATGGCTTACAACCTATTTATTATAACAACTGCCTAATAAGAAATTCTTATAACACTGTCTGACCTCTGTCATTCTCTCATGCTCAGCGAAAACATTAGCGATCAATTCGGCCATTACATTTCCGCTACCAAAAATAGCTCATTAAACATCACATCACAGGTCACTATAGTTTACAATAATAACTAAATGGTACCACGCCAATGAATGAACACCGATAAGGTTTATAATAGAACAAGCAATAATAAACTAATAATATGTTTACATAACTGCCGTCACCCTTGTTATAGTAGTCGTTAAGATAAGAGCTGGGATGTAACAATTATGTTATAATAAGCCTAATTGTGAACTGAAATGAAAATAAAAAATATTTTCAATTGGCTTCCGTCAGTTTTCGAGCCTCGGAAAGCACGATAAGCCGTTGGTCTTGGCTGCCTTATATAGATATTTGGCAGTCGTTACAGGTTGTCATTGGCCTGAAAGTCTACCAGCCAGTCTTACGAACGGGTATCGTATTACCCAACACTGTGTTGTGAAGATCAGTAGTCGGTATTCGCTTGATGAGATCTGGGGTGGAACACGATTTACTCCAATAAATCGATTGATTAAAACCTTAAAGACATCTGGATGATAAAATTTATATCTACTCCTAAAACTTTTACATTGGTATTAAAAACGGAAATTACATGTTTGCTTTGGTTGGTTTTGTTCTTGCTTTAATCTAGTACGTGTCTAAATCTCAAAAGAATACGCGCAAAAAAACGAAGAAAGTATCTCTATTTGATTAAGACCAATAAAGCGTAGTATATGTATGTTATATCCACTCCAGCTACGTTCAATCTAAGAAAATTGAACACGAACGCAAACTACATTTAATCAAGACTAGAAATGGTGAAGCTATATTAAAATATTCATCCTACTAATCAAACATTTACTTTGTTTCAGGTAATTTCATTCTCCCTTCATCGACTGGAATATGAGAAAATACACGATAAAACGGTAAAATGTAATAATTTGGAAACAAAGAGCAATTCAGTGTTGAATTGTTTGCGGTCCCAAGACTGTACCCTGCGATACGCCCTTTAATGCTTCGGTATACTGACGTTTGTTTACTGTTATTATGATATGTTAATAGATACCTAACGAAACGCAAGCAAGTCGTGAATTTATCAACGTTTAATACAATAGTCAGTTAGAGACTTTATAGCCCAGCTGACCGTTTCACGAGATAAACTTTATCAAATGCATTATCATATCCAAACAGTTATTTCCCATTATATTCACAACCCAAACCAAATGTTCACACAATTTCACAATCACTTAAGGAAACATCATGAGGGACTACCAATAAAGGAACCGGATTCGTAAACTTTATTGCTTCTGCTTACGTTTAAAATAATCAGCGTAGTCCGTGAAGATAATAGTCGAGTTGCGAAGGAAACCATAACCATTATGGCTCGTGCTAAGCACCACGACAGGAAATTGATTGGTCCGTCAAACGCTCGATCTATCTCGTTGTTTGGTATTCACTGACGGGTTTAAACCACCGATATGGAGCATTAAGGCGGTGGCGACGTAATGGATGCCGTAAATAATGATAGTGACGAAGTATTTATAATTCATGGAGGCTATTTAGTAGATGCATTAGCTCACGAGATGGGAGATTCCAGTGAAAAGAACGAACCGTGAACAAGATCTACGATGCTAAAAGTGGAACTTTTTAAAACTAAAATGGTTGCACTTGTTAGATAATGCTTACTGTAGCGGAAATAATTACTTGCGTCGAGTTTTTTCTATTATGTTTTAAGAAAAATGGTAACTCATACTTTTAAATTCAATTAATCTCAAAGACTGATTGTGGTAGGTACCGTTGGAGCATTTTATTAATTTAATATAATTATTAAGCTTTGTTTGTTCTCAGTTACTTAAAATACAATAATTGAATCGTTTCTTAAATAAGCCAATTTCTCGGAAATAAGCTTAAATGCGAAGTCAGCAAGTACATTAATCCCGCCTTTGGCTTTAATTAAATAACAAATGGAGCTGTGACATAGAAAACAAAATTAATTGGCAAAATTAGGGCACCAGTCGCCTCCTTCTCATTGAAGTTTTAACCTAATTTATCTTGAAATAAACATTGTATTGGTTTATTTTGTTTAGGCGAAGACTTTGTTCTTGAATTTATATTTGTTTTGAATTTGACAAGTTAGTTAAGTCAAGTAAATGAAAAAAAGGAAAGAAAAAAAATACCACGCCTGTAATTCCCGAAGGGGTAGGTAGTAAATAAGTAGTACACCCATATTTTACCAGTTACGTTCCATAAAATAAGGGCCGAGCCTATTGCCAACAACAAGGCACAAATCCTACTGAGGAGTCCTTGATGGTAAAACCAATTACACTTGGCCCAACCCAGGAATCGAACCCAGGACCTCATTCTCAGCAGTCGCGCTCGCGATTACCAGACCAACGAGGCAGTCAAAAAATTTAAAAAAAGAAGTAATTAATCATCTCAAATCGGACGCTCGTCATAAAACAAAAACTGGCGATAGTGTATAGGACAAAAGAATTAAATCCAGCTGAATATAAATTGTCAAAAACAATCAAGGGACCATGTCAGGGGGATGGGCAGCGATATTCTGATTTCTCCCCAACATACTGCAATGGCCATTTCGCCTGACAAGTCCGGTGATTATGATAATGTTTCTGACAGGCCGTTTATAGAAGTGGACTATGTGGGCGGACAATAATCTTCAGTGGTCGCTAAATTAACTGTAGATGAAACAAAGTAGGTATAAGGAGCCACTTGGTATAATACTACAGCGCACATTAGGCTTGGTAATACTAATAATGTGTAAGTCGTGAGAGCTCTGTTAACGATTGCCACTACTTTTCCTCATTGTCACTTGAATGAGAAAACCGCCACTAATATGCTCTCAAGTTTTCTTGGGCTTAATAATAATAAACTAGCACGGGTTGATATTCAAGGTTAAGCAGAGCTTGCCAAGGTCGGTCCTTGGATAGTTGACTATCGATTACAATTATTTAGTTTTCTCTGTGCCTCGGAAAGCATCCCTACCTGCCTACGGTGAAAAGCAGTTACCTGTGACCCTGTCCCACCGGCCCAACACAAACTTTGCATTTATCAATTACCCATAACCTCAAGGAAAATGGAGCTTTTACAGTCATCTAAAGAAATTTTTGACAGTTATCACATGCTCAAAAGACAGACTACCAGTCTTACGAAGAGGTATTGTACCCAGCATTCAATGAGTTCTGGAGATAGATATTCAGTCGTTCCATGTAAAATACTAGTATACAGCTGAATCCAGTTAGGCGGGAACCCGACTTCAATATGGTTGACGAAGATGATGAATGATGAGTTTTCCCTTCACAAAAACGTCAGTTTAGTTTGAGTATTTGAGTTTAATGAGGCATCATTAATATCCGATATGATCTCCGTTGAAAGGCTAAGTGATATTTAATTATGGCTGGCGGGGTTAATTGTGACGGAATTGTGCCACGTTCGACATATTGGTGGGATATAATGAGTATCTTGTTAGCGGTGTGCATTGATGAGACCTTTCATGTTTTCCAAAGAGTTTTATATGAAGTCAGCACGATTTCAATAGCTAGTATAGATCAAAGAACTGTACCGATCGAATTGAAGACCGACTTCTTCTCTACGACGATCTTCTAAACTATGAAGTGTGATTTGATCCCGTTTTCTGTATTTATTTTAAAAAGTCTATGAGAGTTACAATCTATACTTAGAGCAAATCTAACCGTTAGAGATAGCACAGAAATCTCCTTAACTTGAGTTGTCGCCATTGCATGCAATATAGGAGGTTCCCTAGTATACTAAAAAAGTGCAATAAAAACAAAAGAAGACCTCCCAGGCATTCAATTTCATGCGTGGCCCACATTTATGATGAAGATTTCATATCAATTTGGAAAAGCCATGTTTTCGTGAATCTTGAGGCTAATAATTCCCTGTGAACATAACTTTCTACTTAATCGTGATAAGTTCATCTTGCTCGAAAATTATTGGTAATTTACAGAAAACTGGTTGTCATAACTATACCTACAATGTTGAAGCCAGTAAATTACATCATTACATTATCAAGAAAGTATTGCATGGTAGTTACAATAAAAAACAAAATTATCCATTTTGGAATTACACAAGAAAAAAATTCGATGCCTTCCCGTCATTATGTTGTTAGAAAAAGTACTTGAGCTGGAAAATTAGGTACTTAAAGTATTTTAACTGTTTCCGAACAGAAGCTACGCATGTACATACGCATTCTGATAGGCATGCAGGTGACGTTTTACTTGTTGTCAAGTAAGTGCACTATCTAGCTAATAGAATCCAAATTGCTGCCTTAAGTTGGAATGAGGCATTGTTGTATAATTTGATAATCTAGTCAGATACGCAGAACGTAGGTAATGTTATAAATATTGTACACGAACTGGTTTGCTTAGACAACGAGGCACCACCCGGCTTACAACCTCTTGTATACGAAGTTATGTATATACCTACGGATAATAGAAAAACATCCGTCGAAAGGAGGTTAATATTTATGATAAAGGAGAACCTAAAGCTAAAACTGTATAGTTTATGTAACATCACGCCTGTAATACCCGAAGGGTAAGACAAAGGTGCACCCAATAAACCAACATTTCGCCAATTATGTTTAAGTCCCATGTAGTAGGGGGGTGCCTATTACCATCAACTTGGCACTAAGTCAGACTCCGTGGCTGCTACTGAGAAATTCCTGATGGATAACACAATAACACTTTGCGCAAACCGGGAATCTAACCCGAGACCAAAGACACAGTGTACCTATTAGTTAACAATGAGCAAATGACAACGCTTGTCAAATGAAACAAAAATCATAAGAATAATTAATAATAATTTATTTATTTGTCAGAAAACAATGATCCATATTGGTTAGTAACAATTAAAACTCATAAACTATGTTAGTAGGCACAAAAATCACAAAATAATATAATAAAATTATGATGTCATCAATGCAAGAGCTAATAAAACACTGATTTGATAGTATCCATTCGTTATGTCTTAACACTTACGAAAGAAGAAACAAGGTGGCCTGAGACCACACAGCAAAAATACTTTAATTAGTTGTCAAATTACTTAAAGCAAATAAGGCATAAGATTCGGACCTTACGCAATGAGAAATACTTTTGGCTGTTAACCTTGTTTTACCAGTGAATCGTAACCAATAACTTATATTATTAATTTTACTTTTGCCGGCGTTCCATTGACTCTGTGATTAATCTTAAGTATAACTAGAGGCTTATTATTTTTTACTTTAACCACTTTGAATTTACTATCATTACGACTTTCTGCCTTCTACAATAGAGTGCACTTTTGCGTAAATTTAATCTGCTTCAACTCGTCTCGAATTGCGGCTGACATCTTAATGCTGCGGTTGTTTAGACTCTTAAACTTATGGAGATACAGGTGTTATTTGTTTGCGAGAAGTGAGGTAATAAGGTGGTTCTGTTTTTTTGTTTATACTGCAAACAGACCGACTTGGCGCAGACTGTATGACGCGTAGATCTTGCGGTTTTTGCAAACGAGAGACGGTAAATAATTTAGTGATGTAACTTCTTTGCAGATCGCGATGTCGATAAGTTATATTTGATAAGTAAGACAAGGTTTTATGATTTAAATAGATCCGTTCTCTACAGGTTACTGTTATAATTTTAATATTAATGAACGCATGGAAAAAGGTCTAAAAGCTAGTTTTGACTAAAATAAAAATAGAGTTATATCATACTAATACATATTAAGGCAAAAGTTCGTGTGTGAGTGTGTATGTTTGTTACTTCGTTACGGAAAAACTACTGAACGGATTTGGATAAAACAGCTAGTTTTAATCACACATACGTAATAAAATAGCCTGGTGAAAAGCGTCAGGTATTTTTTATTACAATTTTGTCCCAGTTACGAGTATATTCAATATTGGGTCTGTTAAGTGGATTCGGATCGAAATAAAATATTATCGTGAAGCATTTTAATAATAAAGCTTTCGACTATTTCTAACGCTGCTTTTAGCCTACGTCTGTATTTAAGATTTTTTTAGGAAAATGTTTTGCTTGCTCTCTTGCCTTCAAGCATTTAATCAGTACGTAGTAGGTAAGACTGTAACTGAAACGTTGCATACTTAGTTACATGTTGGTATAAAAGATAATTTTGTATCTTGTAATTTATAATATTTACAATTCTCTTAATGATTATTGCCACTATAATACTTGTTATTGGCTATTAATCTAATTAACCTATAACTTATGATAATGTGAGGATAACACAAAATATGGTTGTTCTGATAAACAGCTCCATTCATTTCCTTGTTCTTAGTATTAGGCTTACGTACTACAATAACTAGGTCAAGTTCACCGGATATTGTTGTCATAACATTACATCATGCCAATAATCTCCGAAGGGACTGAGGTTGTTCGAAAGAGATACCGCGGTCTTGACACAAAGGGCTAAAACGAAACATGGGTGGTTTGTAGTCAGTAGATGTCTGACACTCCCTACCGCTCTGCCTAGAGCGGGAGCAGTCATTTGATGTTTTCTTTCTTTCTTCTTCTTTCTCAGTCTTTCTTTTCTTTTCAAAGAAGGCGATCCTAATAGTAGCTATGTTTAAGTCCCATGTAATAATTATGTTCCATGGCAAGTTTATAATTATCAACCAGGCGCTAATTTAAAATCCGAGGCTTCTACTGGCAAATCGCTATGGAAATGTCAGACATGAGCATGTATCGCGCAGCTACGACAGTTGTTATAATAGATCAGTTATACTTAATCCTCTAACATAAAACGACACCAGTGTTTGCTCAAAAAATTACCCACTTTAGTATAAGAGTCATCTAGCCAAATGATAATTGCATTTTGACTATCAATTATTTACTAATCTGCAATAGCGTTAATTCGATTTCCCAATTTGTCAAAATATTAATCCTTTTAGCACGGGAGACCTGGTTTTATAATAACGTTTTTAATTACTTTTAATTGCTAATTAATCATATTTGATATTATTTTAATTAGAAACGTTGGTTGGTATTTATTTTGTATGTGATTGATCATTAACTTGGTATTACCATCTTTCAACCGGCGTGGGTGTGTGACCAATCATGGTCATGGGCGAGGCAAAAGGTGTATGTAAGGAACGCAGCAGGTGACGTCCTGTGGTTTCCACCCTATGGGAAAAAAGTGAAAAAAGTGAGTGTATATGCTTTTCAGAAGTCATATTTTTTTAACAATTACTTCTTGATTCTGGAAGGAAGATCACCACGAAGCTAACAAAATAATCTTTAAACGCATTTCGCGTGCTATAGCTGGATGACTGAATATCAACCAAAGCCAATCAAAGGCATGATTTTAACTCAACGTCCCAGCCGCCGCGGAAGGCGCTCCGGGCGTCGGGGGCCACGTGATGGCTTCCGGCCACCGTAGACGCGGGCCTGTGGACGGTGAGTAATGGGCTAGCTCGCCGTCCGGCCGTCGTCATGACAGCAACAGGCCGTGTCGGCGGTCAGGCGGTCTCAAAGAGCTGATGTCAGCAAGGAGGGGCCCGCAAGGGCCGACGCCCGTACTAGATGACGTGGCCTCGGCACAAGGGCAAAGAAGGAACATGGGTTCGGTTTTTAGTCAGTAGAAGTCTTACACTCCCCTTCGCTCTGCCCAAGAGCGGGGGGGGGGGGGCGGTCATACGAACCCTTCGGGGTTGGCAAACATGAGGTTTTCTAAATTTCTATTCTTTCGTCTTGTGTTATCGTTGATTTTTCTTCAAGTTCTAAGTTTAGATTTTCTCTCAAAGAAATTTGCTGAAGAAAATGCGCTTATTCCCAGTAATTAACCTGAAACAATATCAAGGTTCCGTAGCAATCTTCGGGTAATCTTATCAAGAAAGGTCATGCGGTTAACTTCCCGGGTTAATTACTTTTGAATCCCGAAGGCTGAGTTTTAATTTTGCAGAATTAGTGCACTGACAAAGTTTTTATGTGATCATTTTTCATCGACTTTTATCATCTTTTTATAAGCTTTTATTACTTATTTTATTTTTGAAATGTCATTTAGTCGTCGCCGCGTCGGTTCTGTGTTCTGTATTATAGTTTTTCACGCATAGTGTTTTTAATTTTCAGCGGTCTTCCTGCTTAGTAGTTTTTGAGTAATCTTCGTTCTTCATGTATGTCTTCGAGTATTCTTATTTTATAGTATTTAATCTAATGAAGAAATAACTTGTACCTAATAAAGAAATGTTTTCATTGTTGACGATAGGTATAGGTGTTTTAAAAGATTTTGTATTATCAGCTTTTCCTTTCCAGTTATCCTTGTCTAGTTTCGTTTTCTTCTTTTTCATTCGAACCCTCTAGAAAGTAAAAACGCTTTTTACATTTTTTTCCTATATACATGTTATACTTTATATCTACAGTAGCTCTGTCCTATACTTATACCTGTCGCTGTCATATCCTTGTTAATTTCTCTTTGCTGATGTTCGTTACGTCTTTAAAGCTTTTCCACGTGGCAGGGAAAATACCGAGCTTTATTCCTAACATTTTTGTTTCTTGCAGAACCTACACAGAATTTCTGAAATTAGGTCACCATTCGATCGGCTGTATTTTTTTCTTCAATATTTCTTCAATATTCAGCCGGGGAGTTTTTGCTGATTAGTAATTTGCGTTTGGGAGGCCTATGTCCAGCAGTGGACGTCTTTTGGCTGAATTTGCGTCATCATACTGCTTCTGCAAAGGGTCCATCACGTAGCCTAATGTGGACTGTTGGGAGTTTGTTTTATCCAGCTCGCCCCGTGATCTTCAAGTAAGTCTGCTCTGTAGTCTTCTGGCTTTATCAGGCTCCACATAGTGTCTCATAATAACGTCTACTAGAAAAGTAGTTATCAACAGTATTCTAAACAGCATTAGAAACGACCATAACGATATCCCATGCCAAAGGTTATCAATATAACCGTGTCAATGAATCTTATTCGATATGAAACTTGAAAAATTCATTCAGTACATGCTCTGCTTTAGTTTTTATATTAACTAATCAATGGTCATCACCACAGATAAAGATTTACCTAGATAATGCAAGAGCATCAACTTCGCGTGCCTGGTTAAAAATATGATTACTTATCGAGATTACTGTTGCATCAAGCTAATTTGTTTAAAACAACAATGTTACACAGTTACAATTATTCAAGGACTTAGTTCTAGAAATTTACAAAACAAAACGTAGTCTATTAAGTGAAGTAATCTTACTAAAATCTTACTAATATTAAGAAAGTTTGTGAGGATGTATGGATATTTGTTACTCTTTCACGCAAAAACTGCTATACGGATGTGGGTGAAATTTAGAACACAGATAGTTTATAACCTGGATTAACACATAGGATACTTTTATCCCGTTAGTATGATCCCGTAGGATAATTAGCGAAGTTCACGTGGGCGAAGCCGCTGGCACAAGTTAGTATGTTTATATAGTAACTAAATAATGCTTAGACATCACAGTGGATAGTCAAAAAATGGCACGCTTGATTTTTATATGGACTGTGACGCTTGCGTTATCTAGTTATATCCATATCTGTGGTATATGTTCTGCTTTAGTTTTCATTCTAACCAATCAATGGTCGTTACGCATTTGTTTTTTCAAGACCTCTTGAGTCTCGATTGACTGATGAGGTCATGCGCTGATTCTCGTAAATAAACGACAAATTACTTTTTGCGGTCATGAAAATCTTTACCCTGTACATTTTGTTTGAGGATTTCTGTTGATTGATGGTAAATGTAAGTTTGTATTTGAGGATGATGTAAATAATTAAATTGAAAAGTCAATGGTGACTACAGTAAATCATTTGGTTAATCACTAGGCTTAGTCAGCTTAGTAACGGCCTAGAGGTCGCCATCGCAATAGGGGATCGGACTGACTCAAAAAAATATGATTCTGTTTAGTCCGTCAGTTAGATTTTCGAAAAATATTGGATACGTGTTTTTTGTTTTGTCAAATCTATAAAAATTGACGAAGATAAAGCGCGTCAAAGATCAGGGAGTGGGGCTTGAAACGTCACTTGAAGGTACAGAATGTACTATCATATGACGTCACACGAGTTTTCGAAGCACTGTATCGTCTTCATTTTTTGTTTACGTGAAAAAAGAAAAAATATGAGGTCAATATTTTTTGGAAATCTATTTGACGCACTAATTAGTTTTTTTTTGTCCGACCTCCTATTGTTTAACCTCATGGTCCAATGCCCCAGAAAGGATAGAGTAATGTTGGAGTTTACCAACAGGAATTTCTTAACAGTAGTCCAGTGTTTCGATGTGCGCCTCGCAGCTCGTCCCTCATTATCTAATATTAACTACCGAAATAGGAGATTACTAAAGTTCTATCGGTTAGTTGTGTAGATCTGATTTTTTGCTTGGTCGCTGTTGCCTGAGCATACCAGCATAGAATTATCACTCATTCTTTGCCGGAGGAAAGGATAAAAATCCAGATCCAGCTTAGAATGATCAGTCATTATAATTATGCTGGATCTGAATTTTTATTAAAAGTTCGTTTGAGTAAATCGGATTATTTTAGGCAACCGTGCCTTTAGTAATGCCATGCCATCATGGCTTTAATTCCGAAGAGTTTACCTCTACCCAACCTGTTGGAGCAACACAGACGTAGAGTTATGTTAGTCTTTGCTCATACCTCAGTTATTCTTCATCAAAGCATTTTCCAAGAAATTTACGAGAACCTACATAGGATTTGAAGAGACATAAAACTTTAATACTCTTGACGCAACATCTGTTAGCGACGTAAGATACCTACGGACTCCTTATAAAGAAAATGGCCTGAAGCAATAATTTAATGGGTGTGTTCATATAATATTAAAGTAATCGTTTAAGTTCGGTTTTAAAATTGATTTGTGGTATGTAGTATCTATTAGAAATGTAGCATGTACGCACGGCTACACATCAAGCTATACAAAACCAGTTAATCTTGGCCTCACTTTACTAGATCTTTTCGCACAATGAACGATCAGATTATACTGGTTTTGTATAGCTTGATGTGTAGCCGTGTGTACTCGTTTATCGTCGTTTTATTGATTAAAATCTGAGCTGCAAATCTTCTATCTTTCTCTTATATTTTTTTTTAAATCTTCCTTGTATTTTAGCGCTGTAGAAAGGAAAACTACTAGATACTTTCATTGGAAGAACACGTTTTAAACCGAATCCTCTAATTTATAGGACTGTCGTAAAATTTGTTACGGACTAGAAACTCATTATTCTCTGGCCCTTAACCCAATTCATTTGAGATCGGCGCAGCTTGTCGTCTCCTTCTATTCTTCTCTATTACTCATTATTTCATTAGAAACCTCCTTTCTTGCCATACCATGCTTAACACAGACCATCCATCATTTCTTTGGTCTTCTCCTACTCTTATATTCATCTACAATCTACATTCATACTGAAAACTTTCTTCATAATTTTTTTCTACAATCTATTGGTTTAAATTAACTAGGTTAGTGCTTAAAACATTTTGAACCGACATCCCATTATTCACATCAATACTCTAGACACTATCACTACTAGAGATAGCATTATAACAAATAAAAAGAAACCATTTTACTGCACAATAAACATTAGGAACACAATAAAATAATCTAGAACACTGCTATGTTTATCGATCTCTCAATCGAAGCCGTCAAAAACGCCATTATGATTCACTTACATTAAAAATATCTTCGGACGTATCTTTTCTACTGCCGTCAGCTGTAACACCGTCAATATTTAACTACTTTGCTGGTTAAACCACAGACATAGATATACCTAGATAAAACAAAAGAAAGAAAAAGTATTTATTGGTCTCACACAGAACAAAATAAATCGATGACATAAAATAAAGAAAACATAAAAAAAAACTTATTTTCAGCTTAAGGCGACGTTGCAGTACTTTGTTTTTATGTACGCACGAGCTCACCCCCCGCCCTGCCGCGCGAGCGATATAATGCCTAAATTTTGACCGTTTTTTGCTTCTTGGAGAAAAACTATAAAGAAATTATACAATATGTTTTCAACATTTACTTCAGAATAAAAAGTTCTATCTATTGATATAACTTTTATATAAATTCATGATGAAATGTCTTAGCAGTACACGTTTGAAATTGTGATTCAGAGTCATGTTTGATAAAAAAAGTATCGAGCCGATCATTCTAAATCGCGTTTCTATCTTTACGATTTACTAGAGAGTATGTTAAATTTTTATGTAATGATTTTTATTTATTAAAAAACTCGTATTTAGTTCGATTTTTATAGGTTCAAAAATCTTAAAAAGTACTGCAACCCGCCTTAAGTATTTTATACTAACGAGGGTACTGTCTCTGTAAGCTAATTTGCTCAAAACAACAACGTTACAACTCAAGAAATTAATTCTAGACATTGAAAGAACAAAAGTGTAGTCTATTTAATTTTTTTATAGTAACTAAATAGCTTTAGAAACAACTTAAGTAGTCTAAAATTCCATGCTAGGTTTTTATATGGAAACTGCCAGAGATGCAAAATTTGTTCGAAAAGGTCACCGTGGCCTTGGAACGCCAGGTGAGAAAAAGGGCAAAGGAAGAACATGGATAGGTTTTAGTCAGTAGGAGTCTGACATTCCCTTATAGATACTCATTTGGCGATTTCCCATCGATAAAAAAAGGTTTTCATGCAGACCGTGACACTTGCGTTTCTAGGTAGATTTGTATCTGTGGTTTAGGTACACTATCTTAATAGTACCCTAATACCGACTTTTACCAACCTTGCCATTCATAGAAATGAATCGTAAAAATATTATCTATTAATATGCAAAGTCATTGACTTTTAATTATTTTAAGTGTTCATTAATTTGCAGAACTTTCTAATGCCCCCGTAGTGATCAATAAAATATTGTAAATGGTACGCTCAGCGACCAATCAAGGTATGCAAAACCAGTATACGCTGATCTCTCATTGTACTGGAAGCTTATACAAAACGAGGCCAAGTTATAATGGTATGAATAGGTTGCTGAATGGCTGTGTGTACGTTACGTAAGTATCAAAATGATTTAAAATCGTTTAACTTCTTTTCATTGGATCCAAATTTTAATATTAGCATTTGTTAATAGAATAGATCCTTTTTTGGAAATAATTATTGAAGAGAATTAATTCCTCCTTTTATGGGTAAAGGTAATCTGCGTGCAATTATTTTATTTCAATTTAAAAACTTTTACTTTAAATTTACACACGTGATGGCTGGTTCCGTATGGTGTCGGACGCAAAGAATAGCACCATCCCATTTCTTCCCGTGGGTGTCGTAAGAGGCGACTAAGGGATGTACCAGAGAATGGGCAGCAGCGTTCTCTGTGCTTTTTGTATCGACTGTACTGCGATCGCCAACCCGCCTGCCAAGCGTGGCGATTATGGCAAACCCCCCCTAAGCAAAAATGACACTTAGGGGAGGCCTATGTCCAGCAGTGGACGTCTTTCGGCTGAAATGATGATGATGATGTGATGGCTGCAAAAAAGATTTGTGTACTAGTGTACTGTACTGATTTCCGCAAATCAAGCTACTGCAATCTGTAATTTTTTTTTTAACATAATTATTTTCAATTTTATAACTAAAAGATTAGGTTCAAAATTGGTTTGGAAAATTTAACATAGATTAGGAAAAAAACTAGTAGGTACTTCTTTCAGAAACACGACGGAGGAATCAACACTATTTTTTACATCTTTCACGTAATTAAAGTGAAAAAGATGCTAAATATTATATTACCTAAGGTTTACGTAAAAGCAAGCATTCAGTGTTTTTTTTGCGAGGGAAGCCTGAATTATTTTTGAACCGAAACTATTTCGATTATTTTTCAACCAGTTTCAAAGCTGCTAAGACAATAATTATGCTTTCTTATTTATTTTACACCGTATAGTCGCCAGCGCATAAAATTACCACGAACTGTCAAATTATCGATTTTGAAATTAATCACCAACATATTTTTATGGTTTAAAATCATTTACAGAAAGACAGTTACAGTGTCAATTAATTACTTAATTTCTACTTTTTAACAATTGAGTAGCAACCATTGTAAATGTTTATTTTCTTTTCACAAACATACTCACGTCATACCAAACGCATTCTTATTTCAATACTAGCTTTTGCCCGCGACTTCGTCCGCGTTTCCGTCGTTTTTCGTAAAAAAGTACCATAATAATATGTCCTTCCTCACGGTTCAGTGGCGTTTTTTAGGTGGCATTGTGTATTTTATTTTTAATCTACGGTAACGGAAAGGCTGTCAGTTACCTAGGTAACAAAATAACCTACGATAGAGGTCCTAACTATAGCTACCTTACACTTAAAATCTAAGTGCCTATTTAAACTAAAATATTCTAATAGAATTATACCCAGAAATATGTACCTACATATTACAACAAAAAAATAAATGAAAATAAAGCTGAAACGCCTGTGCAATACTATCTGCCTATACCTACTTCACCTACAAATAAATACCTTTCTACTATAATTCATAAAAGTATCTACGCTTTTACCTACGTAGTACAAAAATAAAATTGAACATACATTAGCCAAAACTTACCTATCGGTATCTAAAAAACTATGCGTACTACTTCTACTTCTACTACTACTTCACCTAAAAAGAAATAAAATGCAAACTATTAATAATTTGTAATTTGAACGAATATTTAAACACTACCAAAACAACTAATACCTATTTTATAAAATAACAACAAAAGAAATTCAAATAAACTATTTAAAGACTAAAAGTCGCGCTGATAAGCATTGTTTGTTAAAATCAATTATTGTCTGTCAATAAGGTCGAACGCTCTGAACGCATCAACACTTCAACAGCCACGACCCGCGTCGAGCGCGGCAACCGTTACACAAAAATAATCCTTATGGCATGATTCAGTACTCACGCGCGACGCGGTGGCTTATTAGCGTATTTCATGTATAAGTTTGGTGTTTCTATACCGATTACTATGATTATTTTTTTATTGAATAGGTAATAATATTAACTTCTTTTAATTAGGGATGAGTGAGAGTATTATAAACGTAAGAGTAAACAAATATAATCAGAAGGCTCCGAACTGCTAAGCTATCGGGAGTTACACGTGTTATTGTGAGTCAACCATAAAAGATAGACATATGCTGTTGTGGGATATTTTTTAGATAATTTTATGAAGAACATTTCCGTAATAAATGATTTCTATGTAGCTTTAACCATTAAGGCTGCACACGCGACGGAAGCTAAAAAAATGGAGCAACTTCTCCCGTTTTCCCAACATTTCCCTTCACTGCCCAGCTCCTATTGATTGTAGCGTGATGAAAAGTATACTATAACCTCCCCAGGAGTATGAAGAATAATCGTACCAAGTTTCGTTAAAATCCGTCGAGTAGTTTTTGTTTCTATAAGGAACATACAGACAGACAGACAGACAGACAGACAGACAGACAGACAAAAATTTTACTGATTGCATTTTTGGCATCAGTATCGATCACTAATTACCCCCTGATAGTTATTTTGAAAATATATATCATGTACAGAATTGACCTCTCTACAGATTTATTATAAGTATAGAAAATATTTTTCAACAAAAAAAACCGAACATTACTCACGTCATGACAAACGCATTATTTTTTTTCAACACCTTTTAAAAAAAAACGAACTTCTATCGCAGATACCATCGACGGGAAACGGCCCATCACTAAACGCATAAAATACCAACGTGTAGAGCAAATAAAACGGTAAACCCCTTTTAAAGTTTTTCCACGTCTGTCCAATGGCGATGGTGTAGAACTGTTTGTTCTAGGGCTAAAAGCCTAGGTTTCAACACGTGCTTAGTGTTTGTTGAGGCTAAAAACCTAGGTTTTAGTACGGGTTTTTGTTGGTAGTTGTTTGTTTTGTGTACACTGAATTGTACTGTATTTGTGAAGTTTTAAATGATTTTGTTTTTAGTTTTTTTTTTAAATAATATAGGTAAGTTGGTAATTACTTTAAAAAATGGTCGCAGCAATAATATAATAAGTTGAGATATAGGATACTTTTATCCTTAAACTACGTTCCTGAAGTATAATCACCGATCTATTCACGGGAGAACATTTCATCATAACATCACGCCTGTAATACCTGAAAGATGTACCTAATAGTAGGTACACCTGCATTTCGCCAGTTATATTGAAGTCGCATGTAATAAGAGGCGAGCATATTGCCATTAATCGGGCACAAATCCAGAATTTCTGCTACTGAGATGATCCGGAAAAACCGAATAACAATTTTCCAGACCTGGGAATCGATCCCAGGACCACTGTGAGTGACTACTAGACCAAAGAGGCAGTTCGCGGGAAAAGTCACGAGAAAATGTTAGGTTTACAATATTACAATGTCCATGAATAGAAGATAAATTATGATGCTCCAAGAAAGAAACTACTAAACTACTGACACCAAGTTTCCTTCTCAGTAGATAATTAAATAGAAAATCCGTTGGTCCGTAAAGGTCAGGCTCAGGAAATCTGCTATCAAGGCCAATCTAATAAGAGTCAGTAATGACAATCTATCACTTCATCTTGACGGTACTGCACTGTAAAACGGTGTTCATAATGGAAAATTTTACATTAAAAAAAAATTAAACTAGAATTCTCTGAAATGTAAATTATTTTCGTTTGAGAAGAGATTTTTCTTTCCGTCGGGGCTGTGGGTTTTTCGAAAGAGATACCATGGGACTCGACACATAGGGCTAAGAAAGAACATGGGTGGTTTTTAGTCAGTAGAAGTCTGACAGTCCCTACCACTCTGCCCAGAGCGGGAGGAGACATTTGATGATTTCACATACTCAAAAAAAAAAATAGGTTTTTCTTTGTTTTTTTATTTAAAAAATGTTTAAAGGTGCTTCTAAAAGGGGCAACATTTTACTGCAATACAATAGCCGGCAACATTGCCATACTATGCAATGTTGCAGTAATGGACCGGCGATATAGCCACACATTCATATTTGATAGGAGTAATCATTTTCACGTGTAGCCGGCAATATTTTCGACATGGCTAAGCAATACTTGCCAGTAATACCTCGGATTACGATAGGTAATGTTTCCAGCAATAAATTGTTGATATTTTGTGTGTTAAAGTTATAATTGTGTTGTTAGGCACACTTTTTTCATAAACAACTTTAGAGATAGCCATCATTTGCCGGGCAAGTACAGCCCGTTTAGAAGCACCTAAACGTAAATAATAGTGTAAAAAAGTACCATTTTCCATCAGGGATTTCTTAGTAGAAACCCCGGAGTCCAGATTTGTCCGGTTTTGTTTTGAGCATGAGACTTATAAACTGTCGAAATGTGTGTGTACTTAACACCTCTGTTTAACCCTTGGTGGGTTAGGGGCGTCATGTTATGTTTATTTGAAAAAAGTATCGAATGAGTGAATAAAATAAATGATGAATGTTTGGTGTTGTTCCAATTTTGGGCTTGTCATGAAACGTGTGTTCCCGGAACAATATATCCGGATTGGGAAGGGTTCATGTTTGACCTTTACAGGATGGTATGAATTTATTCATTCTGACTTGTAACAATTGTCCAGCTTTTGTTCCTGTTACCTACCCGACGATTTTGAGCATAACTTCAAATCTGTCATCTCCGTGGCTATTGCCATCAACTGGGCACAAATGGCACACAAATAGGTTTATAGATAAATTAATAAAACGCCTCATCGTCATTCTCCTACCTTTACCCGAATTCATTTGTGAACGTTACAGCATGTCTTCTTCATTTAGACGTCATGGCAGTAATCCCTTTTCAAAACATATCATCTTTTCTCTTATATTTTCTTTTTCTGAATACTTTCCTTTGCCCACGCATGTATGTCAAACTAGACTTGTAACATTTCCCGAGAAAGAAATTCTCGTATATCAATTATGTAATTGCGAGACAGGTTTCCAGGCCAAATAAAAATGACTGGCATAAAAAATAACCTTATTTAAGTAAGACCTGACTGGCCTTAATATTAAACATGCTATAAAAAATACTTTCCGTACCTACGTCATTTATAATTTTTCAACCATTTTTCACAAGGGAGGGAAAATAAAAACTGCTGACGAAGGCCCCGTCAAAAGTAATTAATAGGTGCCTGCTATGTTAATTTGTTAAGCGTTAATTAAACTTTACAAATACTTAATTTGGGGCCATTAGTTATGACTCCATTTTGTCTCGTCAAAGGCTGTGTGAAGGTTTTCCTTTATAAATTCTTAAAATATTTTTCCTACTGTTTTTTTTTTCTTTTTCTCTGATAAAATTTCAAAGTAAATGTAATAAGCGATTTACACGTGTTACAGAAAAAAATAAAAATAATTTTGCTCAACCTCGTGTAAAGAACAACCTATGTAGGTAATATTTTCAGTGTAAAATTAATTCACTCTCAACTATCTTTTACATTGAGCTATGTATTGGTTTAATTTTGGTACATACGTTTTATTTCATGACTTAAAAGTGTATTGTGTGTCATATATTTTGCTTTAGAATAATAATGTAGTTCTTCGGTGCAACGAGGAAAGCCAAAAGTCCACAAAAAAAAAAACTAAAAGTGCACCTACATCTTAGCAAATATTTATTTATACTTAGTGTAGGTAAAACCTAACTTTTTGAAGAAAACAAGGAATGGTAGGTATAACTTATCGGCCTAGACATAAACAAGCATAAAAATGGCTACTGTTAGAAAGTAAAAAAACAAGCAATATTTGACATTAAACCCTGTAAAGACACTTTTACTACCGTTTAAGTATTCTATAATGTTGAAGTATCAGGTAACATTATTGTAATAAAAATCGCAATAGTTTTTAATAACAATTTACATGTAAGTTTATTGCGTTGCGTATCACTGCGTAGGTGCATGTTTTTAATGCTGTAGTTATTGAACTATGCGCTTATGTAATATCATGTTGTAGTAGCAGGTATTTTCATTATTGTCTAAAATTATATGCGGTACCTAACCTACGGAAAGTTAAAAACTGTCATAATGACAAACGTATACATTCAATATTATATGTGCGGAAATGAACTTCCATCTGTAAAAATGGTATTTCTTTTAAATTATTATTTTAGAGAAATAAAGGTTAAATAGGTATTTATTTGTCGCAAGAAAAATAAAAAAAAAACCATATTTATGTAGCACATGCCACATGAGCACATAATAAAACAAAACCTAAAGCTTAACGAAAAACAGAGATAATAATAATATGACGCATAATTACCTAATTCACTATTGTATTAATTTCTTAAAATTGCAATCAGCACACCCACACACCGTAGGTTCCCTATAAAATAGATTATACTTCAAAATCAATTTACTATATCTCGTGTAGCCTCACCCTTACCTCTGGCTACGCGCGGCAATGCGCAGGAGTCAGTAATTAGCCGCGCTATAGTTTATGGCCGACCCCAGTCGCTGCCAATAGGCAATTTGTGAGAATCTACAGAATTCTAATAATATTTTGACTGAGGTTAGTGTGTAATTAGCTTTAATGTGGAAGTGATTCTGAAATAATTGTTTATTTTATTGAATACGAGAAAATGATAGGTAGTTATTTATATAATTAGATAGTTAAGTAAAGTAAAGTAAAATATTCATTACGTAGATACCAGGTAATACAATCCCTGCTCATATTATTGTGAGGTTTGTGTCAAAAAGGCTGCGAACACTGAAAAACTATAAAAGATACTACTACACTCCTTGTGTTTGTGAACGATTGCGAAACCTTTGATCAAGAGAAGTATCAGAACAGCCTATTCTATGTTGCATAGATTTCGGGAAAAACGTATATAACAGACGGTCAAAAAAGTACTATTAATATACCTACCTAGCTTTCGATTTATTTGCATTTTTGTTCGGAAACAAAAAAAACATAGAGATAAAGTTCTAGATCCAAACACGTAGACACAAAACATTCACAGCCCAAACAGATCAAGTCATAATATCAATAATTCTACTCATTCAACCGTCACGTATAATATTGAACAGAAACTCCGCCACCACTGAGTTTCTATCACTTTCTTACTACGTGATCACAACGCTTTTCACTTGTTAAAACTTCAAGTAAAAGTTATAATAGGATTCTGTATCATCTCATTATGTTTGGTTTTACTCTTTGGTTGCAGGTGGGAGGTTTTATCTACTTAATAAAAGATAATATTGTGGGTTAACCGTGCGGTTTTATGTAAGTTTAAAATTGACATAAGTTATTAGGGAGGATTTTATTCATATTAAGATGACTTTTAGGGCAAAGTTTATTCATATTAAGAAGAATAGTATATTTCATTATGAGTGCGGAAAGCCTGTCATTGCAAAGAGTTCCGACAAATGTCTACCCGAGCCGAGGCGCAGCCGAAAGTGAGGGTTGACACAGTCGGAACAACGCGGCTAATTTTTAATATATGTAATTGCGAAAAAATGAAGCAATTTAATAAAGAACATTTTTGGAAAATGGCGCCAACCGTAAAAGAATTTTTTGATTTCTTCACCCATTCTGGGTAGGCAAAGGGAACTATATACAGCCAAGTCTTCTGTAGATTTTTTTTATTGATATGAAATGAAAATGAAATTTAATGAGATGAAATGGAATGAAACCAAACCTAACTCATTGAATCAAATAATTAAATCTGATATTGAAACAAATTAGTAGCATCTTTTTAGAAATATTTGCATGAATCATAAAAACTTCTATGATTTTTTAAGCTATTGCATAGCTTAAAAATCTCGGGCCTTGAGCGTGGAGAGCGAATCCAGAAATTCCGTAACGAAAATATTCAACCCGGTTGCTATGGTTACGGAAAATAACAAGGTTGTCAACTGAGGTTGTCAAATTAAATAATTTATAACGTGTAAAGGTGTAAAGTTTTTCTGTTTTGTCTCTCTGCTTTCTCCTTCTAAAATATTCTTACTCGTATAATTTGTGTACAAAGTGTTTTAAATGTGAATAAACAAAGTGCATTTATTAATGAAGAAAGTCACGAAAAAATAGTGAAAGAAAATGAGTGAGTACTCTATATACATTCATTTTATTATTATTATACGCATCTATCATACGTTTTATTGGTTTTTGCATTACTATTCTGCGAATCGGTCTAAATTCGCGGTTTCTTATAAAATATCTAAAATAAAATAAATAATTTTCATATTTTTTAATGTTATGACACTTACGTCAGGCTGACAAGCTGTCAATACTTTTTCTTTTTAAATTTCTGTCATAGAGTTTCTTACTAGCTTAGTCTATGAAGGTTACTTTTGATTTACTTATATAATTTAAATTGTTTTAAAAAAATACTGCATAAATAAAATAAATAAACAATTATTTGCTTAGGTTGATAAAAAATGCTATGCAATAGCTTTACCGCGGCAGTCTCCGAGTGCCACACGTTTTTTTTAGTAAAAACTTCGTGGTTGGTTTTTTTTAATGGACATTATTTTGACAGTTAGACAGAAAAAGCACGAGTATGTAATAGCCCACATCCCGAACGCTATAGGTACGTCCCTGCAATACGCCACTTTTTGAGCAACTGTTTTACAAAATATTAAACAGAGAAGTTATAGGTCGTGGCTAAATAACAATACCTCCTCGAGTAGTTCTTCGGGCTTAGCTGAGCTTGCCTAGGCTGGTCCGTGAATGGGTGACCATCCATTAAGGCGACATTAACTCCCCGCGCCCTGGAGCGCGCGTTTAACTCATCGCCTAAACAAATAAGGTTGAAAATGGGGATGTGTTTGATTCTCGTGACTGCCAATATGAACGATAGTTCGCAAATTTAATTTATTAAAAAAAAAATACGCTGTAATGTTAAAATATTTTTACATATGTCTTTAGATGGTTAAATTTCCTTTCTGAAAGTAAAAAAAAAATAACAGTTATCGCTCAAAATATTGAGCATTTCGAGACGAAAAAGATTTTTCGTGTGATTTTTTTGTGAGTTTTTTTTTTCGAGGATCTTGATTAATTTAAGAAAATATTTTTGCATAAGTCTTTTACCTATACATTTGACTATACACTGTTTTTTTTTTGGAATTGTAATAAGTAGGAATACGGCTAACTCTGCAACGAAAAACAGGTCGTTTTGCCAGGCCACACGGTGCGGTGCGGCTCCGGCGCGGCGCCTGAGCGGTGCTTGACAACCTTTTGTTTCAAAGGGGTATCGTGTTACACAGTAACTGGGTTGTAGAAGTCTGATAGGCAGTTGTTCCATGTTAAATACTGGTATCCAAATTAATCCAGTAAGACTGGAAGCTGTTGAAATAAAATCTGATACAGTTACTGTATGAAAAAAAAACCTGTGGCGTTCCAAATAAGCAGTAATAGAGGCTGATGAGTTTAATAATAATATTATTATCAACAGTTTGTTGCCTATTTATGGTTTCTAAATTCTAACTTATATAACTAAGTGTCTAACGTAAAGTTCAACTAGAATTGTACTCCCACATTTATTTCTCGTGGGAAATAACAATAAACCAACTGGCCGCTAGAATATCAAAGTTAAAATCATATAACTTAACTGGTTAATTGCGAGCCAAAAATAAACGCCCAACTATGGAAAATATTATGTTGTGTCGGACTAAGATAACATAAAACATAACATCAGGCAGAGGTGTACCCATTAGACCACTGTCTAACCCTGCCTAACACCCACATTTTGCCATCTAAATAAAAAACTGCAAATTAAAATCAATGTCACGATTTTCACAATTTAAACATTATTTTACATTAGAAAATTCAGTGAAAAAAAAATAGCATAAGCATAGCGATAAAAAACAAAGGGATCCTAAAAAGGCCCCGCTTTTTATTTTCAAGTCCCTAATTAATAAAAACTACTAGAAATTTCTCGCCTTTCCCATGACTCATCTCATCATCATCAGCCAATCTTACAAAAAAAACTTTCTTTACAACAATTTTTACTTAATCCTTTGTTTTCTAAGATTCTAGGACACACTCCACCAACATTGTTATCCCAAACACGTTTGAGATACGTACTTAAGAACATCCGTGTCGCGTTGGGAATCCTTCACACTATTGTATTATGAAAATAGCTGAGATAACATCATTTAAGAGCAGTACATAGCAGTGGTAGCCCAGTGGTTGAGGCCCCGACTAACGAACACTAACATCCGTATTTATAGTCAAGTTAAAGTAATTACTTGATCGTAAGTAATTACTTAGGCATACATTTTTATGCAATGGACAAGAGTTTAAGTGCAGAAGTTAGAACCGTCAATGAAAGTAAAACTATGAATTCTATCGTTTGATAGTTCTAACATTAAGGAATTACCAAACTACAGAGAAAAAATCGTATCTTAAACAATGACATTTACTCAAGTAGGTACATGATAGTAATGACTTGTTTATAGATACGGGTGTTAGTCGTAGTTTCGAACCCAGCCAGGCGAAATACTTTGCGTAATTTATGTCATCACCGCTGCTCTAAAAACAGTGAAGGAAAACATCGTGAGGAAACCGGCATGTCTTAGAACCAAACAATTCGAAGACATGTGACATCTACCTTCCAATACGGGGCCCGCGTGGTGGATTATAGCCCATCCCTCTCCTAGAGAAGAGGCCTGAGTCCCTACAGTGGGATCATTATAGGCTGATGATGATGAACATCAGTTATCTTTTCCCAGTTTAGTATAAACTTGTGTTACCTAGTAACTGGCCGTGTATAACTGAGTTGTGGAGGTCATATAAATACTACTGGTCATACTAATACTGGTATTCAGATTTATCGGGTTAGGCTGAAGAGTCAACGTTTTTTTGTCTCTCCAAAACCTTAGGAGATTACTTAACTATAGTACACCTACACGTCACCGGTAATGTTTGTTCAAAACCTATGTAATCTTACAGGGAACTTTTCACTTCAAAGTGTGGATAAATATGCGAAGGAAAGTCCAATAAGAAAGTAGGCAATACAGAGTACATTTTAATAGTCTGATAAACCCTATTAAAACATTACAAACCCAATTTGAACAAGAAAGTAAACTGAAAAACAATGAAACTATCAATCTCAAAATCGATTAAAATAAACTATCAGAACTTCGATCTAACTAAACAAAGTGGTGTGAAATCTATCTAACAATGAACCATCAGTTTTCACTCAATACTAGTGTTGTACTTGTATCAACACAGAATATCGATAAACTCGCGACGCTATCGCGAACCGATGACAGAAGCTACGCGATTGAACTTTGAATCGAGATGGGAATCAATTTATCGATGCTCGGCTCAGTTGTTCAGAATGTAGGTCTGTTGGTGTGAATGCGAAGTTTGTTTGATAGCTGTTAGTTAAGTAGGTATCGATAGATTTCTCGACTTTGCTTGCGACATGTTTTCTGCGTTAATAAGTTATGATATCGATATTTCTAGTTATGAGAGGAAAGTTGTGTTCTTTGGAAATTGGGTAAAGAAACAAGTAGACGAGAAGTGGGTACATTAGTTTTAGTTAGGCAACTCGTTAGTAAATTATAGCAGTAGTTAGCAAAACATTTTCTCTAACTTTGGTAGGTACGTGTTTTGCCATGCTAGTGTAATTAGGAAAATATTGTTGTAGGAGTATTCATTTCAGTAGATTATTTTATATAGAAGTTAGAAATCCACCTACACTTTTAACGTGTGCTACAAAACTGATTAAAAACTTCATTGAGGCATACAATAGTTATAGATAGTACACCTACACATGGAACTGTTCCGATCGAATAAAGTCAACGACACGCAGAAACAAATAAGAAAAAATTTCACTTTGACATGTTCCCATTTTTAGTGACGTACCATTGCAATATCGATACTTTCATTCACATACCAAAGACAAACCCAGTATCAAAAACTTATTAACAAAATCGAAAGATCGATGCAGATCGTGCTGAGTCTACACTAGTACGTCCTGCATATATTTTATGTCTTGTTTGTGAGCAAACAATGAAAATAACGGGCCAATACTGTCTCACTATTTTATGAAACAAATTAGGCACATAAAATATCTTAAAATGTTTTACAAGTATTTTGTTTGTGAAGATTTGTTATGCATTTGCGGTTTAAATGTATTTATTCGTTGTAAGCTGTACAATGCTGACATTTAGTGTTAACTTATGTCTCAATGCTTTTAGTAGGTTTATAAAAGATGCATTGTGCATCAATAGTTTCTTTGTTACCTATGTATTTCTTGCTTAGAATCATACGGATTTTATTTTGCTTCTTCTAACCTAACAGACAGATGTGTTGCTGGGGAGTTTGTTCCGCCACTTGTTCTGTCCAGCTAAACACTAGGAAGTGTCGAAAGGTGGGCGTTTTATGGGTCTGTCTCTTGTAAATAAGTAGACTTCGACGTTCGAAAAGTGCTGATTATCAGCCTAGTTTGAATAAATGACTTTTGATGAATGATTTTAGAGTTTAAAAATGCTACTGAAAAACGATAGTTTTTTTAGTTTTTTATTTACTTTGTACTTATTGCCTTGAACCTGATGACAGAGTTTCAATGCAACTCAATGGCTTTTGACTTAGCTTTACATGTCGTCAAAAAATATTACTCAGACTTGCTGGTTTCTATGCGATATTTTTCTTCATTGAAGCAAGTGTTATTTGCACAATACGCACATGAATCTGAAAAATCAGAGGTTGGAGGCTCGAACTGAAGTCTTACGATTTGACGGTCGTACCATCATCATCATTGACTGGCCTGTTGGTCTAGTGGTTAGTGACCCTAACTGCTATGCCGGAGGTCGTGGGTTCGATTCCCACCCAGGACAAATGTTTGTGTGATGAGCACGATCATTTGTTCTGTGTCTGGGTGTAATTTATCTATAATATGTATGTATTTAGAAATATATAAGTATGTTTATCAGTTGTCTAGTACCCATAACACAAGCTCTGCTTAGCTTGGGACTAGATGGCGTTGTGTGATAGTTGTGGAATATTATTATTATTATTATAATCATCAACAGCCTATTAATGTTCTCACTGCTGAGACACAGGCCTCCTATCTTTGAGAGGGAATGGGCTATAATCTACCACGCGGGCCCAGTGCGGATTGGTAGATCTCACATGTCTTCGAATTTTTTGGTTCTATAAGACACGCCGGTTTCCTCACGATGTTTTCCTTCACCGTTTTGAGAGCAGCGGTGATGAAATAACTTACACAAAGTAATGTGCTTGCCTGGGTTGGAACCCACGACCTACTGTTCGTAAGTTGGGGCCGCCACCACTGGACCACCGCTGCTCCGACGGTCGTACCACTAGGTTATAAAGGTACAAGTTGGTAGCCGACTGCACGCAACAGCAGCAGACGACATGTCGTCGCTTCATGTCGTCATGACAGGTCGTCGCGTCCTGTCGCTGCAGTCATGATTTCGAACCCGACTGCAGATGGCATCCAGTTGGTGTAAACTGAAGACACAGGTTCCGATACATTTTCGGCTAAAGGACATATTCCTGTTGTTTCTGTTATCTATGGGCACTACTGATCTACGGTCGGACGACACGTGCGTCTGCCGCTTGACGACGCGTCGCTAGCGTCATGTCGCTAACTACGGAGGGAATTTCGTAGAAATACATAGAACTAAACCAGTCGTGTCGCCGCGACACGTCGTCTGCTGCGGCTTTGTGTCGCCCGCTACCAACTTGTACCTTAACTGTTAATACTCTTGTAGGTATACTGTTATTAATCTTACTGTTAGACTAGTTATATGACTAACATACGAGTGACTCGTCTTATTTATGCATTTCGCAATAAAATACTCGATCATGTAATGCAATTCATCTGCATTTGGTCTGAAGGTGACTTTTTATATTTTATTTGGTACACAAGGTGGAATATTCAAGTGGCTTACATTTGCATTAAATGCTAATAAGTTAGAAAACTGTTGCGAATATTTACTAAGTACACAATCAGTCGTAACAAGTGTCCAGTCAACTTTATTTGTAGAGACTTAAATTATACAGTTTAGAAGTCTTGGCAAAGAATTACCATTCGTCTTCAAAAGTAAAGTCTGACCCAAAACATTTCGAAAGTAAAGTAAATTAACAACTAGCAATTAAAAATACAAGAGTAATTAATGGCTCAGCGAATTTTTCAATCAATTTCTTTTCTTGGAGAAAAAAACCTACTTAATAAATAAAAAGATCGACACAAAAAAAAGTCTAGACGAGGATGATATTAGTATTTCCAAGTAAATTGTATTTATTTTAAAGACAAAATCAACAGGGCTTGAAAACAAAGAATAACGTGAAAACGAGGAAAATCATAACATAACGTCACACCTGAATTCCTGAGCAGAGGTGTTCCTATGCAACGCCGTCACCACACACCATCAGATATGTTTTACATAACACCACGCCTGTAATCCCCGAAGGATTAGGCAGAGGCGTACCAAATAGTTTACCCGTATTTCGTCAGTTATGTTTAAGTTCCATGTAATAGGGGGCGAGTCTATTGGTATAAACTAGGCACAATCCCAGACTCCGTGGCAGCTACAGATCCAAGAATTAACCACTAGACCTATGTAGGTAAAGGGAGTGTTGAGTCAAGTCTATACTGAAATTATTTTTAAGCAATACATCAAAATAAAAACTAGTTTTCTTATAAAAATGTAACCTACCTAAGCCTTTAGCCAATTTATCGGAAGATTTATTAGAAAATTAACTTCAAAATATAAATTTTCAATCAGAAACAACATTCTAACTCGTGTGAAATCTAGAACAAATCCTTGAGAGTATGTTAAAAGCAAAAAGTATCCGATACAAGGTTTTATATCGCAGGAATCGATCGCCTTATCGATAGATTTTCCTTAACAAATGGAATGGAAGTTCCATTCCGATTTAATTCACTTATCGATAAATTATTTTGTAATTTACATCACTATTGACTTAGTGGTATGGTTTAATAATGTCTTAAGTGATATTGATCTGTTTTTGCTCCGTATGTGTGTTTGTAAGTACCTACTATAATCGATTGTGATATAAACAATTATAATTATGTAGGCGGTTAAATTGTATCAAACTACGTTAATAAAACCGACGTCCATCTTACTATGAAAAGGCATAGAAAAATAAAGAAAACTTAACCCAATGGAATAGGCAGGAATGTTCAGAAATCAAAATCTTCACATGATTATTTTATGGTGATAGTAGACCGGAGTTCGGAAGTTGGCGAAATGATGCCTCGGAAAGCACGTTAAGCTGTTGCTGGTCCTGCGCCTGATCTCTCTCCAGTTGTGTTGGATCAGGATAGAGAGTTCACCTGTGCTTGCGCACACACTTGTGCACTATAATATTTTACGCGCCGAAGGCTAATCTCTGCTTAGATTGACCGCTGTGACCGAAATCGGTTAGATGACTATAATTATGGTGATAATGCTACGGAAGTACATAGACATTTAGAGACAAAAATGGTAGATAGAAATACACGGTATATTTACATACCTACATAAATAGCCCATAGGCAGCATAAGTCGGTAGTTTTAAGGATCGTCCAATTATTTCTAACTCGCAATTTCATTTCATCCACTTAGCACACAATTATACAATAAATAAAAGTAACCACAATGAAAACTCCTTAAAAGACAGTGTCACATAAAGGCGTGCTCAAACTCAGCCACAAATCATCCACACGCGAGCGATTGCGATCGCTACCGCTAACGATGCAGAGATACCGACGATAAGTATCCGTGAGATCTGGCTGATGGCTAAGAGTTGTCGGAACATGGATAAGGAGACAAGCCTATTGTTGTTTTGTGGTGTAAGAGGTAGGAGGTTGTGCAATCGTTTTTAGTTTTTAATAAGAAGAATTGTAGTGATTGTGTAATTATAACTGGGACTAGTTAAAATTATTTACGACCATAGAATTCTTGTTTTATGTCGGTTAAAACTCGGCGCATGTAATAGGTTTAATTTCAGTCATTTTACTATTTTTAGGAACTTACGTTGTGAAAGAAAGAAAACATATTTATTTAGCACATGCCACAAGAGCACACAACAAATAAAATAAAAATAAACTAAAAAATTAGAGCTGAGGTTCTTGTTAGTTAACCATGAAGTCCTAGGTACTAATAAAATAAGATGATAATCACTATTTAAAATGCAAAGTTCATAAAACATGAATTAACTTTTCATATAAAACAATTAGAAGAGTAGCTAAGGATGGATATGCATAAACTATTACAAGTTCTTAATAGACAACTAATTACCAATTCCATGTAATTTTCAGTAAAATATTTTACCTAGTGCTTTAATTCTTTTCGACAAAGAACTGTGATAAACATTTAAAAATAGTTAGTCTTCTTTTTTTATTTTTTTATTATAAATGGGCTTGCTCTTGACTTCAATCTTGCCCTAAGGGCAGAGATGATGTCGATGTTGGAACGAGCTTACCCAGTAAAAGCCTGTTTACTCGCGACTTAAACAGATTCTTGAAATTCTGAGCCTTTTAACTCAGCAAGCAAGTGTAAACATTAACAAAAAGAAGCTCAAAACATTTATTACGACATAAATAAATCCTATTTCAGACACTTTTGAATTGTCAGTCGCCAGAGTATAGTCTAGTCAACAAGTATATACTTTTTAGGTCAATATTTTTTCTCCGAAAAATATGAACGTGCTGTCATTCGATTTGAAATAGCGTGTAGGTATTTTTTGAAAAAAAAATCAAGAGCTTCTTTCAAAAATTGCAAAAGTAATAAACAATTCATCATCATCATCATCATCAGCCTATTAATGTTCCCACTGCAGGGACTCAGGCCTCCTCTCTTTGAGGGGATGGGCTATACTCTACCACGCGGGCCCAGTGCGGATTGGTAGATGTCACATGTCTTCGAATTTTTTGGTTCTAAGACATGCCGGTTTCCTCACGATGTTTTCGTTCACCGTTTTAAGAGCAACGGTGATGAAATAAATTACACAAAGTAATGCGCCGGCCGGGGTTCGAACCCACGACCTACTGTTCGTAAGTCGGGGCCGACACCACTGGGCCACCGCTGCTCTATTGAATAAACAATTAACTGAAACAAAATAAAAGGTTTTGGTTTCACTTCGTTCATATTTTTCAGAGGCGGAGAAAAAATATTGAGTTAAAAAGCACTTCCCTGCAGTGGGAACATTATAGGCTGATGATGATGATGATGAAAAAGCACTTGTTGACTAGACTAATAGTTAACAAATCGAAGCTAGATCACCAAAACAATTGATACATTACCTACCTCAAAAACACAAACAAAAAAAAGAACACTAAAATTAATGACGTGTTCGTACGTGGCCACAAGTCATCGTGACGCGATAACAATCAACTTTTACTTACTAGCTGTCGATAAAGATCATGTAGATAAGCGATATCCGGTTGATGGTCAGTTAAGGATTTAAATCATAGATCACCATACCACCCTATATAATGTTCACGTTTCTTTTTTGTACAATGAGACTACCTCGTTGATCTAGTGGTCGCAGGCGCGACTGCTAAACTAGAGGTAGACTAGACTAGACTTCAGGTCCTGATATGACCTGCACAAAGAGTAGTAGAAATTTCTCACAGTAGTAGCCACAGGAGTCTAGATTTGTAACCGATTGTTGCATCAAAAGGCTTACCCCCTATTACATGAGACTAAAACCTAACTGGTGAAATAAGGATTTTCTATTAGGTACGCCTCAAACTCTTTGGTGATCACAGGACGACCGTGTCATGTTATGTTATGACATTTGAATAAGTTTTATCTCGCTCCGTCATTCTGCACATCGTACGCAACGCGCGACTGACGAGCTCGCTCTTCTTACGCGCGAGGGGCACATCTATGACTTAAATCTGTCCAGCCAGACAGCCAGCCTTGTCTAATGTAGACTAAGATCTATTATTGTGTTTGATGGTGAGAGATAGGATTAAGATAACTGTGTTGGAGAAGAGTAAAAGTGTTTATTATTTGAGGATAATCGTGAGGCATTTTTGGTCTAGACGTCCTTGAATAAACTCGATTAAAAAATACTTATGTTCGTAGGTACATATTTTTATTTAAGGTCTGTAGAGTAAACAATGAATTTATTTTTGAGAAAATTAATAAAGATGTTTTATTAGAAAAATAAATGAATATCAATCCCTACCCGTACCCTATAAACTCTAACCTACCTAAAAAAATATTTTTTAATGGATTCGAGTTTGTCTAAAAGTGGGAATGTCTGTCGAAAGTTTAACTAATGTCTTTAACCATTACCCAGTTGGATTCTTGTAGAGATTGAACGAAAAACTCTCATTCTAAATGAAAGATAGTGACGTCACTGAAAAAAACTTCATGGGCCTAGCCTTTTTAAAATTGTCTGTCTATCTGTCTATCTGACCTTCACAACTCAGTTAGTCCTGGGTAATTTATCAATCAATCAGTCAATGCCTAGGGGTATGATATTTACATCGAAATTCTAAGAATTTTAATGGTTACTTCTAATATCGCATTTTACGAAATCGTTTAGAATTTTCACTGAAAATACTGAACGTTACTTAGAAAAGATAACAGGGTCAAAATAAACATTTTATCAAAATCCTCCAAGGTAAGATTCCCAGTAACCGACCTTCTAGGAAAGGCAACTGAAATAAATTCGAGTTTTTCGAAATGTATTTCTGTCCAAAATTTATGTGACAATATTAATATCGAATTTGATGCTTCTTCTAATATCGTATCTAACGAAAACGTCTTGGGTTTTAAATGAAAATACTTATCTTTACTTAGAAATAATAACAGGGACAAAATAAATATTTTATCTAAGTTTTCCTACGTAAGCGACCTTCCAGGAAAAAAGGCTTTTAATAAGAAATTTTACGCTATCAAAAAGAAATAAAACTAATATCCAATTTACTACCAACGCTAAAAGAAAAACTATTCATCCTTCTACAACTTGCGCCGTCCAAAGGAAAACACACGGGCTATTGGAAGTGTAAAATTATGACTCTGTAAAAGGCTCGTTCGAAGCCAATTACCTTCTACCGTTTCTAGTTATCCTGAATCGTGACCTATATTATACAACATCGAAGAATATTTTATTTTTAATTCTGCTTGAAGTGAAGTGGAGTTTTTTTATTTATTTCTAAGCTGTATTTTGTTTCTTAAATTGGTGGATTATAAGAATCTATTTTTTTATTTTATGTTTTTTGTTATGGTTTTTTGTTAAATTATCAAGTGACTCCCAGAAATGTCGTACCTACTTGTTATTTTTTCATGCATTCCCTTAAACTATTCCCATTCAAATGAAACTATTCATTGACAAGAATACGAGGCATAAAATAACGTCACTCTAAAGCGTGTTTTTATAACCATCATTTTCGTTGCGCTGGTGCGCAACAAAAAGTATAAGTTATCAACATAAATCTAAAATATTTCTGGCAAATGAAGTTCAAAGACTTCTTGATTTAATATTTATGTTTAATAAATGAAGTTCTCAGAAAGAATTTAATATATCCTGTCTGGGTGTTATCATAAAAGGCAACTAAGGGATTAGGAGCGTCAGGGACTGTCGTCGTACGCACGAAAAAAAGAAATGTATTTGGCGGTTTCCACTCGTTTGATAAAGGCGACAAAGTAAAAATTTATATTATTAGTCTTAAATTTAAGTTTTTCTTCTGCTTATTGCTTACTCATTTCATCACATCATTTCATTCTGTGTGAGACTATTATAAAAATACTTTTTCGTTCTTTCTTTCTAAAAAATGCCATTAAGGGAGATTTATTGAATATCCGTCTGTTATGGTACAGTTATGGCAAATTCTATCGATCTCTGCAACTGTCATTGATAAACTTATCACTAGACGTCCACGCACTGATTAATGATGGTTCTGATAACGTTATTTACTTGGTAATTATGATAAGATCTCTTTCATTCATATCAATCACTATAATATTGTGTAAGCTTATGTAATAAGTTAGCTTGCAAGATAATTGACCTATGCTTCAGAAATTGTGTTGGTTCTTCAGATCACAATCTATTTAAAAAAGTAAAAATACGAAAGTATCTGTGTCTGTCTGTAACTTTTGAAGGAATTTTGATGAGATTTAGTGCATAGAGAGACTTAGGTTATAACGTAGGATACTTTTTATCTCAGTAGTACATTCCTGAAAACCCCAACGCGGGCAATACAGCGGACAAAAGTTAATTTTATAACTAAACATAAAGGCTGTGTAACTTTTTGTACACACCGTTTTTATTTGTGGCCATATCTTAGGCCCAGATTCAGAGACCACACTTTGACTTTACTTTGATGGAAAGATCTACTTCAAGCTGTTCTTTACTTAGTACAGGCGAAGTTGTCGATAATCATGACTTTGGCCTCAAAGTAAACTTTGCATTAGTATGCGTTTAAATAATGTAGTCCTTCGTGTTAAACTAATTTCCTACAAAAGAAAAGTGTAGTAAAGTCAAAGTGCGGTCTCTGAATCTGGGCCTTAGAGTGTGATTCAGAGGCCCAAACTGAACAATTTTCACCACCCAAATCACGAATAAAGTCAGCTGATCCGTACAATTTTTTAATACATGGGCAGAATCTCAAGGCAATGAGCCATCGAAAATATTCCCAATTCAAATAACTTTCGAACTTCAACAACACAAACGCGCACGACAAATCCAAAGATTTCTAACTTTTCCATCAAACATTCATTGTCAAATTCACTATTACAACTATATCGATCATCGAAAACTAACAAAGGTATCGATTACAATCGATGCGACAGAGTTTCACTAGCATTTAGGGCTGCCACATTGATAATTGGATAAAATATCTGTATTTTAACCTGGATCGTTAACCTACTGGATGCAAACTGCTGAGCATGACTGAGTCTTGAGTTCAATTTCCATGATAAGGAAAAAGTTTTCTGAGTTTTTTATTAGGAATTTCTCAATAACAGCTATGATTTGTGCACGTTTGATGGGAATTAACATTACTTGGCCAAACCTACATTATGGTGCTTCTCTGCTAAACCCTTCAGTAAAATACAGGCAACAAAAGTTCAAACTTAGTCGCCGCTACTGAAAAATTCCTGACTCAATTGAGGACCTCATGCTCAGCAGTCGCGCTTGCGACTACTATTCCTACGAGACAGTAAAAAGTAAACCAGTAAAAAACAGATTTAAAAAAAATCAAATTTTTGTATAATTTCTGAGACCCAGCGAAATGATATAGGTAAGTTGGTTTTGACAGCCCTGTTAGTGTCGTGAAGTCTATTCGAATGCCCGTATCGATACAATCGGCTTCCGAATGAGATCGCAATCGAAACGTTCGTGCGAACATGTCAATTGTCAGTTGAGGGAATCGTGATATTGTGAGTTTTGTTTTTTTTCTTTCTTTCTTTCACTTGGTTTGAAGGTTTCCGGCAGGTCAGGCTCGTTAGAATTATTAAGTGCAATTTCTTTTGTAAAGGAAAGTGTGATTCATTTTATAAGGTAGCCCTATTGTTCCTATTGTTTGCTCGTTTACAAGATTTCAAACAGCATGTTCTATTTAAACGACTTTAAAAATGGAGGTGGTTCCCAATTCGGATATATTTTTTAAGAATGCCGGTGGCAATCACCGATTTTCAAAAGTAAAGTTATTTAAGATATGTTTAGTGATTTTTTGGAAGCCGATCTGTTTTGCAAAATGCGTTTCTTTAAAATATGCTGGTAACTTATCTACTAGCAGGTATTCTACTGTAGGTAAAATCACCATCTTCTTTTTCAATGATACCCTGATAAAGAAACCTTTTGGCTTTTAACGAATGCATTTCATTGTACTTAATTTAATTGATTTCCATAGCTATACCTATTCACAGAGTTGACTCAGCAGTTTTGTTTAATTCCATCAGGGGGTCTAAAATGGCCACTTAGCAGATCAGAATATGAATTGACCTTTCAAAATAATAACTGCGTCTGTGACCATTTTACGAATTTAACGCAATTCATATTGTTTTCCTATTATTACTTACCTATGATCTATTTTCGGGTCAGAGCCCATTCGTCCCCTAAAATTCGTCCCCCAGCATAAAAGTTGTAGATTCGGCCCCTATATAGGTGCCCATTGGTCTCCTGGTAGGGGACCAATTAATATTTTCATAAAAATATTATTTATAAGGTACCCATTCGTCCCCTCTAATATATATACAATATAAGTTAAGATTCGGCACCTATTCAGGTGCCTATTGGTCCCCTGAGATAAAATTAGCTATATTTTACATAAGAAACGGTTAACATAGTACACTTGTGAACAGTTTATTACCGGAATTAATTTAATAAATCATAACAGATCATTGAAAAAAGAGCTATGATGAATGATAATCCGTCATGATAATAATATAACCTGTCGATAGGCTTACGATGTAAAATTGTCTCACTAATAAATAAATACGGTCAATCACTAATAAGTAAATATACAAAAAAAAACGGTGATTTTAGCCAATTTTTATGTAGGTACTTCTAGTTACAATTTATTAGATTTAAGTTATTACGATTTTGCATGTAGTTGGTTAATATACAAAAAAAATATAGGTATGTTGATTTATCTAGTCTTCAATAATTACTGTGATTTTAGTATTTTTTTTGTACTGTTATAATTTTTTAGATTTAAGTTATTATGATTTTGCATGTATGTAGTTGGCAAAAAAAACAAAAAAATAAGAAGTGATTATTTACTGTTGATATGTGTTCTATTTTTTTTGCATATTTTATATTTAATGTTGATTTATATGATGGTCAATCAAGGCTGATTTTTGTAAAAGAGTTGTATTTTGTTAGTTTCTAGGACATTGTGATTTTGTATGTGTTAATATTGTTTGAAATAAACATGATATCTACCGAATTACTTTATTTTAGCCTTTTCTGCGCGACTGTACCAGGACTACCAAGCTGCAGTATACACATATACATGTACTTATATTAGAAGAATGAATAAAAATAAATATTCTTCAGGGGACGAATGGGCCCCTCAAAAGTTCCAGGGGACGAGTGGGCACAGGGTGCGAATCTTAGGGGACGAATGGGCTCTGACCCCTATTTTCCTTAATGGTCCCAGACGCTGTTACTATTATGAAAGGTCATTTACGCTTTTTGACGCAATTCTTATTATGATCTGCTAAAGTGGCCGTTTTAGACCCCCAGGTAGTAACTTGAAACTTAATAGTTTTATTAATTTAAAGTCCTTAAGATAAGTAAACAATTACCAACTTAAATGAGTTTCTCACCATTACCTAACATAATCTTATTAAAAAGAGCTACTGATATACTATTAACCTACTCCGTAGTTCCGTGAAACTAACCTAAAAAGTCAGTTTCATTAAAAGTTAAAGATGAAATTAGCTATTAAACTTAAGATTAAAGTTAACCACTTAAATAGTTGGTCAACCGGGCTGTGAACATGGTTCATATCAGTTATATGCCGGTGCATATCAGCGAGCAATTATCACTTTGATGTCTTCCGGTATTGTGTAACCTAAGCTGTAATTATGGGTAGTAAGCTTTTGAAATGTAATCTCTACTTTTAAAAGGTATTTAAGTTATAAAATACCTATGGAGTCAAAACGTCCAGTTTAGTAAAAAAAATCAACGGAGCGAAGTCGAAAAGCACCTATACCCAAAATCGTTGTGAAATTGTGGTACATGGAGTTTTTGACGTCTTAAATTCTCCATAGAGGTACGTTTTGGAACGACCTACTAATTTCTACCTTCTAACTTCTTATCAGTTCAAAAGTCTCTGTTATTACACGACTGCCCCAAAAAAAAGAGTCTTATGTTTATTAAGTTTGATGGGTACCTTATTGGTCTAGAGTGGTTACACGCGCAACTGCTGAAGATTTTGCCATTCAAAATATCTGGTGGAAACGTGTTGTTTGTGTTTACCTTTGACACTAAAATAAAGGCGTGATATTCTGTCATATAATCACTTTGCCTGTCACTGTAGATAATTCACATTTCAACAAAAGCAGCTTCATAATATGGCCCTAAGGCATGTTTAACCAATCACATGAGATGAAGACTTATAAAATAAAGTTTTCTAGTTAGAAATCTCTCAACTTTTCCCTTTTCAGCTGCAAATAAATCAGAACTTTTGCAATTACATAACTTTTATTACATGTCTGAAAGTTGTAATAAAAGTAATGCTAGTAAAAGGTGCAACGGTATGGAGTCAGAAGTTCAAGAAAAACTAATTAAATATATCTTTTGTCTAGAAAATGTTAACTTTTGCCCTTTAAAGGTTCTTGGCGTAAGAAGTTGGTTGGACTACTTTTAGTCCTTTTGTGGTTAATTCAACGGTTAACAACACAGACAAAGGGATGAAAAAGGCACTTCTGTTAGAATTTGTACCTTATTTTGAGGTTCCACAATTTCTAACGTTCAAAAGGTCGCAAATTCAAAATCTACCAATATGATAAATTATTATTAGTAGGTACTCACTAATGTATCAAGAAATAGTTCACAACCCATAACGCTAGTTAATTATCATAATTTTCTTTAAATAGGTATAAATTCTTCTGATGGTAAAAGAATAATGATGAATTGCTTATATCAATCAGAATTCATCAGGACCAAATACAATCTAAACCAGTCTGCGCTTAACTTTGAATTATACAAAAAAAAATAAAAAGTCCAAAATTCATAATCGGAATGATAGCCATCTAAACGCGCTCGTGCTCACAAAGGAACTGATGCGAAAGAAGCATCGATAAGCAACGGTAGCGACTAACGAATCGATTGTCAATCGAATTGCCGCCGGCGATAAAATTCTCACACTCGATCGAGTAAGGACTGCCGTCCACTCATGGACAAAGTGCTGATTGTCTAGATCTGCCGATCTCGATTCTGCATTTCTGCAACTTTCTTCGATTTGATCTTTCACTATTGAGTTTTGTTGAGGACGGTGGCGGTGCATTTTTATTTTATTGTTTTGATTCAATGCGGCAACGATGCTTGGGTTACAGTGATATTGAAGTTTGGAGACAAAATTAAGTTTTTCTTCTTCTTCTTAGTCGTTATCTTCATTGCTGAAGGTCGTGTCTAGCTTGAAGTGTTAATCACCCGATGCACTATGCCTCTCCACGTATTTCTGTCCTCGGCAGTCTTTATAGCCTTGGTTATTGATAGACCAGTGAGCGACTTTACTCGGTCTGACCAGCGGGTAGGTGAGCGACCGCGTGATCTTCTTCCGTCGACCTGGCCAACTACCATCAGCTTCTCTAGGCTGTCAGAGTTCCTGCGGGCGATGTGTCCGAAATACTTAAGTATGTGCTGGTAACAGATAGTGGACAGCCTTCTGGTGATACCTAGTTCCTTAAGTATGGACACGTTGGTCCGGCGTGCAGTCCATGGAATTCTTAGCATCCGCCTCCAACACCACATCTCAAAAGCGTTGATCTTTGCCCTTTCACTCTGCCTTATTGTCCAGGATTCAGCGCCATAAAAGAAAATCGAGAAAACCAACGTGCGCACCAGCCTCACTTTGGTTTTGCGGGATATATTGCGGTCTTTCCATATCCTAGTGAGTTTAGTCATCGCTGCTTTGGACATCTGGATTCTTCTCGATATCTCTTTCTCACTGCCATCCACGCTGCTGAGAAGAGAGCCCAGGTATACAAAATGGTCAACAAATTCCAGGTCTCGGAGTTCATTTGAGCGAATTAGTGCGCCAGGTCTGTCTACCACCAACACCTTTGTCTTCGCTTTATTTATGGTAAGGCCAACTAATTCACTCTCTTTTTCCACTCTAGAAATGAGTTCGGCCATTTCTTGCTCGGACGTTGCGAACAAAGATACGAATAATAATATAATGACTGTTTTGTAATTATATAATTTGGACATGCTTCCTCTCTATAAGACGGAACAGAACAGGCTATATCTACCACGCGGTGCTAGTGTAGTGTTAACGTTTTTCTTCGCTGTTTTGAGCGCACTAGTAATGAAATAATACGCCTACCTGGGTTCAAAACCATGACTTACTCCCTTACTTAGAGGTGGCCTAGAGGTGGCGACCTCTAGGCCACCACTGCTCTCATTTTATAATTGACTTGTTATTATTAGATGTTTATGTGAAGAAATATCAGCAAAAGGATTACTTGATTGATGTGCTTCAAGAGTACCATCACCCGTACAAGAACATACAAACACCTCTGCCACACTTTGGTTGGTTACTACAAAAATGTTCTTAATACAAGGACGTTTGGCAAGTCAGTAAAAAATATCTAGCTAAACGATACTCGTAGATACACGGTACTCTTTAACCACTCGGTTAAAATCGTCGGAACACAAATGTTTGCGGTGAAACTGATCAAGAAAGGAGTGCTGACAATTGACAGCGTGCAGTTACCATCGATGGTATGAAAGTGATATGTACACTTGTGTTACCTTATAGTATGGATGTGACAACGTCTTCTGTAGGAAAAGCCTTCAGAAACCTTGCCTTTTACTTTACTAAAAGCATTTTAAAATTAGAAAATAAAATAAGTTGAGGAAACCGAAAGTCCTATCTTACCACTATAGATTCTGACTATTGGATCCATGGGTGTTTTGTATAATATTATCACTTGCATCGTTCTACGAAAACATCGAGAGGAAACTAGCATGCTTTTTGTTTAGAGGTTGGGAAATCATCAAATGACTCCTCCTGCTCTGGGCAGAGCGGTAGGGTGTGTCAGACTTCTACTGACTAGAAACCACCCATGTTCCTTCTTAGCCCTTTGTGTCGAGGCCACGGTATCTCTCTTGAACAACCCGCAGCCTCAGCGGGATACGCGGTGATCCTTAACCGCTCAGTTAAAATCGACGGAACACAAATGTTTGCGGTGAAACTGATCAAGAAAGGAGTGCTGACAATTGACAGCGTGCAGTTACCATCGATGGTATGAAAGTGATATGTACACTTGTGTTACCTTATAGTATGGATGTGACAACGTCTGACGAGCTGTTAAAAGCATTAAGAAAAGCTTTACGTTGCCCTCACAGACACTCAACACTCTCCAAAGACACTCATAGCACATAACTTCTTGTTTTGTATATTATTGTCTATCTGTCATTACTTGGAGCTTTCACGATGTTGCAGAACGACGTAAGTGCAATTTAATAGTCACTTTAAGGTTGTGAGCCTTGGTCTTGAATACTATAATATAGCCTCCAGCTCTTACAAAGGTTTGAATCTGCCTGTGACCAAGATACTTTATTCAAAAATTTTACCTTTTTGAGAGAAATAAATTACAATTTTAACCGACTTCCGAAACTTTTTCACCGATATCCCAGTCAAAAGTTCAGTCTTTTTAAAACATATACCTACTGAGTTTCACGACACAATTTCAAAAGGTTGTATAAAATTAAGGTGTCATGTCTTTATCCCTACATACAGCTACAAGTTACTCTGTTATTCTGTATTAAGTACTAGCTTGCTTTATTCATACCCCTTGACAAACAACATTCTACCACACCATTCGATTCGGAAATCGATTGGCTTGCATCGATTTTATGGCGGAAAATACTCAAACATGGATATTCGATGTGAAGATTAGAACTTGTTATTGGTTGTTTGTTCAATGTGTGGTTTTACCACCGATTTCGCTTTTACCGTGGTATATACGTGTGCGTAAATTCCTTTAAACAGCTTAGTTTATAGCATTTAGAGGAAATAGATATTTTACTTGTATAGTATATTTATATTGTACATACGGTTGTTGTGTTTAGAAGGTGTAATATAACATAACATCATGCCTGTAAGCCCTGAAGGGTTAGGTAGAGATTAATTTACTTATTGGCCATCTTCAAATACTTATACACTGTTTATTCTAGAAATACAAACAATATGATACTATACGCATAGGGGACAATATTATGGAGCGATAGATACAGCATGAAAAATATGTACATAATAGTACACCCACATTTCTCCAGTTATATTTTTTGTGATCAACCGGGCACGAATCCAGACTTCGTGATGGCTGCTACTGAAGAAACTCTGATGGGAAAACCCAATAGCAATTTGTCTGACCCGAGATACGTACCAAGATCTCATCGCTCGTCAGTCGTGCTTTAATCTCTGATCCAACGAGACAGTTTCTATTTAATTCAACTTTAACGTGCCATTCAATAGGCTCATTGAATCAATTTTCCGTCCCGGTGCCCATCACTACGATAACTGTGAACGTTATTACCGCTAGTGCCGTGACACGTCACTATAGCGATTTCACAGCGATTTCATGCAACACTAGCTATTACTGAACATTCCTGATATTGAGGTGGGTTAGATGCTTTTACTCGCAACTGATGTGCTTGTATGGCGAGATGTATGAATGTGGAGGAGGTAAAAGGAGTATGTAAGGATTGTATCAAGTGGCGTTCTGTGATTTCTGCCAAGGGAAAAGGGCGTGAGTTTATGAAGGTATGTATTGTGATGCTTGTAACGTTGGTCTAGTGGCACTACACTGTTAAAAATTATGTAATTTTACTAAAAATTATGTAATTTTACATGCAAAAAATTATATAATCCTGTAAAATTTCCGAAAAATCTGGGAAATTTACGGGAAAATATGAAATTTTACATAATTTTCGTCAATTTTACATTTTTTTATGTAAAATTTCATATTTTCCCGTAAATTTCCCAGATTTTTAGGAAATTTTACAGGATTATGTAATTTTTTTGCATGTAAAATTACATAATTTTTTACAGTGTACCTAGTGCTCCTACTGAGCAAGAGGTTGATTCTTAGATCGAAAGAGTTACCTACTGATGGATTTTTTTAATCAGCTGGAGTCTGGATTATTTCCGATTTATAGCATTAGGTTTGGCCCTTTTTACACGTGACTACAACTGGTGAAATTAGTGTAACTAAATCTAGGCTACCCTCTAGGCAACTGTATTTTCCTCATGTGAATTGACCAGAAGTAAGTCTGGACCTTATTGGCAGGCATTATTCTGTCTTATTGGCAGGGCACATTGCTCGCAGAACGGATGGCCGATGGGGCCGAAAAGTTCTGGAATGGCGACCGCGAACCGGAAGACGTTGCGTTGGAAGGCCTCCCACTAGGTGGACCGATGACCTGGTCAAGGTTGCAGGAACCCGCTGGATGAGAGACGCACGGGACCGGTCAATGTGGCGACGCCTGGGGGAGGCCTATGTCCAGCAGTGGACGTCTTTTGGCTGAAATGATGATGATGATGATGAAGTCTGGACCTTAAAATAAACTATGACCTCTAAGTTTGTTTCGGTTGTATCTCCTTGGAGTGTTAGAGAGATCCTATAAGCAAAATAAACATCATTTACCATTAGTGCTAACTACATTGCAAATACAAAATTTGTACACTTTTCACCATTTCTCATCCGCGTTAACCAATAATCAAGATATCCCACTATGAAATCACCCTAACACACGCATAAATACGACTCAATGCCACTCAAACGGTAGCATTTCAAAAATAGATAGTTGAATCCACTTCATTGAATTCAAATCGTATGGTATGTAAATAACCGTATAAGTCTGATACAAACCGTTTAGTTACACCAATTGATTTGTCAATAGCAATTTGTGTAAGAAAACCGTATTTACGTAATAGGGAGTGGTAGCTACCTATGTTCGAGTAACTGTATTCGGTATTTGAATTTTAACGGTTTTTATCACCGGTATTACGTGTAACATGAGATTGTTAAACATTTGTATGGAAAGTTGAAACTGTTGTTGTAATGCTTTTATTTGATTTTGGTGTTTCTGATACATGATTATTGAATGCTGATCGTGTGAAACTGTTTATAAATCTATGCAAATTATTAATTTAATTTCAATTCTTTTGTTGGTTAAGTGTTAAGTTTCGATTCCCAAGTAAAATGTTATTGAGCTTCCCATCAGGAATTTCTGAGTAACAGTCACGGTATCTGGATTTGTGCCTGGTTGGTGGCAATTGACTTGGGGGCAAGCCGATATTTCATGGGACTTAAACGTAACTGACGAATATGTGGGTGAGTATTTCTCAAAATAAGTGTACATCTGTTGAAAAAAAAGTGTGCCTCGAAATAATAACAAAGTTTCAATGTTTTTATTTAACCATACATACAAAAAATAACATATTTGTGAAGGAAAACTATTAAACTTTAAAGTTGTGAAGAATAAATGGTAAAACCATAGTATTCAATCAATTTTAGAAAGCTTTTTTAAAAAGATGTTTTTTGCGTTTCATACAAAAATCAAATTGCCACCCTACGACTTCATACATGTAACACTTCATAAAATTCGATATGTCGCGTTAATATTGTGCATTTTTTGTATTACAGACCTTGATTAAATGTAGTTTCTTTATTAAAGTGATTTTCTATGGGGTTTCATAGTAAAATATAAAAAAAATGCGAAAAACAAAATGAGTCGTGCCCATTTACTTTTTAGTAACTTACTCTTTAGTTACGTTTTATTTCTACTTCCATGTAATTTCTGAACGCATCCGTTACCTTTTAACACGGGCAACACTAGCATAATTCTGATTGGCTGTAGGTCTGACGTCTCCGCCATAACTTTTAATGTGAAAATCAGTTTTGAACGTGTTGTCCAAGGGAGATTACTTTTTCGTAATAAGAAATACTTTTTCACTTTTTCACATTAAGATAAGTCTTGATTTATATATGTTATAGTAATACGTGTCGTACGAACATTTAAGCGTATTATATTATTTGCAGTTTCAGGTTTTATCAAACCATCGACTTATTATGATCTTAATTTGTACAATTTTCGTTGCTTTTTCGTAACGTTTTTTATGAATTTCGTTACGTTATGAAAAAGTATAGTGTAAAGCTGAGTGTATACAGTTCTTAAAACTTTGCCAATATTAAAACCTTAGTGAACATTCACTGGCAAATAGTTCTTTACGAATTTTAAAGTCTCATAAGCTTTATTTAATAGGTTGGTTTATAGCCTTATGTTTACTATTTAGTAACATCTAGAACTATTTCATAACAATATTTCGTAACAACTTTTTCGTTACGTACACTTTTCTTGAGAAATACTCGGGTGTACTCCTTAGGTGTCATCATTTCAGCCGAAAGACGTCCACTGCTGGACATAGGCCTCCTTCTTAGGTTTACCACTGCAAAAAAAGACGAAACTAAACCTAAAAAAAATTCTACACGCAGGATTTTTTGTTCGAGTTTATTAAAAAAATATGCCACCGCTTTAAACTTTTAAACACAGCTCCTTCTTTTAATTACCACCAATGTCGGGTAAAGACTCATCATAGTAAATGAGGGCAATGTCCTTACAATGACACAGCACATATCATTTCGCTAACAATTGAAAAGGGTGGGGCAACATGTTAAGTAGGAAGTGCGTTTATATGTGGGTTTGTGTTCATTAATTTTAATTGATGTTTACGACACTAATTTATTGGGATAAGGGGCGTGTAAGTGAAAGTTGTACTTTTGTTATAAAGGGATTGGATTGTGTAAGGTTTGCAGTTACATGTTTATGATTGTTAACGGTTTTACGCAGTTGTGTTTTCTGAGAATCCGTTCTTATTAATTTAAAAGGGAGTCATTTATTTCAAAGGGGTTTGAATTTAATGCCCTGCCTAACTTAAGACATTTTTATTTTCAATGTTGTGGCTATCTATATTAATCGATAGCTGGTTTGTATGAGACAAAATGTTTTAAAGTGTCACGTTTTCGAAATTATGAGATAACAATGTTAAAGTCTATTCACTGATGACATCTTCAGCATAACCTGTATTAATGGCAACAATACAAATACTGAGGATGGCATCAGGAAATGGACTTGAAACTTAGTTAAGTCATAATTATCATTTGGGTCAGCTTTACAACAATAGGTTTAAACAACTTCAATAACTACATATTTTATTCTGAACCTCCTCAGAGCTACAAAACATGAACTTGGTAAGTAATGCAGCGCTATACAACAAAAGTGTCCATTCTGTTCATTCACTTGTGATACGTAGCTGAGCGGAACGTTCACTTATAAATAGATGATATCACTACTTACACGCGAACACCATGTACGTAGGGATGAGATGAAGGCATCGATGAAATATCGATAAAAGTTCGACCAACTTTTGTTTCGTATTAAACGAGTGCAAGGCTGTCATGAAAGACTGCTTCGTAGATCGTAGTTCTAGTAGTTTCAAGCGCAAATTCTGAGCAGAGGTTGGATTCGCGGGTCGGGCATAGTGTTATATAAAGGGGTTTTACACCAAAAATTTTTCAGTGGCAGCCACGAAGTCTGGGCACGAATCATCAATGCACAGAGACAATGACAGTATTTAATTGTCAATATTTGAATTGTGATTAAAAAATATGTATACAAAGGTTCTCAAAAGCCAAATTAGTCAATTAGGTCAGGTTTTAGGTTTAAAACGTTCTAGACGTTATTGTAAATTTATTTTGGTATTATCTGCTATTATTAAAAAAAAAAATACCCTGTTGGTAGCATACACTGTTAATAAAAATGTCATATTCACTGAACTGTATCTTCAGGTCTTTACTAAAACAAGGATAACACAAAAGATATCGATAATACTCCAATTCCTTTTCCCACCACTATCAAGAATCCCCTTGATCCGCACAGTAGGAACGTCTACCGACCCGTCTATAAATAAAATAATCGAACGCAAGATAAAACTGTGAAATAATTATTGCTCGCCATCGCACAATGGTCACGAATCTATGAAATATGCTGGTTGCTATCAAAGTATGGACTAATGTGAAGATATGTTATTGTTTTATGGTTTATTTAGAAACAAAGGCAATTGGAAGAAACTGGATTACCAAGACAAGACACAAAACCGCCAAAAGTGGAGTGATTTTGAAGAAATCTTGCGGGAGGCCTTTGTCCAGCAGTGGACGTCTTATGGCTGATGATGATGATGATGAAAAGTCTGACACTCCCTACCGTTTGATGGTTTCCAACAATTCAAAAAATAAAATTATGGTAAAGCCCACCTTCTGGATTTATTTCTTTCAAAATATTACAAGAAAAACACGATCTAAAACCGTTGACTAAACAAAATGCAACAGTTGTATAAAGAAAAAACGGTAGTACGTAGTTTTTTTAGTGAAATTACAGAATTGTTAATATTTTTAAGGGAGCAAATAGCTCATCTTGTACAGAAAGACATAGACATCGTAATCCGGGCTTATAAAGTAGATCCGACTGCGGCTTAGATAATTATGAACAAAATAAAAAGAAGGACTACAAGGAAATTAAGTATTGTAGCCTAGAAGTATTTAACTATAGTCTTACATTACAAAGAAGATGTTTTTAAAAGTTTTCTCAGAAAATGTACTTACTTTGCAAATGAAAGGTGAATAATATTCTAAAAGTTAAGCGTTCAGGATAAGAATAAGTATGAAAAGCAAGTAGCCGATGAATGGTTCCTATTATTAAAACTTACCTATACAATAGATTGTATAGGTAAGTTTGGACCACTTTTGGTTGGTCGACCACAATTATTATGCTCGTATGTGTAGACGATATGATATACGACATTTTCTACCCAATGAATCAGCATTGCCTTCTGGCCACTTTTTCTATTAACAGCGATGTGGATAATTTTTCACACGTATGTGGTACCTATATACGAATAACCTGAACGAATATGATAAATCTAACTAATATGCAAACAAACCAAATATTTTCATGTTTTCATTTGAATATAAAATCAAATTCGAAATCTGTATGCTGTTTCAATGCATTTAAATTGATGTCGATATCCCAATTTGAACCGAAAATCATTTATTTGCGCATAAAACAATACTAGCCTATAATATTCACAATTTATAATTATTTACTAGTGCATGCACTCGTCAAATACGATCGTGGATGTATTACTTTATTAATGAATGTCTACATTGAAAGTAAAAGTGGTTCCTTGACGGTTACTGATTGATTTATTAGATTTTGCTCTGCATTAGATAATATTATCATGACCATTTCCATAGAAACCATTCATCATAATATATTATGAGTCCTGAATCACCCACTGCTGGGTATAGATAGGCCTCCCCCTTTATATATCTTTTTTCTTTACATATCTAGGTTTTTCCCGCGACTTAGACGATATAAAAACAAAAAAAAACCGAACCAGCTTTAGGACGGCCCTGGCTTCTTTGACCTAACCTTGGCCATCAAAAACTTGCTTCATCGTCCATCTCCGCGTCTAACCAAATGTTCTGCACAGGTTCACTCAAGCCGCAATGCCCGGTCCCCGACATCGTAGACTTTTGTCCGACACGCGACGATGGATTTCAGTGTTACGCACTCGATCTAAAAGGGTAATGCCGAACATGGCCCAAACCACTCACCATTAAGAAAATTTAATAAAGCTCAAAATAAAATCTACATTTCCATACAAAATACGCATGACGGATGTTCATATCATATTGGCATTTCAATTATTGTATTTAACACGTCTTTCTGCATGAAATGACTATTTGTCTATAGAATCAATATGGCCGGTCATGTGTGAACTCCCAGCGAGCACAATCTATGGTAAAATGTTTGTCAATGGAAAGTTAGAAACAGAAATACATTTAAGTATCCTCACGTTCAATCTTTATGAGCTTTGTAAAATGAATTAATAACATTATCATGCTTTTTATCCCAGAACGGTTAGGCAGAGTTATACCGGGTGTCTAAAATGGCCACTCTAGCAGGTCAAAATAATTATGAATTGCGTTAAAAAGCGTAATTTAATGGACCTTTCTTAATAGTAACTGCGTTTGTGACCATAACACAAATTTTAACGCAAATTAATCATTTGCTTTTCCTATTATTATAATTATCTATTTTCCTAAATGGTCACAGACGCAGTTCCTTACTATTATGACAAGTACATTTAACGCAATTCATATTATGATCTGCTAAAGTAGCCATTTTAGACCCTCTGTTAGTCATGTGTAATAAGGGGCGAGCCTGTTGCTGCTACTACAAATTCCTCTTAGAAAAACCCCAATAACAATTTGCCCGACTCGAGAACCGAACCCATGCTCAGCAGTCGCATTTACAACCAATATATATCCCAAAAAAGCAGTCAAAAACTAAGATCAATTAAAAACGTTGCCTCCAGGGTCCTTTCATAATAGTAACTGCGTCTGTGACCATTTTACGAATTTTAGCGCAATTCATAGCTAAAGTTGCCATTTTAGACGCCCTGTTCAGGTTTTTTCCTTTAGGTACACCAACTTACAGTAAAGAAAACTGTTTGAGAACAGTTTTCTTTACTAGTAAGTGTGTAAGTTTTTTAGTAGTTTCGTTCTGTAATATTACTTTTAAATGTTTTTGTATGTTTATTCATTTTTCATAATTATGCACTTCATGAATCTGCGACAAATATTTTTTTCTATATTTCCTTTTTGAAAACTTTCACCTTTAACCATAACAACTAAACCTTCTGGCTTCATCTTCTTCTTACATAACACCAAAACAATAGACCGTGTGTGAACATTTCTAAGATCGAATCAAATTAACTCCGTGATAACACCATTGATAACACACCTATGTCTCTTATCAGTTCACGGATAAATGAGATCATTAATACGATACTATTGTTTTATATGTTCAAGCATTGTTCTGTTCGGATGTAGACAGAGATAGCTACATGAATCACTATGAAAGTTTTATCATGTAGGTATTTTGTTTTTTTGTGAGAAAAAGTTGGGAAATTATTTTGAGGTGTTGAAATTTTGAAAGTTACTGTGGTTTTGAAGTTGATGAAAAACTAAGACGTATTGAAGATGAACAATATACTTATACTAAACCAAACGAGGTGAGAGTAGATGGAAAATACAAAACTAATGATTTCCATAGGAGAGGTTTTCGTAAGATGTTATTTTCCTAAACATTTCCTACTGTATGTTCATGTATCTACAAATACTCGGGTTTTAGGATCCCGTACCTCAAAAGGAAACGGGACCCATATAGGATCACTTTGTTGTCCCTCTGCCTATCCGTACGTCTGTTGGTCAAAACCCTTTATCTATAAGGAACGCGTGGAGACGTGGAGTTGAAATTATAACCATATAGGTACCCAGGTCTACAGTCCCTTGAAGCTACGAAAAACTTCTAGACCGCTAAAACGTATACTTCGGCACTCTCAAGGAAATCAAAATGTATACAATACAGTTGACCTAGTTTATTATTTATACATAAGTGTTGTAAGTTCAACAACAACATAATTTTAAACGACCACTTTAAAACAAACTTTCCATAACATTATTACAGTAATTTTAAACGTATTATACTTGTAACAGAGCGTGAGGCGAAACAATCAATTTGATATGTACTTGTAATAAAAAGCCTATCTAATGCGATTCTAAGCAGAAATATATTTAACTCATCAACATAATTGATTCTCTTATACATCAATATGAATAATGAATCAATCAAAATATCGTTAAGTTGGGTGGCCCAAGTTATAAACTTCAGACACAAAATAGTGTGACCATACATAATTTTGTATTCATTTTGTCTTTGGCGATATTTGGACGTGCCGTTTTAAGGGTTTTTTTTTTCTTCTATCTAAATCATTCACATAGAATCTTTATAAAATATCTTAACTTACATAAATTATCATCATAACCATCAGTGGTGGTTGTCTTCTGTGTCTCTTTAACCGACTTTAAACAGGATGTTCTCCATTCGTCGGAATCTTTTTTTTTTTTAATAAGTTCCTCGGCTTTTGTTTTTGCTTTGACTCCTTCAGTAATTCTATTTATCAGTCCGCCTTTTGTACCTGATATAGTTTTATCGTTTTCTGTACTAATCGCTCATCGCTTACATCTTGCATCGTCAAAATATTTGCATATATCAATGACGTACCTACAATGGATTACTTTTTGGCTGTAGTATTACTTTGGCATCACTTGGGGACTATCAATTTTCTTAATTGAATACATCTTCTTAGAAAAATGTAACTGTACCATCTATTGTTTTGATTGGTAGAGGGAAATCTTGATCATTATTGATTGAGTTTCTTTTCTCTAGCCTTCTCTATCATACTCAGGGTAAAACCCTGGGCTGCGGGTTGGTCACATAGATACCGCGGCCTCGACATAGAGGGCTAAGAAGGAACATGGGTGGTTTTAGTCAGCAAGTCTGACACTACCTTTCGCTCTGCCCAAGAGCGGGAGGGGTTATTTTATGATTTTCCACCCACCCCAAAAAAAAGGGTAAAACCCTCCTTCCCCCTTCTTGCATTTCTCGCAAACCCTCCGTCGCGTCCTCTTCCAGTTTTGACGAAACTTGTCTAGTCCATCCCGTCATTTCCTTTGCGGCCTGCATGCCGCAACAACACCTCACTAAGTCAGGGCATCTGCTTCCTGCTAATTTGGCCCACAGTTTGTCTGGCATGAGGCATAAATGTCCTGCCCAGTTCCATTTGAGTTTAGCAGCCTTTTGAGCCACGTCAGCTATTTTTGTTTTGGAGCGCAGTATTGTATTTCGAACTCGGTTGAGTATGAGTCGTTGAAATTATTTTATTTGTCGACATAACTAATTTTGCTTTTTCTTTTCGTTACAGGTATGGAACAAAAGTCTACACTGGGAAACTCTTGGCTGCTCCACAATCACCAATTCATCGGAATCTTCTACTAGGTCATTTTTTATAATTATTTCATTATATTAGCTTTTCTCACCCTGAACGGAATGAAGTAACTTAGGCTTTACTTTTAATTTATAATAAGAATTATTATAATCTAAAACCCTATAAAACCTTTTAAATTGGTAACAAAATACGATTTGAAGAGCGTACTAATATTTCTATAATAATTTCGCGCTAACGAAGGTCGTGGGCAATCGCTACTCTACCTAGCCCACTCAAAAAACTGTAGCGTTTTCACCTGACTAATATTAATGTATTCGTGGAATAAAACATTCTCAAACAGTGTTAGTTTTCTTTTCAGAAATCAATAGTCTAAAAAAAATTGCTTCGTAACATTTTTACCTATCCACGAAAATATCTTCGTATACGATAAACTGTCACTCAAAGGAACCATTTTGAGCGACTTCATCAAAAGTTAGACGACGTTAAGCGGTTCATTTATTCACAAATTCACTTACCCGGCAATGAGGCAAGGAAATGACAGAGTTCGTTAGGTTTTAACTTGTAAAGAGGGGGCCACACCGCCGCGTACAGACGGGAACCATTCGGTAATTACGTGCAGTGGTTACTGGACAGTGCATAATTTAGGGTTGTTGAATATTCTAATAGTACCTACTTTTCGTTGTAGAAAAAAAAATACATTTCTTTTACACAGATTGAATAAACAGGAGTACGTGTTTCACGGGTGCGTCAAATTAATTCAATTATTAAGCTCTCAGAACGTTGGCCACAAAAAGGATGAATGAAAGACATTTGCATGTGGCTGAGATGAGAATGCTTAGAGTGATGTGGTGTGGCGCGAATGTATAAAATAAGGAATTAGCACTTATGATGAAGTTTGGAAGTGGCGCCAATGACTTAAAAGTTATGTGGTTATCAATTGTCGTCGTCGGGCATGTGAAACGAAAGAATGAGGAAAATATCGTGAGGATGATTTTAGGGGTATGGTGGATGGGTATAAGAGTAGAAGAAAATCAAAGATACGATGCATGGACTGTGTTAAGGATGATATGGCAAGAAAGGAGGTAGAAGAAGACATGCTGCGCCGACCCCAACTGAATAAGGGCAAGTGACTGACGATATTCCATGATGGCCTATGTCCAGCAGTGGACGACTTTTGGCTGAAATGATGACTGACGATATTGAAGCTGCTCTCCAACAGAATTTGCTTTCAAAAACGCCGTCTTTCAAAAATCTGTTGGAGTCATTGTTTCATCATCATCAACAGCCTATAATGTTCCCCACTGCAGGGACTCAGGCCTCCTCTCTAGGAGAGGGATGGGCTTATAATCTACCACGCGGGCCCAGTGCGGATTGGTAGATGTCACATGTCTTCGAATATTTTGGTTCTAAGACATGCCGGTTTCCTCACGATGTTTCCTTCACCGTTTTGAGAGCAGTGGTGATGAAATCAATTACACAAAGTAATGCGCCTGCCTGCCACGACCAACTGTTCGTAAGTCGGGGCCGCCTCCACTGGGCCACCACTGCTCTCACTGGTCATTGTTTGTATTTCAATAATTTTTAAATCTAACTAAACTATCAAGATAAGTTATCATCATCATCATCATTTCAGCCGAAAGACGTCCACTGCTGGACATAGGCCTCCCCTAAGTGTAATTTTTGCTTAGGGGGGGTTTGCCATAATCGCCACGCTTGGCAGGCGGGTTGGCGATCGCAGTACGGTCGATACAAAAAGCACAGAGAACGCTGCTGCCCATTCTCTGGTACATCCCTTGGTCGCCTCTTACGACACCCACGGGAAGATATGGGATGGTTCTATTCTTTGCGTCCGACACCATACGGAACAAACAAGTTATACAAACTTGTTAAAGAAAATAAACTATGTATTTGCATTTGCAAAAATCCAGAATATTTTTTTATTCGATTCGTGACTTGCTTGGAGTAACTACCTATTGGTTGGACTAAAAAAAAATAGATTCAGTTTAGTTCGTTTGTTGGATTAGTGAAAAATATTGGAAACGTGTTTTTGTTTTATCAAAATAATAAAAATTGACGAAAATAAAACGTGTCAAAGATCGTGAGTCGGGGTTGGTGACGTCACTTTCTGATAAAAAATCATTACCCTTCCTTTTGGCTTCGCCGTAGTCGCGTAAAAACTGTACCAAACTAGGTATGACGTCGCGCGACTTTTTGAAGTACTGTATCGTCTTCATTTATTGTTTACGTGAAAAAAGAAAAAATACGTGCCCAATATTTTTTGAAAATCTATCTGACAGACTTATTAGATTTTTTAGTCAACTACCCTATTCCTGCTTCCGTCCTTAGTCAGCAAAACAAATTTTAACACACAAAAGGTACCTAATACCTGAAAAAAATTCTAAAACCCAATTTAAATAAAAAAACTCGTCGACGTGACCTGCTTTGGTGACACAACCCTAAACCCTTGCTAAACCAACAAATTGTCCAACCATAGCGTAGACCGAACTGTCAGTAAGGCGTGTAATTACTAACCGATGGTTGCTCACGAACAATAGCCTGCAGTAATTGTAACCCGTGTGCACCCAGCCCTACTCGCTTTGTTTGGACGACTTTAAGCGGAGCCTAATTCTGTTTGAGGACTCAGGAGTAAGGACTATTTGTTGTTAATTTGAGCTGTTTTGTTGTGTGACAATAGTGTGGGAAAGTAGGTAGGGATAAACAGGTTGTGAATTTCATGCCAGAGAGGACGATCTAGCTGTTATGATTTTCTGTGTCTTCATACGTCATAGAATATTGAGCTTTTAGAATAAAAACTTGTATTCTTCTCCATCAGAACAGCACTTATATTCGATTAAACATAACATCACGCCTTTTCATTCCTGAAGGGTTAGGCAAAGGTACCTAACAAGTACACCGTCATTTCGCCAGTTATGTTAAAGTCCCATGTAAAAGGGGGCTAACCTATTGCTATCACCGGATACAAATGCGGACTCCGTGGCTACTACTATGAAATCCCTGATAGAAAAACACTTTATTCGACCCGGGAGACACCAGGACCTTATATTCAGCAGTCGCATTTACGACCACTATACCAACGAAGCAAGAAAAATGATAACAGATTATCACTTTACAGTGTACGATCGCTGTTCCAACTGATCACCAGACTACTCACAAACATAGAGCTTACTTCATCACCCAATACTGCATCATAGTGCTTACTACAAAATTCTTCCCACGCATGAACCCCCGATAAAGCCGCATCTACGAAATGTCAACGAATCAATAATGTGTCCCGTTACCTGCGCGCACGCATTCTCATTGCAATTCAAATCGTGCGCAGGCGATGCGACGTGCGGGTGACGGTCTGTTTTGGGTACCTGTGTATTTGGTGGAGTTCAAAGGGTACTTGTTACTTACATTTTTTGAATTAAACGGATGAATAATTTAAAAAGCGTCTGGTAGACGCCAGTCTCGTGTCAGACCTTTTTTGTGTGGACCTTGGTACTAGAAGTCCTTTCGAACTGGAAAGACTGAATTTCCTCCGCCTTGAGACAATCGGTGTGATCTTTCAAGCTCCAATTTGGTTAAACTTATACACTTTCCGATTTACGCAGGAAACTGTAACAGTATATTGTGTATTTAATTGTAATTTCTACTCATTGTTATTGGCATTTTGTTCTTTTTTATTAATGTTCACATAAAATCTTGTTGTTCGATTAAGAGTTGCACCATTTTATATTCCTAGGTTTTTATTTTTTGCACAATATTTAAGACTTTTTTATATGTTTGTTTATATTTTCGAGCGTATGGCACTCGCGGTGGGCAGCAGCTGAAAATCAGCGTCAGGTGGTGCACTTTGTGTTGCCATCTGGCATTATGCTGAGCTGAGGCCCTTTTGGCATTATTAGTTTTAATAATTTTGAATTTGTTTTTGTTAACTTTTAAGGTATTTTTGCCAAATAAACACAATTTTCTTTCTTTCTTCTCAGTATGTAATGAGTGATCACCTATTCACAGAGCAAGGTTGCTCTGTGAATAGGTGATCGCAACCTACCAATCGCGGTTTATTTTGAAGATTAATCCGAGCGACTGTTATTATCTAGGCACAAGCTCCTTCTTTTAATAGACAGAAGGTCATTTGTCTGATAATCACTGAATCAAACACAATAAAATTCATGGATATTTTATTGCTTTTGGTCATTTTGATGTCACTTTATGGCACAAACCGCTAATAATTCCACTTTACCATCAGGTAAAATTGCCTCCTATCGATAAAAAACAAATGACAGTACCATAAAAGAATCTAGAAAATTCTAAAGCCGGCTGAACTAAAATTTACCTTGACTAATTCCATAGACTAAGCTCGCATAGATGACTTGAAATACAAAATGCCAACGGATTCATTCGGATTCCTAACACGTACTGATTTAAAATTCTATTGTTTTCATTCTCAATGGTTCTTTTACGGCCAGTAATAACTTGAAATATTCTTTGGTTTGGTCTTAATAATTGCTGGTACGAGGTATTTTCAATAATATTTTAAAGGTCATTTATAAACTGAAGATTTTATTGTATTTATATATGGGATGATGTTTTGTGTCATAAACTCATGAAGAAGGATTGGATATCCCGTTAGTGTCACACTGCAAATCAAATACCTAAGTTTAAAAAAAAATGTGATCATTGGTTATTTTTTTGGGACAAGCTCGCCACACTATTCCCAAACCACTGTAACTCCTGAAGCCAGAATCAGCAGTGGCAACCACAAGAAAAGCGCCGAGACAATGTAGCCCGACGAAGTCCCAGAGAAACTATTTAACTGTCTTGGATCCCGCAACGAAATTAATCAGAAAAGAATAGCGGAGATCATTGGTCAATATAGTTATCAGTGATTAATAATCGACAATTATTTGATTGTAGTAAGTAAGTATACTTGCTTACTGGACATCTTGGATTTATATAAATCACCACCTTGTGGTGGTGATTTATATAAATCCAAGATGTCCTGACAAGCGTTTTCGTATATATTTTACTGCCCCGAAGAAAATGGGAAACTTTTTCTGTTGTACCGGCATGAAAAGGTATAATACAAAGTTAGTTTTGAATTTACAATATTCGTATGGATATCTAAATAGGCTTTTTTCCAAAATAAGAAAAGTGTTATTGGGTATTCCGTCAGAAATCTCTCAGTATCAACTGCTGAGCCTGAATGTGTTCCCTGTTGATAGCAATAGGCTCGTCTCCTATTCATCATCATCATCATCATCGTCTCCTAATACGTGGAACTAAAACATAACTTTCAAAATGTGGCTGTACTATTAGGTACACCTCTGAATAACGCTTCGGGGATTAACAGGCGTGGTGTTATGGTATTTTTTAAGGAAAAAATAATCACTCACACACCCATTTTCATCCAAACAAAAGTACAATTTCAGTACATTTTCTTTGTCTAAACCTCTCATCTCATTAAGTATTACCCATCCTCTTACATTCGTCCAACTCCAACTTCCGTACAAGTACACCTGACAGTCCGTCTGTATGTCCGTCCGTACATACTACATACATCGTTACGTCTGTCCACCCATCCGTTTCCTAGGTGGGTTCATGTGTAATGCATACTGTGTTTCTGTACTTGAATGCACCCGATGTTTCTTAGTTCCTGTCAGACTTGGATGGTAAGAATTTTGTATAGATTTGGAACGGACATTTATTTATTTATTTATGCACACACAAAATACAAAAAAAGGATAAAAACATAACAAATAGAAGAGCACAAAGGTACAGCTTATTTCAAAAGAATTTCTTCCAGCAGACCTGAGAGAGGAAAGTTTGATTAGAAATGTAGACACAGTGTGCAGACAAGACTAACAAGATTTTAATTAAAATTAAGAACTAAAGCATATCCATATAAAATAAACATACATACTAATATATACACATATCAAAATAAATACTAGTATCCGAATATATAAGGTCCCATTAAAACAGGTGGACAAATTTTAACACAGCGTTAAGTAGGTCTAACCAAACATATCTGAACAAAAAATACAATAAACAAAATGTTTTTTTTTTACTTAAAATAATAAATTGCCGGCACTCTAGAACAAACTCATCCTTTATGAGTAGGTACTTAAATGCGATTTTCTTATTATTATTTTTACCATCGTCCTTATTTTGGTGGTCTGAATGATTTCTGAAATTTTGTCCACCTATTTTAATGGGACCATAAATACCTGTAATAAACATACACATATACAGAATATTACAGAATAGAGGAAAGGTAATGCTCTCTCACTTGTTTTTTCACATTTGTGCTGGTCATCCTATATTTTTTTCATAAATGAAGTTTTCTATTGTTTAAATCTTTAAGACTGCCAGATGCCAGGGGAACATAAAGGAACAGATATTTAAAAGATGATCGACAGTGTTTATGGCGAAAAATTTCTAACGTAAGTTATCTGAACCTTAACTTTACTAAACTCTTTACATTTTTAACAAAGATTTCTATAAGCTGGTCGTCTTACATCCTTCAGTACTGCTACAGTATTCTTATGATAAAGACAAATTCAGTACATTATTTATTTTTTCTACGTTAAATTAAACGTCACTGTTAAAAATGAGTAAGTACTGAAAACAAAACATCTTTATTTACATAAGCACCCATAGCCATCATAATCAAGTTTACGATGCCTTGAAAAAGTTATAAGTACAGTTATAAAAAAAAGGTTCGCCATTTTACCTGTTACGAAAATTTTACAATATTCGAATGTTGTTAGGAAAATGAGAGAAGATCAATAAAATGGTTAGTCTTATTATTTTTTCTTTCTGTTATTGTTTTAAATGAAAAATATTAGAACATACTTTTGTGTGCTGTATCATTGAATTCTTTTATCACTATCATCACTATCACTGCTTTAGAACAAAGTCGCATCTCGCGGTCTGTCCCTTTGTATGCTTAGATGTTTAAAACTACTCAACGGATTTTGATGCGGGTTTTTTAATACTCGTAGATAGAGTGATTGAAGAGGAAGGTTTATACGTAGCACATTCTACCCGTGCGAAGCGGGGGCGGGTCGCTAGTTTGTTTAAAATTACTTCACGCCTTGTACCTCCCGAAGGGTTGGGCAGAGGAAGTACCAGTACTTTTAAAAGGTATATACTCGTGTAGGCTTTTAAAATTAAATTTGAAAACAATAACATAGTAAGAATATCAAATACATTAGAGGTAGGCCTAATGTATTTGATATTCTTACTATGTTATTGTTAATAGCAAAAAACATCCCACTTTCTCTTAACGCCAGGCCATTATAAACCCTAAATACACAGTGTAGTCAAATCGTGGACCAACACAGTTTACCCTTACCCCGCCCTTTCCGCGTAACGCTGACGTCACAAAAAGCGATGCGTTCCAACAACGCAATTAATGTTTTTTTTACACAAACGATCTTTATTTTGAGCACATTTTAAGCGGGATTTGTTGCGTCATAAATATGCATGGCTTTGATATTGCGACCCTTTTGATGGTACGTTTAATTTGTGGATGAATATAACTGTATTATGTATGGAGGTGGAATTTTGTACGAGTATACCACAATTATGACCTCGTTGTAAGCCTGTGTCAGTTGTTCCACACATTTGGGTCGAGTATTTATTGAAATTTAGGGTTGAACTTCACTTATCAGCAAGGAATCGCATTTTTTTATGTTAATGTCCCAATATTTTTATTTTCTGTCGCTCAGACCTGTTATTTCCTAGAGCGAGAAAGACTCCTAGACTACTACACTTTTGAGATGCACCCTGCATTATGTATACCATCCTTCATATTAGAATACAGTAAGGACCTTCTTAGTGTATTGATGAAAACTTAAACGATGTCAGCCAAGAATTCGGCGATGAGTTTTGCATTTCAATAGCGTTCATTAACTCCTGTGAAATGCAAGCTACAAGATCAGAAAGACACGATATCAAGGGTCCCATGTAAGTAATAAATCATTATCACTCACCCACAGCAAATTCACTCAATACTGGGTCTCTTTTATTTACACGGTTCTTTGTCACTCTGATACAAGTTTTTCCCCCGATGGTGAAAGCTCTAGTCCACCTGTCATCACTGCGCTTTACTAGGTGAAAATAAGATTTCATTTTGAAGAGTACAGCAATCTTTAAATTCATTACAAGTATCGGCACTTAGTTTACAGCGATTTACTAAAGCTCTAAACAATTTTCTCACACGAAACAGTTCTCACATGGTTCTCACCAAACCCATTTTTGGCAGACCATAATTTCGCATTGTAAACTCCTATTCACAGTTATAGGGTCTCGTCTATAAATTTAGCTGTTACAAAACTGACTCCATAAAGGAACATGGTATCGTGACCCTGTGAATAGGACGCCCACGGAGCATTGTGTAGTACTGTACTCCAAGTATTGCGGGACAAGATTCGGTTGTCGAATTAACTCATAAATATTGTAACCTCTTGTGCTGGAACGAAAGCTGTGTTTTAGACATTGTCGTTGGACTATTGAATAAGATGTTTCTGAAGAAGTTATTGGTTGTTAGTTGAATGTTTTGGTGGAGTTACCAGTTTATCTGTGAGGATTGTTTTGTATTTCCTATTTGACTACCTCTATGGTGTAGTGGTTACAAACAAATATCCACGGTTCGTTACAAACAAACCATCTACGGTTGAATTGTACAAAATTAAACTGAAATTGTATTAACACTATCCGCCTTATTACAAAACGTAGTTAAACCTGGTTTAACTTAGACTTGGTTTATCTCGCATGACGTCTCACTTCAATAATATACAAAAGAAAGTGACAGCATACGAGATAAACCGGGTCTAAGTTAAACCAGGTTTAACTACCTTTTGTAATAAGGCGGCTTATGTTTAAATAAATAAAAAAAAACGTGATTGCTGAGTTCAAGATCTTTGGTTTTATTCCCGGGTCGGGCAAAGTGTTATAGGGTTATTCTAGCACGATTTTTTGCGTAGTATCCACTGAGTCTGGATTTGTGTCTGGTTGACGGCTTTAAAATGACTATCAAATTATACAGTTTTTGAAAATTCGCTTGCTCTGTCAAAAATTAGAAGTCAAATAATCACTTGAAAAAAATATATATTCGAGTAACATTTTAAGAGTTCACAATAAAATAGCTTAATCACCACAAATTTTCTGATCACAACACAACGTTAATCTACAGAAGGACATCTTTAATCCCTCGTTGGCATCCCCTAATCCAACCGAACAGGAAAAATAAAGCATTCCATGTGGTTACCCGGTCATTTAAAGCCTGACCTAATTACCCCCAGTCCTGGTAATCCGTGACACATGACATCCATAGTCCATGTCTACTAACATTATGAAGAGGAAATGTTTGTCTGTTTGTAAGTGTGTATGTAAGGGGGGGGGTGTAATCTTCGCACTGCTGCTCCAATTTTGACAAAAAAAGAAAAGGCTACAGCGCGTAACAGAAAGGGTAAAGTCTTATGGTAGAGGGTGAGAAAGGGTCGCACAATACAATTTGTTGTAATACAAACAATTTTTTTTTTTATTTAGCCTGCACTGTCCCACTGTTGGGCAAAGGCCTCCTTCAATTCCTTCCAAGAACTCTTATCTTATGCAGCTTCGAACCAGCCCTCATGGTACACGTCTAAGTCGTCACGCCATCTCTTTCTAGGCCGGCCTCGGCGGCGCCGTCCGTCTTCCGGCATCCATCGTGTTGAGGCTTTTGCTCAGCGGTCATCGTGCATACGGGTGACGTGACCCGCCCAATCCCACTTTAATTTAGCAGCCTTCTTGCCCACGTCCACTATACCCGTTTTGGAGCGCAGCGTGGTGTTTCGTATCCTGTCTTGCCGTTTGACACTAAAAAAAACTGCGCTCCATTGCCCTTTGGCATACTCCAAGGCGGAACTTCTGTGTCTCGGTGAGTGACCATGTCTGAGCACCGTAGGTTAGGCAGGGCAGAATGCACATGTCGATGAGTTTGCGCTTCAGGGAGACCGGAAGATCACCCTTCATTAGCGTCTTCATGAACCAGAAGCTTTTCCAGGCGTTTTCGACTCGGCGATCGATTTCCCTTTCTTGCCGGTTTTCGAAAGATACATACTCACTTCATGGTTTTGGAGACGCTTCAGAGCTGGGATATGGAGCCTGCGTGTATCTCAGAACTGGCCCAAGTAGATATACTCATCGACCTAGTGTATTTCTTGCCCATCTACCTCGACCCTACGCTTAGTGCTGTTGGTCATAAGCTGTGTTTTTGACCGATTCGAATACAAACAATAAAATATGAAAAAAAAAACTCCAGTTCAAAAACCAGATTAACAAAAACAAACTAAAACGTAAACTTAAACTAATTTATTTGGTCATGTACTGAAGTCAATACTTAGAGGACGAGTACCTAATAGACAAATATGGAATAAGAAGACATGCTATGCTGCCCTCAATGAAATTAGGATAGGTGCTGGAGAATGATAAATACGAAGCCAAAAGACCCCCGAAATCTCAATTTGGTGCAGCAACATTCAAAAAACTCAAGAGTGTGGTACAAGATTATCAAACTGAACAACTGTCTCCTCGGGACCTACATCAGAATTGCAAAAGACAGGACAGGATATTCCCATTGCAAATGGAATAATTTTCGACCAAAACGCGAGTAAACCAGCAGTCAAAAGCTACGAAATTATGTCAGACGCCTTCACTTACTGTGCTGACATCGCCATTGGTCGCGGATCTATGACCAATATCCGAAGATGTGATTGGTGGTGTGACTACCTAATTGAACAACGTAAAAGTTATCGCCGAGCGCGTAGACATTTAAATAAGCTTAAAAAGCGAAAGGTCACCGGAGACCCCCTAACCTCTGCTTTAAATGCGTTTAGAGTTGCCAAGTCCCGCTACAGAGCATCAGTAGAAAAATCTAAAGGTAATTTACTGCGGAAAATAGTAGAAAAATTAGATAAAGAAGGTCCGTGGTCTCCTTTGTATCACGAGTTCAAAGCAAATCGATCAGTGGATCTTGCGTTCGTTGAAAACATCAAATTAAACAACAAGCACACCATCGGTATTGAGGAGACAACCGAAGTTTTATTAAATACGTTGATACCTGATGATTTGCCTGATAATGACAATGACTACCACAAGCAGATCAGGGCGTGGGCGGCTGTGCCACCTGAATCACCAGCGTCAGACCTTCCATCCATTGACGAATTCATTAAAGTTGTCAGGAAACTCCCACTCAACAAATCGTCAGGTGAAGATAAAATATCTAATCGGATGATAATAGAAGCATGTAAAACAGCGGCCGACGCGATTTTAAGTGTTTACAACCGTTGTATCGCAGAAGGCGTTTTTCCTCGTATATGGCGACGCGGCTTTATACGAATAATTCCGAAAAGTGGCGACAAGCCTCCGGACGATCCTAAGTCTTACCGCCCTATAACACTGCTACCATCTTTGGGGAAACTCCTGGAGCGTCTTATCGTTCCGCGTTTACTACCAGACGGACCGAAATTTCACAACAACCAATTCGGTTTTACCGTGGGAAAATCTACCGTAGACGCGGCACTTTCTGTCAGAAAAATTGTCAATACATCCGAACATAAATACGTAGTTGGGATCTTTCTAGATATTTCTGGGGCTTTTGATAACGCATGGTGGCCGATGCTACTCCTTAAACTGAAAATTCGTGGTTGCCCTAAAAACATATACAATCTTGTTTGCTCGTACTTCTTAAATGGTTCCGCGAAACTCAAACTCGGACATCATTCTATGTCAAAGTCCCTTACCATGGGATGCCCTCAGGGTTCGGTTATGGGTCCGTATGTATGGAACGTAGGCTTCGATGACTTCCTCGCGATTCCACTTCCATGCGGCTGTTCATTAACCGGTTACGCGGACGACGGCCTGCTGCTCATTCAGTCAAGTACTCGGGCTGGACTCGAAAATTTGGCTGACACTTGCCTAAAATTAATATCCCAGTGGGGTGATCGTAACCGTCTGACCTTTGCACCACATAAAACTTATCAACTTCTTTTAAAAGGTAATCTTAAATCATGGCCTAGTATTAAATTTAATAACGTTCCCGTGAAAAAGAAGGAGTCTGTATGCTACCTTGGGTTTGTCTTAGAGAAGAATTTTTCATTCATTGAACACATAAAAACAGTCGGTGAAAAAGCTAAAAAGAACTTTTATGCTTTAACGAGAATATCCAAATCTACATGGGGTTTATCATTTTTAACTCTAAAGACGATCTATGGGGCTACTTACTTGGGGTGTATGTGCTACGGGGCACCAGTTTGGGCCGACAGGGCCACCATTGGAGCGGTACGACGTAAATTACTTCAAAGCCAGCGGTTGGCTTTGATTTTCTTGTGTAAAGCGTATAGGACGGTTAGTACTGAAGCCTTACCGGTACTGGCAGGGGTACTTCCAGTCGATCTTGAAGTACAGCGCCGTGCTTCAATGTACTACTGCGCACGAGAGACCGCGGACACAGACTTTTTAACGCAACGTGACCGTGCTAAAATAGCTAGATTACTTAAACCACAGACTGACGTCTGGGAGGAACTTTTGTCTGAATGGCAATGTAGGTGGGATAATTCCATCAAGGGCCGACATCTTCACCAGTTCTTTCCATCCGTTCGTGAGCGGCTGGCCAGGACATGGCTGGAGGTGGATCACTGTGTCGCCCAATTTCTCACAGGTCATGGTAACTTTAAGAGTAAATTATTTTCCTTCAAGCTTGTTGCCTCGCCTTTTTGTCAATGTTCTACATCTGACTGCGAATTTGAACAAACTGCACATCACATTTTATGGGAGTGTAGTCTTTGGCAAAATGAACGTAATAATATGTTAAATAGTGTACAGGTTACATCCGGAGTTATTTACTATACGGACCTTGTAGAAACTAGAACAAATTTCCGTGCGTTCAAGCAATTTTGTCATACCTATTATTGGAATCAAATATAACAGCTCACAACTTAGGACCCAGTAATATTAATGACAATAATATCCGTGGTGCTAGGCAACTGGGCTTATCTCAGTTGTATACGTCCCTGTGTGCCTATTGGCCTTGTTCTGTTCTGTCTCCTGCTGATATGGAGGGAAGTGGAAACTATGTTTTTTTCCTACTCCTCCGCTATTCTTTTCTGATTAATTTCGTTGCGGGATCCAAGACAGTTAAATCATTTCTCTGGGACTTCGTCGAGCTTCATTGTCTCGGCGCTTTTCTTGTGGTCGCCACTGTTGATTCTGGCTAACAGGAGTTACAGTGGTTTGGGAATAGTGTGGCGGGCTTGTCCCATTATAAAAAAAGTCAAAAGCTACTTGCCATCAGGCCACAGGCCACAAAGGACCCTGAGTCAGCATTTACACCGTTGAATGTAAATAAGTAACAATGATTGATGTCGGCTACAATTTCCGTCCCAACGTAATTACTCATTGTATAATACTTCCGTTTGACAATGGACAGGTGGGTCTGGGTGACCTTTGATGGGTTTACGGTTGATCTGGTGAGGGGTAGACAGTGTTTTTGGTGGTGGTACACCTTTTTGGATGAGACACTAAATTCAAGGGATAAATAAAGTGTGGACTGGTTCGTTGCCGGTGATCGCAAGCACTACTGCTGAGGTTTAGAGATCGATTCTCAGGTCAGAAAAAATCAGGTTTTCCCAATAAATATGGGACATTTAACAGCTCTTCTGTAAGCCAACTATCACAGACATGGTGAAATGAAGATTAAAAAATTCAGTGATGACAGAATGGCAAAAAGATGAGAACCTCCTCCGTTTTGGTAGTCGGTCGAAAAGTGGAACGTCCGGCAGCGGCGAGTTGGGCCACATAGTTGCCACTGGGAGAAAACCTGGATGAGGCTATCACAGGAACGTGGAGATTGGTACAAGACAAGAGAGGCCTATCTTCAGCAGTGGGTGAACTCGGGATGTGGATGATATTGACGATGTTATATAACTATAAATACACGTTTCTAACTGGGGAATGCTAGCATAAACATCATCGAGATATAAGTACTAACGTACTAGAGAAGACACCGTAAATTCCTACTTTGTCCCGTTCAACTGCGGCGATCGCGCCGCACCGTCGCCGAAGAAAACGCGTAAGTGCCGTGATTTACATGGTTTATAAAATTATATTATATTATATTGTATTATTTATTTATTATTATTTATATTTACATCATCATTTACATGTTTAGACGAATTGTTATTATTTTAGCGCTGCAGCGAACTAAAGATTCAAATTACGAAATAGGACAATTCAGTTATTTGACGTAGTTTCTCTAGTACGTTAGTACTTATATCTCGATGATAAACATCGTTTTTTTAAAGAAATATGTGTACAGTGAAACAATCGACAAAATAAAATTCATAAGTCATGGTTGTTCTCTTCAAAGTACATACACTATTCAATGTCACACATTGCAGTGCGGTCAGAGGTCATAACGGTGTAGTGACAAGTTGACAAGTTGTGGTGCCCATCATTTATGGGAACAACAATGCCCCATTGGTTGGACGACAATGGGCCAACGTGTACGGTATGGTGATCGATAGGCTGGTCTATGTATTGTGCAAGTGGAAACCTCACGCCTGTTTTCGCTGATGAGTTAGGTAGGAGAGTAACTGTAGAATACTACACAATAGCCTATGTGTGGCTAGCCATTAACTGGCTACAACTCTGGAGTTTGGACAATGCTTAATGGCATATCCTAATAACATTTGGCTGAACCAGTTAATCGAAAAAAAAAAACAGCTGTTTCCTACAAAACTGTAATACCATGGTCAAAATGTATGGAACTTATTTTTGGGTGCCCCTTCCATCCTATATATTTAAATAGCAATAAAACAAAAATAAAAAAAATCATACAAAACCAGCGTTGGTGAAAAATATACTATCATCATTATACTGTCTACCAATCATTCTATTCATTCTTTATTCACAAAGGCTTGATCCATCTGAGGTTCAATTTATTTTAACAAATCATCATAAATTATATAAGTATTCAAGACACATAAAAAGTTTAACACAGTCATAAGAAAAAATATAACAACACCAGATAACCATCTCTGCGTCTCCCATCATAATACAAATCCCAACATTTGCTACAGAATAAAAAAAGATTGGCCTAAGATGTAGGGTTGTCATTATTACAAAGATAATGTTGGTTTTCGACACACAAAATAAAGTGTAAAGTGTACTTCCCGTCGGGGCTAGGGGTTGGTCGAAAGAAATACTGCGGCCTCGAACACAATGGGCTAAGAAGGAACATGGGTGGTTTTTAGTCAGTAGAACTCTGACACACCGCTCTGCCCAGAGTGGGAGGAATCATTTGATGAATTCCCAAACTCTAAAAAAAAAGTGTACTTTGTAAGGTTATCAACATTTCAGTCGAAATACGTCCACTGCTGAGCATAGGCGTCCCCAAAGCGTCACCACATTGACCAGTCCCGTGCGTCTCGCACAGCGTATGCAAACTACACCAGGTCTTTGAAATGTAAAATAATATTGTTCAAGTGCCTAGGTACTAGTACTTATTCTATAAAATATTACTCAGTAAAAAAAACCAAAGTCAGAGACATAAATCAATCATCCAAGACCCTATCAAATCCTATAAAATTAATTCAAAGCAATTTAGATTCCCAACAAAAAACCTCGACTTCCGAAACAGTTTAAAAAAATCTATCAACCCTAAACATAACGGCTTCACTCCTGCGCATACAGATCTGTCGGATACGGTGCGTGTGCGCCTATTCCAGTCACAAGATGGACAGGGACAGAAGTTTAAGTTCTTTATAAGGTTCGAAACCAGCCAGGCGCATTACTTTGTGTAATTTAAATGTCTGCTCTTCATACATCGTGAGGAAACCGGCATATTCTAGAACTAAAAAATCGAAGACATGTGACATCTACCATCTCGCACTGGGCCCTCGTGGAGGATTATAGTCAACTACCTCTCTTAGAGAGGATACCTAGAGTCCCAGCAGTGGGAACATTATAGACGGATTATGTTTATGCTAGAACTTAGGGAAGTCAATACATAACTTCTTAGCAATCGCGTTTGAAACGTAAGAGTCTGTTCCGCCGCTTCGCTTCTCCAGCAGAAACACGAACAAGGGGTGAACGACCTTTGGCTACGGGTTGTTCGAAAGATATACCGCGGCCTCGGACACAAAGGGCTAAGAAGGAACATAACACACACACAACCACCCAGAGTGTGAGGAGTCATTTGTTGGTTTTCTACCCAAAAGAAAAGGGTTGTACGGCGTGCATTTTTAAAGACTGTATTACAAAGTTCTCCTTCTGCATCATCTCTTTATAAGATTGCGCAAGAGCTACAGCAGCTCTGTGTTACACAATTATAATTATGGGCTCTTTATGGTAATAATAACATAACTGTACTGTTTACATCCCATTGTTTTTATACGATGGTGTGAGATCAGCTGCTGGTCTCACGGAAGTTGAGGGAGATTAATTGAAACTGTTGGGATTCCATTAAAAAGTTAAGTGCGGCTTGGTATGTACCTGTTTGTTAGTATGGTATCTATAAATCAACGTATCTGCAGAGCTATTTTTTGTTTTACCACTCATCTGTCTATTCTTATTCCATACCATGTTTATAGAAGCTGCTTCCGGCGGGGTTGCAGTACTTTTTAAGATTTTTGAACCTATAAAAATCGAACTAAATAAGAGTTTTTTAATAAATAAAAATCATTACATAAAAATTGAACATACTCTCTAGTAAATCGTAAAGATAGAAACGCGATTTAGATTGATCGGCTCGATACTTTTTTTTATCAAACATGACTCTAATTCACAATTTCAAACGTGTACTGCTAAGACATTTCATCATGAATTTCTACAAAAGTTATATCAATAGATAGAACTTTTTATTCTGAAGTAAATGTTGAAAACATATTGTATAATTTCTTTATACATAGTTTTTCTCCAAGAAGCAAAAAACAGTCAAAATTTAGGCATTAAATCGCTTGCGCGGCAGGGCGGGGGGTGAGGTCGTGCGTACATAAAAACAAAGTACTGCAACCTCGCCTTAATACGTTAAGATCGTATTCCAGTCAAAAATGGCTACAAGAACTAGTCATCTTCATAATTATGATATTGTATCACAACAACCACCAGTCGTGAAAAACGGAAGGAGTAATGTTCGGCCTTTGCCCAACAGTATGGGCTGATATAATACGAAAATATCACCTTTGTTAAGCCTACGTGTCTACTCTGCACTGGAATGTGAATGTGGTGCTGTTCCTCAAACAATGGGGCATTTAATATCGTGCACTGCGTGTCCTGCTGACTGTTCACTACAGGAACTGATGGACGCTACCGAAAGCGCCAAACTAGTAGCCCAATTCTGGGCTGACACAATTTAGATTGCCATCTACACGCTAAGAAGAAGAAGCCTACGTGTCAAACAAGTCAGTCAGTCAGACACGTTGTCACGTTTGGTGTAAGGAATAATATTAAAAAAGCGCCTTAAAAATAAAATACATACAAAATAGTTACAAATATAAAGACAACATCTGACACTGTAGGTGTGAAGAACACAATTGTAATGTAACTCCTACAGAATCTAGTTAGACAAAGTGTCGCGACAACAACTTGCGATTGCGACACAGACTGGTGTTGTCGACGTCATACAAATAATTCGTTTATGTAGGCGATGGTAACAATCATGTGTCGACACATGCTCATAAATATGATAAGTTGATTGTTGTAGATTTCACTTGTGTTTTAATATAGGGCGTGTAGAAAATTTAGAGAGCCGTGGCAGGTTAAAATTCCAAATTAAGCTTTCAAAGCTATTTTTGTTTTGGAGAATTTCAATAGGATTGGTGTTTGTGTGTTTTACGGTCGCTGGCAGGAGCAGTTATGCGTTTTTCGTATGCAAAAGAACTTGGAAAAAAATATTCCATCATTGGATGGAATATTTTTTTCCTCGTTCGAAGGCAAAAGAAATTATTCCACTAGGACATTAGAAACGAGGAATGCGAGCGAATAAAAACCGCGTAAACGACGTAACACGCCCCCATAAAACTGGCCTAACACTGATTAATGAGAATGTTAGAGCAGTATTATCATAGTACCCTAATTAAAAGAGAAAAACCCGCTATAATTCAATTTCACACTCAAATTTCTACCGCAACCCATAAATTCAAAACTTAAATACCAAAAAACGCCATAAATTCTACTCTTAATTAAAAACGCTAATTAGAAAACCTCATTAACAACAATTAAAATTCAAACAAACAAGTTAGTTGACCTACATAGGAGTCGAACCTGGTACCCATCGGTCTTGGTATCATGTTGATAGCGTTTGTTGGTATCTACCGACGATGCGGCGATTTGATGGATTGAGGGTAGGCAGATGTGATAGTGCCGACTTTGATTTTTTTGATGTCGGTACAAAATAAGAAGATGTTTGGACTAGGTCAATGACACCGGTCAAGATATTTAATGTAGGATTTTATTAAAGGTGTATATAAAATGTTCTACTTACTAGATCAGTTATAGCATTTCGCTTGTTTGCGTCAAAAATGACATAACTCAAAAACCAGCCAAGTGCGTGTCGGGTCACGCAAAATGAAGGGCCCATCAAAATGCAGACTTATACCTCCGAACGATGATTTTTTTAAAAGTAGGTATTTGAACAACACCGCAATTTTTTTAAATGTTTCATTGTAAGTAATACACAGGCATTAACCTTAAAACTTTAGGCAAAACTACAGGCAACATAAAGCAGATAATTATATTCCTTTAATACAAGAAGACTTGAAGCAACCTTTAATAGAGCTACCAACAGAACTCATTACTACGAAACTTTACCCATCAAACTATCCTTCGTATCAGGAAGTCTTTAAGTACAACCATCATTTTATCACAGGAATATTTATAGTTGAAAAACAATCGGTGCTTCTCTGCTAGTACCTTCAACGGAAACTAGCGTAATAAGCCTTTACGTGTAACGCGGTGCGGCGCATCAAAGGGAACCGACTTCAAAGACGGCTTCAATACTTGGTCTAGGGAGTCTAGAATTTACTGGGCTACTGGCATTCTAGTTGTGAACTAAATTTTAGGTAGTTTGTGGGTCTTTGTAAAATATATTGTGTCTTCAGCTGAAGTTTGAATAAGGAATAATATCATTTAGTTTTTGCTGCAGCAATCACTTATTACAAACTTTTGTTGCCATGGACCACCGATTGAACTGAAAGTTTGTTCACACCTTTGATTGTAGTAAAGTTGGTCTAAAGTTAAGATCTTTTTTTTTTTTTTTTTGGTGGGTGGAAAATCATCGAATGACCCCCCCCGCTCTTGGGCAGAGCGAAGGGGAGTGTCAGACTTCTACTGACTAAAAACCAAACCCATGTTCCTTCTTTGCCCTTGCGCCGAGGCCACGTAATCTAGTACAAAAATCCGCGGCCCCGACGGGCGTCGGCCCTTGCGAGCCCCTCCTTGCTGACATCTCTTTGAGGCGCGCGTGGAACACGAACGCGCCGCCGACACGGTCTGTTGCCGTCATGACGACGGCCGGACGGCGAGCTAGCCCATTACTCACCGTCCACAGGCCCGCGTCTACGGTGGCCGGAAGCCATCACGTGGCTCCCGACGCCCGAAAGTTAAGGTCTTATAAAACAATATAAATAAGCAACAATAAACACTCGCAGAATGTAGAGATTTGGTTTAATTCAAAATTGGATTGTAGTGAAAAGTACACTTAATGCAGTTTTGATCGATTGTATTGTTTTTCTGCTGTAATTACTTTGAAAACACAATTTCGAACTACGCAATTCCGTATCAGAATATTTGGAAACAAAAATAAAATATTCATGTGTGTACGCAATTTCAAATTCATTGAAAAATAGGGTTTAGGCGCAAAATGCCAAATTCTCAATTAGGTCAAGTCTAGTGTCGATAACATTTCAGCGTGTTACAAAATATTTTTTTGCGTTTTAATATCATGTTATACTATTCAAAAGGCTGTCATATTTTTATTCGTCGTTACTCAATATCAATTTTGTGTCAAACTATAAAACTTACTATACGTTATAAATATTATGAGTTTATGATATTCTTTGATGATCTGATTCAATTGAAAACAGAATGTGTAATGAAGGTAACGTTTCCAATTATTAGGTTCTTCCTACGCATCAAATATAGAGGGAACTTATTAGATAGGTTATAGTTTTGTTGTGACAGTTTCATATTAATAAGCTTCTGTTACAACATTTATTTGAACAGAAATCTGTATCATCATTGTATCTTCCGTGTTTATCCATTACAATCAGCTCCCGATTTTTCTACGCTGCGCTGTTGCAAGCGCCTTGATCCCAGATAAGTTCAAGTCCTATGTAATAGAGGGCAAGCCTATTGCCATCAACCAGGCCCTAATCCAATCTTCGAGGCTGCTACTGACAATTTTTTGATGGAAAAATCCAATAACAGGCCTGGCCAGGGAATCTAACCCAGGACTTCATGCTGCAGTTGCATTTGCGACCTCCAAATCTTCTATTTCACTCCCTCCTAAACACAAAATTAATAAATATTCTCAGAATCCCAGTCACGAGGCTCAAGAGTTTTCTCATCCAAATTACAACGTAACAGTTTTGCATATTAAATGAAAATTAAACTATACACAAGTTTGGGCGTGAGCCTAACAAAGCCTTCAGCTTAATATTTTGATTGTGAATCAATTAGTTACGGCTTCTCTTGAAGATTGCAGTTTTCTTATTGTTTAGTTTAGATGAAGGTGTGTTGGGCTTTGTATAATCAAGTGTTTTGAAGGGCTATTGTGAGGATTAAGTCATCTGCGTGGAGTAGGCATTCATTTATTGTTGACTAGCTTTTACCCACGGCTTCGCCCGCGTGTACAAAAATGTCGATATTTGATATTTGGTACATGTTATATATCTTCGAATTTTTGATTCTAAAACATGACAAGACATGTGAATGAAAAAATGTTTCTTCACGATATTTCCTCCACAAAAAAAATCATACCCAACACGCCCCTTTACCACCAACTTATAAAACAAAGATCAATCAACATCGCTAATCTGAAGCCGCACTAAATAACAGTTAACGTGAGATAATTGCATCCAGCATCTTCCCGTACATCCCACGGCATCGCTTATTTGTCGGTAAACCTTCTTTTAAACTGGTGTTATCTCGAACCAGGTTAATAATGATCTTTTGGTCACGAATGCTGATTTATGAGTGGTACATACGGGTTTTTAGTTTGGACAATTTTGATGTTTGATTTATAATTGTGTTTTTGAATGAGAAATAATTAATCGAGCCACAGTTGTTTTAATTGGCCACAGGATCAAACTTCTAATTTTATAACTAAGCCACGGGAAAATTATATAGCCTCTAATATACTAATTCGTCTTCTTTACAACGCCCACTAAATATTCTATAGGAAGCATCAAGTGACGATCAACATTTATATTAACTTGTCCTTGTTATTTATACATAGGCACCTAATTTACTAACTCAGCCACGGAATTTATATCTCACCACCATTTTACATTTTACAGCTTCAACACAAGGCCCTCAACAAAATATAAATGAAGCGACCGTAGTCAACATCATTTATTATAATTTCGCATGTAAAATAATACATCACATTCTTTTATCGTGAAAATAGCAACAGAAAGATTTGGCGCGAGCGCGCGAGACGACAGCGACCGGCCATTTGCACCAATCAGAAAGCGCCAACGTATATTATATATGAAATGTCAACTTTTGATACACTTTAGATTATTATATTTACGTTAAAAATACCTATTAGTTACAGAAATGTTTTTACCATTGTCTAATTGACTAGTCACAGGCAGATTGTATGATTCGTTATTGTAAACTGAGGGAAATAGGTTAGGTTAGGTTAAAACTGTGACCAAACGCGCGTGAGCCGAGCGAGCGAAGCGAGCGGTGCCGCGGCAGCGGCCGGCGAGCGCTACTTCCGAGTTGCTTGCAGAAATGTTTTCACAATTTATTGTCTAGTTTTCCGATAAAAATGAAGTTCTGAATCGATTCTGTCGATAACTTTTGTAGCACAACATGTAAATAAAATCGATCTTTAGGACATTCGATACTCTGAACTGATATTTAGGTCATTAAGTACTCTGAACTTCTATATTTAAGTCTTTCGATGACACGACAGGAGTTTATACATACTATTAGTGGCTATAATATAATATTTGATGACAATTTTAATTAAATTTTGATGCTCAGTTAATGTGGCATGAGTTATAATTTAAACGTACTGAGTTAATAAATTAGAAGCTAATTGAACATTTTTTTGATGCCATATATTAATATTTTAGAAGTTTACTGTTTGAATTCATGTTACAAATTTAGATGCTAAAAAATAATCACGATGCTGAGTTGTATTTAGAGTGGCTTTAAAAAAGATAACTTGCGGCTAAGATAGTATTATTTAGATGCTCGTTAATTGTGGCTCACTTAGTAATTTAGAAGGCAAGTTAGATTTTTAGATGCAAATATTGCTATTAAAAAGAAGCCGGTTTAATTAGCACCCTTTTTGAATTGTCAATTTGCATCGTAAGAATAGATATTATTATGTCAGTATTATATCTTAGTAAAAAAAAATGGTAAGGCAAATCTGCCTTACCATTTTTTTCCAATTGTTTTTTTAGTTTTCCTCTACCTACGAAGACTCTCAAACGTTAAAATCAGGCCAATGACATATATAATATGACCTAAAAGCTGTGTCTCAAAAACTTAATTATTATTATCGTAAACATAATTAGGTACCGACCGTGGTTATAGATAACCGTGGATACTACAGTAATATCCATATTTATATTGTGGTAATATGTCTCTTAAAATATAATATGATGAAAAAACCCAATAACACTTTACCCAATACAGGAACACAAAGTCTCATGGACAGCAGTCGCGCTTGCGACCACTCGACCAAAGAAGCAATCTAAGTCTTATCCAATGACATTAAACATAAACATTCGAAGAATTGAGAACCTCCTCTTTTTTGGAAGTCGGTTAAAACTGGTCGACGTCATAAAATTCCAATATCTATATTTTATCCAAGCGAAAAAGCTGTCCAAACTTGCTCACCGTATGTCAAGTACACTCTCCAACAGTAAACATCAACATAAAAGCTTGACACCAACACAGGTCACGCACATAACGTAACTTATGTTCAACATTCAACATTACAATCTTAACGAGATCTCCGATATAAAAGTATAATGATCACTTAGTCCGCTGACTGTACAATTATCACATATAATAGACCTGTTATCACCTTATTTAATTTTATGTGCTTTTGGAAACTTTTAACTTAGTTTAAACTTGGTGGAATTTGGTTCGGATTAGGTAGTATAAGTTTGTTTTCTCATGGTTGTTGTAAAAGACGAAGCTGATTGGTGGTCAGATTAAATAGAGAGGATTCTAATTTGGGCGTGGGAACTATCTCACTACCGTCGTCATCATATACCTAGTTAAAGAAAGAAAGTAAAAGTAAAATATCGGTTAATCGTGTTCATAGTACAGTCGAACAAGCTAATAAGTATACAGCCAGCTAACTTGTATTTAATTTTAAGATTATACAGATAATTTTAGCATACAGCGGTTTAGGATACAGCGTTTGACATCAGTCGCTTAATGCGAAACACTTGATAAAACAAAATTACAATCAATATTTTCAGTGTTAAATAATTATAAAGATCTCTACCCTGTATACTTATTAGCTTGTTCGACTGTACAAAAAAAAACTGGCCAAGTGCAAGTCGGACTTGCACATGAAGGGTCCCGTGCCATGTCTTCTTATAGGTTTTCCTGTCTATACGTGTTGAAATAATTACTGTATTTTCCAGAATTTTAGGCTCAGTAGTTTCGGAGATAAGGGGGGGGGGAATGGTCGGACAGACAGACAGACACACGAGTGGTCCTATAAGGGTTCTGTTTTTTTTCTATTGAGGTACGGAACCCAAAAACTAACTTCTGTCAAACTGCAGAAGCTTTTCTTCCTTAATTTCTGTTTGTCTCCCCCATAGTTCTGTACCAGCAGATTTGCCAATTTTGAAGGAATTGCAAACACAAAAATAAATCGGAGTACTTACCTAATGAATGGCATAAGATTTTTCTATCCGAATTCTTAACAAAAAGAAATATTTTTCTTTGGCATTGGTTGTCGCGTATGAGATGGGATTGTGACTTATTTTATTTCTGTAATTTACTAATTTTCACTTCATCAATTTCAAATCAACTCTTTCTACACAAACACACCACACATTCGCCCTACATCAAACAGGGGTTGATAACGTAACGCAATTATTGGAGCACAAAATTAAATCTGCAAGCCTTCGACTGACAGCTTCAGTGAGTATCTTCGACAATTTACCCGGAACTCTATCGGAAACAATTTGAGAATCCTTTTTGATGTAGGTGTCGAGACTTTGTAGTACGTGTATTTATTGATAGAAATACCTTAAATACATCTAGGCTTTATTCCTATGCTCGCATCAGTCGTACATAATGATAACTTGACATGTATATTACGTGTCTTGTATTTATTTGTGCGTTAACATATTAAATTTTTACAGGCTTTGTAATGCGAGATATCCCTTTTTTTTGGGGTGGTAGTAGGGGGAAGTGTCAGACTTCTACAGACTAAAAACCAACCATGTTCCTTCTTAGCCCTTGTGCCGAGGCCGCGGTATCTCTTTCGAACAACCCGTAGCCCCAACGGGAAGCGAGATATTCCTGCTCTTCCTGCGAGGTAATAGCGTTCAAAGTGTGTTTTCCAAATCGGGTGCTGGTAATAGTGATGATTCTGAGATCGTAAAAGCGCCACTGTGACGGATTCTATATAAAAAACTTGTGTTCTAGATGAGTCTGCGAAATTTTAATCTCATAAATACACATTGTTACTACTTTCATTCACAAAAACCTAATATAAATACAATAACCTCGTCATCTAAGCAAACAAATTAGAAAAATAACAAAACGCCAATCATCCTTCTTCGTCCAACAAAAAAGGGTCCACTATTTTTACAAGGCCGAGTAAATTAAATAAGGGGTTGTATGAATGAAGTTACCATTTAATGGTGAATAGCGAACACACAATGGGCCATCCTGGACAATACAATACACTATTACAATGTTTTTTTTTCTCTGTGTCTACAAGGATGTAGTTATTTGATGTTTATAATATGCGGGTGGAAAGGTCATTTATTTAAATTATTAAGAGGAATTTTATGATGAGTTTTTTATGGATTCTATGTGACGGCTGTGTGGATAGTAAAATGATTCTTCTATTTGTCGCCTTTAGGGGTTTAATAAAAAAATATGACTGTATTAGGCCCTCGATTCTCCGCCATCGTGAGGGTCCACCGTGCGCTTGGGGCCTAGAAAGAGTGACTCTCCCTCAGTTATATTGACTAGCGGACGTCCCACGGTTTCACCCGTGTAGATCCCGTTCCTGTAGGAATACAGAGATAAAAAGTAGCCTATGTTACTCGTGGATAATGTAGCTTTCGAATGGTGAAAGAATTTTTAAAAACGGTCCAGTAGTTTTTAAGCGTATTCATTACAACCAAACAAAGTTTTCCTCCTATATTAGTGTAGACAGAAAAGTCATGCATGGGATTAATTCCTCCGAGCCTTGGAAAGCCCGATAGACTGTCGATGCCGGCTATCATTTGCAGATTTTTGACAGTCGTTACAGGTAGCCAGTTGCCTAAAGAGTCTAACAACCAATCTTACCAAGGGGTATCCTATTTTAAACAGTCCTAAATAGGCTTAAAATACTGGTATCCGATTAGACTGAAATCTAAACCTAGCATAGTTGGGAAAAGGCTAGGCAGATGATGACGTCGTTAGAAATGATATTTATTATGCTACTGAATGGCGACGAAGAAATACGACACGATTTTTTACCATGTTACATTACCGGGTCTAAAAAGCAAGATTATTTTTGTTTTTAAACATATTCTAACGGAACCCTCTCTCTCTCTCTAAAACTGCCTCCCCAACTAGTAAAGGTTGGCATATCTGATTCGGTATTTTGCCAGTCTAAACAAAACCCTGTTTAGCATATTTTTCACTTTTAAATATTTATTACAATCATCAACTCCTATTTATATATTACCTATATCAAAAGGGTTGATTTCTTCAACAAAACAAACAATGGAATGCATCCAAAATGATAATATCTGTTGTAATTGGACACGGGCTTAATTGTTAAGCTGATTAAACTTTAGTAACAGCTTTGTTGTTACCTTTAAAGTTTAGGAGATAAATCTGGTTAATTCTTTAACGGGCTTTGTGAGTGGGTTCTGTCAGTCTGTCGATTTTGTTTATTTCGTGTCTGTTTGAGTTAAGTTCTTTGTTCTGTTGGATTAAATGGGTTATTTTCAGATGAATTCGGCTAAACTTAATTGTTTTACTGTTATTGTTTGTAAGTAAAACTTTTGAGGAGACGCCCTATAAAGACATACGCTGATTTAATTAGTGAAGTTCTTTAGAAAGGACTTGTGCATAGTACTTGAAACCGGCGTGTGTATACTTATAAACGTTGACGAGGTAAATGTATGGATCGTTGAGGAGTAAATGTATGGATTGTTGCTTATAGTAGTAGTATTTTTGGGCTTACTTGAATGAATTTCGCAAATGAAGGCGATTTATTCAAATAAAAAAAAAATATTTATATAATAAACCAAATCTTATTTATTACTTCTCTTTCTTTCTGTTTCGTGTGTAAAAAATCATTACTTGATAATGTTTAAACTTTTAAAGTTAGAATAAAAATAAAAATTGAGTAAGTTACCACACTTACAATCATATTATATATAGGTAAATTGTTTAATGATTACTTCTGCTCATTAATTGAGAGTAACAAGGCCTAACATACTGTACCTACCTACCAAAATATTCAGTTCCAAGTATTCTGTGTGCTGCGTATTCTAAATAAACAAACTCTTCTCCGAAACCAAACAACTGCATAGACAGATAGTCTATGCCCCACGGACCTCTAAAAATCAGTGTCGTTTTTATGGCCGTCCGCTGATGGATTTACAGCCCCCACTGTTGATTTATATGATAGTTATCGTTCGAAGTCAGGTGCCTGTGCCTCTTTTATTTGCTTTACTGCCGTCCTCCTCTTTGATAGCGGCCTTAAAGTTAAAGATGATGTACTTTACTTCCTTGGGAACAGATGGGTGGGTGGGTAATTAGATCGGGATTTATGAGTGGTGTAGTGATGAGCTGGTTTAGAGGGCAACTGGCCTCTGGTCCGCTAGTAGGAACAGTGAAACATTCGTGTCAGTTTAAAAACTTATATTCGTGGAAAAGTTGGCCGAATGCTTGGGTCAGAATACCATGGTAAAAAAGTATCGTAGTTAAATCGACCCTATGGGATTTACATACACGTACATAAACAAAAATGCCAATGGGAATTAATTTCAATAAAATTAGCAAAGGTGCGAATTAAGAGATGTTTTATGTGAGTCTTCTAAAGGGAACGGGGCTCTTGACTGGCTCGTTTGTCTAATGGTCGCAATCGCGACTGCTGACCATGAGGTCCTGGGTTCGATTAGGGGTTTTGCCATCAGTCATTTCTCAGTAGCAGCCATGGAGTCTGGGTATGTGCCCGGTTAGATGAACTTAAACATATCTGGCGAAGTGTGGGTGTACTATATAGGATTACAGGCGTGATGTTATGTACGTTTTAAAGGGGCTAAAAACTTCTATGGAACGTCATCACATCTTCTTTTTAAAATAAATAAAGTGTCTGTTTCTAATTTTAAATTAACTGAAATAAACTGTGCTGAATGTAGATTAAGGGGGAAAAGTGGAATAACTCAAAATGATAAGGGGGATTTTCGGAATGATTTTACATTTGAGTTCAGTTTTCCACCCCAAAGTATTCTCTCAGGGGGGATTTGTGGAATAACTCAAAATGCCAAGGGGACTTTCTGGACATGTCTTACATCCGAGTCCAGTTTTCCCCCCTGAGGGGGATTTTCTCAGGGGGGAAAAGTGGAATAAGCCGATAAAAGTAGGTATAAACGGTACTGCTTCTATTGCACTTTATTCATCTTGTGATAAAATAACAGCCAACGTTGTTTTTATTTTTGTTTCAGGTACGGAAACCTTTCAACCAATTTATTCACGGACTCCGGTAAAGGCTTTTAGTCTGAAAAGTCCTTGCGGTATAGTATATACACAGGGTGGCAGGGACACCGACGATTCTAAAACGGTTGTTTTTTTTCAAATGACTGCTGAATACATTTTAGCGTCGGTGTCTTTTCCGCTTTTTATAAGAAATCTTTTTCATCAGAAATGTTAATTTTTATTTAGGTCAAGTCAGAGGTCCATAAGCGGCATAAAAACTCTGACCAGGTTACACTACACGTTAGGTTACGCAACCACACGAAAAAGAAGAAGTCTCTTAATGACACATTATTACATACTCAGTTTACCAGGAGGTATAGATGCCTGGTCACTTCAATAAATCTTAAAATATTCTCTAAACCTACTCTATTATACTCCAATAATTCCTCATTCTACAAGCTAATAACCAACGTCAACTTACTAACCAAAAGTACTTTAAATAAGTATAAAAAGTTCCCTTTAGAGGACAAAAAAAAAGTTAAATTAATCTTTCAAACTTCGGTTTAAAGGATTAAAATATTTTCTTCAAGTACTCGGCTCGACAATGGTTTGTGGTATTGAACTATTATAAGAACTATTATACTTCCGAAATTAAAATAGGTTATCCGGAAATAAATTGCATTTCCTGTAGCATAACAAAAATATTGGATTCAAAATTCAAAGGAAACTTGAAATTGCATTTGGGTTTGCAAAAAGAACTTTTCTGTTCTAAAAGTTTTTACCAAGAATATTTCATTCGTATTTTAGCATACCTAAATTTGAAATGGAAAAATTGACCTGCATTTGGTTTTTAGAATGCCAAATACAAAGCTGTGGGTGAAACTGTTTCTCAAAACAACAGAATTTTTCCTAAACTAGCGGTCCAAATTTTAATTGGGTTTGCTGTGTTTCCATCTTTAAACCGTTTTTTCTTTGCTTTCAGAAGCTTTCTGAAAGTGTTGTGTTCCTTTCCGAAGAGAAGAGAAAATATTTTTGTGTGTGGTAAAATTTTAGTTCAATATCGATACTTGGGTCACAGTCAGACAGAACTGAAATTAATTAGAAAATTTAAAATGTCATGCTAGAGACTAATAAGATTTACCCTCGCTATTTACACGATTTTGTTAATAAAAAAAAATAACTACCACATATTCTGTATCATTCCGAACAATCCTACAAATAGAGTAGTTGCTACAATACAGTAGTATAAATATTGAGCCAAATATACCTGCTTAATTTATTTGGTGAAGATTTGCCATCGACACGATAAGAAGAAGTAGGGATAGTATACTAGTCGGTTCTAGAATCTTAATTGCTGAATTCCTGGTAAAAAATTGTCTAGATCTCCCTTAAGCTGTAAATACCATAGGTCACATGGCATTACCCAGGCGAACCCCACTCCAAAACCACTTTAAAAACAGGCACACCCTTTTAACAAAATCACTGCAATAAAACATCAAATCACATAGTTCAGCCCATTGAGCCATGTCCATGTTCATCGTAAGAGGATTATCCTAATAAATATGAAATATATTCAAATCCTTCGGATGCTACCGTCGGAGCTACCTTTTTATCCAGCAGCATTGTTGGTTAGATTAATTTTGTGGCTGTAATGTAAATTCTCTGATTTATCGAGTCTGTGGCTTATGGTACTTTTGAATCTGTGTCGAGTTTTAGATTAATTGTAATGCTATTTACTGGAGGGGGATTTGTTCTATATTTACGGCTAGATAATTTAGAGAAACAACATTTAATAATGTTGGGAATAAAAGTATTTTATTTTACTTTAGTCTTTTCTGTCCTACTGCTGAGCAAAAGGCTTTCCCAGATCTATTTTGTAGGTTCACAAAATTATGGTTTTATCTAGATACTATTGTAGAAATATAATTCGAGAAGTATAATCTCTATAATTATGCATACAAGTTTTGTTTCAGACCACCGCAAATTCTGCAAAGAAAGTAAAAATATGTATTAGACTCGCAGATGACAAAACAAAATTATATTAACCAACTAAACAAATCTTAAATTGCCATCTGTAGTGATTACAGTCGTTAAGTCAAAACCTGTAAGAGTCGCAATAAATATTTTTCCTTCATTTCAATTCGAATTTGCTTCAAAACAATGACATAGGTAAATAACAGAGCTAGAAATTTCGCAAGAATTCTGCTCAATATTGTTCCAAATACCACATTCTACGTACATTCTAGACGAGGAATGGGAGCACCTGTCAATCATAAGGTCATGACTGTGATGGACAAGATACGTCTGTTGTCTGCTTCTAACGATATAAACGGATTTGCATAGGTTTGGCTATATTTAGACTAGAATGCAACCTTAGGTTTAATAGGTACAGGTTTAGTATTCGACGAATTGTTACCAAAGAGATTAAACTACCAGTATAGAAAACCTTAAACGAATGGCATTGAAAAACTGTGATCTCATGTCTCAGTGACGAGTTCCACTAATAGTTTTACCATTTTCAAATAAAATAAAAAATTAATAAATGAAAAAGTGTGGATGAAAAAAGTAATTAAAAGAAAAAGCGTTTATTTGTGATGACATTCTTAGCTTTACAAAAAATGGATGCATGGATGTTTGTTACTCAATGACGTCAGAACGGCCAAAAGAATCTGAATGAAATTTGGCACAGTGATAGATGATAGAGACGGGTAATCAATAGATTACTGTTGTAATCACATTGACCAGTTTATACCCCATAATCAAATGCCTTTATTTAAAACTGCAAGACCATTTCATGATTAATCTTGGTCTGGATAAAAATACGCTGTTGATCACCAAACTGACTAAAAACGAGAATGCAAAGAACGTTAAAGTTGTAAAAATAAATACTGGAAAGGACCATCTTAGTAACTGTGACAAATATTTTGTCCTTTTTCTACCATACCTTATCAGGCTTAAGGACAAAGTGAACCTAGAAAAAGAAAACCAGCTAAAACCGGTTAGCTCACAAATGCAGGACCCAAACTGTTTCAAAATGTGGCAACAAAAAATTCTGTTGCACTGTTGAAAATTATAATTACGACTGTTTAATTTTAATTCACATTGGACTGTAAAAACGAATTAATTATTGCAAATAAACGAAAATACCAATGCTTCTGTTACTTTTTAGGGTCCTTCGATCGAAGTGAGACTGGGACCTTTTAGCGCAACAGAATCCATACCTGCTCTAAATATAATAAGGTAGCTTTGGAAATGATGGACTGATGATTCTTATGATGTTTCTTCTGATTCAGTAGTAAAGTATAGTGGACTTATTGGCTAAAGTAAGTATGTAATGATATTATTATAATATAAATTGGTATCAAAAGGTTCTAACATTGAAAAATTAAGCATTTTGTTAATATACCTGGCTGACCCGCACCGACTTGACACCGTGACGAATTTTGACAGAAACCTTCAACCCGTATTAATTTCACCAGTAGCTTCAATATCATTGGCCCTTTCGACCCTTTTCATTATTGTTCCGTAAATACCAACTTCTAACTCAATTCTTATAAGTTATAACAAAGACATTCCAACTCATCCTTCTAATAAAACTCCAGTTTCCCATCTCTCTACGACGTGATCTATTTATAGTCCGGGATCAAACGGCTACGATTGAATTGAACTGAAATTCCATCTCCATGAATCAAATGTGTTTACCAACAATATTTGAACGGACACACATACAAGGAAGAGCTCATGGCTAAATAATAACGGCTACTCCGGTTGATTGTCACCTAGGTTGATTCGTGGGTGGGACCACAAATTACATACTGAGCGCCTTGGATAGCACGTTAAGCCGTTGGTCCCGGCTGTCATTTCAATATCTTTGGCAGTCGTTGCAAATAGTCAGTGGCCCGGAAGTATGACAACCAGTCTTACCAAGGGATATCGTATTAGCTATAACTGGGTAGTGGAGGTCAGATAGGCTGTCCATACACAATACTGGTATTCAGCTTCATCCTGTGAGACTGGAAGACGACCCCAACATACTTGTGAAAAAGAATAGGCAGATGATATTAGGAAGGACACACACGATACAGCTAATAAAAAATTGTTCACAATGTTATTGATATTATGGAAGTAGCTATCAATTATTTACATACAAAATATCGTGTTAATTGATCACGTTTTGTTAGGATTGCTTACCGTAAGTAATTGATTAGTTTTAGATACATATTAAGTTGTTAATGTGTTACTTTCTAAGGAAGTCGTTTGAACTGAGGACGGGCGTTAGCCTTCTATTATTCACGACTTCTAATAATATAATTAATTAATTATCTTTATTTTATCATATTTTTTTTGACGAAAAACAATGCTATCTAAAAATGCCATACACCCACTCCACCACTTGCCAGTCATCCATCCACTTGCCAGTTAGCATTCGTGCATAAAAATCGAACATTTCGAGATCAAAAATAATGTACGTAAATATGTCAATGCCCAATGTCCGCTTTATAAATCTCTTTGGCAGTGCGCTTACCGCAATAATTTTCAAGCAACTCTTCAAAGTAGGTAAGTCTCTGTAGGAAATTCTAATTCAAAATTAATAACCATGCCCTTTGAGAGCCATCATAAGTGGACGCCTCATGAATTTCAAATCACCTTCAAAGCTTTCAACTCTTAAGCCAATAATAGTATAAAATCGTATCACACTTTCAAATGTCCGATCTTCAACGAAGATAAGGGTATAAATTGAAAAAGGAACGGAACCCACATTTCAAATATCGAACGCACTCTCATCAACTCTTGCACACAATACATAATTCAATGCGTGGACGCTGCGTTCAGAAATTCTTGATCAGCAAAAAACGTTTTAAAAGGAAACATTTCTCGTCGATTGTATAAATATACAAGTAATGCTGGACTCAGTACAGTAAAGTTGGTAACCGGCTTTTTGTTTTTTTTTTGGAATTCGCAAAACCTATTCTGTGAAATGGCTATTTTTAATCGGTCTTTTTTGACCAGTTGCATTGAGATGAGTCATAGTCTAGAAATGTCGAGCTTAAAATGGGAACCGTAAATATAGTAAACGGGTAAGTCCAATATATTATCATCTGCATAGTTTTTTCCCTACTATGTTGAGGTCGGCTTCCAGTCTATCTGGATAATAGCTGAATACCAGTAAAATTTTACATGGAGCGACTGCCTATCGGACCTCTACAATCCAGAGAGTACTGAGTATATATTACTCAGTACTTTATGGATTATAGAGTCTTTTATATAAAAGACTTCAAGAAAGAAGAAGAAGTCTTTTGGTAAGACTGGTTGTAAGACTTTGAGGCCACTTGCAATTTTTTGTATGAATATAATAATACTTTATATTATGTGAACGACTGTATTTCGTTACCCCGAAGTTCGAAATACCGAAGTACGGTATACAGAAAGTTTGTGAGTCCGAATTACGTTAGTCAGAATGTACGCTATGACGAAGTACGGTATTCAGAATGTTCGTTACTCCGATGTACGTTACTCCGAAAGTTTGCTACTTCGAAGTACTGTACTCAGAATGTTCGTCACTCCGATGTACGTTACTTCGAAAGTTTGCTACTACGAAGTACTGTATTCAGAATGTACACTATCGCGAAGTACGGAAATCCGAAAGTTTGCTATGACCAATTACTCAATAATAATTGAGAATTACTGACTTGTAAAACCTATTTGCACAATAATCATCATATATACTTGACTAATTCGAAATACTCTCTAATGAGGAATATTCTCAATTATGATTGAGTAATTGGTCATAGCAAACTTTCGGAGTTCCGTACTTCGCGATAATGTACATTCTGCATACAGTACTTCGTAGTAGCAAACTTTCGAAGTAACGTACATCAGAGTGACGAACATTCTGAGTACAGTACTTCGTAGTAGCAAACTTTCGGAGTAACGTACATCGGAGTAACGAACATTCTGAATACCGTACTTCGTCATAGCGTACATTCTGACTAACGTAATTCGGACTCACGAACTTTCTGTATACCGTACTTCGGTATTTCGAACTTCGGAGTAACGAAATACAGTCTATGTGGAACTCTTGGATAAATTTCGAGAAGATCTTTGACCAACAACGGTGGGGCAGAGTCTAAGTAAAAAAACTAGGTACTACTGTTTTTAATCAAAACAAACACGCCCAAGTTTACAGTAAGAAAAATAAAGAAAGCCAGCAGATCAAACGTACACTCCCTTCACCCACTTGCAGCATAATAAATTTAAACGATACATTGAAACGTCTTTCAGAAATCAATAAGCTTACGGAACAAGTCACCAATAAACGAAGCTATGTCCCTATGCCCTTTGAAGACACGCATACGCAGAGAAAGAATCCAGTGAATCAATAATAAAATTGGCTTGGCATTCGCTTGATCACGAGTGACTTACTTAAAGCCGGTAATAAACTATAGGTTACATGTTAGTTACATGAGCAGTTTTGATTGTACAGTCTAATAAGGTTTTTCACCAAGAAAAACTAATTAGGCCGTCAGATAGATTTCCAAAAAATAATGGACAATTTTTTTTTCATTTTTCACGTAAACAAAAGATGAAGACGATACAGTGCTTCGAAAAGTCGTGTCAAGTCTTGTGACGTCACAGATTAGTACGTTTTTTACCAAGAAAGTGACGTCACAGGCCCCCACACCTGATCTTTGACACGATTTATTTTCGTCAATTTTGATTAATTTGATAAAACAATAAAAACGGATCCAAAATTTTTCGATAATCTAACAGACGGGAAAAATTACGAATGAGCACACTGGCCCAGTGGTGTCGGCCCCGACTTACGAACAGTAAGTCGTGGGTTCGAACCCAGGCAGGCGCATTACTTTGTGTAATTAATTTCATCACCGCTGCTCTCAAAACGGTGAAGGAAAACATCGTGAGGAAACCGGCATGTCTTAGAACCAAAAAATTCGAAGACATGTGACATCTGCCAATCCGCACTGGGCCCGCGTGGTGGAATGTGGATTATAGCCCATCCCTCTCCTAGAGAGGAGGCCTGAGTCCCTGCAGTGGGAACATTATAGGCTGATGATGACCCTATTGCCCATTGCCACTTAAGTCTGGCGATTCTTCGGGCTACGTCGGTAACCTTGGTTCTCATGCGGATGTCCTCATTTCTGATTCGATCACGCAAGGAAACTCCGAGCATAGCCCTCTCCATTGCCCTTTGGGTGACTTTGAGCTTTCTGATGAGGCCCATTGTGAGCGACCACGTTTCGGTCCCGTATGTAATCACTGGCAACACACACTGGTATATATATACACACTTTCGTATTGAGACACTGGGGTAAGTTGGACGAGAAGATACCGCGCAACTTCCTGAACGCTGCCCAGCCGAGTCGGATTCGACGATTGACCTCTTTCTCGAAGTACACACACACACACACATTGCTCGCAGAACGGATGGCCGATGGGGCCGAAAAGTTCTGAAATGGCGACCGCGAACCGGAAGACGTTGCGTTGGAAGGCCTCCCACTAGGTGGACCGATGACCTGGTCAAGGTTGCAGGAACCCGCTGGATGAGAGATGCACGGGACCGGTCAATGTGGCGACGCCTGGGGGAGGCCTATGTCCAGCAGTGGACGTCTTTTGGCTGAAATGATGACCCTATTGTAGCAGTGATCATAAGTCGACCTTCTGGTTAAGTAACGTTTGCCTAGTTTGATCCGTAGATGGGGGACCACCTATTACATTCTGACTTTCCACCGTGCTTTGAAAAGCAAGTTGAGCCGTTGCTCCCGGCTGCCATTTGTAGATATTTGACAGTCTTTACAGGTAGTCAGTAGCCTGAAAGTCTAACAACCAATCATACCAAGGGGCATCGTATTACCCAATATTAACTGGGTTGTGGAGGTCAGATAGGCAGCCCCATGTAAAATACTGGTAGTTGACTAGAAGCTGACCTCAACAGAGTTGGGAGAAGGCTAGGCAGATGATGATGAAGCGACAAGTCCTCACGATGTGATTGTACTCACGTGAAAAAAAACACAAGAAACGCGCGCGCGTTGCTTCGCATTGCGGGTTGTTCGCAAGAGATACCGCTGCCTCGACTTATAGGGCTAAGAACATGGGTGGGTTTTAGTCAGTAGAAGTCTGACACCCCCTTTCGCTCTTCCCAAGAGCGGGAGGGATTAATTTCATGATTTGCCACCATCCAAAAAAAAAAAAGTTTGTGACCGACGCGTAAATCCATAGTCCATAAGTTCCATTCATCGGTTAATATAATAAAATCGATACAAAAAATCGATTCGTTATACCGTTGATTTTTATTTAATCGATTCTTCGCCTCGTTAATGTTTAATTAATCAGTAAAGTTGCTTGTCGTGTTCAATTTTCATTGGCTATTTATCGGTTCTTATATTTCTTCAATGGAACTGGACTTTTTAAAAATCGATTTAGTTTTTTTTTGCATGGTCTGAGTATTGAATGGATGAATGTAGATTGTATTGAGATAGAGATGATGAGATGAAGTAATAATCTATTTAGATTGGTAGGTTCGTATTTGTCTTGAAAATGTTGATTTCATTATTACTATTATAATAAAGTGATTAAAATTATTTCATCACAAGTTATCCTTGCCAAAGTATTAACAAATCAACACTTTTCTTTAATATTCAGATTATTTAATAATAAACTCTTTAAATAAATCTCTTATTAATATTTATGTACATGACAAACGACAACGCGGCAGGCCCAGATGGAGATGGCGGGATGAGCTGGATTCCTTCTCAAAGGATTGGCCTATCATCGCACTAGATCGCGAAAAGTGGAAGGAGGGAAGGGAGGCCTTTGCCCTGCAGTGGGACAGTACAGGCTAATAATAATAATAATACATACCCAAAACAAGGGCAGTCGTACCTTACTAATTCTTTACCTGAAACGACAACCAATAAAATTTTAGAAATCACTACTTTTCTCTTTATTTCACACTTTAACACTTATTCATTTATCTGAAATCGAATGAATATTAAACTGTGGGCACATAACTTCAATATTTATCATTCATTCATTCGTTAATCGGCTATATATTTCTATAGGCCAAAGGTCAGAAGGCTCTTTGAAAACTAGAAACTCGAACCACGAATGGAAAATAGTCGTGCAGTTGCTAATGATCACACGCTTTTCTTTATGTGAAAAGGAATCGAATAAAAAATAATTAAATAGTTACACATGGCGACACATCAAGCTTATCCAAGAATATCCAGTATAACCTGACCTCACTTTATACGACCTTTCCGTGCAATGAGAGATCAGTGTATACTGAGTTTTCTTAACTTGATTGGTCGACTATATTCTTAGTCCTAATAACAATTAGGTACTACTTTTATCGTTCAGTAGACTGCCTGTAACAGACACAATAGTCTTTAAAATGTTTCGTAGTTCTACAACATTTTTAACAGAATGGTCGTCAGCATTTGATACTGAAACATGTAGGTATATTTTTAACTTTGCCGTTATTGTTTTCGTTGATATACTCGTAGGTAACACCAAATTATCTAATGCCTTCAGAACTTAATAAATTTTATTCAAAATTATTGCAATAGCCAAGTCTGTTGGCTCATCACATAGAGTTAATAGAAGTATCCACTTCACTTGCTCAATTTTCAAAGCAAATAATGGTTTATCTATATTAGTCTTTACTAAGAACCATACGACACAGTATGAAGCCCCAGACACAAAACAAAACAACATCAATTAAAACACACCACACGAACTCAAATGCAACAAAAACTTGTCTTCCCAACCCATTACAATTGAATGAAACTATAACAGTACTCGAAAAACAAGAAAAAAAGAAACACACATTACCATCAACATCGAGGAATCCGAAAAAACCCGAAGTGCCAAAACGATCGATCACGAAGCAGGACAATTAAATGCACAAAAACTGTAATAAAATTCGCGAAGCCTGACTTGCTACTTTTTCTTACCGCGCAATGGCTAAAGGAAAAATGTTTAATGCATTTTTCATTCAGGTCTTTAAACAAGTTAAATGGGAAACGGATGAGCATGTCTTGGATGCTCATTCAACAGTCGTGCTGGCTTTTGGGGTTCCTTAAACGCTTTGAGAAAATTCTTTGGTCACAATTTTTGGGTGTGTACCGTGAATTGAGAAGTTTGTAGCTAGAAACAGCCGCTTAGATCAATCTCCAGGTTCAACCACGCTTGCCTAGAATGGTCTGTGAATAGGTGACATTACATAGCGAGTTTCCTCGGAGTGCCTCGTAAAGCAGCTCTTTGGCAGTTGTTACTGGGAGTTAGTAGCCCAAAAGTCTGTACTGACTAGGCTGTGGAGGTCAGATAGGCAGTCGTTCCATGGAAAATACTGGTATTCAGCTGCATCCAATTAGGCTGGAAACGAGCCTAAACATGGTTGGGAAAAGGTTAGGCAGATGATTGTGATGGACTTGCGTAACTGAAGGTTGAGCTCAGCGATATGCATTTGATGAGGTTTATACTTAGCATAATAAGAAAATAACCTTTAAAACTATTAAAAAAAACTAAACTAACAGGAAACTATAAAATGGCATCAAAAAACTGCTCCTCAACCTTGAATTAATACGAGAGGGCACAATTTCAGTTTGTAACTGTAGGTAAGTAAAATTTTAATCCCAGCAACGATGCTTTGATAACCTACGTCATCATAAGTCGTCAACAGCGTAGCCTTTTCCCAACTATATTTCAGCAATTTTTGCTCGAACTGGACGCAGCTGAACCAGTATTTATGGTATTATTCCTCTTCAATACCCGTCAATTGGACTTCCGAAAGTAATATTAAACGTCCCATCAATCAAAAGGTTAGTTCCAACCGGTTACACAAACAATCATTCCCTAAAATTGGTTGTGAAATCGAAACTAAAATGGGTGTTGAGGAAAACAGATTTTTTTAGGTCACGAAATCCATTATTCAATATTCTTTTGGAATCTTCAATTGGGATGTTAACTAAAAAAATCTAATTAGTCCGTCAGATAGATTTCCAAAAAATATTGGACACATATTTTTTCTTTTTTCACGTAAGCAAACAATGAAGACGATACAGTGCTTTGAAAACTCGTGTGACGTCATATTCTAAGACATTAGTATGACATTTCTTAGCGAGCAGTGACGTCACAACCTCCCACTCAAATCTTTGACGCGTTTTAGCTTCGTAAATTTTTATTGATTTGATAAAATAAAAAATATTTTTCGATAATCTAACAGACGGACGAATTAGAATCATATTTTTTTTAGTCAGTAAACATCCCTATTCAAGAGAATTTGTAGTAGAAATGCGCAACCCCACACTAAAAACTAATTCTCTTTTTGAGCTCAACTGCAATGCGGTAAAAAATTTGCAGTTTGCAGAAATGCTCGCAAAAATTTTTGTATTTTGGTTTGTTTTTATTTCAAGGATGCGAAAGAGCTCGTGGCTAGATAATAACAGCCGCTTGGATCAATCTTCAGGTTAAGCCGGGCTTGCATAGGTTGGTCTGTAAATGATGGGTGACCACTCATTGATTTTCCTCCGTGTCTCGGAAAGCACGTTAAGCCGTTAATCCCGGCTCACCTTTGTAGATTTTTGAAAGCCGTAAGAAGTAGTCTGTGTCAGACTTTCGGACGTAATACCCATTACTAACAGGGTTGTGGAGGTGAGATAGGCAGTTCTAAGTGAAATACTGGTATTCAGCTGCATCAGTTTAGACTGGAAGCCGACCCCAACATAGTCGGGAGAAGACTCGGCAGATGATTGGTTTCGTCGTTACATGTCATAAGTCTGTCACGTTTTAAAATTGAGCTCTGAAAGACGAAACAGTTACAGAACCCGACCCGAAAACAACTAAAACTACCATAAAAGTTTAAACTGTGCTGAGCCTTTTTTAATTCATGGCAACCCTTATAAGGCATTACGTCCGCAATGTATTCAATTCAATGCGTTTTCGGTAAGATACGTTTTTGTACGGTTCGCAAGTAAAGCTTGGGAAAGTTCGGTCGTTGGCCTCTATGGGGTCAATAGAGTAGGTAAGTCTTTGAACCCCATAATATTATGTATTTGGCATATTATACCACATGTTCACACAACACAAACTAAGATAAAAAAAAAACTTAAATCTAAAGAAAAACAAAGCAGCTGCACCACATAAATTCAAGAAAAATTCAGGGAACATTTTTCGTCTATGCTGAATTTGGAGTTACAGCGAGCGGTGCAAAACTTTATATTTTATTTTTTCTAGATTTTTAATTTTCTAATAACTCTGCAGCTGTGTACAGTCACCAACACATCCCGTTACACAAGCTGTTCTCTTAACTGTTCTCTGTTCAATATCTTATGATTTAAAATTATAAAAATCGAAAGAACAGTATAACAGATTTGTGGTTACTTGACGCGCATATGTCCGCTCTTACCCCATGTCAATTTGGGGTCGGCGCAACACGTTTTTTCCTCTATTCTGCCCTGTCAGTAGTCACGTTATAATTTATTCCTTTTTCTTTCTCACTACTTCTCACACACTCCATCCATCTTTTCTTTGGCTCCTCTCCCTGCCCATCCATCCACATTTATATTCATCATGACACGCTGGCACAATAATTATTATTAGAAGTTTTTCAGAAAACTTGTAGTATTCTGAGCTTTCTCATCTAAAAACTTCGAGTTTATTATTATGCCGTCCAACGTTTCTACCTTTATCAAAACTGACCAAATAATACAAAAAAAATCACTTTATCGGGCATAATAGAGGGTAGTGACCAATATTGGACCCATTTTTAAACAATTTTTTTTTTCTTTTTTTTTTAAATTTTTTGTAATATTGTTGTTGGTCTAGTGGTCGAAAACGCGACTGGGTGAGCATCAGGGTCCTAGGTTCGATTCCTAGTGAGGGGGAAACTGTAATTGATTTATTTGATTAGGATTTTTCTGTATCAGCCACGGAGTCCGGATGTGTGTGTGTGAATGGCAATAGGCCCGCTCCCCATTAATGATTATTATTATACCACCATTAATTGTGTCCCACAGCGGGCAGACAGTGTCTGCCTTAAACATAACTAGCGAAATGTGTATGCTAATAGTAACACCTCTGCCTAACTCCTCGGAAATTACAGGCGTAATGTTATGTTCTTTATATTTTTAATCCAACAACTCCCTTAAGGATCAGGTTTTCTGCAAAATAATTTAGAAACAATTTCAATTTATCGACCTGACTTTTTTTGGAAATGTTAAAAATTAATTTTAACCAATTTGGATGTTGGAACTGATGATATTATTGGAAAAGGCTGTAATGAATACTGGTAGCCACTTTATTTTATGATGAAATAATATATAAGGTTAAATTGGGAAACAATATTATTTAATATAAATAAAACGCTTCGCATTTAAATTAACTTTTTGACTTGGAACTTGTAATAATGACGTCAATATTTTTGATACATGATCATGAAGGTGGCACAACGACAGTTACATACTCCTTTATGTAACGGTCGTTGCTAGTGACATTCTGTGACTTCTCCCTACTCTTTTTTTTGTTTTGCTGGTTGGGAAATCATCAATAATAACTCCTCCCGCTCTTGGCAGAGCGGTAGTCAGACTTCTACTGACTAAAAAGCACCCATGTTCCTCCTTGCCGAGGCCGCGGTATCTCTTTTAGTGCATGTTTACGTACAGGTGGGGCGTCGCGCGGCGCGTGCTGCGTTTTTAATTCAAACACATGGCGATGTATGAAAAAGTTACCGATTTCAAACGTCGATTTTACGAGAAGTGATTTTTCGCTCGTTACTTTAAAATGCAGCGTTTGTTGCGGTGGATTTGTGTCTCAGTAAATTAATAAAAAAGCACGAGACGAGCCTTTTGCACGCGCCGCGCGACGACCCGCGTCTCCGTAAACGAGCCCTTACTGTGCATATATCCGACTGACTTAGGTTAACGTTTTTATGGTTACAGCTGGCAGGCAGCTGAAGATTCAGCTTATTGGGAGTATTTCACTTTATTTTCATCAGGCAAGTTGCGGCCAAACGCAAGCCTATCACTGCATATTATAAAAACAAAGTCCTCCTCCGCCTCTTTCTGTCTGTCTGTTCGCGATAAACTCAAAAACTGCTTTACCGATTTTCATGCTGTTTTCACCAATGGATAGAGTGGTTCTCGAAGAAGGTTTCAGTATATAATTCCTACGCGGACGAAGCCGCGGGCAGCAGCTAGTTTAGTATAAAAAACTTCTACCTCACCTTTCTGGGATTACAGGCTTGTCATGTTAAGTACATAGCAATGAGAGACTTCACACGACAATAATTACATGAAAAAATAATAATAAACCAGCTGTGAATGACTGGCGTCCAAGGAACGGAAAGAGAAGAGAGTCATCTGGCGGCGAGATGGGCAGACGACATTATTGATATCGCGGGAATATACTGGGAGAGCATGGAGCTTGACACAAGCCCAGCAGTGGGGGAAGTCGGACTACGGATGATGATGATAATGTCTATCAGAATAAAAAAAAATAACTCAAACTCAAATCCTTTACTTCAATTAAGCCATTACAGGCACTTTTGAATGTCAGAAGAACATTTCACAAAAAAAAAAACGAAACTACGAGTGCAATACGTCATTCCGAAAGCCACCACGCCGAATCACACGCCACCGAATGCCCGCAACAACGAACACTGCGAGTACGAAAGCACGCAGCGACGCAAACCGCAACAACGAATGCTCGAGACCCCTGAACCAAAGCCATCTCGGCTTGGTTACTCAACAGACTTCTCTCCTCCTGATACTTGTTATATTAAGAAGTCATCTAAAATACCAGTGGAACAGCAGTTTCTTATTTTATATAAGGATTTTTTAAATAAAAGTCCGTTAACGGTACCGTAACGATAGATAATCAACTATGTCGAAGCTCATCGCCATGTAATATAATATCATCTGATACCAATAACTGTGCACATATGTGACTACTTGGAAAGCATAAATGTCACTTTCTATTAATATTTATTGGTTTAAATGTTTGAGGTTTCGATCGGTAGTGTAATATTGACAAGTAGGTACGGGACTGCTTCGTTGGTCTTGTGGTTGCTAGCGCGACTGCTGAACTTGAGGTCTAGGGTTCGATACCCCGGGTTGGACAAAGTGTTATTGGGTTTTTTCACCAGGGATTTCAAGGACCAAAATGTTTGGGATCCTGATAGAAAAGAAACCACTATGCACTGTATTACTAATATTGTTTATTGGACACTGTTACACCATTGTTTATGCACTTTAGAAACAGTCAAATAAAAAAAATAAAAAAATAAAAAAAAATACAGTCGAATTGATAACCTCCTCCTTTTTTTGAAGTCGGTTAATAAGAATAAAAGAGACGTGTGCGCTCTGTGAATCGTGAAGACAGAAAGAATTTAGTTTTTTCATGACGTTGTCATTACACAGATAATATAATACTTACATTACTAAACATTCTTAGTAGCATCCACGGTCGTCATCATCAGCCTATAATGTTCCTACTGCAGGAACTCACAGGCCTTCTCTCCGGGAGAAGGATGGGCTATAATCCACCACGCGTGCCCAGTGCGAGTTGCCCGCCACGGTAAATCACTAAACGGTAATCCCCAAAGGGTTAGGCCTATGAGTACCTAATAGTACACCCTAATTTTGCCAGTTATGTATAAGTCCCATGTAAAAGGGGGCGAGACAAAATCCAGACGGGTCCATATTGGCTCACCTAAAGTTCTTTACCCGAAATTGTTCTTCCTAACGATTTGTAATCCGAATGATCACTCTTCCTAAAATTTTTCATCCTAAAGTTTTCATTCATACTATTTGTAGTGCTACCGACGATGTTCATAACACTCATGTTTCCGACAATTGTAATTCATAATATCATTAGTGTAAATATATTTAAACTCCTACTGTTTTTTATCCTAACGCTTTTATTCCTAAACATAATTACCATAATATTTTCACTCATACAACTGTTTAGAATGAATAAAGGTCGTTTCACTGATTTTTGTCTTGAAATTAAATAAATGAATGAAATTTAGGTCAGAGTGTCGTCTTGGGGGCACTATGAAAAAATACTTAGAAAAATTTCGCGACCAATTTCGAGGTAGCGCTCGCCGGCCGCTGCCGCGGCACCGCTCGCTTCGCTCGCTCGGCTCGCGCGTAGTTGGTTACAGTTCTAACCTAACCTAACCAATGGATATCTTTGCATAGTATATAAGGTCCCTTTAAAATAGGTGGACAAATTTTAACCCAGCGTTTAGTAAGCCTAACTAAAGACATATAAACAAAAAAAAACACTATATAAAGTGATTTTATTTTGACTTAAAATAATAAATTGCCAGCACTCTAGAACAAACTCATCCTATAAAAGTAGGTATTTTAATGTCTTTTTCTTATATTTTTTTTTTACTATTGTCCTTATTTTAGCGGTCTGAATGATTTCTAAAATTTTGTATACCTATTTTAATGGGACCTTCTAAAATACTGATTATTATGAATAAAAAGTAATAGAAACAAAAAAGATATGACTTTGAATAATAGTGTAAAAGATGGTTATGTTGAGAAAATATAGGAAAACAAATAATAGTGTAATAGATGTTTATTGCTACTGACATTATGAAGTTGAATGCTTCGGAATTAAAACATTAGAGACAGAGTAGTTAGGAATTGCGATTGTTAGGATGAAAAATGTTAGGAAGAACATTTTCGGATTTCCAATTATCGGAGTTGAAATTTTAGGTGAACTTTGGCGCACCCTTATGCTTAGCTTAAAAGAGACTAGTTCCTCTGAGTTTATTTCGACTGTTTCATCTGAAAATAGTCAGGTACGAACTTATTATACGAAACAACAGAGTTATCTGGTTTTATTTTTAAAAGTGGTTGGACTATTTTACTAAGCCTCTGTTCGAAATATTTTTTTGAATTTGAAAAATCTATTTGTAACATAAATCTCAATTATACTTTAACCGGTCACGAGGTTTGTAATAGAATAGTAAATGTTTAAATCCACAGAATTACACTCATCTGTGTTGTTCACATACATTTTCATTCATGAAAACTTTCATACTAAACAACGGTATTAAATTAATATAAATTAAACTTCTTAATAAGAATGATCACATAATATAAGGTAATTTCTAAACTTGGATAACAAATTTAATGTAATCATTTCCAGAAATGGAATGAAATAGAGACATTAAAACATAACTGTACAAAATTAAATAATGCTGCGTCAAGATGGAAACATCCACATGTTTTGTTCGAATCCTCCCTGGGAAGGCGCTGAAAAAAGTTTAGACAGAAACAAAATTTCCCACAGCTTTAAAAGGCGAATCTCTCATATTATGTACCGTTGGATATATTTTTTAAGGCAGGCGACATAGCGACGGCATTGCGATTGGACACGAGAAAAAATTGGCAGCGGGACGCATTGACTGCGAGGCTTTTCCAACCTGTATTTAGTCCTGTGATGGTGATCGGGGTTCCTTTTAACATTGAAACCCTGTTTCAGCGGAATTAATGCCTCTTAACTAGAAAACTTCCGACCTGACGATGTTCCACTTCTTCTTTTTAGCGTGTCAATGGCAATTTTTCAATTAATATATTTGACCCAAAATTTCAGCAATTCCCACTAGCTGGAGTGTCCAAAGTTGCTCAACACGTGCCTCCGTTCCGTGCCTCGGAAAGCACGTTAAGCACGGCTGCAATAGGGATGTTTACTGACTAAAAAAAATATGATTCTAATTAGTCCGTCTGTTAGATTATCGAAAAATATTGGATACGTATTTTTTGTTTTATCAAATCAATAAAAATTTACGAAGATAAAACGCGTCAAAGATTTGAGTGGGAGGTTGTGACGTCACTGCTCGCTAAGAAATGTCATACTAATGTCTTAGAATATGACGTCACACGAGTTTTCAAAGCGCAGTATCGTCTTCATTTTTTGTTTACGTGAAAAAAAAAAATATGTGTCCAATATTTTTTGGAAATCTATCTGACGGACTAATTAGATTTTTTTAGTTAACATCCCTATTGGTGGATCTTTGTCAGTCGTTAAAAGAACTAAGTGGCCTGAAGGTCTGACATCCACCCTGACGGGGCTGCGGGTTCTTCGAAAGAGATACCGCAACCTCGACACAAAGGGCTAAGAAAGAACATGGGTGGTTTTAGTAAGTAGAAGTCTGACACTCCCTACCGCTCTGTCCAGAGCGGGAGGAGTCATTTGATGATTCCCACCCTCCAAATCTGACATCCAGTCTTACCAAGGGGTTTCGTATAACCCAATACTAACTGGGTTGTTGAGGTCAGATAGGCAGTCGCTACTTGTAAGATATTGGTATTCAGCTGCATCCGATTAGAAGGGAAACCGACCCAACGCGGGAAAAGGCTACGCATATGATGATATTGGCAGACTTTCTACCAACAATTTTATTAAAAGTAATCAGAGAACAGTTAATTTATTTTTCTCAAAAATGGTATGTAATGTTGCCATAACATCTCTAAAAAGTATCCAGAAAGTGAACTTTACCGGAGACTTATTCACAACTGTCCAGTAAGAAGCGAGATTTTAAACTTGGAATCTCCTACTGTCCAGTAAGTAGGTAAGTATGTAATTTACTTACTGGACACTAGGTCATCCTCTTTAGATCTGTTTAGAAAAAAAAACATAGTACCAGACACAGATTAGAGTTTAGCCATTATAACATGGTTATAGAAGGGAGGTTCCAAATATATATCTATCTCTCTTTTTGGTATGACATTTTATGAGATACATATATTTTTGGAACCTTAAACAGCCATTTTATACGTTGCGTTTTGTACTTAGTAATGTTGTAGAAGTATAGTGTGGGATTTTATGATTGTATTTAGTAATTTCAGTTTATTAAAAAGTTTTTTCTAAAGTTGTTTCCTAAACTGCCTCGTTGGTCTAGTGGTCGCAAGCTCGACTGCAGAGCGTGAGGTCCTGGGTTCTTGTGTTTTTCAAATATGAATGTAACCTTCAACATTAATTAAACGAATTTGTTGTTAAACTTTCTTTAATTTTTGAGAAAAGCATTATACAAACCTCAACCAGTAAGAAAGCCATCCTGGCCTCGTATATAACCAGACCTCACCTGCGGTTCGGTCCGGTTAACTCATACTTGGCCAGGAAGGCTTACTTACTGGATTCTGCAGTAATGTACTATTAATTTTAATTCTCCTTTAATTGTGTTCCATAAAAAGCTCACAGCAGATTTTCCTTTGTTTGTATAGAAAGCTGTTGAACAATTATTTAATTATCTTGTTTAAAATTCTTTTTAAACAATTAATTGCTTGCAACCTGTAATGTTTTTTTGATGAAGCAGTGAGACATGCATATTTCATGAGTTCGATTGAATAAGAATTATTTGAACGTCATTAATCCTTTTTTTGCTCTCAAAGTACGGATCGTTCAGTAAGTTTTCACAAATAAAATGGTTTTGTTAACCGAAAAAGGTTATTTCGCAGTCGTATGAACGGTATAACACCGAATAAATTACGAACAAACAATCGTACTAATTGTTTTATAACATAACATAGTATCACGCCTGTAATTCAAGAACAGTTAGGCAGAGGTGTACCTTATAGAATATCCGCATTTTGCCAGTTATGTTTAAGTCCCATGTAATAATAATAATAATAAATAGTCCTCCTGACCGTTTTCGGTTACGCCGGCCAATCTTAGCAGAGATTAGCCATCTGCGCGGGAGATATTATAGTGCTCAAGTGTGTGCGCAAGCACAGGTGCACTCTCTGTTCCTTTTCTCTCATAGTCCGATGGGACGGCAATCCGACACGACCGAAGAGAGATCAGGCGCAGGACCAACGGCTTAACGTGCTTTCCTAGGCACGGGGGTATAATACCGCCGACTTCCAAACTCCGGGCTACTACTGGGAAATTTCTAATGAAAAACCCAATAGCACTATTTGTCCGACCCGGGAATCGAACCCAGGACCTCATGCACAGCAGTCGCGCTTACGACCACTAGACCACCGAATAGGGGGGTGAACCATTGTGAAAAACAATAATAAGTTCTTCTTTAATATTAAAATAATGAATTTGTTAATATTATGTGAGGTCATACGAGGACTACTGACTTATACGAAATATGGTTAATTAACGCAGTGTCTCAATTTGATAAACAATTAATTTTTCCCTTTATAAGATTCTTCTCATTTTGTCAAACCAAAAGCTTACGAAACACGGAACTTACAAGTACGTCCCAACATTCTTAAATCAGTTTCTAAAGCACACCCACTAGCAAGGCACCCAGGCTCTGCCCGCGAAAGCACCAGTCATTATAATTGGCGAAAGTCTATATTTGAATACAATACAGTATTCGCTATGAATAAAACATGCTCGCCTGGGTTTCAATGCGTTTTTATGCAACGTCTTGTAAGTTGTAATGATACGCTTCGGTTTGAGTGGGTGTATCGTGTTTCATTGCTGTTCTTAGAAATGGTTATGGTTTGTTGTTAATTTATAAAAGTGAAAAGACAATGTCTCATTCTCACCAGTATCTCCGGAAATCTACGGAATATTGTTTCATTGGCTGCCTTCCATCGTCGTTCTTCAATCAATAGATTTACCCATGTGGTTGATTTCGTCTAAGGTGTGATTTTTAATTTGAGAGAGTAAATTGACACTTGGAAATGTCAAACTTCCATACAATGTTGATGTAAATATATGGAAGTTTGACATTTCCAAGTGTCAATTTACTCTCTCAAATTAAAAACCACACTATACGTTCCCAATTTGGGCCTATTTCCCAAGTAGCGTTTCCTGTATACTTCGGGGCAGGTCGAGTCGAGTACTTCATAGATCGTTGATGAAAGAGTGATGAAGTGCCGGACAAGACTTATTTGTCGTCAGTTTTTGCATTTGTCTAACCCTACGAGTAATGTTATCAATCACTATAAAACGTGATTCAATCAGTTTTCGCTCTCTAACAATCATTATCAGCTATCACCGAATTACCATATCAGTTCTTAACAACACAATATCTAATTGGCCCAAATACCAAAATCACGATTGATTTATCGTAAAAAACAATAACTTTATCTAAAACTGATCGCGTTTTAGCATTGTTATTGAATGTGTCAATGGAAGACCACCGCAGTGGAAGTGTTATCTGACAAATTTGACAAATCATGGCCATAGCTGACAAATGACGGCCGCGTTTGACAAATTACAGGCCTACTTGACAAACTGCAGGCCACCGTATAAAGGCCTATTGTTTGATGTGCTTGAGTGGCTACTAGATGTTCTCATGGGTGTTTGTTTTTACTAGCCACACATTGTAGTTTTGTCTGTATGTTATAACATTACATACATTTCATTTATTTTCATGTAACTTTGATACTCCTGTGACATGGACTTTGAAATTACGGGCATAATGTGGGTATTCTATAGAATTACTACTGCATTATGCTAACTCTTCCTGGCTTACATCATGATATTAAAATTGTTTCGTCCATTTAATTTTGAAAATGTATCAAACCGACATAATATGTGTATTTCGTTTTGACTAAAATAATTTGTACTGAGTGAATCTAGGTGACAAAAAAGCTAGGTGCCTCGAAACTAATTATTATTATAATTCAATAGCGTAAGTATATCATATTTCGGACATAATAATATCAAGTTCTATATTCGTTGAATAATCACTAAAGAAATAACACATAATTGATTAATGGCGATACAATCATAGCGTTTGTTTAACAACCAAAAGTATAATAGAACTATGGCGAAGGAGGAAATAAAACTTTTTATCCAATACTTTATTATCATTCACTTTTAACAAGACCACAGCTTTCTAGGAAGAAAAACCAACCATTAGCGACTAGGAAAATGCTGAAAACTTTGAAGGACTTTTTAATTTATTTTATCTTTTTCCGTGCGCAGAATTTGCAAATTGCGATGAAAAACCGAGATCTTTTCACTGAAAAGTCTTCAGCTCCATAAAATATTTACTTTTACGAGTAGTAAATATTGTAGTGCTAGAGTCGGCTTAAAACGTTTCACCTTTAATTTGTATATCTATCTTCTTTTCGTAGTCTTCTAATTTTATACTTGAAAATATTTTTTTAGACAAATACACAACAATCAATCTGAATTACGGTACTTTTATTTGGTGTGGCATCTATTTCCATACATTAGTAAAAAACAAACAAGTTATACGTTAACTTATCTTAACTAATAATATAACTGCGAAAGTGTTCGTTTGTTTGTTACCTTTTCACGTCTAAATCACTGAACCGATCATCCTGAAAGTTTTTTTTTTTTATGCACACACAAAATACAAAAAAGGATAAAAACATAACAAATAGAAGAGCACAAAGTTCTTTTGATAAAAGATGGCGCCACGTGTCTTTCAAATCATGATTGAATTATATTATTATAGAAACTTCAGTAGTATTTTAATTATAATTATAATTTGAAGTGGAGGAAAGTCGTAGTGCTAAGCTAGTTTTCCATAAAACAATCACGATTCATTCCTGCACCGATAGTAGGGCTGAGCAACCACTCGTATGTCATCGACATATCGATGCCGCGTCACTACTTAATGCACTTCCGTGAGAAATCACCGACACAATTGTGGGAATATGGGACTGCGTCCATTCATTACCGTGTAAAGAGGGCAGTTCGGTCTAGTACAGGCTTGGGTTTGTTGCTTTAATCTCCAGACTGGAGTCGCTACATTATTTGCTGGGTTTTGTGATTAGGTTATGTTAATATTCTCACGATTGGTTGATTTTGATAAGTGATTGTGGTATGTTTAACAGCGAAGGTTGGTTAGGGTGATTACTCTTGTGATTGGAACTCTTTTATAACTTTTATTAAAGCATCTTCTAATTAACCTCCAATCAAAAGTTTCAATCACACATTTTTTTTGGAAAATGTTTATTCATTTTCGTTACAGAGCTTGGTGTTACTCAGTGAATTACGTGTCATTGTGTATTTGGAATCTACGTTATGAAAATACGCAATTCATCATTTTCTTGCCTTGTTTTGTGTTACTCGTAGGTACTTGGACTGTCTGTCAGCCGTCAGGCATCACGCATTTACTCCTTTCTGTTTCATATTTTTTTTATTCCTCACACAATCATGGATGAATAAAATTGTCTTTTCTTTGAAAACCTGTCATTTTATAAAGCACCTTTAGAGTTTATAATCCATTAGAAGATTTCCTAAATACCTTGCATTATCACGCCAGTATAAGTACAGTTCCAAATACTATCACAGAAATTCCATTATTAATAGTTTTCAGGTCTCAAATGCAAATTCTTCTAAGAATCCATCATGGTGGTCAATGATTTTTTTTTTCTCTCTATTGTTAAGAAGTTTAGCACTTAAAGAAAAGACTACAAGGAATCCTGCTGCTAGAATATTGATGAACTTGAAAAAATTAAAGATGAAGAACATTAAGGATTTAATGGCAAATGGTTTTTGATGAGTAGAAAGTACTAAACTTTATAGTATTTTTTGTTAAGAAGATGATCTTCCATTTTGCCTAATCGCCAGTAAAAGGACAAACGCCTTTTAAACGCTTTTTTATCACAAAAAGGAAAAACCGTTTATCTTAAAGTTCTAAGTATTAATATTCAGATTAAGTTTTTTGGAGTTCTATTATTTATCTATACTATCACAATGAAGCTGAAGAGTTTGTTTTTTTCTTTGAATATGCTAATATCTGAAAATTTAAAACTGCAAAACAATCTTTAGAAGTCGATCGCTCAATTTTTGAGGAAGGTTAATCTATTTAAAGTCACGCTACGCCCCTTGAGAGCCGAGTAAAACCAAAGAAGTAAAATGTCAGACACGGCGGGTGAAACCGTCGAGCACAGCTAGTACAAAAATATTGACATAATTAATAACGATATCTCATTGTTATAATTTAGTTTCAAATTTATTTAACTACAGATACCGATCGATACTTTCATTTGATCGATCGATCGTTCATTTGAATCGATATCTACTTTCGATCATTTAATCGGCCATTGTGCAAATAATAACTGGTTCAACACAATCAATTCGCTGGCAAAAAATCACAACTATCGATATTTTTAAGTCACATCCTTGTTCTTAAAGAAAATATCGTGAGGAAAGTTTTAAGTACCTATGAATGTTGATGACGAAATGACGAGTAAAAGGTAATTATAGAAGAATATAGACATGCTCTGCCAACCCCCAATAAATTGGGATAATAGGAGACTGAATGATCCTTATTCCACATATACGCGCTTCAAACGAAATTTGAACGCAGCCTTGTAACCTAAGCACTCGGGGCGATTGTGAAACACACCGTATCTGTGCGTATTTGTATGCGTTTCAAACGAGTTTCGAACGCGCTTCACAAGCGCCTTTGACACGCGTTCCTGAAACGCGCGTCGTTGGCGCTTTTAAAATACGCCGTGTGCTACGGGCCTTATGTAGGTAGGTACTGATAGTATTCCTGGGCTAGGTAAAGTATCCCTACAAATAAAGCCTTTCGTATCGTTTAATCCAGCAACTTATCCATGCAAAGATTAATTGAAAACAGAATATTAAATCGATTCTACGAATCATTTCAATGTGAATGCAACCGATACATCAAATTGGCGCCATGCTGAAGCTAGGTGATTAATCAAATGACCGAGGTGTCAATCTGTCTGTCACATAGCCATATTGAATTTCGTCACGAACATTGAAACTTGATAGTAGACGCTAGCACCTAGATTTTTGGGAACTAGTGTCCACTAGTCCACTCGTTTATTTTGCACGTGCTCGACCTGTGTTTTTAGGCTTTTGTATACAACGGGCGGCCATGGGATGCCATTACTAGGGTTTTCCTGTCCGGTTCTTGTTTAAAAGAATCTTAAAGTGGAATAACTAACTGCCTCCGTGGTCGAGTGGTTTAGGCGTTTGCCTTGTGACTCGGTGGTCGTGGGTTCGATTCCCACGGGAAGCATACTTTGTGAAGTTGTTTCCAGTTTGGTTAGGACATTGCAGGCTTGAATCACCTGATTGTCTGATAAAAAAATGGTTCCGTGCTGCTTCGGAAGGCACGTATAAGCCGGTGGTCCCGGCCGCCAAGTGGCGGTCGTCAAACCATGTCAGAGGCCCTTTTTTTTTTTTTTTGGTGGGTGTAAAATCATCGAATGACCCCCCCCGCTCTTGGGCAGAGCGAAGGGGAGTGTCAGACTTCTACTGACTAAAAACCGAACCCATGTTCCTTCTTTGCCCTTGCGCCGAGGCCACGTAATCTAGTACAAAAATCCGCGGCCCCGACGGGCGTCGGCCCTTGCGGGCTCCTCCTTGTTGACATCTCTTTGAGGCGCGCGTGGAACACGAACGCGCCGCCGACACGGTCTGTTGCCGTCATGACGACGGCCGGACGGCGAGCTAGCCCATTACTCCCCGTCCACAGGCCCGCGTCTACGGTGGCCAGAAGCCATCACGTGGCCCCCGACGCCCGGAGCGCCTTCCGCGCCTTCCGCGGCGGCTGGGACGTTGAGAGGTTCTCTCCCTCTCTCGTTCCGCCACCTCCTTCGCTAGCATCACTGCTTCGCAGAAGGAGGCGACGGCGTCCCATTCCTCCTCGCCCCGGACCATGACTTGCACCAGGGCCGGATGTCAGAGGCCCTTGCGGTGGTTTAGAAACTCTGACACTAGGGTGTGTGGGGTCGTTAGACCTTACTGCCCACACGATAAGAAGAAGAAGTGGAATCAATGTGAAGATTTCAGTAATGCTAATCAGTGGTTAGAGGCCCGAAAGTCTGACGTATACCCAGTAATAAGTTGTGGAGTTCAGATAGACAGTCGCTCCGTGTAGATTCAGCTGCATCCGATGAGACTAGAATTTTGACATGATTGGGAAAAACTAAGCAGGTAATGATGTGCTATTCCCTTTTTTTTTTTGTTGGGTGGAAAATCATCAAATGACCCCCCCGCCCTTGGGCAGAGCGAAGGGGAGTGTCAGACTTCTACTGACTAAAAACCAACCCATGTTCCTTCTTCGCCCTTGTGCCGAGGCCACGTCATCTCTTTCGATAATCCGCAGCCCCGACGGGATGTGCTATTCCCTTAACTTTTGACATCTTTGCTATCGATAAAATGTCACTTTTGTCTAAGGTATCTGGAGTAATATTATAAGAAGATTCCAGATGGAAAATTGTGTTATATAAGACGCGTTGCTGTCAGATTAGTTTACTTGCGACTCTTATTCCCCTTCAAATGGACAGACTTTATTCTTAGAGACCACACGTCTGGGCTTAGCCTTGAGAACAGCTCCAATAATAAAATTATTCGCTTGCACGTGTTCTTCTATATTTAGCTGTAATTTAGTGCTAAAAAATATCCAGTCTAAATAAGTTTAACTAAACCCTTTTGTTCGAAAAGGGTTTAATTCTGTTTAGACTTGTTAGTTGAATTAAGGAAGGTTGTTTAAATAAGTGTAATTTTAGGTGAACTTTTATGGTAATGAAGATTTAGATAAAAACGTGAGCAAGTTTATAAATCAAATCTTCTATGAAAAATATAATTCTTTTAACAATTAATGTAGAGTCATATTTTAATAAATCTCGTATCGAAGATCATTCGGAAAGCGCTTACGAAAATTCCAGAAGCATACAAATGTATCATCTCTCTATTCTGTATACCAACCTACCAATTACCTATGTTTGTACTATTCCTGAGTATACACTATTAAATCATAATCAACAAATTTATTCCAGTAAATTGGTGTACACAAGATACATAACCGGACAGTGTTTTATACCTGACTACTCTGAGAAGAAACAGCCGAAACATGGCCGAAACAAACTTTGAGATCACTGTCTCTTGTAAAATTCCGACATTGGACAAGTCTAAGATGGTCTTTTGATCTGTAACACAACTGTAAAGTTATCTCATAATTGTTTCAATATAATAAATAAAGCAAAAAGTAACATTCATTGGAAGTCAGTTTGTAGAAGGTAAATCAAATAAATGCTTTGTCTAATAAAACGCAAGATCAAGAAGTGTGTTAAAAATTACTTCCTTGATAACTTTATCAGACAAAACACAACAGACTGTCTAAAAATAGAATTTGACATCAAACGATTAAAGTACACACTTATTACACAAACACAAGTACACAATACACAAGTATGTGATGTGCAAACACAACAATATTCGCTGAATATTTCGTAAGTGCTGCGCTGCCTAAACAGATCTAAACGTAACGTGAATTGGGCGTGCAAGTGATAAGAGGCAGCGGGAATCATCATAACATCACGCCTGTAATCCCCGAAGGAATAGGCAGAGGTGTACCTAATAGTACACCCACATTTCACCAGTTATGTTTAAGTCCTATGTAATAGAAGGCGCGCCTTTTGCCATTAACCAGGCACAGATCCAGACTCCGTGAAGCATTATCAGCTTATAGCATCCTCAATGCAACCACATGCAAGTTGACCTCTAAAGATCAAAGAGAGTTGGCCATAATCCATCAGTCCTGCCGTCAGTATCATGCCTTCTACGTCTACTATGTCAATATAATATTGTAGTCTCGAGTACCTATCTACAATGGTCAAAACAATTCAATATCTGAATTAATCTTTCCTCGGCGTCCATTAAATTTGTCTTCTAATTAATAATACGAGTTATTCCGGTCTGATCCCCTAAAACTGATACCCTAGGGGATCCGTTTTATTACGAAGGAGTGAAGCAGGTTGCATTCTGTAGCCAATACAAAGGAGTGAAGCAGTTTGCAATTGCATTCTGTAGCCAATACAAAGGAGTGAAGCAGTTTGCATTCTGTAGCCAATACGAAGTAGTGAATGAAGCAGGTTGCATTCTGTAGCCAATACGAAGAAGTGAAGTAGGTTGCATTCTGTAGCCAATACAAAGGAGTGAAGCAGGTTGCATTCTGTAGCCAATACAAAGGAGTGAAGCAGTTTGCAATTGCATTCTGTAGCCAATACAAAGGAGTGAAGCAGGTTGCATTCTGTAGCCAATACAAAGGAGTGAAGCAGGTTGCATTCTGTAGCCAATACAAAGGAGTGAAGCAGTTTGCATTCTGTTTGTCAGACAAAGGAAAATTATGTGTGTAAACTACATCTAAACAACCTGTACTACCACCACCTATTATAATGAACTACAATTCTAGCAAATAAATGTCATCATTATTACAGATTATCATCATCATCGGTCTATAATGCTCCCACTGCTGGGGCACAGGCCTCTTCTCTATTAGAGGGCTATAATCCACCATGCAGGCCCAGTGCCGGTTGGTAAATGTCACACGTCTTCGAAGTTCTAGGACATGCCGGTTTCATTTCAGCAAATAAAACAACGCCAATCCCGAAAACTCTCTCCGCTTACACCTTGCACCACAACAAAAAAGCGCGTAAACCCGCGCGTGCGCAATATGATGTCACTCATCTCAGTACAAATGTTTGTTTAAGATTTAACGTTTACTGAGGGGAATTAAAACTACATGCGTAGGAGTGGCAGTATTACGAAATGTGATAAATGCCATGTTTAATACGGGCTGGTTTGAACACAGTTTTGTGTATCGTGTTATCCAGTAACTGGGATGTAAGATAGGCAGTTGCTCCATGTGAAATACTGACATTCAAACAGGAAAACGACCCAAAGTAGTAAGAAAAAGGATGATGGAAATAAACCTAAATCTTAGTTAGTGCTGATTGCTTTGCGTAACAGATTTACTCCGTGGAAATTACTTCACTGTTTTCTGTGTTAAGTGCTTACCAGCCCTTTCGTTTCTTCTCAATTTTACCGTACAAATACGAGAATAGCTACCCAAGATTACAACTCTTTCCGATATATAGTCATATTCTCAAATGAAAAAGCAACAAAACGCGAAATAATGATGTTATAATTTATTGATTAATTTAGTTTTATTCACGATTCGTACATATTACCTACAAACTCAATCTAAAGTTATTATTGACCGACAATAGTGTAACTATATTGTATTAAACTGTCTACTACCAGGTACTAATCGATTTCACAAAGCATATTGTAATCTATTTCTCACTAAAATCACGAATATAATGACATTTCCAATTACGGCTAATCCGTTTTATAAGGGTGCTACACACTTTCACGTTCGGGTCGACTCAATTCGGGCAGCAACTTCAAATGTCGATCACCTCTCCCAACAGTTATGCACCAACACCCTGTCCTCCACCATTCATATCTAGTCTGACCCAGGCACTATTTTAAAGTCGACGTTGTATCTTACTGGGGAGTGCCCAACGCTGGGCTTCTTACGTTTAACTATAGGAAGTCACTCAAGGATACATCTGCTTTATCGGTCGTCCGTCCTGCGATAGACTTGGCTTGGCCATTACCATTTGAGCTTGTTTGCTACAAAAATATAATTTGGGATTCCAGAAAAGGCCTCGTTTTTAAAATAGAAATGATGACGAGCCGAAAACTATCCAGCGATTAGGAACAAACATTGTCGATCGGCACATTAGCAATACTGTCGTACTGAATATGCCGAACCGATCAAGTGTGTACGACGCCTAAGCCCTTATGATCATAAATCTGTATTTACAGACATATTGGCTGTCTCTTTAAATCTTATTAAATGTTACAAAATCTAATTTGCAAGTTTCCCTTGACATGTAAATTATTGTTTCTAGTCAATATTCTGTGGTGTTAGTCATCAGTGTGAAATGTGCAGAATTATTGGTTTGTGTGTGGGTTTTTGATTGTAATGGGGTAAGCAGAGGTCCGGGTAATAATGTGTTAGTAATTTTGAAGTTAATTTTAGTAATTGATGGATATTGAGCAAAGGTACATAGGGATGGGGGTTTAGGGATACATAAATTAATGGGTTTTTAGTATTACATTATTGTTAGTTTACTTATCACTTTAATTTGAAAAACAACACAAACACTCACATTCGTTGTACTTTGTGTATGATGTGTAAAAATTATTGGTCACTTAGCAATGTAACTTAGAAAGCAAGAAGAAGAAAAAAGCTCTTGTGTTTGGTTCTTTTGTAAAAAATTGACGCCTAGCAGTGTTTTGCTGGCAATACCTGCATTTGAGTTTATATCAAACTTCCTTCCATTCTTATAACACCATGGTTCTAAGAATCAAGATAACGCCCACTATTTACTAGCCCTCATTTCAAACATAAAATAACCTACATATAGAGATCATACAATCAAAACAGACATCCTATAAACTAAGTTCAAGTCAATACTTAGACTAAAAACTTAACTAACTTAATAACATTGTTGATACGGCACTCGTAGGCTGGCGTAGGCAGATGCTAATTCTAACATGAGTACTAAGTTACACACTTGTAACACTAGACGCGAGAACGCGCGGGCGCCCGGGCGTTTTGACCGCGCGACTTGAAAATCATTTACCTTCAACTAAGTTGAGGTTGATTTGCAGTCTAACTGGATGCAGGTGAAAATCAGTGTTTTACGTAGAGAGACCTCCGCAGGAGATATAAATGTGTGGGGAACAAGCAAACGTAATTTAATCATTAATTTACTTCTAACTTAGAACAGAAAGGAAATAAGTTAAGGTATTCTAGTTAATAAAAATAATCTCTTCTGCGATAAAAAAAACTCTTAAATAAAAATAGTCTCCTAAGCGATCCTTTTGATCGAAATGTTAGAAGTCACGGAGATATTACGGGCTGGTTTTTCTTTCATTCAACTTTTGAATTCGTTGTTCAGTCACAGCATGTTGTATGTCTGTTATATGACACCATCAGCAACACCATGCAACGGCCAAACTTCAGAATTATATTATTGATATTTCTATAAAATCGCGCCGCGTCGCGTGGTCAGTTGCAAGTATATTTCAAGCTTTACTTGCAACACCTCAGCTTTACCTACAGTCGATGATTTAGCAAGAGCATGTACTATTTAAATGTAATAGACAATAGGGTATTGAAATATAACCAATGGGAGGATGTTGCGTATCAGATACATAAATCTATTGTGTTGTAGGAATAATTATTTGTGAATAGATTGAAAAGAAAGTAGTGTAAAGTATTGATGAGTGTGGGTGGTTGGGTTTCCCATCGAGTACCAATATCGATATTTCTTGCCTGTAATCCCCAAAAGGTTTCAAAAATGATTGTCAGACTGAAAACTGACCCCAACACAGATTTGAATAGTCACACGTTTTAACTTTACATAGGAATGTAAAGTTAAAAAAAATACCTCGTATTTTTCTCTTGGTTATCAAAAACAGAGAATTATAAAGAAACATTTAAGTCAGGCCATTTTAAACAGTTACCACAAAGAAAATGGAAATTTTATTGAGGCTCAGCTTAAAAAAACTAAGCTGTTTACAATCACACCAGTGTGTCAACGAAATGCAAAGAAAAACATCAACAAAATATTTATTACTAAATACAACCAATAAAAGTATCTACCATTCCTACCAATTTGTGATAACCATGTTGTTTCTTAAACATTATAATATTCCATGAATAAATAATTTTTATTGCCATGTGAGAAAATGTGCTAAAATAGGTACTAAAATAAATATTCAGAAAATCACCATAACACCATGTTGGAGATGCATAAAAACAAATAATAATATGGTCGCCGTAAATCGGACAACGGAATTCCTAAGGAAAGTGACAATTATAAAGCCAGAGACACAGTTAATGATATTAATATACTTTACTAGCTGATGCCCGCGTCTTCGCCCGCGTGGATATCAAAAACATTATCAAACTGTATACTAAAACCTTCCTTGAGAACCACTCTATCTATTGGTGAAAACAGTATGAAAATCGGTGCAGTAGTTTGAGTTTATCGCGAATAGACTGACAGACAGACACGGCGGAGGACTTTGTTTTATAATATGTAGTGATAGTGATTAATTATTATTGACTAGCGACCCGCCCCGGCTTCGCACGGTTGCAATACTGATTTATATTATACATATAAACCTTCCTCTTGAATCACTCTGTCTATTAAAAAAAAACCGCATCAAAATCCGTTGCGTAGTTTTAAAGATTTAAGCATACAAAAGAACTTTTTTTTAAAAAAAAAAACGTTGCCCCACACTAGTGGTTATTGTAAGAGATTATGGTGATAGCTTAGCTTTGACAACCATCATCATACTTCTACTACTTCTACTTTTATACTTCTAGGTTACAGAGATATTGGGGTTAAATTTTTTTTTCAACAGGTTCTTAATCACTTTAAATTTCTCTACAAATTGTACTATTCAATGCATCAGTCAGCACAATAATTTGAGTGCGTAACTAATTGAGTCCTACAGAAAAACCTGATTTTTTACTTATAAAAAGCCCCATTAGTTATCATTGATAAATAATTAAATAGCACTTATATAAGCCCTTAAGTCTAATGCCTTTCTCGGACATGGTGAACATGAGACCCAATGCTAAACATAGGCCATTGATCGGTACAAAAATAGACGGGAGGAAATGTAAGCATGATCACTCAGCCAACATACAATTGTTTAATTACCCGGATGGGACTCAACGAACGACCGAATTAGCTAGGGATGACGGGAGTTGGGACGAAAATGAACAAAATTATGCTTTGAGTTATTACAGCGAAAAAAGAATACATACATTGTTTTTTTTATTAATTATCTACAAGAGCTTGCTCATGCCTATTTTCCCATTCTTTCTTTCTTTCTTTCTACCCTGATATCTGAGTTCATTTTGGCATTTCTACTCAGTTAGATACGAAATTTATATGCCATGTATAGTTGAAAAATTTACAGGGAAACATAATTTCCCTTCAGAACACCCGACCGGCTGATAAAATATTAAATATCGGCATCGTAGATTTTCAACTTCACTTGCCTTTTTTTAATTAATCTGAATTAAAATCTTATACAAACCTTTCGATGCCGATGGCTCATGCTGCGTTTAGCTTTAAATACACCACTTGCTTTACCAAGCCACAGAGAATTTACGACCAATTGACGCCTAGCAATGGTCATCTGTTTATAGTGAATTTTAACGACGCTTGACCGCGCTGTGGTCGCAGCATGTTGGCGTTTATGTAACAAATGTTTTTACCAAACATCGCACCAATGCCCACTGACCTAGTAGGTAAAATGTTGGGTGAAATGTTTGTCTATTGGCATGTATGATTAGCTGTAGGTAGTATTACTGCCGTACTCAGAGAACTTTAATGATTACTTAGGCCATCACTTAGTAAAGGTTTTGACAGTTTTGTCATACAAATGTATGTCAAATCTTTTCTAAGTGACATAAGTAATCAATAAATGTCTCTGAGTACCGCATTTAGACTGTATTGTCTGTAATACGGTCATAAGTATTTAATGTAACTTCCGTATAAAGGAAAATCTTATGTGTAATTAAAGTATTAAACGAACTTAATTTGCACAAAAACAGAAATAATTTATAAAATCAATCAAAAACGAAACTTTTAAATACCTTCCACAAACCTTAATACGATTAAACACTCAAATAATTAAGTTTTTTCATAACAATTAATACAAATTAACGCCGAACCTGTACATAATTGCATCGATTGCCGAAAACAAACGTTGGCCCTATTTGGGGTTGGCCATATCTGGCTATTGGCCAAATGTAGGCCAACTTGACATGCCAGTGATGTGTCAACGCGCTTTCATTTCTCGGAAAATAATTCTTTAACATTTTAATCGTTAACTTCGAAAAGTTATTTTTAAAAATCGAAATTGTTTAATCTATGGTTCTCCGAGTTATTTCGGCGGCATTTCCGAATGCTGTCGAATAATATTCGACTCTCAGTAAATCTTTCCGTGAATCATTTGGGATAGAAATAAATTATACAGTGAGAGGAAATTCTGAGAAAACCGTGATGTTTTAATTTTAAGAACATTGATTTAATGTGATAATCCGTTAGTCAGATTACAAGCATAACACTTGATTTTGCCATATGTTTTTCCCGATGATGAAATAATTCACTCTGTAGTCAGTAAAAGCTTTCAAAAATGTTCTGTAGTCAGTAAAAGCTTTCAAAAATGTTCTGTTTATGTTCTTAAAATGTTCTGTTAATAAACGTCATGAACCTATTACTTTGGAAAACAATAATAATTATATTCATACTTGTTTTACTTCTTTCTACATCAACTACAAGCGATCATATCTAACGAGGTAATATCGTAATTATTATTCTGAATACAAAAAACTCAACTCAAATAGTAATCAAGTAACCAACAATTCGAAAACATCATCACATTCTCTCTCTCCGTTATAATAAACATTTCATCTCTCACCAAAGAATTTTAAACTGTTCATAAAATAATGTAGTTAAACACTTTTTAACCAGACATGGGGTGTCGTAAAAACGTCGAAGTGCCATGGTTTATGGCTCGAACACCCTATGAGAGTCATGAATTCGGATGAATAGCACTCTTGTTGGTCCTAGTAACTCGCCCGAGTCACTAAGCGCATCTGAACGAGGCATTACAACCGCAAAAGCGATTATCGAAATTCAAGATTAATTTTAAATGCAATCGTTTATAATAACACTTCTTTTCTATGGACAAGGTCAAATATATAAATATATTTTTGAATAAAAATGCTGAATAGTTTAAAATGGAGTCGTGATGTATATTTGATTCTCAATTATGAATTTTTAGTAGATATTTATTCAGCTTTCACCACCGATGTGTTTAAGCCTTTATTGATGTAATAAGCTTGTTCTCGCTTATATTTTTATTTGATTGCCACAGCTTATGTTTAAGGAAAATGTTACTTACAATAAAAATAAATAAATATACAATTATATTTGTAAAAGGGCTGTTTATTTCCAATGCTAAGAGGGAATGCATTTTCTAAGCTACAGAATGATTTAAACATCAAAAAGCTTCAAGAATTCTTGAATTTCACGCCACATAGGAACACAACCTCCCAAATAACTTATTTATAATCTTCCACTACCCAAAATGCTCTTCAAGTACTTCAGTGACGTCAAACATGCATATTTGACCACGTACTTGAGGTCAAGTCCGGTAAACTGCGGTAAAATGCAGTAAACCACAGTAAAGTGCGGTAAACTCTTTTTGAGCGGCTTCCGGGCCACCCGGTAGCGGTTTCATGTGAAGCTTGTAAATGCTCGACTTTAAGTTAGGGTGCAGTGCAAGTTGAGAGCGGAAGCGATTTTGTAATTGCATTAAATTACTGTGAAGGACAAGTATACAATTTCCCAAGTGATTAATGTGGAACTAGTGATAACAAAATTCAAAATTAGTTCCATTATTTTCAGATTCTTTTAAAATGGAATTAGTGGTTTAAAAAAAAATCAGTAGTTCTATCATGGAACTGTTAATGGTACTAGTGGCAACATAATAGCTAAGCAGTATCAGTCTATAACTGCGTGGATCGACTCTGTGACAGGGAGTGGTCACTAAATAGGCTCAGACTTGTGGGTAAAGTATAGGTTTTTTTTTGTTACCATTTTTTGTAATAAAATAAGTTGTTTCCTTTATCAAGAGAATATTATAAAATGTATTTAAAGGATAAATAAAATTGAAAATTTTTCTTTCTAAATTACTGCAACATGAATGTATTTGTATTTTATTGACGTGGAAGCGAGTGCATTTAGCGTCTTTTGATTAAGCTAAAATGTGTCCATATATCTACCAGATTTCAAATCCAGTTTGAGTTTGTTGCTAGTTTTAATTTTTTTCCTCCTTAAAGAATTATAGCAGCGGTAATGAGATAATAAAAAATAAGTACTTTTACTTTTTTTCACAATCGCTGCGACCCGTAACTTATACCACACAGATTATGATCTCCGATTACGTCAGTTTTGCTTTCAAATGGAGGATTACCGTGTAAGCACTTAATACCTCCCTGATGGCCGTAAGTCGGGTAACAGGTTGTTACTGCAACATTTTAATGTGATAATCATTCGTGTCATTTTGTATTGAGATCGGCTTTGGGTGCTAAAACGTTAATGCTTGTTTAAATGACATTTTGGGTCAGATTGGGTCAGACATGGGCTTTATCTTGTTTATTTTGAATTTGATTATTAAGCCGTCGCCGTCTCGTGCTACTGCTAAGGAGTTCCTGGGTGAAGCAATATTCTTGGGGTCAAGTGTAAATCCCATGTTAGGAGGTGAGTTTATTACCATCGACAGGGCACAAACCTAATCCCTTGGCTTGTTACTGTAGGTACATGAAATAAACAATTGACATGTGAATCTGTCAGCTCTTTTGGGGAATACAGTCATGATGATAACAAAGGATTACCAGGAGCGCATCAAAGGGAGCAGGGTAATAGTAACCTCAATACCCTTAACCTCATTCCACAAAGGAGAAACCACCAATATTGTGATTGCCTTCTGAATAGCACACAAAGATGTCCAATTTATAATCATGAATTGCTGTCTAGCTTATAATTATTCAGTAGGACACTTGACCTGATGCCAATGATTGATGTTACGCAACGATACACTTAATGATGTAGAGCCGCCATCTTGAATTTCACAGAGTAGATTATCTAACAGAGACAAAACCTGGTAAAGTGTTATGACTATTTTGAGGCGTGGGGAATTGGTACTAACAAAGGTAGGTTTGCTATATGTCCAGCAGTGGATGATTTCACTTTAGTGAAGTTATTTTGATCATGCTGACTATTTTATAGTCTAACGTGACAAGAAACCACAAGACCACCCAGGGTTACACCTGATCACCCTTTAACTGATTCATCATCATCATCATTTCAGCCGAAAGACGTCCACTGCTGGACATAGGCCTCCCCTAAGTGTAATTTTTGCTTAGAGGGGGTTTTCCATAATCGCCACGCTTGGCAGGCGGGTTGGCGATCGCAGTACGGTCAATACAAAAAGCACAGAGAACGCTGCTGCCCATTCTCTGGTACATCCCTTAGTCGCCTCTTACGACACCCACGGGAAGATATGGGATGGTGCTATTCTTTGCGTCCGACACCATACGGAACTAACTATAACTGATTGACTGGCTAAAACGCATAAACTTACGCTCGCAAAAGCGCTAATAAAATCTGGCCAGCGGCCAAATGTCTGGCATATGCTGCCAATAAGACAAGATTTACATGAGTACGGTTTTGCATAGAAACATGAATACAGACATTGTGTCAAGTGTCAATGATCTTGATCTACATACACTCTCGTTAACACTTCATTTCGTATATGATATGCGACGAAACAATATTCTTCTTTTTCTCGTATCGATGTTACTTCCATATTACACGATTTGGATCCAGTAGGTAGCCACGTTTATTACAGCGGCAGGAGCACTGATATGGTAAAGTGACAGGCAACAATTTTAAATGTGATGTTTAGTCTCTGTACTAAACTTACTCAGTGTTCCAGACAGCTACCGAAAAACTGTCAATACACACATTAAGATATCTGTTATCTAACTAATTTGTCTGTTATTGTTCTTGCTGATAACGCAATCGAGTTACGAAATACAAATTTAATGTGATCCTCGTTTGAGAAACCGGTTTTGTTAGACCTCTTATTTATTTATGTACACATAAAACACTTAAAATAAATTAATGAATGGATTGTGTGAGGAAGATTATCATGATTGTGGTGGTGGATGGTTGCAGGAACCCGCTGGATGAGAGACGCACGGGACCGGTAAATGTGGCGACGCCTGGGGGAGGCCTATGTCCAGCAGTGGACGTCTTTTGGCTGAAATGGTGATGATGATGATGATTATCAAGAAGGAAAATGGAGTGTACCCTGTCAACCGAGAATTGAAGAATAAAACGTGTTGTACCGACCACAAAAAACAGGTGACAAAGGCAGGAAAATAATGTTGATGCCATAAAAAAAAAGCAGCAAGGTATTGGTTATTTAATTAGAAACGTATATCAGACCTGCTACAGGAGAGTTAGGAAAACGAACAAAATTTTAATAATTTTGGTCAGAAATATCTCAGTATCAGCCTAGTGCCTAGATCCGTGACCGCGCTTATGGCAATAGACTCAGGGCTTGTTTACGGAGACGCGGGGCGTCGCGCGGCGCGTGCAGAAGGCTCGTCTCTTGCTTTTCTATTAATTTACTGAGAGACGGGTCCACCGCAACAAACGCTGCATTTTAAACTAACGTGCGAAAATAGCTTCTCGTAAAATCGACGACTGAAATCGGTAACTTTTTCATACATCACCATGTGTTTGAATTGTACGTGTACGTGTACGTAAACATGCACTCACCCCTTATTACATGGGATCCAAACATGATGAGCCAAATGTGGGTAGAGTATTGATACGACCCTACCTAACCCTTCAAGGATTACAGGTGTGATGTTATAGCTGTTTTGGTTATCCTTATTTATAACCTATATCGACGGCTTGATATCAAGAGGATAGTTATCCTCTGACTAGCTAACAATAGCTAGCCAGGTTAGGTAGAAAATAAGGTAGAAATCCGAGAAATTGCGACGGGCTAAATAGATTTCTTACACACTAGCTTTTGCCCACGGCTTCGCCCGCGTGGATGTCGGTTTTACTACAAAAATGACGATTGTCCATACAAACTTTCATCCCCTATTTAACTCCCTTAGGGGTTGAATTTCGATTAATTCATCCTTCCTTATTCCTTGACTACATTATAAAGGGAACCTGTGTGCAAAATTTTAGCTTTCTAGGTCTAAGGGTTAGGGCTGGGCGTTGATGAGTCAGTCAGGACTTCTCTTTTTATTTATTCGATAAATCCTTCCTTATTCCTTGTCTACATTATATAGGGAACCTGTGTGCAAAATTTCAGCTTTCTAGGTCCAAGGGTTTGGACTGGGCGTTGATGAGTCAGTCAGACAGTCAGTCAGTCAGTCAGGACTTCTCTTTTTATTTATATATATATAGATAGAAGAAAGTAAAAGTAGATATATTTTACCTTTATCATAATATTCCTAATACACACCTTATTTTGGAGATGTTTGAATTAAAATCTTTTAGGGATCGACATATCTTACTAGCTTATTAATAATTCAGTATTTTCTGTAGGCAGACGATACCCACTTGGGCATAGGAAAGGACTGTTTGCTGAGATGAAACAATAAATTGCAAAATATCAACTCTACACATATTACCAGCATTTATTTTCTTGAAGACCAGCAAAGGCCCAGAGAGAATTGGCATGACTATAAAATTAAAAGGTTAGGTATATAACTAAGATAGTGACTAATAGTTGAAATGTGGAAGAAGAAGCCATGCTTACATGCTTCCACATGCTCATGATCATCATCGCTCAGCCACTGCGAAAAGATATCTACTCGTATCAATATACGTATCACTTTCACAAAATGTTTATAATTACCAGTAGCAACACGACAGGATTCCGTATAACCCAGTTCTATTCCCAACATACTCGGAAACGCATCTGGTACTCCGGTACTCCGGTGACCACACTCCAGCTTCGGGAATTTCGCTTTTGGCATGCTTTTGGCTTTACTAGTGCCAGGCCCTGATTGGTAGAACTTTATGGGTTAGGGTGACCATTTGTTAGTGTGTTTTGGGATAGTTATGATTTTCTTTGGTAATTTGTGGTTTTGATCTTTTCGAATTGCTTTTACTGGAATAGGGAAATTATTGAACGTAAATTGCTGTGATTTTAGTTTTAAATACCAAGATTTTATTATGTGTCATCCAGATTTGACATGATTTACTTTTCAGAAAAAATAATTAGTTCAATGATAGCCAGTCGTCATGGATGTATAAAAATGAAAAGATTTTTACGTAACTTATTCTAAAAACAAAACAAATCTATTACAACTTTTAGCCACAAAATGAAAACAGGAAAATAATAACAAAACACTAGTGTTATTAAACTATTTTTTTTCCTAAAAACTTGAAAGAGACCATTTCATAGAAACTATATAATAATAACAAAAACATTCAAAAACCTTTGATTTCTCTCTAATCTAAGATTTTCCCTATTCCACATAAACTGCAGATTTGGTGAGTAAACACCTGAGTTTGATGAATCAGACTTACGAGAATCGATAACGATCAATTTTACTGCATTCGCTATCGGAAACTGGATTATTTCAAGCTTTGTTATGACTTATGTTATGTTATGTTTATGCTCTGATAACATACAAAACTGACGTGGCTGGATTTCTCGAAAGGTTTGGTTGATATGGTTTTGGGTCTATTGGCTTTCTTTTTCGTTTGCGCCATAAACAATGATATATCCCGGTAATCAAGCAATATAGCTGGAAACTAATGAACAATAAGAAAAATTGGATTATTGGATTTTAATTTAATTAAGGGTTAATGCTCTGAGACAGTGAGACGGGGTCGCGGCAGGCCACGAAGGAGATGGCGGGATGAGCTAGATCGGTTCCGTCAAAACTGGGTGCTTACTCTGGAATATAATTCCGATAGATCGACATTGGTCAAACGTCAGTTGGTTGAGTTAAACGTCAGGGATTGGCTAGACTCAGTCCGCCTTATTATAAAACGTAGTTAAACCTGGTTTAACTTAGACTTGGTTTATCTCACATGACGTCTCACTTCAATAATATTCAAAAGAAAGTGACAGCATGCGAGATAAACCAGGTCTAAGTTAAACCAGGTTTAACTACGTTTTGTAATAAGGCGGAGTGAGTCCAGCCAATTGCTGACGTTTGACTGACAATTCCAATGTCGATCTATCGGAATTATATTCGAGAGTAAGCACACTGGAAGGAGGACGCGCGGGTTCGCGAGAAGTGGAAAGCGTGGAGGGAGGCCTTTGCCCTGGAGTGGTACAGATCAGCCTAGTAAAAAATAGGCTTAATGATCCTTTTTATGCAAGTATAATTTCAGTTTGTCGCACAGATATAATTCATCCTACTTTCGAATTAAAATAAAGGATGCAATGGAGCATTTTAGTGATACTGTGTAGTGGATTGCTTACCATGTTATCAACTCTTCTTATCTAGAAATATTTAGGTGTCAAATCTTGTATCCAGATACAAGACTTGACACCAAATCTGTTTAATCATAACCAGTTATGATTGATCATGACTTAATGTTTTGTCTTTATTGTGGTTTTACACTAAAATTGGTCACAAGCAAAAAGCTAATCAGTTCGGTAAAATTCGTTTGACTGATTATATTGTACTGTTTTGTAATTTAACTATAAAAGTTCATCATCTGCCTAGCCTTTTCCCAAGTATATTGGGGTCAGCTTCCAGTCTAACCGGATGCAGCTGAATACCAGTATTTTACATGGAGCGACTGCCTATCTGACCTCCACAACCCAGTTAATACTAGGTAATACGATACCCTTTGGTAAGACTGGATGTCAGAATTTCAGGTCACTGACTATCTGTAACGACTGCCAAAGATCTATATATGGCAGCCGGGACCAACAGCTTAACGTGCTTTCCGAGGCACGGAGGAAACCCGGTATGTCGGGCGGTCACCCATCCACAGACCAACCTAGGCAAACACAGCTTTACTTAAAGATTCACCCGAGTGGCAGTTCTTATTAAGCCACGAGCTCCTCAACTTAACTGTAAAAGTTATTGAACTTAAAAAGTTTTGTTTATTTTAAAATCCCTTCTTTTAAACCCTCATGGACACCACAGCACATAAGTGCGGACATTAAAACAGCGTAAAATTATTATTGTGTAGTAAAGACGGCACTTCTATCACGGCCGACCCCTTTACCGTTGTATTGACTTTCACTGTCAAAGATAAGGGTTATTACGAGGTAGTTACAAGTCTTTTGTGAACCATTTGTGTAAGTACTTTTTTAGGGTAGGTATTGCTTTGTAGACTCTTCTTTGAGATGATGTAACAAAACAAAACCGACTTCCGCTAACACACCAAAAAAAGGTCTTAAAATACTTTACATTCGGGAGTTAGTGACTTTATTTGTTTCTTTCATAGGCTCTTTTGCCATCGACTTTAGAATCCATTTCCACTCAAAGAAACGATGACGTGTTTTTGAGTGGAGATCAGCAACCAACAATAGTAAACAATGACTACCTCGTAGGTCAAGCGGCTACTGTACCTACTGTTTTCGATTCCCGACTTTAGCAAAGTATTATTAGGTTTTTCCGCCAGGAATTTCTCAGTAGCAGCCTGGATCTATGCTTGGCTGATGGCAATAGGCTCGTCCCCCACTACACGAGGCTTAAACTTAACGGGTGAAATGTGGGTCTATTATTAGGTACACCTCTGCCTAACTCTTTGGATATGACAGGCGTGACGGTATGTCAAAAAATTTAAAAAATACATTAACAAACCCGCAATGAATGACAACCGGACTCGCCACTAGTCTGGCCTACCACTTCAAATCACCTACAAAAAAACCTCACACCAAAGTAATGCAATTCTGCATCTAATAAGGCACTTTACTGCTTACCCACCTCCCACAACCAATACCCCCACACCATGAGGTCATTCCCCGTCTATTTCTATATCATCACGTCATTTTGTATACAAACAAACATACATTATATAACATATATGTATATAAACAGGCTGAATGACACAAAAGATAAAGAAGTTCCAAATATTTTTTGGGCCTTAATTCTTTAAGTCATTGGTGACATGGAGTTAGTAAAATAGACGGTTGAAAACATCTGGACAAAAACTTTAACTGCAGTTTCAATACTTGGTTTATATTTTAATTGGGATCTTCCGCATTGCCATCGACATCATCATCATTTTTTTGACCTTATCCCAATTCATTTAGGGTCGACGCAGCATATCTTCTTCTTCCATACTTTACTATTACTCTTCGTCTCATCAGACAGCTCCTTCACACTTTCCATTCATCGTTTCTTTGATCTTCTTCAGCCTACTCTTATACTCGTCCACAGTCATATTCAAAACTTTCCTTTAAGGCGGGGTTGCAGTACTTTTTAAGATTTTTGAACCTTTGAAAATCGAACTAAATATGAGTTTTTTTAATAAATAAAAATCATCACATAATTACCAAGTAAATCGTAAAGATAGAAACGCGATTTAGAATGATCTTTTTAATATTTTTTTTTATCAAACATGACTCTAAATCACAATTTAAAACGTGTACTGCTAAGACATTTCATCATGAATTTATATGAAAGTTATATCAGTAGATAGAACTTTTTATTCTGAAGTAAATGTTGAAAACATATTGTATAATTTCTTTATCATTTTTCTCCAAGAAGAAAACACAGTCAAAATTTAGGCATAATATCGCTCGCCGGGCAGTGCGGGGGGTGAGGTCGTGCGTTCATAAAAACAAAGTACTGCAACCTCGCCTTAAGACGTTTTCCCGGTTACGGTGACCCCTATAATACTTTGATTTACCTAGGAATCGAACCCAGAATATCATCCTCGCTGGTAACGCTTGCGACCATAGACCAACGAGAAATAAATAAAAATAAATATTTTATTATTGATATTGGCAGGCATTCATTCGATTAATGACTTGATTGGTGTTTTGTTTATATAATGTGAGATAAATACTTCTGTTAATTAGAATCATACCTTTAAATACAGGAAAACTACTGATCCAAGACATAAATACGACATATGTTTATCAACACAATGTTTATTCATAAAACCGGCCAGATATTATAAATAAATAAGTATTTTTTTCCTTATATGTAAAATGTAAGTACTCTTTAAGTGTTGTAGTTACCACATCCAAACAAGTGATTTAATAAATAGTTCATAACTAAGCAGTGAGCACTATCGGTGACGTGACCGACGATTAAAGGACACAGTAACGACCACTCGCGATAAAAACTGATAACTAATCTCATTCTTAGTCAACTAGCGGTCTCACTAGTTTGTTTCTTACATCCGTGTACGGTACACTTAAATCAGTACGATTTTAAAGCTAAAATAATCGATTTTGCATAAAAAATCGATTCAAAATACTAAAAAGTTTCGATTCAAAATAGTTGCTAAATAAAACGTGCCTTGAAAAAAAATTTAAAAGTAAAAAACAATTCCATGAATAAAATATTCTAAATTCAAAAATGGATTTATATTTACAACGCGCCATAACTTAAAAACATAAACGTTCGATTTTTTTTTTAAATCAAATAAAGAATGCGCGTCCATTTCAATTTGTGACAAAATTACGTAGTGGCCAGTGTTTTTTAAATGAGACATCGATAATTTAACATCTTATTATAGTACCGTTAGTATTACATTTTGAATGAAAGAAACGTTTTTACGATTTAAGTTATTACTAATAAACGTTGCTACTTAGTTGCATAACAGATAATGTGTTAATAACGTTACAAATAGCAGTTAATAGATCGAAATTTTCGTATGAATGAGTGATTCAGTGTCGGTTACGATGCGCAAGAGTCTGCATGTTGCTCAGATTCGTTTAGTGTAGTTTTGTGCCAGTGTTGTGATAATGAGTGTTCCTAATTTAAGTGTTGATCAAATTACAGGTAATTTGCGGTTTTTTTTCTTTTTTGTGTTTTTATGGCTAAATGCTAAAATGTGCCGGTTTTAGACTGTTGATTTTAGATATGATGTAATGTTAGTTTTAACGTGTTCTGCAGTATGTTTAGGTTTTATAAGAAGTGTTTTTAAATAAATCTGTGGATACCTAAAGCTCTCGTGTTCTGCAGCATAAAATTATGAATTCACGCAATGTTGGGTACGGGGATCGTACTATGGCTGTCCTTTGTTGTATAAATAACAACTTAATTGATAAAATAATACGTAATTATAGACGACAGACAGCACGTAATTCTTTGATTTTTCTGTCAGTCAAAGTTTCAAATACTTTTCAATGAGACTCAGAAGCTCCTACAATCTCATGTTTTTACTATACTAATAAATGACTAATAACAAAAATACCGTAACAAAATTGTGAGATGATCCTAAACTAAAATTTGACCACAACGTACCTACCAACCACTGCTGATAACAATACCAAAACTAAAGTACAAACTATGGCGTCTCCTTATCTCTGCTTAATTACCTAGACTCATTACTGTTTAAATGTTGAAGTTTTTAGTTGAAACAAGAAAACTATCTAATTCTTGACCATCCATTGCTATATTTGTATAGAAATGCCTCATCATCATCATCAGCCATAAGACGTCCACTGCTAGACAAAGGCCTCCCTCCCCCAAAGAGCGCCATAAAGAATGTCTCATAATCCATTGAAAATCCATACTACGGAGCCAGCTCATAAAGGTCAAAGAGTATATTATGCGCTCGTCTATACAATGATGAGCTATCCTAAAAGCAACGCAAAAATATGAATACTTCCTTATGAGATCCTTTCCCGTCCATCTCCTTAAAAAGGAACTATTCCTCGTCCCTCGTACTCACAGCGACACATGAGCTTGACCTCGCTTTGTATAGGTTTCCTATACAATGAGAGATCCACATAAACTGGTTTTACTAGCTTGATTGGTCGTCCCTTGTGAGTTTATGAAGATGGTCAATATAAATAACAATATACTGTGATCAACCATGCATCAGACAAACGTTACCTAGCTTATCTTGAGTCGACAACAGTTTGAGTCTCGGACGTAAGTCCAAAGTAGAGTCCAATAACATTGATTGGAAACCATCTACATCGCGTCTGCCACTCACACTTAAAAACAGAATATTTATAATTATATATTTTGGGTTCCCAATGTTTTTTGCGGATCACGGATAAATTGAAGTTATTTCAGAAGGATTTTATTATTTGAATAGTCACGATCATCACTATTCTCCTACCCTTAACCCATTTTTTTTTCTTCAACATTTCTCTATTATTTAGGTAGATAACATGGTAAGTAAATTAAACCTGTCATTAAAAAAAAAATATTTTCTATTTCTTAACCGGACTCCACCAACGAAAACACTAGACCATTTTAAGAGTGTTTTCGTTCATACTCATTTATTTATTAAATACTCAATGTATATAATGATATACATTGAGTATTTAATAAATAAATGAGTATGAAAATATGACGTAAAAGTTGACCTTTGTAGCAATCATCAAATATGGAGCATGACGATGACTCACGCATGCTCGATAAAGGAAAACCCAAATTCAAAGGTCAATGAGATGACCCACACAAATATATTTATTGATGCAAAGGAGCTACTGATCTTTTAATTTTATCCTAGAAGAATATTGATTTTCCACCATCTCCTTACAATATTGAATGACGACACAGTTGGCGCAATGGCTACGCGATTAGTCTACTGCGCTACGTGTCGCGAGTTTGAACCCCACACGGAACAAATATTTGACCTACAGATAGTTGTTCCGGGTCTGGGTATTTGTGTATGTGCTTTTGAATGTTGGTAAACGCACCCACAATTCAGAAGAAATTCCTAATGTCAACGTTTTTTTATAATAAAAAGAAAAGAAAGAAAGTATTAACCTACATGAAAAAAAAGCAGCTTTCCTCAAACGTACACAATTTTTTTAGAAATTACGCAATAACGTAATTGTCAAAGTTTACTCCCAACCTATTCATAGCCCTGACTTCCCGAACAGCTGTTGAGTAGCACGTAAGCTAAACTCTGTATACTACGAACTCTTGTTTGATAGTAAACCAAAACATTGCCAATCTTTTGATGTGCCAGTTCTATTTTATACAAATGAAGATCTTCAACGAGTTTTCAAGAGTTGCGTAAAGATAAAAATAGTTTTGTTTTTGTTAGTGAATGAAATAATTACGTGGATGAAGGATAGACATGGATACTTTAACATACACAAGTTGCTTGTGGCTAAATAATAATACCCGCTCTCTCGATTTTTTGGTTCCGCTTGCATACTTATCGCATACATACCGAGATTCCCCTGTGCCTCGGAAAACTCGTGAAGACGTTCGGTCTACCTGTCATTTGTAGGTCTCTGGCAGTCGTCACAGTAAGTCAGTGGCCCGAAATTACCCGCAATACCTAGTTCTTACTTCGTCGTAGAGGTCAGATACGTAGGCGCTCCATGTAAAATACTGGTATTCAGCTACGTACGGTAAAACTGGAAGCCGACTCCATAGTCGGAAAAAGGCAACCTGTAAAAGAAAAATATGTTAACAATATTGAAAGTCTCTCTTTTATCGTAATGAAAGGGTTTTAAAGTAATGTTATTTAATGCCTTCGAAAATCCTGAAAGCAATTTCCCCAGAAAATGTTTCTGAGCTTCCTACGAGGGTTTTCAAAAGATTTTGGGAATAATTGTGGATGCTTACTCCATACAAATGGCCCTTTTTTTTCGTGTGTGGTTAGTGGCTAAATTGGTGCCGGACTTTTTATGCCTCTGACTCCGCTTTACATGCCGTCATGAAACATCCCACCTGTGATAATAATACAATAATACGCACGTGAATCTGAAAGATCGGAGGTGCGTATCTTGGGTTCGAACTCGAGACTTATGGCTCGGCAGTCTCTGTGGTCAAACCACTAAGATATCACAGCTTTTTCCCTAAAAAATCACCCTACAACCAAAATGTGAATAAGAGGAACAACACCGCTCAATTTTATTCGTTCATTAAACCCTGTTATTGTCAACATTGTTTTCATAACAACCTGAAAAACAGGCAATTAAAAAAAAAACAAAAATTCTCTTCATTACAAAGAATAATAGGCTTTTCTTTCTTTAAAATTAGGACTATTATTGTGAAAGCCATTGTGTTGGACCTTGTTCTTAAATGTTTACCAGTTAGGGTTTGCGTCAACAATGTGTAGTGTTTTGTCTTGTTGAATTCTGAAAGTTTTCATACTAGAAATGGAAAGAGAACTAATTTAGTAGGGCACTGTTAAAGTTTTACGAAATGGACAATGAGAGTTTGAAATTGCTGTAAGTCTTTTGAGGAATTTACGGAGATGTATCCCAACTTACAATAAAATAAATGCTTTTCACGCCTAAACCACAAAAAAAACATTCTAAATTAAATTCCACATTCCGTTATAATAATTCTTCTATACCTAAAAAAATATGTCAAACAGTTAGTTACCCATAATTTACTTCCATCTAAGATGACAATTTGATGATAACACACTGCATATTTCATACTTGCATCTGCTAGCCAGCTGCAAAATCTCACTGTTGTGGCTTTGAAGAGAGGTCAGCTGCCCTATAAAAGGCGACAGATTCGTATTGCAAAAAGTTTTTTTTAGTCCTACAGTGCGTACGTCCCGTGTAGGGTGGATCTCGTGGCTTAATAATAACTGCCACTCGAGTCTATCTTCCGGTTAAGCCATGCTTGCCTAGGTTGGTCTATCGATGAGTGACTACTGAGTTTCATCCGTGCCTCGGAAAAAATGTTAAGGACGTGTTTACAAATCTGACGAAAATAAGCAGTTTTTCGGTACTTTATGTGGACAAATGAACCTAAACCAAATGAAACCAATAATTAACACATATAGATTACTCCTTCATCTTCAATAATTACTTCTTTTTATTCGAAAATGTTGGTTAATAATATTGTAAAAAAATATTTTCTGTGCCTCTCCGCACAAAATTAGCGATATCATGTTGATTTTAGGTACATTACTCTCTCTTTTATGACATAAATTTATTTATTTAAAAATATTTTATGGAAGTAGACATGTTCCACTCCAAGAATTTCTATAAATGGTGTCAAAATATTACAAGCAGAGCCAGAAAAAAAATAACAATCAAAGCTAATTTTTCGGCAAATTTATCGTTACTGCGTGAACTTTAAGCGCTTGACTTAAGGTTCATTTTAGCGGTCACTGTCATGATAAATTACGCAAAAATTTGAAATGTAAAACTTAATCTGCGCTCTGCCGCCGTTGTGGGTGGACCCTGTGTCGTTTTTTCGCTGGATCTCGTGTTGAAAAACATAGCTCTACGAACACAAAATATTTGTAGTACTAAAACTAAAAAAAAAACTAAAACCGCGAGAATCCGTAAACGCGTCCTTAAGCCGTTGGTCCCGACTGCCATAATATATCTATTTGACCGTCGGCGTCATTACAAGTAGTTAGTAGTCTGAAAATAGTCATACCACAGGGTATCGTATGACATAGTGCTAACTGAGTTGTGGAGGTCAGATAGGCAGTCGCTCCATGTAAAATACTTGTATTCGGCTGTATCCGGTTAGACTGCAAGCTGACTCCAACATAGCTGGAAAAAGGCTAGGCAGATGATCCGGTGTAGAGGTAATACTTACTACACGCGAGACCAATATAAATCTGGGTTTATTATTCAGTTATTTCTTACCTCATTCCTAAGTATAATATTTTCCAAACACATACCTACATTATTTTCCATACAGATTAAGGCGCCACCCATATTTAAATAAGCAATCTCTGTGTGGTCTACTATGACTCGGAATATTACTATTAAACGTTTATCTGACGTCATTCAAGCACTAAACACTTGACTATCGGCAGAATCAATGCACAATACACAGATAATATGAGATATCTATATAGAATAATTATATACTAGGTAGTAACTAGGAAATCAACACGTGTTGAGCTATTATTCATTTTATGGATTTGATAGTATATTTTCCTGCAACGAGAACTATTTATTCAATGGTAGATACGTGGTAGATACCTACGAGTATGAGTACCATTGAGTAAATTGTTTTATGAATATTAATTTTCCTTGAATAAATCTTTTATGTGACTAGCTGTTGCTCGCGATCTTCGTTCGCGGGAAATTGTTATAAAGTAACATTATTTCCCTTTTTGAATCGAATTGTGTTCCCAATTTTTTTCACGGTACTTCAATTCTTATTCTAAAATTAGCTTTTGCCCACGGCTTGGCCCGCGTGGATGTCGGTTTAGTTAAATAAAGTTTGTATGGAAAATCGACATTTTTGTAGTTACAAAAATGTCGATTTTCCATACAAACTTTCATCCCCTATTTAACACCCTTAGGGGTTGAATTTCGAAAAATGCTTTCTTATCCCTTGTCTAAATTATAAAGGGAACCTCTGTGCAAAATTTCAGCTTTCTAGGTCCAAGGGTTTGGGCTGGGCGTTGATGAATCAGTCAATCAGTCAGGACTTCTCTTTTTATTTATATAGATAAAAGTAGCCACACACACACACTACAACTTACATCAGTCATCTATAGGTATAAGTCTCTAAAGTCTCCTCAAAACTGATCGAGAAGTTTTGGAGATAACCCGCATATACTGACAGAGAGACAAACAAAAATTGTGTTTTTTGTTTATAAGTCCTATAAATTTTGATATTATTTTGTAATCAGTAAAAAGCTGTTATATAATCAGACCCTTCAATTTTATTTATTTGTATAGATAATGCTATAAATAGACTATTCATAAAATAGCCATCGTTATCAGCAGTAAAGGTCGAAATTGTTATGTTTTTGTTAGAGATTGCAAAGTTAACGCGTGTGTAGGATGGTTAAGCATAATTTCAAAGGATTAATAGATAGATTGCTACACCTGTCATCCGTGCGGTCGGGTGGAGATAGTGGAGATTTTGTGATGGTTGTCATCACCACTGCTCTCAAAACGGTGAAGGAAAACATTGTGAGGAAACCGGCATGTCTTAGAACCAAAAACTTCGAAGATAATGCAATATCTACCAATCCGCACTTGGCCCGCGTGGTAGATTATAGCCCATCCCTCTCCTAGAGATCCTAGAGAGGAGGCCTGAGTCCCTGCAGTTGGAACATTATAGGCTGATGAAGATGATGTCACTATCAGCAGTAGAGTATCTTCCACGTGTTCTGAGGACTAGATAAGTGGCCATCGTTTTCAAAGAATTTCGTATTCTACACAAACTTTCAAAGGGACTTTCCTTTGGGCACTTGGGCTATAAAACCTCGGTCAGGCCAAATCTGAGTCATTGATTCGAGAAGATGTAGAACCTTTTCTGATATTGACAAAGCTTTTCGTCACTCTCCTCTAGTAGCATTTTGGCAATTAGTTAAAGAAAACTGCATGCAGGTCTGACTCACCGGATATCGTCCCAGCAATTAAATATGGAAGGTGTGATGAATCGATGAGAATAATGCCACAACGCAGTATAATTGCCGCCAAATTATTGCTGTATCTTTCCTCAAGAAAAATCGACTTCATTCTTTTCGGCATACACACCTTTTACACTACAAATTATTAGCAATAACTCCATCTTTCACCACACCCAAAACGTACAATTAAAATGATTAAATATTACGATTTTTCAACCTCCCCAAAACAATATCTTCATAATAACATCGGTTTATTTCGGCGTATCTTGTAACAAATTATTCAAAACAAAGAGTGGTGTCCCAATCCTGTATTATCGGACCATAAACGGCCATACATTTGGCTGTCGACGCTACGTCGGTGGTCGATAGGCTGTATTTGTACAGACGACCAAATTAATAAGTGGGCTGTTAATTGCGTTTATATTTAATCAAAGGTGTATGTTGACCTCTTTTGCATGTATATTTAGGTAGTGGCTTGGGAAAAATTGACTTGAGGGTTACGTAAAAAATATATGCATTTTTTTCTGTTCGGTTAACATACTTGGACGAGCAATCCGTTTTACCAAGGAGATAATAATAGCAATATCGTTTGTGTTCATCTTTTTTTGGTAAAACTATATTGCACTAAAATGACGTAAGTAGGCATACAGAAACCCGGCTAGCCTGACCAAAGCTTTATTTAAATAAATATAATAATAATAATATCTATATAAATAAAAATTAATCGCAAAATGTGTTGGTAAACGCATAACTCAATAACGCCTGGATCGATTTGGCTAATTTTGGTCTTGAATTATTAGTGAAAGTCCAGAGAAGGTTTAAACGGTGAGAAAGTGGTTGCTAAGTAGGCAGGGTAGTAGGTAGGTAGGGTAGGTAGGTAGGGTAGTAAGTAGGTAGGGTAGTAGGTAGGTAGGGTAGTAGGTAGGTAGGGTAGTAGGTAGGTAGGGTAGTAGGTAGGTAGGGTAGTAGGTAGGTAGGGTAGTAGATAAGTAGGGTAGTAGGTAGGGTAGTAGGTGGGTAGTAGGTAGGGTAGTAGGTAGGTAGGTAGGAAAAAAGCATTGCAACGCATGCGCGGGTTCAGCTAGTATAATATAATATTTTTAATAATATGATAGACAAACACTCGTCGATGGCTATAAGAGTAGCCGAAGACCAAAGAATCGATTGTTGGAATTTGAAGGATGATATGACTAGAAAGGAGGTGGCTGCTGAGATGATAAGTAATAGAGTAGTATGGATGAAGATTAAGTGGCAATGGGCAGGGCACATTGCTCTCAGAACGGATGGCCGATGGGGCCGAAAAGTTCTGGAATGGCGACCGCGAACCGGAAACGTTGCGTTGGAAGGCCTCCCACTTAGGTGGACCGATGACCTGGTCAAGGTTGCAGGAACCCGCTGGATGAGAGACGCTCGGGACCGGTCAATGTAGCGACACCTGGGGGAGGCCTATGTCCAGCAGTGGACGTCTTTTGGCTGAAATGATGAATGATGATGATGGATGAAGATGACGAGCGTGCTCCATCGACACCAATTGGGAGTATGATGATGATAGAAAGACACTCATCACCTTCACGCGTAACTATTTTGTCGTTAGTACAAACATACCTTACAAATCATACATTTTAAAGTGCCTCTGAAAAATCGATCCACACTTTGCCACTATCCGCTAAGGTAATGGAGTAGGGAGGTGCTAATTACTTGATGCGGTATTATCATTAATGCGGTAGGTAAGTACATATTATTATATTCATTAGTGGTCGGAGGATTCAGGTGAAACAATGCTAAACATTAATAGAAATCATAATCTTTAACGCTGCTATGATTTCACTTTATATAAACCCTCCGGTACATACCTTTTTAAAATACAACTAAATTAATACGAAGACACGGATGTCTTGACATAATGTGAACCTCAATACAACCTTTCTAAATGAAGAAACCATTTCAAATCTTCCCAAACAAAAATCCGTCATGCATTCTTGGACACACCAAAACATAACCACATGCCAACCAACTTCAAACTACCGCATCCAAAAAATTCTTTGCCCACATCCCGTTACCCGCTTTCTTCTCCATTATTTAGGCATTTGTACCCGTCACGTCCACAATACTGCTGATTGTACTTCGGTAAGACAGTTCCTACACGACCATCTTAGTTTGACCTCTGACGCCAAGTACTACTTGATTGATTTCAAAACATTTTGTTAAGGGTCTAGAGGCCAACTATTCTGGCTCTGACTTATTAATATTTATCGGTGAAAGCCTTCTTGTTTGTTCTTTTTTATGTACGGAATTTTAACTAGTGTGTGAGCCAATTAGTATTGTAACGCTACTGAGTAATGGTGCGTGCTAATTATGAAATTAAAACAGTTGAAAAAAATATTTTTCACTTCTCTCGCTCTAAAATTCGTCTTTATGTCGTGCGTAGGCGACATAAAATCGCGTTTTATGCTCTAGAGCATAAAGTAAAATCTTCGTCGAAGACCAAGGTAATCGCCACAGGTAATCGGCCCAACAGCCACAGGAACAACTTCATAGAATAACCTCTTTAATTTAATTCGTTTCGCTAATATTTTATGAACAAGGGATTACTGCTTTTCAATACGAATACAAGGAAAGTTGATGGGAATAGGCTTCCCCCAATTACCTAAATCGCTTGATGGCAATAGGCTTGCTCTTAATTAGGTTGGTTGATGGCAATAGGCTTGCTCCTAATTACATCATTTGATGGGAATAGGCTTACTCTTAATTACATTGATTGATGGCAATAGGCTTGCTCTCAATTACCTAAATTAGTGGATGGCAATAGGCTTGCTCCTAATTACATCGGTTGATGGCAATAGGCTTGCTCGTAATGAGATTGGGTGATGGCAATTGGCTTTTCCTAATTACATCGGTTGATGGCAATAGGCTTGTCCCTAATTACATCAGTTGATGGCAATAGGCCTGCTCCTAATTACATTGGTTGATGGCAATAGGCTTGGTCCCAATTACATCAGTTGAGGCAATAGGCTTGCTCCTAATTACATTGGTTGATGGCAATAGGCTTGCTCAAAATGTTTTTATAACTGAGCAATAAGAGTAACGACATAAGTCAGATGTTATGTCAAGTTTCCTACTGTAAAAAAAAGTTAATTGGCGGGAACCATAATTATTTTTACAATATTTACAAGTTGCTGTTGCATTTCCTCGCAATCGAAGTGAAAAGTAGAGTGTAAAACTCGTCCATAAAACCCATTTTACTCTCTACTTTATATCCATCCTCGCTCGCAAGCTCGCATCGGATGGATAAACGTCTCGCGCAAAATGGTGCGTTTTATGCACTTGGTGTACAATCTACTATTTTGGAATAACTTTCCGCTAGCTGCTACTAGCTTTCAAAAGTAGACTAACAAAATATTCAATTGAAATAATATAACATCACGCACGAATAAGGGTTAGGTAGAAGTGCACTCATGACTATGAGTATAGGTATACCCACATTTCGCCAGTTATGTTTCAGTCCCATGATATAGGGGGTAAGCCTATTGCCATCAACCGGACTCCGTGGCCGCTAATGAGAAATTCCTGATGGAAAAATCCAATAACACTACCCGACCTAGGAATCGAACCCAGAAATGTTAACTAATCAATTAGATTTAAATAGAATTGATAATTTCCGGTTAAAAGATATTGAAAGCCTGGAAAATCGTATTTCCGGGTAAACAAGATTGTTTCTATCTTATCAACTATTTTGCTGGAATTTTACAAACTATAATATTTTATAGTTGTTTAAACTCAGATCGGGATTTTCCATTTCCATAAACTTACACTAGATATCCGCCCCTGCTTAGTACAGTTTTCATAATTTGACAAAACGTCGTTCACATTATATATTTTAAATTTTTAATCCAGCTGCTGAAATATATTTTCAAATGACAAACGTCTACAGTACTTTCGCGACAATTAAATGCTTTGAGCTTGAACGATGGCAAAAACCAAATATAAAAATATCTGATGCGTAGTTTAAACACGTGACGAGACGCTTAAAACGAAAACCAACTTTATTGTATAATATGTATAGAAGTATTTTTCCAAGTGTCCACAGTCAAATGGAATAAGGCTACAGGTTGTTTTTAGAACTTTTGTTATTTCTCTCCAAAATAGTAAATAGAAATTCAACGCAAATTTAAATCCACAAGACACTAAATACACATAAAACAATTTTAAACCCCCATTTAAACAAGACATAATTATTTACATTTATGCAAAATACAACCTTAATACAACAATAAATTATGTACAAAATTAAATAGTACCTACCTACTGCCATTTATCCACGAGTTACGACTTTAGAAGCGTGGGTCGAATGGCTGTTTTTCCATTGTTTTCACATAAAAAACGCAGTAATAAAATAAGATGTGACCATAAAAATTCTATTGACTTTCACGGTCATTATGAACTTTCTATAAGACTTAATTATGTGAGATAGCTTATCTTTCTTTTCCGATTTTATATGGAAATTATCGGAAAATTGCTCAACTGACTGCCTCATTGGGTGAATGCGACCACTCCGGTCGCAAGCACTACTGCTGATAAGAAGTTCTAGGTTCTATTTCCGGATCGGGAAATGTGTTATTAGGTTTTTCCATCAGAAATTTCTCAGTTTGTGGCGATAGACTCGCCTCCCATTATTAAACATAGATATCTGGCGTTTTTTATGTACAGGACTCTAGCTATTATTTTTAATGTTTCAGAAGATTATTCGTTAAAATAGTCCTTTCACTCCTATGTATTAACGAGTAACAAGTTTTTATTGAAAAAAAAAACAGCTTCGAAACTTTGAGTAATGTTAATATACTTCTGATGCTGACCGTACCTGCTTGCTACGTGCTTTACTCTTCGGGGATTACCTACGGGCGTGGCGTTATGTTATCGGAAAATTATAGCGGATACATAAATTAAACCATTTTAGCTATTTTTTTGTATGGAAAAAAAATAAGATTTTAGAACTTTAAAAGTTACCTCATTTCGGATTTAGTCTAAATAAATTAGTTCGAAATGAGTCAATGTAATTTATTTCATCACCACTGCTCTCAAAACGGTGATGGAAAACATCCTGAGGAAACCGGTATGTCCTAAAACCGAAAATTCAAAGCCATGTGACTTGATGTGACATCGAAAGAAAGAAAAAATATTTAATGTCGCAGAAATATGATACAATAAAAAATTAGTAAACACACAACTTACAACTATTATTAAAAAAAAAAAAACAAAAATAGGTACAAAAAAGAAAAAACAAGTTTGAGTTTACATAAACTTAAAAATGGAACACAACTGTGATAAATAGGTTACCACTCAGCATGGTGCTGTGTTATATGCTGTGTACCCACAGCACAGCGCTGGTTTTCAGTGGTAACCCTTGAAACAAAAACGTACGAATGTTAAAACAGATATTTAAAACGATGTTACCCACGTAAATAGAAAATAAAATAAACAGTACCTTTATTACAATTTAAAACCAAATATAATATGGAATACAATAATCTTTACAAACAAAAAACAAACCTAAATAAATATAATATTATGTTGTCTCGCGTCAGTCATCACGAGTTTCCTCATATTGGTGGAATAGGAACAGCTCGCTCTCACATAGACAGGTCAATATCCCAGCAATGGGAACATTAAAGGCTGATTATGCTTCAATGATTGAGTTCCTATTCTACAGTCGTTAAAGGTAGTCTGACAACCAGTCTTCATCATCAACAGCCTATTAATGTTCCCACTGCTGGGACACAGGCCTCTTTTCTTTGAGAGGGAATGGGCTATAATCTACCACGCGGGCCCATTGCGGATTGGTAGATGTCACATGTCTTCGAATTTTTGGTTCTAAGACATGCCGGTTTCCTCACGATGTTTTCCTTCACCGTTTTGAGAGCAGCGGTGATGAAATAAATTACACAAAGTAATGTGCCTGCTTGGGCCCACGACCTACTGTTCGTAAGTCGGGGCCGCCACCACTGGGCCACCGATGCTCTACCAATCTTACCAAGGGATATTTGGGTTGAATATAATGAACATGTCAGATAGGTAGTCGCTCCATGGAAGAGACTGGTATTCAGCTGCAACTTGTTAGACTGGAAGCCGACCATATCATAGTTGGCAAATGGCTCGACTAGATGGTGATTGAGGGCCTACTTTAATCCCGTCGGGGCTGTGGAGTATCGAAAGGATAACGCGGCTCCGACACAGGGGCGAAGAAGGAACATGGGTTTGGTTTTTAGTCAGTAGAAGTCTGACACTCCCCTTCGCTCTGCCCAAGAGCGCGAGGGGGGGTTATACGATGATTTTCCACCAACCAAAAAAAAAAAAGGGCCTACCTACTTTAATTGTTTTTTTGTATTGTTACAGAGATCGAAGCGGCGGAGGCTTGCAAATGGCTAAGGGCAGCTGGTTTCCCGCAGTACGCGCAGATGTACGAAGGTATGTGTCAATTGTTTATTTATGAAAATTTTATGCACAAGGAAAAAAAAACAAACAAAGATGGACTTAATGCCTTAGGTAATTAGGCATTTTCTACCATTCTACCGAAGATTCTACCTTACGGTGATGCAGAGACAAAACACCTGCGTTTAACATTAAAATGTATACAGAGTGTACCAAAATGTATACAGAGTGAACCAAAAATGGCTCCTTATATTCTCCATGGAATCACCAACGATTTCACGAAAATAAAACAGCTGTTTGACACATTTCAGTCGAGTAGGTATTTAAACTGATATATTTGGCGATTTGTATCCTGACTCTGAATCTCACCCTGAAAAATGCCCACACCTATCTGGTACTCGCTGTATAAATAGACTCTAGCCGCCTTATTACAAAAGGTAGTTAAACCTGGTTTAACTTAGACTTGGTTTATCTCGCATGACGTCTCACTTCAATAATATTCAAAAGAAAGTGACAGCATGCGAGATAAACCAGGTCTAAGTTAAACCAGGTTTAACTACCTTTTGTAATAAGGCGGTAGGTGTCCTCTCTCTTGTATACAGGTTAACCAATAAACTACATGACCATGGTTTGCGGCAGGACTCTCATCAAACCACATAATAATATACATACCTATAGACCGTGTATTCACCAACGTTGCCTTCTCAGATATAGGTTAACCGATCAATTAGTAGAACCATGACAGCGTTAGCCTGTGGTAGGAATATTAACCTCATATAATATGACGTATCTATGTATACGTGAACTGGCTGGTCTGGTTACCGTGTTGGAATGTTGATAAACCTATAATTATAACTGCTGAGAAAATCTGCTGCTCAGATTGTTTGCTAGTGTGGAGCGAATGAGAGAAATGCGACTATCACAAGGCAGATCTGAGTGGCAACTCCGGAAAGAAACGCACACCTTATTGGTGAGGTTCTTCGGAAAGAGCCTATTCACCAGCACTTAATACCAGGTGTACATACGCGCATAGAGTACTCTCATGCGTGCGATTATGACAAGAAGTATGAACGAAAGCAAAAGACTACGAAGCAAAAGGAGCGTTTGTATCGTAGCTGATGCCTTTTTGTAGTTTCGGGCCCCTTGGGAAAAAGGTGCGATTTTATGCATGTACGTAGTTTCAGATTTTTCTGAAATCGTTTGTAGAGAAATCAGCTATCTGAGCCAAAGTTTTTAGGCTGTGTGTCATGTTTGTCAGGGATTTAAAACATCACAGTCTCAGACCTACTTTCTACCTCCATTACTAACTCCATTTTGATATAAAGATGACAAGTACCAGAAAATATCGTCACCTATTCAAACATCAACGTTGACAATAAAATACTAAACTGTCTCCAAGACCCTTTCACGCAAATAACTAACACTCAACTACGTGCTTACCCCACAAAATACAACGCCGTAACGATATTCTAAAGTACACAGTAACTTTCATCCGAACAAATTTACAATAATATAAAGCTGGGGTTTCCACGAACTCCTAGCCTATTAAGGACAGTTCCAATAATACGCTGTCCCGACCTGTCCCAACTTATCTATTAATCATACTTACTAGTCAATGCACGGTTTGTCCTACATTTTGAATAATATGTATAGGGTGTTATAATCTGATTATGCAAATTCGAATGTTTAATCACAGTTTTTTATTACATTTTTTTTCCCTCAAGTTTATTGAGTAGGTGAAGAACCTAATGATTAAAATTTTTGACATTCTTGTATTTATTCTGTTATTACCAGCAACTAGTTTAAATTTTATAAATGTTCATGATTGGAAACGATTTCAAATTATTATAGTTTTATCCTTGAATTAAAAAATGAATGCAGTGATTACTCTCCTATTGACATTTAATTTAAATGGCTCTCGAGTGGTTACAAAAGAAGACGAATGAAAACGAAAACCATTTATTAACTTTTATGAAACTTACACTTTACTAACTAAAACTTTGGCATGAGGGTTCGATTTTCAGGGTGGTCATAGTGTAATGGGCTTTTCCTTGAATATTTAAGTAACATATCTGGATTTGTGCTTGGTTACTGACAATAGACTAGCCCCCTTTTCCATAAGATTTTTAAATTACTGGCGAAATGTGGGTGTCGACCGCGGCAGCGAGATGGGCAGACGAAATAGTTGCTATCGCGGGGGAAACCTGGATGAGGCTGGCACAGGACCGTGGAGAATGACACAAAAAAATAGAGGCCCATACCCAGCAGAATTGAGGCTGTGGATTATGATGAGGTAATATCTAAAAGTTGCAATCCTTATTTCACGAGAAATTCGCGTTTGAAATTTTCCAATTGTATACATTTGATGGACTCACGACTGTACTTCAACTCAGTCTACAAATCCTTACTTTTTCGAACAGCCCGTACCATAGAGCCGGTAACGAAGCTCAGCTGGCTAGATGAAGCCAAATCCCACTCAATTGATCGCTATTCTTACGTTTATTAATGAGAGAATTAAGTGGATATGCCTCTTACTTGGTAATATATTTGTGCAGTATCTGATTTATATAAATCTACCATTGCAATTACAATAATAAGTTTTTTATTATTCCTAAGGGTAAGGCATAGGTTTATGTGTCTAATGATAAATAAATAAAATAAAATAATAAATGTCGTAATGTGTCTAATAAATGACCCTTATTTCGCCAGTTATAATGAAGTTCAATATAACAGTGGAGAGCTTATTACCATCAACCGTGCACCAATCCAGGCTTTTAACTGCTACTTAGAAATTTTTGATGGAAAAACTCAATAACGTTCTGGCCCATTTAGGAATCGAGCCCAGGGCCTCATGCTCCTCAGCTGCGGGTTGTTCGAAAGAGATACCGCGGCCTCGCCACAAAGGGCTAAGAAGGAACATGGGTGGTTTTTAATCAGTAGAAGTCTGACACTCCCTTCCACTCTGCCCAGAGCGGGAGGGGTTATTCGATGATTTCCCACCGCTCCCAAAAAAAAGGGCCTCATTATCAGCAGTCACGCTTGCGATATCTGGACCAACGGTGGCAGTCGTAAAAGTTTTTTTTAATAGTATTATTTGTCAAAAGTTATAGAACCACATTTAAATCAATCGACAATTCACTGCTTCAACGACGTCAAAATCTAAAATGCGAGAAAGCTTTTCGATTTTCACACTTTCCAGACATCGGAATTTAGTATTCAGAAGACAGCGTTCAATTCAACGTGATAGGTATGTTTCTGTCCTCCAGGACCCTTCAGTCTCAAATGACATCAGTTTATTTTTTCACCAACACTAAGTTACATCTAAGTCATTGCCTAAGTAAAATGAGACAGTATTGCAATTTCGATTTTAAGTGCTAAGTTGAGGGTTGAAAATACAACAGCTGGCTTTTGTTAATTTAGAAGTTGCCTAAGATAAGAGGATTTGTCTCGAAAAACGTAACGATATAGTTTCTCCAACGTTTTCATTCACACTCAATTTGTTTCGTAGTTATAATTATTCTAGACGTGTTTGACTCGATCTGTCTTACCCTGAGGTCCTCCAAACCTTTTGTAAATAAGTTTCCGACAAAAGACTGGGTCTTTCAATGTTGTCATGGAGTTTTAGATTGTTATAATTATAGTGTAGTAATATTTTAGATAATCTAATGAGTAGAAATAGCATTTTTTTTGCATTCTTAAATCTTTTCAGACTCATTTATTCATAGAGTCACACACCACCACCAAGGCCTGGTATCCACCAGAGCAGAGACGAGCAGAGTGGAGAGGCCAAATTCGACCAATCACAGGAAGGGCGAAAGACCAGAATCAGATGTAAATTTTATCTAATGTGACTGGCCGATTTCCGCAACATCTCCTCTCGTCTCCGCTTCTCTCACTTTTGGTGGATACTGTGCCTTACACCTTGTAGGTGTGATGTTATGTTATAGGAATCCCCGATGGGTTATGCAGAAGTGTACCTTCAAAGTAACTACACTTACTTTCGCCAGTAAGGTATATTTTAGTTCCATGTAAAAGCATATCCACAACATTACCATCCTCCAATATCACATTCACGCTGACAATATAAAGTAAATTATCCTTTAATAGGAGCAAAAGGACCCAGCGCTTACTCTCTTCTTTGTGACGTAGATATTCCATTATGAAGCCCGAGATGGAATCCATTCTCCAAATAATACGAAGACGGATGTTTTTTTTTATGCTAGGATGACCTGCAGGTTATGAATAATTAAATTAGATGGAGGTTTAAAAGATTTTGATTGTGTTGTTTTTTGATTTTTAGTAAATGCTGTGATCACGTGGTTTATTTCATGTGATGAGTTCTTGGCAGAGTGGTTTAAAGTGACGGAATAATTGGACAAAATACGATTGTTTTTTGATAAATTAACGGAAGATTCACGAGTAAAATATAAAATTTTAAGTGGCAACATTACACAAACATTTTAAAAACGAAGATAAATATTAAAAAATGTTCTTAAAACACACTTTTAAAGTAATCGCTCTCATCCATTACTGAGTCAATATTTTTTTGAAAAACATAATCACTTCTGACACAATTTACAACCTGCATAACCCTGACACTTTCAACTGTACAGCCTAAAACATAAGAGTCATTTTTCCTTGCACATTACTAAAAAATCTATGACAAACTCCAATTCCCAAGGTCGTTATCACAATCTTAGATAAGGCTTACATAAAAGTGTAAAATAGAGGATTTTGTTTACATTCGTGTTGTATCACTGATACAGGCACTTTCCTCTTGCTGTGACGTCAGTCCTTTATCATAGAATTCCGTCATTTTCTTAGAATTTTTGCGTTTTTTCCTGCAATTTTGTTTGTGAATCACTCGGTTTGAGTTAGTGAGAAGTGGGTGTAATTTGATTAGTGATTGCTTACGTGTTCAAATGTGTGAGTGGTAATAAAATTGGTGTTCAAAGGAAAATACTAATATGCTATGTAAGTATAAGTATTTTACTTATTAGGTTTTAGGATTTTGGCGACTAAAGTGTCTGATTGTTGACAGTGGGCTCAGGAAGTTTTAGTGCGCTATTGGGGTGAATAATTGATTGAAATTTTGAATAATAACTCTCTTCTTTTTTAACAGCGAAGTCCAAGCAAGGGTCAAATTAGGTGCCCGTCGGGGCCGCGGATGCCCGTCGGGGCCGCGGATTTTTGTACTAGATGACGTGGCCTCGGCGCAAGGGCAAAGAAGGAACATGGGTTCGGTTTTTAGTCAGTAGAAGTCTGACACTCCCCTTCGCTCTGCCCAAGAGCGGGGGGGGTCATTTGATGATTTCCACCCACCAAAAAAAAAAAACAGGTTAAATTAGGTTATAAATGATAAAACAAAAGAAATGACAATTACTTATATCATCTTAATATCTGTACAAACACTGATTGATACTTGTGTTTTCCGTATAATTATGACAAATTAATAACCAAAATGTATTTTAATGACGAGCGATTGTAAAACCCAGTGTTAAAAAGATAATAATATAATTCTTGGAAAAAAATGCATATTAAAATCTGTATAAGTCTTTATTTGAATGTTTTATAGTTTTAAGGAAGGTTTAAAACAAAATTTATAGGCATAATTAAATCTTAAATAATTTTACTCTGTATTTAAAAAAATACTTTATGGGATTTTATTACGGGTTTCATAAAATTGTAACACCTTGCGGTTAAGCAACTTAACAAGAAAACACATTAATTTCACCTTTATAATTGCTTTAAAATTAATTACTGTGTTATAAATATTTTAGTAATGTAACCTTCCTTGAGTTTACCTGTGTGGTATAATACATATTTATAAAATCTCAGATAAACAAACCTTGTCTCTTTATAATAACATATAATATCTTTTACATTTTTCCAGAAGGTATTTAAGTCAATGACTAACCCAGAAAAAGAACAAAATTTACTGTAACAGTGCAGATCTACAGTTAAAATGCAATAATCATAAACAAAACTAGACCCAGCTTACATAAAAAAGAAGTTATTTGTTCCGTTATAGATTGTAAAACTTTATTGACTCTATAAAATTCTGGACCTTCATAACTCTCCTATTTCCGAACTAGTTTGGAAAAAGATTTAAAGTGACCCACAAAAAACATAACGATAAATAAAGTGACCGTTTCAATGACATAATCCAGAGATTTTGCTAAAAAAACTTAAGTAAAAAACCTTTTTTTAGTGAAAGTTCCCGCCCACCCATTTGATACCCACTAACATAATGCTATGGTCACAATAAATGATCGTTTACGTCACCCTAATGTCAAACAAAACGTAACTGATTAGCGTTATCTGTAACGCAGGTAAAATATTTCTCGAAAATTACTAAATTCCGGAGTAAAATTAAACTGAACTTTACAATAAGAATATTTTTGACACATTTTTGACATAAGCGCAAACTGCATTTTGCGGTTTTTTAACAAAACCTCACGCAAAAATAGTTGCTAATCCCCTGAAATAGGTATTGTAACGTTATTTTATGGACTGTTGTTATTATAATTGTGCTGCATCAGGAGCGTAGCGATAGGGGGTCGTATCCTTGACAAGGCAAACTTATTCGTCAAAAATGTTTTTTTTTCTCCGATTAGTTCAGGTAAGGACCAGTGGGTGACTGCATGTTGCAACGGACGGACGGACTTTTTGTGTGTTTCTGTGATTTTTGACCGTTAGAAATGTGTAGGTACGTTTGTATTTTGCACAGTGCGTTTGGAGGAATTTGTTTGTTCGAAATTATAGGTGGTAAGTTGTTGTTATTTTTTAATTAACGTTTTAATGTGATACCCGCCAATTTTTTATCGTGTTGATTTTTTGAGATTTTATTTAGGGACTTATTAGCAATAAAGAATCGGAAATATTTACGATCTCATAAGTAATTCATCTCATTTTTTGCAAAGCATTATCGTATATATATTTTAGTGAATGACACATTTAAATCACGTTAATGAGAATATTGATGAATCAAAGATTGTTTCTTAAAAAAATTACCAACTCTTATCATCGGAGAAGTACAAGATTTAAAAGCCTCCAAAATCCAATCACTTAAATAGCATAGACACTGTACAAAACCAGTCTTCAAAGTGTGACCAAATAACTCCTCGAACTATTAGGTGACCTTCTAAATGCCCATATCCTACATCCAGTATTGACTTTTCAAAGCACAGCTGACTAAGTAGGCGTGACCGGTCCAATGCTGGACGAACTAAATAAATAGAATCAGTAGGACCACTCTGATTGATTTATTAGATAAACTGACATAGACAAACTGCGAAACGGCTACGGGCATAGCATATACGAGTATATTGATACTTTAGGGACTATTAGGATGGAAAATTGCGTTCCGTTTACTATTTAATCCGGGACCATATAAGAAATATCTAAAACATTGACACAATAATAACTTGACAGTAATCTAGTAGCAATGTAAGCAGAATCATCATCATCAATCTCCTGCCCCTATCCCAATTTATTTGGGGTCGGCGCAAAATGTCTTCTTCTTCCATACTTCCAGTTCCCAATGTAGCAATGTAGCCAGAATATTGAAAAAAAAAAAATTGAACGCTGTGGAACGCCCAGTGCAAATATCTTTGCCGTTTTCAAGTGCCACTGCCCATATTTTGTAATGGATTGGCATTTGGAGTGCAGTTTATCTGTCAAGATGATGAATATTACGACAAAAAACTCAAGTACGTAAAATGGGCAATATTGAACACGGGTTTGAAAATTTGCAAAAGAAACAACCCCTCTTGAAAGTAGGAATACCAATACCTTGCATAGATAAGAATTTAGATGCGATTTTTACTAAAGAAAAGTTCTAAATATCTCTATATTATTATTATACGCAAAAAAATATTTTAAACCATTTTATCAGCAACTTCATTATTATTTTCTTAGCATGTCTAAAATCCTAAACTTTATCCTGTGATCTGTAAATATGTAACAGTGTGCATGTGTATAGTTTAATCCTTCTGAATATTCCTTGTATGTGGTTGTATGACTAAAATACACGGTGTGCCCATCTATTAACACTATTAGTTAATATTGTTTTACATGGAAACTTACGTCACTATGAATGAAGTGTTTGTCATCGAATTTTTAAATCACTGCTTACATTTGTTTTTTTTTTCCTTAAAAATTTTATCGTATTATGACGTAGGTTGTTTTTTTTTTACTTTTTGTCAATCTAAAATATATTTTTCACCACTCCCGCACGAAAAAAGTGCCTTTCCTCTACGAAAACAGTGAGGAAAATTGGTTTTTCCTCACTGTTTGAACAGTGAGGAAAGTAATGATCCCGTTCAGAAACTAACCTTGCCTGATTTTTTATGTTAAGTTTTGAAGATATTTTAAAAAATAAATAATTTTATGCTTAGAATAGAAATATTTATAAGTTAAGATTAATGTTTTTTATAAAATTTATCAAATTATTGTAAGTGTATAAGTTCAGAAACTTAAAAAAGTTTAATAAAATATTAAAAAAACTACATCGTCAAATTTAGGATTATAATTTTTGAACGCACTCAAAGAAAGAAGCCTGTGAAAGAAGGACATAAGCAAAAATTCGAAAAAAAAAACAAATTAGCGCGAAAATTCTGTTTTGTTTACGATTTTGATTACTAAAAAAATGAGTGATTCTAGGTGAGGTAGATTTAAGTTTAACTCCAAAAGAGTTAAAAAACCTTGTTTCAAATGCCGAACTAAGTTTTTTGCCCAAAACATCGAAGGAAAGATATCATTAAAACGTTCGATACCTTCAATCGCCCCAGCCGTCAACATCAAGGGGAGGTGCTGAAATGGAACCTACAGATTCTTGGACGAAGCCGTCTACGACGACGTCGGCTAGTGTTGCGGCAGAAGATACTGTCAATGCCCCACCTCAGGCCCCTTCTTATGATACAGGAATATCAAACACTCAAGTGAATACGAGTAGTAGGTAATAAAACAACGGTAAATGTACCCAATAAAAACGTTACTTTTAACTTGAAAAATTGCAGTAATTTTACATTACATTTTTAAATTATTTTCATGAATAACAGTTTTTTTTTTATTTGCTTTGCGACTATTTAATTTATTTACCTATGATGACTGAATACTTTCTTGCTGGGAGTGGTGAAAAGTTTTGTATGCAACTTGTGAGCAAGTTCATTTGCTATTCGTTTTGTTGAGTCTTTCGCTTACTCAGGATTGAAATTTATAATCACTCGCTACGCTCGTGATTCTATTTTTTTCAATCCTTCGTTTGCTCAAGACTCAAAATCAAAACTCATAGGAAAAACGAACTTTCCTCACATGTTGGATAAATAACTATTAAAAGAGGTTTCCTGTTATTTTTCAAAACTGATTAATTTATTTCACTACATACCTATATTACTACAAAATTATATTCTGTATTTTATATCGAAGCAGCGAACGTCTCAAAAACTTTGCCTACGCGTAAACAAAATTCAGAAATAAATAAAACATAAAAACGAGCAATATTTTATACGACGTCTGTTCGTAAGAGCGCCATTTTCGCTATTGCTCACACATCAAATTGTCCCTGACCTATGTTAAGTATCAATTTTGATACTTATACGTATACGATACGTACCTTTCGGTACGTTATCTACAGGTAACATTATACAAATATGAACATATATCAGGTCCATCTGAATACGTTATTTATTTATGTGAAACATCTAACAGGAGAAATGCCTAGTCATCATCTGCCTAGCCTTTCTCCAACTATGTTGGGGTCGGCTTTAAGTCTAACCGGATGCAGCTGATTACCAGTATTTTACATGGAGTGAATGCCTATTTGACCTGACATGAGACATTCCTAGTGTGGGGCAAAAAAAACAAATAACTTTTGCAGGAAAACCGACTCGTATGCCGAAAGAAACCATTTTATTTGGTATTTGCAATGTTTTTACACTTTGGTCATTGCTTTTGATGATATTTTTTTTCACCCTTTTATTAAATTGTCTTCATCTAAGGGGGGAGGACATGTAGCGGTATGTTTACCCACACATGCACACCATTTGCGAGCTTATAAGTGCCTATGACGTTACACCGTCAAGTTAAGTTCGAAACCACGCGTCCCCGTGACAACACATATAGTCGGTTACTACCCGTTACTCGCGTCAATCATTTATTGTAGTATTGTACCGTGTTTAGTTATAGCAAATACTTTATTAAATTCATAGTGCAACATAGAATTGGACATTTCATTTCATCTAACTATAGAACCTATATCACGTCCCAACAAAAGTTCTATAATATCAACAAAGCAATTCGTTTCAAACACGTAAAAAGATTATTGAGTCACTCCACCACACCCGTATAAAAGCATAGAGGAAATTTGCCCCAGTTTCCTCTTCTGTTAGAGTGAACAAGACATTCACTAGCAGTGACGTAGAAGGGTAGCGACGGGAAAAATGGCAATGCAGCTGAATCGATGACGTATTCAAATGTGTTCAGTAACTGTACGAAGGTGGCTGTGTGAAGGCTTATAAGGTAATATGCTTTTAGCCTGTGAAGCTGCTAGTTCGTAGAATATTCTAGCACAAAGCTCTTAGCATAATTTGAATTTAGTGTTCCCACTGCTGGGACACAGGCCATTACCACCTTAAAAGGTTGCATGTGTACCTATTGCAAGTCACAAGGTCTAATTGTCTAAGAGTTGAGTGGCAAACCTAATTATAGTTTAATTTTACGGTAAAAAATGGTAAAATAAGCTGGTTGTTGTACATCTTATATGTACGGATATTATGAAGTGGTAAAATTTATTTTTAAGTTTGCATACAATAAAGGACTCTCGGAACTCATTATCTAATTCTTTCATTGACACAAAGCTACATCAATAGTCGAATAATGCAGCTATAAATTATATTTCTATCATGCTTATAAGCCCAATTATCACAATGTTTGAAGACGGAGTAAACTAGCTTCTAGTAAACCATATAATTATTGCATTTTCTGTGCTATTTATTCATGGGGAATAATAAACCGAGCCACAGTTTTTTTAATTGGCCACGAGATTAAACTTCTAATTTTATAACTAAGCCACGGGAAAATGATATAGCCTCTAATATACTAATTCGCCTTTTTTACAACGCCCACTAAATATTCTATAGAAAGCGTCAAGTGAAGATCAACAATTATATTAACTTGTCCTTGTTATTTATACATAGGCACCTAATATACTAACTCAGCCACGGAATTTATATCTCAGCACCATTTTACATTTTACAGCTTCAACACAAGGCCCTCAAAAAAATTTAATTGAAGCGACCGTACACAACATCATTTATTATAACTTAGCATGTAAAATAATACATCACATTCTTTTATCGTGAAAATAGCAACAGCAAGACCAGGCGCGAGCGCGCGAGACGACAGCGACCGGCCATTTGCACCAATCAGAGAGTGCCATTCGATTCATGTATTGACGAGTTGCATGTGTGTATAAAAAGTCAACTTTTAATACACTTTAGATTATTATATTTAGGTACATAAAAATACCTACTAGTTACAGATATATTTTTAACATTGTATAATTGACCAGTCACAGGCAGATTGTATGATTCGTCATTGTAAACTGAGGGAAATAGGTTAGGTTAGGTTAAAACTGTGACCAAAAGCGCGCGAGCCGAGCGAACGAAGCTAGCGGTGCCGCGGCAGCGGCCGGCGAGAGCTACTTCCAAGTTGCTTGCAGAAATGTTTTCACAATTGTATAGTTATCCGCTAAAAATAAAGTTTTTCAGCGATTCTGTCGATAACTTTTGAAGCACAACGTGTAAATAAATATCGATCTTTAGGACATTCGATACTCTGAACTTCGATATTTAGGTCACTAAATACTCTGAACTTCTATATTTAAGCCTTTCGATGACACGACAGTGGTTTCTACGTTGTACTATTAGTGGCTATAATATAATATTTGATGTCAATTTTAGTTAAATTGAGATGCCCAATTAATGTGGCATGAGTTACAATTTAAGCGTACTGAGTTAATAAATTAGAAGCTAATTGAATATTTTTTTGATGCCATATAATAATATTTTAGAAGTTTACTGTTTGAATCCATGTTACAAATTTAGGTGCTAAAAAATAACCACGATGCTGAGTTGTATTTAGAGTGGCTTCAGAAAAGATAACTTGTGGCCAAGATAGTATTATTTAGATGCTCGTTAATTGTGGCTGACTTAGTAATTTAGAAGGCAATGTTATAAATTCTGCAATTCTTATGTGATACCTACTGTATACGTATGGGCTGTACCACTGCCCTTAATACAAGTTATTTTATAACTTAGTAAGGGTGCTGGTTGCAACACCTACCTGTTTTGTTAACTAGCATTAAGTCAAGTGCATTTATAGAAATTACTATTCGATGTTAACATTGTTATTTTGATTAAATAAATTATTATTATTATTAAATTACTACCCTGATTTTCAGGGCAGTAATGAACAGCTTTCAAGCATAGGATTATGTTGAGTGCCATGTGGTTAGTCCCTGTAATTATGACTGTTATAAATACAGTAGGTCATTGACGCCTTGTGCGTAGTAACTGAGAGACAAGATATAATAATATAGGCTCGTGTATGTGATTATGAAGCTATGTATGAGACAAGCGATTATAGTCATTATTGTTATTATATAACTATAACCTATGCTTACAGCTTTTTTATGGGCATTTTTTTTTCGTAAGCCTGAAAAGTAACTGTACTTTTTCTTTTTGAGTAAAAATATTTTCATTCCCGTTATTCAAGATAAAATTTAATGTATTCTATAATGTATTCTTTGATGTTTTATTGTGATAACCTTAATGTCTAAGACAAAAATAAAGTCTGTTTAATAAAAAATAAAAAAAAATAAAAAAAAAATGTAGATTTTTAGATGCAAATAATGCTATTAAAAAGAAGCCGGTTTAATTAGCACCCTTTATTCATCTCCATTGAGAAGAAGGATAAAACAATCAAAAGGTCAACATTAAATAATACGCTACTCGCAGAACATCAACCTTTTTATCCAACCATTTAACACCTAGGTTAATTAATACATTAACAAGTCAATAATGATGATCACTATGTCACTACAGAACATGATGATGATGATCTAAGTGCCGGTCATTTGTTCACAGCTGCAGATGTCTGATTGTCGTCAGTAATTAAAAGAAGTATCGCTAGGATGTGTTTGTTAGTTTTCGAGTATTTATGTTTCATGGTGTCGTAGTACCTACCTAATTGTTTTATAGTTTTGTGGTCAAAAGATTTTTGAGATTAAACAGCATTGTGTACCTAACTAAACTGCGTGTGGTGTGTGTATATAATTAGCTCAAAAGGTCTGAGATCTGGTCTCGTGGCTAAAATAATAGTAGTCGTTTTATTCGACCTGAGTGTTAAGTCTTCCAGTCAATTTTAAGGTCGTCCTAAACCAAAGAGGCACTGTTCTTCTGAAACATTAAAAATAAGTAGCTGGAGTCCTAAGCTACTTCTGTTGCTGACCGTATCTAGTATTTCTAGTATATAATCGACTAAATTGATACAAACACACTAGTTATTTCTTGCTACAAAAACCTTTTAGTCATATAATCCATCATTTTCAACGAGCATAGATAGAAGGGTCGTCAAAACTTAAGAGATTTTTTTTATCTAAAAAAACACATTTCCACATACTTCAAACAAGTAGAACAAGCCGAAACCAAAAACATAATAGGCCCAACATGCGTTCCGTCACGTTCACACCGATATATCTCAGTAACGAGTAAAGCATTCACCATAGAAATCTGATAAAGATATCTCTTCAAATACCACAGATTTCGTGTGGGGTTTTTGTAGAACATTTTCCGGTGATAAGGTTGAGGATTATTGTGTGTATGGAGTGTGGGGAACGAATTTAAAGACAATGTTGAGTAAGGATAATAATAATTGGCAATTAATGAGGAGTTCGTGGCTTTATAATAACAGCCTCTCGGGTTGATCTTCAGGTTAACCCGCCTTTACAGGTCGTTACAGGTAGTGGCCCGAAAGTCTGAAAACCTGTCTTACCATGGATGTCGTATTGGCCAGTGCTAACTGTATTGTGGAGGTCAGATAGTCAGTAGTTACATGTATATAACGAAGGTAGCTCAATTATTTCGGGTTCATCGTTGTCAGAGTCCAAGTTCAGCATGGCGGAGGTACGAAATAATAGTCTCAACACTGGTTACAATCGCCTATTTATTTACTTCCGATAACAAATTAACAAAATCTCAAACGATCAAGCCGATGGAAACGGATTAAAGTACGGAAACGCGGTAAGTTCGATACAGGCGGGCAGAACAACCGTTCGCGCTCGTGTCTCACCAAAAAGTAACGTCCCTCAAGTCAAATGCCTCTAATGTTAACGACAACCGACTCAACTGACAGCTGTCATCTGTCAACCGAAAACTGTCAAACCAGACCTACCACGCTCTGTATCGACCTCACCCAAGCTCACTGCTTGACGTTTCCGACAAACGATGATAGATTGCGTTATTCTAAATTGTCAACTCTAAATATTGTGCCTCGGTGTTGAATCTGCGACATATAATACTGGTATTCAGCTGCCTCTTAAACTGGAAACCGACCCCAACATAGTTGGGAAAAGACTAGGTAAATGATGTAGTTTTTGGTTTACTAAACCTACATTACTTTCTTTTACCAATCAACTTAGCGAGAGTACTCGGTAACGTTGTCTTTAGTAGCCAACGTACATCTATCTTATTTATTGAGTCGAATGTGCGTAGTTCGGTTGAGTAGCAATCAATCAACATTCAACACTAACACAAGTACCTCTGTGCTCACAACACATCATGTGCGGTCTAACCTTGTCTGTTTCGCTTGAAATCGTCTGTGGCGTGTGACAAGTCTGAAGCCTTTACATATTATCACGCTCAATAATGCCCAAAGGGTTTGAGCAGAGTTGTGTATCAACATTTCGTCACATGTAATAAAACCCTAATTACAGACTTATATCAATTTTGAGTCCAGGTTTTCTCCCGATATTTTTCATCACCGATGTCCAAGATAAACTTGGCGCTAAATGTGTGCCCGATTTATGGCAATAGGCTCGCTCCCTATTACATAGGACGCAAATAAAACTGACGAAATGTGGGTGAACTAAATATTATGTACTAGCTTTTGCCAGCGGCTTCGCCCGCGTGAAAATGACAATTTTCCATACAAACTTTCATCCCCTATTTAAGTCCCTTAAGAATTGAATTTCGAAAAATCCTTCCTTATTCCTTGTCTACATTGTATAGGGAACCTCTGTGCAAAATTTCAGCTTTCTAGGGCCAAGGGTTTGGGCTGGGCGTTGATGAGTCAGTCAGTCAGTCAGGACTTCTCTTTTTATTTATATAGATAGATAGATAGATACATTTGCCTGACCCTTTGGAGATTACAGGCGTAATTTTATGTTATGCTATGTTATGTAAAAATCTAGTCGTTGTAATCTTCCCTAGCCAAATCTTCTCTGAAAATAAACATTGAACCACCATCAAAGGTTACAGTCACTTCTAAAACAAATAACTTCTAAAATAATAAAATCGCTGTCAACTCGTACCTTACACCGCTCCCCACATAGCCAACCAAGTACCGAGTATAACTGACCTTAGTACTCGCACATGGGCCCAATTGAATTGTGTAATGATGCACTTATTGCACTCGGTCCACTTGGTCCACTTGGTCCCCGACCACAAGCCATTTGTTATTTTAGCTCAGTGACGCGTGTGAAGAATGTGGGGCTTTGTTTATGTTTACGCCTGTTTGGGTAAGCGGGTTAGCAGAGTTGTAGGTGGGTTAAGTGTGTCAGTGTTGGCAATAGAGTAAAAATGTTGGCAGGTTTTGTATTACTTTAGTGATTTTGAAGTTGATGATTGTTTTCCCACGTACTGACTGTCTTGTTGGTTATATTCCCAGGTTGAAAACAGCGTTATTGGGTTTTTCAACCAGGAATTTCTCAGTAGTATTCACGGAGTCTGGAATTATCCGGGTTGGTGGCAATAGGCTCGCCGCCTATTACAAGGAACTTTAACATAACTAGCGAAATGTAGGTATACTATGAGTCACAACCCTGCTTAACCCTTCGAGGATTACAGGTGTGATTTTATGTTTTGTTTACCACGTTTGACCGGGTCATTGACTTCATTGCTCAGCAAGACAAAGGGCTGACTCCCATATTGCAATGATTTTTAGCGCTCCGCTTGATTTTTGTTGAAAGAAGGCCGTGTGTGACCCGTCTGGGCTACGGGTTGTTCGAAAGAGATACCGCGGCCTGGACACAAAGGTTTAAGAAGGAACATGGGTGGTTTTTAGTCAGTAGAAGTCTGACACTCCCTACCCCTCTGCCCAGAGCGGGAGGAGTCATTTTATGCTATCCCACCGTCAAAAAAAAAGGCTGTGTTTAGAATTTATCTGCTTAAAATTAGCAAGATAACTACGTTGACAATTAGAATCAGCAAATACATGCAGCAAAAGTCGGTTAAAACCAATAAAATAATTACATTATTATCATACGGAAATAACATACAATAATAACTAAATGATTAAATTAGGTTCTACCTGGAATTTGACTGATAAAACCTTTATCAGTTCAACGATAAGGGACACAATAATAAATGAATCGTATACAATTTCTTCGATTACATAGTTATCTATTATGTTTTCAATATTATTGTTCCCTCTAAGTATTATAATACAATCAGTAGCTTATGATTATCAAAATAATATTAATGTCTACTTAAGGAGTTGAGCAGTAAATTCTGGTTAGGTAAGAGTGACTAATATCCGATTTCTAGTATTTTATCAAACATTTCATTACTGATTTTTTCAAACGTGTATTTACTAGTTTCTTCAAAAAAGCTTCTGGAAAATTTTAATTTAAGACTAGCACTTTACCCGCGACTTCGTCCACAAACATTATGATAGCTCGGAAACATCGATCACTAATAACAACATCGATGCTCGGAAACCTACTAAGAATTTTCAGACCTGGATCCGGACCCGGTCCGGGTTTTGGTCAAATGTCTTGCCCCCCCTAATTTTTATTTGCAAACGGGAATTTGACCTACTTGTGAGTAAGTAAGTAAGTAAGTAAAGATTTATTTGCATAAATTGTAGGTACATAAAATAAGCTGGAATAACAATATGGATGAGCCTTGTACAATCTACCTAATATTAGGCATACAAATTTTAAATTTTTCTAAAACTAAAATTGAACAATTGATTGTGCATTACATAATCCAGCGCTTTCAATATCATCAACATTTAGATCTATACAGTACCTACTAATCCCATATCAATATAGCCATAGCCTGTCTCATGGTTTATGCACTCTGTTCGTAATTATCTTAATTAATATTCAGCTGACGCTAATTAGTTAAATCAATCAAGAATCATCGTTGTGTAAATGACTGATCATGATGGGAGAATTAGGTTATACATTAATAATAATCGAATTATTGATGAATAAACAGTGATAGTCTAGTGTTGTGACAGTCGGACTGACAAGTCATTGGTCTCGAATTCGAATCCGTTATATGTTTAATTATTTATCACTTGCTTCGGTGACGGAAACTAAAGTGATAAAAGCAGCATGCCTGAGATATAATATACTTCTCGACGCTATGTACAGCCATGTCAGAAGTCCAAAGGCAGCATAATGACACCAGGTTATGCACTAACCACACGTTGAAGAATATTTATGATTTCATCATTTACCTTCTCTATCCTCTTTTTATCATATGGTTAGTACCAATACTAGTGTCAGAGTTTTAAAAAAAAGAGCCTCTGACTTGGCTGTCAGAACCAAAATACATCTTGTTACAACCATTGCAAATAATTGTTTTTGCAATACCAAAGAGCTTATGAGAAAAATTGTTCTGGTATTTTGACTAAGTATTTTTAGCTCCTTTTTGCTCAATAGTTTCGTGTCTCTATTAAATAGTATCAATGAGGTTTAAATCTGTAAGACTGTGATTTGCATATAAATTAAATTAATCATAATTTCGACCACTGCCTCTCCAAAAACGACAACCGCGCGTGAATATAAACATGCGTGACTAAACGCACGTGCGTATTGTCATCAACAGTATCATTGCTGATTCCAATTATCTATCTAGTTCAATTAAACTTGCGCCGTGGAAACTTATCAATCGCGAATTGTAAACGCGGGAGACGAGTTGCTTCCGAGCGGCATTTATCGCCATTTTAACAATTTTGATCCTTATTTAAGAGGGCTTTAAGATTTATACAGTAGGTACTATTACTGTGTGTATTACTTCCGAGTGGAATTTGTTTAAAAATTCGAGTGATAGTGTTTTGTATTTTTACTATTTTGAACGTTATTCACCTTTAAATTAAGACGTATTTTAAGAAACAGTTTTAAGATTACATCTGACTTATAAACAAAGTTTCCTTAGTGAAGTGTGCATGAATATTTTGTGAGATAAACTCGTGTCTCTCTAATATTTTGAGAGAAAAATCAGAAAGTGCCTTCCGTGAATAAAATTGTATCGTTCATCTTCTAAAAAGTCTCAATAAAATGCATTTGCCAAAGAAGAACGTTTATGTCCAGACGGAAGTTGATTTTGAAAATCCAGGTAATGAAAATTTATTTTCGTAATGTTTGAACTGGTTCCTAATAGAATTTCTTTTTGGTACAGGAACCTGTCAAAAGCAACATTTCTACCTAACCCTTCGGGGATTCCTGCCGTGATGTTTACTACGGAAAGGAAAATACTTACCTAAATCAGTGATTCACAGTTTCGTAAACGAATCTTAACCAACAGTTCAAGATTACTCATAATGCCATAAATCTAAAACACAATCCAAAGTACAGTCGCGGCCAACTCCCGTTACCCCCTTATCTAAAGTACACAATTATTCAATTCTATTCTAAATTCTATCACTTAGAGAACAATGTTATCAATTTCGGCTAAGCCCTAATGATAGAGTACCTTTTGAAATGCAATTGTGTAGTCTAAATTGTGGCTATGTTGACGTGCAATAGGATTGTAGTAATTTGGACTAATAACTGTAGTTGCATTGTTGTTGTTTGTATTGTTTGTGAGATGATTCAGTTTTGGGAAATGATAAGTATTTTTACTCTCGAGCTGTAAGTTTCAAATTCTAAAAATGCATAAGACTCTTGTGCTTATGAATAAAATACCTCAAACCAACATGTTCGTGTCACAGAAAAATTACGAAAAAGTTACAAAAAGTGCGAGTAAATTGAATCAATCTAGCACATTTTCATTAAAAGAATTAGTTTATTTTGTCAGGTATAAGTTTTTAAACCGACATCGGTGCTAACATGGGGATATTTACCATTTTTACTATTTATTTTGAGTTTCCGATTCCAAATAGTAGGTACCTATATATGTTAAATATCCCATTTTCAGTTTTTGTAACATGTTTCTTTTTGATCTGCATTAATCACAGCAACGAAATAAATGATCAAATACTAAAAACATCTGTCATAAGAATTAGTTAATTTAACAAGAAATCTAAACAAGAAAATTGATTTCATTCTTACAAACGTCTCAATCGCATCTCCATTTAATCAAGAAATAGCAATAAAACTCCCTATCCCATAAACAACAAAAAAAAAACAATAAATTCAACAAAAGTTGAAAAAAGGGCACTAAAACTCAACGAAAGTCGACCTGTTGATATTAAAAGTCGGTTAAAAATAGGTAAAAAGACATATTGAATGAATTCATTTACGTCGAGTTAATCGAATCCACGGCCCACTGAACAGGGCTTTGTGGAACGCTTTTAATTTGCAGATGTGAGGCAACCTTGTTTGTTTGATGTACTGTCGAACGGACAAGTGGATTGGCAGATTTTTTTTTGTTTGAGTTCAGTCGTCTGTTAATGATTTTGAATCAAGTTTTGTTCATACAGCTATTGGTTTTGTGTCTTTTGTAGTTCAAGTATCTCTGATTAAAAACATGAAATTCTATTCTTTGCGTTTATGTATTGAAGTCTCTTTTCGTGCCGATCTGTGTGACTGAGTTGATTTTCTGACTGAACTGGGCAACGAGTTTTGATTGATTTCAGAAGGGTTAAGGGTAAAAAACATCAATACTTAATTCTGGCTCTTGTGCTAGGAGTTCCGGTATCACAAGAGCCTTTCAATTTAATTGAAATGGAAATAAAAACATCTTCATGTTTAATTTTAAAAAGTCGTTCGAATCAGGTCCAAAGTAGACAAATTTTATTCGAAAATGCTAATAATAAATCTTCATAAGTCAGCTTTTATGTCCTTATACATAATATATTTCTTTATTCAAAAAGGAAGGATTAAGTAATAAACAAAGTTATTTATGAGATCGTCTTAGTTATTGATTGACGCTTGATTGATTTATTAGTGCATCTACATATGTTGCGTAGTTTCGTTTAACGCTGTGTGCGTGACAGTACTAACAAACAGTATTATGTCATTTATTTTATTTCCTTTAACTTTAGAACAAGGATATGTTAATTTTAAGAGGGATTTTTTGTGATATAATCGAGCTGCAGCCGTCCCTATCGCACTCTACAGGGGCAGGTTTGACGTAGTGCGACGGAAATAGTTTCTTCAAATACTTATTGTTCAAATTTCTCGCAAGTCCTGTTCCCTATAAACAAAAATAAATCATCTGCCAACCATAACTCCCAACTATAATGATGTCAGTTTCTGGTATAACGACGTGCAACTAAACAAAAGTAGTTTACAAGGTAGAAACTGCCAATCTGAGTTTCTCAACTCAATCACGGGGTAACACAATACCCTGGAGTTTCATAGAATACATCCAACCTGACCGTCTACCTATTTTTAAAACGTTTTATCATTGCCCATGTTATCTAAAAAAAAATATTTTGATTTTGATATTCTTTGGTAAAACTAATTGCCACATTTTCATTCGGATATCGAACGACAAACAAAAAAAAGTTCTCTGTGTTCTATTTTTCGAAAAAAGTAATTTGCTTGTGACCTATTTTAGTATCTACCAGTCGTCTTGAATACTAAAACCCGAATGAATTTAGCGTAAAAATCCTCACAACAAATTCAATTTTATACTAAATTCTACGTTTTTTGAAAATCTATTCGCAATGACGCCATGACGTATAAATATTTGATACTGGAACTCGAGTCGAAGGATTTCTTATTCAATCCGATTCTGAAGCCAATATTTGCTTACTGCTAAGAAGTACATTCATGAAGACTCTTCGAAAAGTTGAATATAAATAGTTGCAGCAGTGATATGGAAAATCTTATTATGCCGTGAAAATGGGTTTTGAAGTAATATTTCAGGTGGAAAATGTTATACTTATTGAATATTTTGCGAAAGAATCTTGTTTCGCTTTCTGCGTGTTACTGCATTATTTGTTTTGGATTCTTTTTCGTGTTGTGTCTTAGTTCAAATATAATTTATATTCTTCGGTGGACTCAAATGGGTCGACTGGAGTATTATTCTGGCCTAGCTACAGAGTTTTTCCACGGTAACGATTCGAAACATTGCGTATGAGGAGATTAGTTTATTTTATTCGCATAATATACCTGAAATATTTATTTGTACCAGGCATTTTAGTATGATATACTGAATTCACCCCTATCAGTCTACAAAGGGCTGTCTCTTACACCCTGTATTATATTTTTAGCACTTTTCGTCACGACTGTATTGGTACAACGTTCCAAACGTAGGTAAACAACTAAACAGCGAAAGTGAGTGACGGATATTCTCACAGAATGTTTAAATTCGGCCGTTTTTTGCCGAATATACATTATAAAAACGGCCGATTCTAGTATTTTATTGTAAATAAATGTGAAACGGCTCACGCAGTCACGACCGCCACGATATTTAGTATTAATAAAGGAATTTTGTTCAATTTCTAAAAATAGATTTATTTGTTTCCGGAAGTTTTTGTCATCTTCTGAAAATTGCTTTTTATACGTATTCAATATCAAGGTCTCCAACGTGCTAGGAATGTTTAGAATACTGGCTTGAATACCTATAGGCTGTCAAAACATGTACTGCCATATATAAACTAAAGTGTATCATCGACTACCAACAGTCGCAAGTCCCATCTGGTTGGAGAACTCTTCGTTCTCACCGAAAGATCAGGAAATTATCGACTTGTTCAACACACCTCTAAAGTGGTATATAATGTAGAACCTTGCTCTTGGAACCACAAGTTGCACAACCATTATTTTTAGTATAACAACATTAAAAATCCCAAAAGTCTACGCCTACCTAGCCACTAAGCCTCATCTAGTCAATTTGGAAACCGACCACAATACATTTATGTTGACCCATGTTTCTGTACATGCCAATATAATATCTTTACTACCCGGGGTGGGTAGTAACTGCTACACACGTCAATATAATAATATAAACTCTCCTCCTCTCCTCTACATAGCGCCAGGCCGCGCATATTTACAAAAGGCATAGAGCTCCCCCCCTCGTTACACTGACCGACTCCGTTAATTGCTTTCTGAATCACTCCTATATCGACGACAGCTCTTACATTATGAATACATTCAATTTAATGACTGTGTTTACAGAAGTAGAAGGGTTTGTAGTGCCTTTAAATAAATGCGACGGTGATGTTTAGGTCAAATAATAAGGTAGGGAGCGATCCTTTTGTCACCAACCTTCCCGTTCCTGATGGAAAAATTTAACAAAAGTAAACGAACCGAGAATCTTACCCAGGGCATCTTAAATATAGTTAGTTATTAAGATGTAGGAAATTAACTCGTAAACAGTAACAAAGCATCATTATTTTTTTCGGGACTACGATACAAAATAAATGTTCACGGTAATCAGACCTTCCTCTAACTACTTATCGACTCTACCCCTAAACCAAAGAAGCAGAAGTATATGGATCTAAATATCTTTATAATAATTTCCCTATTACCTCTTAGTTTCCAACTAACCAGACTATCACCTCTATCAGAAAAACATCTAAGTCAGTAATTAGTAGACTACAAGCAAAAAACAATCCTTTGTATTCAACACAAAACAGGTCACCCGCAGTACACTTCAGGCCAGACAAAACCGCCCGTTAACGATTTAATTAAACCTTTTAAATCTCATTCTTTCTTTCCTTTTACTTCGGTGAAAAGTTTTCGGAAAAGTGACGTCAACGGAAAACATTGAATAATACGAAGACTTAAATCAATTTGGCTTTATGGAAAGTTTTTGGCGAAAACTTTTTGAGGGTTTTGTTGGCTTTATTAAAAACTGTGAGGTAACGTGCTCTTTGTTGATCGCTTTTTGTGCGTTTTTCAATAATCTCTTCTGTTTTAATATTTTCCGCGTTTTGAGGAAAAGTTTCTGATTTTTATTAATTTTTAAAGGCGTTTATCAAACGTGGATAAAAATTAGATATCTGAGAAACAGGATAATCAGGAATTTTGCATTAAGCTGAACCACAGAACATTTTTCGTTAAATTCTTAACCGTTCTTTCATTTAACGTTGCGTGGTTGCATTTATAGAAAAAACTCGAAAACATATATTACAGGTAGGTATCGTAAAAAAATATTAAATATAAAAATAACAAACACGCACCATTAAAAAGGCTTAATACTGTCCACAAAAAAGAAAACTTTACTACCAGGGGATCTAAAATGGCCACTTTAGCAGATCACAATATGAATTGCGTTAGAAAGCGTAAAATGGACCTATCATGATGGAAACTGGGTCTATAACCATTTAGGAAAATAGATCATAATAGGAAAATAATATGAATTGCGTTAAAATTCGTAAAATTTTCACAGACGCAGTTACTATTATGAAACTTCTATTTTACGCTTTTTAACGCAATTCATATTATGATCTGCTAAAGTGGCCATTTTAGACCCCCAGGTATGTCTCAAAGAATACAATATGGTGGACAAAGGCGCCCACTTCACATGCCAAACGTCAAGTTGTCAGTTACTGAGTTACTTGTCTATACAACAGAATAATTCATGAATGTATTTACTCAAACCTGAACTTGAATACCTTTGTCCCTTAGAAGGAAAATATTTTTTAAAAAGCATAAGAAAAATGCTGGGTGTATTTTTCTGGTAGGATTTGCATGAAGGATACTGGTTTGGTTAAGGTTGATGTTCCAGGGTAACCCGCGAAATTCAAATTTTCTTACGTTTTTAGCGATTTGCAGGCCAGTGCTAGGTTGTATGTTAATGAAAATATGATTCGCGGCTGTAAGACGTATGCAGTTACAGAATTATAATCATCAAAATCATCATTACAACCCTCCAAGTTCATGTAACTCTCAAGAATGAGTATTTCATCAAAAAGTCATTCTTGAAAGTTACATGAACTTGGAGGGTTGTAATGATGATTTCCACCTTAATATAACATGTTATGTTGGCATTGAGGGCTAACTCGCATAGCAATTAAATGTTTGCTTATTTCGCTTGTAACTTAATTATGTATTTTTTGACTTTTAAAGAAAAATACGTAGGTACGTAAATTCACACCATTTTCCCATGGGCTAGGCAGAAACCACAGAACGTCACTTGCTGCGATCCTTACATACTCCAATTGCCTCGTCCACATTCATACATCTGGTCATACACACACGCTGGTTACGAGTATTACGCACCTGTCCTTAATAAAACATTAAATATTCGTTAATATGTGCTTTTAAAACGTTCAAGTCATAAGAAAACGGATGAGAAACCCTTGTTTAGAAATGTTTATATTGACACTTAAAATACCTAACTTATAAGATTTGCCTCCTACTACAAGGGACTTAAAACATAACTGCAGCAATGAGGGTATACTAATTAATACGCATCTGCCTAACCCTTCAGCGAGTTCAGCCGTAATGTTAAGTTACGTTCTGATAAAAGATTAGCTAGGGAGCTCTACAAGGTATAGTTTAATATCTAAAACGTCGCTGAAATTAAATGTATGAAATAGTTAAGTCGTTTCAAACTAGTATGTGCTACTGACGTTTCTGTTAAGTTACAATTTTAACTTGAAGAGTACGAGCTTTACGACTTCATGGCTGAAAACTATCGTAAACCAACATATCACAGTTTAACAGGAGTTAGCAAACTCGTGTCAAATATATGTGTTGCCTGTTGTTGGCATTTTACTGGTATTGCATTGAAATTAATAACAATGTTATGTGATTCGGATTCTCTGAAATTTTCAATTATGACATAAATAAGCAGGTAATCTTTTGATTGTTCGACATTTGAAAGAAAACTGGTTTGAGATGAAGCACGAAAATATATATTGAAAAGACATAAAGAGATGGAAAGGCCCAGACCAACAAATAAATCTAGTGATCTACCTACCGCTGCTTGACTTGACAAAACATCGATATTTCTTTATTTTTATCTAGTTATGCCCTTTGCTCAGCAGTAGGAAACTAATAGTTAAACCATCCGGTGCAATTTCTCCAAAGAACCACATCAAAATCAGTTACGTGGTTTATAAGTTGAATGCAGTTACACATACAGACACAAAAACAACTTCATTTTTTTAGTTTACCACGTACTTAAAGTACCACGAAAACCTAACCTAACTCTCATGAGACACTAATTTACATGTACCACTCAATTAAGTCCTATCATTTCCGCAACCGTGACAGCACTCAAATATGGATCTTATTGTCATCAAAATTCTTTGCTATAAGGGTGGATTTTCCCTTAAATAAATAACAATATCTACATGACAGCCTCCACTGGTTTAGGTTCTGATTTGGGATAAAAGGCGGGAGCGTTCGAGCGTACATTTCACAGGCGGGTAGCCATGTGCTAATTTTAAACACGGCCCCCAGTGTAGGGTTATGTACACTGCCGTGCAATGTTAAGTATACACAGCTAGTATGAGCACACGTGGCAACGAAAATAGGGTGCATAATTTTCTTTTTCAGTGAAACTGTGTTTTTTTTTTTGGGTTGCTTTGTTCTGTTTTTGTACACTGTCGTGTAATGAAAAGATGCAGGTAGAGGCAATTAGGCTTTCAAGTAGTAGAGAAGGTTATAAAAGTTTATAATTATGTATGTGCACTCTGGAGGAAAAAAACAACATAACAGTACAGTGTAATAACTTAACAGTACAATTTAGTACATTGCAGTGCAAAATAACGCTAAGCACCGCTAAATTACTTTCTTGAAAAAATTAAGTCAACTACCAAAATAAAATATGAAAATCTGATGTTAGACATTTGAAGTGCAAAATTCTTTTTTGTGCGGTTGCTGAATAACTACTTTGTTAGTATATTCTTAACATACCAGCCGTTGCGTGACCGATTATTATCTTTCATCACAAAAAAAACATAAAAAAACAGCCTTCTGGAACTCACAAACACAACATTTCACGCCGAAAGCAAACGGACATCTCCAAATAACAACAATTCACAACAAGGCGAGCCTAACTAAATAAATTTAATTTATCCAAGGGTTCGCCGGTTCCCGTCCAGATAGTGTAAAAAGGTCGCTCTAATGATGCCTATTTTCGGCCTCAGTTTATAAAATATGTAATACTTGGTCATATTATTATTAAAATAAATTCAAAAAGGTCATGGGGTTAAAGAGCTGACGGCGCCAACCAAACGTTTTATTCATGTTATTTAGTTTCTCCATTTTGGTGTGAACATGCTTTTAAGGCACGATTTTGTTGTCATTTCTTAATCGGTAGAATAAATCACGTATATATGGACAATATGGATTATATTGTGGATGTTAAGTAATAGATTTCACACCCTTTTTTGGGTGTTATATCTGCATAAAAGATACACTAAATTGGCATGTTCTATTGAGAGAAAAATACCCTAGTTGAGGCTGGCACAAGAACGTGGAGTTTGGCACAAGCAAACAGAGGCATATACCCAGCAGGCGGTGAAGTCAAGCTGTTGATGATGATAATGATGCGTTATCAGTTAGAAAATCTAGCTTAAAACAAAAACATTTTAGAGAAGAAGAAGATAATAAAATTACAGTTTTCTGTGGTTAACGATGGACAAACCGACCCGCACTGGGCCCGCGTGGTGGATTATAGCCCATCCCTCTCCTAGAGAGGAGCCCTGAGTCCCTGCAGTGGGAACATAATAGGCTGATGATTATAAACGATGGACAAAAATCTACAACTCATTTCACGGACAAGATGCCAGTAGCAAAAAAAAGTCTATATTTACATATAGTCCCGTCCAATTTAAAACGAACACAGCATCACATAATTGCCAAAAAGCCAATTTATATTTACGCGATCTCAATTTTAGCTAACTTCAAAAAACCGGGGTGACTTTTTTCTGAAGAAAAACTACCCTTCGGGTCAGGGTTACCATCCGTCTGGATGTGTCTGGAAATGTCCGGTTTTTTGGACCTCCGAGTCTTCCAAACATTATCCGACTTTAATGCTCAATTCTTTATTGCATTCCTTAAGTATTCATGGGCGGTACAACATAGTAAAAGAACAATTATGGACCCTGTTGGGCTCGGAAACATTAGTGTGAGGAAGAGTAGCAATTCAATAATATTATTATTAATTGACTTGAGCAGCGGTGGCCCAGTGGTGTCGGCCCCGACTTACGAACAGTAGGTCGTGGGTTCGAACCCAGGCAGGCGCATTACTTTGTGTAATTTATCTCATCACCGCTGCTCTCAAAACGGTGAAGGATAACATCGTGAGGAAACCGGCATGTCTTAGAACCAAAAAATTCGAAGACATGTGACATCTGCCAATCCGCACTGGGCCCGCGTGGTGGATTATAGCCCATCCCTCTCCTAGAGAGGAGGCCTGAGTCCCTGCAGTGGGAACATTATAGGCTGATGATGATGATGATGATGATTATTAATTAAATAAAAATTACTAGACATAATATTTTAATTTATTTTTATTAATTCTCTTGACTTCTCTAAATCCGTCAAGAATTTCTCAGTAGCAAACACGGAGTCTGGACTTGTGCCCGGTTGATGGCAATAGGCTCACACACCATTACATGGACCTTAAACTTAACTGGCGAAATGTGTATGTAATAATGAGTACACTTCTACATATCCTTTCGGGTATTACAGGCGTGATATGATGTTAATTAAGATTACCATCGACATGCTAGAAAAATTACCTTGAAAAAAAGGCCTTTTGTGAGTCCCTTTAAATTTTCCAATGGTAACCCTACCCCGGGTAGGAACATTTAGGAAATTGCTTCAATATCTGTCTGTCTGTCAGGGTAACGAAGTGCGAAAGCCTTTTTCTGTTCGTTCGTTTGGCGTTCAGTTAATTATGGTTCTGATTTCGTTCGAGGGTCCTATGCGGCGCTCAATGGCGTTTGGCGGTCTTTAGCGATTGAGAAAGAGAAAAAAGTAAAGTTTGGAAGTAGCGTTTTGCTAAAAGTCAAAGAGTTAATTAAAATAATATTTTGGATGCGGTTATGGTTACTTCATTTTAGAAATAAAAAAAATTGGATCTCGTTGACGTAAATAACTTTTAAAAACATAATTCTCCTGCCCTTATTCTTTTTTATTTGCGGTCGGCACAACATGTCTTTTTGTCTTTTGCTTCCATACTTTTCTATTACTCGTTACATGTCAGCATTCACCTTCTTTTTAGCCATATCATCCTTCACACATAAACAAGAATACATATAAGAATAAAAATACCTTTTACTTTCATTCCAGTTAGTCCTTTTGTTTTTTTTCCTATTCCACAGATATTTACACATGTGCGCGATATGACTATAATTTAGACTTTAAAATTTCGTTTAAGTAGGAAGCGAAAGACTTAATCACATTTTGTAAAACCAGTCTCTGAAAGTGCTTATTTTTATTCCGGAACATCAAATATAATTCTGTGAATATTTCAAGCTTTGTTAAGCATAGTTTTGACACACATGATAAATCAACAAAAAACATCCCATCCGTAGACTTTGAAATATCTGCTCTAGATAAAATTAGCACCCTCACGGCCCTTAAACAATTCTTATCGGACAATCAACAACGAACAACAGACAGCAACAACTTGTATTGCTGTCTGGACCCCCATCACGTCATGCACCCTCGTCAGTTTATGACATGTGTTGCCAGCAGTAATAAAGGAGCCGCTACCTTGTAGCTGGTAACATTATTTGCCACATGATGGCAATTATTTAAAATTCGAGTTTTGTCTTTTTTGGTAGGACCGTGTTAAGTTGGGATGAATTGGTTTTGCATAAATTAATGTTTCGAGTGATTAATTAATTATTATGTTTTGTTCAAAAATAAAATCCATTATATCTTTTAATGAGGTTTTTATTTGAGGGTAAACGTTTCATTCATCGGAAGTGAAAACCAGGTGGCAATAAAGTTCTGCTTTCTTTACGACTGCTCTCTTCAATGCCTTTTTCCAACTATGTTGGGGTCGGCTTCCAGTCTGACCCAATTCAGCTGAATACTAGTATTTTACATGGGGCATGGAGAATTATTTCACTCAGATTTTGCCAAAGTTCTAACAGTGAGAGAATCAAACACTCATTCTGAGGTAAGACTTGGGCCCGTCGGGGCTGCGGCTCCCGTCGAGGCTGCGGGTTGTTCGAAAGAGATACCGCGGCCTCGACACAAAGGGCTAAGAAGGAACATGGGTGGTTTTTAGTCAGTAGAAGTCTGACTCTCCCTATCGCTCTGCCCAAAGCGGGAGGAGTCATTTGATGATTTCCCACCCCACACTTTGCTTTATTGCATTCCTTAAGTATTCATGGGCGGTACAACATAGTAAAAGAACAATTATGGACCCTGTTGGGCTCGGAAACATTAGTGTGAGGAAGAGTAGCAATTCAATAATATTATTATTAATTGACTTGAGCAGCGGTGGCCCAGTGGTGTCGGCCCCGACTTACGAACAGTAGGTCGTGGGTTCGAACCCAGGCAGGCGCATTACTTTGTGTAATTTATCTCATCACCGCTGCTCTCAAAACGGTGAAGGATAACATCGTGAGGAAACCGGCATGTCTTAGAACCAAAAAATTCGAAGACATGTGACATCTGCCAATCCGCACTGGGCCCGCGTGGTGGATTATAGCCCATCCCTCTCCTAGAGAGGAGGCCTGAGTCCCTGCAGTGGGAACATTATAGGCTGATGATGATGATGATGATGATTATTAATTAAATAAAAATTACTAGACATAATATATAAAGCGGGAGGAGTCATTTGATGATTTCCCACCCCACACTTTGCTAGGAAAAAAATAATAGTTTAAAAAAACACTAAAAAACACGCTTTTACGTGCACCAATAGGTGCACGTAAAAGCGGTCGAACGATCCGTAATAAATTACGGATCGTTCAAGTTGTCTCTATTTCTGAGCTGAAGTGTAAACTATGTGCTTTTAATTATATTATTAATTGATTGTAAAAGCGTGGGGCGCTGGAGCAGGAAAGTCTTTCTTGAAAACAAATACACGAACAAGAACTCGTACATTTTGCCACTGTTGACTGGTACTTTGAACAGACTGTTTAATGTAGAGCCTCCTACTAGTCGTGCTGCAACTCTAGTTAGAGTGCCGATCTCTGTAACCTGCTTCCCGAAACATCGCTTAACTTGATTTCTCAGCAAGGTATACAAAAAATCTTTCCTGTTCCAGCGCCCCACGCTTTTACAATCAAATATTATAATTAAAAGCACATAGTTTACACTTCAGCTCAGAAATAGAGACAACTTGAACGATCTGTAATTTATTTTTGACTTTTACGTGCACTTTTACTATAGGTGCACGTAAAAGCGTGTTTTTTAGTGTTTTTTAAACTATTAATTTATTTTATACTTTTTAGTCTTTGCTAATGGCATATTTTAAACATTTATTTTAAATAGACGAATGAGCCCGCATCCTATAGGACAATTATACGGTCAACCCCCCCAGAGGTCCGAGTAGAGGAGCAAGGTTACTTACAACAGGGTTTCGCCCGGTTCCATGCCATTCAGCCCTCGGCACGTTTCTCACCTTGGCTTGGGTGGGATCTTTAACAAGCTACTACCCCATTTACACGTCAATATACATCGTATGCTAATATCCATCATAAAGTTCCAGTTCAAATCTTCCGGCTCCATCATCAGATCAGCTCGATAGTACCATATTATTGTATTCAGACCTTGAAACCTAATCGTGGTCAAAGTTCATTACAAGGCCTTTCTAACAAGTCCAAACACGGCTATGATACGATATTTCATCATGGAATGCTAGTGCCTATCTTCCGGCTTCATCATCAGACCTTCAAACCTAATCATGGTCAACGTTCATTACAAGACCTTTCTAACAAGTCCAAACACGGCTATGATACGATCATCCATCATGAAGTTCCAGTTCATATCTTCCGGCTCCATCATCAGATCAGCTCGACAGTACCATGTTATTGTATTGTCATCAAAATCACATACAACTGCCAATTTTCATAACGCTACGATCTTTAGAAGATGGTTAAATTAGTTTTCTTAGATTTGATTACATAGTTACATATATACAGGTCAACCTAATAAAAGCGTGTTAAAATAGCATGAAATACCTCTCAGCTAAATACATCGTATCTACTGACCTACTACTTCCCATCGTAACATTTGAAAACGTCTCTGTTACGGCCTAGACGAATTTATTGAGTTTTACATCATGTTTACGGCCGCCGTATACCGCATTAAATAAAGTCAAGTGTGTTTACATTGAGAGCCCTCAGATGAATATCTTATTTTGTTGATCGTATTTCCGGTATGTGACGTAGTAGGGTTATACGGGAAAATGTATATTTTTACGATCCTGTTTTTATTTGGTTACGTACGTGTAGACCTGATTGGCTTAATCATTCATTGGTACCCAACCTACGTGTAGAAAATATTGTCCATTTTTTTTTTTAATCGTGAAGTTACGCCTCTTTCTCACCTTCTCCTCTGTTCAACAACTCAACATGAGAGAAAAGTGGAAGGAATGGAAGGAGGTCTTTGCCCATAAGTGGGACAGTTTTGGCTAAAGAAAGAGTAATCGTGAGCCAAAAAAGTAAAAGTATTAAGAATTAATCAGTTTTTTCTGGATAAAAAACCCTTATTACGATTTGTAAAGATCGAACAAAAATAATCCGCATGGTAATCAAAACTAATTTTAGATTTCTATAAAACCATTCTAGTTTCTAAAAAAAACGCATCAATACCACATAGTATCCCACAAGTTTTCCACCCGCCAATTACTTTCAAACGCGACCTACATGCACGACATCCGACGCGCGACTGCGCCTCCCCACTTCCGTTACCCCTTCCCCTGACCGGATGCCGACGTCACCAGGATACGCTCTGACAACCGGCCTACTTTTGAACCACGCGATAAGTTTAAATGTGTCGTTTTTTTCTGTACTTTATAGAACTGCTATAACTTTGTAGCGGCGTGTGATTACAGTTGCAGGCTGTATTGTGTTGCTGTTTGTCGTGATAAGATGATGGATTCTGTTTTAATTTTATTTAATTAATGCCCTCTTGTTCTAATGAGGATATTTGATTTAAAAAAAACTGTATTCAATCATTAATATTACTTATTAGCTAACTCGCAAATGAGATCCTTGCAATTGAAGATAAAATAGTTTACTGAAATCTATGCTATGTAATTTGAAAATAAAACTGAAACGCGCACAAATTACTCGTTTCAAAATCAAATTTCGTAGAAAATTGCATAAACGTGACACACAATTTTTTTTTGTCATAAAATCTGCAGCTCTTATCTTAAAAAAAACCTGTACACATTGATTGATTTAAAAAACCTGAAACCCTGTACAGAAGGCCAGTTAAAGTGAATTACCACAACAAAGAGGCAGGTAACCGAGTTTGCCAGGCCACAAGCACCCTGTATACGCCTAATATATTTGAGGGTGGTGCACAAAGGGTGTTGCCGCTAGGACATGCAGAGAGAGTAAATGCAATTTCTGAATAACATCGGTTTATAGATGGAAAGAGGCTGTAAAAAAGTATTAAAATTCAGCAGCATAGAGTTGGTTTTTGAAATTCTTTCTATAACATTAAGCAGTTTTTTTTTAAATCTAAGTTCAGTACAAGTTGATGAAACCATTATTTAATATTGGCTCCGTTTCTTAAAAGCTCGGTTCTTTTATGGTCAAGTTTTTATTACAGTATTTTCTTCGTCTAAGTTAAGGTTTGTTAGATAGGTGCAGTTTGTAGGTTACATACATCACTAGGTTATCACGCTGACGCGATGGCTTTGGTGAAATGAAAAGGATTTCATTGACACACTCTTACTACCGACTGCCTGATTACATTATTATTGCCTATATTGTCCCACTGCAGGGCAAAGGCCTTCCTTCCCTCTTTCAACTTTTCCCGATCTGCCATGGTGCGATTGGGGGTAAATCCTTTGAGAAAATGTCCAGCTCATCCCGTCATCACCTACTCTGGGGCTGCCGCGTTGCCGTTACCTGCTTTTTAGTATCCACTGAGTGGTAATGTTAGGGGGGACCCTTCGGGGCTGCGGGTTATTCGAAAGAGATACCGCGGCCTCGACACAAAGGGCTAAGAAGGAACATGGGTGGTTTTTAGTCAGCCCGGAGCGGGAGGAGTCATTCGAAGATTTCCCACCTGCTAAAAAAAAATATATAAGGGTTAAGGGAGCTTAAGCCACATTACAAAAAAATACTAAAAGTGCTGAAAACATTTTCTCATTCTCTCGTTATCTATCACCCACCCATAGTGAACAAAATGCACAAAACCCCCTTCCCTTTATTTCTTAAGCTACAACAACTACATTTAGTTTGAGTTGAGAACGTTTCCGGTGCCGCCACGCGCCGCTCTTTCATTTCCGTGACGAATGGAATGGCGCTTGAGATGCTTTTGTAAATACGTGTTTTGAACTTAAAACTGTATGCTTTATAGTTTCTTTTTGTTTAGTTTGTTCGGAATTACAACTTGGTTCTTAACTATGAATTATATCTTAGTGTTTTATTTTCTGGTTGAATTGCCGTCTATCTTTGTACTTTTTCTTATGTGACTACCCAAAAGAATGTGTTCTGGTATTGATTAACTAGGCATGTAGACATTGTAAGTAGGTGTTTCATAAACTGGTCCAAATACAGAGCTGAAATTGATCTATCTACATGTTCGAAGTCCGATTGTCTACCTATTATTTCGGGATATCACTTATATAGCGGTTGGCAGTATCTTCACATGACGTGAGGATTGTTTTTTTTGGCTAATCAGCATTGATATCCAACGTGGCAGTACTGCCTGCCTTCTGGGCAGGTTTCCTATTGACAGCGATATGGACGAATATTTTGACGCCCTGACATTTTTTCTCAGCTAATTATTATTATTATTATTATATATTTTAGATTCTTTGCAGTTTTTAATTGATACACATAATCTTCATTTTCCATTCTCAACAACAAATTAATAGAAACACCTACCACAGCAAAACCGCCCTTAAAACTAACCCTTAGTCAAATATAAGTCAATACACTCAAACTTGAAAAGCCGTCATGTCTAACCTAAATCAACCATTGTGTCCTACAATATCATCTAATCTTGCCTATTGAGCATCAAACAATAGTACGAACTATTCTCTCATAGTGTACCTATGATTAGACATCTCTGTCAAACGACAATTATCTCTATATACATTTATACAAGGTTGATGTTCGGGTGCTGCCTCTGACAAGTCTGTCACAAAACAGTCATCCTTATTTTCAATACGATAAGGTTCTGTTTCGTTTGGTACTGTCAGATGTGAACTAAATGAAAGGACTGTAGTAGTAAGATACCTAGTGACGTCATCAGAGTGACGTGTCCTTTGATGGTGTTTTGTGACGGAGGTGTCTACTAAAGGAGGTGAAGTGATGTAGGTGTTTGGTGACTATTGTGTTATATAGTGAAGCGCTTTATTAATTCTTGATGTATTAAATAGGCATGCCGACAGGTAGACGGAATAAGATAATGGTATAGGAGATAAGCGGGTGCTTGTAGATTCTTGTGTAACTAAATAAATCAATAGTCGCCATCATTTTGTATAGGAGTGATATCTCAACCTCTTCAATGCAATGTGTTCTGGTTTAGGACATAACAATTGGATATGATTTTCTCGTTGGTTTCGATTTCCAGGTCGGGCAAAATGGTATTGGATTTAACAGCAGCAGCTACGGAGTCTGCCGGTTGATGGCAATAGGCTAGCCCCCTTTATCTGTAATTTAAATATAACTTGTGAAATGTGGACGTTCTATTAGGCACGCCTCTGACCTTTTCGGGATTACGGGCATGGTGCTATTCTATGAGCTTCCAGCATTGAACATTTGCAAGAAAAGCCTTCTTGTTAAATTTTCATAAAAATTGATCATAACTTTTTAGTGTTTTTGTTTCGCTAGAAAATAATAATAGGCATATAAATAAAAGTAATTTCCTCTTTGTTTCAGACCTCCAGTTCCCCATAGACGTGTCAGGGGTTCAGAACGACCACCCGTTCTTAGACGCAGACTCTCTACAGTCGCTGTTCAGACGTCTGACCGCGCTAAACCGATGTGCCAACATGAAGTTAGAACATCATCATCATCAGAAGAGATCGGTAAGTTATCATATTTTTTTTATCATAAAAGAAAGCTAAACATCATGTAAACGACCTGATTAAAACTTATTTAACGACATGTTTGTTTGGCAGATCAACTATTTAGGTAAAACACGGTAACTGTCTGTTGTATGTGAATGTAATAGTTACCTATTAGACTGAGGAAGATCTCATTTATATTTCTTAGTTCCCTCGTTACTCCTAAACGGATGAACGGGTTTGTATAAAATAGGTATTATCGTTAGATTTGTCTTAATGGCGCAAGCGTCGCTACTTATATTAAAAATGAAAAATAAAGAAAAAATGTCCAGAATATGACTTTTCTTCTTTCGTTGCTTTTATTTTAGTTTGATTTATTTTTCTTCTAAAACATTACTGTCACAAAAGAACAAAATGAAGGATTTTAAAATGTGGTTAGAGAGAGACATTATGCAACACATATTTTCAAAATAAAATTGCATTAATAATACCGAAAATAGTCTTCATAACATCAAATTAAAAATAACGGAATAAATAAATCAAACAAATAATTCTCTAGAAACAGTACTTTCATCGTATCTATTAAAAAACTTACTCAACCAATGGGAACCTATTAAGTGAAAATAACCACTATAACTCAAAAATAATTCCCACCGGCTCTCATAATTACTGCCCAATCTATATCTATAAAAGCGAAAGGTCACTCACTGATTCATCACGAAATCTCGAAAACCGCTGGACGTACAAAGATGATTTTTGGCAGGGAGGTAGTTTATGGTTAGTAGACGTCCGCTAAGAACGGATCTTGCGACAGGGCCGGATTAGGGTGGTCTAAGGGCCCTCGCAAGTTTGTATGAAACTCCTTCATTTTTCGTGCTATAATCTTGATTTTTGGCAGAGACGTAGTGTATAGTCAGTAGGCTTCCGCTATAAATTAGTTTTGCGACAGGGCCGGATTAGGGTGGTCTAAGGGCCCTCGCAAGTTTGTATGAAAGTCCTTCATTTTTTGTGCTATAATCTTGATTTTTGGCACAGACGTAGTTTATAGGCAGTAGACGTCTGCTTAGAACCGATTTTGTGACAGGGCCGGATTAGGGAGGTCTAAGGGCTCTCGCCAGTTTGTATGAAAGTCTTTCATTTTTTGTGCCACAATCTTCATTTTTGGCAGGGACGTAGTTTAAAGTTTGTAGACGTCTGCTTAGAACCGATTTTGAGACAGGGCCGGATTAGGGAGGTCTAAGGGCTCTCGCCAGTTTGTATGAAAGTCCTTCATTTTTTGAGCTACAAACTTGATTTTTGAGACGGACGTAGTTTATAGTTAGTAGACGTCTGGTAAGAACAGATTTTGTTACAGGGCTGGATTAGGGAGGTCTAAGGGTTCTTGCAAGTTCGTAAGAAAATCCTTAATTTTTTGTGCTACAAACTTGATTTTTGGCAGGCACGTAGTTTATAGTTAGTAGAACTCTGCTAAGTACAGGTTTTGTGGCAGGGCCGGATTAGAGAGGTTTAAGGGCGCTCGCAAGTTTGTTTAAAAGTCCATCATTTTGTGTGCTACTAACTTGAATTTTGGCAGGGACGTAGTAGGTGAGTAGAAGTTTGCTAAGAACCGATTTTGCGACAGGGCCGGACTAGGGAGGTCTAAGGGCTCACGCGAGTTTGTATGACAGTCCTTAATTTTTTTGTGCTACAATTTTGGCAGGAAGGTACTTTATAGTTAGTAGACGTTGACTAAGAACAGATTTAGCGAGTTTAGCAACATTGCCAGAATAAGGAGGTCTGAGGGCTTTTACATGTTTGTAAAAATGTACTGTTTTTTTTTTTGTACTAACAACCTGAAATTTAACAAGTCTAGAGTTTAGGAGTAGGAGATCTAAGTTAAGAAATTTGTCAGGAAGACCTGGACTAAGGGCTCCCGTAAGTCCATATGAAATCCTTGGCTTTTTGTACCTGAAAATTGGCAGAGAGATAGAATATAGTTAAGACATTTCAGGTAGGAATAGATTTTACGACAGGGCTGGTTTAAGGGAATATAATCGCTTCGATTGGCATTTGGCATTCGATTTGACATAGTACCATCCACAGGCAGTCCAGACAAGAGAGTCAAAATTTCTACGCGAACGAAGTCGCGGGCAACTGCTAGTAATTAATATTTATGATTCAATTTGCAGTTTATTACATACAGATCGTGTTAATGGAAAATTTTAATTTAATTGATATATCAACTTTACAGATTACCTAAAATATTTGAGTCTGAACTATATAGTAATATAATTATAGAATTTGACATTGATTTATGATGAATTAATTTTTTAATCGGAAGTATTAAATCATTGGATAAAAGAAAGAAAAAGTGTGTATTAGTCTCACACCGGACAAAAGAAAATGATAGAACAGTAACAATAGAACAAAAAGTATAATAAGAAAAGCTTTAAAATAAGACATGAGATGTCTAATTGTTCAACAAAATCTTTTAGGCGCCACCTATTACTAAAAGGATAGTTATCTACTCGGTTTTTTGTTTATGTTAAAAGAACAATGTTTAACTGGAAGAACAGTCAAAACATCTACTTATTAGTAAACAAATTGGGTTTGCCCTAATAGTCTTTTGTCTGTATGGACATAACAATAAAAATATTTTCTTTGTTAAAAGAATGAGTAACAACAAAGTAAAAAGTTAACGTTAACGTTAACGTTTATTAGCAATATATTTCATAGAAACATAAATGCTGACATTACAAGACACACATACCACACGTACCACTACAATTACCTATTGTAATTTCATTATTTTAATAAAATAAATAACTTAGAAGTTTATAATACTTTTAAAAACTGAATACTGCAAGTAATACTAAAACGAAAGTGCAAAAGACAGTAGAAACTAACTTGACGACTTTCTTAATAGGTACTTTACGATTTATTGTAAATAGGTACTTGACTTTTACCGGAAAATATAGCTTGGAAATTGCATTTATAAGTTTATACATTTCCTGTAAGCACAGGAAAGTTTTAAATACCTTTTGTTCTATAATTGCTGTAATTCTATAATTCTATGCACAAAGACATACAATTTATAATTATTATTATTGCTAATGAGTACCTAGTTAGCATTTTCTCTACAATCTTTGCTTAAAATTCCATTTCCGTGATTATAAAATCTTGTACGTTTTACGAGACTACGGCTCTAAAAGATTATATTATCAAATCTTTAGATTTAAATACTTTAATAGTTTAAAAATAGCATTTTCATAAAGTCATGTTTTAGTGCTTGGCTTGCACTAAAATATGGTTATAAGAAAAGATCCAGTTTGAAACTATTTCGGATTAAGCGTGCCAATTACGCTATTAAATATTTTACACAAAAATTAAATATTGATAGGGAGAACTGGTTTAAAAATTAATTTGCTAGATTTGACCAAAACACACTAACTAACTAACCAACAAAACAAGGTAAATAAAACCATATAAAATATCCCAGACAACAAGATCCATTCAATCAAGTCAACGCCTGGGGGCGTTGACTTGATTGAATGGATCTTGTTGTCTTACTTGAAAGGCTAGCGCTCTCAATCGCTCACCCCTGGGGGAGCGATCACTTAAACTTGAGAACCACTGGACCACAGCTTAGCGAATTTAGAAACTAACGTTGTTTTACGCTTATTGGCCATGTAAAGAGTGCGTTTGATAATACACGAGGTTCACAAAGCCGTATGTTTGATTATAAATTGATTTTATTTATCGTTTAGAGTTTTCAGGGGTGCTACAAGAAAAACAATTAAATTGTGGTTTTTAGGCATCATTCACCTTTTCCCAACAATGTTTCGGATTCCAGTTTTGTTGGCAGTATGAGTAGATCAATAAATCTTTAGTATTACACACTTTTGTTGGGCTTGTGCTGACGGAAAAACTTCGCAAAATCATATTCGGGTCAGCACCATTTTTTCCCGAACGCACCTCTCATTCGATTTTGCAGCCAGGCGGTGCCAAATTCTGCCGATCCCAATTTGAGTATATAATATGCCAAGTAACCCAGTTAGCACTGGGTATTAAAATAGGTACCTTTTGGTAAGAATGGTGGTAAAAATTTCGGGCCACTGTCTACCTGTAACGAATTTCAAGGATCTATATAAATTACAGCCGGGAACAACGGCTTTACGTGCTTTCCGAGGCACGAAGGAAACTCAGTAAACTCAGTCTATAAGATATATAAACTAAAGGGTAACCGTAAAATGTATGAAGCTTAATAATAATATGTTATGTAAAGCTTTTATAGTTTCCTGATTAGTGTTTCATAAATTATTGGGTGATAAACGTGGAAATAGGCACGTTATTTTTAATAGTTATTGTGAAGTACCCACATTGTTTAAAACGATTACGGTGTTTATATCTTTTGCAAGTATGCGCATCTTAGTGCATGTCTACGCAAGGGCGGGGGGGGGGGGGGGCGTCGCGCGGCGCGTGCTGCGTTTTTAATTCAAACACATGGCGATATATGAAAAAGTTAACGATATCAATCGTCGATTTTACGAGAAGCTATTTTCGCACGTTAGTAAAACACGAGACGAGCCTTCAGCACGCGCCGCGCGACGCCCCGCGTCTCCGTAAACGAGCCCTTAGGCCCATAGCACACGATGTATTTTGACCGCGAGGCCGACATCAACATAATATTAAAAAGGGCTACACAGATGATGATGTATCATAATAATTATTATCTATTGAGTGTACTCCTTTGTCAACCCTTATGAAAACCACTTAATAAAACAAGGGTGGGCTTTACTTAGCCGACGGCTATTCTAGTAAGTACCTACGTAAGTAGTCATAAAAATAATCGTATTACGAACGGCTTCATAAAACAGTTAATACCAAGCTTTTACTAGAAATCGGTAACTGTTTGCAATAAAATTGTTGACTTTTCATTTAGTTGATTACCTACACTCGTTGAACGGAGTTTTAATTGCATTTTACTCTCACTAAAGTTTTAATTAAAGCAATCTTTGATATACATTTACTTAGTTCTACGATGTTGTCATTACACTGAGTGTTTTCATTCAAATCAAATCAAATCAAAAATGTTTATTTGCAAGAATATGGTACAATAGGTGTTACAATATGGGTTCCAGCATATCCTGCCATTACATGGCGTACAAATATATAACACAACACAACGTTAATAACACTAACACATTATTTTACTAATTATGAATTCATTTATTTAATATAATTTTATTGGAATAAATATTGCATTGTATTAGCTTTGTTTCTGGAAAGGCATGTTTGGGGTTGGGGAGACTTCAAGTAACTCTGTTTTTGGAAATTTTTGTTTCAGCAAAGGTGTACCTAATATATTTTACCCACATTTCGCTAGTTGTGTTTTTAGTTTCATGTAATAGGAGCTGAGCTTATTGCCATCAATCGGGCACAAATCCAGACTGGCTACTACTGGGATATGCTCAATGGAAAAACCCAATAACACTTTGTCCGACCCGGGAATCAAACGCAGGACCCCATACTCAGCAGTCGCGCTTGCGACCACTAGACAAACAAGGCAGTCAGTCTGTATCATTATTGACACTATATATGATAATGCCCATGTATTATGTAAAACAAATCACATACTAACAAATGTTAATTACTTCACAATCTAATTAAGCGAACAAGCATTAACATTGTACTCCACACAACTCAAAAGCTGAGGAAACCCCACAAAGTCGTGAGAACAGAAGCGCTCAACAATTTGACAACGTTACAGAGGTTGACAATCTCCCGGGATTTGCTGAAAAGTTTCGCTCATATTTTGGGGTCTAATGTGAAAATGTGGTTGCGATTTTTCTTTTTGTTATTACTGAGAAGGGAAAGCTTGTTTTCTGCCTCTGTTTGTTTAATTTTGTAATGTTGTTGTGGAAGTATTTGGTTATTTCAAATGAAGCTTAGAAGTATTGCATGAATTTGTTACTAAGCAAGTACAACTGACTTCAAATAATAATATATAAAAATTCACTTGGACGCCATTGCTCTAGAGTTTTAACCCCAAATATTGCGTTTTTAGAGGTAATCTTCAAAACTACTGGTCCAATTACGACATTCCTTTTACTTACGAAAAACTACATTATGCCTGACTGATAGACTGCATTTAAAATATCCTCATGGTTTAATTTTATATTTTTTCATTATTTTGATTTCATAATAAGAGCGGAGCAGCAAGCAAAAGCTAGTTATTTCCACACTATCTACACATAATTATGTTTCTAATTTAAAGTCCAGACGAAAGTTGTCCTAATTGTTCACAATTTCACAACGTTACGGAGTTTGACAGTCTCTGGGGTTTTTAATCAAAAGTTTTCTCATATTTTAGCTAACATGAAAATGTGGTTAGGGAGTTTTCTTAATTTCCTTTTATTACTGACAAGAGAGATTTTGTTGTCGAACTTTAACAAAGTATTTGGTACTAATAAAATACATATACGGGTTATTTTTCGTCTCATTTTTGAGTCTCCACGAACCTGAACTAATTGACTAATCTGCGCGATTAGCTAATTTTAATGCATAACATAGCATCACACCCAATGATATTATAAAGAAAGATACGCTATGTTCATACAGAATGGCGTTCAGATATCGTTGCGTTCTACGACAGGGATAGATAATACGGAACGTTTGAGATAAAAAGAGATGGCTAGTTACTAAACTGCACCAATTGCCGTAGTTTGTCCTCAACAATTTGTGCGTGTGTTAGAAAGTATATGTAAATCTATATGTATATGTATTAATATCCACCAATTAATAAACTGAGTGTCAAGATGATTACTCGTTATTTAATGTGTTTGAAAGTATCTCTAAATAAGTGTGTAGGGAACAGGGTTGTTATGAAATAAAACCACAATAGACAAGACCATTAATTTTATTTATTTAGGTCTTGTCAAACTCAAACTCGAAACTCTATTCCATTCACTAAGTCCCTAGGTCTTCGTGGAGAAGAATGGACAAGAAACTCCACGGAAACATCTTTTAAAGTATTATACAAGGACAACCTGACGTTATCCTTGACTGTCTCAAGTTATAGCAATTTATCAGTGTACATAAACAATAAGCAATATAAACCATATTATGGTCCATATTTCTAACACATAGTAATCAGGAATATTCACAGAATAATATCAAATAACTTACATAAACATTATGGATCCTTTAGAGTAATACAATGCTTTCACACATTTGGTATCTTCATAACTAGGCCACAATATGTAAACTTAATTCTCTCTATACACAGTTTACACAATAATACACAAATGGAATACACTACTTTGGGTCTGTCTTTACCCTTCAACAGTTGCAGCGTAACTGACCCTGAATTGGCGGTACTTCTACTTTTATAACCGTCGAATATTAAAAAGTACATCAACGACTACCACCATAATAAACCAATGGCAAATGGTTATTCATTATAGCTAAATAACTAATAACATAAATAATAATTAACAAATCCTATGTAGTGAAACTATTTTAAAACGTCATTAGGTAATTTACCAATGTAGTATGTTTTTATTTGTAATCTTTATGACTATCGGATGAAATATGAATATCAACCGATAGTTCAGAGAATTGATTGAAACTATTTAATTTATTAAAATTGCAAGATAAAATCTAGGAAACACTTAAAGTATCGTTTAATAATAACTATATAATTTATTGGCAATTTATAATAAATAAACATTTAACTTGACTTATCTATTCAAATACCACAATAGTAATTGTGGTTCGGAAACCAAGTCTTTTAATAAAAGCTACTTCTATAAAATACGTCGGGATATAGAATATCATTAGAATAATGTAAATTAGGTTTATTTTAAATTAGAACCTTTGTTTTTAATATATTTACGATAATTATTAAATCAACAATATACTTGACGCAACGTCGCCCTACGTCATTGTCACTTGACATTTGACAGCCGACGTTGCTACGTTATTTTGGTCAATAATGAGAGTTTCTAAATAGTTACCTAGATATTCTTATACATATTGCTATGCCATCACGTGCTAATGCGATATCTACCTCTTTTTATTTATAATATCATTGATCACACCTGTAATCCTAATGATGGGTTAGTTAAAGGTGTCCCTAATAGTACATTACCACAACACATCCTCAGTTTGTTGGTAGAGTGGTCGCAAACGTGAATGCTGTGGCATTTCTCAGTAGCAGACAGTCAGACACCGAGTCTGCTTAAGATTTGTGCCCAGGTTGATGGCAAGAGACGTGCCCCTGTTACGTGGGACTTAAAAATAACTGGAAAAATGTGGGTGTACTTGTTAGGTAAACCCTCTACCTACCTTCGAAGATAACCAAGGTGTCATATTATGTTATGTTGAAGAGTTATTGAAAGTTATTCTAAACCAGACACAGTCCACCCTCTCCTGCAACGATACTGTATAAAACATGCACTAAACCAATAAAATTATCATATTCCACCACAAACCAGTATTAAACTCCAACCCACTTTGTCCATTATCAGCTAATCCACACACTATTACCACCCGGGCAATATTTCACATAATAGCCGGCCAATCTAAAAGCGTGGCGGGTTACAATATAAAATTATCACAGTTTACTCTCCTGGTAAATTGCTTTCGTACAACAATGTGTGAAGGAAGTTTGATGGAGTGGTTCAACTTGGGATAGCAGTTCTAAGTAGTATCGAATGAGTTTCGTGTGGCAGTAAGTTTAGTTTCTATCAGTATATATACCTATCGTCTTATGATAACACGTCAAAGAGCATAATCAATTTAACAAATCCACACCGAGGCGTCCTATGACAATACGCAGGCCTTAAATCTGATCCAATAGCCTGTATTGACAATTTTGTATTAGAAATTTTAAAACAATATTCGTCAGCTCAACAATATTGACCTCAAGAGAGATTGTATTTTCTTTATTTCTTTATCGTCATGATCATCATCACCCACAACGCGACTTTACCCACTGTTGCTAATAGATTAGACTAAAAACCACCCATGTTTCTTCTTAGCCCTTTATGTCGAGCCCGCGGTATCTCTTGTGAACAACCCGCAGCCCTGATGGGACAGCTGAGATACGAGTACTGTATTTTCTTTCTTTCTTCTTCACCATAATCTTCATCATCCACAGCCCGACTTCACCCACAGTTGGGTATAGGCCTGACTTTCTCTCTCTCTCTATCTTTCTTCCTATCTAAATTCAAAAATCCAAACAATCAAAAGTTCGTAACAGCAATCTAAAGTTTGGAATACATCCCCACGTAAAACAACACAAGAAATTATCCCGCGATCGTTTCCACAGAAGATTGATTGTTTTAAAAGGTCGATTGTAACAAGACTCGGTACACTGGCTTTATTGATGTTCTGGCGCTACAGTATGAATTAAACAAGCTACAGAACAGGACAGACCTATTGTTTTTGCAGTCGTGATAATGGGGAAGACGATAAAAAAAATCGAATTAGTACGTCAAATAGATTCCCAAAATATATAGGACACATATCTTTTCTTTTTTCACGTAAGCAAAACATGAAGACATCATATTTCAGCACTTTTTTTGCTTAAAAGTGACGTCACACACACAAGCCCCCACTCATGATCTTTGACACATTTTGTTTTCGTCAATTTCTATTTTGTTATTAATACAAAAAAACATGTATCCAATATTTTTTGATAATCTAACTGATGGCGGACTTAACAGAATCTATTTTTTTTTTCTTCAGAAGACATCCTTATTGAAGCTGCATCAAAAATCAATAAGAATATCATACTACTTCAGCACTCTATAACTCTTCACACTCCAAGGTTGTTATCATCTGTCGTATAATGTTAGGTGCTCTTTGTTTTTTTACGTAATATCAGATTGCTGGGTTATGACAGTGTTGTAGGCGGCTTGTGCCAATGTTTGGGCTACTGTGTTGAGATTTTTTGTTAGATAAAGTGACAGGTCAAAGTCATAAGTCATAAGTAAGTCATAAGTCATTTATTTCGGAACAATATACATTGTGTAGAAATGTTGTAAAATAAAATAAAACAGTACACACGGCTACACATCAAGCTATACAAAACCAGTATAATCTGATCGTTCATTGTGCGAAAAGATCTAGTAAAGTGAGGCCAAGATTAACTGGTTTTGTATAGCTTGATGTGTAGCCGTGTGTACCATAAAACATTACAATGAAAAACATGTCTAAACAAGATAAAACAATAATATTAGTTAACATATAGAAGAACATACTAATTAAAATTTAAAACAATAATAGTAATCCAAATTCCATTAAATAATTAATAATTCAAAAAAAAAAAGAAGAAAGTACTATTATGCAAGTGGACCTCATGTTCAGCTGTCTCATGCTCACTAGACCAACGAAGCATTTTTGAACATAACCAGTGAAATGTATTTACAAGTAACCCTTGCGTTTACGATCAAATTATCTTCAGAATTACACGTTTATCGTTTCTAAAAATAAGAACAAGGAAATAATTCTCTTTACCAAGTCAATGAACAGGATTTTATACATTGCTCAATCTTGTGCATCCTTTTGTCAAAATCTACAAATGTCTTGATTTTCCACTTGAGTGCGAGTTATTCATCGAGCAGTCGACTGAATTAAATCCAACCTGCTTTTGGAAATGATGTCATGCTGGTTTTCGCGCAATAAAGTACCTTGTAACGTTTTTAGCCGACTGCCAAAGAAGGGTTATGTTTTTCATGCTTATGTTATAATGCTTCGAAGAACTCACAGCTAAATAATAACAACCACACTAGTCGATTTTCAAGGTGAGGCAACGCTTGCTACGGTCGGTAGTTCTGTGAATGGGTGAACATTCGACATTTCTCCGTGAGTCGCGGCGGAAAGCGCGCTAAAGGTTTGTTTGGTCATTATTTTGCGGACATTTGATAGTCATTACAATCATAGTCAGTGGCCTGAGAGTCTGACAACCAGTCTTAACAAAGGTATTGCCCGAAAACGGGGTATACTTAATGCTCAGAGCAGAAGGGCTAAACGTAGTCGACAGTCAGTGAGCGCATTAACAAGTAAAATCTATTCAACTCCATGAAAATCTCATTTCAAACTTATCCAATGCTAAAATAAGTAAACGCTAAACAGATTACCATAATATTTATATTATGCTATAATATCCTTTAAACTGCAAATAATAACGACCATGTAATCCCAGATTTGTAAGCTAAGCGCGTATTATCGGCTTTACGATAATCGATATTGTTCGAGTTCGAATCTCCTTTCGATTATGTCAGCCTGGTTCTTTGCATTAAGGTATTGTTAATTTTGCGGGGTCAGCAGCAACGTAGGAGCTCGTAGCTAGGTTATAACAGCTGCTGAGATCAATTACCAGGTTAAGCCACTCATTCCTAGGTTTGTCTGTGGATGGGTGACCATCCATTACAATGGTACTGAGTTTCGTCCGTGCCTTGGAAAACGCGCTAAGCCGTTGGTCCCGACTGTCATTTGTAGATTTTGATATAGATTTGACAGTCTAGTCAGTAGCCTGAAAGTCTGACTCGATGTGACTGTAAACTGGCCTATAAAAAAGAAAAGGCTAGACAGAGGATGATGATAATGCAAAACTTCTTTATGGCCGAGAATCCTTGGTATTATTATATTGATCTTTAGTCTTCCTTCTGTAGTTTAAATATTCAGTAATTGTACGCAACACAACACTGCGCCTCAAAACACGAATTACTGACGTAGAGATATAGAGCCGCTAAGCTAAAGTGGGACTGGACTGTGCACGTCTGGCGTATACCCAATGAGCTGTGGGCCAAAACTGCCACTTTCTGCGTCGCGACAGACCTCGTAGAAGATGGCGGGACAGCGACCATGTGATCCATATTGGCCTGTTAGATCGAAACAATTGGATGTCATGGGGAGAGCTTTGTGCCCAGCAGTGGAATGATACAGGCTGACAGTATCAGAATTAGTAATGCCGAAACCAAATTTGCTCCAGTAAGACCATGCTCTTCTCACCGTATTCATGAAAGCGCTTCTTAAACGTGAAAAAAAGTATAATTTCCCTTGCAAAGCTTCTCAAACAAATATCAAGTTTACAATGTTGTTAACACAGGTTCAGGTATAAAGATCACTTAATTGTTTTAACCTTTCCGAGATCATATCATGCGGACAGACTTCCATCATTGTTAGCGTTAGGCGTCGGTTACACTGAAGAACTTGAAGTTGATTGATATAATGGTGAATCAATCAAGTTGTGAGTTATAATAATCAATCAATGTTTTTTAAGATAATAAGGATGTGGTGATGGGGTGTTGAAAATAAAATCTCATCATTCTCGTGCCCTAATCTTAATTATTTGAGGTCGTAGCAGCTTGCCCTCGTATTCCATATTTCCCTCTCAGTCGTAAATGAATGAACATAAAAAAGAAAATTTTTCCTGCATTCCCAATTCATTAATTTTTATTCCTGTTGCATTTTCATAAAATTTAATATTCACGTGTGCCTGGAAATCAAATACCAGCCAGTAACAAAATACTTCAGCGAAACAGTGAAACTATTTGTCCGCAAACAAAAGCTTTTTGTTAAAACTATTCTGGACGAAACCTTTCACAGGCGCTCTACGATATAGCACACGAATGTTTTACGCAGTATTTATTTTGCTTAAGGTTATATTTAATTTATTTGAGTGTCCTACAGCTAACAATACAAAAATATATAGTGAGGAAATTAACTAGAACCCATTTAGAAGCCTCCACAGTTTGTCAACGGTACATATACGTTATTACAAATGGCTTTGTTTAAACGCCTACCAGAAAGGAACCTATTTTACTACCAAAAAAATCGAAATGCCGGTTTCCTAAAGTATTGTAGGAATGAACCTATTTTCCTTTTTATTCTATACCATAAAGATTTATAAACGCCTTTAAAGTTAACTGCAGACCAAATATTTTATATTATCACTAAATAGATGTCACCAATATTGTATTTCACGACTTTCAATTTATCTCCATGACGCGCGCTCGCTTCGCTCGCATAATTAATAACACTAATATCTTCTGTCCCCGAAGTGCCGGGCCTCCGCCGGCCTCCTTTGTCGGCCTACGGCCCGGTGCCCATGCCGCCCATAAAGGATACTGTCGCGAGACGGTCGTATTATAATTTTGGTTAATTGATTTGGTGAGCATTAATCCATTTTGGTAGGCAAAAAGAATATAAATACAACACGTACAATTGTTCTGACTAATTATTTTGAAACTTAAAACGTTTTTCTTTAGGCACCTCGGTATAGGGTGGGTTTATTTTATTTGAAGTTAAAATATTTTATTTGGTACTTTACTGTGTTAAGTCTAGGGTCTAAAAATCTTTTTTGGTGAGCATTTAAATTGTAGCCATTACAAATAGCAGTTATAAATTAAATGATAAGCTTCTCCAGTGCACACAAAGCCTTAGACCGTGATCTAACGACATTAACCTTTGCTATCTTGTAGTAATTAGTACACTATTAGGTTTCGAGTCCTTGAATTATTGCGAGTAATTATAACGGTAATAATAACACCTTCGGTCATATACTATTAATAGTATACTCAGTTTGTTTGAGAATGAGTTAAGATTTTATGGTTATGTAAATGGTGCATTTAAAGGTACTCATTGATCAAATCTTCATAGCGAGTATTGAGTTAACCGCTGTATTTTTCTTTTTTGTAGGGTGGTAAACCATCGGTGGTTCCGTGTGGTGTCGGACGTAAAGAATAGCACCATCCCATCTCTCTCTCTCGCCTCTTACGACACCCACGGGAAGATCCCGTGGGTGTCGTAAGAGGCGACTAAGGGATGTACCAGAGAATGGGCAGCAGCGTTCTCTGTGTCTTTGTAACAACCATACTGCGATCGCCAACCCGCCTGCCAAGCGTGGCGATTATGGCTAACCCCCCCAAAAATGCCTGGGGGAGGCCTATGTCCAGCAGTGGACGTCTTATGGCTGAAATGATGATGATGAAACCATCAAATGACTCCTCCCGCTCTGGGCAGAGCGGTAGGGAGTGTCAGACTTCTATTGACTAAAAACCACCCATATCCCTTGTTTGCCCTTTGTGTCGAGGCCGCGGTATCTCTTTTCAACAACCCGCCGCCCCGACGGGCGTCGGCCCTTGCACGAACGCGCCGTCAACACGGCCTGTCGTCGTCATGACAGACGGACGGCGAGCTAGTTCACCGCTGCCTGGCTTTTATTTTTTGGGACGGTACCTCAACACGGTATCATTTATATTGTGAATGCTCTTGCGATCTTTAGACCAGGCCGGGCTTACCGAGGCAGATTCGTGAATGGGTGACCGAACACTCATTACATACCCAGTTCCTTCTGTGCTTCGGAACAAACGTTAAGTCGCGGGTCCTGGCTGTCATTTGTAGATATTTGACAGTCGTTACAGGTCTCAACAGTCTGACAACCAGTCTTACCAAATGGTATCAGTTAGTACTGGATAGTACAGTATTTGTCCAGCTTTACTTGATCCCTCTACATTACCCATTTCACCTATTTAAAAGAGGTGAAATAATGCTGGGCACTGACTGTAGGTACTACCTGGATTGTAGAGGTCAGATGGGTAGTCAGACCCATGAAGAATTTAAGTACTACTTTGTAATGATTCTTCTAGTTCTTGAAAGAAAGATTAAGTTTATTAGACCTGTTAATCTCTAGACTACACAGAACTTCTTATCCTGCAAACAAAACAAGAATCAATTTGCAACAAGGTGATATTAATCTTGAATCAATCAATTCTATTATCAGCCATATTGGCTGGTAGACCGTCGACCTCGCCAGTAAAAAAAAGTAAAAGACTTATTTTGCGATAACATTCCATCTTCAAATTATTTCAATTTTGTTGTTGAGTCATTTAATCCGTAGAAGTACAATCATAAAGACAATTTGTATAGTTTTGAAGACATTCATTTTTGGTCTAAAATTAAAATAGAAATTATGGTGATTTCATTGGACAACTTATAGTTAAAAGGACTTATAAAAAATGTATAGTACTTGACTTCTACACGTAGATAAATAAGATCTGTGATTCCAATGTTAAACATCACACCTGTAATACCACCTAACAGAAGACCCACTTTTTGTCTGCTACATTTAAATCCCACGTTAGTCGAGGCAACCACTGCCATCAACAGGATGGAAGTATGAATGGCTTTTTATTTTTTTTGGGGCTGGGAGAAATCATCAGATGACTCCTCCTTCTCTGGGTGGAGCGGAAAGGGAGTGTCAGACTTCTACTGACTAAAAACCACTCATGTTCCTTCTTAGCCCTTTGTGGCCGTGGTCGCGATCTCTTTCAAACAACCCACAGCCCAAGTCTGAATCTACTGAGACATTCCTGATGAGACACAATTTGCCGAAATTTGGAATCGATCCCAGGACCTCATGCTCAGCAGTAGCTTTTGCGACCACAAACAAAAATATCAACAAAACGCGTCAATAAAATTTTTTCAATACCATTTTCATGCATGACTGTACTCTTTAGCTTAACGATAACATCTGACTCCGCTCGTCATGCTTACAAATTGATCCGAGATATTATTAAATGGCTAGTTTTAGCCATTTAGCCACCTTCACACTATTTATTAAGCTTGTTAGCCACGTTATGACAGGTTAAAAGGATTAAAATGGTATGAAGGATTTAAATCCTTTGAATGGTGGAAGAAACGAACTTAAATTGGTATAATTGGTGCCTGGTCGTTGGCAATAGGCTCGCCTTATGGAATTTAAACATAACTGGCGATTTGAGGGTGACACATTTCCCGTCGGGGCCGTGGATTGTCGAAAGGTTAACGCGGATCCGACACAAGGGCGAAGAAGGAACATGGTAGAAGTCTGACACTCCCCTTCGCTCTGCCCAAGCGGCGGGGGTTATTCGATGATTTTCCACCCACCAAAAAAAAAAAAAGGGTAACACATTTTTATGGACCTCTGTTTAACCATCAAAAATTACAGGCGAGATTCTATGTTTCTATGCAAATTATTCATCATTACCTACCCTTGCCACAGAATCATCATTTTCAGTCAGTTGACTCAAGTCTGTAATGTCCTAACCAAACTGGAAACAACTTTACAAAGTATGCTTCCCGTTTGATTCGATCTCACGACCACCACACAAAGCAAACGCCTAAACCACTCGACCACAGAAGAAAGACTGATGTTAAGTAAACTTGTCAAAATAATTTAATCCACCTTCGTTTCTAATAATATCATTATAACGCCACTTTGCAAGATAATCCTCGCAAGGAATTAGCTGTTCATTAATAATTCAATTATCTTGTAGCACAGACACTTTATAATAATCCTATTTTACAATTTCATCTGGGAATCACTTTACAATTCTACCCATTGATTATCAACCAAACATTAGAAAGTAGGTATCTCATGAAATGATGAGAAACAGAGAAGTATGGAAGGGATAAGGGCAAGAGAGTGACGATTCTGCACATCAAACTAAAAACTCTACCCAAAAAATTTAGCTGGTAAATGACTTTGTTTTTGGGGTAAAAAGCCACGTTTTATGGTAAGACTCAATGTAACGTACTCTAATCATTGATCTGATTATCTATACATATAATAAAACAGTAAAAAAACTGTGTCTGAACATTGAATATATTGAAAAAATAATAATTGAGGGGGGTTTAGGAACAATAATAGAGCACGAATCCAAAAAAAAAATTATGTCTGTTTGTCTGTTTGTCTGTTTGTTTGTACACGCTAATCTTCGGAACTACTCGACGGATTTGAATGTTTTTTTTTTAGTTGTATAGGTATTAGGTCTGGGCAACATATAGGCTATAATTTATCTTGGAAAGTTGAACACCTGATGCAGAACTGCAACAGACCAGCTTAACTATAGGAGATACAAAAATGGTACCATAGCAAAAATTGTTCCACGTGATGAGCATTTTCTGCTCAGACAATAAATTTGAAGATCTGGAACACCTGATGTGGAACTCCAAGATCCCAGCTACACTATCCTATTTTCACGCCAGAACGGCTCAACGGATCTGAATGAAATTTGGCACAGAGATAGATTATAGTCTGGAATTACAAATGGGCTACATAATATCGCTATAATTACTAAGGGGGGTGACCAATATTGCAATATGTCCATATGCCCCAACGGTTTGACAGCTGATATCTGTCATACTATTTATATCAATAGAACGGCTATTTCGAACTGTTCGTCACCGATGTCAGTAGCGTAACGGTTTGGCGACCTCCCCGTAAACAAATGTACGTAAGTTCAAATCTCAGCCAGTGTCTTCTTTTTGTATTTTTTTTATAATGTTGTGAGATTTCCAAAAATATTCAACATGTTCGCGAGTTCGATCCCCACTCGGTTTTCACTTTTTGTGAGTACTATTTATTTTTATTTTGATGCTTTATGATTTTCAAATCTTTATATGTTTTTTTGGTATCAACGTTGCTTAACATAGTCCATAGTAGACGCCCTAGAAAGACATTCACTGAATTACTAATAAAAAAACTATTCAAAATAGAGCTATGTGATTATAAATCTAAATACATATAATAAATCTGCAGGCGTGGAGTTTCTGTAAATTGAACAAATTATTTAGAAAAAAATATTGTTTTAATTTGTCTGTGTGATTAGGGTTTTAGATTTTGTTTCATTGTAATCCGATACTGATATCCGATAGATATTATATGAATTTGAAGAAGTGATAATCTCTTCAACGACATCTATTGCATTAAAACGGTACTAATAAATAATACACCTTTTTAAAAAGTTACGGCACCAATAGGTACTCTTAATTAGTCTAAATGACGCTACTTTGCTACAGTGTGTGTTCACTTTCCATGCATTATTTTTTTGCAGTTTAACTTCATCTTTGATAGATGGCGTTGTTCATTTGACACCATTTTATGAATCACGGTGTGAATATTTTCCGTGAATAGATAAAAAAAATTACCAATGTACACAGCACAGTAAGAAAAAATCTCTCAAAAGTTCAAAACAAAAATGAAATTAAAATTACATTTCTTTGTTCTGTGCGGGAATCGAAAACGGGACCAGCACCACAATCAATCGCCCAGCTGTGCAGCTATTGTGCCAACCGTGCCTTCATATAGCTGTTACTGTGGATTTGTCGGGTTTTTTTTTGTTTTTTGGGGGGTGGGAAATCATCAAAAGACTCCTCCCACTCTGGGCAGAGTAGTAGGAAGTGTCAGACTTCTACTGACTAAAAACCACCCATGTTCCTTATTAGCCCTTTGTGTCGGGTACGGTATCTCTTTCGAACAACCCGCAGCGTTGGCGGCCCCTGATGTCAGCATCTCTTTGAGGCCTGTCGTCGTGATGTTCGCAGGTGACAGACACTGCCGGTTATTTAGGGAGTACACCGGTGGATGAAATAAACGCATGTGTATACACTCCATTTACTAAGATTAGAATTTTAAGTAAACCGTTTTTACAGTCCTTTCAACCGATTGTGAACTCTATTACGTTGACAGCAAGACAAAATGTAGCTGCAGTAAACAGTCAGTATTGTAACATTCTTTTTGCTTTTAATGCCATCCTTATGCTTACGGGTATAGAAGTCAAAATCGGTTGAACGGACTGTAAAAACGGTCAACTTGAAATTCTAATAAATTATAAATTCTTGATATTCTATGGAAAAATATATTTTCAGAAGAATGTCCCCATCCAGTGCCAACAGATAATGAACTTAAATAATATGCACGTTTTTCCAAATTTTGGCTATTGCTATCAAACGGGCACAAAACCAGACTCTGCGGCCTCTACTGAGAAAACCTTTTGCACGTCTCGGTAATCAAACCCCAGACCACATGCTCAGTTGCGCTTAAGACCACTCATTAACAGACATTATAATTTGCACGTGAACGAAGTCGCGGGCATCAGCTAGTATGAAGAATAAGACATTGTTATAAACATTTTCTTAATCTAACTTAGCGTTACTATACGCTAAATTAGATTAAGAAAATGTTTATAAAAATGTCTTATTCTTCATATTTATTCCTATTCTGATTACTAACCTAAGTTTACACTCCAGTTCAACAAAATTAATCCACCTGTCTGCACTTCGAAACTAGATTCACGAAACAACAAGTTTATTGAAAGCAATCAACGCTCTTTAGATCGCTCGGTTCAAAGCAGATTAATTCAATTAAATTGAATTACATTCACTAGGTTTACTTGCACGGCCGTGTAAAATAATGTGTGTTAATCCAATTACTTGGTTTTCAATCGCGATTGGATTAAGCTTGTTATGTTTCGTCTTCATATTTTTAGAGGTTTTTGTGAAGGTTATTTTTGGAACAGATTCAAACTTGAGTTGAAACATGGTCGGTCTTACTACAAAAAGAATTTTAAACACAGTTTGAATACGTGTTTAGTTAAACAGTGTCTAAAGACTTAGACCTCGTTTAGGAGGGTGTTTAACACTTTGTACCACAAAACCGTGTTTTTGCTTTGTTTAGAAAAACATCTGGTCAACATGTGTTTACTCTATTCATTTCGTAAAGCACAGCAACATTCACTCAATTGTCCCATCATTCGTTCTAGTGTACTTCATTTTGAACAGATAGATGTCAAATAAATCGCAAGTTCTCGGCAAATCGGAATTAAAAAATTAAAAACGTACAAAACTCAAATTAAAATTGTAGTGTTTTCTTGTTTATCAGCACAATTATAATAAATAATTTCAAAAAACCGGCCAAGAGCGTGTCGTTCCACGCTCAGTGTAGGGTTCCGTAGTAATAATTCTTTTTTTGTTTGAAAAAAGATACGTTTAGGATAATAAAATATGTAAACGAAGTTTAACTACTAACAGTATATACTACGACGACTATACTACTAACAGTCCAGAAATTATTTTGTACAACTTTTTGTCTTTTTTGTACAAAAACTGTTTCCATCCAAGTTCAAAATGATTTTCCTAGAAAGTCCTTATAAAGTTCTACATTTCTGATTTTTTTCATATTTTCTAAACTTATGGTTCAAAAGTTAGAGGGGAAGTTTTTACTTTTGGAGCGATTATTTCCGAAATTATTGACATTATCAAAAAATTATTTTAGTAAACCTCTATTCATTTTTAAATACCTTTCCAACAATATATCACACGTTAGGGTTGAAATAAAAAAAAAATCACTTCCCACTTTACATGGGGCTACCCTAATAAAACATTTTTTTCCAATTTTTATTTTACCACTTTGTCGGCGTGATTGATACACATCAATCAAATCTACGAATTCTAGCACACTCATTTTAATATTTGGTAGTTCCTAGCCTCACTGGTGCGAATTTCCAAATGAGAGTGATTTAACTTAGTGTTAAACGAACGTTAGACAAGGGATCGCGTGTGTTTAAACTTAAACATAGTTTAACTAATGTCTAACTCTAAACACTGACTAAACACAGATTTGTGGTACAACTTTTTTTAAACACATGGTCGACATCTGTTTATCTTTTTTGTAGTAAGACTGGGTTAGTTTTAAAACGATGATCTAATCTGCAGTCCTAAGACATCTAGATGTGGTCCAAAGACCCATCTTTTCAGAAAAAACTTATCAGGCGAGTTGCGATCAAATGCAAGCCTGTTGAGCAAATAAAAACCGGCTTAAAAATATTTTCAAGTGCACGTCCGCTTTTTAAATCAAACAAACAGATAAAAATCGATAAAAAAACTCACAAATTATAATGTCGTGTGCAGGAAAGCTTGTTTTGTATTTTTATTAATAGCCTATATTGCCCCACTGCTAGGCAAAGGCTTCCGCCAATTCCTTCCATGAGTTCCTGTCTCGTACCTCTTCTGATCAATCATTACTTTGTAAATAAATAACTAAGATCAATTTTCCTTTGTCAACAGAACGACTCTGACGATGAACAATGTGCCCTGAGCGACAAATGGCAGTACGAGAGGAAATCTCGACGATGGTCCAGGGTAGTGGAGATCACGCCGCAGGCACAGAGGCGATTACAGGTAAGCATGACATTACGACTGTGGGTATATCACAAAACGGTGAACGAAAACATCGTGAGGAAACCGGCATATTTTAGAACCAAAAATTCGAAGTTATGTGACATCTACCAATCCGCACTGGGCTCGCGTGGTAGATTATAGCCCATCCCTCTCCTAGATAGGAGGCATGAGTCCCTGCAGTGGGAAAAATATAGGCTGATGATGATGTATATCCCAATTAAGTAGGCATAGGGCAACTCGACAGACTCTCTCCGCAATCAGTCTGCATCTTTACACGATTTTCGCCAATTACGTGTGGGGTCCGATGTGCGCGCTTTATGTCATTAATTGGGCATAAACTAAAGTATAAGATAGAAAAAGTATTTATTGGTCTCACACAGGACATAACGAATTGATAAAAAATTTAAGATTAAAAAATATAAAGAGTAAACATAAGAGAAACACTTAAAAATAATTAGAAACACATTAAATTAAAATAAAATTAGCTAAAGCTGCACACTTGCCATAAACTGAGCACAAACTCAAATTTTATGGCCTACACAGTCTGACTATACAGTCGATAAAACGTAGGACCAACTAGAAGTCGCAGTTGTAATCACGAGACTGCCCTGGCAGGACATTGATACTTATCTTGTATTCTTGTTGTCTTGTCTCATCTTTGTGTATTATGTTTACTTGTGTTTTTGAATAATCATTAACATTTGCTCACAAAGCTACATCAAAGTGAAATATCCTCCTAAAGAGACACATTCGCAGACCCGTGTCTAACATACAATATGTCTCTAAATCGCACAAACAAACATTACACGTCACAGTAAATCCTTCATTTTACACCACGTCACAAACTCGTTTATGCAAAAGATCCTAGGTAACTGCTCCTTTAATAGTTACATACATACCTTTCATCCCGCAGACGTGGGGATTAAGGATCTGCACACACGCGAAAAGTAAACGAATCAACGATTTTAAAATTGAATTTACTGCTTTCGTACTTAGATAGTATTATTTCTTAATCACGTGGTTAGTGTCTAACCATTTCATTTTTTCATTTATTTATTCATCAAACAATTTTCATTGTGTTAGAATTTTACAAAACAATCACACATCAAGTAATATAGCAGTAGCATAAAATCAAATATAAAGTAAACAAAAATAATTTAAAAAAAATATTAGGATTAAAGGATATTAGGAAAAAAATAATTAAAATACTACTATGTCACCAACTCAAAACCAGTTACATGTCAAATAATAAAGCACAAAAACAAAACAACCATATCTTTTCCATTTCACGTAAGTACATAAATCAACTGAGAATTAGATGTCAATTATATTACTGTTTATATGTCCAACCATAAAAAGCTCAATCACAACCATGTCCATCTCATGTAAGGTAAACTTATTTAAAATAGAATATAAATTAAACGCCAGTCAGATGTAAAATAAATGTCAATAAATGTAAATTAAATGTCAACTAAATTAACTACATATAAATTAAATGTCAATTAAACAACCATATCTATTTCATGATGCCTAAATTGAAAACCTAAAAAAAACCTGGTTTTATGGCCTCCCATGGACCTTTGACTTGGTTTTACATGCCATTGAGATACATTCCTCAGGACTGCTGGTTTCCGCATGATGTTTTCCTTCACCGAAGTTGGCAGTCCGACGGTCACGCTCACGCCACTAGAAAATCACTTTTTTTGATTGAAATGCTAGTTCGTTAACTCTTTCAGGGGCACTTTCACATAAGTTACAATATACATGTTTTTATGTTTTTTCTAGTTGTATTTAGGCTAAACATTACTGAAAACATGGTTCAAAAAAATATCTGAGTGCCTTCACTCAGATATTTTTTTGAACCATTTGAGGAATCACATGGTTAGCTACGGTAACCACCACTGTCAACGAATTTTGTAGAAACGAACAATACAGACACAAACGATTATCGGCGCCACTTACTGCCTAAACTAAATCGAGCGTAAGGTGTATTTCTATGAAAGTCCAAGAAATAATCGCTAGAAGGCCGGAATTTAAAGAATAAAAATACGAAATATATGGTTAGCGTAGCTAACCACTAACCCTGAAAGAGACCCATGACGTCAAATATATATATAGCCATATACGATAGTTGTCTATACGATTCTAAAGTCGATCGAATTTTCAAAACGTTTATGTAGCACGTCTGAGCTAAGACCTCTGAAACGTTTGTCTAGCATTAAGTATGCATAAAGGCATTAGTTGCTATTGTAGTTTCTCACAGCGAGCAATGATCGTGCATTAATTGAGCCAAGGTAAGGGTTGAAAGACGGAGTTAGTGCATACTTAATACCGACGCCTGAAACACCCCTTTCTCGGTAACACAAGCGGAATTATTCGTGTTAAGTTTAAATTATGTATGAAGTCTTAAGCCTTTAAACGTATTGAAATGTTCTAACAGTCCTTAAGCTTAGAAAACTGAGCTTTTGAGGTACTGTTTTGAGACCAAAATAATTAACCAAAATGTGTCTTTTGGCTCATAAAACCAGAAAAAATATCCACTGAAACGAACTCTCTATTTCCGCGTACTTTTTAATATTTTTTGTATCAACGAAGCTTTTGATGCTCGACTAACAAAGTAATAAGTAGTAAAAATGTTTAATTAAGAAAAAAAATATTAACATAACATCACGCTTGTGACCCCCAAAGGGTTAGTTGTAGTGTCATGTTTAAATCCTATGTAATAGAGGCGATCCTATTGCCATCAAGTGGGAACAAATCCAGACTCCGTAGCTGCTACTGAGAAATACCTAATGAAATAAAAACCCAATAATACCTTTCCCGACCTGGAATCGAACTCATGCACACACATCAGTCGCGCTTGCAACCACTTTTTTTTTTTTTTTTGGTGGATGGAAAATCATCGAATAACCCCCCCCCCCCCCCCCCCGCTCTTGGGCAGAGCGAAGGGGAGTGTCAGACTTCTACTGACTAAAAACTAAACCCATGTTCCTTCTTCGCCCTTGTGTCGGAGCCGCGTTAACCTTTCAATAATCCACAGCCCCGACAGGTTCCACAGCCCCGACAGGACGCTTGCAACCCCTAGACCAGTGTTTCCCAAAGTGGGCGATAGCACCCCCTTGTGGGGTTGGAGATCTAGTGGGGGGCATTAAGGGACCCAGGAAAAATTGCTGGGCGTTGGCGTGTTTTGGGGGGGGGGCGATGGTTGATTTGCAATTTAATTTACTTTATGTTTCAAAATTCACTAAAATTTAAACCTACCTACTACTCAATATCGAATAATATAAGTTTATTATATTCATATAAGATTTGATATGAATCTTCAACTTCAAGGCGATGACTTGAACTTAATAAAAACAAAAAATGTTGTCGCTGCTTTCGTAGACAAGCTGCTCTTACACAAAAAGAAGATCAGCAGGTTCCATAATTTTCCCAATTTATCCGTGTCCTGCAACAACGACGACTTACTTGTCTACTGCCAACATTTGGAAAATCTCCAGTGATTTAATTGAAAGATTCCAGGACATTTTGAAATTGGAAAATACAGGGTATAGACTGGGTGTTTGATCCTTTTTAAAATGTCAACATAACAGTAACACCCCAAATGTAAGAAGAACAAGATCTGAAAACGAACGTGGAAATAAAAATACTTGTGGTTTTTAAGTTTTAGGAGTTAATAAAAAATAGGGGGCGCTGAAAAAGAATTGATTTTCAAAGGGGGCGGTAAAAAAATAAGTTTTATAATCTCTCCCCTAGACCAACGAGGCTGTCAAAGCAACGAAATCATTGTCAATATTACAAGTATGTGCACCATTCCCAATTTTTATAACACACCATCTGAAATTAAACTCCTAGCTGAATATCCGGATCCAATAAAGATCCAGTAAAGGATTGGCTTACAATCGTATATTGTACTTTCCTCTATAGAGAAGAATGAATAGATAAACAAATATGCATACCCATGAACAGCATAAATTCAATCATTCAACACATTGTTAGAGCAAAAAAGTCGCATAAAGTGTTTGTACATAAATATTTTTCTTTAATAATTTTATATTTGTTCACAGGTCATAGCAGCTAGAGCACTAGCAGAAAGAGAAGCAAGAGAGGCGAGGGGAGAGGTAGAAGATGATGAAGATGAAACTCTTCCCACGATAAGAGTGGGACTCGTCGATCCAGACGGGAATTATACAGATGTTGAACCTGACCTGTGAGTACTTTAACTTTCTTGTAGTTATTTAGAATATTTAGCAGCATTCTAAGAAGAATCTGTCCGGCAGAGTGACTGACTGACAGAGTCTGTCCGTCTGTCTATTAATTCAGCCTAATCTCTGAAACGGCTGTATGCTTGGCATATTGTTAATGTTAATATGGAGTAATTAAAGCAATTTTTTTATTTTTGAAAAGTAATTATGATACCGTGTAAAAATAAACCCTTGAAATTGTTAACAAAATTCTAATAATCAGCCTTTAATGTTCCCATCGCTGGGACACAACCTTCTCTCGCCTGCACTCTATGACAGGGATTTTTTATAATTATTTTCCGTGAACGAAGGTTGAGGGTAACATCTAGCTCAAACTAAAATGAACACTAAAGCTGCCAGATAATATAATTCAATTTACCTCCTAAACCTTCCCAGGAATACGTGCTGAAGCAATAATGCGGGTGCTAACAGCTTGCAAGCTAAATTTGTATTCAAACTCTGAACGTGTCATAGCTAGTTAGTAACTAACTAAAGTTTCAAGCTATTATGTTCTTGTTTGAGCTCGGAGTTGCAGTGTGATGTAGTTTTAATGATGAAGGAAAGTGTTTTGTTTACACTTTCTGTGTACTTGTGGAGTTGGTGGTTTCCTTATAATTAACACATGGGATAACGTATCTGAAACGTTAAGCAGGGAGGTTTGACTGTTTTTTAGTATCGTGGTCGGCCCGGTAAGAGCGAAAACGTTTGATTACCGGGTCGAGCAAAGTGTTATTGAGGTTTTTCATCAGGAATTTCAGGGGTCACTGTAAACTAATAGGTTGTCAGTTATTTTTCACCATTATCATCCTTTCAGCTAAGAGACGTTTTGCTACTAAACATATGCCTCCCCTAAATTATGTTTAACATTAAAAAGAGGGCGAATGTATTTGCATCAACCGGGCTCAGATCCAGACTTCTTGCTGCTTCTGAAAAAAATCTGATGAAAAACCCAGACCAGAGAATCATACCGAAGACCAATTCGATATAATTATATTAATCGCATACGACATCAGCCGGTATGTCTCACAAGACAAGTGTTTCAGAAGGATTCATTATTCATGCTAACAACATGAACTCGAGATAAATCAAAGTTATCCTTAGTTTTTCAGTCTTTATTTTCATACCCGTTCTGCCTATTCATAAAGGGACCATAGAACCCCCATAAAACATAATTTTGATGAATATTGTAACATCCAAGTCCTTATTTTGTCAACAAAATGTTTTACGTTTGCCTAAGCTAACCTACTAGCCCTGCATTATTTAGAGTGTAAATGATCCCTTCACAAAGTCGTCAACCAAGCATTCTGTACATCAAACTAGTTAACTCCACGAAAAAATTAATGCAGGGATACGACTTTCCCGTCGAGGCTGTGGGTCCCGTCGGGGCTGCGGGTTGTTCGCAAAAGAAACCGCGGCCTCGACATAAAGGGCTAAGAAGGAACATGGGTGGTTTTTAGTCAGTAGAAGTCTGACACTCCCTTTCGCTCTACCATAGAGCGGGAGGGTTATTTGATGATTTACCACCCGCCAAAAAAAGGGATACTTTTTGTTGTGAGGTGAAAAATCACGTTTTACAGTGGGACTCAATGTTGGTTACGCACTCAAAACATTGGGTCGTGGAGGTAGGTATTTAAAGTAAATCTATAACACTTATAACATTAGAAAACCTGTATTTACAACTTTGGCCCCCAATATCTCTAAAACAAGAAGGTTCCTAGGTATTTCAATCTTGTACAAAAATAAATAATTTATTTAACTTCCAACGAAAGCCTTCACTTTTCAAGTCATTTGTGTCTCCAACAAATGCCAAGTGACATTCAGAGTACCAGGGTCACAGAAAGAGCAAAGAGACTAAGCTCTTACACAAATTGGTGTTACAAAGCCGTGGAACAATGACAAGTAAGGGTGGTCCTCCTGTTGAGAGCTCTTGAGACTATCTTTGTACGCCGAAGGAATTCTTGCAAGAAAAGGAGCTAACCTAATTTCTTTGTGTTTTTAAGTGTTTTTTTTTTCTTTTTTACTTGTTTTTGTTTGTCGATTGAGTTATTTTTTGAGGATCTATTAGCAGAATTGTGAAGTTGGGAAATCTACATTTTGTCAGTAATCTGGTAGTGACGTATTGATATTGTTGATAGTCCTTAAACTGTTTCTTTGATGGAGTAGTAGTAAGTAATGCTAAGCGTGAAGTTTGGGGTTCGATTTACAGGTCTTTATTTAAAATTATCCTTGGTTTTGGTGAAGGAAAACATGAGGAAACCAGCATGATTTCTTGACGGCATGTAAAACCAATTTTCGTACCACTTGCTCAAAAAAGTGACATTCTATGCCACAAAAAGCGAACATAACAATAGTAATTTTTAATTTGTTAAAAACAGGGAAAGAAAATTGTACTGAATTTCATTCATCCTCAAGGGGGAACATGTGAGTTCTATCAATAATTGGACCAATGTTTCGAATGTTAACTTTTACTTTTAATTGTCATTATTTTTAATAAATGCTTATCTAATTTTATTACTTTTGTTAATTTTTTCGCAAATGGTACGAAAAGTAGAGTATTTTCTTCGGTGATAAAGCTGTCTTAATCTTGGGTGAACTTAAATCCCTCGCTACACTCAATTATAAGTGTATGTTCCAGGAAAATTGGGAAAACCTTAATTTTTCTGGAACCCTTTTACAAGAAAGAAGGTACGACAAACGATTTCCTCTTGAAGAAGCTGTAGAAAAGACCATAAATACAAGCGATAAAACAATCTTCAACCATAATAATAATGCGTATACGAGTATCTACAGATATCAATTTAATTACTGAACGGTAAGCCGAAGCCTTTTGTATCTCAAATATCTATCGTTTGCGCAATCAAGGGCCAATTATTTTAGTGTGACTGTGAAGACTCGGAAGTACTGTTACATTTGGGGCCATTAAATCGGGTTTAGTGGAACTGAGCGATTCATGCATAAAAATATGCATTATTTATGGAAAGATACTTAAAGCATAGAATATACCTAATACATTTTTCATTCATTTTAGGCAATCTTTGAATCTTACCTACGTTCCAGTAAGATAGATATTATCATAATTATATTTATTAAATCATTATGCAGATATAAAATAAAAACACAATGTACAAAGGCGGACCTAATGCCTTGGACATTTTCTATACCAGTATACCATACCATACCATGGTCTTTTAAAATGATAAACCATGGAAGCGAGTTTGTCATCTATGTCCTTTTACTCGCATCACATTTTCGCCCTAGATAATTATAAGGCTAGGTACTCTTATCAAATCCCGACTTTACCATCACATTTTGAAACTACATTAAACCATGGCCCATCTGGAGCTTCAAACCGAAACCTACGCTAAAATCGCTTTACAAACCCCGCGGTTTTCAAAGCCCACAAGCCCATCCTCATTAACACTTAGATGATTATAGATATTGTAGGCGAGCTTATTAATTTGATTGTTACAGCTGATTGATAGGAACGTTAAGTGGAATGATACTGACGCGTAACGGAACGGATTCGTATCAGTACTGACTGGTGTAGCCAGGTCTAGTGTGTTTTTTGGGACGGAACGTTAAAATAATCGGGAATTTGGTATAATGAAGTTTATAAAAAACGGTAAAATATTTTTTTATCGGATTTTTTTATTATAATGACTGTTTAGAATTTGATTTAAATTACAGGGGATAGCAAAAATAGTAATCAAAACACGTATCTATAGTCAAGTTAAAGTTATAATTTGAGTTTAAGTAAATGATTATGCAAGCATTATGGCAATATACACCAATTTAAACGAAATAATCACCATTAAAGAAAGCAAAGCTAAGAATTCCAAATTTTACCGTTTTAACTTGAAACAATTACTAAACTACTGAATAAAAATCGTATCTTGAATAATGATTTTCACGCAAGTAATCACTTTGGCTGGTTTTAAATACATGTGAAAGAATTTACAGTGCTTTTCTTATCAACATTTTCGATCAAAGTTAATCATAAGAAGGTTTGACTTCGTGTATAATATGGAAATATTAAACTAACAAACCACAGCATCCTGATTAATTGTTAATAGGGACATGGTGTTTTTTTTTCAATTTTTTTCCTAAGCTGTCTCTCAAAAAATGTTATTAATAAATGAAATTAACGAAAATGACGTGCTAGACCCCTTAAAATCGAGACGTCCCGCGCTAATCTCAAAACCTGGTAGCATTACACTTCTGACTGACAGTATTGTTGAATCAGTTAAAATGTCGATGACCGCCACTTCTTTATGTTGTTACGATGAGACGTTTGCTTTATCTTGTTAAGTAACACTCGTGTTATGAAATTTTGTGGTTATTATTTCATAGTGAACGGTAGAAGGTTCGATTCTCGCCTGAGGCTATTGTTTTTATGGGATCTAAGGTTGTTACGCGGCTGTTTGTGTACTTAGATGATTTATTTGTGAAGGGACTAACAATTTGAGTAATTTAAATAATTACTTACAACGGGGTACCTAACTGTTTTTATAACACGCTTTTATTAGCTTCATCTGTAAAAACTGACTGTGTAAACATTTTTAAGAGTTTTTCATACATTTTTTCGGTTTCCAATTGAGCTGAAATTTTGCACACTTGTTAAGTTAGGACGACAATGCATGTTTAGATAATCTAAATCCAATATGACGGTATCTCAAAGATGGCGTGTTTTATATACTATAATATTTTATTTAGCTAAACTATTTGTTCCGTCAAAATTTATGCCGAGGTGCACCTAATACTACACGCACATTTAACCTCTTATGTCTATGTTTAATACTGTGGTTTAAGTCACATATAATAAAAGTCGAGCCTCCTGCCCTCAACTGAACACAAACTCAAAGTCGGTGGCTGATACTGAAAAATTTCTAATGGAAAACACATACAAAGAGAGTAAACCTAAACCTCAGTAGTCGCGCTAATGACCATTAAAAAATCGTAAAATCTATGAACACTAATCACATCGGCATGAGACAAAGACGAAACAGTAAACGCAAGTTACAGGTCGCTACCCATCACACACTATTACGCAACCGACCCATTACTACTTCAGTAGCTTGTGAAGATAGTAACACCAACTCTTAAAAGGATATAAAAAAGATCTTAAAAATACACCTTTACTAGCTTTTGCCCACGACTTCGTTCGCGTGGAATAGTGACTTCCGGCAGATTTTTGGTTTATCTCGCGAAAAAAAAACTATCCTATGTCCTTTCTCAAGTTCCAAACTATGTCTGTACCAAATTTCACACAAATCGGTTTAGTAGTTTAGGCGTGAAAGAGTAACAGACAGACAGACAGACAGAGTTACTTTCGCATTTATAATATTACCTAGTATGGATTTGTAATGATCACCCATGGAAAGACTGACCGAGCCTCGAAGTTCCATCTCTACTATTTTCACTTCCTGTGCAGGTCCATAAAAATACTTAAAAAAAAAAAGCATAAAAGCATAGAAAAATAAGCATAAAAGTAACTGAAATAGACAAACAACGTCAAATTAACCGCGAGCGAGTGCAGTTAAAACTTTAAAATCGCAGTTCATCGCGCCTTACTATTATGTTCCTATCAGTGCAATATAACTAGTTTAATTTAAGTTAGTATGTAATTCCACATACCTATAAGTGTGTACCTATGTAGGTGCCTAATTCATTTTTTTCATAAACTTTTATCTTAAGTTTTAAGTTATTGCTTATCAGAAATGGTTAATATGAGGATCGTTTTTTTGTATTATGTAATGCATTATGTACCATCTATTTTACCCATATTATGCAAATAAATTATTTGATTGATTGATTGATTTTCTTCTATGAAGATCTCTCGATAAGAAGAAGAAGAATCATCTTCTTGTCCTTTTCCCATTCTACTTGGGGTCGGCACAACACGTTTTCTTCTTCCATGGTCCATGGTCAGACGTCACGACATCTTTTACACCTTTCCTTTCGCAGTTATTGCATGATAAATCGTCTGAAGTGTCTCCAAAACCATTATTATCAAACTTATTATTAAAGATGTCTGTACCTTACTCTGGCTTCTGTTGTCTGAAACCCTTGTACGCTGTCACTAACCCATTCTCTTAATAGAAACTTTAATGACGAAGAGGCCCTAAAAAGGTCCCTTGGCAAACACCATCAAAGTGACGGTCGGGACCGCAACAATGACTATAATTAAGCCCGCAGTCCATTTGTTTCTACATAGTGTGGTCCCTTCACCTATCACGTTTCTATTTTAGATTGCTAAACCTTTAGTAATGATAGGTTGTTAAGGGAGCTAGGTTTGTTTGGTAGCGGGGAGCGAGACGGATTGGTTTTCTCTTCACGTATCGGCTACACGAACCCCGCTCACTGACGCATTAAATGACTATCAAGTTCTATCTTACACATGCCTTATCACCTAATAGGGCTGTGTAAGATGGAAGGTGGACCATTGTCACATGAGGTCTGCAAAAATAAAGAATCATTGGTATCTTTATCAAGAAGGAACAAGGACCAAAACTAAAGCATTGTTCTTTTGTCAGAGAAGCTTCAACACCAGAAAGAATAAAATTGTATTCATTTCCATGATCTTTTTCAATTCTCAAACAGGATTTTTAGGTGAACGATTCAATTAATCAGAACGGTATATTATTACAAACATTACGCCATAAAATCCCCGAAAGGTTCAAAAGTTCTACGTGGCAAGTCTATTGCTGCATTCGTAACGACGACAAGTAATCAGAACAGTACTCAATTAAATATAGAAAAAGTAGTAGAAGTACTGCTAATAAATGATAACTAGCAGAAAACAGAAACTTCAACCTTAAAGAAACCGCCAACAAACAGACCGTCACCTTATGCATTGCGTCGGCCCCAATAACCTACATAAAGGGCGTCCGTATTCGGAGCGGAAAGCTCTTAATGTAACATTAATTGTTAACGTGTGAATTTGACGCGATAATTCAGTGAGTACACGGCCAAGTTCGAACATACTCGACGACGGGAAGCGACCCGTAGGGAAATGGCTTTAATTCGGCAGTTAAAGCGGAGTTAAATGCTATTCGCTAAGTGGTTGTTTTGAGTAAATACATAGTTTGAAAACGATATTGCAGTATAGTGTAACTGATTGTATAGAAGTTTCATCTTCATCAACATACCTTATCTTCATTAGTGTAATCATTTTCCTATCCTCATTCTAATTTCTTTTGATTCGATGCCGTATTTCTTCGCCTTCCTCGAATTGTTTCTTTTTAGCCGTCATCTCAATGGTCCTGTAGAATGATAGTGACGATGTTATTCTTAAACAGCCTAAACTTCAAAAATATAATAAGTATAAAACAAACAGACGATGTCACAAAAACTTACCAAAAGTTGGGAAACTCAGAAACAGCAATGGACGATTTTAATTAATCACTATTGCTACAAACCACACAATAAGAGAAATTACTAAAATTAAGCCAACCGCACGACCTATTAATTCAATTCTGCCGACAAATAAGTTCCGCGCTGTAACGTAATCAGTAATCACCCACCTTCTACAATAGGGGATCGGACTGGGTCAAAATAATATAATTCTGTTTAGTCCGTAAGTTAGATTATCGAAAAATATTGAACACGTGTTTTTTATTTTATCAAATCAATAAAAAATGACGAAGATAAAACGCGTCAAAGATCTTGGAGTGGGGCTTGAAACGTCACTTGTGTCGTCAAAATGTACTATCATATGACGTCACACGAGTTTTCGAAGCACTGTATCGTCTTCATTTTAAGTTTACGTGAAAAAAGAAAAAATACGTGTCCAATAATTTTTGGAAATCTACCTGACGGACTAATTAGTTTTTTTTTGTCCGATCCCCTATTCCCTTAATCGCCTCTTACACCCACGGCCTCTAATAACATATCTATTCTAAGTCCAGCCATTCAGAGCAAATGAGAGGTGCTCTACACATTTGTTCGGGTTAGTGGTCGTATTAGCGGAATGGTAATGTGTACCTGAAGTTATTTCTACACAATTAACCTGGTCCACTAGAGAGTGAATCGCTGCTGCAAGCGTTCTAGCAGTGTTAAGTTAACTATGTAGATTAGGCTTACTAATGTCGTTGTAAAGGAAGAATCAACAGCATTGGACATGATATGGTGTCGGCTAAGCATGTCTTCTTCGTCCATACTTCTCTATTTCTCGTCATTTCAGCATTCACTGCCTTTTTAACCGTTTCTTTGATCTTTCTCTACTCTTATAACCATTAACATTCCTACTCAAAAATTTCCTGACAATAGTTCTCATGGTTATAACTAACAAATTGAGTGTCTGTTACTTGTTGAATTAGTCCATTCAGCCACCACTTCCTTCTACTGCTGAATGATGTTTCGGTGAACTTGGTAAAATTTGGGCTATCCCTTTGAGATATTCCTTATCGTATAATCAGTCTGGTCTCACCCGCTGCTGGGAATACTTCTCTCTTTAGTTTGTTTGTGCCATCTGCATGCTTCCGTGGCAGTCTCATCTATGTTTTACCAGTGATGACAACAACATCGTTTCCCGATCGCATACCGAGCCGAACGAGTGTAAAACCCCTCTTACTGCCAACAAATGTACGCATTATCTTAACCAAATTTTCATTTATCTTCGTCTAATAACATATCTATTCTAAGTCCAGCCATTCAGAGCAAATGAGAGGTGCTCTACCATTTGGTTGCACTCTTAAACCAATTTGTTATACGGAACTCTAAATTTGTAGCCACCAATGTAAAATATGCATCCAAATTACTTACATTTAGAGAATTGAGATAAGAAGATACTCCAAAAAATTATACTTTCTAATGATTCTATTTACGGAAGCAAAACTTTCTACTCAAGAACAATAAAAGCTAATTAAATGTATCGGAAAATTTTCCGTTGTTGATCTAATTTGGTAATGGGATTATCGTGTTAAGTGATTGTTTTCGGAGAATATTAAAAATACATTTTTATTTTAATCTATCATCAAGGTTTCTTGAAGTTGATTGATAAGTTGACGTTTGTGTTTAATATTATCTGTGGAGGCTTTTTAAAGTCAGTCAAGAGAAATTGGTCCTGTAAACTTTTGTGTCTATTTTGGCATTTTCAGCGCTATTGTTCACAGGGCCACTCTAGTTGATTATTCGAAAATAAACTCAGATAATTATGTTCCTTGTACTTCGTATTCTTCTTGTGTAGGTTCTTTGTTATCATCAGTCTAAGTAGCTAAAATAAGTAACATTCAATGCGAGTTGATAACACAACATCACGTCAGTTCCACCGAAGGGTTGGGCTGAGGTGTACAAATATAGTACCTATATACTGCGTACTACTTTACAAATAAAGTCTAGACCATCATCATCATCTTTCTGCTCTTATACCCATTCTATTTGGGGTCGGCGCAACACGTTGTCTTCTTCCGTTCTTCCCTGGTAATGTCACGCTGCACGCTGGCATTTACTCCTTTCTCATTCATGTCATTCCTCACATACACTTTTTCTTATATAATAAAGTCTAGACCAAAAAGCGAAAATAAAAAGTGGTCCTCAAGAAACAAAGCCTAACTATCCGAAAACTTGGGGCTTTCTGTATTAAACTTTTGTCCAAATAAATAGGCAGACTTGAATGAAAAACTTTTCACTTGTTCAAGAAGGGTCAGATAAAGTTATCACTCATGCGTGTCTCAAAGAAAAGTTCAAAATTCTGTGAAAGACTTGAGACCAATTTCATTACAAATAAATGCATGTGAAACTGTGTAGGTAGGTACCATTGTTTGGACCGGCTAAGCTTCGAAACTGCTCGACCGATTTAGATGGGACTTTTACTGGCAAAGCCACAGATGGCTAAATTAACTTGATTTTTTTTAGAAAAGGATAATATGGGTTCCGTGTAAAAATATGAAGAGCCTTGAAATTGTTAATAATCAAGTTTTAAAAACTAAGATTTTGACTAGACTATTACGCTGTTTGTGGGCCGTGGTGGCCCAGTGGTGGCGGCCCCGGCTTACGAACAGTGAGTCGCAGATTCGAACCCAGTCAGGCGCATTACTTTGTGTAATTTATTTCATCACCACTGCTCTATAAACGGTGAAGGAAAAAGAAAAGAAAAACATCGGGAGGAAACATGTCTTAGAACCAAAAATTCGAAGACATGTGACATCTTTCAACCCGTACTGGGTCCGTGTGGTGGATTATAGCCCATCCCTCTACTAGAGAGAAGGCCTTAGTCCTTGCAGCGGAAATATTATAGGCTGATTATGATGATGATTACGCTATCGAAGTTTACAAAATCGTCTTTTTCTACAAAATTACTTTCACACCTTACAACGTTTTTTAAGTCAGTACGAATAGGGGATCGAACTGACTTAAAAAACTATGATTCTGTTTAATCCGTCAGTTAGATTAAAAATATTGGAAACCTACGTGTTTTTTGTTTTATCAAATCAATAAAAATTGACGAAGATAAAACGCGTCAAAGATCATGGAGTGGGGCTTGAAACGTCACTTAAAGGTACAAAATGTACTAGCATAATATTATGACGTCATACGAGTTTTCGAAGCACTTTATCGTCTTAATTTTTTGTTTACGTGAAAAAAGAAAAAAAAAGTGGTCAATATTTTTTGGAAATCTATGTGACGGACTAGTTAGTTTTTTTTTGTCCAATCCCCTATTCCGTGTGCAAGAAAACCTCACAGAAATAGAAAATTATTTAACAAAGTACACTAATCCAAATGAATAGTTCAAACGAACAAAAGGTTATTTAAATATTGAAAGTGATATTCATTGGCGATGAAACTAATTTCACAAAAACTTTTAACGCTCGCAAATTACAAGTTAAATGTTAACAAGTATGGTGAGCTTCAAATAACATTTCAGAATCATATTTAAATATTATTGCTGTTCTAATTGAAAGGCTAGCTTTTAATTGAAGTTCAGAATGTTTCTAGTGGTGATTGAAACTTTATAGGAGCTGTGTGTAAAGAGTGATTAAGAGTGGAGATTCCTATTGTCCACCTCCGGCTTGTCCACTAGTGGATAGTGAACAATGTAAAAAAAAAAACACTGTGTTCACCATAACACTGAAACAACGATTTAGAGTGGATGGTAATTTTGTTTTTTAGTCAAAAAGTCATCTCGAACTATTTATTATCTTTACATAGGTACTGTGTCTGCTGTAGTGATCGCTACTGCAACTGCTGAACATGGAGTCTTGGGTTGGACTCCCAGGTTAGGCAAGATGGTTGATTAGGATTTTTAATTTCTCTCTTTCCAAGTTGCTACGTTCTACGATAGTTAGACAAAATATGCCTCGCTAAACGTCAAAAAAGGTATTATTTTTAATAACAACCTGTCATTATGCTAGACTTCCAGTTTATCAGAAAACAATACTATGTTTAAGAAAATACAAAAAAAAACGGCAAACAAGACCTTTGAAATCTAATACAGAAACAAAGATTTAAACGTAAGATGTGATCTAAGCATACTTAGGTCGCAGACGCTGAAATAGTGAGCTCATACATCCCACAAACTAAAACGTTAGATACGATACAATTTACAGAAATAAATATGATTTATGATTAGTAAGTTAGAGTCGACCTCCACAAATGTAACCATTCTTTGTTCTGTTTGAGCAAATCTAACGAATCAAACCAATCTATATATCTGTACACATGAACAAACCAACTGTTTTTTTCATCCAATTATTACTTTATAAGCAAGTTTTCACATAATAGGACCTTTTGTTACAAGACCCCTTAATCCATCAACCAGAAAGTGAGCGAAGTTTATTCTGAATACCTTTTGTTTGTCGAATCAAATAGGACTTTTATTTTTTTAGTAATTCCACATACATACTTATTCTTTAAAATACTTCTGAGATACGGTAACTGCATGTCAAGGGTAACTAAACCCCGTCGGGGCTGCGGATTTTCGAAAGGCATAACGCGGCCTCGGCACAAGGGCGAAGAAGGAACATGGGTGGTTTTAGTCAGTAGAAGTCTGACACTCCCTTCCGCTCTGCCCAAGAGCGGGAGGAGTTATTTGATGATTTACCACACCCTAAAAAAATAAAATAGTGGTAACTAAACCAGTATTTGCTGGCCTCTTATTTTGTTTAAAGTCCGTACTAAGATAGGCCAGCTAAAGAGTTACCACAGACGTACAGCCCTTATTACTTATTATTTATTACTAGCCGTTAGTGTCCCACTGCAGGGCAAAGGCCTCCCTTCCCTCTTTCCACTTATCCGTATCCAATACTGTTAATTGCCAATTCCTGCAAAAAGAGTCGAGTTAACACTTATTGGTCTCTAATAAGTATTTCAACGCTTCATTATTTAACGACCCTGCAATGACGACAATCTTTCTTAACCATCAATTCAATTAATTTAAAAGAAGAAGCCTCCTTTTGGGCTTCGCCGCAGTCTGGTAAAAAAGGTGCTGCTACTAGCATTTATAGTATGAATATACTGCAAATACTATTAATGGTCACCATATTCAACACCATACCAAACTTGGTAGCCAGATGTCTAGTTCATTGTCGAGATCATCTGCGTGGATACAGCTTGCACGAATTGCAGCTGCTACAATTGCGTTTTTTACTGTTACTTTCATATACAATTTCTTTATCTGATAAAAGTCTACTTCGCCCAAGCAGTTTTTAATAAAACCATCCTCTGGCACATTTAAATTGTCCAGAGGGCCTTATTCTATATTATTAATACTATCAACGTGAAAGTTCGGATAGATTACGCCAGAAGGGTTGTACCTACGGATCAGCAGGGCTATTGTGTATCTTTTAATGACAGTGGATAACTTATAATGTCTATCAAATAACTGTCAAATGGTGAGTTTTTAAGAAAAAAATGTACCAAACCATAACCAATTTACAGTTAATCTATGGACATTTCTGATAGCCACTGACGTTAAAAAGATACGCAATAGGGGTGCTGGATTAAATTTGACACAGACATAGATTAAATGCAGTTTGAAATAGCACATAGGCTACTTTTATTTTTCTCACACATACTTAAGGATAATATTAAACCGGATCGAATGGCACTTTGACTTAGTCCCTTTCAATAGACTAGTATTCTGTTTGCCAGAAGTCTAAGCTGTTATAAATCGTCGATTGTAGGGAAAATAGACAATCGTCACCACAACACCGTTGAACACGTAACACGTTGTTCTAAATTAGAATTCCGCGGGACGAACACCCAAACAATATCCTTTTCAAGTATTCACCAACTTCGATAACATCATTATCGAGAAACCACCTTAGCTTTAATTAATATACACCAGAATTTTGTATTATAATGGAAATAAATTGTTTTCTATTAGTTTGACGAGTTCCTGCAAAACTTTGTACTGGATCCTCAAAGTTTGGAGTAACTTCGGAACCATAATAAGTCTCTGTAAGTTTATGGAGATGAGTTAGTGTGCTTTTAAGATGATGTTTGCAATTCCTTACTGCGTTACAAATGCTTGTTTTTGTTGTTTTATGTTTCAAGTTTTCCGTTTTGTTAAGTGCATATCATATACACCACACTTACCGACTCAAATAAACTTACTAGTATTATAATGGGATAGTTACTCTGTGTGATGCCTTTTCGCGTAGCGGCAAAAAACCGATTTAAGAATACAAAGAAAAACTACTTTTTACCGTGGTATTCTGTTCCTGCTGGAATAATTTCCAACAAAGCCGCTTGCGAAGCTAGTTCTTACAAATAAAGCATTTTAAACGCAATCTCATAAAAAAACTTTACATTTGTTACAGATTAACAGTACCAGGCCAAACAGTGATACAGTTACCAAGCGATAAAGAAGATGAAGAGGAAACAGGCACACGTTTCCGTCGTACAGGCTCCGAAAGACTTCGCGACGGTGCCAAAGCCCTACTCCGGAGAGTCGAATCCCTCAAAACAAGAAGAAGAAAACGGCAAAACCGTACAGAAGTCATCGTATCCTCCCCCCATTTCCTAGACGTCAGTCAACAGGATAAGTACGCTGACCTAAGTTTCATTGACATGACTCCGACTTCTCCAACAGCATTTCCATTCCCTGATTTCCATAATTCTCCCTTACATGCTCCTGCAATTAGAACTCAGCCACCATCACCCATGACAGCCATGCCACCATCCCCTATAGCTCCTTTAGAACAATCCTTTGTCCTAAATGCTCCTTTTGGAGATGACTCAAGTTATGCTTCGGATGGAAGCATGAGTTCCACTAATAAGAGTACAAAGTCCAAATTGGGCAGAGCCAAGAGGATCTTCCATAGAGGGATCAAGAATGAGGATTCGAGTGCTCTTAGTGATTCAGAGTGCCAGCCTGCTAGTTGGCGACATAATTATTACAAGGAGCATAATACTCATCAAAATGCTGAGGTAAGTTGCAATATTTAATGAAAGGATATTACATCGCCATTTTAAAAGATCTCATTAGCTTTAGTATTAAGCTAGATTGTATTTCTTATGATGTATCCGTATTAGGACACACGATACAACAAAAAAAAAAATTCAAAGAGCTATGCTTCTAATTGCCTCTGTTTTTAACAAAAAAAAATCATTTGTAGAAATTACGAATCCTTTATTTTATAATTTCGTACCGAATTTTCGTATAATCGAAACGTTCGCATAATTTTGAAATCGTTAAAGCAACTGCAAAATTTCAAGCTTCCAAACACAGCTGTTCAGACTGAACATTGTCTACCAGTGAAATTAAGGTTAAGATCATCACCATCATCACCATTCCAATATCATGTTAGCTAATCTACAAACAAATTGCGTACTAAATTGTTGCCTATTTATTCCGCAATTACAAGGCTTCCCTTCTAAGTAACGTTCTCTATTTCTTCAAGAAAACTTGTAGTACTTCCTAACTACCGCAAATAGTTTAAGGAAACTCGCCGGAGCTTCAACTATTACACAAGTTTGTCTCATTTCGTTCGATATAATCTTAACTACCTTCTCTACAAGACCACTTTATCACATAACTGTCATGAGGAACTTTGTGTTACTATGTTCCAAGTTAATTATTTCTTCTTTTATTCGTTTTATTGGTCTTTTTGGGTGAAGGACCTATGTTATTTAATTAAGAACTTTATTTTCTTAATAATGTAGTTTTTTGTTTCTTAAATTAAAACTGATAAAATTCTTCACTCTTGTTTATGATTGTAAAGTAACAGCTATGTTTGGAAATTTTATAGCAATGTACGCACGTAAAATTTGCTAAGTTATTTTGCAAAGGCGTTGAAACCAAAATCGAGATGCATTCACACTGAAGTTACTTTTTGTTGTCATTTTGCAACATGATAACTTCTAAAACTATTACGTCTTGCACGTTAAGAATTTTTGCCAGAACTTCTTGAAGCAGATCACTGACTTCATCAATATTATCACCAGGTCCGCATTGAGCCCCCATCACCAGTGGAGCTAAAGCCAGACCCTGAAGTACTCCGAGAGGTTCAGAAGTCACCAGGCCACACTCATCACCGACGGCAGGCTATCAGGACCAGCTCGCTCAATTTAGGGAATGATGGGAAGAAGTAAGTACCCACAGCTCCTTCTTTTTACCCACGACGGAACGGAGACACTATATGCGTTTCGGGTGAGAGGTTGTTTGTGTGTTTGTGCAAATACATGTTGCCATTTTTCTCCAAAACTACTAGTCCGATTTTGATGCAGTTTTCAGTTATAGGTTCGGGTTTGATTGGTGCATGTTCTTAGATAGGTGTTACGGTGACAATGACAACTCACCAGGGGGCGCTGCAGCAAACATCTTTTGTGCAAATCAAAGTTGCCATTTTTCTCCAAAAGTACAAGTTGGATTTTGATGCAGTTTTCAGTTATGGGTTTGGGTTTGATTGGTGCATGTTCTTAGATAAAAAAAATAAAAATAAAGGTAAAAAGTTTAAAATAAGAAGCAAAATTAAAAATTTTGAAAAAACCCACGACGGTTAAAAATTAATTGAAAAAAGGATAAAATAACATAAAACACCCGCCTTAAAAAAACCCAAGAATGTCCGTCGGGAGCTGAACATTGCAAAACTAGTTCATTTTAATGGCAGCCCCCGACGGACATTCTTGGGTTTTTTTATAACCTAAGAATTGCCACACAGCAATTCTTGGTTTAATATTTTTTTCTAAAAATCCTTAAAGGATGTAACAAATCTAGCTCAAGTACGCATATAACCCATAATATCTTTTAGAAATGCTCAACAATTTCGTCATAAGATCTTACTAGAACTCTTCCCTTGAGAATTAATATTTGTTAGATAAAATATTACAGCCAAGGATAACCTTTCTAGCAAAATCTAATAAAGAGCTTTATAGCTCTAAGATTATGATATATTAATCCTGTCTACTAAGTTAATATGATTGCTCAAAATTACCCTCTATTTTATTTATTTGGCCTGAAGTGGGTAGAGCCTTTGTTACATGTTTTTATGAAAGGCATTATTAGTGAATCTGAAAATTGTACAAGTAAAAAAAGTGCGTGGAAATCAGTTATCATAGGCATGTGAATTGTGATATGTGGTGAAATGGGAAAAATTTGAGAATGCATCCGAAATCTACTAGAATAAGATAAGAGGAAGACCACATAAATGATGAAAGGGTTGTATAAAAGATTACCTATTCTTTTAGCTTTATGAGTGGTGACTATAACTATAGTGCTTGATCACAAATCTAGAAGACGGCAAAAAATAAATGCAATGTCTACCCCAAATAAACAGAAATAAAGGCAAGAGAATAAAATGATGATGGTAATTAAAATTGACGTTTAAATACTATTGTACAGAGATAATAAGTAGGTAGACATCATAAAATCTGCCATTCAACCCAAATACCTGACTAACCTAGGTCTACGTAAAATATCTTTAAGACACACAAGGCTCTTCATCATACATTATTCGAAGTTTCTTTGAACCTTAGTTTCCATAGTAACCTTAGTTTGAATAGGACGCTTGCAAAACAAAGGATAATGTATCTTGCCTGAGTCCTATACAAACAGCTGTTCAATAAATCAAAGGCTTCCATCATATTGAAGTAAAGCGTTAGTAATACTTTGCATATTGTAAACTTGAATATTTTAGGTAGGAATATAAACAAAAACAGCAAGTCTGGAACTACCGACCGAAGAGACTTGCATAACTCCTACGACCACGGCATAAATATCTGGAATCTAAAATCATCTACTTAAGCGATACCAGAAGGGCTACTATTATTATCATTAAATAGGCCCAACTCCGCAAGGAAGCTCTTGGAACACCGAGATCCCTTGCGAATGTCCTGAGAAGTCTGACAGGATTGAACTGCTTTTAGAGGGAGGTGGGTTTTTTGGAATAACGGCCGCTATGAATAGGGTACGTACAATGGTTCACTTTACGGACTAAGTGCGGAAACCAAATCCCTAACATTGATTATAAGCTAGACTTGTAAAGTGGAGGAAAACAGATTGAATGCCAAGAAGTGGACAGGAGTGATAAGACAGAATCCAGTCCCTTATAAGGAATCTGAACAGGTTGATGAAGAAGAACGCAGATCAAATCTCATAGGTGCCAGTGACATAGAGAAAGAGAGAGAAATGTTCTTGCTTTGACAAAAATCCTAAAGAAATGCTCATCATAGACATCAAAATTACAAATAAACAAAAACCAAAATCAAGCCCAGACACGACTATCGCCGCCATATTTGAAAGCGACATTACCGCGTCAAGACTAATTACTCGAACTGGTAGCCATTAGTTTAAAATGAGTGTCACAGTAATGGACAATGGTAAAACAAGTGATTGGCATACTAATGATAGCGTTGGGAATGCAGTATTCGCTGTGAGAATTGTGAAGTTTTGTAGAAAAGACGTTTTGTGAAAGTGCTGTGTGATTTGGATGTAAGAACCAAATTTTTAGTTGTAAGCCTTTTTGGTCCTATTGGTGGACATTGATTGAGAATGACATAGTGACGTTATGTTATCGTATTAGTGAAATTGTGTGATGTGTCGTATTACCCAATATTAACTGGGTTGTGGAGGTCAGATAGGCAGTCGCTCCATGTAAAATACTGGTATTCAGCTGCATCCAGTTAGACTGGAAGCCTACTACAACAAAGTTGGGAAAAGACTAGGCCTAATATAATTATAGGGACGTTATGTGATGGAAGTGCCATTTGCTGAGTCAATGCTGCTGTCACGTCATCAATGTTACATTGTTGGTGGTATGGCACGTGATTTTATCATTTCGATTCGTGTTGTGATTTGATCTTTATCATTTTGTTTTTTTTTCATTCTTTAGCGTTTGAAAGTATTTAGTAGGAGAAAATACTTAGTAGTTATCTTAATTGAAAATAGGTATAATATATTTCAGTCTGCAATAACTGGGTTGTGGAGGTCAGATAGGCAGTCACCACGTAAAATACTGGTATTCTCTAAGCTAGAAGATGACGATAATCGAGTTACCTACCTATCTTTTATCTTGTTACCTTTCTTTAAAATACATGTTGACTCTGCACCTGCAAAAACTAAAAAATATTTTTCTATCTCCAGGTTTCGCGACCGAAGTCTCAAGAGAGATAAGTCGGCGTCCAGGAGTTCTGAGCTGGACAGCAGCCCCAACTCGGCGGGATCCAGGTCTCATGATGGAGACCAGGATGATGACGATGATAGTCTCGATATGAAGAGTAAGAAGTAAGTGGCCAAAACTATGATGTTCTTTTAATGTTGTTGGTTGGTAATAATATGTAGATGTCGATAAAGCATCGAGCAAATCTGTTTTAAATATTAAATTAAAATTTAAACAAGGAGATGAATATTTTCATGTTCCTTTCATTGCTTCGGCAACCACATTTATGCGTCTGCACGTAGTAGTATGTTTCGTTAGGGAAATTAAATGATCTGTTCCGAAAAGTCTGCAAACATTTCGCCTGACCTTGAATCTGCTTGTGTTTATTATGATACGCTGTCACCAATCTATGTAGAGCATTAAGGTCTAATAAATATGTTCTAACTTTCAGAAACAACATACAGCGATGGTACTCGTTTAGGACGAACGCGCTAAACGGCGGACCGAAGGCCAATAACACTTTGACACCGACCCCGAACCAGAAGGACCCGGATTCGTACCGTAAGTTACAAACTATTTAATCTTCTTCAGAAACTGTTGAATATGACTTGAAACTGTTTTTCATCTCAGTATTCAAATATGGCGGTGCACGCACGTACGGTCAGCATCAGAAGTAGCTGAACATTTCGGAATTTTAATTATTTTATGTGTAACATGACTCTAGCTATTATTGTTAATGTTTCAGAAGATTATTCGTTAAAATAGTCCTTACACTCCAATAACATGTAGTAACGAGTAATATCTAACAAGTTTTTATTAAAAAAAAACAGCTTCGAAACTTTGAGTAATGTATTTTTTTTTTTCTTTGTGTAATGTATACTTCTGATGCTGACCGTACCCCATTAATGTCCACACCAAGCAAATAAATCGGAATTTTTTGAGACATTTTCAAATGAATACTATTATTTTATTTTATTCGATTCAATAATACTTATTATGCACCTTCGGTTAGATATCTAGATCTTAATTTAAAATTTTGACTGGTCGTTGAAAACTAACCCTGTATTAATCCCTCCCTCTTCAATGGAAAAGGGGGATTTTACATCCTGATTCTCTTAATAGTACACACATCAAAAATGTCTAGGGATCAACATATATTTTTGCAATAACTTTTCTCCTGATTGATATTAATTAAAATTTTCTTTAAGGATTCATCAAATAAAGTGTTTTCGTTTGTCACAGTAACGATAAACCAAGTCACCTTTGCATTAATAAAGAAATTTGCCATTTTCCTAATAAAGGGATTTTTGACATTTGATCCACTAACATTAAAGTTCGAAAAAAAGACTGAAATAACAGTTTTCTTTAAAATTTTATTGGGTAACTTAAACAATTAATAATCCGTGTTTCTACCGCGAACACTAACAACACAAGAACATCGGTTTGGCATACTCAAAATGAGTTCATCCAAATCACGCTGTGGAATGGCCGCCCATGTTCGTTGCAACAACAAAAAAAGGTCTTCTTGCGACTGGATACCCTCCATATTCGGCAGAGCTCTTCTCTGTAGCATATCCCATGCATGCTCAATCGGGTTCAAGTCTGGCGACTGAGCAGGCCAGGGCAGGACATTGATGTTAGCTGCGTCGAGAGTCTGTCTTACAACTCTTGCGGTGTGCGGTCGTGCATTATCATGCATTAACTGAAATAAGGGACCGATTTGCACTTGTAGAGGAACGATGACGTCTGATACAATCGTCTCAGCATAAATTTGAGCGTTGAGTGGCAAACTCAAACTGCATTTAATCTATGTCTGTGTCAAATTTAATCCAGATCCGTAGGTACAACCCTTCTGGCGTAATCTATCCGAACTTTCACGTTGATAGTATTAATAATATAGAATAAGGCCCTCTGGACAATTTAAATGTGCCAGAGGATGGTTTTATTAAAAACTGCTTGGGCGAAGTAGACTTTAATCAGATAAACTAATTGTATATGAAAGTAACAGTAAAAAACGCAATTGTAGCAGCTGCAATTCGTGCAAGCTGTATCCACGCAGATGATCTCGACAATGAACTAGACATCTGGCTACCAAGTTTGGTATGGTGTTGAATATGGTGACCATTAATAGTATTTGCAGTATATTCATACTATAAATGCTAGTAGCAGCACCTTTTTTACCAGACTGCGGCGAAGCCCAAAAGGAGGCTTCTTCTTTTAAATTAATTGAATTGATGGTTAAGAAAGATTGTCGTCATTGCAGGGTCGTTAAATAATGAAGCGTTGAAATACTTATTAGAGACCAATAAGTGTTAACTCGACTCTTTTTGCAGGAATTGGCAATTAACAGTATTGGATACGGATAAGTGGAAAGAGGGAAGGAAGGCCTTTGCCCTGCAGTGGGACACTAACGGCTAGTAATAAATAATAAGTAATAAGGGCTGTACGTCTGTGGTAACTCTTTAGCTGGCCTATCTTAGTACGGACTTTAAACAAATTAAGAGGCCAGCACATACTGGTTTAGTTACCACTATTTTTTTTTTTAGGGTGTGGTATAAATCATCAAATAACTCCTCCCGCTCTTGGGCAGAGCGGAAGGGAGTGTCAGACTTCTACTGACTAAAACCACCCATGTTCCGTCTTCGCCCTTGTGCCGAGGCCGCGTTATGCCTTTCGATAATCCGCAGCCCCGACGGGGTTTAGTTACCCCTGACATGCAGTTACCGTATCTCAGAAGTATTTTATAAGAATAAGTACACACATCAAAAGTGTCTAGGGATCAACATATATTTATGCAATAACTTTTCTCCTGATTGATATTAATTAAAATTTTCTTTAAGGATTCATCAAATAAAGTGTTTTCGTTTGTCACAGTAACGATAAACCAAGTCACCTTTGCATTAATAAAGAAATTTGCCATTTTCCTAATAAAGGGATTTTTTACATTTGAACCACTAACATTAAAGTTCGAAAAAAAGACTGAAATAACAGTTTTCTTTAAAATTTTATTGGGTAACTTAAACAATTAATAATCCGTGTTTCTACCGCGAACACTAACAACACAAGAACATCGGTTTGGCATACTCAAAATGAGTTCATCCAAATCACGCTGTGGAATGGCCGCCCATGTTCGTTGCAACAACAAAAAAAGGTCTTCTTGCGACTGGATACCCTCCATATTCGGCAGAGGTCTTCTCTGTAGCATATCCCATGCATGCTCAATCGGGTTCAAGTCTGGCGACTGAGCAGGCCAGGGCAGGACATTGATGTTAGCTGCGGCGAGAGTCTGTCTTACAACTCTTGCGGTGTGCGGTCGTGCATTATCATGCATTAACTGAAATAAGGGACCGATTTGCACTTGTAGAGGAACGATGACGTCTGATACAATCGTCTCAGCATAAATTTGAGCGTTGATGTTGCCTCTGATCCAAATCAACTCAGTTCTTCCGCCGATCCAAATACCCGCCCATACCATGATGGTTCCACCACTATAAGGATGGACTTCCTGGCAGGATTTTAATCGCTGTTGGCGTCCAGGGGTTCTCCAGTGTCGTATACGTCTTGTATCCGGTCTCATACCAAAACGAGACTCATCGGAAAAGCACACGAAACGCCATTGTTCTTCTGCCCAATTTCTGTGTTCAAGAGCCCATTGATATCGAATCCTACGATTGTGCATTGCTATAGGTGGTACCCGTAGCGGTCTTCGGGAATGAAGGTTCACTTCATGCAAGCGGTTTCTGACTGTTTGGTCGCTAATTAAGTTCCCTGAAGAGTGATGAAGCCTCACGGCTAACATCATGGCGGTTATTGTTGGAGCTATTCGAGTTAAGATTTGAATGTATCGGTCTTGTCTCCGTGTGGTGCAGCGATACCGTCCTCCATGGCGCTCAGCCACGGTACCAGTGCTTCGGTAACGTGTCCAAAGTCGACTGATAACACTCTGACTTGTATTCAGAGCTAAAGCCACAGTACGTTGCCGGGAACCAGCTTCTATCATTCCCACGGCTCTGAGCATTTCTTCCTTGCTTAAATGACGTCGCCGCTCCATAATAACGTTGGTTTTAATCAGTAGTAGGGAAACAGTAGCACTAATAATGTCTTCAATGCGTTGTATGTTTTATAGGGAAAATATTGACAGCTGATTTTCATCTTTTACTCGAATTTTATTCACAGTTCCTGATTCAAATTATGAAATGCACCAAAAAGGATCCATATAAATTTATAAAATCATAAATTTATTACAAAGCCACATCTCAATCTCAAGAAATCCGCATAAAAATGCTTGATCCCTAGACACTTTTGATGTGTGTACTTTTTGAAACGCTTGCACATCTCTTTGAAAAACTATCTTTCAGAATGTAGTATCATAAATACTTTTAAAACACGAATTCAAAATAGTTATTACTTCAAACTCAAATTAGTTAAACCACAATTTCTTTATACAAAACTTATTTTTCAGTATCCCGGCCAATGTCATCGCTCTCTTGTGGCCAGCTCCACATACTAAGGAAGTTGGCGTTACTTCGACTGACAGCTTGCATGGAACGGTACTGTCCTTCACACAAATCTGGATGGAACTGGGAACTGCCTAAGCTGATAAGGAAGATCAAGACTCCTGATTATAAAGGTGAGTTTCTTAATAGCTTTGAAGAAGCTTGTGAATATTTCTCCTCTTTTTTTCATAGCATAGTAGGTATACCACGAATTTTGTATTAATTGTTCTTGTATTTATTGTTACTGACAAATTTAATTTTTAACAATTTTTTTTATGTATAATGTAATAATTTAGTTTGACAGTTTTGATGAGTATTTGAATTTTAATAATTTTATTTAATGACAGTGACTTAACTAAATAATCTAATGTTCCAATTAGAATTCAAATTTTGAAAATTCTATGTAATGAAAATGTTTGCATGCCGAATGGTGAAATATGGCAGAACTGTGATAAAAACTTACTACTACCTACTTAAGTATAACCCATATTTGCAAATAAATGCTATTCTATTCTATTCTATAGCATAATCAGCATTTAATATTCCCACTGTGACTTCTCTCTATGGGAGAGAATTTTAGTGCGTGTTGGTTTTTTTCATAACCATATTATTATGAACAGTTCCTGTCGACGGCTTTCGATAGCCAAAAGGTTCTTGCACCTGCGCTTGAACATAATCATAATATTGTATACATCACGCCTGTAATCCTCGAAGGATTAGTAGAGGTGTATTTTATAGTTCACCCACATTTTGCCAGATATGTGTAAGCATCGAGAGCCTATTGCCATCAACCGGACATAAATTCAGACTCCCGGACTGCAACTGAGAAAACCCCTTATAATAAAGTAAAACCTAAAGCTGCCGCAAATCGCCAATACAACGCAATTTTCTTACGAGGAAAAGGGTTTTGCTATCAAAAGTTATTGGAAGGCAAATAAAACCAATATGTTACACTGTGACATTTAAAACTCCTAAGTCATGAAAGCCGATAGTACCTATCCTAACTCAAAGCCGAAATATAAAATATACATTCTGAATTTCTTTTTCAAGTTACATTGGAAGTTCTACTCTAATTGGGCCTACGCAGGGTTTATTTTCGTTTGAATATTTGGATTAGGCTGATGGCGATCACATAATATAGAAATATATTGCTTTGGTAACATTTATATTAAGGTTATTCATCCCATGAATGTTAACCATTCAAGTTTCCCCTTTTAATGTAAAATGTTTTGGGGAAAATGGGGAATGTTGGATGAAATGTAGTGATCTCTTCCTATTGATATAAAAGTCAATTACACTTGTAAGTGGTACTTTAGAAAAAATACTGTTAGGGACTCGCTTTCATAATAGTATAAATAACTTTTAAGTTAGGTCATCCAATAAAATTAGAAGTTTATGTGAAATTGGTGACCAGTGAGATAAGAAATGAAACGTTTGGAACATCCCTTGGTAGATATCTGTGAAACCTTTTATTTTTAAGACCATTGCACCATATTTCATGCAAATAAAGAATCTTGCATCTTTATAGATACTAGGTAGAAGGATCCAACTGGCGAACAAATATCGTAGAAAAATACTAAAATGTATGGAATTGGAATAAGTTACCTATCGAAAAAAAACAAAATTGAAAGAAAAAGAAAAGCTTCGAAGCAGATTTTAAACTTTACCATAAACGCACAATCATGCCCAATTTCATCGCAACACTCGAAATTCATCGATATTTAGGTTGATAGAATTAAAATTTCATTAGAGTTTATGTTTATAGAGTGTAATTTAGGGTATAAATGTGTGTACAAAAATACCAAGATTAATTTAGATATTAATTAATTAAGATTCTAAATTCAAGTGTTAGTATTTAGTATCAAGAGCTACAAATGTAAATATTCGTATGCCGCGTACAGCGGCGGATATGTCATGATCAATACCATTCTTCTGTAACAACTTTATGCCTACCATGTCTTACGAATATATGTCTTTGTCTTTGTCTAGACACTTCTTCATCTAGCTCGATAGTATTTTAAATTGTATTAGCCCAGAACTGCGGCACTTTCACGGATCAACACTAAAAATCTTATAATTACCTATTCCAGATAAAACCGTGTTCGGTGTACCTCTAACAGTGTCACTGCAGAGGACAGGACATGCGCTCCCAAAGCCGATACAGTGCGCGCTGAACTGGCTCAAAAACAACGCTTTGGATCAAGTGAGTTGCCGTCATTCTATTTGTATTTGTGAAGTTTCTTTTCAAGACAAGACTCAAGACTCAAGAAACAAGCCAAGCTCAAAGTGCCAGGTACTGAGATATGTAAAGATGTATCTCTTCTGCGACCATTCGCCTTCTGAACTGTGTTAGGATAATCCGAATAAAAATTGCGATATAATTTTGATTTTGATTGTAGTATCACATCAAACAACTTTTTTTCGGTAACATAAACGTTGATTGATTATGTCTACCTAATGAAAATGACTATGATACATATGAAAACCTTCTGATAACCGTGCAGCACAGGATTCGGTTTAGTTTTAAACCAGTTCCTGAAATCTCTTATTATGACTTTTGTCTTATCTCGTGGTATCCTTTTGTCAATACTTAAATATTAATATACTTATAGGTATCAAAACTACATAATTACTGATCAAACCACCTTCCACCTTTCCAGATGGGTATCTTCAGAAAAGCCGGCGTCAAATCCCGAATAGCGAAACTCCGGACAACAGTCGAAGCTGCGGGGGCTTCCAACGCTAGCTTCGCCATAGAAAACATTAACACTATAGAACCGAACCAGTCTAGCCTGAACTTTGACGGGGCTCAGGCCCATGATGTGGCTGATATGGTGAAGCAGTACTTCAGGGAGTTGCCTGATGCGTTGCTCACGAATAAGCTGAGTGAGACGTTCATTGCAATCTTTCAACGTAAGTTTTTGGGTTGTTATTTTTGTCTTATTTAGACATTTTACGAAACTAGTACCAGTAGAATTTCGCGTCGATGTCCCTTCCATCTCACGCCGAGTCAAGTAATAAAAGTTAGCTAGTACTTAGTGGGAGTTAGGTAGGTAGCTAGTTTCGGTTCAATTCCTTGGACTTAAAGCTCTTTCTGAATGATTCAAGCCAACTCTGCGTCGATATAAGTGTAATCTTTCCCTAAATTATTTGTATCCTTCGATTCATATTGTTCTAAAATTAATTTCGCAATTGATCTTTAAGCCAATTTTTCAACAACTTTTTTCCTATTTTCAGATGTTCCTGAACCTTTAAGGCCTGATGCTGTGCAATGCGCGTTACTGTTGTTACCAGAAGAACATTTAGAAGCGTTGCAATCTTTACTCATATTCCTTGCAGATGTAAGTATATCATCATCTTCTTGCCCAATTTTATATTGTTAGTTCCTGCATTAACTGGCCCTCTTCCACTCTTCATCGGGGAAGTACATAAAACATCAGCAAAGTACATAGAATGTTGAAACAGTGGGTTGTACTACCAAGTTTAAGAATAAGGTCATTCTTCCGGGCTCCTAAACTAGGAACGCAGACCTGTATCTTAGGAGTCGGAGATTTTGCGGCATCTATTTTTATAATACAACCGTGACTTTTCTGTCTGTTTACAGTATAGCTTTTAAAAGTTCCACAGCAAATAGATTGAATGATTGTGCATGTGTGGGCTGTGGTTATGAGTGTAATGTGTGTGTGTAGTGTGTGTGTGTGTGTGTATGTGAAATGTGAGCGTTTGATTAAGTTTCTTTCAAGATAAGGTATAGTTAAGATTCTATTGTTAAAATATTTTCTGTTTCGTCTTATGATAAGGTCAAGAGCCATTTTATTAATTTATTTTTAATTTCGTATAAGTTATATGTATACAACAGGATGGTTTTATTTATTTTATTATATGCGAACTTTGAGTAAAGAATATATTGAGTATTTAAAACCAAGCTATACCTGAGCCTAGCAAAAACTGTTTCTACTCACAAACCACAAACTTTTTAAAACTCTTGTCTCTTCATAAGAAAGTTTAACGAAGTCGCTTGAACTGTCTCAATAAAAACACATAATATAAACATGCTATAATAAAATTGTGTTTGTGTCTGGAAAACGTACAGACGGCTACACATCAAGCTTTACATTTCCAGTATAAGCTGGTCTCGCATTGTAAAGGATTTCCGTACAATGCGAGATCAGCGTAAACTGGAAATGTATAGCTTGATGTGTAGCCGTCTGTACCAGAGTACTTATCAGTACTATTATCTTGCAGGTGGCAGAACTTTCGGACGTGAACCAGATGACGGCGTCGAACCTGGCCGTCTGCCTAGCCCCCACGTTGTTGAGGTTGCATCACGCACCACCAACAACTGGTAGCACAAAGGAAGGAAATTCCAACAGGTAAACCACGCAATATATTCTGTAAACTGAGGATATGGGTTTCTGGTAACTGAGGATATGGTATGGGTTTTGCAATCAATGGAGTTTATTGCTCATTGTTCTCCCTTTGGAATGCGCAACTACATTCACAAATTATTATGCCTTGTGACTGTGACTGTACATTCTCTGTTTGATGTTTTTTTTTTGACATTCAATAGTACTAGTAAGGGTTTAATTGAACTAAATGCTTTGAGTAAGAATAGTCATGAATCAGGGTTAAAAAAGCACATCTGTGACCCCAGTCACAGATTACTGAAGACTTCTGGTCTGTAGAGACGAAACATGAAAACCATCAAAAATCATAGCACAATTAACATGCCTAACAAAACAGTACTACCCAGTCAAATTTTCTCTACGCACCCATTCTCACTCTCACTATTCCATTCTCAGAATGGTGATAGAGAGCGTGGCGGACCAGCGTCAGATCAGCGAGAGTCGCGCCGCACACGCGTGTCTGTTGCTGCTCATACAACAACACCAGCTGCTGTTCCTGGCTCCGGCGGATATGCTGGCCAGGTGCAAGTTTAACTACTTCGAGGAGAGTGTGCCGGTAAGTCTATCATGATACTTGTAAAAAAAAAAATATGTTATAATTAAAATAATATATTATTTCATCCAATCTTTCATACAAGTCATCAATTAAATGACTTAAGATTATGCTACCTTTGTACAGTCAATATACTGCAGCCTTTTAAAATAAAATCAGCGGGCAGATTAGACATTATAGTAGGTATCTTAAAAAAAAAAAAAAAAAAAATTCTTTCATTCTTGTCGTCCAGCCACTTGTAACCCTGATGACCTGGTTACTGCATCAGTCAGTTTGCGTTGTGACTAAATTTTGAGCCAAATTATATTTGATTTCAACGATGTCGACCACGTCGTTGGTCGAGTGGTTGTTAACACGAGTGCTGAGCATGACGTAGTCTTGGATTTTTTCCATCAACAATTCCTAAGTAGATAGTAGCCACGGAGTCTGTATTTGTGCCCGATTGATAGCAATAGGCTCGTCCTCTATTTTTTTTTTTTTTTTTTTTATTATAAATGGGCTTGCTCTTACGATGGAACGAGCTTACCCAGAAGAAGCCTGTTTACTCGCGACTTAAATAGGTTAGGGTTATATGAACTCATTCATAGGACTATTTAATATTATTGTTTGATTATTGGATTATTTCATGGGACTTAAACATAACTGGCAAAATGTAGGTGCACTATTAGGTACAGTCGAACAAGCTAATAAGTATACAGCCAGCTAACTTGTATTTAATTTTAAGATTATACAGATAATTTTAGCATACAGCGGTTTAGGATACCTACAGCGTTTGACATCAGTCGCTTAATGCGAAACACTTGATAAAACAAAATTCCAATCAATATTTTCAGTGTTATAGGATTATAAAGATCTCTACCCTGTATACTTATTAGCTTGTTCGACTGTACATCTCTGTTTATCCCTACGGGGACGTGTTGTTATGATGATAAGTCGAACTAAGTCGATAATGAGAAATGTCTAATATAGAAATGCTCTAGTCATTTTTGATTCAACATCAAATGGAATTATGTACCTACTGCTGCGGTTTTGAATCACACTGGACTGGTAAAACTAGAATATGACAAACGAATTCAAGAAATTATAGGGTTTTTGTTTAGGCTTTCTCCTTATAAGGAAGTATCTTGTAAAGAGTTATACTTAACAATTACTACGAATTACCTAATACGTACCGACTACATTATCCTGTTCTAAACGTAAACAACGAAGTAACCTATGACGACAGCATTATAGTCATCAGGAAAATGATGACCTTAACCTCACCGTAACATCTGATGATGTGGTTATTATGACCAGGAGAAAGAGGGATAACCTTCTAAGTTATTTACCTTATTTACCAGGATATTCCAGATCAATTCCGAGTAGAAACGTCAAACAAAGGCTTGGCTCTGAGGTCACTGTTTTGACTAATTTAAGGAGAATCTATTCTTCGTCCTTAGCGTGGCGATGACTTTTTAACCGACTTCTAAAAAAAGAAGGAGGTTCTCAATTCGGATGTTTATTTATATTTTTTTTTTTTAATTTTTGTTCGGGCATAACTCCGTCACTTGCTAACCGATTTGAAAAATATTTTTTTGTTGGAAAGGGTATACTTACCAAATGGTCCCATAATTTTTTTATCGAAATCGGACAAGTGGTTTTTGAAAAATCAACAAAACTCAAAAAAAAAACTACATTGTCCACATTATGACCCATGAACATGTGAACCACAAAAAATTGAAAAATAAAAACTTAAACAAAAAATAAAACCGACTTCAAAAAAAAACACAAAAAAGTCAAAAATAAATCAGTTTCTGAAGTCGGTGGCAAAAAAATGAAATCAAACAAACAAAAGTCACCGACTTCAGAAACTGATTTATTTTTGACTTTTTTGTGTTTTTTTTTGAAGTCGGTTTTATTTTTTGTTAAAAAGTTTTTTCAAGAAATATATTTGGCCCTAAATTAATATGTAGGCCCACATTGTCCTGTTCTAACCGTAAATTACGAAGTAACATATGACGACAGCCCATTAAGTCATCAGGAAAATGATGACCTTAATAACCTCACTAAACATCGTATGATGTGTTTATTATGGCCAATGGAAAGAGGGATAACCTTATTTACCAGGATATTCCAAATCATTTCCGAGTAGAAACGTCAGAGAAAGGCTTGGCTTTAAGGTCACTGTTTTGACTTATTGAAGGAAAAACCAGTACTCTTCTTCATAACATGTCCCATTAAATACATTTGGACCAAAATCTCTCACTCTCATTATTGTCTTCTAAGTATTTAATCTTTGCATGTGCATTTTTTCTAATAGCAATCTATGACGTAACAAGTGGAATCTTACCCATTCTGAAATTCCAGGTCGCGTTAGAAGAGTTGGGTGCAGACTTCAACCAAGACTGGAAAGGTTTCCAGCAAGCCTGCATAAAAGCTTTACTGAAAGAAGCCAAAGAAAAGTAAGTTTTATTCTCTTTATACATAGTTACCAATTTCCAAATCCTTGAAATTCTATTAGTAGACTCTGATCTCATAATTCTCTTCAAAATCTTTGTATTTAAACTTGTCTCTCATAGAGTCTAACTTTTTTCATGCTTTTTTAGAGTCTGTGGCCGATCAGGAAAGAGGTGAGACATTGGTGTTAGAGCGTATATCCACCTTACCATCGACTTTTGAAAGCATCTGTTCTTTACTGATACGTAAATGATTTGTTAATAGGATATACTTAATCAATCAGTCTAAAGATACCTAATCTGGAATCTTTTTTGACAATGGAATTATGAAATCTTACATCTAGGTTATTATATTCGAGTAGGTTAGCGGAAATAATATGTAGAAGAAGGCATACATTACCTACACAACTAAGTTACACTTCAAAGAAAAAGTTAGTCAAATGTTTTTTCTGATTTCTGGACACAAAAATAACAAATTCGAAGGAAAAAAATGGAAAATTCTGTAATCCTGAACAAACATTTACATGGTCTATAGAAATTTAGCCAGTATTCCAAGTAACGTTAAAAGGTATTATTCCTTATCAATGCACGGCACGTGTAAATCGTGTGTCAGTAGGTATCACAAAGGTGAAAAAATATAACAATTTATGACACGAGCCAAACCGAGTCACCTGTTTTGCAAAATGTGGGATCTCCATCAATTTATGAACAAACAACTTATCTTTTTCCTTTGTTGAGGTATTTTTTTATTTTTTTGCAATTATAGTCCTAGCCACATTTGAATCACATACAAGAATTGGCCATTGTTCTTGGCGATGATACCTACGTCAGTGGGAAACTAATGTTTCTGAAAGTGAATAATATTTATTAAACTTCCCTTTTCACTAAAACATGAATTACCTATGTCGTGAGAAGTGGAATTACAGGAAAAGGAGGAAATGTCATCTTAATTTTATATTTCCTGTATCGTCATTAATTTTACGTAGTCTGGTTACTCACTTATGGATGGTTTTCACCTAATATAATTTAATTACTAAGACTATTGTTATCTACTAGGGTGCACGAGTAACTGGTGGTTTCTATTTACCTCCATGAGAAAAAAGCGTGGGTTTATGTATGTATGCAACTAGTGATATCATTCACATTTTTAAAGTACCTAAGACCAATTTTGTTCCATTTTTCGGAATATAGTTTAGAATTTTAGATAATCACCTAAAATTCCTTAGGATGGTATCTAGCTTCCAGATTTTCTTTTGTTTCTTAAAAGTATGTACGGTTACCAGTCAAGCTAGACACAACCAGTATGCTGATCTCTCATTGTCCAGGTTATAAGAAATAGGTTAAGTTATATGAAATATCAAATTGCACATTTTCAGTAAAGAACAGATGTTTTAAAACCCAATTTTTATTTAAAACACTGAACACAATGTCACTGTCATCGTAGCCCTATCATGGCCACCTAGGTGTTTTTCGTAGTGTTTTCGTATTTTTATTAAATCTAAATGTTGCTTGTTTAATTTCTATAGGTGGACTTGTTCTAGACAACAGTTTTTTTGGCTTTCCATTAAAATGACTAAAGATTGTTTTTTTGGCATAGAAATTGCAGTCGAAATGTGATGTTTTAGACCATCATGATAAAAAAGTGATAGACTTTAAATTCGACTGATTTCTACGTACTAATTTCATGTTTTATAACATAAACAGGAATGGCGATATTTGGAGATTTTTTAGTCATTAACTGACTTAAGTAAATTTTACTAATAAGAAACATATTTTTTGCGTTTTCTATTTATAATGGATGATACGCATGTTCCAGTGTTTCATTAGAGATTCGGGGCTTTTTTTATTCCTACGTAGTCTGAGAATGGAATTTTACCCAGTTTCTGTGATTCCAGAACACGTGGATGGATGTCAGTGTCAGGAGCAGCTCCTCACGTGGAACTGTGTTGCAAGAAGGTTGGTGATGGACATCCGTTGAGATTGTGGAGAGCTACTACTGATGTGGAGGCGCCGCCTCAGGAGGTTATGCAAAGGTACGCTATAGGTTTCCATCTGTTGTAAAGGGGATAGAACCGATGTGGCATATCAACCTGTCCGCCATTTTGATTTTTTTTCGAAATCGCGGCCCACGATGAAAGTGGTATGTATGGATAGAGGACATATAGACGAACAAAAAATGTCCAATAACACGGTACCCAAAGAGTCACGTTACCGAGATATTTGAAGGTATTATTTCATGACATTTTTTGTTTGTCTATATGTCCTCTATCCATACATACCACTTTCATCGTGGGCCGTGATTTCGAAAAAAAACAAAATGGCGTTGGGTCGATATGCCAGCTCCCATACAAAAAAGTTCAAAACCCTTTTTTCTCTGGGATACCAGTTCAAAAGTTTTTTGTGATTCCAGTTCCAGAGTTTGTCTGGAATCCAGTTCCGAAAAATTTTGTCTGGTTCACAATATTTTTTAATTAGACTAGTCAATAATTGTGAAATTAAAATTAATATAACTTATTTACAGGATACTCCGAGAGCGGCACATATGGGATGACTCGTTGGTAAAATGGCGCGTTGCGGAGAAGCTTGGTACAAATGCTGAGGTGTTCCAGTACGTCACAGCATCTAGCATCAATCTGCCGTCTAGAGATTATTGTGTTTTACGGTAAGTCTCAGTCCTGTATTATCGGTCATAGAGTGGAATCAAGCTTTTCTATCTGGCTTTGCTTTCTTTGATGTGAGGAAAACGTTGTGAATACCTTCCAACTGGAAAAAATGAAGGGTCATGTCAAGAACTTCTTTAGACTAAAATCTTTCTGTTCCTACGAGTAGGGAGCCAACGAGAGAATTGTAGATTAGGGCGCTACCCCGAGTATGCCAGTATGTTCGATTAGAAAAAAATTAAAACCAAATTGTAACATATTTGTTCCTCTTGCAGATCCTGGCAGCAAGGAGGTGGTGGCGGTGGCTGGTGTGCTGTGGCGGAAACATCTGTAGCTCACGGTGCAGCTCCCGGCGCGCACGGCCCGGTGCCGCCCACCGCGCCCGGGGTGCTGCCGGGGGAGCCACCTCTAGCAGCGCGGGGCGTCGTGCTGGCTTCACGATACCTCGCGCAACCCGCCGGGAAGGGACGCAGCAGACTCGTGCATTTGGCTAGAGTTGATACTATGTAAGTATTCTTTAAACCCTGAAGTAATGTGAGAGAGGCAAATATTAGAAAACCCATAAGTCTAAACAAATAATTCCAAACTGGGACTCACTATTACGAGTACCTACTCGTACTTCCTCCATTTAAGCCATCTAACTTTTAACTCAGCTGCATCCAGTTAGTCTGGAAGCTGACCCCAAAAAAGTCGAAGACTTGGCAGATGGATGGCCAACAAAGAATAGGGAATATCTCAGACTACTACAATTTTCTTAATGAGACTTATTTTCCAGGGGCCGGACACCAGAATGGTACAACAAATGCTACGGACACATCTGCGCTCTATACCTCGCCAGAATCCGAGCTTCCTTTAAACACAACACGGATGGTCCCGAATCGAACGTATGATCCAAGCATTCCACTTAAGTTGGTACCATATTGGGACCGACTTAAGTTGACGTGACAGACGTCAGTGTAAATAGTTTTAGAATAAGTCGGAACTGGGGGGCCCCAACCCCGTAAGAAAGGGACGGAGCTAGACGTACTGTATAGCTCCAACTCTGTCCCACACTGAAGTATAATTAAAGAAATATAGTTTTGACAGGTGTTGGGTACAGTTCCTGGAATTGTATAATGAAATAGATTGGCGTTTTTGCCAACATTGGGCTGGTGTATCAGATATTGCTAAATTCTCTGAAATGTTTTAGTAGGTAATTAAATGGGATATATAATAATATATTTTATGTAGATATTATATCAAGATTATTATAACAAGAGCAATAGATTATTAAATATATTTATTAGTGTCAGTAATGGAGATAATCATGTCTGTGTAACAGAATGCAATGTTAGTAGGATCTACTGTTTGATGGGTTTCTAAATACAATAGGTATTGTTTCTTGAGGACATAATGCTTTGTGTGTGGGATATTTAAATTGTTCAAATATTGATAATTGTTTGGCATATTCAAAAAGTTAGTAAACTGCAATACGGAAATAAATAGTTTGCATAATATCTCTATCACGTGTTATAGTATATGTATTAATATTATGTGGACGTGACTATTTGACCAAAATTATATTATTGTAGGCAATAAAAAAATGATCCGATATGGTCTTATAATTATATAGAAACATATAATGCAATATTTAAATTAAAAATCCATTCTATGACAATTTTTGTTATGTAAATAATTGAACAGAATCACAATAATTTCAGAATATAAATGTAGGTACTGCATAATAAATTAATGCATAATAGGTTTTTTAAATATTATTTACCTACCTCTATAAAACAAGTTATTCTAGACCCTTATCCCCAAGAGGGACCTGCCAAAAAGCCTGATTTATTTGAAAAATTAGTTAGATATTATTAATTACCTAATAGCTAGTTAGACCCCGTGGTGCATTGTAAATATAAGATAAACTTAAAATAAATTCATAAAACTCAACATTAAATAATATAGTTATCAAGAAATCTCGTTGAATAATATTTGAATATAAAAATTATTCTGTTTACCATACCCTATGTAAAGTTATCGTTACATATCACTAGTCATATTATATAAATAAATATAATAATCAAATATAAAAACACATTTTAACCGTACCTGTCCTGTGTTCAGGAACATAGTATTAAATTATAATTATTTAGGTACATTAATAATTATTCATATAATATTCAATAATGTATGTAATAAAATATGTAATTTTTGAACGTTGAGATGTATCAGAATGAAATATAGTGAATGTTCTTTTGAATAATATTGTTGTATGTGTATTGTAAAAAGTCTGATTGTAAATAGTTGCAATGCTAGCTTTGATAGGAAATGACCATCACAATTTAAATGTACTTAGCATAATTATTGCTGTATGAAGATGTGATTCCTATATTGTAGAAATTATTCAACTAACTTTAGGAGTTAATTTTAGAGAATGGGTAAGACATTGTTGTATCTGTAGGGTAGGTAAAATAGTTATGGGTAAGAACCCAATATCTTCCTATATTTAATACGTCATTCAGTATTGGTATAAGTAAGATGACTAACATAAGACGTAGGATAGGGTTTACCCTTTTTTCTCCTAAACCCCTGCCCAATCATACTTAACCACATAGCAATTTATGAAACACAGCTTCATACAGACTTGTAAAAAATAATTTTCCTGTATGGAAAATCAATTTGAAGCCAAATATCGCAAATTGAAGATATTAAATTGCTTTTAAAATAGATTTAATGATATTTTAATTATTAATCTGTAATCTCAATATTATAATGTTGTTAGTTACCTATGATTTCACAAATTGTTGGTGCAGTTATTCATATTAACTTTTTTTGAGTGTGATGTCAATTCGAGAAACGGTTTGTTATTTCTCTATAAAAGGGAAGTTTTAGTATAAGGAAAAATTATACCTAGAGTGGCTCGCGATTTCGATTTCTTCGAATTCCTTTCTGAGGGAGTCTACAGGTTCCAATTCCGTCAGACAGTTCTTACGTAATTGCATTATATAAGCACATAGATAAGTGTTAATTCCCTAAGATGTATAAAAAGATACTATTAAAAAATATGACAATCAGTTTCTGGAATTAGCTCCACATTCGCAGAATATTTCGCGCCCATCATGGCAAGCGAAAATTCAATGTACTAGATTAAATGAATTACATAATAAATAAGCATCACAATATCATCAAAATGTAAATAAAGGCCAGTTACATGATAATCTCAATTCCAAAAATAAATATTTAACATACTACTTACTTAGTATCAGATAAAAAGCACATTTCATTCCGTATTTGAAATTGTATTTTTCCATTCTGGAATTCCAGTCGTAGAGAAAATAAATTGATATTGAATTTCCAAATAGATATTCATGTCGATAGAAAAAAATATAGAATGAAAGTGTTTTCAGCCATTCCATAATATATTGTATTATTATAAATGAAACCAAATAAATATTAAATGCAAAATTAGTCTGTGAAATAAATGTGATTTTAGTCACTGGCAGCCTTTTTTTAAAAAGTAGGTAGGTAGGTACTGACTTTAAAACAATAAAAACTTCTTCATTATCTGAAACTTTGCCATTAAACTTTAGAACACATTTATTCGACAGACTATGATTATAAAATTGTATAGTTTTCAACAATTTTACCAATATTGATGTTCAATTGTTCACAGTATTTTATCTGTACCTATAGAGCACATCCACATCCGGTTTTCGAAAGGCATAAAAAAATTGTCAGGTAGCCTAAAATGAATGCTACAAAAAATTTTGGCGCTTAAATTGACATAGACAAGAGGTGAAAAAAAAAAAAACTAATTACCTTTGTAATCTGTAGGTGATTAAATGACTGAATCAGTCAATCAAACCACTTATTTTTTAGTCTTTCAAAAACCGGTTGATGTTAGTCTATTTACTAAGAGAAAAAAATAACTTTGTCCCAGCAATTAACTGAAATATGTAACCGTTTAATACTCCGTGTCTGTTATAACATATATAAACTAATGCATTGTGATTTATTCTTTATGAAAATATATGGACCATTGTATTGAATATATTTGATGTTTTATTTTGCATAGTGCACAAGTTTTTTTGCCAACCATTGTGTTGCCGATGGGAACAATTTGAGATATCTCTTTAATGAGATAATATTATTGTTTTAGCTTGTACAGGTTCCGGTTTGTGTTGTTACCAACGATCAGCAGGGCTATTGCGTATCTTTTAATGACAGTGGCTAACTTATAGTGTCTATCAAATAACTGTCAAATGGTTAGTTTAAAAAAAAATGTACCAAACCATAATTAATTTACAGTTAATTTATGGACACTTAAATAGCCCTACTGGGTAGGTATGCATTGTGAATGAATCCAGTTTTAATAAGCAGTCTGTTATGATAATAATTGATCATTGTGGCTAAAATATTTAATTATTTGGATCAGGGAGGTAGCTAAGCTAAACAAAATGTTTTTAGTTAAGCAACACCAGGTGACCCGAGACAGGCACTTTTGCATACTCCAAAATAAGCTACCTGTCGACAGTCCAGCCATAGCTATAGTACCCATTCCAAAATCGTAGGTAGATCTCATGGAGAAGGGTGGGCAAGAAACTATGGGCACACTTTTCATATGAAGTTTGGTAATCAAAGTATAGGTATACTTATTAAGGTTCGGAACGAAAAAGAAAAAAACTAGAGGGGAGCATTTCTTCCAAACATTAAAATATTAGTTCATTAGCAACATAAGTACGATAACCATACGTACTGTATATATTTTAACAATAGAACTAGGAGGTACCCCCTCTTACGCATTCTAAAATCAAATAAATAAACACTTTAGGCACTGGGACTACTGGGGTCCGACCGTCCGAGTAGATTAGAAAGGACCTAGTAAATTATTCGGATATCGGCAAATGGTTGACTCTTGTTGTGACCAGAGGGCTGGCCTTATTCTTGGCCAAAGAGTTAGCGTTGCCAGTCAACGTGGAATCGCTGCCGGCCTACTGGGCACTATCCCCGTTGACAGCGATGAGGAAGAATTTTTTGTCACCCTTTAATTATTTTCTGTTGTTGTAGTACCTACATGTAGGTCTGTAAGTAGGCGCATTTTTTTTAAATGGATAAAGAAATAGGCATTAATTGCACATAATGACTCTGTTATACATGTGGTTAACCTACAATACATTTATAGGCATTATTGCAAAAGAACATAGATATTATTGTCTATTTTGTAGGTGCCTAACACCAACTACCCTGTGGCTTTTGTTAGTTACTAGAGTTACCTTAAAAGGACTGCCCAAGAAAAACAAGTTTATGTTATATTTTTCTACTAAACCACATTACAAATGTGCATATCGAAGCCATAGGGGGCTTTACAATGAATTATGTACGTATTGGTATTATTGGTCACGTTGGCCTACATCTATCTTTAAGTAAAAATACTTCATTTTCAAGAGGGTTCCGCAGGAACCCTTCATCAGAAAAGCACTCAGAGCGAGGGAAGCGAGCTCAAGTTTAGCACCTTACATCGGTTAGGATAAGTTCCTTTTGATCATTATGGCTTTTTTCGACTAATATTAAGACTGCCTCTATGATCTAGTGGTGTCGCAAGTGCGAGTGATGAGCATAATTGGTCCTGGGTTCGATTCCGAGAAGCAAAGTACTAGTCAGTTTTCATTAGGAATTTCTAAGTAAAAGTCACGGAATTCGAATTCATTCCCGGTTGATGTCAATACTATCGCACCCTTTTATTTGCTAACATGTAAAACACTGGTTAGTAGGCATGCATCAAAATTTCATGACACAGTTTTAACATGCACCCTGTAAGCATAGAAGTAGGGTATCTTCATACAAACGCACCGCGCGCGGCTTGTATGTGTGCGCCTAGTATCTTTACGGTCGCCGCACGCACACTCAAACAAAATCTCGGTTGATTTCGCATTGAGCCAGTCAAGGTTAACACCGCACAAGGTTCGCGCGTCACGCACGGCTTTTCGAATGAAAAATGTCTGATAATCGCAGAAGTTATTGCTGTGTGTTTGGGTGTCTAAACAATTCATCGATTCCAGAGTTGAGTATGTTCAGATTACCAACTGAACAGGAAAGGTAAGCAAGTCTTTATTCTAGAAAGTAATTTATACTTGACTAGCTGATGCCCGCGGCTTCACCCGCGTGGATGTCGTTCAAATTATATACTAAAACCTTCCTCTTGAATCACTCTATCTATTAAAAAAAACCGCATCAAAATCCGTTGCGGAGTTTTAAAGATTTAAGCATACAGACAAACAGACAAAAATAGCGACTTTGTTTTATACTATGTAATAATAATAAAAGATAAAGGATGAAGAGATACCTACTTATTTTTTTGTTGTTGGTATTAGTTTTCTATCAGACAGACGAAGTAGGCAGGCCTACTTTCCCACTAGAATGCATTAGGTACTTTTGATGAGCCGCTATTGCTTTGTTTACGTTTAGTCATGCCGATTTCTCAGTATTGTAGGTAGGTATAGTAACTAAGTATGTACCTACTTACAGTTATAAAATCTAAACTATTAGGACTACATAGTTGAAACTTGGTAAGTAGATGTATGCTGTGAAACAGCCTTACGATTTTTTTACAAAAAAAAAAAAATTAATATGCTGTACATCTCAATGAAACTCAGACAACACAAATAAAAAAATACAACTTCCCGGCCCTTGCCAATTTTTAGGCACTGTATTAAAATTTAGCTGAAAGTGACAACCCTGAGACAGGCAAGTACGGTAGGTAATTATGTCGCGGATTGGGCCGGAGATGCTCTACTTCCCCTTTTTATACTATGCTGTAAGGGCACTACAAATTTTTATACTTATATCAAATTAAATTACATGATATATTATTTATTCCAATCAATTATTTCAACTGATTACCTACATTATTATTTTAAACATTACTAATGTAACGTAGGTACCTACTATTAGGTACACCACTGCCAAACCCTTTGGGGATTACGTATGCGTGATGTTATAATAATGATTGCATTGAATTAAAATAGCTGTTTCGTTGGTTGAAACTGACTAAAAAATTCCCATAACCTCTATTGCTGAATGTTTATAAATAGGTCCCACTACCGATGCATTAGACAAAATAAATACCTTTCCAACTGGACAGGCCCAGGACACCTGGTAAAATTAATATATATCCAGCGGTCTACATATAAGGTATTTGACTACTTATTTGGAATTAAGAGATATTATAGCATTCTCCGAAGCTCTTGTGGTTATGTAAACAACCCCTTACATGGTGCATTATTTTTCCTAGAACACATCATATTTATGAACAATTTCTGCAATAGACCACATAATACATCATTATTATTTGTATTGATAGATATGCTTATACGAGTAAGTACCTACATACCTACTATTTCACAGAAGATGACAAGCCTGTTACAGAAATAATATTTAGGTGCCTACGTAATAAGTAGGTAGGTACCGGTAAGGGCCCGTTTTATTAGGTACCTAGGTACTTATGCCTACCGTTTTTTTTTTTGAGTGGGATAATCGCTATGGCTACCCTAACCCTAAGGGAACCACACGCTCGCAGCGATTCTGTCGTTCAGCGCTGGAAATCAGCGCTGTGCTGATTTCCAGTGGTCACCAGTGAAAAAACGTAGGTAGGTACTCTTTTTGGCCGGACCTCGCATGGCTGGACGGGCGACGACTAAGCTTTAGTTCGCCACCCGCAGTGGCCCTTATGCAATCCTTCGTGCCATGCAAGCACGTTCAGGACATGCAGGTAGCGAATTTCATCATGCCAATGTGATAAGACTACAGCTGTAGGTACACGAAGGTCCTAGCTAGAGCTACACTCCCCTTTGTATCAAATGAAAGAGTAATTTGAAGAGAGAGAGAATTATATGAGACAGTGAAATTATATCTAAGTAGGTAAGTACCTACTGACAATGGTAGCTGAGAGGGGAGTTCAGGGGAGTCTTGGAGAAAAAACATCACACACACCATGCCGCCGGAGGCTAGGCGCAATTTAACTTGACTATCTACTTAGACAAAAACAAAGTCGCTCCCGCTTTTTGTACGCTTGGATCTGTCAGGAGACCACGCAACGGATTTTAATGCAGTTTTGACCAATATTAAGTGATTCAAGAGAATCAAGAGAAAGGTTTGTAATATCTACATTGAACCCGTGTGAAGCCGGGGTGGGTAGCAGATTCAACTAAATAGGTACCTACTATTGAATCGCAAATTAATTTATTTTTTGTGCCTATCAAGGTTTCGGTAGGTAGGTAGATATTTCATTAAAAAGTCACTAATTAAATTACCTATTACCACCAGACCTACCAGATTATTATCTTATTTTGTCAATTTATTAACAATTTATTTAAAATGCCGCAAATTCCACAAATGATAGATTTGCCTTACGTAAAACGTTTTAACACGGAAAAGTAATTATTCATAAAAGGAAAATTGCCGCAGTATGTTTACTGTAAGTCATTCAAAAAATTGCATCAGATTACAACAACCAATCAACGAACAGCTCTATCGAATGAGAATGGTGATTGGGCGGGGGGAAATCCAGTTACGACAACCAAAGTAAAAGATGAACGTAAAGTTTCTTTGCACGTAGCATCGAAAACAAAGGTCATGATTTTTTTTAAGAAAATTAGGCAGTTTTTTCATTTGAAAATTCAGGAAAACATGCTGATAATTTTATTTGATCAAAAGTAATTACTTTAACATTCGAACTCTCATGTAACTTTACAGTAGAATAATTTATAACCTCAAAGCTTGCACTTGACAGATAAAGCCACTACTCGTAACGGAACGCAAATACGCGCCCCGTAAAGTACGAAACGAGGGAATCCCTACGTCAAACTGCTTGCAAACGAAACTGAGTGAAGAAAAAAGGCGGGAAACGGTTAAAGTGAAAAGGCGCGTTTTTTCGATTAATTATTTTGAAATTCAACTTTTTGGGTTTATTGTAATATAATTCTGTAAATATTTGTTCTATTAGGTCTAATTTAGTGTATATATAAGTGTACTTTTACCTAAAACATTTAAAATGGGCAAAAAGAGGCGGAGGAAGGATGAACTGGAAGTGCCTCCGGATCTGAAGCAACATTTTCAGGAATTGCAGGAATCTTCGGATTCTGACACGGCGGAGTCCACGGTGTCGGCATACAATAGTATTAAATCTAAAGATGCTTCTGATAAGGACAGTAAATATGCCATATATAAGGTAAAGGGGTATATGCGTAAGTACAGTGAAGACACGAAGCAGGCAGAGTTAATCGTTTTTCTTACTCATATGGACGAGAATAAGGTATTCAACGACAAAGATCGTATGGCCCTCTCCAAGGGTATACGAGAACATGGAGTGTCTGGTGTGATGCATTTGCGCACTATCAACAGATATAAGGTCGGTGTCACATTCGATTTACCAAACAACGCGAATATGTTTTTAAAAAACAAAAAATTATTTGATCAGCTTTCTTTAAAAGCATCAATCCCTGCTGGTGACACAGAGGCCACTGGTGTCCTTACTTCAGTTCCAGTAGATATGTCCAATAAAGATATATTTTCTTTAATCGGCAGTTCGAAGAACGTTATACAGGTGAGGCGTTTCATGCGCAGGGTCAGAGGTGAGGAAGGTAGAATATCTTTTGTCCCTACCCAGACTGTTGCTGTGACATTTGCGTCCACTATTTTGCCAACTTATGTTTATTTGGACTCATGGCGTCATGAGGTGAACAAATACATTCCTCCAGTGAAACAATGCCTTAAATGCATGCGTTATGGGCATATAGCTAAATATTGTCGCAATACTGAAGTTTGTTCAATATGTACTGAACATCACAATTTTAAAATGTGTGTCATTGCCCCGAAGGATGCTAAGTGTGCAAATTGTAATGGTAATCATATCGCAATCTCTTCAGCATGTCCAATAAAAAAGCAAAAGGTGGAAGAAAATAAAATTAAAACTAAAACTGCTACATATTCAGATCTTTTTAATGCAAATTCTTTCCCAGCTCTAACATCACGCAATCTAGACACTCAGATCAGTAATCTCATGAAATCAGATAAATTTATAAATACTTTAGTCGAAACACTCACTAAAATAATAAGCAATAAAGATGAACCTATTAACTCACTGTCTATTAAAGAAGCCCTGAAAACAACATTCGGAAATAAGTTCTCTTCAACCTCTTGATGGATTTTTCAGAATTAAATATTGTACAGTGGAATGCTCAAAGTTTAAATAGCAATAAACATTTATTTATCGATTTTCTTTATGGTCACAATATACATATAGCAATTATCAGCGAAACATGGCTCAAACCTCATCAAAATTTCCAAATAAAATATTATAATATTGAGAGAAATGATACTGGTAACAAACATAACGGAGTTGCAATAATTATTCACAATACTATTACCTACTCTAAAATTGACACCTTCTATGATGACTCATTGCAGAACATTTGTATTAAAATAAAAGTAAATAATAAAGAGATAAGCATAGTCAGTTTTTATAGTCCTTTGAATTGTAATCCAGCATTCAAAAAAGAAAATCTTGATTTATTAATAAAATCTATTCCTGGCCCATTTATATTTGCTGGTGACTTTAACGCTCATCATACGTCTTGGGGCTGTGGCTCGGACTCCCTAAGAGGTCGGAACATTTTGGACGTAATAGATGATAATGATTTGGTTCTCCTCAATAATGGTCATGCAACAACGGTTGGCTCTTTAACTTGGCGTCCTAACGCGCTGGATTTGACGTTAGTCTCTTCGTCTTTAGCCCTCAATTGTGAATGGAATGTACATGATTGTCCTCTTGGTAGTAGTTATCACATTCCTATAATCATAAAAGTAGTTATTAGTAATTTTAACAATAGTAGTCCATACAGCAAATGTTCTAATGCTGAACATTTGCCCATTTATCCAAATTATAAATTGGTGGATTGGCAAAGGTATAGCAGTCTTGTTGATGATTGGTTGCTTGATTTTAAAGTCGATAATTTAAGTCTTTCTGATACATATCTTCAATTTTGTAACATTTTACATACAGCAGCTGAAAGTTCCATAGAAAATAATCAACATTTGAATGGTAGGACAAATTCTGTCAATCGCTCATGTCTTGTAAATAATATTAAAAGACCTTCACTTCCTTGGTGGAATCAAAAATGCACAGAAGCCGTATTAAATTCCAAAAACGCATACATATATTTTAAAAATAATCCATCAGAAGAAAGTTATCTGCAATTCAAAAGGCTTCGAGCAGTTAAAAAACTTGTTATAAAATCTGAAAGGAAAAAAAGTTGGTTTACTCTATGTGAAACATTCAACAGGACTACGCCATTATCAATAATATGGAAATTCATGCGGAAGTATAATAAAACATTCAATTTTAATGCTCCTGAAGATGATGGATGGGTTTTAGATTTTCTTAAAAAATACACACCAGATTTCGCGTCACAAGACTCAAAATCTTCATTCACAACCAGTACTAATTCCAGCAATAGTTTTCTTCTTAGTCCTTATTCATTGCCGGAATTAATATCGGCCATATCTTCCAGAAGAGATACCACTTATGGTCTTGATGGAATGCCATACATACTTTTAAAAAAACTTAGCAATACTAGTTTAAAGATATTTTTACATCTTTTGAACTTATTATGGGAAAATAATATTATACCTCATAACTGGAAGGTGGATTGCCTAGTACCTGTTTTAAAACCAGACAAGCCTAAAATGAGTCCTGATTCTTATCGTCCTATAGCTCTTACTTCTTGTGTTGGTAAATTATTTGAACAATTGTTAAAACAGCGTTTGGAGTTTTATATTGAAAAAAATAATATCTTACCATCAAATCAATTTGGTTTTCGTAGGAATCGTTCTGCTAGAGAGAGTGTTTGTCAATTACATCTCGATATTCATAAGTCTTTATCGGCTAATGAAAATTTGGTTGCAGTGTTTTTTGATGTTGCAGGTGCATTTAATAGCGTGAATATAGATGTTCTATGTAATGAGTTATCACAGATAGGAATCCCTGGAAAAATAATAAATTGGATACAAAAATTTCTTAGCAATAGGGAAGTTTTTGTAAAATTTGACAGACACCTTTACGGTCCCAGACTATCGTCTAAAGGAGTTTGTCAAGGGGGTATTTTATCACCTTTAATATTTATATTGTATATACGTAGATTAAATTTAATTCTAGGGTCTCAGGTTAAAAACTTACAGTTTGCAGATGATTTAGTGGTTTATGCTTCTGGAAAAAATTTATCACAAGTTGTTGAAATAATGAATGTTGCATTATCGCATTTATACAAATATTTCTCTTATCTTGATCTTAGTGTCAACCCATTGAAGTCCAAAGTTGTTTTATTTGGTAAACAGAATCATAATATGCCTGCTGTGATGTACAATAATTGTGCATTACCCAGTTCTTTGGATGTAAAATTTTTAGGAGTTATTTTTTCACATAATTTGTCCTGGAATAATTATATGAAACATATTGTTAGTAAAGCAAATAAAGCTTATAATATTTTGAGATCCTTGAGTGGTACATATTGGGGTGCAGATCCTAAAATTTTGTTGTTACTGTACAAATCTTTAGTTCGTAGTCACTTTGAATATGGTTTCTATTGCTTTGTTGCAGACTCTAAACATGTAAATAGTTTAAATATTTTGCAAAACAAGTGTTTGCGTGTTATAACTGGGGCGTTCAGAAGCACTCCTGTAAATGCAATGCAGATCGAATGTAAGGTTCCACCGTTAGCCATTCGTTTTGATTACTTGCTAGAAAGGTTTTTTTTGAAGCTTTATAGTGTTTTGGGTAATAGTCTTTTAAGCAATATGTTGCATTTAGTTATGCAAACTGGTATAAATTCCTTTTATATACTACAGCAACTTAAAAAATTCAAAATCTTTATTGAAAATATTAACATTTACCGATCTAAGCATATCTTGCCTTGCTATCAGGGAACTTTTAGCAGTAAATTCCCAGCTATTACTGTTATTTTATACAAGAAAAAGGATTTGCCTTCAAAAGAGGAGGTATCTGTAATGTTATCAGAGTGGTCAGATCATAAATTTGTTTATACTGATGGTTCCAAGAGTGATAGAGCTGTGTCCTTTGCCATTTATGAGCCATCCTCAAACATAGGGATCGGTAGGAAAATTGACAAAAATGCCAGTATTTTTACAGCTGAAGCTGTTGCAATTTTGAGTGCGTTGAAACATATCAAAAATAGCAATTCTGGACATAATAAATGGGTTGTAGTAAGTGACAGTAGGTATGAGTGTTCTCAAAAACTTGGAAAATAATAAACTACATGCCAATACTAATTACATTATCCATTTGATTAAACAACTGTGGGTCGAATTAGCCCAGTCAAATATTGAAGTTCGTTTTGTGTGGGTACCATCACATATTGGTGTTAGAGGAAATGAAAAAGCAGATTTTCTTGCCAAAAAAATTGTTGAGTTGGAAGAATTAATACCTAGCACTGATATGAGTGTACCCATGCCATACACAGATGTAGTTAGTCTTTTAAGACGGCGCATGTGTGAGGCATGGGGGAAATATTCATACCACTGCACACATATCGAAAATAAAGGTTCTTGGTTTGAAAGTCTTGATGTCGAAATTAACTCTGTGCCTTGGTTTTGTAAAAATAATTTATATATAAGTAAAAAATTCTATTCCATTATTTGTCGTATGCGCTTTGGTCATTGTAGATTAAATTATCATCTTCATCGTCTCAAAATGGTCAGCTCATCGTATTGTGACTACTGTCAATCAGGCAAAGTTCAATCGCTACATCATATCTTCTTTGAGTGTTCATCTTTCAACATTCAGCGCCTTGTGTTGTCGGATGAGCTATTAAAAATTTATAAAACACCTGATAGAGTCCCGCTGTGCATACAGGAGTTGCTTAAGAACGCTTCAACTTATGTATATTTGTATAGATACATATTAGAGACTGTAAATGAGATTTAAATGGTTCTGGGTTTTGTTCCTATGTATATATAACTAAGTTATAATATGGTTATTACTGTTTTATTATATAAAGTTTGTATATTATATAAAATTGTAGCGAATGTTTATGCTAAAAAAAAAAAAAAAAAAAAAAAGGTTTTTCAGGTGATGACATAAAAAGGACATGACGCCTACTCCGACATTGACCTAAAATAAATGAAAAAACATGGAAAAGACAAACTTGAAATGACTACAACATGATTTATAACAAAACGAAAGACATGTTTCCTATACCAATTACGTAAGAAAAAATATATACGAAAGACTAGGCAGTATGGTTGAAAAACTATAGCCTGCCCGATGGGCGAAAAAAAAAAAAAAAAAAAAAGTACGAAACGAAAAATGACAATTGTCAGTCCGCAATAAATAAGCGCAATGGGTGGTCGTTTAACATTTAAATATCATTCTTAGTGCTAGTTTATATGGCATGTGCGTATACTAAATACCAACAATGAGACACAAGTAGAATAACAAAAGTGGAGTTCTAAATATTCTGTGATAAGAGAACGAGACTCGGTCTTGCGCTTTCTAATTTTCTATTCTATTTGAATTCGCGAAGTGTCCTACGACCTACGATTCTATTTTCTTTCTAACTTGAATTCTTAACACAAAATTATTATTGAAAATTAAGATGAGTAAGTCAGAAGATTGCAGTAAATTTATGGAAGCAAGGAAGGATGCTTTCTGGGTGTTTGGTTACGGTTCGCTGTGCTGGAACCCAGGGTTTGAGTACCAGCAGTCGATCACTGGGTACGTGAAGGGATTCTCAAGAAGATTTTGGCAAGGAAACACCACACACCGAGGGACCGATACAAAGGTAATTACTTATATATTTTTTAAATCATCTTGACACACGCCTACCTTCTTACATCATCCGAAAGGTCGAATGCATTTTTTTGCATCGTATTTACAAATTCCAAAAAAAAAAAAATGGAATCAAAAATTCATTTTCAATTTCATAGACAAAATTCCAAAAAGATTATAGTTGGAATAAAATAGAATAGTGTTTTGTTTTGCTAAGAGTTCAATGAACCAAAATACCTTATTTATTTAAGTTTATTTCAGCCAGTGTTTTGTCTCAATGTTTTTATTGTAAGTAGTTGTTTTGAATATAGAACTGAAAGTAATTCATTTGTTTTTGATAATAGGTCATTCAAACCGCCCCTAAGACTGACCCTTATATGGACTTCAATTTTGTTTTTTTTTCCAGTTACATTACTAGCAACATGTTTATTTACTAAACATATGGTTTTTGGTTTTAGCATTATTATTCATAGTTTATCTTGGAAGTTATTTATTATTTTCAGCCAGCGCCACATACTTAATTATTTAGTTTTATTTTCATTTGAATCCAGTTTTGATTTGTAAAGCAAATTAACAATTTTATCATCATTGTGTCTTTGACCTAATGATCCCATTTCTATTTGATAATACAATGTGATTAGGTCATGTCAATAAGGTTATTTTACTTATTAAGATCTTATTATTTGTACATTTTGTATGGCCCACTGAAATTTTAAGAATGAAGTAAGTAATAAATTCATAAAAATAAACTACTACTTTGAAATTTTGTTCAGCATGTGGCATGTAATGAAAACTTATTTAAAACACTACTATGGAATATATATTTAATATATTTTGTTGTTTTCATACATCTAACGAAAAAATCAAATCTTTTATGTCATTCGTCCCACAATCTACCCAGATTGTGTAAGGATTTTTCTTTCTATCACTATCTTCATAATCATGTTGATTACTCCTTACACAAAAATAAATTATGATAAAGTGTAATAGTAATCAAACGAAAATTGCATAACAAACAAACAAGTTCATAAAAAGCTTGAAAAGTTTTAAGATAAGATTAAATTTACAATTCAGTGACACCAATATCATTCTAAAAATAAATGTAAGTATTCAAAACAGGTGATAATCCGAATAATCCTGTAAGCAGTACCTACACACTAAATGTATATTATTTTGTACTAAGACTTATACCTATCATATTTGCCTTGCTCAATCCTATATAGTGTAAATATTGAAATAATGATAAAACATAATAATCCTGTCTAGACAATGATTGTTAATTTATGCTTAGATTACGAGTTTTAAGTATGATGGAGTGCATTTAAATGGCTGATTGTTCATCATAAAAGGATTCATGGAACTCATGATGAGTGAGGCTATGGGGTTCGAAGGACTTGTCTGTGAGAACCCATCATGGGACTGTTGGGTTAAGCTACTCTTGGTACTATAGTATCAAATATCTTTTGTGACTCCTCTAAACTTCTAGTTGCTAGGAAAACAGCAAAAGGGTGATTCCCGAAAACCCATTCAACCTAAAGAGAAATTCTCATCCGTCATCTCACTCAGCCCATCCCAATCTGAATACCTCTTAAGACTACTGGATTTACCTCCCAAGCTGCACTATATCACCCTTTCCCCTGGCCTCCGCATCCAGTCTGAACCAACCAAAAAATTATGTTCTGCAAATCTTATGGCAGTTTTCCTAAAAAATTTCATCTTCAGCCGCATCAAGCAGCATAAATTATAAAGCAAACTCCGACATAGTTGCGATACTGTTAGCCTGCATCATCCCACTGCAGGGCAAAGGCCATGACTTCCAGTTGTTTTCATCCAAGGCTAATGTAGACCACTGGTAGTCTTGTCCAGATAGTCCTGCCATCTTCTACGACGTCTACCACGTCGCCTTCTGACTATGTTAGGGCTCCAAAAAGTGTTTATTTTGGCCCACGGCTCATTAGGGATGCGGCAGACAAGTCCCGCTTGAGCTTAGCGGCTTTATGAGCAACGTCAGTAATTTGTGTTTAGGAGCGCATTGTGGTGTTGCGTACAGCAGATGGTAAGGTTTTAGTCAGTTTTGGCACTCCCTTCCGCTTCGCCCAGAGCTAGAGAGGATTATTTGCAATTCACAAAAAGAAAAGAAAAAGGGTACCTACTCCTAATAAAGTACCTACTTACAATGTCACGCCATAACAAGTGATAAAAGTGAAATACCTGCCACGTGCTTACGATTCTGCTCGCCTGCCAGAAAGCAAAAATGCGCAAGAAAGTATGTCAATATACTAGTGTGGTATTTTACGACTTTCGTATTTCACATTAAACTCTAATTGTTCATTGAACGTAAAAGGTGGCTGTTTCGTAGTTCGCGTAGATTGCATCAGCTTTTGAGGAGGGGATCCATTGTGACCTCTAGCTTATTGTTGTCAGTCATTTCTGCTAGATCAATCTGTCTGCAAAACTATTATGGTAAAATCTTGAGTCAACTCTTAGTCTTGTATGATAGTATTGCCTTATTCATTACTGCTAGTACAGTCAGCATCAGAAGTAGCTGAACATTTCGGAATTTTAATTCTTTTATGTACAGGACTCTAGCTATTATTTTTAATGTTTCAGAAGATTATTCGTTAAAATAGTCCTTATACTCCTATAACATTTAGTAACGAGTAATATCTAACAAGTTTTTATTAAAAAAACAGCTTCGTAACTTTGAGTAATGTTAATATACTTCTGATGCTGACTGTACTGTCCATCTGTTGAGCAAAGGCCTCTCCCCATTCCTTCCATTGGTCTTGGTTCTGCGTCATTTCTTGTCAATTCATCAGGAAGACATCTTCGTCGTCTTACCTTACCGTCATTCTACGTGGCAAAACGTCTTGCGGGTTCACCCTTGGTGCCATAGCTCGTTTAAAAACAAACGATAAAAATCTATTAAATAATCTTAAATTAAGAAGCTGTGTATTTCATATATTGTTCATGAATACATCGAAACATACACTACGCTTACATCGTAGGAAGAAAACATAATAACGATGACCAAAGTTACACCTACAATATTATTCAGGCAATCAGAGAAACAAATTCCTCACCGGAATCTCTTGACGAATACATTGGCCTCCAAATATTTAATGACACACGTCGAACTGGCGAAGATTCAAGGTGGATGCACTTTCACACAAGATGCGTTGACGCATCGCGACTGACATTGTTCTGAGGTTACCGAAATAGCAGAAGGTCGGGAGTATTTTTGTGATAAAAGTGAGGGATTGGTCGTCTTGGATTCTTTGGTAATCCCTCCCTGCTTTGCATTTAAGCTTTTGGTGGACATTGTAGAATGGCTTAATGTTCTTGCGGTTACAGGCACAATGCCATTAGTTTTTGCTACACAGACCTCGGAAGTGATATTATCTCTTCCTATGCCTGCCTCGAAATTAATTTCCTATAATGAGCACATAATTTTACTGTATGATGCAAAATTATTGTGGGAAACAAAAGCACTGATTACTCAATAGGTACTCTCGGCTATGAGGATATCACAATCCTTGTCATACATCAACATTCGCAGCTGACAGAATTTCACTAGTTATCCTGTTAAACCAGTGACGTATTTGTTTCATCCAGCCATTTCCTACTGAAAATTCCAATTTAGAATGACGTTCATGGTGGTTGTTAGTGTTATTGCTAGTCTACGTCATCACCATCATCACTGCTACGCAAAGGTCTCTCCTTTTTACTTGCAGTTCTTGCGATCCAGGGTTCATGTGAATCACTGGTCGTTGGTTTTGTCCTGGTCGACCCGCCATCTTCTACAAGGTCTGCATTGTTTGTTTATTAAAACGTGATGCATTGATTCGTGAAACCATTTGGGCGAAAGTGGTCAGATATCACCCAAGATATAAGAAGATTTGGAAGGAGAAAGGGGAGACCTTTGCCCAGCAGTGGCACACATGAGAGGCTAATCGAGGAATGTGAAGAGTATTCTCTTTTTCTTACAAGAGGATGTATTCCGATCATGATGGACAGACCATTGTTGTTTTATTATAGCATTGTGCAAATCGATGGTCTACAGAATTTGACCTTTGGAATGGCGATTTCGCAATAACGTTGCAACATTTTGGGAGCTATCATTTTCATCTCTCAGGTTATCATTAAGTGCGAATGAATGATTACATATTTATCTTGTTTATATGCTGAAACAAGTTGCATTAAGATCGTAGTTTAAGATAGCGAAGTAAATACCTAATGCTGACATGCGCAAAAAACATGTCAATAATATTTTTGTTTTTATATCCCCAAATATTGTTGCGTTCTAGACTTCTAGCCGATAATACGAGGTAATTAAAAACATAAAACGTGAAATAAATCTTGTTATTTAAAATGACCTGTAAAAAGAAACAAAACAAAATATTTTTACTGTCATAATATTATTCTGCTATACAGATGTTTTGTCATTATTATGATAAACTTAAAACAATAAGAAAACAATCTACCTACTGTCTTAACGATTGACTATCATGTAAATAATCTTCATGTCAATGGTTCATGAGCCCATGGCCTTGATGTCTTGTCAATCAATAACTGAAACATTTACGGAATTTCTTTCAATCGATGTCGCTAGTCTTCATAGTTGTAGCCTGTATAGTATCGTAGCCTGAGTATTGATCAAAGTCTTGTAACTAGGAACCCGATTTGCTGCCATGCCTTACCCAGACTAGCCTAGATAAAAGACTTCATCATTCTCCTGCACTTATCCTAATTTATTTGGGATCCGCGCAGGATGTCTTCTTCCACACTTCTCTATAACTCGTCATCTCTGCGGTCACCTCCGTTTTATCCATATCATCCTTCACACTGTACATCCATAGGTAGTTTCTTTGGTCATCCTCTATTCTTATACTACATTCATACTAGATATAACCCTCCTTTTGGGCTTCGCCGCAGTCGGGTAAAAACACTACAATTATCAGAAATGTAAGATGCTTGCGATCGCACTGAGCAGAACTCGGCATGACTTCATTAGGGTTTCCCCTGGATATTACAATCATATAACATTCTTGGGAAAAAACTCTAAGATAAGACAACATACATATTTCAGTGTTGAACATACAAGTTGTTTACGATCCACAAAAAAAAAAATGTAGGTAGTTCGTAGACTTACTTTAAAAACAACTCCATTCATTCAACTAATGAATCAATGCAGGCCTAGCATCAGACAGCACGTCTGGCAACACTAGTTTCATTGACCCGAGCATGGCACCATTGATACGCGTACTTTCACAACAATGCTAAATCGTCATGAAATAGTAAAACAAGCAAATAGGTGTAATAAAATTACCATTAAGGTAATCCTACCCACGGCCCAGATCTAATTTATGTATTTATTCTAACGAGATAATTTTCATAAAGCGCTGTCATACAGTTCAGCAATAATTTTCGGGTCTAATCTAGAATTCATACCGTTCACTTTTCGATTATGTATCCCTGCTTCATTTTCATGTTCGACTACCCTCCTACGCACTTTATGTTTGTGTTCCTACCCACTTATGTGATACATCAACTGAAAGTGTTTGTTCAGCAAATAATCATTGCTAAAAACGTTTTTACTGTATGAAATTGATACCTACAGACCAGTGTTATCACTGTTTATCTGCTTCACAGCAATTCATCGTCACCTTTAAACCCAGATCGTACCATATTATTATTACAGTTTACGTGTTTTTAACCGCTTTTATTTCGTTTATTATAATATCTTGTTGTGTTGGCCCCAAACGGAACTAAGATAAGTTATTCCAGTGTTTCTTCTCTTTATTTTTCAAAATTGTTATTCTCTGAAATTAATTGTCAGTAGTCCATTAAAGTCTGACAACTAGTTTTACCCAGTGCTTACTGGGTTGTGGATTCAGATAGGCAGTCGCTCCTTGTAAAATATTGGTAGGTATTCAACTGTATCTGGTTAGACTAAAAACCGGCCCCAACATAGCTGGAAAAAGGCTATGCAGATGATGATACTATGAAACTGAAATGTCTGTCTCTCGATAGATTTATTCTGAAGTCCAATTTATATTCAAAAACTGGTCCAAAGGAATCACAAGACCAAAAGATTTAACTGCAGATTTGCTGATGAGAAACTGGATTAGGCTTGTCTCTAAGGTATTTACGTAGACGTCCCGCAGGAACGTGGAAATATTGTTATAATAATGAACAACAGCCTTGCGAAGATCGCTCCTCCCATCTTGTTCTTTATTACAGACGGTCATAATTCCCTAGGCAACCAGTCTCCGACTATCCGGTAGAAATTTTATCGCCCGATAATAATATGATCTAAAGTCAAGGACGATACTGAATAATTTGCGAACAAGTCAAGAAAAGTGGATAAACATGTTCCTCTGTAAACACTAGGCATGCCGCATGCCGTCGGATCATGCTAGTTTATTTACGTGATACCACGGCGTAATACCACGATCACGCACCTATCACGCTCACCCATTTTCGTATTTTTGTGTGAAAATATACACCCACATTGCTGCTTGGTATGCGTTATTTATTTTGATTTGCGATTTCTTTTCTACGTCTCTCTCCTCTTACAATTCTTCAACCCACCAATGCTGAGTCTCCATCATTCCAGGTCATTCTTTCTCGTCTTCGGAATCTTGGGTGTTTTCGTTTTAGGTCTAAGCACATCTCTGGTGGAAAAGGGTCTTCATCGTCTAATAATGGGCTTCCTATCTGTCCTGCTGTGTAAATCAAATATCTAACTCTAGTAGGTATTTGGCCTTTCTGGAACACTCATAATTGTTTATTTAATTAAGAGGTCGTCGTCAATAGGTAGTAACCACAAAAGAAATTGATAGGGACCGCCCACAAAGTTCACACAGTAAAAACAATAGTCATCTAGATTCTTGTGATGCAACTCAACAACAGCCAATTTGTTTTGAAAAACAAGTTTTTACTACAATAACAATTAAAAAACATGTTTTGATGATAGACTTTGGTGATACTTACCTTATCATATTTTTCATAAACAATGACTTAACGAATCCATTTCTTTTCTTACAGCCGGGCCGAGTCGCTACTCTCATTGAAGACAAGGAAGTAAGTATTTTAATTCTTTTATTATTTGATATATTACTTTATATGCCAGTACAAGCGTCATTTAATATTTTAGCGAGAAATCGGCACATTGACGCAAATGGTTCGACCAAAATGCTGGATTCCAAAAATCAGGGTTAATTGGATAGGTACTGTTTTTTCGGGGAAACCAATATGTGAATTTCTTCGTATTTTTTTACCTTTTGGGACAAGTACACAAATCTTTAGGTGATCCATAATGATTAAAGCTGCTTTATGGTAGTGTTAAACAATCTGCTAATTAAAACGATACCATATCTAGACACAAACATTGTAAATTGGTAAAGGACCGTAATAAAACCACAACAATTCCACTACTCGGATTAACACAAAAAAGTCATTCACTTTTTATGCAAACAATCCCGTTACTGTAAAAATTTGACCCATTAACTGATCTCATTGTTATCAGAATTGACTTCCTCTTAAACTGCGACCGTGAATAGGAAAAGGTTATTTAGTTACATTGTATTTACTTTTGTCAACAAAAAATAATTAAAATACTTTACATTAGGTACCTGACGAATAGACATCCTTAAAGTAGGTACTGTGGTACATTGCAACTTGAAATTACGCAGTTTGGATTCAAATGTTTTCAAGTAATAATCAAATTAAGGTCAAAACCGTGAAAACTGCTCATTAACCTAAATTAAATCTATCGAGTTTTAAGACTGCTAACCTCAATTTATGTACGGTTAACCATCTAACCGAAGATGATGATGATGTGAATGAATCACTATTAAACATAATAGACATGAGAATGTTATCCCATACAACTGATAAGAATAATCCCACAACAACTGAAAAACATGAACAACTTAATTAAATTAATTCATATCATCAATCTACAACATTGCCCAGGTCAACTGATAACCTAAAACGTCAAAAAAAAAAAGTATTATTACGTATTAATTGCGATAAAACACTCGTTAGGGAAACGGTAAATTATAATATTAATGCTAGTACCAAACACACTAACGTTATCAACACTACGTGATGTTTGAAAGAAGCTTTTCATAAATGCAATAGTATAATCAATAAAGACAATGAAAACAGTGGCATTGCAGTTGATACTATTTTATATGGAGGTTAAACTGCAAGACACGCGCCATATTTGATATGACTGATTTGCTTTGCACGACAGGTGTGAATCGCAGATACATGAAGTACCTACGCATTCGACTGTGGACCGTCCACACAAAGAAAGACAATTGGCTATCACCAGTACAAGACATGATTGGGTTGATGATGATGGTGATGATGATGGTGATGATAACAAACTAAAGTAAATAACCAATGGTCAAAGGCTTGACAGAAATCATCATGACCACAAAGACAAATAATAGAAAGTCTCTGACCAGCACAAGATTTTCAGGATAGAACAAAAAGAAAAGCCGTAGTCACACGGTATTAAAGTGTTTAGGTTGGTACCTATAACGTGTGACTACGGCTTTTCTTTTTGTTCTATCCTGAAAATCTTGTTTCATACTTTTTCAGAGTCGTTTTTTTTGTCGTAGTCGGGTTTTAGTTTTTTACTTTTTTTTATTTTAACTATTTTGGTGTTAAATATTTTTTTTTACTCTTGACTTTTTGTCCGCTAGAGGGCGTGATTTTAAATTTGAGCAATATTTTGGAAATGTACAAGTGAGGCCCTTTCAAATGATACCAAACACGGCGTATTTATCTCCATTTTTGTTTTTTAAGCCTCACTTTTTGTCCGCTAGAGGGCGCCAAATAGCTTTTTGTGACACGTCACGTAGCCTATGTTCAGCGGAAAATTAAGACGGTTCTAACGATACCTCATATGTCGAGTACCGATAAGTAGATTAGAAGCTATGAGGGAACAGATGAAGATACACACATACATACATACATACATACATACAAACATACATACATACATACATACATACATAGCCAGTCAAAATCATAACCCTCCTTTGGCTTTGCCGTAGTCGGGTAAAAAGAGACTACCCAGAGTCCATCGATCGTACAACTCGTGACTTGTGTCATCAAAAGGTATTAGTCCGTTAAACAACTGGATTATAAAAGATATTTAAACAAAACATTCTTGCATTGTTTTCTTTAATTACTGCCATTTCTACAAGTAATGTAAAAGAAAAGAGTTCCATTTGCATTATAAATAAAACATCTGTAACTTTGAGTGTCTCATTCTATTCTCTTGTGACATGCTTCATTTGCTTACTCTTATAAGTACGGCGCAAAATCTCTGATGCGCAATGTCCAGTTCATTCTAGTTCCTTTGTTTTTGTTGTTGTGCTAAATAGATAAACTTCCGTATCTAAACGTTGTGATACTTTCCTTCGATAGATAGTGTTTATTTGTCTTAGATTCAGATTTTATCATTGCGACTATGGTGTCCCCATTTGATAATTTCGTCTTTATTCATAAGAGTTGAGATCTTGTGAAATCACATTACAAGTTTTTTCTTATTTATCTAGAAAACTCTTGTTCAGATGCAAAATGTCATGTTTTGTAAACATTACCTTGCTTTCATTAAATTTAGATCTTTCCTCACAATCCTACGCAGCGTTCCTTTTGTAACCAAATAAGGACCAATCAAATGGTGAAATAGACCTTTCAAGTTATTACTAATCTCAAGCAAATTGGTAATTTCGTTGCAATGTCCATGACCAATAGGTTCCGTAATTAGATTAAGTTTGAACCGATGGTTTCGAAATAGTGCTTCGGCTTCTTTTGTTTCATTTGGGGACCTTCGATTACCGCCATATTGGACAAGATCAAAGATTGATTAGTTCCTGTTATGTAGCGGTTCTTTTATTGCAGTTAACCTACTTTTGGCTTCATTAATTAGCTGATTAGGAACGAAATTATCTTGGACTTTGCTTGTTTTCGTTTTTTCACTTTTATCATTCAAGTCATTTGCTGTAGTAACTCCTTGAAACTCGACGTCTCGTCCTCAAATTTCTGATCTTCTCTTAAAATAAGAGCCACTCAGTGTTTATGGCTGGGTAAATAGTACCACCGATAGTCGCATCCGCCGTTCGCTTTTAGAATAATAATGACTTGTAATAATAATCAAGACAAGTTATTGTATTATCATACATCGTTATTGTCTTCCCAACACATTCCAAAGGTTAGGTCACTGGAGAGATGTGTAATCCGTAGTGAGATCGATTGTCGGAGTCATTGGATATGTATTTGAAGAACCTCTAGATGCGAAATGTTACAAGTGCGACCGATAGGTACTGGGTAGTCAGCCTTGTAGACTGGATTATCTTGAGATTATATTTCTGACTTGCTTTTGCTCGCGGTTTCGTTCCCGATATAGTATTAGCCTATGATACTGTGATAATGTAGCTTCTCGTAAGTTAATACATTTTTGGAATTGATTCAGTAATTTCGGAGAATAGCCCCGACATACAAACTTACAAACAAATGTTACCTCTTTATAATATTAGTATAGATGTGTGTAAACTAAATGACTCAAACAATGACAGAAAGGCCGTGTGGACCAATTAACATCCACACGAGATCATTATTGGGTCTTATCTTGAGGAAAATTATTATATTTTGCACTATTTGTTTACAATAAATTGTTAACCATATAATTAGATAGATTATAACTTAATGTGACTTATGCAATTTCTTATTGAGTACGGTTTCCCGTTACACATTAAGATAAAGAGATGAAGTTTTGTTGCATTTTCATACTTTCCTTAAAGCATACTTTCCTTAAAGCCTTACAATCCAGGCAGTAAGCATTAAGAGACTTTTTAGAGCAAATACGCGACGTCTTTTTTGTGAAGGTGCAAGGTTATTCAGATGTCCAGTTCCAGTTATGATTCACATTCTGTGTAAAAAGCCTAAACTTGAATTCATAGACCAGAAACAGTCCAATTTTTAAGGAAAAAGAACACTACCGAGATCAAAAACGACCCAGACAACACCAGGTCCTTTACTAACCCTTATTGACGTCATACAACCTGACGCAGGGTTCCCTGAAGGAAAGCATTTGATTACGTCACAACCCCAGGTGTTATACAGTCACAATATAAACCAATTATGTACGATGCAGTAAATCGTTCGTCACATTTGAGGTAACGAATGGAGTTGTGAGATGCACGAATTCCTTTCGTAGAATTATGGGATGCTCGATTTCCTTCGTGATTGCAAACTTTATGCTTTTACAGATGTTGATTACATCAAAATGTTACGTGGTTTCGATGTTTGTGTAATTGAGTAATTCAATGTAGCATAGAAACTCAGAATTCTGTCATACGCTCCTCTTTCTGCATTCGCCAATGATTTTGACAAAACAAATTTCTGTTAACACTTGTGCACTTACATGACGATTGGCGCCGCTTTTCCCCGAAATTGATTAGCATAGCAGTTCTAATTTTCTTGACTCACTTGTTATTCGAGTCATATTTATTTATTTAAAATTACAGTTTTCATAACAGTATTACAGTAGTACATAAGCAGACTAATGCTACAACGCATTCTCTACACAAATAGTAAATTAAGAAAAAGTTAATTGTTGTCATTAATGGATATGCTTTGGATATGAGACAATCATATCGTGGTCATTGACCATTTTCTTTTAAAACAATTGAATCTTTACATAAACAGATCAGATATCAGTAGGCACGCGAGGCATGCGGTCTAAGGTTCCGTAAGTTTCTCTTAAGCTACAGAAAGATAGTGTTGACCATTTTCCCTTGACCCTTACTCGAGTCACTTCAAACAATAATTTCTTAACAACGTAAATTCACGCGCAGTCTGCACATGTCTCGTGTTAATATCGACACGTGTTGCTTACACGTGTCCGTTTTTATTATTAGATTAACTGCGTTTAATGTTATTATTATTTAGTTTACTTGTATTACTAAAGTTACCTCCGACACTCTTTGTCAAATGCACCATTCATTGAATGTTCATTCTTCAGTGACGTTTCTGCACAGATTTAATTTTAAGAATAGATCGTCTATGGACGTCACGAGTTCTTTTGACGCAATCTATTAGTGATTGGATTTTGTTTACATGTCTGTGGTTGGTTGTGGGGTGTCTGTCAATGATTGGAGACTCGGCGCTATCACTATGCCAATATCGCTAGTTACCAAACTTGGCTAGTTCATTGTTGCTTTATAATGTTTCTAAGCTAGTACTTTTGTCTCTGCATGCTTTGGGTTCTTGAGCTTTATCTTTACGGTCAACAACTTTGTGTTAATATTTGCAATATGGTCATTGCCATCGCAGCAGTACGATGCTCCCTTTATCTTGATCAGATACTTTCTTAACAAAGTGTACATCTTCGAGGAAAAAGCGTTCTTTCTTTTTATACGATAAAGCTTATTTCACTATCAAAATAGAAAACCCGTTACCGAAGCCATTATTAGATAGCACCAATTAAAATACCCAATTCCGTCCAACCAATTTGGGTCAACCTAATCCCTAAAACCTTTCAAACAAAGAAATGTTGGCACCATGCCAATTGAATAAAAACTCCAGTGGTCCAGAAATAAACTATAAATCCGTTCGGTCGATATTGGACAAAGGAGGGGTTCTTGATGAACTCCGCACGGTGCGAATTACTTCCGCCGATTTACAAATTGGCAGTCGTATGATATGACAGACACGTGATTCGAGTTGTAATAGGCTGGGAAAGTACTGAACTAATAGACGGGCTGGGGCCTCATTGTGAAGCCATTGATGAAATACATTTTGGGGCATTGGATGCAATGACATTCGGAACTGTAGAGTAATATTATATTATTATTATAGCTAGCCTATGTTGTCCCACTGCTGAGCAAAGACCTCCCTCCATTCCTTCCAGCGGTCACGATTCTGTGCAACGTCTAATAATAATAGAGTAATGTGACTCGAAATATTGAAGATCGTGTCGGCATTCATAAACGACTGTGTCCACTTCTTACGAAACTTTTCCTCATCGGTATAGTTTATTTTTAGGATGTATCTTGTCTTGATGTTGTGTTTCATTTTCTTCTTCCATCTCTTGAAAGTAAATAGAAATCGATTATTTTCTGAACTCTTCATATTCTATCCGCCATCTCCGTGAAGACTGTTACAAATCTATAGGTCGATGTAGTGTTATATTCTGTCTAGACGGAAACACTCCCTATTTCCCTTCCCTTATACCTACCCTTCCCAATTATTCGCTACCCTGTCTAGTCTATTAATAAAGCTATTGGTTGTTTATTATAAAAATAAATGCAGTCTGTCTAGCAAGCCACTTTTGGAAGGTCTGAATAAAAAGTGTCTGAAAAACTTTTACGAGCATAATGTAGAAAATCGATTTCGGTTATATTCTTAGATATTTTAAAAAATCCAAGCTTCCATTATACAGTACGGCAAAGATTTAATGGACAATGTCATAATCAAAATGCTGCGCATTAGAGCTCTCAAAAAAGATTGTTAGAAATAGCTTCGCCTTTCATACGGCTTCGGTCAACAGTCTTGAATTGGTGCAAGTTGAATGTCATTCGGAGAAATAAGTAATGTGTTGAGGTACACACGGCTACACATCAAGCTATACAAAACCAGTATAATCTGATCGTTAATTGTGCGAAAAGATCTATTAAAGTGAGGCCAAGATTAACTGGTTTTGTATAGCTTGATGTGTAGCCGTGTGTACTAGTGCATTGAACTTGTAAATTGATTCTTGATAACCTTAACTTACCTGCTATTTTCGCAATTAAACTCTCGACCGACGTCTGATATTTTATAGAATCTTTGCTGATTATGCCAAAAATGTAAAGCGCATAACACGAGCTTCACTCACATACATCGTGGTATAAAATTTCGATTTCTACGCAGCATAATTACGTATAAAAGTATGTATCTCATTGTTTCCGATTAATGACACCAATGGAACAATATTTTGGCATTGCCATAACGTCCGGCCAATTCACGGGACCGAGCATTTGTTTTGATTATTTTCCTTATGACTAAAATAGGTGCCTGAGAAATAAGTCTACGTCAGACAGTTCGACGTCAAAGCGACGTGGCACGCGTTGCTATTGAAATATTGAATAATATTGAATACGGCTTTATCAGCAAAATGTATGACGAAACTTAAAAACTGCGAAAATGAAAATCAGAAAAGAATCGAATATTAACACCAGTCGGGAGCAAGTACGCAGTACTTAATTAAAGCCAAGGATAGGAGTGGAGTAATCCAATCAGGGTAATACTCCAGACAAAGCTGATGGCCTCCTAACCTTCAATATTGCAATAATCACTGCTTATACGTTACTCCTATGATAAGGCTATTGCCTGTGCTATTGCTATAGGTGATAGCATTGGCTCGACTTTTGTTATTGGTTGAGCTTCGTTGCTAGAAGATAATGCAGACAGTGTTTTACATAATGATGTATGTGTTTTCCTCATCATTATTTTAGTGTCAACACAGTATATCTTCTTCTGCCATACTTTTCTTTTACTGGTCTTCTCGGCAGTCATCTCTGTTCATCCTTCACCATCCATCATTTCTTTGGTCATTACCAGTTCTGAAAGCCATTCATACTCCTAACTTGCCCCAAGCCATTTTCCTTATTTGACTATTGTATCAATCAGTGTCTTATAGGTCTTCTAATGACGTTAGCAATGATATTAGGTTTTATTGGATCTCTTTGTGGCTTTCAAATGGTATTATCATCATCATTCTAGGCAACAACATTATCATTATTATCTTTAAAAGGTTTCAACTTTAATAGGTCATTGTATTTTTTAGATTTGATAATATTGTGATCAGGTCTTATAGTTTGAAAACGGCATAATTAAGTCGTATTTTTATTATAAACATTGAATACTATATATACTATTGCTCTGGGATGATTTATCATGTCTATCATATGTGGAGATTTTTTCATACAAGCCTAAAAGTTTGGCTTGCCATTACCTACTACCCTTCATGATTTAAGAATAGTTTGCTTGCCGTAATGTTAGACACTAGGCATGCCACCGTCTATCCCTGATCGAAAATGAATTGTTCTGCGAAGGAACCTTCTATGTTATATCTTAGTAATTTGGTTTCCGGACTTAGTCCTTGAAGCGGACCATTGTACGTGCGAAGGAAACTTTATCAATTACATTTTATTGAAGCCGCCTTCAGGTATTACTTCTTTGTAACAAACAACTACTCACTGTATGAAGAAATTCTACGCTTACATAAATTATCGATTTCTATGCTCACATAAGTAAATTGTTTTAAATGAGAATTTGATATAGCCTTTGCAATGACAGCATTAGTGACCATGAACTTGCTAATAAATAACATTGCAGTATCACCTTAGTTTGTTATTGTAATACCTATTGCAGAATTTGCAAAATGTCATGCGTTAGCAACTGAATTAGTTGATTTGCATACATTATTTTGTTTACTAGCATTTCGGCTGCCTCGTTTGGTTGGTAAGTTTAGTGAACTCTTTTTCAATTGCGTTCTACTTTATTATTTTACTATTTTATTAGCAATTGCCGGTCTAGTGGTCGCAACTGCGACTGCTGAACCTGAGGTCCAGGTTTCGATTCCCTGGTCGGACAAAGTGTTATTGGGCTTTATCATTAGGATTTATTCAGTACCAGTCATGAAGTCTAGATTTGTAGCTGGTTGATGGCAATAGGCTCGGCTTGACTTAAACAGAACTGGCGAAATGTGGGTAGATGAATTAATGAAAACTTACAGAGGACGTGCAATATTCAATTGGCTGTAGGTTAAGGACATTACATTTCGTTACGTAATTTAAACTATGCATTAATTTACAATATGACATCTAAAAGTTTTGATAACATACAAACAGCCTATGCAAGCAGCCATCAAAACGTTAAGATAACAATACCTGGGAAATCTGTACCAAATCCCATAACACACTGAATAATTGTTTCAATTAAAAACAATTAAAAGATATTCCCATACATTAATTATGACATTCGTACATCAACAGAATTTTGTCTCACTATCTATACAAGATAGATCTTCAATTGTTTGACCAGTTCACAGTTCAATAATTGTCAGTTGTTATTATTGGAACAATAGGATATATTATAATTATTATAGTTGTGTAATGAGTTTTATCTGTATTGTATTGTATGAAGTTATTAATTCTTTGGTTGTTAGAAATACTTGCTTTATGTTTGTTCGAATTGATTGTTGTAGTATCTGTTTAGGAAATCTATTGCATCCACGAGTTGAGATAGTAGGTACATCCGGTGCATACTGCGCAGCCAGAAGAGTCATTTTCCTGTATCTCTGGTTTGGTATTTGGATTGGAATCTATCTTCAGGTTAAGCTGCGCTTGTCTGGGTTGGTCCGTGGATGGATAACCACCCATTATATATCGAGTTTCCTCTCTGCCGCGGAAAGCCTGTCTCTCTCACACGTGTCAGCCTAATTAATCGTACACATTTAACCTAATTAATCTTACACATTTTACACATTTAGGTAAAGTATTTATCATTGTTTTTCACATTATAATTATTTTATCTACAGTCTTGTTCATAACTCGGTTTCTCAAAATTTATTTCTTCTGCTTACTTATTTCAATGTTTTATTTACCTAGACTAGAAATTGTGATTAGGATTTTGTTGAGATACTAAGCCGATATCAAAAACTTTCTGATTAGATACTTTGCCGTTTCCACATATATAATCCCACTAATACAAGGTGTAAACGAAGGTTACACCTTGTATCATCGTTCGTATCATCACGATTCACGAAGCCGTCAACCAAACATTCACATCAAACTTACGACTTTTTTTGTGGTAAAAAATCACCTTTTACGGTAAAACTCAATGTTACGCATTCAAACATTGTGCTGTAGGATACATTGAATAGTAAACGGACCTTCGAGGTATTTAAAGTAAACATATAGGTAACCGTCAAAGAAGATGTCTGTATGTTTAGCTACGTACGAGTACATAGATACGTCAAAAACGACAGAACAGGTTTCATTGAAACCCGAAACAGGTAGTCGGTGCCCTAAATGGACAAATTAAACTTTTATCTGAGTTGCAAGGAAAACCATGGGCGTTACTTACTAGTGCCTCGTGAATGGCAAAGAAGAATGACACCAATGTATAACATAATATTATAAGGCCTTAAAATAAAAAATAACTAGATAAGAAAATTATTTACTTAGCAATTGCTATCTTCCGAACATTCTTATCAGGTAGACGGCAACGCGTTACATAAAAACTCGCTGTTGTCATAACAACAAGGCATTTGGGTTATCATCCAACATACTCGTACGTTTTTTTATCTTCTCGTGTGAAAAATCCTTGTAATTCGCCTTGAGACATCGATTGATAATTTTTATATATTGATGCTTGATGTGTCCATGGAAATGTAGGCAAAATAAACTTATGGGAATTAGACAATGCTATCAAATAATGATTCTAGACACTGCACTTTGTTTTCTTTTTGAGTTAACTTGGGGCCTTAGACATAATTAAATTCGATGAGCAATTTAAAACTGTGATGGGAATAGGTACACCAAATAAAACCTGCTGAAAAGTTTATAAATATCAATCACAAATATTTAACCTGGCATTCACAAACAGCCAGAAAAATATTAGTATTACCTACTTTACAAAAGAAATATTTGATTATTAAGAAAAATATGATGAGAATAATCTCCCTCTGACGACAGAATACTTACACAAACTTACTGTGATCAGTTGAGTTCAGTGATCCATGTGTGGTTCATATGAAAAAGGTTTTTGCCCTGATGCATTATACTAACAGACTAATATTGCCTTTAATAATTCGTACTGAAAAGGTTTTCTCATTGTCCTTGGTATTCCACGAAACGACTTCAATAATTTTCGAAGATAATTTGTCTCCATAACATAAACAAAATGCCTAAAAGATGATGATCACTTTGCAAGTTTTTGTTTGTTGGCAAATAAAAATATCAACATGAACATTACAACTCATTGTCCTTTATATCCATCAAAATATTGTATAGGTACTTACATTCTTCTTATTGTTTAAAAAATGCATGTTTTTGTTTTAATTATTTAGAGCACTTTGCGAAAAATCTGGTAAAGTTAAGAGGCCTTGTACAGACAAGACTTGCGGAACTTTAGGCAATTTCTATGTTTGTGTGCAGCGATAACACCGACGAACGCACACACGGGCATTTCGAGCGTTGAACTACGGTTGAAAAATTTGATCATTTAGACGATTATTATTTTAGGTGACATAATTTTATAATTTTATAGTAAGTAAGTACACGAGTACGGCTTTGAAAAAAAGTCTGGAATGTGTGTTGTGTATAGGTACAGTATATCAATCAACAGAAAAATGGTTCAATTCGTGTTAGATGAATTAAAATCAAAAAATATGATATCTATTTTACTCACAGTTTTTAATATTTGCTGTAAATTGGTTGTAAAAACACTTTAACACGTCAAAAATAAATAATGTTTCCGTCTCTTTTTAACCGACTTCTAAAAAGGAAGTAGGTTCTCTATTCTTATGTTTTTTTTATGTGTGTCCGCGCATTTTTTTGTTTGAAAAAGTATACTTCCAAGGTGGTCCCATTGTCACCAAGTCAGTTTCTAATGATGGGAACTCTGAGAAATTGAGGGCAACCCTCGAATATCATAGGCGCACATAACGTTTTCCATACATTTACAGAAGCTGTTCAAGTATTTGCGTCTGATAATCATAATTTCATGTGGCTGCGCTGATGACGGAAGGTGCAACTCTTCAACGGTCAGGACTTGAAAGAAAATTCCTTCAAAATTACACGTACATAAGGATCGATAGTTGTATTCTTTCAGGCTATTAGGTTGAACTGATGATAGACGGTAAATCTCATTAACCGACTTAAAAAAAAGGAGGTTCTCAATTCGTCGGCTAGGAAAATTCGTCATGGGTGTCGTTTTCATGGTTTTTGGGGTCGCTGATTACGAAAATGAGGTAAAATGAAAATTCAAGATGGCGGCCAGGAAAATTTTTGGTTTTTCCGTCATGGGTGTCGTTTTCATGGTTTTTGGGGTCGCTGAATACGAAAATGAGGTCAAAATGAAAATTCAAGATGGCGGCCAGGAAAATTTTTGGTTTTTCCGTCATGGGTGTCGTTTTCATGTTTTTTGGGGTCGCTGATTACGAAAATGAGGTCAAAATGAAAATTCAAGATGGCGGCCAGGAAAATTTTTGGTTTTCCGTCATGGGTGTCGTTTTCATGGTTTTTGGGGTCGCTGATTACGAAAATGAGGTCAAAATGAAAATCAAGATACCGCCGACGAAAATTTTTGGTTTTTCCGTCATGGGTGTCGTTTTCATGGTTTTTGGGGTCGCCGACTACGAAAATAAGGTTAAAATGAAAATCCAAGATGGCGCCGACGAAATTTTTGGTTTTTCCGTCATAGGTGTCGTTTTCATGGTTTTCGGGGTCGCTGATTACGAAAATGAAGCCAAAATGAAAATTCAAGATGGCGGCCAGGAAAATTTTTGGTTTTTCCGTCATGGGTGTCGTTTTCATGTTTTTTGGGGTCGCTGATTACGAAAATGAGGTCAAAATGAAAATTCAAGATGGCGGCCAGGAAAATTTTTGGTTTTCCGTCATGGGTGTCGTTTTCATGGTTTTTGGGGTCGCTGATTACGAAAATGAGGTCAAAATGAAAATCAAGATACCGCCGACGAAAATTTTTGGTTTTTCCGTCATGGGTGTCGTTTTCATGGTTTTTGGGGTCGCCGACTACGAAAATAAGGTTAAAATGAAAATCCAAGATGGCGCCGACGAAATTTTTGGTTTTTCCGTCATAGGTGTCGTTTTCATGGTTTTCGGGGTCGCTGATTACGAAAATGAAGCCAAAATGAAAATCCAAGATGGCGGCCAGGAAAATTTTTGGTTTTTCCATCATGGGTGTCGTTTTGATGGTTTTTGGGGTCGTTGATTACGAAAATACGGCCAAAATGAAAATCCCAGATGGCGGCCAGGAAAATTTTTGGTTTTTCCGTCATGGGTGTCGTTTTCATTGTTTTTGAGGTCGCCGATTACGAAAATGAGACCAAAATGAAAATCCAAGATGGCGCCGACGATATTTTTGGTTTTTCCGTCATGGGTGTCGTTTTCATGGTTTTTGGGGTCACCGACTACGAAAATAAGGTCAAAATGAAAATCAAGACGGCGCCGACGAAAATTTTTGGTTTTTCCGTCATTGGTGTCGTTTTCATAGTTTTTGGGGTCGCTGATTACGAAAATGAAGCCAAAATGAAAATCCAAGATGGCGGCCAGGAACATTTTTTGGTTTTTCCGTCACGGGTGTCGTTTTCATGGTTTTCGGGGTCGCTGATTACGAAAATGAGACCAAAATTAAAATCCAAGATGGCGGCTAGGAAAATTTTTGGTTTTTCCGTCATGGGTGTCGTTTTCATGGTTTTTGGGGTCACCGACTACGAAAATAAGGTCAAAATGAAAATCCTAGATGACGCTGACGAAATTTTTAGTTTTTCCGTCATGGGTGTCGTTTTCATGGTTTTCGGGGTCGCTGATTACGAAAATGAGCTCAAAATTTAGTAATACATAAAATGGGTTTGTTATACATGAAATCGAAATAAATATTAATAAGTTATACTAGACAAAATGTAAAATAACAATTCATGAAAAGGAAAATCATGGAATTTTAGGCATTGTCATTCAAATAGTCCGTTAGCCGTTATCACGTTTCCACCGGGCACCACGTGGAGGTGGACTGACACCCAGCGTTTTTTTTTGGTTGTTGTTTTCCATTGATTTTTAAACACAATGTTCAAATCAGATTTTAAGTATTATACATGATGAAAGAAAAAAAAAACATGACTTCTTGTTAGGTTTTGTGCTTTCGAGGTCAAGAATCTCGATCACGCCTGAAGGAATGCTGGCTTATTTTGTAAAAACAAAGGTCATTGGCCGTATGCAGCATGTAGACTTTGACCTCAGATAGATATGATTATTTCTTTTAAATTTTTATACTTTTTAGTTTTTTACGTTTAATCATTTTGTTTGTTTCGTTTTTTTTTAATGTATTTTTTTAATCAAATTTGTTGGAATTCAAAATTATGAGCAATGGCCGGTAAGTAATTTGGGAGTGGTCTCTCCTCAAATGATTCAACTAAATCTTTCAATCTTGCTGATGTTTGCCTATATCTTGGCCGACTAGTTGTGTGTGATCCACGAGACAAAATTAGCTCCAGTTTCAGCTCTGTCAGGCTTTGCTGCCGACGAAGTCCATCCAAAAACTTCCATATAGATGGGTGATGAGCCGTTAGAAGTGACGAGAATCCCCTGTGAAAGCCTTCAACGGAGTTGCTCGTTCGAGGAATTTCCTGAAGAAATGCATCAAAAGTATTCCACAGATCAATAGGAAATCTAGGAGCTCACCTGCCCCGTCTTTCCAACCTTCCGATCCAGTTATCTTCAAAATAATCAACGACTTGTCGGAGGAGGCCAGAATGCACAATATAAAACTGAGATTCGAGCAGTTCGTCAAAAGCGTTGATAACTTGTTCTGATGGAACATACGCTAAAGCACATGATTGGCGAATATGCAATGCGTAATCAGGGGTGTGTAGTGTACTCAGTTTTAATAAACAAAAAATCAAATGTTTTCTTCCCTTCATCACGTATAATACTTAAAATCTGATTTAAACATTGTGTATAAAAATCAATAAAAAAAATAACCAAAAAAAAAAACGCTGGGTGTCAGTCCACCTCCACGTGGTGCCCGGTGGAAACGTGATAAAGGCTAACGGACTATTTGAATGACAATGCCTATAATTCCACTTTTTCCTGTTCATGTTATTTAACATTTTGTCTAGTATCACTAAATTAATATTAATTTCGATTTCATGTTTAACAAACCCGTTTTATGTATTACTAAATTTTGAGCTCATTTTCGTGATAAGCGACCCCGAAAACCATGAAAACGACACCCATGACGGAAAAACCAAAAATATCGTCGGCGCCATCTTGGATTTTCATTTTGACCTTATTTTCGTAGTCGGCGACCCCAAAAACCATGAAAACGACACCCATGACGGAAAAACCTAAAATTTTCCTAGCCGCCATCTTGGATTTTCATTTTGGCTTCATTTTCGTAATCAGCGACCCCGAAAACCATGAAAACGACACCCATGACGGAAAAACCAAAAATTTTCGTCGGCGCCATCTTGATTTTCATTTTGGCCTTATTTTTGTAATCAACGACCCCAAAAACCATCAAAACGACACCCATGATGGAAAAACCAAAAATTTTCCTGGCCGCCATCTTGGATTTTCATTTTGGCTTCATTTTCGTAATCAGCGACCCCGAAAACCATGAAAACGACACCCATGACGGAAAAACCAAAAATTTTCCTGGCCGCCATCTTGAATTTTCATTTTGACCTCATTTTCGTAATCAGCGACCCCAAAAAACATGAAAACGACACCCATGACGGAAAACCAAAAAAATTCCTGACCGCCATCTTGAATTTTCATTTTGACCTCATTTTCGTAATCAGCGACCCCGAAAACCATGAAAACGACACCCATGACGGAAAAACCTAAAATTTTCCTAGCCGCCATCTTGGATTTTCATTTTGGCTTCATTTTCGTAATCAGCGACCCCGAAAACCATGAAAACGACACCCATGACGGAAAAACCAAAAATTTTCGTCGGCGCCATCTTGATTTTCATTTTGGCCTTATTTTTGTAATCAACGACCCCAAAAACCATCAAAACGACACCCATGATGAAAAAACCAAAAATTTTCCTGGCCGCCATCTTGGATTTTCATTTTGGCTTCATTTTCGTAATCAGCGACCCCGAAAACCATGAAAACGACACCCATGACGGAAAAACCAAAAATTTTCCTGGCCGCCTTCTTGAATTTTCATTTTGACCTCATTTTCGTAATCAGCGACCCCAAAAACCATGAAAACGACACCCATGACGGAAAAACCAAAAATTTTTCTGGCCGCCATCTTGAATTTTCATTTTGACCTCATTTTCGTAATAAGCGACCCCAAAAACCATGAAAACGACACCCATGACGGAAAAACCAAAAATTTTTCTGGCCGCCATCTTGAATTTTCATTTTGACCTCATTTTCGTAATCAGCGACCCCAAAAAACATGAAAACGACACCCATGACGGAAAAACCAAAAATTTTCCTGGCCGCCATCTTGAATTTTCATTTTGACCTCATTTTCGTAATCAGCGACCCCAAAAACCATGAAAACGACACACATGACGGAAAAACCAAAAATTTTCCTGGCCGCCATCTTGAATTTTCATTTTGACCTCATTTTCGTAATCAGCGACCCCAAAAAACATGAAAACGACACCCATGACGGAAAACCAAAAAAATTCCTGACCGCCATCTTGAATTTTCAGTTTGACCTCATTTTCGTAATCAGCGACCCCAAAAACCATTAAAACGACACCCATGACGGAAAAACCTAAAATTTTCCTAGCCGACGAATTGAGAACGTCCTTTTTTTAAGTCGGTTAATGAGATGTACTGTCTATCATCAGTTCAACCTAATAGCCTGAAAGAATACAACTATCGATCCATAAGTACGTATAATTTTGAAGGAATTTTCTTTCAAGTCCTGACCGTTGAGGAGTTACACCTTCCGTCATCAGCGCAGCCTCATGAAATTATGATTATCAGACGCAAATACTTGAACAGCTTCTGAAAATGTATGGAAAACGTTATGTGCGCCTATGACATTCGAGGGTTGCCCTCAATTTCTCAGAGCTCCCATCATCAGAAACTGATTTGGTGACAATGGGACCACCTCGGGAGTATACCCTTTCCAAGACAAAAAGAATTTTGAAAATCAGTCCACAATTGACGGAGATATTCGCGGACATACAAACACGAATAGAGAACCTCCTCTTTTTTGGAGGTCGGTTAAATATATATATCGAAGTACAATCGACAATAACAATCGATCTTGAAATTCGACTTCGATTTGAAGATGAAAAAAATTTTAGCAATCTTTACAAACTATCTTTCAAAACATGTTTGATCAAAATAATAAGTGTATCAAATTGTGGTAATCGGCTTACAATCTCGAAAATATGTTTACGAAAAACACGGGAGCGTTTGTGACACAAAGCGATACGTCCGTCCTTTGGCAGTGGCCGATTCGTACTGGCGAGATAGAGTTTGCGCGGTCGATAATATAGTTAACTTTGGATTCAATTTACGAAATGAAATTATAGTTTATTGATAAAATAAAAATACGATTCTATTAGAAGGTTACCTTAAAATTAATACGTAGTTTTTGAATTTTCTCTAAAGTGATTCTAAGGTATAGAAAAAAAATCTTAGTTGTCGAGACATTTTGTAAAAATTGCGATGTTTTAACATTTTTTTTCTGCTGTTTTTTGTATTGAAGTCGAAAATGTGACTCCTTGGTACACCAGTAGACCATATGGTGATGTTATTTATATTTTTTTTAATGTTTAGAATCGTTTGTAGTGTTATGTTCGGCTAAGCCAAACGTAACTCGATCGGTATTTTTGCGGAAAAGGGCTTTTGAATACGGGTGATTGACATTAATATAAACATTATTTTGAAAATTCTTGTTCACTATTCACCAGAAAAAGAACTCGTCTCTTATAATAGCCAAAAGGAAGCTTCAAATTCTTCATAGATTTCCCACACGAACCGATCAAAATTGATCAAAATGAGATGATTTCGTGGAAGGAGCCTTAAAGTATATTTTTTGCAAATTCGGTAGTTCGCAGACGTTTATTGCCGCTGGACCGAGTTCACTCACAGACAGTCTATCACTTTTCTACAAGAAAAAAAGTAAAAGAAGAAAAGTAAAACTAAAAAGTAGTACCTACTAAGCTCGGTAGTACCTAATACTTTGTAACTAAATAAGCTTGGTTCTGCATAATAATTACCTACTATTCTAGTATCCGTAGTTCTTCCAGTAGGAAGTGGAAGTTTGCTCAAACATAGGAAAAGACTGAAGACTAAAATCATATTTCGAATCAATTTTATTGCTGGCAGCATGCATGCCAATGGTATTTGTTGTTTTCATGGGCTACAGAAGGGCTGAATGCCTTCAGAAACAAGCATTTCAATGGTATCAATAATTCTTCTTAAACTAGTTATAAGGACAGACTCTCAACTAGAGGTTTTATTGGCAGGTTTTGCCCGCGTTGCTGACAATATTTCCACTTTAAGTGAGAAACTGACTGAACATAGAACAGGTCTACAGAGGTGGGTAAACAATTTTGAACACTAAAATGTTTGTGAAGCAAAGATGACCTCGGATATCCTATCATCTTTTCAAGCGAATTTTAGTTAAGTATAATAATATAAAAATCCATTAGAAGACCCACATGTGTGGCATAGTTGTCTACTACGGAAATTAAAATATAGGCTAATTAAACACATTACTTACAATACAAGATAATAAATGAAATATGGAGGTGACTAAAAGAACACACGGCCCCCGGATTTCACATGTTTGTTGTATGTTCAGAACAAATTTAGCATTTGTTTTCCACGTGCACACCTCGCCAATGTTTGCATTATTTACGTCTCAACCTTGACCTATTTCGGGGTCAGATACACAAGTGAATAAGAAACGAAAACCGGATACCTAGCAGACCGAATTAACAAAGATTATGTAGACTAACGACCATATAAAAAACCAGTTTGAAAAATTCGCGGATCTATGAATATCTTTTTCCTTTTGGCTATCGTTCAAAATTGAGGAACTCATTAGGAAATGATTGCCAAATTCCACGGTTTGTTGAATAATGTTCTATATTGCTGTTAATGTTTGTGATTGTCCAGAGATGGCAGTAGTAGTGTTTGGTAATCTTTTAATCGTTGCATTAATGTTATCTGCGTGTGCGCATTTCATCCTTGTGATGTGTTGACACAGTTTAATGATCACTTGCCTACCAGTAAGTAAGAACACAATGTTAAACCATTACGCTTCTCGAGTATCCTTCATTGATGAAGAACAAGGTACGAACAAATAAAATAAAGTGATTATGAATTCGGTGCATATGCACTATACGGTACAACCAAAAGGATATCTCACAAAAACATAACTAGATAAGATTATAATCCAGACACAACTTTCAGTCAATGCTGATAATGAGACAGATACAACATGTGCATATTAAGATTAAGGTCTAGATAAAAACAATCTAACAACAATATTGATAGCAACAATGTTATTCACGAAAAAGTTCATCCAAGGTGGTAGTGACATAAAGGCTTAAAGGATCACACATTGTCCAAACATGACATTTAAATAAGGTGCGATAAAAATGGATTTTTGAAAGACGTTTAGCCATAATTAAATTATATTCAATATCATAATCATTAGGTATCTGGAAAGTGAAGAAGGTTAGGTTAATTTGAAAATGCTGGTATTCAGCAACATTCGGTTACACTGCAAGCAGACGACACCACGTTACGAAGAAAGCTAGGCAGATAATGATAATGAAGGTTGAAAATACTGACTTGAAAGGCTTAGGTACAGAATTAATAGTCGTCGAATACATAAAATTTAAAGGTGCGATGAAACCGTTTTACGGAAAAGCATTGTTAAAGTATGGGATACCTAAAAACAAACACAGGAAGATGATGAAGGTGCGACAAAAATCTGATTCTTGAAAGAGAAAGGATCGCAAATACAAATGACTGATACAATACATCATGTGCATCGTTATCAAGCATGCAAACGAAGCGTGGGACACGCACATGTTTGGCTCATTAACTATTAATTAGTAAATCATTAAGTTCGTTATTACGTGATTTGTTATGGCAAAAGTTTTCATGATATTTTATCGTGTGTCATCTTTATTACTATGCTCGGTCGTAATGTTAAACGGTTGTTTTCGTCTGTTTACAGACAAGCAGTTTTGTTTTATTACCTTCAATTTTGCTATGTAAAGATTTTAAACTCATTTCAATATCGTATCTTTACAGCGGGTTTTTGCTACTTGAAAAGTAAACTCTTAAATTGCGATGATAACCGTTTTGTAATCATTACGAGGCCATCAAGTTAAAACATTTATAAAATTTCGTTTAAATTATCAAAAGTTCTTAATTTAGAATCCATCTAAATATATGAATATTATATACGACTAATCAAGACTAATCAATAAAACTCGTTTGGATATTATCACAATTTCATAAACCTATTCAATCAATAATCCAGTTTGAACCAGTAATCCACATAATCATGTATTACTGACACACTCGTCAGATTCTTTGCGTGTTTTACAGATGTGTGTTACATGTGGTATAAAACAATGCTTACGTAAAATTGTCTAAGTTATGAGTCCTTTTAGTACCTACATTAACTGGCACGACACTTTCTGCTTCAACTATTCCAGCTTAACTTTCTCTTTCTCTAGTTCAACGGATTCTCATTCTTTTCCATTTATTATTATTTTCCTCTCATACAATGAGGCGGTCATTACCCTGGATAAATAATTAAAATCAGTTGACATTGTTGTTTCCACGGTTGTTGATAAAAGTACACATCATCTTTATCAAAAATGTACTTAGCTACTGCTGTTCTTAATCATTCCTTAAATCATGAATTATTATCAACTGAAGATTTGTGTAAACTGACGTCTTTTGGATCAATAAACCCACTTCAGATAAAAAAAGTATGACGTCCTACGTTTTTTTCCAAAGACTTTGAATCTGATAGGAGAGATTGACCACCAAAAGGACTTAAAGTATTTTCAGTACTAACGTTTATTTTTGTTTGTTCCAGGGAATCACATGGGGCAAAGCGTTCCTGATCTCAGCTGACAACAACGCAGCCTTACCTTACCTGTCCACCAGGGAATGCCAACTGGGTGGCTACAGAACCCACACAGTCAACTTCCACCCGCGGCCCATTCTGTTCGCCTCTTCATCTAGCTCCGCTCCTAGTACCTCAGAAAAGCAAAACGCTCTCCTGTACATTGCTGTCCCTGAAAACCGGCATTGGTTGGGAGCAGCCCCCTTACCTGATATAGCTAAGCAAATTCTAGAATGCCAAGGACAGTCTGGTCCAAACGCAGAGTACCTTTTAAGATTAGCAGACTTCATGAGAGAAGAAGTTCCTGAAGCTTTCGACGAGCACTTATTTTCGCTGGAAAGGTTGGTTAGGAAATTCGCTTCTGACATGAGGATCTGTTTGAGAACTTTGATGGGAGAAGAAAAGCAAGAAGAAGAGAAGGCTGAACCTAAAGCGGTCGTGCCTAGCTTCCAGTTCGCGTCTAGAGTACCAGAGAAGAAATTGCGTTGTGTGAATATGTGATACGAAAATGTGTTTGATAGGCCATGGACAGGCTGGATAGATATAAGAAATCCTATTTGTCGTTGAGATGTTTGACTGAGAGGAATAGTTGTGACCATTATTTGGTAAAAACTTACTCGAAAATGTGCAGCAGTTTTCAGTAAATGCATTGACCAATTGGCTTAACTCTGTGCTTTGTATTAAAATACTCTTAGTGAAATTTTGCTATAAATATATGATAGAGAAGCTGCAATTCGACATTCTAAATGTTACAATCAAAAGTTTGATTACAATTTACTTTTGACTAAATTAATTGACATTTAAATACTTGAATTGACTATGGTCGTCATAACTATTTGTCTTATTCTAATAGCCAAATCGGGTATTAGGTAGGTAGAAATGAAATTGACATTTTCCATGTGATATAAACAATGGATCGTTTTCGTAAAATATATAAAATTTTGCAAAGATACATTTAAATGGTTGAAAACCTGTTTTTATATAAGAAGCTTTTTGTGTTAAACGCTTATTTGATTATAAATGGCCGCTTTAGTAGTTTGTATAGAAAAAAAACAGTTCCATTTTTATTGAACTTTGCAACATTTGTTTATTTGTACGAAAATCGCTGAAAATGTAATATAATCTAATGTTAGTTTATTTGTTAACGATGACATAGGAGTTGTAATAGGTGAAATATGATGATTTAATCGACATTGTTTCCAAATCGTTCGGGTACAGTCACGGGCACGAATATTTATTACACTTAGCAAAATTCAAAAGGTATCCATGAGAAATAACTGTTTCTTCTTAGATATAAGACCTTTTTTAGTAAAACAATGACTTCCAAAATGCTCTGTTTATGAAAACGTTAAACGTTAATCAACACAGTAGAATAAAAACACTTTTAAAAGTTGCTTCGTGTAATATTGGTGCTCGCAACTGTACCTTAGACAAATAAGTAGGTACATGTCAAACAAAAGTGCGAATGTAATAATTTATTTAGACTTCTCAACCGAAGTTCATACAAGTAATTATTTTTCTAAACCATCTATTTATTTTTCTGCATTTTTAATGTAATATAGCGCTGGACGTTAGTTGTAAAAATATGACCTGAAGATGTGGATAATAGATATAATAATAAATTAACGATCGAATAATCAAACCCGAATCAGACTAAAGAAAAATTGTAAATTGTTGGGACATTTTTGTAACTATGAATAATGACCTGTGTAACGTAAAAAATACTTGTTTCTAAAACTGACATGACTTGAAAAGCATAATTATTTTTTATTTTACTGATAATAATATTACTATAGATTTGGCAGTATAAACTTTTGGCAGTGACTGTACTATGCCTCCTTGCATGTCTCGTTTTATAATTACTTTAAATAATATTTTAATAATTAAATTATGTGAACTAACAAGTTTTCTTTTAAGAACTTTACTTCGTAACGCTAACGCACAAAAAACAAAATCAAAACCAAATAAATAGCTGTAAGAAGTAAATAAGTATTATCTACGAATCTAGATTGTTTAAGTTTATTTTTGTGATTAAAATAATTATTTCGTTTTGTATAATTTTTAAGTGATAATTATTTTAAGTTACTATTAATGTTGATGTTATTTAAATGTGAATTAGAAAATGAATTTTGTTTACCAACTAAAAATGTTTAATTTCGCTAGATTCCTAAAGAATAATGTGATAGGTAAAAAATGAAATTTGTAAAACAATTTATTTTTTAATTCAAACAAAAATTGTGAACGTTCAATTAGCATAATTTTTGTATGAACATTTGTATGTTAATTTAAGGCGATGCCATAATGTACTGACAAAAATAAAATTATATATGACTAAAAACCAGAATCTATTATTTCAAACCTTTTGCAAAATATACTTAAAGAACTAAGTACATAGTAGTTTCGAAACATAACTAACTGAAGAGACAAACGGTCTTAAATAACATGGAATATTACCTACTACTCGGTCACATAAGCGAAGTCTTGATTCTAATTTTATGAGTGGTGATCTGAAAAATAATTATTATTGACATAGGTAGTTATTCCCTTTTTTTTTTTTTGGTGGGTGGAAAATCATCGAATAACCCCCCCCCCGCTCTTGGGCAGAGCGAAGGGGAGTGTCAGACTTCTACTGACTAAAAACCAAACCCATGTTCCTTCTTCTTCGCCCTTGTGTCGGAGCCGCGGTAACCTTTCGATATCCACAGCCCCGACGGGGGGTAGTAACGGTACGCGTACACTAAAACCGATTTTGTCGGCCGATGGCGGACAGAACTACTCGGACGAGTAACTCGGACGTTCAACTGAATACACTGCAGACGATAACGGCCGTTGTCGGTGGAACTTATGAAGTCTGAACTGTGCAACTACAGAGTACAGACGTGTTTTTTAAAATGGAGGATTTCGAAGAAATGTATTTTTTAGAAAATATCTGCCACCGGTACTTTCATTTCTGAAGCAACTTCATCCCATAGACGTTTCCCAATATCTCGATTATTGTAACTTTTTGAATGTTTGTCCCACAGTGACGGTCTGTTATAAATGCAAGTAATTAATTTTTCAATATCCATTCTTGATCCAAATAACGACTCGATCGCAGAAAGAAGCCGGTAAAACTGACAAAAAATCCAAACACGTTCGGACTCGTCAGTTGATCGTCCGTTTTCGGGCGTCATCGGACGACGTCGGTAGTAGCAGTGTATGCGCTCTCTTCCATTTACTTACGTTTGATTTGATCGGCCGAGTTCGGCCGATGACGCCCGAGCATACTTCGGCCGATGACGGATTTGGTGTACGCGTACCGTAAATTCCCTTACGACGTATTAACACTTAACGCTTGGCGTTGTCACAATAATGTCAAAAACAATATAAAAAAAAAAGAACAACAACAGAAAACTAGCCAATTATCGACGCGCGCATTCCAGAGATGCGTCAAGTTAATGTGACCGTGTAGTACATACATAAATGAACCATAATATTTAACTCTTATTATATGGGGTATCCGTTAGAGAAGCTCGTGGCTGAATAACTGCCACTCGGGTCGATCTTTAGGTTAAGCCGTGCTTGCCTAGGTTGGTCTGCGTATGGGTGACCAACCATTACATACCGAGTTTCCTCTGTGCCTCGAAAGCACGTTAAGGTGAATCCTCCAACCAGCCCGCGAAATTCAAATTTTCTTTAGTTTTTTGCAATTTGCAGGCCAGTGATAGGTTGTATGTTGATGAACATTTGATTCGCGGTTGTAAGACATAATTATGTAGGTTCCGGAATGACTTTGACCTTGTAAAAAGTCATTTTTACACCTTTATGAGCTCGGAGGGTTGTATTAATGATTTTGGTGATTATAATTCTGTAACTACATACGTCTTACAGCCGCGAATCAAATGTTCATCAACATACAACCTATCACTTGCCTGCAAATTGCAAAAAACTTAAGAAAATTTGAATTTCGCGGGCTACCCTGGAACATCAACCTTAAAGCTGTTGGTCCCTTCTGCCATACTTACATAATATTATATTAGGTAATTGGCAGTCGTTGTAGGTAGTCAGTGACCTGAAAGTATGACTACCAGTCTTGCTACAGGGTATCGTATTACCCAGTATTAAGCTATGGAGGTCAAGATAGGCAGTCATTCCATGTAAAATACTGGTATTCAGCTGCATCCGATTGGACTGGAAGTCGACCCCATAACTACTTCAATATGTCTGAATGATCTGAAGGAAAGATTTAAAGCACTATAACTACAGTACGTTCTATTAGAATTATTTTGCACAAAAATTAACTGTGTGTGACAGGAATATAGGTTTAAATTAACTTTAGGGTTTTTCACCGAACCCTAAAAATAATTCGGTTAAAACCCCTATAGGTATGGGTAACTTTTTCAGTGAAAACAATTTCAAGAACAAGCGTCTAAAAACCGAGAAGTGCCCTCTATGGACAGTTATAGTAACTAGAACAACAACAAACTGCAGCGTTACACCTACAGACGGTTGCCTCAGAAGTCCATGTATGTTTCAATAGATGGCGCTATTTTATGAAACTAGCGCCCGAATACTGGAACGCCACTCAAATCTCACAATCACCTAAAAGCTACTTAAATTTAAGCATCCCTCAAATTTAAATGGTATACACAAACGCCACTCAAGCAATTTGAAACCGTGATTAGCCAAGCAGTCCTCAAATGTATACATCATGGCAACATCCTGCTAAAAAATTGATCTCAGCACGTTCTCAGTTACAAAATAATTTAGTTTACGTCTCGTATTCGTTTTACGCAGTCTTCATTGAACAATTATTTTCTATAATTATTTAATCAGTTGAAATAAAATAGGGTAATATACATTTGGTTTGAATTACGATTGAAATTATGTATTTAGATACATAAAAAACGGATGGATATCGAAAGAAGACGTCATAAGAAAAGAAAATTTCTTGACATAATTGTCGAGATTGGAACGTCACACTTGACATTTTACGCGCGATTTTACGAAGTATAAATAAAGTTATTACTTATTATTTGATTCACGATGGAGAAGATGAAGAAACGTGGATGCAATTATACACCTGCTGAGAAAGATATGCTCTTGGAACTAATAAAAAAGTAAGTACATAAATAAACAATGAAATACTGTACTTTACACTCGTTTAGCCGCAAGAGCCTGGTGCATGTAATATTTTGTTAGTATCCATGCCTCTAACATTCTCGTACATAGTCAGGAGCTGAGGGCAACTGTTGCCTGTATCTGTTGCAAGCACTTACTTATCCATTGAAACTTGTGACCACTTAGGTACCATCTGAAACACGTAGCTACGCCACAGTACAATTACTTTTAGATTCCTACAGGTATAAATACTGCCAGATAATGCACATGATGATGAATGTGTTACATTCATCATTTCACAGATCCTAAGTGTAATTTCTAACTGTTTCATATTGTAAATAATATGTTAAATATTTCAGATATCAAAAAATCATATAAGAAAATAAAGAGACAAACGGCAATATAATTTTGAAGAAGCGAGCTGCTTGGGATACAGTGTGCCAACAGTATAATGCTGTTGCTGTGAGCGGCATCAGGACATGGCAGCAACTCGGACACCTCTATGAAAACCTCAAACATAGGTCTAAAAAAAACATTGCCGAAGCAAATGTAGACTTGATTTTTCTTCTATTTTATCATAATATTTCTTTATTTACTTATTTAAATAAATAAATACAGAGTCCAAATATAAAACATTTTCTTTCGAGATGTGGAACCGTGAAACAAACTCCCTCTCGTTGTACTTTTCAAAAGCGTTCAACATTTCTTCATTTCTGCGGCTCCCAGTTGGCCTTTCGTGATTCGAAAGTAAAGACAAGGACGATAAAGACATTTTTATCACTTTTTTATTTAGTTTTAATAGGTTTAAGTTGATTGAGGGACCTCACGACCACTCTCAGATATAGGGGCTGCTCAAATCAGTTTGACAGTTGATTTGACAGATAAATAACGTTGAGTAGCGTTCCTGTATACGATTTTTAAACTGAGTGGTGTTTGAGCACCACTTAATTTAAGAAGCACTTATATTTAACAGATTCTCAAAAAAGACGTTTGTGTATACGAAATTAAAGTTTAGGAGCTGCTCAAACGTTTAAGCAGCCCTTAAATATTTGAGTGTCGTTCCAGTATTCGGCCGTAGATCACCTACAAGGTCTAGTAAGTTAAAAAAGAAAATTCGTGAAAGTTCGTAAGTAATAAAAATACTAAACAAAATATACCTTATTATTTAAATAAAAAAATATTATTTTTATTACTTCAGTACAAATATTATAAAAAAATTGTATTGGTAATGGTTGGAAATTATTTGGTAAAATAATATTTTGTTTAATACTTTTTCTGCTACGAACTTCAATTTTGTTCTCATCTGTAGGTGTGGAACAGAATTGATTTTATAGAGACGTAGAGGAATCAGGAATTGTAATGGGGAGATAAGAAAAAATACAGAAAATACATTCGCACTATAAATCTTTATTTCATTATAATTCTTACAACTTCGTTTTGACCCACACATAAACCATCAAATATACATACAAGGAGCGCCAAATATTACTAAAATATTATTCGACATTCAATAAATTGTTTAGTTTTATATTAAATAAATTCAATAAAATTATAAATACCACATGGGTAACGGTGATGTCATTCATAAAATTATTAGAACATTTATTTATTTATTACAATTTATTTTGGTAATTATTATAATTGTCCCATTTCAATAAAAGAAAATTTCAAATTTAAATAAAATAGATAATTTGTGACAACTCAACATTCTCCCAAACTTAATTACCTACTTACTTGTCTCATTACATAAAAATGAGTAGAAAATACTATCTACTATTTACAAATTAATCTCATAATAATTTATTTCGCTAATTGGTTACACAATTATATCTATAACAATAAAATAATTAAGTACGAAAAAGATTTGGTGGTGAAATGCATCCTCTGCACAGACATGAAAAATAAAAAAAATTGTCTGTGGTTTGTTAAAACTAAAACTTGGAATGGGAAATCCCCATAGAAGTAAACTGTGAACTTATCCACTTGGAAATATTCCTAAATTAAGAAAACTAACAAGCTAAGTGAAGTCTGTCAAAGAATAGGTACCGAACTCGATGTAACAGCCATTATATTTTGTGATAAAAACTAAAATACTTAAAAATCCTAAAAGAAATATTTTAAAAATCGCCTCGGTTCTCTAAAAACAGACTAGGATGCTATAGATTCTAGTTTTTCTTCAAACATAGTGTGTCTCTTCATAAAAAAATGCTCTAAAACTTCACAATAATATTTTATAATACAAAAAAAACACATAACTTTGGTACTAGGATATTTACATTTGTCCCCAAAGGGTATTTCTATAAAATATTTACACGAAATATTATGCAATATTTTGTTTCGCATTTTGTGTAAAAACCTATAGGTATCTAAATAAATATCTAAACTAAATATCATAAATAGAAAATGACACGAACAGTGCGGTATGATCAGCAACAAAGGTCCATAAGCAATATCACTTTTAATGTCAATGTCACAAAAATACTCTCCATAAAGTGTTATTCCACTTCTGTTGCTGACTGGTCTACTGTCTTGTATCGTCAAATTCATCTGCCGGTTGCAGATAAATTAACTGAAAATCATTTCGTACTCAAAAAAAGTTTTACGTCATATCCAAAATAGACCAAAAGGACCAAAAACTTATTCTGGTCCTCTGGTACTAATTCCTTTAACAATACTGTTAAATTTCAAATTCATTCTACTTATACTTTATCAAATACAAAACGATTATTATTGGTGGGTTCAATATTAAGTTCAACTATTCGGGGTATCAAACATTTGTGTTTTTGGCCATAATTTCCTTCTCTAGGATTCGAATAACCATCTCAGTGTACCATACTTTGTGTTTCGAAGTTTCAATACCTCGGTACATTAGGAGAATGAGTGCTTAGCCATTGCTTTATGAATCAAAGACTTGTCATATCCAATTCATGACCCAAACTAAGCCTTTCCACTGGTAAATCATTTACATAACACATGCCGTAATGTCTATTTATACCTCTCTCTTTCTTCTCTTACTTGAAACCTTTTATTTCATTTAACAACATGTTTTTATCCAAATGTTTCGTCAGTGGGAATGCATAGTAAGAGGTTTCAGCTAGGTTTTATTCTAGATTAGTTAGAGTTTCCGGAATTCCATCAAGTTGAAACAGTTCATCATCCAATACTTTACAACATAATCTTCTACATTGGTACACTTACGCACAACTAATACTGTTCACCTTTACTACCTTCACAAGTCACAATTCAAGTCTACTTGATGAAAGGAAAGTCACTGTCACTTTCGTCTCCTGAGCCATCGTAGCTCGATGGTGGGGTATCCAGCTGTGGTAGACCGAGGTCCAGGTATTCCTGGTTCGCGGTGACTGTGAGGATCTTGTCCAGGTCTTCTACCAGCTCTGTGAAGGAAGGTCTGTCTCCCGGAGAGAAGGACCAACACTCGCGCATCAGCATGTATCTGAGGAGAAAAGAATTTGTTTGTTAGATTATTCCGGAAGTCTATGGGGCTTCAAATGAAATTCAAACAAGGTGAAAGCCTTATTTTCTTTTTTGTTAAAAGTAATATGACCAGTAGAAATTTTCTTCCATTTCCTAGGACTTACTAGGCATAGTTGGCCTACCACCTCATCACATTTTACCAATCCGCCAGAACATCTGTCGCATGGGCCCTAACTGTAGTTTGCCAATCTGGAAACCATTGACCTCATTGCCGGTCCAGGAGAGAGAGAGAGATGGAGTGATTGAGATGATCCTGTCTACTACTGTCTAGGAACAAGAGTATGTGTTGCAAATAATGCCAGCATTCAACTTACATTTCAAGACTACAGCACGGCGGCTTCTCCATCCGATGTCCAGCGCTCAGGTGTTGGTACATGTACTGTCCCGGGACGGTGGGGTACGGTGTGCCGCCCAGCGTCATGATCTCCCATAGGAGGACACCGAACGACCAGCTGGAATGTGGTAAAACAATCATAAGTAATGTTTTTTTATGTGCCTGGATTGCCTCGTTGTTCTTGTGATAGCAAGGGCGCTTCGCCCGAACTGGGCTCTGGGTTGAGTTATTTAGGTGAGCTTCTACTATTAGGAAACTACCACTAACACACACTTACTAACACTTCAGGGCTTACAGGCGTAATGTTTATGTTATGCCTGGAAATTTACATTGACATCCTTTAATCAATCAATAAGGACGTAAATATTCTATTTATCATTTATCAGGGCTAGAAATATGATCTGGAAAAATGCGGAAATAAAATTCAATGCAATAGTCTAAGTTGTCTGAAACTAGTGATGTTGAAAGGTGCCAACGCCATGGGCGAGAGAACGACTGTGACATCATATTCAATAGATACTGCGAAATCAACAATATCATCGCAACGATAATTTGAAAGCGCCAATGGCGTCCTGTTAAGTTGTAAATCAATAAAGTTTCTTCAAATTTCAACTTACACATCAGTCTGCGTAGTAAAAACTTTATGATACAGCGACTCCGGTGCCATCCACCGGACAGGCAGTCTGCCTTCGGTCTTCTTCCTATAGTAGTCGTTACTTTGGACATCCTTGGCGAGCCCGAAGTCTGCTATCTTGAGGATGCAGTCGTCCGAGACAAGCACGTTGCGGGCGGCTAAGTCGCGGTGGATGCACTGTGGGGAGATGAGGCGATGATTAAAGGTGGTAAGGTTTGGAAAGAGATTGTGTAGAAAGAAAGGAAGAAAACGTATTTATTTGTCTCGCACTGAAAAAATCGTTAAATTAGCTATAAAACAAAATTATATAAATAAACGAGTATAATAAAAAATACGAACCAAATTGGTCCACGGTCATAAGGGCTATCATAAGCTTGGGTTGCCTTTGACAGGGGTGACCAACAGCCATGGTGGTGACTATAGAACTTTATTTGAGAACATTTTATGATACAGCAAGTAGAACACCGCTGCCGACATTATCATGGCGGCCGCCGAGCGTCGTAGCGGCAGTGATGAGACAGCCACTAGTATGATGATGGCCGTAAAGGTGATGTGACAGAGCTCATATAGTGAGAATACTATAACAAAGGTGATGTTAACTTACCCGTCTAGACGCTAAATATTCCATTCCCCTAGCAACTTGATATGAGAATGACACTAAATCCTTCTGTGTGAGCGTCTTCTTTTCTTTAAGTTCTTCGTTTGGTGATTCGTATCTGAAAAGAGAAGAGAAATATCCAGAGTGAATTACGTAAACTGCAGACGGTGATCGAAAAAAAAACTAAAGATAATTTAAAACTAAACTTTTCCGATTTGTAGTCTTTTCTACTTTATTATAATATTATATTAAATGGGCCTACTTTTAACCTCAATCTTGCCCTGAGAGCAGTGAACGAGCTAACCCAGCAGAAGCCTATTAACTAATGACTTAGTTGGCCTCATTAAGGTTGACGGGTTACGTAAGAAGCAACAATTATAATTATAGGGCTAATAACATAAAGCTACCAATAATCATGATAGAAAGATTATGCTTCCTAAACCATTTTTCAACAGTAAAAACGAATCCAATAAACACTCACCTATTTCCAGGTCTGTGATTCCTCAAGAATTCCCTCAGGTTACCGTTAGGAGCGTATTCGACGATGACGTATAGCGGTCCATCTTGAGTGCAACATCCGAGCAAGTTGATGATGTTGACGTGCTTGCCGATCATCTTCATCATCTCCATCTCTGAGACTAATGCCATCATCTCTGCGTCCGTGTGGCCCTCTGGAAAATTAAGATAACGTTTTAGAAAAAATGTGGTAGATAGATTATGACAGGAGTTGTGCCGAGAGCTGGTCTAGATAGACAAAACAAATTAGCGTTCTAAAACGCACATTTTATGAAATTACTTTTACTACGGTATCAGAATAATAGATCAATTTAATAAAAATGATTGGCTGCATTAATTGGTGGACCATAAATAAAAATAAAACGGTAAACGTGAAATTTGCCAGCAGTATTTAATTAGCTTTCTATAAACCTTGGTAAACATCGTCATCAAACAGAAGTCATCGTCATCTTTAATTTACAGCACAAAATAACAACTTGAGAATCAGTAATCTTACCTTTCAACATCTTAACAGCCACAACCGACTGCATGCCCGGCTTCAGTATGCCCACGCACTCAGCCTTCACGACCTTGCCAAATTCTCCCTCTCCTAGTATCTTGCCCAAGCACAGTGACTCCCTTGGCACCTCCCAGTCTATGTCCATCGGCAGCTCGTACTCTGACATCATCATCGAATCGTTGGTCGTGTTCTGGACTTGCGACAGCTTTTGTTTCTCGATTTTGACTACTGGCATCAGCTGTGGAATTAATTTGTAACATAAGATTCTTGAAATATGATTTAACGTTACTGCTTTACTTTGGTATCTAAGTAGAGTTTCACAAATAGATTTTGAAATGTTCATTTCCTTTATTGATCGTACCCATTTATTGAGCCTTTGCCTAGACAAATGGCAGGCTTTCAACTGTTTGAACAATGTACTTTTAAAAGGATTATTAAAAGCTTTTCGGTGGCATATTTACATGTCTCAGCCCTCAAGAAACAAAGACATGCATATCAGGACTCTTATTGATAGATAAACAGTCAAAGTGTACAATAAAATGTTTGTTCGGAACTTATACCACCGCTTTATGATTATTTTATAACTTACTGCAGCAAAAAGGAAATTTTTCTCTTAACTTACCAGACCTTCACCCGTAGCCATCGGCGATCCATCCATCGGCGGCTTCTCCACCGTGACCTTCTTCGTCCAGTGCGTCACAATCACTGCTCGTGCCGTCTCTATTGCCAGCTGCTTCTGTTCCTTCTCTCGCTTCAGCTTCTTGCAGATCATCACTACTATGATGGCGGCTACGAAGAACATGGCTCCGAGGACTACAGTTAGGATGTTTATTAGTAGTGTATGCTTTCCGTGGTCTGTGGCTTCTTGGATTGGTGGTGCGGCTGAAAACAATACATTGATATTGTTACGATGGATACATAGTGGTATCTTTGAGTTTATGTACCGTGATACCGATAGTCTGTCAATGTGTCTTACTAAGGAGTATCGTTCAACCCAGTAGAAGGGTTGTGGAGTTCAGATGCGAAGGATGAAAATTACTCGTGAATCGGCAGATTTCATTTTCGACTTCGTTTTTGAGATAAAAATGGTAGTTTACAGGTAAGATAAGAGTGATTCGTATTGAAACTGTATAGTAGCACTAGCAACTAATGAAACATAATGAATCAGCTGGTCTCAAAACGATTAAATCAGTTTCAGAACTTTCTTTTCCTTTCTCACCCATGACTTCAATAACATTATCAATCTATTTATGTTACTTACATTCCAAAACAGTTAAGTAGCCTTTAGCCGTGGTGTTGCCCAAACTGTTGAGTGCCACACAAACGTACCAGCCTTCATCTTCCCTGGTTACGTTGTATATCGTGAGTTGTTCAGGTTTGTCTGATGTGTTCTCACTCTGAAATTAAGAGGTCAGATGTCAGCAGTGTCGAAGAATTGTTTTTGACCACATGTTTGTTAGTTGTTCACACGGTGGTTACGAGATTCTAAGAATAGGATAAAAACAACATGCTTTCCTTAGAAATGAAGACCCTAGAAATGTTTTATATATGAAGTATTCATTTTATAAAAAGCCTCTAATTTAATCATGCAGCAAAATTAAAGGTCCCTCGTTACGGTAATATGTAAAAGCAACTTAATTGTAAAACAAGTGTCAAATATTGCACTACTTTGTATATTACAAAACAGAAAAGCAATTATAAATGATGAAAAATAAAAATAAAACGTGACAAAAACATCCATAAGCCTACTCATCGCCTATCTTACCAAATATCCCCTGTATCAAGTAGATAAATTGGTATGTTAGATACTTGTCTTAGTCTACTGACCATAGTTACTTATATACTAAATCCTTATTTCTAAACATGCACCACACCATGCGTTAGTGACAAAACCCTCACCAAAACGATTTTGTTCTCATTCATGATCACAATATTCTCCTTGATCGAGGCATCATTAGGGTCGGCGGTGTAGTTGTAAACGTACTCGTCTCTCGTAAAGTACATCCAAAATAATGATGGATGCATGTCAGTGAGGAATTGACAGCTGAATCGAACCGTATCACCAACCACGACCGTCTGGTTTTCAGCACCTCGAGTCAGTACTGGCTTTGCGTAAAGACGCTCTATAAAGAAATTGGGATGTTAGATGCTGCTGGTGCATTATTAACCGACTTCAAAAAGGAGGAGGTTATTAGTTTTAATGTTTACATTATAGTTATCACTGATAACGTTACCATAACGTTATATTTTAAGAGTATTAGAACGCAAATGACATAGCAAAAGGTATTAATTGCTCTTAAAAAACTTAGATGACTTTCTTAAAGAAACATTTTTATCTAAATTTAGAACACATTCCAATGAACTAAAATAACTAAGTTAGAATTGCAACACTTCGATCTAAACAAACAATGGAATGTCAGGCGTTCTTTTATACGTTTTGCAGTTTATATTTGTATTGGATCAAATAGTTGGCGAGCTTGAAACGCCTATCGTTTTAACCAGACTATATGTAGCACCGTGAACGTTGCTAAGATTAAAAATAAGTCCATTTTTGTCCAACACATTCTTTAAATTCCCACTTATTTGCTATCGTGTTAAAGTATCTCATCCTGCGAATACCAATAAATGAAATACTGTGAGTTGAAAGTTACTACAACATTTACCACCACCAAAATTAGGACCTTCACCAGTTACTGTACCAACTCCTACAGAATTAGAATATTAAGTTAAAATAAACATGTGCGACAAATACCCTAAACCGGCAGTGAAAAACCAGATAAAATAACTAAATAGAGTTTGAAAGATACAAAGATAGAAATTTGAAATGCTGTAAGGGAAACTGGGTTCAAACACCCCTACAACATTTTCAATATCCACCGTTGATAAAGTTCAGTTTTCATAAGCAAGAGTATGTGCTGATAATCGACGAACCGAAGATTTTGATGATAACCAAGTGATTATAACCTCCAACCCTGAAAAAGCAGTGATCCAAAACCAAACCAACAGTGATCGGACCAACACCGTGAATAAGAAATTTAATGACCTCGATGACATCTCCGGACGGTATCGGCATATCACTTGGTCCAACTTCAGCATTTTTCACAGAATAATTGTATGGCCTGACCCAGTACAAATAAGGTTCAAGATCGGAGACAGGTGGACAGGACAGAACGACTGTGTCGTTGACCAGGACTGTGATGTTACCAGGATACCCCTCCTTTATGTACGGCTTCGATGGATAGCGTTCTATAAGAGATAGCCTAGTGAAATGTCGTAGAATAACGAAATAAAGAAGAACTGATTTGGAAATTGAGGTCTAGATAGATTCGACATTGTAGATTCGACAAAACACACACACAATGAAACAAGAAATTAACGTCACGATATTGTAAAGTCTAATTCATTTCCCGTCGGGGCCGCGGATTTTTGTACTAGATGACGTGGCCTCGGCGCAAGGGCAAAGAAGGAACATGGGTTCGGTTTTTAGTCAGTAGAAGTCTGACACTCCCCTTCGCTCTGCCCGGGGGGGGGGGGGTCATTTGATGATTTTCCACCCACCAAAAAAAAAAAAAAAAGGCCTAGTTCATTTAAACTTAATAATTCTAATCAATATCAAGTTTATGTATACGACAAAACAAACAACGACAAAAGTCTAGTTAAATCTTAAAGTAGGTAGATTCAAGTACCAAAAACATACCTTGAATATGAAGAACAACAGTGTGCTCGATGCATCCTAGCTGATTACAGACCACACAGGTGTAATTTCCATTATCAGCCTTTGTCAGCTCATCCAAACCAATCGACCATTTTCCATAAGACGGCTGGAAGAACACCCTAGATATCGGTGTACTCCTGTTTTTGTACCAAGTAATGTTCGGAGTTGGATTCCCTGCAAATGTTTTACGATGTAGTAAACATGGTTCTGGCTATTTCTGTGCGGGCTGCATTTAAGTTACTAGAGTAGAATAATAGTGAAGCAGACTGTTTGGGGACGACTACTAGAAACTGCATGAATAGATATTTTAATTAGAATATAAAAACGAAAATAGAAAAACTGAGATTAATGCAATTGTAATACGTGAAAAATTACGTCCAAAATATGAAGCTAAACACGCCTCTCCAAAAATGAAAGAAACAAAAATAAAGCAACACAACGCGATGCTTAAAATATCCACTAATAAAAATATTTATTACCTTCTGCCGCGCATCGCAGTCTTATGGAATTCCCTGCAGGTTTCATGTCCATCTTAAACAGTTTTGTGGGATGTTTAAACCTTGGAGGGAAGTACTCCTGCTTCTCGTCTACGTGGCCGTAGTTTGGATGATCTCTTTCATATTTCTCTTCCCTGTCTTCTGGGTCTTCGTCTTTAATTAGTCGTTGTTTAGTCTCAGTCACGTTTTCTTCTAACGTATTATTTTCTACTAAGGCTGCGCTTTTGATTTGTGATAACGTTTCTGGGAGAATTCTATCGCCCATGTCAGCTTGGTAACCTGGAAAAGCTATTTCATAAGTATCATTTTAAAAGATAATCTTTGATCTTAATAAACTAACCCTGTATGTATATGATAAAAATCAATAACTATGTCAAAATAAATAAAAAGGAAAGTCATGAATTAAACACAGGAAACCGCTGGTTATTTCGATCAAAATTTAAGTGCGTCTCGTGTCATCGAAAAAGCCAACGAAATGTTTTACAAAACCGAATGTTTTGAACATTTCTACACGAGTGCAATATTGCTGTAACCCCGGAATCCGGTGCACACTGTTTACACATCTGGATGACCATTAAAGATGCTAATAAAATATAATATTAAAATAAACCGCGTTCAGGCCAAAGACACTGAAGTAGAGATGAAATTTTCTGCTGAAAGTATTGCTACTGTGTAACGTTTGACATTGGAGATTTGTAACACGAATCGTTTTATTGTTTACAGATTGTGGGATGAGTTCGCGAATTTCGTGGAAACCTTTTCTAGTGTCTGTTTGTTGTTTAGGAATGGTTTCAGCAGAAAACTTCTTTCTCGTGCATCCTGGTTTAAATCTCTATTTCATTGCATGTAGTTCTTGGACTTCAATTACAACACAATTTCCTTGAACTAACTTCTAACTCTTTAACTAACTTCTAACTTCTTCTTCTTCTAACTTTGTTGGCTTTACTTTTAGATTTTTGACAATTCATAAATCATTTTTGTTTTAACTGTGAACTTACCTTCAATATCTTGTGGACTATTGCGCTTTAGCCTGATCCTAATATTCATTTCTTTGGCGTTTTGATTGCATGTGTACAGTCCCGCATCTTTGGCTTTGAAAGCATTTATTCTTAACCTGAAATCATACAATTTCTAATTTATAGAAGTGATAATTGTAAAAAGAATAATTAAAATTGATGTTCAATAATCCTAGAAAATCTGGTATAATTACTGGCAATAAGAACAAGTCACGGACATTAATGTGATAATCTCAAACAGAAGATATTAACTGACATCATATCTTTTACGAGTATTTCGTACCGCGCCAAATACGCACGAAGACAAAAATACATTTATTCACAATGAAAGCTTTGCCTTGAAAATATTTGATATGAAGCCATAAAGTTTGGTTCCAGTTACAGAAGAAATATTGGGTTGAATTTCAGTTTATCGTTTGCCAATTTATTGTTTTCATCTCAAAAAAATTTAAATTACATTATGTTGTCTTCTTTTAATATCTCTTCTACTTTCTCTCTTAATATTGAAATCTGTGTTGAAATCTAACATCTCTTTTATATCTATACACAATACTACATCAGTATTATCATCATCATCTACAATCCGACTTTACCCACTACAGGGTATAGGCCTCTCTTTTCTTGTGTGATTCACGTTCTTGTGCCAGTCACATCCAACTTCATTCAATTTTTATATACGATACTGATGTATCCGAAAGTCGCTATTTTTGTCTGTTTGTTTGTCTGTATGCTTAAATCTTTAAAACTACGCAACGGATTTTGATGCGGTTTTTTTTAATAGATCATAGAGTGATTCAAGAGGAAGGTTTTAGTATATAATTTGAACGACATCCACGCGGGTGAAGCCGCGGGCATCAGCTAGTCGTATATAAAAATTCTTGAGAAGCTTATCCGCTGAATGATCGATGAAACTCGCCTCACCTACCAATCTTTGACAGTTGCTTTATTTTTTCAATCACAAATAAATCGTAGTAGCAGTTCATCATACTTCACTTTCATTACAGCCATATTATCATCTTCCACAACTCATTCATCGCTTATTAGGTCTTCCCTACTACTACGTCAGAAACAAACACCAAAACATATTTCCCAACGGCTCTGACGTTTTCATTCACAATATATGTGATCAATATTCAACATAATTTTGATCGACAGTGTTTTGAGCCACCTCAAATAGAATCACATAACTCAGCCATGCATTATGGCTTGTATTCAAAGTTCTGTGTAAATATTGTTACTGGATACATTGCTTACTGTTTCTATGTCTCTATTTCTGTGCTTCGCGAAATTTTCGATGTTATTTCGAGATTTGCTTAGAATAGGTGGTGAGGTAGCTTAGTTGGCTGCGTTGATTGAAATGGTTGCTTGTAAGTCTAGCTTAATGAGGTATTTTGATGAAGTTAGTGTCTGTCAGCTATGTTGAATGTTGAGTAAACTTTTCATGACCTGCTGAACATTGACTTTGTTCCCTCCAGATTTTTTTTTTTAGATTGTGGTAACGTCATTTTATTATATCCACCTCTGTATCAGCTTGATAACCTACAACTATAAATCTACTCTTTTATAATTGATGGCTTCGTCAAGAGTCTGTTTACACCCAATATAAACTTCTGTTTGAGTCAATGATATCGACTGTTCCATCAAATCTACTAAGATTATTATCTGCATGCTCACCATTTACCTGTTCATTCCTTTAAATGTAAGCATACTCACCACATCCATCTCTAATAATCGTATTCTTACAAAACACATTCTTCCTTCAACTTTCTTCTGACCCCATCACATTCCTCGAACTCCATGTGCTATTTGCCCATGTATCATATATAATATCATCTTAAAACAGTTCATTATCCACTGCTATACGTACCATTGCCTCTGCCCCTTGCCTCTGTGCCCCTCTGATAGCAGATATCCATCTTTATACCAGACCAACAGTGATGGCTTCTGAGCACTATTCTTCACTACGCACGTCAGTCGTAACCGCTCATTCAGTGATGCTTCTACTTGGGTGAAGTTTTTATCTGTAACAAGAGAAATATTGGTATTAATAGAGGTAGGTATTCATAAACATCACGCCCTTAATCTCTGAAGGGTAAGGCTGAGGTGTAGTTACATCAGTACAGTCGCATTTCATAGAGAATGAGCGAGGCTATTGCTAGTCAGGTCAGCCTACTCCTGGCTGCTACTGACAAATCATTGACTGAAAAAAACAATTACATTTTGCCCGCGACCTGAGGAACGAATCCAGGTCGTCATACTGAGCAATATTTTTTATGTACGATGAGCATCGAGCCCCGCTACCACCTTCATCATCATCATCATCAGCCTATAATGTTCCCACTGCAGAGACTCAGGCCTCCTTTCTAGGAGAGGGATGGGCTATAATCTACCACGCGGGCCCAGTGCGGATTGGTAGATGTCACATATCTTCGAATTTTTTGGTTCTAAGACATGCCGGTTTCCTTACGATGTTTTCCTTCACCGTTTTGAGAACAGTGGTGATGAAATAAATTACACAAAGTATGTGCCTGACGTGGTTCGAACCCACGACTCACTGTTCGTAAGTCGGGACCGCCACCACTGGGCCGCCCCTGCTCTCAGACTACCACCTTGCAGGCTGGTTAATATATTAACAACAGAATAAGCTTTTTTTATTATTTCGTGGCAATTCAAAAGAATATTCAAAGGAAAAAATGTAGTTGTAAGAAATTATTTCATAGAATCAAAACAGTCGAATAGTAAATCTGTAAAAACAAAAAGTTATGAAAACTGAATGTTTACGTTTGTTCATGTAAAACTTGCCAAATTGCAGGAAAAATACTCATGTTTAATAATGCGCATATAATGCGCATTATATGAGCCTTGTTATTGTGAAGAAATACGACTAACGTTTAATTCTTACATTTTTAGGGTTCCGTAGTCAACTAGGAACCCTTATAGTTTCGCCATGTCTGTCTGTCCGTCCGTCCGTCCTCGCTTAATCTCTGTGACCGTTAGCACTAGAAAGCTGAAATTTGGTATCAATATGTGTATCAATCACGCCGACAAAGTGGTAAAATAAAAAATGGAAAAAAATGTTTTATTAGGGTAGCCCCCCTAAAATGTAAGGTGGGAAGTGATTTTTTTTTAATTTCAATCCTAACGTGTGATATATTGTTGGAAAGGTATTTAAAAATGAATAGTGGTTTACTAAAATCATTTTTTGATAATGTCAATAGTTTCGGAAATAATCGCTCCAAAAGTAAAAAACAATGTGTCCCCCCCCCCCCCCTCTAACTTTTGAACCATAAGTTTAGAAAATATGAAAAAAATCTGAAAAGTAGAACTTCATAAGGAATTTCTAGGAAAATCATTTTGAACTTGGATGGAAACAGTTTTTGTACAAAAAAGACAAAAAGTTGCACAAAATAATTTCTGGACTAAGTTTGTAGTATAATCGTGTGCAAACATTTTTTTTAACTTCGTTTACATATTTTATTATCCTGAACGTATCTTTTTCAAACAAAAAAAGAATTATTACTACGGAACCCTACACTGAGCGTGGCCCGACACGCTCTTGGCCGGTTTTTTGTGTATAATAAAGCAGAAAATTCAAGGAACTGTTCTTTCAGTCTTGTACCAGTTTTCTGGAAATTAAAGTTTAATGTTATTGCAAAATCTAGAATAGTGCTTATTTACGTAGTCGTTTTGGATTTCTCAAAAACGGAGAATCAAATTTTGTGTTTATGATTGCACTCTACAGAACTATTGCAACCGAACATAGGTTCCAAGTCAAACCAAACCAAGCTTAAGTACCTACATGAGATATATTTGTCGACGGCATGTAAGCAAGTCAGAGACCCATGGCAGGTTATAAAACCAAAACCCTGGTACCTACCAGGTTAGGCACTTACTATTACAACAAAACATAAGAAGACAGAACTACACAGTGCATATCTTTTTTTATCTAGAAATATCTCATTGAATTTACCACACAAAAACGGAAAAAAACAGCTCACTCTGTAAAATATGGTAAAAACATGACCCTAGGCTATGCAGTATACCCAAGCTTATATTTAACATACACCATAAACTAACGAGAATAAAGTAACCCTTTAGCGTTGCGTTCTCAGCTCATAAACCAAACCCTGCAACTGCAGCTTGTGAATGCGAATGAGCTCTCGCGACTTTAAAAAAACAAGTCATGTATAAAAATGAGGATTAAAAAATGTTTACTGCTCTTAAAATGTCGATTAAATGAATATCATTGACTTTTGTTAACAATAAACGAAGATTTATTGTGTTTGTTTTTGTTTAAAGGCTGACTTGAAATTTATTAAGTTGACGTGATGTATTTATTAGTTAAGCGGTACTGTCTGTTCTTGTTAACCTGTGAGTACAATGGGTAGGTAATGCTACAATGTAAAGCGTAGGCGCAAAAAGCTTTTCTACGTTTCAAAAGCGAAAATAATAAGCTTTAATGCAAACTTTCTCAGACACACCACCTTTTTGGATACGGCGCGACAGACGAACGAAGCACACTGTGAAGGATCAACAACACTGAATATGGCACACCTCTTCTCTTGCCCGTCATTCACAAATAATAATAATTGCACCCTACAGGACTTGAATTAAGCCAACGACAGAGCTGCTGTCCAGGTTGCTAGTTGCTACGTACCTACGTCACACAAAATCGGAGTCAGCGATTCGAGAACAAGAACGCGAAAATGCAGATGACAGATACCTGTGATAGCTCACACTTTACACCACAATTCGTCCTTCACAATTAAACCTGGTTTTAGATCATCAAGATATGAGCAGAAATCAAATTGACGCATAATGACGGAACCCCAAAACTAGTATGAAACCATGACCGCAGACAGTAAGTTGCGCCTGCTACAGCAATAAAAACGTCGCCAAAACGAAAAAGAAATCGTCCCCAACCCAATTCCCAGTGAAATATAGAAAATCCATTTGCAACACTTGAGTGTGTTAAAATAATATACAAGCAGATTTATAGTGTTCAGGTGTCCGAACCAACTTCTATTTATAACGCAAACGTGATTTTAATGAGCATTGGGTTGGACTTTTATTTTAAGGACTTTTATTGTAACGACTTTGACTTTCGCTCTGCACTTTAGGGTTATTACGGGTTGCTACTTTGAGAATTTGTTTGGTTATTTGCTATGGGTTATTTTGTTAGTAATTTTGAGGTTAGTTTCTCCACTGAAAAGGTAGTTTAACTATTTATTTGTTATTTTTTCTGTGAAATTATTTAAATCTATTGTGTCTTGTAAGGTTGGAACCTTGTTCTGAAAAAACATAAAACAAATCTTTTCAATCAATACGGTAAGACTGCCTCAATCCTGACGTCAGTACCTACACGAAGTCTCAGAATCTCGAAGTCTAACTCAAGTCCGACGTATAAACTAAAAGAAGGACACAAAAGAACCACTGTGTGATTAGTTTTTATTTACGCATTGTCAAGTGCGTTTGATTTACTGGGTTACGCATCTTCACTACGTGTCTTGAAAAGGCGAACAAAACTGAAATGGACATCATATGCTACGTAATGCTCATTTCTTATGGATGTGAGAAATGAATTTTTTGTTATTATCTTTCTTTTGTGTGTGACGTCAGGTCAGGCACTAACGCCTGACCCGGTGTCAGAGTTTTTATGTTACCCATGGGTAAGTCTCTGACTTGAAAAACATCTATTACGTATTAGCTTGCCTTCGAGAAATATAACTCAGGTATAAGTATACCATAACCAGCATAGACATCGACAAAAAGTGGCGCACTTCACTAAAAATAATCACCAACACTAAAATTAGTTAGTACATTTTATGACTAAAAATCTTGAATACTTATTTTTAAACCCATGTACAGGCTCGATTGTGTATTTCTTACAAATATATTGCAGTTTTACAAAGTAACGTCGCTTTGTTTCGCAAGTGGTCCCGGCTGAAATTTTAACTGCCATCGAGATTTGTGGCCTGTGAATTATGGCCTGCTCTAGTGATGGGCGCATCGAAGTCGTATCGATATATCGATAAAAATACAGTTATTTAATGTAAAGACTTGTGGTTTTAAGGAATTTTGGTGTCGATGAAATTGTTTTTTTGAAATTCACCTTCGATGTTAATTGAAGAATAGAAAATGTTTAGAAGAAAAAGAATTGAAAATGTTACTATGACGTTATCACTTATGAGACATGAAACATGGGACTTAAATGTAATTGGCGAAATATGAGTGTACTATTTAGTACATCTCTATCCATTGGTCTTACAATTTGGGGATTACAGGTGTGATGTTATACATGTATGTATACTTTCGACAGGAAATTCAATGAACTTGTACAATACTTTTAATTCGTTACATTTCTGTATACATTTTTATTATTTACATCGCAAATGAAACTTAAACTTTTATTCCACATAAATTAAACTAAATCTAGTAAATATCGACATCACACCTCAACAACACTATTCTTTTTGCAAAGCTCCTTAACCATCGATTTAGTGGTTGCATATGTTGGGCAGATGCAAGCCCTACCCATGGGCCACAAAAACATGGAAACTCAAAACTTAAGTCATAAAAGATTTGGTGATGTTTTTAAAAACAATAGCCCCTTGAGATCGTGAGAAAGATTTTTACAAATGACCATTTTGAGTGATGGATAAAGGTTACTTGAATAAATAACTTAGACAAAAGAATGTGTGTACATATATACTTGAAGAATTTACATTTTATTTAATTTCAACGGCTTGTCTTTTAATACTAAAAAGACAAGAAGTTGAAATTAAACAAAATGCAAATACGGCCCGCTTAATAATTATTTTACAGTGACAGACCAGCGAGAGCAGCGGTGGCCCAGTGATGTTGGCCCCGACTTACGAACAGTAGGTCGTGGGTTCGAACCCAGGCAGGCGCAGTACTTTGTGTAATTTATTTCATCACCGCTGCTCTCAAAACGGTGAAGGAAAACATCGTGAGGAAACCGGCATGTCTTAGAACCAAAAATTCGAAGACATGTGACATCTGCCAATCCGCACTGGGCCCGCGTGGTGGATTATAGCCCATCCCTCTCCTAGAGAGGAGGCCTGAGACCCTGCAGTGGGAACATTATAGGCTGATGATGATGATCATGATGAGTGACAGACCGTCAGCAAAAGCACACTAAGTAAATGTCTAAAAGCTGTTAAAGTTCTTTATACAGGGAGTTTTGCAGTAATAATTATAGGGGCTTTAGTGTAAAGAACAATCACCCGAGGAAAACCACAATAATTTTTTTATGATAAATAGATGGCGCCGTCTGTCTTTCGAATCATGATTGATTTATATTATTATATTAACTTTAGAGTATTTTTTTACAATAATTTCACGCGAATGAACGTTATTAAATTGTGACTCATAAGGTGACAAACAATAAAGGACTATATTTACCTCTAATATCCGAATCCTCATAACTTTGATACTCCCGAATTATCCCAAAAGACAATGGTCTTACCTCTGATTGTTTGAGCCCTTTCGTCCGATACATTCGGGTACAAATTATGTAAAACAATGGATGGGGACTGATTTTGAACGTTGGTGGTCTGTACCTCGTTTTGGAGTTAGTACAGAGTTTAAGTTATGAAGTCGATTCATTATGAATTAATTATATAGTCCTCCTGACCGTTTTCGGTAACGTTAGCCATTGGCGCAGGTGATATTATTATAGTGCACAAGTGTGTACGCACGCACAGGTGCAGTCTTTGTTTTTTTAACTCACATAGTCCAATGAGGGGGCAATCGGACACGACTGGAGTTGACACAGTGCCATCGACTTTACATGCTTTTTGATGCACGGCATCATACCGCCAACTTCCAACTCGAAGCATCTTTAAAGGGATTGGCGATAAAGATTGACCCTCTTTATCGCCAATCCAAACATGCCTTTGCGGAAAAATTCTTTTCATTTTTAGGCCCATTTTTGTACAATAGATTAAATATAAAATTATGTATGTATTATGCTAAACTATTTTAGTTGTAAAAAATCCGTAATTACGTATTTACAACCTTTATCGTATGCACAGACAGAAGGTCTACTTGTTGTCTGCAAATAAACTGCTTACACACTGTTTTCTATCTATAGCTTATACTAACTTATAAGTTATAACTTATAAGTTTTAATTTTAGTATTTTACTATACACGAAATGTTAATTTATTTGTTTTAAGTAGATATTTATATGCCTTGTAGCCTGAAACACAGGTTCAACCTAGTTCAGGCAAAAAATCAACTGTGCTCTATTGTAACTGTTGTTATGTTATTGTAAATGTGCCCTTTCTTATAAATAAACGATTATTATTATTATAATCCCTTAAAAGATAAACTTAGTCATAACTCATAACGGTCAAAGTCATCATAAGAAGTCGTCGAAAATCTAAAGAAAGTTATACTACAAGAAACAACTATCTCCATGGTATAATACAATAAAGTATATTATGACAATGTTTATTTTTTTATTCACATCTGTCGACTTAATGCTTTCTTAGTTACGTAGGTACAATATTTTTTAATATTAAATACAAAATACAATCTAGTATATTAATAAAAACATTTCTAAAGCATGCAATGCGAATCTTTTGTATTGCCGTTACATATGACTTTTTAATTGCTTGGAATGAAGCCAAAAAGAATTTCATACGTAGGTGTACATTACTGTTTAAATTCAAAATTGTATGTACTACATTATGTTTAGTCGATCAGTACGATTTATGACGGGTTCAAAAGTTCATTTACGTATGAATTTGAAATAGAAAATGCTTGAGTGTTTAAAGAAAAACGCTCATGAAAAGTTTTTGGAGATCCCATTACATAGAAGTTTTCAAAAGCATTTGACTTTCGTATCATTATTAAATTGTATTATTATAGAAGCTTTAAAAGTATTTTTATAATAATTTTACGCTTAGGGGCTCACCTAGTACATTTATAAAAAGTCTTAGTACCTATCAAAGAAAAAACGCAATACTCTAAAATGTAGGCCAAACGTTGCAAAGTAGATAAACAGACAAATTTTATTTTAAAAAGCTTTTATTTTTTGTAACAACATCATGTCATTTCCACTCATATTTTAATATACTTTTTATAATAATAAGCATATTTTCCGACATTTTTACACGTTTCCGAACATGTCGGTTGTGTGATGATCGTTTGATGTTTTTTTACGAAAGAACGAGTGAATGAATGTTCGTTTATTTTTGTGAATGAAGTTTTTTACGAGTTTTTTTATTGGGACTCTTTTATTTGTAGATTAAATTAAATTATAGCTTATTAAAATGTCATCTCAGTTATATTTCAAAAATTCACCAGACAAGCCTCTAGACTGTGCCTGGTTGATGGCAATAGGCTCGCCCCCTATTACATGGGACTTAAAAATAACGGGCGAAATGTTAGTGTACTAGGTATAAGGTACATCTCTATGTAACCCTTCGGCATTACAGGCGTGATTATATTAGAAAGTTCACTAGCAGACGAAATGAAATTTATTTGCTAGACTTGTAGTACAATATTGATGGTCAGGTTTTGTTACAGTAGCTCACACAATTCGCTAAAACTATCATGCAAAATTAAATAATACATTGAAGTCGAATTTAATTGATATTCTCTAACCTCTGCCTAACTTTTCGGTGATCCACCTAACAGGTGTGAATTTATGTTTTTTTTTTTAATATTAGTAATTTTGGTCTTATTTAGATTGCTTAGAGTTGGTCCCAATCACTTCCGATTCCAGGCCTACAATTAAATTCTGCTTACAGCTTATTTATTTTTTAATTTTTACCTTTGTAACAACTCAAACCCATTCATCATCATCTTTATCAGCCTATAATGCTCCCACTGCAGGGACTCAGGCCTCCTCAATAGGATAGGGATGGACTATAATCCACCCCGCGGGCTCAGTGCAGATTGGTAGATCAAACCCATTACATTACATTATTAATACTATATCACCACTATAACAGTACTGTTATAGTGGTGATATAGTATTTTGTAATGAACTACCACAAAATACTATATCAATAACCCATTACAAAATACTATATCACCACTATAACAGTACTGTTATAGTGGTGATATAGTATTTTGTAATGGGTTTGATCTACCAATCTGCACTGAGCCCGCGGGGTGGATTATAGTCCATCCCTATCCTATTGAGGAGGCCTGAGTCCCTGCAGTGGGAGCATTATAGGCTGATAAAGATGATGATGAATGGGTTTGAGTTGTTACAAAGGTAAAAATTAAAAAATAGCAGTACTGCTAATTACACACAGCGATCACAAACTCATTGTTAATCAGTTAATCACTCATTAACGAATGGCTAAGCCATGTACACCATTGTGAATGAAGGTCGCATACCGATGGAGATCGTTTCCACTTCCTCGTTCCATACAGGAACTAATGATTGGCGTGAGGAGTTATGATCGGTAATCGTTCATTCATTGATTATTTGTTAGGGCGGTTGCACATGGGAAAGCCTTTGTAAATTTTCTGCTAAATGAATTTTATGGCATCATCTCCCTGCCTTTTTAACCGACTGCAAGGAAAGGGTTGTTTCCCAACTATTTCGGGGACAGCTTTTAGTCTAACCGGATGCCGAATACCAGTATTTTACATGGAGCGACTGCCTATCTTACATCCACAACCCACTTTGTACTAGGAAGGTTGATACTCTTTTGTTAAGACTGGTTTCAGTTTTTCAGGCCACCAATTACCTGTAACGGCTGTCAAAGACCTCCAGTCTATGGACGGCTAACGGAATGTCGACTTAACGTACATGTTGAAGCTTTAGTCACAAAACTATAGCTACTAGCTTTAGATGCCTTTATTCTTGTACTTGTATGTATTATAGAACTGCAAACGAATTTCAAAATCACAATACTCCAACGACGAAGGAATTCAGAGAAATAAAAAATATCTTTCAAGAGCAGAGGGTCTCCCATTGAGAAGCACAATTTGTCTTCCACAATCAACCTCCTACCAGTTTATAAACTCCTTGCCTCCGCGTCCCTACCGGGTTCATTCACGTAAAGTTATTCCGCCTCCCTTAGGGCAAATCCTAGTACATGACCAGTATATTTACCGATGCCACTAACAATGGCAGATATGCCATTCATCATATTGCCTCATTCCTTATATAGCGCTTCGGTTTAAGGGACTAGACACGCGATACATAATAAGGAGGGACGAGAGAGGTATTGAGGTTATCAGGTGGTTGATTGGTGGTTATCAAGGTTCTGGTATCAAGGTTTTTGAGGTGTATGAACCCATGGACGGTGTATCCTGATTTGATTATCATATCATCAATGTAAATGCTATCTTGGTCTATGTTTTAGTTCCATCTAAGGAAATTTTGAAAAGGCTGACTACAATCTATAAAATTTGTTTTATAGATTTTGAAATTTATCCTATAGTTGGGTTCAATTTTGATTGGGAAAATTTCACAGTTTCGGGTAGCTTGAATTGCTGGTGTCTCTACCAACGCTATTAGCAGCCTTTACAACAGTGGGTCACGGTAAAATCTAAACTGAAACCAAAATTCATTAGACAATCATTTGCAGAGCTTATTCCGCCATCTCCCTTCTTCCATCGAAAGACTAGGCGTACTGCAGGTTATCACCCATACCTTGTCGATGTTCCACACATTCGTACGAAGCGTTTTGCTAAGTCTTTCATTATTCGTACAGCAAAGGAGTGGAACACCCTGCCTGCGTCGGTTTTCCCGAGTTCATATAACCCCAATCTATTTAAGTCGCGAGTAAATAGGCTTCTTCTGGGTAAGCTCGTTCCATCGTCGACCTCATCTCTGCCCTTAGCGCAAGATTGAGGTCAAGAGTAAGCCCATATTAAATAATAAAAAAAATAAAAAAACTAAGCATAGTGGTTCTTGAAAGTGCAATCACACAAATAGACATTTTCAAGCTGTTCAGAAAGAAAATCAGAGTCTACAAAGCTAAGCACAAAGAACACAAGAACATAAGAACTTTCGCAACACTATCTTCCATTAATTTTCTCTTAAACGAATTTTATCTCAGGAACCCGAGATCAGATAAGAAACAGCAAGACCGCTGAGGCAACATTAAAATCTACCGCCAAACCGCATCTAACCTTTCATTTCCTGAAGTTTAATCAACATCAATGGAAACTAGATTTGGTTTCTTTTTACATTTCCTTTGTCTCAGATATCAAAGGAACTTCAATAACTACTGTCAATAACTTCAACTGAATCGTTGGTCTAGTGGTCGAAAGCGCGACTACTGGACATGAGGGCCTGGTTTCGATATACCTACCGGGTTGGGGAAACTGTTATTGAATTTTTCCATTAGGAATGTCTAGTGGCCTGTTGATGGTTATAGGCTCGCCCCCTGTTACATGGGACTTAAACATAACTGGAGATATGTTGGTGTACTATTCACACATCTGCCAAACTCTTCGGGTATTACAGGCGTCAGGTTATGCTGGTTATGCATGTTATGTTCAATCACTATAGCAGATCTATGGGTATATGTCGTAAAATGATGTGCATTAAATACTTTCACTATCTTTTCTTATGTGATTGATTACTAATTACTATAAGTGAACGAGTGAATTATTGGAAACTCAAAGATTATCATAATCCCGAATTTACATTAGACAATGTTTCCATTCAAAACGTAGCCCGATTATGGTTCTCATCTCCATGTAAAAAACCGTTTACCAAACCCTGCCCTTCAGAAACCGTAACTACGTCATTAAAAATACAAAAAAAGCCACTTAAAACATCCCCCTAAAAATAAAACCGCGTACGAAATAAGGCGTCAAGTATCAATGTCAAACCAAAAGTGATACTCAAGCCGACATACTTCATTCTACAGCTATGACATAAATAGCCAATAGATTCTCGGTCTTACTGCTTTTGAAATAGAAGTGGATGAGGTATGTTTTGATGGTAATTATATTGGTTCTGTTTTGAGGTAAATCGTGTGACATACGTCATATCGAGTGCGTTCGTGCGCGATGCAGAAATAGCTCGGTTTCCTGTGATTTTACGGTTTGTTCATAATAATTTGACATGGGGTAGCCATTTTAAGATTATGGAAATAATTTGAGAAGAGTCATCTGAGGGTAGTAAGTGACTGTGGAGAAAATGTCCAATTTCATTATTATCTTTCTGTTACAAGACATCTTTTATAAACTAAAAAAAGATGATGAGCCTACTTCGTATTTTAGAGATATTTGCAGCTTATTAAAGCTTGTATAGTTTGATGCTTCACGTAAAATGAGTAGGTGGCGAAGGAAATATATCGATTCAACCCAAAGTTAACTAAGGTCCACTAAGTTGGGAGGTACCTGCACCGAATCAGGCGGGAGGAAACGCCCGGATGCTTCCACTGCGAGGAGCACACTGTGGAGGTGTGCCCTGCTTGGGCGGAGCCCCGCCGTGTTCTCGTAGCGGCGATCGGCGGCGGCGACCTCTCGCGTCCGGCCCTGGTGCAAGCCATGGTCCGGGGCGAGGAGGAATGGGACGCCGTCGCCTCCTTCTGCGAAGCAGTGATGCTAGCGAAGGAGGTGGCGGAACGAGAGAGGGAGCGAACCTCTCAACGTCCCAGCCGCCGCGGAAGGCGCGGAAGGCGCTCCAGGCGTCGGGGGCCACGTGATGGCTTCCGGCCACCATAGACGCGGGCCTGTGGACGGTGAGTAATGGGCTAGCTCGCCGTCCGGCCGTCGTCATGACGGCAACAGACCGTGTCGGCGGCGCGTTCGTGTTCCACGCGCGCCTCAAAGAGATGTCAGCAAGGAGGGGCCCGCAAGGGCCGACGCCCGTCGGGGCCGCGGATTTTAGTACTAGATGACGTGGCCTCGGCACAAGGGCAAAGAAGGAACATAGGTTCGGTTTTTAGTCAGTAGAAGTCTGACACTCCCCTTCGCTCTGCCCAAGAGCGGGGGGGGGGGGGTCATTTGATGATTTTCCACCCACCAAAAAAAAAAAAAAGGTCCACTAAGTTTACTTCTGATGATTTGAATTCATTCGCATACTGTCTTTTTAAAGCGATCTTTAGAAAACAAACACTTATTGCAACAGTTTTCTGGAAACTAAACCCAGCTCTTTTAAACTTTTACTTTTTAACACATTATTAAATTAATCACTTAACATCTAATTAGCCATAGTGCCCAATAGTTTGTTATGACAACTTCAAAGCCCTACCCGAGATATAGGAAACTATTAACAGAAGTACATTGAAAAAGATGAAAAGAAATATTTTTAATTCCAACGACTTGTCGCGTCGGGAATATAAAAATATTAAAAAGACACACCGCTACATCCGTTTCCTGTTCGGATTTCGTTAGTTTGCGCGTGCGCAAGCTTTTTCCCAATTATGATGGCGGCTGAAGGCGGAAGGAGTACGTCGTTCATAGTAACCCGATACGTCATTTCCGCCTGTTTGACAGTTGCGAAATTTGAATTCAACGGTTATGTTGACGTTTAATTTGACAGGAATGTCAATTTGTAACCAAATGTCAAGTATTTTGGCACGAGGCAGATGGTTTAATTTTGAGGTTGGATACTTTAATTTGTTTCGCAAAATGTGTCAATTTGTGGTAACGACGAAGCAGTCTAACATAGAAATGACTAAACCAAAGTTTAGAAAAACTTCTAAAACTAATTAACTAAGACGAGTATGATAGAAAGTAAGTGTTAGAGGAACAGGCAATCAGACAAAACAAACAGTTTGGTATTGATACTCACGCATTTCCGCGTCATAACTTAAGCAAACAGTTAATGTGTTAAAATAACTTATGCTAACTGAACAATGAACAACATTGCACATCTGTGCGAACATCTTAATATGTAAGAAGTAAAACCTACTATGGTAAAAAGGTTTTAAGTGCAAACATATTATACATAGTCGTTAAAAACATTGTTCAAATTCTGAAGAAGAAATTACATTTAACAATCAGAAATTCCAATGCCCTATTCTATAATAGGCAAAACATTGCATCGGTTGTCAACTTTTCAGCTGCAATACGTAAATTTGGAATACATTCATAATTAGCTAAGACATTCACACAAAAACGACCATCATCATAAATTCTCGTTACAAAAGGATAATTACTTGCATTTCTGCTAATAGGCACCGAATAGTGAAACCTTTTTTGCTACTGTTCGAACTTTTTCTATCGTTTCCAATTTTGGCGCGAAGGGTGCGCAGCCATCTTGGATTTATTTATAGGCACACGCGCACGTTCCTTTTAGTTGCATTCAATTAGTTTGATTTGTGGAAAATCGATTTCATGGAAGTTTAACTGGGGATGTTTTTAAAATGGTGTTAATATTTTTGTATCGAATAAATATATCCGAAAAGCTATGCTACAAGTTAAAAGGGACATTATAATGAAAGATGAAACAAGACAAAGAGTTGAGAAATAAGATGCCGATTAAAACGGTAACGAAGAGTCTTTATACAAATCTAGGCCTTATTAAATAGCCAGTTCATATTCAACATCTGCAGGCACCAATACAAAAATGTAGAAGGGTCAAAAGCAATTTTAGGTAATAAAAATTACACAACAGCAATCAAAGCAATGGGAATCGAATTAGCAAAAGGTAGGAGAGTAAAGTCTGTTGAAGCTATCATCCTAACAGTGAATGATGCTGCCCACCCACTACATGCTACTAACGATGTAGACAACAAGATGAAAGGTGATAATAAAAGCACAAACGAAACAGCGGATACAATCCATATTTCTTTTATCCGCGACCCACGAGAACATAATTCACAAACCAAATGAAAATTGTTGCGCTTCTTCAAAAGTTCACCTAAGACCGATTTATACAGTTTCCTCTATAACTAAATTCTCACGTAAATTATCAAAGAGTCTATAAGGTTGAAGTGTTTTATGTGGCTACGTCTGTAATTAGTCTTGCGCGTGGGTTGCAGTGCTAACAAAGTTATTTATTGACCTTTTGCCAACGGAAGCTTGTACTCATAGTAGTTAATTTGGTTTATTAACTGTGATATCTTTTGTCTGGTTTGTCTTGGGGTTCTTTACGTGGATGGTTGAGACAATGATAATTTTGCATTGTGAAGAGTGGTGTGTTGTCTTCTTCTCCCATACTTCTCTATTACATGCCATCTCATCAGACACCTCCTTTCTTGTCATATCATCGTTATCACAGTCCATCCATAGTTTCTTTGGTCTTTTTCTACTCTTATCCACTTTCATACTCAAAAATTATCCATCTTCCATCAAGTACTTAAATTATTTTGTAGTATAGAAACTATCCCTTTCCCTTGCTTTTAAAACATTCTTAGGACCTCCTCTGAGTCTATATCACCTAATATTTCTCCCCAGCCAGCTGCAAGCCTATTCTAATTAAACACACGTTGCGTTTCATCTAGCAAACTAATCTAGCGGAACATAATTTCTAATGTTTGCTTGCATCAACGTTACAGCTTACATTAACATCGCTTTCACGATCCACGTCCACAAAATCAAGAAAGCGAAATGTTCCCGCCTACATGCGTTTGCGCAGGATGACTTGAGGTAACGTTGAGTAGTTGGATACAGAAGACTCATCCCAAAACATTTTTAATTAGTTCATGATGACCATGAATTAACACCAGATAAAATTGTAGTAAACTATGATGAATTTTGTCGAATACTTTAGATCTCAATTTTTATTAAAATCTTCTAGTAAAATGTTAGATGGTTTAGCAAATCAACTAAGTTTCACTGTTCTTTGATGGCGGTGTTTATCTATATAAATAAAAAGAGAAGTCCTGACTGACTGACTGACTGACTGACTGACTGACTCATCAACGCCCAGCCCAAACCGTTGGACCTAGAATGCTGAAATTTTGCACAGAGGTTTCCTTTATAATGTAGACAAGGAATAAGGAAGGATTTTTCGAAATTCAACCCCTAAGGGAGTTAAATAGGGGATGAAAGTTTGTATGGAAAATCGTCATTTTCACGCGGGCGAAGCCGCTGGCAAAAGCTAGTCTAAAATACTGCCAATGTTTATGTTTGCGTAGAGATCTTTTCGAAGTATTTGAACCTTTGCCTTAAAGAAGATTTTTCTTTTTCTTTGTCGTGTCTATGATTCATTAAATTGAGCTAAACTCTGCTTCTTCGACTTGCCTTCTGTGATTCTGTCCAACGCCACTGGGGTGCTGTGATTCTGTCCAACGCCACTGGGGTGGCGATTACTAAGATTAATTACAGGACTATTAGGCATATTCGTATGTATGTTTTATTTATTAATGCTTTTAGAAATAGGTCTTCTCGGCTATTTTGTTTAGTGGCACCTGCGCATGAGTTGATCTAATACGTCGCGCTCAATTTAGAAGACGAATTTACTCTACAAACAGTCGTGTACTTTATTAGTTTATTAGAGAAAACGTTGGCTGCGCTGCCAAAATGTGACTTTAGTGCCTAACGCTAGTAGTAATAGTAGTTTGTTTACATGCAAAATAATCTCGTCTTGATGCAAAATAGACTTTTCTATTTTGGCTACGACTATGTTAAATAAATTTTCTATCTAAATGTACTATTGTATTGTTCCTTTCTATCTGCGATCTAATCTTTTTATTCTTACTTTGCAATAGCGCAGTATGTCTTCTTCTTCCATATTACTCATCATCTCATCGCACACCTTCTTTCTTGCAATATCATCCTTTACACATTCATCATCCATCGTTTCTTTCATCTTCCGCTACTCTTATATCCATCCATATTCATACTCAATACTTGCCTCACGACATTTTCCTAATTCCTCTACATCACATGCCCATACCACGAGTCCACGACCACTGATTTCCACACAACTCTTCAATCACCGACGCCACTCTCAAACTTCCTCCTATGTCCTACTCCTATTTCTTATTTTATCCATTCGCGTAATACCACACATCCCCTTAGCATTCATTTCTTCCCTCCAAACCAACAAAATCTTTTCGACTTTTTCAGTTTAACAAAATATTTTTAAAAGGACATCTTCGTCCGTCTGTGCACGACTTCCGGAGTCTATTTGGATGTCGTCAGCTTCCAATAGAATTCGGTAGGAAGTCATTAGTCACGGATTACTTAGCTCGGTAGTGATGTACTGATCCTGGCTACCGTTATTGGTAAACCTCGGATTAAAATGGTTTTAAAAAAAAAGATTTTTGGTGTAAATGGACGATGATTTGATTCGTGGGAATAAATATGTGCATCTGATTTTTTTTAGCTTTTTTTTAATAGCCGTTTTAGAATCTCTGATTCTTCGGATTTATTTGCGTATTGTATAATGTTCACTTGCTTCGAGGTGAAGGAAAACATCGTGCGGAAACCAGCTTGCTTGAGACATATTCCTCGAACGAATATGAAGTCATATCAGAGGCCCATGGTCGGCATGAAATCTTTAACACAGGTGGCCACATGATTAAGAAATTGGGTAGTTACAAATAATAAAAAAATTGTACACCTCTATTAATGCAACTGCGTTGGTACTTTTCCTTTCTTGTTGATTTACGAAAGCTCATAATAATATTTTAAGAGAAAGATCAGAAAGATCAGAACTAGTAATAGATAGTAATAAAATTAACAATTTAATAGTATGTCGTGTTCAAATCCATAATGTTTTAGTTTATGATTCAGTACAAACTAATAAAACACGCACTTTACCGTTTATTCCATAATAATAATCATTTTCCAATAACTTTCTAGTTGCTTGTTACCTGATCTGATTTAGTGCACTTACCTACAAAACTATAAAATCAACACAGAAGTTAAACCACAAAGCACGCAAATAAACAATGAAAGTATAGTATCAACTATGTCATGAAAAGAAATATGTAGCCGTCCTTTGTTGAAATATCTTGTTTGTTTGATACCTAAATCTAATTAAGGGGATTTTTCGTCCCGTCGGGGCTGCGGATTATCGAAAGAGATGACGTGGCCTCGGCACAAGGGCGATGAAGGAACATGGGTGGTTTTTAGTCAGTAGAAGTCTGACACTCGGGGGGGGGGGGGGGTTTATTTGATGATTTCCAACCCACCAAAAAAAAATTTTTCATAATTTCTTTCAAGTGGTGCCAACTCTCATCGGACATTTTAGGGTTCCGTACCCGAAGGATAACCAACGGGACCCTCTTACTAAGCCTCCGCTGTCCAACTGTGCGTCTGTCTGTATCTCATGATCCGTAATAGGTAAGTAGACGAAATTTTCACAGAATGTTTACTTCTGCAGCCACTATAAAAACAAATAAATTAAAGAGGGCTCCCTAACGACCGAATCTGTGTAGCAACAAGCGCAAGAAAAGATTACAACGATAGTCTTTATTTTCCTTTCGCCAAATTATAAACCATACTTTTTTTATTCAGGCGAAAATGAACCTTCTGCCTTACCCTGTAGGATACCCACCAGAACATAATAGAAATGTACCGTCCTGACTTGACCGCATTTATTTATGCAAAGCCAAGTGCAAAGCAAGGTATTCTGTTAGTTTAAACACTCACTGGACTGCACAAGGTGTTCATTTAAATACTAACAGGAGTACAGTGATTGTAAATGAGCTAGTGTACTTGAATCAGGGTGTTTGAATAATTGGTACGGCTTAATGAAGTATGGAGCGGTTTTGTGTGGAATAAGGGAGCTTGTTTCTTCCTGGGTAGGGACTATTGTTGCTTATAGACGTGTTTATTGCGATGTGGTAATAAGAATCTTTTCGTTTTGACTTTTTATTTTATATGATTGTTCTGTCTTTCGTATCATATAGAGTCGTTAGTTTAACCCAATCAGGCACATTACTTTGTGTAATTTATTTCATTGCTACATTGTAACTTTTTTAATATCAAGCGGTATGTACAGGAAAACATCGTGATATAATCAATGCAAATATGTAATTTTGTGGTTAGTGCCTAACCTGGTGTCTTGGCATTCCATGCCATGCCATCGAGAAATGTCTCTCAGGCATGGTTTGATTAGGTTTCCTCACGATATTTTCCTTTACTGAAGCAAAAGCAGCTGTGGGAACGTCAGACTGATTAACTATGCGTGTACTTATGTATTTGATGCCTAAACCTAGTTCTAATGTTCACTTTTAACACTAAGGAGAAGGGAGTTTCCCTTCTAATCCGAAATATCTCAGAATTTATCGGAAAGTCTTAGCCCTCTTAAGCAGCCTATAGGTCGTGTATCTAACACTAAGTAGCTCTAAATTGAACGTAAAACGGGAATTTGTATGAAATACAAAGCTTTCTTATCCAATATCGAAGCTTTATAATCTAGACTTCGGACACTCGATAGGGATCAGGTTTAGGCACAATAGAGCCTAATAGTGCTAGTATTAAAAGCCGGACAACGGATAAGGTTCGCTCCGTACAAAATCTGCTTGTCTATTAGAGCAATCTGGGGACCATTTACCGAGCCACAGACACGGCTAGTGAAAACTTCAATGGTGTTATCCTATTTTAGTTGATCCGGGAACCTTGTAGGCTTATCATGAATAGTCCTTAATCGCTGGCTCGTCCATGTTCGCTTTATAACCCTACTTCAGTGTCACCTTATCCTTCTCAAATAGTTTTAACAGACGATGGAGCTGGTATGGGCAGAATAGCAGACCTTTTGTGTTTGTACCAAAGTTAAGGTTTCGGACACTGCTAAAACTAAGGAATCGGTCGTGAACAAGTGTCATGAAAGATATCGTCGGTCCTTGCGGGCCCCTGCAATATTGCTGACATCTCTTTGAGGCGCGCGTGGAACACGAACGCGCCATTGACACGGGCGGCATGTCGTCGTCATAAGACGGATGGACAGTGAGCTAGCCCATTACTCAACGTTCACAGGCCATAATTATCCGGACGATCCTGTGGTCATCTTGAGTGTAAGGCCGGCAGGATAAGTATTAATTATTCCGGCAGGCCTCTTTTGGATTTTGCTAAGTGTATATAACTTGTAAGTACTCATGACTATACAGAGTGGACCATGCCCTTTCTCCAGCAATTCGATCGTCTGTTAATACTATAGGCCCTATAGGACAATACTATTAGGAATGCAGTGTAAAGATAAGCTGACAATGAGGTGAGGTACTGAAGGAGGACATGAGCGATTAGAGACTATTGGTGATAAGCTAACATGGAACCCGGATCAACTAAACTGGGATTATAGTCATAACAGTATTGACATTTTCACTAACTGCCTGTGGCTTTTGTTGGGCTATTTATTTTGATAGTGACCGCTTATTTTGTTTCGGATGATCTCAGAGTAGTTAGGTATGAAACTAAGGCCTTATGTAGTTTTAAAACACACCATAATGTGATTTTTTAACCAATAGGGGATCGGACTGGGTCAAAATAATATGATTCTGTTTAGTCCGTAAGTTAGATTATCGAAAAATATTGAATACGTGTTTTTTGTTTTATCAAATCAATAAAAAATTACGAAGATAAAACGCGTCAAAGATCTTGGAATGGGGCTTGAAACGTCACTTGTGTCGTCAAAATATATGACGTCACACGAGTTTTCGAAGCACTGTATCGTCTTCATTTTAAGTTTACGTGAAAAAAGAAAAAATACGTGTCCAATAATTTTTGGAAATCTATCTGACGGACTAATTAGTTTTTTTTTGTCCGATCCTCTATTGTGTCGGCGCAATACGTTTTTATCTTCCAGTCTCACCTGCCAATCTTCATGCTATCATTGACTCCCTTTCCCTTAATGTGCAATTCATTTCCAATTAATTACATATATATAACCTCAAATTTCAGTACAAGTAGTATTTAGTTGAATAACCTACCTTTGATTTATGTGAACTGTGCAAAGCAAATGTTGCCAAAAAGTGTCCACCCAAATACAGTCGACAGAAGACCAGTTTGCAACCTTATAACTAAGGGCAGTAGGATGAAAACTGCTCTACTGTCAACTATGTGCGAGATCGTCTATACTACATAGTTTAACAAAGACAGCTGTTGACAAATTTTAAACCTTATAATTATAGGTAAAATATGGTCTACAACTGACGAGTGTATATACAAGATGGGATACTATAGTACAGGCTAGATTTAGACAGTAAACACATAATTTTCATCACAGCACTTATACCCAACGTGTCTATTTCAGGATTTTCAGCGTTTCCTCGTACGAGGTCAGTGACACATTTACAGGTTTTCATGAAAATTGTGTATCTACCTGCGTCATGAAAACGTGTATGAGTGATGTTTCTGTCAGATTTCAATTGTGATTTATTATTGTTAAGCCATTTCGTAGTCTGAATTTCATGAAACATAACAGATTTTAGTGTTCACCTGCTTATTTACAATTACTTCGATTCCACACAAAATATGTTTTTTTAATTAATTTAAAATAATAATATACAGAAACGCCTTTTCAACTCAAAAGAATATGATTTCCTTTTCTGTTTTGAATTCCTTTACACTTTCATTCTATACTAGAGTTCTACAAACCGTTCTATAGCAGTTGATGGTTCGAACCAAAAACCAACAATCACTAAAACGATTTGAGTTTCTTTATAAGATTTAAATAAGCCAGCTATCCCAATTATGTTGGGATTGCCTTCGAGTCTAACCGGATGTAGCTGAATGTCATCGTTTATATGAAGCGACTGTCTCTCTGACCTAAACAACCCAGTTAGTACTCGATTGTGGAGGTTATATCCCCTGGTAAGTCTGGTTGTCAAACTTTCGGGCCACTGACTATAAGTAAGCCAGCTATCAACCGGGGTTATTGACAAGTTCCCTCACCACACCTTGAGCCTATTCCAAACCAAACCAAAACTACCCACATCCATACATCCAAAGACAATTTCCAATAAATCACCTGTCATATTAATTATGACACGCCACTTGGCACCGGCAGAGGGCTTGGTGTGCATGACAATGTGTTGCGTCACAGTACAGTTATAACGTAACGTTTATTGTTACGTTTTTGGTGCGTTAGCTGTAATTGTTTGGTGATGGTGTTGATTACTTGTTGTTTTGATAGATTTCGATCTTTGTAGAAGTTTATGGTGTACTGAGTGTATGATTTGTGTCCTTTTAAAGCAGTGACACGACGTTGACGAAACGCAAATTCGAACGGTTTTAAAATACTCGTGTGGCACATAATGTTGTTTTCTTTCGACCTAGATATATATAAATGAAGGAGATATGCATGAGGTATCAAACATGAATAATAAAAAATACAAGCGAATTGGGAACCTCCTCCTTTTTTTGAAGTTGTTTAAAAAGTTGTTACATAGACTATTTTTGTTCTGGCATGTACGTGTACCTACATAATACTTCCTCGTGGTCGATAAGTCTAAATAATAAATACTGTGATCAAAGAATAAACAAAAAATTATACACAACAAACAAACCATACATTAGCATCTAATTAATGGTTTACTAACAAACAGACAACGTAGGTACTAACACTTTAATGATCTTCAGTTGCGCACGCGTCGATTCCAGCTAACGATGACTGATACGCTGTTTATGATCTATGGATCTGTTTTCTTGGTTTCGCGCCATTTTCTAACGGCTTTTTGTTTGAATTTGTTTTTGGAATATAGGGCATGGGGTGGTTAATCTCTATAATTTTAGTCTGCTTTGTCCTATTCCGACAATTATTATTATTATTTTGTTATTTTGTTTTTGGGGTGGTTAATTTTTAGGACAAATGTTTGTGTGATGAGCACGATCATTTGTTCTGTGTCTGGGTGTAATTTATCTACATATATTATGTATGTATTTAGAAATATATAAGTATGTTTATCAGTTGTCTAGTACCCATAACACAAGCTCTGCTTAGCTTGGGACTAGATGGCGTTGTGTGATAGTTGTGGAATATTATTATTATTATTATTATTCCAGGGCAAAGGCCTTTTATGATTAGACCGCATCATTTTATTAGTATGAAGTCAGTCAGTAGGCGACGCGGTAGATCTCGCAGGATATGACAGAACGAGCTGGACAGAATCAACGATCAGTGGTCCACATTAGCCTTAGATTAATAGATTTGAAAGAAATGAGCTTCATCATCACCATAGAAAAAAGGCACTTTTCATCCCTTATAATCACATTTTGAACCATCTCCACCATGAACTTCCCTCTGTCATCACGATTTAGAAACAATAAGTACCTACGTACACTATTGTTTTGGATTTCAAATAACAATTGAAAGGTCAATCACCTTGCGCTTATGCAACCTGATGACACATTTTACTCAATTACTTCTAGACCCACAATCAATTAGCACCTAGGACATTCCAGTTCTATTAACTCGTCGTAGGATGTATCCTCCCATTTAACAATAAAACTTAGAAGTACGAGTCCTTGGAACTATTAATCAATTTGTTCCAGAAATTCTAGGATTATCGTCTCGATAATATAATAAATAACATAACATCACGTCTGTAATCCCCGAAGGGTTAAGCAGAGGTTAGTATTTCTAATTGACAAACCTACATTTCGCCAGTTTTGATAAGTCCCATGTAATTGGGGTGAGATTTGGCCATCAACTAGGCACGAAATCTAGACTACGAGCACCTGGAACAAATTATTGATGACCTGGGAATCGATCCCAGTACCTGATGATCACCAGTAACTCTTGTAGCCACTAGAAAATGAATAAAAGAAAAGTAAAGTAACAGAAAAAGTGGAATAGTCTGAATTTGTGTCTGGTTGAAGGCAATAGGCACGCCTATTACATGGGACTTCAATTACTTACCGGTGAAATGTGGGTGTACCATTAGGTACACCTCTGCTAAACCCTCTGAGAACTAACGACGTGATTTTGTGATATATTTTTTAAACAGCACAGCAGATTAATTCAGTAAGCTATGACACTGACCTAATAGACAACCTTAAAAAAATAGTTTCACACATTACTCACTTTTAAACAGTCCAGACAGGATTATTATTATCGAAAACGTCTTAACCAACATGCCTATCCCACATAACAGGCCGGAACGCGATTATTTTCAAAAAACATTCCTGCCGATACCACACGTGGTAAGTGCGAAACCGCGATAGACTAATGTAAAGATTAGGTATTTCCGTTGCGTATGCGCATCTGTGAAGTTCAATCTGTGACTCATTGGCTTCTTGAGATGTTTTTGTGAATAAAGAATGTTTAAATGTGGGGGGTTTGTAAAACGATGCGACGCCATCAGTATAATCGATAAAGTAAGCCAAAGGTCATTGCCCTGTTGAAGTTGCCAGATTTTGAGTCACCGAAAATTAAAATTAGGTACGTACTGTTCAGTCAGCAACACCGATATGTAACACTTAGCTACATTTAAAAGCAATTCGCTTACTAACTGTATTGATTTTCTGTGACTGTCTACCTGGAATCTGGAAGGTTCAGTCTGACTGTAACCTGAAGATTAAGAAGTAGGTGCAATAATATTGAAATCCGCTATTTCTTGCTAAGTTATCTATAATGAAACTAAGAAAATTCTCCACCCTACCACAAAAATCGGTTATCAACTCAGTACATAGTTATTAGTACTTAGTCAGCAACTTACACTTACTTACTTACTTTCCCCGACACAAGTACTATTGTAACTTACTGGGGCTGCCTCAGTTTATGTCTGTCAATGTTTTTGAGAAGAAATAAATATTTTTGTATTTTTTTTTTTTTTTACAAACAATAAAATAATCCTATATTTTCATTTCGTCACTATCATCAACCAAATAACAAATGCTGTTGTGACAAATCTTACAGTAAGTACAAAATCCACAATATCGCTTTATACCCTAGTTAAAAGCTCTTCAGTTAGCAATCTGCTCTTCACACTTCCCTATGACAGCCAGCCACTGTACCAGTTCTTTGTCATTTAACATAAAATCAACACAACTGTTGCTACTCTTAAATACACCGCATGAAAGAATAGTTCAAAAAGGCTAACTGTTTAAAACACGTAGAATTGTTTGCTACAAACGCTAGAGTTAAAAGTTTCCCAACGCTGCTAGCAATTCCTGTATACAACCAGTTCTATGATACCAGGAACTCTATTTCCAGGATTTCAATTCGATTTTCAAAACCCAGAATTTTCACAATACCGTTCCACCGCTGTCTTGACTGGTCTTCTTAGAACTACTGCTAAATATAGCAAGCAAGGATTGTGAAAGCCGCGACCGCAGTTGTGTGCAACCCCCCATGATAGATAGAGGAGAGGATCGCAAGCAAAAGGATTGCCAACAGAATTCTATAATTAGCACAGATGAGAATCTTTTGCACATGAGACTAATCTTTTGAGCTCATTGTTCTGCTCACTGTTGAACGTTTAGGGAAACAGTCACGTTGCAGGACTGATCGAAAGAGATACCGCGGCCCTTGAACACAAAGAGCTAAAAAGGAACAACAACACAATAGGGTGAGTTTTAGTCAGTACAATTCTGACACTCTCTTTCTCTCCGCCCAGACCTGGAGGGGTCATTAGGTGATTTCCTATCCGCAAATCCAAAAAAAGGGAATTAGTCACCAAATCTGAACCAACATAGTATTTAAACCTACACATGGTCTAAAAAATTCTTCTAGTCTGATTTTCCACATAAAAGTTATTTTAATAAGAACTTAAACTTCTCACCCAATCTATTGAGTGTCGTTAAAGAGCAGTGAGTCACTTGACCTTGATGCAGACGCCAGCGAGACGCTGGCCAGACGACGAAACAACAAAACGTCTCGTTACTCATGTGTCGCTGAGATGAGGGGCTTCTAGGGCTGCTACGATACAGCTGTGGCTTTCTTTGTGTAGGAGTTGCTAAGGCGGTCACAGTTAATGTTGGTTCTGCTGATTTGCCAACGAGAATTGGCAGAAAATGTTATAGAATTCTTAGGACACCACAATTCCACGCTTATCCATCACGGCATAGGGTTGAGCCAGTCAGAACGAAATTCAAGTAATATTTATTCAAGAAGATGATTGCATGGGGCTACTCTTCATGATTTTGCGATAGCGCGACTAAAACTTGTAGTATGACATATTTAAGGATGTACCTCTTTCTTTTTGTACTTTCTAGAATTATATTCTGTGTCTTGATCGCAAAAAGAAGTAAAGAGTTATGAAGAACTGCTGAAGCAAAGAGACACAAACCCTTAAACAAGCAAGCAAAGTTCCTTTATGTCCGACCAGATCGTATGTGTAGTGGTCGTAGTGTCATAGAAGTGATACAGAAAACGGATGGACAGTATGAAAAGGGTTTTATTTTATTGTGTCAATTAGAATCTGTTTGCTGGTCTATCGAAGGTTTTAATGGCTAGAAGACTGTCCATACCAAAACTGAAGAAGTCATTCTACATAAATTTTGACTCTAGCTTTTAAATAAAATATGATATATTTGCACTTGCTTTCGAAGTGTCAGGCACGTATCATGGATGCAAATGTAAAATCAACACCAGCCAATTGCAAAGTGTTCTTGTACAAGCAGAATATCTACTGATGATGCGTCAATAAGTGCTCTTGGAAGCTTCCCCTTAACGCTGCATATATTACATCCGACTGCCACTTAACTTGGCACGGCACTTGGCAGAGAAATGGCTGCGGTTCGGATGCTGATAAAAAGTTAATGCATCGCTTGTAGTACTCCTAAGAAAAGTTTTTTATTCACAAGGGTGTGTATAATTTTCAAACTTGATACTGATCAAAGTCAAGAAAAGCGTGTCCTGAAAGGTTTTTTTTTGTAATTGAATAATGTCAAGTCAATTCATTGGATTGTGTTTTACTGATTGGAACAGCTTGGGTCAGATTTAATCGGAGAGTCAAACAGACTTTTGGGAGTCCTATTTTTTATTCCAATTAACGCCTTTTTTTTCTGCACGAAATCTCGTAGATCAACTTATGAGGGCTTCTGCTTAATCGGACTATCCTTTAGGGTGCCTTGAGTGTAAAGCCTCCAGCCACGGTATATAAAAAATATAGACTAAATGACAGCTTGCTAAAGGGCACCTTCTACGGGATACGAGTCTTGGCTTAGGGCGTCACTGGGGGAGGACAGCAAAGAGACAGAATGAGATCATTATTTAACTGGCTCGAGCAAGGGTCGGAGGGCTTATTGCATTTTCAGTTTCAGTCCTATTTATAGCATGAGGGTTATCTTTGCAGCAAAAACTTATTTTCTTCAAGAAATAATAATATTGAAGTCGCATTATTTAAAGTACTCAAAACAAACACTACTCTCCCAGCAAAGCATCCTATTAACATTATAAGAAATATGTAAAACCACCTATACAACATGGCACTCAGGTCGTATTTACATTACAATTAGGCATTCGGGTCCACTCGGGTTCCCTCGGGTCCTTTCGGGTCTTGGGTCCTCTGTCGTAAAACAATAATTCTCGTTGGTTGAAGAGCTTTGCAAACATGCTGCCTTGGTACCTTGGTCTTGGTGTCACCTTGCCGTAAAGGTCAGTTCGGGAGACGTTGTGGAAGTAAGGGGCAGTAGTATTAATAAGTTTACTTGAGTATGCAAACAAAAAAAGAAATAAGAAATTCATCATTTTGGCTTTCAGTTTGACCAGATGCAGAATTCTACACATAGCAACTAACTACTCGCCTAGGAAATGTGTAAAAAGCCATGAAAATAATTTGGAATAGCATTGTTTAATATCTTATCTTGACAAAAGATTGTCTCCAGCAGTGGTTTAAAAAAATGTATCGGTAGAAAGAACACGTTTTCAGTTATGTACAAACCTAAACTACGGCAAGACAACTACATTACTGCGCCTCGTACTCGCATAAAATTACAATAAATATCAATGCTGCGTTGTTTTCATATTAATTATGAAGCCATAAGCTTTTGTAATGCGCGCTAAGAAGCATTTTATATTTATCACGCAAATTATCTAGCATATAAATGTTTTCATTATCTTCATAAATTGATTCTATGAAAGTTCCTTGTGTAAGTAGTAATATTTTATTAATAACATAAATTGCGTATCTAGTGTTTGGTTTAGTGTTCGCACCTGACAGGTTATGTTAACCATTTTGTCGTGTGGCTAGTGCCTAACCCGGTGTCAGGGATTTTAGGCCACCCATGGGCCTCATTATTTTTTTTGGGGAGTGTGAAATCGTCAAATGACTCCTCCCGCTCTTGGGCAGAGCGGAAGGGAGGGTCAGACTTCTACTGACTAAAAACAACCCTTCGCCCTTATGCCGAGGCCGCGGTATCTCTTTCGACAATCCGCAGCCCCGTCCTTCTTAGAACTTTGTGTCGAGGCCGCGGTATCTCTTTCGACAATCCGCAGCCCCGTCCTTCTTAGAACTTTGTGTCGAGGCCGCGGTATCTCTTTCGAACAACCCGCAGCCCCGACGGGACCCATGGGTCTCTGACGCGGCTTTAAATGCAATCGAGAAACATCTCTCATGCAGGCAAGCTAAACATTTTCGGCGTTGAAATATATACGTTGACCGCCTTCGAGATGAACATCCAGATGGGTCACACATGTTCCCCTAAAAGTAGTGATTTCAAAGGTTCCGGTGGGTCTTCGAACAAAGGCAAATTAGTTTCTGCACGATGTTTTCCTTCACTGAAGTAAGTGATGATTGTGCAATAATAAATAAATTAATTGAAAATCCGTGGTACAAACCCATTCATACTTCAGATTCACAAAAGAATAGCAGGGAGTGGATGTTTGAAAAGTCATCCTTTTTATTAGCCTTAGTGGTATTTAGGTATGCCATTTCTGCACCTGAACATTATTTTGTCTTGTTTCAGGTCCTGGATTGGATTTCCGAATTGAACACTCCTCAAATGAAATTTCCGGTATTCAGAATCGCCTCTTAACTTACCTATTCCATGAGATTTATACAAAATTAGTATAAATGTAGGTACGTGCACAGACTAATTTTGTATAAATCCCAAAGGATGGCTATCAAGCCTGTATACATGGAAGGGATGGCCCTTTCATGTATACAGGCTTGATAGCCATCCTTTACTGTGGTCTCGTTAATCAATACGACATTTAATTCCCGATAAACTAGCAACATCATAGGTCATAAATAAATCTCAGTATGCACTGCAGATGTCCATCGACCTTAGGTCTCAGCCAGACTAGCAAAAAACGCCAGACACATAAAAAGAAACACTTTACAGCAATTACAACGCTTGCATTTATGTAGGTACCGGCTAGTCTAGCGTTTTTTGTTAAATGCAGCCACCGTTGCCATTGAGACGAAAACTTCATTAGTTCTGTGCAGTTGTTTTTTTTGGTGAGAATCTTAATCATTTGATAGTATTATAAACTATTCTGTAAGTTTGTAAAAGTACATAAATTAACACCGTAGGACATGATAGTAGTAGAGTTCAGGCTAAAACTCATCTTGTGAAATTTTCGAATATGCAAAAAAAAATATCCGAAGTAATAACTGTTTTTTTTTTCATATTTTTTTTTATTACTTTGTAATCGAAAATGTTAAAGTCAAAATTTAAGATAAGGGTCATCTGCAAAAGATTAATTAGGTAATAAGCATTTTTATTTTCACAAAATATTCAATCACCAGAATTATTAACATCATAATATTGACAGACAAAGTGAACTTTTAAAATACATCATTACCCTATTTTTTTCATAACCGACGATAATCTAAAAAATCACAACTTCCGACCAAACTACAGTGAATACATAACAACTGGAAGTAAGTACCTACGTATATTTAATAAAAAAAACCTAGACTAATGAAGGCTAATGTCATTATAATGCAATATTACGGACTAGTGATGTGCCACCGTATTATTACTATTGGACCTAAGTATACGCCGGTAGCGACTAGTGTTGTCAAATTATGATGGCTTAATATTGTTATAGCGATATAATGGGATTGTGATGACGGAGAAGCTCGTGACTAAGTAATAACAGCCGCTCGATTCGATCTTCAGGTTAATCTGTTATATACCTACCAAGTTTTCTGCGTAGCTCGGAAAGTATATTATTAGGTATAATAATTTTAAAAAAATACCAATTTTAATCGTGTCAGAAAGTACCACTTCTAAGGTGTTAGGTCAGATTGCAAATCGACCAAAATTTATCTAGTCGGTACTGTTAATTGTTCGTCCAAAGATACATTTTTACTCACACGTAAATCTAATCAAACCAGAACAAAAGATCCAAACAATACCACAAACTTAGAACAACAGCTAACATGATTTACTTAGCACAAACACACATTCACCTTTTGTTGTTCATAAATAACTTTTGACTACAGCTCCCGTTTTAGCTAGCCCTCTGCCTACCCCGGCCCCCTTCATGACGTGCCAAGGACAGACCAACGATTCAGCACAAATATTTATTTAGTAGCACGCTCATGGGAACTAATTTAAACTTTTATTTGAAAATGTTTTAAGTATAGAAGACAAGAAAAGTTGGTTTTGAAGGAATGATTATTATCATTATCAATTTGCCAAATAATTGACTACTTGCTGCGTTGGTCTAGTGATCGCTACTGCTGAGTATGAGGTCCTGGGTTCGGTTCCTAAGTCAGGCAAAGTGATATGGGGCCGCGGATTTTAGTACTAGATGACGTGGCCTCGGCACAAGGGCAAAGAAGGAACATGGGTTCGGTTTTTAGTCAGTAGAAGTCTGACACTCCCCTTCCCTCTGCCCAAGAGCGGGGGGGGGGGGGGTCATTTGATGATTTTCCACCCACCAAAAAAAAAAAAAAGGCTAAGTAAGGGTACGAAGCCTTGAAAAGTTTATTTTAAAAGGTAGTAGTTGGCCAAAAAAACGGAGGAGCTCGTGGCTTAATAATAACAGCCGACTGGGTCGACCTTTAGGTTAAGCAGCGCTTGCCTAGGTTGGTCCGTGGATGGATGGACCCACCATGACATACCGAGTTTCCTCCGTGCCACGGAAAGCACGTTAAGCCGACAGTAATAGAGTTTATTTGGTAATCAGCTGAATCAAGTAACACTGAACTATGGCTAAGCATGCAGATGATAGTTTTCCAATAAAATGTTTAAAAGTATTCTTAAACAATTTGAATTTAAAAGTAGAGGTTATCAATCAATCGGTACACGAACAAATTAATCAAAAGCTTATTCAATTAATCAAATTCCGATTCAATTGATTGATTGAACTTGAAAGACGAATCGATATTTTTAAACTAATGCTATAGTTCTGCTATGAATCTTCCTTTATTGCTTTTGCTATGATATAAAACCTAATAACACAATTGATAAAGATTTATCGATTCTTATATTACATTGAAGTAAGACCTTACTTTTTACAATTTACTTATCTGAAACACAATGAAAGCTACTGAGAAATTAGTGAAAGTAAAACAGCGAGTCATCGTGACAGTCGCTCTTTCGACCTCTAGACGGCGGACTCTAGAGTCCAGAGTTCCAGACCAACGATGACTAATAAATTGAATAACCCTCCTTTTGGGCTTCGCCGCAGTCGGGTAAAAAGAACACCCAATTCAACCACCATTTGCCTAGCCTTTTCCCAAATATGTTGAGGTCGGCTTCTATGCTAACCGGATGCAGCTGAATACCAGTATTTTACATAGAGGAATTGACTATTAAAATTTGACCTCCACATACCCATAATACAAAGAACACTTAATTGATTCAACCACCATAGTTCAAAACCGAACTGCATAATTAGGAAGTCCAATCGTCTCGACCCACACCCAATTCCGTAGGAACACTGTTACAATTCCCTATGTTATGGTTGTAAGCCGAAACTTCAAGTAACACGATACTAACATGTTTGTTAGGAAAACAGGGGCCAGCGTTCCTAGTAAACTGTTATATGGTGGAACCGAGACAGATTCGGTTGATTTCAACTGTTTGGTTAGTTCAACGAATTAAAGTTTTTGGGAATTTTGCGATTTGAACTCTAGTTTTGTGGCTATTGTTTGAGATAGAATTCTGCTTCGTTGGCTTGGTGGACTACAAGCGAGACGACTGCTTATTGAAGTCTCGGGATCGATTCACATTTTGAGTTCCACAGAGAGCAAACATCATGACGTGCAATAGTACGGTGTTATGTCATTATTACAGACACAAAACATGTGATAGCTCGGCTTATATATGGATGTTATAAATATAATTTTAAGCCTTTAATTCGGGTACAAATAATGTAGCTTTCTGCCATTCGATGGTTAAAAATGAAATGAGCTGATAAACTCAGCTTGAAAAAATTACAAAACCTATGGGCAAAACTAATGGGCATTACGAAACACACATAAAGCTAGATTATCAGAAAGAAACACACAAAGATAGATAATCAAAAACACACAGAAGCAGATGTAGCCACTGAACATCACAAAAAATATTCGCACAGTTAGTATACAATAATTTACTCTGCCTGCTCTATAGTTTTTGTGCAACTTGACACGATGTCTTTTTTAAAATAAATAAACAGCAAAAAACGGTAAGCAATAAATCTGCGGGTCGAAATGAGAACACAGAATTCTGTGGAGTCATGTGAACGAATGTGTTTATAGATTTTATAAGTTAATGATAAAAGATCCTGGAGTTTTAGTTTACAATAGTAATTAAGATAAAATCTAAAAAAAATGAGAAAAAGCAGTGATTTCTGAAATCGCTTTATAAAAATCTTTACACATTCTACAATCTATCTATTAAAATAAGGAGCCTAAAGTTGAAACTCAATAAGTCTTTCAGCTTATTTTCCGCACAATTTGTAATGGTCAGTTGGAGTGTCAACTTGGGTCAAATTGACCCGTGTAAGCAATGTATTAAACACCTATCACCAACACTTGAGTCTGAACTCTGAACTTACTGTAACATGTGGGGAAAGCCCATTACCTGTTGTAAGCATCATCTACGATTGATGGGGTAAAGGAATGTGTTTAGCCATTTTAAAAGAAGTCTTACACTTCAATTCCATTCCTTCATTCCTTTAATTCAATGCGTCTTCGATTTTCGTTTATGAAACCTCACAAGATTGTTAGATATTATCAAAATCTATATCCATATTTTTTGTCAAATGTGCACTTAAAATCGTCAAAAAACAGGTGCACAATACGGATTGTCGAGAAACTTAAAAAAAAAGGTATTTCTATCTAACCATGTTACAGTGCTTGCATTTACAGTATGAGAGTGTAGGTCTAACAACAACTATTAAGTATGGCAGTAGGGACGGAACGAACACAGTACGGCATAACGTAATAATATTAACATAAGCAAACCTATCCCTATCCCATATACTCTAGTTTATGTTAGGATAGATCAGTAACAATCGATTTAAATAACCTTAATCAAGCCCAACAAATCAAAACACACACGAACAAAACAACAGAGATAAACAAATTGATGGCAACAATCCAAACATAGAAGCACACACACACACAAACACCACATCCTTAACCTAATGAAGTTTCCCTTGCGAAACACGTTAAATTAAACATTAAACTTTCGCTGGTAGATGCAACTGCATGCCCTCGGAACCCATGTGTTCGTGAGAAAAATTTTAATAATGTACACAACGCTGCTTTGAAGACCCGCTGTGCTAGCAGAAACTCTCTAGGTTTTTTTACAAAATAAATCTATAGCGCAAATGTTTTAAGTTGCTAGGATGCATGCTGATTGGATTGCCCTTTTTGTTTTTGCTGTGAATTCTCCAAGGCTGAAGCTATTGCAATTTCTGCTCGTTCGAATATCCGTTATTAATTGCAGACGGATCGCACTTGGATTCCCCCGCCTACATGCCAAGCAATTTGCCTGAAAATACCAGAGACATAATCCAAATGCGCTGATATCTAAACAGATATCAAAGCCCATCATAAAGTATTCGCTCAATCTGAGATCAAACATACAACTTCAAATGCTCAAGCAACACGACCAACAGGACATTCGAAAGCTCGAAACATTAATATAACAGATACCACCGAAGAGGATCCCAGATAAACTAATTCCGATAGATAACGAAGCGACGGACAATTACTTATTGAAGATAATGTAGATTTTGAAATTATCGAAATGGCATAAGATATCTTAGACCATTCTCTGATAGTGTTGGCCTCTGATTCCGCAGTCCAATTGAATAAACTGGCCTATATTTCTTATCAGATTTATAGCCTAAGATTGGATCGGCTATTAATTTTGTTATCTAGTGCTCGCTTGCAGGGATAGCGGAAACAACTGGGCTTTTCGAAAACAGGCCGTGTAGGCATGCATACAATCACTTATTAACTGTTCGTGTTATGTAGGTTGCAAGTGTTACTGTATCAGATTTAGATAAGCCCAAAGGAACTGATAAGAAAATTGGAAGTGAAATTAATGAGTTTCACTAGGTATCTTGTAAATGTGAAGTAAATGAACAAAATAGATATGAAAGAAATAAAGTTATTCATTTAGAAAGCCCTGCAGACCACAATGCAGTGAGACAATGTCTAAACATAGAATCCATAACAAATATGAATGTGTCACGCTAACACAGTGACACAAAGAATCAAAACTAAGTTAATCAGCAATTAGTCAGTCCACAGTAATTGGGATCAAGTTCACTAACTCGAAGATACCAAAACTAAAAAAAACCGAGCCTAATAAATCCAGACAGATGCAACCGAATAAGAAGACAAATTGCCTGGTACAAAACTCCCCTACCGAAACTTTGGCAAAAGGAAAACTGGACACCACATCTGGGCACCTGTACCAAAATACGTGAATATATGGAGGAATATTATTCCTAGAATAGCAACAGACTGTAAAATGAATATGGAGACACCATGTGCATTCAAAAACTTGTACCGGCAAACAGGTTCGATGTTGCAGAAATACTTGCCAAGGAAAATTAAGCCTTCTGATGAGCAGCTTAGAACTTTTTGAGGAACAAAATTGCATACCCTAAATGCACATGTTGGTAATGGGATGATTTGTCATTCAGTGGACAGCGTTGACGTGACGTTTCGCTCTTTTGCTAATGTTCATTTTGGGAGGTGCAGCTCCTCTGCAGGTCTTTAACGGGAAAAAGTCTGGAGCAGTTTTGGAATCTTTGATGTTTTTAAGTTAGGCATTGGTTCTGGATATTATTTCATATTTGACAATATCTAATTGACATTGTTCAAGTTCAATGCTTTTGTTAACTTTTCTTTTTATTTCTTTTTTAAAACACAATGTTTGCTGGTAGTACACATAATTTCAATAAATGAACTGAAGTAAACTTTTACTAATATAGTTTTAAGGTTCTATTTAATTACAAAAAAATATTATATCATAATTATGTACATAAATACGTTAATCTGTAAAGTACATGTCTATGGAACAACTTCACCTGAAAGTAAATATGTATATGTTAAGTTATTTATTTCAAACTATCACACTATTTTTAAAATCTCGATCTCTTCATATTCAAAGTATCTTTTAAACTAACATGTAGTTTACCATAAAATCAAAATCACCTTCAATCTTCCCTTTCAACGTCTTCGTTAATTAACCTTTTCCATAACAAAATAGTCAAGCAACACAACATCTACATTACAGTTGTCCAGTAATGGCCACTGGTCGCAAATAGAAGCGTGGGCGCAATGAACTGAAACACATATCATACCGTGGCACAGCAAATATTTACAGTGCTGCAAGTCGCCGCGAATACATCAATGACAAAACATTAAGCTTTGGACATGGCTGAGGAAAATTTAGATGGAACTGTCGTATAATATTACAGATTAGGACGTAAATAGTAATGCTAATGTAAAGATATTGGAGTTGGTTGAAGTGAAATACACAAAATAGTAAATGAAAATATACACAGATTACACAGTGTCGGAGCTAATCATAAAGTTGTGGACATTGTAGGTATTTTAGGTAAAGCCAAAATTTTAACCGTTAACTAGAACATGAAATCTGACTACCTAACAGGAAAATCAAAATTGAATACGACATAAATATCGCTAATATTAATATGAGAGGAGATAAAACTGAAATAGAAGAGAAGATACGGATCAAATAAGACGCAACGTCAAATACACAAGATTTATAATGTGCCGCTGGAGTAGCGTTTAATGAAGAAACATCAAATTTATCAGCTGCCGACGTGGTGACAAGACAAACTGGGAAAATAAATGCTGATGCAAAAGTGTGGGAAGGAAGCAAAGATTCTGTTAGATATGTGTGTATCTACGATGGCAAACAAGGACGGTAAAGAGAAGATACGTTTGAATGCAAAAAAGTGTCCTAAAGAAACAGCTGTTTTTTATAGAAAAAGTTAATATAATATAGGTGCCGGCGTTTTTTAGAAACCGTTTTAAGTAACGTATATCTAAAGAAGGCATACTTATCGAGTTTAATACATTGTACATTTACAAGACAAAAATAGAAATGTAACTTCAATTTATCACCCACATTAATTTGAAATACCTACATCGTGACAATAAATTCAGACAAGTGAAAAAAGGTAAAAAAATACTGCTTACACATTTATGACATGTTGATAAATTCATGATTTGTCTTTATTGCTCGTGCACATGTTCAGTATTGACAGCTGAAAGAGCAGGTGCTTTTAAATGTCTATTATAGATGACCTTTTTATCTATATGGGTTATTTGTACTTAGGTCCCAGTTTTGCAAATGGATGAAGCAGTTTCAATAGCACTTATAGATAAGACTTGGTGGCTGAATGAATAAACTGAATATCTTAGTGACACCTAAAATGAATTATATCGACGATTTGAATTAGTGCGGTTATTAAACCAGACGTAATTTGCAGGAAATTAAAATAGTGAATATAAAGGAGTCCGATTTAGAAGAAAAGCTTAACATTCAATAAGAGATCCTTAAAGTTAATTGCAAATTAAATCACCAACGTCAATTATATGAAAATTGCAATAATTGATAACCAGCAATTGACAGATAGCGTAATAAATTCAAACAGGACAAACCGTCCTAACTATAATTCTTGATAGCTTGTCTGATTATAATCTTTACAACATACATCAAAGGAGCTATTTTCCTGCAAAACACCAATTAATTCAGTCTCATTTGGAGAGAAAATAACCGTTATTTATGAGTTTAGAGTTACTCGCGAGATTATGTACGCTCCTGACAAATTTCCCGGAGACAAGCGCCGGCGCAGGTTTCACTTATTTGGTGGGAAATGAGCAAATATATCAAGTTGAATAATTGACTTTATTTACTGACCCATGGCGAGGTCTTTTGGGTTTATAGAACTGGAAGATAGAATTATAGGACAAGGAAGTTACAAAGCAGACTAGTGATGAGCCTAAAACGATGGATGTATGAAAGATAATATGGTTTTAGAGGGGGATAGTACTGAAATGTCTACTAATAGAGAAATATGAAAGAAGACATTCTGCGCCAATTCCAAATAAATTGAGGAAAGGCCAAGAAAATATTAATTCCAAATGCAATAAATAAAAATACTGAAGATCCAGACAAAATAATAGATCAACAAATAAAAATCATAATCTCTCTCATCTCGTAAAATGAACACCACTGCGCAAAATATTTATTTTTAGTTTGCATAGGAACAAACAAATTTAACAAATAAGACCTGTTTAGTAATTCAGTACGTGGCTAAACAAGTAGCAAGGTTGAACTAATCAAACTCATCTAGACTAGATAGTAAGAAGCAGAGATTGAGTCAGCCGCAGTAGGAACAAATATTGAAGATCTTACATCTTAGTAACAGTTTTTCATATAGATTATTTTAATACCTACGCAATATGTTCCAGAAGTCTATTTTCCTGCAGTTGTAAAAACTTTTATAGTAGACCATCTAAATGGAACACGGTGAAAAACTATTTATTTTCATGCGTACCATAAAAAATTTACGACATTTTAAGCATCATCTTCACTTCTAAACTACATTTCATTCTCTTAGTAAAAGGTTTATTTGTCTTGGGCTTAGCTAGGATTTTAGTACATGTCAAATCTATTACGTCTCATTTAATTGCCCGTGTTTCTTGGAAAGTATCAACTGCGGTAGAGAGATTGGCTGTGAGAGATACGAGCTGTAAATATTGGACATTTATGTCTGACATCTGTTTATTGACATGAAAATTACCTTGCCAGATTAGTGCTCTTTAGTGTTTGTCCACTGAATTAATGAATTTAATGTTTTGGAAGCTGAAGAAATAAATACGACGAAAACACTGCCAAAAAAATGTCAAAAAGCTTAAGTGAAGAACATTCGGTTATTGGCGTTCATTTATTACCAAATGAATGACACGATGGGCAGGAAATGAATAGCAATAGATATCCCAATAATGATAACATATTTATCGTCGCAATCAGAGTTTTAACTATCCCCACTGAAACCCACCATTTTGTCATTACAAATTATTGTCAAGAATCCAAAAATAAAGCCATCATCCATGCCAAGATTAATAAATAAAATTAATATGAAACGCAAAGTGAATGGAAATAATATGAAGAGAGCTTTCTTGGTTGTCATAATAACATTAGGTGAATACAAAATGGCGGGTTCGTCTCCAAGGTTGGGTAAGGACGTCACGAAGTCACTGATCACGATTTTCCCAACGTAATAGAAATTCAAAGGGCGTTCGATGACCATACAAGGGCTGCTAGGGCGGAAAAGTTTCGCACTGGACTTGAATGAAGATTTGAAGCTTGTATTGCTTAAAATGGCGAGGTATGTTGTTGTGTTTAAGGAAAATACTGCAAATAACAATTGTATAACAATGGTGTTTGTTTTTAAATTTATGGTGTGATATGAAATATGATTTTGGTAAATTCATAAATAAAACAAGTACACAAGTTATCAACTTCGTGAGTTTTTTTCTGTGGTACATGTTAGTTTTACCAATTTTCTTTCTGTTCTGATATTTTCACAACGATTTTTAACAGGATTCATATTAGCTTTTCTGTAGCTTATGCCTAAACGAAGATGGAACACTAACACAAATACACACGTGTACATAGATATATCCTCTTTTTTACCTTCACTTTTTTATTTCACGCCAACCATTTAAAACGTGCCACCTAGTGACCAACCCTACAAGCCCAGAGGATGCTCAGGCGCAGTTGTCATCCGTCGTGTTGGCAGTACTGTTGCAAAAGGCGCCGACATCCGTCGCCCGCGCACTCCATTTGTATGCAATACGAAATCATATTGATTTGCCATGGAATCGTTTACGTGGGATCAAAGGTTTTTTCGACTTTGAAGGAAACTTTGTAGTCTTTTGTTTAGATCTGTATTATACATGGAATGATTTTTAAATAAGACATTTGCATGTTTTTGTGCCGGACAAGGTAAATAATTCAATGAGTCGACTCATCACACCAAAAAAATAATTCCGTAAATTCCAAAATATTGCAAGTTCATATCCAAAATAATAATACGAAAGGAGATAATATTTGGAATAAGCAAAATACTTTTATCTAGTACAAATAAATTATAAGATGTCGATAACATTCCTATGAAATAGACTATTTGTTTAGGTCCACACACGAAAAAATATTCGCAGAATGTCATCATTATACACAATTCTATTTGAATCTCGATAGTGACGACGAAAATATTTGACTTCCTATAAAAAGATAGAAAATTTAGATACCTGCATATTTGGTTTGAGATAATAGATGACATGACAAAGTGGTGGTGGTGGTGGTCGCAATCTTCGAGTTTGCAAAAGCATAAAAATTCGGGGCAACCTGTATAAACAGCTCAAGGTGATGATTGCTCGTATAAAAAGCAACTTTCCAAGTTCCCCATAACTTAATTTAGAATAAAGAAATAGTGTGGTGACAGATTTAATACACATTTCATTAAGTCTCATAAAAATAATCCATAACATCCTCTCAGTCCTAAAAATCACGACAAATTAAACAAATTATCATCCCTCAATCAAATTGATGTACCAGGACCTAATAACACAGGACGTAACATTAAATAGATCAGAACGACCAACATAAGACGACCTCCCACAGACGGACGCTGGACCGACCAGACACAATGACGAAGATTTGAAAAGAGAGCAAAGGGCTCTAAATTAACTGGTTATTAAAGTAATTAGGCATCCGGTGCTTCTAATGAGAACCAAATGAGAGGGTTGGGGAGGGAACAATCGATTTGTGACCGTGAAGTAATAACCTTTTCCGTTGCTATATTAATTCTTCGGTGTTAACTTGTGATACAAAGTTGAAGAATTTACACATAGAAGTAATGATTTGGTTACAAATATAACCTATACAAAGTTTAAAATAGCTAATGGCGCAGCTGATTCAGAATTAGCACAACCGAAAAAACAGTTACAAAAGCTGTACCTGCCAAAAAAAAAAACGATTATGAAACCATATTTAAATAACGTTGGCGCACCAGTAACGATTGTAGATACCGATCAAGCCCTACGCATTGAGTTTGACAATATAATTCTCGACATGGCGCCTTAAACCCACTTTGAATATTAAACGGACAAAAGAAATCATTTCCGATTGCCAAAAATAACGTACTATAGGCCCTACATTTGTTTTTGGTAAAACAATTCGTATGCACAGTATGAAGCGATTAGAATTTTAAATTCTTGGTATCCCATCCCAGATTTTTGTTAATACGGATGGATTTTGAATACCAAATCCATTGTTTTTGGTTTTAAGAAGCCCATATACATTCGTCACATGTATTTTGGCTCCTATTGTTGGTTTAGTGATATAGTCGACATTTGTTACAGCAGTATAGTATTCTTACTTCCTACGATTATTTGGCAATTGATGTCTAAATGGTACAGGCACTTGAATAATAATAGCTGAAGTAAAATATGAAAAGGAAGTAGATGTACATCCTTTGCTGATATTTCTTATTAATCCTGCATTATTATTCAAGTTTACCCTAGACAATACCCTATGTTGGACATTTTTACATGGAACAGTCATTAGTACCGAATAAAAAGTTTATTATTGATTTAGAATTTAAAACTTTAAAGTTAGTCTCATTTCTTCACAATGACTCGAGGTTGCACTTAAAGATAACCAGCTTAATTTTGTTTTTTTTAGCCTACTGCACTGGATCCCAAAACGTAGTTATTTTTTTGTTAAAATGTCTTCGTAAATGGAAAAAAAGACTTACCTAAAACAATATCTCTGGCTGTAACAAGACACGCCGTTGCCAGCAGGAACGTGATGGCGATTGGCATTTCGCGCCAAAACGCAATGGCGGCGAACGTCATGTTTCACCAGCAAACTCAACTGCTCTTATTGGGATCCATTAGTTTCTGTAACAATGAAAAGAAAACATTATAAATAAATATTCAGATTGAAGCAGTAAACACTAACTAGTGTTTAAAAAATTCTTGAGTTCCAGTTCATAAAACGTAGTATGACGTTAACCTAAGTTATACAAACATTAAGATAATAGAAGCACACAAAAATAGGAGAGGATTGAAAAGGTTATGAAAACAGATAATGATCTGCCAACTGAAGCGTAGAAAATAAACTTCATTTAACCAACCCTAATGAGGATCTATTCAATATCTCACAATTTATTATATTAGAGACTATTTTTGGAGGAAAAATAATATCCAAGAGTTACGGTTAAAAAGATGGTATGAGTTGAAGTTTCACTCAATACTGATACTTTAAAGTTTATGAACAGTATTACTATGCGTTCGCTAGAGCTACAGACACCAACTAAGAAAAGGAAGCGAGAGAGAGATACGTAAATATTTCACCAATGTGTATTCACAGTTTTGTTACCAATACCGTAGTATTACAGTACATTATGACAAAACTTTAGACTAACAATAGAGAGATCCGTTACATTTTTTCTTACTGCCAGATGTCTCGAACTCTTTAGACATCTATGCATATTCCACTGCCTCAGTAAACAATTGCTAATTTCAAACCAAGCCATATTTGTTAAAATATTTGCCGGCAATACGCGTATTGCAGGAACATCTGTATTCTTAAAAATAGCCTTTCTAACATTCAACGATACTAAAATGCAGCACACAGCGCACATTGGTTGCGAAGCTGTAACCTCTAAAATACAGGCTGTGTAAAACTAATAAATGTCAAGTTTTAGAAATAGAGCGTTTAAAACTTGAGGGGAGCTACGCGATAGTTGCAGTGGGTAGATTTGGCAGTATTTGTTGACAAGAATGAAGACCCGATGCGACATTTGGTTTTAATTTGACGCGTACCGATTAGCATCATCACATGACCTGAACTAATATGACCACTGACCCGATCATGTTTAAATCATCGATGTATCATGTTCGGGTCAGTTCTGCACAATTCCAACTAAGGCGAACTTTTCCCAAACTTATAATACAAAACATCACTTGCCTGTGCCAAGCTATACCAATTCATATAAGTCTGTAGCACCCCTTAAAGTGAAGCTCACAGAAATACTTGAAGTTTACGCAACTTTAGATATATCGCACTCCATACATCTAATGTTGGTCTATTTGTGTAAAGGATTTTCAAGACGTGTGGCTGGTTAGTAGTTTGTAGAGAACTGGTGCCAGAGTGTCTTGTACGAGACGACAGTTGCTGTGTTACGTTGCCAAAGACATTTCACTCGTGAATTCAGTTTATGATTTACTATTCATAGACTACACACTAGAAAATTAATGAACCTTGATGCTCACGAGTGCATGTCAGAAAACTAGATCATTACTTTATAAGAAATGTATCGAATACTCACAGTACTGAAAAAGCCATTGGCTTTGGTGGCTTTTTCAGAACAGTGCTTACGCAAGCAAAATTTATTTCATAACGTTACGAGATTTTCTTCGAATTCGAGAAAGAAAAACACTTCATGAGATTTCAGACGAAAATAGAATCGACCAGCAATATTGAGTCACTTGACTTCCCGTGATTCGATTTTTAAAAGGCGCATTTGTCAATCAACATAGCTCAATAGTCTACTGATCATAATCCCTGAAGACCGCGCTATCGCATTAGGTGTACACCTGTAATGATAGTTGTAAGGGAGATTTTAATAAATAAATAAAAAAATAAATAAATAAAAACTTCCACAATACACTGTTTAACCAGCGATAAATTACCCAAATTACCTTGAATCAAAACAAGTCCCCAACCATGAACATTTCTTACATCAATACATGAGGATGAGTCAAAAAACAAGCTGTTTAACACAAAATTTACGAGGTCACAGCGAATTAATTAAGAAGCTGAGATATTATGTTGTTGTCAATGACACGGCGATCGAGGGCGGTGCAAATGTCTGGGCAATGTGTATGTTTGGACAGATTTCTGGGATCCCAGGAGGAAACAAACAGGAAAGTGATAACAAACAAAGATTCTCCGTTGATACCAAATAAAAGATAGTCTTTAAATACATCATGTTGACTAACATAAATGTTGATGTAGAAATAAAGCAAAGTGAAATACATCAGACCATAGATGATTCAGAAACGAAGCCACAAGATATAGAAAGTGGTCCAAGTGACGCACGTCATCAAAAGACAAAGACTTTGGAAACGATTCTAAAACATTTGACGTTAATTAACGGGTATGAAATTGAATTAATGAATGTGTCTACCATAGATGTCTTCTATGGGAAATAAACAAAAGTTAGCCGAATTTATGATTTGAAGAGAAGCAAAGAAGTTAATCCAAAGATTAAAAAACAATATTAACAGAGCAAGAAAGAAAGAAAACAATCTTCTCCATCCACATCTTATTATCTTTACGTACGGAACCCATACCATTGCTTAACAACATTTTTATACATATAATTATAACTTTCCTTGCAGTACACGGCATCGGTCGTTGGCACGGTATAAATTTAAACATTAAATAAACAAGCATATAAAATAACTCAGGTTTGATTCACTGCTGTGCTGCTTTTGAAAAGGGGTAAAGTTTTTATTTTGTGTGTTAATAAATAACTTTATATTCAATCTGGATATTGTGTTTCGTTTTATCTAGCGGGTTCGAAATTGTATCTTATTGAAATGTAGTTACAGTTCTATAAATATATTGTTATTTTAAGGCTTAAAATTTGTCATATTCTTTATTTTCTTGTTTCATCGTCATATAATTATATCTTGCATCTGTCGTGTCTGATTAAGTATTTTTAGGCTTGGCTACTTCTTGTGGATAATCTGTTCCTTCTATAATCGTTATACCTATTGCCATTGCTTGAGGATAATTTTGAGTATAAATGTGGATGGGTATAAAAGTAGAGCAAGACCAAAGAAATGATGAATGAAATGTGTGAAGGATGATATGGCTAGAAAGGAGATGCCTGAAGAAGAAGACATGCTGCGAAGACCCAAAATGGGATAAGAGCAGGAAAATTATGATGATGATATGGAAGTGTTTTTATTTAGAAAATTATCCTGAATTTTTTAACTAAAAACACACAACAAATTATTCAAATAAGGCACAAAGCCAATAGTGTAAAATATGTTTTAGAAAAGTATATTATAGAGAAGAGTAGGTCAGGTCCATCGAAGACTAAACAAAAATCAACACGTCTGCATTTTATGTTGTTTTACAGTCCGTGGCTTATATTTTAGTGAATGGTTTTCATTGTGTTTTTAAAAAGAAGTTAGTTTTTAATCTAATGTTGTTGTTTTTAATAGGTAGAGCAATATGGGTTAGATTGCAGAAATTGTTAGAAAAGCAGTCTATAATAAATGTATATAAAACATCTTACTGTATCTGATATAAAACGAATTTTGAATTCGTTTATCACTAAATATATTAAATGATGTAAAGTTGTATGTGCAAAATACATAATTTTTCAATAAGTTTAATTGTTGTATGTTTTATTTTTGGCCAAACTTTTTTTTTAATTTTCTGTTCCATGAAAGAAATGAACTGTCATCATTAATCACCCAGTTTATTTTTACTAAAACTCAAGTTTCTAATTTAACTAAAATTAATTTCACGCGTACACGTAAACATAAACTTTTAACGACCAATCATAAACAAAAATAGTCCAGTATATTTTCCCTACAATTTTCTACAAACACTACTATTTTCGATGCTCTGTTTTATGTAAAAATTCATAGCATCATATAACACGTGCCGTGGTTCCGTATATCATAGTACGGAGGGGTTAACCCGACGATATATTTTAAAATAAATATGGATACACCATCAGCTTTTTAGTGTTAAATCCTTTTAATATACCCCTCGTTCTGAATTGGTTTTCAACAATCAGTTTTAGGATTCCGTACAAAAAGGATGCCGACGGGACCTATTACTAAGGTTTAGGTTTAGTTTTAGTTCATACGTCACAGAGCTCTTTAAACCGTAATAAGTAGACCCTTGGCATTCTCACAGACTGTGTCAGTATTACTACGTTATTATTGATATTGAAAACGGGATATTTACCATGTTTAGTTTTAGTACGGCCCATTTTTTTTACTTTTTCGTGTGGTACTAACCACACGCTTAAACTGGTGTCAGAGTTTTTTTGACTTGTCTTTACATGCCTTAGAGAAATATCTCAGGCATACCTGTTTGGTTTCCTCACGATATTATTATTTTCCTTTACCGATTTACGTGATAATAATAAAATATAATATGCAAATGACTGTGAAAAATCAGCGGTGAACACTATGACCTAGTATTAACAAATAATAAATTTTATATGAAAAATTTTAAAGGGCTTTCCTTACAAGAAGATTTTTAGCGTTATTTTTTAAATATTATTCAATTATACGGTACCCTTAGCACGTGAGTCCAACTCACACTTGGCCAGTTTTTTTTAGTGTTAAATCCTTTTTATAAGCCCCTCGTTCTAAATCGGTTTTCAACAATCCTTTTTGGTATGATTTATTTATTTCGAAGGGTGGAAGGATTGAGGCGCGTAATTGTTTTACTATTAATAACTTTGTAGACTAAATTGTTTGAGATGCTTTTTTGTTTTTTTTTGTCGTCACGGGTGAATGTACGAGTGTTTAGTTTTGACATAGAGTTGTGTGATTTATCGGTGATTCAACCGGCTGACATTTTGGCGTACGATTGGAGATAAAATATGTCTAGTGTTGTGTGTCTGAAATCAGTTAGTAATAAGGTTTTTTTACAGACACTACTAGTGTGTACAGAGGTTTCAAAGAACGAAAGTTATTCAAATTGATTATTTGATTTGAAATGGATTGTCTGTTGAAATATCCTGAAATAAGTTCAGGCATGTAATAATTAATACATAGCTGAACTTTTATCAGGCACCTTATTTCGCTAATTATATTTTAACCTTTATAATACCTGCATGCAAGCTCAATCATCTTTTTCTGCTTTTATACTTCTCTATTATACGTTAACTACATTTTTTATCTTAATAGTGAAAAATAACAAACCAGCAGTTAATTGAACAGAAGTTTATTTACAAAATTTTAGAGAGAAAGAGACAAAAAAACTGTAAACGTAGATGTGTATTCATAAAATAAATAATTACATAACGCTAGCGCCAGATGTCGCGGGCGGCGGTTTTTTTTTAAAGTCGTGTTAGTAAACATAGCTTTATGAGTTTGTATAGGGTGATTCTTTATCGTATGAACCGTTAAATTAAGAATGAAGGAAATGTTGAGAGGAAAATGTTGAGTATGAATGTAGATGGCTATAAGAGTAGAGGAAGACCAAAGAAACTATGTATGGACTTGTGTGAAGGATGATATGGCTAGAAAGGAGGTGACTGCTGAGATGACGAGAAATAGAGAAGTTTGGAAGAAGTGGACATGTTGCGCCGACCCCAAATAAATTGGGATAAGGGCAGGAGAATTATAATGATGAACCGTTTAATTAAATCCAATAATATCTAACTTGTACCTACTGTTTAATTCAGATAAACAAAAATTAAAAATGTAATACGAAACATCACGCCTGTAATACCCGAATTTTTGTACTAGATGACGTGGCCTCGGCGCAAGGGCAAAGAAGGAACATGGGTTCGGTTTTTAGTCAGTAGAAGTCTGACACTCCCCTTCGCTCTGCCCAAGAGTGCGGGGGGGGGGTCATTTGATGATTTTCCACCCACCAAAAAAAAAAGGGTTAGGCAGAACTTAATAGTACACCCACATTTCGCCAGATCAGTTCCATGTAAACCTATTGCCATCAACCGGACGCTCATCCACTCCGTGGTTAATACTGAGAAGTTTCTGACGGGAATACCCAGTAACAAAATACCCAATCCTCCAAAAAAATTACAAATAAATCAAATCTTACCTACCAAGTAAGGTACAATCTAGTTCTTTTATATTATTTCGCCTTATTGAGAGATCGACAAGTGGGCAGTTCTGCTTTCAGTCCAAAACCAAGCAGCAGAAGAATAAAACTCAATGACAAATCAAGGACCACCTATTTACAAGCCTCATCACTATGTAAAGTACACAGTTAATCTGCTTATACACAACCCTACTAATTAACCCAGTCAATACATAGTTAATTAATTAAGCATGTACAAACAATCACATTAAATCTCGCCACACAACACGTTTACTGGTGATAAACAAATAGTGCTAATTGTGTGCGTGCGAGCAAATGTGTGTAATATGCACGGAACCGCACGGAGACGTAGGTTTATTTGACAGGTTCGTGTCTGACCGCAACAATAGACAAGATAGAAACAGAAGCATTAGTATTAGTTATTTACATAGTAAAACAAACATTTTTTTTTAACTTAGATGAGAACTAAGACCGGATTTTGAAAATACTTTACGTTAAAAATGTATGATTTCAGAGGATGGCTGTAAAAATGACATAACTTACATTTACAAAGTGTTGGTTTAGTCATTTTACTGATAAGAACTCCCATTGGTCGAAATATTTAGTTTTCTACAATGGATCATAGAAATGCGTGCATGGTTGAAAGGTAATTTCTTTACAAATATTGACCTTTTAAATGTTTTGTAGTAAGTGAGAAATATTTATAAAATTAACTCATTCGTATTCCATAGTGGACCTTTTAAATAAATATTTTGTGATGCATTTGACCACAAACCGCAGAACAGTGATAATTGAGAGACTAAACAATTCAATACCACCACAGATGATCATGTGAAACAATATCGTCACTAAAGACAATTTAAATAAATGATACTATTATGTCGTGTTATTAACTGAATCAATATATAATGCTTAAAATAGAACATGAATCAACCTAGAACAATTTTATGTTTTGGTGACAGAAATGATTAATATTTTATAACTATTATTTTTGTTACACATTAAATCACTTGGGAAGATATACACCACTGGTGTTATCTAATAGGTTAATGTCTAACTTTGTATTCAAACTAAGGTGCCCAACTACTAAACTGGAAACTACGAATCGACTAAACCAAAAAAGTACAGTTTACTGTGCTTCTTGTGCTGCTTCTTATACTGTTTTTTTTTTTTTTTTTAAATAATGTTTTGTTACCCATAATAATTACTAATGTCTATAGTTGTTAGAACGTTAATTGTTAAATTTAAAAACAGCAATTTTCTACAACTACCACCCAACGACATTCCAAACTAAATTCGCACGCAAGTACTAAACGCCATTGTTAATTCGAATTCGCGTTCGTATTTTAAAACATCCTGTGTGAGGAAGCTCGCACGTGCTACGTAAACTTCCTGCGTTCACCTTTGTGCGCCGCGACATGGCCAAAGATTTCCTATAATCGATCGCACTTGACGGTTGGGCAAAAATGTACAATAATCGGTTGCACTCATACGGTTTGGGCAAAGATGTAACACACACACAGGATAAAATAAATTGCTCATCTTTTTTTTTAACAATTAATTTTAAAGTAAGACATACTTTAAAATAAATTGGTTGGTTGTCAATTCGGGCAAAGATTAACAATAATCGGTTAGGGATTGATAATATATTTTAAGCTAAGTTGTAGTATAATCGATCGCACTTGGCGGTTTGGGCAAACATGTAAACACTAAAATTGTTAGCAGTTGACGGTTTGGGAAATATAAAGTTGGCAGTTGTTTAAATAGTTTGGTAGTTGATGAAGATAACAGCCATAACAGGTGGACAATTAAAAGTAATTGTGTTAAGGCAAATGAGCTTTCTCTGTCAAGCATAAAGTTTGTATTAAAAAACTTATAACAATTTTTTCATACTAAACACTAAGTGCATGAGTAGTAGACGTTGGATTCGTTAAGAAAAATTATAAAACTTGTTTAAATACTAATTACATATTTTAAATTTAGTTTCTCAGTAGTAGACAGTCTAGATTTGTACCCGATTGTTCGCTCCCTATTACACGGAATTATAACATAAATGGCGAAATTTGACTGTACTATCAGGTACACCAATGCCTAATTCATTGGAATATAGACTTTAAGTTATATATTTGAAGTTAACCTAATCAGAAACCGAACATGGATTAGGTGCTTCAACTCATACTTTAGACTGAACTTTCAAAGATAACATAACATGCTCCAACACTCAAAATCTCGAACATTCCAAGTTAAAAACTTAAAAGAACCATAAAATCTGGTGGTCGTACAGTTAATATACTCTGTACATTAACCATGGGCTATGGGCTGCATGGGGTGCGAGTGCGGGGCTATTTATAGCCCATGGCACCAGGTAACCCCTGCCTGGCCACGGTTTGAAGAATCAACCGAGAAATTAAATTTTTCAGTATTGGGACTTTTGAGAAATGGTACATTTGTTTTTTTATTTAACAAATGTATTTTTTTATATATCAAACAGTGTGTTTCCCTAAAAAAATATTTATGACGCTGGGTATTAAGAATTTAATTTTTCAAAAGAATGTTCTCTTTTTTCGATCGCAATCTAAATTGCATCGGCCTAGAATGTGGCTACAGGTTTGGCACCTTCAGCAGCATCCATGAGTTCCTGTAATGTCTGCACCTTGCTCTACAGGACAAGCAGGGTATATTGTTTAGTGCCCTTTGGAAAACCTACTTTTAAACTACAGCTCCATTTAGGCATGATTTCATTGCTTCGATAAACCTAGGCCCGGAGTCTGTTTAAAGACACAAATTGATATTTTACTACGAGTTTTTAACAAAAAAGTTTTAATATCGCTTTTACCATCTTACAATAAACCCTCAAAATTAATTTCTATTTTAATTTTGAATACCATGAACTTCGACTTATATTGCTTCTGAATCAGTCCATAGATAACATTCCTATTACAAGTGTTTTATGAAGCAGTAACTAATCTCAAACTAGTAAAGATGGAGTGCCACAAGGGGCACCACTAGCACCACTTTGGTTTCAAGTGCAATCCTTTTTTTTATTTATAGATATGTTCCAAGGTAGAAGGTTACGGACGAAAATAAAACTAAATTAGTTTTTTGAACGGGCTTAAGTCTGTCTGTGTCTGTTTGTCTGGTTCTAAAAGTATTTAGTCTGAGGATTATGTCTTAAGCTAGATAAGACATGGATTTCAGATGTCACCTAGGTAATAGAAGCTGTGCGAATCGTATTTTGATAGATGAAGATATCGTCAGGTAGCCGACTTATCAGAATCAAAAATTCGAAGGCATGTAGCCATAAAATTAATAAGGCTTAGGTAACATGTATAACCATTAAAATCATTAGTGTAGCCCCTTTTTTTTAGAGGGTTTGATATCATCAAATGACACCTAGCAATGGGCAGAGCGGTAAGGAGTGTGAGACTTCTACTGACTAAAAACTACCATGTTCCTTCTAAGCTCTTTGTGTCGAGGCCACGGTATCACTTTCGAAAAACCCGCAGCCCACCCTTAAATTCATTAAATCCTGTTGAATGTCTTTTTCATGAAATAGTAATAATTCTTCTCCAAATAATTATCACGAAAGCTTCAGAGAACCCTTGTAAATTGTTCCTATATTGAGCTGTGATATCACAACAGATCTGGTAATCAAACAGTCCGTTCACACGATAGGTCAAATTCGTACGATCAGCGTTATTTCGGGAGCTTGTATACCTTATGCTGCGTTTGGTTTGGCCAGTCGGTGAGGGAGCGGTGAAAGAGTTAGTGGAAAAAGTAAATAAAGGAATATTATAAGTTGATGTTCTAATTATTTTCATAGAGGTTGTTCCGGTATAAATATGTAAAGTAATTCTCTTTTGATGATAAATGTTATAAACAAAGCAGAAAAAAGATTTTTTAGAAAAATATTACTCTATCAAAGTGTACAAAGAAGTCATGAGACTTGAGTAAAATACCAATCGTTCAATTTAATTACAAAGTTCTAGTGGCTCAGAGAATATGGAATTATGTTAGTAAAAGCACTCGTGAACTATATACCTACTCTTATTAACACTTCGAAATTTTACTTACTCAAAATTATTCGCAAATGAACTAACACTCAAAACTTTTCAGAATAACTCTGACAAACCCACTTTCAACCGGAACAAACAAACCGAAATCGCACCCATTACCTATAAACTTCAAAACACTCATAATCTAAACACTAAATTTTACCAGAAAACACTAATATCCGTTTCCGCAAAGTTCATCAAATCGACCCACTTTCTTACCCGTAAATCATAACTAACAATAATAGGAGAGTGGATCACTAATCTTTTAGAGAAAATGTACTGGCTTATAAACTCGCCCGTTAATCTAAACAGGTCATAGGTGTGAACGGGTGCTGTTTTGTGTCCGTCGGTGTGTTCTGCAAAATTGTTGGTTGTAAGTAAGTTGTTCGCAAGAGTTATGGGCTGACAATGGGCTTGTGTAAGTACTTTAAGGGCCTGAGTTATTATAAGACCGATGGTTCGTTGTATGTCCGATGTGGATCGAGGTGGTTTTGTTTTGAAAAAGGAGGTGTGTACATTTTGGTGTGTGTTGATGGTTACTTGTTTATAACTTCATCCGTGTAATCCTGATAGGGTTAGACAGAGGTGTATACGTACACACGGCTACACATCAAGCTATACATTTCCAGTATAAGCTGGTCTCGCATTGTATAGGATTTCCGTACAATGCGAGATCAGCGTAAACTGGAAATGTACAGCTTGATGTGTAGCCGTGTGTACACCCATATTCCGCCAGTAATGTTTAATTCTCATTTAATAAGAGGCGATCCTTCAAGCTTCAGGTTTTAGACCAGAAACACGAATTAAATCGAGCGACGAACATTATGAGAAGATTAGCGCAAGGAAAATTAACACTGAATTTGACAATGAAGAAGAAATTCGTCATGATTCCACGAAATTGAAAAAAAACTCAATATTTGTCATAGAAAATCAATGTTTACTATCAAGATAGAGAATGTAATTAATTTAAAACACACGCATTACAAAACACCTCATTTTATAAAAATAACGACTACTACCACTACAGAAAAACACCAACAAAATAAAAAAAATCTCCCGTAGGAAAAAAACCTACCCACATAAACATTCTAAACAAAGAATTCACCACGCCCTTATATCGCCATTAAAAACAAAATATTCCCACATTACAGAATCAGCAATACAAAACACACAATAAATATTCTATTGAATAATAATCATTTATATGAAAAAACTTCCGCATTACGTTAAATAAGTGTATCTCCCGGGTCCGAACTCCCGACCTTGGCGACCGCGGTCCTCCCCTATGGCCATTGTCCGTTTGTACAATTTGTAAATCATCGATAAGGAGCCTGAGATTTTGTAGGGAGGGGACGATGTCGATAATTTTGTATGGTTATTTATTAAATTTCTTCTCTGCATGAATATTATGTAATCTTAAATGTAACCTCTACAATGGTGAGCGATTCTGATATGTAAAAAAGTTTCTACGTATTATTATTTAACATTACAACAAGTCTTTGTACTCGTAATAAAGGTAATTCGAATTTCTAATCAACACCATAAAACATTAAATAGATAGTCCGTTAATTGCTACAAAACACTACACACATGGTTTATAGTCAAACAATCAAAATTTCAATCACGTACAAAACTTAATCCGTTTATCGATAACAATCGACTCAGTCGCAACACTAGCTTGCGCCCGCGCAGAAAATCGTTATTCAATTGGGCGAGTTGCTACTACAGGCCATAACTGTAGCTACTATCAAATACGTGGCCAGAATTAAACGATGGTCATCAATTCGACATTGATCACTGTTGTAAGCTTTTGAATTTTCGCTTTGGCCACACATTGTACTGAAATCGTTATGTTCGTAATTTAAGATTTATTACTGCAGAAATTCATTAAATTTTGTCGAATATTAATTGAAATTGTGCTGTATGGATTTACGAGCTGGGAAAATAAAACTTGTAATTTGCAGGTATTTTAACAGGTTTTTGACCTAATGTGCTCTTTCCTTTTCGAGAGTCACTAAATGCGGTTGTAAATGATATAAATAATATTCCATTATAGTCTTTTAATGACTACAACGATAAAATCATATAAGGAATTAGCCGTTAATTTGCAGAAATCCATGACATTAAATAGTATGGTTAAAGAATTTATTTTCTCAAAAAGAAATTACAATTATTTCTCTTACTTGAGAACATTTTTAAACTTGAAAAATATGGCATTATAACATAAAACTTTAACATACAAATTAAATAGGTAGGTAATATTTTTCTTTTTTCAAAACAACAACAAAAAATGCAAAGTATATAGTTTTAATTCGGCGAAAAAGATCCAAGCCAGGCAGTAGTAAATAAATTCCTATCTCTCCTCTAACGTATTGACAAAAAATAAAAAGATGCTTTTGAAACATAGATTTTAATGGAACCCTCAAACCTAGGAAGCTGAACCCCTGAGTTAACCAAAGTTTGGTCTTCAAAATCCTCGTAACGATTCCGATACGCACTAAAACAGATGTCGGCTCATAGAGCTTTCCGAAACTGTCAAATTTTCTCCAATTTTAAATGATAAACATTGTTTATTTTGCAAACACTTTTACAAGTCACTTCTTTTTTAAACTGTGATGGGACCGGTGTTTCGTACCTGACTTATATCATCGAAACAAACTTAGAGGTCATAGTATCTTTTAAGTCTCTTTGAATCTAATTCTTTGAAGAAAATTTTGTGAGGAAAATGTTGAGTATGAATGTAGATCTATAAGAGGCTATAAGAGTAGAGGAAGACCAAAAAAACGATGAATGGACTGTGAGAAGGATGATTTGGCTAGAAAGGAGGTGACTGCTGAGATGACGAGAAATAGAGAAGTATGGAAGAAGAAGACATGCTGCACCGACACCAAATAAATTGGGATAAGGGCAGGAGAATGATGATAATGAATCTAATGCTTTAGTTATAAAGTTGAAAATCTATTATAATTTGTCTATTTGTATTAGTTTGATATGATGTCTGTAATAGCAATACCTGACTTTCTACCTTCTTGATAGACGTTATTATCAGACATTTATACTAAGTTTTTAAACTGACATGGTCACTAACATTATTATTAATATTAAAAACGGGATATTTACCATGTTTAGTTTTATTTCCGAGTTCCCGATATTTCGGCGCTGTTACAAGCACCATGATCACGGATAAACTGAAGTCATTGCGGGTGGATGTTTATGAGCAGAAACTAAACATGGTAAATATCCCGTTTTTAATATTAATAATGACATTTATACTACTTACACTATTTAAGATAGGAGGCCAAACGAACACTATCAGTGACTAACTCCGAGTAGCCACTCATATCACGTCTGCCAAACCATCCGCGGATTATAATATGCAGATTATGACGGTTATAAGTAGACCTGTACTAAAATTTAAACTCGTGTTAGTAGTACGAGTAACTGTTAGTTTTAGCGTATGAGTAGTCAAGTCTTTTACAATGCGGTGTTGTTGTTATTCAATGGCTTAGTTCGGTTCGAAGTACTTTACGGCTATGCTGTCTGAACCGTGGGTGGTATGTTTCTTGGGAAAACTTGTAGTGAGTTGTTTTATTATTTTACATTATAGATATAAGAGTGGTGAAAAACCAAAGAAACAATGAAAGGAATGATATAGCTAGAAAGGAGGTGACTGCTGAGATGACGAGTAATAGAGAAATAGGGAAGAAGACTGCGTCGACACCAAATAAATTAGGATGATAATAATGATATATCATTATCGTGATGATAATGTCACGTAAAATACCGGTCAATTTAGCTGCATATGATGTATTTTGCATGAACTAAAAGCCGACCTCAACATAGTTGGGAAAGCAAAGTGTGGGATTTTTTTTTATCTTAATTTAATATTCTAAAAGGTTACACAGTTTTTTATGTTAGTTTTGCTGGGAGGAGCTTGCTTTTTATTGGTTTAAAATGTTTTAATTTAATAAAATTAGTTATCTTCTCATATCTAGCAGCCGTGATTCAGTAGGTTTTTATGGTTAATTAACATCCACTTAAGAAATCTGAATAAAGTTACGAGTTACACTATAAATGCCAAAAAGTGATAAGATATGGACTTAGGTGTTGTTTTATGGTTTGAATATCATTATACAATCCCAGTCGTGTTAACGTGTTCATCCAAGTAGTCCAAAATAAATATATATAAGTATACATACATATATTAAATTAAAAATAGCTTCAACAAACTAATTCCAAATTTTATAGTCAGTGGTTGTGGTCTAAAACGTATAAAAAGTTAATAAACCATTCATCATTTCAGCCAAAAGACGTCCACTGCTGGACATAGGCCTCCCCCAGGCATTTTTGGGGGGGGTTTGCCATAATCGCCACGCTTGGCAGGCGGGTTGGCGATCGCAGTATGGTTGTTACAAAGACACAGAGAACGCTGCTGCCCATTCTCTGGTAAGTCCCTTAGTCGCCTCTTACGACACCCACGGGAAGATATGGGAATAAACCATTAGTCAAGCTATATTTATAATCTTATGGGTGATTAGTATTAAGTTAGCACTTAGATTCCTCATCTAAACTACAAATAATACATTGAAGTTCAAGCCAAATGCGATGACTTGTGCACTGGCACAATGCAATCAAAATACAAATAAATAGCCTGGCTTGAACGATACCAAAAGTAAATTAATTTGGGTGGACTTGATCTGTATGTTTTAAAATTGCTTTGGTAACTAAAATACATTAATTATTAAATGGTTCTATTTCACAAATCCTGCTGCAATCCTGCAAAACTCATAATATCACAAACAAACAAAAAACTAAATAAATGGGTTATAAGTTTCTATTTATACCACTTTGTCTGCCGAAATTTCAATGCATTCGTTTTATTAAAAGCACTAAGGACTATTCAGACTACGAATATTCTTCATCTAGCAAAACAGTTTTTAGTTAGAAAGCATTAAAAAAACAATCACAGATATAGTTCACAGTGAGAAGCGGCCAAAGCACTTTGCATCTTTCTCATAGAATCTGCGAACGCATCTACATTACAAAGCAGTATAGTAAAATGCTTTGCATCTTTCTTAGAAACCATACTTATCGATATGAGAGTTTGAAAGCCTTACGCTTTTATGTCGATGAAAAACGGCATGCCTATCTATTCGACTTAGTGTCATTCAAATCAATTGCAGTAAGACTCAGTCAGGATAATTTTTCCATACGAATTCAATTCTCGTTTCATAATTAACTATTTATCTTCATGATTATTTGAAGTCGGATATAAGATGGCTATCGAATTTAAATTCAAGTCTGATTTAAACCATAATTCAAATGCAAATGGTATCTATTTGATTCGCATTGCCTGTGTGTTCGTTATTTATGCTACGGCTCGCTGAAGTTTTCACGGCTCTTGATAATTTATATTGAGCGTTATTTCTGTACTCTTACAGCATTATATTTTAAATAAAATATACTATTCTAAATCATATTTTATAAGCGTTAAAGTTTAATATTGCATGTGCGATTTAAAACAATAGAAGTGGACGTCTGAGAAGTTTATCGATAAGTTTTATCGACCTTTTGGCAGCATTGCTTTTGAATATTTTTACGTAAGTGAGGTACTTTGAATAAAATGTGTGACGTAAATGTTTAAAGCACTTGATTTAATGCATTTAAAATATAATAAAAAGGATATAATGCTGATTCCAGCACTATAAATAGCCGAGTGTTCCCACTGTTTGAACATATTTTATTAAACATTCTCATTTAAAACTTTTGACTAGTGGGTATTATGGTTTATTTTAACGCATAGTGATGAACTTTCATATTTTCATAGTTCTTTGCATTACAAATTATGAACATAAAGTGGAAGGGATGCCAGCGCTAAAACGATTACCAGGTATTGAGTGTATCATTCTGAACGGTAGTTGAGGAAGACCAAAGAAACGATGGAAGGGCCATGTAATGGATGATATGGCTAGAAAGGAGGAGTCTGATGAGATAGATAATGAGTAATAGAGAAGTATGGAAGAAGAAGACATGCTGTGCCGACCCCAAATGAATTGGTATAAGAGTAAAATAATGATGATGACTAAAACATGGGGTTATGACATACGGGGCTGAAACGTGGACACTAACGATACGGTTGGTCCATAAATTTAAAGTCGCTCAGCGAGCTATGGAGCGAGCTATGCTAGGGGTCTCTCTCAGGGATCGCATCCGAAATGAGGTGATCCGACAGAGGACCAGAGTTGTCGACATAGCTCAGAATAAGTAAGCTGAAGTGGCAGTGGGCCGGCCATATTAGTCGCAGAACCGATGACCGTTGGAGTAGACGTGTTCATGAGTGGAGACCGCGAATCGGCAAGCGTAAGGTGGGACGCCCGCAGGCTCGGTGAAGCGATGATCTTCGCAGAGTGGCTGGTAACAACTGGATGAGAGTTGCTGAAAATCGAGTTGAGTGGCGTAAGAATAAAGAGGCCTATATCCAGCAGTGGATTGCAATAGGCTGATGATGAAAACATGGGCAACCAACCGACAACAGCACTGGGCTCGCGTGGTGGATTACAGCCCATAGAGAGGAGGCCTGGAATCCCAGCAGCGACAACATTATAGGCTGATTATGCTGCTTATGCAAAAGATAAAAACTTTTAAACAAAAAATAAAACCGACTTCAAAAAAAAAACACAAAAAAGTCAAAAATACATCAGTTTCTGGACTTTTGTTTGTTTGATTTCATTTTTTTGCCACCGACTTCAGAAACTGATTTATTTTTTACTTTTTTGTGTTTTTTTTTTGAAGTCGGTTTTATTTTTTGTTAAAAAGTTTTTATTTTTCAATTTTTAGTGGTTCACCATGTTCATGGGTCATAATGTGGACAATGTAGTTTTTTTTTGAGTTTTGTTGATTTTTCAAAAACCGCTTGTCCGATTTCGATAAAAAATTATGGGACCATTTGGGAAGTATATACCCTTTCCATCAAAAAAAGAATTTTTCAAATCGGTTAGCAAGTGACGGAGTTATGCCCGAACAAACATAAAAAAAATATATATAATAAAATATATATAAACATCCGAATTGAGAACCTCCTTCTTTTTTTAGAAGTCGGTTAAAAATGAACGCGATTCACATTTTACTTATAATTTAGATCCTACTGCATCTATTACGCCTATAACTCCAGCCTAACACACTACTTCCTTAACATAATATGCGTAGCAAATACGTTCACACCTCATGTACGTACTGCTGACTTATTGCACCCGTCACAGTTATATAGCGAATTAAATATATTTATTAGCTTGTTCGTGTAATAAATATTAGGCGGTTTTGCTCGAGTAATAGTGAGAGTGTTGCAACCGTGAAATATTATAAGAGTCATGGTAGATTTAGTCCGTTTCGCGCAAAAAAAATATGTTACGTGTGTAAATTTCATGAAGAAATTAGTGAAGATCGTAAGACAAGGGAGAAACTCTGTATCACCGTTTTGCATGGGCACTTTCTAACCCTAGAAAAACATTCGTGTGTTTAAGGGACTGAGTATAATAACTTCTAGAAAGAGTATAATAACTTCTAGGAATAACTAATAGAACTTCCATTCAATAATGTTAGACGCACCTTAGCTCATCACGCCTGCTTTCTCACGACACTATTCTTAAAGCCCCGACTTAGTTGGGAATAGGCTAGGCAGATGATGAGTGCTCTTAAATAGGTGAAGGAAAAGATCGTGAAGGCTGATAAAGCAAAAATGGTGTCGGTAATTCTAAAAAGAACCCTTTCACAAGAACTTCTGTTACACATACACATTCACGATCGAACTTCCAAAGAAAACTACAATTCATAAACATAAAATACGCAGAAAAACGGATACGCTACTCCCAATCAATATTCCCACTTCCCAGCATTCAAAGAAATTCTCAAAACCAATAATTTCATCAGAAAACAGAACACTATCTAATTTTTACGAACATCAGAGTCAATTAGAGGCATCAGAATTTATTCGAGGCGACTATAAAAGCTCATATCAAAGAGTTTCTGGCTTTGCGTATGTGTTTTTCGATATTAAATCATTCTCAGTAATGTATCAAGGTCAGGAAATCCGTGGGGATTAAAAATAGACTGTAGTGGATTTGGTTTAGAGTGTTTTTTATATAGTTTTACTATCTTAGATCTATATTATGGTTGTATGACGTAGGGTAAGAAGTGCTCGAAGGAGCTTTTGGTTAAATAATAGCAGCTGCTTGTGTTGATCTTCAGGTTAAGCCGTCCGTGGATGGTTGACTACCCGTTTCATACTGAGTTTCCTCCGTGCCTCGGAAAGCACTCTAATGCGCCTACCACACGCTCACACTTCCCCACAGTCTTGCCTGCGCGATTACACGGTGCACACAGTACATCGCACGTGTGGTTCGTAATGGTAATACAGTTTTACCAACCATACGCGCGATGTACTGTGAAGTGTGAACGAAAAGTGTGGTGAAGCTTGAGCGTGTAGTAGGCCCATAAGCCGTTAGTCCCAGCGGTCTTTAGAACATCTTTGGTGATTACACGCAGTCAGTGGCCCAAAAGTCTGACAACCAGTCTTGCTAAGGGGTATCGTATTACCTATTACTAACTGGGTGTGAAATACTGGTTTTTAGCTGCGTCCGGTTAGAGTGGAAGCCGACCCCCAACATACACAGTTGGGAAAAAGTTAAGTGGATGATGATGATGACATATAGCACAGTTCTGTCCATCCCTACAGGGATAATAATCGTGATGTTAAATTTGGCATTAGCTCTGCTATTTCAAATTTTATAATTTTGCTATGAATGTTAAAAACTTGTGTTGATTGACGCGTTGTAAACATGATGATTGATTGCGTATGTTTTTACATAATCGTAAAATATGTAGAGGCCTAGTGAAACTAAAATACATAAGAGGCGCCAATTCAAATATACATTTAAATAGAAAAAGAGCGCAGTTTTTTAAAAATATGTGTAGAGGTGGCTGCCTCATGGGTTTAGTGTTCACACTGGACTTTAAAACTACCGTCTCATACATTAATTTTTGATTGACGCGACTGCTGTGCGAGGTTCTGGGTTCGGTTCCCGAATCGAGCAAATTGTTTTTGGGCTTAGCCATGGAGTCTGAATTTGTGGCCGGTTGATGGCAATAGGCTCACCCCCATTCGCGTGGGACTCAAACATAATTGGCGTAATGCGGTCTTATGTAAAATATGTTAAGTAACATCATTCTGCTGTATTGATATAATCTATATATATAAAAGAAGAAAGTGACTGACTGACTGACTCACTCACTGACCATCAACGCACAGCCCAAACCGCTGGGTCTACAGACTCCAAATTTGGCAAGTAGGTTCCTTATGAGGTCTAAGGGTGCACTAAGAAAGGATTTTTCAAAATTCATCCCCTAAGGGGGTGAAACGGGGCTCCAAAGTTTGTATGAGGAAACAAGATTAGTTAGACTGTTTTATTCGAAACTTCACAGAAGTGTTCCTATTGATAAATGAGTAGAAACGGCTTTCAGGTTTTTTCAGAATTCAACCCCTAAGAAGGGGAAATGGGGTGATAAATTCTAAAAATCAATGCACAGCCCAAACCGCTGAGTCTAGACATTCCAAATTTGGCACATAGGTATTCAACCCCTAAAGGGGGAAATGCAGTGACAAAGTCTGAAAACCAACATGGTTATTGTTTGTATGGTGTATCGGGTGTATCACAAAAACAACGATTTTAAGATTTAATGTGGCGGACCTGAAATACCATCATCCCCTGTAAGTTGAGGTGCGATGGGGTTGAAATGTCTAAAAATCAATATGGGTGTCGATTCCGAGAATATCAGGAGTGCTGATTACGAATATGACATTTATTTTGAGATCCAGAAGACGGCGGATTCAACTATATGTATTATCTATTCTATACAGGGTTATTGTTGATTTGTTGTGATAACAATGATGATGATTGTGATGATAATGATGATGATTGTGATTACGATGATAATGATTGTGTTTACGATGATGATAATTGTGATAATGAAGATGATGATTGTGATAGTGATTATGATGATGATGATTGTGATTACGATGATAATGGTTGTGATAACGATGATGGTGATTTTGATAGTGGTTGTGGTAGTAATAGTGATTGTGATTAAGATAGTGATAGTGATTGGTATAGGGATAGTGATAGTGATTGTTATTGTTATATTAATAGTGATTGTGATTGTGACAGTGATGGTTATTGTGATTGTGATAGTGACAGAACAGAAGCATGTAGTCTACGCGTGCGAAGCCGCGGGCAAAAGCTATATATCTATAAATGCGAAAGGTCACTCACTCACTCACTCATCACGAAATCTCGAAAACCGCTGGACGTTCAAAGATGATTTTTGGCAGGGAGGTAGTTTATGGTTAGTAGACGTCCGCTAAGAATGGATTTTGCGACAGGGCCGGATTAGGGTGGTCTAAGGGCCCTCGCAAGTTTGTATGAAACTCCTTCATTTTTTGTGCTACAATCTAGATTTTTGGCAGAGACGTAGTTTATAGTCAGTGGGCGTCTGCTATGAATTAATTTTGCGACAGGGCCGGATTAGGGTGGTCTATGAGCCCTCACAAGTTTGTATGAATGTCCTTCATTTTTTGTGCTATAATCTTGATTTTTGGCAGAGACGTAGTTTATAGTTAGTAGACATCCGTTATAAAATAGTTTTGCGACAGGGCCGGATTAGGGTGGTCTATGAGCCCTCGCAAGTTTGTATGAACGTCCTTCATTTTTTGCGCAACAGTCTTGATTTTGGGCAGGGACGTAGTTTGTATTAGTTAGTAGACGTCTGCTATGAACGGATTTAGCGACAGGGCCGGTTAAGGGAGGTCTAAAGGCTCTCACAAGTTTGTCTGAAAGTCCTTCATTTTTTGCGCAACAGTCTTGAATTTTGGCGGGGACGTAGTTTATGGTGAGTAGAAGTTTGCTAAGAACAGATTTTGGTCCAGGGTCGGATTAGGGAGTTCTAAAGGCTCTCGCGAGTTTCTATGTAAGTTGATTTTTGTACTTCCGGCCTGAAATTTAGCAAGATATAACTATTAGCGAACAATTTTTTTTGTGACGACCTGCAGTAAGGGCTCTTGCAAGTATGTCAATGAAATCCTTGGCTTTTTGGAGCCAAAGATTGGTAGAGAGATAAAATATAGTTAAGACATAATTAAATTATGTATGTGTGGAAACATATTTTATGACAGGGCCAGTTTAAGGGAATATATTCGCTTCGATTGGCATTTGTCATTCGATTTGGCATAGTACATCCCAGAGGCAGTCCCACCCCACACTTATATACACGTCAAAATTTCCTCGCGAACGAAGTCGCGGGCAACAGCTAGTCAATACTATGTCACTATAATCAATGTTAAAGATGTCTATAATGACATTTTCTAAACAAATTGTAGCTGACAAAATATCTAATGGGTGGGTGTAGGCGAGTTATGTTCGACAAGTTCAGTCCACGACTTAAAATACCAGTGAAAAACCCTTCAGACAACATTTTGAACACGCTAAACTCACAAACTATAACTTTCCACATCATATTTATCTAGTTTCCATAATTATCTATAAATATAAAAATGTTATGTTGGTTTTTGTACGCTTCAAAAACTCAAAAAGTTCTGCACCGATCGAGCTGAAACTTAAGAATGGTATATAATCCGCATCAAGGATTGTTTTTATAGTATCCACGCGGGCGAAGCCGCGGGTTTCAGCTAGTCTATATATATAAAAGGAGAACTGACTGGGTAACATATCAACGTACAGCCGAAACTACTGGGGCTAGGAATGTGAAATTTTGCACACGGCTTCCTATTATAATGTAGGGGAGCACTAAGAAAGGGTTTTTGGAAATTCAACCCCTAAGGGAGTTAAATAGGGGATGAAAGTTTGTATGGAAAATCGTCATTTTTGTAGTTAAACCGACATCCACGCGGGCGAAGCCGTGGGCAAAAGCTAGTAATATTCATAAAACTACACTCAATTAGAATAAAAAGGGGAAATCTCTCTAGTCACTAGTATACCATGGCTTGACCTAACGTTTCGCTAAAACGTTTTGCGTAAGCTTTATATATAGAAATCTGGGAAGATCTTAACGCGAACTTGTTTGTTTACGTTTACGTTTCGATAAGTTTTCGTTTCGAATGCTCTGTGCTATCTTCAGTATTTGAGTGCGAATTGGTTTATTTTTAATTCTACTTTTTCTTTAATTAAATAGTTTGTTACTTTATCTTCAATTCGTTTGATACTGACCTTGATTCTTTTGTAATATTGAGACTAATTCGATAACCACAAGAACTATACCTAATTTAACATTTTGATTCATAATACTAACATTAAATAACCTGTAATCCCTGAAGGGTTAGACAGAGGTGTACCCATTAGTATCTACAATAAACATTATTTTAAAGAATTAAAAGAAATAATACGATGTGTGAAAAAAGTTATAAAATCGATCAAAAATGGAGTAGCTACACGCTTTAGAAGTTTTTGGTGGGGCACTTTCTATCCTTGTCGCGTGAAACGGCCATTAGTACTACGTAACTATGGCGGTATGTTATTATGACGTCACATTAGATGTAGCGCTGTCTCTGTCCAGCACGTCCTTTAAAATCGGTTAAAAATACGGCAATTTTTAAAATATCACACTATTATTTTTACTTTTGTCTATCTTTTTATTTACTGTTTCCGAATCACAAGTAAAAAAAAATTTTCAAATACCCAATTGCTATCAACCGAGAACAAATCCAGATCCAGTGGTTGCTAATGACAAATTCCTGATGAAAAATTCATTCACAGCAATCGCACTTTCTAATTTTTAATACATTATCTGATAATTAATTATCTCTAATGTTACATTGTGGTGTTTTCATTTTAAATGTTTTTACGTTTGAAATTTGATAACGACGCACAAACGATTTTGTATATATTACGATTTATTTCACCCTGTTTTTATACATATTTATCATAAATACATAAAACATAAAGCAATTCACCAACTTGCTAAAATTATAGTCAAAGAGCGATCACCTCAACAAACTATTTTGTCATTAGACTTTATTTTACAGCTAAATGACAAACTACACACTATTTTTATACAGATCCTGTTGTTTTTGTACTACAAAATCTGTACAAAAATAAACATCACACAGTGCGGTTCACTTCCCTACAGAAGAAGTGACACATTTCATGTGACCACAAAGGTCAGCACTGTGACAGTTACGTATTCGATCGCCTGTTTAATTTTTACTGAAGATTTTCTACGATACACCAAATTAATCTTTGGATTTTAGACTAGAAGTGAAGTAATATGGGCTTTTTTATTAACAGATCATTATAAATCATTCGGTGTTCGATAGAATTAATTTGTATGAGAGGGCAATCTGTTTTATTCCAGTTATGATTCACTAACACCTGAAAAAATTGCGGTTGAAGTAAAGCCGAAATTTTCGATTTCGAAATCAAAAAACTAAGACAACATTTGCTACTCATCAACCATTTCATACAATATCCCACGAGAAATTAGACCTACCTTTTTTTTCAAACATTGCCCCACACTAGGAATTTCTCCTGTATCGTGGTTGCGTTTACAAACATTTAAACTCACATACACAAATTTTGACAAACACACGTCCCTAGCTCCCGAACTAGGCCAATAGTATAGGAGCTATTAACTCCAAAACAATAGCAGCATTGTATGAAGCGGGATTGGATAACAACCCAACCGAGGGGGACACCAGATTGATGCTGGTGTCTTTGACTAAATTGCCGTTTTGTAGGTTAAGAGATTTCAAATGGTTCACCGTTTTGAGCTTGACATGGCAAGTACTTGCTCTGGATTGAAATAATTGAGTAAGTGGTGGTCTATCAGGGAGTTTAAAAATGTCTGATGTTACGTTCTGTTGTTTGCAAAATTACGATGCCAATTGGCGTGGTAACTTGTGAAAATCAAATAACAGTTAATCAAGTTACTATAATCTGTTAAATTTCTTCAATTGAGTTTCAACTTTATCGCAAAAGCATCCTAATGCTTTCGCAATAAAGTTGATTTGGGAGATGATTTGGAAAATTTTACAGTTACAGATAGCTTGATGTGCTGGCCTTAAAAGAGAAATTTGATGAATGTCTTTGCACTTAAATTGTCAGTACTTAAAAGCACTTCTTCTAGTTTGAATTTCCACTGCCTGAAAATTGCTACAAAATTCGATAAATTCCCAAAACACAAAAATAATTCGATGAAAAAAGCCAACTCGCTTTCCCAAAAACCGCGAAAACAAAAGACATAATAACCCATTTCACTTCCAATACCTGCCCTCCAAACCGACTGATTCACTCCAGAAATCCATATCCATCGACACATACTATATTCATACTCACTTACTCATCAAAAATTCCGAACGCATCCCTACATAACGCGACAGAATACTTTACGCGTATCGACACATTTTTCGAGCGACGTTTCCGAGAATCGACCATACCGAACGACGACGGGCCTATTCTAGATTCGTCTCACTACTCGAACGGGCGACGCGGCGCGGCGGCACGAATGTCAAGTTCGAGATGATAATCTTTGGGACAATAGGTGTGGTGTTAACACCTCTTTGGATGGACAGGATGAAGATAAAGTCTATGGTAATTTTGTTTGTTGTTGGAATTAATTGTTTATTAATTACGGTTGGGTTTTTTCTGTAGCTTTTGTTTTTCTCTGTAAATGTGTTTCGATTCTGTTTTATGTAAAACCCTGGTATTTAGTTGCACACGGTTAGACTGGAAGCCGACTCCAACATAGGTTAGGCAGATAATGATGAAGAGAAAAGAAAAACGCAATTATTTCTAACTTTTCCTTAACTTTTCATCTAGGAACAACTTACTTTACATGTGCTGCCAATGTGTTCAATTAATATTATGAGCATTAAAATCATACATACTATAACAACTGACCACTGCCACTAACACAACTGGCAAAATGTGGGTGTACTATGAAGGGACTTCATAGTACACCCACATTTTGCCATTTTCACACCTCTACCTAACTCTTCAGGGATTACAGGCGTGTACACAATCATTGAAGAGTTAGTAGATACTGGCCTGCATAAAACCACTAAAGGGAACCTTCAAACCCGACACTTAAAAATCATTACTGATACCAAACACTATTAACCTTGGTTGCTGCAACAGTTAATCAAAACCATTACTAATGTAATCAAACAAGCCGTCGTCAATGAGCACGAACCAATGTAAATGGGTCGTCCCACTCGTTCCAATTCTTACAAACGTTTGTACTAATGTAACGTGAGACAGGCGGGAGGAGAATATGTGCTTTCTTTAGGGCTGACGATGGCTATAAGAAGGGTAGGACCTAAGTAATAATGGACTGTGTGAAGGATGATATGGATAGGAAGGAGGTGACTGCTGACATGACGTAAAACTAAAAGGGACTTAAAGTAAAAGGCCACGAGAATGTTGGGCAAGCGAAAGAAAGAATGTGGAGACAGAAATGTAAAGCGTTTCAAAATTAAATGTAGTAAGGAAACGCCCGTTACCCCCAGCTACAAATAAATATAACCTTCTCTCTGTTTACCCGACTGCGTTGAAGCCCAAAACGAGGGTTATTTACATAACGCAATCCTTTATTGGTTCTGATCATCTACCTATCATTTTCTGCACAACATTATTTTCACTTTACAGTATTCCCATTGACATCTTTTCCATAGTTTCTCCCAGTCAATTAACTTATTCAAGGGACCACCAACGATTACTGTTTTAACATAATCCCTCGTTCACTTGCTTTCAAAGCCCTAATTCAAGCAGCGGTGACATTAGCATTCTCTGCATCGCATACAAATTCCTGCAACTTGTTGACAGCCGCGGTTCTTGTAAACAACTGCTTTACAGAATACGGACGCGCTAGTATGACAACTATTTGGTGACTATAGAGTCTATTCAATAATTGTCTCCTATTGCTGTATTAAACGAATAACAACTTTACAGTAGAGACTACTAAGTAGATTTTAAAATGATTACAATGGACTTTATGCGTGCGAAAATACTTTTGTTTTGTCTTTTGGAAATCATATCACGAATCTATTGTAGGTGAGTACCTATTCGATACGTGGCGCTATTGTCTATGTTACAGATTATGTGTCAATTGTATACAAATTGTATGACAGCTAGACAGTTTATCGCTGAATAGTTTGAATCGAATTATGGCAAGTAATTATAGAGCGAATGCGGCCTAGTGAAGGGTGTGAGAATTTGATAGATGCAGCAGGCATAAGATTTACAGCAGGGTCTTTAGTTGTCCTGAAAGGTAAAGATATTGCATTAGAAATGACAAATTTACTAAAATAAATAAAACCTTGGTAAAAATTTCATCTGATAATTTCATTTTCATAAAGGATGAAATGGCTAGAAAAAAGGTGACTGCTGAAATGACGAGTAATAAAGAAATATGGAGGAAGAAGACATGCTCCGCCGACCACAAATAAATTAAAATAAACAGGAATGATGATGATGATGAAAAATTATAAGATAGCGGTTACGGCTGAATGATCCCAACACTGGTGGAAGGGCCTGCAAAGGTCCGCCTGGCTAGTTACCACCCTCCCGCCGAAGTCCGGCGCCAAACAGTTCGCTGTGTTCCGTTGGTGCGCGGGAGAGCCAGTGCTACTGGGAAGGCTTGCTCCATCGTAGACCTCATCCTTGCTCAGGCAAGCCTCGAGGTCAAGAGCTGACCCATCTTAAATAAAAAAAATGATATCGTTCTATTGCTGGCACATGTCTCTTAAAACTTCTAGCATTCATTTGTTTCTTGGTTGATAGCAAGGCTTCGTGCCAACTTGTCAAGGCAACATAAGCTAAGTAAAACAATTCTTGAAGGCCCTTCTATTACTCCACAAATAGACAATATCATCATCCACTCAATTCTTATTCTTCACAATAATCTACCTAAAGGTACCTATAGTCCGTGTCCAGCATTAGCTGACCTGTCGTGTAAAGAAGAAGAGAGGAAGCGTTGTGAGAAGAGGGGTCAGATAATGATGGGCACAGACTGTACTATAAGGTACTTCTTACACATGTTTTCCGACCGCTGCCGCATACCTGTGCAGACGCAGCTAGAATACCGTTCAGTTTCATTAACAATTGCATTCTATTAATTAATTAGTTGTATCTCCTTTGTTAAGAATAATTAGCTTAGTGCGACTCCGTTAGGTATTTAGGTAACGTCTTCTGAGGTACTGGTTGAGTATTCGTTTTCTGGTGAAAGTAGGGAGATGTAGGGAATGATGATCAGTTTATCTCTATTATCAAGGTGGATGCACAACACACCACTGAAACAACAATAAGTTAAGTATTAATCGAAATAAACAACAGTTATGTTTAAGTAGTAACCTAGGGGCGAACCTATTCCCATCAGCCGAACTTAAATTCTGAGTTTCAGACTCCGTGGTTTCTAAATAAACAATTTATTGAAATAACTATTATTATTTCACTGCCTCGTTGCAAAGTCTCTGACTTTGTTTGTTTCATCGACTTTTGCCACCGACTACCAAAAGTTTTTTTTTTTGCTAACATTTTTTAATGTCTACAGATACTGTACAACCATGTTAACCCATAGGCACTCTGTCTTTATAATCCCCAACACTTTCACCACCTCTAGTTGCTACCTCCGACAAAATTATAAATTCTCCCAGTGACCCTTAAGAGGAAAAGGGCCATAAGTTAAGCATCATATAACTACTTGGTATACACGCGACAAACCACTCGTCAGTCGTCTGGACTCTTTGATTAAGGGGAGTCTACGGACTGTCTTACGATTGGTAGGGAAAACTGTGGAGTTGCTTCTTGCATAAAAATACTGAAAATCAATAAAAGATTTAAAAGTTTTGTTATTTCTATTGTTTTTCTTTATTTATTTTAAATTATACAAAGTTTATTACAACAACAGTAACTCCATAACTACAATACGATTTGTCAGGATTAGGTTCTACATACTCGATTTATCACGTAAAATTGAAATGATAGTTAAAGATAAAGCCTAATTTTGAAATATTTGATAATGACTTGTTATAATGTTGTATTTGTGCCTGTTGTAATATTTTTTATTCAAATTTTTAATCCTAATCTTACCTATTTATACTTTTATGATTCAGACATCTTGTTATTCGTTATGTGATTATTTGTGTTATTATTTAACTTCTGTGTGCGACATTCCAGCAATTTAATATTGCTGACATTATAATAATTTAATAAAACATTATTTATGTGCTTATTCTAGAATTTTAGTATTACAATCTTTTTCTGTTTTTATTGATAATTTCACTATAATATTGAGACTGCACATTAATTGTTAAATTTTTGCATGCCAAAACTCAGGCAGAATGTTATATGGCTCCACTATATTTTCATCATCATCATTTCAGCCAAAAGACGTCCACTGCTGGACATAGGCCTCCCCCAGGCATTTTTGGGGGGGTTTGCCATAATCGCCACGCTTGGCAGGCGGGTTGGCGATCGCAGTATGGTTGTTACAAAGACACAGAGAACGCTGCTGCCCATTCTCTGGTAAGTCCCTTAGTCGCCTCTTACGACACCCACGGGAAGATATGGGATGGTGCTATTCTTTACGTCCGACACCACACGGAACTCCACTATATTTTATAACAACTTTATTGTATTTACCTGCATTCCAAGCAAATAAATGATTTGATTTGATTTGAAATCTGAAAGAGGATAACAATCAAAATAATCTAACTCACAGATTTTGTAAATATTATTACTGCAGTACAATTATTTAAAATCAAAAGCAAGACAAAAATGCAAATTACCAAAAAAAATTACAACTGCAACTCCTCTCCACACATTCTCTGTTCCAAGCCGCACCAATAAGTCTTCAGAGTTGCAGTGCTTCAAAACGTTAAGATACGGCGGTATACTGACCACATTATACTAGCGAGTACTTGAGACCCGCCTTAAGTGCGACCTCTTTTGTTTTTGTGGCATATCTATAGAAATATGAGGTTGGAGGAATTATGAAGTAGTATTTTAGTTTTTCATCACCACTGCTCTCAAAATGGTGAAGGAAAACATCGTGAGGAAACCGACATGTCTTAGAACCAAAAATTCGAAGACATGTGACATCTACCAACCCGCACTGGGCCCGCGTGGTGGATTATAGCCCACCCCTCTCCTAGAAAGGAGGCCTGAGTCCCTGCAGTGGGAACATTATAGGCTGATGATGATGATGATGATGATTTTAGTCAGAGACTGTTTCATTTGGTCGGGTGGTGGCATACGCGGCTGCTGAGCAATTGAGCATGGGGTTCTGAGTTCGATTACCGGTTCGGGCAGTTCATTGTGTTTTTGTGTCAGAAATTTCTCTGGCAGATGATAAAAGAATGGCGAGTTTAAAATTCCGACATAATTTAATATGATAAAGAGATATTTTAAAAATATATATATTATATCTTAGCACTTGAACTTGTATCGCAGATAACGATGTTTTCTTTCTGAAATATGTACATACGATAAAATAATCTAAGCATAATTATCAAATACAACGATGACGATATCAAAACAAGACCAATATTTGAAGACCAAAAACCAACCTGATTTACTAATACAATCTGTTATTCCTACGAAACAATGAAATGACTCAAAACCAAATCAACGTAAGCACAAGTATATTTAACCATCTTCTGGCAATACATTAACTTTATTAATCCGGTTAATTTCCGGAATGAAATGGACTTCTCAGAAGATTTGGCACTTGTTTATAAACAGTCGGGAACACTCATAAATATCGATTTTCCACCCATACCTAATATGATAAAAGAACTCGTGAATCTGTCCGTCTGGTATCTATCTCGTCTATAACTATCTCGTCTTGGCATTTTTTCGACATGCTCGCCACTCTATTCCCAAGCCGCTGTGACTCCTGAAAGAACTCGTCTTGGCAGTACAATTTGAATGAAATTTGGCATACTGATAGACAATTTTTTTTTTTTTTTAAACTTTGCCCCACACTAGGAATTTCTCCTGTATCGTGGGTGCGTTCACAAACATTTAAACTCACATGCACAAATACCCAGACCCGGAACAACTATCTGCGGGTCATATAATATTTGTTCCGTGCGGGGATCGAACCCGCGACACGCAGCGCAGCAGTCCGTTGCTTGAGCCACTGCGCCAACCGTGCCGTCTTTGCCGACCATTACTACGATAAGGTGAAGAATAATTTGAATCCAGTATTCCGAAACTTCCCGAGTATTCAATCAATCAATCATTTATTTTGTAAAACATAGATATGATTACAGATGTTGTTATGTCGAAATATGAGCACTACGTTTTGCCAATATTTGGTGTACAAATTTTATTTTTTAGTATTTTTCCTGTTGTATAATTCCCATCAAGGTGGGACTTCTTCTTTATCGTGTGGTTAATGCCTAACCTAGGGTCAGAGCTTTTATGCCACTCAGGCGTATTGGTTTCCCCACAAAGTATTCTTTCACCGAAGCAAGTGAAATCATACAATACACACATGAATCAAAAAGATCAGAAGTTCGTGTCTTGGCAGGTGAAACCACTGATAAAAGCTAGTAATCCATTAATAGCATAGCATCGGAACAGTCTCATGGTGCTTAAATTGTAACAATCAGTGCCAAAACACTTATTTGAACTACAGTTGGCACTGAAGGTGGGTTTCGAGGAAATGGAGTGACAAACTGACAACCAGCATTTGCCTATCTTTATCTATTCGTATAGTATTCAACTCGACTTCAATGACTTTACACTTCAACCAACTAATCTGCGAAGGCGGTTACGGTGCCAAATTATTTTTCGGCGCTGCATGTCTTTTGCTTCTATACTACTCTTATCACACAAGATCCCAAAACATAGTAATCAAAAGGTTTTATGGAGTTAGTGTAACAGAACACTCTCTTCAGAAATAACGAAAGTATTGAAGGATCTCGAATACCTCGTAGGTCTAACGGTCGCAGATTGCTGAGCATGAGCTCTTAGGCTGGCTTCACAGCTATCCGGGAGACCCGTACGGGCTGTCAGTACGGGCCCCCGGAGCGGGAGCACATGTTAGGCGCTAGACATCGTTTCACCCACGTTTCAGAGCACTACGGGCGTGACCCGTACGGCTCTTTCGCGCAACGGACAGCCCGTACGGGTCTCCCGGATAGCTGTGAAGCCAGCCTTGGGTGCGATTACCGGTCGAGAAAGGCATAGTGGGTTTTTCATTTTGCCTGGATTTGTTACATGGGATTTCAACATAACTGGCGAAATATGGATATACTAATAGGCACACCTCTACCTAGCTCTTCGGAGATTGCAGACGTGTTATTATAATATTAAAGAAGAAAGTGAAAGAGAGCCATCGCACAAAAATTCTTACACGCTACAAATCCTCAAAACACAAAATTACGCAACAAACCCCACAATTCTGCTATTACCATAACACACAGACAGATTGATAGACTCAAGGATCCAGTCAATCCATCAATAAAATTGATAGTCGAAACTACAAGCGAACCTTTCATCCAAGCAGTCAACGACTCAGCCGGAAGTGACGATAATATTCCACTAGCTACCACGAATATAGATGATTGACTGCAATAAGACGTTGCCCGAGGAATCCTTCATCCCGCTCCCACACACTTAACTGAAGGTAGGGAAGAAAGGGACACAAGATCACCAATAAAATGCACTCCACGTACGAGGAAGTGGGAATGATTCCTGATGCCATAGAAATATTAATCGGGTGCGTGGTGAATGCAAATGGTGGTTTTTGTATGTTCTTATGTAAGAGTACATAAATTATTGTTGGGAGTGTGAATTTTATAACTAAAGGAGTTGGTTGGTTGTTGTAACATTTTTTTAGTTCGATGGAACATTTTTAATAATAATGTTGGTTGGTATTTTGACGTTGTATTTGACTGTCTTGCGATTGAAAAGAAAATTAATTTTATTTGATACTTGAAAGCGGTGGCCTGTGAAAAGGATATGGCAAGACAGACGATGTCTGATCAGATGACGAGTAATAGATATAAGAAGTAGGGAAGAGGAAAACTTACTGCATCGACCCAAAATGAATTGGGATAAGAGCAAGAGAATGATGATGAATGGAGAGGGGTTGTCTTTAATAGATCCTGAAATATTGTAAAATAGAGTATTTTTTAACAATTTTTATGAAGCAAGAAAAAGAATATTTGGTACAAGAAGTTACTTCATGTTTACCCACGACGGAATGGAGACACTATATGCATTTGGGGTGAGAGGTTGTATGTGTGTTTGTGCAAATACATCTTGCCATTATTCTCCAAAACTACTAGTCCGATTTTGATGCAGTTTTCAATTATGGGTTTGGGTTTGATTGGTGCATGTTCTTAGATAGGTGTTACGGTGACAACTCACCAGGGGGCACTGCAGCAAACATTTTTAGTGCAAATCAAAGTTGCCATCAAACTTAAACCCAACTGAAAACTGCATCAATAAGTAATTAAGTCTGATTTTGATGCAGTTTTCAGTTATGGGTTTAAGTTTGATTGGTGCATGTTCTTAGATAAAAAAAAAATAAAAAAAAAAGTAAAAGGTTTAAAATAAAAAGCAAAATTAAAAATTTTGAAAAAACCCACGACGGTTGAATGAATGTCCGTCGGGAGCTGAACATTGCAAAACTAGTTCATTTAATGGCAGCCCCTGACGGACATTCTTGGGTTTTTTTAAGGCGGGTGTTTTATGTTATTTTATCCTTTTTACAATTAATTTTTAACCGTCGTGGGTTTTTTTTAGCAGCATTTAAATAGTGCGTTGCATGTTAAAATAGAAAACAAATATTTTTCTGCACTTATATTGTCTTGACCTACATTTTTAAAATTCATGCATTCTAAATATTTTTACGACTGTGATCTACATTTAGAATTAGGTGCACTTAAAAACTACAAATTATGAAAATGTTTTTCAGGTTTTTACGATACAGTAAAATATGTTGCTTTTAAATCAACCTGAACGACTATCTGATCTTTTAAGAAATATTTTTGACGACAGGAGAAAGAAATAGTAGCTTTTATCAAGAAAGAAACGAATAAATCTATCACCACAAGCGGGTGATATAAAATAATATAGGTTTGGCAGAGTTGTAACTATAATAATCACTTTTATTCAGCTATGTTTAAGATCCCTTTAAGAGGGATCGAGCCTATTGCCATCAACCAAGCACTAAGCTCAGAGGTGCTACTGAGATATTCCTGATGGAGAAACCCACACTTTGCCCGACCCAGGAATCAAACCCGAAACTTCATGCCCACGAGTATCACTAGCGACTCCGTTCCAGACGCACCTGACTATAAAAAAATCATTAAAAAAAACATTCCATAACAACATATTAACAAAAATTAAGTTCAAAAATCTAAAACCCGACTACTAACAAAATCGCGGTCTTAAAAGTAGAAAACAAGAAAATAATTCTTGTGTGATATTCTTCGTAGTCGCATGCCACTGATACCTGATGCTCCTTCATGGCGTTCTCATTGATACAGAAGTCAGCTGCTAAGCAAGGTGGCATGCGACTACGAAGAATATCAGACAAGAATTATTTTCTTGTTTTCTACTTTTAAGACCGCGATTTTGTTAGTAGTCGGGTTTTAGATTTTTGAACTTAATTTATTTATTTGAATTTTATTTGTGTGTGTACTTAAACTATAATATAATACATATTTGTAATGTGCTCGCCAAGACCTTTCATTTGATACCAAACTTGCTATGATTATCTCAATTTAATATTTCTAAGGTAAGTTTTTGACATTTAAATTACGTCACAAAAAGAATTTACAAACATTATATAGCTTATGACACCCGGGCTATTCTTACGAATCTATTGACACCTAATTTATTAAAATCCGTTCAGTAGTTTAGGCGCTAAGGTGGAACATACATACATACATAGAGTGCCAAAATCATTACCCTTCCTTTTGGCTTCGCCGTAGTCGGGTAAAAACACATTTAAATAAGGCAATATACTCGCACCCTGTACCAAAGTTAATAAATTAAATCCCCAACAAACAATAGCACATAATATAAGAGATGCGCAAATGCATCCATAGCAATAAATTACAACACACAATCGAATCACTTTTATTTACATTTAAATTGATTGAAAATGGCCCCTGACCGTCATTTGACATCACTTAAAGGTTTATTTGAAGATAATATGAGTATTACTTTGTACATACATAATTAATTATCTTTTATGGGTGTAATGACTTATTGGGTATGGGTAGGACGTTAGATATGGGACGTCCTGTAATTTTGGATTAAATATCTGTCCGTATATAAGGTCCCATTTAAATAGGTAGACAAAATTTTAGGAAACATTCAGACCACCAAAATAAGAACAATGGTAAAAAAAAAAAATAATAAAAACGCATTAGATACTTACAAGAAAATAATAAAAGTGTTAGTCACCTAACATTTAATGTCAAAAAAAAAACACTATAATCACTGTTTTTTTTACTTGGATATGTTTGGTTAGACGTACTGAACGCCCCGTCGGGGCTGTGGTTTGTCGAAAGGTTAACGCGGCTCCGACACAAGGGCGAAGAAGGAACATGGGTTTGGTTTTTAGTCAGTAGAAGTCTGACACTCCCCTTCGCTCTGCCCAAGAGCGGGGCGGGTTATTCGATGATTTTCCACCCACCAAAAAAAAAAAAGACGTACTGAACGCTGTGTTAAAATTTGTCCACCTATTTTAATGGGACCTTATATATCCACTTTTAAATATGGAACTTAAGCATAACTGGCGAAATGTGGGTGTAGTATAAAGCAGAAGGGTAAGGCAGAGGTGATCCTACACCTCTGCCTTACCCTTCGGGGGTTACAGGCGTTATGTTATGTTTTAAACATGGTCTTGCCGAAGAATACCACAATACCACATCACATTAGATCATCTTTGACGGCACGGTTGGCACAGTGGCTGAGCAATTGGACTGCTGCGCTGCGTGTCGCGGGTTCGATCCCCGCACGGAACAAATATTTGTATGACCTACAGATAGTTGTTTCGGGTCTGGGTATTTGTGTATGTGAGTTTAAATGTTTGTAAACGCACCCACGATACAGGAGAAATTCCTAGTGTGGGGCAAAAAAAAAAAAAACAATTCATCTATCTTTATCACAATTCATTTGTAATCGCCTCAGCATTTTCTTCTTCGATACTACTGTTACTAGTTATTCCTGTCGGTATGTTTGTTCCAGATAATCTCCGAAATAGATAAGCTGAATTTGACGGGACTTTACTGGCAGATATCTGATTCTGATGTTATACAGAGTAACTTAAGCTACTTTTATTTTTGAAAATAGATTAGTAAAAACAATAAAATTCTTGAAATCGTTAGCACATTCCGATTTAATTATGGAAGTCATTTATTTTAATAATTATTTCGCAGGTAACAGCTCATTAACAATATGTCGAGCAAGGCCGCGAGAGTACAAAAACGAAATGCACAACACAAAAGAAATACAATACAGGAAATCCATATTGCAAGCAAAAACTACTACAACTTCAACACTACATAAAAACAGATGCCATCTTTTTGTCTCAGATCAAATTTCATCACCAGACAAAATTTTCTAAGAAACCAAATATGTCTCCTTTATTTTGAATTAGCTGTTGCCAGCGGCTTCGCTCGTTACAACTCGAAAATTATCCCACAAGAAGATAAAATCGGGATAAAAACTATCCTATGTGTTAATCCAGGTTAAAACCTATCTGTGTACCAAATTTTATCCAAATCCGTTTAGTAGTTTTTGCGACAAAGAGTAACAAACATCCATCCATACATACATACTTACAAACTTTCGCGTTTATAATATTAGTAGGATAGGACATAGCAACACAGCATAGCCAAATCTCAACCATAAGACAATGTCATATACTCTGTTGACAACATTAATTGAAATTTATTACAATTCCGACCATAAAGTGAATACAACTTACAACTGTCAAACGTCAAATGAAACATGAACTTTAACTCTGAGGTTATAAAGTTGAGAATGGTGGGTCGAATCTTGATGTTATTATGTCGTTCTGCTCTTGGGGTCTTAATATTTTATTGTAGACGTTCAATCGAAGATAATGCTTGCACTCGTGTGATTTGAAACAATCGTGGCGGTTTTGTTTTATTGAATTATGTTGGTATCTTTGTGATGGTTCGGATTAAGACATTTATCTTGTGTTGTTGTTGATAGATAATGACTGGACTGGCTAGACAACTAGATGTTGTTATTAATAGCGAACAGATGTTATCGGGACATAGAGACGTCTCAATATAACATGACAACAGCCAATAACTGTTCGTACATCCAATTTTTGCCAGTTATGTTTTGAGTCTTCATGTTTCAAGAAAGATTTAGATTAACGAAAAGAAAAGGAAGGGGTTTGTTATCAATACTATTTAAATCTACATATCTTAAAACCTACTTCATTAAAAAAGTACACTCCTTTGCAAAAAAAACGGGCACCTTAGGAAATTTACGTTCTAAGGTCGATTTGAGTTAATTCAATGAAATTTAATTGTTTGACGTAGTCTGTATACTTATAATCGTGTAAATTAATACGCGTGAAGTGAACTGTGGCAATTTAAATAAAAAATCTATGAATTCTTTAAAACCGATGTACACGGCCAAACAATAAGAAGTGGTCGGCAATAAAGACAAGAAGATTTTTTTACTTTGTTGAATTAAATAAAGTTACAAATGTAATAACCTAATAACGAGTGTGACCTCCTCTTGCCAAAATCACAGCTTGAATCCTTCTGGGCATGCTTTCCACGATGTTTTTAATGACGTTTTGAGGAATACGTTCCCACTCTTCTGCAATGACTCTTTTTAGCTCCCTGATGTTTTGTGGAGCATGTTGCACTGATCTTACCCGTCTCTTTAGAACATCCCAGACATGCTCAATTGGATTGAGGTCAGGACTTCGAGCTGGCCAATCTAAACGACGGATCCCAACTTCTTGCATGTACGCTTCCACGTCGCCAGAACGGTGCGGGCGAGCATTGTCGTCCATAAAAATGGAATCTTCCCCAAGTGCAGTCAATGCGGGTTGTGCATATGGAATTAGGACTTCCATTATGTACCGGTGTGCATTTAATGTTCCATTTTCTATGAGAACTAACTCCGTACGCCCCGTCGAATTAATTGCTGCCCAAAACATAACGGAGCCTCCGCCATAAGGAGTGATTTCTTCGAAACACACTTCCGCATAGCGTTCCCGTGGTCTTCGTAGCACTCGACGGCGTCGGTCCTCTCCACGCAAAGAGATTCTAGCTTCATCAGAAAACAATACTTTATTCCAGTCCTCCAGAGTCCATGAAGCACAGTTTCGAGTAAACTGAAGTCGAGCAACACGGTGCTCACGGAGTAATTTAGGTCCCCGAGCCGGGCGGTAACTCCTGATATTGGCAGCCAAAAGCCTCCTCCTGACGGTCCACAAGCTAACTTCTACTCCTCTTACTTCTTCAAGGCTCTTCTTCAGGTCCACACTTGACGCCTTACGATTCCGCAAGGCCTGACTCACCAAAAAGCGGTCATCTCTTGGTTCTGTGCGTCGTTTTCTTCCCGAACCGGGTCTTCTTTTGACCGAGCCGGTCTCTTGATACATTGGTCCTCTGGACAGTTGAACGACTCACATTTAGCCGCTGAGACACGTAAGTTTGCGAACAACCTTCTTCAAGTAGGGCTATAATTTTACCGGCCCTTATCGCTTTATCACTCATGACAAAAAGTGGTATTTAATGTAAAAAGAAAGATAAAATTGTTTAATTTGCAGAAAATATCCAAAAAGTTTTAAAATTTTAGTAATCAGTAATAAAATCGTTTCAGCAATTCGCGCCATTAGTAAAGCAATTTTACAATAATCTACAATAATCATTATTTTCCTTTTGTTAATTTCAAAATTTAAATTTGGAACGTACAGAATCATGACAGGATTCTTCAAATAACATGCCAATACATCGTCAAATTAATTAAACCTCTTACTTGTCCTTCTTCATTGAAGTAGTGAAAAAAATATGAAGTGCCCGTTTTTTTTGCAAAAGAGTTTATTTAGTTAGTAAATTATCAACATCACTTCAGTCAAATTTAAATCATTCTCAGCGACTGACATAGACGAGAGAAACCGGTTATGTGCGATTCGAGTCGCACATGAAGGTTTATTTTCATTTTTTTTCCATCGCACTAGGGGAAACTCTCACTCTCCTTTAATTTTTATTTATTTTTATTCTAACGGCAACAGAAATTCACAATTTTAGTGAAAACTTCATGAGAAACAACCGGTTGATAGATAGACGGACGGCCGAGCAGCGAAAGCTTAATAATAGGATTCCGATGGTTATCTTTCGGATACGGAACCCTAAAACCAGCAATCAAATGGCACTCCCACACTAAAAGATGCAAATAAAAAGCAAAAATTTAAATTATAGAACACATTCATAATTCGAAAAAGCATATGACGTAATCTTCCATAAAAAAGCACTTCCTCTCGAAGTTTACAGTTTCCATACAACCAGGTCATCATAATATTTTCAGTTCGTAGTCAAAAGATTATGAATCATTTTGATTGGTAGAGGATATTAGCCCATTATAATGATTAATGTTTCCATGTTTTTGTGGGAATTTAGCAAAATATTCTACCATGTGTAAGTTACCAAGACCAGTGGATCGCCACTCTCACAGCGGGTGTAAACATACCAGCCTAGAGTTTTCCGTACTATGTTATGCGGCGCAGCGCATGCTCCTTGCGCTGCTCATCGCTGTGCTCCTTGCGCTGCCGCGAATGTTACTCGCGCAATTAATCGCGACGCTCGTCACTTGTTATTTACCTTTTAATGGACGATGAAACTGTGGCAGCGTGCGCTCTATGCATTTTTTATATCAATATCATAAAAAGAAATACACATCGTCGTCGTCGTCCTCGCCAACGGAGATGGTGGATCACATCTATTTATCGCGTGGTCATCGCGGAGCGGTGGGCAGGACGAGGAGCATGACGTGCGGCATGACGAGTAACGTTGCCACACTATGTCCCTGCCTCCTTTCCTCGCTAGTTCCCATGCCACTCGTCGAGTGTGTGGCGGCCGCATTATGTTACAGTCCAACCGAAACCTAGCTGAATACGGGTATTCAACATAGAGTGACCGCCTATCTGACTTCCACAACCGAGTTAGTATTGGGTTCCTACGATACCCCTTGTTAAGACTGGTTCTAGCTTTGCGTCAAAGCCTCTAGCTTTGCGTCAAAACCTGTAGTCGAAATGACCCTTGCACTATCGACGACATCGAAGAAATGGCGAAGTTATGGGTCAACAAAATTTGAAGTATGTCAAACAAAAATGAAATGAACACTGCCTGGTCATAACCTATCTTTTAGAAATACCTAATATATTTTTTCTTAGAATTTAACTCAATGGAAGATTTATAGTAAAATTAATGATTGCATATCCCCGCAGACACTGCGCTCACGCACGTTAAAATGAAAAATTGGAAACTGTACAAGTTGGCGGTTGATGGTTTTGCGTCATATTTACAAGAAAAAACATAAAAAAAACAGATCGTTTTTATGGTCGTTGCCAATTTAATTATTTCAGGATGTCGTAGACAAGTAATTGATTATAAGTACCACAAATTATAGAAGCGCGCGTGTGATGAATGAATTTGGCTGATGTATAAGGCGTATGCAAGGACAGGTAGAGGGCGTTCTGTAGTTTCTGTTTATGGGAAAAAGGCGTGATTTTGGATATGTTTGTTTTTTAGTTGTAGTCTACAAAATTCAAATCACAATAGTTAAACCTAGTCAGAGATGAAGTCTTAGTGTACCCATTACTTCTTTGTTTAAGGTACGCATGACGATCAATCAAGCTATATAATCTATAATTGTACGGAAAACCGTGGAAAGCGAGGCCATGTTATATACTTACGGGAAATGCTCAGCTCAGCTTGTGCACAGTTAAAAGGTCAGTTTCTAACAAAATATACTGTCTGCTATTGTGTAGGAAAGCTTTTATGGAGAAATGTTTTATTAGCTTTCTTATTGTTACTCACTTATGCCTCTCGTAATAAAAATCTAATCTCAAATATTCTAAAACCAATCACATTTTGTCCTTTCAGAACTAAGTGGGACCCGGACATATCCTATAACGCCTTAAACAAACAACAGTAACTCAAAATGACATAAAAATGGACAACAAAGAATGTAGTAAGTGTTGTAAACATTTATGTCCTTTTTATTAGGCAGTGATGTGACCACACATCAAGTGCCTCATTGGTCGTGACTTGGAGTCACCCTATCGGTCAAAAGTCTATAAAATGCAACGCCTCTTTGTGGACCTATTGACTTTTGAAAGGTTCTCTAAAATATGAAATGTTGTATGAGCCTGTGTGGACTAGCGCCCTTACAAGTAGTAATTACTAGCACTTCGCTCGCGACTTCGTCCACAAAAATTGTGATAACTCTGCTAATATGCATGATTTAGGTATAATTTATAGCCTATAGCACCGACGAATAATGTATCAGTGTTCAGCTATGTTGTAGTCGGCTTTCAATCTAACTGGATGCAACTGAATATCCAGTATTAATTTTATAGTATTATTGCTTTTATTTTCTTTTTTCTTTTATTATTTTTTTTAATATTGAGTATGAATGTAGAAGGCTATAAAAGGAGAGGAAGGCCAAAGAAACGATGGATGGACTGTGTGAAGGATGATATGGCTAGAAAGGAGGTGACTGCTGAGATGACGAGAAATAGGGAAGTATGGAAGAAGAACACATGTTGCGCCGACCCCAAATGAATTGGGATATGGGCAGGAGAATGATGATTGTTTTTATTTTCTCGTTTTGATATTATTTTTATATTTCTAATTATTTTGTTTGTGTAATTTTTATGTTCAACCTATAACTTATATGTATGGTGTTACTGTTAGTTTAAGTTGGTTATTTTATAAATAAATAAAAAATAAATAAAATAAAAAAGTATTTTACACGGAGCTGCCTATCGGCCTCCACAACCCAGATAGTCTTAATCCCTTTAGTAAGACGGATTGTCAGATTAAAAAAAAAAAAAAAAATGTAATAAAACTACAACTACTTTCCACTAACATGCTCTATCTAAAATCTTTATAACCCTGAAACTATCAATATTCCAAGCCCATCTCAGATAAATCACAGCAACAGTTACTTGCTGGCCGATGCTGCTCAATTATGCAGGTCTTATAAGTTGATATGTCAATCATAAGCTCCTCGCTCGGTTAGGCCGAGGACTTGGTAGACGCTGAAGCGATAATGCAGCTGTACAAATGTTAGGTTAGTAATAGATCACGGAAATTATGATCGCCGCCATAAGTAAAAGTACGCTCTAAAGAAAGAAAATGGAGAAATGAGCTTTACTTTATAGATGCACCTTTTATAAGCTTTTTTATGGTATGACATATTTATCTTTATATTCTCTTCACAGAGTAACCCTAATGCTTAAGGCAGCAGATTTGAAAACCAGCGTTTTATGTTTTAATTAACCTTGTGTGATAACACGCGGTTATTTGTTTTTTTCTTTTGCGTTCCTCACATTTTAAAAGTAATATATAATTGTTATGGCTGTTTTCCTGTCACCTTTGACTCATTTTGTACTTTAATAAAAAATAATATTGACACAAAGGAAACAGATATACATTTCCATATGAAACCTTGACTCCTACCTGTGCTACAGGAGTCAGGCACAGTGATACTACTCACAGTTTAATATGTAATGTAGCGTTATTTTTGGGATTACTTCCCATACAGCGTGCTAGAGACCAAATCCATCCGCTCACGCCCCCGCTGCCGCACGCACTAATACCACACCCTAACCCACCACGTCTAGGAGCGTTATCATTCGCACATCGTATCCACGAGGAAGCGATGATGTATCGCCGGATATCGCTATTCGCTTGACCCATTACGTTGAAGTTATCTGTAACGTCTGCGACAGTGAACGAAGATTAGGGAAGAGTGAGTGAGTGAATGAGGTAATTATTATATTGAGAAGAAATGGACTATTATGTTTGTGGAGATAGATAATAATGTCAGTGATTCTAGTGGTGTGCCTGCTAGGTCATAGGTCTCGAGACCGAACTAACACGTGCCTCTGATTATCGTGCCTGAAGACGGTTGTCGTCCTCGGGGTAGGCCCAAGAAACGCTGGCGAGACGATTTTGAGTATTTAGAAGTCAAAGGCCTTTGCCTAGACACGTGACTGAAAAGCTTAAAAAAAACCTTATCCTTACTAATATTATAAATGCGAATGCTGTCTCTCTGAAAACTACTCAACCAATTTAAATGGTACACAGATATTCAGGAGTCTCAGAAAGGACATAGGCTACTTTTCAAAAACGAAAAAAGGGTTGAAAGGGGGCATGAAAAGATTACTTTTGATTGCGATAACCGACATACACGCAGGCAAAGCCGCGGGCATCAGCTAGTTGGCAATAAAGAGACTTTACCAAATTCAGTATTCACTGTAACTTAGGTACATTATTACAGGTAAGCGAGATCAGGAATTTTACCAGAAATATTCAATCCAGATTTAGACTAAAATGTAGACCAGCAATAAACTCGAAATGTATCCTAAGTTTATTTTGATCTCAATACATACAATGTTCTACCGTAACTCTTGAAATAAACTGATTATGTTTATTGAACGTAATGTCTATATTTAACTAAATATGCAACGTGTTTACTGAACACTTAATTATATAATTAGATCTATTATGTGCTGATCTAGAATTAGCACAAGGCTTACAGTTTAAGACTGAATCGGAATATCCGCTAATCTGTAAGACTGTAGTTGCTACTCGTGTGAACTATTGAACTCATGCATGTCGAGTTCCGTGTCATCGTAGAAGGGAAGTCCCCTTTAATTAACCGACTTCCAAAAAGGAGGAAGTTCTCTACTCGTGTGTATGTTTTTTAATTTAGTTTTAAGCTATTGCATAGCTTCTATCGCGGGCCTTGAGCGTGGAGAGCGAATCCAGAGATTCCCTAACGAAAATATTCAAGATTCAGTATTCAACCAGGTTGCTATGGTTACGGAAAATAACAAGGTTGTCAAATTAAATAATAAATTATTTGCCGTTGATAAAAAATGCTATGCAATAGCTTTACCGCGGCAGTCTCCGAGTGCCACATTTAGTTTTTTTATTATATTATTTAGTGTTATATCGATTTCTTCTAGGTAAGCGTGGTCCGCTCTAGTTCACGACATAGCTTCACATCAATCAAGTTATGGCCAACTATATCGTTCCTTCCATTATCCATATCCTATACTAGCTTTTGCCAGCGGCTTCGCCCGCGTGAAAATGACGATTTTCCATAAAAACTTTCATCCCCTATTTAACTCCGTTAGGGGTTGAATTTCGAAAAATCCTTCATTTCTCCTTGTCTACATTATAAAGGGAACCTCTGTGCAAAATTTCAGGTCTTTCTAGGTCCAACGGTTTGGGCTGGGCGTTTATGAGTCAGTCAGTCAGTCAGTCAGTCAGTCAGGACTTCTCTTTTTATTTATATGTATATAATTATTATATTTTTTTTATTTAAAAACATATTTAAGACTAACATACAATGGATGGTTTATCGCTCATAATCTCTTCCAGACATTCTGCCTATTCCAATTATTACGTAGTACCTACTTACCTATATAGTTCGTTAATATTTAAAACAGTCCACGCAGGATATTACATACCTTTCCTGAGATAACAACTATAGGCGGAGTTCAATGAATTTCCTTGAATTTTAATTGATTTAATATGGGAATATACTAATTTGTATGTGAGGTAGTAGAGCCTAATAGTTTTTATGCCGTCTATGAGGCTACGGGGCATGCGTAGCATATGCTATGGGCATTTTGTATGTTAAAATCTTGTATGCAGATGACGTATTTAATATAAATGCTTCCTGGATAGTGGAGGGAAACGCTGGTCTGCTAGTCGACTTCTTGTAATTATTGTAGTTTTAATTTTCTTCTAAGTAATAACTGGAAATAGAGATTAGGAATAATTTTCAAATGATAAGTTGAGCCGACTTCTTTTGATGGGAAGGAAGTCTGTGTCCCAGCCGTGGGAGTATTACAGCTTGAACTTCCTTGATTGATATTGATCCAGCAACTTCCAGGTATACTGCAGTGCCGTAAAAACATTATAGCCCAAACGTGCTTAGAATTGTCAAAATCGACCGTGATATCCAATTCAATCAATATTTTCATCGATTTCTACAAGTCTCATCCCACCTCTATCAGCAGACTATCCGGTTCACGGCCACAATCTTACGTCACCATAACACTGTGATGACAACCACGGAGAATGCCGATCTTATGCGGATCGCGTCCAGTACTAAACTTAGACCACAGTGTAAAGGTAACCAGTAAACCAACTAACTAGGTTCTTTCTCGAAATGAAGTCTTTGGTCAAATGGACCCACCCACTTGAAGTGGACCCACGAGATCAGTCGAACAAATCACATTTTAAATTGCTTTTTTTTCATAGTTGTATTGTGGGTCCAGTTGCAAGCGGGTCTAGTTGATTAAAGACTCTGTCAGGTTTTTTAATTAATACAAAATTTAGTTATGTTGCGTTATTCTATCTACCACTGCTGATAATAATGCCTAGCCCAGGGATGGCGAACCTTTATGGATCAACGTGCCATTTTTTCAAAAAAAATGTTTAATGAGACCTTAGAGTGCGTTCACGGAGAAGCGATTTTATACGCGATTATTTGAATTTGAGGCGGTGCCCGCGGCGATTATCGCGGCGATTACCGCGGCGGCGCCCGCGGCGATTATCGCGGCGACGCACGCAGCGCAATTCTCGATGAAGCGATACCCGCGAATACCGCGCGTCAAAATGAAGACCAAGATGGCGGCCAGGAAAATTTTTGGTTTTACCGTCATGGGTGTGGTTTTCATGGTTTTTGGGGTCGCTGATTACGAAAATGAGGCCAAAATGAAAATCCAAGATGGCGGCCAGGAATTTTTTTGGTTTTTCCGTCATGGGTGTGGTTTTCATGGTTTTTGGGGTCGCTGAATACGAAAATGAGGTCAAAATGAACATCCAAGATGGCGGCCAGGAAATTTTTGGTTTTTCCGTCATGGGTGTGGTTTTCATGGTTTTTGGGGTCGCTGATTACGAAAATGAGGTCAAAAGGAAAATCCAAGATGGCGGCCAGGATTTTTTTTGGTTTTTCCGTCATGGGTGTGGTTTTCATGGTTTTTGGGGTCGCTGATTAAGAAAATAAGCTCAAAATTAAAATCCAAGATGGCGGCCAGGAAAATTTTAGTTATTCCGTCATAGGTGTCGTTTTCATGGTTTTTGGGGTCGCTGATTACGAAAATGAGGTCAAAATGAAAATCCAAGATGGCGGCCAGGGAAATTTTTGGTTTTTCCGTCATGGGTGTCATTTTCATGGTTTTCGGAGTCGCTGATTACAAAAATGAGCTCAAAATGAAAATCCAAGATGGAAGCCAGGAATTTTTTTTGGTTTTTCCGTCATGGGTGTGGTTTTCAAGAGTTTTTGGGGTCGCTGATTACAAAAATGAGCTCAAAATTAAAATCCAAGATGGCGGCTAAGAAAATTTTAGGTTTTTCCGTCATGGGTGTCGTTTTCAGGGTTTTCGGAGTCGCTGATTGCAAAAATGAGCTGATTACAAGAATGACGGAAAAACCTTAAATTTTCCTAGCCGCCATCTTGGATTTTAATTTTGAGCTCATTTTCGTAATCAGCGACCCCAAAAACCATGAAAACCACACCCATGACGGAAAAAACAAAATTTTTTTTTTGCCGCCATCTTGGATTTTCATTTTGAGACCATGAAAACGACACCCATGACGGAAAAACCAAAAATTTCAATCATCACTTTCCATCAGGTGAGATAGTGGTCAAACGCGAACCTATCAATAATAAAAAATAAAAAAAAATAAAAATTCCATGGCCGCCATCTTGGATTTTCATTTTGACCTCATTTTCGTAATCAGCGACCCCAAAAACCATGAAAACCACACCCATGACGGAAAAAACAAATTTTTTTTTTTGCGGCCATCTTGGATTTTCATTTTGAGACCATGAAAACGACACCCATGACGGAAAAACCAAAAATTTCAATCATCACTTTCCATCAGGTGAGATAGTGGTCAAACGCGAACCTATCAATAATAAAAAATAAAAAAAAATAAAAATTCCATGGCCGCCATCTTGGATTTTCATTTTGACCTCATTTTCGTAATCAGCGACCCCAAAAACTATGAAAACGACACCCATGACGGAAAAACCTAAAATTTTCCTGACCGCCATCTTGGATTTTAATTTTGAGCTCATTTTCGCAATCAGCGATTCCAAAAACCATGAAAACGACACCCATGACAGAAAAACAAAAAAATTCCTTGGCCGCCATCTTGGATTTTAATTTTGAGCTCATTTTCGTAATCAGCGACCCCAAAAACCATGAAAACCACACCCATGACGGAAAAACCAAAAATTTCCTGGCCGCCATCTTGGATTTTCATTTTGACCTCATTTTCGTAATCAGCGACCCCAAAAACTATGAAAACGACACCCATGACGGAAAAACCTAAAATTTTCCTGACCGCCATCTTGGATTTTAATTTTGAGCTCATTTTCGCAATCAGCGATTCCAAAAACCATGAAAACGACACCCATGACAGAAAAACCAAAAATTTCATTGGCCGCCATCTTGGATTTTAATTTTGAGCTCATTTTCGTAATCAGCGACCCCAAAAACCATGAAAACCACACCCATGACGGAAAAACCAAAAATTTCCATGGCCGCCATCTTGGATTTTCATTTTGACCTCATTTTCGTAATCAGCGACCCCAAAAACCATGAAAACGACACCCATGACGGAAAAACCTAAAATTTTCCTGGCCGCCATCTTGGATGTTCATTTTGACCTCATTTTCGTAATCAGCGACCCCAAAAACCATGAAAACCACACCCATGATGATAAAACTAAAAATTTTCTTCGGCGCCATCTTAGATTTTCATTTTGAATTCATTTTCATAACCAGCGACCCCGAAAACCATTAAAACGACACCCATGACGGAAAAACCAAAAATTTTCGTCGGCGCCATCTTGGATTTTCATTCTCATTTTTGTAATCAGCGACCCCAAAAACACTACTTTATCAGCAATACCTAAAACTAGTCGGTTTGATTGAGAACGCCGCGTGCTTTGCTACCCGCTTGAAAAGTCGCCGCGATAATCGCGGCGGCGGTTGCCGCGGGCGCCGCCGCGGGCACCGCCCCGCGTCTGTATGAACAGCGTAGTACATTGCCATACGTTTGTGTTTGCGCGTGCGATGATATCTGCCGCTGCACGCATCGCGTGTCCGTGAACACAAAAATCGCATGACGCGCCGCTCGTCGCGTCGCAGGTCGCGCCGCGCGTCGCGTCGCGCGTACGTGAACATGCACTTACACGTGCCGTCAAATATTATTGCTGAGTCTTTAATGGCAGATAATAATTATTTTAACTAAATATTTTCAACTAAAAGCTCTTTCGTTGCTACCAAAAAGAAAAATATTGACCTAAGATGTCGTAATAAATGTTTCAATTCTACGTGTAATTCAAATTAAAGTAATATTGCATCTTGGACTGGACTCCTCTACCAAATGGTTTCTAATCGAATCTTATATTATAGGTACATCTCTGAAAACAATGACCCGTAGGCATAGTTGAAAAAATGGTTAAAAATTCAATGGCGTGCCTAAAATATTCTGCAACATGCCATCAATGGCACGCGTGCCATTGGTTCGCCATCCCTGGCCTAGCCTTTTCTCAACTATTTGCGTTCGACTTCCACTTTAACCGAAGGCAGCTGAATTCCAGGATTTTAAATGGAGCTACTGCCATTCTCACCCCCACAACCCTAATAGTACTGGGTAATACGAAACCTGTTCAAAACCATGCATGTAAGAAACCCGTTCACCAAGAGCTTAGTTCAAAAGTGTCAAACAAACTCTTACAAGAGTTGTTTTTTGCCTAACTAGATGGCGTTGACGTCGAATTAGAAGTCGGTGTTAAGATTCTCCGCCATTTAGTTAGGCTCCCTGTCTTTAGGGTTCAAGTTCAGAGCAAAAAACACTAGAACAAACAAAAAAATACTAGTTCAAATAGATCAGTATACAGTATTTACGTGTTTTCATTGTATATTCGACACCTTACTGGTGTACGCATAAATAAAGCTCAGTTTTGACACAAGTACCGGGTGACCATCCTCGGCGTTCGGTACTAAACAAAACCCTTTAGTAAAACTGGTTGACAGACTTTCGGGCCACCACGATTTAAGAAGTACTATACTGATGCAGGTTTTTAATATCCAAGAAATATCCTGAGTAAAGTTTTTTTGTGCATTCTATAAAAAAAAATTGACACATAATTTTCTAGCCTGGATCAACTCATTAGAATACTTTTCATATCGGTGACAATGACTGCACTGCTCACACGCAGGTGAAGCCGCGGGCATCAGCTAGTTCTGCTATAAAATAGCCAATTACAAAACAGAGCTAATAATTATAATTTGTCATCACAGTATAATCAACCAAGGATCATAATAGTCGCATTAAATACCGTTGATTGATTCATATTATAAGCATTACAATTATAATACTTTACGATGACAAATATTGCATTCGTTACAGAGAAATATATGCTTTATGTACTAGGTGCATGTGTACGTTCTAAATATAGAATCGCATATCTCTTCCTGTGTCTTGACAGACCAGGATGTGACGTATGTGGGGTGCATCCAGTGATAGTAGCGAAAGTCAGTTTCTCCAAAGTTATGATGATTTAAACATTACGCTTATAATATAATGAAGGTTAGGTAGAAGTGTTGCGTAGCTCGTTGGTCTAGAGGTCGCAAGCACGACTGCCAAGCGTGAGGTTCTGGGTTCGATTCCCGGGTCGTGAAGTGTTATTGAGTTGGGTTTCTACCATCAGGAATAACTTTAAGCAGCTGAATACCAGTAAAGACCGTTTCTGACCACCACTACCCAGTGAGAACCGAGTAGGTACTACGACACCGTTTGGTAAGACTGGTTGTCAGACTTGACACTTGGACCGGCCACTGACGGCTTAACGTGCTTTCCGAGGCTGATATTCTGTAGGCCACGAGCATAGAACAACCCCCGTTGGGGCTGCGGGTTGTTCGAAAGAGATACCGCGGCCTCGGCACAAGGGTTAAGAAGGAACATGGGTCGTTTTTACCCAGGAGAAGTCTGACACTCCCTTCCGCTCTGCCCAGAGCGGGATTATTTGATGATTTCACACCCAACTAAAAAAAGCATAGAACAACCAGTAATGGAGCTATTTCAACAACCGATCTCTGGCAATTATCCAGAAAAATTCTATGCAAAAAAAAACCACAACTTTTCTTGTTTTCAACGATTGTTTTGTTTTGATGTGACGTCACTATCGGAGAAGCCATTTTGATGTATAGTCTGTGGTAGTCATGTCTGTATGAGCAATGACCCAATTTCTTTGGGATGACTTACAGCTTGTGGTTTTGTTAACAAATTCGATGTTATAATGTAGGTACCTACCTTAGTTTCAATTAAACAGCCGTTTTATAAAATATTTAAGTAGGTACTTACAATAATGTACTAAAAGTTATCTGCAAAAAAATATTGTGGTATTTTTAACCAACTTCAAAATATTTAATATAATCAATCCAACACTTATGTAATATTGTAGGAAATTCACAATAGCTAAGGTTATTTTGCACTTTTCTGTACTTAAAGGTAAGTTTGTGAAAAAGTACAATAGTAGATTGTATCACAAGGGAGCAAAATAATATTTTTACGGCGAGGGCGGTTTTTTGAATCCAGAGCGAAGTGAGGGATTCTAGAGTAGAATCCCGAACGTAGTGAGGGATTCTTTAGTAGAATCCTGAACGTAGCGAGGGATTCAAAGTACGTCGCCCGAGCCCAAAATATATTTTGCACCCGAGTGATACACTCGACTTTTCATCACCCTCTATGAGAAAATAAAAGGCGCCTCATATTTTATTGTAATACCTATTATTATTTAATAAAAATAGAGTGACGACACGTTTAAATCCATCAGACATATTAATTACGAATATGTGTCCAGTTTTACGTCCTTATTAAGACAATACGTTACTAAACAACCATCTACTCCGTATTAAGAAATTGTCGTATAATATGCCTTTAAATATTTCTCCCTGGATTTCGTAGGGATTAAGTTTTGTATGACGTTATTAGCTTCTATTTTTATTGTTTCAGGAGTTAATGCACTATCACTTTCAGAACACGACGTAGAGCTCATTTTTTTTGCACAAAATACAATAAAGTCCGCACCGATTATTAGAACAGGGAAGTAAATCGGAAGCTTTTGTTTTTTTTTTTTAAATTTAGTTACCGCGTCTCCTCGCAGCGTACAGCCAACACAATACAATTTGCGTTCGAATTCAATGAACGATTCATGTTCTAAATTCAAATCTCATTACTGCCCGCTAAAAAGTCTAATGGAGAAAAGAGCTACTTTGCTCGCACTTAAAGAGGAACAAAACGACACTTTTCGAATTGAAGGGATGAAAAATATCTTTTCACTTCTCTCGCTCTAAAATTCGTCTTTATGTCGTGCGTAGGCGACATAAAGTCGCGTTTTATGCTCTAGAGCATAAAGTAAAATCTTCGTCGAAGACCAAGGTAATCGGCACAGGTAATCGGCCCAACAGCCACACGAACAACTTCAACTTCATAGAATAACCTCTTTAATTCGTTTCGTTAGTATTCTAAGAACAAGGGATTACTGCTTTTCATTACGAATACAAGGAAAGTTGATGGGAATAGGCTTTCCCCAATAGGGTATTTCACCAAAAAATTCTAATTAGTCCGTCAGATAGATTTTCAATAAATAATGGACACGTATTTTTTCTTTTTTCACGTAAACAAAATATGAAGACGATACAGTGCTTCGAAAAGTCGTGTCAAGTCGTGTGACGTCATAAGGATAGTACTTTTTTACCCACTAAGTGACGCCAAAAACCCCCACTCTTGATCTTTGACACATTTTATTTTCGTCAATTTTTATTATATTGATAAAACAAAAAACACGTATCCAATATTTTTCGATAATCTAACAGACGGACTAATTAGATTTTTTTGGTGAAATACCCTAATGATGGCAATAGGCTTGCTCTTAATTAGGTTGGTTGATGGCAATAGGCTTGCTCCTAATTACATCATTTGATGGGAATAGGCTTACTCTTAATAACATTGATTGATGGCAAAAGGCTTGCTCCTAATTACATCGGTTGATGGCAATGGGCTTGCTCCTAATAAGATTGGTTGATGGCAATAGACTTTTCCTAATTACATCGGTTGATGGCAATAGGCTTGTCCCTAATTACATCAGTTGATGGCAATAGGCTGGCTCCTAATTACATTGATTGATGGCAATAGGCTTGGTCCCAATTACATCAGTTGATGGCAATAGGCTTGCTCGTAATTACATTGGTTGATGGCAATAGGCTTGCTCAATTTTTTTTTTATCTGAGCAGTATGAGTAACGACATAAGTCAGGTGTTATGTCAAGTTTCCTACTGAAAAAAAAAAGTTAATTGGCGGGATCCATAATTATTTTTTACAATATTTACAAGTTGCTGTTTCATTTCCTCGCAATCGAAGTGAAAAGTAGAGTGTAAAACTCGTCCATAAAACCCATTTTGCTCTCTACTTTATATCCATCCTCGCTCGCAAGCTCGCATCGGATGGATAAACGTCTCGCGCAAAATGATGCGTTTTATGCACTTGGTGTACAATCTACTATTAGCTTCGGAAAAGTATGACAAAAAAAGTGAATAAAAGTCAACAACTACTGAAGCAAAATTTTTTTTCTTTTTTTGACGTAGGTATACGAAATAGTATTCGTATAATTATTATGTACGTGAAAAACCTTATTTCGCAAAGATATGATTTTTTTCAAAATAAACGACGACGCGACAGTAGAAAGTAATACAGCTATGTCAATAATACAATATTTACAATGCAGATGGGCCTACATTTATAGAAAGTTAAATCACTAAAAGTTCAGACGGTAAAAAACACGCCAGGAATTCGTAATTTGAATTTGTATTTAGTTCTTTTCATTGTCACACGCATTCTATTTTCGATCTGTATTCTATACGGCCAGTGTTCTGATTCCGTCGCCCTTTGCGTACTCGACCAACTTATTGTACCGTTGTCTTTTTGAAAATTATTCAAAATTAAACCTTGTTGTGACGAATCAAAGTTGCGTAGAAGTTACTTTTTAGACAAGTGTAAATTTGTTACCATCAGTATGTAGTTCTTGGACGGATATTGAAAACTATTTCAGTCTGTAATACTTTTTTTGTCTGGAATGGAATGTATTTTCTAATAGGTAATTTACTTTCTTTATGCCGAAACCATGATACGTGTTTACAACTGTGGGCCCGAACATCGCCAGACTGAGGCCCTGAGACGGCTAGACGGGGTCACGGAAGATTGTGGGACGCCTTGGATGATTTATCGCGAATTTAGCGTAAAGAAGCACACTAAGCGTGAGAAGTGGAAGAAACGGGGGATTCCTTTGCCCAGGGCAATACGAAAATAATTAAATGGAAGTGTCAAAATAACAATTTTTTACTGAATGTACGAAAAAAGTCTTGTCTGTTTATTCTGACAAATTGCCGAAACGGCTGAACCGATATTACAGGCAGATAGCTGATGTTATAAGGGGAAAGTAAAGCTACTTTTTTTTAAAGTTAGGGTTCCGTGCAAAAAAATCCTTGAAATTTACCAATTTCAAACAAAATTCAAAAAACAAATATTTTTTATAATAATTTCACGCGAACTAAAGTCGCGGGTAGCGGCAAGATATTATATAAATCGAGAATAAATAAGCACCGCATTAATTCGTTTTCGTCACAGTCATGTGTTGCAGCTTATGCAACTTCCTTATTTTTAGCACAAGCGGAACCTCGGATAAAACCTACTCCATTTTGAATCTAGGAACTGAAATCCCGATACACACACATCACTCAAAAATAGACTATATTGTTATTGAACTAAGAAATAATTCGCCACAATTCGCGGTTTGGCAGCTATCGTTTATTGTTGCTTTCCTTGAATACAAAGGAGATTTATCCAGGAATGTTTTAGATCTGCAGAAATCGAATATTTTCTAGGTTTTATTTTTAGCTAGACAGTATTCAGCAAGCAGACTAGCGTTCTACATATTTTTTCGAGCTATTAACTTAATTCAGTCCTCTCGATTTGGAATAAGTTGCTTGTAATCGACAGAGTTTGTTAGATACACGGGTCATCCTAAGAAGATCCCATCTTTGCATTACTTAGGACTTACGCAACCCTGGAAAACATTGCCAGCAAGAAAAAATGAAATAAAAATGTGTGAATTTGGACAATAACCTCATTATAATTACCATTATTAAAACACAATGTCCCTCTCTGCTAGCTAATAGAAAAAGCTTGCAACTAAACAAATTCCTCTTCCCCTTTAAGAAATACAGACTTAAAGTTGTGTTATTGAACCAGATTTCCCGATATAACCTTGTCTTTCATCAAGAACTGCATCGCTACGAATCCAGTAGTTTCCAACATTAGCTCACACAAACAGACATTGAGTATCGTTATTCGATAAACAATCCGTTGCATTAAGGTCAGTGTAAATAGGTCAAGTGTGAGTTGCTCTACAGAATGTAAACGTAAACAACAATTTGTCAGTGCATCAATAAATATGACTATGATTATTAAAATTGGAAATCGACTTTTTCCAAGTTTTTTTTTTTTATTATTTAAGATGGGTCAGCTCTTGACCTCGAGGCTTGCCTGAGCAAGGATGAGGTCTACGATGGAGCGAGCCTTCCCAGTAGCACTGGCACTCCCGCGCACCAACGGAACACAGCGAACTGTTTGGCGCCAGACTTCGGCGGGAGGGTGGTAACTAGCCAGGCGGTCCTTTGCAGGCCCTTCCACCAGTGTTGGGATCATTCAGCTGTAACCGCTAACAAAAGTCAGCGATTCCGTTGCCCGGGGTAGACCACTAGGAGGTAGATCCCACCAACCCAAGAAGAGATCCAAGTAAGTTGGGTTCGGCTTCCAATCTAACCGAATACGGCTGAATACCAGTATTTTACATGGAGCGTCAGCCTTTCTGACCTGCACAACCAATTTAGTACAAGGTAATATGATACCCTGTGATAAGACTGATTGTCAGACTTTCAGGCCTCTGACTACCTAAGAGAAAATACCTACCTAGAATAACTAGGTAGAAACAGATGGTCATCATCAGCCTATAATTTTCCCACTGCAGGGACTCAGGCCTCCTCTCAGGTCCTCTCTAGGAGAGGGATGGGCTATAATCTACCACGCGGGCCCAGTGCGGATTGGTAGATACAGAAACAGATGGTATTTTCATTTAATGATGATATATGAGCTATATATCAGAACATCTTTATTATAATTCCATCATAAATATATAAAATGATAGACTAGTGCACACTATCATAACTCTAATGTATCGAATACCGATCGAACATTAATCGATAAAATTGGCATCGATCCTAATTCGATTCCCGTCTTGTAGATAAAGTGTAATTTATTCTAGAGTACATCTGAATGTGATGCGGGAGTCACATTCAAAATAGTTCACTCACTCCTGAGATATTTGCTGAGAATTATTATATATTTGGGATTTATAGAATCTATTAAAATAAAAAAAAAGTGATAATTTTATTAGAGGTAGAGGGAAGTGCCAGGTTAGCCCGCAAAATTCAATTTTTTTGCAATTTGTAGTCAAGTTGTATGTCGATTAAAATATTATTGGTAACCGTAACCAATTTGGCTTTACAGTGTTATACTCATAACCATTACAATCGTCTATACAGCCCTCTAAGTTCATTTAATCCCTTTGAATGACTTTTTCATGAACTGGAATCGGTTCTGAGGGAGTGTACTTACGACTAAACGCCGAAAGACACTACGCCGACAGACTGAACACCGACAAGACTTTACTTCGACTGGACTTTTCGCCGACAATACACTTCGCTGACAGGACTCTTCGCCGACAGGGCTCATCAGCGACGCAAGTTATCTCCGATAATAATTAATCAGATCAGATACACTCAGTGAAATAAGGCCAGTCGCAGCCCCGACGGGGCCTCTGTCTAACCGTTCGTGGATTACAGGCGTGATGTTACGTTATGTTGTCATAGGTGGCCTTATTCCACTGAGTGTATCTGATCTGATTATCGGAAATAACTTGCGTTACTGATGAGCCCTGTCGGCGAAGTCGCTTGGCGGCGAAAAGTCCCGTCGTAGTAAAGTCTTGTCGGTGTTCAGTCTGTCGGTGTAGTGTCTGTCGGCGTTTAGTCGTACACTCCAAGAGGAACCGCTTCCAGTTCATGCTTCAATAGTCGGGAAATAACTAGGCAGATGATGACGATGTTGAATAACTTTTTCATGAATTAATAATTCACGGGCTTCCACCAGAGTAGCCCGTGAATTCCGCTTCCCATTTTAAGTTTATTATTAATCAAAATAATCAGTACAATTACGTCATACAGTACACGGGAGATCTAGTTTTTAGGGTTCCGTAGTCAACTAGGAACCCTTATAGTTTCGCCATATCTGTCTGTCCGTCCGTCTGTCCGTCCTCGCTTCATCTCTGTGACTGTTAGCACTAGAAAGCTGAAATTTGGTACCAATATGTGTATCAATCACGCCGACAAAGTGGTAAAATAAAAATTGGAAAAAAAATGTTTTATTAGGGTAGCCCCCGTATATGTAAAGTGGGAAGTGTTTTTTTTTTTTTTAATTTCAACCCTAACGTGTGATTTATTGTTGGAAAGGTATTTGAAAATGAATAAGGGTTTACTAAAATCATTTTTTGATAATGTAAATAATTTCGGAAATAATCGTTCCCAAAAGTAAAAAACAGTACACATTGTTTTTGTAACTTTTGAACCATAAGTTTAGAAAATATGAAAAAAATCTGAAAAGTAGAACTTTATAAGGACCTTCTAGAAAAATCATTTTGCATAATGGATACCCACCTTTAAACTCATAAGTGGGAACACTTATTGTGACGGACGGGAAACTACGGAACCCTACACTGAGCGTGGCCCGACACGCTCTTGGCCGGTTTTTTTTTTAAATCAAACCAACAAAATATTTTTCATCTGTACCTACTTACCTCCCACAACGCTAAACAATTAGCTAATAAAAATTAAAGAACAATAAAACGTTCCATTACATTAGTGACTCAAGACTCACGGCCTAGAATAGAGTTTTTCTCAATAATTCTGATGTCTAATCGACTCTTGCGCATCGTGGGCGGAGCGGTGACCATACTTTTATAATATACTAGCTGTTGCCAGCTTCACCCGCTGCAACTCGAAAATTATCCCACAGGAAGATAAAATCGGGATAAAAACTATCCTATGTGTTAATCAGTATGAGTATGAGGTTATAAACTATCTGTGTACCAAATTTTATCCAAATCCGTTCAGTAGTTTTTGCGTGAAGAAGTAACAAACATACACACTCACACAGTCACACACTCACAAACTTTCGCCTTTATAATATTAGTGTGAGTGTGATTTCTGACAGATATGTGCCCTGAAATGTTTTGAGTGCCCTCGGTTAGACGCGGGCCGTTTGACATGAAATGATTTGATGTAAAAAAATGTATATTTGCTGGTAAATTTAATTTAATTGAATGGAAGAAAATTGCCGACCGCTTGATTAAAAGAATTTTGGCGCCAGTCTGTGATTGAAATGGGTCAGCTGTTCTTTTATTGTAAAACATAACATCACGACTGTAATCCCTGAAGAGTTAGGCAGAGGTGTACCCATTAGTAAACCCACATTTTGGCATTTATATTCAAGTCTCATCTAATAAGGGACAAGTCTGTGGCCATCAACAGGGCACAAATCCAGACTCCGTGGGTCATCATCATCATCAACAGCCTATTTATGTTCCCACTGCTGGGACACAGGCCTCCTCTCTTTGAGAGGGAAAGGGCTATAATCTACCACGCGGGCCCAGTGCGGATTGGTAGATGTCACATGTCTTCGAATTTTTGGTTCTAAGACATGCCGGTTTCCTCACGATGTTTTCCTTCACCGTTTTGAGAGCAGCGGTGATGAAATAAATTACACAAAGTAATGTGCCTGCCTGGGTTCGAACCCACGACCTACTGTTCGTAAGTCGGGGCCGCCACCACTGGGCCACCGATGCTCTCGACTCCGTGGGTATTACTGAGAATTTCATGATTCCTGTTTTTTAATAGTCTCTTTATAAACTAGAAGTGACCCATATATTGTTTTGTAATGATTATCTAAATAACTAGACCGAATTAAAAGTATGATTATTTTTCAGCACTACCTATCCGTCCAGACTCCAGGGGGTCTAAAACGGCCACTTTGGCAGGTCATAATATGAATTGCGTTAAAAAGCGTAAAATGGACCTTTCATTATAATAACTGCGTCTGTAACAATTTAGTAAAATACATCATAATAGGAAAATAATATAAATTGCGTTAACATTCGTAAAATAGTCACAGACGCAGTTTTTATTATGAAAGGTCCATTTTACGCTTTTAAACGCAATTCATATTATGACCTGCCAAAGTGGCCATTTTAGACCCCCAGGTTCTAGAAGAGGAAATCTAATCTCCGGAACTAATGATTCAATTTTTAAAATTTCTTTTTCTTGCACAAAGCTACATTATTCGTGGACTGGACCTCAGGACGATATTAGCCACACATTTTTTGCGAACGAAGTCGTGGGTTGGTGGTAGTCCCAATATGAAACTATAGTGTGGTTGTTGTAAGCTATCTATGTCATAGTATAGACATTCTCAACTAAGCTCGAAATCACTTAATACTTATAAAATATTATTATTTATCAAAGCGTTGGTCTTCACGGCAATTTCATCCTATAAAAGCTTTTACAGGTAAAATAACATTTACAGATCTGTCTAAGTATCATAATAGCCATTATTCCTACATTTGGTCAGTCTAGGCACTAAAATATCAGCCTAAAACAAAGGAACGTGCCAGAGATAGCTTTTATGAATATAACGTTAGTGAGTTCATATTGTTATGATCAAAATAAAAAATATGACTTCGTGGAAATGTGTTATGTTGAAAGAATAAGGTTTATTTTTGTTGTAAAATAAATTTTAGTTTTGTGATCAGATTTTATCGCTCATACTTTTGATATTTCGCAGAGCTTGTGGGGTATTCTGGTTTCTAAACAATAAAATTGTTCATAATAGTCCATACTGACTGCTCCGTTGGTCTCGTGGTCGAAAGCGCGACAGCTGAGCGTGGGGTCCGATTCCCCAATCGCGCAAAAAGTGCTATTAGGTTTTTCCATAAAAAGTGTCTCAGTGGCCCGGAGTTTGGTAGTTGACATGTTAAGCCGTTGGTCCTGCGCCTGACCTCTGGCTGGTCGTGTCGGATTGCCGTCCCATCGGACTATGAGAGAAAAGGAACAGAGAGTCCAGCTTTGCCTGCGCACACACTTGTGCACAATAATAAATTCCACGCCGATGGCTAATCTCCGCTATGATTGGACGCGGTGACCGAAAACGGTCAGGAGGACTATTATAATTATACTAGTCCATACTTCAATATTCTTAATGATAATATAAATACAAAGAGTTTTGTCTCAATAGCTGAATGGATTTGGGTGAAATTTGATGCACTGATAGACCACAACATAGTTCAACCCAATTCTGGATTGAGCGCGGTAATCTGCCTAGCTTTTTCCACAACAATGTTCCGGCTTCCAGTCTTAACATATGCAGCTGAACATTTATTTTACATGGAGTGACGACCTGTTCATAAGCTTGTGATATTGTAATTTGTATGTATATTTTTTAGTTAGTGTAAGACTATCCCATTAGCACAATTCTACAGGATCATTTCGATTGACAATTTTATTCACTGCAGACGAAGCCTGCGGCTTCGTCTGCAGTGGCTTAGTTATAGACATAGTATGTGTCATCTACGATAATTTTTTTTTTCCTTTCTTTTTTTATCTTCCTAGTATTTACCGCAATGTACATCATGTTTGTGTTTTGTTTCGACATCGGTTCTTTATCGCTTTAGATTATAAATTCTTCTTATCACTTGACTATGAGGACTTTCTTGTATATCGCTTGATACCTATTATCAATTCTTTTCTCCACTTGACTTTCACGGTCTTTGTCAATTACACACTGGTTATTCATACATCAACTATTTATTATTGCACAATGCCTAGTTTAAACTACTTTACTTTTTATTACTTAACTGATCAATCTTCAAGTTAAACCGCGCTTGCCTAGGTTAGTTTGTGGATGGATGACCACCCATTACGTAATGAGTTTCCACCGGGCTTCGGACAGCACAACTAACTGCAACCACAATTGACAACCGGGACCAATGGCTTACATTGGTCCCGGTTGTCAATTGTGGTTGCAGTTAGTTGTTGGCTCGAAAGACTGACAACCAGTCCTACCAAAGAGGTATTGTATCCTGTATTAACTGGGTTGTGGAGGCCAGATAGGTAGTCGCTATATTATGTAAAATTCTGGTATTCAGCTACATCCGTTTAGACTGGAAGCCGACTCCCACATACTTAGGAAAATCTAGGCAGATGATGGCACAGGAATACAGCAATGCTGCTTGGGGGTACAAATAATTAAGAACTATGTTAGTATTTCCTTAGTCCTTTACAAACAATTCTACAACCAAAAATGCCCAATACTAATTCCAAATACGTGTTCAAAGTATTAATGAAGGCACATGTCATGCCCCAAGTCCAAAGGGACCAGATTAAGGGTAACGTCTTCATTGTGTCTGTTCGTTTTTTTTTCGCTACCTACAAAACCACGTGTTCCGCACACGTTAGCGTCACCGGAAAGGACAGAGATGTTTCCGAACTGTGGAGTCGTTATAGAAGCTTTATTTTTTTTGGATTGTTACAATCATTGACTCATTCTGTAATTGAATATCGAATAAATAAATAAAATATATTTGTATTTGATAAAGCTGTTTATTTATGTTGAATCAAATAAGTAGTCATGTGCAGTAAAGTTGTTATAAAATATACCTACCAACTCATTTCTGTTTCCAACAAATTTCTTTAAAATTGCCGCCTTGTGCATAAATTTCACGCTTTAGAAAGTCTATTTAAAACTAATCATAAAACATACAAAATAGCAATCATAGAGGCAAGTCAAAAGACTGTTTATTGTAAATTAACCGACCTAGTGTTTATGGCGTATCTCGCGCGTTGTTCTACATAGAGATCTATGCTTTGAAATGGGTAACTACAGTACTAAGACTTTTAGTTATTTATAGCTGAGTCTAGCTTCATTTTATTGCTGTCTTTGTTTCGAAAATTCAAAAGTGCCTATAGCTAGCCTACTTGAAATAAATGCTTTTATTTTGAATGGTTGATTTCACATTCTTTTGCAACACGCATAATAATATATTTTTAGCATCTCATAGTCTCCATTCATTCCTCTGTTCGTTAAGCAACAAAAACACATTGTTTGCCACGTGTTACGCGTTAGGACGCCGGCTGAATGCTAAAAGGGACACTGGTTCGATTCCCGCTCGAACATCATCCTCAGGACTGTCTTTGTGAAGATTTATTTATTGCTTAGATGCGTCCTTTTTTGTAAGGTTAGATATTTGTAAGACAATGTCCGTTAATTGTTGGACAGTTTTGTTTTAAGTTCTGAAGTTATTTTTGGTTGGAGTTTTGCCTTAGGTTTATTCTGTCATTTTTTTTTCTGATACTTTTTTAGAGTAGGATAATTACGTACCTAAGTATTTAAGGATGCTTAATTATTTAATTGTTTACTTTTTAGTCTACATTTTGTTTACATGAAAAGTACAAAAAAATATTGAAAAAATGCAGCTACCTACTTAGAAATAAAACATATTATTATGTTAATTGTTAAATAAATGTAATAAATATGTAAATAAATAAATAAAGGAAATAATGCTTAAACTTAATGAAATAATATTAGGCGACATACAGCATAAAAAACCATATGTAAATAAAAACGCTAAGTCAAAAACCGCAAATGAAATGAATTTCAAATGAATCGTCTACTACTTAATCTTTTTCATAGATGACTAGCTAATTATACGCTATCTAAACATCAACAATTTTTTATTGGAGCGTCGAATTATTAAAAAGCTTCTTACATCATAAAATACGAATCTGTAACACATTCCCGCCAATTCCCATACAATTAATTTCCAATTCTAAGAAAAATTGTACTTTATCTAATCACCTAAAAAAACCATACCGGGAATACTGACTCACTACGTACATATGAAACTAATTATATTTTCATATAAATGCCGCCAGTCTATATTTAATTATATCTTAAAATAACACAAATCGGCTTACCAACTTCTGGGAATGAACACAATTCCCGCACGGAGTATCCGCAATGTCAAAAATGTCACTACAGCCTCCGAACTGTCAGTTTATATCACAAAACGTCACTAAAATGTCAAAAATCACAATCACTATGACACAGTCACATCAAAAGTTTAGCTCCGTACGTGAAAATTCGATTATTGTTCGACACTCACAAGACGTCCGTACGCGACGAACTTTGCAAGAGGACTGAAGTCAGTCCGCGACTCCGCGCCGCGCTAGAGAGAGCTTTCAGCGATGCGCACGCGCTGTAATTGGAAACGCGGGTAAAAGCGCGCGCGTATATCCATCTCTTTCTAACCCTCGATGAAAACTAGCGTTGTTTTATCTCTGTCCTTGTTTAAAATTCAGCGGGCGCGTGAAAATTGATGAAAAGCGCAAGTAAACATTACGTTTGCGTCTTCTTACGTAATCGGAGGTGCATTTATGATATATTTTGTCTTGTGATTAATGTATTTTCACTGTTATTCTTACGTTTTGTTAATGTTGGCTTATATTCAATGATATAGACGCCGGAGACATGGTTTTTGTTGAAAGTGGGACGTGTTGCGTTCATTGAGAAAAGCGGTCATCTAAATGTGTTCATATATTGTGGTAATGTCTGATATCTACAAGAATACTGGTGTTCTAGAGTGGTTTCGTAGACGGTCATAAATAATATATGTAAATGGCTGATTAAAATCAGTTTAATGTGTAGGATAATTGGTTTCAGTCGGTTTTTTAGTAAAAGTTGTAGCGCGCTGGATCGAAATCACAGGTTGAAATAAAACATCAGTCTTTTGTTTGCTGATAAATCTAGTCTAGATAAATTGCAGCATCATTCAGATCAGACATAAACAAATATAATAGAAAATCATTTATTCATGAAATTATAGTAATATTCAGTTTTAATCATCTAATAAGTAAACATAGATTAACAATAAAGATAACAGCAAATACAATACGTAAACATACTATATCCCCTTTCTTTGTCCATAAAACAAGCTTATTTGATGCTGTTGGTAAATAAATTGTCAAAGTAAGTAGGATATTAATACATATTATTATTATCATTTATTATCCTACATTTCCATTTATATTAGACATGTAACAAGTACTTAAGGTTTCACTTAGGAATGTATAAGCTATTTACTTTATCTCCGTAATAGCTCGTAGATGAAGTTTGTTCCTTCTTTATGAATATAATGTGGTCTTAGCTCCAAACCCGGAGTAACACAGGGTAGAAAATTAAAAAAAAAACCATTTATGCAAAAAATAAAATCAACATAAAAATCACAAAAAAACGTAAAAAATAACTTTAGCGTCTGAAGTCTAGTTTCTTTGACTTGATTCCACTGACTTCAATCCTGTCAGATTTGCTGTGAACTATTGATGACTTCCATTGTATAGGTATCTACGAAGACCAGCATCTGAAAAACGAATTGATAACCTTTTTTTTATTATAAATGAGCTTGCTCTTGACTTCAATCTTGCCCTAAGGGCAGAGATGATGTCGACGATGGAACGAGCTTACCCAGAAGAAGCCTGTTTACTCGCGACTTAAACAGATTAGGGTTATATGAACTCGGAAAAACCGAGACGCAGGCAGGGAATTCCACTCCTTGGCTCCTTGGCGATTAAAAGGGTTTAGAACTGACATGACACTGAACGGGGCTGCCCATTCAATTTACCTATGTTTGACGTGTCAATGTGTTTTTTCATTCAATTTACGAATTATATAAGTATCCTGTATTAACAAATTAAGAAAAAATTGCTACACAGGCTAAGGCATTCCTAATTATTACCTACTTGTGTCTTGGAATAATTAAATAAATAATTAATTCAGAACCATTTCGCAACTTTAAAAAAACCACCAAATGGTCTGCTGCAGCGCCCTATAGATTAGAGTTTAAATAAGTAGGTTATTTAGAACCACCTCATTTCATTACGAAATGAAATAATCAAAATTCCGAAACAATCGACTTTGTAAGCTATCGGTACTACAGTGCGAATTGCACTATCATAACCACTCAATATGGCCTGAGCTGTCAGTTTATGCTAATATTATTATCGGTATTTTCTATTATTCCTATTATTATTCTATTAGTCCCATGTAATAGGGGGCAAGTCTATTGCAACCTACCGGGCACTAATCCAGACTCCGTGGCTGCTATTAACAAAATAGGGATGTTTAATAACTAAAAAAAAAATATGATTCTAATTAGTCCGTCTGTAAGATTATCGAAAAATATTGGATACGTATTTTTTGTTTTATCAAATCAATAAAAATTGACGAAGATAAAACGCGTCAAAGATTTGAGTGGGAGGTTGTGACGTCACTGCTCGCTAAGAAATGTCATACTAATGTCTTAGAATATGACGTCACACGAGTTTTCAAAGCACTGTATCGTCTTCATTGTTTGTTAACGTGAAAAAAGAAAAAATACGTGTCCAATATTTTTTGGAAATCTATCTGACGGACTAATTACATTTTTTTTTAACATCCCTATACTTAATTCCTGATGGAAAACCCAATAACACTTTGCCCGTCCTGGGAATTCAACCCAGGATCTCATGCACAGCGGCTCTAGACCAACGAGGCCGTTAACGACATGAAATAATCGTAATTCCGAAAGATTCATCAACTTTGTAAGCTATCGGTACTACAGTGCGAATTGCACTATCATAACCGCTCAATATGGCTGAGCTGTCAGTTTATGCTAATATTATCGCTATCTTCTATTATTCCTATTATATTGTCCGCATAATCTGCGGACTGAACTGCAATGCGACTGTATTTGATGTTGTTGAGATATATTTTAGAATGTGTTAGTTTGGCATGTGGTTATGCTTGACTGATAGGTACGAAATTCAAATTCAACCTGTTAATAAAGTTTAGTAACATACATAAAACGACATTAAAACAAGTATTTTACAGACATTTCGCGTATTTAATATAAAATTGGTAAATTAAAATTACTAATTAATTCATTGATAGTCTGATATACTCATGTGTGTAGTGGATTGCAGCAGGTCGTACTCTGTAGTTTCTGCCTACCCCCATGAGAAAAAAGCATGAGTTTATGTATGTACACACGGCTACACATCAAGCTATACAAAACCAGTTAATCTTGGCCTCACTTTACTAGATCTTTTCGCACAATGAACGATCAGATTATACTGGTTTTGTATAGCTTGATGTGTAGCCGTGTGTACTCGTGTATCTAATTGAAACTTAAACTACCATTATTTACAGAAAAACAGACAAACAGAACATCCAATCCTTTTTATAATACTTATAACATAATGTAACACATATAATCACTTTCTACAAATACACTGACTAAAGTAGCGATTTCTATTACATGCCCCAATCGTAAACTTAAGGGTTTACAAGGAAGAGTATGAAATGGAGTGCTCAATCTGTACTATAAAGAGCTAAGAACATTGAAATGCACTTTTTATTTTGCATTATTTTCTAGCTATTGTGACCCCTGCTAGTTTAATTTTCTTTCTTTCTTTATATATGCATGCTTGTGAACGGGCCCGTTTACGGGCGCACAATATTATAAGTGTAACTTTTTGATTTTAAATCGAAATACAAATATCCTTTAACTATGAACAAAATTAAATAGGTAGGTAGGCAAGTAAATACGTGCACTGATCTCATACGATGATGATAATATCTGAGATACTGATAATGATATTGTGAAATAATGACAACTAAGCAAGTGTAACATACTTTCATTTTTCTTTCACGATAACGATAGATATGAATTTATGTGACACATCCAACGTATTGTTTATTGCATCATTTTTTACCATCAATACTCATCAGTAGGTACTTTGTTATATCAAACATCTTATCACTGAATTTAAACTCAAATCATTTATTTTAAATGAATCATTTTTGTTAAGAAGTTAGTCAGAAACTACATTTTTTTTCTTATTCAAAATGTTAATTTCTATCGAGGAGAAGGGTTAAGAAACTTATTGAAAATCTTTTAAATCCAGTCAGGAATTGGAATTTTGCTAAATAAAAGGACTAAATTCCAATGGGTGCTACACTATTTTTCGAGCCGCACTCGTATCGACAATATTTGTCGAACAATAAAGAAAATCCAAAGCAACCAATACACATATTTCTCTGTTCGCATCTACTCGTACTATTACTGAATCATCTTCGGAATGGCTCGGATCAATTCCAGTAGATCATTTCTAAACGTATACCTGCATAATTATTATATTCAACTAGGTGTTGCCAGCGGCTTCACCCGCTACAACTCGAAAATTATCCCACGGGAAGAATAAATCGGGATAAAAACTATACTATGTGTTAATCCAGGTTATAAGCTATATGTGTACCAAATTTTATCCAAATCCGTTCAGTAGTTCTTGCGTGAAAGAGTAACAAACATCCATGTATTCTTGCAAACTTTCGCGTTTATTATTAGTAGGTTTTTAGTGCCTAATCTAGCCGACCTGCACATGCTTCTAGCATACCCCAAGATTATGTCAATCCCAAATGGCGCATCATTAACACTCCATTCAAAAACTACTCCACGCCCGCATATGTAAATAGTAAGAATCGTAGTTTCACAAGGAAACGAATTTCCTCCATTACTTATGTTCCAAGAACATAATAATGTGTTTTAAGAATTGTGTAAGTATGTCTGTCCCTACTTCCTTGTTCTATTAAATGGATGGATTGTGTTCTAAATTGTGATTTTGTAAGTGTAAGGGCTAATATGTCTGCTTGCCTTCCGGTTAAGTTATGGACTAATTTAATTAGACTTAGTATGTTGTCTGTTCCACGAAGGAGATGGTGGGCTGAACTGGATGTCTTCCTTGAGAATTGGAAAGAAGTTGCACAGAATCGCGACTGTTGGAAAGAATTGAGGGAGGTCTTTGCACAACAGTGGGATTAATATACGCTAGCTGTAATAATAATAAAAAAAAAACGTGTGGCACTCGGAGACTGCCGCGGTAAATCTATTGCATAGCATTTTTTATCAAATTATGCAATAATAGGTATAAATAATTAGGTATTAATAGTGTAATTACACACCAAAATAATTATTCATTCAAAAAATTTGAACAAAAATAACGATATTAAGAGTTTGATCTTCGAATTTCGCGCGATGTACATTATATAAATCAAAACTAACCTTCATAGACTAACTAAGCTAGTAAGAAACTCTATGACAGAAAAAAAAGAAAAAGTATTGACAGCCTGACATATGTGTCATTACATTGAAAAATATGAAAATTATTTATTTTACTTTAGATATTTTTTAAGAAAACGAATCGTTTTAGATCGATTCGCAGAATAGTAATGCAAAAACCAATAAAACTTATGATAGATGCGTACTAATAATAAAATGAGTGTATATAGAGTACTCACTCCTCACTCATTTTCTTTCACTATTTTTTCGTGACTTTCTTCATTAATAAATGCACTTTGTTTATTCATATTTAAAACACTTTGTACACAAATTATACGAGTAAGAATATTTTAGAAGGAGAAAGCAGAGAGACAAAACAGAAAAACTTTACACCTTTACAACCTTTACAACGTGAGGTTATAAATTATTTAATTTGACAACCTTGTTATTTTCCGTAACCATAGCAACCTGGTTGAGTACGGAATATTGAATCCCGAATATTTTTGTTAGGAAATCTCTGGATTCGCTCTCCACGCTCAACTCAATGCCCGCGATAGAATCTATGCAATAGATTAATAAGTAATTTGATCGGTGTGATTGGCGAAACCGCTTTTGTGCTTTTGTGTTATTGTTCGCGAGTTCCATTGCTTGATTACTAAACATTCTTTTTAATATGCAGGGTTTCTTAGTCGTGCTACTCTGCCTACATTCTGGAAACCAACACCTTTAAATATTTTTTTAGTTTTTTTTTAATTTAAATGGGCTTACTCTTTAAATCTGGGGGATAACGCTAATAAGCAGATGATTATACTTTTAAAGGGCTATTTTGCAAGCATATTTCAACTTTTCTCGATACAAAAAAAAACACATTTTTTTAGACATCAACAATAAAAACATATCTCAATTTGTACACAAAAACAATAAATCCTGACCTATCTCCCAAAAATGTCATTTGCACCCAAAAAAAAACAAAGATACATCATCGTTGACATTCTTTCCCCAACTTACAGGCACGTGCCACGATTTAGGACCGGAAACGGATGCGGATACTCGTAGATTTAAGAACAAATTCGTGGCGCGACCCGCTCTTGTCGATTGATTCAGAACTGATTGATTGATTGATAGAGAGTTCGTTTTAAAACGACGAAATGTTGGAGCTCGGTATGGGGAAACCGAAAAACGGATGTGGATTTTTTAAATAATTTTGTATTGCTACAGGAATTTTGTTAAATGCACTCATGGGACAGTTTAGTAAGTCTTGTACAATTTGGAGATAAAGCTTTTAAGAATAGATAGGTACAGTCAAAAGTGTACTTAAAAAATAATTTGTTTAGGTAATGTGACCAATTCTTTTATCCGCCTGGGCGAAGCAAAAAAGGAGGGTTATCATAGGACATTGGGAAGAAACGTCCCCATTCGAAACGTCTGGTAAGTAAGATATTATTTACATTCATTTTACATGTGACGTTTACCTCTAATATCTAAATATTTCAACCAAACCTAAGCTAAGGCGATAACTTCCAACAGATTTATAATCGCAAATGCCATGTATCCTATAATCCTATGACTGTTAGAGAGGGGGGACGGAGTCCACACAAAATTCGCCGTAGCCTTTTCGTTTGTGATAATCGCTAAAATCTAGCGACTTTACGGTTGCGGGTAGGCACTTCTCATCTGACCTTTCTGAAGCACATCACCTAACAAGTCAGTGCTTCTATTCTTAGGCGTTCCTTTCCAGGAGTTCACATCTTCATTTTTTTTTAATGTTACGCTCAATTAATGAAATTAACCTACAAACTACAGCAGGACAACTGAAAATTAACACGTCATCGTATTTCTTAGACATAATTAAATTTCAGCAGACTGAAAGCATAACCCGTAATGTTTTCATAGCGAGAACTAGCAACAATGGCTTGCTGGAATTGAGCCATATTGTGCTTTAGTTTAGTATGTCATGCTTTTCTTTGGACATGTCCATTGTTGGTATTTAGACAAGGTAAGCCATTCTATTTGAATAAAATAACTTATGAAAAAAGGGGTTTTATGAATCTCTATGTAATTTTTCAAGAGCTGTTGACTTTCCACACAGTTATACACATTGTTTTTTTTTCAACCTTTATTTACACGTAGCCGCAAAGTCTGTCATGTGAACTGAAGTCATGACGCGGCCTATGATGAAACACGTTCGCCTATACGAAACAGATTCACTTGAACTCTTCTACATCTAGACCTATGCCTAGGTCTAGATGTAGACGTCTCATTATGAAGAGTAATCATGATAAATGATCAGGGAAAAGAAACGTGTCTAGAATTTTAATTATAATCTCAATATTGTTTTTTTTTAAATGTCGGTATAGTTTCTTCTGACTACAGCCAGAGGCAAAATGTCTGTCTATCTTTTGAGTAACACTATATTATAAGATTATGTTATAGTTAAGAGATTCCTAGAAATAATCTAATATTAAAGCTCTTGGCGACGTCCTCATTTATTTCAGTACTAATGTATTAACAGAGTAACTGCATTGTTTCCATATTAACTTTCCTCTGACCTCTCTTTCTTTCATCTTGTTGCAGAAACAGACAGACCCAAAAAGCTACAACAGTACCTACTGCTTAGTTGTTTTGCCGCCTGAACATAGTTTAAGCAAACACCGCCATTTTGATTTTTCAATACAATTCTCACAAATGTTTGCCAACCGCAATGGTCCTATTTTTTTTGTAATGTCAAATCCAAAAAAAAAACATAAATCAAGAACTCCTTACACACATCCCTAAACAAATGAAACCATAAATAAAAAGTGTTTGTATTCAGCCACCATTTTCTCCATAACGTATATTTTCGGCTTCATTCGTCCTGCACTTACGAATGTACAATCTTACATCACTCCTTTCAAATATAGAACAAGCAAAGCAAATATGAAAGCGACTGCATTACCCCATTCATTCACTCTTTCGTTCACTCATACCCGTTCTTTTAATAGCTTTCATTCATACCGATTCTAAATCGATTGTAGTTTCGATTCATCGATTCACATGAAAACTTCCGATTAGTTTCGACCTAAGTATTTCGTAATTGTTTGAAAAGGATACAAGAGAAGGCGGAATTGCGATTCGACGATATTGTCCTAATTTTGCTTTTGGTCTCGCTTGTGTAGTTGTGGACCACCCGACATTTCCCGTGTCGTTGGAAATGGGTTGGAGAAAATTGTGACGGAATTAACTTTAATTCTCCTTTGATTTAATAAATGTGGAATTCCTTTTTTTGGTTTGGTAATCGGAAATGACATGAAAATCGGACTTACATGAGTTGCTTACTTGTGTTTTTGTGTGTCTACTGACTACCAGGGTATGGAAAGAACAAAACGAGAAGCTGGTTCAAAAAAACCGACTTTCTAAAGCGAACAATTTACTTCAGAACTCGGTGACCTATCTTTCCTTGATTCAGTTTGATTACACAAAAAGACCGACTTCTGAATTTTCGAAATCGGTTAACAATTGACGAAGATATCGCTGAACATTCGCAAAAAAAACTGATTAAATAACGTCCTAGTTAGTCTTGGGCTACCACATAATAAAGGACACTTATTTGATCCGGGATAACGGATAGGATAATTATCAACTTAATGCTCCGAAAAAGTTCCTAATAATAAAATATAAATTCTCACATTCCCATACTCATCATAACTATCTGCACACCATTGAGGTATCCACCATTCATTCTTTCCATCCACTTTTAATGTCATCCACATAACTCCTTTAAGATCAAACGGCCTTCAATTTATCATCGGATACATGCAAACATTCCCAGAGAGTTTGTAAACACTCGTGTTCACGTCATAGTGATAATAAAGCGCTTGGCCGTGTAATTGAATGGTGGTGGAGGTCAGAGGCATAAATCCATAAGGTTTCCCGCCCACAGTGACAGTGTGGAGGTAAGGACAGAAGGTGAGGTTGGGAAACTAGCAAAGATTTACACCTACTCGTACGTATAACTCTTGACTAGTCCTTTACTGCCTCTTTGGTATTGTGGTCACAAGCGCGACTGCTGAGCATGAGTTCCTGGGTTCGATTCCCGAGATAAGTAAAGTGTTATTGGGTTTTTCCATCTGGAATCTCTCAGTAGCAGCCATGGAGTCTGGTTTTGTGTCCAGATTGAAGTCCATAGGGTCGCCCTCTATCACGTTGGGGTCACCAGTTTGGAGGTATGAGGAACAGGGTGTAAAGTTCCTCATCCCCCATTGAAAAGGGAGGATCCTCCGACCGGACGGGTGTTGTGTCCGGCGGGCTAACTGCCCGACAGTTGTAAGTCGGGAACTCCTATATCTATAGGCTTATGTCGCGGATAATGTTCATAGCGCGATGTAGGAATTTCTGTTGATCGTTTGTTAGTACGCAGGTGTTGCGATAGATGTCGCTAGTCGCCACAACATGGGACTTAAACATAACTGGTGATTAATGTGGGTGTATTATTATGTACACCTCTGGCTTACCCTTCGAGGATTACAGACGTGATGTTACGTTATGTGATACTGAATTTAATCTGCTATTCTATGCTAGTTTTAGTACCTACTCATTTTGGTAGCAAAGTCAACATCTTTTTTTTTTTTTCTAGCCTACTCTTTCCCACTCCTGGGCAAAGGCCTCCCTCCACTCCTTATTCAAATCTAATCTTATTCAAATCTAATAAACCAACAGAATACATAACTGTTTGTAGAGTAGGTAACATCGTCCTCTAAATTGAGCGCAACGCATTAGATCAACTCGTGCGCAGCTGCCATAGAATAAGAAAAGCTCAGACGGCGACATTTAACAAAGTCTATCGACTATGTTTAGAGTTGTGAAAATGGAATAGTTGGGCGTCACAGCAGTGGTAGACCATATTCCAGTAGATCAGTAATACTGCTTTCAGATAGTATATACGGAGTACATTCCTGCATGCATGCAGTTCAAGAAGAGGAAGAGAAGTTTGGAGTTGGAGGAGCTCGTGGCTATAAAATAACAACCGCTTAAATCAATCTTCAGGTTAAGCCGCATTTGCCTAGGTTAGTCTGTAGATGGGTGCCCACCCATTACACACCGAGCTTCTTCCGTGCCTCGGATCCCCGCAACCTTCACGAGGTCATCATTCCACCTAGTGAGAGGCCTTCCAACCCAAAATCTTCTGGTTCGCGCTCGCCACTCCAGAACTTTTCGGCCCCATCGGCCATCCGTTCTGTGAGCAATGTGCCTTGCCCACTGACACTTAAGTTGGGAAAATCTTCGGGCTACGTCGGTAACCTTGGTTCTCTTGCGGATGTCATTATTTCTGATCCGATCACGCAAGGAAACTCCGAGCAAAGCCCTCTCTATTGCCCTTTAGAGGGATTTTAAGCTTTTCGTGACATAGATTGCATTTGTACATATTGTAAACTAGCTTTTGCCCGCGCCTTCGCCCGCGTGGTGTGTCGGAAATATCAAAAATGTCGATTTTCCATACAAACTTTCATCCCCTGTTTCACCCCCTTGGAGCTTGAATTTTGAAAAATTCTTTGTTAGTGGATGCCGACGTCATAAGAGGTGTGCGAAATTTAAGTTTGTAGCCCTAAGGGTTTGGCCTGTGCGTTGATCCTCAGTCAGTTAACTTTGTCTTTTTAACCGACTTCTTAAAAAAGAAGGAGGTTCTCAATTCGGATGTTTTTTTTTTATTATTATTTTTGTTCGGGCATAACTCCGTCACTTGCTAACCGATTTGAAAAATTCTTTTTTTGTTGGAAAGGGTAGACTTTCGAAATGGTCCCTTAATTTTTTATCGAAATCGGACAGGCGGTTTTTGAAAAATCAACAAAACTCAAAAAAAAACTACACTGTCCACATTGACCAATAAACATGTGAACCACTAAAAAGTGAAAAATAAAACCTTTTTAACAAAAAATAAAACCGACTTCAAAAAAAAACACATAAAGGGAAAAATAAACTTTAGAAGAAAAATCAGTTTCTGAAGTCGGTGGCAAAAAAATGAAATCAAACAAACAACAGTCACCGACTTCAGAAACTGATTTTTCTTCTAAAGTTTATTTTTCACTTTTTTGTGTTTTTTTTTTTATAATAGGTATACAGATTGGTCAAACAGGAACTTCTGCTTCGTTTCTGCATCACAAATCGCCGTTTAAACTATTAGTAGCCTCGTACCGCGGGTTTGGATGCAGTTAAACCTTAGATGCGCTTTATTGTAATTGATTGTAAATGCTCCTTCTATGTAGTGTAATACGATGAAAATAATACCCTCTGCTCATTCATTCTTCATATTGCAGTAATCATTTTGTATGGTTTTAACTAGAGATGGTTTTGATACAGTCATGAATGAAAGAAAGAGACATTTTGTTTTGTAGAATTAACTGTTGGTATTCCGATGAACGATTGGACCGATGACCTGGTCAAGGTTGCAGGAACCCACTGGATGAGAGACGCACGGGACCGGTCAATGTGGCGACGCCTGGGGGAGGCCTATGTCCAGCAGTGGACGTCTTTTGGCTGAAATGATGATGATGATGAACTGTTGGTAAGAGAAAGATAGACAACGAACTAATTATTAACATTCACCTCAATCATCAAAAAAACAAACTATAAAACAATACAAACGATTTCAGGGGTGGGGTTCATAACATCAACAAGCAAAACATCAACAACCAAAATGTCAAAACCTCGTCCTTTTTTTGGAAGTCAACAATAGGGGTGCGCCAAAGTTCACCTAAAATTTCAACTCCGATAATTGGAAATCCGAAAATGTTCTTCCTAACATTTTTCATCCTAACAATCGCAATTCCTAACTTCTCTGTCTCTAATGTTTTAATTCCGAAGCATTCGACTTCATAATGTCTGTAGCAATAAACATCTATTACACTATTATTTGTTTTCCTATATTTTCTAAACATAACCATCTTTTACACTATTATTCAAAGTCATATCTTTTTTTTTGTTTATATTACTTTTTATTCATAATAATCAGTAGGTATCATAAAAGGTCCCATTAAAATAGGTGGACAAAATTTTAGAAATCATTCAGACCGCTAAAATAAGGACAATAGCAAAAAAAAAATAAGAATAAGAAATAAAATACCTACTTTTATAGGATGAGTTTGTTCTAGAGTGCCGGCAATTTATTATTTTAAGTCAAAATAAAATCACTTTATATATAGTGTTTTTTTTTTTGTTTAGATGTCTTTAGTTAGGCTTACTAAACGCTGTGTTAAAATTTGTCCACCTATTTTAATGGGACCTTATATACTATGCAAAGATATCCAAAGGTTAGGTTAGGTTAGAACGGTGACCAACTACGCGCGAGCCGAGCGAGCGAAGCGAGCGGTGCCGCGGCAGCGGCCGGCGAGCGCTACCTCGAAATTGGTCGCGAAATTTTTCTAAGTATTTTTTTCATAGTGCCCCCAAAACGACACTCTGACCTGAATTTCATTCATTTATTTTATTTCAAGACAAAAATCAGTGAAACGACCTTTAATCATTCTAAACAGTTGTATGAGTGAAAATATTATGGTAATTATGTTTAGGAATAAAAGCGTTAGGATAAAAAACAGTAGGAGTTTATATATATTTACACTAATGATATTATGAATTCCAATTTTCGGAAACATGAGTGTTATGAACATCGTCGGTAGGACTACAAATAGTATGAATGAAAACTTTAGGATGAAAAATTTTAGGAAGAGTGATCATTCGGATTACAAATCGTTAGGAAGAACAATTTCGGATAAAGAACTTTAGGTGAGCCAATATGGACCCCAACAATAGCTACGAACAGACAGATAGTCAAATCCCATAACCCTATAGACATTACACAGGGTGACCACTGAACACATTGACTTATATCCAAGCAGACAGTCTACGGCACATTATAATTTACATCGAACGGCGCGTACTTTATGAACTGACTTGAAGGTAGTAACCATGAGAATTTTCCAACCCAATAGTTTGAGGAATAAGGTCAAATGTTGCTTGTTTTACATAACAAGAGTGATACAGGCTGTCGTTTTGCATCCTCGTCATTACTCCGCATTCATTGTAATCAACACTTTTGTTGTCTATTAATTTAAACATTAACTCTTAGTTAAATACTGCCATGTTTGCCTCGTTGGTCTAGTGGCCACAAGCGTGACTGCTGAGCATAAAGTCCTGGGTTCGATACCCGGGTTGTGCAAATTGGTATTTGGTTTTTTCATGAGAAATCTCTCTGTAGCAGCCACATTCGTCTGGATGACAATGTGCTCGACTCTATTACAAGTACAGTGCAATCAAATTATCTTGGCAGGTCCGAACTTCGTGCAGGTTATTTTGTTACAAATAATGTTTAAAAGTGTTATGATATTTATTTTATTTGTTTTTCTCACTGTTTAAATTAGATATTTTCTGATCGTTTAAGTATTGGTTTATCTGGCAATAATAGTTATCTTCACAAGATTACTTGCGTAAAAGTTCGCAGAGCCTATGTTCAGACCTGCCAAGATAATTTGATCGTACTGTCGTATCGTGAGTATATAGGTACGTACACATCTGTCTAACCCTTCGGGGAATGCAAGCGTGATTTTATATTTTTTGTTGATATAGTATTACAACAACAAAATACATCATAAAGTTCAGTTAGCCCCACCAAAACATATTTCACTGTCATCACGATTTGCCCCATTTCGTGTAAAATCATCTTAATACCAGTATTGTTTATTAAATAGTGACAGGTTATACCACCGCCCACGGCTTTAACTTTAATAATAAATCAACGAGCCGTCCGTTTCAATAATCCAATACATTATTATTCCACAACGTTATATTTATGTTCTACACAATACTTCGATTGGTGAAAGTTGGGTTATGACAATGGGCTTTAGGCTTGATCCATACTAGTGCCGAAATTGTTGTGGTAAATTGTGGTGCTAAAATACACTAATCTCTATCGAAACAATATTGTTGTCTACTAGCTGTTGCCAGCGGCTTCAGCCGCTACAACTCGAAAATTATCCCACGGGAAGATAAAATTGGGATAAAAAGTATCCTATATGTTAATCCAGGTTATTAACTATTTGTGTACCAAATTTTATTCTAATCCTTTCGTAGTTTTTGCGTGAAAGAGTAACAAACATCCAAACAAACTTTCACGTTTATAATATTAGTAAGATTGCATCCAAACAAAAGTTGAAAAATCATCAACTGCCTAACCTTTTTCCAACTGTTTTGGGGTCGGCTTCCAGTCTAGTTTAGGAGTAGTGTTTCAGATGCTGTTGAATACCAGTACTTTACATGGAGAAATTGCGTATCTGACCTCTACAACCGAATTAGTACTTATAGGGTAATAAGATACCTCATGGTAGGGCAGGTTGTCAGACTTGCGGGCCACTGACTGTCTGTAACGACTGTCTTTAACTTAACGTGCTTCCCAAGGCAACGACGAAGCTCGGTACTCATCCATGGACCAACCCAGCCCTAGTTAATCTTGCACGAAATGTACGAAAATTGTAATGAACGAAACGGGAATTTTACGAATCCGTCACACGTACCAGTGTGAGGCTTTTTACCAGTTCATGTTCCACTAGCTGAAATATCCCAAGTTACGACACATGAAAATAAAAAAAGACGACCTTGCTTTGGTTCATCTTCATCATTATTTCAGCCGAAAGACGTCCACTGCCGGACATACGCCTCCCCCAAACATTGACCAGTCCGTTGCGTCTCGAATCCAGCGGGTTTTTTGGTAAGTAAGTAATACTGAGTGATCACTGGTTTACCCCAAGCCACTGATCTCGATTAAGTTAGAAAGTCCCTTCAAAACGTCACAATACTTGAAACCAATACTAAATTCTAGCCTTTAATATTTATTTCACAAACAATACTCCGATAGAAACCAAGATTATGTCAGTATATTTTATAGAGGTATGGTTTTGAAATATTTATATCTAGCCAATGGAAAGATCTAGTTTCTGTGGCTAAACTAGAATGATAGACTGTCTAGCCATTTGTTTTGATTATGAAGATATTAGGCTGGAATTAGCATTCATCATTTTGATAATATTGTTGTTTTGTAGATTATATGACTGGAATTATGATGTCTGTGGTTTGGTAGTTATCTTGTTTGATCTAAAGTGCATTTTGAGTCTCCTGAGTTGGTCATGGTTGACTGAGTGTGTCTGGGCAGTCAGCCAACCTACCACTAACCTTGCTAACTTCTTAGATACCTAATTAAGTTTTCTAGTCGTGTGTCCCGTGGGATTTTGCACTTTGCACACGGGGCCGTGGGATATTCCATCATCAAAAAGGACGAACTCTAATACACTCTTTAACCCATTCTGGTAATTATTTTTAAAAATGTCTTAGTCTCAACACTCTCAACCAGTGTTGTGCAAAGACGGAACCATTGTGCCATATGTATAATAGTTCACGTAATTAAGGCTGTGCATTGCCAGTCAATGAATTTTAAATTAAAGGCATGGTTGGCGCAGTGGTTGAGCGATTAGCTGCTGCGCTGCGTGTTATGGGTTCGATTCCCACATGAAACAAATATTGTTATATTTTGACAGTGTATGCCTGAGAACTCACGCGCTACAACTTGATAATCGATTCTGTTGCCACTGACCCAACACTACAAACTACCTACTAAAAAAATAATGAAAATTCTCAAGTCCTGTCCAAATAGTGCAATAAATCAGAGTACGTACTTTCACTGAGGCACTATCTAAAACAAGTAGCCTCAAAACCAGTCTACTCCATCCTCGTTAGCCCTCATAAATCTAGCCCCTATCAAATGAAACCTAACGCTGACCAAGCGAACTGTGGTCCTATGACATTTCACCTCCACCCAACCTCATGGGATCATGGCCTTAAAGCCCATATGTATAAGATTAATATTCCTGTTTGCCATACAAATTACTTGAATTGCTACTTATTGGTAAGACACGCGATAGATATTACAATTTCCATATACAGGAAGAAATGGTGTTTGATGTTTGACCCACATTTCGGTGGGCAGTAATTTGTCGTTTTGATAGTAGGACTAGTTACTAAGATGCTATACGTACAGTTTATGCCCAGCATTACTTGACCCCTGGTACTCTGAAAAGGGGTGAATTGGTGATTGAAGAGGGGTCAGATAATGCTGGGCAGTGACGTTGTACCTTAGTTTTTCAATAAAAAAAGATACTTTCCTTTCGGAAGGCGGTGGCAATAAAGTCAGCGAAGAGACAACATTATTTTTGGCTTGGGGATCTAGCACCTATAGCTGAGTTTAGTAACTTATAGGTTACTTTTATTCAATAAATATTTAACTTAGGGTTTTTATTGTAACTTCGTTGCAAATATAATGAGACTGGCAACTATACTTTTGGTGATAACATTTTGTTAATAATGGTCAACGATAACAAACTTAAAAAATAATGTAATTATTATTAATTATAACGATAAGATAAAGTTAATTTAATTAGTTTTAAAGCGTTGCTTTGTAGCCATTGTTAGATTGTCTGTGGCACAAGCAACACGGGTGTTAAACAGTAGTGCTTCGACTTACCACTTTACTTGAAGCACAAGTTAATTGTCTTGTCAATTTTGTATTGCGTACCATGGTGTATATAAGGTGGTGGTGGCTATAGGAGCTCTTCGCTTAATAATAGCCGCTCGAGTCAATCTTCAGGTTAAACCATGCTTGCCTAAGCTGGTTCACAAGTTTGACTGACTTAGTACTGATGACTGGACTTCTTCTTCCTGCCCTCATCCCATTCTATTTGGGGTCGGCGCAACACGTTTGATGACTGGACTGTGGAGGTCAAAAAGGCAGTCGCTCCATGTACACTATCGGCATTCAGCTGCATCCTGTTGGACTGGAAGCCGACCCAAATATAGTTGCTACGCTAGGCAGATGATCCATGTGTACCTTTAGCAGGGAAATAATTACATTAGGCAGAATAACGGACCTTGTCGGACACAGATAAGACCAATTAAGAGAGAGGCAATTAAGAGGTAGGAAGGTTCTCGAGTGGTGACCACGAACCGGAAGACGCAGCGTTGGTAGGCTTCCCACCAGGTGGACCGACGACATCGTGAAAAACGCGGGCAACCGGTGGATGCAAACGGCAGGCTGCCGATGCCGTCCTGTATGGCGTTCTATAGGCATTTGTCCAGCAGTGGACGTCTTATGGATGATGATGAAGAGAAAACTGGGTGTTTAATGTGAATATTCTAACTGTGAACTACTGTGAAGTGACATCGCCGTATTTGATCATGAACTCAGCGAAATGGAATATCTTTACTTTATGGATTGGCGCTTAAAGTGGACTATCGACATCATTGTGCCTGTGCTGACGCTAGCTACGTGGATATACGGCGTGACATCTTGGTGTGTCCTGAAAAAGTTTAGGAATTACCGTAACTATCTGTTTCTTAACGCCATATTGTCCAACTTCTTACTCAATATAGTAACTATTATTGATGAATATGGGTTGTACGATACACGACATGATATGATGACAATGTTGTACTATTTCTGTGTACTTGGGTACTTTTCAACGGCTAAGACTCACTGGTTGCTAGTTATAAGTCACATGTTTTATGTAGATATTGTTAAAGTTTTTGATAGGAATATCCGCAGGAAATATTTGAAAAGCAACCTCTTTGGTTGGGGTGTGCCTTTAATTACATTTATATTCGAAATATATTTTATACCTCATCCACCATGGTCGAATATAGTAGGTAAAATTATAGTCTACTACATGTCTGATGGAAAAGATTTTCTGCCAGTGGTTCTCAACTGTTTTTTTTACATATTTATTGTTTTTTCATTATGCCTAAGTTTCATGTCGAGCACACATACAGCTTCTAGCATCTGGCGTCGCTTGTACATAGCCACTTTGATATTTATATTGAGTGACGTCTCATTGTTGTATGATAAATTAATCAATAAAACAGTATTTTTTCGGGATTTAGCCAATAGACATTATTTAATTGAATTTTTTATTATTTTGAATCCACTAATATTAGACATTGTTTTCATCGTATTAAGGAGTAATAGACAGATATGGTATGAGTTTTATATAAATAAATTAAACCAAAGACGTAGAGATCTCGATATCAACATGCAACGGAGAATTGTGCGTGAACCTGCTGACTCCCATGCGGAGGTTCTTGATGTGTGAAATATTATAAAGTGTTGTATTCAAGATCATCATCATTTCAGCCAAAAGACGTCCAGTGCTGGACATATTGCGTCTAGCATCCAGCGGATTCCCACAACCTTCACCATGTCATCGGTTTATCTAGTGGGAGGCCTTCCAATGCAACGTCTTCCGGTTCCGGTAGTGTTGTATTCGTTTTGACTCAAATAGTACTGTAAGTTTCGTTTCATAACCTGTATAAAATAATGTTTGTGCTCGTCCTGATATATGAGGCCGAATTGACTAAACTGTCTACTTGCTATTATTAATACTGAGAACGGAATATTTACCATGTTTACTTTTTGTTTCGAGTTCCCGAAATTTCGGCGCTGCGTTGTTACAAGCACCATGATCACGGATAAACTGAAGTCATTAAAAACTTATGTCTACTTACTGTGGTATAAATTATGACTGTTAGGTAGCAACAAATTGTATGTGAATTTACAATTTACATAGTGTAGGTTTTACCCGACTGCGTCGAAGCCCAAAAGGAGGGTTATGTGTTTTTGATGTGTTAACTTACAAAAGTGTATTATGTCATTAGAAATGTGTTGTGTATTGTGGTCTCATGTTTTTTTTATTTACTGTATAGTGTATAATTATTTGTTATTATGTGTATGTTCCTGTGATTCATCTTTTCTTTTGGTCTACCTTCCCCCTCTCCATCTCTTAACATTAAATTCATTACTCTTTAGTCACATCTGTTCCTGCATCCATTCTTATCACATGTAACGTGTCATTTGTACTGTGAACTTAAGGACACAAACCGCCTTATTACAAAACGTAGTTAAACCTGGTTTAACTTAGACGTGGTTTATCTCGCATGATGTCTCACTTCAATAATATTCAAAAGAAAGTGACAGCATGCGAGATAAACCAGGTCTAAGTTAAACCAGGTTTAACTACCTTTTGTAATAAGGCGGTCTAAGTCTAAACTCTAGGCTAATCAACTATGTAGTTCAAAAATGTGTTAATCACACATATTATAAAGCAAAGTCTTCCGCCGCGTCTGTCTGTCTGTCTGTTCGCGATAAGCTCAAAACCTGCTGCACCGATTTTCATGCTCTTTTTACTAATGGGTAGACATTTCATTTCATTTAATTTATTCAATAACAATTTACATTGTCAGATACAATGTGTTACAAAAAACCATTCACCAAACATGATGTAGAGTGGTTCTTGAAGAAGGTTTAGGTTTAAGGCGAAGCCGTGGACATCAGCTAGTTACCTGATAAAGCTCACAAACGAGTGGGGCAACGTTTTTTTTTTAAGAAAGAAATTAACAAAAATATTCTGTTCAATAATTACTTACTGTTGAATAATTTTATCCCTTTTACTCGATGCAGCTGAATACCAGTATTTTACATGAAGTTACTGCCTATCTGACGTCCACAACCTTATTAGCACTGGGTACTAGGTACAGTCGCCGTCAGATATATTGTAGCAAACAAGGTTACCAAATACTTCTGAAGTTCCTAACACTACATTCATTACTTCATTAATATCTGAACAGGTGCTTGACACCAAACAACAGATATTTTAGTTATCTGATAGAAATTATTGAAAGCATCTGCTCAGATATTAATGAAGTAATGAATGTTCAGATATTAATGGTAACTTGTACTGTATGGAACTTATTGTCATTTTAAATTGATCAGAAGTATTTGGTCACCTTGTCTGCTACAATCAATGATATTATTAATAAAAAGAGGTAGATATCGCATTAGCACGCACAAATTGTTGAGGAAAAACTACGAAAATTGGTGCAGTTTAGTAACTAGCTATCTCTTTTTATCTTAAACGTTCCGTATTATCTATCCCTGTCGTAGAACGCAACGATATCTGAACGCCATTCAGTATGAACATGGCGTATCTTTCTTTTTAATATCATTGGCTACAATATATCTGACGGCGACTGTACTAGGTAGCAATACGTCCCGTGGCGTGGTAGGACTGATTGTCAGACTGTCGGGCTACTGACTTGTAACGACTGCAGATCCACAAACGACAGCTGGGACCAATGGCTTAACGTGCTTTCCGAGGTACAGAAGCAACTCGGTATGTAATGGGTGTTCACCCATCTACGGACCCACCCAGGCACGCGCGGCTTTACCTGAACATCAACCCGAGCGGCTGCTATTAATTAGCCACGTGCTTTCAAAAAATGTTATCAGTCATTTACTAGGATAAATCGAGAAAAAAAATGAAAACTTGAAAACAATATTCATAAATCATCGAGACCTATTTTATTTGACGCCATCATATTAACAACGAGTACAAACAATAAACAAAAACAAACACCCATTAAAAAAAGAACTTTTAAATCCACTATGGTTTTAATAAAAGCCATTAGTAAAGCAGGAATCAAAGGGCCGTTAGGTACAGTCAATACCCAGTTTTACCTGACCCCTCTACTCACACCACACATACCCTCTTTTTTTAGTACGAGGGGTCAAGTAACGCTGGAAACCAACTGTACGAGCCAACGACGGCGTGACGTGCACTATTGATTTTGTTACTCATTGGAATTGATTGATGAACTGACTTCCACGCCGACTTTCACCCGGTAACACTAATCTGTGTGTACGTCTGTTTGTTGCTTTCGCGGAAACTGATGGATTGATCCTGATGGGTGCCGGAATTGTTGAGACTGGTTACGTTGAAGACAGTGGCTGTGTAGCTACTGTCTTCTTCTGCTGATTGATTGATTCATCTAGTTGCACGAAAACGCATTATTCTATGCTCCTGTCCTTTTCTTAAAAGGAAGGAAGGCAGATTTATAAAATTATATAGGAAGGTAAATTCTATTCGAGTTTTATGACAGATACCGCAAGCAATGCCAAAGAGATAACCAATATAGTGCCAATCGAAAAAAAAAATGTTTAACAATATTGAACTCATCACTATACTTAATTATTTCACACTTACACCGTTTGTATTGCATTGTACTATTTGAAGCTGCATACATGGTGTGTGCATTGCTTGAATGCAAATATAACAAACCTTATTCGGTATTTGGACTATACTTACTCAACACACTGCACTGCAAAGTGGCATACTGAAAAGCCGTCAACTCTCTTCTTTTCCTCTCTTTTTTTCTTATGCTTCTCCTTTTTTTGCTTGGGCCAAGCTCCATCCTCTTGTGCCAGTCCCATTCAGGATATTACCAAAATGGTAAAAATGTCGTTTGCCCATCCTGCCGCCAGACAACCAACAGTTCTATTTCCATTCCTTCCTACCTAATGTTATTTTCTACGCAGGCTGGAAATGACTCCGAGGCTAAAACGGTTACTTACCATGTATTACGAAAAGCACCCACTATTTCCGCGTTTACATCATTTTGAGCCCCCTACATAAAATTTTCTGTTGGCTATTTTAAAAACAACTTTCCAACAAAATATAATTAAATACATGCATTTCATGGTCAAAATGTATGGCACCACTGAATTTTTTTTGTGTTTAATTTGCTCATCAATAAACAAATTGCTTTACAATTACTTTCACACCATATATACCAGTCATAAGTTTACATAAAAGGTAACTCTGGAAGATCAGTTACAATGTCCCGTTCATTGTAACTCATCTTCCATTCATAAATTTTATATTTTTTGCTCAACTGTGCAGTTAACCCAAAGAGAAGGCAGTTCATCAATGAGTGTGTATTATTTTGCCGCCCACGCTGTGAATGAGTTATACGTAAAATAAATTAATGATTTATCAATAGGTCTCTGATTTAAGTTTTTATGAATAGGTCATATCTGATACTCAAAAACTCTACTTATGTGACTTGACCGGCAGTACTAATCTTGAATTTATGAGCTTTGATACATTTTTGAATATCCAGGTCATTTGACACCTGTAACTGGTAGTCAGTGGCTCGAATGTATGACACTCAGTCTTACCAAGGAGTATCGTATGACCCAGTACTAACTGGGTTGTGGACACTTGTGGAGGTCATAAGCAGTCACTCCGTGTAAAATATCGATATTCAGCTGCATCTGGCTAGTCTGGAAGCGGACTTCAACATTGTTCAGAAAAAAGCTGTCCCAAATGAAAAGGTTTCGTCTAGAACAGTGGGCATAACACATCGATCGTCACGGTGTGGTGGGCTCGGCGATATCATCGCCAACGCAAACCCATGGAATCAAGATAATCTATTGGCAGCTGTAACCACTTTCCATCATTGCTAGCCATACCACTGGACACCTCCTATCTCTTCTGTAGCTGCTGGTCACATGGTATGGTTTCCTCATCCAATCTTCCACACAAAAAAACATCACAACCTGTTTCCTCATTCCTAATGTGACTGACACCTTCGAACTCCAAACCCTCACCACTAATTGGTCACTCAGCATCTCCGTACATCTCCCAGCAATTAGTACTGGCCACCAGTTATCGGCGGTATATAATCAATTGTTATTTATAACGGCGCGGTAACTAATGACTTCCTACGCGTCTGTCTGTCTGTCTCTACGTATCGGTCGGTGGAGCTAGCGGGTGAGAGTGTGGAGACGGCTTTTGTTTGAAGATGATTTTTGCTTTATTAAAAATTAAGAGTATCGGTATACTAGCTGAATACAATAAATTACATGAAACCTTACTATTTGATATTTATTGACCGAGCGAGAATGTCGAAAGTAACACAGGGCCATTACAGTTATGTTTTTCCTACTCTTACGCTATTATTTTATAATTAATTTCGTCGCGGGATCCAAGACAGTTGTTTCTCTGGGACTTCGTCGAGCTTCATTGTCTCGGCGCTTTTCGGAAGGTCGCAACTGTTGGCTTTCAGGGGCTTGTCCCAAGTATTACATGCGTATTTAGGGATTAATCAACGAGGCGAGGCCATCGAAAGCATCGGGGACGTATACCAGTTTGCCATTACCGTTAGATATGTTAAAAAATGTTTTGATACAGAGCAGTTGTCAACAAAGATAAAAAATATGAAGCTGATTAACCGATACATCTGGAATTCAGTGAGAAGAGCATATTAAAAATATATAAATATAAACAATGCAGTTAAGGTCACGCAATATTTACGATAAAAATAACACTAAACATCGATTAAAAGAGAAAACACATTTGCCCAGCAGTGGGACACTACCGGCTCGTATTTCTTAGCCTGTCATGTGTCCCATAGCTGGCTCCTTCCAAACCTCTCTATCTTGTGTGAAATCTGGTCATGTTCGCCCTGCAAACAAAATGAGATCGTCAACAAAAACACATCGAATTAATAAAATAAACAGTTAACCCTTTAAGCCCTTTCCATATTAACCCAGCCGAGCAGGACATCATTAACCATCTTACGAAAAAAAAAAAAAAAAGCACCACCAAACCAACACCACAAATTCTAAATGTGGACACTTTTGAAAAAACGTCGCCATGTAACGGTTAAGGATGCGCGCACGCGCCTAACTCAAACCATCGCTTTTTAACAATTAATCGTTTCCTCCTACCCACTTCCTTGGAGGAGGGAAATGTTTTATAAATAGAATAGATGTAAAGGAAATGTCTGATTTCTTGTGGATGTATAAAAATGTTCGCGCGTCACATTTTCTTGTTGGTTTATTGGTTTGGTTTTTGTTGTCAAAATTGGAATGTTGGGAGATGTTAAGAAAGAACGCGATGGTGCGATTCTTATTACAAATGTATTCCCTTTTTTTTTCTGAATAATAACTCAGTTTTGCTGGGTTGTACAATACCCATTTTTGTTGTAATATCGTCAAATAACTCCTCCCGCTCTTTGGCAGAGCGAAAGCATAGTTTAAAAAGTTTTATACTATGGCGAAAGCATAGTATATATACTATGGCGAAAGGGAGTGTCAGACTTCTACTGAGTAAAAACCACCCATGTTCCTTCTTAGCCCTTTATGTCGAGGCCGCGGTATCTCTTGCGAACAACCCGCAGCCCCGACGGGTGTACGTACAATACCCCTTAAAGCTGTTCTAAGTCCTGTATCTGTAACATCAGTAAATAACAGCCGGGACTAACGTACTAGAGAAGCTACGTCAAATAACTGAATAGGGTATTTCACCAAAAAAATCTAATTAGTCCGTCAGATAGATTTCCAAAAAATAATGGACACGTATTTTTTCTTTTTTCACGTAAACAAAAAATAAAGACGATACAGTGCTTCGAAAATTCGTGTCAAGTCGTGTGACGTCACAAGGATAGTACTTTTTTACCCACAAAGTGACGTGAAAAACCCCCACTCATGATCTTTGACAGGTTTCATCTTCGTCAATTTTTATTAATTTGAGAAAACAAAAAACACGTTTTCGATAAACTAACAGACGGACTAATTAGATTTTTTTGGTAAAATACCCTATTGTCCCATTTCATAATTTGAATCTTTAGTTCGCTGCAGCGCTAAAATAATAGCAATTCGTCTAAACCGTAACTAATTTACCACAAGTTAAAGAAAAGTAGTAAATTAGTAAATTAGTTCAGTTTCCGGTCTTAAGCGCCATGTAAATCACGGCACTTACGCGTTTTCTTCGGTGACGGTGCGGCGCGATCGCCGCAGTTGAACGGGACAAAGTAGGAATTTACGGTGTCTTCTCTAGTACGTTAGTACTTATATCTCGATGGGTTTAACGTGTTTTCCGAGGCATGAAGAATACTCGGTATGGCAATGAGTGATCGCTCATCCACGAGCCGACCTAGGCAAGCACAGCTCAACCTTCTTTCTTTTTATTCAAACACAGACACGAACTAGAAAATTCATGCAAGACTAAAGGCACGAATTTGTCACAGCCTGAAAGAACGTCTGGTAATATGTTGTAGCGACAGCAAAGTTGGTATAGGGTACAAAAAAAATACAAAAATATTTATTTTTTCTCAAAAACATTGACTTACATAAACTGAGGCAGCCCCACTAGGTAAGTTACAATAGTACTTGTGTCGGGGCTGTCTACTAGTTTAATGAACATGAAAAATAAAATAATAAAAAGTAGTTAAAAAACCAAAAAACCCGACTGAAAAAACTGAAAAGCAAAAAATAGAGCTGAAAGATAGGGTTGCCCTGTCTTTCAGCTCTATCTCTGTCAGACTATTCAGGGATTACAGGCGTGATGTTATCGTAATGCTAGCAGCCTGTCTAGTACCTACTCATGTGAGTAGGTTGCAATTGCATAACACTAAGATACTGGTACAAGGAGTTAGTATTCGCCGCGTGTGTCCGCTATCAATCACTATCAGTATATGGCACGACCTTGATTGAAGATGTCGGTCGATGCATTGTTTTGAACAACAATTGCACTTCATAATATATTGATAAATAATATGACAGATGTGTTGATAGGTTCATATCTATCAATGCAATGGAATGGTAATAAATATTTTTATTTACTCCTATAATACATTGATTTAATACACAAACTAAATATTTACAAAAAAAGGTTATATGAAGACGTTTTTGTGAAATGGGATTATTTCAAATCAATTTACCTAGCCAGGAATCGAAACAGATGATTTAAAAAAAAAATACTCTGTATTTATTGTGTTCACCATTCGATAGCGTGGCAATTAAGGATCAAATTCTGTTGGGCAGTGATATACACCTTCAAGTACCTAATAGTAAACCCACATTTCGCCTGTTGTGTTTAGGTTGCATGTGATAGGGGGCGAGCCTATTGCCAACAACCGGGCACAAATCCGAACTCAGTTACTGCCACTGAAAAAAATCTGATGGAAAAAAAACAAATAACACTTTACCTGAGAAACGAACCCAGGACACACGCTTTACGACCACAACACTAACAAGGCATATTTTATGTTTTGATAAAGAAAATATTTTCAGATAAAAACCGCTAAGCTGTAATAAGAAAACTGTATTTCAGAAAGAGTTACGTAACCAGGGCCATTCACAATCGATCTTTTTAGTTTTAGATAATAAATATATTCAACGATAACCATTCATTAGAAAATCTCGCGTGTTAAATTGTTTCACAGGTCGTTACGAACGATGTCCAAATAAATTAAATTAAAGAAATAACGCAATTACAAAGGAAAACAAACATGAAAATTCTTCGCTGCCAAAATCAATCACCCGTATTCTTCATGTATCGTATATTACGTGTGTATTCGTGTATTGTTCATTTTAAGATGTATGATTCTCCGGGTGCTTATTCACAGCCAGAATCAAAGCAGTTTACTAATGGACATACGTCTCTTCAATTGAAAGCTACTCATCTCTATTCTCAGCAACTCTCATCTAGTTACAACCAGCCATCCTGCGAAGATGGTCGCTCCACTAAACCTAAGTGCGTTCTGCCGTAAGCTATGTCAACAACTCCGGTTCTCTGTCGGATCACCTCGTTCCGTTGCAATCCCTAAGAGAGACTCCAAGTTTAGCCGACTACCTACATAGCTCGCCGAACGACCTCCGCCACGACCAGCGCCCTCTTGACATAGATTTTTAAAAGCCAAAATAATCATTCTGCACTATAATTTCAATGTGACAGGAGATTTCTGTCAGACCCGGCCATAGTAGTCATTTTAATTTTGCTTAATTAAAAGTTTACATCCTGTATAACTCTCAGCTTGACCGTTCGGTTCCAATGAGGACTCGCAATTAAAACGTCAAGAAAAAACAAAATACGACGTGATAATTGTTTTTAAAAAGAGATTGAGAAAATCTCGTCGATAGAGGACCGCTATTGTGAAACAGATCTTTATTAACTTAACTGTCAATATTTAGACATTGACGTAACCGTGCATGCAGTTGTGGGGGGAATAGGGATTTCAAATATTGCTATATTACAAACCAAACCACCACCATTATTGTAATTCAGCGATTAAAATAAAAAATTGCATCTGGTTTAAAAGTTTTATTCTGATCTGCCTCCACCGTTTGGTCTCTACTGGTTGTAGTAGCAACTGTCTGTCGCATTTACCACCATTGGTGGTGGTTGCGTCTGAGTCATTTAATCATTCAGTCTCTGATAAATTTTGACTATTAGAATTTTCATTGGTAATGGTAGGTAGAGTGGCGAAGAACACTCATAATAAAAATAAAAAATCGTCGGGCACTAGTGTGGTCCAAGTTCATAGAACATTTCGACCACAGTTTGGAACGCCTAAATATACTAGCGTAAAAACAGTAGTCACTTTCGGTGACTGAAAAGTTGTGTACTGTATTGTGTGCTAATCTAGGGACATGTTATGCGGAGGAATAAGAAAAGTTTTCAGTATTAATGTGGATGGATATAAGAAACGATGGATGCTCTGAGTAAAGGATGATATAGCAAGAAAAGTGGTGCAGTCTGATGCGATGACGCGTTATGAGAAGTATGGAAATAGAAGACATTCTGCGCCGACCTCAAATAAATTGAAATATGGGCAAGAGATGATGGTAAGTAAATTAAAGCAGTGCAGGCAACAGTCACCTAGTAGGCAGCAACACTAAGGCCCGGTTTCCACTAAAGCGGAGACGAGCAGAGCAGAGAGAAGATATGCCAAATTCGACCAATCACAGGAAGGGCGAAAGACCAGATGTAAATTTTAACGTGATTGGCCGATTTTCGCACATCTCTTCTGGCCCTGGGCCATCTCAAATGGTTCTAATAAGGTAGTTGCCCGACTGAAAAAATATGATTCTGTTTTATCAAATAAAAGTGAGGTGTTATTGTTTACGGCACCTAAACAGCAGCCCCGTCGTGTACCTCCAGTATATCTCAACGGCGGTGAATTAAAAGTGGTGACTCAATTTAAATACTTGGGTCATGTTGTCACCAGTGACCTACGTGATGATGGGGATATAGAACGCGAGCGCAGGGCGTTGTCGGTGAGGAGCAATATGCTCGCCCGTAGGTTTGCTCGCTGCACGGCAGACGTCAAAGTCAGTTTATTTAAAGCGTTCTGTCAGTCCTTCTACACGAGCGGCCTATGGGTGTCATATACGAGCCGAGCCTACAACGTCCTGCGCGTGCAATACAACAATGCCTTCAGGATGCTGTTGCGGTTGCCGCGACGTTGCAATGCGTCGGGAATGTTTGCTGAAGCACGTACGGATGGCTTTCACGCCATCATGCGTAAGAAAGCGGCTTCCCTACTGCAACGTTTGCGTAGCACTCAGAACAGCATCCTGAAAATGATTGTTAGCAGAGTAGACTGCCCCATCCAAAGGCACTGGGTAGAATTAGGTATAGGTTTATGTTAAATAGGATTAAGTAGGTACTAACAACACTAACATAGCATGTAAGCACAGTTTGTTACTAACCACTAACTACGTATGGACTGCTTAGGTCTGAAATAAAGATATTTTATTTTATTTTATTTATTTTATTTTATCCGTCTGTTGCATTATCGAAAAATATTGGATAAGTACATGTTTTTTGTTTAATCAAATTAATATAAAAATGACGAAAATATAACGTCTCAAAGATCGTGAATGGGGGATAGTGACGTCACTTTCTGGTAAAGGATGAACCAAACTGTAACGTTGCGCGACTTTTGTTTACGTTAAAAAGAAAAAATATGAGTCCAATATTTTTTGGAAATCTATCTGACGGACTAATTCGATTTTTTTGTCAACTACCCTAATTGTAGTCATACCTATAAAGCCGTCAACAATGAGGTAAACCGCCCAAATATCGGCCGAGCTTATTTTAGTTCAGTATGAGGAAGGAAGACTTACGGACGTGGATTGGGGTCAGAACCAGGGCTGGCGAGTTATGGATTTTGATGATGGGATGCCGTTGACTTGCTTGTCCAATGTCCGGTTTTGTGAGAAATTGGTGTTAAACGGCCTGAGGATTTTGAAAACAGACGATCTTTACTATTGCTTGTTTCGTTATAAAGCAAGAACTTACGGTGGCAGCAGTACCTTTTTGTTAATTCTGCTAATAATTTCACGCAGTACGTAAATCACAGTTGCCAGTGCATTAAGATACCACACAATGGTACTTAGTGGCCCTTGTTGATCTAGTGGTCGCAAGCGTGACTGCTGAGCATGAGGTCCTGAGTTCGATTCCCAGGTTGGGCAGTGTTATTGGTGACTCGGATTTGTGCCTGGTTTATCCCTATCACATGGGAATCAACCATATTGGTGTACTAATGGGTACAACTCTGCCTTACCCTTCGGGGATTGCAGGCTTGATGTTGTATTATGGATTCCCCAGGTACTGTTCTGCGGTCAGCCCTATAGAAATATACTAATGTAACATTTAGCCGCGTTACATCAAAACCTGGTGTGACAAAGTTTTAACGAGCTTTTAACATTTTAGTGCACATTGCCGGGGGACAGCAGTACTAAATAAGACGTTTTATCTCAGGTCGAAATATTTTGTGGGTTACGACAGGATAGTTAACATTCTTACTGCAACATGAGGAATTGAGGTTATCTTTTCAAACAGAACTCAATTTTACTATCGCGGAAAGTGTTATGCGATGATGATATAGCCAGCACTTCAAGCTACTATTCTAACAATTTTTTTTTATTTTCAATTTATCCTTAAAGAATTAGGTTCAAAGTTGGGAAAATCTGACAGTTTTGAGTTGTTTAATGTGGCGGCTGTACATAAAAAGGAAATTAAAAAGAGGTAGGATTAGCTGACTTGAATCACAATATGAAAAGGAAAGTTCTGGGCCCTGTTTAATAAAACTTACAAATTGTAATTGTAGGCTACAAGTTACAATTCTACAAGTTTCTGTTTAATAAAAACTACAAGTTACAATTTTACCATGGTGGAAAACTGACAAATTTGTAGACTTGTAGCTACAATTCTACATATTTCTGTTTAATAAACATTTTCTCTCTACAGGTGACAATTTACAAATTTGTAGGGAAAACTGTTTTATTGAACGCATAATTATTGTAACTACAAGTTTACATATTTGTAAATTGTAGAAAAATTTCGACAGGTGGACTCACCGTGTGTCAAAAACTTACAATTTTGTACCTCAATTAAATAAGTGAAGAAATTTTATTGTTATTCTTTAAAAATGGTTGAAATAGTGATGATGAATATTATGAGTGAACGGTAAAGGTGTTTTTTTTATAAAGGGTTAACTTTACTTTTTAATCGTCAAATTTTAGGTTTAATGAAAAAAAAAATACCGGCGAATATTTGATAACGATATATAGATAGGACATGATCTTAAATTCGATTTTATGAGAAATGCAGCTCTTATATTCACTCGGCAAATTTCTTATAAATCAAACAAATATAAAAGAAGCTAAACTAAATTCTAAATGTTCTAAATGTATAAGATTTATGAAATTACCCTCGATTTAAGAATCTTCAACAAAACTTACATTTTTATGTAAAATTGTAACTTACAATTACATATTTGTAGCTACAAACTTGTCATAAAAATCTACAGGCATTTTTTAAAATTGTAAACGTTTATTAAACAGCATTTACAAGTGTACAATTTGTAAAATTTTTACTTGTAGAATTTTTACAAATTGTAAGGTTTATAAACAGCACTTGTAAGAAATTTTTACAAATATGTCAGTTATCTACAAAATTGTAGACTTGTAATGTTTATTAAACAGGGCCCTGGAGTGAGTAAAAACAGGATACAATATTGGATAGAAGTCTTTTTGCCAAGCATTCGGATGACATCTTCAGTGAGGGAATAAAAATGCACAGTAAAACAGCAGCATATAATTAAGTATGGCTATCATTATTAGAAAAGAGGTAAATATTAAGATTACGAGTAATTGAGAAGTATGGAGGCAGAAGGCATGCTGCACCGACTCGAATAACGGCAAGAGAATGATGGTGAAGATGATAAAAAACATAAAATATTGATTGCAAAAGTCAATAAAATTCCACCACCAATATTTAAAAAACACACTGTACACACAATATAATTTAACGTTCCATTCATTCAATACACCAATAAATTCTTATAACAGGCCATTTAAACAAAAAAAAAGACAACAAGACTTTTAAATAATAATCGGTTGTTGTAACTTGTCTTTATATTTGGGTCAGTGAAGATCCCGTCTTGAGGATGCTGACTTTTTCTGATGCAAAAATGCAGTTTTAACGGTGTGCGTATATAATTGAATGATGTAAGATTAAAGTTGGAGTGTCTGTCTGTCTGTATTTGGGAGTTTCGGGTGCGCCAAAGTTCACCTAAATTTTCAACTCCGATAATTGGAAATCCGAAAATGTTTTTCCTAACATTTTTCATCCTAACAATCACAATTCCTAACTACTCTGTCTCTAATATTCATAATTCTAGCATTCAACTTCATAATGTCAGTAGCAATAAACATCTATTAAACTTTTATTTGTTTTCCTATATTTTCTCAACATAACCATCTTTTACACTATTATTCAAAGTCATATCTTATTTATAGCGGTGTGTACCTGCAAAGATATCCATAGCTTAGGTTAGGTTAGAACTGTGACCAACTACCAACTACCGCGAAATTGGTCGCGAAATTTTTCTAAGTCGTTTTTCATAGTGCCCCCAAGACGACACTTTGACCTGAATTTCATTCATTTGAGACAAAAATCAGTGAAACGACCTTTAATCATTCTAAACAGTTGGTTTTTTAGACATAATTATCTTGTTTATGGACAAAAGCGTTATGATAAAAAACAGTAGGAGTTTAAATATTTTTACAATAATGATATTATTCATTACAGTTTTCGGAAACATGAGTGTTATGAACATCGCCGATAGCACTACAAATATTATGAATGAAAACTTTAGGATGAAAAATTTTAGGAAGAGTGATCATTCGGATTACAAATCATTAGGAAGAACAATTTCGGGTAAAGAACTTTAGGTGAGCCAATATGGACCCGTCTGTATTTGGAAGTTTCTGCTAACATTTTTTCTAACTATGTGACGTTTATACAGCGTGTACCTACCAGAAAAAAATGGGCTGCCTTATATATACGAGTCGAGTAAGTATTGAAGTTTTGTACTGGACAACAGTTGTTTTTTCACGATTTCGATGATGATGGAAAAAGTTGTTCAGTTTGACGGTCTGTATCACTGGTGTGTCTCCTAAATATGGCAACACCTTTCTAGTACACGTCCTGTTAAAATTATTAATGGCTTTATTACCTTGTCTCTATATCATGGAACTTAAATATAGCCGAAGTGATGTGGTAGTAGCAGAACTAGACACTTGATTCAGTAAACCCCTTTTTTTTTGGTGAGTGGAAAATCATCAAATGACCCCCCCCCCCCCCCCCTCGCTCTTGGGCAGAGCGAAGGGGAGTGTCAGACTTCTACTGACTAAAACAGAACCCATGTTCCTTCTTTGCCCTTGCGCCGAGGCCACGTGATCTCGTTCTAAAATCCGCGGCCCCGGCGGAGTTCAGTCAACCCCTTAGTAGCTCACGTGTAATGTTAAAACAAAAACAGAGTCAATATCTTTGTGATGACAAGTAGATCTAGCAGTACGTTAAATGAAATATTTATTCTACTGAAAATAACGCAAGCATCGTCGCAGGCAACGACTAGGTAAACAAGAACGCATCATCAATTACCTACATACTGTGGATATCAGCATTCAATTAATTGATTTGTGTAATTTCCTGTTGTGAATAATGTATAAAAATTAATCACAAATATTAACAACGATGCAAATATGTATAAAATTACGATTTTTTTGGAAGATTTAAGCTCATTCTGGCGTTCTGTGAATAAGCATCGCTATTATCACAGGAAATCCGTCTGAATGTTTTTTCTGGAACATTAAATTAATTGTATTATGAATATAGTACTTATCTCTTCGCCCTAGAAAAACATATATTATGACATTTATGACCTTATTGGTGATGTTCTTCAGAGAGGACTGGTGTGTATTACTCGCAACCGGCGCGGCGTGGCAAAAAGAGTATGTAAGGATCGTAGCAGGTGGCGTTCTGTGATTTCTGCCTAACCCCATGGGAAAAGGGCGTGAGTTTATATACATAATATGTATAATAATATCATCCTTTAAGAAGCTAAATGGAGGCTAAAATTCTAGAAGAAATTCGTATTTTTTTTGCTATAGGAAATCCCATCGAGCTAACAAAATCCCCAATGATAAAATGCAAAGCGATCCGTACGAATTGAGACAAGAGCTCTCGAGTTCTGGGAAGCAAGGCCGAGACAATTGCATTCTATTAAGATGATTAGATACCAATTGATTGCTAAGTTCAATGATTACCTATCTTAGCTTGTATGTATGGATAACTTGTGAAGTGTGTGTTTTTTTAGCAAAGTTTAATGTAAATTGCAATGTATCAAAATCAAAAGTCATTTATTCAAACTAGGCTTATAATCAGCACATTTCGCAAAACGCCCACCCTTCGACACTTAATTCCTAGTGTTTTTTTAGCTGGAAAGAAGAAGTTCCAGAACAAACTCCCTAAAAAAAACATAATTATGTCTGTTAGGTAAGAAGAACCAGACACAATACGGTAAGGTGTAAGCTAATATTACCATTTAGTACAGACACAAATCAATAAATAAAAAAGTATATAATAATAACAATAGAAAAAAATACACAACATATCAGTAAACTAATTTTGTATGATACGATATACAGAATTAAAAAATCTCTACTATCCCGTCAAAGGGGGCCATCCTATTGCCATCAAACGGGCACTAATCCAGACTCCGTGGTAGCTACTAAGAAATCCCTGATGAAAAAACCCAGTAACACTTTGCCGGATCTGGATATCGCAACCAGGACGTCATGCTCAGCTGCCCATCACTAGATTAACGAGGCAGTCCAAAAAAAAACTTCTACAAACAAAAATAAAAGAAAGAATTCTAGTCTATGCTGTATCTCGATGTCCTGAAACACAATCTGTTGGAAACACAATCCAGTCCAAACGACCGATCGTTTGAAATCTAATAGACGAAGGAATAAACAATGTTCTGCCTTGTCTACCATCACGAAGATCACGCGAACTTATCTATTATTGCCATAGACTAGTTGTAGGCCGCCATAATGCTTTTATAGGTACACCCGTCGAAGTAAAGTTTTGTCGGCGTTCAGTCTGTCGGCGTAATGTCCGTCGGCGCAAAGTCGTACACTCCTTGGGACAGTGATGTGCCTGGTGGCACAATTGCCACCAAAATTGCCAGCAGCATTGGAAATATTGCCAAAGTTGCCGGTCAATGTAGATTAGGGCCTATAAATGCTAATTATAAGTGTATTACATAGTTTCCGTACTTAATTTGACTCATAATTAAGAAATATTCCCCGAATATTTCCATTCCCAGCAATATTCCCGGCAATTTTGCCACCAAAATTCCCACTTCGGGCAATATTGCCGGCAACGGCACATCTCTAGTCCCAAACCCTAACTTGTATACGTAGCGGTTTTTTAAAATGATTTTCTGAAGTATTCCCGTATTATCATCTATTTTTGGGTTTCAATGGGAAAAATAGTTGCTCGAACGGGAATACATACTTCGATTTTCTCCTTGAACATAAACATTATTATTTTGGGGCATATTAAATTATGAAATAGATCTATCATCACATCACATTCATTTCTTTATAAGTGTATTCATATTATTGATCGTGACTGTACGATACGATATTTCAGAGCTGGAGCACTCCAATCAAACAAAATAAGATATTATAGAATATTGGCATTGGTAGCCCTTTTTTTGAGGGTGGCAAATCATCAAATGATGGAAGGGAGTGTCAGACTACGTATTTTTTTCCCGAAATCGAAGACCATAATGATAACTCTCTCTTTTTATGGATTTGCGGTAGGTAGTTATTATTTAGATTGTCATTTTTTGAATAATATAATATGATGATATTTTTGTGAATCTGTTTTGTATGATAAACTGAAAACATGAAAAAAGGATGTAGATTACCGGGTAATAACCGTTATACTGATAAGATTGTCTTTTACTACAATTGTTCCTTTTAAAGAACATTTGGCGGTTATTGTAAATCATTCATTACTATAAAACATCTTCGATACATAAAAAGCAATGTACGACAAAGTCCGTCAAAACTTGTCCTTTACAAGACCGATATCATTCATTGACATTTTCAATCATCCTGTCATCAGATGACAATGACTCCAATCATAAATAACAAACAGACAACAATGCACTATAAATGAGATTTTATTAAAATGTCCGGTTGTAAAAATCGTTCCCCTGTCCAAAAATGTAAAAACATTACTCGCTATTGTCATAGATTTTAGTATTCAAACGATATACCTTTACTACCGGCTAAAGAGATCTTTATCCCGATAAAAAAATGCTGGCTGCAAAAATAAAAATAAATCAATGGGATTTTTTTTTTCTACAAACTTTTCGGCGGATATGCAAATTTAAATTCGCAACGTTCGAAATTTTTGAACAAAACCTTTTACGTCAGTTTTTTTTTCAATTTCCTTTAGGGCATCCTGGCTGTAGGTATCGCCATTGTTAAAGTACCATATTTTATTTTAAAAACTTACTCCCGTGGGAGACTAAAATCAAATGTGAGTTAAGTCAAGAAACAAAAGTTTCACGTGATTTCAATTTACTGCTATGCATAACAAAACCTTTAATGGTTATAATAAAATATGTAGAACTTACACTCTATACTTCAGTTTAGTTTTGCACTGATTGAATCACCGCATCAGACAGAGCTCTACTTTTTCCAAAGGCTTTTTTTTATTATTTAATACTTTACAAATGACTTGAAATAAATGTCGGTCGATCATTTGGTGGGACAGGCCAACATTATTGTTATGAAAACTGAAAATAATATCTACGGCAATATTTTAGAATTACATTATTTTTTCTTGCCAATAATTTATAAAAGTTTTGATTGCATGTCAAAACACCACAATTAATTCTAAAAAATAAAAACCCTCTCTCAATTGTTTATTTCGCTTCTGGCAGTACTTACATTTTTGCAACATCAACACGCAACCAATATTTCATAACGAGATAAATAAATAAAGCCAAAGCCATCCAATACAACTAGTTTTACATATAACATATCACAGGTTATCTTAAATAGAAACTGCGTATAAAATCATCCAGTTGACACTAACGACTTTGAGGAAAAATATTATTTGTCAGCTTGCAACACTGGACATAAAAACTAATGGGGCGTTATATTCGAACGAGACCACTATCGACGCATAAAACTACAAGGTAGTGTTTCCACGCTTATCCTATTTAGAAGACTTCCCATTTTAAGAGGAGATCAATCGAAAGTGAAATTGTCATTGTAATATAAGTTGATTGTTGCTAACAAATAAATAAAATGCGAGCCCTTTAAAACGAATGGGAAAGCAATTTTGTGATCCTCATACATACGATTCCAAAGACACCATGTTAGGTGATATACGATTGACACAATCATGATTTATATGATATACGATTTCAAGCTGGCCATGATGTAGCTCGTTTTGAACTATTTGAAAATCGACTTTTCTTCTATCCCATCTCCGATCGTGACGTTTGGTGGCCCTACAATTCCTCATCGGAACCAAACTGGGTGATAGCTAATTCAAGACACTTTATTACTGAACATTTTTTCTTTCAGAATCCGCGGCGCCATAGATTTTAGTACTTCACTTAATTTAAACCATTAAGAAACTTTTCTGTTCAAGAAAATGTTCGAAAAAGTAATGCGGTCGTTTTTCTTTACGATATTCATCAGTCTACTCTTTTCACGTTTTCAAACACTGTCCATTGAACCTTTATTTGGGAAGTTGCTTCAACTCTTGCATACAAAGGCAGCAATGGATGAGATTTTGTGGACACTTACAGGGAATTGTATTGCTTACAAGAAATGGTAGCGTGAAAGCCATTTTAAAATGGCTTTCACGCTATCTAGGAAGAGTTATTAATAAGAAAAAGAAAAAAAAGGTGATAGAGGACAATCAAGTTTCACTTTAAACATGAAATATGTTGAAACAACCTAAAAGTTCACAGATCTTACTACCAGTTACTTCGAGAATGTAGATAGATAGGCCTCTATAAAAAACTGGCCAGTTTAGATATGTATTAGTAAATATTGAGAGATTTTCCATGTTATTTTAGTACCATAGACTTCTTATAGGTTTTCCTGTAATCTATAGGTAATTTCTGTATTTTTTTCCATATTTTAGGTTCAGTAGTTTCGGAGATAAAGAATGTTCGGACAGACGGACCGACACACGAGTGATCGTATAAGGGCTACTTTTTTTCCTTTTCAGGTAAGGAACCCTAAAAACTAACAGAATCCATGCACTAAACGTTTTGGCATAGCTGACGGGGTCGAGATAGCCGAGAGACATTAGATCAAACGAGTCCCGTATACACTCCACCGTTGACGAGCTGCGGAGGATAAAGTGCACTACAGTTTAGTGATGGGTGGCTATTGAGTTGATGGTCGGTGTCGATATCTATGAAAATAAATGTAAATTGTTATTTCTTAGTGGAAATTATGATATGGCTAAATAAGTGAGGATTAAACAAACATCTAGTTATTCAGCGCAGGACAACGCCAACAAAATAAAAAACCATTTTTTTTTTTAATAAAAAACTTTTTTTTTTTTTTATAAAAAACTTTAAGTTCAAAATAATTATGTCCCTATTTTGGATTGCACTATTTTGTATACCATATCTATCCAGGCTTAGAAAAGAGTAGGATCTGTATCTCGCACACTCAGATGGATGTAAATAGGCAAAAAAGATAAAATAGTGGTTACGTCTATATCATGAAGAGACCAGGCATGCTGAGTGATATTTCTTGACGATATTATGTTAAGCTAAGTCAGAAGTGTGTTACCAGGCAAGGCACTAAGCACATCGAGCCTTTTCAGGAAGAACATAGTAAGCGCCAAAATTCCCAAAAACCGGTTTTAATTATAAACCGCCAGATCAACTGATTTTGAATCTTTTGTCACTTACTTGAGTTCATACATTTGAATTAATAGGGAGGTGCCCATATAACACCAAGTTAAAATTTCAAATTGATGCTGTAAATATTTTGAGAAATATTAAAAAAAACGTTCTCCTGTAAAATTATGCAAATGGCGGTTACGATCTTCTTCCTGAAAAGGCTCGACATGATAAAGAAAGTAAAAGTAGGTTTGTGATTCTTTAACCACATTTAGGCGGTCACAACACAGAGTTCATAGTCAAGGGCAGTATTGGGCGAAACGTAATCTAACTACTGATAACTAACTACGTCTACATAAAGTAGTTAATAATCATAACTACTAACTACCTACCTTAAGTAATCGAAAAATGTAGTTAAAAATATAGCTAACTACAAATTGTAGTTGCAATCACGATTACTTGATTACTTTTTATAACTACATTTAAAATGATGTAGAGTTGAAAATGCCGAAAGTTTCAATTTGTTTTTTTTTCTGTATTTTTCGAATGTTGCAGTGAAAAATTCACATAATATCTACGACTTTAATCCTTGCATTAAAAATAAACATAGGTATGTGCCATAAACTGTTTTCTTTGTGCAGCCTTATTCCAAAACTTATTTATATTACCTACCTACTACACATTAATTAATATAATTTCGTTAAAGTTAAATAATCAGTAATTACAACTACTCGATTGCAGCAATCAAACTAACAATTACTTTAAGTAGTTTGATTAAAAGTAGTTAAGGCGAGGTTGTACTACTTTGTTTTTATGTACGCACGACCTCACCCCCCGCCCTGCCACGCGAGCGATATAATGCCTAAATTTTGACTGTTTTTTCTCTCTTGGAGAAAAATTATAAAGAAATATTATACATTATGTGACCCGAGATAATACACATTTTTTACGACCTTTATTATGATACTAGCTTTTGCCAGCGGCTTCGCCCGCGTGAAAATGACGATTTTCCATACAAACTTTCATCCCCTATTTAAATCCTTTAGGGGTTGAATTTCGAAAAACCCTTCCTTATTCCTTGTCTACATTATAAAGGGAACGTCTGTGCAAAATTTCAGCTTTCTAGGTCCAAGGGTTTGGGCTGGGCGTTGATGAGTCAGTCAGTCAATCAGTCAGTCAGTCAGTCAGGACTTCTCTCTTTATTTATATAGATAAGTTTTAATTTTCAAAGCCTAATATAACTCAAGTATAACTATTATTTAGCCATCATTTGGACATGTCTGCGATTTAATTGGATGCAGTGAAGTGTAAGTAATCGTGTATCGCATGCCCGACATATCATGATCGAAGAGTCAACTATGTAATACATTTTTTTCAAAATTTAAATCCGTTCGATGTACGAGTAAAACGCTATTGTTGACGACGTTTATCGGGGTAACCTCGCTTTAACTACATGTAGTTATGATTACATGTAACTTAACTACACGTAGTTAAATACTTTTAATCGTAGTTAGTAACCAGATAACAAAATTTGTCTGTCCAAACGCCGATTCGGTCTGCGAAAATAAAATGTACGTCCCCCGAAATTCCCGTTTTAACAAAATTTCGGCGCGCCTCATTCAAACGACGATATCTCCGAAATTACGTTAGTTAGCTCACTACCAGTTACATCATTGGAATCATTAAACTGGTCAAGGGTAACGTAAATTCATACATTACCTCATACAAATTAATTAAAAGTTCTTCAAAATATCGATAAAACTCCCCTCTCACCAATCCCCACACTATTATTTCGGACCCCTGTTCACCGTGGGCGCATTAAAATCATTATTCAATTGTAGCACTCGTATTGTACTCGTAGACCAACTTTAGCAGCTCTATTTGCTACATTACAATGTCAACGCGTGATTTGCCGCTTTTCGATACCCAACGTTTGAATTTGGAACTGTCAAGGCTGGGAAGATTTTTTATCGATATTTTAGGTGATTAGCTTCATGAGTGTTGGCGATTATTCGCTGGTAAAAGGTGTAGATTAAATGATAATGGATGAATAAGTTTTTGACAAAATTAATCATTATTGGCATTCAATTATGTTTTTTTTATCGAATTTCTACAGGAACTAACATCAAGAATGTGACTTAAATGAGAGTATACAATGTGCATGAAAACAAGAAGTAATTTTCAACTCAATTCCTTGGAAGAAAGTTTTCTTTTGCCTATTTTTTTATTTTTAAAACTCCATCTTTTCTTTCCCACAAACAAAGAAACCATACCAAATAAAAAAAAAGCTCCCATCGAACAAAAAATACACGCCAATAAACAATTAGAACTAGATGGGGTCTATTCATAAAGCTAATAAACAAACAAACATAACGAACCACAAACAATAATGTGGTAAATAATGAACAAAAGAATGCACACGTTGTTGTGCCGACCGTTTAGTGGTAATTAGCAGAGGAATATAATTAGTATTGTTTCAATGGGAAAGGTGTGGAGAATGGAGGTGATTATTTTTTTTTGGTTTCGACATCGTTTTGAACTATTATCAAAAGTAGAGCTATTTCACAATGTGCTCGATTTGGTTTCCCATCGGTATAATTAATGAATTTCCAAGTAAACTCACGTCCTTTTATTAACGTTTACGTCTTCCTTAGTCGGTAGGTATGTACAGAAAATCTAATCAAAACGAGGTCAGGAAATGTATTACTTGATGTGTCTGTTCTGTAGTCTATATTTTCTCAATGGACAAAGGCCTACCCCATTATATCTTCCACTGTTCTCTGTGCGGTTTACTCCGACCAATTTGTCACTAATTCAAGAAAGTAATCTTTAATTATATTATTTAGCTGAAAACCTATTAAAGAGTCATTTGTACGCACCCATGCTGACAAAAGCTGTTCCCTTCGAGCAGGTTAGTTTTTTGTGATTTTTGAAAAATTGTTCATTACTAATTAATATGTCTAGAAAGAAGCTTCCGTTAGGTATTCAATTTAATTATACTTTTTCAAGCCAGAAGGCCATTACCTACTGTGCATCCTCTTACCGTAATCATCCTTTATTCTTTACGTACCACATCAAAAATGCACCGGGATCTCAAAATACTTGCACAAAATCTTTCAGTACTTACTTACGTAACACCAACAGAGGAACAAATCAGTTTAATTACATCACTACCGTTTGATGGTACACACTTCAACAAGCTTCAGCATTTCAGCTGCAAACACATCACGGTATTATCAACTTTAATGACTGGTGTAACGAGTGAAGATTGCGTGAAAGAACAGTTGATTATGAGGGATATGTGTGGAGCGGTGTACAAAATCCTTTTGTTCGCGTCTCCTTTGATTCACGTTTTGTAGAAGACTTTGATTTGACTTATGTGTTCTCTTTTATAAACAAAATGTTTGTTTGGTTTTCGATTTTCTTTGTGTGTATAATTTATAGGTTTTGAAATGGCGATAAAATACTCCTTGATGGAGAATAGGGTTAAATTATGGGTGAATTACGTGGTACGAAGATTTTGAATTTCTCTCATGATCGTTATTTAGGATGACAAAAACCAGAATAAACACTACTTATCGTAACATCACGCCTGTAATCCCCGAACAGTTAGGCAGAGGTGTACCAAATTGTAAGTACTCGTAAACCCACTTTTGGCCAGTTATGTTTAAGTCCAATGTAATAGGGAACAAACCAATTGCCATCAACCGGGCATGAATCTAAACTCCGTGGCTGCGACTAAGAAATTCTTGATGGAAAAACTCAATAATACTTTCCCTGACCCGGGAATCGATCCCAGGACCTCATGCTGCTCAGCAGTCGCGTTTGCGACTACCACACTAACGAAGTAACAGTCCTATCATATTTATTTTACCACCTTATTACTACGCTGTCAAACTAAAGTGATCTTAATAAACCTGACAATAAGGTTCTTATTGAAGTGCAGCTGATAAATTTAAACTAATTTTCAAAGGACTATACCCATAGCGTGACGACAACCTAGCAAATATATCCAACCACTTACAACCATCGAACTGTCAACTATTTCTCCTATAAACTGGTAACACTACTTGCAAGTCATAACTCGTTGACAGTAGCTGTCAATGTGTTGGCGGCAATTAAACGCTAGGTAACAATTTTACTATTCAAACCATGTCGGCTTGTCAATGCGGAGTTAGATAGTATTAAATTATTTATGTTATGCGTGATTTGATATTGAGCTTCGTAGGCTGGTTATTCGTTTTCACGTCTTATTTCTAGTTAGATTGGTCGCTATGGAAAAATACTGTTTAAATGTCATGCAACTTTCATTTAAGATCTCATTAAAATTCCTATCGATTTATGCAAAAGAATGCAACTACATACAGTCAGTAGATAAACCTGGCTTTATTTGCGTAAAACCTTTAGCTTTTAATTTCATCTTTCGCTCAGATCCCTTGTATTTCTCTGTGAACGATTGAAAGTTCAGCTACAAACTCCGCTTACCTAATCAGTCCCCAGTCCGTCTGCAACACAGAAAGCTGCCTTAATTTTTTGGCTTCCAGTCTCGCCTGCAGCTACATAATTATATGAATTATGCTACAATTCGTAAAATTCATCATCATCATTTTAGCCGAAAGACGCCCATTGCTGGACATAGGCCTCCCGTAAGTGTCGACACATTGACCGGTCCCTTGAGTCTCGCGTCCAGCGGATCCCAGCAACCTTCACCGGGTCATCGGTTCACCTAGGCCTCCCAGCCTTCCAACGCAAGACATCCGCATGAGAACCTAGGTTACGGAGGGCAGGTCACATTGGTCGCATAATAGATGGCCGATGGGGCCAAAAAGTTCTGGAGTGGCGACCGTGAACCGGAAGACTTAAAATTCATAATACCAACTTCGTGTTCATATTATTATCCTAATTGTGATGTCATAGATGGTCATACCTCAACTGGCCAACCTCGACAAGCGTAACGTTGAAGGACGACTCCAGTAGCTCTTAGGCCCTGTTTCCACCAAAGCGGACAGAAGCAGAGACGAGAGGAGATGTGCGGAAATCATATTAGATAAAATTTCAACCTTCCTGGGCACATTGCCTCTCTGATGTGCTCGTCTACGCTTTGGTGGAAACAGGGCCTTATTACTTAGCCATTAGCATCTGAGACAGTTTGACAAAACATAGTCTTGTAAACCCCTTAAAAACACATTTACAAGTTCACAATTCAAGGGCTTGCCTGTCAACAAGGAGTGCGATAGTCTTAAATTGTAAAATAATTAGTAATATCACTACAACCAATTAATTTCCTCCCACGCGCCGGTACAATCAACATCAAACATCTCAATTTCAATACGTGTGGGTTGGTAGTGATGCGAAAACCGGGAAAGGTGCGGACTTCTTTTCTAATCATTTAAGTCCGTAGTTTGATCATCGTCTGCCTTGCCGTTTCCCCACAATTTGAAGGTTGGCTTCCAGTCTAACCGGATGCAGCTGGATATCAGTACTTTACATGGAGCATCTATCTAACCTCCAAAACCCAGTTGGTATTGGGTAACACGGTACCCCTTGGTAAGACTGACTTTCAAGCCACTGACTACCTGTAACGACTGACAAAGAACTACAAATGACAGTCGGGACGGATCAATGCGCTTTCCGAAGAACGGAGGAAATTCGGTTTGTAATGGGTCACCCATCCACAAACCATCCTCGGCAAATGCGGCTTAACCTGTATATTGATATAACTACTAGCTCCTCCGGTTACGTACAGTAAATAATGTTATTATATTATGAGAAAGTTACAAATTACAAATTCCTACTCAAGCGACAAAATCCCGGAGTATCTCGCGAAAATTAAGCTTGTGCCCAACACTAGTAGTTCCATTGGCTGCAGAACTAGAATACAGCGATATTATCTAAGTTGAATTTATTCGCTGCATATTGGAGTGCAGAGTTAATTGCTATGTATCGCTCTGTGAAAGCCTGCTCCCTTCGTATTGGGACGACGAATGTGGAACCGAGTTTTGTACAATATTTCTTGTGGTACAATTGCAACTAAGGAATATTTTAATTAAAATAAAGCAATATAGGTTCAAAAGACTTTGGAATGTAAAAGTAAAAGTTAGCAAAAGTTACGTTTTAGATACAAGAAAAACATGAAGATACAAGATTATTAAACTCGAAAAATTTATCGAAATGTAGAGAAGTCGATCCTGGAGTATGGATTTATGACCGGTTTGTGGCAATATAGACTCGGCCCCTATTACAGAGGACTTAAATGTACTAATGGGTACAGCTCTGCCTTACCTTTCGGGAATAACAGGTGTGGTGATATTTATTTATGTCGTTGTTATTACAAGCTAAAAATTGAACTGAAAAATAGACAAATTAAAATAAAACTATCACAACCTTCTACCTCACCATCAAAATTCTACCAACTCTAAAATAAATCAACCTCAAACTCGTAAAAATAACAGTAAAAATCCAAAAACCCTACTAATGACTAGGCACCTAATTAGCTGGCCAGCTACAAGAATTCGCTGGCACGAAGCCGTAACAATCTTACCACGTTGCTTACCACAGGACACGGAATAACCACGACACCTGATTCTAGATATGGCAGTGCCTACTTTAAGTTTACTGCCTCGTCGATCTAGTAGTCGCAAGCGCAACTGCTAAGCATGACGTACTGGGTTCGATTGCCAGGTCAGGCATTGGTTATCGTGGTATGGACATGTGATGTGGAGGAATGAAGGAATGTTGGGTATGCAAGTATGTAGATAGATGGCTTTAAGATTACAATAGAGGAAGATCAAAGAAACGATGGATGGACTGTGTGAAGGATGATATGGCGAGATGACGAGTGGAGATGGAAAAAGAAGACATGCTGTGCCAGCCCCCAATAAATTCGGATAAAGACAGGAGAATGATATTTATTCAACTGCATCTGGGAAGACTGCAAGCCGATCCCAATAAAGTTAAATTTATCAGCCTTGATAGTTCCAAATTCAAGTGCTAGACATCGAAGCAAACAGAGTCGCAAAAGTTGGAAAAACAAATGATGAAAATACACGCTTGTTTGTATAGATTGTTTACAAAGCAGCCTCTAGCAAAGGCCGTGCATCTCCGTACTCTGCGTTGCATGCCAATTAGTTCCTAAAGCAAGGATAAAAAGACCAGAAAGATGGTATCGATGCACCGGCGCCGGCGTCGAAGATGTCGCGTTCAAAACATTGTGAGAATTTGTAAGCTTTGGTAGAATTCGGTTTGGAAATAATAATATATTGAGTTGGGATTTTAAATGTACGACATTGGTTTGACAGTTTGCACAGTCTTATTAAGAGTTTAGTATCAATGGAATCCCTTTCAAACCTTTCAACGTATTTCTAAAATTCTTTTGAACGCTGGTAGACTGTCACTTTGACTAGTTCCCAAGGTCTATTCTGTGCCATGGTCGAGCTTATTGAATTTGTATGTCCGACAGTGACAGCTAAGACAGAATCTTGCTAAGAATTATTACTCAAACACATCATATAATACTATTAATACTGTTAGGACGGTGTCAACCCACTGCTGGGCAAACGCCATTACCTCTAAATTTTTCAATCTAGGGCCAATGTTGACTGGTCGTTGGTTCTGTCCAGCTCGTTCTGCTATCTCCTGCGATGTCTACTGCGTCACCTTCATACCCATCATTACTTGCCATATACTTATTACCAAAAAGTGACGTCACCCACATATCGTAGACCTGCACCTACCTATCCAGGAAGTTCCAAAACTTCATTCACTCCAGCTTCAGAATGGAATCGAATTAAAATTTTAATGGGTTGTATGTGTGAGCCAATCGTCGTAAACGTTTGACACTTTATGCTTCTACGGTGCGCTAATAAATTATGTCCAACGAAGCTACAATTTTTAGGCATGTTTTTAGATTTTATGATGATATTAAAGTAGTTTTTCCGCTGAAAATAACCCAGTTAAACTTTATGAAGATGTTTTCGGTAACTTTTATTAAACACGGTCACTTTTGAAATCAATTACTCTCTGAAAACTAAAGGTAAACAAAACAGACTAGGCAAACCGCTACAAAAACAATTGTTAAAGTAGCAGGATATAATAAACAGTACAATTGAAAATGACAACAAAGTATTTACCATAAAGTAGGAAGGGACAAAGCAGTATCTATGATAAAGACGATATGAAAGAAGGGAGCCATATTATACTTATTTAGTTACGGTATATCATAAGAGCGAATTTACGGATAATCACGGGAGATATCCCGTAAGTGACTGTATACGTTTTGCTATAAAGTTTACAAAAATGTGTTAAAACAATTACGCCTGTTTTACAATGAAATTAAAACGATAAACTAAATATTAAAACAGTGACTTCTGACAAATATAAAAGTATCTAAATACGCTTAAACTTAATATTGAAAACAAAACGAATGAAAATGATAGCAGTAAGTTATTGTTAAATAGACCGAAGAGCAGACCCAAGTAGAAAGCACCAAGAGGCTGATAAAAGGATTCATTTAATTGCCATACACGATTGTGCGGCAAAGATTTATTGAGAATACATTATGTTAATATTTATTATTGAATCGCTATTTCAATTAACTTTACATCTGGTTCGGTTATTTACAAGTCTATTTTGAGAATTATTTTGACTTCGATTATATTTTAGGTATCTTGTTGCAAATATTAAGCTATTTTGTGCTAAAAAAACCATATTGACCATAATTATTTATGTGCCCATAATATATTATTGTCATGGGTTGGATTGGAACTTGGTTCGTCTTTAGACACGATCTATGTTGCCGATGCTTCCCAGTGTCCACCAGTGTTGTTAAAAAAGAGCATCAAAAATAATTTACGGTGTCCACCACTTGTGGACAAGCTGGTGGACACCGGGAAGTATTAGCTTTTACCCGCGGCTACGTTTGCGTTTGCATTTGCGTGGCTTACGTTTGTAATTAACATTAACATACTACTTACCGGGTCAAAAAAGTTATAGTTTTCAAGTCTATTAGGTCGTAAAGGTGAGAAAAGTTATACGACAGAATATAATTATGTTTGAATTTAGTATCTGCTTGAATGAATCTTTATGATCTATTTAATGCAACTATTTTAAAAACAAACCATAAAGCAATGTTATGTAATTAAATGGGTAATTTACATTTTATGTTGCATTGTTTTGTATTATTCCCGATTACCCTCTATTCATAAAAGTTCTGCCATAAAAATATTCCTCACAAAAAAAACTGCTGGGAACTAAAGCAACCTACGACCCATGGGATAGGTGACCACAATCTGTGTTATGTACATATTTACTTATGATCCAATTACTCCGATTCGACAGGAGGACTTCTATAAGAACTTCGTCTGTCTAAGCCTTCTGGGACTACAGGCGTAAAGTTATATTAAAGTACAGTTACACATAGGTACATTAGGTACCGATAACGACAAGGTACCAACATGTTCTAAAACAATGAGCAATATGAATTATTTAGGTGCAGTCGAACTTTGGCCTTTGCTTCTTTCTTTTGTTCATGTAGTTTTATTTTGACAGTCAAGCAAACACAAAGCTCTTCCGGAATAATTATTATTTACAGAACCGGTACCTATGTAACATGTGACATTAGTAATAACGAATTTTGTCGTAAGAGAAGATTAACTAACCGTTCGCGTCGGTTCCTAAAATCAAAATACTTGCGCCTATGTGGAAACTAATAAAACGCCGAAAAAAGATCCATGCTTCGGGTTGGTTGTTTATATGGAGAAGAACCGGCAAGAAACTCAATGCCTAACGCTTTCCCACTGCAGGGACTCAGGCCTCTTCTCTAGAAGAAGGATGGGCTATAATCCACCACGCGGGTCCAGTGCGGATTGATAGATGTCTTTCACATTTCTTCAGATTTTTGATTCTAACACATGTCGTTTCCTCACGATGTTTTCCTTCACCGTTTTGAGAGCAGTGGTGATGAAATAAATTACACAAAGTAGTAGTAAGTAAAGTTCGAACCCACGATTTAATACTGTTCGTAAGTCGGGGCCGCCACCACTAGGGCACCGCTGCTCTCAAATGATTTGCTTTTACATTATTATCAAGTTGAGTTACAGCATTAACCAAGTAAATATGGAGGGTCAACGTTTTGGCTCGACAATAAATCAAAGTGCATAATAATGGTATTATGATCACGGAAGATATCACGTAAGTGACAGTAATAGTTGATATTAATCAACTTTACTCAAGTCAACATGGTGTAATTTGTCTACCAACAGACTTGCTTCAAAACTTCGATAACCAACGTTCACATTACTCTTATTTGCCGATCACTAATGAAACGGATGTGCAACAATTGGCCCATTAAGTCATGGGGATGTTCATTTGTCTAATCAATATCAATAAGTAAAAATCAAACTGTCTGGCCGTTTGCAATGGCCGTTGGGTTTGTTGTTCAGACGGCCAATCAAGGGTTTGAAAATGTAGGAAGATGGCGTGTATTAAGAGCGTATACTACCTCAAATTAGCAACTATTTGTGGTGGTTCAAATTTCGCTTGAAATGCTGTTAAAATAAAGTTCAAATCAGCTTGCACTACAAAGCGGTTGTTACGTCTTTCGCTGCGCCCGAATAGTGCGAAATTAGTGGTATTTTGCGATTTACAAAAAAACTATTGATTAGACTAAAAAAGTAAAACACTATGATTTTAGTATGTTGCTTGTAGAATTATCTGGCAAAAAAATCAGAACAATGACATGTATTTTAGTATGGTTTTTACTCGTTAAAAAAAATTTTTAGAGGTATCTTCGTGATTTTTTTCTATCGAGCAAAGTAAGTTGTATTATGTTTTCATAACACTATGTTACTAGCATTATATACTGAAGAATATCATATATTTTTCTGATTTTGTTTACTGCAGTGAATCATTTTACGCATATCTTTTTAGCTCTTAATATCAAGAAGTAGTTTTCAGTTGTCGTGGTATGGACATGTGATGCGAAGGAATGAGGAAAATGTTGAGGATGAATGTAGATGGCTATAAGAATATATAGAAGAAGACTAAAGAAACTATTGATGGACTTGTGTGAAGAATGATATGGCTAGAAAGGAGGTGACTGCTGAGATGACGAGAAATAGAGAAGTTTGGAAGAAGAAAACCTATTGCGCCGACCCCAAATAAATTGGGATAAGGGCAGGAGAATGTTGATGACGTAGTGGTCATAAATATCCGACCGATTCAACACTGAAAAGAAGAGAAAGACAGAAAGAAAAAGTGTTTATTGGTTTCACTGGGTACCTCTCTCACTCCTCCTCAACGCTATCAGCTGGTAAAGTGCCCAAGAGACTAGTAGCGTTGCCGGTTTGTATAGCATAATTTAGCCTCTGACAAAGATAAAAGCCAGGCCTTGGGGCCTGAAAATTAATGCAAGTCGTGGAATAGTTCGAAGATTATAGCTGTACCATAGCACATATATTATAATACTTACCATACTAGTATTATATTATCTGTGACCATAGTGAAACCTGTTTATATTTAAGTGAACCTTTGCAAGAGTCATAATCACCTTCCTGTCTTATCCCATTATATTTGGGGTCGGTGCAACACGCTTTCTGCTTCCATTCTTCCCTGTTAGACGTCACGGTGACATTTACTCCTTTCTCTTTCATAACATTCCTCACACAACATCGGCGACATCATCTCTGCCCTTAGGGCAAGATTGAAGTCAAGAGCAAACACATTAAAAAAAAAAAAAAAACCTCACACAATCCATCTATCATTAAAATTTCTTTGGCCTTCCTCTCCTCGCCATCCATCAATATTTATATTCATCACTTTTAGTTACATGTGTTTCATCCCTCCTCATTACATGACCATACCATACCACCTTTGCAAGAGTACCTACAACCTATTTTTCAAAGTCATCGCTTATGATTGCATTCAAGTCAAACTCATAGTTTTATTCGTTAGTCCAGCATGTCAAATTCAATATGTATCTTACAATACTTACCTTAGCGAGTTCTTTGAGAGTATTCAAAAGACATTTATTTATAACGAATTGAATGCAATTCCATTATGTTTGTCTGATTTTATCAACCATTTTATAATGGACAGCCATATTGTACAAATTGAGTACGTAATTAAGATTGCGGATTATTATAATATTAGTATTTTGGCATGCCATTAATTTAGAAACTAGAAATTAATTATAATAATGGTGAGCTAATCACAATTCCGTTCCGTATGGTGTCGGACGCAAAGAATAGCACCATCCCATATCTTCCCGTGGGTGTCGTAAGAGGCGACTAAGGGATGTACCAGTGAATGGGCAGCAGCGTTCTCTGTGCTTTTTGTATTGACAGTACTGCGATCGCCAACCCGCCTGCCAAGCGTGGCGATTATGGCAAACCCCCTCTAAGCAAAAATTACACTTAGGGGAGGCCTATGTCCAGCAGTGGACGCCTTTCGGCTGAAATGATGATGATGATGAGCTAATCACATGGCGTCTCCCATGGTAGGCAAGCGCGGCTTAACCTGATGATTGACCCGAGCGGCAGTTATTAATTAGCTACGAACTCCTACCGCGGTTTTTCAAACCTTTTTAGTTGTTTCAGTTTTATAATATTTACTCAATAGTACCACTATGAGTTACCAGAAATTCAGGATATTTTGGTAGTGATGGACAACGTACCTCAATGTACTGCCAATTTACGCAGAAATCCCACTTCACGTGCACGCTCTGTTTCTTTCATTCTCATTGGACCATTGACATGACAGTTGAGTTATGGACTCCGTACGGTCATTGTGGCCGATGTAGGCCACACATCAACCATGATGGACCACTGATTTATTGAGCAATTATCCGCACCTTCATTCATGATGTAATCCTGGTAACTGGAAAACTTATGGAAAAAGATTATAGTAAATTGGAATAAAAATAAATATAAACTTAGCTTAACTTACTATTAGTTAAGTCTTCTTCTTATTATTATATTAGTTGAGTCTTTTTATAAATATGTATTTAGATACGCACGGCACACACGGCACGGTTGGCGCAGTGGCTAAGCGATTGGACTGCTGCGCTGCGTGTCGCGGGTTCGATCCCCGCACGGAACAAATATTTGTATGGCCTGCAGATAGTTGTTTCGGGTCTGGGTATTTGTGTATGTGACTTTATATGTTTGTGAACGCACCCACCATACAGGAGAAATTCCTAGTGTGGGGCAACGTTTTTAAAAAAAGAAAAGAAAGAAAGATATTTTATTTTTATTTTAAGATAATTTTATCTCCTTAATATCTTCAATATAATCTATCTTCAATATATCTCTTATTATAAGCTATTTAAGTGGGAAGATGTAGGCTCCAACCTCGTAAAGTGGGGCTGCCACAATGATCCAGCCGCGGGATATGGTTGTAGAGTTTTTGTCGCAAATCATACTCCACCTCCTATCCTGCCCACTCTTAGTCCAAAAACATGCAGCCGTAGTGACCTTTGCACTGCCACCAAAGACGCGGCGGAAATGGCGAAATTTTATGCAAAAAAAAAATTGTTCTGAACAATTCCTGGAACCTTCCAGTTACGGAGATATTAGACATTAACCGCCTTATTACAAAACGTAGTTAAACCTGGTTTAACTTAGACTTGGTTTATCTCGCATGACTCACTTCAATAATATTCAAATGAAAGTGACAGCATGCGAGATAAACCAGGTCTAAGTTAAACCAGGTCTAAGTTAAACCAGGTTTAACTACTTTTTGTAATAAGGCGGCCAAGGTTCAACTTCAAAGGTTTTTTTTTTAAATACAAGTTTTAATACTACATATATACCTACTATACATAACAACAATAAGCTAACGGTATCCCAGCATTTCCACCCTTATTGCTAAGCTTAGCTTAAGTTTAAAACACTGAACAATGAACCTTATATTCAGTTCCATACAGTGCAAAACTTCCCGTTTTAATCCTCGACCATTGCTCAGCTACATTCTTGATTATCACGCAAAGATAGGCCACTACTAACACCCATGTATATTTAACTTAAAATTATACGTTAATTAACGAAAGTTTGTTAGACTTAGGTGCGATCTTAATAACGATACAGAAACAGTTAGGTTATAGTGTCATAAATAGTTGGGTTACCTTCGGGTACAGTTGGCACAAAAGTTTAGTTTGCAGGCTACAAATTGTCTCTCCTAAAGCATAATAGGATAAAGATTCGAGACCTGGTAAGTAAATACAAGCTGTGCGTTTTTCAGGACTGACTATGAAATAACAGAGGATAACATTGTGAGGAATCCCTGAATTGAAACATAGCATCATCACGCCTTGTAATCTTCGAAGGGTTAGGCAGAGGTTATTTCGCCAGCTTTGTTTAAGTCCCATGTAATAGGGGCGAGCCTATCGGCATAAACCGGGCTCAAATCGTCTAAACTGAACTGAAACAATCAGCAAATATTCCTACTTCGAGGATAATTTCATAATTGGTGACTGATATGGTAAGTAAAACTGCTTTTTTAACCGACTTCTAAAAAAAGAAGGAGGTTCTCATTCGGATATTTATATATATTTTTTTGTTATGTTTGTTCGGGCATAATATTAATTTTGCCGACCGTATCTAGGTCCCAGATAGCCGATAGGTATCAACACTGAACATAGGTGTCTAGCTAGGCAATAACAATCAACGATTTGAATCAGGTAATAATTAACACCCTGTAAGTACATACGGTTGATTGTCCTAGGCTCAAACAGAGACCAATTTAAGTCCATTTCAATTGCGGTTGTCATCAATAGGGCATTGACATGGCCTATGAATAAAGGACCTACACCTATTACGTAGGTATGTAGGTACTGTATAATTATGGAAGTCTAAACAAAAGCTATAACTTTAGCAATCATAGCTGACTGGCCTTATTCGCACATAGCAGAATTAGCAGACCTAGTTGATATTTAAAAATAAAAATTTAAAAAAATATTGCATTAAAAACACATCAAAATTAAGTAATTAGTTCAACATTATCGTAGGCATGGCGTTATATAGGCAATACCCGTGGAATATAATAAATACGAGTAATAGGGAAGGGGGAAGTTTATCATTTTCGTAGATAGGAAATCTCATAGGGCAACTGCAAGACGTATTCTTGCAATTGCAAAAGAAACCAAAACCCAGCCCAAAACTTGGGATACACAAACATACTTCTACGTAGATAATATAATTATCCACAAATCCTCCTGACTTAACTCTCTCTCTTCCTCTCACTCTCCCCCCCTCCTCTTCCTCCTCTTCCTTTCTTCTTTCCTCTTTCTCTCTTTTCTTTCTCTCTCTCTCTTTCTCTTTTTTTTTCTCTCTCTTTCTTGACTTTTTGACTTTTTATCTTCCTGACTTCTTAATGCATAAAATATCTTTAGTCTACCCTCTATATTTTCTTGTCGATCTCTAAACAAAAGATCTCTGTTCTAAAAGATGAAGGCACGTGGTATCTTTGTAGTCAGCCCATGCCTCTTAACTCTAGCCCGTTGCTAGTATTAATAATGTAACAAAATAATAACATCCCTTTGTAAAGCTCTGGTACCGCGGTTATCTGTGGATATTATAAAAGAACAAAGTAAGTACTTTCTAGTGACTGTAACTTAAATTAGGTAGGTTTTTATTATATATTTTTTGAAATGGGCTTACTCTTGACCTCAATCTTGCCCTGCATTTGAATGATATCAAAAATACTATGATTGATAAACCTTAATTAAGTTTTACTTTGTTCAGTTCGCTATCGCCGAAGATGTTATGTCAAATAAATATTGAGTCAGACCAAACTATAAAGACACATCAAATCAAGATGAAACCTCAGACCTCGGGCTTCTGGTCTTTCGCTTATCACCGAAATCTGTCTCCCGACTCCCGAAGCACGTTAACTCACTGTTCGCTACTCCCGTAGCTCAAAAATACTAACCACCATTATTCAAAAGTACAAAACTACAAATGTTTGAATTGTCCATGACTCACTCAAAAACTCGTGCCAAAAAGAAGATTATTAAAAAAAATACTACCACTACAGCTGCACAATTAAATTACAAAGATGTAACAAAACAGAGTTGCAACAATGACCTTCAAATTCCTAGCGATTCCGAGTCGAAAGCTTCACACCTGTCTTCTTTAAATAGAATCCTTTAAATTGTTCCACAATTCGTTACTAATGCCCGCAGTTTAGTGGTTCATGTAATCTAAACATAGCTGGATATTCTATTCACTATTCAGTTTCCAAAAATGTAAACATACATCTGTTTCTGGAAACATAGCTTTAACACCTGCTAATAAAGATGATTTTGCAGTACAATCCTCCGCCACTTCTTAAGTGGGAATGTATTCTTATGTGTGAAGAAGAAGTGTAGGAACTTCCTCTAGTAACTTAATCCGTCTGTCATAGAACTAAGCATTCAAAAATTACCAATATTTCAACAGTATCGAAATATTGGGAGTCCAGAATAATTGAAATCACGCAAGAATGCAAGATATCCCGAAAGTGACAGTGTAAGACTAGGTGAGGACTATTATTTTTCTCTGACAGTGGCATAAAGATGATATTTGTTAAAGTGGAAGAAAATCTGCTAGAAACAAGGTTTTGAATAGACTTTAGATAGCACGGGTTTTTGTAAGAAAAATAGTGCGGAGTTTGGATGTTTAGTCTGAAGTCTGAACAGACGAGATTGTACGCGTATGGAGTTGAGAAGCTACATATCGTTTTGATATGGGAGTTTGAAAGACATTAAAAACTGCTCAAGGGCATGGCAAGGCCACGGTTACGTCGGGGCTGCGAGTTGTTCGAAAGAGATACCGCGGCCTCGACACAAAGGGGCATGGGTGTTTTTTAGTCACTAGAAGTCTGACAGTCCCTAGCGCTCTGCCCAGAGCGGGAGGAGTCATTTGATGATATCCCACGAGCAAAAAAAAAATGGCGTGGCAAGACTAAACTATATACCTATGGACCGATGAGGCTTTTGACATGATTCGCAGGGATCCTTTAAAAACTATTTCATTTGCCTGTCCTTGTGAAAGGTGGAAGGGAGTAGTCTAATAACTTGGGTGGGAATCTATCTTCTAAATTAATAAAAAGAGAAGTCCTGACTGACTGACTGACTCATCAACGCCCAGCCTAAACCCTTGGACCTAGAAAGCTGAAATTTTGCACAGACGTTCCCTTTATAATGTAGACAATGAATAAGGAAGGATTTTTCGAAATTGAAGGTAGTTAAATAGGGGATGAAAGTTTGTATGGAAAATCATCATTTTCGCGGGCGAAGCCGCTGGCAAAAGCTAGTGATAAATAAAAATGTAAAGCAATAGACTAAGAATAGGCCTAATCAATTGAAAGGATTTAAGCCACTCAACTTGATTCTCGGCAACTCTGCGAAGATCGTGGCTCCACCTAGTCTGAGGCCGTCCCACCATCGAAAAGCACATCGGCCTCAACAAAAGTAATAATAATCATCATCATCATCATTTCAGCCAAAAGACGTCCACTGCTGGACATAGGCCTCCCCCAGGCGTCGCCACATTGACCGGTCCCGTGCGTCTCTCATCCAATAATAAGCTGGAAAGAAAAGGAACTAGAAAAAAAAGGACTAGAAGCTAAGGACTTTTAAGACTATTGAGGTGGTTATCACAATAGTTTTAAAAGTCGGACACCATTACAAGATATTTTCTGACTTCATGAAACTAACTAATATAGTTATAGCGCCGGTCGAAGCTCATCTATGAACGGAATTGCATTTTTCCATGCTCCCATATTTTTCCGTCGCTCTAAGCCTTCATTTAATACAGCAAGAAACAAAGCGATAGTGGACCTGTGAAATCAGGAACAGACTAAATTTTTACCCAACGTCTAACTACTAAACTTAGGAATGATTTGGTAAGAAAGGAGGTGTCTCATGAGATGAAGAATCCCGCCATGATAATGCTACGCCCACCCCAAATTAATTGGGATAAGGGAAAGAGAATTACTATTATACTAAACCAAAACGGTAAACCACGGCATTTCCCAATCAAGTTGCACTCATCCATCACACATACAACATACATAAATCAGAAATAGCCGCGTCGTCCAATGGACGAGCGGTTGCGCACGCGCTGCAAAACATCCTGCGAACGAGGAAACTGTGTGCGTGAGTCGTACACTCGTACCTAAACTTCCTGCGACGTGACACGCATGTGTGGCGGGGTGAGAGCTTGGAGGTGGTATAATACTGGATCTCTAGTGAACTGGGTGATAAGATCCTTGGGACGTCAAAGTTAGAACAACGTCGGCTGAAAAAATAAATGTGTGTGACTATTGACACTGTAGTGACTGTATTCATCATCAGCCTTCAGCAGCTCAATCGCACGTCACCCCACCTGTCATCTAGTTGCTACCAGCCACCCTGCAAAGATCGTCGCTCCACCGAGCTTAAGCCACGGTAGGTTAAGTAATTTTAATTCTGACTTCATACACAAAGGAGAAGTCAGAATAAACGAACTGGTCTTTGGCCGGGACTAATCGAATATTCTTGAAAGAGAACAGTTCGTGCCATCGTGGTATCGACCTCGTAGTTTGGTTATCATGATGAAGGACAGCAGGATGTGACTTCCAGCAGCGTTGTAATCTAAGTTCTACCTCCGATCCTTCCCTCTTTGCCACAAAATATGCAAGTTAAGTTATGGAATCAGGCGTTACTTTGCGGTAATCCATGACATTAAATGCTATGAATTATATGTAGTTTTAATACCGCGAGACATATATCCAGGTCTGAAAGCAGGACACAAAACCCACCGTCATGCATATGCACATGCACACATGGGCCCACCCTCCCGCCCTCATGCATATGCACACATACAAAACAAGTGTGAAATAATTAGCATGCCATGCAATCAACAAAACAAAACAAACAAAATAACAAAATATGCAGCTATAGTTACCTCTATCCTCTATCAACCGATGACCAGCACGAAGCTACGGGGCCTACATTAAATTCTGTCATACGAGTATCATGAAGAACTCTTTAATAATCTCCTTCTTTGCCATTAGCAATGATGATAATGACTAAATTCTGAATGGCATTTCTGCATGATAATTTATGTCATGCAGAATTCGGAATTTCCAGATTTTTGTCGTGATTTATCAATATCTCAACAACCAAAAACCTGCCACATCCGAAAACCTTTCATTTTTTCCCACCTCCTTGTCATAGTCTGCCGTTAGTGACTGCAGTTCCAAATGAATATAAATAAAATACAAACTGTCTAATTAAAACATGACGTCACCATTTTACAGTTCATTTAATTGTTATTTAGCGTAAATATTTCGAATTAGTGTGTTGATTTTACGTTAGTGTAAATACGTGAAACCTATATTTGCGTAAGACTAGTTCTAACTCGCGCAAACTCCGCCGAAAGATAGTCAATATCAAAATGTTTGTATGAAGCAAAATAATGTTTTAATGCCAACATAGGCATAGATTCTGCAATTAAACTAAGTAGAACTAAAATGGGTGGGTAGGCCTATGTGCGACATTGGATGTCTTCTGGTTGATATGATGAAGAAGATATTTCAGAAATGTTTACGATTTACGTTAGATTGGTGACCATTCGGAAGACTACAGTCACAGGCAGACCCCAAAGGCTAAACAGAAGAATTTTGTAATGGGATGATTGCAAACATAACGAAATTGTTAACTGTCGAAAAACCCTCATGATTATGTGTGATTTACAATAAAAAAGCATTATCATGTATCCCTGAAGCCTTTTTGGATGCAAAAATCACAAATAAACCTTACACGAATTTATATTGTAATACGACAAGCAGATGTGCTTACGTCACTACAATTAAAACTTAAGTCTCATCTTCCTGAACTTGTCCCATTCTACTAGGGGTCGGCGCAACACGTTTTCTTTTTCTATTGTCCCCTGCCAGACGCCACTACATTATTTACTACCTTATTTTTCTTTCATATTATTATATTTCCTTACACAATCCATCCATCCTTTCTTAGGCCTTCGTCTCTCTCTCCTTCCTCTTTCAATTACATTTTAACTTTAACTTATATAATAATTACCTACAGACCAACCGTCTCAAAACACCTACCACAAAATAGCTTAATTCCCAACCTGCTAATTAGACACACCATATTTCTAAAACAAAAATGGCGCTGGCTATATTTACACCTACTTATTTCCTAAATAAACCCATAAATTGTCATGATTTAAACTAAACCGTCTGCCTTTCATATATGTGAAGGAGAAATCATTTTATTACACAAGGATTTATGGCTAACGGGCCGAAAAATGAAGTGCTCTGTGATTAGCTGCAGCGCTAATTATAAAGTTGTAAAGATATATTTTAATTAATGAACATGGTCGGAAATATGAGATTTTGTGTTGACGTGTTGAAACTCAAACACTTTGGTAAGGAGTTCCCATATTGCAAGATAACAAGTTAGTGTCAGTGGTAACCCAATCAATGTGGACTACTGCAATGGTAAAGAAAAATGAAAAATGAAATGGTGTTTTCTAGATATACTATATTTCTGATGATCTGTGACTCGTATGACTGTGTGAACTATTGTAACAAGTTGCGATGTGACCTGTTTTCACCGTCACTCCTAGTCGCACAAATTTTAATTCAGGCCTCTACGTCGCCTGTCGCCTCACAAGGGTTTCAATACTTTTGTTCTCTAACTTGGATTTGCTCTACCTCTTGGATCATTTTATTTTTTTGTCTTGGATATTGCTTGGCACAATCCAGAATCCATGTGAATTATATCAGAGGCGTATCTAGCCCATGTAGCGCCCGTGTGCAAACATAACCCTAGAGCCCCCTAGAGTAAGCACTCGGTCAAAATGGAATGGGTACAAAGGACAAGTAACAGCACATCAAGTTACCACAAACTGTCAAACCCCAACCTGTGGCGTAGAGTGAGTTGTTGCCGCTGGGGGCCAACCCGTATTTTCATCATTAGTCAAGAAAGGTAGCAAAAAAAAGTAGTTAAAAAACTAAAAAACCCGACTGAATAAACTGAAAAGCAAAAAAACAAGCACATTTTAAATTAAACAAAACTTGGAAGCAGGCGGGGTCCATTCTATTTTCATCATTTTTTCTTTTCATAATTTAATATTCAAATGAACCCCGCCTGCTTCCAAGTTTTGTTTAATTTAAAATGTCTTTTAAACATATAAGTGTCACATATTTTTGTAATCTCCTTTTAAAACCCTTTATTTTGATACCCTACTCGATGGTATTGGAAAAAAAAATGTTTTTGAACTCCGCGATTTGGCCCCCAAAATCCACAATTTTTCTTTGTTTTTTAATTTTATTGTAGCCTATAACACTCGCGCTATCACGAATCTAACGACGTATATTTCAATCAAATCGGTTCACCCGTTTATGAGTTATGAGGGAACAAAGAAACGGACATACATACATACATACACGTCAAACACATAACCCTCCTTTTGGGCTTCGCCGCAGTCGGGTAAATACACGTCAAACACATAACCCTCCTTTTGGGCTTCGCCGCAGTCGGGTAAAAAGACCAAATCCTTTTTTTTATTATTTGAAAACTTAACACTTTTCGGTTTTATTATTTTAACATACGAAGACGGTCAGAGAGATAACTCGAGAAGAGTAATTGAAGGAATTTTGGGGTCTGTCTCCACCGATCCCGGGATCCGATTTGACGTAACACGGATCCCGGCGATTTGTCTCCACGGATCCCGGGATCCGTTTCTACAATTTTTTTTTTTTTAAATTGTGTCCACGGATCCCGGGATCCGTGGCTACAAGAAATAAAAATAAAAATGTAGAAACGGATCCCGCGTACAGAGTTAAAAAGTTAAGCATAAGTAATATTTTTAAAATATTATGCATAATAATAATGAAAAAAAAATGAATGAATAATGATAAGATTCACATTATGATTCATATTATGATTCATATTATGATTCATATTATGATTCATATTATGATTCATATTATGATTCATATTATGATTCATATTATGATTCATATTATGATTCATATTATGATTCATATTATTATTCATATTATGATTCATATTATGATTCATATTATGATTCATATTATAATTTCTATTTTGATTCATGTTATGATTCATGTTACGATTCATATTACAATCCATTTTATGATCCATAATATGGTTCAATTTGGGTCGGTATTTCGGTGTTTAACACATACTTAGTAAAAACACACTGAAACACCGACCTCCTCCTTTTTAGAAGTTGGATTTTCCACATACCAGTATGTGGAACCAGGGAAATCCATAGCAAGCGGCGAGAGCCGCCCCTTAGGACCGCTGCGCCCGGTTGCAACGTACACCCTGCACTAAAGGTAAAGACGCCTCTGTATGATACATGTTATGATCTATATTATGATTCATATTATAATCCATATTATGATTATATTATGATTCATATATTATGATATGATTATGATTATTTAATCATATTATGATCATATTATGATCCCTGTTATGTATGATCTATGTTATGATTCATATTATGATCATATTATGATCCATATTATGATTCATATTATGATCCATGTAATGATTCATATTATGATCTTATTATGTATTATGTTATGTTTCATATTATGATTATGTTATGATAAATGATAAATGATGTTATGATTCATATTATGACCATATTATGATTCTAAGTATGTGTAAAACACACCAAAACACCGACCCAAATTGAAAAAATTATGATTTATATTATAAACATATGATAAACATATTATCAACATATTATCAACATATTATCAACATATTATCAACATATTATCAACATATTATGATCATATTATGATTCATATTATGATCCCTGTTATGTATGATCTATGTTATGATCCATATTATGATCATATTATGATCCCTGTTACGTATGATCTATGTTATGATCCTTAATATGATTCATATTATGATCATATTATGATCCCTGTTACGTATGATCTATGTTATGATCCTTAATATGATTCACATTAATATATATAACGGCGCGTGATAAATTAGTTGATTTATTTTAACGTTCTCAATGATCGATTATTTTTACTCTGTGGTGTAAGAATTATTTATTTATTGGTAATTTTAATTTAGAGCTGGTAACACCGAATGGAGTTGTCAATGTCACGGCGGTGGTGACGGTCAGTTTTGGATGCGACCCGTCAGCCAGGCACATGTACAAACCCATTGGCTCTAAAGTAAAGTTTAATTATTTTCCTTCCCATAACAGTAATTATTATTGTAATCATTAGTTATTTTGGTGAAGTTTTGTTAGAATGTTAAAAGTTAAATTAAGTGAGATATTTTGTAAATATTATTTTACAACTATCTGCACCTACACGTCCATAATGGAGGACCATTAGATGATGATAAACAGCGACACGTGGTGTCTCAGCCGCTCGAGAATCCGTCATATATTATTTTTATTATATTATTTATTGATTATTACTATTCCTAGTATTAACTGGGTTCTGGAGGTCAGATAGGCAGTCGCTCCATGTGTTCAGCTGCATCCGGTTAGACTGGAAGCCGACCCCAATATAGTTGGGAAAATGCTAGTCAGATGATGATGATTATGATCAAATTATGATCCATGTTATGATTCATATTATGGTCATATTATGATTCATGTTTTGATTCATATTATGATCCATATTCTGATTCATATTATGATCATATTATGATCCATATTATGATTTATATTAAAATCATATTATGATCATATTATGATCCATGTTATGTATGATCTATGTTATGATCCATATTATGATCTTATTATGATTCATGTTATGATTCATATTATGATTATATTATGATTCATAGTATGATCCATGTTACGATTCATATTATGATCTTGTTATGATCCATAATATTATGATCTTATTATGATCCGTATTATGATTCATATTATCCGTATCATGATATGAATCATGATATGATTCATATCATGAATCATGATATGATTCATATCATGATTCATATTTAATTCATGTTATGATTCAAATTATGATCCATATTATGATTCATATTTAATTCATGTTATGATACATATTATGATTCATATTATGATCCATAATATGATGAATCATATTATGGATCATAATATGAATCATAATATGGTCATGGATCATAATATGTAATCATAATATGAATATTATGATTACATATTATGATCCATGACCATATTATGATACATATTATGATCCATATTAAGGTTCAATTGGCCGACCTTTTTAGAAGTTGGATTTTCCACATACCAGTATGTGGAACCAGGGACTCCATAGCGAGTGGCAACTGTCGCCCCATGGGACCGCTGCGCCCGGGTGCAACGCACACTCTGCACCAAAGGACATAATTCAAAATAATAAAACCGAAAGTGTCCTCTGAATTATTTAATTATGTCCTTAGTGTTCCTTAGCAGCAACTATAATTTTATAACCCGAAAGCACCAGGAGGGATTGTAAGATGGAAGTAGAAAGACTATTCATGCGCTGACTTACACTTGTAAGTCCTTGTAACAGCTGTCTTTTAACAGCATAATGAAATGAAATAATGAAACTAAGTGCACAACATGGGGCAAGGCGATCTTTCTTGTAAAACCTTGCAGCAGACAGCAACAATGCCTTATAGCTCATTTCCAGTCGATTTATATCTTATAACCAACCATAACAAACTCTGATTTTTCACAAAGATTGTCCCTCATCTGGGCATGTTCCAATCATTCAACGAAATGTGCCAACGGATGACGAAGATAAGAAATTAAGCAGTTTTCCTAAGTTACTAACCAGATGGGTGAATTCAGGCTATGGTTGATGATGATATATGAACCAAAACGGAAAAACTAATAACTACCTAGTAGGTGACCTGGACGCGAGTGGGAATGATTCACTTTAAAAAGTTACCATGAATTAAATTCTTACCTTGACTTGCAATACTCAGTATAATTAGCTATAATTATACGAAAGCTTGCAGAGTTTTAACAGTAACCTTGGACTTTATTTCGATAAAACTAAGGTTCATAATCCCACCAAATACACTTATTTCACTAATACACACTGCACTCTACTGCGTTCATTATAAGGTTCAAAATCCCACCAAAAGCGTCCACTTAAAAATATAAATGAGAAAATCTCGGGCAATACAGAGTGCTTCTCAATTGTATATTTTCCGACCATCACGTAGTAGATTCGACTTTATAAACAAACAGTCTATGGCGGCGAACGCCGATATTTAGGTACTTACTTAAACAAACATAAATAAGTGGTTCGGTAGTGATTTGGAACTAATAGCGTTTAAGAGCATGTTTTCTCTTTGTTTTAGAATTTGTAAACGCCGAATGGCTTGCATACCGGGCCTGTCTACATTTTCTCAACTGGCAACTGGAATTCTGAAATGTGTAGGACGGCAGGTACATTTCCCAGCTGTGAATTTGAAGCATCGAGCTTCGCAAAGAGGCTATCAATCTATCTCACCGGAAAAATATGTTTTGCTTATGGTCGAAATCAGAACTCCTGCCAAAAATAATCGTCTAAATGAAAATTTCTCATCTTTTTCGCGAACAGCCCTCATCTGTCAATGTCACCAAGCAGTCCACAGCTGGACATAGGCTTCTTTAATCGCACGCCACTTGACTCAATTTTCGGCAACTTTCATCCACCATAGTCCGGTCCAGCAGAAGCCAGCATCATAGGTTGACCTGCCAGTCAATGAAAGACATGCAGAAAAAAATTCTCTCATCCAGTTGCTACCAGCCACTCTGCGAAGATCGTCTTTCCACGGAGCCTGAGGGCATCTCTCTTTACGCTTACCGATTCGCGATCGCGACATCGCACGCATCACGTGTGTTTGTCACTGAATTCCTAAACGGCTGGACCGATTTTGATGAAATTATTTGTGTGTTCAAGTGGATTCGAGAATGGTTTAGATTTACAATTGGACCTGGTAGGTGGCGCTGCTGTCCGGGCAGGATGACGTCTGCCAGGTCCGCTAGTTTAGGTACTATAATTTTATTGAATACGAAATGTGCATCTGTGCATTCACTATGGACAGTCACGCACGAAATAATAACTTTTTCAATTGACTAACGAATTACGAACTACCGACCCTGTTATACTGTCGTAAAGTATTCTGATTGATTATTTTATTATTACAACGTAGCTGACCTACCTTTTGTTTTAGTTACGACGAGTAGGTGCCACCGGCGCAACTACATATTATTTACCATAAAAATGACTGACTCTCAGATTCAGACATAAATAAATATACATAACTATTATGATTCATATTATGATTCATATCATGATTCATATTATGATTCATATTAAGATTCATGTTATGATACATAATTATTATGATCCATATTAAGGTTCAACTTGGGTCGGTGTTTCGGTGTGTTTTACACATACTTGGTAATAACACACTGAAACACCGACCACCTCCTTTTTACCCGACTACGGCAAAGCCAAAGGAGGGTTATGATTTTGACTGGCTATGTATGTAAGTATGTATGTAATGACTGGCCTGTTGGTCTAGTGGTTAGTGACCCTAACTGCTATGCCGGAGGTCGTGGGTTCGATTCCCACCCAGGACAAATGTTTGTGTGATGAGCACGATCATTTGTTCTGTCTGGGTGTAATTTATCTATAATATGTATGTATTTAGAAATATATAAGTATGTTTATCAGTTGTCTAGTACCCATAACACAAGCTCTGCTTAGCTTGGGACTAGATGGCGTTGTGTGATGGTTGTGGAATATAGTTACATATAAACCAAATTAATAAAAAAATAAAAAATAAATGTATGTTTGTATGTATGTATGTATGTGAGTATCTTCATCTGTTCCCTCATAGCTTCTAATCTATTTATCGGAACTCGAAATATGAGGTATCGTTAGAACCGTCTTAATTTTCCGCTGAACATAGGCTACGTGACTTGTCACAAAAAGCGATTTGGCGCCCTCTAGCGGACAAAAAGTAAGGCTTAAAGAATAAAAATGGAGATAAATACGCCTTGTTTGGTATCATTTGAAAGGGCCTCACTTGTACATTTCCAAAATATTGCTCAAATTAAAAATCACGCCCTCTAGAGGACAAAAAAACAAGAGTAAAAAAAAAATTTAACACCAAAATTGTTTAAATAAAAAAAGTAAAAAACTAAAACCCGACTACGACAAAAAAAAGTCGTAGTCGGGTTTTAGTTTTTTTTAGAAGTTGGATTTTCCACATAGCAGTATGTGGAACCAGGGACTCCATAGCGAGTGGCGATCGTCGCCCCCCAGGACCGCTGCGCCCGGGTGCAACGCACACACTGCACCAAAGGTAAAGAAAAGACGCCTCTGAATTATATAATTATGTCCTTAGTGTTCCTTAGCAGCAACTGTATTTTATAACCCGAAAGCACCAGGAGGGATTGTAAGATGGAAGTAGAAAGACTATTCATGCGCTGACTTACACTTGTAAGTCCTTGTAAGGAGCTTTTAACAGCTGATGAAATAATGAAACTAAGTGCACAACATGGGGCAAAGCGATCTTCCTTGCAAAACCTTGCAGCAGATAGCAACGATGCCTTGTAGCTCATTTCCAGTCGATTTTTATCTTATAACCAACCATAACAAACTCTGATTTCTCAAAGATTGTCCCTCACAATTTGACAGTTATTTGATAGACACTTTAAGTTATCCACTGTCATTATAAGATACGCAATAGCCCTGCTGGGCATGTTCCAATCATTCAACGAAATGTGCCAACAGATGATAAAGATAAAAATTGAAGCAGTTTTCAGTAACCAACAGGTGGGTGAATTCACCCACCTGTTGGTTACTGAAAACTGTTATGGTCGTAGTAGTGTGGGTTCGTAGTATCCACTAGGTACTTAACTGCACCAGGGTATTTAAATCTATTCATAAGGCTTTTAAACATCTTAGAAAGTACTATAAAGAAGAAAGCGGAAATATAAAACGACACATTCGCGAAATACCACAAATACCGACTGTTCCTTACTAAAGCCGCACAATTGCACAAAGTACGTAACAACTAAACATCTAAGCGTAATTACCTACTACTAAGGCCGCCCATTCAACCAGGATTACAGGAAATAAGTACTTTGCAGTAAATTCCGAGATTCCCACCTAGATGTTTAAAGTGGCTAATGCCAGCGCAATTTAACAGCATAAAATGGCATCAAAAAAATGGCGCGTAGTCGGTAATGCCGCGGTTGTTTAAATGGCCGACCGCATTTTACGCGGGAATTTCTTATTATGATTATGAAGTGTTTAACTTCGTTTTGGCTTCTGCTTCCGCATTTATATTAAATTTCCAGCATAGTAACTAAATAGAGGTCTGTATGTAGTGTATAGATTTATTTAATAGATATAGAAACACTGTCTCACATCCACATGTAGTCGGGTAGCTGTCACTAATGACAACTGTCAGTCACTACGGATGGCGGGAAATTGGAAAGGGAAGCGTACCCTGGACAGAGCTTGGTGGTTTTGGTGAACCTGTGACAATTATAGTTAATGAATTGTGTTATCATCAACCTATTAGCTCTGCTACTAGTGGATCCTACAGAAGTCCATCAAACATAATTGAATCTGTGAATTAACGAGGGCATTTGGTCAGCAGTGGGACAGTTCCCACTGCTGGCTAAATGCCCTCATTAATTTGGTCCATCAACAAACTCTTAATATAACACAATAATCCTCAGTCTTTCAAGGTCTCAAACCATTTCTATTCTAATCTGGCAAACAAGATTCATCGCCGTATTTCACGACATCATTCATCATTAATGTCATTTGTTACAATAAAACCGTACACCCTTCGGTACTTGATCGTTTTTGTTCAAAATGAGACTTGAAACTGAGATTCAAAATAACCATCGTAACTCGCACTCCCATATCTTTTCCCTCCATTGTAAAATGACATACGGCGTATTCTGGAACTAAAATTTTAAGCGTCGAATTTGACTTGAATTTGACGCAAGATTGCTTTACAAGTGGCGCCATTTTGAAAGGCCAGGATAAACTGGGTGCTGCCAGTCTCATATTTCTATTTTGCAAATGACAAAGACTTCAGCTCATTAGAAGCGTGTGCCATAAATATCTAAAATATTTTAATGCTGTCGTCGCATCAAATGTTACAAGACAAATGTAATATATATCAAAATGTCGTCTCAAATAATTGAATGCATTAATTAATTCTTAGTCACAGAATCGTACTTGGTGCTGTGAACTCGAAATTGTAAATTTAAATTATGATGGATTTATTGAATTTTTACATCATGCATGTGTGAGAAAGTGTATGTAAATCTATGTGTATATGTAAATCAATAAACTGTGTGTCAAGATGATTATTCGTTATTTAATGTGTTTGAAAGTATCTTGTGTACCTATATGTATTAATATCCACCAATCAATAAACTGTGTGTCAAGATGATTATTCGTTATTTAATGTGTTTGAAAGTATCTCTAATCAAGTGTGTAGGGAACAGGGTTGTTATGAAATAAAACCACAAAAGACAAGACCATTAATTGAATTTATTTTGGTCTTGTCAAACTGAATCTCGAAACTCTATTCCATTCACTAGGTCCCTAGGTCTTCGTGGAGAAGAATGGACAAGAAACTCCACGGGAAACATCTTTTAAGGTATTATACAAAGACAAACTGACATTGTCTTGGACTGTCTCAAGTTACAGCAATTTATCAGTTTACATAAACAACAATCAATATAACCCATATTATAGTACATATTTCTAACACATAGTTATCAGTAATATTCATAGCATAATATCAATTAACTTACATGAACATTGTAGGTAGGTCTTTAGGACAATACACATAGGTTACAGCTTGCTACACTTGGTAGTCTTGATTCATTAGAAACATTATGAATATAACACTCTGGGTACAGATCCAGATATTACTCGTATTTAACTAGCTAACTCGTAGAATAGCTGCAGCGTAACTGAACCCGAATTGCCAGTCCTTCTAGTTTTATAACCGTCCAATCTTAAAAAGTAACTCAACGACTACCGCCATAATACACCAATGGCAAATGGTTATACATTACAGCTAAATAACTAATAACATAAATAATAATTAGCAAATCCTATATAGTGAAACTATTTTAAAACGTCTTAAGTTAATTTTAACAATATAATATGTTTTTATTTGTAATCTTTATGACTATCGGACGAAATATGAATATCAACCGATAGTTCAGAGAATTGATTGAAACTATTTAATTTATTAAAATTGGAAGATAAAATCTAGAAAACATTATAAGTATCGTTTAATAATAACTATATCATTTATTGGCAATTTATAATAAATAAACATTTAACTTGACTTAACTATTCAAATACCACCAATAGTAATTGTGGTTCGGAAACCAAGGCTTTTAAGTCACAATAAAAACTACTTCTATAAAATACGTCAGGATATAAAATATCATTAGAATAATGTAAATTAGGTTTATTTGAAATTAGAATCTTTGTTTTAACGATGATTATTAAATCAACAGTATTTCATAATAATATTGATAGTATTTTGATAAGGAACTGTTAAATGTTGTGTATCACATGTAAACAAGGTTATAATTATCATAGGGATGTTTTTATTTGTGTTCAATTAAAGAAACAGTGTAATAAATAAACTGAAATTATTGGAATAATCTATCACGGCCAGACTGACCTGTACTTCGCTCTCGAAGTACCCAACTAATTATACTTAATTTCAAGAACATCAAAGTTAAAATCAAAATTCATTTATTCATACTAGGCTGATAAACAGCACTTTTCATAATTCATATATCATAATTCATATCACACATCATAATTGATCTAACAGCCTCTGGCCTTGACATACCAGTCCTATCACCTGCTGCACATGAATTTCAGACTGATATCAGGGCAGTGACCGACCAGCAGTTCCTCTAATAGCCTCTGGCCTTGACATACCAGCCCTATCACCTGCTGCGCATGAATTTCAGGCTGATATCAGGGCAGTGACCGACCAGCAGTTCCTCTAATAGCCTCTGGCCTTGACATACCAGCCCTATCACCTGCTGTGCATGAATTTCAGGCTGATATCAGGGCAGTGACCGACCAGCAGTAATGTGAAAAATGTTTTGTTATAATCAATGTCATTGTCATTGTCATTGTCGTCATTGTCATTGTCATTTAATAATTTTAACCATCCAATGTTAATTGAACACAAACTAACAATCAATATTTGTGTAAATGATCCCTTTACAATTATCCCTAAGTATACATCACTCATTAAAAGAAAAACAATTAAGTTGCATAAAGTAAAATTTAACAACAAACATAATAATCTATCATGGCTAATGATGCTGGAGCTATGGGGACTCCTCAAAAGAAGAATTTTGTTCGACCCATTCTCCCGGCCAAAGCCTTAATTTTTGTTTTGCCACAGTAAGATCCCTTAATGTGTTAAGCCCCTTCAAAGAAATTTTCAACAGCAACGTTTTTGTCTAGGTATCTATTTATTCAAATACACTGGAATAGCATTTTTTTTTTTTTTTTGCCTTTCATCTATGGCTTTATCGTGTACTGTTTCTGATAGTAATCAATTGTATATTCTAACCATTGAATCATACAAATCTCATTTACATCACCAAACAGTCACCGCTCGGTCAATCTCAATACCTATCACTGCGAATCTAGTTTACCATTTTGTACTATTCCATAAAAATACAGATTGTTATTATTTCAACAAACTTATTATCTAGAATCTAACAAAGCCAAACGTAATTTTTAAGATAGATTAACATCACGCCTTGTAATCTCAGAAGGGTTAAAGTTACCTAATTAAGTTTAAACAAATAGGTAATCATCTAAATGAATAATTATCACATTGGTAATATTAAATAATAAAAATACTCAATTAGTAAGTAATTAAGTTATTAGTATTTTGCCATGTATTGCCACATCTAGTAAAAAAATATGAAACCCACTTTTGGTTTGTCTCAGTGTTTGCTTGGCTGGTGATTAGCTACCAGACATTTGTGTTGTTATTTTAATCGTTTATCCTCAACGTAAATTTCTGCGTTTTCATAAACATGTTTTATTTTTTTTGTTTAATTTAAATTATCAGCAAGTGAATTATTGTTTGTTCTTGACGAGGAAACCACTGAGCATTGAAGAATAATAAAGTTCTTAATACATTAGCTAATATAATTATTATTGTATTTGTTTTTTTTTTTAAACATGTTTTCGTATGAATCAACAAGTCTTTTGTATTGATTAAACATAAGAGTTATCTTCTTATCAACCCAATGCACAACCAAATAAAGGGAACTATCACTAACCCTCTACCTTGTCACACTAAATTATAAACAATAATTATGGTGTTTTTATTTATTACATCACATAAATTAATTTGTTTATCCACTTGATACATTTAAGTAGTAAAATATTAAATTTCTTCATTACTACATCAAGTAATAATATTATTAAATAAAAAAAAAAAATATGTTTTAGAAAGGAGACGGTAACCTTTTGTATGGAACTTCGGCCATAATCTGTGTCCTTTAGGAATGTTGGGAAACTAATCTCTGTACAGAACAAAGTAACATTTTTCTCCATTTCACTGTTTGTGTGACAGTTATAGGTTTTTAGGTTGTAAGAAGTTTACAAAACAAAATCTCAATTTTGAATTATTTGATCAGAAGTATACTTTAGAAAAATAAAAATAAATGAGTATTTCAAAGTGATAAAATCGTCAAACTTGCTTATTAAATAGTCGAAAAAGATTTCTATGAGAATAATACAAGTAATGAATATTACAAGCATTGAAGTACAAGTAACATCACCTATTTTTCACATATATCGTCTAGATTATTCAATTTTATTCTGTGATCATGATTCATTGATAGAATATTGCAATAATTGAAAAACGATTACTATGTGTACACAGGAAATAGGGCTTAAAATCACGAACAAATATTTTTACTCAATTTGTGGGTTTCTTTTTCCTAATAAATGCACCAAGTTCTCATGGCCGATAATATGTATCTCCCATATCTTTAAATTATTTAACTTAGAAAATATATTCTTTAATATTAATAACTTGTATTTCACCTACTTAAAACTTATCTTTTAGACAAATTCTCAATCTTATCTATCTAGATCGTATTAGAATTTTATTGTAGTTTCAAACTTCATACTACGTAACGTTTCATTATATTCACAATATTTATTTTGCGAGAACTAGAATTAGGTATCATGGAAACAAATATTTACATTGTCATTAATACTATTTACAAGACAAGGTTCAAAAATAACGTTAGATATTTGTATATCTTCAATCCCATAATCTCATTAATTGAATTGAGGACGAGATACTTATTTTTCTTTAATTGTACATATCGGATGTTTCATGAAAACTAACATTTAACTTGGGGGTACTAACCAAGATAGGGTAATGCTTTGCATTACGAAAAATCTATAAATATTTTCATCACAAGTTTTTGATGTCATCAAAAACTTTTTGAAAGAAGCTTAACTTTGAATCAACAATTTCCTAAATCATACTAGTTTTATTTTTACAATTGCTAGGATCTTAATATCCCTTAGGATCTTTTATTACTACGTTTTTAGAGAATAAATAAATAAAAATAAAGCAAAGCCTCTAAAGGCCTTACCGACATTAGCTAATTCGTACTGCTGCTTGATTTGATCCATGGCCTGGCTTCCAAGTGGTTCCAGCAGGTTCTCAATCTCGCTGTCGGAGTACGTGCTGTCGACGTTCTGATCATAGCCAAGTCGAGGCGGTGAGCTATCGGCGTCACAGCTTTCATCATCACACCAGCAGCAGCTCCAGCATTGATCATGAAAATAAAACAGGAAGACCATTAGAAATTATATCAGAGAGCCGGAGACGGTCCCACTTCTGATGTGAGAAAGTGTATGTAAATCTATGTGTATATGTATTAATATCCACCAATCAATAAACTGTGTGTCAAGATGATTATTCGTTATTTAATGTGTTTGAAAGTATCTTGTGTACCTATATGTATTAATATCCACCAATCAATAAACTGTGTGTCAAGATGATTATTCGTTATTTAATGTGTTTGAAAGTATCTCTAATCAAGTGTGTAGGGAACAGGGTTGTTATGAAATAAAACCACAAAAGACAAGACCATTAATTGAATTTATTTTGGTCTTGTCAAACTGAATCTCGAAACTCTATTCCATTCACTAGGTCCCTAGGTCTTCGTGGAGAAGAATGGACAAGAAACTCCACGGGAAACATCTTTTAAGGTATTATACAAAGACAACCTGACATTGTCTTGGACTGTCTCAAGTTACAGCAATTTATCAGTTTACATAAACAACAATCAATATAACCCATATTATAGTACATATTTCTAACACATAGTTATCAGTAATATTCATAGCTTATTATCAATTAACTTACATGAACATTGTAGGTAGGTCTTTAGGACAATACACATAGGTTACAGCTTGCTACACTTGGTAGTCTTGATTCATTAGAAACATTATGAATATAACACTCTGGGTACAGATCCAGATATTACTCGTATTTAACTAGCTAACTCGTAGAATAGCTGCAGCGTAACTGAAACCGAATTGCCAGTCCTTCTAGTTTTATAACCGTCCAATCTTAAAAAGTAACTCAACGACTACCGCCATAATACACCAATGGCAAATGGTTATACATTACAGCTAAATAACTAATAACATAAATAATAATTAGCAAATCCTATATAGTGAAACTATTTTAAAACGTCTTAAGTTAATTTTAACAATATAATATGTTTTTATTTGTAATCTTTATGACTATCGGACGAAATATGAATATCAACCGATAGTTCAGAGAATTGATTGAAACTATTTAATTTATTAAAATTGGAAGATAAAATCTAGAAAACATTATAAGTATCGTTTAATAATAACTATATCATTTATTGGCAATTTATAATAAATAAACATTTAACTTGACTTAACTATTCAAATACCACCAATAGTAATTGTGGTTCGGAAACCAAGGCTTTTAAGTCACAATAAAAACTACTTCTATAAAATACGTCAGGATATAAAATATCATTAGAATAATGTAAATTAGGTTTATTTGAAATTAGAATCTTTGTTTTAACGATGATTATTAAATCAACAGTATTTCATAATAATATTGATAGTATTTTGATAAGGAACTGTTAAATGTTGTGTATCACATGTAAACAAGGTTATAATTATCATAGGGATGTTTTTATTTGTGTTCAATTAAAGAAACAGTGTAATAAATAAACTGAAATTATTGGAATAATCTATCACATGCATGACATCTGATCTACCAACCCGCACTGTGTCCATGTGGTTGATTATGGTCCATCATTCTCTCAAATAATAGAGAAGAGGCCTAAACGTGTTGCGCCGACCCCAAATAGAATGGGACAGAGTAGGAAGATGATGATGAATAGAGAGGAGGCTGAGGAGGCCTGTGTCCCAGTAGTGGGGTCAATACAGGCTGAATATGATTATGCCATAGGTACCTTATGTAAACTAGGTACCGACGTGACTTTTGATTATTTTAAGATTTTGTTGAATTATGTATTTGCCGATATGTGCAGTCTACAAGGGAAGTCAATAACACGTTTTATTTTTACTTAAAATGAGTCGACAAAATTCAAGTTCCAGCCGCAATACTTTAAAAAAGTGACAAGTCAAAATAAAGACCACCATGACGAGCCAGGACATAAAATCAATAAAGTTATGACGATAGATTAAAAATGTACATAGTTTATTACCTTGTAGGTCTATTTTATTACAAACACTCTTTAACCGTTCATGTTCTTACAATAAAACCAGGTTTGATTTAATCATAAAATTATTCAAAATTCAAATCACACAGATCGCATATCCCGGCCATTATTCTATTTTTCCAAGTAGTTTTTTTTTTAATCGCTACACGTTAACTGGCAAAGGCAACAGGTGGCGAGTGGTTTATGCATCCTGATTCTAGCACGCTCCTGTGAGAAAATTCCTGCAAGGCCTCCACACGTCCTTTTGAATTAATTTTGACGAAAGATTCTCAGGGTTGATTATGTGCAAGATTTTTATCGTAAAAGTTGTGTTGTAAGAAAATAAAAATTAAGTACAAGTGAGAATATTTTTACTACTACAACCTTCTGCTTCTTTAATCTAGTGATCCCAATCGGGTTTGCCGAGCATGAGGGTTTGATTCCCGGATTGTGTTATGTGGTTATTCCATCAGGAATTTCTCAGTAAGAGCCACGGAGTCTGAATTTGTACCCTTTGATGGCAATAGACTGGCATGGGACTTAAACATAACTGTACTAATGTGGGTGTTCTATTAGATTAGACCTCTGTCTAAACCTTCGGGAATTACAGGCGTAATGTTATCTATACTATCTATACTAATCTATACTAATATTATAAAGAGGAAAACTTTGTTTGTTTGGTTGTAATGAATAGGCTTAAAAACTACTAGACCGTTTTTAAAAATTCTTTCACCATTCGAAAGCTACATTATCCACGAGTAACATAGGCTAAATTTTATTTTGGAAAAAAATAGGGTTCCGTAAGATATTTGGGTTTTTCGGACACAAGGTGTAAAAAATCAACTAGAAAAGTTACTTATTTTGCGTACGCTGCCAAAACTATAAAAGATAGAACCATAAAATGTTCTAATTAATTGTAGATCTTATAAATATCTACAAAAAAGTCCGCGAAACACTGTAACTATCTATGTCGAGTGTGGCACAACAACCATTTTTTTATCTAAAAATCTTGATTTTTTTTTTGACTACATTTAAACGCATTTATTTTACTCATGCTATTAATCCTTATCAAAATAATTTATTTCATCACTACACGTACAGCTTATGTAGTTAATATTTGGTCTTTGAATGATTAAAATTGGACGTTTGGTTTTGAAGTTATGGCGAAATTAAAATATTACGATTTCTGCTGCACGGCCCGTTGCGAAGTGAGCGTCACCAAGGCCTGTGCGCGTGCGGGAGGGGAGAGTTTAGATCTATGAGTACTGCGGATTCCCGTCGGGGCTGCGGATTATCGAAAGAGATGACGTGGCCTCGGCACAAGGGCGAAGAAGGAACATGGGTTGGTTTTTAGTCAGTAGAAGTCTGACACTCCCCTTCACTCTGCCCAAAAGCGGGAAGGGTTATTTGATGATTTTCCACCCACCAAAAAAAAAACCTACGCAAAAGTTCTTCTCAGAGCTAAACAACAGTTCTTCTCAGAGCTAATCAACACTTCTATTCAGGGCTAACCAACAAACAGTTCTTTTCAGGGGTAACCAACAGTTCTTTTCAGGGCTAAACAACAGTTCTTTTCAGGGCTAAACAACAGCTGTTCTTTTCAGAGCTAGAATATTACACGCTATTAACATTTTCTTAAACATTTGAAAATTCCTAAGAGAGCCAGGTCTCAACTTTCTAAACATCAAGCACGGGCAGCAAGAATACGTCCTATGGGAGAATCTTGAATCTTCACCTGTCAGTGGTTTCTAAATCTATATCTATAAAAGCGAAAGGTCACTCACTCACTCACTCACTGATTCATCACGAAATCTCAAAAACCGCTGGACGTACAAAGATGATTTTTGGCAGGGAGGTAGTTTATGGTTAGTAGACGTCCGCTAAGAACGGATTTTGCGACAGGGCCGGATTAGGGTGGTCTAAGGGCCCTCGCAAGTTTGTATGAAACTCCTTCATTTTTTGTGCTACAATCTAGATTTTTGGCAGATACGTAGTTTATAGTCAGTGGGCGTCTGATATGAATTAATTTTGCGACAGGGCCGGATTAGGGTGGTCTAAGGGCCCTCACAAGTTTGTATGAAAGTCCTTAATTTTTCGTGCTATAATCTTGATTTTTGGCAGAGACGTAGTTTATAGTCAGTAGGCATCCGCTATAAATTAGTTTTGCGACAGGGCCGGATTAGGGTGGTCTAAGGGCCCTCGCAAGTTTGTTTGAAAGTCCTTCATTTTTTGTGCTACAATCTTGATTTTTGGCAGAGACGTAGTTAATAGGCAGTAGACGTCTGCTTAGAACCGATTTTGTGACAGGGCCGGATTAGGGAGGTCTAAGGGCTCTCGCCAGTTTGTATGAAAGTCTTTCATTTTTTGTGCCACAATCTTCATTTTTGGCAGGGACGTAGTTTAAAGTTAGTAGACGTCTGCTTAGAACAGATTTTGAGACAGGGCCGGATTAGGGAGGTCTAAGGGCTCTCGCCAGTTTGTATGAAAGTCCTTCATTTTTTGAGCTACAAAGTTGATTTTTGAGACGGACGTAGTTTATAGTTAGTAGACGTCGGTAAGAACAGATTTTGTGACAGGGCCGGATTAGGAAGGTCTAAGGGTTCTTGCAAGTTCGTAAGAAAATCCTTAATTTTTGGTGCTACAAACTTGATTTTTGGCAGGCACGTAGTTTATAGTTAGAAGAACTCTGCTAAGTACAGGTTTTGTGGCAGGGCCGGATTAGAGAGGTTTAAGGGCGCTCGCAAGTTTGTTTAAAAGTCCATCATTTTGTGTGCTACTAACTTGAATTTTGGCAGGGACGTAGTAGGTGAGTAGAAGTTTGCTAAGAACCGATTTTGCGACAGGGCCGGACTAGGGAGGTCTAAGGGCTCACGCGAGTTTGTATGACAGTCCTTCCTTTTTTGTGCTACAATTTTGGCAGGAAGGTACTTTATAGTTAGTAGACGTTGACTAAGAACGGATTTAGCGAGTTTAGCAACATGGCCAGAATAAGGAGGTCTGAGGGCTGTTACATGTTTGTAAAAATGTACTGTTTTTTTTTTGTACTAACAACCTGAAATTTAACAAGTCTAGAGTTTAGGAGTAGGAGATCTAAGCTAAGTTTGTAAGGAAGACCTGGACTAAGGGCTCCCGTAAGTCCATATGAAATCCTTGGCTTTTTGTACCTGAAAATTGGCAGAGAGATAGAATATAGTTAAGACATTTCAGGTAGGAATAGATTTTACGACAGGGCTGGTTTAAGGGAATATAATCGCTTCGATTGGCATTTGGCATTCGATTTGACATAGTACCATCCACAGGCAGTCCAGACAAGAGAGTCAAAATTTCTACGCGAACGAAGTCGCGGGCAACTGCTAGTACTCTTATAAAATACATATACCACCACGTAATTGCCAGGACAGAAATCTGCCGCAGAAATTGTCTGACCTAGCTTTTCTAAATCTGTAGGTATGTGTACTAATATTACAAAGAGAGACAATTTGATTTTTTAAATGTTAGTTTACACACGTAATCGATAGACCATGGAAAAGGCGATAGCTAAGCGAAAACCCCAAATTCTGCCGGAAGTCATTATTCCACGCGGACGAAGTCGCGGGAAAAAGCTAGTATTACATTGTTGCAACCTATTCAAATAAATGCAATAATTTTTCACGCTGAGACGAGACTTTACTATTAGATACACAAAAAAAATATAAAGAAACCGTAATTAAGTCGGTAAGGAAACGTAAAACCAGATAAAGGTAAAACATGAATTAGAGTTAACAAGCATCAATTTACCTATTTACACTGTTATTTAGAGTCTAGCTAGGCATATAAGGTAGGTAATATTCAAACCCACAGATTCATTACCCTTACCGTCACCTGTTGGTAAAATAAATAACTAATCTGTCTGTTTTCAACGCCATCTATGAATACAATAAGTTTAGTATAAATGCACAAAAGAATACACAAAGATTAAATGATACAAAATAATTTAAAACAAATTATCTGTACATTATCATATTATATATTACTTTCATTATTATTCGTCGTACTTTTACTTCGTTTTTTGTACCCTTCTTTAATAGAGGCTACCCCCATTGAGGTATAATGTACGCACGGCTACACATCAAGCTATACAAAACCAGTTAATCTTGGCCTCACTTTACTAGATCTTTTCGCACAATGAACGATCAGATTATACTGGTTTTGTATAGCTTGATGTGTAGCCGTGTGTACTAGCTACCCCGACCCGTGGTTGACTTGACAGTAGTTATCACTGTCACTGACATTGACAGTTCATCGACCGTCGATTGGAAATTGAACAAAAGAATTTTGTGGTAGAAAACCTGAAATAAGTAGCCTAATCTACATTAATAAGGTAAAGTTATTTAGTAAACCGGTTATGTTATACACGTTGCGCAATATCGTGTCATTTAATAGTCTTAGTTAATGTTAGTGACGGTATATTCGTACGAATTATTAGGCACGGTCGCGCTGTCACTTCTCATCAATTAATGTGGATAAAATCGCAGTGAATCACAACAGGAGTCTATTTGTTCATTTCCTGCATCGCAATAAGTGGTAAATAGTCTAAAACTTTTTATACGTAAGATCGTTCCGTAAGGTTGGAGAGTAAAGTGACTACCATTACCTACTTAGTACCAAGGGAAAATCTCTGTTCTTTTTATTTTAACTGGTAAGTGTGCCTCATTTAATTACCAAAAACTTGAAATACAATCCATGTACCTACTTACTCATACAGTATTACTCAGATCCTATTATCTCTATACATTTGTACTAACCTACTTATTAGTAATATTATCCACTTCCCTGTATCATATGAAAATGTGTATTTAGATAACAATGAAAATAAAATGAGTCTTTGTTTGTTTTGCAAACAATGACTTACCTTAACTTACCTAAACTTTTTTTCATGAATTGGCACAGTCATGCCATGTCTTATGCCAATATTTTAATTTATGCTCAAATTATTGGGCCTTAGCTTCCTCCAATCCTCTTAACCAATTTAATAAATATATTTTCCCTAATGCTGCACTAGTATGCTTTAATTAGGTATGCCCCTAATTATAGTGCACTGTTGAATTTTCAATGATCAGTTCTGTGCCATGAGTTGAAACTCTGAAGGGTGCAAACATTTTGAGATGTTGCCTATTTTAGTACAAATAAGCATAAATATCATAAACTTTGCTCCTTCTCGCTCCGAAATAAGATTAGTAGGCCATCTGAAAGATGAACTCAGAAAACTATTGCTTTACTAAAGTGCAAATTGACATAAATGAAAACATTAGAAGACTGTTGTATTCATCATTATGAACAACTTTTTGCCATAGAACCACTGAAGACATTGCAAAAAGAAACATTCAGGTCTTCCCTACATTTAATTATTATTTCGATGGTCCCTATTAACAATGTCGGTTCTGCAAAAAGACAACTGTTCAGTACGGCAGTTCAAAGTTAGTTTTGGTGATAAAATAAAATTATAACAAAAAAAAAAACAAATTAAATTAATTAATTTAATTTGTTTTTTTTTTTATTATTTATTTTACTTCATGTTCAATCGTGGTACATAGGCAGACTTAATGCCACAAGGCATTCTCAATCAGTCAACCTTTGGTCAACATACTTTGGTTATATGGTTGCTACATTTTGTTGACTCATCATCATCATCATCAGCCTATAATGTTCCCACTGCAGGGACTCAGGCCTCCTTTCTAGGAGAGGGATAGGCTATAATCTACCACGCGGGCCCAGTGCGGATTGGTAAATGTCACATGTCTTCAAATTTTTTGGTTCTAAGACATGCCGGTTTCCTCACGATGTTTACCTTCACCGTTTTGAGAGCAGTGGTGATGAAATAAATTACACAAAGTAATGCGCCTGACGGGGTGCGAACCCACAACTCACTGTTCGTAAGTCGGGGCCGCCACCACTTGGTCAACACTGTTTTTGTTGACTCACACATACATAAATGTTTGGTTGCACCTTGTGAATCATTCTGAGACCCTTATCAATGTATCAGGCAGTGTAACTAAAATATGCTTGAAAAGTGGCTGACTATCATTGAGTGCTAATATACAAGAGTTTGTCAAACTCACCGATTGAAAAGTAAATTGATTTACTCCCTTATCTTGAGTAAATATTATTGAAACATGTTTGTCTTAAAAGTCATAGATATTTTTAAGTGAATGAAACTTGATAGGAGGTTTGTATAAAAAGGTTGAATGTTGTTTTAATTTTTTGCTCATTAATATTGTAGTGCTGGTCAAAAACATACATATGTTGTGTTTTACATCAATAATTTAGTATTGAACGCTTTTGCGTCATAGTGATAAATATTACTTCACCATCTGCCTAATATTTCCCAACTACAATAGGGTCATTTACATGCTGGCATTACACAATAAAAAATCTTTCTATAGCTTTATGGCGTCTGTGATATCCTTTACATTAAGCATTTATTCAATAATGTCAATTGATATATTATATTTATTGACTTGTCATATTGACAAAGAAATATATAAATGTTATTTTTTTTTTAAATATAATATTAAGGTTTTGAGTTTGAATGTGGATGGGTATAAGAGTAGAGGAAAACCAAATAAACTATGGATGGACTGTGTTAAGGGTGATATGGCAAATAAAGAGGCGTCTCATGAGATGACGAGTAACAGAGAAGTCCGGAAGAAGAAGACATGCTGCGCTGACCCCAAATGAATTGGGATAAGGGCAAGAGAATGATGAGAGTCTCACTGATGTGACAGCAATGAATGTAGGAATGCGGTCAACCTAAGCCATTATCTATTGCATAATACTATATTTATGTTATTGTGTCCTTCACCTTTATTATTCACTCTTCAATAGTAATTTCTTTAATTATGTAAATATTATGCTAATGAAATTAATTCACTTAACATTGGTATCAATACCTACCAACTATCTTGGAGAAATGAGGTTTTATAAAAACAAGATTTTTTAAATTTAATTTACACTAGATGTACTTAATACATAACTTATGCTTCTTCTTCTTGAATCAATGACTCAGATTTTGTCTGATCAGTATGTAGCAATATAACTTATTAAAATTTGTTTATTTCTATTCCCGTATTATTATCAGCCTATAATTTTCCCACACTGCAGGGAGTCAGGCCTCTCTAGGAGAGAGATGGGCTATAATCCACTATGCGGGCCCAGTGTAGGATGGTAGGTAAATGTCACATGTCTTCGAATTTTTTGGTCCTAAGACATGTCGGTTTCCTCACGATTTTTTCCTTCGCCGTTTTGAGAGCAGTGATGATGAAATAAATTACACAACGTAATGTGCCTGCCTGGGTTCGAACCCACGACTTACTGTTCGTAAGTCGGGTCCGCCACCACTCGGCCACCGCTGCTCTTTATTGAGTCGGTAATATCAAATAACAAAATATGTATATGAAGTTGCATTTTTTATACCAGGAATTTATTATTTGTTAGTTTTATGGGAGGAAATGCAGTTGTTGGATCATCAACAAATACCTAATATTGTTATTGTAATGTTTCCATTATTCTGCTTCCCTCTCTCAGTATAAAAATATAATTTATGACGACACGGTTGGCGCAGTGGCTCAAGCAATGGACTGCCGCGCTGCGTGTCGCGGGTTCGATCCCCGCACGGAACAAATATTTGTAAGACCTACAGATAGTTGTTCCGGGTCTGGGTATTTGTGTATGTGAGTTTAAATGTTTGTGAACGCACCCACGATACAGGAGAAATTCCTAGTGTGGGGCAACGTTTTAAAACGAAAAAAAAAAAAAACAATTTCTGTTCACATAACCACCAGTACAGTAGATACCTTTTTGCCTTATATCTGCATGTATTTTTCTAACTACTACGGTACTGAAAAAATCTATTAATCCAGCCTAGAGTAGGGATTCATGCCCGGTTGATGTCAAGAGGTTTTCCCGCACTCGCCCGCTATTGCTATATCTGGTAAAATTTTGATGTATCTACTGAGGCACACCTCTACCTTTCAAGAGAAAACAGACATACTGTTATAACAAACTAGCTGACCCACGCACCTTCTTCTGCGTCACCTAAGAGAGAGAGTTGTTTAAGCATAAGGAATAATCCCGATTTTGCAACATTTTTCATTTATGCTTCGCTCATAGGATTTTGGTCGTAGCGTGATGTTATATAGCCTATAACATTTCTCGATAAATAAACTATCTAACACAAAAACATTTTTTCAATAAATTGCAACCCAATTGTTCCTGAGATTAGCGCGTTCAAACATTGTTTGTTTTATAATATTGGTATAGATTTTTCTCTCTGTAAGTTAAAATTAATACATTTTTACAGAATTCAAAATGGCGGAACGAGAGCAAATTGCCGGCGGCGGTTTCAGCAGGGACTATGGAGCTACTGCGGCCGTCCCTACCGTTGGTTTCGCAGACTTCAGCCCCACCGAACTGTACAACTTGAGTGAGGGTATAGCGGATAATGTGAACACCATCAACAGTGGCTTGAAGGCGCTGGAGAAGATGATGAAGCAGATTGGAGGGCCGAATGATAGTGTGCAATTGAGAGAGAAAATGTAAGTGTGCTAACAATATTTTTTGCAGCAATAGTAGTTAGAGATGGCGGGACAAGGCATGTGGACGGTGAGTAATGGGCTATCTCACGGTCCGTCCGTCCTATGACGATGACAGGCCGTGTCGACGGCGCGTTCATGTACCAAGCGCGGCTTTTTTTTTTTGGAGGGTGTGAAATCATCAAATGACTCCTTCCGCTCTAGGCAGAGCGGTAGGGAGTGTCAGACATCTGCTGACTAAAAACCACCCATGTTCCTTCTTAGCCCTTTGTGTCCGGGCCCGCGATATCTCTTTCGAACAGCTCGCAGTCCCGACAGACGTCGGCCCTTGCCTCTGCAATGTTATATGTTTTATGCCTTAAGTGACTATTTTAAATTTAAATGAGGTTGCACTTACGATGCTCGAGCACCCTAAGCTCGCTAGCCCAACAGCCAACTTCGATAGTAACTTGTTTCTTTATTGTGTGGCCACAGGTCTTTAAATGACGGCCAGGGCTTAACGTGCTTCGCGAAGCACGGATGAAACTCGGTTTGAAATGTATCATACCCAGCTTCCTCCGTAATCGACCCACACAGCCACAAGCTCCTCGTCAAAATATTTACTAAAATTTCTAATTTATCCTTTCCAGTCACGACACACAGCAAACAGTAAACGGTTCAGTGTCAGCCACCGCACGCGATATACAACGACTTGGTGTAGTCGTGAGACGAGGTGATAAGCCTCAGAAACTGCAGGTGGAAAGGCTCACACAGGCCTTTAGAGATGCCTTGGCTAAATACTCTTCAGTGCAAAAGGTCGGTATGATACTAGTTTTCCATAGATTTTTGTAACAAACATAAGACCTGTCACGTGTGGATTGCGCCGGATTATGAAACTGAACCACTATTGTTCTAACTGGTCCTGGATTCGCAAAAAAAGGATTTTCTGTAGAAACTGACACGATCTGCTGATCAAAATAATTAAGTAAGTAGATAAAACAAAAAATAAATAAAAAATATATATATCGGAGAATACGGTATTCTTCATGATGACGATGATAAGACAGGATGGATATCTCAAAATAACAGTCAGTGGTTCATGATAAACGATGAAGTCAACCACATGGAATGCAGTGAGGTTAGTAGGAAACACGACCACGACCAACTGCAGCGCCGTCCGCCCCGGAAGCCCCTGCTGGCTCGGGCTCCTCCAAAATTGACGAGCGCCTCCGTCATCATTCATCTGACAGTTGTCGTTATAAATCGTGCCAGAACTAAACACACCCAAGCAACTACTAAAGAGGTTGAACTACACGACAATAGTTGCTCGACATTCCAGTAGTTCTGATTTTATCCACGTTCAGAGACTGCAATCTCCGACACGGCCAGAACTGACTATCACACGTCCTCGTGTGGTGGTGATATGGTATCTGTACCGACGAGAATAGACTATCGACTCGGCCTACCTGACCAAGATTAATGCTTCTGTCAATAGAGTCATAAAATCATGAAAGCAAATCTAATTCAAAGGTCCAATCGCATTAATTCAAAACAATCAAAACTCGCGTCGTACTGTGCATAATCAAACAAAGCAATACTTCACTAATTGCACACACTCTTGTAACCCAGCTGCCCCAGGCAGCTTATTCTAGTGACACTGTCACCCTGGCTTAACCAAGCCCAAATTCACATTCCTAGTGACAACCTGTCACCCTGGGTTGACCAAGCCCAAATTCACAGTCCTAGTGACAGCCCGTCACTCGGGGTTGACTGCTAGCCCACATTCATAGTACTAGAGTGACAAACTGTCACCCGGGGTTGACCAAGCCCACATTCACAGTCTAGTGACACGTGCCACCCAGGGCTGACCAAGCCCTTAGCAAAAAGTCACACATACAGTCTAGTGGCACATGCCACCCTGGGCTGACCAAACCCTTAATTCACGGTCTAGTGACACATGCCACCCAGGGGTGACCAAGCCCTTCACACACACAAAGTCTAGTGACACATGCCACCCGGGGCAAACCAGGCCCAAACACTTACAGTCTAGTGACCCATGTCACCCAGGGCAAACCAGGCCCAAACACTTACAGTCAGTGGCATATGTCACCCAGGGCTGACCAGGCCCAAAACTCACAGTCTATCTAGTGGCATATGTCACCCTGGGCCAACCAAGCCCTAAAGTCCTCGTGACTTCCTGGTCCGTCCAAGTCGGCCAAACTTATCTAGTCTCTACAAGACCCTGGCCCCCGCCACAACGTCTACCGCCGCTCACCGCCGCTGTCCAGCTTCGAACTGCAGTTACAGATATTACGACAAGACGTGCAGTGCGGCCAAATAGTTACAAGTGTGCATACAACCAAATAAAAGAGATTTCTTTAGTCTTCATTGCTCTCGCTATAATAGGATTAAGCTCAGAGGAAACTCCACTTGGCGGCAGTTTTTGAATGCAGTCATGAGCGTACTTGTACGTTCTATTTCCTGTCAGTGATTTTAAAACATAGCGATCATTTTCAAGTGACTCTACAACTTTGAAAGGACCTTTAAATTTGGGTTCTAATTTGGTTTGGTTTCTCTCTTAATTGACCAAATCACCAACACTGAAATTAACCACTTTGGCCTTATTTTTGTACGAGGTCAACTCTCTACCGACAAAGCAACGACCTTGGTCAGTGATAATAGTGCAAACCAAATAGAGCAACACAACACTGGAACTCAAAGCTTTAATAGTGCAGGCTGCTTATAGACGTAGACAATGGTACAATAACACAAACTTCGTAAACGCGTCTATGAAAACTATTTCATTCTCTTTCACGTAATTATTCTCAGTCAACTTTCCTGAGTAACATGCACCGTGTGCCATAGGACATTCACTTTTGGGATTGGATACAACTCATCTTGCACCAGACCGGAAGAAGACTTTAAGACTCTACGTCTAATACAATTTTCCACGAACTGACAATATTTGGTCATGTGCTCGAACCAATAACTTTTATAGAGCTTCTCCAAACTCTTTTCCCAACTAAGATGCATGAGGGCTTCATGAACAAGATTCACCAAGGACCAACGAAAAGCTCAAGGTATGATAAAAGAACAGAACTTTACGAAGTAACACACACCTTTCGTAACACATAAGTTTTCACAACTTTCGCTAAAAGCTAACCATTTTTGAACTTAGAGACGATGTCCTGAATTTCTGAGTCTTGGAACTGTTCAGCGAAATGCCAATTTTCAGATAGAATCGCAAACTCTACACGCCTTTCCTCTGTCTTTTGGATGGAAACTTTAAGAATAGGAGTCTTGTTAAGCTCAGCAAAATGGTTTCGAGACAATAAGTCAACATGACTTATGTGCCTACCCTGTCAATACTCAATGTCGAAATAGAAAGTCTGAAGGAAAGCCCACCAGCGTGACAATAGTAAAACAATAACTTTGTAGGATAATGTCGAAAGTGATTCACAACGTTCACGACCGCTAGAGTTACTAATACGTAGGATTGGTACTTTGACTCCGCCCGCGGTTCACCTGCTGAAATACTCGACAACATGCAATCACCATCACCATTTACCATCGAGAGAGCTTTTGGAAAGGATCACCACAACCCTCAGCGCTCGCGTCAGTATGAAGTTCGATTGGAAGCTCTGCGTTGTATATCATGAGGACGGGTTTACTCGTTATAATCGAAATCACGTTGTCTGACAACTTCGTGCTCAGCTTTCCATTCAAACTTTTTACTGTTGATGAGAATGAACAATGGAACACGTCTTATTCTTGAGAAATCTGTAAAGATCTGAACTCAGACTCGCTAAAGTAGACTCATCCTCTATGGAGCACCACTTATCAAATTCTACACACACCATTCCTCTCCAGAGAGTATTTTGAAGATTTCAAAGAAAGGCCTGCTTTTGTGAACGCCGCAAGAACTTTCTGCAACCGAGTCAGACTTTCCGCTTTATCACGTGACAGAAATTGTCGTTCATGAAAAGTGCAGCATACGATGAGAAAGTTCACCAAGTGCTTTAGACACGCACGCAGAAATACGCTCGGAGCGTTACGAGGACCAGACGGCATCGCTAGGTACTCTCACTGCCCGTGAGGGGTGACGAATGCAGCAATAATACTATCTTCACTGACGGGACTCTGATGAAAGCCACTCGCTCAATCAAGACAGGTGTAATAGTAAACGCCTGATAATCGTGCAATTTGATCGCCCATCAACGGCAGAGGGAATAGATCAGATACTATGTTAAGATGTAGTTCACGGTAGTCTTTACACATACCTACACTTGTCTCCGTTCTACTTATCGCCCAGTAAAATGAATGAAGTTAGCTCTCAATATCTCACTGACTTTTTCGCTTACACTTGCTATTCACCTTACCATACGAGCTGGATTCACTAATCGAATGTTTAATTAACCAGTAGTCATTCAAGCTAACGGTAAACCAACGATAAAAGTATTCGAAAACGCGTTCAGAAGGGACGTCCACCGGTGTTTGTTTTCGTTTATAATATCAGAATCAACATCAAGTAAAAATCAAATAAAGGAAGTAAATCGCAACAATTTACATTTTCATTTCACGAAATAGATAGGGTTGATTCAGTGAAATGTACCAAATAGCCAAGTGGCCAAATAACGCGTGCGATCGTAACGTCGTATTTCATACAGTCGTCAGGTAGCACGCAAGATAAAATGGTCAAATCGTTATTTATTATCAATCACAACAACGCTAAGAATTTGTTCGGTGTTATAAACGCTCGAATTATTACCAATACCAATTACTTGCACGGTTGAAAGTGCACGTTTACCCGAGAATTTAGAAGCTACACTGTTCAACAAGAGAACACTCTGCGCCAGAATCAAACAACATGAGTACGACTCACCGGATTGCTGTAGCTGTCCAAGGACGCTGCGAACTTCACAGAGCCGCTGTCCACACGTCGCCGTCGGGCTTGTTGAAATACTTACCCAATAATGGATTTGATTGTGTACCGATACCGTTATTTGTTCCGCATGCGATACATGCGACCACCAGGTCGACGTGATACCTTCCAGCGCCTTGCTTAGGGCAATGATTAAGACTCCGCCTTCCAATGGCTGCTCGGTGAAACAAATGTCGACAGTTGAGCACCAAGCACGTGGATAAGGTTCTTTGCCACTTCTGATATCGGAGAATACGGTATTCTTCATGATGACGATGATAAGACAGGATGGATATCTCAAAATAACAGTCAGTGGTTCATGATAAACGATGAAGTCAACCACATGGAATGCAGTGAGGTTAGTAGGAAACACGACCACGACCAACTGCAGCGCCGTCCGCCCCGGAAGCCCCTGCTGGCTCGGGCTCCTCCAAAATTGACGAGCGCCTCCGTCATCATTCATCTGACAGTTGTCGTTATAAATCGTGCCAGAACTAAACACACCCAAGCAACTACTAAAGAGGTTGAACTACACGACAATAGTTGCTCGACATTCCAGTAGTTCTGATTTTATCCACGTTCAGAGACTGCAATCTCCGACATATACAAAACTGAAATATTTTTTTTCAATAATATTCATGTCATTTATTTTATAATTAATCATTTTAATTCAAACTTTATTAACATGTTTATTAAAAGGTCTAAAACTCATAGAAAAAAGTGTTTCAATTTTATAGTCACCACTTGAGGGATCGTGCGTTTATTCTGTTAAATACAAACCAAAAACTTAGTGCGAACAGTGCAAAAAATGCATATACATTTTGGCATTATATAGGAAAATTGTTTATACTCATAGTTTCTGCCTTGATTGTTCCTGAACAATTAAGGAAGAAACTATGAGTATAAATAATTTTCCTATTTCCTATTGTCCTGACCTAGCACAAGTTCCCACTATTCACAGTATAAAGTAGCTTCTTCTTTTCGATTCGACAACTTAAATTTTGTCCACCCCGTACATAGCAACCTGGACAGCTCTTGCATTTGCCTCGTTTAAGTCTTTGAACGTGCAATAAGTTGGGCACGATGGGCAAGAGAGAAGGTGGGCACGATGGGCAAGAGAGAAGGTGTGGTGTGTGTGCATAAAGTAGTACTTTCACCATTTACAGCAAGTATCAGAGAAGATGGCTGCCCATATGCCGAGACCGCCGCGCGTTCGTAACGACCCACAGCTGATGGAACAGCAAGCCATTGCTGATGATGAAGAGGCTACGCTCATTGCCAATCAGCAGGCACAGGTAACTGAGTAATATCATCTTTCTGCGCTTCTCCCATATTATATTGGGATGGGGCAACTAATAAATGATAGACCAGTAAAAAACCTCAATGTTCGTCCTGCTAAAAACCTTGAACACCGGAGCACAGTTGGTCTGGTTGGAGGTGCTCCCTTTTCTATGGATGAAATTTTTTCCACCCTGTTCCTATAATATGTCTGTCTCAGCATACCAGCGCTGCCAATATTATTTTTTTTCTAAATTTTACAGCCCCATGCTGAATTTAGTTTGTATTTTTGATGTTTACTTTTATATCATTTTATTTTATTATCATGTCCCGTGTGAGACCAAACTTTTCTTTCTTTCCTAAATCGTTTCTTCATTAAATGTAATATTATACCGATTACATTAATTTTTCAGGCGCGTCTAGTACAATTCGAGACGAGCATGATGCTTGAGAAAGAAGCCTACATAAACAAAATAGAAGCCGATGTATTAGATGTGAACCAAATTATACAAGAGTTGGCCGATATGGTGAATCAACAGGCTCAGACTGTCGGTAAGTTAATAATTTTTTTCCTTTTAACAAGTAATAAGAAGGTATTCAATCTTCCCGTCGGGGCTGTGGACTGTCGATAGGTTAACGCGGCTCCGACACAGGGGCGAAGAAGGAACATGGGTTTGGTTTTTAGTCAGTAGAAGTCTGACACTCCCCTTCGCTCTGATCAAGAGCGGGGGGGGGGGGGTTATTCGATGATTTTCCACCCACCAAAAAAAAAAACAAACATTTGTATGTCCTACAGACAGTTGTTCTGGGTGTTTGTTTTGTGTATGTGAATTTAAATGTTTGTTAACGCACCCACTATATCGGAGAAATTCCTAGTGTGGGGCACAAATTTGCACTTTGCATCATTCACTTGCCCTTATTCCAATTTATTTGGGATGCAGCATGTCTACTTCTTCCATACTTCTAAAGAAAGAAAACATATTTATTTAGTACATGCCACAAGTGCACACAAAAAAAACAATAAAAATAAAAAAGAAATTAAAAAAAATAACAAAAAAAGCGTGTGTGCATCTCACGGCTGTGTGTTCTCTAGTACTCACAACCTTAGTAGTCATCCCCTCTTTCTACCCATATCATCTTTCACACAGTCTATTCAGCCGAATAGGGGATCGGACTGGGTCAAAATAATATGATTCTGTTTAGTCCGTAAGTTAGATTATCGAAAAACATTGAATACGTGTTTTTTGTTTTATCAAATCAATAAAAAATGACGAAGATAAAACGCGTCAAAGATCTTGGAGTGGGGCTTGAAACGTCACTTGTGTCGTCAAAATGTACTATCATTAGACGTCACACGAGTTTTCGAAGCACTGTATCGTCTTCATTTTAAGTTTACGTGAAAAAGAAAAAATACGTGTCCAATAATTTTTGGAAATCTATCTGACGGACTAATTAGTTTTTTTTTGTCCGATCCCCTATTCTGGGTGTTAGATCAAACCCATAAAAACTTTTTTCGGTATTCAGGTGACATTTGGTACCTACTTAACACAATCATTTTATTTTTGTATCTTATTTTACTTAAATAATTATTACTTAATACCTTAATCAAATTAAAAATTGATGTAATTAACTTCACCAATTATCAATTATTTTTGCACTGCACTGACCTTACTTATGAGTCAAAAACATATTAAAATTAGTTGTTAAATTATTAACCATCATGTGTGTAGTTAAGGAGAAGCTGAATGAGGTGCAAAAAAACTCTTGTAAAAAAGGAAGAAGTCAGTCTCTTTTCTAAAAGGTATAATTTTAAATTAATTTGCTTACTGTGCTAATCAAAGCCATGCGAGCTAAGAATAACACAAGGTGAGCTATCAGGCTAAAGATAAAACCTCTAAGATGCATGAAACCCGAACAAATCGTGTAATAATACCTCCAGATCCCTTATTTTCTATTGTTTTATAATTATTTTTCCTTATTAATCAGCCTATAATGTGCCTGCTGCTAAACTAGGCTTTCTCTCTGTAAGGCCCGGTTTCTTCAAAAGGAATCACAGAAAAGAGGAGAGACGCGAGGTGTATTTCAATCAATGTGACTGATCGACCCCTGCGTAACTCCTCTTTGCTCTGTCACGTAATTTGATCCGGTTACCACAAAACTGTAGATAACCTCGAATATGTGATAACCACATCTAATTACGTGAACCCAATGCCAACAAAAACACAGTTTAAAATGTAAATTTTTGAATTACAGACTCAGTGGAGAGTCACATCGAAGCCGCTAGCGCAAACGTGGAAACCGGCGTCGACGAATTGGCGAAAGCTGCCGAATATCAGCGCAGATACCGTCGAAAAATGTTCATACTCATCATCATAGCGACTATAATTGCCATCATCTTCATCGTATGGGTCGTCAAAGCCTTCAGATAGGCCCTCTTACCCTAAAGCCTAATTACCCGATGGATTTGTGAAGGGTAACGTTACCCTAACCGGTCTTCTTCAAGAGTATGTATCCAATATTGTATTGTAGGATATCGAATACGCCCCAGTGAAGGACGCAACGAATTTAAGAGGATCTTGGATGTAAGTAACCAACACTGAAGTTAAAACAGTACACAATAAAGTTAATAATGAATTCATCTTTAAATAAATTGCAATGTTTTTTTCAAAAAGTATCACTCGCCGGAACGAGTAAGTAAGAGTAAAGCCGCATTCATATTTGTCTGACGTGTTGTGTTGTGATGCATCAGAAAGGTATCGGTTTCATACAATTGATATGGTTGCGTTCACATTTCTCTGACGCAGTGTGTTGTGATGGCTTGTGTTGTGTCGCATCAGAAGCGATCCCGGTCTGCGTCAGAATGGGCGAGGTGCGGGGGGGGGGGGGGCAGCGACACGTCACAACGGGGCGGACTTGTGTGCACGCGCCAGTAACGTGTTGTGTCGCGTCAGATGCGCGTCAGCAAGTATGGACGATGAGAACGGCGACGGAACAGATTAAAAAATCGTCATAACGCGTCATATAGATGTAAACAGTAGCCATCATGACAGAGAGCATCACGACACAACACGTCAGACAAATGTGAATGCGGCTTAAGTCCTCCATCTAAAAGTTTAATATTAAACTGTTTTCACGAAAAGTAAGGGACACTAATATGAATGCATAAATAAATATTATTGCCTGGTTTTGAATTTCAACCCTCATCGCTTAGCCTAACGTTGAAAATCTTATAGCAAATAGGCGTTACTACTGATGTTCCTAAGGGTATGGTATATCCTCGTATCGTAACGTCTTCCGGCGGATATAAGGGCAAAGCCACTATAATACTAGTTTTTAACTATGAAACCACATAATATTTGAATGTTTAAAGGCATACAAAAAACCCATTTTTCTTTGTGTATTAGTTGCTAGTCGGCAAATGAATATGTTAAAACGATACTTATGAAAGCTTCGTGATAAAAAATGTGTAATATTCTTTTGTTTAAGGCAACATGATGTTTTTCTTGCCATTACAAAATTGTAATTTACCCTTTAGTTCAATTTAAATATGGCATGGGATCAGAAATCTTAGTTAAATCTGAAAAGGATTGTTTTTCAATGTCCATTAATATAATTCATTGAACTTTCGAAAAGCTTTGCCATTCAAAAATCAACCTTATAACCTGAAACTAAGAGAAGATATATCTGTGTAGTTTACAATAAAATGTAATTGTTTTCGTACGTATCAAAATATTGGGCATAAATAAGTTTAAATACATTTACAAAACTAATTCAATGTAAGGATCTTTTTTACGCTGAATAACTTAATCTGTGATTTTCTTAATAATGTTTAAATGTTTTTGTTTTGTCTATCGAAGCTTTGCAAACTCGCGTAGCTGGCATACTTACATAATAATAAAATTATGATTTTGTTGCAATAAAAAAGATTTTCTACGTATTTTTAAACAATACTCATTGTTCCCAGCATCACTTAAATATGTTGCGCATAAAAACAGCCTAAGCGCAACATTTTAAAATTGACTAGAATGATTTATAGTTTAAAAAAAATTAAGCTTTTAGGTTTAAATTTTATCGATGTTGCTCGCCTCAATTGACTTAATATTTTTTGTTTATACCAGAATATGTCATATTTTACAGAATGGTTTTTAATAGCTGACGCATCTTTTAATGTTAAAGTAGCATCCAACAGTATTGACAGCAATGTTATGGTTTGAAAAGCTATCATAAGATACAAATTCAGTGGCACTAGTGTGAGAGTTAAGTTTGTGTTAAAGTTATAGGCATGTCTTGACACGGTGCAGGGCAAATTAAACTTTATGTGTTAAACCCGGGTTCTAATATAAGAGAACGCTGCGCGACGGTCGAGTTCATTTTGTTCCGACGAATCGGAACGGATCGTCGCGCCGATATAGGAGTCATTACGATGACGTTTTAAAACCCGCGTGCTTTGATAACAAAGCAGTCGGGTTTGCCAAACAAAATGAACAGAACGATCGCTCACATTAGGACATAGCCTAAGGTTTATTTCAATAAATATAATAAAATATTATTGTAACCGCTGTGTATAAGGCCTTGTGTAATGTAGAGATATTATATAATAGGGGATCGGACTGACTCAAAAAAATATGATTCTATTTAGTCCGTCAGTTAGATTATCGAAAAATATTGGATACGTGTTTTTTGTTTTATCAAATCAATAAAAATTGACGAAGCAATAGCGCGTCAAAGATCATGGAGTGGGGCTTAAAACGTCACTTGAAGGTACAAAATGTACTATCATATGACGTCACACGAGTTTTCGAAGCACTGTATCGTCTTCATTTTTTGTTTATGTGAAAAAACAAAAAATATGTGGTCAATATTTTTTGGAAATCTATCTGACGGACTAATTAGTTTTTTTTTGTCCGATCCCCTATTGCGTTATTTATGTATTAATCGTAGGTAGGACTTTATAGTAGGTATATTATTAATCAATTTCTGTGTCTCGTGTTATTTTGTCTACATTCCAAAGATATTTCATGAAATTAAATGATTTAATATTTGTTCAAATCGACGGATAAACCACTGAGGAACAGGAAATGTCTTATTTTCTAGAAATATCGATTCTACAGTCCGTTCACAATTATTTTACCGCTGATTTCACAAGTCTGCCAAAATCATTATCGACCTACGTTATAATAATAAGGTTACTTTTGGATTATAATTGTCAGAGGTAACATTAATTATATGCTAGTGATGTTATATCCGTTTATTTGTACAAATATATCGATGTTTTTCATGTTGTTTGAAACTCATTTGCTAACAAGTCTCACGCAACGCATTTCATACTATTAATCAAATAACAAACAGCTTTAGACAGCCAGTTATAAGGTTCTGTATAAAACGCCCATTTTGTACCTCTTTCTATTACCACATTAAGCTGTCTTGTCAAGATTATTTTCATCTAAATAGCTGTACTGCAAATAAGAAACCTCATGTATAATGTCATTGTAATTAATCATAAGACTACTAACACCCTGTATAAAGAATATAACTTATATAATTTAATATATAGTAATTATTATGTTATTACGCAAGAAGGCTGTAACTCATTACTGCACATACATTCATATTCATTGTTTTGTCTTTTGTTGAAAGCATTGGTTTTTACAGAACATACCATCAAGATAATAATACTCTAAATGCTAAAGTTACTTAGATTTGGTCAAGTCATCTATAGTTACGGATAGCGCTGACTCGGAGGCGGGTTGTGGGCACACTAACGATTTATGGTACGACCCATATGCTGAGTCCTTGACACTGAAAGTGTTAAAAGGCTAAATTCTGAAGGTAGTCTAAGCACGATAATTGCCATTATATTAATTTCTGGTTTCCAATGCATTTAAGAAGAGACATCATTATCGTCTATTTTGTTGAATTTGTAAAACATAATTTATAATAAATCTTTGTCAGAAGTGATTGTTTTATTTAGTACTCCTGAGTTTTTCCAGTTATCTTATCCACTGTCAGCAATACGCTAGCAACCTTCGAACGAGAACATAAAACACTCAATTTACTTAAACTCGATTAAACTTATTATACGCATGACTTCGTACATGAAGAGCAGCGGTGGCCCAGTGGTGGCGGCCCCGACTTACTAACAGTAGGTCGTGGGTTCGAACCCAGGCAGGCACATTACTTTGTGTAATTTATTTCATCACCGCTGCTCTCAAAACGGTGAAGGAAAACATCGTGAGGAAACCGGCATGTCTTAGAACCAAAAAATTCGAAGACATGTGTGACATCTACCAATCCGCACTGGGCCCGCGTGGTAGATTATAGCCCATTCCCTCTCAAAGAGAGGCCTGTGTCCCAGCAGTGGGAACATTAATAGGCTGTTGATGACGCATGACTGGCTGGTTGATCTAGTGGTCATAAGCGCGCGACTGCTGAGTATACACTTGTCGTTGTGTGTGAGCATAGTCCTGAGTTCAATTCCCGGGTCGGGCAGTGTTATTGACTTTCTTCTTCCAGTAATTTCTCAGTAGCAGTGAGACTGGATTTGTGCCCGTCTGATGGCAATAGGCTCGCTATTACATGGGACAAACAAAACTGGGGGTATGTGGGTGTACTATTAGGTATACACTGCCTATCTCTTCGGGGATTACAGGCGTGATGGTAAAGTCCATTTCACGAAAGAAGTCCCGCAGACGCAGCGCTGTATTCGCGCGACATAATGTTGCTATCTCTCTCTCTCTCGCCGTATCTCCCCATCTGTCAAATTTAGTTCCACAAATTGTCCGCGGGACTTCTTTCGTGAAATTGACTTTATGTTATGGGTTTGACTATGACAGTGATACAAATCTATACTTCTATACTAATACTAATATACTAATAATCTATACTTCTATACTAATATTATAATCTATACTAATATTATAAAGAGGTAAAGTTTGTGTGTTTGTATATTTGTTAAATTGTAAGGGGTAATCTCGGGATCTACTGAACCGATTTTGAAAATTCTTTCACCAATAGAAAGCCACATTATTGCCGAATGTCATAGGCTACTTTTTATCCCTGTATTCCCACGGGAACGGGATCTGCGCGGGTGAAACCGCGGGACGTCCGCTAGTCAGAGATAAAACACCTATGAAACGAGACTACACCGAATATTTTATTGTAACAATTTGTAGTGTGAAACGAGAAAAAAAATCCTGTTTGATAAACTGGTGTGACTACGAGTCGGCAATGACGAAATAACCTGCTAGTCATCTACTACACTAAACGCATTATCATCAGAGTCGTCAGGTCATAAATCATTTCACCTTGCTCGCACTTACAGGTTTTATGAAGTGGTATAGTGATGCGCTAGAGGTGCATATCGATAACCAAGGTACGATATGATATATATTTATTTACTACGTGAAAATAAAAGTTTGGCTAAGCAGCTGAGGTCCCTATATTATGATAAGGCGCATTCGTGAGATTACGAAATAGGAAAGAATTAAAACAACAAATTACCGAATCATATCTTTGTATTTAAATTAATCTGACGAACTAGTAGACAAAAAGAACATTGTATTAATATTCAGTGCGTTTACACGAATAAGCACGAAAATCTATGTTTTATTCAATGATACTCATATGGGTGATAGTGCACAATATTGTCAAAGAACGAAGTTTGTGGCAACTAAACGAAATTTTTTTTTTTTTGACGCGTTACTATTCTAACGATTTCTAACTATTGATATTATGTTCTAGTGAATCTGTGAACTCCGAAAACTGCCATTGAGTTTGGCTCCACACAGAAAAGTATGTGAAATTATTGTCTATAATATTTTTTTCTAAACATTGCACACTATCACCCTTACAATTACAAAAAAAAAAATCTTTTACGTATCACGAAAATAATAAGTATTAAAAATAAACTAAAATATGAGTTTATCAGTAATATTGCTTCAGGAACATTTATATTGGGCACCCGTTTATTTAGAAACATTGTTTAAACACTTACTGAGGTATCGTGAAATGAAAATGTTACAAAATGATGATGATGTTAGTACAAAAATAGCATGTGTAGTAACAATATATTGATACAAAACGGGTGCATATCTTAGAGAGATCTAAAACATAGTTTTTATTAATTTCAAAACTGAATTAACATAATTTCGATAGTAACATACAATTTGACACAAAATAGAAACAACACTAGCAAGCACTGGAACAAAAAAACAAGTTTACACATTAAATTAAAATAAATATTATTCTAACAGATGATACTAGTGGAAGGTTAAAATACAGAATTATTGTTATAAATAATTATAAGTACTAGAACACATAATAAAGTCGATAACAGAGTATCGATATCGACACAGCACAAGAACGTCACAACACTATTTGCCAATTTCTATTTTGTGTCCAAAAGTATTAAAAACAATGAAAATAAAAACAAACAAATGTAATATAAAGATGACAGAAACACCAACTTAAACATTTAATGCTTAAAAATATAAAAATTTTCGATTTTTTTCATAACCTAAAAAGTCCTGTTCACAATGGCCTACATAAGCTCCAATTCGTCTACACCATCCGTATAAAAACACTTTAAATACAGGGCGCGGTAGTTCGGGAATAAGGCATTATAAATTACACTTAAGATATTTGCCTCCCACACAGTGGAATCGCAATTTTCATTAGCGTCCTTTAAAGCCAGGAGCCATATAGGGAAATGTCAAATTCATCGATGTATTGGTGCAAGAAAGAGATGGACCTAAACAGATCTTATAGCACCATCCCTTTCACACATCAAGGATGGTTTGTTTCCTATTCGAACCCAGAAATACTCCCGTGTTACCGCGTATTATATCTACCTACCTATCAATACAGTAAAAACTTGCCAACATCAGCCATTGAAACACAGGAAAAAAATTATAAAAATTTAGCCAATATGTATGGTAACGAGATAATTTGGACTTTTCCAACTTATTAAACTACAAATAATGCGATTTATTGTCGCCAACCATTAAAAATTACATCAGTTTACGTTCAATATTGGAACATTAGAGTATTAGAATGTTGCTATTATTAATATTTATAGAAATTGTTAGCAGTCAACTACCAAAACCATTAACAGAACAGACATATAAAAATGAGCGTTTTCATTTGGAACCCAATTTTGGCAAACTCCCTCTAACATAGAAGAGGTCTGTGTCCCAGCAGTGGGAACATTACAGGAACATTGCAGGTTGATTATACCAGAGGCATTTAACCTATTAATAAATCCTTCGATTCTAAAAGTTGACTGCTAACATTTCGTTGCGTGAACACTATATTGTGGCTTATAAACTGCATCAAATTGTTTCTAAAATTTTTACATTGCTTTACATTACAAAGCATAAAACATTGATTTCCTGTAACTGTTTCAAATCCTCTTCATACATTTTTTTTGTATTCATTGTTATCAAAAGTTGTGCAACATGTTTCCTATAACAAAAACATGTTGTTGCAACAAAAAACAGCCAAACAATTTGGATGCAGTTTCTTTGCTTTTCAAGTGAATTATTACATTATTCAATCAACGCTCAAGCACTTGATGTGCAGTGAAACATATAACAAGTTAGTACTATACTTTCAGTTAGATTTGGTTCATCAAAATGCATTTATTTCCTTTTTAAATTATATTTCATTACGTACGCTAAGGTGGGACATTCACGGACGATTGGAAGCTTGGAGAATTTAGTTTAATTTAGTATTTAGTTTATATTTTTGTACCTTCAGAGAATTATTATTATTGTTTGTGTTTGTATATTGAAAATAGTTTATATTTTTGTACCTTCAGAGAACAAAAAAAAAGACAGAACCAAAAAAAATTGTTTCAACCAAAAAAAAACTTCTTCAAGTTTTGGTGTAAAAGACAAGGTTTAAAAATTATATTCCACAGCGTACGGAAAGGCACTATGTATATTCGAGATATTGCATATAAATGTAAGTTTGTATATTTTTACGTCAAAGGAATCAACGCGCAGACTTTGGTATCCATGACAGTTACCTCGTTCAGTACATAATACTTAACCCGGGCACGCGAAGAAGGTTGCTCTTGAATAATCTTGCATTATATATCTGTCGGCCTAGTGCAGTGTTTCAATATAATTAACGGCCACATAAGCATAAACTAGTAAAATCAATGTTATTACTCTTGACAAAAAAACGAGTAAATAATGCTAAATAGGGTAGTTGACTGACTAAAAAAATATGATTCTGTTTAGTCCGTCAGTTAGATTATCAAAAAATATTGGATACGTGTTTTTTGTTTTATCAAATTAATAAAAATTGACGAAAATAAGGCTTGTCAAAGGTCATGGAGAGGGGGCTTTTGACGTCATAGTCTGGTAAAAATGGACCAAACTGTGACGTCGCACGACTTTTCGAAGCACTGTATCGTCTTAATTTTTTGTTTACGCGAAAAAAGAAAAAATACGTGTCCAATATTTTTTGGAAATCTATCTGACGGACTAATTAGTTTTTTTTGTCAACTACCCTAAAACAGTCGATTCTAACTATTCGTCCAACCGTCTGATCATCCATGACTCCCAATTTACATTATCTAAATGATATTAGGTATTCACAGATTATTGTATATACAAAAGACAGGCATATGTACAATTTTTTGTTTGCCAAATTTAGTTAAGATGTGACGAGAAAGTTTTTATAATAATATATAATTATTTGATAGGGAACAGCAACGGTTTTTAAATTCAGTCTTATATCTGGGTCTATTTACAAAGGGCAGTTATAGTTTTTAGGATTTTTTTAAGGACATTCGCTGCCGAAGCTATCCTTTATTATTTTGTATTTTTTTTAATCTTTTATCATGAGATTCTTAGAGCATCAGATCATGTTTAATTTTGTGCGTAATTTACAAATATTTACACCTAACTAATTTGTAGGAAAGGGGGGATATTACAGATACATTACTCGACAGAATACATTTCATATTCGTATCTAATAGAGACAACAATCGCATCAAATTCTTAGATCCCTAACGTTTTAAAATAACATACAAGATGTATTTTTAAGTAAAAAAATATAGGGCGTTTTTAATTTCCAATTTAAATGCTCTAAGATTACAACAATCACAACAAAAGTTATTTCAATCACATTTTCAGGTAGTCTATCACATTTTATATCTATTGCTTGCTTCAATATTATTGAAAAAATAAACTTCAGTACAAAACAGGCAAAGGAATACAAAATAAATGAGACTATTATGCATTTGGTCTCTCGTCACATCACTAACGTTCCTAAAAACGACAATTTGACAGTTTGGTCGCATTTATTACAAAAAGAAATACCGTCAGCAGAAAACGATGCAATATTTTTTTAGGAAAATATTTATGTATCACAGAAACCATCTAGAAGCATATCCTAATATTTGTTTCTATCTATTGCTTTAGTTTTGCAATAAAGCATGTATTCGAGTCTTAAATATCTTTTCAATTAATGCAGTGATTATAGTTTTGTGATACTAATATAGAACCACTAAGTCTACTAATATGTAGATAATCCGATATTACAATGCTTGACTTTTTGCTTGCTTGGCTTTATAAACTCACTCAAATTGAACTACTATTTTTACCACAACAAGAAACTCTCTTGAGTCAGACACTTTGACGCGCCATTTAATTTAATAATAAAAGAAAATTACAAACTTAAAAAAAATCCTTCAAGAAATTATATTTTCATTGTTTTTATATACTTAACAAAAAAAAACTGACATACTTTATTTTTTTCTTTTATTATCATTCGTACATACAAAGTAGTATCTGCTGACGGTACAAACAACTATATAACTTACTACTACCGCAGTTTGGCTTGGCGCTGTTGCCAGACCGCGTACTTTGCGCAGGCTGTGTCTATCATCTGATTCATATGCCGCGTGAGTGTTGTCGCTAGTGGCGTTAGGTCCCGAAGCATCTTTTCCTGGAAAAAAATTGTTGGTTGAATATTTTGGTGCATATGTCACCGTAAGATTGTAAATACCGTTAGATTATAAACTTCCTCGCGAAATTGTAATCTGTCGAAAAATTTTAAACCAAAAAATATGCTATCGAGGCGAAAATGTTAAAACACAATATTATTATGTCGCGCGTTAAATTTTCAACTGTCCGAAGGCTGTCCCTGATTGGTCGGTCTCACAATTTACGCTATATTCGGTGACTAACACTAACTTACTTATCGTTCAAACTGCGCTTCTTTGGTTAATCATAGAATAATTTTACATCGTGCGACTTATTTTCAACACGAAATCAATTTACAATCACCAAGACACTGTTTGTTTACATTCGACAACAAACGAATTAACAAATAAATATGGCAGCGCGGTGCATATGACGTTAAATAATCAGCGCGCGAGGTGCTTTCCGTCGCATGTCATTTCACAATTTGACGGTTTATATAATCTACTAAAAAATATAATGCGTTAAATTAATGTAAGCAGTGTTACAGTTCACAATCTGTCGACAGTATACAATCTCACGAGATAGATTATAATCTAACGGTATATACAATGTTAAGGTGACACATATCATGGGTGTAAAGTGTAAAGAAGCCGAAAGGCGCTTGTTTTGGTTCGTTGTCACTAGTACCATTGACAGTTCCATGATGGAACTACTGAATGTTTTTTTTATCACTAGTTCCATTTTAAAAAAAACTGAAAATAGTGGTACTAGTGTTGAATTTTTTTATCATTAGTTCCATTATAAACGAATCTGAAAATAATGGAACTAATGTTGAATTTGTTATCATTAGTTCCATTATGAACGAATCTTAAAATAATGGAACTAATGTTGAATTTTTTATCATTAGTTCCATTTGATGACTGGCCTGTTGGTCTAGTGGTTAGTGACCCTAACTGCTATGCCGGAGGTCGTGGGTTCGATTCCCACCCAGGACAAATGTTTGTGTGATGAGCTCGATCATTTGTTCTGTGTCTGGGTGTAATTTATCTATAATATGTATGTATTTAGAAATATATAAGTATGTTTATCAGTTGTCTAGTACCCATAACACAAGCTCTGCTTAGCTTGGGACTAGATGGCGTTGTGTGATAGTTGTGGAATATTATATATTATTATTATTATTTTAAAAGTATCTGAAAATAATGGAACTAGGTAATGTTGGATTTTATTATCAGTAGTTCCACATTATTATTTTAGGCACTTGTGAAAGGGGATAGAATAGAACCGATGTGGCATATCAACCTGGCCGCCATTTTGATTTTTTGCTGAAATCGCGGCCCACATTGAAAGTAGTATGTATGGATAATGGACATATAGACGAACAAAAATGTCCAGTAACGTGGTACATAAAGTGTCACGTTACCGAGATATTTGAAGGTAAAGATCGACAATTGAGTGCAAGGACAATCATTAAAAATAGACTTAATACGTTTGTAGGCGTTAAATTGTATCCAAATAATAGTTCCCAGGTTGATTATTGTTATACGCACGAGAAAATCGCTTCGCATCGTAAATAAACGATATGTTACGTCAAAGAATAGTGTTCTCGTGCTCCTAGTAATATATAATGTGTGTACTCTATTTCAATAAACTGTAATAATAATAATCAACCCATAAAGACACGTAAAAGGTCTACTTTTGATGTGGTCATTGTACTCATATGTCGATCTTTACCTTCAAATATCTCGATAACGTGACACTTTGGGGTACCATGCTTCATGACATTTTTTGTTTGTCTATATGTCCTTTATCCATACAATATACTACTTTCAATGTGGGCCGCGATTTCGGAAAAAAGTCAAAATGGCGGCCAGGTTGATTTGCCACATCGGTTCTATTCTATCCCCTTTCACAAGTGCCTAAAATAATAATGTGGAACTACTGATAATAAAATCCAACATTACCTAGTTCCATTATTTTCAGATACTTTTAAAATGGAACTAATGATAAAAAATTCAACTTTAGTTCCACTATTTTCAGACTCGTTCATAATGGAACTAATGATAACAAATTCAACATTAGTTCCATTATTTTCAGATTCGTTTATAATGGAACTAATGATAAAAAATTCAACACTAGTTCCACTATTTTCAGTTTTTAGGGTTCCGTAGTCAACTAGGAACCCTTATAGTTTCGCCATGTCTGTCTGTCCGTCCGTCCGTCCTCGCTTAATCTCTGTGACCGTTAGCACTAGAAAGCTGAAATTTGGTACCAATATGTGTATCAATCACGCCGACAAAGTGGTAAAATAAAAATTGGAAAAAAATGTTTTATTAGGATAGCCCCCCCTATATGTAAAGTGGGAAGTGATTTTTTTTTTAATTTCAACCCTAACGTGTGATATATTGTTGGAAAGGTATTTAAAAATGAATAGGGGTTTACTAAAATCATTTTTTGATAATGTCAATAATTTCGGAAATAATCGCTCCAAAAGTAAAAAACAATGCGTCCCCCCCCCCCTCTAACTTTTGAACCATAAGTTTAGAAAATATGAAAAAAATCTGAAAAGTAGAACTTTATAAGGACTTTCTAGGAAAATCATTTTGAACTTGGATGGAAACAGCAGTTAACCAATATAATTTGGTCCCTGAATCGTATGAGCGCCTATACAATCTAGAGGTCAAGTTTCATTGGCCCATAGAAGAAATTGTATAAATTATTATAGCATACCGTTTTGGTACGGAATCCTTCATGTGCGAGTCCGACTCGCACTTGGCCAGTTTTTTTTAAAATGGAACTAGTGATAAAAAAAAACATTCAGTAGTTCCATCATGGAACTGTCAATGGTACTAGTGACAACGAACCCTTGTTTTCCCTGTCATTGAGGGCTAAGTTACCACTAAAAATATTTAAGTGTTAACGACGAGTCAGTTTACAACTTGTGATAAAGAGGACCACAAAACTCACCTCAAAAGGCCTCAATTTAACATTCCTAAATCTCAACAGAGCTTCATAGAACTTCTCTGCTCTCGCGCTCGTGTCTTCCGTATCCGGTGCGGCACCAGGTTGCGGGAAGCATCGCCACAGCTCTCTAAGTAACTCGCCGCCTGACAGGTAGATGCGGTGCAGTTCTGACTTCACATCAGGAGGTATTAGTTCTGGAAAGTGAAAGGAGATTTTGAAGAAGAGGTATCTAGCTTGAAGCGCTACTGAGAGGCATTCATTCAAGGATCATTCATTTGCCTCTCGATTGACGTTACGGACTGCCGCACTCAGTGACTTTTAATGAGTATTAAGCCGTCACTTAGTAAAGGTTTTGTATGACAAATAACTAACTACTCTCACTAAGAAACTAACAATAACAACTAATATTTTTTTTAATTTTTATTTATTTAAACACACACACACTATCATTACAGGCTAGCCTAATACAACAGTGTAGTTATAGTTAAAGTTTACAAAATGAGACTTACAATTAACAATCTAGACTAATTTTATTAACAACCTAAACATCAATGTTAACCATAATAATTAACAATCTAGACCCAATTTACAAAATACGGCCCGTGTGAATTCACTCAGCGTACAATAGAAGCAATAAATTTGTTGTGACACCATATTGAGTGCTCGAAGCGCACGCGTGCTGCAGCAGGTTGGTGCGAGCGGGCGGCACACGTACCCATCAGGTACACACAACCCAACTGTACTTAGAACACCTGGGTTGTTTATTTTACCACGCAAAATCTTGAATAGGTAAGTGGCGAGAGCTACTTCCCTTCTTATTTCCAGTAAATAAACCAGTAAATAACTAACTCTTTTCTTGTTTTTACTTACTGCTGCACTCAGACGAGTGCGGCAGTCAGAGGCGGTATTGTGTAATTGTAAAGAAAATACAAATGCCTCGCTCGTTAAGATCTCACCACCACATCTTCAAATTCCCCTTAATTTTTTTTTCCCTGATCATCGTTTTTAAAATTTTCTTGATAGATCCGCAGTGTAGAACATTACTCACGTGCCATGGTCGCGGCGTGGTGGTGCCGCATGAGCGCGCCGCCGGGCGACAGCTCGCCCAGCGCGCCCACACACGCGCCCGCGCTCACTCGCACCGGCCGCGAGCACTGCTGCCCCGAGGACCACGCCTGTACCATGACAAACATATTTTAAACCATACCAGGTAAAACTACATTAAAGTAAACCACTTTGAACTGATGAAAAAGTAAAGAGATACAGAATTGATTGAGACAGACATATTTGTCTCATGCTTGTTTCTCGACCATTCTAAGGCTTTTAACGATGTAATTAGTACAATTTTAATTTAAAAAATCTGTAATATTAGTAAAATTTGGTTTTGATTGTAACGTAAATAGATCTTATTAACAACATATGCATTAAAAAGTTGGTACAATAGGACAGCCGTTTTTACTATACGTTCTACCATCTGGAGTTTGTCAAGGATGTAATTTAGGGCCACATCTGGTTGAAAAGATAATAATATTATTTTACACCTATTCAATGAATTTAACATATGTATTAGAATCATTAGTTTCTTTCCTTATCACAACTGTTTGGTTTCGATACCAGAAGATGACTAAAAACCATATTACTTATTACAACAATTATAAAGTTTTACTTACTTGACATATTGACGCTAGTGCTGATAAAGGAGGTGGGTTGTTTGTATGTGTGTGTGTTTGGTGCGTTTGAGTCGATGGACCAAGGAGATACCGTTCTATCTGTAAAGATAATTTTATCATCATCATTCACCTGCCCTTAAACCCCAAATTATTAGCTTTTTTCCTTCCTCTATCAGTCGGCATTTCTTTCGACTCTCACTTCATAATTATGTATATCTTGCTCAAGAAACGTACAAAAGTTCAAAGGTAAATGTGAGACTTCTGCCCCTTACTGTCCCCTCAGCAACGCCCTAAGCCAAGGTTCGTACCCCACAGGGGATGCCATTAGCGTGTAGTCGCTTGGTTTATAAGTTTTTTTTCCTAGCTGGGGGCCTAACACTCAAGCGAGAGAGAGAACAAAATTTCTTTGAGAACGAGCGAGACGCATTGCTTGGTAGACGACGAATTTATGATTCAAGGTCATGCCAGTTTCCTCACGACTCACGTTGTACTTTCAAATGCTTTTGTTCGTGAACATTTTAAACCAAAACTTTTCGATTTCGCAACCCATTGTTACGGTAAACGAAGACATACAAAAATCGAGCAACTGTTTTCCCTCTCGTACACACAACGAAATCATAGAAAAGTTCTACCCTACCAAAAAGTTATTCTCGCTGTTTTTTCAATTGTATTCATAAACAATCACGTAAACTTCTTGTTGTAAGTTTGTTAAGACTTCATTAACAAAAAGGGTTAACAAAACAGTTTTACGAAGCCACGTGATTTTTCCGTCATTGTGATTTTCTTTTGAAACACAACATTACGCCCGTAATCCCAAAGGGTCGTGTCGATGGCAATCTAAATATTGTGTCGGCCTAGACCTGAGCTACTAGTTGGATACTTTCGGTAGCGTCCATCAGTTTTTGCTATGAACACCAGGACTTGCAGGACACGATATTAAGTGCCCCGTCAATAATAGTCCTCCTGACCGTTTTTCGGCCACGGCGGCCAATCTCAGCGGAGATTAGCCATCTGCGCGGGAGATATTATAGTGCACAAGTGTGTGCGCAGGCACAGGTGCACTCTCTGTTCCTTTTCTCTCATAGTCCGATGGGACGGCAATCCGACACGACCGGAGAGAGATCAGGCGCAGGACCAAAGGCTTAACGTGCTTTCCGAGGCACGGGGGTACTATACCGCCAACTTCCAAACTCCGGGCTACTACTGGGAAATTTCTAATGAAAATTCCTAATAGCACTTTTTAGCCCCGTCAATATTAAGTGTACGTTAGTACTCCCATATTTTGCCGGTTTTGGTTTTAAGTGCCATGTAATAGGGGGCGAGCCTATTGCCATCAACCGGACACAAATATAGGCTCCGTGGCTTCTACTGATAAAATTCTGATCAAAAAACCCAAGGACACTTTGCCCGACCTGAGAATCAAATCCAGGACCTGATGCTCAGCAGTCGCGCTTGCGTCCACTGGGTCAACGAGGCAGTCAGATCAATCTGAGGGCTGATGAATGCAACGATCTCTAAAAAGTTTAAGGTAAACTAAAACTAAGCTTGTAGAACTCTGGTTACACAAACGGCTAAAGGTGCGTACAGATTATGTAACATGTTGTATAACTTTTGTTTTATAACATTTGTAACATGTCATTTAGGCTCCACATTACTGAAACATGACATACAAAACAACGTTTTATAACATGTTATATTATATGATCTGTACGCACCTAAATACGTCTAAATTACATAAACAAAGCTCACCTTAGACAATTTCAATTCCTGCGCATCTTCATTCCCAGGTCTATCTTCTAGATCTTCATAATGTAACTTCTCTAATATTCTCTTTTTCTTATCCGGCTGTTCTGTAGTCTCTTCTGCCGTTCTCTTTTCTGCTACACCATTCGATTCTTTGACACCGTTCTCAACAACTTTGTTGTTATTTGTCGTTTTACTACTACTGTTATTATTATTATTACTAGAATTTGTTTTATGACTAGCTTTGAGCACCTGGAATTGAGAAAAAAATGTATTTTGTAATGCTTGTTTATAATTATAATCTGTTTTATTTATTTTACCTATCGTAAATTCCTATCTAAAATGATTTATAATACAGCACCCTAATTCTGTAACACACTGTCAATCGAAAAGTGAACGATTTTCCTGCAATATTGCTTCAAGGACGATTCGTCTGAGAAGCAATGTAAAGAACGCCATGAATGTTATTGAATTGCCAAAATATTCTAAAATCTTATTACCAACTTAATTACCCCCAAGGTTCTAATTTCAGGTTTTTTTTACCAAATATTTTTAGGTTTAAAGAAAGGTAATTTGGTTGCAAGACACAAAATGAAGTATGGCAGCATTAGCAATATGTTCCGCCCATTTTATTTTGGGACAATATTATATGATCCTCTAAAATCGAATTGATCTAAATGTAAATGACCACTTATAATATATATTTTTTTCATTATAAGGTTTTATAATACTACTAAAAGAAAAAAAAACACACATTCTACCTTTTCAAAGACATAAACAAACCATAATAGAGTGTTGATTGAACCGCTTGATCATGTTTCTGTGTATCGAGGCGTTATCCCCTTTTTCCTTTTCTGGCGCTGTGTCCTCTTCTGATGGGAGCATAGGGATGTTTTCCGTGAATTTAGGGAGGTCCACCTATGTAAAAGAAATAGATTTGTTGTAACATCATTTGCCTAGCCTTTTTCTCACTATGTTGGGGTTGATCCAGCTGAATATTTTACATGAATTGACTTCCCATATGACCACCAAGTTATTACTGGGTAATGTGATAGCCCCTTTTTAGACTGGTTGCCAGACTTTCTGGCCATTGACAACCTATTCTGACAATCAAACATCTATAAATGGCAACGGCTGTACCCAACCGGCTTAACGGGCTTCCCGAGGCATGGAGGAATCTTGGTATGTAATGGGTGGCTGGTCACCCATCCACAAACCAACCTAGGTAAGAGCTTTTTAACGTGAAGATTGAACCGAGTGAATAGAGTGACAACAAAACGTAACCTGCTGAGATCCTTCCATAATCTATTTGATACGTCCACAAGTGTTTGTTTCAGTTTGGATGAAGAATGAAGCGAGGATGCTAACACTATTTTGCAACTATGTAGTTGACAGACTGAAGTATCAGTCGTCAATTGACTTTTAATATTATCAATTTAAGATATAAATATAAACTGCGTCACATATTGACACGTGTGACGTGCCTCTATTGAATTTATAGTCAAGTGCTAAAATAATTTATTTTCTGTACTAGGTGCGACAGTGTTGAATGCAACATCTATACAAACAGCTAAATATTTTCTTTTCGTGTCTTTCTGTAATTTTACTTTACTGCTTTTTACTGAATGCTTATGAAAGTATAAAATAAGGTAATTATAACAAAAACACCGGTCAGTCGATCGCCTTAGGTCTTTTTATTAATTTCGTCTGACTGTTTGTTCCGACTAATTTCCGAAACGGCTGGACCGATTTTGACAGAACTTATACTAGCATATAAAGGGTGTAACAGGACCCTTAACGTAAACGAAGGGCACTTGTTCTCCCCACCACTGCGATATTTTTTTGTTCTAGACCATAGGTACCTGGGAAACCCCTACTTACGGAGATATTGGGGGTCAAAGTTAAAAAATTTTCACAGCTGTTTTTGTAAATACTTACTAGTTTTTCATGTTATAACTTTACTTAAATTACCTCCATGACCCGTTAACTATTCAAAGCATCCACTAGCACAATGTTTTAAGAGTGCTACATTGAGTTTTACCGTAAAATGTGATTTTGGACCCCAAAAAAACAATTCGTTTCCCAGCAAAAATTTTTGCGTAGGGGTACTTAGTTTGATGTACAGAATGCTTGGTTGACGGTTGTGTGATGTAACTTTACACCCTGTAGTTATAAGAAAAATAGCTTATGCTACCTTTTTCTTATTTAAAAAAAGAATTGACTGAAATTCTAATTTAAACTTTAAAAGTACTTACAGTGAGATCTAAAGTCGTGTGTCTCATAGCTGATGCAATGGCTTGGTCATCCATTTTGGCACATTCTCCAAATAAATCTTTGCTAGATGATGAGGCGATGCGGTCTCTGCAATAAAACATCGAATATTCAAATATGATAACATAACGGCTGTATTCGCCGATGGGTGGTAGTACCCAATAATGGGTGCTGAACTGCTGACCCAGACTGATGGGGTGACATCAATATATCATACTAAGATGACTGCTACAAGAAATTACTTCAGGAACGTTGTGGGAATCCAATAAAGAATCGTTTCATTTCCTCATACGCAATGTATCGTTACTGAGGTAAAACGCACGTAGCGTACGGCAAGCGCGACGTCGAGTTCAATGAACTCTGTAGCTGATTTCACGCGTCGTTCGTTACAATATTTCAACACCCATTGTTGGTTATTTTCTTACTTTAGTATTGTTTCATCATCGTCATCATCATCATTTCAGCCGAAAGACGTCCACTGCTGTACATAGGCCTAGTATTGTTTACATAAATGATATTTACTCTATTTTTATTTATTTGTTTCTTTACAATAGCTAGTGTCCGACCGAAACAGGATTTTCAGCCGAAACCGAAACTTATTTGAATTTTTATAGCATGTTAAATCTATTGTATTATTACGCATATATAGACAGTTAACAGATGTAAAAAAAATGCAACAAATGAATAGATATGCATGTAACAAAAATAGTTCTTTATTTGTAAAATTAAAAAAATTGTTTCGGTTTCGGTTTCGGCTGAAAATCCTGTTTCGGTCGGACACTAACAATAGCATCGATTTTGTGAACAGAATACAGCACATCAAGCTACTACAATCTGTCAACATTCTTTAATCGATTTTCAGCTGTATCGCTAAAGCATTAGGTTCAAGATTCATTGGGAAAATTTGAAAGCTTCGGGTAACTTGATGAACTTGGCGTCTGTTAGTACACCATTAAACTCACCTATGAAAATAATGAGACTGAAAAAACTTGGTCCAAAACTCTGCTTCAGTCATTTTATTCGGTACATAATCAATATGTTTCTTTCTGACAGCGGGATACGTTTTAAATATAGCGTCTATTATGTCCTGGGTAAGGTTGTATTTCAGCCCGTTGCAGCCGTCCGTTTGTGGCTGAATGTCAGCTAAAAAAGCTCCAGATACACCTGGAAGTAATACGAAGAATGTCGTAGAATAAAATTATTTGCCGTTCCCTGCAGTATTAGTTTCAACGTCTAAAAATGCTGTTACAATATTTTAGCGTTAAATGTTTAAAACTCTACCCAAGCAAACTCTGTACATCAAAACTTTTTTGCTGTCGAAAATTATTGGTATTTTCTGTTGAACAAGATAGATATTGGTACTGATCGTATTAGCCGTAGGATAGATGACCGTTGGGGTAGACATATCCTTGAGTGGAAAGTTGGAAACCACGAATCGGCAAGTGTAAGATTTCAGACTCGTTAGAGTGACGATCTTCGCAGAGTGGTTCGTGGCAGCTGGATGAGAGTTGCTGAGAATGTGTGTGGCTGATGATGATGATTAAACCATTTATCTTTGTTCCAGAGGTTGACAGCAGATAGGTCAAACCTTTGGTACCACCAGGTGGTTACTGACACCATGTATGAGAAGGTAGCAGTTACCAGTTTAAAAATAAATAAACATACCAGCCTCCTGCTTAATATTATTAGATTCCGTATAAGTTCTTAGTGTGGGTGTATTCCAGTATTCTTCACTATTGATAACCTTTGATATCACCAAGTCTTCATATAAGTGCTTCAATGTAGGGTGCAAGGATAGCAGCCTGAAATGAATATGAAAGCATAATTAAATTGAAGGCACGTTTGGCGCAGTGGCTGAGCGAATGACTGCTGCGCTGCGTGTCGCGGGTTCGATCCCCACACGGAACAAATATTTGTATGGCCTACAGATAGTTGTTCACTTGTTCCGGTTCTGGGTATTTGTGTGTATGTGAGTTTTAATGTCGTAAACGCACCCACGATAAAGGAGAAATTCCAAATTGGGGCAACATTATGTTAAAGAGAAAAAAAATAGGGCCGTAAATTCATATTATGGTTCCTGAAAAATAAAAGGGACTGACTACCTCGTTAGTCCCGTGGATCGACTATTAAATATAAGGTTCTCGGTCTAATAGGGGATCGGACTGACTCAAAAAAATATGATTCTGTTTAGTCCGTCAGTTAGATTATCGAAAAATATTGGATATGTGTTTTTTGTTTTATCAAATTAATAAAAATTGACAAAGATAAAACGCGTCAAAGATCATAGAGTGGGGCGTGGAACATCACTTTTAGGCACAAAATGTACTAGCATAATTATGACGTCATACGAATTTTCATATTATTGTGTTCAATATTTTTGGGAAATCTATCTGACGCACATCTGACGGACTAATTCGTTTTTTTTTGTCCGATCCCCCATTCCGATTGACTTCGGATGTGTTCGATTTCCGGGTTGAGCAAAGTCAGTCACGGAGCCTAGGACTCAATTTTCGTTTATGTACACATAGTCCGGTATTCTACCACACACATCTACTACAGTACCGTTCGTGTAGTCGCGACTGCTGAACAAGAGATCCTGGGTTGGAGGGTCGGGCAAATTGTCTCAGTAGCAGCCGCAGTCTGGATTTGTGCCCGGTTGGTGGCAATTGGCTCACCCCCTATTACATGGTAGTTAAACATCACCAGCAAAATGTGGGTATAGCTCTGCCTAACCTTTCGGGGATTACAGATGTTATGTTAGTAACGTGATAAAGTCGCGAGTAAACAGGCTTATTCTGGGTAAGCTCGTTCCATCGTCGACATCATCTCTGCCCTTAGGGCAAGATTGAAGTCAAGAGCAAGCCCATTTATAAAAATAAAAAAGTGATACTGTTACAATTTTAAAACCTGAATCAGAATAATTTTGTCGCAAATGACCTCTGCATTCAAGCTATAAGCATGCATGTATGTAGTAATAATACAATATGACTCAAAACGTATTTGTATGACATTTTCCACATTTTTATAGCAATGTCAGTGAAAGGTTACAGTTGTTCTGCTATTTTTATCTTAAAGTTTCAACTATATTATGGGTTTGGCTCAGTAACAAAACGCGAAAAGCGTGTTCTTTTTTTCACTAAACAGTAAAATTGTTTTAGTTTGCTAGTAACTAGTAGATAAGTCTGCCAAAATTAACTGACTGGCAATAATTAAGAGACACTAACTAAATTAGAATCTGACTGATAGTGTATGACAAGTGGTTAAGATAACAGTTACACCATCATCCCAAAATCAGTTTAAGCTATCTATTCTTCAGTTACATTTAATGCTAAAACTAACTAAACCACAAACCACTCTGAGCCATTTGCTAAACCTGATTGACTATGTATAGTATTGTATAGCTATAGCTGCCATAAGCTAGACAGAAGACATCATAATAGATTATACATTTCTCAGATCTACCATATTTTATCAGATCTCTATTCTACTTTAACATTATATCAAAACTTGGTTAAAAACAAACCGCAATTTTGATATCATACACTGACCCATGTTGTAAATATTAAAAACTAGCGGACGTCCCGCGGTTTCACCCACGTAGATCCCGTTCCCATGGGAATACAGGGATAAAAAGTAGCCTATGACACTCTGCAATAATGTGGCTTTCTATTGGTGAAACATTTTTTTAAATCGGTTCAGTAGATCCCGAGATTACCCCTTACAATTTAACAAATATACAAACACACAAACTTTACTTCTTTATAATATTAGTATAGATGTTAAATGATGAATAAAAGAAATGTATCTTACTTAGATTTCATCTCCAATTCCCCATCAATCTGTCTCTTAAACTTTGGTAGTAAGTTCTGCAGCAGCATCTTCACCTGATCCCGGTCTTTAGCCTGTGCCTCCGCACCCGATGAGTTGACGAAGTGAAAAGTGGAACACGTGCCATCATGTAATACCACTTGTAGTTGCACTTTTGGTTTACCCGCTGGGGATATCTTTTGTGCTGAAACAATTGTAACAGAAATTAGTCGGAGATCATGATCATTTGTGATTGGTTGTTAGTCATCTTTTATTTGTTTGTTAATGAGGTTGAGAAATGATCCACATAAAGGGATTTCAGAATACTGAATTTTTCTTTAAAAAAAAATTAATAAACATAGATTATAGCCCTGATATATATTAAAAGACAGCCTCATTGGTCTTGTGGTTGCAAGAGCGACTGCTGAGGCCTGAGGTCCTGGGTTAAATTCCGGGTTGGCAGTGTTATTGATTTGTGTTATCAGAAATTCCTCAGTAGCAGCCATGGTGACTGGAATTGTGCCCACTTGATGGCAATAGGATGGCTCCCTATTACATCACACTTAAACATAACTGGCAAAATGTTGGTTTCCTATTAGACCTCTGCTTAACCCTTTGGGGATTACAAGCGTGATTTTATGTTATGAATAAAGTTGAATAGCAATATTGGTTAAGGGGATGGTGAACGAACATTTCTCCATACAAACGTAATACCAAAATCATTCGCGATACGAACATATTACCAACTTAAAATTATGTTATTCGGATACAGACGATATTTATCTAGGTTCCTATTAAACTTTTTTTTTTAAACATTTACTATTTACGAAATGCAAGCGAATTGCATTTATGCAATTCGCTTGCATTCATCATATTTATTTATGTTCAAACAGAAACCAACATTCAATCCTAATTTATTGTTTATACACTTTCAGTAGTACACTTGAATGACTAGGTACAGTACCAGGTAGAGCATCAATCCTGATAATATAAGACATGTTCATGAATTGTACTGCCCTACTATTTCTCCACAAGATATGAACATAATTTCCATTTCCTTTTCTTCATTTTTTTATACCACAACTTTTAATATATCTAAATACAAAAGAAGAAACAATGATGAGACCACCACAAAGTTTAAGTGGCCAAAAATAAAGATGAATCATCTCATCCAAGGTCATATTGATAGCACACACACCATTATTATGACAGGTTCAAACCTGCACACACCATACGCGGTTAGTAGCACTCTGTGGCCCCATATTACTACGCCTTCCTTCCGGAGTCACAAACCTCCATTTTTATGATAGGACATGATGATGATGATTAGTAATAAAGTAATCACTGAGAATGATGATGCATATCTCACAAAAAGATAAAGCTTTCTAATACAAAATGTCTTATCTAGTACTTCCTAAATTCCTCAAGTAAGTATACACAGTATACTTAGTATAGTAATGTGCATATTGTTTCGAATTAGCGCAGAGTAGCCATGTTTAGATTTAGACGCAGTAAGGCAATCAATATAATGTGATATCCAGGCAGGTGGTCTACACAAACAGCTGAATTCTCTACATGTTTATCTAACTGGGATGTGTGAATAAAATTAATTGAAGAACAGAAATCTATATGCATTTTTGATATGTTAAGTTTAACGTTATCCTATAAAAGGAGAATGGCTAAATCTAAAATTCTGTGCGCATAGTATATAGCATTTTATTAACTTACTTTTGATATCAGCATATTTATGTGATACAGCGACTGTGTCTCTATTTTCCAACATCCATGCTAACCTTTGGTTCATAACATACAAAGTGCCATCACCCTTCTTATACCTCACGCAGCCCACGCTGAGCAAAACGTCCTCAGAAGATGTAGTCATCTTCAAACTTCACCAATCCACCCACAATATCAACAGTTTTAACATGAAAAAGTTATAAAACGTTAAAACTATAGTGCTCGAACTCTTCCCATAGCTACGTGAAAATTTTATACTCGATTTAGACAGCTCCTAATGCTGCCAATCGCGATTTTATATATGAATTCGTAAGATTATCGTGTATCTCTAAATATGAACGCTTAATCCGAGTATAAAAACGAAGAATTATGAAATTCTATCTACAAAAAGCATATCACAGTCCGTCGACCATTAAAGGATTTGACAAACTGTCAGGTTTTTTTTTTAAGTTGTGTTCGAATGATTCTGCCTCTTGTTGAAAACGAACCACGTGGGATTTAGTAACTTTTAATTAACATTTTTAATAAAATTAATTAATGTTTTCTTTTTCGTAAAATTAAACTAAAACATTTTTTTCTATCGGTGATATTTATATGTCATGCTCGATCTCAAAAACATTATAGTAACTATTAAGGTTAATGTTCCAGGGTAGCCCGCGAAATTCAAATTTTCTTAAGTTTTTTGCAATTTGCATGCAAGTGATAGGTTGTATGTTGATGACCATTTGATTCGCGGCTGTAAGACGTATGTAATTACATAATTATAATAATCAAAATCATTAATACAACCCTCCGAGCTCATAAAGGTGTAAAAATGACTTTTTACAAGGTCAAAGTTATTCCGGAACCTTTATGAGCTCGGAGGGTTGTATTAATGATTTTGATGATTATAATTCTATAACTACAATTGTTTTACAGCCGCGAATCAAATGTTCATCAACATACAACCTATCACTGGCCTGCAAATTGCAAAAAACTTAAGAAAATTTGAATTTCGCGGGCTGGTTGGAGGATTCACCTTACTATTTCGACTAGAGATGGTAACTATTCGAATAAAGTTGTGTGTACACTAGATGGATGTAAGTCTCGTATTACAGATCTCTCACTAACTGCCGTACTCAGATATATTTATTTGATGATTACATAAGCCTTCACTTACTAAAAGTTTGACAATATCTTTACTAACTGATAGCTTAAGTTATCAATCATTAAATATCTCTGAGTAGGTACGGCAATAAGAATCTCAAAATTCAAGCATTACAAAAAAAAATTCAACCAGTCGAATGATTTGAATTCACAGACTTATAAAAGTCTGTGTTTGAATTAGTAATGCTGGCGTATTGACTAAAGGCGCGTCCCCATTAGGGCCGCGCGGCCGAGCCTCGTGAGTATCAACGTGAGCGAGGCCTGAGGCGCGCGGCCTTAAAACAACAGGGCGCTGCAAAAAAAAAGCATCGCGGGGCTGACCTCATAATGGGGACGCACCTTAAGTTCGATAATTTGCATATATACAGGGTATCACCGATACCTAGTCGACATTCCACACATTCGAACGAAGTGCTTTTTTTTTTTTTTTTTTTTTCTCGCTCGTTCCATCGTCGACATCATCTCTGCCCTGGCAAGCAAGATTGAAGTCAAGAGCAAGCCCGTGTATAATAAAAAAAAATATATATATAATATCACCAACTGATACTGAAATTCATAACTTTGTTTAATCTGGTGTCTGAAATAATCTGACTAGCCTGTATTGTACGGTAAACTCACAGGGTAAACTGGAATAATCCTACAAAACATACTAGATAAATATTTTGATTACCTACTAATTCAATGTTTTTTTTTAGCATCCTATCCAGTGTCCTATTGCTGGGCAAAGAATTCCGTCTCTCTTTGCATCTATATTTTAGCACTTGTAACGGGAAAATTAACGACACCCAAAATTGGCCATAGCTCTATATCTTCTGGAATCGGGGTCGAATTGCAGAATTGAGTTTCTTACATCTCGACAGAAAGCCACTATATACCTAGAATTATTATAGAAGCCATTGAAATTATCAAGTCTAAGAAGGAACTTTAACCGGGAGGATGGTCGAGAGCCAGGTTTAACTGTCCATAAACCGAAAAATGTTAGCGAGTGGACAACATTATGGGAACAGAATCGAGTTGTGTGTGAGTGACAGCAGTAGCGAGTGCCAAAAACTAGCAAGAAAGAAGGTAGACCATTCTGTCTGTTCATAAACCCGTTTGTCCGTGATCACGGTGCTTGAAGCGCTGAAAATCGGAAACTCGAAATAAAAATTAAATCTGCTGTATTTATACCAAGTATAATATTATAATGAGCGGCGCGGTGGAGTTAATGAATCTCTCTTATTCAAATGCGATAGCTGAACATAGATAAAAATAAATTACGATGATTCAATGGCCCAATGATTTATGAAGTGGGGTGACCCTTTACATTTTGTTGAAAAATATAACATTCCTTTCGTCATGAACGCATCCCTAATAGACCGCCTTTTAATTATTTTAGCATAGCAACACTCAACATTGACAACCCAAAATGCAATCATGGCGCACGGGGCACTGTGTTTTTAGAATGCTGAGAAGTTTTTACGTAAACACTTCGTTATTTTGCATTGTAAACGCTTTATGTGTTTTTATAAATTATCCTTGAGTTGTTAAGATTGTAGTGAAGCATACATGTGTGTTCCAAACTTGAAAATTTCACCCATTCGGAATCACGACTCTGTACTACTAGACACTTGCAGGTATAAAAATCATGAGATTCGCTGTTTCAGGAGTCCTAACGTTCGTAACATGATTCTTTATAATTCTGAACATGATGAATACGTCAAATCATATGTTTGTTATTCGATTAACAGTGAGCTATCGTACTAAATGCGATATATTCGTTTGTTCCAGATAACTTGTTGGTGTCATAATGTCAGAGGCGTACGCCCGCGAGATACTGCGAAGGAATGTTGCGCAAATATGCCAAACTATCGGATGGAACGGTATAAACTCAACACCACTGGACATTTTGGTGCATGTGCTGGAGAAGTACATACGGTCACTTGGGACACAAGCTAATAGATACGCCGAACAATTTAATAGGACTGAACCAAATTTACATGACTTAGGATTAGTATTTCGTGACCTACACATTCATTTACCAGAGTTGACAGAGTACACTAGGTGTGTTCCACCCGTGCCAGCACCGGTACCCTCTGAAAAGTTCCCTAAACCTAAGGAATCTAATTTGAACTTTCTCAAACCTGGAAGTCATGAAGTGGTCACGAGACCTATGCATGTGCATGAGCACCTGCCGCCTATGTACCCTGAAAAGGAAAGGGATACACCTGTTGTGGCAGGAACTGTTGAGATCCGTCAAAATGGCATTGATAATGTTGACAATAGCAATGCAACATGTACAAGTCCAGAAATATCAGTCACCGATAGCCCAGATAAGAACAAGGAAATTTTCAAGAGACCCACTGATCCAGTTTCATTACCAAACAGTAAAAGACCAAGGTTACGATTGGATGAGGAGGAAAGGACTAGAGAAATCAGCAGTGTGATGATGACTATGTCAGGGTTCCTGTCTCCAGCACGGGAGGGTAAACTGCCTGAGGCACGACCACCTGCCATTATGTCAGAAAAACATTATGACAAACATAAAGCAAATTCACATCATTCTAATGTAATGAAGGCACCAATAGTAGAGAAAAGTGATAAAAAATCTAAGAAGAATAAGTTATTGAATGGTAAAGTTATGAAGAGTAAACGAAAAGATAAGAGTCATAAAGGTGAGGGTAGTAAATCTAAGGATAGTAGTAAATTGAATAAGTATCCACCTGGTCATCCAATGAAAAATAAGGATGTCCATCCTACACATCATAATCATGTGACGATGCCAGCGCCAAAGGCTGCGCCAACACCACCACAACCTATAAGATCTGTGATGCCTCCACCAGCTCCTGTGATTGAACCTGTAAGACCGGTTCCACACATTAAGCAGGAGCCTGTAGATCCACCACCTCCACCAGCCCCGCCAGTTGTGCCCAGGAAGTCGATACTAACTGAGGATACTATTCCTGTACCAAGAAAAATACCTATTTCAAAATCTCCACTTGTTTCTAATTCTATTCCTGTACATAAATCACATCCTTCCACTAATTCCTTTGTTCCCGAAGTGGAGATAAAGAAAGAAGTAATTGACGAGGAGGAGAAATTGGCCTCTCAACCTGATAGATCAAAGATAAATATATTCAAGAGGATATCGAACAAATCAAAAGAAGATCGAGTCACTCCAGAGGTTGTTCATGAAAAATTACAGTCTGATACAATGATCTCAAGGTTACAGAATTCTGCTCATGATCATGCAATTGAAAGTAGATCCCACGAGCCTTTTAGAGTGAAAACTGAAGAACCCGTTGTGAACAATAATGATAATAGTGCTGTAGATTTGTCTAAAGTGATGGACTTGAGGACTGATGAAGTGATAAACATTGACGATGATTCTGTAGATGTGCATCCTATGGTTTCTAGAGCCCCTCCCATGGAACATCGTCCTAGTATATCAATTAATAAATCCCTGCAAGTACCTTATCCCAAAGATATAGCTAGTGTCAGTCCAAAAATTAAGAAGGAAAAGAAACATAAGGACAAGAAAGATAAAGCTGCAAAATTAGAAGCAAAGTTATTGAAGAAACAACAACAGATGTTAGCATTTGAGATTGCACAAGCTGAAAAGCAAAATATGAAAATGAGTGGCATGAAACCACCCAAATCAAGTAGGCCAAAGAATGAATCAAAGTTGCCACAAATGCCACCTGGTTTTCCATTCTTCCCTGCTATGACTCCAGGAAGAGGTCTTATGCCTGGCCCAGGTTTAATACCTGGGGGTGACTTCTTAGCTGAGTTTGCCAATAATCCAGCACTGAGAGGATTACCAACATCAAATTTGCTCACCAATCCATTTGCATTAGGTCCAGGTGGACCAGGAAGCTTGATACCTGGACCTAGTTTCTTGTCTGGTGGTCTTAACCCTGGTATTCGAAATCCGCTTATGGGTATGGGTAACTTCCCTCACACATCCAGATCATCCCCTATGAAAATACCTTCAATGTTACGTCGTCGTCCTAGCTTAGAAGTAATACCTGTTGAAAACGACGATGACAGAGGCATGCATAAACCTTCGATGATGGGTCGAGAAAAGGACAGGCATGACAAGCACAAATCTCAAACCATTCCAAACATTTTACAGAAGCATAAGTCCAAGTCGCATAAAGATCACAAGTCCAATATGTATAAAATGCCACCTGTAACGCCAGATATAACTATCGAATTAAATCCCCCTAAAATGGACCCTGTACGACTGGAGCCGCCTAGACGGTCCCCCGTCCCACCTCGTTTACCAACGCCAGAGCCTATTGTGGAAAAGATCCCAGAACCTATACCAGAGCCTATCAGAATACCTTCTCCAGAAATTCCTCAGGAGAAGGAACTAGAAAACTCTGAAAAGAAAAAGGATAAGTCACACAAGAAAGAAAAGAAAGAGAAAGATAAGGATGGCATTAAAATCAAGAAGAAAAAGGATAAAAAAGATAAAAATAAAGATAAATCAGAAAAGAAAAGAGATAAGGAAGAGAGGGCAGAGTTGAAAGATAAAATTAAGAAAGAAAAGAAGGATAAAAAGAAAGATAAACTAGTGGACGGCATAGTCCCAAAGCTTACGCTCAAGTTGAGCTCGTCCAACTCGAATTCACCAATGCCGCCGAGTTCGCCGGATTTATTTAAGTTGAATATCAAACCGGTTATTAAGAAGGAAGATGAGGAGGAGGATTCACCAATGAAGGAAGATCCGATTTCCCGGGAGCACAGTCGCTCTCCGGAACTCGCGCAAATATCAGCGCTAGTGACGAGGCCGCCCAAACAGAAACATTCGAAACACAATCACATCGCAGACATCGAAGGTCCGTCTTCGCCGCCGTCCGGAGCCTCGCCACCGAGAAAAAGTACTCCATCATCTTCATCGAAATATAGAAGGATATTAATTAAACCACTGAGTAAGAAAGGGCATGTGGAAAGTTTTGACGATGACGTCGCAACGATTTCGGAAGAACCGGCGCCGGCACCGGCTCCTGCTCCCCTGCCTCCCGCAGCGGTCGAGAAGCCGACCGGACCGCTACCCACACCTTATTACGTGGATGAGCACGGTAATAAGATTTGGGTATGCCCCGCATGCGGTCGGCCTGACAACGGTTCGCCGATGATCGGTTGTGACGGCTGCGACGGGTGGTATCACTGGGTGTGCGTCGGCATCACGGAAGAACCCGGTGCAACAGAAGACTGGTTCTGCAAGTCGTGTCTCGCGAAGCGTGCCGCAATGGCGCTCGCCGGTGTCACTTCCGCCGGTAAAAAGAGGGGCCGAAAACCCAAAGGGGAAAAAATTAGAGACTGTCATTGATATGGACCTTTTTGTTGTTACTGAGATTAGTGATAATTTTCCGTTCGATAGATACGAGTAAATGGATGCAAGTTGTTAATGGATTAATTGTTGAATGATATCATGAAGAAAATGTTTTTCATCATTTATAATGTTATATCATAGGCTTCAATTAAGTATAGATAATAATGAATATTGACATAAAATGTTGAACATAAAAATAGTGTAGTTACTTGTAATAATTACCATAATTTTAAATATTTTGTTACGATTTCTCTTTATTTCTCGTTCGCTCGGTTAGATCAAGCTGTAATGCGATTGCGGGCGTGTTATACACTTCTCGCGTGTAAACATAGATGATAATATAAGATTCTTTTTATATTGTACAAAAACTGAATTTACTTAAGAAATTGGTGATGTATAAAGTAAATGTAGTGAATATTTAAATAAACAGAAATAAGGCTGGATGTATTTTCAGCTGATATTTGAATATTTTCATATTATAATTTTAATATAACCCTGTTTTTTTTTTGTTGAAGTTGTTCCTTCATATTTTGTACAGGGTAGGCACTGTCGCGCTGATTCTCCAGCCTGTACGTTTCTAAACGACAGGCAGGGAGACGTTTCCGGCGCGAAAGTGCCTGCTCTACTGCATTCGACTTACTTAGAAGGGAGGCAAATGTAAATCTTTAATTTCAGCCAGTGGCCAATTAAATATATTGGTACTCGAAATGTAGTAAATTATTTTAATCTGTAACCCACTTATGTGACCCCCTATTCCCACTAACCTTTTTTCCTTCGCACCAGTTTTCCTGTCAAAAACCAAGCTTGGAGGAAAAAATAAATGAGAAGCCTGTAATATTATATAGTCATAGGTACTACGTTCATAAGTAGTTTTACTAACTTCCAGCAGTCATATTTCCCGCTTAATTTCTATGAACAATTCCCGCCAAAAATCGCTTCGTTCAAGCCAAATTTGGCTCGAGTGCGGGCCGGTGATTAGACTACGTTGAAACGCTTGGATGAAATTGTTTATTATCGTAAACAAAGTAATACCTACAACTAAGAAAAGCTTAGCGCCGCCGTTGCATCATACGCAGACCATATCAAACAAGGTCAGGCGCATAGCATGATAGCAGGTACTCTAACGTAGTAGCAATAAGTACATAAATGCGTATGCAGCTTGTCAATTATTGCGCCTTACGTTTTGGTTACACGTACGGTTTTACAAGATACCTATCGCTATAATCCATAGGGACATTACTATTTAGGTATAGTAAGTAAAAACAGAGGACCTAACTCACCTTACTTCGCTCCGTAAGTGACCACAGTTGTTAGAAAATACAATAAAACAGATCATAATATATCATATAATATGTGGCGGTAAGTTTGAAAGACTTATTTCTTTTTACATTCTGTGTGCGTTTTCGTGTTCTGCTCACCCCTTTACCACAGCCTGAGCCTTTACCTCAAATGTCAAGTTGGTGTTTGGCTCAAAACAGCTCTGAAACTCACTTTTGTTTTTGTGATTTTATTCATTACCTATTCCGATTAGCCACCTAAGTACATGTTATTATTGTAACAGTTGTTTTTTTATTAACTTTTTTGTTTGTTGACCTCATCCTGAAAGTACAGACAGCACATCAAGCTACAGACTACAATCTGTCAAAAAGATAGTTCTTTCTTTTCGTTTTTTGTTCGTTCTTTTTTTTGATTTTATAAAATATAGTAAAACATAAACTTATAGTATAAACTATTTATTTAAGGTTGTTCATAGTTTGTAAATTACGTTTGCACCTATTTTTTATTTGTCATATACCTACTTGTTTTTAATTCAATGACCTAAATAGTAAATAATTATTCTCTGGAATAGGTAGTCTGTGGAATAGTCAAAGAGGGAATTCCCAAATTAAAAATGGCGGCTCTAATCAAACCATAATGCCCTCTCACTTGCACATTCGGAATCGGAAATAAATACCTACTGTGTTAATGAGGACAAGGGCAGTGGGCACAAGTAGGTACCGCCATTATCGAATCGTTTTACCAATCCGTCTAACATTTTTATGTTAAAATAACTCAACAATATGAATGGAACAAATGAATTAGTTTACGCGAGATATTAAGAGCATAGACGGGCTGCGCGGGAATTGAAAAATAGGTATTTGAAGAAACTATTGCCGTCGCGCTGCGCTCTAGCAACCGGGCGGTATCAATATGTGAGTGCGATAGAGACAACTGCAGCTCAGAACGATTTTACCTATAAAAAACCTTGACCGATCGACGTTTCGTATTCTCCTCGAAACCTAAGCCAATTAAATTATATTTGGTATCAAAATTTAAAGGAAGAATAGATCTATGCCCCTATTACTTACTTGTTTTTATTTTAAAAACTTTTCAATTTTCTTTGGTAGTCATCTGATTACGTAGGTAAAAACGGGGTATTTTTTTAGGTTTTTGGTAAGTCATATTTATTTTTGTAATAAATTTTTTGAAAAAAAAAATGACAGGGGCATGCCTTCAATAGACCTGGATTTTTTTAAATAAAAACGATTACTCTAGAGGCAATAGCCAGGAAGAGAATAGGGGAATACATTTGTATGGAAAAATGCAGTCCGTCTACGCTCTTAAGTGGACTGTATTACTAATGGGGCGGCAACGATAATGCCCGAAATGTGCCCGAACGAGAAAATCGACAAAATGGCACCCGTTTTTATTATTGTTTCAGAGTTTTGGTTCGCCTATGGAAGTTATGGTCAGTGTCGCCTTAAAGGCGGTTTATCCGAAGAGTTGAATAAGTACGACTTTTCAGGTTTCCAATTATTTCGATTACGGCTCAACTAAATGGCCGGACATGTATGAACGTGGATTAGGCGAAGGAAGGGCTATGCACCCCCCTCCCCCCACGCTATATGCCACTGGTTCTGTCTACCTCCATGGGAGATCGGCGACCTTTGGTGGTTGTCATCCATCAAGTCATCATCATCATTATGATCTTCGATTCGATCGAGACTTGGGCTGTACCTACTGCAGTCTCTCCAAAGGTGCCAAATCGACTACCGGTACATCGAGGTGTTGAAGTGTTTGTACAAAAAAGCCACCATGTCAGTCCGACTTCAGGACCGGACCCCGGAACCTATCCATCTGCAGCGATGTGTAAGACAGGGAGACAGATAAATTGTGGGAAGTTGCGCGGTATCTTCTCGTCCAACTTACCCCAGTGTCTCAAGACGAATAAGTCTATGACCAGTGTGTGTTGCCAGTGATTACATACGGGACCGAAACGTGGTCGCTCACAATGGGCCTTAGCAGAAAGCTCAAAGTCACCCAAAGGGCCATGGAGAGGGCTATGCTCGGAGTTTCCTTACGTGATCGAATCAGAAATGAGGACATCCGCATGAGAACCAAGGTTACCGACGTAGCCCGAAGAATCGCAGACTTAAGTGGCAATGAGCAGGGCATGGCCGATGGGGCCGAAAAGTTCTGGAATGGCGACCGCGAACCGGAAGACGTTGCGTTGGAAGGCCTCCCACTAGGTGGACCGATGACCTGGTCAAGGTTGCAGGAACCCGCTGGATGAGAGACGCACGGGACCGGTCAATGTGCCGACACCTGGGGGAGGCCTGTCCAGCAGCGGACGTCTTTTGGCTGAAATGATGATGATGATGGGGCAAGACGGGATATTTGACATGTGTCATTTATTTCCTATTTGCCAAAAAAATATGTGCTAGCCGCTAGATTTTTAATAAACAGTTTGATTTTCGTATAATGACGTTTTTTCTCTTATGTATCCCATCTTACCCTGGTCTCCCCTAGGGGACAAACGGTCCAGTTAGGTAGCTCTTACTTTAAGAAAGAATTCAATCGTCGAATCCAAATCGGCTGGGCAGCGTTTGGCAAGCTGAGTAGTATTAGTAGTCCAACTTACCGCAGTGTCTCAAGGCGAAAGTCTATGACCAGTGTGTGTTGCCAGTAATTACTTAGGGGACCGAAACGTAGTCGCTCAAAATGTGCCTCATCAGAAGGCTTAAAGTCACCTAAAGGGCAATGGAGCGGGCTATGCTCAGAGTTTCCTTGCGTGATCGAATCAGAAATGAAGACATCCGCATGAGAACCAAGGTTACCGACGCAGCCCGTAGAATTGCTAGACCTAAGTGGCAATGGGCAGGACACATTGCTCGCAGATTGGATAGCCGATGGGATGGGGCCGAAAATTTCTGGAGTGGCGACCGCGAACCGGAAGACTTTGCGTTGGAAGGCGACTCACTAGGTGAACCGATGACCTGATGAAGGTTGTGGGGATCCGCTGGATGCGAGACGCCTGGGATCGGTCAATTTGGCGACACTTAGGGGAGGCCTATGTCCAGCAGTGGACGTCTTCCGGCTGAAATGATGATGAAGCATAGTTGCAGTCCAGACCACAGTTCTCTCTGTCAGGTTGCAGACACACATGCCATAAAAAGGCGGCAAATTGCGGAAAAGATAAAGACAAAACAGAAATAAAAAATGAAAATTTTCAACATAAAAATCAAAACAACAGCAGTATCTACTAAGCTACCTCTCAAAGTTCAGTCAACTTTTAAGGCTTGAATGGTTAACAACCATAGAAATTACAATAAATTCCTAAGATTTAACTAAGTTCAACAGATTACAGAACACACAAATACTGAATACTTTCTACATTGCCCCTTAAATGTTCTACATAATTTGTTAGCCAGTTTTCGTGTAATAAAACAAGCGAGTTATAAATTGTTTAATTATTATTATGAACTAATAAAACTAAAAGCAAATAAGTGTAAAAAAATCAAAACAGTATTGAAATACTGGAATTTGTTTAATTTACAAAACAGTGAAGTTGCTATACAAATGCTCGAAACATTTTGATTCTTGGTTAAACATTCGTTTCAATGGCGTCAAGTTATTACTCTCGTTTGTAAACCTAACTCAATGTCGACATAGTAAATGCTGATATATTTCCAGATAATCAATTCGCTCTCAGACTACAAAAACAAAACTAAGACATGTTCACACGTCCACAGACATTAACAAAGAAAAACCTTTACATCTTAAAGGTAATAAAAATATTTTCACGTAAAACTGACTACACTCAACTACAACGTAAAGTTTTAATTTGTATTATTACTTCATGTCAGAAGGTGGATTTGGTGCCTTTTTTATACTTTCCGGAGGTACCGGGACTTCTTTCTCTTTGTTCCATTGCTTTAGACCTTCAGGTAGGCTTGTGTCTTCATCTAAAGATCCCGTTCCTTCTACAAACTCCTCGTAAGTGCTCTTTTCAGGGAAGGGTCTCTTTCCGAGAAGCTCGATCATGTCCTCTCTACTTAAAATCTCTTGCTTCAACAATCTCTCTGCCACTTTGATAATGTTGTCCTTATTTTTCTGTAGCAACTCTGTTGTGAATACATGGGCGCTGTTGATCAACGCTCTGACTTCGGAATCAATTAATTCTGCTGTCTTTTCCGAATATGGTTTGTCAATTACCATTTCACCAGGTTGGGGCATTTCAAACGATACATTACCTACTTTGGCGTTCATGCCGTAATGGACTATTTGTGCGTATGCGCTTTGGGTAATTTTTTTCAGGTCATCTTGGGCTCCTGTTGTGATTCTGCCGAAGAAGATTTCTTCACTGACTCTACCGCCGAGCGTCATACACATTCTGTCGAAGAGCTGTTCTTTGCTGTAAAGGTATTGTTCTTTGGGTAAGTACTGGGCGTATCCGAGACCTTTACCTCTGGGAATGATGGACACTTTGAGGAGTGGGTCAGCGTGTTGTAGGAACCAGCCGGCGACTGCGTGGCCTGCCTCATGGTATGCCACAATCTTTCTCTCATCAGGTTGGAGGACGTTGGACTTCTTTTCCATGCCCGCAATGACTCTCTCAATGGCTTGCTCGAAGTTTTTTATGTTAATGTCGTTGGCTAACTCTCGAGCGGCGATGAGAGCGGCTTCGTTGCAGACGTTTGCGATGTCGGCGCCAGTGAAACCTGAAAACATTTAGAATTTTGTTTACAGTAAACATTTTTATTCATATATCTTTTTGAGATGCAAACCGGGAGTTAAAGTAGAAGGAAAAAACCTCAGCTACTCAAAAAATTGGGATGTGTTTCAATTTGTTTCCGACTTGTAATAAAATACCCAGGTTTATTCTCTATTGTGGACAGACCAGCACATCAAGCTGAAGCAAGCAAGGTTGATTGGGAACAGTTTCGGATAGCTTGATTTCTGTACACCTAGGTTTCAGCCGCGTGCGCGTCTAATACTAAACCGCGCTTCTGTAACTCATTTAATATTCATTGTACCCTCTATTTTTTAAGCAGCAGAAGCAGCTGCAATTTATGCGCAAATATTCTTGGTAGTGATTAGCTTGCAGACGAAAAATCGTACTACAATTTCTTTTTTTTTATTGCGACGTCGCGTCGGCCTGCTCTTGGCCATGGAAAGCAAAGAGTATAATAATAGGAGATGGAAAGCGATGGAGGTTTATGATTTTGTAATTTCACAAAACTCATTACTTCTACGTTAAAATTGAACTGTACTGATATCATACGCTGAACTAAATTAGATAAGTAGCAAGATCTAGATATGTCATACTTGCATAAGTTATTACCACTTTTGTCATGAATATTACTTATCAACTACTGTCTGGTGCAATTGAGGGTTTTGTATTTTGGACTGTGGGTTGTTTGAAAGAGATACCACGGCCCCCCACACTAAGGGTTAAGAAGGAACATGGGTGATTTTTAGTTTTTGTCAGTAGAAGTCTGACACTCCCTACCTCTATGATGATTTCTAAATCTCCAAAAAAATAGGTTTTGTATTTTTGCGTTATTTTGTTTTTTTTTTAAATAATTCAATGCTTAGCTTAAGCCCTTGTAAGCAATTTGAAAAAAAGGAGGGATGTTTGAGGAATGGAGAGAAGGCCTGACAAAGTTGCTAGCATTAACTAAAATCCAGAGGGCTTGGCAATGCTTTTTTTGATGATCTATCATAAGATTTACATTTAATACTTTTTTATTAATTTGTCATTAAATATAAATTGGCAAGTCATAGTCAATACACAAAATTAGATTCATGACAATAGTTTTCAGGAAAATTATGGTAGTATTCAGTAAAATTCATTGGTCAGAGTGTCACCTTTGTTTTTTGGTGGGTGGAATATCATCAAATAACCCCCCCCGCTCTTGGGCAGAGCGGAAGGGAGTGTCAGACTTCTACAAACTAAACACCAACCCATGTTCCTTCTTCGCCCTTGTGCCGAGGCCACGTCATCTCTTTCGATAATCCGCAGCCCCGACGGGCGTCGGCCCTTGCGGGCCCCTCCTTGCTGACATCTCTTTGAGGCGCGCGTGGTACACGAACGCGCCGTGGACACGGTCTGTTGCCGTCATAAGACGGCCGGACGGCGAGCTAGCCCATTACTCACCGTCCACAGGCCCGCGTCTACGGTGGCCGGAAGCCATCACGTGGCCCCCGACCCCCGGAGCGCCTCCCGCGGCGGCTGGGACGAGAGGTTCTCTCCCTCTCTCGTTCCGCCACCTCCTTCGCTAGCATCACTGCTTCGCAGAAGGAGGCGACGGCGTCCCATTCCTCCTCGCCCCGGACCATGGCTTGCAAAAGGGCCTGACGCGAGAGGTCGCCGCCGCCGATCGCCGCTGTCAGAGTGTCACCTTAGATATATTTAGAGCATTAATATTGCAAAATAATCATCAAGGAATCCCTGTAAATATTTGGTTCATTTTAGTTAATACTCCTTGAAGTAAATCCTTATCCTTACATAGTATAAAACAAAGTCGCTATTTACAATGTTTGTTTGTCTGTATGCTTAAATCTTTAAAACTACGCAACGGATTTTGATGCGGTTTTTTTAAATAGATAGAGTGATTCAAGAGGAAGGGTTTAGTATATAATTTGAACGACATCCACGCGGGTAGCTGCGGGCATCAGCTAGTGTTTATAGAAAATAAACAAATGAAACTGTACCTGGTGTGAGTGCCGCCATCTTTCTTGCCAGTTTTAATTTATCAAGAGTGGTCTTCAAAGGAGTCAAATGTACTTTGAAAATGGAAGCTCTTCCCTTAATGTCTGGAGCAGGAACGAATATCTGCCTGTCAAATCTACCAGGTCTTAGTAGGGCTTTATCCAGAATATCAACTCTGTTTGTAGCAGCCAGAACCACAACATTTGTTGTGGTATTAAAACCATCCATTTCAACAAGAAGCTGATTCAAGGTGTTCTCCTGTTCTGAGTGACCTCCAAAACTACGTCCTCCTCTTTTCCTGCCCACTGCATCAATCTCATCAATGAAGAGGATGCATGGTGCATGTTTACGGGCCATAGCGAACATGTCACGGACTCTAGAAGGACCTACACCTACAAACATCTCCAAGAACTCAGAACCTGAGACAGTAAGAAAGGGGACATTGGCTTCCCCTGCAGTGGCCTTCGCAAGCATGGTTTTACCAGTACCAGGGGGGCCAGTAAGCAGGGCTCCTTTGGGAATCTTGGCACCCAAGTCAATGTACTGTTGTGGATTTTTCAAGAAGTTGACAAACTCCATAATCTCAATCTTGGCTTCTTCACATCCAGCAACATCTTGGAACTTGACACCAATATCTGTGGGATTAATTAGCTTAGCTGTGGACTCCATAACACCACCAAAAAGTCCACCACCCTTCTTTCCACCACGACCCATCATGTCTGCTGATCTTCTCATCATATAAATTAAAAATCCTATAATAAGTATGGTCGGGAGCATCCCTGTCAAACTTGAGGCTTCAACCTCAGTTTTATAAATGACAGGAATGAAATTTGGTGGGTCAACACTCATCTCGATTTGTGCATTTTCTAAATTCCTCTCAAATGAATCTACACTGCCAATAGCAAACCAAGTAACTTTTCCATCTATGGCTGAACCTGGATGTAGTTTCACTCTCACCCATTTTTTGTTGATAACTTCTAATTTTTCTACAGTTCCTTTTTGTAAGTATAAATTTACGAAGTCTCGCCAGCTAATCTCTCTGTAGCGGAGTTCAAAATATGCGATAGACCCTAATATACCCACAATGCCCATTGCACCAAACATCATCCATTTTTCTTTGTCTTGCCCTTCGTAGCCACCACGATTTCCACTGCCACCACTCGGACTACCGCTGAACATGTTCATGTTCCATTTATCCTGGGCAGTAGTTGGCTTCGGAGATGGTTGAGCTCCTTTCGAGGGCGTAGGGGGTGCTTCTTTTTCCGTGCCTGGAGTTTTAGCAGGCTTCTGACTTGAACCCGGCTCGAAATACTTTTCAAATCCTTTAGGTGGCTTCTTACAAAATTCGTACCATTGGTTCAGCACTGAATCTATAGCGGGGACACCGATTTGCTGAAATTTGGGGCCATTGTGATGAAACTTTCTTAACTGAGAGCGTGTTAATCTCAAACTTTTCCACATCTTGCTGTGATTGTATTACTAACTATATACAGAAATAAATGTTGTTTTATAATTTTTGCACAATTCGATCGGAAAGAGGATCACAAAATACTATCGAGAAATTATTATCGTGACAAACATGGTTAGAAAATCTGTCAAAAACAAATTGTCACTTGTCATAGTTGTCATTTGTCAATGTAGGGATAAAGACCCCTACATACAATCATGAAGACCTTCATGCATACAATAGAAGTTGTGAAATTGTTCTAAGAAATAAATAAATTATGTTTTCTAAACTATTTTCTTATTAAAAACGTTAAACACAACAAAAAGTTACACTGAAACACAGCGTGAATGTTTCATGCCATTTGCAGTATGGTCTTTTTATTTTTACATTAATTTGATCTGACATGCATGTGACCAAAGAGTTGTTGAGGAGGAGTTTTTCGATGCCCTTTTATAGTTAGTTTGTTTTTAGGTTAGTTTAGTTTATATTATATTTAGTATAGTCTTACATTTACTGAGTTAATAAATTAGAAACTATTTACTAAGAGTAAAATATATACATGTGATGTGACAGATAATTTTGCTACTGTTACGAACCATGAGTGTGTACCAAGCCCAATATTTCGTTCAAAAACAAATCCGTTCTTTCCATAAAGGTTTTTAATAAGTAACTTTATAAGTTAAGCACATAAAATAATTACACATATAAATAAATAAAAATAGTAAACGAGCAAATATTGTTTCAGTTACAAATAAACGATGTATGTGACAATTAATCATATCTATTAAGATATGATTAATTGTCTAGTTTTTTATCAACCAATCACATCAAATGCTTTACTGGGTTTTCTGAACGAAAAATCAGACATTTTCGTAGGTAAATAAATGAGTTACAAGAATTCTGCATTATTTTCATCGTGACTACAGTTCGCGTATCATCCGTAACAGAAACCAGTAAATCGTAAGCCTTCAAAGTGATAACTTCATAACGTGGGTGAATAACGTTGCGTTTAGTCGTTCAGTTTTTAGTGTGAACTTGCACTAGTTATGGATCAAGAGAGACCAGAAAGCAGTTCGAATCCTGGAAAGAGGACACGACCTATGCTACTGCAACCAAGTCCAAAGATCGCTAGAGTATCAGCTTACGCGAGCTCAACTTCCAGTGGGGTGCTGAAGAACTCCAAAAAGTTTGGACCCCATTCTCCAAAGAGGGCCAAAGTTTCTTACAATAAGAGTGATGTGCCTGCCCCAGGCACTCCTGTTCCTGACAGGCATGTTCGTAAGGCTGGTCCTTACCTCCTTGGTCCTAAACTTGGGCCAAGTCCTGTTAAAAGCATAGTCCAGTGCTTAGCAAGGAAAGAGAGAACAGATGAGTTCTATCAGGTAAGGGGCTGTTTTGATTACATTCTATTCTATTTGTAAACAGTGTAAACTTATGATGTAAAATTTAGAACATTGTAAACTTATCTTGTTTACTAATGACTTTGATATATGGGTTTATACTGAAGACAATTCAATATTTGTCACAAGTTTTATTAACGAGGTAGCCTTGATCATCATTAATCATTATAATAACAGTTTTTAGACTATTAGCAACAAACTGTTATTACATAATTATGGTTTATTTCTTAAATGTTTAATTATTAAAATAATGGATGACCTCGTTGCACAATGCTTTTTTTTATGATTAAAAAACATTAAATAAAATGATGCAATATTTCTTTCTGACTTGAACAGAGTTATTTCTGTTATTTGTGCAATAGTAATGTAACCATGTTTTACTGGTAATGTTTAAACTTGTCTTCTGTCTTTATGCTGTATTTTCTCAGTCTTCTTGCAAATGCTATTAATAATAAATTTATTCACATTTTATATCAAGAACTTGTGTTATAATCAGACGAGTTCAGTATAAAAACTATTGGCTATTATTTTAGAATGTTATCAGAAGTTTCATAATACAAACATACATGCCCAGCAATTTTTACTTCTTCTTTTTTATGGTGTGGCTAGTACAGAGTTTTTATGCCGCCTATGGGCCTCAGACTTGATTATTACGTCTTTAATAATACACTTGTTATTTACCAGAACATGTAATATTGCAAGCTGGTTCTTATTTGTTCTAATTTTATTTGAACTAACATCATTCATATTTTACATGGAGCAACTGCCTATCTGACTTCCACATTGCACAACCCAGTTTACTGATTAATACTATACCCCTTGGTAAGATTGGTTGTCAAACTGTCGGGCTACCTGTAACAACTGTCAAATATCTGTAAATGACAGGCAGGACCAGCAGCTTAATGTGCTGTTTGAGAGTTTGAGGCACGAAGGGATTCAGTATGTATTAGGTGGGCACACATCCATAAGCCAACCTAGAAAAGTATGGTATATCCGATTGACGGTGCAGCTGTTATTGTTTAGTCACAAGCTCAGCAGGTTTTCTTGGTATACAAAACTATAAACTCAGTCTTTCCAAACAAATATGAGGCTACCTCATCTAGGACACGCCACAATAGTGGTGGTAAGTCTCCTCTTTGAGGAGTGGCTGGAGTTAGTTTCTATCTGACGCAGGTCCTCACCGGACACGGTTGTTTCGGGAGGTACCTGCACCAAATCAGGCGGGAGGAAACGACCGGATGCTACCATTGTGACATGGTGGAGCACACCGTGGAGCTCTATCCCGTTCTCGTAGCGGTGATCGGCGGCGGCGACCTCTCGCGTCCGGCCCTGGTGCAAGCCATGGTCTGGGGCGAGAGGGAATTCCCGCCGTCGCTTCCTTCTGCGAAGCGTGAGAGAGAACGTGAGAGGAAGAGAACCTCTCGTCCCAGCCGCCGTGGGAGACGCTACGGGCGTCGGGTCCACGTGATGGCTTCCGGTCAGCGTAGACTGGACTGGCTGTGGGCTGGACGGTGAGCAATGGGCTAGCTCGCCGTCCGTCCGTCTTATGACGACAACAGGCAGGGTCGACGGCGCGTTCGTGTTCCACGCGCTTCTCAAAGAGATGTCAGATACATGGAAGGGAGCCGCAAGGGCCGACGCCCGGCTGCAGGTTCGAATACCGCGGCCTCGACACGAAGGACTCGGAAGGATCATGGGTGGTTTTTAGTCGGTAGAAGTCTGACACTCCCTTCCGCTCCGATTTTGGCTTTCAGGAGTTACAGTGGTCTGGGTATAGTTATGCGAGCATGTCCAAAAAAATAGCTACCACTTTGAAATCTATAATTTTTTTTTTCATCTTTCAGGTTAAAATCTTAACCCTACGAAATGAAGGTCAACCTGAAACCCAAGATGACCGCCAAGGCAAGATGTTGTTGCATACGGAATATTCTTTACTTTCTTTGTTGAAAGACCAGGATGGAGTTATTCATCATCATGGTTTCTTTAAGGTAAGGAAAATTAAAAATAAATTTTGTTGTTGCCACTCATTAAGCACCACGCAGGATTATTTTATTTGTGAGCATGTTTTTGTTTTCCACTGCTGGGCAAAGGCCTCCCATTTCTTCTTCAGAGCCTCTCTATATAATGTGCATTCTCTGGCCATGTTAGCCCCACAAATGCCCACAAACGTGATCAGATCGCGGGCCTGTGGACGGTGAGTAATGGGCTAGCTGATCGTCCGTCCGTCTTAGGACGACGGGCCGTGTCGACGGCGCGTTCCACGCGCGCCTCAAAGAGATGTCAGCAAAATTGGCAAGGGCCGACGCCCGTTGTTCCGCCCGGGTTGTTCGCGACCTCGACACAAAGGGCTAAGAAGGAACATGGGTGGTTTTTAGTAGGTAGAAGTCTGACACTCCCGACCGCTCTGCTCAGAGCCGGGAGGAGTCATTTGATGATTTCCCACCCTTCAAATAAAAAAGCCAGGTAAGTCCTGCGTATTGTGTAATTTATTTCATTACCACTGCTCTGAAATCAACATAAGGGTTTTTCCCAATTTTACCTGCAATGAAAATCATTAATGTACAAACGGAAGCCGGGACCAACGGCTTCTCGTGCTTTCCAACGCAAGGAGAAGGCGATAAGTAATGATCACCCATCCATAGATCGACATTGGCAACCGCTGCTTTACCTCGAAGATCGACACGCGCGGCTATAAGTATATAGAACTCAATTCAAGTTCCATAATTATAATTTCGCAAAAAATGTACACCCTTCACGTTGTACGCAACGTGAGACTGTTTTTATTTAGCACTGCTCAGAAAACAACGAAAACAACGTGAGGAAAACTTTCACGTGGCTATTCAAAAGAATTTGATTGTTGTTGCTTTGAAAATAAAGGTCACAATCGCTATTTATAAGCTCAACGGAAAGTTCAACGTGAAATCAACGTGCCCTTATTGCGTAAATCAACAAAAGTTATTATGATTGCGAAAGGTTGAGGCTAAAAATACGGTACACGTTGCTGGTTTTTCAAAGGCTTAGACTTTGTATTTTTAACCGACTTTCTTATAGTAAAGTAATTGATTAACATAATTATATTTAGAACGAAAGTATTTACCTTCATTTTGCTACTTTTTGTACGCATGAACCCCGTTGCTGTGTAAGCATACTTATTATTAGATTTTCAACTCTCGTCGGTAAGCTGTGCGTTGACAATGAAGTGCTCGATATAAAATCGCCTGCCACATTATCTTCTAATCGAGTGGACAGTCCTTACTGTCCACTCGATTAGAAGATAATGTGGCAGGCGATTTTATCTAACGACCCCATACACCCTATTACTGTCAGAGTTTCTAAATCGCCTCAAGAGCGTCTGACATGGTTTGACAACCGCCATTTGGCGGCCGGGACCACCGGCTTATAAGTGCCTTCCGAAGCCACATTATTCCAACAGCATTCTAGTCCAGTGATCTGATCTGAAGCGCTAGATTATATAAAATGAATGGCAAGCGCCAGTTGTGACATCACGCGACCTGTATACAAGTCTACCCACACCTAAAGCATGCTTCTACAGAGTCGTGATGTTTTGAACTCGCAGCGAAGAGGACGTTCAGTATTTGATCGCAGCGGAGTTGAGACGCCCCGGAACTTTCCGATTCATTGTGTACTCAGGGTGTTTTCATCGCACGAAACCCATCTTTTGCCCCTACAATGCTCGAGTCTAACGGAATCATCATCATCATCCACATCCCGAATTGCTGGGAACAGGAACTGCTGGGTATAGACCTTTCTTTTCTGGTGCCATCGCCACGTGCTTGTGCCAGTCTCATCCAGGTTCTTCCCTGGATGACAACTATTGTCGTCTGCCTATCTATCAGTCTAACGGAATAAATATTGACAATCCGACGTATGATCTTTTTAATCAGATATTAATCAGTGATATTCTCTCAATTTACAGGATTACGCGTTAGAAGAAGTTCCGAATCCAAATGGCAACGGTTTCATCTACACGGGCCGGGTTCGCCAGCGTTTATTCCTAATGCTGGATTGTGTCAGTTCCCACCAGTTCAGTGAGAAGGGGTCCGAACTGGTCAACTTACAGCAGTATGTCACTAAAGTAAAGAAGGTTCCGGAAAAAGAGGCGGTACTGATTTTTTATGATATTGTCAGGGTAATCGCTAATTTGCATAAGGTGAGATTTTTTATTGTTTATTAATTGTATGATTTGAGACTGTGAATAATATAGGACCTCTTTGGTGCCCATTAGTGCGTGCAAACTCAAACTCAAACTCAAATCGTTTATTTCAATTAAGCCATTACAGGCACTTTTGAATGTCAGAAGGACGGAAGAAGAACGAAACTACGAGTGCAATGCGCCATTCCGAAAGCCACCACGCCGAACCACACGCCACCGAATGCCCGCAACAACGAACACTGCGAGCACGAAAGCACCCAGCGACGCAAACCGCAACAACGAATGCTCGAGACCCCGAATCACGGAACAACGAATGCACGCCGCAACGTGCAACCGCCGCCCCGCGACCCGGAGCCCCGCACACCCACCGCCACGGCACACGCCGCCGCGCGCCCCCGCACCCACACCACTCGCCGCCGGTAACATCCGGCGCCGCGCAGCCCGACGCAGCAACTCCCGAAACGACGCATTGCACTCCTACGCTACAGTCACAATCACAAGGCATAATAACTTGTGAAAGTACTGTAGTTGCCAGTTCCCTAACGTAGATCTCATGAAGAAGAACGGGCAAGAAACTCCATGGACACTCTTTTAAATTAGAATTTGTTACAAAATCTTGGTACATTATATCATTCATGTTGAGATGGTATATTATGTGAGAACTATGTAGCAAGACGTGCAAGTTAAGAGCGTCCAGAGTAAAAAGATATAATAAACAAATCAAAAAGAAAAATATATTTACACCATGGCAACTAAGGAATGACCAGTCTCCACTGACAGCGCCCGTTCACGAACATGACGCATGGATCAGCACCATTCAACTCAACCATTTTGAAGGGAACTAAATGATCCGACACACCCGCCACCATCAGCGAGACATTTGAGTGAGCATGACATTCTCTCAGCCACCAGGGCAACGTCACTAAAATATAACTAAATGTAAAAATGTAAAAAGGGGCTTTATAGTACATAGTACTCACACATGTGCCATGCAATTATACAATATTAAGACATTGAATCTATACAATGCAAAGATATTTTTACAATCTTCTGCAGCCTCTACAATAACTTCACATGATAATCGATGTAATTGCCCCTATGGTTGTGGAGCAGGACCAGCATGGAGCCAAGCATTTTTATCATCAATGTAATCCCCCAACTTATAGTATGCTTGCCTACATAGTGTGCGTTTTACACAAGTTTTAAATTTCGTCTCACTCAGTTGAAGAATGTGAGGGGGTATTTTATTGTAACATTTTAAACAGTACCCCATGAAAGATGAGTCTACTTTAGCTAGCCTGAAACCTGGCTGAACTAGTTGGTCCCTATTTCTCGTATTATAGTGGTGTCTATCACCTCTTTTGCTAAATAAATGCAGATTTTTCCTGACGTACATGATGTTTTCATAGATGTATTGACAAGGTACTGTCATGATGTTAATTTCCTTAAACAGCTCTCTCAGAGAATCGCGCCTTCGTAGACCATATATGGCTCTAATGGCTCTTTTCTGCAGAATAAATATAGACTCGACGTCTGCAGCCCGTCCCCATAGTAAAATACCGTATGACATAACACTATGAAAATAGCTAAAATAGACTAGTCTCGCGGTATCTACGTCAGTAAATTGACGGATTTTCCTAACAGCATATGCTGCTGAACTCAGCCGTCCTGCAAGAGATGTTAAATGCGGACCCCACTGTAGCCTTGAGTCAATCGTTATCCCCAAGAAAACAGTTTCATTGACAAATTCTAGTTTCTCTTGATTCAATACTATGTCACAATCAGTACTTTTGACATTTGGTAGAGCAAATCTTATGCACTTCGTTTTTTTCCCATTTAATACTAAATTATTAACGGTGAACCAATTATGAACCTGCAGTAAGGCGTTATTTACGTCATCAAGATTCGTGGCACGTCTGTTTACCTTAAATATTAAAGAAGTATCGTCGGCAAACAATACCATTTCAGGTTGGTTTTTAAATAAATGGGGTAGATCATTAATATAGACTAAAAAGAGAAAGGGACCTAATATCGAACCTTGTGGCACACCCATGCTTACTTTTAAGCCCATTGAATTGACACCATTTATTTGTACTTGCTGATGTCTATCGCTTAAATACGATTTCATTAAACTGAGCGCAAGATTCCCTAAACCGTAATGTTTGAGCTTTATGAGAAGGGTTTCGTGGTTGACGCAATCAAATGCTTTGGAGAGGTCACAGAAGATCCCTATGGCATCTTGTGACTCTTCCCACGCAGTAAATATATGTTTTAATAAGGTGACACCGGCGTCAGTCGTACAACGTCCTTTGGTGAAACCATACTGTTTCTCATGTAAGATTTTGTTGGTGTTAAAGTGAATGAGCATTTGATTAAGCATTACTTTTTCAAACACCTTGCTAAAAACTGGCAAAACGGATACGGGTCTATAATTATTGGTGTCTTTACTGTCACCGGATTTGAAAAGTGGTATTACCTTGCTGTATTTCATAAGGTCCGGGAAGACTCCCTGGTCCACACACAAATTAAATATTAAGGCTAAGTACGGAGCGACAGTCTCAATAATAGCTTGACAAACTTTAATCGACAGTCCCCATAGATCTTCGGTTAATTTGACTTTAATTTCCTTAAAAGCTTTAATGACTGCTATGGGGTTTATATGTTTAAATTGAAATTCAACCGGACAGGCTGAAACGTTGGCTCTTAATAACTCAATAGAAAGCAAGGGTGACGAATTTAAGGTTTCAGTAGTTTTAAGTGGGATACCAGTGAAGAAATCTACAAATTCTTGAGCAACTTCGTTTTTAGAACTTAAAAGGCCACGTGAAGTCTCTAGAGTGATATCATTATTATATTTTTTATTTCTATTCGTTTCACTATTGATAATTTTCCAAACCGTTTTTATTTTGTTATCGGCGGATTTAATCTTGTTACTAATGAATAAGGCTTTAGCTACTTTGCAAGCGTTTTTAAAGATTTTAGAGTAACTTGCAACATATTTATTGAAAGTTTCTGAGTTAATGTAGGGCTTGAGACCGTACAACTCAAACAATCGCTCCCTACTTTTCCTAATGCCCTTAGTTGCCCAGTCACTGAACATAAACTTAGGGCAAATAGATTTAGTTTTCGTTTTTATTGTATTATTGAACTCCGTGTGAATCACCGAAAAGAATTCTTCATAAAATAGATTTACATTGTCGATAATCTGGCTTGGAATGCCTAAATTACTAATTAAATTATCATTAAATTTATTTAAATTGCTGGGTGTTATCTGCCTAGATTTTATTTGGATTTTTTGTACTGGTGTGAAGGATTCAAACACAACGACTTGACCGCTGTGATCCGAAGGAAGGTAATTTACAATGAATTTATCCAAGTAGTCGCAGCAACAAAAAACATTATCCAGACATGTAGCAGTATTTGTAGTAATTCGGGTTGGATCCGAAAACACGTTTAATAAATTAAATGATTTAAAAAGATGCAAAAATCTACTGCTATTTGAATTTTTATCTAAAATATTAACATTAAAGTCGCCACATATAACCACTGATTTATTACCAGTTACAAGTTTTGCTAAAACATCTTCCATTACTGACTCAAATGTAGAGTAGTTTTGATAATTTGGGGGCCTGTAAACGCACACTATTACATGCTTATCCAGCTCAACACAAGATAGCTCAATATTATGTTCAATCGATAGTTTAACAATATCATCACGAGTTTTGAATTTAATTGAATTTTTAATTAAGATTAATGAACCTCCTCGCAGCATTGATTTACGGTTAAAACAGCTACCCACCGTATAGTTTTCATAATTAATAAGCATTTGGTAATCCTTAAGCCAATGTTCAGTTAAACAAATAATGTCAAACATACTTTTCTCTAAAAACAATTCTATTTCTAATAATTTGGAAGAAATGCCTTGGATATTTTGGTGGAATAAATTCAAAGTGTTCTGCTGAGGCCCTTTTTTACTAACTAATTTAGAGCAAGAAGATACCTTTCTGTTGATATGTTTAACAATATTGTTAATGGTACCTTCTGTTGTCTTACTTCCTAGTTTAAACTAATATTAATATCTGGAGTGAGCCCAGAGTCTCTTGTGCCATCACCAGACAACAAGATACTATCACTTAAAACTTCTAATTGAGAGTATTCCACGGTGACATATGGAACCTCCTCCGTACAATGATTGTAAACATTTATAGCACTAGTGCTATATTTATCTAAGGTCACCTCCTGTACATTAGTACCATGACTAATAGTCGCAGTGTCCACAATATAAGCAAACTTCGACATACTACTTATGTCTGTGTGAATATTAAAAGCTAATAGCCTAGCTATTTTGTGTCTAAACCTAACAGGTAGATACACATTACCTGGAGTCGACTTAAGCTTATCAACAAAAGTGTTGATGTCAAGATATACAAGCTTATCACAATAGTGACCTACTAAGAAATGCAAATGATTGTTTAACATGTGTATATAATTGTTTTTCCTATCACAAAGTCTTTCAAAATATGGAAAAGCACACAATATAATTTTACTACAATCTAACTTTAACAACTCTGATACCCAGTCAGTGAGGTCTTCCTTTTTAATTTTAGAACTGTTACCAACACATATAGTAATGGTAGTATCAGGACCACAAACAGTTTTTGACGCTGATGTCATAATCTGTTTAAAGGTTAAAGGTGCATAGTATATATACTCATCAAAAATACGCCTCCTCAGCCTTTTCTTGAGTGGTAAAATGTTCATGAACTGGCCACTGACCACACACTAGTTCCGCCTTTTGCCAGCGTTAAAGAGACGCAAAAATTTTCGCGTCTCCAGGTCGCTGATCCAGGCAAGAAGGTTACTTTTCACTCTAACAGCCATCAGTCTCTGAGAACTTGTAGTATTGCGACGTTGCATGCCGACGGGTGCCCCATAGAGGTCCATGGACCGCACAATCTCCAACCTCATTTATCCTAAATCTCCCCAAAGCTCAATCATATAACACAAACATCGTTTTCTTTACCCTTTTTTTTGGAGGATGCGAAATCATTAAATGACTCCTCCCGGTCTGGGCAGAACGGTAGGGAGTGTCAGACTTCAACTGACTAAAAACCACCCATGTTCCTTCTTAGCCGTTTGTGTCAAGGCCGCGGTATTTCTTTCAAGTAACCCACAGCCCTTACGGGGTTTTCTTTACCCTTATCTTACCAATACGTTGTATTTTTTCAGAGGAACATAGTACACAGGGATATAAAGCTAGGCAACATAGTGCTAAATCAACGAACGGGACGCGTCATCCTTACCAACTTCTGTCTGGGGACTCATCTCGGTAGCGACCGGGACCTATTGAAGGATCAAAGGGGTAAGACTTATTTACAACTTTTTCCACGCTTTGTCCTAACTTTTTCGCGCCACGCCAAATCTGACAACAACTAACAAGAAAATAGGTAAAAAATAAAGGTGTCCCCCTTTGTTTTACGGAACGGAACCCTACAGATGATATAAGCGCTAGTTCCCTTATGAAATGGTCGTAAATCATGAGCGTGCGTCAGAACATTAAATTGAATGAATGTTGACATAAGGCTTAAAATATAATGATAAACGCACACTCGTAAAAAATACATTGTGATGCCACATGACATCAAGTGCAGTTACACAAATATAACATGACTAGCTTTTGCCAGCTGCTTCGCCCGCGTGAAAATGTCGATTTTCCATACAAACTTTCATCCCCTATTTAACTCCCTTAGGGGTTGAATTTCGAAAAATCCTTCCTTAATCCTTGTCTACATTATAAAGGGACCCTCTGTGCAAAATTTCAGCTTTCTAGGTTCAAGGGTTTGGGCTGGGCGTTGATGAGTCAGTCAGTCAGTCAGGACTTCTCTTTTTTTATTTATATAGGTCAAAATAATATAATTCTGTTTAGTCCGTAAGTTAGATTATCGAAAAATATTGAATACGTGTTTTTTGTTTTATCAAATCAATAAAAAATGACAAAGATCTTGGAGTGGGGCTTGAAACGTCACTTGTGTCGTCAAAATGTACTATCATATGACGTCACACGAGTTTTCGAAGCACTGTATCGTCTTTATTTTAAGTTTACGTGCAAAAAGAAAAGATACGTGTCCAATAATTTTTGGAAATCTATCTGACGGACTAATTAGCTTTTTTTTTGTCCGATCCCCTATTGTATAATTATCACTTGCTTTGGTGAAGGAAAACATCGTGATGACCAGCATGCCTGAGAGATATTTCTTGACGACATGTAAAGCCAAGTCAGCGACCCATGGATGGCATTAAACTCTCACACTAGAATAGGCACTAAGCTCATGATAAAGAAGAAAGACTAGATGAAGCTGAAAAATAAACTAATGGAACCTTTTTTTTAAACACTGTGCTGAAGATTTGAAGTATATTCAAACACTAGCTGTTACTCTCTCTACTCGAAAATTATCCCACGGGAAGATAAAAACTATCCTATGTGTTAATCCAGGTTAAAAACTATCTGTGTACCAAATTTTATCCAAATCCGTTCTGTAGTTTTCTCGTGAAGAAGTAACAAACATACACATTCACACACAAAAACTTTCGCATTTATAATATTAGTAGGATATTAGTAGGATAGTGTGAGTGTGAAATTCCCTATTCTTCCTTCCTTTTCTTTCCAAATAAACACAATTTTCTTTCTTTCCATCTATCTGTAGCAACATTCCCTAAAACCCATAAATTAAATGACAGTATTTTTTTCCAGGATCCCCAGCCTACATTTCACCCGACGTCCTGCTATGCAAACCGTACTTAGGCAAGCCTTCAGACATGTGGGCATTAGGCGTGGTCCTATACACCATGCTATATGGCCAGTTCCCCTTCTGTGACACCAGTCTAGCTCAATTATTTACCAGGATACAGGCTGCCAATTATAATATACCACCGTAAGTTTGATTTTGTTTTTATCTCATTCGTTGGCCTATTGGTTGCAGTGGCTAGTGTTGAGGACAGTCTTGGCTTCGATTTCGAAGTCCAAAGTTGTTGTTTGGATTTTCCATCAGGAATTTCTAAATAGTTAGTATTTGTGCCTGGTACAAAAGACTCGCCTATTACATTACAAGGGTCACGATATGTATTGTATTTATACGAGGTTTACGTTACGGGTAGGTAGTCAGTAGGCCGAAAGTCTGATAGTCACCAAAAACAAAAGTAATTTATTCAAATTAGTCTGATAGTTCCACCACCGTTTTTTCACCACTATAATATGACCATAATGTTTTATTTTCAGGGATGGCAACTCTGTACAGGTGTCAGACAATACAGTCTTCCTAATACAAAGGCTACTCGTCAAAGATCCGAAACATAGACTTGTAGCTGATGAGGTAATAAATTAATTATTTAATAATCATGTTTTGGACTGAAAATAAGAGGGGACAATAAGAGAACAAGCCAATTTTTAAAATACCGCCATCTATCGCTCATAAGCAATAACACTACTTCTAAAGTCCACCAACAGATGTCACTATTCTCAATTTTCTTTTCACAGGTTCTAGACCAACTTTCTAGTATAATTGCAAGCTACGTCACCGTTCCGAATCCTCCCGAAGACTTACAAGTGGTGCCCGATGTGCCTTTAGAAGAAGAACATAAAGAAAAGACTCCATCTACTGCTCAATCTTCGACTGAAGTTGATAAGAAACCCTTGTGGAATATACCGGATAGTAATAGTGAGAGGACGCCTAATGCTTCGGTGAGTTATTTATGTTTTGTAGTAAAATAATCTTTAATGAAGGAGCTTGACTGGTGATGAACTACCATTGTTTCTGCAGCAAAGCAACTTTGCTGTATTTCGGTTTCATGTTTATTATGGGCCGGCCTTTCTTCTGTCTTTTTAAAATGTTTTTCCAATGTGATCGCTAGCATTATTATCATTATTAGTCTAAAAACGGTTCTTGCAAAAAGCGGCAATCGGAGGTCGAGTGCGATTTATGCTCGTCTCTAAAAAAAATTCTTATTCGCTCGCTGATTTTGTAAATGATCATAGAAATTGTTGTGTATAATACCTTCTACGTATGTATCTTAATATTTTTTCCTTTACTCTTTACAGGAGGAACTGGGCGTATTCTGCGTACCACTACCAGATTTCCTCGCCCTAAACTTCCCATCACCCACCAGAGTGAACCAAAACAGCATCATCATTCATCCAACTCATCTATCAAGATCAGCAACTACGATCGTAGACTCATCAGCAATAACATCACCAAACCAACAGAACCAACGACAGATCACCGTCCAAAGAATCGGGAGGGATGCAAGACCTCTACTACCATGCGAGATAAGTAGGTACCAACATATGTTTGCGTCTAACCAAACTCAGAGGCAGGAACCACCCAGACGTCCAGACGCACCCAACGTAGTTCCAGACTCCAGACAAGAACGACCCCAGAATTCCAGACTCCACAACTTAGCTCAACGCATTCCGAGACTCAACCCTATAGCGACTACTTCTGGGCAGAATTCGGCTGACTTCCGAGTCATTCAATGGTCGTCTGAACCTAGAAGAGCTTGGGATAATGATTATGTGTTAAGATTACCAGTTTTAGATCTAACTAGGGTTAATGGTAATCGGATAATGAATCCAGCACCCGTTCACACGGTTAATTCTGAGGCTGTGGTCAATAATCCTAGATCTCAGGTTGACCCGGCTGATGTTGAATAAGACTTATTGAGGGATAGACCATTTAAAAAATGATTGAATTCTGTGTAGCGAAATATATAGGCTGGCTTGAAATTCATTGGCAATATTCCAAGATATAAAACTAAATATTTTCTTTATCAACTTTGCCAATAATAAAGGATGAAACCCTGATCTGGCGTAGTGTAGTACAGACTTTCGAAGCCCCTCGAAGATTGCCAATGAATTCAAAGTCAGAATCTTTTTAGTTAGCTCTTGGTTTTTGTACTAGTAATAAAATTCTTATAAAATAATAATCTGGGGTACCATTTGACTTTGAGTATATCTTCGTTTTAGAGCATCTTAAACAATAGTTATTCTAAGTAACTAGGTGTCCAAATATTCTTAATTTTCTGGTAATTAAAATAGTTATTAAGTAATAGTAACAAATTCATCAATAAAATAATTTTCTTTAAGTCTGATACGTGTAATTTAGTACTGTATTATTTTTAAGTAATTGTGAAGGTTATGAATGAGTTAGGTTTTGGGATGCAAAATGAAGAAGATTTTATAGGTTTCTGTAGTTTTATATTCATGGTTCTGAGTTCTGAAAGTTCAACACCATCCATTACGTTTATTAGACATCATACACACGGGTTTTAAAACATCATCCTCATCAGTCTACAGCAGTCTACGGCTGGACATAATTATGTCTTTTTTTAATGGGACAAACCCTACTCTACTCCACCTGGTAAATGCGACGAGAAGGCATATGGTGCAGTGTATACGTTTGAACTGTCAATGTGAGATGGAAATGGTTCATAGCACTTCAATTGTATTCTACATTATTATTTTCTTTATTTTGTAACCTTTTTTTTTTTAAATTTAGTTTCTAACTTTTTAGTTTGTTCGGCTTTAACACGGTCGATGTGATTCATTTTGATTTTAGCTATTAAAAACTGGAAGATTTGTATCCGCATAGAGATAGTCAGTATTGCAGGCTCGAAGGCACCTAAGAAACCGATTCCTACCGAATTGTTCCCTTCGGGAACAAGCCAGTCTGCCTACTTTGAGATGCTAGATCAATATTTACAACTCATTTATTTGCAACTCTTTATACTACGAGTATCAGATATCTGTGGCCATTTTTAGGGGTGTGCCACAGATCATAAAACTAAAAAACTTTTTCTATGAGACCTGTAACATTCTAGTCGCAAAAATAAATTCATTTATTCCACACATTTAAATATTGAAATTTTGTATGGGACAACTGTTGTTTTTTTTGTCGCTATTAAGCGAAGCATTAGTGGCTTGAGCTGGTCGTTAGTTTAAAATTAAACTCTACTATTCTATCTACTATTCCTTCAAGTTTCTCTTCAAGTCTTCCAATACTGCTTCTCTTTGTGTGGGTACAAAGCTCCCGCATAAATTGAATATTTCGGATTTGAATAACTTGTAGATAATTCGTCTATGATAAGTCGTTATGTTGTACTGTGTAGCTGCTGCATACTTGTTTCTTTTATGCAAATGCGAGAAAATTGGTGTCATGAAGGTGTTGTATTTTGGCAAAGTTATGTCATAAAATAACTTGTCATTTCATATCGATAGTCGCTTATGCAAGGTGGAAAGGACACTAGCTAAAATGATTAAAACGTATTCAGAACATCATTTTTTTGTAGCTATGCAGTTAGAAGTTTTTTTTTAAATAACCGTCGAAAAGTTTCGATTTGGGGGTTTTAGCATCAGTTGCCTCTCCACCTTGTCCTTCCATTTTGAAGGCATAGAATGACTTTATCTTGCAAAAATATCTTGCTTCGGATTTCGGGCGTCATGCTAGTACGCATGGAATAATAGATACGCAGCATAGGCTAAACATTTATATTTTTATACGAAAGTGTTCGGGTACTCGATTTTACTTATTTTAAGTAGTTATTTTGTAACATCAAACAATGCAATTATTTCTTTTAATATTAAATAATTACCAAACAATTTATTACTTAATGTTTATCGTCCATTTAATTATGTTTGTAATTGTGATGTAAAATCTTTGATATTTTCGTATTTTGGAAATGTAAGAAAAGTGATTTTAGTGCCAACCTAGATTTAAAATTGGAACTCAAAAAGAAAATAGGGTTTCTAGTTTAATTTTTCGTTCCGAATGATTATTTGAGAATGAATTAAGCTAGGAATACCTCTTTGTCAAGGGACTTAATATTAAAACGTTATTTTTCTTAATATTGGGATCAATCGGCTAATTAGTAATATAAATAAAATCTTGTTTGTCTGTCCCCTATGAAATGCGTGATCAAAAGATTTAGATTTAATGTAAGAAAATATGTAAAATATATCGAAAAAAAATCGTATATAATTTAGTTGATTTAAGAATTTTTAAAATGCTACAATTGTAACAACGATCTAAGAATTGAGAATACTGCCACTTAGCTAAATTAGTCAATAATGATAAGTCCGAATTCTGTAACCCTATTGCAGATGCTTAAATAAATTCCTATATTTATACTATTGAATTGAATCAAAGAAAGTAACTACAGTTCTTTCGCAGTTATCACTCGACTACGGGAAAACCAAAAAATTAAGGTTGATGTTCCAGGGTAGCCCGCGAAATTCAAATTTTCTTTTTGCAATTTGCAGGCCAGTGATAGGTTCACTAGGTTGTATGTTGATGAACATTTGATTCGCGGCTGTAAGACGTATGTAGTTACAGAATTATAATCATCAAAATCATTAATACAACCCTCTGAGCTCATAAAGGTTCCGGAATGGCTTTGACCTTGTAAAAAGTCATTTTTAAACCTTTATGAGCTCGGAGGGTTGTGTTAATGGTTTTGATGATTATAATTCTGTAACTATATACGTCTTACAGCCGCGAATCAAATGTTAATCAACATACCACCTATCACTGGCCTGCAAATTGCAAAAAACTTAAGAAAATTTGAATTTCGCGGGCTGGTTGGAGGATTCACCTTAAGGGTCACAATATCGTTGTTGATGTTTTTACTTGTGACTAGCCCCAACCCAAACAACTAAAATTTAATCATTATCATAATGATTTTTAAAGAAATCAAAATAAGGTTGTTTCTGGATTGTTGCTATCAGACGTAAAATAACTGTGAGAAGGCTGTAAGGCCCGTTTACCACCACTCTCTAAATGCTTACTAAAGTAAGTGATGGTGTAAACAGGCGTATGACGTAGAATGAGTAAAATATAAAACAAATCCCTTGCATTTTAGCAATGCATCAAAAATATGTACAGTTTTATCCCCATTTTAAATGTAATATAGCTTTTGACATAATTTTTAACCTGACCACCACGTTTTTATATAAAATTTATACATAGAATTCTTAATAATATCTTTGTTAAAACTACCCCTTGATTTTACTTAACTGTAAGTAATCTGATAATAATTTGTAAATGCTTAGGATGTCGCAAATTCTGCTATCGCGACTTAGTTTGTACAACGCCATCTGTCGATCAGAATCAGAGATGTTAACTTTACTTTCTAACGATAGATGTCGCTACATATAATATGTTTAATAATTTTATATTCTCAAGCGTATGTTTTAGAATAGTAGTGTAAAAAATTGGTACGATCGAAGGTATTATAAGTAGGACAATTGTTTGTTTGATTTTTGTTAGTTGCATGCTGGTTTGGTATGTTAGCTAATAAAATGTTTTTTTTTTAAATAGATGTCTTTTTTTTGCTCCCCCTTCTATAAATCTTGTGTATTTGAAACATCAACATGACTCACTGCCAGCGAGAAGCGAGTAAAACTAAAACTAGTCCAGTAGAATCCCGATTATCCAGATCAATTAAAATCAGGGGTATTCCGGATAATCTATAATTCGGATAATCGATTTCTAAGTAAAATCAAACAATATTAATAACTTTTTAATATAGAATAGTGTTTCACATACGACAATAGGATATACAAATACGGTAATTAGAGACGTGGACAATGAGTCCGGATAATCGGGATTCCTGGAATTTTAACGTCAAGTAGAGTGTACCAGCGCGCCCACACCTGTTACCACAAACTGTAAAATTTTCTCATTCGATTTTGAACTCATTTGGAGGCATTTAACAGTTTGTGGTAACTTGATGCGTTAGCGAATGTGCATTTACTTCGAGAAAACTGCCTCGAAAAACATAAACAGAAACACATATTGAAACCAATACACAATATTATGTAGTCCCCGAAAGGCAAGGCAGAGGTAGGTGTACCCCTAATAATAATAATTATGGACGAAGTTATGTTGACGAACAACTACCGGAGGTATATTGTGAGGGATGGGACGGTTGACGTGTGTCGGGCATGCCACCGTCCGGGTGAGTGAGTGGTGAGTTCATCAGACATATCATTTCTGGTTGTTCTCGTCTGGCTAACGGCGAGTACTTGCACAGGCACAATCAAGTGGCCAGGATTATTCAACAGCAACTTGCCTTGAAATATAAACTTGTGGAATCTGAGGTACCGTACTACAAGTATGTGCCCCACCCAGTTCTCGAAAAAGACCATGTCACGTTGTACTGGGATCAGTCTATCATCACTGACAGGACTATTGTTGCCAATAAACCTGACATAGTGGTGATAGACCGATCAGCGCGCCGCGTAATGATAATCGATGTTACCATCCCGCATGACGAGAACCTCGTGAAAGCTGAGAAAGAGAAGCAAATAAAATATCTGGACTTAGCACACGAGGTTGTCGATATGTGGCATGTGGGCTCGGATAAATAATTATCGTGCCGATAGTCGTCACGGCCAATGGCCTGATAGCAAAAAGCATGGACGACCACCTGTCAAAACTTTCGCTTGGAGGTTGGATAAAGGGCCTGATTCAGAAGGCAGTACTTCTCGATACGGCCCGTATTGTGAGGAGGTTCCTGTCTCTGGAACCCTAACCACCGGTAGCTTGGACCCTGCTCCCGACACCGGTGGACTACTATTTTTTTTTTATATTTTTAAATGTTTTTTGATATCTTTTTTTAACAAATATTTAAAAATGTAAATTAGTATGTAAGGAAAATAAATAAAGAGAATAATAATAATAGGTAATCATTTTATTTCAGGCATCTATAAGGCCCATACATAAAATACACTCAATGATTTAAAACAATAATAACAAACTAATAGGTACATATAAAACAATAAAACCATAACTAAAAATTTTAAATAAACACGTAACGTCGGCGTCGTGTTTCGCTGCGAGGTGTCGCGTAGCCGTCCTCGGAAACGACGGAAAACGACACCTTTCGGCCAAAAGTCTTCCTGCAAACTGGTCTGGAGATGTTGGGTTGGAACACGCACCACAAATGACTTAAGTTGATGTTGTGGCGCGATTCCAACCTTTCGACCCTCAGAGTCCAGTTGGTCTTCACTTTGAGGTACTGCAACACTTCCTCAATCTTTGTGGTGTGATGCAGACGCGAAATGTACAGCTGCGTCGTAGGCACAGCAGGGCGCAGCAGCATGTTGGGCCCAGTCGGTGCGGTACCGCACAAGTTCCGGGAACAGCTTAATACACCCACATTCCGTCAGTTATGTGTTTGAGCCTATTGCCGGGCACCGGGCACGAATCCAGACTCCGCAGCTGCTACTGAGAAATTACTGACGAAAAACCCAATAACACTTTGGTAGACCCGGTGATTGAACTCAGGACTTTAAAAGGTAACAACGCACATCGAGCATGATAACCGATTCCACCGTAAAAACATGGGGGCCTTTTATGTCCAAAATTTTCAGTCCACACTTAGACCTCAGAATGCCTGCTGTTCTTTGCCTCAGCCACGATTTGACCGCTTGTGGAGACGGCCCCTAAGTGTTCGAATTTTTTATTCTATGACTCCTAGTTTCAAAAACGGGAAGACAAGTTTCAACCAACCCACTGGTCAAACGTGGATTTATAACCCATTCTCTCTCTTAGAGTCAGATGAGGCCGGTGTCCCAGCAGTGGGCCTATTAAAGGTTGATTAAACTTAAGTATTAGGTTCGCGAACTGAAACTGGCCGTTTTCACAGCTCTACTGGACCACAAAATATAATTAAACTTAACATACATACATAAACTCACGCCTTTTCCCATCATAGGAGTAGGCAGAAACCACAAACTGCTACGATCCTTAAATACTCACTTTCATGGAAACCACATCAAAATATTACTTCAAACCACTTTTGCCTGAAAGAACTGTAATAGATCTCAAGCAGCAGTTGCGCTTTTCACACTTTCCAAGAAAAACCGCCCCAGACTCGACCACAGCACATTTTAATAACCCCATATTAATCTAACTTTTCCATAACAGTTAAAAATAGCATCTTTTCAAAGCTTTCCGGGCAATAAGACGTAGCATTAATATTAAAATTAGTTTTCATTTAAACGAGGTTTAAGTCTGACGCAGAACGTTAGTTTGGACATTGAAATATTACACCTCCGCTTTCGAGCGGAGAATTTTCAATTTACGTTATTGCTAGGGTTAACAGCGTTCTATATTGTTGGATGCTCGTCATCTTTATTTGTTTGTTGAAATTGAATATTAAGTATGTAGGTATACCTATCGGGGCTGCGAGTTGTTCGTAAGAGATGCCGCGGCCTTGGATACAAAGGGTTAAGAAGGAATAAGGGTGGTTTTTAGTCACTAGAAGTCTGGCACTTCCTTCCGCTCTGCCCAGAGCGGGAGGGGTTATTTGAGGATTTCCCAGCCCACAAAAACAAAAAAAAAATGGCTCGTGGCTCTACGCTGTCCCGGTTTTGCTGGCTTGGTATGTGGATGGGAAACCACTAATTACATGTTCGAGTTTCCTCCGTGCTTTGAACTGCACGTCAAGCCGTCCCGGCAGTCATTTGTAGATTTTTCTTTGACAGTCGTAACAGTTAGTTACTGGCCAGAATTTCTGACAACCAGTCTTACCAAGGGATATCGTATTATTCAGTACTAACTGGGTTGTGGAGGTCAGATAGGCAGTCGCCCCTTGCAAAATTCTGGTATTTAGCTGCATCCGGTTGGATTGGAAATCGACCACAACAAAGTTGGGAAAAGGCTAGGCAGATGATGATAAGTTAAATCACATGTCTACGCCGTTAATTCAGATACAATTGACATTTGGAAACCACCAAATCAACGTACTATTGCCGAATACACCCTGATTTACTGAGAAGAAGGTGTGCTAACGGGACCTCTTTTACGCCATGTAGAGACGCCAGCACGTCAAGCTACGGAAATCTGTAAAATTCCTATAATAGATTTTTAACGTTATGGCTAATATACATTATGTTCAAGGTTGATAGAGAAAATTTGGACGCTTGATTTGTTGGCGTTTATGCATGGCGTGATCTCGGGTACCTACCTACTCCTCCTTAGTTTTCTAGACTGGAAAAAATCTATTCAGCATTTAAATCGTTACCCATAAACGTTTACAGACAATTAATCTCATATTCAATATTTAAAAGCTGTTTAACGGGTTCAGTACTAAAACGACAATAAAAAGTCGATTAAAGTATTTGAAGTCGTAAAATTTAAAAATTCCCGTGCATTACGAGTGAATACCTTTCTGTTCTATTGGAGTTTATGGTCGTCCCGTGTGGCCCATAAAGTATCGACTCTTTTTGTTTATTTTTATAGGAGATGACGTCATTGGAATTGAGTAGGTACTGAAAGTTTCAGATACTCACTCAGTGAAAGAAGTATTATTGTAAAGAGCAAACTCAAAAATAGTTTGTCTGACCGAAATGGGAATTGATCCCAGAATCTCAATATGTTTTAGTGGCGTTAAAGAAATGGTCAAACCGGAAGACGTTGAATTGGTCTAGTGGCAGTAGTTCGGTTGTTAGTCCGGTTGACCGAACTACTGCAACTTTTCAGTTGCAGTAGTTTAAGAAATGGTGACAACAAGACAAGAATCCAAGTCAATAATCTTCCATTAAAAATACACGCAACCTTCGAGAAGCCCTTCCTTTTTTGTCGATTTATAAGTAAACAGAACCGATGTGTAGAACTCTTTAAAAGCTACTTACATTATTGCCTAATCCAAGGACTCCGCCACAACAAGACAAGACAACAAGACAACACAACAAGAGCCGATATAAACCGATCAAATAAAATGATGCTATCGCCTGAAGCGATTGGAAATATAAAGCAGCGATGCAAATTGGTAGGATTATTTTTTATTTGGTAAAGCACATGCAGGTAATATATGGGAGCATTGTTATTCGAATTTCCGAGGGTGGATGTAGGATGTAAAATATCGTGTTTCGTGTTTTGAAAAGTATATACAACGTAATTGGAATTATATAAATATATATATATATAATAATAATAATATATATTAATTTAGAAACAGAAAACAAAAACTCGTAGGAGTTGGTTTATTGGAGACTATGTAATTAACTTTATCTGTCACGCAGTCTTTGAATTTCGTGTATTTTGCCTAGTCATCGTCATCATCATCATATCAGCCCAAAGACGTCCACTGCTGGACATAGGCCTCCCACAAGTGCCGCTACATTGACCGGTCCCGTGCGTCTCCACGGCTCGAAGCAGTGTGTAATGAATTCATACAATAGGAACCCATCCTCGAACCGACCTTGGCAAGCGAAACTTAACTCAGAGGTCGACCCGTGTGCCTTCTATTATTTAGCTACGAACTTCTCTCAAGTTCCGTATTATATTCGCAAAAAGTTTACGTTCTACTCGTGGCTGTTTTTCGGCAAATATTAGCATATTAGGCGACGCCTGAGGCGACAGATCCGCCTGCCACCGCGCCTTTTGTCAGCAATTCTTCCCAAGGTATACAGGGTGGTGGTGAAAATATTTTGGAATATGCACTAGTATTACAGTGAATATTTGGTTGGTACGTCATCTCTATAATAATATATAAATTTTAAAGTCCTGACTGACTGAAATATCAATGCACAGACCAAACACCAACCTCCTAGAAACATGAATTCGTTAAATTCCACATCTGCGATTTTGGTGCTACGCGAGTGCTTCGCCGTAGTTCTACGCCGTAGTGCTACGTCGTAGCATGTTGTAGCGTACATTTAAAGTAGTGGACGGAAGTCTGGAAAACAATTTCGAGAAGTAGGTATACTCAAAAATAATCAATATAAAATTCGTAATGGTTTTTTATTAAATTATTTGTTTTACACTTTAAGCACAAAGTACAGAGGCGACTTAATACCAACGCAAAAAACGCCAGAAGATCCCATTAAGTTTTTCGAAAAAAAAACAAAAATACTTTGTTCTCTTTTTTTGTAATTACAGCTTAATTACAAAAAAAAAATATCGGTAAAAGCATGACATTTTTTATTTACGTACACACAAAATACTAAACAAGATATTAAGATAGAATAGCAGAAAGGTTAATTAATACAAATACGAGATTATTATCAATACATCATAACAACAGCCTGTATTACACGTTTCACGTATCAAAGATCGCGGCAGAGGGCACAAAGCGAACGACAAATATATCATCTGAATGTCATCAAGTCATACATAATTTATTATGCATTCTTTACATATTTCTACCTGCTTGCAATTTTGACGATAAAAATGAAATCTCTATTAGAATCGTGGAGTTAACATTGTGATGTAAGAAAGTACAATAAAATATATTGTATTTGGAACACAATTTTTTCACAATTGTTTTGGATGAGAAAGCGTTTTAGTAATTTAAAAACATTAAACATATTTAAACGAAATAGACTTGAGAAGAAAATAGCATAATATGTTTTTAGTGAATCTTAATAAAAGGTCATCTGGGTAAATTCAGTATTTTGGTTTGCCACTCAACGTGTTAAAGTTAAACAAGTTAAAAGTAACTTAAAACAACGTCTAGAAAGTATACTAAACAGCCAAGCATTTATACAAAACATCTACCATATTACTACCTAAATTAAGCAGAAAAATGTGTCAGCTGCAGAAGAACAATGACATAGGTGATACAGAGGCTGGTGACGGTGAAGGGCAGGTAGATGTCAAGCGGAACAGCGCGACAGATCGTGTATCTGAACGGACGAAGGGAGACGTACTGCAGCGTAGTGTCCAGCTCGAACCGGAGAGAGCCGTCTGTGAAAAAATCACACTTAGATTTCTATAGAATTAAAATTGATTCATACCTCCTCATCCCATGAGAGGTAATCGGCTGTCTTGGTATTGAACCAGGACAGTCGATTCCCTCTCAACTCAACTTTTCTGTAACTGTCGCAACTTTTAAACTTCGTCTATCACACCCATTCCTTACTTTATCTATTCTTGTCACACTACACATCCTCCTCAACATTCTCATCTCCACTACATGCAATATTTTTTCATCCATCTTCTTTCATCACAGCCCAGCACTCCAATCCATACAGATTAATTAGATATTATGTTTGAATTTCATTGAAATCGGTTGGGTGGTTATGTATTACCGGAGCATCTCAGCAGCTGTCCTGTTAGAATCGCCTTAATGTGATCCACTTCATGAGCAGTTGTCTCCACAGTAACCGCTGGACACGACACCATGAATATTGAGTGTGCCATCTCGATCATGTAAATTACTAAGTACACATGTTGGTACTGGAAATATTAAAAAAACCCGTTTTAACAAACAAGTTCAACGTAAACACTTGTTAACGGTCCACCACCACTGGCTACCATCATCATCTGCGTAACCTTTTCCCAACTATGTTGGGATCGGCTTCCAGCCTAATCAGATGCGGCTGAATTTTTTATATGGAGCGACTGCCTATCTGACCTCGAATAACCCAGTACAACCCAGTACATGTGGCTCTGGTTGGCTGGACAAAACTTCAAAACTGCTCGCATTTAACTAGGTCATTAGGGCACTTTATGTGACGGCTAAACACTCTTATTTCAGAATAGGTGACGCTACAGAATCTTAGGTAATCGATCGAAAGCGTGTCCAGCCAGCTTGAAAAACCACTTTTCGCTGGTTTCTCAATCTCCGTAACGGAAGTGATTTTGACGACTTTTTGCATATCAACGGGTGTCACATAAATATGTGACAGGCATCAAGCTAAAAGTTTTGTGATACGTACAGTGGTTTAGTAGAAAAATGCAAAAAACTGTGTCCAGCCAGCTTGAATTTACGTATAAAACTTTTGGCTGGCACTTCCGAATCCCACATAACGGGAGCGTTTTCGAATATAGCTCCTTTACTAATACTTCGTGACGCAATGTGTGACAGTAATAACGTTTGATTTATGCCGTCACATGCAAGGGTTTACGAGATATCAATGAAAACTTAATGTATACTTGTGTCCAGCCAGCTTGAACTCAGGCTGGCTGGACACGTGTATCTCCACTGCCTGATGATCTACGACCTTCAAAATGGTATCAAAATGTTGTGACGGGGACGATAATGATAACCTGTATTTGTGACGGAGAAACTTTGCGTAGTTTCAAAGATATTGATCATTTAAATTTTCCCATACAAACATCCATTAATATTGTGAGGTGACCATAATTTTTACATAAATAAAGGATTTCTTTTTAATCGACTAATCGGCCGGTAGCAGCCACGCCTGCTTTGTATTTGATTTCTCCGTGGGAATAAAAGGTTTTCCTGCAGTAAAAAGCGTAAGTATGTGTTAATTCAAAATAATAATTAAAAACACTAACAAAAAAAAAACAAAGTGCATTGCACTCAGTGATGCCAATTTAGCATTTTTTCATGTTGTTTAGCAAACTTATTAGTTGTTTAGCATATAGTATATTTTTTAGCATATAAAATAATGATAAAATAAAATACATTAATGCGTACGCAATTATTTCCATTTAGAAAAAAAATCCCTTTACTATATTGTTGGTGCTCTTGGTGCCAACAAAATGGAAAGAGTATTTGAGATCATAGTCCATTAAAACAGTACTTATGTATATTTTGTTAAATAATAAAAAAGTTAAAACTATGTTACGTTTCATTTGACACTGAAAAATGTTAGCAGATTTTTTAGCATTTCTATAAAGCAATTGGCATAATTTTAACACCATTTTAGCAGATTCTATATCGGTCTTGTTGGCAATATTGATGCACTGACACTGAGATTGTACACAGGCTGTGACAGCGTAATAATGGTAGTACGCACTAAAACCAAATGAAGACTGATGCTGTGATTTATTTTGTGTAATAATTTTATTCTTTTCCATAAATAGGTATTGAAGAATATTTTAGTTTATTCAGCTATTTATATGATTAAAATGACGACCACCGACTTCATTTGCTCTTCAAACACTTAGGGCGGCGGTAAAAACAACACTTTGGTACAAGGCGGGGGTTATTGAAGTGCAAATGGAGTTGATCGTCGTCATTTTCGTCATTTGAAACGCTCTCTAAGCCCAAATAAATAAATGTGATTTTATTTACCTACATTATTTATTCATTTAAATAGGTACCATATAGCATTAGTCTGTTATCCTGACACAATATCTACCTATGTACTTACCATAAAAAACACCAATACTTGTCTACTAAAAAGAGTAGATAGGTATCTGCACGTAAATAATCAATAACATTAAAAAGAATCTATATAATTAAGAAGGGGGGGGCTATTCCTCACTTCTCACTTTTGTCTTCTATTGATTAAAATAGTTGTTCGTATTAGTATCACCAATACGCGGATTTTCGTCCATTAAAGAAAACACTTTAAAATATACTTAGTCCTACATAAAACCTACAATATTGGTAACCCTACTACAGTGTTTGTATGGGAAAATTTAAATGATCAATATCTTTGAAACTACGCAAAGTTTCTCCGTCACAAATTCAGGTTATCATTATCGTCCCCGTCACAACATTTTGATACCATTTTGAAGGTCGTAGATCATCAGGCAGCGGAGATACACGTGTCCAGCCAGCCTGAGTTCAAGCTGGCTGGACATTAAGTTTTCATTGATATCTCGTAAACCCTTGCATGTGACGGCATAAATCAAACGTTATTACTGTCACACATTGCGTCACCAAGTATTAGTAAAGGAACCATATTCGAAAACGCTCCCGTTATGTGGGATTCGGAAGTGCCAGCCAAAAGTTTTCTACGTAAATTCAAGCTGGCTGGACACAGTTTTTTTGCATTTTTCTACTAAACCACTGTACGTATCACAAAACTTTTAGCTTGATGCCTGTCACATATTTATGTGACGCCCGTTGATCTGCAAAAAGTCGTCAAAATCACTTCCGTTACGGAGATTGAGAGACCAGCGAAATGTGTTTTTTCAAGCTGGCTGGACGCGCTTTCGATCGATTATCTAAGATTCTGTAGCGTCACCTATTCTGAAATAAGGGTGTTTAGCCGTCACATAAAGTGCCCTATTGACCTAGTTAAATGCGAGCAGTTTTGAAGTTTTGTCCAGCCAACCTGAGCCACATCCCAGTACTACTGGGTTATTCGAGACCCCTTGGTAAGACTGTTGACAGACTTTCAGGCCACTGAATACCTGTAACGACTGCCAAAGATCTAAATCTAAATGACCGCATCACGGCTTAAGTGCTTTTCAAAGCACGGAGGATACTCTGTATCTACTCACTGGGTGGTCCCCATCGACAGACCAACTAAGGCAAGCACTGTTTAACCTAAAGATCCACCCCACTGGCTGTACAAAAAAAAAACGATTTACTAACCAGAAACATAAAAGAATCTCTATTCCCAATAATGTAACCACATATCAAACTATAAGTCAAGGAAATCGTTTTAAAACAGTGTAAACTCCAATTGATGAATAACTGAAAAACAAATACAAAACATTAATGTTTTAATCAATAAATTACGCGTTGGGACCAGATTTTATAATACATAGATTACTTCATGATATGGTGGATTAGTTTCTAAGATTAAGCACTTCATTTTTTTTTTTTTTTTTTTGCGCTGGCAACACTGGCGACAGGTCGTGAAAAAACGGCCTCGTAACTAATTTATTTTAAAATTATTGTTTTATTGTGTTTAGTTTGTTTAAATTCAATTATTTATGTTAGAATCAACGTATTATGTGTCATACGTAGTGTTTGTGACCAGTTTTATTGTGAAAACTCAAAAACAATTGATATTTCACTAATTCATGTACGAGCTGTCAACGTTTGAACTGTGGATTTGAATTCTTCAAACCTGGGGAGTATTTTGTTTTGATTTACATTATTGCTGTGTTATTCATATATTACACATCACACACACACTGCTCAGGGCTCTGAGCGACGTCCAGTACACACCGGCTTCGTTTATGTCTCATTTTGCTTGACGAATTGTGGAAGCAAAATCGAGGACTAAAACACTTGCCCCATACAAAACATACACTGCAAACCTTACTTCACACAAAATGTGTTTGAAATATGCTATAAATATTATAATTTGTATTATAAGTAAACCACTTAGTTCATAATTAATTCAGAAAGTCCCACTAAAATCTCATATTATTTTTGCAATTTTAAAAACAAAATAGTCATTTTATTAGTCAAATCAATGTTCAAATAGCTTGTCCATAATGTATTAACTGTAATATTTAAGTTGGACAATATCAAATCAAATAACTTTTCTTTAGTTCTTAGTTTTGTTTTTTCTTTTCTCTCATGTAATTATCTACCTCCATATTTTTATAATATTTTCTAAAACTTTTCTATTGTTTTTAACTATTTTACTTCTTTCTAAATTCAAAACCCCTCTAAATTTCTCAAGTCTCAACTGGTATATTACCTAATTCTCTTCACATACTCAGCTGTTTCCTGTCAAATTTCAGGTCTGGCTTGTGGATAACATACAATATGATGACACGTGGAGCTACCATTCGTGACATGAGTGACAAACTGAAGGCAGCGTTGAGGGAGCTGGATGCTTCTAGAAATGAGTGCAACAAACTGCTGCGGGAACGAGAAGAAAGTGAAGTAGAAATTGAGTTAGTGGTGAACAAAAATACTCAACTCAAGAACGAGCTTGCAGAACTACACACACAGCATGTGGACATACTTGACCAGCACAAGCACCTCCGTGATCTTGTTGCAAATTTCCAGCATTGTAGTGACACCTACGATCAGGCGTTGAGTCGCATATCCGAACTGGAACAAGAACTTAGTAGGGCCCAACACTCAATAACTCACTTAGAATCGCTTAGAGACCGTGAAGAGTCTGCGAACACCTGCAGTCTTTATGATGAGTTGGTCGGTAGCCGGTCAGGACTTGTTTGTGTTGAACCAATTGTAACCATAGACTTAACTAATGAAACTATCTGTAAAAATAATATATTCACTAGTCATAATAAGATAAAAAAATACATAAAAATTAATAAGCGAATTAGAAATATTAAAAAATTCTTGAAACGCCTAAAAGTTAACAAAAAAAACACAAAACTAAGGCAAAAAAATCTAAATTTAATTCTAGATCTAAAGAAGTGTAACAGTGAATTAGAGTTATGTAGGTCAATGTATGAGACCGACACTCAAGACCTTCAGAATGAGCTGTTTGTTAGGGAGTATGCACTAAAGGATATCTTTAGTAAATATGAAGCTTCTCAACAAGACCTGAGTAAGCGCATGCAGGAGGCCAATGAGCTGGTGGACCTGGTCACGTACAATGCGGAGAGGTATGAGTCTCTGACGAATAACCTTTCTTGTAGCTGTGCGTGCACAGTTATTCCACAGCCTCAGCGCCAGTCACCTGCTCCTTCAGTGGCTCAGCCAGTTGGTAGTATTGATGATAGTAAGAGTAATGATATTTTAACAGATACCACATATTTATTTTCTGATAAGTTTGGTCAAGGTTTTGGTACCTTATTTAATCAATGTTCACCACACTATGTAATAAATAATTGTTTACCTGGTGCCAGTGTTAGCCAATTAATTAGTAAGATTAAACTGACTAAAATAAATCCCAATTCTACTGTTATTTTATTATATGGGAATAGTTTAAATGTAGGGAAAAATGACATAGTTGAATGTGTCCATTTGATGTTACATCTTAATGAGACCAATAATTGTAAATTCATATCGTTATATTATTATATTATATTCATTCGACTGGCCTGTTGGTCTAGTGGTTAGTGACCCTAACTGCTATGCCGGAGGTCGTGGGTTCGATTCCCACCCAGGACAAATGTTTGTGTGATGAGCACGATCATTTGTTCTGTGTCTGGGTGTAATTTATCTATAATATGTATGTATTTAGAAATATATAAGTATGTTTATCAGTTGTCTAGTACCCATAACACAAGCTCTGCTTAGCTTGGGACTAGATGGCGTTGTGTGATAGTTGTGGAATATTATATTATTATATTATTATTATTATATTCTGTGCCTTGCCATATTCTCAATATTTGTCCATTGAGCAAAATAGATACATTTATGATTTAAATTTGTTAATTTATAATAGGACATGTCGTCACAGTGACGCTATTTTGTATTTTGACTGTAATCAATTTATTTCTGATTACAGACTCACTAACTTCTCAATGTTTTTACCACCTAGCTCTAAGCGACGTATTGCTAACCTTTTAGCATACAATATACACAGCGACACTGGTATGTGTTTACCAACGTTTTCTGTTAGTAGTGATACTAATACTGCTTTTATTACTAACACATATACAGATACTAACACTTTTATTGATACACCTTGTAGTTTAAACTGTTAGGTGAGACAACAGGTACGCTGCATAGTATGTTGAATGTTGTTCATCAAAATATGCAGGGGTTATCTGGCAAAGAATTAGAGTTAAGTTTGTTTATGGAGAAGTATGATGTTCAGGTTTTATGTTTAACTGAACATTGGTTGAAGGAACATGAAGTAGCATTTATCAATGATGATTTTTATACCGTACAGAGCGCATTTGTGAGAAAATCAGCTATTCGCGGTGGATCTTTAATTCTTGTTTCAAACAAATTAAAATGTAAACAACGTTTAGATTTAGTTAATCTTTCAATTGAGCGCACTATTGAGTTGTCTTGCGTTGAACTCGAGCGATACTTAGTAATTTGTGTTTATAGACCCCCATCTGGGGACTTTACTCGTTTCGAATCTGTGATGGAGGATTCACTTAATAAGTTAAAATCAAGTAATAAATCTATAATTTTATGTGGAGATTTTAATGTTAATATTTTAGATGTTACTCCATTAAGTATCAGATTTCTCAATCTGTTTAGATCATTCAATTTAGTTAACCTGTTTTTTGAACCAACAAGGATCGCGGCTTCTTCATCAACTTGCCTTGATAATATGTTTAGTGATTGTGTTGCCGAGGACAAATTAGTGTTAAGTGACTTATCGTCTGATCACTGTGGTTTAATAGCTAGCTTTCCTATGCCATTAAAAAAAAAGCCGCGCAAAATAGAATGCAGGCCTCATACAGCTAGTCGCTGCAATAAATTTAAAAATAATGTAGCACTTAAAGTAACCCCGTCAATAGTAGAGCACGAGACTCCTAATGAAATTTATAAAGCCCTTTTTGATGTTGTGCAGAATGAATACCAATCTATTTTTAAGTCTAAAACTATTAACATTAAGGGACCTTCTGTTGGCTTCAACCAATGGGCTACACCAGGTATTTATAAAAGTCGAGCCCGATTATACGAGTTGTATGGTCTTAAACAATACAGGTTTGATACAACTTTTCTAGAGTATGTTAAAAATTATTCCAAATTATTTAAAAAGATTTGTATTTTTGCAAAATCTAAATTCTTAAGCGAAACCATTAAAAATTCTAATAATAAAGTTAAAGCCACTTGGAAAATCATTAACAATGAAACAGGTAAATCTGTTAAACAAGATAATCACCTTGAGATCATGGTGGGTAACAAATTAGTTAATAAAGCAGCCGACGTAGCCGAGGCTTTTAATGAGTATTTTGCCAGCATACCTATAGCGACGACTCGTTCCCTGAGTTCGTCGCCGTCTAAAGCCGAAGATCTTTTGCATAGCAGCGTCTCTAAATGTGGTAACGTATTTAGTTTCGAACATGTAACACCTCGTGATGTAGTTAACGTTTTTAATTCACTTAAGTCTAAAAACACAGGTGATTACTGGGGCATTTCTATTAAACTTTTAAGTAACATTATCGACATCGTAGCCCCCTGTCTTGCTGTTACTTTCAATAAATGCGTTGATTTGGGTACTTTCCCTGACCTTATGAAGAGCAGTAAAGTCATCCCTCTATTTAAATCAGGCAGTAAAAATGATATTGGGAACTTTAGACCAATTTCTATTTTACCTGCTTTTAGCAAAATTTTTGAAAAATTAATTCTCAAACAGTTGTTAGTACATTTTAATTTAAATAAACTCCTTCATAATGATCAATATGGCTTTACAAAGGGTCGTTCGACTACGGATGCAGGTGTTGCTTTGCTAAATCACATATTTAACGCATGGGAGAAAGCGCAAAATGCAATCGGTGTTTTCTGCGATCTTTCTAAAGCTTTTGATTGCGTACATCACGACACGCTTTTACGGAAACTGCGTCATTACGGTGTTCAAAATGAGGCCCTTGATGTGATAGATTCGTATTTACAAAATAGATTCCAATGTGTAGACGTAAATGGCGCGAAATCTTCCGGGCTACCGGTTCGGCTAGGTGTACCTCAAGGTTCAATACTGGGTCCGTTTTTATTCTTGGTTTATATTAATGATCTGCCATATTATTTAAAGGGTTTTTGTGACGTTGTATTATTTGCAGATGATACCTCTCTTATCTTTAAAGTAGATAGGAATAGACACGATTTTGACGACGTAAACAGCGCGCTATCAATGGTCACGGATTGGTTCACAACAAACAACCTTGTTCTTAATGCCAAGAAAACTAAAATAATTAAGTTCGCTTTACCCAATGTTAGAAATCTAGGTCCCAATATTATCCTCGCCAATCAGGAGCTGGAAACTGCCGACTCTGCTGTATTTCTGGGCATAACAGTAGATTCAAAATTACAATGGGGTTTACACATATCAAGCCTAGCGGGAAGGCTAAGTTCAGCCGCATACGCCGTCAGAAAAGTAAGACAATTCACTGACGTTGATACAGCACGGTTAGTCTACTTTAGTTATTTTCACAGCGTTATGTCCTACGGTATTCTGCTGTGGGGCAAAGCTGCTGATATTCAAAATATATTTGTACTGCAGAAGCGAGCGATTCGTGCAATTTATCAGCTGGGTGCCCGAGTTTCCCTTAGAGATTTTTTTAAGGAGATTGGTATTCTCACGGTTGCTTCTCAGTACATCTTTGCCAACATTTTATATATTAGACAAAATATCCACCTGTACACTAAAAACAGTGATATCCATAACTTTAACACTAGAAATAAGCATAAACTACGCGCTCCTTTTCACCGGCTTCACAAAGTTCACAATTCATTCGTAGGGCTCGGGATTACATTTTATAATAAACTGCCATCTTCTTTTCTAGACTTGCCATTTAATGAGTTTAAAGCCAAAGTTAAATCTAATCTTTGTTTAAAAGCTTACTATTCTATTAACGACTACTTAGATGATAAGAATAGTTGGTCGCTGAGTTGAACACAAGACAATGTTTGTTATTTGTGTTCTTTCTCCAAACTTAGTTTACTGTTATGTTATGTATTTATTATTTTATTTTTACATTGTTTATTGTTATATACTTTTGTTTATTACTGATTGTGTCTGTAGTAAATCTTAAATGTAACTGACACCTTGCTATTGTATCGAGTCTGGTTCTTCTAACCAACCTAACAGACAGATGTGTGCTGGGGAGTTTGTTCCGCCACTTCTTCTTTCCAGCTAAACACTAGGAAGTGTCGATGGGTGGGCGTTTTGGGGGACTGTCTTATAAAAATGTAAATACAGTGAAACCTGGTTAAATGTGTCTCAGATATTCAAATCTGTCTCATGGAACCCCAGTATGAGTTCCAGTTAAAGAGGTTTCTCACTTATCCAAGTCCCAGTTAACCAAGTTTCACTGTAGTAAAGTAGGTAAAGTAAATTTTGACCTTCGAAAAGTGCTGATTATCAGCCTAGTTTGAATAAATGAATTTTGATTTTGATTTTGATTTTGATGAAATGGTCAGCAGAACTGGATGTCTTTCTTGACAAATTGGATATAAGTTAGACAGAATCGTGACCATTGGGAGGAATAGTGGGAGACTTTAGCTCAGCAGCGGGACAATATGGGCTAACAATAATACAATAAATAACTATAATAATATAATAATTATTTTTACCAAAATTTGCAGCAGCTTATCAATGTATTGCAAGTTATCCAACAAATTGTTATAGTAATACAAACATTTTCTTGTATTTTTAACACTGATTGCAACTTCATTTCTCCCAGTAATATTAATAGGAACTAAATTCGATTTTAAGAAGATCCTCAAACGTTTCATGCTACTGTGCAGTACAGCAAAGATGATAATGATAATTACTTGATTAACATCGGAGGAATTCATGGCAACGGTGACAATACAGAAATGAGTAAAAGAATTATAAATAGTAGCTCGAAATATAGTAAGACCTAATCTTACTATCGAAATACCAAAAATAATAAGATACACGTAATTGGGCATAAAAAACGCGTTCTTGAAGCCAATAATTCTATCATTGGTGGTGATAACATTAAAGAATTGCAGGAATCGTTCATCACCGTAAACAAAGTATACTATAGCGGTCAAAATGTATTCGATGATGCATAGACAGTAGACGGAGAACAAATGCTCTTGGATATACTGGGAGAACATAACACAGGCAGCAGAACAACAAAGAAAGCAATATAATTTCAACAAGTAACAGATTGGTCTTGAAGCACTGATATTTGTATAGTTGCCAAGAAGAAGACGAAACAAAGACATGACTTGCAGTAACCGAATGGGTGGTTTATGTTTTTTTACAAAATGCTTTTGTTTGGATTTCATGTTGGTTTGTCACTCTTTCAACTGAGTATCAGTCTGTATTATCTTCACAATCGAAACAGTCATATTGATTTTTGAATAATGCACGTCTAAAATAAACTTTAAATTAGAAGTAGTGTTTTATGTTAATTAAAATACTACAGGTCTGTAATCGACAGTACCTAGCCTGTTGTAGAAATTATATGAAATATATTGATATTAAAATTTAACAGAACAAGGTCTATGCTTCCAGAAGATATTCTCGGGGGAATATAATTCAAAATAAGGAGCTGAATGCACCCTATCAGTTTGCGGATACGTGTCACTTACACCCTATATTAAGAGGCAAACATACACAAATTAAAGCCCTTTTCCATAGGGGTAGGCGGAATCTAAAGAACGTTACGTGTTACGGTCATTCCTTACATACTCCTTATACCTCGTCCACATTCATACCTCTGTTCATACACGCACGCCGGAATATGACCAGAGGAAAATATGAGGCAATTCATATTTTTTTATATAAAAGCTGACTTTTATATAAAAAATGAAATGCCTAGACATTATATTATAATTTGATTGATTATAGACTGATCTATTCAGGTACCCCGTAAGGCTCTATACTTGAACCACCCATACACCGATATTTTCCGATACAGTAATCGAAATGAAAATAAATCTAAACAAATCACAAGACATTTCAAAGATCTCGACCCCCATTTTATAGGTAGTATAATAAGTCAATGTAATGTGTGCCTTTATTGCCCTGTCCCAGAAATAATAGCGTTATGATTCGTGATGTAATAGCTCTGGGCTATTTGATAGTGAATAATGATTTATAGGTTTGGCAAGATATCTTTTATTATTTTATGGGACAAGCCTGTCACACAATTCCACACCAAACCACTGTAACTATTGAAAGCCAGAATCAACAGTGGCGGCCACTGTTGATTCTGGCTAACAGAAAACGCCGAGAAAATGAATCTAATAAAAAGCTAAAAAAAATATGAAACAATTTAACTGTCATGGATCCTGCAACAAAATTAATCAGAAAAGAATAGCGAAAGAGTAGGCTTTTTTTGTTGATGGGAAATTATCATAATGTATATTATTATGATAATTTACAGGACCTACTCAGACCTCCCAGCCTAACAGTCCCTACAGCTCTAACCGTGGTCGTTAGCGCGACTGCTGACCATGAGGTTTTAGGTTTAACTCCCGGGTCGGGAAAAGTGTTATTGGGTTTTGTCATCAGTAATTTGGAAATGGTGTACCCATTTGGATTAGAATTGTTTTTAAATAACATAGGATCGACCATTACAGTTGAAATCTAACCAAAGCTTATCAGTATCATAATCTCTTTAACAAACTGTTTCGTATTCAGTATTCATATTTGTTTAGAAACTCACCACACATGTTTGACTATGAATTAGCAATGATTTATCAAACATTTGACAGGATTTGCGATTATAAACCTTATTGCTTTGAATTAAGTGGTATAGAGAAGGAAGTTAGATGATCATTTCAGATTCCCTTTGACGTTAAACATGTTTGATTCAAAGGCCTGTGATATGATCTTTGTATGTTCTATTTATTTAAACTTATGTGAGTTTAGTTGGTGTGTACAGTTTCAATAACGTTTCTGCTACCCGTATTCGCATAGGTCTGATTATGGATTTACTGAACTTTATACACCAAAGGCGTGATAACTGAACACTAACGATGGTCGCTAACATGTTGGCGGCTTTGGTGTGTAGAAGTCCATAACATTCACAAAATAAAACGGATTTTTACGAGAAAATAAATAAATTAGGCTATTGTTTCAATTTACTCGCGCGGCTTTTACTAAATAACCTTGATTGCGATTCATGGTTAATTAAAACATCCGTCGATTCGTGGATGGTAGTTTTTTGTGGCTCCTGGAAAGTCGTATGCAGCCCGAAAGTCTGACATCCAGTGTAAGACTGGTTGACAAGGGGTATAGTAGTACGTGTGACCCAGATTAGGAAGTCAAGAAGGATATAACATCGTTATTAGGTGCTAACAATATTGGTATTAAGCTATAACAGGTTAGACTGGAAGGCGACCCCAAAATATTTGGAAAAAGCCTAGGCTTTGTGTAAAAACCGATTAGTGCAGTCATTGATATAATAATATATCAATGAGTGCAGTGAATAAAAATATGATTCCGTGCTTTGGAAGGCACGTATAAGCCGGTGGTCCCGGTCGTCAAATCATGTCAGAGGCCCGTGAGGCGGTTTAGAAACTCTGGCACTAGGTGTGGTGTCGTTAGACCTTTCTGCCCACACGATAAGAAGTGCAAGGCTTTTCAACAATTTTACAAGAACGCTTTTCTTCAAATGGTGAACATTACAATGTGTGTAGCCATAGAAGAATCGATATCGTTCTAGGAACATTTGACTAAAGCTCTTATCCGAGTTCGAAGCACATTCAAAACATAAATTCTAGTCAGTCGGAAAATCACAGTCTGTTTGAATAGCCCGTTTCCTTAGATCTTTAAGGATCAGAAGTCGTTAGAAGTCTTGATATACTGAAATAGCTATTACAATATTATAGTGTTACTACTGTCTTAATTCTTATACACACATAATAATATAATGTTTATGTATCGTATTGACTGGCCTGTTGGTCTAGTGGTTAGTGACCCTAACTGCTATGCCGAAGGTCGTGGGTTCGATTCCCACCCAGGACAAATGTTTGTGTGATGAGCACGATCATTTGTTCTGTGTCTGGGTGTAATTTATCTATAATATGTATGTATTTAGAAATATATAAGTGTTAGCGACGCGCTCATGTTATCTTCATAAGTTAGTTTGTAAGTAGTAGTTATAACGCACACATTAGCATATAGATGTAAGGGCCAATGGACCCCCACCCCGCGCCGCCAGTTGAGTTGAGTCCGTGCGAGCACTGCAAGCGGGTGCGCTTGTACGTGATTTTCGTTTATCAAAAATTATCTGTTCTTTTCCAAAAATATAAGTTTTTTAAGCTACCAAATCGTTTATCTTCGCCGATTACCACCCACAACACCTACAAAGTGGTCAATCGAACCGGATCAATAGCAGTTAATGTTTGTCACGCCACCAGTGAAAAAACAAGATGGTGGGCACGCGAAGTAGGGGAGAGCGGGGCTGAACGTGCCGATTTTGACAAATCCTTATATGATTCGGATAAAACAAGTACTATGTCTGAAAGTAGTGGTTCATCCTAAGCCAAATTTAGTCTATAATACGAATTTACCTACAGATTTTGCACATTTTTCATAGTTTTTAAGAAGAAGTGTTTTTTTTACACAGCGGCGGCAAGGCACTACCAACCCCACTTTGGGGCAAGTTGTGCCGTAGCTGGGGTCGGTTGTGCCGTTGATAATGCTAGGTGTTTTACATAAATCAAAATTAATTTAGAATTTAAAAGACATCAATTTTATAATAATATATTTATTTGTTATAATTTTTACTATAAATCAACAGTTTCTAAGTATTATAATTTAAAAAAAACAAATTACCCTTACTTATGTAATTATTTCAAACTTAAAAACATATTTTAAATTCATCATATTTTCTATTTTAATTTCTATTGTGTGGTTTATAATTTTGTGAATGTTGTTTGTTTTTAATTGAATTTATTGTATTTTGTATGTGTGGGCGGGCTATTCTATTCTGTTTTGTAACTATTGATTTATGGATTGTATGATCTGAAATAAACTTTTATTATTATTAAATCAAAGTTTGTACTTATTTTTATGCGAATGCGATCAATTATTAAAAATGCGAATGAGATCAATAAAATTTTAAAAAATATCAGTCTCTAAGGACTATATTACAAAATATCATATAGATTTCACAACCAACCCCTAAGCCGGGGTTGGTTGTGCCGCGGCACAAGCAGCCCCACATGAACGGCACATTTTACCCCGTGAGCGAGAGTTTGAAATTTTGTCTCACATATAAAAATCACTCTGCTCAAAGCATTAAAATTACACTACATAGCAAACTAGGATAAATAACAAACATTTTACTAAAACTCTCATATAAAAAGCACGAAAAAAGCTAGCTTGCGACCAAAAAGTATCGAAACGAAAATATTTACTGACGTGGCGCTGGACGACCCTCACATGCACTGCCACTCGGTCCGCGTCGCAGACGCAACTAAAATGGCAGCCGCGCGTGCCCGACTGTTAGGCATTACGCGACACAATACGATCGTATAACTACCTCTTTTTGTTTTCGAGATATTCGCGTCGGCACAATTTACCCCCGGCACTTTTAGCCCCGCTCTCCCCTACTGCGCGACGCAAACTCGCGCAAACTAAACTTTTTCAGCAACAAAAGGGAGCTCAAGAAACAGATACTGAAGAATGTCAGTCTTCAACCAGTGCAGTAGCCAAAAATATGGAGTTTGAAACACCTGCGGCAGGGCCGAGCGTCAAAACCGAACACACGTTGTCAAAGTCGAAATGTCGGTCCGAAACATCATCGGTTAAAGCTCGAAAGGCGCAGTTGCTTTTGGATGCTGCAAAGGAAAAGGCACAGATACGACTGGAGCTCATAGACAAACAGCTGGAAGCGGACTTAGCTGAACTAGAGGAAGTAGAAAAATACAGTCCACACGAAGAACGCGCTCACGACGTGGAACAATGGCTGGAACGGAGTCATCACAAATTAATGCAATCGGCCCCCGATCATGGTAATCCCTCGGGCGAGTTGCATCCACCTGGGACAGAACCAGCCGCGCCTGCTGATGCTGTCCTCTTTACGGCACCAGCAGCACCACCAGGACTACCCACGTCACGTCAAAGGCCGCCACCTTTAGTGCCACATCTGCCGATGGAGTCGCACTCACACACTGTACCCGAACCGCCACCGACGGCGGAGGCCACCAGTATGCAAGCGACTATTCAGATGCTAGCTGGCGCTTTGAAAGACCTGGCTTCTACGAGTGCACCAAATACCAACCTTATATCTCGATTAAGCACGCCGAAGGATCTCCCAGAATTTTCAGGGGACCCACTGGAATTTCTACAGTTCAGGCAAGCCTATAAAGAGTCAACCGAGCTATGTAAATTTTCTCCTGAAGAAAACCTGTGGAGGTTGAGGAAGTGTCTCCGAGGAGCTGCCAAAGATGCTGTCGCAGCCTTACTTATTTCTGCGAGTCCACCGTGTAAAATCATGGCTACTTTGGAGCTACGTTTTGGCAATGCTGATTTAATCATATATAAAATAGTGCAGGATATCAAGAAATTGCCTTCAATGTCACAAAATTATCATAGTGAAATTGTGCCATTTTCAGTGAAAGTGCAAAACCTGATACAAGCAGTGCGAACAGTTGGACGCGAAGAATACTTACAAGGTATGAGCATTGTTTCAATTATATTGTCCAAGCTGCCTACGACACTGCTAAGTAAATGGTCTGATTATAGTTTCCCGCTCATTTCTGATGGAAAGAAATCCCGTATGGTCATATTATCTGATTTCTTGCACGACGAGGCCGTAAAAATATCAGTTACATCAAATATCTATTTTACGAGTCCTCGCACTGACCAAAATAAAAACAATAATCATAAAAACAAAGATAGTTCCGGCAATCGATCTCAAACTATATTATTACAAACAGATGATGATACCAATAACTGCAAGTTCTGCCGTACCTCAAAGCATAAGTTAACTGAATGTAAACAATTCAAGAAGGCGTTACGTAAAACCAGATGGGATTTCGTAAAACGCAACGGGATTTGTTATAAATGCCTAACATCGCGCCACGCACGAGACACGTGCTCAGCACCGCCGTGCGATAAGAATGGCTGTGGCGAGGGACATCACAATTTGCTTCACTACGTCGTAAACAAGCCGAAAAATGACGCTGGAAGTAGCCAGGTTCCGGAGCCGAGGTCAACGCCTGTGCAGCAGGCCACGGCGTCGGCGACGACGCCGACGTCCTCCGCTGATACTACGCAAACAGTGACGCATATTAACGCGAGTGAAAACAAGGTGTTACTCAAAGTCGTACCTATACGTATACACAGTGCTAACGGTGTGTTTAGTGCAAATGCACTTCTTGACGACGGATCGACCGTCTCACTTATCAGTGCGGGGTTAGCGAAGCGTGCGGGGCTTCGAGGCCGGTCAGAGACGATGCGAATTCGCGGAGCCTGGTCTGACGACGAACTAGTGTGTAAAACGACCATCGCGCATGTTAAATTATCGGGTATGGACAGTAAAGTACATAATATAAAACTTCGATGTGTAGAAAAATTAGACTTACCTGTGCAACAACTTTCTGTTGTTAATTGTAATGATTATAAAAACCTGTTTGGAATAGATAATAAGTTATGTAAACACGATGTAAAACCAGAACTTTTAATAGGTCAAGATAACTGCCACTTATTGTTACCTCTCAAAGTTATAGTAGGTAAATTGTATGAGCCGTCCGCTACATTAACTCCCCTAGGTTGGTGCATTCATGGTATGTTGCGAAGGCAACACGCGCAACACGCGCAGGTCGCCGCCGGCGCCGTCAAGGCGCACGCCACTCTGCTGCTGAGCTCGGCAGCTACCACCGCCGCGGACAGGGACGAGCGTATACTACGGGACCTCCACGAGGAGGTGAGACATTCTTTCGCTGTCGACGCCTTGGGAGTGTCAGGTAAGCCGAGACAAAATATTAATGATACTCTTGCTGTCGCGCTGCTGGAAAAGTCTGTCGAACTCGTCAACGGTCGTTGGCGTGCAGGTTTGCCTTGGAAGAATGAGGCCTGCACTATGCCCGACACCTCTCCTAACGCTCTGAAAAGGTTAAAGGGGATAGAAAGGAAGATGGCACGTGACATTGGTTTCGCCGACAGATACCGCGAGCGAATAAATCATTTATTACAAAATGATTACGCTCACAAGATGGAAAAGGGACTGAAGGTACCCCGGACATGGTATCTACCCCACTTCGGGGTCGATAACCCCAACAAAAAGTCACTTAGGCTAGTGTTTGATTCTGCGGCTCCAGTTGGTGATAAATGTCTAAATGACTATTTACTTACAGGGCCGGACTTGTTGTCATCTCTGTTTGGTATAATGCTGCGCTTTAGGGAATATTCAATTGCAGTAACCGGTGACATCAAGGATATGTTCCTTAGGGTTAAAATTCACCCTGAAGATCAACACGCGTTTAGGTTCCTTTGGCGGAACAGCCCTGACGAGCCAGTTGATATTTACATTATGTCGTCACTTATTTTCGGCGCTAACTGTTCTCCTTTTATAGCTCAGTTTGTTAAAAATGTAAATGCGCGTCGTTATGAGTCGTCATTACCAGCTGCTGTTAACGCGATATATAAATCGCACTATATGGACGACTATATAGATAGCTTGCCGGACGACACGACGGCGATAGAAATGGTTAAAAATATAACTAAGATTCATAGCAGTGGTGGTTTCCAAATCCGTAACTGGACAAGCAATAGCATTGCTGTTTTAGATAGTGTTCCGAAGGATACCTTAGGTACTGCCAGCGTTAGGTTCAAATTCGAACAGGAATTCCATGGCGAACGCACTTTGGGCCTCATCTGGTATTCTGGAGAAGATGAATTAGGTTTCGACGTGTCTTTGAAACGAATACCGGAAAATATTATTTTAAATAAAGATAGGCCGACTAAAAGAATCATGCTGCGAATAGTTATGTCGATTTTTGATGTGTTAGGATTTTTAACACCATTCACTATTCAGGGCAAAATTATGTTACAAGACACTTGGCGCTTGAACATAGGCTGGGATGACGTAGTACCCGATAGTATCTACAATAAATGGTGCAAATGGATCGAGTTATTAAAGGATATAAAAAAAATACGTATACCTAGGTGCTATAACAAAACTATGGTGTCGCAAGGTGGGAGCGAGACCGAAAGAAAACCGGTTGCCGAGCTTGTAATAACAAAGCCACCTCCTCCCGCCGCCGCCCCGCCCGCGGCCCCGGCGCTGGAACTATCTGCTACGAGAAGCAGCTACGGGACGTGTAGACCGTCTACGACCACCGCTACGTGTGCTACGCCGGCAAATAATAGTTATACACGCTTACAGTTGCATTTATTTTGCGATGCATCTGTTCAAGCTATGTGTTGTGTCGCGTACTGGCGATGGACAGTCAATGGGAATGTTAACGTTGCATTTATATCAAGTAAATGTCGTGTTGTACCCGTTAAACCCATGACTGTACCACGAGCCGAGCTACAGGCGGCGCTGTTGGCTGCACGATTAGCTGATACCGTTCTGAAGGAACACAGATTAGTGCCCGAGCGCCGATATTTTTGGTGCGACTCCACCACCGTTCTACAGTGGATTAGAAATAACACGCGTAGGTATAAAACGTTCGAAGCGAACCGATTGGGAGAAATTGACGAACTCACGCGTATTCATGAATGGAGATATGTACCTACCAAATTAAACGTAGCAGACCTTGGTACTCGTGATGAATTTAACCACACAATGTTTCACAGTGAGTGGTTCTCAGGCCCTGATTTTTTGTACGAGATGGAGTCCTTATGGCCTGCTGACATCGTGAGTCCCGACATCGACAGAGAAGAAGGAAGTTTAGAGTGTGTAGTTGTGATGCATGAACCTACATGTAACTTACCTGTTCCTGAGCCGCAGCGGTTTTCCTCCTGGCTTCGCTTGCAGCGAGCCACGGCCGTAATTCTGAAATTTATTGATAGATGTAAGAAACTTACCGGTGAGGTTGACTGCGATGCGATGGCTCGAGCTGAGATCCTGTTGTTGAAAAAGGCACAGTTGGAATCGTTCTCCGCCGAAATATCTGCAATAAAAAATGGAAAACACTTGTCACGAGATAGCAAGTTACTTACCTTGTCACCGTATCTAGACGACACTGGTTTACTCCGCCTCGGTGGCCGCATCGATGCTGTGTCAGACGTGGATCTAGAAACGAAAAGACCCATTATATTAGACGGGAAGCATGATATAACGCGTCTTCTTGTCCGGTTCTATCATATTAAGGCAGCACACGGGAACCAAGAAATGGTCGTCAATAACCTGAAACAGAAATATTGGATTATTAAAATAAGGCCAACAGTTAAAAGGGTGGTTTCGAATTGCATGCTTTGCCGAATAAGGAAATGTAAGCCTCAAGTACCCAGAATGGGTGACTTACCTCACGCTCGAGTAGCACATCACCAACAACCATTTTCATTTTGTGGTCTGGACTTGTTTGGTCCGATGGAAGTGACTGTGGGTAGAGGAAGGCAGAAGAGGTATGGTGTTTTGTTCACCTGCCTAACTGTACGAGCGATTCATATCGAGGTCGTCCCATCACTTACCTCTGACTCTTTGATAATGGCGCTGCGACGCATGGCAGCACGGCGAGGATGGCCCTGTCATCTATACTCTGATAATGGCACCAACCTTAGAGCAAGCGACAAGGAACTGAAGCAATCAGTGGAGGCACTTAATATAGATGCTCTCAAGGCCGTCGGCGTAAACAACGCCATGCAGTGGCATTTTATACCCCCTTCCAGTCCTCACTGGGGTGGGGCCTGGGAGAGGCTGATTCGAAGTGTGAAAACTTCACTTCGAGTAATAATGAAGGAACGCGCTCCCCGCGAAGAAGTACTACTTACCTTGATGGCGGAAGTGGAGAACATGGTGAATAGTCGCCCGTTGACACACGTCTCCGTGGACCCTGAAAGCTTGGAATCTTTAACTCCTAATCATTTTCTTTTAGGTAGCACATCCGTTGTGCCTATCATTGGGACTTTCGATGATTCCGACATGTTTTTACGCAAACAATGGAGAAAGTCACAAGCGTTAGCGGATATGTTTTGGCGTAGATGGGTGACAGAGGTTCTCCCTGACTTGCTGCCCCGAAGAAAATGGAACGAGGAGGTGAAACTTTTGCAGGTAGGTGACGTAGTGCTCGTGGCTGATCCTAACAGTCCTCGTAGCACCTGGCCGAAGGGTGTCATTCAGAAGATATGCCCAGGTAAGGATGGACGAGTCAGACTGGTCGAAGTAAAGACTAAGACTGGTGTCTGGAAGAGACCTGCAGCACGCGTCGCGCGAATTTCACTTGTTGAGGAGTGCTGTGCCAGCACTAGGGGGGGGAATGTTAGCGACGCGCTCATGTTATCTTCATAAGTTAGTTTGTAAGTAGTAGTTATAACGCACACATTAGCATATAGATGTAAGGGCCAATGGACCCCCACCCCGCGCCGCCAGTTGAGTTGAGTCCGTGCGAGCACTGCAAGCGGGTGCGCTTGTACGTGATTTTCGTTTATCAAAAATTATCTGTTCTTTTCCAAAAATATAAGTTTTTTAAGCTACCAAATCGTTTATCTTCGCCGATTACCACCCACAACACCTACAATAAGTATGTTTATCAGTTGTCTAGTACCCATAACACAAGCTCTGCTTAGCTTGGGACTAGATGGCGTTGTGTGATAGTTGTGGAATATTATTATTATTATTCATAGCTTTACTATATCTATATCTGGATAGCTTTATTTTATTTTTAATGTGTACCTATTTATTAGCAGTGCACCACTGACTGCCCCTTTTCCTTTTCTAGTTCATTCACAGGTTGTCTGGAAGATATCACATACAATAAAGTATATTCTACCTATCTATTAATAAATGAACATTATGCATCTAGCGATTTTTGACATATTTTTAATAAGAATAATAAATAATTGTTAATTACTAATAAGTAAAATAAACACTACTTTCTTACGTAAATAGTGCAGTGCAAACTCTTCACAAATTAAACTATCGAAAGCTCTTTGTAGCAAAAATACCATTGTCAGGGGTAATTTCACCAGCGCACGTCCAATTTCCAAGGAATCTATTGTGTTCAGTAGCAAAAACAGCGGGCGGTCAACTAATTCAATACTGAACTTCGGATTACAACCCTTCAAATGCTACTGCATTTCAAATCCAACTTTAATCTTTCAAAGCGAAAATTTATTTTCGTTCAGCATTAATATTTCCTTTTCGAATCGAAGATTATGGTTTTAGAAGTCAGATTGTGGGCTTTGTTCTCGTAATTTTAAGGTGGATATTAGAGTGTAGGTGTGCTAGTAGTGTAAATATTTTCGAATGCAAAGAATTTGCGAACTAATCATAGAAACACGTGACACAACCCGCTGTGAATATATCGCGAAAGCTCATGATTCATTCTATTTGATATTTTGTGTTATATATGTATGGCTATTTATTTATTGTGTTAAAAGAAGGCGTATTTGGTTTGGAGTTGGTTTGAATATTTGATGGTAAATTGATAGCGTTCAATAGTTAGGTAGTTTGGTGAGAGACTAAAATACATTTTATTTTTTAACCGACTTAAATAAAAGGAAAATTGTTATTGTATTCCACCAACATCTTCTTTTTTCATGTATTATGATCACCGATTTATCCATGATTATTGGTCCGACTAAAATGATTATTTTTTAATTTGGTGGCTCACGTGGAAATCCCATAAACATCATAGGTACACTTCGTTTGGGTTCTTTAGAAACTAATATACTCTTTAGTATGCTTTTTTAGTCTAAAACAATAAACAGAAACTGCTGTTAGGTACATATAAGAGTTAGCAACTAAATATTTAAACTATAGAAACGAATAGATGAACCGTGGTTGCGGATCAGCAGTGACGTTTAAAGGGTATAATAATTATAAACAATTTATTAACCTAACCTCCCAACGTCCACACAAGAATTACAACACAATCCACAACCAAAGGTATTCGCAAAATATAAGCTGAGTCAACATTGCTTATATGTTGACTCAGCTTATATTGCCCCTCATGCCAAAATGCGATTCATTTCCGTAAAATAAACATGTGTATGAACACACAGAATTGCAAATCGACCTGTTAATCTAATAAGAGAAGCCCGGCTTCGCCGTCGTCACGGTTCATTTGAAAAAAGAATGTCATGTCAATTTCTTTTTTTTTTTCGTTTTTTTTTGTTGCTACTGCCAGGGGTTTTGACGTTGACAAATATAAAAGCATTTCCTGTTGGCATTGGGTATATTTCTTTTTGTATTTGAACAGATAATGTAGATTAGATGTTTTGAATTTATTCAAATGTGGCTGTGGATGATGGTTTGAGAGCGTGAAATTGTTTGTTGCTTTTTATTTTTTTTGGTTTAATATTTGAATGTTAAGACGTGTTAAACATTATCCATTCCCTGGAATGCAAAAAACAACCTCCTAAAAATATTATCCTCTAAAATGTTGCCAAGACGAGACATGCGCATCGCACTGTCAAAAAGTTATTATACTATAACTCTACACACCCTTACTGTACAAGCTCTAACTTTACAAACTCTACAGTTTTACACCTTAGTCAAAATATAATATGTGGCTTGATCCGCAGATAAATCATACAATTGTTTCTCAACATATATAAAAAAATTGCATAGTAAAAACTTTGTTTAAACTTCAGCCCCTTAGGTCCATCTAGTTGATTTTTTATTCTCTTCGACTTTTTAAATCTTTCAGAATTTTATCCCCAGACTACAAACAAAATAGATTTCACTCATCCTCTTAGCGTCGCAATAAACACCATTTTATTTAATTACGGCCAAAATTAAAACTCCCTCCTGCAACCGGCAGCAGTTAAAGGGTTAAATGACAAGCCATCCAAATAAATTCCACTACGCTTGAATGCAACAACGTGGTTGATCCAATTACTAATAATTCGGTTACTCCTTAACAACCGTAGTCATTGACGGGTTAACCCTTTTCGCAGATGCTACCCGGACTTTGTATTGTAATAATTATGAACCTGAGTATCAAAGTTTTAATTGAATGTTTAGACCATTAAATCGTAACTGGATTAAGTACCTAATATTTTGTAAAGAATCTTTAGGAAACTTGTCATATTATATTCATTCCTGAAACATGTACATTGTAAAACTTAACTCCACGATGTGATTTAGGTACGTGACTCAAATAACTTCTTTGCCTCGACGAAAAAATCCTAGTGGTCGCAAGCGCGACTGCTGAGCCTCTTGCTCAGTCCTGGGATGTTTTTTACATCAAAATTATAAAAAATATCGTCCACAAGTCTTTTAAACTAGATGAGTTAATATTTATTTTGTTCTTTATTGATTGTTCTGCTGTAAGCAGTTGTTACACATATTTTACCATACCTAAGCATAATATCACCAATGCGGACACTTGATCGTGAACCAATATACAAATGTGTTTGTCACTTTTAACTGATTTAATTACATAAAATTATTTAAAGTTACGTTGTATTTAGGTATCTAATAAAATATTTTCATTTTGTATAAGTATCATACCATTTCAATTAACCCTCCAACTGCAGCCCCCGGTACCAAAACGACCGGTACCGAAACTCCGGTACTCTCTCGACTTAATCGCGGCCGCATTGTTGATAGCGCTCCGTAATCCGACCGCACATTAACGGTCCGTCTGTACGCGACAGCACAATACGCGTCTGGCCATACGTTAGAACTTTGTAAGATATGACGCGGATTTGCGACTGAAGTACGGAAAACGGAGTGGAGTGTCGGAATATTTTGTAGGTGAGGCTTTGGTATGTTTTGAAGAGGCAGTACTAGTATTATTGCAGTGGCTGAAGTCTAGAGACTAATCACAAATCTAAACTTTACAGTAATACTACTTTAGGCTTCATTAAAACAAGCTGTGACTTTTGCCCACGTGAAGTGATGAAAAAAAATATAATTTCTCTATTTGAATCAGATTTTGTTATGAATTTTAAGGGTTTAAGTATTTTTGCACGGAACCCTAATCTTTATTCTAATAAAATAAAAGTCGACGCATTATAACAACCGCTAACTGCCAGTAAAAGTCTCATTAAAATCAATCCAGCCGTTTCGGAGATTAGCCGGAACAAACAGACAGATAGACCGAAAGACAGTTAAATTTCTTCTTGTGAGGTTATATAAAGGCTTATTATATATAGGCTTCTCTATAGGTCCCTTTCGTTCCATCTTATCCAAGTAGTAATTTATACACAACACCAACCTATTATTCTTCCCAACTACTTCTTCTTATATTTATTTATAAGATAACCTAGTTTGAGACAACTCACTAAACAAGATAAAGTGAGTCCATTTAATATGTCTAGGGTAATACATGGTACCAATATTTTTGTTAACCCCATTCTTGCTACGAGTATGCGAATGTTTCGATCACCAGTCAACGAACTGCAAGGGGTTACTAGAATAGTTGATACATGCAATAATTCTGCTAGTTTTCTTTGTTCAACATTATTTTTGTTTTCCTAGAAACTGTTTGTAGGGTAGCTAAGTAATCTAGACTTTGCATGTTGTTATAGTATGTACATAATTATATGGAAGGTAAATTGTGATTGTTGTAAATGATCTTGTAATGGAATAAGTAATGTTGGTAGTTTGCTAATTGTATTCACATCGGTGAAAGTTTTTCCATTCCTAGAAATGCACATTGTTCTTTGATTTTGTTCGTAAAAAATGTGATGACTCTGTTAATATAGTATATCCTATAGCAGCCACGAACAATGTAGCTTTCTGATAGTGAAATAAATTTTAGAATTTAATCACTAACAAATTACTCTTTATAATATTAGTGTAGATTGGCCTGCGTTCCATTCTTCTTTATTTCATTGCCTTGTTTTAATTGTGGTCCTTTAAAAAACGTAACTTTTACTTTCCTAAAAATAACAACAGCTAAACAGTGTTTGCGAACTAGCCGCTGTTAAATATTATTTGCGACAAATCGCAAGTCTAACCAAGACCTTAGCATATTAAGTTGCATCTAAGACCGCCGTCTTGTTGCAACTGTTAATATTAAATTAAACTTAGACCCGAACCATTAAGACCCGTCGAACGCATTTGCAGGGTTAACGCGAACAATTTTGGCTGTGGTCATTGTGTGAAACAGTTTTCATTATAACTTAGTAAACTAATTACCGTAGTCTTACGGGGGTTGTAAATGATTTCCAGTTTGGTAAGATGTGAATCGGGTTGTTAGTGGTTCAAGATTCAGAGTTTCTTAGATATCGATATAAATTCAGTACATGAGCAATGCCATTTATCGCTGGATTAAAAAGAAACGTGCTCAAAATGTATGGAACAGTCGATTTTAGTGTAGGTAATGTAGGTATATCAAAATCGCTTTCTCGAATTTTCTATGATGTTTCCCTTTTACTAGCATAGATCCTTACCTACAAAAACATGCAGTAGTAAACATAAACATAACATCATGCCTGTAATCCCCGACGGGTTAGACAGAGGTGTATCAGTATATCCAATTATCACCAGTTATTTTAATGTCCTATGTTATAGATAATTACGCCTATTGCCACCAACCGGGTACCTACATATCTAGCCTCTCCGTGGCTGCTACTGAGAAATTCCTGAAGAGAAAACCCTATAACAGTTTTCCCAACCCGGGAATCGATACCGGAACCAGCTCAGCAGGTGCGATTGACTACTTATAAAAAAAAAAAAAAAAAAAAAAAAGCCTTTTAATTCCAACAGCTTCAACAATTAAATTACATAACCATAAAAAGTTTGTTCATTCATGCGAAAAATAAAATTCATATTTATGGACAACACTCATGAAAATTGAATTAATTAATAGATATAAACTAAAAATAGCAATTAAGAGCAAATTAATTGTATAAAATAATTTAAATTAGAAAATCCAAATTGAATTGATTCAAGAACATGCAAAAATATTTTAATATAATCCAATTGATTTGAATTAAAAACTATAATCAAAACAAATTTATTACCATAAAACAATTTACATTAAATAATCCATATTATTATTGAATCGATCATACGTGCATAATTATACTTTTAATAGATTTAAATTATTAATAACAGTTAAAATAAAAATTGATACAAAATAATTTTAATTGAATAATTCATATTGAATCGATTATACCATCCATGCAATATTGTAACTTTAAATATAAATCATGACATTATTAAATATGAAAAAAAACTATATGATAACCTATAAAATAAATAAATTATAATGACGACGCTAATTGGACCCCTTTTCGGGTAAAGGCCTCCTCCAGAGAATGCCAGTTGTCTCTGTCTTTGGCGACATCTGGCCAGTTTTTTCCCGCGATTGCCTCTACTTCGTCTTTCCATCTCGCTTTCGGTCTTCCTCTACGTCTAAATCCGTGAGGGCCTCTCCATAGCGTCACGGTCTTTGTCCATCTGTCGTCGGTATAACGGGCCACATGCCCTGCCCATCTCCATTTTAAACTCCTAGCGAATGGTAGAGCGTCTATGACTTGAGTCCTTTTTCTAATTAAATTGTGTCGTACCCTGTCTTTTAGTTTTAAGTTTAGGGAACTGCGTTCTAGTGCTCTTTGACACGATATGATTTTTCTGTTGGTTGTGGAGTCGAATATCCACGTTTGGCATCCGTACGTAAGGCAGGGTAGGAGGCATGAGTCCATCACTTTCTTTTTCAATTGCAAGTTCATTTTTGATTTCATAACCTCTTTGTAGGCCCAGTACTTCTTCCAGGTAATTGCAATGCGCCTATCTATCTCTTCGGTATTGTTCTCTCTTCGGAATGAGACTTGCTTGCCAAGGTAGATGTAGTCGTCTACGTAGTCCACGATTACGTTATTCACAGTTATTGGTTTTTTAGAGTGGTTAGTCATGACTTTTGTTTTTGTGATGTTCATGTCTAGGCCAATATCTGTGCTGACCGCATTGAGCTCTTCCATCATCGTCTGTAGTTCTGTAGCGTCTTCCGAAAACAGTACGATATCGTCCGCAAACCGCAGATGGTGAAGATGTTTCGTCCCTATTCTTATGCCTCTTTCTGTCCAGGGTAGATCTTTCATAATGTTTTGTAGTACCGATATGAAGAGTTTTGGCGATAGTGGGTCTCCCTGTCTTACTCCTCTACAAATTTTTATTCTTTGACCTGAGTTTTCTAGCTTGATTTTACTTGTACTGTTTCTATATATGTCCTTTATTATTCTGATGTACTTTCCATTTACGTTTTGATTTTCTAGGGCGTTCCAAATACTTAAATGTGAAATCGAGTCGAAAGCTTTTTTATAATCGACGAAAGCTACATAGAGTGGTTTTCTAAATTCGTAGTACTTTTCGATTATTTGTTCGAGTACTTGTATGTGGTCTGTAGTGCTGAAACATCTTCTAAAACCAGCCTGTTCTGTTGGTTGGTGGGCTTCAATGGCGCTGTCGATTCTTTCGTGTAGGCAGTTAGCAAAAAGCTTATATAAACTAGGCATTAAGCTTATAGGTCGATAGTTTCCTACATCTGTTGGGTCGCCTTTCTTATACAGTAGTATAATTTCCGACTCAGCCCATGCCTGTGGCACCTTCTCTTCTTTGAGAATTTTATTGAATAATTGAGTCAATGGCCCTAAAATAAAAGTTTTTGCGAGTTTTATGGCTTCGTTGGATATGCCATCAGTGCCTGGGCTTTTGTCGTCTTTCAGTTTTTCGAGCTTTTTCAGTATTTCAAACTCTTCAAATTTCAAAATGTCTGTGATTTGTGTCTGACAGTTTGATGTTTCCTTTGCTTTCTGATTTGGCTCTTCAGAGGCACTGTATAATTTTCGATAAAATTCTGTTGCTGTGTCGATTACATCACAAATAAAGAAAAATTACAAAGACCATAGAGAAGCTATTTTCACAAAACACTTAAAATCATCTGGTAGTCTAAAGAAGGCATTCAAAGAACTAGCTACAGAAAAAACAATGGATTCCATCACTGAATTCCAAGGCTTTAAAACACCAAAGTCGTGCAGATGACTACTTATATATATATAGAAATAATTAGAATTAGAATTTTATTTATGAGAAACACACTAGTGTCCATAATTACTTAAGAAAGATCAACAAGCAAAATCTCGTCCTTGAAGAAAAAAAACAACAGTTAGTACAGCATTCAATACCAATCCATAAATTATTTAAAAATAAAAACAGAAAACTCAATACGGGGACTATTTGTGACGAACGACTGATATCGTTTTAATTGGTACTCCAACCATCTGGTGCCTGTACTGGTGTGTAATTTGAGCACCATTAGTGCATTGATGGCTTTATTACTCACTATGTTTTATTTATTAATAGCTCCGAAAGTACCGGTTGTTTTGATGTACGATTCAATTCATTAGTCGTGGTTGTTATTGGTGTATTTTTTGTTGAAAAGGATGTGGTTATGAACAGTCAATAATTTTATTGTATTCTTAGGTGGTTAACTTATTATTAGAATGATGTACCTAAATCGGATCCATATGAATGGATCTTGTCGGGCACAGTAAAAGAAGTGAATTAGGATTCAACTTTACAGTATTTTTTTACAGGGGTTTTCTATCAGCAATTTCCTCAGTACTGAGTTTGGAAGTGTCCCGGATGATGGCAATAGTATTATATGATGGCTATTATACATATTATGGTAAGGATACATAACTGGCGGAATGTGGGTACTATTGATTACATCACTGCCTAACCCTTCGGGGATTACTTACTTAACTGATGTTATTCGTGTTTTGTGATTAGCTAGGTTCCGTTTTTTTTATTAGATTGGCAATTACATTTAGTTCATCATCATTTTAGCCAAAAGACGTCCACTGCTGGACATAGGCCTCCCCCAGGTGTCGCCACATTGACCGGTCCTGTGCGTCTCTCATCCAGCGGGTCCCCGCAACCTTGACCAGGTCGTCGGTGCACCTAGTGGGAGGCCTTCCAACGTAACGTCTTCCGGTTTGCGGTCGCCATTCCAGAACTTTTCAGCCCCATCGGCCATCCGTTCTGCGAGCAATGTGCCCTGCCCATTGCCACTTAAGTCTGGCGATTCTTCGGGCTACGTCATCACGTTCGTCGTGTTCATTTAGTTGGTTCAAGAGAACTTCAAACAATTCTTTAATAAATTACCTTTTTATCTCCCAACTAAGTTCGAAAATAAAACACACGATTACCCTTTATCCTCACCGATATAAAACGTGTATAGGTGTTTTATTATTCTACCATTATTTCCCCAACATGGCAATGCACTTTTCAGATAAAACTGAGACGCTATAGCCAATAAAAACTGTCGAATCGATTGAGCCGTCAATACGTAATGCTATTGTTTATTGTTTTCTGAAACGTAAAATATACGACCTTAAAAATAGGTTTGGTAAGGGGTTGACAGACGACCGTATGATACGCTGCGACTAATTGTTCTACAACAAGTTAAGATTTGGTCTATCGAGCACCGGTACACCGGCATGACCGAACAGCAAGAAGGCAACCAGCTTCACTAGTTCCAAAAAATGTAATCTTTCAGGAATGATAGATATTTTACAATTTTAAATGTGTTTGTCATTAGTTAAAAAGACAAATATTATTTTATTCATGATTAACAAATCATGAAAAAATAATAGGGGGCCTTGTTATTATTAAGCATGCATTTTTTTGCTTAGCTATTAATTATGATTGTCCTAAGCCCAGAAATCGGACAACATTTAAAAGATTCTGTGAACAAAAATGTTACACAAAAAGCTACTTATCTACGAATATAGAAATAAGGTAGACGAACGCCAAAAATATTTTCAGAAATGGACACGCTGCATCATTCTTTGATCTATCTGAAGATCACTTTATACTGCGGTGTTTCAGAAATTGTCTCGAATTTATGAAAGGTCTCAAACTGTCATCGAATTTACAGCTGCATCCAATAGGATACCTATATTTGATAGTTTCAAACGAATGCATCTCGACATTATTTATTTATTTTCAGCAAATCGTCTACCTATCTTCGAGGTAAAATAAAAAGCTAAACTGAAAACCAATTTTCAGCTACTATTTGGCTCGGTCACTTTATTTATTTCCCATGTAATTTTGCTTACGATTGTGACAGAGCCTAACAGACAACAGGAACCACGAAGTTCCTTGATTTAAGGTATCTGTTTAAATACCTTGAAATCAAGGAACTACCTGTACTACATTGACAGCAGAGTTTGAAGTTTTTGTAAGTAAAAATATCTGCTATAAATATATCTTCAAAATAATGTAATTGAAGCACTAAGCAAGAGAAACAGGTAACTTTTTAGACAAAATTCATAATAATTTCTCAAAGCGCATAATATTTCCACAACGCTACTTCAACGAAAACACTAAGTAAATTAATTCCACCATCTAAACGGCAAAATAAAAAAAAAAACAAGCACCTTAATTTAAAACGGCACAACCAACCCTGCAATGCTTATGCAAAGTAGAAACGGCAAAACAAAAATGAGAGACAATATTTATACCTCTCACGTGTCATTGAACACAAAAAACGGTACCGCAAATGTATGCAAATTTTTGTGCGTTTTAGCAAATACTCTATATTTGCATAAACGCTCAATATTAGATGGTTCATACGCATATTAATAACGATTATGAACGCCATTTTAAAAATGTCGGGGTGCAAATGACCGGTCATTTTCTCTGTCATCATTTGAAGGGTTGGCGATTTTTCACGTTTCCAATAAATATGAAGGGTATTTGGGAACTGAGTGTTAAATAAAATTATTCATAGGTGCATAAATTAATATTGTCCCGTCATTAAAAGTAATGAAAAAGGCACACGTATTTGCACCCGTATGATAATTAAAATTAATGCTTTTTGAATAATTATTCAGTCAATTTGTATTTTCACTAAATGAGTAACGTTGCCTGTCGCGTCGCTATCGTACATCAAAGTTGGTTTCGATTAAAACTGACACAAGCTCATATTCACAGTAATTAACACAAAAATAACAATCATAAACACTTGAAAAAGTCAATGTCAAATAAATCGAATAAAAATAATTTTATTTAAAAAAAGTAATTTCATTGTAAAAAAAATGAAATTGGTACAAATTCAATTCAAACTGAAACAGTTTAATCAAAGGCTTCTTGTCCTCGATATAATCTTTAACAGGTTTACTTTCGGAAGTCGGTGGCAAAATAATCAATGAAATAAACAAAATCATAGACTTCTGCAAGTAAAGTTATTATAAACTTTTTCGAAAAAGTCGGTTGTATTTTCTTGGTAAAAGTTTATTTCATAATTAAAGATGTCTCTGTAATCCTTTACCACCGTCAGCCTACCTACAAAAACATCCCTTAATCAGAAAAGCTTGACAATCAAAACAGAACGTATCTAATCTCCCCGAGGCACACAGTATCGTAAACAATTAACCGGAGTGCAGCTACTAACATATCACAATTAATATTAAAAGAAATCTTGAGCAAGGTATATAAACAAAATTATGATAGATATGTTAGGAGAAAGTTTGACGCTACCAATAATATTTCTACTTTTGCTGACAAGTGCATTCAAACAGAAATTAATGACCTAGGAAATGAACACTCTTCAACCAGTAATAATTTTTTTCGTGTTTAAAAGCTTAACCATTCTACACCAAAACATTAACGGCCTTATAACGAAACTGGATGAGCTTACTGCACACTTACACTCATTGGGAGATAATAATGATAAAAATCCAATTGACATTATATGCATAACGGAACATAACATGACTATTGAAGACACCAAACTACTCAAACTGCCTAATTATATATTAGGGGATAATTTCTCACGCAATAATAGACATGGGGGATCGTGTATTTTATTAAAATCTAGACATAAATTTAAAATTGTGACAGAAGCCAAAAGCCTTAGCGTCAATAATATTTTTGAATGTAGTGGCATCGAACTCACTGACCACAAAATTATAATTTTATGCGTTTATCGACCACCTAAAAATAGAGTAGACCAAATTGACTTATTTTTTAATAGACTAGCAGAATTACTAACGAAAATAGGTTATTCTAACAAAAAAGTTATAGTGTGTGGTGATTTTAATATAGACAGGGCAAAAAGTAACAAAGTATCCCAACAATTCGAACAATTATTAGCGAGCTTTAATTTAAAATTAACAATTCAACAACCGACTAGGTTAAGTAGCAAGACATGCATTGACAACATAGCGCATAACATTAGAGGAGCCAAATCTACCGTTCTTGAGCTTTCGTTGTCAGATCATACAGCACAATTGTTAAGATGCCCTGTAAAGAAAAGTTATAGTATTGATTACTGGTATAAGTATAAACGAGATTATTGTGAAGAAAACACTCAAAAATTTGTTAAATGCATTAAGAGTCTTAGTTTTACAAACTGTTACTCATGTAATGACCCAGAAATAGCTTACAATTATTTTTACGATCTGTTTAAACTGTTCTATGATTTGTGTTTTCCGACAATACGAGTAAAAATACCAATTTCAAAAAAGCCAAAATGGCTAAGCAAGGGAATTAGGCTATGCTCAAAAAGAAAACGTCAATTGTTATGGAAGTATAGGTTAACGTCAAAGTCGAAAGACAAAATACACTATAAAGAATATGCAAAAAGACTACGAACAATAATAAAAAAAACGCAAAAAGCACAAAACAATTACTACATTAATTCAGCGACAAACAAATCTAAAGCTATGTGGAAAATCATAAACAATAATAAGACAGTAACACCTAAGGAGGAAATAAACCAAATAAAACTAAATGACAGAATAGCTACAGAACCGATTGACATAGCTCAGTCATTTAACAACTATTTCATTGACGATATAAAAATGACCCCTAAAGACAATGGTATACCCCTAAAAACACTGACATATAATAACTCCAATTCTATTTTTATGAAACCGACAACCCCTCTTGAGGTAGACAAAATAATAAAAATGCTTAAAAATACTAATAGTACGGGGTACGATAATATTATCACGAAAATAGTTAAAAGTGTATCGCATCTCATTTCTCCAGTACTTAGTCACATTATTAATCTGTGCCTGGAACACGGAGTGTTTCCTTCAAAACTGAAATTAACGGTCATAAATCCCATATTTAAAAAAGACGACAAAGAAGATATGAAATATTACAGACCAATCGCATTAATTCCAGTCTTTGCAAAAGTATTTGAAAGAGTAATCTATAATAACTTATACAACTACTTTGATGCTAACGACATATTTGCAGATGAACAATTCGGGTTTCGTAAAGACAGATCCACTACCAGCGCTCTGTTTAAATTTTTAAAGAATGTTATGACAGGGCTAGATACCAAGCAACATTTAACTGCCATATTTATGGATATGTCTAAGGCCTTTGATCGTGTGGATCATCAAATACTTTTGAACAAACTGGAAAAATATGGGGTAAGAGGAAATGCACTAAAGCTTATTAAATCGTATTTATCGGACAGATCTCAAGTAACACAGATAACACGAATAATAAATGACAAAAAGTTAGAACAAACATATACGTCAGACCCAAGAACTATTATATATGGAGTGCCACAGGGAAGTATTCTTGGACCTCTCTTGTTTATCATCTACATAAACGATCTACCGAAAATTATTAAACAGGAAATGATACTATTTGCAGACGATAGTACAGCTATTTTTACGAACAAAGATAAAGACAATTATGAAAACGACATTAACAAATCACTTGATGATATCATAAAATGGTTGAATGCAAATAATCTAAAAATAAATATTGACAAAACGAATTATATGACTTTCACAAATAAAAATACTAACTCGGGAAAAAATCTACAAATACATTACAAAGGCGAACAATTAAAAGAAGTGAACAGCACTAAGTTTCTTGGTATTTATATTGACTCTGCGCTAAATTGGAAACTTCAGGTTGATCACGTTTGTAAAAAATTAAACCAATTTTCATATGCCCTATACATGCTAAGAAAAATTGTTAACGAGAGAGCATTACTGAGCGCTTACCATGCATACGTTGGGTCTACCATCAAATATGGTATTCTTTTTTGGGGCAATTCAACCAACAGAGAATATGCATTTAAGGCCCAGAAAAAGTGTATTAGGAGTATATGTGGGCTTAAACAAACCGATTCATGTAGAACAGAGTTTCCAAGATTACACATTTTAACTCTTCCATCACTATACATTTATGAAGTTGCAGTAATGATAAAACGCGATCTAAATAATTATGAGAAATTGAGAAGTGCGCGGTATAAACATCAATTAAGTGGAATTAAGTGTAGGACAGTTAAGTTTAAAACGAGTATATTTGGGATAGGTGTGAAAATTTATAACAAACTTCCAAAACATGTAAAATGCAGTGTAACCTTAAATAGTTTCAAGAAAAGTCTAAAGGAATTTTTGATATGTAAGGCCTACTATTCAATTAATGACTTTTTTAATGACAAAAAAATTGATGACTTTGATTGACCTTTAGACAATGAATGAATGAGGAATTTAATTTGTATGACATAAATGAATAATTTAATTTGAATGACATCATTGAATAATTTAATTTTTATGACATCAATGTATCATGTAATTAACTTGAAATCAATGTATTATTTAATTTGTTTAACTGATTATGTGAATTTGCAACTATAAAATTGTACACCTTATAGGTATGTTGCAGCGATCCAATAATCGTAATTATAAGACCTAATTTCACCTGTGACAAACAATAAATTAATTTGAATTTGAATTTGAATTTGAATTTGAACATTATTGTTAAGCCTATTAGTGATACAGACATCTTTTGTCTTCTTCTTGTTGTGGTGTAAGTTAAAAGCGGACGAGAATGATTTTAAATTGCTTTTTCTGTATTTGAAGTAGCAGTGAGGGTCCGGAAGTCACAGCTCTGATAAATTGTTTTTTCAAATGGTTCGAACCTAGGCAGGCGCGTTACGGTGAAAGAAAACATCGAAAGGAAACGTGCATGGTCTAGTACCACATATTTCATATTTTATTTTGAAGATAGGTGATATATAATATATCAACCCACTCTGAGCCAGTGGCGGGCCTCCCATACAAGCAGAAAAGCTGTGCTTGCCTTAAAATAAAACAACAAATAAAAAAACAGTCATACTTTATACACTAACAAAATAATTATAATAATATCATTTAATATGAATTCGCGTGCATTACTCAGCGCGCGGCGTTGTCAAACTTCATATTTCTCCGCTGCGACCGCGAGTCTCTAGCTCGCTCTAGCACTAACAAAAGAAGAGTTAAGTAGTGAGCCAGTGGGCGGGGCTAGCCCAGTAGCCCTTTCTCGAAAGCACGCACTGTTTCCACTGCATTTTTTCATTCATAAATTGGTTTGTTTTTAATAATACTTTTAGGAAACATTCGAAATTATGAATGAGGAATAAGCAGAGCTTCTATTTGAATGTGTGCGTGGAAAGTCAGTGTATGTTTAAGAGAGAATGTGTGTTTCAGGGTTCGCGCGATGGATGATGCGTGTGGCGAGAATTTTGACACAAAGTAGCTTTCAAGTTAGTTCATTATTTGTTTTGAGCGATTACTAGGTGAGTGCATTTCTTTCTGTGTTTCTTTTTCTAGTGATTTAAAGTTTGACATTAGTTTTTGATGGAATTACCTAACTTTGTTTTGAAGTGGTTAATGTAATATTTCCTTGTGAAAGATTAAAGAGTGTGGATTCGTTATTGTGTAATGCACCTAAACGTTGTTCTTAAATTGTGACGTAATATTAAATAGGAACTACGAAAAGTGTAGTTCACCACTTTTTGTATTTTTATAATTAGGTATATTAAAAATAACTAGTAAAATAAAACAGCCGTTATTAAAAACTTAAACAAAACAGTCTGCTTGTTGTAGTTGTGCTTGCTGTATTGCTTACTCCTAGGCACGCCACTGGTTGTGATCCAGTAGTCAGAATATTAAAGGGTAAGTATGCATATGCATCAGCAAGATGGATACACTGATTGACGTCTTCTGTATGGAGTTACACAAAAAGACATCAAACATTACACTAATTTCACATCACGCATGTAAAATTTACTTAGAAATGATCAGTTATATCGGCAGATGATCCTTTCAAATACAATCGTCCGGGCCAGTTTGACCGATTCTAAAATAACACCAAACTCATACATTTTATTTGTAAAACTTTTTATCTTTTAAAAAGACAAACTTAATGCTTTAGGTAATTTCTACCAGGTCTGCAGGGGGGTCAACCAACTTCATCACTTTAACCAAGTCAACCGAAGCTTCAAGCTCATCACTTGCACCACACACCATCTCACGAACATTGACGACTATTTATCAACGTCTATCCGCCACCGACCATCCGATTACAGCATGACATTCTCATTTCTATCCGCCCCTTGTTTCTTCAGATTTCCTTATAATTCGCCTTTTGATTCCCGCTCTTTATTAATCTTCAATGTCATTAATTAACATCTATTCGGATTATTTATGGGGCGTTGAGAAAATGTTTTTATTAATTCTGTCTCGAGATTTTGAATAGATTGGTGTGTCAGGAGGTTTTGTTTAGGTGATTAATTCTGGAGATAGGTTGACGCCTTTTTTTGATGGACAGTCAAGAGGGACGTTGACTTCAGGTTCTTGGCTGAAATTGCAACATAGACATCGGTTAATTTAACTCAGTTAAATCAGCTTATTATATAGTGACCCAATGGACAATGCCTGTGAATGTGAATGCCTGTGTCTAAGGACACAGGCGTTCTCACCATGCGCAGCCATAAGTAATGCGGATCAATAGATTTCGACTTTTTTGTTTCAGGATATCACAGGACGATTTAGCTTCAAGCCTATACTTAACGCCTAGGACCTTTCTGAAAAATGATTGTTTCACAGAAAAACAATTATTTTGATTGATGCTGAATGATGGTACTGAAGTATACAGGGTGTGAGCGGACCCTTCACGAAGCCATCTACACTAGGCAACAATTAATGCTGGGAAACGGATTTTCTTCCTGAAAAATCGGTCTTACTGTAGAACTCGATGTAATGCAATCAAAACATTGTCCTGAAAGATGCATTGAATAAATGTAAATATAAAATGGGGGACATCGTATGATCAATTTAAAACACTAAAAACTACATAGTTTAAAAAATACTTTTGCTTGGGCCTATGTCCAGCAGTGGACGTCTTTTGGCTGAAATGATGTGTTGGAAGTTAGACTCCGAATATGTTCGTAACTAGGAGGTTCCTAGATATGCTCTAGAACCAAACATATCGCAATGAAAGGGCAGAACAAGTCCTTTTCGGCTTTGTTAAGGATACTTTTACAACCATTATACAAATTCCCAAGTCAGCCAAAAGTTGTTGCTAAGTAAAATAATGATCAACCTTTATAAGAAAGAAAACCAAGTATTAAACCCTAAATAGGTACCTACATCCAACCAAGTACATTCCGCTAACAAAGCGTTACATTTTTAACACTCCCCGACCCACTCTTAACCCTTCCGTGTTCACGGCTCAGCATTACGCTACTGACCTATAAAGGGTCTGAGGGACCCCAAACACTTGACAGTTTTTTTTCAATTATTCAAAGTACTCTTGCTGCGTGTCTTGGGGAGAAATGGGGTGGCAAACTAAGTGTTGCAGTGTTGGGTAGTTGTGTAGGGTTAAATGTGGAATGTATACGGATTTTTAACGACGACTTAATATTCCAGCCTGTAATCACAATTTAAGTAAAATGCTATTTGATAACAATTTAGTTAAATACATAGTTTGCAACAACCGCAATCAATATCGTCTAAGATCTATAAATTCTTAAAACTATGTGGAACGAGTATATTTAATTTTGAATCGACATATTTTTGGCCTAGTGGTCGCATGTGTGACTGCTGAGCATGAGGCCCTGGGTTCGATCCCGGGTTGGGCAAAGTGTTGATGAGTTTTTCCATCAGGAATTTCTCAGTAGCAGCCACGGAGTCTGAATTTATGCCTGTTTGATGCTAATAGGCTCGTCCCTATTACATGGGACTTAAAACATAACTGTCAAAATGCGGGGATTACAGGTGTGATGTTATGTTATGTTATATTACATTACGTTTACACAGCGCGCTCGTACTAGGGTCTCAGGGATGGACATGGACGTGTGTCACTAAAAGAAAGAAAGAAAGTATCTATCAAATCGCGGCAGTGACTCCTTTCCATCGTCAGCAGGCGCTGTCGCAACACACGTTGAGGTCGTGGTCAAACGTTTAGGTTGTGTAGGCAGTTTTATTTGGTGATTTGTCTTCCCTGTAAAGTGGCGTCTGTAAAAGAAACGTAAACGAAGATAATGTCCATGTGTATAGTACTTACCTACCTACCTTTTCCACATTTATTCGTATAGGTCTAAGGTAAATATGGTATGGTAAGATTTTGTATTGTATGGTAGGTATGTGGTATTTCTCAGAAACAGCTACGGAGTCTAGATTTGTGCCCGGTTGACGGCCATAGGTACACCAGCTATATACCTGGGTCTTAAAGATAACTGGCAAAATGTGGGTGTACCATAAGATACATCTCCTCCTGATCGTTTGGGTATAATAGGCGCGATGTTACTACTACTACTCTACTGTTATTCTGCTACTTCTTATGTCTATAGTAAAGTTGATCGTATCGGTACCCTACTCGATTTCTGGTTGATAAGTAGGTACAAAATCTACCCACTCGACACAACAGGCATCTAAAGTAGAACTTTCCTACTACTTAATTAACATAAAAAAACTACATCAAAAGCTTACACCACTTAAACAAGTGATGCTATAACACCCACTCCAGAAGTTTCCCAGTGTTATTCTGTGCTATCACTGCAGGTTCTGTTCCACATAAAAACAATTTTAACAAAAAATAAAACCGACTTCAAAAAAAAATCAATCACAGAAAAGTGAAAAATAAACTTTAGAAGAAAAATCAGTTTCTGAAGTCGGTGACTTTTGTTTGTTTGATTTGTTTTTTTTTTTGCCACCGACTTCAGAAACTGATTTTTCTTCTAAAGTTTATTTTTCACTTTTCTGTGATTGATTCTTTTTTGAAGTCGGTTTTATTTTTTGTTAAAAAGTTTTTATTTTTCACTTTAGTGGTTGTTGTTCATGGGTTCATGTAGACAATGTAGTTTTTTTTTTGAGTTTTGTTGATTTTTCAAAAACCGCTCGTCCGATTTCGATAAAAAAAATATGGGACCATTTGGGAAATATACCCGTTCCAACAATAAAAGATTGTTTTCAAATCGGTTAGCAAGCGACGGAGCTATGCCCGAACAAACATAAAAAAAATATTTATAAACATCCGAATTGAGAACCTCCTTCTTTTTTTAGAAGTCGGTTTTTCTTCCTTTCCTTCCACGATTCTATGTATGTTACCTACTGTAGCCTTTATCAAACCGAGTTCCGTTCGATAGATATAAAATCAACCTACTGGACACTACAGGGGAACTTTCCTACTAATTAGCATAAAAAGACTTTATCAAAAGCTCACGCCACTTTACCAAGTGACGCCATAACACCCACTCCAGAAGTTTCCCAGTGTAATTCTGTGCTATCGCTGCAGGTTCTGTTCCACATAAAATTATATAGCACAGCGCACAGCGTCCTCCTCCCTTGTGTAAGCGAAGAGGTATGTCAGACCCCAACTGACTAAAAACCACCCCGGTGTTTCCTACCCACTATTGCACCGATTAACCGACGTAGCCCGAAGAATCGCCAGACTTAAGTGGCAATGGGCAGGGCACATTGCTCGCAGAACGGATGGCCGATGGGGCCGAAAAGTTCTGGAATGGCGACCGCGAACCGGAAGACGTTGCGTTGGAAGGCCTCCCACTAGGTGGACCGATGACCTGGTCAAGGTTGCAGGAACCCGCTGGATGAGAGACGCACGGGACCGGTCAATGTGGCGACGCCTGGGGGAGGCCTATGTCCAGCAGTGGACGTCTTTTGGCTGAAATGATGATGAATGATGATTGCACCGGGGATCATTGGAACTAGTGCGCCTTCCACGATTCTATGTATGTTACCTACTGTAAGCCTTTACCAAACCGAGTTGTGGTCGATTATGTAGATACAAAATCTACCCACTGGACACTAAAGGCACAAGAGAACTTTCCTACTAATTAACATAAAAAGACCACATCAAGAGCTTACACCACTTAAACAAGTGATGCCATAACACCCACTCCAGAAGTTTCCCAGTGTAATTCTGTGCTATCGCTGCAGGTTCTGTTCTACATAAAATTATATAGCACAGCGAACAGCGTGCGTCTTAGTCCTTTGTTATAGCAGACCTTGCTTGAATGTCAAGGATTGAGTAAGGGTTCGTACTGAATCGGTAGTTTTCTTGTGGAAACACGTGGTTATTGCGTAGTTAGTGTAGTCTGGTTACAATGCCATATTAGTTGACAATACTAATACAATTGTTTCAAACTTACCTACCTAGTTTCTCCTTCGTAACCTTAAGCTCTTAAAGCTATGGGTCGTCTCACATCTCCTATTTTCGTGTTTATAATCTTCTTTATTAATTTGTTCGACATAAAACATGGTCTGTTGGCTGTTGTCGTGATGCATTTTTTTCTACTTTCGTCACCGTGGAAAAAAAATGTTTTCAAAATCGTGAAATACACGCATATCTGCTTAGTCACTACGGAGTGGGTATAGTATTAACTATCACTCTAAACAGCTCCATGCCACCAACATACCATGAGGAAAAAGAATTAGCTGTCTCACACATTTGAGTCGAGTATTGAAATATTGTTTGCGACATCTGAAAAGATAAAAATAAGCAGAAGCTTGGGGAATATAAATTAACCGTGGTTAGTAATTGAATTAAATGTAATTTCAATTAAGTCGACCCAAAATGAGATAAGATTTTATCCCAAATACAAAACAGTCGAGTTAGAACCCCAGCATCCACGTTCAATGCGAAGGCCAAGGTCTAGGTCACTCTACAAGATCCAGATATTCATACTGAAACATCTGAAGGTCGCCCTTTGTTAGAAAGTATTGAAACAAGTCTGAAAGGAAATGGGAAATGTATTGAACATTATCTTCTAAGTTATTACACTGTTGCTTGGTGAATGTCAAGGTTGGAGAGTGCATTTGTCGTTAACGCATGGCGGGTTGTGTATAGATGTTATGTTATTTTTGCGTGGGAGTATAGTGTGCGATGTGGGTTTAAAAGTAATAGTGTAACAGTTTTATAGCTTCTAGGAAATTTGCTTTGTTAGGGATGCTGTGTTTGAATGGATTAAGCAGGAATGCGGGTCTGGTGGATAGTAAAGTAACTGCGTTCAGCAATTTATTGGCGCCATAATGTTTGTCGATAGTCAATACATTCCTTGAGTCAGTGCTACAATAATAATCAATTGGCGATTTAATGATAATTCACTGGTATGATGAAAAAAACAAAAAAAACATTTCAGGAATATTTACAAACTACCCCCCGGTTTTTTTATACACGTTGTCCCACACTAGAAATTTCTCCTGTACACAATCGTGGATGCAAATTCAAACATTAAACTCACTTATACACAAATATTCAAATATTCGTGGAATGTTTTTTTGAAATTCATAGACTGAAAATATCTACGGTGAAATTGTATTGACATAAGAAAACAAGAAGACAGAGTTTGTTTCGATCACGCGTCCTTGTACAGTTAATCGTTTATTCATCAGTCAACAGAGTAAATAAGTTGTTGCAAATGTAACAGGCAATCAACAAACAAATTACTTTCAACCGACCTGACAAAACCATTTCCCAAAAAAATGCAAAGACCGCTTTGCGCCAAACGTTCCAAATTACAAAAATTAAAGAATCAACCGCCCTCAAAAGAGTTGCCCTATAAAAAAAAGAAAAACAACATGGCCGCCATTGTCATGTGACACATTACTTCACATTTTTCCCGCCAACCCGTTGGCGTTTGGTACATTTACAGAATTAGAGCGAAACCCTCGAACAAATGGAATGCGTGTGGGCCACAACAGCGCCGACGGCCTAATGTTCGTCCATCAGGCTCCTAAATGGCACACGTCATTTACCAATTACATCCCCCAATCATTCTTTGATATCACTTTGTTCGTCATCCATTACCGAGTCTCTTGAACAACCTCCCATGTTTTCCTTTACCAGTGCCACAATGTATGCTGCAATAGAAATTGTGCCGCAATTTTGTTGTTTTCGTGGTAGGAGGAGTTGTGTCCAGAAATTATGGTTCGAATCCGTCTCAGGACTCAATGACGTCATTCGGCATCGCAATGACAGGGTGGTGAAAGGCATGCAATAGGATTTGTCTATACAGGGTGTATGTTGCGGTGTTTTGATGAAATTGCAGCGCACCCTGTGTAATGTGGAGTTATTTGACTATTGATTAGGCAATGTCTGTGGGGTGTGCGAATTATTGCAGTCTGAGTACTTTCTGTCATTTGTCTGGTATAATTTGTTTAGGTGGAACTGTTATAGGTAGACCATGAAATGTAATGGTTGACGATAATGGAAATATGTAATTGTAAAGTCGATCACGTATTTGAGTCCAGAATTTCACGGAGATTGAAACTCTGGTCAGCACAAACGTAAATAGACTTCGTTTTATGATGCAGAAGTGGCATTGAATTATGGTTTGTAAAAGTAATTATGGAACTTTTACTAAATAACTTGTAGAGGGTTTGACAGTGCAGTATCCATTGGCGGTGTTGGAAATAACGATTCTGATGAATTTACAATTATTGAAATACATGAAGTTTAGATATTACCTACAATTAACTGTCATGTAATGCATCCTCATAATTTCTATGATGGCGGATATGTTGTCATTATTAATATTTTATAGAGGTATTTTTCTAAAATTACCTATGTAATCCCCGGAACCGAACGAATGACCAAATATTTTTTTTAGTGATAGTAAGTTACATTATTCGTAGGCGCTACAGGCTATAACTTATATCGATATCAATTGTATTAGTTGGGCTATCACTATGTTTTCAGTCGATGTTGCGGGCGATATGCTATATTAGTTAACTTAGATTTTATAAATCGAGGTTAGTAGAAACCAAGCGCTTGCACAACAACCTAAGACATGCATTACCTAATGATTTCCGGACATTACACCTACAAACATGCACACACGGCCGTTTACCCTCAATACCCTATAACGCCCCGTATTACCCCATAATCCGTGCACACATCTGCGATGACCTAGTTATTCCCCATTTTTCTGTAATTACTCACCGCTCTTTGTCGACATCCCCTGTAGGGTTCGTGGTGTTTGTTGCGACTACTGTGACTGCGGCGTTGGGACGTAATTGTGTAAAAAAAAGATTTTCTGTAAGTCTTTTCTGAAGGTTTACACTTCGCGGGCTATATCTACCGTATGTTTAATGAATTGTGAGTCAAAAAGCACTATGTTAAGCCGTGACACAGTCAAAATAACTCATTGAAATTGGCAAGTCTTGCTGGACTAAACCGCAACGACCAGTGGTTCTCAGTAGCCCAACATTGAAAGTCTTTGGGAGAGGCCTTTGCCAAGCTGTGCAGATGACTCAGGTTAGCAGATGTAGCTGCTCTGCACACTTGCTATTCCATCTCATTATTGGTGCGGTTGGTGTATGGTGTATCACACATTCTACACCAACAGCTAAACCAGAACTATTACTTAGCCTGTGTTATCCCGCTGTTGGGAAAAGGCCTCCCCCTATACCTTCCAAATTTTCCGAACCAGGGCTAATGAGAACCACTGGTCGTTGGTTCTGTCCAACTCGTCCCACCATCTTCTGAGTGGTCTTTTATTTATTTATTTACTAGCTGATGCCCGCAGCTTCACCCGCGTGGATGTCGTTCAAATTATATACTAAAACCTTCCTCTTGAATCACTCTATCTATTAAAAAAAACCGCATCAAAATCTGTTGCGTAGTTTTAAAGATTTAAGCATACAGACAAAAAGACAAAAATAGCGACTTTGTTTTATACTATGTAAGGATTAATATATGTTCACCAACAGCTTCTGTGTACAACATGTCTTCTACAAGGAACATTCATACTTAATCTTGGTCCTATACTTACTCTTACTTTACCCAAGTCCATAGTACAAGCATCATCAAATACAAAATAATACTCAAGTCTCCGCGGATCATCATCGTCACCTCCATATAGTTTATGTACTACATACCTGATACCTGGTACCCTACTCTTTGAAACTATAATGCTGGGGGAGCAAGCAGTATGAAAATCATCACGCTTTTATCAAGGGAAGTGGTGGCAGGGCTGTAGGTATGGGTATGTGAAATAGGGAAGATGATTGATGGTAGGAAGAAGCGAGCTGTTGCTTAAGTTTTCATGTCATGGAAGATACAAATGGAGTTTTTTTCATTCCTTTGTTTTTGCTGTTCATTTTGCTTCACTTGAGTTACGTTGGTTATTAAGATTTCATTATAATTATTAATGTAGAAGGTACACAATATGTGGCAATTCATTTAAGTAAGTCAAATTGATCAAGTGGTCGCGGTGAGTTATTACTGAACATGAGATGCTAGAATCAATTTCCAGATCAGACATAGTGTTATTGGGGTTTACCTGGTTGTTGATGGCAATAGGCTCATTACGCATTACAAACAATGTCAAAATTAAATAATGTCAAAATCAGAAAATGTCAAAATTAAATAATGTCAAAATCAAACAATGTAAAAATTACCACTAATCATGTCAAAACCATTAGCAATATTACTTTACATCATAAAGGACCCCTCCAGATCCGTGAACAGTATTCCAGTGCCTCACAACCGGACAGTCAACCCTTTCCAATATGGTACTCAGAAGGCTGTTGGTGCTGCCCCGTACGCGGCGCATCAGGGAGGCCACTCTTTTCCGTACTATAGCCCTAAAGCAGTCAGTGCTGGCCTTAGCAAACATACCTGATGCACTGCAAAAGCGAGGCAACCCCAACAGCATCCTAAAACCATTATTGTACAGGACCCGTAGGGCATTGAAAGATCTTTGCGTATAGCGGACCCACAGGCTACAGGTATAAAATGTCTGGCAGTAAGCTTTAAAAAGAGAAATTTTAACTTCTTTTGTGCACCTACACAACACACATGGACATGGTCCCATGGATTACATGGGACCTTAACATAACTCTCACTGTTAGGTACACCTCTGTCTAATCCTTCGGGGATTATAGGTGTGATGATAATTAGATCTTAACTATGAAGTGATTCGCGCTTTTTCTACTGCGACTGATATCCTAGTCTTTCTGTTTCAAACTCCAAGTCAACGTCAACAACACTACGATCTCAATGACAATGATGGTATACTGATTTCTCAAAACTCAAACATACACAAGTATGTAATTTTAATATAAAACGTTGAATAACGACATTCATATTTAACATTAACTGTATTCACTTCCTGTTCTCATACACTACTGTCTACATTTCTTTTACATTTTTTTTTCGTAGGTCTCCTGGCAGGTATATCTTTCGAAAAAAGCTGTACGGTACCTTTGAACTCCACCGTTTTGTTACGATGTTTCATTATATTCTCTCTATTTATACATAAATGACAAAATAAATAAAAATGCTTCCATATTTTCCACCACTTTACACTACCAAAGTTAACATTTTAATTGACCCCTTTGACCACTTCAAACAACGTATCTTTTTGTCCTATTCACTGCTGTGAAACCCCGGTAGCCACAAAGCCACAGAAAGATCCATCAGTACAAAATAACAGGAAGCCTAACTCAATAAACACTCAATCATAATGCCTGTCCCGGATATAGCGACCGACTAGATAAGGCCAACTACAAAAATCTTTTCATCGACAACTTTTTTTACAACGATCATGATCTTCCGTGGGAGAATAAGAAGCTCTGTTCTTGAAATTTTTTGCAAAAAATAAGTTTTGTTCTTGAATGATTTTACGTTAAATCAACACTTGTATCATGAGGTCCTGGGTACGATTCTCGGGTAGGGCAAAGTGTTGTTGGGTTTTTCCGTATGGATTTTCTCAGTAGCAGCCACGGAGTCTGTATTCTTGCCTGATTGATGGCAATGGGCTCGCCCCCTTTTACATGGAATTTAAACATAACTGACGAAAACTGAGTGTACTATTAAGTGCCTAACCTTTCGGGAACTATAGGTTTTCGGGAACAATGATGTAAGGTTTACTCGCCTACCCAATATTGCATTTGCCGCTTCATTTTGATTAAAACACATAATTCTATCGCACTACGCATAATCAAACGTTTTATTTTAAAATAATAAATTATCAGATATGAGACTCATCTAGTAATCCTTAAAAAACTCTACGAAACATATTCAACCGAATGAGCAAGCCATCACCCTTTGATCTCACATTTGGCGCATTGAAAATTCCAAAGGCTTGATCACTGACGCTATATCGTTAAATCTATCGCTTTGTCGCTGTAGCTACCGTTTTATCGCGATAACTGTTTAATTGAGCGTGTGTTAAACAGAATATCGAAAGCTTTGATATCGTTCTGCGTGTGTTGATTCACTTTCGTAGTATTACTGGTTTTAATTGAATGCGGTGTACATTTTGACGGGGCTGTGTTTGTAGGTTGATGTAGTTTGGTAGCCATATTGGCTGGTGTAGTGATTTCGATTTTAAGTGTTAAATTATCGTTAGTTTTCATTTTAATGTTTCCGAGTTTTTCTTGCTTTTTATGTGTGTTAAGATTACTGGGTCTTGCAACAACTTCACTAAGCTAAAATTTACTAATATTGTCGTTAATGTATTTTCTCACAAACACAAAAACAAACATCCTTGTTTAAAATGATTGCTATGGATGGAATATCAGTAAAAATAAATAGGACAGTTCGGAGGTAAGACACTCTAGTCAGAATAAAATCAAATAACCTTAGTCTATAAACCGCGATTGCTAACTAGTTTATCATTTTCTGGTGAATTTATGAAAAAGTATTCGAGAGCCATTCCTTTATCTTTATAACAAAGCAAAGAGATTTAATGAGGCTATCAGAACCAATGTTATAAAAAATACATATTTATTATGACACCATACACTTATACAGAGAGCAAGCACTTTGCTCTTGGCGCCCCAGTACGTTACGATTTAGTTCGAATTGTTCCGTGTATCTTTAGTTTATTTAAATATACATATATATGCTAACAGAAAAGGAAACCTTTAATACCAACGTTGCTTAAAATGTCTCTTTTAAAGATCCGAATGACATGCCTATTATTCTGTTTAAAGATCAGAATGAACTATCAGCAACAAAGAAAGTCAATCAAAGTTTAATTTTAAACCGTATTATATCGACGTGTTGTAAAGGGGTGAGGCTGTCGGCTAGCGTGGTGCAATTTGCGGGTTTGATTGATGCCCGTTTTGGGCATTACGGGAATACAGGGAGTAGGAAACGTATGGGGTAGGCATGTCGCTTTAGATCAGTTTTTATTGTAACAATGGGTTTTGTGATTCAAAGAAACAGTGAGTTTTGATAAAAAGATACGATTATACAAAATCAAAAGTTTTAAGAATAAAATAAATTACCGTTTTAATTATGATTTTGAGCGGCATTTTGTATGTCTGGAAGATAGTTTTAGGGATGTAATTGAGAATTGATGAGAATATCTGAGAAATCACTTTGCTTGACCCGGAAATCGAACACAGGACCTCATGATCAGCAGTCACACTTGCGATCACTAGACCAACGAAGCAATCTAAGTTAATATAAATGTAATGTAATTTTTTATCACCAATAAATCGAAATAATTATTTATCTCCTATGTAAGTTAACACTACTTGCAATCTAACTTCATGGTATTTCCCTGTGGTCTGCCCAGCTCCACACAAACAGTGTAGCGCTATTTACATCGAACCTTTGTCATTTACATGAACCGTTTGAATGTTAAACGTTTACAGATTGCTTTTAAATTTTATCAGAGCGCAATATGCAGTTAAAATTGGCTATGAAATTGGAAAGTGGATTTTGGAAAGAAAAATTGGTAGTATTGATTTTTAATATGGTTTATGTTACAATAGCATTTCTATTAGTTTCAAACTAAACCTATCTGTACGAAAATCCCAAAATGGCTTGATAAAAATAAATCCTGAAATTGGAAGAGGATCCAACCTAGTTCCTTGCGGTACTCCTTAAGTAAATCTTACGTAAAAGTACAAACTGAAGTCCTTATAAAAATATATTCATTGCATCTACCATCCATACAAATCTAATTTATCTAAAACTTATCCTCAAAACACATACACGTTCATTTTGAAGTACCTGTCCCTTCCACATTCTGTACAGACTGTCAAAAGCATCTGATAAATCTAAACGGTAAATACTTGAAAATTCTAAACAGTTTCTGACTTTTACAAAATCTACTTTATGTTAGATGTTTGAAGGTTGATTGTCGCTTAAATAAAGGGCTGGTACGTGAGCACTATTGCAAGGATCTCTTGACATACATTGAAAGGGAGAAAAGGGTACGATTGGAGATAGTATTCATGTTTGCCTTTTTGACATGTTCAGTTATTCATAGAATTTTGATGTGGCCGCTTATAGTGGTTTTCTATTTGTGTTTTTGCTTCCGTTGCACATTTTTCATCTAAATTATATCTTTTTTTAAAAAAAAATTATCTATTATTTTATTTCTTTCTTTATATCTTAGAATTTTGTTTATAAATAAAATTGGCTAGAGGGTTGGGGGTTTTCTGCATGAAAGGCATATAGGGAAACCCGAAATTACAGTGACCACCATCGGGCAATAGAATTTCTCCTTTCTCTATGAGGATGAGAAACTTTTTGCTCTATACTTCACGCCTCTACATAAGTATGTAAGAAAAATATAGATGGAACACGCATGGGCAATTTATTTGTTGGTTTTTGTAATGTATGGGTGTAATTTTCAGAACTACTGATACGATTCCGAAAATTCTTTCTTTAACAGAAAACTACAGTATTACCGATTTTGACGGTTTAAATCGTTACCGTTGGCTTATTACTGCACATAACCGGAGCCAATCCGCTAGCATAAATTTGTCATTGATATTATACATCTGCCCCACGCAACAAGGCAACAACCAGCAGTTTTTCTCTATCCAATTTCACAACAAACTTTTCATCTCACAAATAAGCAACGAAGATAATATTTCCGCACAATATCTCATACAATCACGTGCTTCCGCGCTCTATGCTAATTATACTCTTAGTACTGCACTTGATCTTCCATTTTGTTTTATGATACCCGCCATTTTTCCTTTTCTTCTGTTTTGAGATAAATGCAGCTTTTTGTGTTCTGAATGGATAATGTGAGCGTTTTATATTGTTAAGTGGTTGCGTGTTTTGTTTTTCTATGTGTGTGTGAGAATGTGTGGTACATATTGGATTGATGTGTGATTACGATATTGCGACATGTTATCAGTTCAGTCAGTCAGGTCAGAGCAGTTGGTTAAACGTAGAGCGGTGATTCTATTGCTCAAGGTTATTTTATGATGAGTATGGTAATATAGCTATGACCGGGGTACATAAGAAGGTTCTTTTTGAAAAAAAAAATAGTCAGCGAATTTTTTGGATTAATGTTTGAGAACTGAAAACTGAATTAGACTTTATAAAACATGTTAAATTATCAAGACCGCGGTGGTCTAATAAGCTTCTTTTGGAGAAAATGAAGTGAACTATGGGCGTGCCATAGCTGATCACAATTCAAAACCTGTATAAAAGATATAGAAAAATAAACATATAGACTTATTAAAAAAAACAAAATAATCATGCCAAACCAATCAGCATTCTCCCAAAACAAAATACTACTAAATTAACAACACTACTCAATACTCATCCGCAAAAACTCCATTTGGTAGGCAGTAAAATGCCATTGAAAACAGTTTCGTCCATTTGTTTCGATGCGAACGAAAACAATGTTGTGCTCAGAGTCCATTAGTCCAGGCCAATAACGATGGCACTGTAAATATGCAGTCATTGTGGCAACACTGTTGAGTACTGAGTAGCACTAGCTTTTAACGAGAAGGCTGGTATCATTTTTGCGTAGTTTTATGTTGGTTCGATTGATAGGAAAAGAGGGGGAGTGAAGAGGCGTGGTTTGACCAGCTGTCAACTATAATGGGATAAATGGACAGTGTATCGTAATCTACAATAGCTAAGACACTGCAGGGACTTAGGCCTCCTCTATAGGAGAGGGATGGGCTATAATCCACCACGCGGGCCCAGTGCGGGTTGGTGGATGTCACATGTCTTCAATTTGTTTTGGTTCTAAGACCATGCCATGTTTCCTCACGATGTCTTCCTTTACCGTTTTGAGAGCAACGGTGAAGAAATAAATTACACAAAGTAATGCGCCACCACTGGGCCACCGCTGCTCATTAAAATAAGGTAATCAATCGCAATAATTATTCATGTGACTTAAATCTTATCTGTGCAACTGTAAGCAGTGCTAGTCTAGTGGTGAGGAACCTTTGTACCGACAAATCATAGATTTTGAGTTCGAACCTAAGGGCGCTTTCAATTTATGCGTTTCGTGTCGAACCGTTGCCGCACGCTTACCGTGCCGCAGGTTATATCTCGCTGTCGGACCGCTGCAGTACGGTAGCAGTCCGGCACCGAACGCCTAAATTGAAAGCGTATTTTACTGCCGTGCGTTTTATCCCAGGGATATGAAATCAGTCAAACCATGGACTCGGAAGAAGAAACGTTACTGTTAGTGCTCTTATTGAAAATCATCAAAGAGACCAAAATGAACACGTGGTGCTTGCGACGTTGCCGTCCTGTTGTCGAGCGTTCGCGGTACCGGCGCCGCACTGTTGCCGCACCGCACGTTTTGTGTGAAAAAAAGGATCGTCCGTACGCTGTACAACTAACGCACCGCTTCGGCACCGCAGCAGGCCGTCATGAAACGCATAAATTGAAAGCGCCCTAAGACTTGCATTTCTGATTTTCGGATAATTGTATTGTATAATTATCACTTGCTTCGGTGAAGGTAAACATCGTGAGGAAACCAGCATGTCTGGGTGACATTTCCCGACGTCGGGAAATGTCAAATAAGCTCATGAACAGTATAAAACTCTGCCACCAGGTTAGGCACTAACCACACACACACTACATAAATAAGAAGAAAGAAAGAAAATAATATTGAAAATGTAAGTCATTTGCACTATAGTTACACCTCTGCTAATCCTTCAGGAATTACAGGCGTGATGGGAACTTTAATAAAGAAATCTCTTTTTGAATTCCTTTCTTTTCACATGGCCGTGCCATGTTTATCGTTCATCTAATGTATCTCGTCAGCGGTAGCTATACAGAAACAGCATTTACATAGCTTGGATATCTGTCCTATTTTTCTTACTTCATTCTAAGTATTTCGGAAAACCTCGGGTTAACGTGCAGAAAATTCAGGAATCACGATGCGAATACCCTTTGCTTTCTATGTTTTTTCGTATTCTAATCTGCCATGTTTTCATTCCACAAAAGCGATTAATGGACTGAAAAAGCATCTTTAAGGCATTTGCAAACTGGACTGTACCACACCAGAATTGATTCCTTAATGATTCATAGAAAAGAGGTGTTTAAACAAGATTAAAAAAAAAATCATCAGATGAATCTGTGCTTGGTTAATCTCGTTCTTTCCGTACCACAATAGTTTATAACCGACTTTCAAACACACACAACAAACATTTTTTTCTTCTTCATCTTAGTTGTGTTTGCAAATATTGTTCTAGGGACTAATGTGCGAAGAATGAAATCTCTCAGCCACTTCTATGACCGTACCGGGCAACACCGTCGCGTCCAACATGTTACACTAAAACAGGTCAGGACCATAACAAATCTTTTTCATACCCAATGTTACCTAAGCTGATTCAAATAAAAAACCAAAAACCAAACACCGACCTAACCTAACGAAGCGAGAGGTTGTGTTTTTTTTACCGTCCATGAAACTCCACACGGTTATTCTAATTATCCTGCCTTCAGGTCGTTTTGGAGTATATATCCGATATGCCCTTTGTTTTTGAAGAGGATAAACAAAGTTAAAAATATTTTTTCCCGTTACCATATCATGCTTTGGGCGAATATGGAGATCGTGTTTTGGTTTATACTTTTTTAGACAGACCTCAGTTTATGAAATAAAATCCGTTAGGTTTAGGTTTCTAAAAGGTGCTCTACGTAAAGGCTAGTGTTACTGATCCTTTTCTTTTTTTAAGTAAAGCTCGCCTGTTATGAAAACATTTTCATAAACAAGCGTTCTTATGTCAAAATTTCATACATGTAGAATTTATGCAAAATATTAATGCATCACTAAATTCGTTTCACGCAGAGATAAGAGTGGAAGTTTATGGGGATAACTTTGCCCAGCAGTTTGCTAGTAGTTAATAAAAAATACTGTTATAAACTTACCAAAAAGTCTTGAAGTTTGAGTCAGGACATAATTTTTTGATATTTTCAATTTCCAGTGCATTTATTATCAACAGTGATAGCCTTATAGAAGAGCAGCGGTGGCCCAGTGGTGTCGGCCCCGACTTACGAACAGTAGGTCGTGGGTTCGAACCCAGGCAGGCGCTTTACTTTGTGTTATTTATTTCATCACCGCTGCTCTCAAAACGGTGAAGGAAAACATCGTGAGGAAACCGGCATATCTTGGAACCAAAAAATTCGAAGACATGTGACATCTGCCAATCCGCACTGGGCCCGCGTGGTGGATTATAGCCCACCCCTCTCCTAGAGAGGAGGCCTGAGTCCCTGCAGTGGGAACTGATGATGAGTGATAGCCTAGTGGTGTGACCGTGTGACCGTTGACCTGCCAATTCATAAGTCTTGACTTCGTACCCAAGACTTATAAGTTTTCGGATTCATCGTGTTCGGAGTTCAGAAGAAAACATCGTGAGAAAACCAAACTACGACACGACACACGACGACACGGTTGACGCAGTGGCTAAGCGATTGGACTGCTGCGCTACGTGTCGCGGGTTCGATCCCCGCACGGAACAAGTATTTGTATGGCCTACAGATAGTTGTTTCGGGTCTGGGCGTGTTTGTGTATGTGAGTTTCAATGTTTGTAAACGCACCCACGATACAGGAGAAATTCCTAGTGTGGGGCAACGTTTAAAAAAAAAAACTAGCCTGAGATATATTTTTCGACAGTATGTAAAGTCCAACGGCAGCATACAAACTTTGACACCAGATAAAGAACGGAACACTAGATTGCAACTCACGATGTAAAAAAATCGTACCACATTTCAACCTTAACACAAAGAAAAAAAATGTATTCCTGCCACACATACATCTAGCCTAACCCCCCAAAGGGTGGTAGCAAGGGATTTTTTCTCAAGGCATGGTGATGAATAATTGGCGGGCCCTCCCCCGGTTCAATGCACCTGCTTGTCTGCTTACCCTCTATTTGCAGGGGTGCTTAGATACTGAGTCAGTGTGCCACTGACATTCTTGTGTTTCTTATGGGTATGTTGGTGTCATTAAGTGGCGAAGTTTTAAATGGGCTGGATGGAGTTGGGGACTTAATTGATTGAAGAGAGGCTATAGCTGCTCTATGTGGTTAGTTTTAAAATGTGAGATATAAAAATGTAATGGGAGAATGTTCATAATTTTGGTTGCGTTGGAGAAAACTAGGTGGTATTCTGTGGTAGTAAAAAGGTGTGACTTAATGTGTGTAGTGATATAAATGTGAAGTCGGTAAAGAAATATTGTTTACAGATAAGATAGAACAAAACTGAAAATCGATAATTCGAACCTGAGTTTTTTTTTCAAATATTACCCGGTTTTATTGAATCGACTTTTTACCTGACTACTGCGAAGCCAAAAGGAAGGGTAATGATTAGAAAACATGATGTCAGTTTAAACGTCCTTGACTCGAAAAGCACGTCAAACCGTCGCGTTGGTTCCGGCTGTTGTTAGTAGACATCCAGACATACTAAAGGGTATCGTTGTATTTTGGGAGTGGATGACAGATAAGCAGTCGCACCATTTAAAATACTGGTATTCAGTTGCACCGGTCCATCAGTTCCTGTAATGAACAAAACAACAGGACACGCAGAACACGATATTAAGTGACCCATTGTTTGTGGAACGGCACCTCACTGGACACTCCAGGTTAGAGTCATTTACGAATCTCCACCTCAGCAGGTCCGTCATTCCCAACAATCTACGCAGAACTTAAAATAAACCTCACAATTTCAGCTGCAAATTATTACCATACGTTTTAATCCCGTCCACGGTTCGGATGATGACATAATTATCCCGTGGACGTGTCGACGCCGTACCGGACTATGTAATGGACACACGTCCCATCTAGATGAGTCTCTGGAACATTTGCATATTAAATATTTCAAGTTTTATGAAGGCAATTCCAGTTTGCTTTGTTGGTATCTTTGTTTATCAGGTAAAATGTACTACGGAGTATAGTTGTGCTAAACGTAAACTTAGAAAATGCAAAAATATATTTAGCCAAACATAAATTGATTTGCGCTTTAGTTAGGAAGAGTAATACCACTTCCCAGGAAAAACCAAGCCAAAATGCTGAACTTACATAGAAAGGCAAAATAAAAGGTAATTCCCTACGTTAATGGCCAAACAAATACCAACAAATGCGCTGTGCCCACTATTAGTCCTATTACGGTCGGCTCTTAGATGATTGTAAGACACGTCACATGATATGGCATTTACGTGTTAACTAGTGAGTTGATCAACTTTAGGGAACCGGGTATTTATATTCGTCATACAGTAAAATATAGCTATAATTCATCAACATCATCAGCCTATAATGTTCCCACTGCAGGGACTCAAGCCTTCTCTCTAGGAGAGGGGTGGGTCCACCACACGGGCCCAGCGTGTTGGTAGATGTCACATGTCTTTGAATTTTTTGGTTTTAATTCCTCACGATCACCATCCACCACCGTTCCATCACCGTTTTGAGAGAAGCTGTGATGAAATTACACAAATTAATGCGCCTGACTGGGTATGTCAGGCGCATTAATTTGTATCACCCTCGAACCCACGAATTACTGTTCGTAAGTCGGGGCCGTCACCACCGGGCTACCGCTGCTCAACCTAATTAGGTTAGGTCTAGTTTATATCAAACTTATACAACTTACGACGATGTTTAACGTTTGGGAAACGGGTATCTGTATCAGAATCAACATTAGTCATACAGTAAAATACTTATACCTATAATTATCTATATGAGATTATGAATAATGAGGTACACACACCGGATATCCATTAACATGCCATCGAGGCGTGTCAGATCAAATCATCAGCAGATCGGAGATGTCAACAGATTAGCTTGTTTGTTCATATTTAAGAGATGGACGCAAGTCATAAGCTTTCAGATTGTGAATTATTTTTAGCTCTATTAAATTTTTCGAGCTTGATTGTGTCGTTGTTGTAGTGGTCACAATCGTGACTGCTAAAGCATGAGGTTCTAGGTTCGAATCTCTGGTTGGTTAAAATTTGATTGGTTTTTTTCATTAGGAATTTCTCAGTAGTAGCTTTCTCAATTTGAATTTTATGAAAAACAAAGAGTTCTTTATTTTAAAAGGTTTTATGTAGTCGACTTCGTTATAATTGTTATACTTTTACGACAATTCCCTTGTTATTGAAACCTCAAAAAAAGTTGAAATAAGCGTTGAAAATTGTCCAGTGTAAGAAAAAGACGAAGCTACAGAGGACGTCTAGGGCCATCGCTTTCCCACCCAGGAATAATATTCAAACAATACTGCTGTAAGACGTCATGGTAGGCCAGCAGATGATATTCAAACTTATCGCGGAAATACAATGACAAGGTTTTTCTTTGAACCCTTAGTCGAATTACAAACTATTCATTATTGCATTCTTCATCGTTGGAATTTAGTAAATACTCTGATACTTAGATTGGAAGCCTCTTAACCTCCAGACCACGTGAACTGACCTAATTACCAGTCAATTTGCACCACACTATAATAGTCATTATGTAAACTTAGTTCAATTACATCGTAAGCTAATGAAGATCTGGCTGATTAGGGTTGAATGATATTAACGTCTAAGTATATGCTAATTATCTGATCTTGGAATTTATTAATTATAGATACTAGGAGTAATATTAACAAGCTGTTCCCCGCAACCTTCAATCGCGTGAAATTATTGTAAAAAAGTATTATTTCCCTTTTTGAAATTACCAATTTCAAGAGGTTTTTTTCATGAAACGTTTAACAAATATAATTGAAAATCCTAAACAATCCATCAGCTATCTTCCAGTGAAAGTCCCGACAAAATCGGTGCAGCCGTTTTTGAGATTAGCCCGAACAAACAGAAACAAAATATTATAGGAACGAGTAGAGGATACTTCCAGTTTACATAGAATCATGTTTGGTGAGAAACAATATCTTTCAGCACATATAAAGGAAAATAATCTGGAAACCGGAAATATGTATTTTAAAAACAAAATACCTACAAGTTTCTACGGAACCGTGAGTCGGTGCGCGAGTTCAACTTGCACATTTCCGGTTTTTTTTATAGATGTAGAGTTATGATCCTTACTCATTCGACAGTTCTGCTAAGACTGAAACAAAATCGAATAAAATCTTCTACCTATTTTGTATCTCGGATAAAGTAATCACTTTTATTTTACTTTATACGAGATTGTTGGAGTACGACTACTCCTGTGAAGAAATGGCGAAAAAAGCCAAGTACTTTTTTTACAGACTTAATTTTGTCTTGCATCTTACAAATCCAGCATTGCATTAGTTCCTCATACTCACTTAATACGTACTATTTGTCTGTACTTCCTTTCAGAAACATCTTAGCACTCAGCCAATTACCATACATAGATGAACCAAGCATTACCGTTGAGTTCTCAAGTCGCACGATAACGCTAAAACTCCTTCGTAGTCGCAATTTGTGCAATTTGAGCAAATTGCCGCCCGTACTGAACTGAATTGAGAACTTGTGTGATATCGTTAGCACTGGCAACTCCCTAACGTAGTTTGTGAAACCGCGTTTTAATGTTAAGTGTTATCTAGTTTTATGTTTTGAATAATTTTGCTGTCTTTGTTTAGTGTTTTGTTTTTGGATCTGAGTAATTTTTAATTTACTTAGTCATTTATGTACACAAAAGAGAGAACATAAGGAAACATCGTAACAAAACGTGGAATACATGATAGACACAGCTCATTTCAAAATAAATTTCTGACCGCAGGTCTGCTAAAGATAACAAGAAAATCGTATTTTCGCAGTACTAACTGGGTTGTGGACTTGTGGAGGTCAGATAGGCAGTCGCTCCATGTAAAATACTGGAATTCAGTTGCATTCGGTTAGACTGGTAGCCGACCCTAACATATTTAGGGAAGATGATTATTAACTAAAACGACACGGTTAGTGCAGTTTCTGAGCGATTGGACTGCTGCGCTGCGTATCACGGGTTCGATCCTCGCACGGAACAAATATTTGTATGGCCTAGCTGTTCCGGGCCTGCGTATCTGTGTATTATGTGTTTAAGTGTTTGTGAACGCACCCACGATACAGGAGAAATTCCAATTGAGCGGCAACATTAAAAAAAAAACTATTTATGTAGGTATCACTATAAATTGCATAACATATACAAACCTTACTATAACATACATAGTACTCTACATAGAACCACAGCCAAGTTAATGAAGTGACGATCATAAATCATAACCACGGTCATATATTAACAACGCCGACTATTGACAGCTCGCCAAATACATTTATCAACCAGACACAGGTCATGCATAACTATTGTATCAACGGTGGCTTAGATATTAAGGTATAGATAGTTACTGTTGCTTGTATAGATACTGTAGTTAATGTAAGCATGTATATTGTTAAGTGAGAATACGGTGCAGCGGTGGTGCGATTTTCCATACTCGTGCAAATGAATTCATAATAAATTCCCACTTCTTCTACCTGAAAAATGCGTCTAGAGCAATAATATCTTTTTTTATTAAATCATGGTTTTGGTTTTTTGTTCCTACGTGTCTACAACACGTAGAAACAAAAGTATAGGGCTTTTCTTTTTTTTCAGCCACTAACAAGTAAAGAAAATATGACCCTCTAAAAATAACAACGATTTTATCGACCCATTTTGAGCCCATGACTATCAGACAAATTCAAATTGTCTTTCCTCGTTTAATTTTTTTTTGACAAAAATATACGAATCCAATCAGTTTTCGAGGTTTTCTCCTCGAAAACTGATTTCATTCGATTATTTTAAGGGGGGAAAAAGAGACAGTAAAAAATATGAAGTTCCAATTCGCAAGAGTAGTAAGTACACAATTCATAAACTGCTCTTGTTTTATTAAAAACTTGCTCTTGCTTCACGTGCACGGAGGTCATAAGTTATCCCAGAGGGATGAAACGCCCTAGGCTATTTAGGTTCTGAAGAGATCCAGACCCTGGTCTATCTAAAACAAACAATAGACAGACACTACTTATCACATGTAAAATACCAATATGGATATATTCATCAAAGTGTTGTAATTACTTAAGCTCACAAACAGTTGACATTCGTATGGCATATCGATATTTCATGTCGACATAATCTCTTTATTAATATCGACTGCATCGAAATGTTACCTCGCGTATGCTAATGAATTGGGTAGAGGTGGCTCGTGTAATTTTATTTAGTAACTAGCGGACGTCCCGCGGTTTCACCCGCGTAGATCCCGTTCCCGTGGGAATACAGGGATAAAAAGTAGCCTATGTTACTCAGGGTGAATGTAGCTTTCCAAGGGTGAAAGAATTTTTGAAATCGGCCCAGTACTTTTTGAGCCTATTCATTACAAACATACAAAAATAGGTACAAATCTTTCCTCTTTATAATATTAGTGTAGATTCATCAATTTTTAGATATAAGTAGGCAACAGGCTAAATACGTAGTCGCTGATAGTTTCAAATAATTTTAGCCGCGTCTAGCCAGAAGCCAAAAATTCCTCTGAAAATCGAGAATTTACAGCCTAGCCTTTTCCCAACTATATTGGGGACGGCTTCCAGTCTGACCAGATTCAGCTGAATACCAGTATTTTACATGGAGCGTCTGGCTATCTGACCTCCACAACCCAGTTAGTACTGGGTAATACGATACCCCTTGGTAAAACTGGTTGTCAGACTTTTTGGGCCACTGACTACCTGTAACGACTGTCAAAGATGTAGGTACAAATGATATACGGGACCAACGGCTTACAGAGCTTTCCTCGGTACGGAGGAAACCCGGTATATTATAGGTAGTCATCCATCCATGGACCAACCCAGGAAAGCTATTTATTATTTATCCACGAGCTAAAGACAAGTTTTTAATCTATTGCATAGATTCTATCGCGGGCCTTGAGCGTGGAGAGCGAATCCAGAATTTCCCTAACAAAAATATTAAGATTCAGTTTCAGTACTCTACCAGGTTGCTATGGTTACGGAAAATAACAAGGTTGTCAACTGAGGTTATCAAATTAAATAATTGTTTGTCTCTTTGCTTTCTCCTTCTAAAATATTCTTACTCGTATAATTTGTGTACAAAGTGTTTTAAATATGAATAAACAAAGTGCATTTATTAATGAAGAAAGTCACGAAAAAATAGTGAAAGAAAATGAGTGAGGAGTGAGTACTCAGTCTATATATTCATTTTATTATTAGTACGCATCTATAAGTTTTATTGGTTTTTGCATTACTATTCTGCGAATCGGTCTAAAACGATTCGTTTTCTTATAAAATATCTAAAATAAAATAAATAATTTTCATATTTTTCAATGTTATGACACTTACGTCAGGCTGTCAATACTTTTTCTTTTAAATTTTCTGTCATAGAGTTTCTTACTAGCTTAGTCTATGAAGGTTAGTTTTGATTTATATAATGTACATCGCGCGAAATTCGAAGATCAAACTCTTAATATCGTTATGTTTGTTCAAATTTTTTGAATGAATAATTATTTTGGTGTGTAATTACACTATTAATACCTAATTATTTATACCTATTATTTCATAAGTTGATAAAAAATGCTATGCAATAGATTTACCGCGTCAGTCTCCGAGTGCCACACGTTTTTTATTTACTTTGAGTATTAGTACCCTCCATTCTCTTGTCAAGTCTGTGGGAACTGAGTGCGGTCTTGTCTAGCGGAATTATTCGCAATTGATTTATTTATCGGCCATGTTCACTGCATGGTAGGATTCAAAGTTGACTAATTTCATATTAATGTGTGTTTGTCTCGACGTTCTGTTGTTTATACGTTTTGAATATATCAAGGAAAGTTAGCAAATCATTTTGTAAGTCGTAGTTGTAGTATTTTAGCTGAGTTTATATATATAACCCAATATTAACTTCATCTCATGTCTTTATTCTCACTGCTGGGCTTTCCAATTGCATGCCATTCAACTCGATACTCATCCAACTGAACCAGTCACACTGGGAAGATCATCACTCCACATTTCCCTGATTCGTGGTCCTGACATTTCACAAACACGCGAACTCCAGCAGCCATCGGTTCTACTCTATGGCTAATATACCCACGGAAACCTATTTTTGCTGGCGTAAGCAAAACCATCATGATTCCTAGCAAGCTAATCAACAGTATACTCGTGTCAATCTACATTACGCAATTGTTACAAAAAAAACTTTAAAAAATTCAAACCAAAATTAACTTCTGCTGTTTATAAACACAGTTCAATTTCCGAGAGCAAAACAGATGAAACTTAAACCATCGATCAAAGTCAGGCCGTTCCCTAAGGTCAGGCGACTTCGTCCACAAGTTAAATTGCTCCCACACTTTGTCGTTTCGCGAATTAATTTAATGTTTCAAAATTGCACTTGCGAGTTTATGAATTGGAAATGATTTTACTTTTTCGGTGAGTGCAATGAAAATGAGAATGTAGAGGAAGATTAAAAGACAGAAACGTTGAAAGGGAATCGACTGTCTTGGTATGGATCATCATTCATCATCATTTCAGCCAAAAGACGTCCACTGCTGGACATAGGCCACCCCCAGGCGTCGCCACATTGACCGGTCCCGTGCGTCTCTCATCCAGCGGGTTCCTGCAACCTTGACCAGCACCCCTATTGCGTATCTTTTTAACGTCAGTGGCTATCAGAAATGTCCATAGATTAACTGTAAATTGGTTATGGTTTGGTACATTTTTTTCTTAAAAACTCACCATTTGACAGTTATTTGATAGACATTATAAGTTATCCACTGTCACTAAAAGATACACAATAGCCCTGCTGGTCATCGGTCCACCTAGTGGGAGGCCTTCCAACGCAACGTCTTCCGGTTCGCGGTCGCCATTCCAGAACTTTTCGGCATGGTATGGATAATAATATGTAATGAGGAGGGACGGATCGCATGTGACTAAATGAGTGACCAATATAAATGTTGACGGATGGAGAGGAAGAGGAAGAGCAAGGAAAAAAAAAACAAAAAAAAAAACGATGAATGGATTGTGCTAGGAATTATATTATGAAAGGTAAAGGAGTAAGTGACAGCGTAACGATTGACAGAGGAGAACAAATGAAGAATGAATGAAGAAGAAAAAGTTTTGTGCTGACCCCAAGTAATATAAGACTTGGACAGGAAGATAATGATATTGTTTATGGTATAAGAGAAACTGGATATAATTTGAAATAAGAAGAACAACAACACAAAGACGACGAAAGCAAGAAATAATTCATTATCATACATCAGTTTAATATTTCTCCAGAACTCAACAAGATGAAGCCAGATGTAAAGCAAAATAAATGAAGGGTTACAATTAGCCCTTAAAATAATAAAAAAAGTGTAAGGGGTAGCAAAGATAATCCTTCTAAACACTTCTTAAGGTTTTATGTCTCCTTTACTGTTAAAAGTAAAGATTTTGCTCAAAGACAGCTATGCGATGGATTGTGTTACCTTTACTACGACGCTATTGGGTGTAAGAGCAAAACCTATGCTGGTCCTAATTATTGACATTTTTAAGTCTTTTCTCTACAAATATTGAAGTTTTTACAGGCAACCTTCTCATCAAACAATTACTCAACGCACTATCCCAAGTAATCCCAACTTCCTAGCACCTAGCTACTGCATGTGCAGAAAGTCTCAAACGGTGCAAATATAATTACTTATTTGGTTGGTTAGTTATGTGTTTGAGCCGTTCGGGGTAGAAATACAAGGGCCATGGGGTCCAAGTGCCCACCTAGTATTTCGGAATACCACCAAACCATTGGTCACCTGATCAAAAGGCTATCCTTTTTTGACAAAAAAATCATTGCCATCTATCGTGGCAATGCTCTTACCTTCTGGACGCTTTTCCTATTAACTACGATATGACATTTAACCTTAGCCATTCACAAATAACACAAAAAAAAAAATGTAAACCTACACCAATATTTCGACGAGGTGTCATATTAATAGACTGAGCTCTTAGCCATCTGCTGACCCACAAAATGCAAAAAAATACTGTAGGAAACTTTTTCGCGGACTACTCTGGCGCTTTTGCCTTTACGTAGCATCGCTCTACCCTGTGAAACAACCCTCTGCCCCCGGTTAAATTTTAATATCCCCGTAAAAACAGGATTATATTCATAACAGATAAAATATTTTAACTGCCTTCTTGAGTTTTATTTGTTTATGTAATCCCCGTTATTGTTCTTAGGCAATTTTATTGCGTACGATATTTTTAAGTGGCCATTTTGTTAAATCGGTTGAGCTATTTTATTTTGGTCGTTAATTTTAAGTTTCAGTTTTTTTATTCTAATAAAATGACAGTAGAAAAGACTACCGTTAATTTAAATTCTCGAATATTTAGAATATTTTCTTTCCTATATGTAATTAGTTTGTAGATTCCTTCAAGAAATAAAAATATCTTTTCAGTACAAAACATTTTTAACTTATTTATATTATTCTACTTTACCAAAGGTTTCCTCGTCATCGTCTGCTTAAGCTTTCCCCAACTATGTTGGGGTCGGCTTTCAGTCTGCTGCTTGACCAAAGATTGACTCGTAGAAAATGCCTTTTGGCAATAACTTCGCCAGTGCATCGCTACTGGAAGACTTACACGACTTTTGATAAGTAAAGCGCTACCGACATTGTCCCATGAATTTCATTCCGTAACAATATTAGAAAAAAAAATCTAATTTAAATTTTCACACACACCCCTAAACCCCAGTTTGACGTGACGTCACGGTTGTAATCTTACCCTGATTGATGGCATCCTATTGTGTGCCAGCAATGAGATTCACACCACCACTGTACTAAAACCTCATTTAACAAACAACGGCAGCCAACCGAGAGGTCTATGTAATTTGGACTGTTTAGTTGGAAAACAAACGCCAATTTACTTTGAGCTTCGTTCTAGAGCATTTGTAAAGGTAGTGTAGGTCTATTGATATTGGTCTGTAGATTGTTTGGAAGTTGTGTATGAATAATTCATATAATATCGTGTAGATATGCTCGGCTTGATGAGGTGTCACATTATTCACAATTTGCGACTGATACTTTAATACGTTTTGTTATTTTGTATGTAATTTTGGGATAAACATGGCATCCATGTATTTTCTATGCTGTGTGACCACTCAATTTTGTTTCATACAGAAGTAATAAAAGCAATATAAAGAAGCTTAGCGGTATAGTCTCTATGATGTTTTATTATAGGACCTCGATCTGATGTTGTACTAGGTTGGTCTGTCTATGCCATACATTGTACTTACTCATTAGAAATAATACCCCCTAATCGCAATTGTCCATCAGTGTTTTTTTTTAAACTAGTTGTTTTTTTTTTTTGACTACATTTTGACTGTTTAGGTCAGTGTAGGTATTGCACTTTTGTTGGAAACAGCAGATTAAAAAAAATACTAATGTAAAATTTTAATATGTATCTATTTTGTAACTGTTTTCCAACCTGTTTACAAACATTTCTATAAAGCCGCTTATACGCCTTCAAACCACTTTAAATTTAGCACCGGTCCTATCCTGCTCTAAAACTTATTTACCTGCTACACAAAGAATCAACAAGTCAAATCAGAACTAGAATAATAAAAACTATGCTAAACCAGCTAGTTTTACGACTACCGTCCTCGTCTCTACAGTGCGTTTGCTGAATTCCACGGGGATAACTTTATTCTTATCCGTAAGGCAATACGGAGATGTGGTAAAAATTTGGACGGCCATTTTTAAGCACCCGTACAAAAAAAAAAAAAAAACGGAACCCATATAAAATCACTTTCTTGTCCGTCTGTCTGTCACCACCCTTTGTCTCCGAAACGGGTAGAGATAGAAAGTTGAATTTGTTGATTGGCCCGTGGAAGAAAATGAACGAATCAAAATCTCAACTCTACTACAATGGTACGGAACCCTTCAAGTGTAAGTCCGACTTGCACTTGGCCAGTTTTTCTTCATTTGTCACATCATCATCATCATCATTCTCCTGTCCTTATCCCAATCTATTTGGGGTCAGCACAACATGTCTTCTTCTTCCATACATCTCTATTTCTCGTCATGTCAGCAGTCACCTCCTTTCTAGCCATCCTTCACACAGTCCATCCATCGTATACATAACACATAATATTTTTTTCTTCATTAGATCAAGCATGCGTTTGATAATTTACTAGACACCACAACTATGTCAGTTTGGACTGCAGCGTTTTATCTTCGGGGACGCCGGCAGACACCAGGCGGGCGATCAGTCCTTTCGTTGTGGATTATTTCGCCCTGGACTGCAGCGTTGGTCGAGTGTTAGTGGTGCTAATGACGTGACTATTGAGTATGACGTTCAGGTTGTTATTGTTTTCCATCAAGAATATCACAGTAGTAGCCACTGATTTTAGATTTGTGCCCGTCTATAGTATCCTTCCATACTACTTTTGCTTCGTCCACATACGTCGGACGCACGTCGGTTGCGAGTACTTCGCACCTGTCCTTTCTGAAGAACATCTTTCTTGTAAATACCTTTTGACAGTCGCTTTTCACTTTTGCTCCCCAACCACTACCACCATAATATACATTACACAACACACATAAATCGACCACCGATATATCTGTATAAAACAGAATATGAAACCAAAACCTCCTCAAAACCTTTCAAGAAAATCCAACTTCCTACGTCCCTAGATTCCCACATCGTCGGTGATTGTAGTAATAAATTATGTATTCGAGTTATAAAACCATCCGCGCCAATGGCTGAGATTTCACTGATCCAGCTTGTTTTAATGGCGCACTACGGAAACCTAGCTTAAGGGAGATCTAGGGGTTGTAAGGAATGGGGAGCAAGTTGGGGGTTGTAAGTTTTGATACACAAATGAAAAAAGATTTCGGGATTTTCTCGTAATTTAGTTATTTAGTAGATATTGCCCGCGACTATAGTTTGAAATTATTTAAAAAAACAACAACATTACTTCCATTTTTTAATTGAATTTTGTTTCCAATTTAAAGATTTTTTTTTCTCGTAACCCTAAATTTTATTCTAAAATAAAAGTAGCCTTAGTTATTCCTTATAACAGTAACTCTCTGCCTGTAAAAGTCGCGTCAAAATCGGTAAAGTCGTTTCGGAGATTACCTGGAACAAACAGACAGACAAAAAGTACAAAGATGTTTTTTAAAAGTAGCGTATTTTATACTTTTTATAAATACATTCGATAAATAGCTGTTAATTTTGAAATCACACATACACATCTCTTTTATTAATTTCTATAAATGTTTCGATATCGAATTTTAGAAGAGTTATTATAACATTTCATTTCACCTGTAGTTTCTTCGTCTATTTGCTCACCAACCCCCGGGTCTGTATGTGACTAGTGTCACAATCCATGCACTCGCTTCAGAATTATTCATGAACACTTCAGGACTTCGAAAATTTGATTTGAGGGTTGTAGATAAAATGGATGTCTTCTTTTTATATGCTGAATTTATTTTACTAACGAATTAGCTTAATTAGTTTGCATATAATTATGATTTCAACGGTAACTACTATGAAAACATGTAGAGATTTGGATTTTTAAGGGATTTGATATCAGTAGTTATTTTCTTTTAGGTTTTTCTATTAGGATTTTTTCAGTAGCGATAAAGACTAGGTTTGGACACAGCACGTGGAAATAGTAACGCCTCTTATTACACAGGACTTAAACCGAACTGGCGTAATGTGAGTGTACTAATAAAAGGGTATTCTTCGGCCTAACTCAGGGATGCTCAGACTTATTGAGACCAAGGGCAACTTGGGCAAATGATGAACTAATCGCGGGCCACCAGCACAAACTAAAAATACAAAAATTGCCAAAAATGTAATTACAAAAATAAATAATATTACACTAGTCTGAAGCGTGGCACTGATTTGCGCTTACAATCTAGTTAGGCCCTAACTCTTCGGGGATTACTGGCGTGATGTTACAGATACACGGTCTATTCTAGGTTTACCTAAGGTCGCTCATCTCAATCAGTGTGTATATGACCATCCATTACGCGCCGAGACTCTTCCGTGTCTCGGAAAGTTTAGCAATTTGTCATTCGTAGATCTCGGACAGTGCTACGTGCAGTACGCAGTAGATTGTAGGTAGTCAATCCATGAAATATACAGGTATTCCGCTTCATCTGGTAAGACTGGAAGTCCACCCTAACATAGTTGGGTAAAGGCTAGGCAGGTGATTTCTATTTATCGTCTGATTTATCATACAAAGTTGGCATATGGCAGTTTTCATGATTAATGATGGAGTTTTTTTTTTAAATTATTTTTTATAGATTAAATCCCATTTAGTAACCTACAGCCAAAAATAAAACTATTTGTGTAGACAGGTAAGATTTAAGCATTTTTCCTTCCATATTATGATGAAAATAATATACAGAAATGATAAAAAATAACAAATAAGAACTATGATGTTCACATACGAGCGCTGAAAGTAAATAATTCAGGAGATACATGTATGATATATGGACGATATTTGTTTGATACAAATATCTCCAAGGAGCATGCAAAGATGGTCTGCTTTTGAATAATTGTGGATGCGGCAAAATGTGAAATGTCTCAGATTTTTAAGCTATTGCATAGCTTCTATCGCGGGCCTTGAGCGTGGAGAGCGAATCCAGAAATTCCCTAACGAAAATATTCAAGATTCAGTAATCAACCAGGTTGCTATGGTTACGGAAAATAACAAGGTTATATAATAAATAATTTTTAACCTCACGTGTAAAGGCATCAAGGTTTTCTGTTTTGTCTCTCTGCTTTCTCCTTCTAAAATATTCTTACTCGTATAATTTGTGTACAAAGTGTTATTTGTGTACAAAGTGTTTTAAATATGAATAAACAAAGTGCATTTATTAATGAAGAAAGTCACGAAAAAATAGTGAAAGAAAATGAGTGAGTACTCTATATACATTCATTTTATTATTAGTACGCATATCATAAGTTTTATTGGTTTTTGCATTACTATTCTGCGAATCGGTCTAAAACGATTCGTTTTCTTATAAATTATCTAAAATAAAATAAATAATTTTCATATCTTTCAATGTTATGACACTTACGTCAGGCTTAGTCAATACTTTTTCTTTCAAATTTTCTGTCATAGAGTTTCTTACTAGCTTAGTCTATGAAGGTTAGTTTTGATTTATATAATGTACATCGCGCAAAATTCGAAGATCATCATCTCATAATATATCGTTATTTTTGTTCAAATTTTTTGAATGAATAATTATTTTGGTGTGTAATTACACTATTAATACCTAATTATTTATACCTAGATATTTTCTTTTTATAGAGAAGAAAAGCATAAAGAGCTAAAAAAAAGAGCAAAAAAAAAAAAAGAAATGAATATAAAAAATGTTTTCACTTCTCATGCTCTGAAAGTGCTTATTTGTGCAGGATATAGGCTGCACAAAATCGAATTTTTTGCACAAGGGCATTAACGTATCTACTCATAAATGTATCTTTATTAAGGCAAAGAAAATGAGCCATACAGCCAAACACAATAAGAAGTGCCTATGCACTTCTTATTGTGTAAAGTAAATATTATAAAATAACAAATTCCATCTATATGGAATTTGTTATTTTATAATATTTACTTTAATTTATTTGCCTTAGGTGTTTTTTAAAACATTATTATCAGCCTGTACTGTCCCACTGCAGGGCAAAGGCCTCCCTTCCCTCTTTCCACTTTTCGCGATCTAGTGCGATGATAGGCCAATCCTTTGAGAAGGAATCCAGCTCATCCCGCCATAAAAAAATAAAACATAAAAGATATTAAAAATTAAATTCAAGTACGGTAAGTTATTTAATTAATTAATGAAAATTAATTTTACAAAATTAATTTAATAGTAGGCTGTATAGGTCTCTGCAAGCCTAATATCAATTTCGTAAGATTAAAAAAAAAAGCGATTTTAATTAAAGAAATATTATGTTAAACTACTGTTTTATTTCCTCGCATTCGAAGTGAAAAGCAGAGTTTATAACTCGTCCACAAAACCATTTTTATCCTCGACATTACTATCAGCCCTCGCCTTCGGTTTGGGCTGCTAAAAGTCTCAGATGAAGATGGTTCGTTTTGTGCACTTGTTGTAAAATCTACTATTAATTATCGGTCACCACGCTCAAAAAGTGTAACTTGAATTAATATCAAAGACAAAAAAAAAAAACAAAGGAAAAAAATATTGCATAAATAAAATAAATAAATAATTATAATTGCATAAGTTGATAAAAATGCTATGCAATAGCTTTACCGCGGCAGTCTCCGAGTGCCACATCAACTTTTTTTGTTCTAGGATATGCCGGTTTCACCACGACTGTTTTCTTCACCGTTTTGAGAAACACTGAGAAATTCGTGATGGAAACATTCAAAAGCACTTAACCTGACCCAGGAATTGAACGCTCGACCGCATGGGAAGCAAACGCACTTACAACCATTGTTAGGTACCTTTGCCTAACCCCTCGGGGATTACTGGGGTAATTTCATGTTACAGCCTAGAATATTTTCACTTACAATCGTTATCATTCATTATTATTTTATTTTTTGGTTTTATTCATTCGTATATTATGTTTCATCTCTGTTTTCTTAGCACTTTATTCCTTCGCCTTCTCTTCGAACCTTGTTTCACTAACTTCCCATATCCAGCTTCCCCTTTCTTTCTCACCTCCATGTGCAAATAGAATTGAACGGGAGTTGCAAATGTGATGACGAACATTAGGCTTTCATTTCCTACCGATGTGGAAGGGGATTGATCGCACCCATTTGTTTCATCGCTTTGTCTCGCAAATTCCCGTAATGTAGACTTTCGGAATTGGCACATCATCTCTTTTCATATTCACTTATATTCAAATTGAGTTATTTGGTAGGTACTGGATTAAATGTATTAGTTTGTTTTGATGCAGGGACTGTTTTGGCTTTTTATTTTGAAGCTAGTTCTTGTCTGCGGCTTCGCTTCTGTCATGGTCGGAGATTATCAAATAGAAATGTTTCAAATATAACTTAAGACACTTGGGTATAGTCTGAATTTGTTCCCGGTTGACGGCAACGCATGCCCCACTACTGCTACTTGGAAACATTGTCACCCTTACAAGACTCTCACAAGTGTGGCTAAGCGGTACCTAAGTAAACATAAGATCGGAACCGTATCTTGTCAACGTCTTGTTGTCTCCTTGGTGCTTAGTAGGCGTAGTCTTGCTTTTTTTACTCCTGTGATTAATTACGTTAAGGCGAGGTTGCAGTACTTTGTTTTTATGTACGCACGATCTCACCCCCCGCCCTGCCGCGCGAGCGATATAATGCCTAAATTTTGACTGTTTTTTGCTTCTTGGAGAAAAACTATAAAGAAATTAAACAATATGTTTTCAACATTTACTTCAGAATAAAAAGTTCTATCTATTGGTATAACTTTTATATAAATTCATGATGAAATGTCTTAGCAGTACACGTTTGAAATTGTGATTTAGAGTCATGTTTGATTAAAAAAAGTATCGAGCCGAACATTCTAAATCGCGTTTCTATCTTTACGATTTACTAGAGAGTATGTTCAATTTTTATGTAATGATTTTTATTTATTAAAAAACTTGTATTTAGTTCGATTTTTATGACTATATTTCGTTATTCCGAAGTTCTAAATACCGAAGTACGGTATACAGAAAGTTCGTGAGTCCGAATTACGTTAGTCAGAATGTACGCTATGACGAAGTACGGTATTCAGAATGTTCGTTACTCCGATGTACGTTACTCCGAAAGTTTGCTACTACGAAGTACTGTACTCAGAATGTTCGGTCACTCCGATGTACGTTACTTCGAAAGTTTGCTACTACGAAGTACTGTATGCAGAATGTACATTATCGCGAAGTACGGAACTCCGAAAGTTTGCTATGACCAATTACTCAATAATAATTGAGAATATTCCTCATTAGAGAGTATTTCGAATTAGTCAAGTATTATAAATGATGATTATTGTGCAAATTGGTTTTACAAGTCAGTAATTCTCAATTATTATTGAGTAATTAGTCATAGCAAACTTTCGGAGTTCTGTACTTCGCGATAGTGTACATTATGAATACAGTACTTCGTAGTAGCAAACTTTCGAAGTAACGTACATCGGAGTGACGAACATTCTGAGTACAGTACTTCGAAGTAGCAAACTTTCGGAGTAACGTACATCGGAGTAACGAACATTCTGAATACCGGTACTTCGTCATAGCGTACATTCTGACTAACGTAATTCGGACTCACAAACTTTCTGTATACCGTACTTCGGTATTTCGAACTTCGGAGTAACGAAATACAGTCAAAAATTCAAAAGTCAGTTCAAAAATCTTAAAAAGTACTGCAACCCCGCCTTAAGTGATCCACAGTTGTATAGTTTCACCGGAATTAGTTGAAAACTCAAAGTGTAAAAATGAAACAAACATAAAATACACTTACACAACTTTATAGCAAAATAAGGTCTGTAAAACGATATAAAATGAGACGTAAATCTTGAAAATAACACGCAATAGCATAATATTCAGGAAACAGTATCCACGTGGCGTGGGTGCAGCCGTCCTTGATCTAGAACTAGTTGAAGGGCAAGGACGAAGCGCAGACGCTAATGTAAGAGGAACTTAGAATTTAGTATTATGATGCTGTAATAAATAATGCAGTAAAGAAGTTTCCTTTTGAAATATTGCCTCAAACATACAAAATGATAAATGATATGGAAAAGACTATATTCGTGAATCTATAACATCTATTACTAATAATTTAAAATTTTTGCTTGTTATTTCTAAATAAAAAGCTTGTCAATAGTTTAACAGAGACAAGTGCTTGAGTTTAAGTTTGTCGTTTAGTTTGGAACTTATTTAATGTATCCATGGAATTTTTAGCCCTTTCTTCTCCATAGATATCTACGCTTTATTTTGGGCAAATACAGTACTTTCTCAAGTTATTATGCCTTGTGCCTGTGGCTTCGCTTTCTTTGTTTTTCTGACACTCAAAATTGCCTGTAATGGTCCAATTGAAATAAATGCTTTGAGTTTTTTTTCCAATTACTGCAATTAACACAATAAGTTATTTAATTGACTGATCACAAACATCATGTTTTAAGCAGGTACATACTACTAACATAGATTAATGATAAACACATTGTATACACGATATACCGGTTGCTAACCAAACAATATGTTCAGTATAGTTTCGCATTAGACAAATTGACGCCTCAGGCGAACTGCCGCTCCGTTTAGTTATACACTTTGAAGATGGGTAGGCTGAGGTATTTGTAATACCTCTGTTTTGAAAGGATATAGGCATAAAGGATAAACTGTTTTTCTGTAGTATTTTTCACTTTGATATTTCTTTTGTTTATGCAAGAAGAGGAGTGCGTGCGAGTCGGAGGTTTGAAGACGTAATCTGGTACTTTAGCTATAGAAAGCGGAGATTAAGTCCTTCTGCGACGGTTGTTTGGTTATTAGTCCATGTATTTGTATACAGAGACTACAGGAAAGGCGGCGCGGTCGGTGTACTGGGTAAGCAACTGGCTGCTGTGTCGTGTGTTCAAACTTGTATGGCCTATAACTAATTGTTCCGGCTCTAGCTGGTTGTATATGTGAGTTGAAATGTTTACAAATGCAGGAAAAACTCCTAGTGTGTAGTGTGTACATTAAAAAAAGATACTTGAATCAAATTTTTGAAACTGAAAAAGCTGAAATTGCCTTGAAACAACAAAACCGAATAATCAAGGATTTGCCCTTCTACTCTTTAGAGCCTAGTTCGGAATTGAATGCGTGTATTAAAGTTGTTCCAGGGATCCCGTGGATGGCTGACCATTCATCTCATGAATTTTACATAGCATGTTATGCTATCTGAATAATATTACTCGCTAAAATCAACAAGCTCACGTTAACTCATGTAAATTAACCTTTAAATAATTAAAAGCGGTTATCCATTAGGTAATTTGATGTGCCTTGCCGCGGGCACTCGTTTAGTGGGTAAAGATGTTTTGAGTAATACGATACCTTCCGAGCTCAAATAGGGTTGAGGTTGTATGCTAATATATAAGTGATATCGTATTACTTAATGTCATCGGGTTGATGAGTACCGCAAGGACTTACATAATATAACATCACGCCTGTAATCCCTGAAGGGTTAGACAGAGGTGTACCCAATAGTATCCTCCATTTCGCAAGTTATGTTTTAAGGCTCTAGTGTTATCCCGTTTAGGCTGCGGGTCCCGTCCGGGCTGCGGGTGGTTCGCAAGAGATACCGCGGCTTCGACATAAAGGGCTAAGAAGGATCATGGGTGGTTTTTACTTAGTAGAAGTCTGACACTCCCTTTCGCTCTGCCCAAGAGCGGGAGGGGTTGTTATAAAAAAAGACTCTTGCCTCCTCTCTCGCAGGAATTCTGATTAGAAACAAAAGTTTTGATTACTAATTATTTAGTGTAACAGGGGAACTCGATCTACCCTTGTAAAGAGATTGTACTAGAGCAAACAAATAAGACCAGTTAACGCTTGAGCTGTGTCGATTTTCAGGAAAATCCAAAAAAAATGTTACTAAATTCATGTGTTGCTAATGGCATCTAGTACAGCCCCATTCAAAGAATGGGTTGATTACCTTTGTCACCCTGTATATAAAACAACCAATAGTCTTGAAATATTATTTTGGGCAGCCTTATGGTTAAAAAACTAACAAAAATACACAAAAAAATATTTTTGATTGAAAAATATATCAGCTCTTTTTCTATCCGTAAACGAGTATACCTACCTTCGCCTTATTTCTAAAGAAGTTTATGAAAATAAATAACAATTTTCCACACAATTTTCTCCTGAAAGCCAAGTACCTATTGACAGTTTCACAGATGAATGGAAACTCGTAAAATGTCATGAATACTTCGATATTCAGACGTCGACTCGTTTTACGATTTCGCTCAATGAATTTTATGATATCTGCTTATGCAGTTATAGCTGTTAGTATATGTTTATTGTGCTGTAATATATGGATTAGTGGAGTTCACTAGGGATTGGAAAATTTTATGTCATTATAATATACCAACATTTAGGAGCTTTGTTTGCTGAAAAATAAGGTTTATTGTGTTGTTGTTTGTTGAATACACAAGTAGGTGCTGTATATATAACTATCTAGTTGTTCATAAATGATTTTAATGGTTATGAAAAAAAGGGTTGCCACCTTGCTAATGGCAACTAGCAGCTGACTTCTGTATCAATGAGAACGTCATGAAGAAGCATCAGGTATCAGTGGCATGCGGCTACGGCAGTTCTCTATAATAATTTTACATATAATAATATGTTAAATTGAAATATACAAATTATCTAATTTCTAGACGATAATCAATTAATTGAATTGATAGATAAGAATATCAGACAAGAATTTGTTTTCTTGTTTTCTACTTTTTATTAGTCTGCGATTTTTTGGCTAATGGCTTTTGATAGAATGACTCAAATGACCAGATGTTCGACGAAGTGGACGCGGAATTTGTATGGATATGGCTTTTGCAGTAGGTGCCATTCTGTAGTTACTGCTTCCTTCTCTTACAGGGAAAATCGTGAGTTTATATACGTAAATATAATATATTTGCATCTTGACAAGCTCCAGTATAATATATAGGCCACTATTACTATTTAGCTGAAATACAATTAACCAAATGTAGGTCCTGTGCCCAATTAGGTACACCTCTGCCCAACCCACCATGGATAACAAGCAAGGTACTTGTTGTTATCATGTTACGTCTGCACTGTAACTTATCCATAGAACTACTACCATCACAACAAAAACGAAACGCAAAATAAAATCCCACCTAAACCACTGCACCTGCGTCCGCCATTTTGTATTTCACCGGCCATCTTGTTTCGCTGCCGTCTGACGGATTACACTGCAGATTTTAATTTGAAATAATAAAGCATTCTTTTCCTCTGAAGTCTAATTATTTTATTACTGTTATTATCTGATGGGGGCAATTAGGAAGAATGGATGGATTAAGTTCTAATTAGTGAGCTTTTATTTTTCTTTGTGTTTTTGCTTTGAAACGGGTATTTTAATGCATTTAGTTGAGATGGTTGATTATTTGTATTTTAAGTCGTATGTTTTTAAAATTGTTTGTATTTTCTAGTTACTGCCTTGTTGGTCTAGTGGTCGTAAGCACGACTGTAGAGCATGAGATTCTGAGTTTGATTCCCAGGTCAAGCAAAGTGTTATTAGACTTTTCTATCAGATTTTTTTAGTAGTAGCTACGACCCCTATTACATGGAACTTAACCATTTGAGTGTACGATGGGTAAAACTCTGCCTAACCTTTCAGGGATTTTCGAATCTGCTAATTTTTTGTTCAAATATTTACTTACATGAAACAGTTCTTAAGCAACAGGATACGTCCATTCGTAAACAGAAATACGACTCCTTTCAACTTACTTAAACTTTCGCAGTCAAACATGATTCATAACTCAAGAAATAACACTTTCAACTTAAAGTTATAATAAGTAACAGTTCCTAGAAAGTGCAGCAAAACAATTCATCAAAATCATTTTTATAAACTCTTTCACGGAGTGTTTTCTCGCTATTTTTAATCTGAGGATCGCATTAAACTTGATACTTTGTTTCAAATTGCATTTTCTGACGGGACTTGTAAAAACTTATACATAATGCATGTTTTGCCTGCAGCTGGAAAACATTGCAACTATGAGACAAACTGTAAACGAGGAAGAAGTGAGTTCTGAAGTGAGATTTTGGTGGAGTTGTGAAATATTCCATAGTCAAAAAAATTCATGTGACTATTTTCACTTCTTCTTTTAGTTTGTATTTTGCTATTACCCACTGTAGGGTAGATATATCCCTACTCTATTTTCACTTCCTTCTATCTTTCACTGTTTGGGACCATCCTGTCTCATTTTTAAATTTCGGATTTACTGTTTCTTTAATCGAGTCCACTACTTCCCTAAAAGTCAGTACAAGAAACAAAATAAAAGTTAGAAAATGAAACCAATATTTAACATTAATAGATGGACTATGTTGGTTAAAAAGCCAATCCATGCATCCCCATGGATGCATGGATTGGCTCGTAGGTCTAGTAGCTGCAAGCGCTACTGCTGAGCATGACGTCCTGGGGTTGATTCCCGGATCGAGCAAAGTGTTATTGGGTTTCCCCATCACGAATTTTAACTAAGCGATTTGTGGTTGTACTATTAGGTACACCTCTGCCTAACCCTTTGAGGATTACAGGCGTGAACAGATGGGAGAATCAGTTTCGATTTGGACGACGCGCTAGAAGATCTTTTTACAACCACATTTTTTTTTTTTTGGTGTTATGTAAATCATCAAATGACTCCTCTCGCTCCGGGCAGAGCGGTAAGGAGTGTCAGACTTCTAATGACTAAAAACACACGTTCCTTGTTAGCCTTTTGTGCAGAGGCCGCGGTATCTCTTTCGAACAACCTGCAATCCCCGCAGGAACCACATTAACCTTCATATCACCTCTGAAAACTATAGTAGGAACTAAGGTAGGGTATAAAACAAAGATAGCAGCACCACTGTAGCTGAAACCGGCGACTTATCGGACTGCAGAGCTTCTCAATTTTAGACAGCCGCGAGGTTCACTCGTAACTCGAAGCGTTTCTTGTAATCTAACAGACATTAATATTACATGGTTTTAGAAACAGTACCGTAAATAAATAGGAGACTAGTTTTAGTACATTCTCAACCAAGTTACTTCTTAAAATTAACTAGATTGTTAATTGCTTTGCCCAAGATACGAATCAATCAGGCAAGAATAAAAAAGTGTCCAATATATCCATCCATATAATTATATATCCAGGTTTATGGTTTATCCCTGTACCCATAATGTAATATCAGACCTGTTGCCGAAAGGGCAGAGTAGTACTTAAAAGAACACTCACATTTCACTACACGGTATTACATTTGACGACACGGTTGGCGCAGTGGCTAAGCGATTGGACTGCTGCGCTACGTGTCGCGGGTTCGATCCCCGCACGGAACAAGTATTTGTATGGCCTACAGATAGTTGTTTCGGGTCTGGGCGTGTTTGTGTATGCCAGTTTCAATGTTTGTAAACGCACCCACGATACAGGAGAAATTCCTAGTGTGGGGCAACGTTTTAATATAAAAAAAAAAAAACCTCTTATGTTTAAGTCACATGTATAAGAAGGCGAGCCAATTGCCATTTGTGTAGAAATCCAGAGTTGGTAGTCTGCAGTAGGTTGCTACTGAGAAATTATTGATGAAAAACTCAATGACATTTTGGGCCACTCGGGAATCGAAAATATAAAGAAAATTGAGAATTTTTGGCAAAAATACCTTAAAAGTTATACGAAAGAAATAAACAAACAAAAAAAAGACTTATAATGCCAAAAGGTAACAGACAGACATATAGAGTTACTGTTAGATAGCTACGTAGTCGTTAATCACATTAATTAATACTAATACGAATTATCTAATTACCAAATCTTTTCGCAGTCACATTATGAAAACATGTAAGTAAGGGCTAATAAATTATCTTGAGCAAATAATTAACTTAAAACGCAAATGTGGGCTTTAATTATTTAACGCTCAAATATTAGACCGGACTGTGTACCTTGAAATGTTAATTAGGATCTTGGTAATATGTAATGAATAATGTTTACAGGATTATATTTGTGAAGGTAGACCTATCGTTGTGGTATAATTTTCACATCATATAGCATATAGTACATGCATGATCACCCTCGGAAGTCGATGGTCCCGGTTGTAATTTGGAGAATCTTTGACAACCACAGACTGGGTATCGTATTCCCCAGTACTAACTGGGTTGAGGAGGTCAGACAGGCATGGCATAATATGGCATATAAAGTACTGGTATTTAGCTGTATCAGACTGGAAGCCGCCCTAAACATGGCTTGGAAAAGGCTAGGCAGATGATGTCATGAATTTGTATGGAATATCGCAGCTAAAAAGGGTTAAAACAAAAAAAAAACAGGTTTCCAGAGGTTTTACAAGAAGCTCGTTATTGGCTGTAAACACATTCGAGTCTCAATGTCATGTTCGCTCAAAATCCCAAGTTATTTTTGACTCTATTGTGTTCTTTTACCAGTATGTTTTTTTTTCGAAAATACTGATCACACGACTGATCCACCACTGCTCACTACATGGGCATTGTCATTACATAGTCAATATTACAAACTAGTCGCATTATTGTCACAAACATGTCAATAGAAAGGACAAAACGGTCAACTGGACATTACAACTGGACATTAGTGTGATTATGTCCTGCGGGTGTAACATCACGAGCAATAGTAAGTACACACTTGGCTTAACTTACAAGTTACTTACGTTTAGTACATACTTTAAATACAATATATTAAATTGTCATGCAATACGTTAAGATCAAATTAGTATAATATGTATGTCTACTTCTAACTTTTTTTTTTGGCGGGCGTGAAATCGTCAAATGACTCCTCTCGTTCTGGGCAGAGCGGTAAGGAGTGTCAGACTTCTACTGACTAAAAACCACCCATGTTCCTTCTTAGCCCTTGTGCCGAGGCCGCGGTATCTCTTTCGAACAACCCGCAGCCGCGATGGGACCCGCAGCACTAACAGGAAATTTCTTTACCTTATTTTTCTAACTGTGCAAAAATCTAAAACATTTTATTTTCTATTTCCCTCACTACATTACTTGTATCATAAAAATCCATGAATATATCATATTTTATAGGTTTATAAGCCATCAGGTAGTTCTATTGTAATACGAAGGGTTACCCAGTGATCTATGACGTCATAAAGGTATGTTTGCTGACTTGGCAGTCAATATTTTTATTTGTGAAGCTGTCATATTTTTATGGATATATTTTTTGCGAATGTTTTGAAGGGAAAATTATGGCTGTTTCTACAGTTGCTAGGGCTTAATATTTTGTATTTCTTTGTTGGTCATTAAATAGTTTTTGTACTTGTATAAATACCAATAACGAAAGGCGCTTGTTCTCTCATCATTGTGATAGTTTTTACGTTCTGGACCATACACAGGAACCTTTTAATTACGGTGATAGTGGCTGTGTTCACAAGAAGTTTTTTTTTACACATGTTTTTAATGTTATTTCACTTTTAATACCTTCATTAACCCTTCGTCTGCCAGAACGTAGATCCACGCGAGACATAATGGCTTTTTAATTGTGTCTAAATACTCGACATATAAGGAGTTAGCAACTTATTCCTCAGCACAATGTTTTGAGTGGGTTACATTGAGTTCTACCTCACCTGATGTGAACCGAAACTGCTGCCTAGGGTAAAGTACGTTTGCTTAGAGGCCCTAGAAGAAACCGATTCACTCGAACTTTAAATAGATCCTCATAATGATCAGGGAACAGAGAAACCGGCTGTAAATTCCACAGACTGGCGGTACGCACTATAAATGTGGAAGCACAGCGCTTTGTTCGGGTCTGTAGAACTTCAACCATATAACTGTGATACTTCGCCATATCTCTGCTCGTCATTTCCCGATAACGAGCATCGTAAGAGGGATTATAGGCAGACGATAGGCATCTCGATAGGTATTATGTAGCTGCGATGACCAATCCGCTTATCAAGAGGCTCGGTGGTACTAGTAATAGCTGTGTATGCGGGAGGCCAAAGAAGGAAGGTACTCCATGGTACTGTATTTTTTTTAACCGACTTCCCAAAAGGAGGAGGTTCTCAATTCGATTGGTATGTTTTTTTTTCTATGTATGTACACCGATTACGCCGAGATTAATGATCCGATTTACGTGATTATTTTTTTGTTTGATGCGGAATAGTTGCCATTTGGTCCCATAAAAATTTTAGATAGTTTGGCCCAGTACTTTTCATTTTATGAAGATTTTTCTTAATATATGAACATTAAATTTTTCGTTAATGTGTGTTCGCGAATAACTTCGTCGTTTATGAACCAATTTTGATGATTCTTTTTTTATTGTGAAGGAGATATTTTAAGAGTCGTACTATGATATGGAAACCAGGACCTGGTGATGGAATCCCAGAGAACTCGAGGGCAACCCTCAAATTTCATAGGCACGTATTACGTGTTTCGTGTTTCTTAGTCGAATGTTAAATGTATAGTAAATATTTCTATAGGATATTAAAACTAAAAATGAAAAAATAAAAAACTTTTTTGCAAAAAAAAACAACCGACTTCAAAAACGTGAAAAATAAACTTCACTAGAAAAATCAGCTTCTGAAGTCGGTGGCAAAAACATGAATTCAAACAAACAAATGTCACCGACTTCGGAAGCTGATTATTCTAGTGAAGTTTATTTTTCACTTTTTGGTGTTTTTGAAGTCGGTTGTTTTTTTTTGCAAAAAAGTTTTTCTGTTATACATATTTATTGAACATCGAATGTTGGGTCACAAAATTTCACAAAAACTTGAATGAAAGGCATGTGGCTGAGATGAGAACACTAATAAGAATACTGACTGACTGAATGTCAGTACTGTTACGACATTTTTTTCATTCCTCCGCATCACATGCCACTAACAAGTCAACCGATCGTAATCAGTTGACTGATGCGTATAAGATTAGAGCAAGGAAAAACCAAAGACACGATGGATAGCTTGTGCAAAGGATGATATGGCTAGAAATGAGGTGTCTTATTAGATAATGAATTAATGAGTCATAAAGAATCATGGGAGGAAACCAAATAAAATCACAAGCGCCCTAAATAAGACTAATTTTACACTTCTTCCAAGAAACAACACTTTTTTCTTTTGGCATCCATGAGAAAATCCTTTCAATAAACTCATAACATCCACAATTGAAATCCATGATATCTTCTATCCCATTTCTTCTTCACAAACACGCTAGCCCGGAGCAATATGACAATTTTCCACTGGTTGGTTTTATTCAAAGGATGGCAAAGGTTTTTTCCCATCAACCACCGGCCAAGGGCAATTAGTGGTAAGGACAAGTCAATCATGCGGTTAATTAGATGTCTATACGTGTGTGTGCGTATGTGTTTGTGTGTGTGTGTGTCACCCTCTTTAGATGTAATTGATTGTTGGATTCCAATTGTCATTATGTTATTGTTAATATTATCGAGTGTGTATGTGTTAGACTAATTAAATCAAAATCAAAAATTCTTTGAACTGTCGAATTCAGGAGTTACAGTGGTTTGGGAATAGTGTGGCGGGCTAGTCCCAAACTAAAAAAAAAAAGAACGTTCGAACGAATCAAATACAACAAGAAAATGTAGCTGCAGTCCCAGTCACAAGGCGAACACTGTTAAGTACATTGCCATGCCACTACCACCTTAGCACAAACATTACAATAAAAGTTACTGCTTTAATTTTTATTAAAAGTATAGTGAAGTCCTATCAAAAACTCATCATATTTACGCAAAATATGTTTGCTCAATCACAAACAACAGCCACGGAAACCTGAGTTTCAAACCACCATTTCGAAACAGCCTTTGACGACCAAAACACTAGCTTTAATTCTACAATATCCCTGTAACGCCTACAATATTCAAAATCCGTCATATTCCCGGATTTACGGATTTCCCAAGAAACTAAATATCGTTGACAAATCCGGTACGATATATCAGGGTATTCAGGGTACCGGTGTTCAGTAATTACGCGTCAAACAAAGGGCCTATGTAAATATAGTGATATGCTGTGGACAGACAGACGTATGTGAAAATTATACGGACGTAGAGACGGGGGTGCTCGCGTTGAGGTTTACGGATTTGATGCGATTTGAAAGTGTATGTTCTGTTTTATTTACATAGTTATCTTATATTTGAAGAAAATGTAACGAGGAAAAAGTGGAGTGTGAATGTACATGGCTATAAGAGTAGAGGAAGATCATAAAAGCGATGGATGGATTGTGTGAAGGATGATTTAGCTAGAAAGGAGGTGACTGCTGAAATAAGGAGTATGTAATAGAGAAGTATGGAAGAAAGAGACACGTTGCGCCGGCCCCAAATAAATTGGCATAAGGTCAGGACAATGATGTTGATGATGAGTTAACTTACCTTTCCTACTAGCTATTGTTAACTATGTTGCTCGCGTGCGGCTCGGCTATAATCTCAAAGGACCATAGGCATAAGAAACCACGCGGATACCACATTTTTGTGGAACCTCCAAAATTAGTTAAACGCGATTTAACTAACACTTTTTGTACCTCTACCCCATTGACGGTAGCTAACACAGCAACATCAACCCGAGTACACCCCCAAAGGCTGGTCATTAAATAGGGATTTGAAGGGTCGAATGGACCGAAATAAAGTTAGTCTCGGCAGGGTTAGCCATTGAAGACTGCACAGGTAATAAAGCGCTAGGGTTAAATCTTTAGTGATGACTGCGGATCAACTGCCTCAGTTGTCTTTAATGGTTAATTACTTATGTGTAAGTTGATGTAAGTGTGTGTGATATGGAGTATTACGGGCGTAGTTTGAGGATTTTGAAGGGTGCTGTCAAATTATGTTGGATTGGTGTTGAGTATGCAATGTTGATTGTATGAGTTTGTTAACGAGGAAGTTACTTTTATAAAAATTGGTTATTTCGGAAAACGACTTGCGACGGAGTAAAGCTTACTTTATCATTTATTTAACTGACTTTTAGAAACGGTGTAGGTTCACAATAGGGGATCGGACAAAAAAAAACTAATTAGTCCGTCAGATAGATTTCCAAAAATTATAGGACACGTATTTTTTCTTTTTTCACGTAAACTTAAAATGAAGACGATACAGTGCTTCGAAAACTCGTGTGACGTCATATGATAGTACATTTTGACGACACAAGTGACGTTTCAAGCCCCACTCCAAGATCTTAGACACGTTTTATCTTCGTCATTTTTTATTGATTTGATCAAACAAAAAACACGTATTCAATATTTTTCGATAATCTAACTTACGGACTAAACAGAATCATATTATTTTGACCCTGTCCGATCCCCTATTCAGATATTTAATTTTTAATCTATTGCATAGATTCTATCGCGGGCCTTGAGTTGAGCGTGGAGAGCGAATCCAGAGATTTCCTAACGAAAATATTCAGGATTCAGTATTCAACCAGGTTGCTATGGTTACGGAAAATAACAAGGTTGTCAACTGAGGTTGTCAAATTAAATAGTTGTTTGTCTCTCTGCTTTCTGCTTCTAAAATATTCTTACTCGTATAATTTGTGTGCAAAGTGTTTTAAATATGAATAAACAAAGTGCATTTATTAATGAAGAAAGTCACGAAAAAATAGTGAAAGAAAATGAGTGAGGAGTGAGTACTCTATAAACATTAATTTTATTATTAGTACGCATCTATTATAAGTTTTATTGGTTTTTGCATTACTATTCTGCGAATCGGTCTAAAACGATTCGTTTTCTTATAAAATATCTAAAATAAAATAAATAATTTTCATATTTTTCACACACTTACGTCAGGCTGTCAATACTTTTTCTTTTAAATTTTCTGTCATAGAGTTTCTTACTAGCTTAGTTAGTCTATGAAGGTTAGTTTTGATTTATATAATGAACATCGCGCGAAATTCGAAGATCAAACTCTTAATATCGTTATTTTTGTTCAAATTTTTTGAATGAATAATTATTTTGGTGTGTAATTACACTATTAATACCTAATTATTTATACCTATTATTGCAAAAGTTGATAAAAAATGCTATGCAATAGATTTACCGCGGCAGTCTCCGAGTGCCACACGTTTTTTTTTTTATCTTTTGTCCATTTTTTTCCAATAACTTGGCAATTTGTGTCTACACAATAGGCCAATCGTTTGGTATTAGTATTTTATGATGGTAGCATTGATGACAATAAGCTTGCCCTCTATTACATGGAATAATTTGTCAGACCTAGGAATCGAACCCATGACCTCATGTTCAGCCGTCGATATTGGGCCCACTAGACTAATAAGGCCTCATCTATCTATCTATCTATATAAATAAAAAGAGAAGTCCTGACTGACTGACTGACTGACTGACTGACTGACTCATCAACGCCCAGCCCAAACTCTTGGACCTAGAAAGCTGAAATTTTGCACAGAGGTTCCCTTTATAGTGTAGACAAGGAATAAGGAAGGATTTTTCGAAATTCAACCCCTAAGCGATTTAAATAGGGGATGAAAGTTTGTATGGAAAATCGTCATTTTCACGAGGGCGAAGCCGCTGGCAAAAGCTAGTATATATAAATAAAAAGAGAAGTCCTGACTGACTGACTGACTGACTGACTCAAAAACTAAAAATGAAAAAATAAAAAACTTTTTTGCAAAAAAAAACAACCGACTTCAAAAACGTGAAAAATAAACTTCACTAGAAAAATCAGCTTCTGAAGTCGGTGGCAAAAACATGAATTCAAACAAACAAATGTCACCGACTTCGGAAGCTGATTATTCTAGTGAAGTTTATTTTTCACTTTTTGGTGTTTTTGAAGTCGGTTGTTTTTTTTTGCAAAAAAGTTTTTCTGTTATACATATTTATTGAACATCGAATGTTGGGTCACAAAATTTCACAAAAACTTGAATGAAAGGCATGTGGCTGAGATGAGAACACTAATAAGAATACTGACTGACTGAATGTCAGTACTGTTACGACATTTTTTTAATTCCTCCGCATCACATGCCACTAACAAGTCAACCGATCGTAATCAGTTGACTGATGCGTATAAGATTAGAGCAAGGAAAAACCAAAGACACGATGGATAGCTTGTGCAAAGGATGATATGGCTAGAAATGAGGTGTCTTATTAGATAATGAATTAATGAGTCATAAAGAATCATGGGAGGAAACCAAATAAAATCACAAGCGCCCTAAATAAGACTAATTTTACACTTCTTCCAAGAAACAACACTTTTTTCTTTTGGCATCCATGAGAAAATCCTTTCAATAAACTCATAACATCCACAATTGAAATCCATGATATCTTCTATCCCATTTCTTCTTCACAAACACGCTAGCCCGGAGCAATATGACAATTTTCCACTGGTTGGTTTTATTCAAAGGATGGCAAAGGTTTTTTCCCATCAACCACCGGCCAAGGGCAATTAGTGGTAAGGACAAGTCAATCATGCGGTTAATTAGATGTCTATACGTGTGTGTGCGTATGTGTTTGTGTGTGTGTGTGTCACCCTCTTTAGATGTAATTGATTGTTGGATTCCAATTGTCATTATGTTATTGTTAATATTATCGAGTGTGTATGTGTTAGACTAATTAAATCAAAATCAAAAATTCTTTGAACTGTCGAATTCAGGAGTTACAGTGGTTTGGGAATAGTGTGGCGGGCTAGTCCCAAACTAAAAAAAAAAAGAACGTTCGAACGAATCAAATACAACAAGAAAATGTAGCTGCAGTCCCAGTCACAAGGCGAAATAACTGTAAAAGTAATATATGCAGGTACCTATTCCAAAGCATAGATCTCTATGGAGAAGAACGGGCAAGAAACTCCATGAATACTCAAAAATATTGTGTAATATCCAGTAGGTACAAATTGGATTATGGAGGTTAAAATGCTGGTATTTAGCTGCATCCGGATAGATTGGATACTGACCCCAACATATTTGGGAATAGGTGAAACAGATGATTACCAATGTTCTCAAGCATTCGAGTGCATGGCCTTCGTGGGCTTTAGCTGAAAAACAGCGTCAGGTAGACTATTAAGAACCGTTTCAATAAGTTTCGTTTTCGCTGAGGCCCTTTTGGCATTATTAGTTTTAATCATTTTGACTTTGTTTTGTGAATTATTAAGTTATTATTGCCAAATAAACACAATTTTCTTTCTTTCATGTTTGTAGTTATGGTGTAAAGCCTTTAGTACAACCTTTTATACAAGTTGAGAATTTTACTTGAAATAGAAATGGATGAATATTCCAATGCGGGACGGGGCGTTCGAACACTGTTAAGTACATTGCCATGCCACTACCACCTTAGCACAAACATTACAATAAAAGTTACTGCTTTAATTTTTATTAAAAGTATAGTGAAGTCCTATCAAAAACTCATCATATTTACGCAAAATATGTTTGCTCAATCACAAACAACAGCCACGGAAACCTGAGTTTCAAACCACCATTTCGAAACAGCCTTTGACGACCAAAACACTAGCTTTAATTCTACAATATCCCTGTAACGCCTACAATATTCAAAATCCGTCATATTCCCGGATTTACGGATTTCACAAGAAACTAAATATCGTTGACAAATCCGGTACGATATATCAGGGTATTCAGGGTACCGGTGTTCAGTAATTACGCGTCAAACAAAGGGCCTATGTAAATATAGTGATATGCTGTGGACGGACAGACGTATGTGAAAATTATACGGACGTAGAGACAGGGGTGCTCGCGTTGAGGTTGACGGATTTGATGCGATTTGAAAGTTTATGTTCTGTTTTATTTACATAGTTATCTTATATTTGAAGAAAATGTAACGAGGAAAAAGTGGAGTGTGAATGTACATGTATAAGAGTAGAGGAAGATCATAAAAGCGATGGATGGATTGTGTGAATGATGATTTAGCTAGAAAGGAGGCTGCTGAAATAAGGAGTAAGTAATAGAGAAGTATTGAAGAAGGAGACATGCTGTGCCGACCAAATACCTAATTTCATTAATTAGAAAAATCGTTGTGGATATCACGTTTTAGTTTAACCACCAAAAGTCAGGCGATTTAATTCAAACTTTTTGTGTCTCTACCCCATAGAAAGGGTGCTAATACACCAACATCAACCCGACTCCACCCCCAAAGGCTGGTCATTAAATAGGGATTTCAAGGGTCGAATGGACCGAAATAAAGTTAGTCTCGGCAGGGTTAGCCATTGAAGACTGCACAGGTAATAAAGCGCTAGGGTTAAATCTTTAGTGATGACTGCGGATCAACTGCCTCAGTTGTCTTTAATGGTTAATTACTTATGTGTAAGTTGATGTAAGTGTGTGTGATATGGAGTATTACGGGCGTAGTTTGAGGATTTTGAAGGGTGCTGTCAAATTATGTTGGATTGGTGTTGAGTATGCAATGTTGATTGTATGAGTTTGTTAACGAGGAAGTTACTTTTATAAAAATTGGTTATTTCGGAAAACGACTTGCGACGGAGTAAAGCTTACTTTATCATTTATTTAACTGACTTTTAGAAACGGTGTAGGTTCACAATAGGGGATCGGACAAAAAAAAACTAATTAGTCCGTCAGATAGATTTCCAAAAATTATAGACACGTATTTTTTCTTTTTTCACGTAAACTTAAAATGAAGACGATACAGTGCTTCGAAAACTCGTGTGACGTCATATGATAGTACATTTTGACGACACAAGTGACGTTTCAAGCCCCACTCCAAGATCTTATACACGTTTTATCTTCGTCATTTTTTATTGATTTGATCAAACAAAAAACACGTATTCAATATTTTTCGATAATCTAACTTACGGACTAAACAGAATCATATTATTTTGACCCTGTCCGATCCCCTATTCAGATATTTAATTTTTAATCTATTGCATAGATTCTATCGCGGGCCTTGAGTTGAGCGTGGAGAGCGAATCCAGAGATTTCCTAACGAAAATATTCAGGATTCAGTATTCAACCAGGTTGCTATGGTTACGGAAAATAACAAGGTTGTCAATTGAGGTTGTCAAATTAAATAATTGTTTGTCTCTCTGCTTTCTGCTTCTAAAATATTCTTACTCGTATAATTTGTGTACAAAGTGTTTTAAATATGAATAAACAAAGTGCGCGTGCGTGTGTGTGATTAATGAAGAAAGTCACGAAAAAATAGTGAAAGAAAATGAGTGAGGAGTGAGTACTCTATAAACATTAATTTTATTATTAGTACGCATCTATTATAAGTTTTATTGGTTTTTGCATTACTATTCTGCGAATCGGTCTAAAACGATTCGTTTTCTTATAAAATATCTAAAATAAAATAAATCATTTTCATATTTTTCACACACTTACGTCAGGCTGTCAATACTTTTTCTTTTAAATTTTCTGTCATAGAGTTTCTTACTAGCTTAGTTAGTCTATGAAGGTTAGTTTTGATTTATATAATGAACATCGCGCGAAATTCGAAGATCAAACTCTTAATATCGTTATTTTTGTTCAAATTTTTTGAATGAATAATTATTTTGGTGTGTAATTACACTATTAATACCTAATTATTTATACCTATTATTGCAAAAGTTGATAAAAAATGCTATGCAATAGATTTACCGCGGCAGTCTCCGAGTGCCACACGTTTTTTTTTTATCTTTTGTCCATTTTTTTCCAATAACTTGGCAATTTGTGTCTACACAATAGGCCAATCGTTTGGTATTAGTATTTTATGATGATAGCATTGATGACAATAAGCTTGCCCTCTATTACATGGGACTTTAATACAAATCCAGACACCGTGGCAGCTACTGAGAAATTCTTGATGGAAAAATCGAATAATAATTTGTCAGACCTAGGAATCGAACCCATGACCTCATGTTCAGCCGTCGATATTGGGCCTACTAGACTAATAAGGCCTCATCTATCTATATATAAATAAAAAGAGAAGTCCTGACTGACTGACTGACTGACTGACTCATCAACGCCCAGCCCAAACTCTTGGACCTAGAAAGCTGAAATTTTGCGCAGAGGTTCCCTTTATAGTGTAGACAAGGAATAAGGAAGGATTTTTCGAAATTCAACCCCTAAGGGATTTAAATAGGGGATGAAAGTTTGTATGGAAAATCGTCATTTTCACGCGGGCGAAGCCGCTGGCAAAAGCTAGTATTATGATATATTATTAGAACAGATTACAAATACCATGGTGCATACTCGAGAAATGAAATCAATATCCGTCATACCTAACTATACACACTTCGCCTCTATTACCATAGACACACATACCATCAAACTCAATAACGTAGCCCATAATTTATGGCATCGTCTGCCGCCGTATGATAACCGGGCGAGCATAATGGTGCAACAGTTAAAACTGACAAGTTTGCCTGAAGATAAACTGAGCTTGGAGTTTACGAGTCCACCTGTTTGTACTGCCAGCATTAGAAGTAGATTCATCATCAACATCGTCCTGCCCCAATCCTTCTATTTGAGGTCGGCGCAACACGTTTTCTTCTTTGTTTGACGTCACGGTGGCATTTACTGCTTTCTCTTTTATACATTCCTCACATAATCCATCCATCTTTTTTGATGAATGGTGTAACAGTTCGCCGGTGCCCATTTTTAAAAATAAAGGTGATGTGATGGAGTGCAATAATTATAGAGGAATAATAAAGCTAATGTTACCTAGTATGAAAGTTTGGGAGAAACCATCAGAAGTAGTTTAAAAAAGTTTCAGGTTTATCTAGGTTAACACTATTCAAAGTTTCAAAGCAGTTTTTTTAATAAAAACTTGTTAGATATTACTCGTTACTAACAAGTTATTGAAGAGTAAGGAATATTTGAAATAATAATCTTTTGAAAAATTAAAAATAATAGCTGGAGTCCCGTACATCATCATCATCGGCGTATAAATGTTCCCACTGTAGGGACTCCCCTCTCTAGGAGAGGGATGGACTATAATACACCACGCGGGCCCAGGGCCGGTTTCCTCACGATGTTTTCCTTCACCGTTGTTTGAGCAGCGGTGATGATATAAATTACACAAAGTATTGCGCCTGTTTGGGTTCAAACCCACGACTTATTGTTCGTTAGTCGGGGCCGCCACCGCTTTACCTGTACCTACATCAAATAATAATGAAAATTCCGCAATGTTTAGTTACTTCTGTTGCTGACCGTACGATATTTGGGTGGAATGGTCAATGGAGTAGAATATCAAGTGGAATGTATAATCCTTTGTGAGGAACGAAGGTTTGATATTTCATATCTCGAGTTTGAAACTATAATTGTTCTGTTTTATAAGCGAATCAGAAACTGGGATTCATTTGGTTAATATATTTTCCACAGCTTGAGGTCAATCGCCAAGAAGTAAAAATCGACGACGATGTTAAGACCAGGGCCCCGAGTCTGCTATTCAATAGTGTCAGAATGGTCTATCATTGATCTCATAATTGTTGATTGATGACAAGCCAAAAAGTACCTTAAGTCTGTCAACATAAGGTACTTTTTGGCTTGTCGTCTACTTGTCAAAATCAACAATTATGAGATCAATGATAGACCATTCTGACACTATTGAATAGCAGACTCGGGGCCCAGAACTGTATATCTTTGTTAGATCTTAGTAATCACTCCGACTACTGACTGGTCTAGTAGTCGCAAGCACGACTGATGGGCATGATGTCCTGGATTCGATTACCAGGTCGCGCAGTGTTATTGAGTATTTCCATTAATTTCTCAGTTGTTTCTGAATTCGAGCCCGGTTGATGGCAGTAAGCTTATAACATTAGGTAGTCTTCTGCCTGACCCTTCGCTGATTACAGGCGTTATGACTGCAACGAAACATTAACTTCATACAAAAACTGTATCATCAATCATTATTTAGAGAAAACTTTGTAAAATACATTATTTTATCTATTTCAAGCGACGAGAAGTCAATGATTAATGTTATTTCTCTATCCGAACTAAGAATCTTCGTTGCAGAGAACCCTTTTACTTGATCCCTGTATTGTTGCTAAGATTTTAAATTAATGAACTGTATACGGAACCTTTTGTTGGAGGAACAATGAACGAGTTAATTAATTTTTGTTTTTAGAGGTGGCTTTTTAGTTTTAAGTTTTTTGTTGATAGTGATTTTTGTCTGTTTATTTTGTTGTATTTATTTCTGTTTAGAAAAGGAAGGACCGCGGTTATTTAAAAGTGCGCGAACACTAAAATTCTTCCTTTTCGGATTTTCTATCAAAATTAGTAGTTAATAAAACGGTGTCTTTTTCATTCTTTACCTAACAGTTTTTTGTCCAGCATGCCTTCGAGATATTTCAAGAAGGATATGGATCTAACTTGGCTTCACATGGAAGCCAAGTCAGATCCAAATGGGTGGCATAAAACTTGACACCATGTTAGGCGATAAACAAAATTTTGATCGTCGCGCCACGCGCCACCTCTGGACCGGCCCCAGCGGCGCTGTCCGTTCCGGCAACCATCGGGTGGAGTCTTTTGCCCAGCGGTCATCATGCATGCGGGTGACATGACCCACAAAGTCACATTTTAGCCTAGCAGCCTTCTTACCCATTTCCACTATGCCCGTTAAGGACGCAGCGTAGTGTTTCGAACCCTGTTTTGTCTTTTAACACCAACGATGCTGCGTTCCGTTTTCCCTTTGGCAAACTCCAAGGCGGGACTTCTGATACTCGTCCATCATTAGTAACTGACAATATTCTAAGGAGCAGCGGTGGCCCAGTGGTGGCGGCCCCGACTTACGAACAGTAAGTCGTGGGTTCGAACCCAAGCAGGCGCACTACTTTATGTAATTTATATCATCATAGCTACTCAAATCAAATCAAATCAAATAATTTATTTGCATAATATGGGTAACATAGATGGTACATAATGCATTACATAATACAAAAAAACGATCCTCATATTAACCATTTCTGGTATGCAAAAACTTAAAACCTAAGATAAAAGTTTATGAAAAAAATGAATTAGGCACCTACATAGGTACACACTTATAGGTATGTGGAATTACATACTAACTTAAATTAAACTAGTTATATTGCACTGATAGGAACATACATAATAAGGCGCTACAGTAATTTTCTATTCTTATAACTAAGGTATTCCTGGGTCGTGTAGAAACATTTATTTACTAACCAGGCGTATAATTTTTTTCGGAATAAAGGTATTGATCTTATGTCTTTTAGTTCAGTGGGTAATTTGTTAAAAAGTTTAATTGACATGGGGTAACAATTTCTTCGATACAGGTCAGTTTTTATATTCGGCAAGGGAAAACTATTAGGATATCGGGTATTAAAATTACAATAATCACCAAAGGATTTGTACAGATACTGATGTGTTTTGACGAAATTACAAGATTCAAATGTGTACATGGACGGTGCTGTTAGTAAATTTAGCTTTTGGAACAATGGTTTGCATGAAGTTAAAGAATCAACTCTCTCACAATGGTGAAGGAAAACATCGTGAGGAAACCGCCAAGTCCAAAACTAAAAAATCGAAGACACCTCCACCAACCCGCAATGACCCCGCGTGGTTGATTATAGCCGATCCCTGTCTTAGAGAGTAGGCCTGAGTCCCTACAATGCGAACATTATAGGCTGATGATGATGATGAACTCCAAGGCAGACTCATCTGTAATTAGCAACTGATAATATTCTAGGCAAAAATATTAACAAAACCACTCAAAATCGTATACATTTCGATCCACTACAGTATCAGTAATGCGGAGGCGTGGTCGCCGTCACTTCATATGATTTATACCCCCGAGTCGCTGTTTTGTGCTAATACCCCGCCAGACCAAGAATAAATAATAAAAGTATTATACTTTGAGAAATACTGGGGATTAATTACTGGGTTGAAAGATGAGGGCCGTTGCGAGAAAAGTTTTCTGAAGTATCGTAGCAGTAAGATAGAAGAGATAACTTCGTTTCTTTTTAATAGCGTATTGTTTATGTTATAAAATCTGTAATCTTAGATTAAAAGTTTTGAAATCTCTAATAAATAAACACACATAATATCAAGCCTCGAATTCTCGAAAGGTTCGCCAGTTGTGTTAAGATCCCATGTAATAGGGGCTGACCTATTGAAATCAACGGGATATTACAATTAGTCCGTCAGATAGATTTTCAAAAAATAATGGAAACATGTTTTTCCGATGACGATACAGTGCTTCGAAAAGTCGTGTCAAGTCGTACGACGTCACAAGGCTGCAAGGTTAGTACTTTTTTACCCAAAAAATGATGTCACAAGCCCCCATGCCAGCCCACATCTTTGCCCGTTTTATTTTCGTAAATTTTATTAATTTGATAAAACAAAAAACACGTATCCAATATTTTTCGATAATCTAACAGACGGACTAATTAGATTTTTTTGGTGAAATACCCTATTACCTTTTCCATTCGTTACACGCAAATGAATAACCAATATCACACACATCAAATTCTGCCTGAAACATAATTATAGCACCAACATTAATCATGCTTAAACGCAATCCTGATCGTGTGGACACGGCCGAATATCCGCCAACCAAAATGTGGTTAATATTCATCTGATTAATTCGTTAAATGGTTGATTTATGGCAACACCGGGTAAATGACGTTCAATTTACTGGTCACACTAGCTTGTTTAATGAAGATTTATTTACGGGGCTTGTAGTGAATATTTGTATGGGAAGAAGTTTGCAGAGGACAGTTGTATGATAATGTGACGAGGTACTATGTATTCGTACATAATTATGGTAAGCTAAAAAGTTGTTGTTTAATTTTTTGGTGTATTATGTATTTTTAATCTGGACGCTCTCTGTCAACATCGTTCTCACAAATGATTTCAAAATTAATTATGTAATAATTAGGTTTCTTACCCATTCTCCTCCATAGCAATCTATACGCTTTGGAATGGGCAACTACTGCACTTTCTTAAGTTATTACGCCTTGTGACTGTGATTGTAGCTTCGCTTTCTTTGTTTTTTTGACATGCATTTAATCATCATTCATCATTTCAGTCAAAAGACGTCCACTGCTGGACATAGGCCTCCCCCAGGCGTCGCCACATTGACCGGTCCCGTGCGTCTCTCATCCAGCGGGTTCCTGCAACCTTGACCAGGTCATCGGTCCACCTAGTGGGAGGCCTTCCAACGCAACGTCTTCCGGTTCGCGGTCGCCATTCCAGAACTTTTCGGCCCCATCGGCCATCCGCATTTAATGGTGTAACTAAAACAAATGCTTTGAGTTTGTGTTAAATAGGTAGATGTAGCCTGCCTGCCTGTGCTTAAATGAGTGGTGAATATAAATGATGATCACTGGAGTGGTAGATACCAAGAAAACGATGGATGCATTGCGTGAGGAGTAATACGAAAAAAATAAGAGTAAACGATAACGTGACGTTTGACAGAGAAGAATGGAAAAAAGCACGCGTTACGCCAACCCCAAGTACATGATACAAGGTGTGATGGCTCCAGGTCTCGGCCTCAAATCCAGTGATGGTAGCCCTGTCCTAAGACCAAGTCCTGTAACGGTAAGGATGACGGCCTGTGTTGTCATCATATCAAGGTTCTGTGTTGGCTCGCGTTGATCGTCTAGTCTGTTTGGTTTTGTGAGTGAGTATACTGAGAAAGAGTCGAACTTTCTTAGTTAGTCTTTGGTAATCAATACTGTGTTTAATCTAGGAAGGATTGAACTTCCTCACACCAGTGTTTAAGGAATAATGCTGTATCAAGAGAGTCATTTCGGGGTTTTTAATCAACAATTAGATTTAGATTGACCACAGGTCAATCTCGAGTACACTCCACTGTGCGAACAATGTAGACTTATCAATCATTCTACTCGATAATGCGGAGCTTGTCTCGACGCGTCTGTATTATTATTTAGTACAATACTTAATCAGTCTTCCTCTGATTTAATAAAGGATTTTAAAAGTAAAATCAATTTGACACGTTAGAATGATTATGTAAGTTGATACATGTGCGTTTGTGCTTATTTTAGCCACCGCGTCTGACTGATATCGTTCAGCATGGGGGAAGCCCTACACCGCGCCACGGTCCTTAAATTCAAATTCAAATTCAAATATTTATTGCTCAACACAGTACATAATATTGCATTTATAGGTGTTAAGTGAATGCGCAGTTCACTGTGATGTACCAAATTAGGCATGCAAGATTTATTGTTAAAAATTATACAAACATTCATTCAAAATAATATCAATTAATACCATAAACCGGGCAAAAATTAATTACACAATATCATAAAAACATACATTATAATTGTCATATATTCAAAATAATAAGTAAGTAATGTCAAAAATTCAGATCAATAAGTATGTAATGTCAATTCATAATGATATAATGTCAGATAATTCTAATATAGTCAACAAGATATTAAAAATACATAAAATTATTTTTTGTATGAAATAAATCGGATTTAGGTTCTTATCATAATCTATTAGCTGAATTAATATTAAACAACCAAATTCTTATCAGTCAGGTATTCATTTATTGTGTAGTATGTTTTACTTAGAAGCAACTTATTGAGTTGCTTCTTAAATAAATGTATGTCATTGATGCTTAACAAAGCAATTGGTAATTTATTGTAAATATGCGGTGCCATACCCAGAAGATTTTTATGAAATACCGCTTTTTTGTGTTGCCTACCACTTATTTTATATCTGTGTCGCGAGCTGTGTAGTTTTTCAAATAAGTGCAAGTTAGTTTTGACAAATACTGCCACCTCACTTATGTATAGGCAGGGTACTGTTAATATATTTAAATTTTCAAAAAGTGGTTTACAGCTTTCCGTACTTTTTATACCGCATATCGCCCTAACACACCTTTTTTGTGCTCTGAATACAGTTGCCATGTTAGTGGAGTTGCCCCAGTATATGATACCGTACCGTAATGTAGACGTAACATACGCATGATACGCCGTTATCAGAGCTTTTTGATTTACTTCCTTGGCCAGATTACGTAAAGCATATGAATGCTGACTAAGGCGATTACATACACTGTCAGTGTGAGTTTTCCATGACATGTCTCTATCTAATTCAAGTCCTAAAAATTTTGTAGCGGTTGTCTCTGAAATAATCTTGTCTCCATATTTTACGTCAGGTTTTTTATGATTTGTCCTTTGCTCAAAAGTCATGATTTTAGTTTTGTCAATATTAATTTTAAGATTATTTGCGGCCATCCATTCTATGAGTACTTGAAGACAGTGGTTTATGTTTCCTTCAAGTGTCTTCGCGTCATTGTCACCACTAAAAACGACCGTGCTATCGTCAGCAAACAAAACCATTGGGTGATGTGTTACTCTGGGCATGTCATTTATGTAAACAATAAATAAAAAAGACCCTACAATACTTCCTTGGGGCACACCATAGTTATTAGCTCTCTGACTGGATACATACGTACGCTCCGTTTTTGAAGTAACGCAGACCTTATTTATTTTCGTAACTTGTTTTCGGTCGGACAAATACGATTTCAAGAGCTTCAAAGCATTGCCTCTAATTCCATACCTTTCCATCTTTTTTAAAAATTAATCAATGTTATTGGGGGGCAATCGACTCCCTGTAATCGCTACGAAGCGTTAGTGATTCCCATTTCCATATAGGCAGGTACTTGCATTTTTTTATAGCCAGATTCCCGGTTAGGGCAGGCATCGCCAGATTCCCAGTTAAGGGCAGACTTATTTGCCAGTTCCCAGTTTGGGCAGACTTTCCCCCGGAACCATGGTTTTGATTATGTATTTATATTTGAGTTATATTTAGATTTGGCCAAATCTAGGTCGGGAGTCGGATTGCAAGACATGACGTGTATGGTATGCTGCGTTATCACTGCCAGAGACGTCGCTCAGTCGTGTATCTCAAGGCATCAGTATATCAAAGTTAGGAATTATTAATGTGCATTATGCAACACAGCCGAAATGTTTCTCTCTCTCAAAACAGTATATCTCCTCCAACATAGTTAAGTAATTGTTGACTTGAATCAAAGTGATGATTAGGTTCCTGTAAACTTGTGCCTCTACTCGCTCAGTTTGGGTTTTACTGATGCATACTAGGTCCAATTCAGTTCAGAAGGAACTTATAGTCTCAGACCTTAATTGAAGTATCTGGCTTAGGCCTGGATTCTTATCTCAGACCTGGTCTAAAGTAGTACAAATTTATTATATTAGGTTAAATTCAATAACGTAAAATCGTGTCATTCAAGGTTCAGTGTGTAAATTATAGAGAATTCATTATTGGAGATCCAACCTGATTTACTCACTGATGTTAAAGCAATGCCTTTGTTACTACTTGGTTTTAGCTTTATCAATCTTCCATTATCAAATTCTCTACACAGGTAATCTTGGAATATAAAAGAAAGAGGTGGTTGATGTTTAAATTATTTATTTATTTTCGATAAATTTAACGAAAGAAACTGTTTGATTAATCAAACAGTTTTAAATTTATCGAAAATAAAATCAATAAAAAAATAAAATCAAAGGTCTAATTAATTAGACCTAGTTCGCTAGGATGATAGCGAGCTAAGGTCGAGTGTCCCATTACTAAACCTAGTCAGTTAAGGGGAAATGGAACATCTCAAGCGAAAACCCCTTCTGACAGCGAAAGAAACTGTTTGATTATTTAGATCTAGGTCCGCTAAGATTGTGACGGACCTGGACCGAGTCGTCCTCTTCTAACCTAGCCAGGTAAGGAAAACAGAACGGCTCAAGCGAAAAACCTTTCTGGCACACACAAATTAGATTTACAACATATATGTACAATATTGACAATTATTTATCAGCTTATATAAATTGCAATACAACTGAGAGGAGAGGTAAGGCACACATAAAGGTTACACAGTTTTTTATACAAGGTACTTAAGTCACAATATCCCATGATAATTTACAGTAATATACTCAGATCTCTAGCTTAAGCCAGTTCACGTAGTTCAAGGTCTGCGTGATGTGTATCGCCTATACAATTCAAAGCGATTTCTCCACAATTTCCGCCTTTCCATCTCTTGCAAACTTCTATACAAGTTATCACGAGAAGACAAATTACTATTATCAAGAATAGTATAGCAGCTACTTTGTCTAGGCTAGACCAAAGGTGCTCTCGTGTCTTTTGACTTAGTGAGTATAAAATATCGAAGTTTGTTGCAGCCTCCATTTTTACTTGGGTCGTTAAATAGATTGGGTGACTGAAGTTATTGTAAATTAGCTTGGGATCTTGCCTTTACACAAAATTTGAACTTGGAATACGTTACCAAATTTCAGCTCTCTCTCTGTCTCTCGGTTTCACTTAATATTACTTAGACTTAGACACACTGCTTCTAATTTTATTTTAAAATACAATCAATATTCAATGATAATTAACTATAATTATCACTTGCAACCGCCTTGGCTCTTGAACTTCGTCTCCCTGACGATACCCGCGTCCTCTCGACTCCTTGCTGCACCCCCGCAAGGCACCCAGATAAACTCCTCCTAGAAATACGAATCATACGCAAGTAATCTGTTTTTCATTGGCTGTCTTGTGTAAGACGCTTGCTCATTGGTCAAAAGCATGGCGTCGGGTTCCCGCCAAATGCTGCGTACGCGCCTTCATGCATCGTCATTTCACACATCTGTTTACCAGGCGTTTCAGATATTCTGAGAAAGGTTACTTCAACGTACGATTTATTGCTTTTCGAGTGTCGTTTTGTAATATTATTTTAACTAAATTCAATAGATTTTTATTTTCTAAGTGGTTTGGGTCCGTTTGCTTATCTTTTGTTTCTAAATAATTTCTTCCCATGGATATTTCAATAGGTAGTTTTTGACAAGGGTTGAAATTTATGGATGGCTATAACGTAACTTATTTATTTCTTCTATGCAAAAAAAGAATAGTGGTTCGGCGAACGACCATCTCAAAGGGTAGGAAGATAATGAGATATACTCTGTGTCTCAAATTTGAAAACGTTCAGATCAGAGAAAGGATCAGGTTTGCGAAATGGTATGTTAGCTGGTATCCCGTCGGGGCTGTGGATTATCGAAAGGATAACACGGCTCCGACACAAGGGCGAAGAAGGAACATGGGTTTGGTTTTTAGTCAGTAGAAGTCTGACACTCCCCTTCGCTCTGCCCAAGAGCGAGGGGGGGGGGGGGGGTTATTCGATGATTTTCCACCCACCAAAAAAAAAAATAAGCTGGTATTGTTAGCCTGTATCATCCCAATGCTGGGCAAAAGCCTCTCCCCACTTCCAGTTTCACGAATGGCCATCAACATCATCAGCCATAAGACGTTCACTGCTGGACAAAGGCCTCCCCCATAGAACACCATACAGAACGTCAGCCTGCCATTTGCATCCACCGGTTGCCCGTGACTCTCACGATGTCGTCGGAGCACCTGGTGGGAGGTCTACTAACGCTGCGTTTTCCGGTTCGTGGTCGCCACTCGAGAACCTTCCCACCCCATCGGTTGTCGGTTCTTCGAGCGATGTGGCCTGGCCATTGCCACTTCAACTTGCATATTCTGAGAGCTATGTCGGTGACCCTGGTTCTTCGGCGGATTTCCTCATTTCGGATCTTATCGCACAAAGAACCTCCGAGCAAAGCATCTCCATGGCTCGTTGCGTGACTCTCTGCAGCTTCTCTAAGAGGCCATCAGTTAAGGACCATGATTCTGAGCTTTAAGTCATCACTGGCAACACACACTGGTTATAGACCCTCGTCTTAAGACACTGCGGAATTTTAGACGAAAAGATGTCGCGTAGTTTTCCGAACGCTGCCCATCCGAGTTGGATTCTTCGGGCGACCTCTTTGTCGAACTTGGATCTGCCTAGTGTAACAGTTTGTCCAAGTCCTAGACATAACTGCGAATACGAACTAACGAATGGCCATACAGGGATTTAAATAACCTGAACTTGAGCAGATTGTCAGTGGAAAATTTCACAAATAAAGTGTGAATTTTAATTTCGCTTCAACCGTACGCCTTTTTTTTCAATATTAAAATTGTATGCTCTTCCTCATATATTTCTCACTATTGGCTACAGTGAGCATTAATATTTTAATACATGTCTGTGCATTAGCATTCGAAATTAACCCGTCAGTGCGCACAGCTGTCGCCCGGTCCGTATGACCACTCTGTTGATTGAAACTGTATGTGCTTGTGCGGTGCAGGGTTGGGTATATTGTACCATTCATGTTCACATGTGGAATAAGATATACAGTTATGTCATGTTGTGTTAATTTGTATACTAGCTGTGCCCCACGAACTTTGTCCACTAGAATTTGTATGCGTAATTATTATTTCTCTGACACTTCTTCGAGCTTCCTATTCTCGTCACTTTTCTGGTGGTTGTAACTGTGTTTCTGAATTTCTCATCATCATCAATGGCAACTCCAGAACTGGTTTGGGAATAGTGTGGGCTTATACCATTAAAAAAGGGGTATTGTATGACCCAGCACTTCATGGGCTGTGTAGGTCGGATTGGCAGTCGCTCGATGTAATATACTAGTATACCCGTTAGACTGGAAGCCGAACCAAAATTGATTGGGTAAAAGCTATACAGATGATGATACGTTGTTTGAAATGTCACATATTTATGGTGAAGAATCTTCGGGAGTTAACAAGGTAACAACAACTGATGAGGAAAAAAAAGCCAGAACAAACACAACCAACATTCAAGTAATTTCAATTCCCACTCCCAACATCCCACCACAAATTCACTCTAACAATTACACATTAACAGTCACGGAGCGTGCCAGTTAAATTTCCCAGTCTCTCCACTGCGTACAGTCACGAATCCTCTCTTAAATAACCCCTAGAGCCGTAGCAGTACGAATAAACCACAAGAGCAGAGGCGTTCCTGCAAAATTAACAACTGGCTTGCCTGTAGCCCAGGGAGTGAGGTACGGTTAGTGCGTATAGTGGCGAAATGTGGACCGGACGGCGGTGGGTGGGTTAAGTTTTGAACTTTTGGCTTTTGAAGGTTCGAGGTAGCCAGAGAAAAGACCTCTTGGAAGGAATTGGGGGAGGATTTTGTCCAGCAGTGGTTTCAGAAAAGGCTTAATAAAAACATTAACATCTGCATAGCATTTTCTCAACTATATTGGAGTTGGCTTCTAGTCTAACTGGATGCAGTTGATTACTAGTGTTTTGGATGTAGCAACTGTCTATCTGACCTCCACAACCGAGTTAGTACTAGATAATACGATACTCCTTGGTAAGACTGGATATCGTAACTACTACTTACTTAAAATATAGTAAAGCCTAGTCACTGCTTTTAATTTTCTCATGGTTGGGACACCGGCACCACCTCTGCGAGATGAGGAGTGGGCACATTGCAAATAGCGGGCGCAAGTCTGTGAATGAAAAAAAAAAACCGTTTAATCTATCTTCTATCTATATCTATATAAATAAAGAGAGAAGTCCTGACTGACTGACTGACTGACTGACTGACTCATCAACGCCCAGCCCGAACCCTTGGACCTAGAAAGCTGAAATTTTGCACAGAGGTTTCCTTTATAATGTAGACAAGGAATAAGGAAGGATTTTTCGAAATTCAACCCCTAAGGGAGTTAAATAGGGGATGAAAGTTTGTATGGAAAATCGTCATTATCACGCGGGCTAAGCCGCTGGCAAAAGCTTTTTTTTTTATTTTTTATTATTGATAGGTTCGCGTTTGACCACTCTCTCACCTGATGGAAAGTGATGATGCGGTCGACGATGGAGCACGCTTACCTAGAAGTAACCTATTCACTCTTGACTTAAAGATGAAATAAATGGCACAAAACACTTTGTGCCATTTATTTCATTTAAAATGCATGCCTGCTTCTTACAACCGCTCCTTAGGAATATCGAAGTTACAGCGTATGAAAGAGGTGACAAATTCCGATTATGATTCGCTCAGATACCTTAACTTGTACCACACCACATCACAATACTGAAGCCCAATGGTCCATTGTACAGTGCACGGCAGGCTAGGGTTATTGGAAACGCAGAATAAATATTCATCTTTAAATATTTTACCTCTGGCAGGCTAAAAAGTGGGCCTATGTGACTAGCAGGTACCTGCAGAGTGCGACTCTACAAAAATGTTCCCAGTTCAAACACTAGGAAGTGTCAAAGGGTGAGTATTTTGGGACGGTCTCTTAAAAAATGGCGTTCATAAATTGCTGATTACCTAATTTGAATAAATGACTTCTGCAACGACCATCGCCATGCCCCATCTTCATGCCCCTGTCACATATTATTATTATAGTTTGGGGTCGCCACAACATGTTTTCTTCTTACATGCTCACGGTCATAACGGTTTCATTTTCTTTTGTTTCCTTCATATTATTCCTACAATACAACCATCTTTTCTTTGTTCTTCCTTTCCCTCTCTATCCATGAAAATTCATATTCATCACTCTTTTAGTTACATTGATCATCGACATCCGGAAAAGGTTTAAAAAATTACACCAATAGGGTTCCACAGACACTAAAGGTACAAGTTGGTAGCCGACTGCACGCAGCAGCAGCAGACGAAATGTCGTCGCTTCATGTCGTCACGACACGTCGTTGCGTCATGTCACTGCAGTCATGATTTCGAACCCGACCGCAGATGACAACTGCAGATGTCATCCAGTTGGTTCCGAGTGCGTATATCAATTATTTTTACTGCTCTGAGTGTGTAAACTATGGGTACTACTGATCTGCGGTCGGACGACACGTGCGTCTGCCGCTCGACGACGACGCGTCGCTAGTTTCACGTCGCTAACTACGGAGGGAATTTCATAGAAATACGTAGAAACCATTCGTGTCGCCGCGACACGTCGTCTGCTGCGGCTTCGTGTCGCCCGCTACCAACTTGTACCTTTTTAAAGAACACGAACTAAGTAAGATAAGATAGAGAAAATAACATAACATAACATCACCTCCGTAATCCCCGAAGGTTTAGAGAGACGTGTACCTAACAGAACACCCACATTTCGCCAGCTAAGTTTAGGTCCCATGTAATCTGCCTATTTAATTGCCATTAACCGAGAACAAATCCAGAACCCCGTGGCTTCTACTGAGATGTTCCTGATGGATAAACCCCAATAACACTTTGCTCAACCTGGGAATCAGCAGTCACGTTTACGGCTACTAGCCTAACAAGCCAGTCACCTGCCAAACCTTTCCATTAACAAAATATCGCTACTTCAATATTTCCATAACAAAAATACATAGTTTATATTTGTTTACGTGAACTCCACTCCACTTGGATCCTTTGAAAAGATTATTTGGTATAAAAAGCAAATGAGGATACCTTATCCAAACATTGTGATGTTTGAATAGGAAACATACGTGGATCGTACACAATTGAATGTTGCCATGCTCTTCCCAAATTGGATGGATACTTTCATGTTTCGTATAGCAGTGTTGCCAGAGATATTTATGCTAATAATGTTTGGGGACAGTTTCTATACAGGATGTTATTGAATGAAATGAAATATCGTATCATAGCCGTGTTTGGACTTGTTAGAAAGGTTTTGTAATGAACTTTGACCACGATTAGGTTTCAAGGTTTGAATACAATAATATGGTACTATCGAGCTGATCTGATGATGGAGCCGGAAGATTTGAACTGGAACTTCATGATGGATATGAAAGAAAAAATGACTAAAAAGTATAAAATAAATTAATAGTTTAAAAAACACGCTTTTTCGTGCAAAAAAAAGTCAAAAATAAAATGTGCTTTTAATTATAATATTTGATTGTAAAAGCGTGGGGCTTGTTCGTGTATTTGTTTACAAGAAAGTCTTTCCTGCTCCAGCACCCCACGCTTTTACAATCAAATATTATAATTAAAAGCACATTTTATTTTTGACTTTTTTTTGCACGTAAAGGCGTGTTTTTTAGTGTTTTTTATTGTCATTCTTAACATTTTATTTAAGACGCTTATGATGATTTGCCGTCTGCAAATCATCATTCCTATTCCATTCCTGACTGAAAAATTAATATAATCAATCAATAATTGTAATTTTTTACACAAATTCTATAATTTCTGTTTACCCCTATGGTAAAATGTGTGTGTTTAAATAAGAACATGCAGTCAAAATAAAACCAAGATATTTGTAACAGCAACAATTTATTTCCAAAAAACAACACTATTTACTACAAGAATGATAATTATGGCAAGAAAGGAGGTGTCTGATGAAATGAGAAGTAAGAGAGAAATATGGAAGAAGAAGAAATGTTGCGCTGACCCCAAATGCATATGGATAAGGGCAAAGAGTGATGATGATGATGATGAATTACCAACGACTCGGTTTCTTTCGCGGTTTTGGCTTCGGCTTCACATATTTACCTCTCTCCAACCACGGACTCATACTAATATCAGTATTATTGATAGCATCCACAATAGTTTTCACAGAAATATAAATTAAAATAATAAATAAAGCTATCATCAATCTATCCATCATTTTCATGTATCTTTCGAAGTATATCGCTATGTTGTATAAAGTCGTCCATTTCTTCTGTTTTAAAACCTCACAGGGATCTTTTAATACCCCAAAAGGGATTGAAAAGCATACTAAGGCACTGATTAGCGATAGTAATGTTGAAATACATAAATCCATGGTTCGGTTGGCGCGTAGTTTCGTTCTATAAACTGGTTTGGGTTTCTTGTGGAGTAGCAGTAGGCGTTTCTCGTCATCTTTGAAGAGTTGGTCAAGCTTGAAGTATTTGATTAATCTGCAAGACAAATAAAACTGAATTTAGCGAATTGAAAAAATAAATGAAAAAATGTAATTTTTTGTATGATTCTTGAGGAAGAAGACATGCTGCCCGAAGCTACATAAATTGGAATATGGGCATATTGGCATATGATGCTGAAGATGAAGTGGAAACATGACGTGTGTGTCAGTGCCAAGACTGTAAAATTTCAGCTGAATGAATGCCCATTTTCAAATACACGAAACAACGGTCTACACGATGTAAACGGACCCTTGACAAAGCTGTTAACTAAACATTATGGACAGCAAACTAAGTAACTCTACGCAAAAATATTTCTGGGAAACAACTCCGCTCCTGCGGCGGCGAGATAGACAGATGACCTCGCAGCCATCGCGGGATTATCCTGAATGAGGCTGGCACAAGAACTTGGAGCTTGACACAACCAAAGAGAGACATAAGCCTCTCTTTCTTAGTTCAGCAAGTGGGTGAAGTTGATGATGAAGGGTATTTTTTCACCCTTTTTTTATAGTATGACCACTTTAAATGGGCAGTTCAAGGTAACGTTGCTTGTCAAGATTTAGTGCACAGCCACGGGCAAAAATATAGTTTCGTTTGGAGGTTGTCGCTCTGGGCAAAGCGGTATATGGAATGTCAGACTTCTACTAACTAAAAACCACCCATGTTTCTTCTTAGCCCTTTGTGCCGAGGCCGCGGTATCTCTTTCGAACAACCCGAAGCCCCGACGAACTAACATGACAATGAAATCAATGCAAGTAGACGAAAATTATTTCTAAACGTTACTAAGTCTAAATATTGGTGCAGCTGATTGCACACACGATATTGCCACAATGCAAAGTAAAAACAAAATAAAAACTTACTTTTGTAGTCCTAAACGGTAGAAAATCATGTCGAATCACCACAAATGTTCACTGTCACATACACACAATGTAGAAACAAAATCGTCCTTTGATAGAAATATACTCAAAAAATCACAATAATTCAATTGAAGAGGTAATACCCGAAGCAGAGAAGACAAATGTTGTACAAATACTACAATTTAAAACAACGTTAGATACTGTTCTAACGATAGATAAGCCATTAGGGTGTAATTAAGAAACGACGTCATTTATTATTGAGATTCTGGATCGTTTGGTAATTAATGAATTAGAACAAGTGGGTATGAATCGATAGGATTTAAAGGAACTCGTAATGAAATGAGTAGAGGTCCGATTTGTAAATCATCAACTGCCATTTTCTTTTAGTATGTTGGGGTGGACTACCACCCTAACTGGATGAAGCTGAATACCAGAATTATACATTGAGCGACGTTAGTACTGGGTGATACGATACCCTTTAGTAAGAGTGCTTGTCACACTGCGGGCGGCTGACTACTTCTAAGAGTTCTGTTTAGAGCTACAAATGACTGGTATAACGTGCTTCCGAGGCACAGAGGAAACTTGGTGTAATGGGAGCGCGGTTTGTCCTGAAGATCGATCCAGTATATTGCAGATTTTGCAAATTGCGGGTAATTAAACCAAATTAATGGCACCAATTTAATGACCAAAAAATAAAAGTCTGTGTTTCCACCAAGTCACACAATTGCAGTAATTTGGCATGCCCAGTATTAAAGAAGAGCAGCGTTGGCCCAGTAAGTTTAGTCTAGTAAAGCACTCAGTTTATCATGAATATTTAACATTCCTGAACGCAGCATTTCAAAATATTATAAAACATTATTTATGAAGGACGTTAATACCACTAAAACCATAAATTCAATATTCCAAGCATGCATCATAGATAAAATAAAAAACTGACCAAATGCAGGACTTGCTCATGAAGGGCGCACCATTCTAATAGATATTGAGAGAGTTTCATGTTAGTTTAGCACCATAGACTTCTGGTGGTGGTGGTGACTCTGGTTTCGGTTTTCCTGTGATTTATAAGTGTTGAGGGAGTGAATGATTGTAAGGGCATAGCTGAAATCTTTAAGAGCCAATTTTCTGTACAGTCGCCGTTGGGTCCGGCGTGTCAGGTTATCAATGGTAAGTTACCTCAAGGGATAGTAGGGGTGAGGTTTAGTGCCAAAGATGTGGCTGCAACTCTTAGAAATATGCACAAAGGCAAGAGTCCTGCCGGCTTAGCATGACCACCGAAGAAACGGGTTTTGTCGACAGAAGAATCGACAAAATGACAGATTGTAGCGAGGTTTCATGTCAAATTGTATGGAAAAAACTTTGTCTATTCTTGGTAGAATAGAGATAGAATCGCCATGCTACGGGGGCAGGTCATGATTCTTTATCCATTGAACACCTGGTTTACGCTGGCCCTCATATAAACCGTGTATTGGCAATGTTCTACTCGCTGTGCGTGAGCCACTCTTATCTTCCGTCGGATCTCATGAAGACTGTAGTTGTGCCTGTAGTTAAGGATAAAACCGGTGACTTGGCTGATAAAAGTAACTATAGGCCCATTTCTCTAGCTACAGTGACAGCGAAGGTGTTTGACGGTTTACTTAATACGCAGTTAAGTTAATATATATCTCTGCACGACAATCAGTTTGGATTTAGACCACAATTATCATCGGAAAGTGCTATACTGTGTCTTAAGCATACCGTCAAATACTATAATGATCGTAAAACCCCAATTTATGCATGTTTTCTCGACCTGTCCAAGGCCTTTGATTTGGTGGCATAAACCTCCTTCTCCTCTTGTGGAAAAAACTTGAGAGTGTCAATCTACCACCAGAACTTGTTTCCATCTTCAAGTATTGCACCAGTATACGCACCAGGTCAACAGCGTCAGGTGGTCGGGGGCAATGTCGGAGCCATATCGATTGCAGTGCGGTGTTAGGCAGGGCGGACTGACCTCACCCACGTTATTCAATCTCTACATGGACGCGCTGATCGTCGCGCTGAGCAGACAGCACGTCGGCTGTCATGTAGACGACGTATGTGTCAATAACTTAAGCTATGCTGACGACATGGTTCTGCGTGGTGACGTGTGAGGATTACGCTGTTAAACATGGACTTGTATATAATATTAAGAAAAGCCAGTACATGGTCTTTGAGGCCCGGACTATGTACCGCCTATTCGTCTAAATGGTGTACCCTTAGACAGGGTGTACCAGTTTAAGTACCTAGGGCATATAGTCACGGCTGACCTCAGGGATCATGCTGACTTGGAACTGGAGCGGAGGGCGTTGTCTAAAAGAGCTAATATGTTGGCCCGCAGGTTCGCACGTTGTTCAGATGGCGTGAAAATAACTCTTTTCCGGGCGTATTGCACGTCCATGTACACGTGAAGCCTGTGGATTAGTTACTATATACGTACAACGCCCTCAGTTTAACAACGCGTTCAGAGCGGTGTTGGGTCTGCCTCGCTACTGCAGCGCTTCAGGTATGTTCGCATGGGCGCGCACGGACTGCTTCCATGCGACCATGCGGAAGCGCTGCGCGTCTCTTGTGCGCAGAGTGCGGGCCAGCTCCAACACTTTTTTTTTTTTTAAACGTTTCCCCACTCTAGGAACTTCTCCTGTATCGTGGGTGCGTTCACAGACATTTAAACTCACATGCACAAATACCCAGACCCGAAACAACTATCTGTAGGCCATACAAATATTTGTTCCGTGCGGGGATCGAACCCGCGACACTGAGCGCAGCAGTCAACTGCTTGAGCCACTGCGCCAACCGTGCCGTCAACACTGTTCTGAATATGATAGCAAATAGGTTGGACTGTCCTTATGTGCGACACTGCTGTGACAGACAAGTTACATAATTGTGGTGACGCATGTAAGAGACTACTATTATACGATAAATATTGAATTGATTTATTTATTTTTATTATTTTGAATGATTTAGTTATTTTTATTGTATGATTATTTTGAATTATGATGAATTGAATTGTGTGTGTTTTGGAAGTGTATTTGTTTTGGGTTATATTACCTGAATTAAATGAATTTTAATTTAATTTTTTTTGAACTAATATCTGTATTTTTTTCAAAATTTTACGTATTTGTGGAGATAAGGGGCTTCCCTCGATCCTCCTTTGTGCCGATGCCGTGGTATCTCTTACGAACAACCCGCAGCCTAGACGGGAGTCATCCCCTCAATCCCTGATTTATTATTTTTATATCTTATTATTATGACAAATATAATAGGCAAGTCCTAAAAAAAGTAATAAAAAAACATAAATATTACATTAAATGCTATGAAATATGTGTAGTTTTAATACCGCGAGACATATATCCAGGTCTGAAAGCAGGACACAAAACCCACCGTCATGCATATGCACATGCACAAATGGGCCCACCCTCCCGCCCTCATGCATATGCACACATACAAAACAAGTGTGAAATAATTAGCATGCCATGCAATCAAACCTATACTCGACACGTGTTTCGCCCCTCCACGGGGCATCCTCAGGAGTTGTTGACTCGTCGAGCGTTCGAGCTCGAAGGGAGGGTGGTGCATGTGCATATGCATGACGGTGGGTTTTGTGTCCTGCTTTCAGACCTGGATATATGTCTCGCGGTATTAAAACTACACATATTTCATAGCATTTAATGTCATGGATTTCCGCAAAGTAACGCCTGATTCCATAACTTATAAATATTACAATTTATTTAATACATATTCAATATTAATGAGCAAATCCACTATGTAGCATAATATAGGTTTAAACATATAGCTTTGACATTAGTTTAAAAAAAAAAACCGAACACTAATGAACGATAGAATATTAAAAGCAATTATAATATCACAAATAAACGACTCGATTTGATTCCAATATTGATTTTAATGAAAATAATATTTGTTTAAACTTGAACAGGAATGCCAGTCATCATAAAGTTTTCAAATCCGATTTCAAGTTGGTAGCTTTTAATACGGAAAAGCCCCTCTTCACCCCATCCGGGACCCCAGCTATTAGCTGCTAACCAATACTCAACACCATTTTCAACACCGTAGCCTATCACACGAACAGCATGATAACTTTTTAATTTACCATATTTGTGTTCATAAATTCCTGAATGGTAGCCATTTCCATTGTCATCTGCAAAATCCTCGTAAATTGGCATAGATGCCGAAATTGGTCCATTTAAAAATAATTCCGTTTTTATGTGATCACTCTCCTTAGGAACAACGTAAACATCTGCGGCTAAATACTTTTGTTTTAAGTAATTCGCTAAAAATGGATCATACTTACAAAATCTAACGCACGTATTTCGGTTCAAATCGAAAGGATCGTATGGTTTGCACTGTTCTGGTACGATGCCATAATCTTTCCAAAACTTGAATCCATGTTCAGGATCACCACCATAACAGATGGTTTGGTGAGTGTGCGAACACTCTAAATCTTGTACAGATAATTCTTTCATAAGACCGGTATGAATACAGAGTCTATCGGATGCAACGTCGGCAACGGCATGAGCCCAGCATGATCCACAAAAATGTTGGTTGCGAATTTTTCTTATAGTAAAACAATGTGGCCACTTTCTTCTTGCGTCAAATGATGCCGGTCGTGGCACATCTAATGTTCGATCATTAATGTACTTTACTTGTAAATCCTTGATATCACGCTTATCCGTGCCAAATATCATATTAATGGTAATATTAGTATACTGTTTTATTTTCCATGATAAGTCCTTTTGGTTGAAGTGCTCTACGAAATCAGAACGCGACAATGTCCTGAATTTTTCTTGCAACTCTTCGTCCACTTCGCTTGCGCCTAGTTTTATCAACGCTAAAATTACTATCGCGCAGACCTTCATTGTCGCTACTACTCGATATCTTCCTGAAGTCTACATACCGTCTACCTTATATACGAAACCAAAAATCTAAGGTATGTAAGATTACCATAGAATTTAAACAAATTGATAAAAAAAAATTATGGACGAGACACGTGTATATTTTAAGTGTCGTTTAATAATTTAGGAATGTAACTGATAAAACTATTGATGGAATTTTCATCCATACTTTATTGCATTCCATAATGTGTACATGTAACAGTTGGTATGTTAAAACATAGAATCAATTATGGACCCTGTCGGGCGCAGCAAAGTTAATTTTCAATAGAAGAGAGGATGAAGGCGTCTTTTAATAACGATAATATAAATTTAAAATACCATCAATAAAATAGATATATGATTTTCTTTTAAGGTATTTATAATATTTTGTTTAAAGGGATATTTACGTGTTTTTTATTTATTTATTTATTTAAACTTCATGCACAATAGTGATACATAGCCGGACTTAATGCCACAAGGCATTCTCTACCAGTCAACCTTACTTTATGTTTATATATGTTTATGTATTGCACGAATTATAATTATTAACAATGATAATAAACTAAATTCTATTTTAAGTATTTTAGTTATTATGTAAAAATAGTTTTCATTGCATTGAGGTATAATGTACTACGTACTAGAGAAGCTATTTCAAACAAAAAATGTGCGCGCACTTGATGACAGCGGGGCGGGCGGGGGGTGTCATGTTCTCATAGATTACTATCAATACGTGCAGATGCGACATAATGTTATTATTCTGCCTACTTGATATTGTACGTATGTACTTAGAAAATAAATAAAAAATTACTTAAACTGTAATAATAATTTTTATTTTATCTGTGATTGAATGTATATGGCTGATTCAGTGAATGTTAATTCAAATTTGCAAATATTTCTTTCCTAATTAAATGCTTTACGGTGTTTACGGACATATAACTAAAATCACATTTCAGGGCAAGACCACTTTGCCGTATTAAATTACGTACCTATGATAGATGTGTGAAGTGGAAGTTTATAGTATAGTCAAACTATCAATGCAATCTTCACATTTAAACTTTTTATTAATTGTCTTGATACATAAGCAAATATTATACAACCTACTATCAATTTTGACTCGCATGTAGAAGATTCGTGGCCAAGCATTGAATACGTCGATAGTGTCTGGTCTGAGCATTTTATTCTTTGACATTCACGTAAAAATGGCCGCCGCGATGACGTATTGCAATGGAAAAAATATAATTAAATTATGTGTGTTTTAAAGATAATAGTTATATTTACTGGTATAAAGTCACTCCTTGACTTTTACTTATATTTATTGAATTATTCCTACAGTATCTAAATGCACACGAAGGCATAATTTAGACAAGAAAACTTCACTCAAATATGTCATGTCGCAGCAACCGCTCGGCATAGACTGGGGACGGTGCGGTGCGATCGCCGCAGTTGAACGAGACAAAGTAGGAATTTACGGTGTCTTCTCTAGTACGTTAGTACTTATATCTCGATGTTTCATTGTGTTTCTCGTTAGAATTTTCGTCAATAGTGTAAGCTTTTGGTTATTAGAAATTGTTAATTAATTAGTATCAATATATTTTGGTCGTCATTAGTTGAGATCATTTGGGATATATTAGGGTCAGCCTAAAAGTGTGACCGTCATAGGTCTCGAGTTAGAACCAAAGACCTTTGATTTTTCGCATTCATGTGCGTATTGTATATTTATCATTTGCTTTGGTGAAGAAAAACGACGTGAGGACCAACCAAACCATCATGCCTGAGAGGTGTTTCACTCGACGGCATGTAAGGTCAAGTCGGACGCCCATGGGTGGCATAATTTTTCTGAGACTAGGTTAGGCACTAACTACACAATACAGAAGAAAGAGTTGAGATGGCAATATAATGATCTAACTAAATAGAAGTTGAAGTATAATTATTAAAATCTGTTATTGTTTTTGCATTTGTATACATTAGTTTTTAAGTACATTGTTAATAACACAATAAGTCTTGTTGCTCGAATTATATGATTAAACTAGCTGATGCTTCGCCTGCGTAAATGTTCGAACTCGGTAAATACAACCCGAAAAACATAACCCTTTCCTTGCAGTCGAGTAAAAAGGACAATAAGGCGCTATTTATTTCACGCGGATGATTTTTTGATGCCTTAGCATTTCTATTTTTATTTTTTTTGAGTTATTCTTTAAGACCGTTTTCTGTATAAGTACACGGATACATGGTGCGATTATCTTCACAATCACTGGGTTGTCAGATAGATAGTCACTCCATGTAAAATGCTAGTACACTCGAGAGCAATTAATCCGGGTCACTTAAAGAATGTTAAAAATCTCGGAAACTAAAAATGATAGGTTAATGCAATAAATTGTATTTAATAGACAATGTAATACTCCTTAAATGAAGGTATTAAAACTTCTTAGTTATTGTAAAGTTATATCATAAATAAATCAAATTTGAAAAAGGAAGATGGAACTACGTAATTACAGCATTTGGTTTTGCTTTTGTTTGTAATCTGTCATTTATGTGGGTACATAAACCATGTTGATAGTGCTCTATATTCATTATTCAAGCAGAAAATTATGTCGCTTACGCCTGAAGAATGCACCAGAATACTTACAATGCTGGAAACCGGCCGGAGTCAGCGCGATACAGCCAGGACTGTCGGTGTGTCACTGTCAACAGTACAATGAGTTCTCCGACGTTACGAAGAAACTGGTTCTAACCTACGCAGACCAGGAACGGGCAGAACCAGGTGTACCACAGCACGAGAAGACCGATACTTGGTGAACACCATGCTTCGAAATCGCTTTCTCACAGGAACTGAACTCACAAATCAGTTTCGACGCCTCGGAGGAAGTAACCCAAGTGCATGGACAGTAAGACGTCGGATTGCTGAATCTAACTTAAAACCCCTTAGACCTGCTAACGGCCCTAAACTGGAGCGTGGGCATCGTATTTCAAGACTAAGATATGCCCAGAGCCACGTAAATTGGAGTATTGAAGATTGGTCAAAAGTTATGTTCTCCGACGAATCAAAATTTATGCTCTACAAGCACGATGGAAGACACAGAGTGTATCGAAGACCAGGGGAAAGATTCAAGCAAGCATGCATCGAAGAAAAAGTAGCCTACGGTGGTGGGTCTGTACTTGTGTGGGCCGGAATTTCTTCTGAAAGTCGCACAGAGCTGGTGATCATAGAAAACGGCTCTTTAACTAGCTAAAGATATGTGGAAGAAATCCTCAATGATCACGTTGGTCCATTTATGGTCAATTTAGGTGAGGATGCTATATTTATGCATGACAATGCCCGACCTCATACAGGTAGGATTGTGAATGACTAACTTCAAGAGATGAACATTACTCGTATGGAGTGGCCAGCGCGCAGCCCGGATATCAACCCGATCGAGCATGCTTGGGACGAGCTAGGCAGATGCGTAAAACAACGAAACCCTCCCCCAATCACGCTTCGTGAGCTCAAAATTGCTCTCACAGAGCAATTTTGAGCTCACGAAGCGTGATTGGGTCAACACGATTTAATGGGAGAATATTCCCCAAAATCGTATAAGGAACTTGGTGTACAGCATGCCAAACCGCGTAAACGCAGTAATGGAAGCACGAGGAGGCAATACGAAGTATTAAAATTCAAGAAAATCGTAATAAAGTTCAAAAATTTCATGTTTCCTATTTTTGTATATTTTTGAGAGATCAGCAGTTTTTTTCTTTATGTAATTTTGTGTTAATAAAATGTATGGTGACTCATACACATTTTTTTTATTTCTATTTAAGGAGTATTACATTGTCTATTAAATACAATTTATTGCATTAACCTATCATTTTTAGTTTCCGAGATTTTTAACATTCTTTAAGTGACCCGGATTCATTGCTCTCGCGTGTATTTAGCTGCATTTGGTTAGAATGGAAGCCAACCCCAACATAGTTGGAAAAAAGCTAGGCCGACTATGTTTTTCCTTATTACTACTGTATAGTATTCTGCCACTCGAAGACTATCATATTTAGACACCATATAATCCATTATGAAATCTTTTTTTTTGGAATTGAAATCTTTTGTTTTCCATTATGAAACCTGAATTTGAATTCGAGAATTCAATTTTACTAGTATTTCATCAATAGCTTTTCAGTACGTATGGTAGTCCTATAAATACGGACGGCACGGTTGGCGCAGTGGTTGAGCGACTACCTGCTGCAACGCGAGTTGCGGGTTCGATCCGCGCACGAAATAAATATTTGTCTGGCCTATATGTAGTTGTTCCGGGTCTGACTGTTTGTGTATGTGAGTTTAAATGTATGTAAACGCGGCCCACATAACAGGTGAAATTACAAGTATTTGTAAAAATAGTACATTATTAACCAAGGGGATAAAGCAGTGTCTTCTGTCGCGGGTGACGATTTATATCGCGAGCGTAACGAAGGATTAAAGTTCACCCAAGACTAAGACAGCTTTATCACCCAGGAAAATACTCTACTTTTCGTACCATTTGCGAAAAAATTAACACAATAATAATATGAGATAAGCATTTATTAAAAATAATGACAATTAAAAGTAAAAGTTAACATTCGAAACATTGGTCCAATTATTGATGGAAATCACATTCTCCCCTAGAGGATGAATGAAATTCAGTACAATTTTCGTTTTCCAAATTTAAATCACATTCTCCCCCTAGAGGATGAATGAAATTCAGTACAATTTTCTTTCCCTGTTTTTAACAGATTAAAAATGACTATTGTTATGTTCGCTTTTTGTGGCATAGAATGTTACTTTTTTGAGCGAGTGGTACGAAAAAAAGCTTTTGATGCATCCTTCAATTGTCTCTCTCTCTAGCTCTAGAAAGCCGGCTAAGGTGTTTTGACTTGCTGGACTATTCAGTGTGTCATAGAGTTTATTCTGAGAGTTTCCTCTCACTATAGCCCACAGCTCTCTAGGCCTTTATCTTGAAAGCATTATTATTTAATAAATGAATACAATAGTTAAAATAATAATCACATATTTTATTTTTTAATCTTAATGCCATTGCCAACACAAAACCTTTATTTTCGCCGCTAGTTGGTAATTGTTTTATCAACTAATTTCGGAATACCGGCAAGCATCATGTCTTCAAAATAATTATCGTTCTGGAAACGTTTAATTTTGAAAACTCCGTCTTCTCCCCATTTGCGTGACCAGCTGTTGGCTGCTAACCAATAGTCCACGCCATTTTCAACACCATATCCTATAACACGAACAATGTGAAAACCCGAAGCGTTACCATGAGTATGAACGTAAATTCCTTTATGGTAGCTATAACCCCAATCAGTAAAATCTTGGTAGACTTGAAATGTTGCCGAAACAGGTCCGTTTAAATATATTTCGGCTCTTATTTGGAAATCTTCATTATGGAGGTAGTAAATCTTCTGAGCGTAATATTTATCTTGTTCGTAAGACTGATGGGGATTAAGGCACGTTCGGTCGCATCCCCTGCGATTTAATGCCCATGGTTGATACGGTTTGCACTGCCGAGTCACAAGGCCTTTTTTTTTCCAAAACGTGAATCCGGCATTTGAGCTGCCAGAAGAGCAAATTGTACCATTTTCGTGTGCGCATTCCAAATCTTGTTCAGAAAGATACACATTTTTATTTGCGTGAATGCAGGTTCTATCTGATGCGGTGTTAGCAACGCCGTGAGTCCAGCATGAGTTGCAACCCTTTTGGTCAGAGATTTCGCGTATGCTTTCGCAGAAACGCCAATGATCTCTCGAATCAAAGTTCACTGGTATAGGTCCCACTTTATTACGATCATGATATATTGGTTGTAGTCGAGAAATATAGCTTTGATGGTCTTCATAGGAGGATGTTTGATCCCAACTAAATACAAGATCACGATACTGTTTGATTTTCCAAGAGTAGTTATTTTCGTTGAAGTGCTCTACGAAATCAGAACGCGACAATGTCCTGAATTTTTCTTCCAACTCTTCGTCCACTTCGCTTGCCCCTAGTTTTATCAACGATAAAATTACTATCGCGTAGACCTTCATTATCGCTATTATTTGATGACTTCCTAAAGGCTACGTACCCTCTACCTTAAATACGCCACCAAAAAATTTAAGGTATGTAAGATTGCCATAGAATTTAAAAAATATATAATATAATATCTGTTTTATGTACGAAACACGTGTATATTGCAAGTGTCGTTTAATAATTTAGGAATGTAACTGATAAAGCTATTGATGGAATTTTCAAACATACTAAAAAAATATAATTAATTAGTACTAATCAATATTTTTTGTCGTCATTAGTTGAGATCATTTGAGATATATCAGGGACAGCCTGGTAGTGTGCCCGTTCGACGAAGTCATTGGTCTCAAATTCGAACCCAAGGCCTCTGATTTTTCGCATTCATGTACGTATTGTATACTTATCATTTGCTTTGGCGAATAAAAACATCGTGAAGTAACCAGCGCGACAGCGTTTAGAAGTATTTCTCTCGCCGTCATGTAAGGTCAAGTCATCAGTCTACATGAGAAGGCGAGTTTCAGATATTGTTTAAATGCACCAAATTATGCCGTCGGGGCTGCGGATTATCGAAAGAGATGACGTGGCCTCGGCACAAGGGCGAAGAAGGACCATGGGTTGGTTTTTAGTCAGTAGAAGTCTGACACTCCCCTTCGCTCTGCCCAAGAGCGGGGAGGGGGGTTATTTGATGATTTTCCACCCTCCAAAAAAAAAAAAGGCACCAAATTATGCGAAGATACAAAAATGTTATTCTAACGTCACCAAAAGCGATGAAATTTATTCATGTGTCAGAACGACTTATAAAAGCTAGCACAAGGTGTTAAACAGTTATAGCACATTAAACTATATCCTAACTGAGGCATGTTATTACCGGTAAAGGTTTACGGTTAACGGTTCAAATTTTAACGGTTGCCCGTGAATGGTTCTGATATTATTGTTACGAGCTTCATCGTTTATATCTGTTTTAGCTTTAAGTAATCATTATCTGCTTAGCTTCTTCCCAACTATGTTGGATTTGGCTTTTAGTCTATCTCGGTGCAGCTGAATACCGGTATTTTACGTGGAGTGACTGCCTATCTGTATACCTTATCCAGGCAGTACTTGGTCATACGATACTTTTTGGTAAGACTGGTTTTCAGACTTTCTGACAACTGACTATTTAATTCGCCAATCTATTTAAGTCGCGAGTACATAGGCTTCTTCTGGGTAAGCTCGTTCCATCGTCAACCTCATCTCTGCCGTCCTTAGGGTAAGATTGAAGTCAAGAGTGGGCCCATATAAAATAAAAAAAAGACTACCTGTATAGACTGTCAAAGATCTATGTACCAATGACAGCTTGGACCAACGGCTTAACGTGTTGTCCGAGGCATGAAGCTCAATAAGTAATGAATCCTTTTTTTTTTTTTTTTGGTGGGTGGAAAATCATCGAATAACCCTCCCCGCTCTTGGGCAGAGCGAAGGGGAGTGTCAGACTTCTACTGACTAAAAACTAAACCCATGTTCCTTCTTCTTCGCCCTTGTGTCGGAGCCGCGGTAACCTTTCGATATCCACAGCCCCGACGGGATATCCACAGCCCCGATGGGGTATCCACAGCCCCGACGGGATCCACAGCCCCGACGGGAAGTAATGAATCCTCAGACCAAGTTTGGTCTGAGGACGTGGACCATTTTTTTAGGCTAGCGCAGAATATAAGCCTTGAAGATTTACAAAATTGAACCGAAGGCATGCCTTTTTACAACATTTTATGCGATAATTTTATAATAAAAAACAAATGAAGGAATGTGTTTATGTTCAAAATGCGTGGTATTGACAGAGCATTGCTTAGTGATAAAATGCCTATGTTTGTATGTACGTAGATACGCATGTCGCATGCGCTCATGGCACATTACATGATTTAAATATATTATTATGTCAAAGTAGAAGCATACAATTTCAAACTCAAACTCAAAGCATTTATTTCAATTAAACCATTACAGGCACTTTTGAATGTCACGTTTGATTTATAATGGGTGTTAGGTTGGCAAACATATTATGGTCGACTAGAATCGGAAGGTGGTAACTAGAAGGTTTTCTAGTTGGTTTAATGTCCTGTGTTCACCTTGTCATCATCATCATCATTTCAGCCAAAAGACGTCCACTGCTGGACATAGGCCTCCCCCAGGTGTCGCCACATTGACCGGTTCCGTGTGTCTCGCATCCAGCGGGTGCTACCTTCACCAGGTCATCGGTCCATCTAGTGGGAGGCCTTCCAACGCAACGTCTTTCGGTTCGCGGCCGACACTAGAACTTTTCGGATCTATCGGCCATCCGTTCTACGAGCAATGTGCCCTTTGCCACTTAAGTCCGGCGATTCTTCGAGCTACGTCAGTAACCTTGGTTGTCATGCGGATGTGTTCACCTGGCTGAAACTAATACGAACATTATATTAGGGTCGAAGATCCAAAAACCAGTTGTAAATGTCATAATTTTACTGTAAATAACCCCATGACGCTTGTACTTATAGCATTCATTAGCACGATTTGTGAGCGTTACATTGAGTAAACCATATTGTTCACACCAAAAACCGTCATATTCCAGCGATAACATTTTTTGTGTAGAGTTACTTAGTTTGATGTACAGAATACTTGGTTGACGGCTCCGTGAAGGGTTTAAACTAAGTTTCAAAAAAAAAGTCCTGAAACATTGTGTCCGTAGTACGTAAGTTCACGGTTTTCTACAATATATTGTGAACTACAACAACACATATATAAACACTGGCGTACAACACATTATGTATGAAGTCACCCAAAACCACACTTAACGCAATCAGTATTAATTGAGAGTTTAAAAAATATTAACAACGTGTGGGGCAACGTTTTTTAAAAATAAAAAAAAAACGTGTGGCACTCGGAGACTGCCGCGGTAAATCTATTGCATAGCATTTTTTATCAACTTATGCAATAATAGGTATAAATAATTAGGTATTAATAGTGTAATTACACAACAAAATAATTATTCATTCAAAAAATTTGATCAAAAATAACGATATTAAGAGTTTGATCTTCGAATTTCGCGCGATGTACATTATAGGTATATCAAAACTAACCTTCATAGACTAACTAAGCTAGTAAGAAACTCTATGACAGAAAATTTAAAAGAAAAAGTATTGACAGCCTGCCTAAGTGTCATAACATTGAAAAATATGAAAATTATTTATTTTATTTTAGATATTTTATAAGAAAACGAATCGTTTTAGACCGATTCGCAGAATAGTAATGCAAAAACCAATAAAACTTATGATAGATGCGTACTAATAATAAAATGAATGTTTATAGAGTACTCACTCCTCACTCATTTTCTTTCACTATTTTTTCGTGACTTTCTTCATTAATAAATGCACTTTGTTTATTCATATTTAAAACACTTTGTACACAAATTATACGAGTAAGAATATTTTAGAAGGAGAAAGCAGAGAGACAAACAATTATTTAATTTGACAACCTCCGTTGACAACCTTGTTATTTTCCGTAACCATAGCAACCTGGTTGAATACTGAATCCTGAATATTTTCGTTAGGAAATCTCTGGATTCGCTCTCCACGCTCAACTCAAGGCCCGCGATAGAATCTATGCAATAGATTATAAAAAACAACAACCGTCGGGTAGTAGCCTATCGGACAGAATACCCTGAACTGGCTGTCTGGCTGAAGCCATCACCATTATCATCATAATTCTCTTGCCTTTATCCCGATTCATTAGGGCTCGGCGCAGCCTGTCTTCTTCGTCCATACTTCTTTGTACTAAATCATCAAATGACTCCTCCCGCTGGTGAGAGCGGTAGGGAGTCAGACTTCTATTGACTAAAAAACCACTCATGTTCCTTCTTAGCTTTTTGTGTCGACGCCGCAGTATCTCTTTCGATCAACCCGCTGCCCCGACGGGATAAGACAATCTTTCTTTTTACCTGGAGTATAACTTTCTATATTTCCATGGATGATATTATACTTCACATAAAAACACTGCATGATCCTATATAAGATAAAGGAATAGATGAACAAAAAGTCAGTATATTAGATGATCAAATCTAGGTACGTCAGCGCGTCCTCAATCATTTGAGCATTTATAACACGAAACTACATATTCCGTTCCAAAACTTTATAAGCAACTGTAGCAAAGAAACAGTACATATACCAAGTCAGAAATCGACGAAGTTGTCGAATCGAGTTAGCGAGAGGCGACGAAATGCATATAAGTCATAAATCATGCATTTTGCATACACTCTGTGACTCCATCGGATTGTACCTCCGATTTTAGAGACAGATTTTAACTTGGAAGCAAACCCGGTTTTGCGGAAATGTAATTTTTTGGATGTGGTACTTTTGAGTCTGTACACTTGCACGTATTTTCATCAAACTATGCACTAAATCTATACATTTAGAAAAAAAATCTAGATTTATAAATGCAACTTTGAGAAAGAAGACTCATACCTAGTTATTATGAACATTATAGAAATGCATCCAAGTTAGACATTATTTATTTAAAAGTTCTAAATATAAATTATTTATTTGTATTAAACATACAATAGTGTGAAATAAAATGTACATGGTTCAAATATGTTACGCTAAGCTAGAACGTAGCATGCATTAGGGCATAGGAAAACGTTCACCAACATTTTTTTTTCCATTTTAGTTGCCATGTTTATGAATATTGAAGCTTGGGAGTCGTTGAAAGCAGCTATTAAAACTAAATTGTTTTACTGGTACATTTTTACACCTACCCTCTTACACACATAACATAACATTACGCCCGTATTACCCCAAAGATGGGCAGGGATGCATCCGTGGATCATTAAGCCTTTTGATCCCTCATTCCTTTTCATGTGTTTCTTAGCAAGTTACCTGTGAGATCATAACACAAAACCTCAATGATTAAAGCTTATTATTATCTGGACAATAACAAAGATTTTGTATTTGCCTCCTCCAAAACGATTCATATATCAACGAAGTAAGGAAATGCAAAAGTCGGATACCGTACGTTGGAAACTTGCGACATTAATATACTTGGACCATCCAGTACTGTAGAACTACGAACTTATAGGATTTAATATTGTTTATGACACGTTTGTTTTACGCGCGTGTTTATATCAAACTTTCTGAAAGCATTACCGGAGTTCCTTTAGAATTTAATGCAAATTCTTGGTTTACGTTATTTTTCTTGAAGCTATTTTAGTTATGGGAGTCTGAGAGATTTCTTGGCGTGTTTTCTTATGAAGTGTTATTAAAGGAAGTGACTATTATAAGGCACTGCAGACAATAAACTGATTACACTTGGTAAAAAAATAATCTCCGAAGAGTTAGACAGAGATGTATGTATTCATTCGTACACCTACATTTTGCCAATTATGTTAAGGTACCAAGTATTAAGGAGTGTGCCTATTGCCATCAACCGGCCACAAATTCCGACCTCGTGGGTGCTACTGAGGAATTCTTGATGGAAAACTCAATAACACTTTGCCCGACCTTGGAATCGAACTTAGGAACTCATGCAAAAATAAATTGCATTTTTGCGCTTGCGATTAATAATAAAAAATAAACGAGGCAGTTTTAGTAAAGTGTTGGCCAAGAAACAGAAGGAAAATTAGAAGGAAGTCATAGAATGTTAATTATAGTCAAAACAACAAAACAATATCCCGAACACGTCATGTCATTAGATATATTTTATGTAAAATTAATAGATTAGCATTGAAACATCTTGTCATCTCAAATTCCGGAGCATCGACAATCTCAGTTCATCAATCAGTTCATGGACGGCTCAGATCTCAAGTGCGTATGCGGCGTCTCCCCACACACAAAGGCCTACTTTCATCCTACTTTTTATCTTACACCGCATGGCTTATCACCTGCGCACTTGATGATCTAGGTTTACTTACTGCATCAGTGATCGAGGTTTGCGTTGCTGAGTTTTGGGCTGCACACATTTGAACTTTTAGCCATAGATACGCTAAACAGATTTCAGTAGTCACCTCCTTTCTATACATACCATCCTTCGCTCAGTTCATCCATCGTTGCTTTCATATTCCTCTACTCTTTTAGCCATCCACGTTCATACTCAAAAAATCCTCATTACATTTCCTCACTTCTCTATCACTAACACTATCAATAATACTGAAAACGGGACATGAAGTTTTGAGTTTCTAATATTTACGCACTCTTGCAAACACCATGATCAAGGATAAACGGTTTATTGGATATAAGTTTTTAAACTGACATGGTCACTGACACTACTATTAATATCATAAACGGGATATTTACCACGTTTGACTGTTGTTTCGAGTTCCCGATATTTCGGCGCTGTTACAAGCACGGATAAACTGAAGTCATTGCGGGTGGATGTTTATGAGCAGACAAAACGGTCTACCCTCTTTCTCGTTCGTTTTTTGCGTTCGGCACCACCACCATTGTCACTCACTACACGATTCTGTTCCCGACACAAAACTCACAAACTGTCTCTCTTTCTGTTCTCGAAACAATAATCAAACATGGTAAATATCCCGTTTATGATATTAATAGTAGTGGTTTATTGGATACTAAAAACAAATACCTTGCCATGGAGCTTCTTACCGATTTTTCTACATAGCAAACGACCAACCCGAACTGTGCACCTTGTCTCGAAGTTTTATAAGTGCCTAATGTAGGCCACATAGGCAGTTATAGGCAGGCAGGCATAATTTCGTCAAAAAAAATTTTTTTTTTGATTCGTAAACATGATAAATATCCCGTTTTCAATGTAAATGATAGTATAACAAGCATTGAAACAAAAAACATCGCTAACACAAAAACAAAAACTTTTACAAAACGTGACTCTGACAAACATGATAGCTTTCAAATCAAAACAGTCGTATTAAGTGCACTTCACAGACACCCTGAGGCTAAAATATCGGACAAACGACACAGAAATAAAAATGGCGGACGAACCAATTATAAATTTTGCCTTCGGTCACAAAGACAAACATTTGTTTTGGATCAGGTTTACGCATCGCTTCGTAGCGGGGACTAAGCGTTTAGAAGGGTTGAATGATATGATATAGGACATAGTGGTGCTGCTGTTTTTGAAGCTTAATCCGAGGTGCATTCGATTGGAATAAGAGTATTTTTACTAATAGCCGTTTGTGTCCCACTGCTGGGCAAAAGCCTCACCCGTATTTTTTGAGGTTTTCTTTTTGTGTGTCACCTCGAACCAGCCATCGCAGTGCGCGTCGTGGTTATCTTGCCAGTTATTTCTAGGCCCTCGGCGTCCATCTTGAGGTACACACTGTGTGGAAACATTGGCCCAGAAGTCGTTATGCATACGGCTTAAGTAATATTTCTCGATGGCATATAAAGCCAAGTCAGAGGCCCATGGGCGGCATAAAAACTCTGAGACCAGGTTAGCCACTAACCGCACTAAATTGAATGAATGAATGATTCATAATCTCGGGTTAATTTTCATTCATCTATCTAAATTAAACATGAACTAGTTGTTTCTGCTGTCTTGCCATTGAAGACATTAGAAATTATCCCACTTAAACGCAAACGTATACGTATTCTCCTAGTTGATGGCGTGAATAGCTACAGAACATATAGACTTTCGTATTTGTAATATTAGTCTGGATTTCCACGAACATATAATTTTCATAAAGTACTATATTTATTTCTGTTCTCTACAATATTTTTTTTTTCCGTTTTTATATCCCATGCACAATTACACACGTCGATCAGATACTTCATTACTATCAGCAGAAACAAATGAATCATCCTGTCCCAATTCGATTTGTGTACATCTTTCTTCTGCTAATGTTTTATTCAGTCTTCGACGGTAAATAAGTTTAGTTTCGGACAAAACATTCCCATGTGACATAGATACAAAAACTTCACCAACTTATCTTTAGTACCCAGTAACTTTAACTTTAATCTCTAAGCGTATGTCATTAGAGGTCGTTTTGACCGCAATGTTATGTTCCTCCGGCATTTCTTTGTGGGGGAAATGGGCTATCCGTCAAAGTCGGTTTTATTTATCGTTTTAGTTGAATTTTATCGAACTAATAGCCCCTGAGATAAATTTACGATTGGCAACGGAATTGTTCGGTGAAAAGGGTTCTGTGGCGTGTATCTTATGTATGTATTGGAGCACTTAGAGATGTATTACATATTCGTTTATCTTGTTCGTGTATTTTTCTGTACGTTTTTCAGCTGATATTTAAATAATCAAATTTATAAATATGTAAACTTAAATTACGTTGCAAGGTTACCATAGGAAAAGCCCTTCGTGAAAGAATTTTTCGATTTTAAAATCACACGGCCGAAGCAGAGAGGAGAGTTAATCGTTTTTTACGAGTTTCGATTTATAAAAGGCTTTATTTGAACTACTACTGCCATTTACGGGATATCTTCCGTGATTATCCATTATTAAGCGCTCCCGATATTTCGACGGTGTTGCAAGCACCAGGGATGACTGGAGAATGCGAATGGATGGTTGATGAGTGTAATAATTTTCAGTTTCATTACTTTTAAAAACAAAAGTATTTTAGAATATTGTTATTTAAAGACACTTTTTATTTGGCATGGACATCAACAACATTCACAGCTAACTGTTATTCCTAAAATATAATCATATCGATAAGTGTTGCAGATTCTTGCCCTGTACATAATTTATAGAACCTGTAAAACATATATCAGTACTACTAATACTACCTAAAGCAAGCCAAGCAGAAGACATATATCACGAACGGTTGGCAGACATCAAATAAATGTCCGCTACGGAGACCATTTCTCATTGGCGAAGATACCGGTGATGATACAAATATGTTGTGTGATTTTGGATTATAAGATGTTTTGTTCAGTTTTTGTTTTTTAGGTCATTTTCTGGGCTGTTTCTTGGTTGGTGACTGCTTCCTTGATTTAGTGGTTGCAAGCGTTTTTTCACAAAAAAATTCTTAGAAGCAGCCACGGAGTCACGGAGAATTTGTGCCCGGTTTGTTGGGAAGGCTCACTCCTATTACATGGAACTTAGACAAACCAGTGAAATGGGGGTTTAGTAATGGGTAAACCTCTGACTAGCACTTCGGGGAGTACAGGCATTGTGATGAATTGATGATTAAAGATCATAGACACGGAGGTAGGCCCGCGCGGGAAAATGTGTCACTGACAGCTGTCACTCGGAGCGAGCGGGCTTGCACCCGATGGCTATATCAAAACACTTTATTATTGTTTTATTTACTAAAACCATCTGTGCTTACCCCTGTGACTAGTGGACGTCACAGGCATGTTGTTATGTTATGTATGTATGTGAATGTAGACTCCAATTCTGCTTACCCCGTCGAGGAATACAATCGTCATATTACATTACATTACAAGACACACCCACTCAACACAACAACACTTAATCAAAAGGACACACACAAAACAGCACTAGTACTAAACAAAATGCATCCCATTTAGTGCTTTGTTGCAAACAAATGTCCACACATTTGGCTCGCCTTAAAATACAACGGTAGCTCGCATTTCATCCACATTTAAAATAGTAGAGTATTGTGTGAGATCTTAAGTCGGAGCCACACTACTTGTCAGCATAAATATAACCATAATCTGGCTATAATTTTCTCACAGTCAAGAATACGCTTATTCTCTGTACGAGGGAGTGAAATCCACCGTGGTTTAGAGAATCATCAAATGACTCCTTCTGCTCTGCCCAGAGCGGTAGGGAGTGTCAGACTTCTACTGACTAAAAACCACCCATGTTCCTTCTTAGCCCTTTGTGTCGAGGCCGCGGTATCTCTTTCGAACAACCCGTAGCCCCGACGGGGGCAATACCGTCTCTTGTAGCGATTACCGAAGTGTCTCTGTTATATGATGAGTTATGACCAATGACCGACTCGTCGTTCCTTTCATCATAGAAAAACAAAAGATTTCTGAAATACGATTCACAACTGTTTTAAATATTTTTGTTTTTTAGGTCCGATTCGTCACAGATGAGTAGAAATTATTTGTCGAAATTTCGAAAAAATCTGTGAATTGCAGGAAACTAACCAATGCACCAATGTTTTTACTACTCCATTGGCTTTACTGACGAAATCCCTACAAGACTAATTTAGTCACCTATTCAAGCTAAGCTAACCACCAAGCGAAGCTTCCAGCTGTGTGACTCTAGCCTTACAAGTACGCCTGGCAGACTGTGAAATGTCTTAGTATTTGTCAGGGTTTCACCACGATTCAGAATAGGAATGTGCATTAAGTAATCTTGAAGATGATAGCAGGAAGCTCTTACTGTCTGCTTTCCGTTTTTTGGACCTTTTGGGTTAATATTGTCTGAGGTTCTTTGAAAGGTTTGTATTTTGAATGTACCTATAATATGTAGCTACGTAATTTATGTTACTATCACTATATAAGTAAAAGTATATAAGTATTATATTTATTCAGAAATTAGAGTTGGCACAATTTAAATCTTAAAAATAATGTAGGTTTTATAACCGACTACGGCAAAGCCAAAGGAGGGTTATGATTTTGACTGGCTATGTATGTATGTATGTTTGTATGTATGTATGTATGTATGTGTGTATCTTCATCTGTTCCCTCATAGCATCTAATCTACTTATCGGAACTCGACATATGAGGTATCGTTAGAACCGTCTTATTTTCCGCTGAACATAGGCTACGTGACGTGTCACAAAAAGCGATTTGGCGACCTCTAGCGGTCAAAAAGTAAGGCTTAAAAATAAAAATGGAGATAAACACGCCGTGTTTGGTATCATTTAAAAGGGCCTCACTTGTACACTTCCAAAATATTGCTCAAATTTAAAATCACGCCCTCTAGCGGACAAAAAGTCAAGAGTAAAAAAAAATTGTTAAAATAAAAAAAAAGTAAAAAACTAAAACCCGACTACGACAAAAAAAAACGACGAACTTTTTCAGCGTCGTTTTTTTTGTCGTAGTCGGGTTTTAGTTTTCACTGCCTCGTTGGTCTAGTGGTCACAAGTGCGACTGCTGTGCATGTGGTCGTATGTTCGATTTCCAAGCCAGGCAAAGTTTTATTGGGGTTTTCCATCAGGGTTTTTTTAGCAGCAGCCACGTATTCAGGTGTAACGCTGATGCTAAGAGGATGGCCCTCTATTAAATGGGACTTAAATATAACTAACTAACAGGCAACTAACTAACTATTACAGGCATGCGTATTATGGCGTATGTTATGTTATTTTCTTTTGCTATAATAAGTCATAAAGTTTAGTAAACTAATAATGTTATAAACAACTTAATACCAATCTAACATCTTACTTCCACGTTAGTATTGTTTTTCATGACAAACACAGCCAGTTCTTCATCCATTTTATTGGTATTGGTGTGTGAGTTTTTATTTAGTGATTATTGAATTCCCAAAGCTGTACTTTGCAAGTACAGCTTTGAGAATTCAATAATCAGTGACATTCAAAACAAGATTACGCAAACCTTATTTATATCTGGACAATGAGTGACGATTCACGCGTTCCCAATAATATAAACAATATACAAAAGCTATAAAATCTTAGGCGTGAAGCAATAAGAAAGACAATATTAATTACCGGAACCTTACCAACTTACTGCTGCACTCACGGCAACCTTATCACGAACGACCAGTGTCTATTTTCGCGGTGTTAGTGGCAGATAAGTTTGTAAGTGAGCCTATAGGGTAAGGACGGAAGAACGTCTAATATATGGTGTTTTAGGTAATTAAATGTCACATAGATCAGAGATTAATGATGTGTTACGACATGTGGGGTCCTCTCGTGTTTGTGTCTTTGGTGATTTCGCGAGGAAATGGGAAGACAATGGTGGTGAAGGCTGAAATATATGTGTTCTGTGACTTGTTGACAGTAATATGCTTTTATTTTGTAAATTTTTGCTTAATTCAATGATAACTCTTATATAATAATAATATTACCAGCCTAATCACTGTTCCACGTTGGGCAAATGCCTCTTCTTATACAGAGAAGCGAGAGATCAAGACGGCTTGCTCAAGACGGACTAGCGATTTCAGACTTTTACATTTTTAAACCTTGGTTGTTCCTGAATTTGCTGTTTTTAATACCGTATTTGACTTGCATTTTATTGTGATACCATAATTAAATCTATTATACTTATGTAACTTATTATATTTACCAGGTTAAACTAGCATGGTTTTGGTTTTATTCTATCCACGATTTCAGTGTTTAAACCAAACAAAAAATTGCTCATAATTATGAGTACAGTGACCCCATAGAGGTTAAATGACCCGGAAGAAAGTCTATATGATGAGATGATTAACCCAAAATAAGTCATCCCCTAAGCCAATAATAAAAACATTATTAAAATATAAGTATCTGATAATAAAGTATTAAATTTCGCTGATGAGGACAAAGACATACCATTTTATTAAGAACTAGCAATAAAACGCATTTAACCACACAAAAATAATACAACAACACTAATACACTTAAACCCATATTTATAGTGCCGACTCATGTGTTTTTATTCATGTGTAAAGGCAACAGGGAAATATCACCCACCCTTGGCCGCAATTGGCGGACATATTATAAAACAATATTATAAAACAAAGTTCTCCGCCGCGTCTGTCTGTTTGTTCGCGATAAACTCAAAAACTACTGCACCGATTTACATGCTGTTTTCACTACAGCAGAACGGGTTCCCATGGGTTGCGGGAACGGGATCAAAATTTCATGGTAACTTGTGGTCACGATAACAGACATGCACACGCAATGCCGACGGCATCTCAGCTAGTCTATGAATAAAGTACTTCTTCCGTATGCAGCCTAGCCTGCCCAGCCATAGCCTGCAGCAGTCTGGGAAGGCTGCTGCAATTCTGGGACGACCTATGTTGGTTGGAGTAGGTATTCTTTAAAACATCACGCACAATGTCCCAATCAAGAGGCTAAGTGCGGATAAAAGCCCCGTTAAACTAAACTAATGTTCATTGCCTCCTACATCCTGGTCAAACCCACATTAGTATCACTGCACTAGCACTTCTTTAATCAATGCGTCACTGTAATCAATATGAAAGATGTTTATAATGTCATTCTGTAATGAAAAGTGGGCGTCTATATCAAATTATATACAAACTGTAGCTGTCAGTATCTCTAATGGGGCGGAATGTAGGCGCATCAAATTCAGTCCTCGACTAAAGATACCAGCATTAAGCACCACGGAAATAGATAGAGGCAATCAAAATTCGCATTACACACTAGGACATAAACCTGCAGTTTATATTGTCCTCATAAATTGTGATGTACGCTTCCAATCTAGGTAATTAAAACTGGAATAGTGTGCTTCATATTTCAGATGAAATGCGCTTTGAAGATTTCGTCGTGATTTGAAATGTGGTTTTGACAAAGCTTGCCATTTGAAACGTAGGTAGCAATATGCTCGAAACTGCGGGACTGTTTGAAAGAGATACCGCGATCCCGGAACACGAAGGTAAAAACTAACCCTGCCTACCGCTCCGCCCATTGATGATTTCCCAACATACAAAAAAAAAGGTTCTAATATAATGCTTCATGTATTTTTATATAACATAATAGGGGATCGGACAAAAAAAAACTAATTAGTCCGTCAGATAGATTTCCAAAAAATATTGGACACGTATTTTTTCTTTTTTCACGTAAACAAAAAATGAAGACGATACAGTGCTTCGAAAACTCGTGTGACGTCATATGATAGTACATTTTGTACCTTCAAGTGACGTTTCAAGCCAAACTCCATGATCTTTGACGCGCTTTATCTTCGTCAATTTTTATTGATTTGATAAAACAAAAAACACGTATCCAATATTTTTCGATAATCTAACTGACGGACTATACAGAATCATATTTTTTTGAGTCAGTCCGATCCCCTATTGTAGATCTTTGACAGTCGTTACCGGTGACCCTAAGGGCTCGTTTACGGAGACGCGGGGCGTCACGCGGCGCGTGCAGAAGGCTCGTATCGTGTTTTTTTTCTTAATTTACTGAGAGACGGGTCCGCCACAACAAACACTGCATTTTAAACTAACGTGCGAAAATAGCTTCTCGTAAAATCGACGATTGAAATCGTTAGCTTTTTCATACATCGCCATGTGTTTGAATTAAAAACGCAGAACGCGCCGCGCGACGCCCCGCCTGTCGTAAACATGCACTAAAGTCTGACAACTACTCTTGCCAAGGGGTGTCGTAATACCCAGTACTAACTGGGTTGTGGTGAGAAAGGCAGTCGCTACATGTACAAAACTGGTATTTATTCAGTCACATTCAGTTAGAATGAAAACCAACCTTAACAAAGATATGAAAAGGCAGATGATGAGTTCAATATCCTAATATTTATTGAGGGTTTAGGTGACCAGGAGTCAGGAGGATGACTTACTGACTTAATATCCTATGTCCCCTAGATAGGGCAGAGGGCGTCGATAGATGTCCTCCATCGCGATCGGTCTTGAGCTTCACGTTTCATCTCAGTCCACGTCATTCCGATGTTCGCCGCTTCTGCCAACACGGTGCTAACGCCAGGTTTGACGAGGACGGCCACGCTTTCTTTTCCCTAGGGGATTCCAGTTTAAAGCATGTTTGGGTATGTGTTCGGGGTCCCTTCGGAGCGTGTGGCCAATCCATCTCCACTTGCGACGCTTGATCTGGAGGTCGATCGGGCTCTCGTGGCATTCCTCCAAGAGTTCTACGTTGGAGATGATCTCTGGCCAGTAAATACCGAGAAAGTCAGGAGGATCCTGCATGTTATTTTCTAAGTTTTGGGTAACTAACGAGCTGGAACTAACGAACCGACTACCTGTGACTGTCACAGATCTATAAATGACAAACGGGGCCAACGGCTTTCTCCATTGAACAAGTTCTTGATCACAAGTATTTATAGTTGGATGAAGAATTAGGTTGATATATAATATTAACACATACAAAATCGAAGTCAACTATTCAATTATTATTTTCAAAATTAACACAACAGCCTTACAAATCCACAGTACTTATAACTATAAACTAACTTTCCCCTGTCACTCCCCTGTGTACCGGAAGTCTCCCCTGCCGGATACGGCCGGAACTAGGTGCAATAATTATTAATTGCCATGCTGTAAGACGGAAAACACCGCCTTGAGACATCTCCACGGGTTGTCCAGGGGAAACTTATGGATCATGATAATATTATTGAATTTTGTTTACGGATTCAAATTGAAAATTAATTGCTTGGATGTAATTTAGTGTTGTCCTGTTTGTATTAAATGTTTTGGGTTTGTTAAATCTTTAAAAAGTGAAAAAAAGGAATATAAGTATGAAGATGACGAACGGAATATACAATTTTCAGGGTACATGATAATATTATATTAGTGACCATGTTAGTATAAAAACTTATATAACATGAAACGAATGCAAACCGAACTACTACTACGCACCCCTAATGTATCTACACAAACTCTAATACTTAAAAAAAACTGACCACTCTAACTCCCCTCGAAAACCCCGCTGAAAATATAATCCAATTCATAAAACAAAAAGCATTTTTACACAGATTTTCAATTCAACCCCAAAACACTACGCCCACACTCAAAACCCCTTAATTTATTCTTTCACTGCGTCTTATTATTTGCAAATGGTCTATTTGTCGCGACTTAACCCTTGCAACGCAGATGGGGTCCAATAGACCGCGGATTACGGCCCCGCGCCTCAAACCGTCAAACGACGTCATTTGCTCTAAACGCTCACAATTTATTGATAAGGACATTGACAGATATTGCCTTAGGTCTCGTAAAATGCAAGCGGCAGATTAAGGGTTGACGAGTATTTGCAAATGGGACCGGTTTCCACAGGTTTGGTTTCATTACGAGAGGGTTTTGTGTGTGAAATGGTTTCGAGCTTATAAGCTTTTGTTGTGCAAATTTTGTTGAATTTTATTGGGCACTTCTATACAGGCTTCTGGGTTTGGATTAAAAGGGCTAGTTAGACAGGTCGTGCGTTTATACGTAGGTATGGTTAGGTTGTCTAAGGGTTTTTTGCGAACTCGTATGCAAGCTTTTTTTTTACCCGACTACCGCAAAGCCAAAGGAGGGTTATTACCCGACTACGGCAAAGCCAAAGGAGGGTTATTACCCGACTACGGCAAAGCCAAAGGAGGGTTATGATTTTGACTGGCTATGTATGTATGCGTGTATCTTCATCTGTTCGCTCATAGCTTCTAATCTACTTAACGGAACTCGACATATGAGGTATCGTTAGAACCGTCTTAATTTTCCGCTGAACATAGGCTACGTGACGTGTCACAATAAGCGATTTGGCGCCCTCTAGCGGACAAAAAGTAAGGCTTAAAAAATAAAAATGGAGATAAATACGCCGTGTTTGGTATCATTTGAAAGGGCCTCACTTGTACATTTCCAAAATATTGTTCAAATTTAAAATCACGCCCTCTAACGGACAAAAAGTCAAGAGTAAAAAAAAAAATTAACACCAAAATTGTTTAAATAATAAAAAAAAGTAAAAAACTAAAACCCGACTACGACAAAAAAAACGACGCTGAAAAAGTATGAAACAAGATTTTCAGGATAGAACAAAAAGAAAAGCCGTAGTCACACGGTATTAAAGTGTTTAGGTTGGAACCTATAACGTGTGACTACGGGTTTTCTTTTTGTTCTATCCTGAAAATCTTGTTTCATACTTTTTCAGCGTCGTTTTTTTTGTCGTAGTCGGGTTTTAGTTTTTTACTTTTTTTTTGATATAGAGGTTTTATAATTAGGCTTCTCTGAGTGCATATCTACCACTATCTTTTTATGACTCCAAACGTCATTAGAAGCTTTCACCATTGTTCGGTACATGTAATGGTACAAGGTATGGGTACTTGGTAACTTAGGTACCTACATAGACATAGGTATTTGGATTATTCAAACTGCACCTGATCATGTGGCAGTCTTTTAAGTAGTAAACAGTAATAATAAGAAAAGCACAAAATAAAATTTAAACATCACTTATTTCAGTGAATAGTGCCATTATTTATTTAAAAATACAAATACAACAGATAACTTCACAAATAAATACAAAAAATAACTCCACGTAATAATACCAACCATTTACCAAACAACAATGTCTAGATCCAATGAAAAATGAATACTCCGAGAACAAGCGAAGTTATTTTATGTAAAATGGCGCCTTTTCAGTGTAACAGTGTCTTAATGAGAAGCGAAGTTCTGAGGCGACGACGTGAACATATTAATTACCTTCCTTTACTTTAATGCATGTCGCTTTCTTGATTAATGTGCAGTAATGACTGAGGAGAATGGGTAGGGTTAGGTGGAAATATTGAGTTGGTGAAGAAAATTGTGGATTTGTCATTTATATAATAAAACCCAAGATACACACTCCGCGTCTCAAAACCGTCCGCTTAAAATGAGTTCACAATGAACTCATTTCAAATAGTCTCGCGTCGCTCGCGTCTCTGCACGGTCGTACAAAATACTTTTTATATTGCTTTTTATAACTGCATTGTAAAAGGAACCTGCGTAAGGTTGAATTTGCCAAAAAAAATATGTTTATAGTGACGATAACTACATGTAGTAGTGCGTGTATTGTATGTTTGGCGACAGTTTTGACTGTTTGTTTTGTTCGAGACTGTGCATCTAGGCTGATTATAACTAAATAAGCTCACAGTTTGTAGAGAGAAAATAGTTAAAATATCGCATCTGCCTAGCCTTTTCCCTGCTATGTTGGGTTCGTCTTCCAGTCTCACCAGGTGCAACTAAATAGCAGTATTTTTCAGGAGCAACTGCATATCCGACCTTCACAACCAAGTTAGAACCTATTGGGTACGGAACCCTCTGGTACGACTGTCAAAGATGTATAAACGACAGCCAGGATCAACGATTTAGCATCCTTTGCGAGGTACGGAGGCAACTCGGTCTGTAATGAGTGGTCACTCATTTACAAACCAACTTATGCAAGTGCGGCTTAACCTGAAGAACCGAGCTGTTGATATTATTTAGAAAGAAAAGAAAGAAAAAGTGTTTATTGGTTTCCCAACAAGACAAAACAAATTGACAAAAAATTAAACGTTAACAAAGTAAACAATATGACAAACACTTAAAATTAGGACATACATACATTATGTTTATGCGAAGGCAAAAGGCCACTATCTCAGCATGTTGCTGTGACATTTATGACAAATGTCACAGCGCTGGTATTCTGCAAGCCACAAGCTACTCAGATTTTTTTAAACGTGAACGCGAGTTTATTACAACTATTTCAAACTAAATACTTATATTTCATACTTTGAGCTATAGGAAAAATCTTTGAATCGACATACCATAAAACTCTGACTTTTCGTCAAATATCGCAAAGAGGAACATAGTAAAATTATTTTCTGTTCATTGTTTTACGTCGTCTAACTTACTCACTTTGTACAACCAATTCTGCTTGAAACGGTAAGAAGGTAATAAATTATATATCCATACCATATATTATTTATAACCCGATATTTTTTCCTCCAAACCTGTAGCTAATGTACCCTGCACAAGTGCACAACAATTTATTGATATTATTCCTATACACAATAAACAACTAAAAACGGAAGGGTCAAAACGCCTCACACTTGCCATAACAGTATTGTAATATTCAATGGACAAACGGAAAGGGTAACGCTACCGCTGCTGAGGGTAAAAATGTTAAATTTACCGTCAGAAGCTGGCCATTTCGGTCCTCTGTGGCGGACGTCGCGATATTTTGCCGCTTTGTGTTTCCTTTGCATTGATTTCCTTACAAATAGCTGGGCGGGTTGGGGTGGGGTGCAAGTTGTAAAATGATGTAGGAAATAATCGAATTAAATGTATCTGAGTACTATGTCTTAATAATTGACGACAAATACTCAGTTAGCTAAGAAACAGTACTTAAATTATAGTTACTGAAAACAAATATTACTTGAATTGTTCAACGTTTTCATGTGTGGAATTTTATCATTTGTGTAACACAAATAATTGATTGTATAAATGAGTCACTACTCAGCTCGAACGCAACAATTTACACTAAGATTCTTCTTTTAAGCATGCCGATGACAAAAATAACACGTATACATGATGATGAATATTACGTTGACCACACCATGTTTTACATAAAATAATATCACAATTATTATAACTACTGTACTACATTTTGTTTATAATATTTATTCTCGCATCAACTATACGAAATATCTCGTCGCTCATAACTCACACCGCTCGTTGACAGTTCAAGATTTTTGCCCGAGTGGGTCTTTTTTGCCCATTTTTCCGTGCAATAAACTCCCGTTGAATCCGACACGCATTTCAAGGGTTAGGTGGGTGGAAAAAATGTGAATTTAATTTGGTCTCTGAGTGTTTTTTATCCAGTCTACCTAATGATTTGAGATTTATAATCTGTTGAAAATGGAAGGACTTTTTTAATTTTGTTTAATTTATTTTTATGAAACATGGAGTGAAATATTTAATATGAAATATTTTTCAATATTTTAATGTAAATTGGGCTATATAATATAGCATTTTTTGGTAAATTGTTGAATGTTCTGTATTTTTATTGTGGTAAACTGTGTTCACATTTTCTAAAGGTTCGAACGAAATACAGACTGGCGTTTAGGCACCAGACTCTAACACACAATGCTCTTAATTATATGTCTGATGTCTAACACATAATACACTAAAGTTTGTGTCCGATGTCCGCAATATATCGGTACTAGTTCGACTGAAATTTTAAGGTACCCAAAAATAATAAAGATCCCACAAATTTAATTTTACAAAAAGCAATCTGGACTGTTGGTAACAATGTCCAATTGTCCTGCCGATCAACAAAAACCTTTAAAACGATTACATAATAATTCAAATGACCACTCACTCAATTCAATAGAACACTAACATCCAATTATATTAATCACGAACACCCATTAAATTATTCATTACATTTGTCACTTCGGACAATGGTCGACATTGGCTTGTACCAGAGAATAATTTAGAAGTCAGAAGGCCAAGTCAGTGCCATATGTCAGTGTAGGTGAAAATGCATGACCTCAGTTGAAGCGACAAACGACACTCCTGTTCGTCATTTTGTTTTTTACGCGTGAGTACCTATACTACCGATGCTCTGCAAGTCACATCTTGGTGAGCCTTAGCTAGCTTCGTGCAAGGTGTAAACGACTTATTCGATTTATTTTTTACGTAGTTGACTTTGACAGACGCGTGACGGTCGAGCATCTGGCTCATACCCAAGATGCTAGATACGTAGGTATATGTACTGAGATCTCCAAACATCTCACACAGACTCTATCATCTAAAAATTAACATTGGACAAGGTTGAAACCATTTCACGAAACGAGTCGAGTTCACAAATGCACTCACAGACTTAGGGCACTTTTTTGCTTGTTCGGCTTCTCCGCGGCAAACAAGCTGGTTTTAAATTATCCAAGGTCGCATTTTCTGAACATGTTTTGCGGCCAGAGTGGGCCTCTGTCGAACGTACAGGTGAAAATTGATGCACAAAAGAACGAGAATACCTACGCGCTGAACGGACTTAATCAAAGCTGCTTTGAACAATCGCCTGCACAATAAATATTCCAGGAAAGCAGCGGTGAGGAATGGCGACGGACGGATTGTGAGGCGTGTCTACACCATTATCACTCTGTTATGGGAGAAGCAACAAAAAAGGTAAGAAAAATGTTTTTTTTTTATTGTATGTACGTGCACTCGCACTCGCTTTACCGTCGGCCGTTGATACAACTGCCGGATTACTGAGTGGAAGGCCGTATGGGGGAGTAGCCATTCTGTGGAGAAAAGGTGTATTTGATACAGTCACTGTGTTAGAATGTAACAGCAGTCGCTTGGCGGCCGTTAAAGTTAGTATTGGCGAGCGCTCGATTATTGTAGTTTGTGTGTACATGCCGACTAATTCGCCCGATAACTTGCCTATGTTTACGGAAGTGTTAGGTGAGATCAGCGCAGTGGGTGCGGGCGGTGGGGTCGAGAGTTTGTTTATACTGGGCGATTTTAATGCACATCCAAACGAATTGTTCTTTAGGGAACTGATAAGTTTTTGCACAGATCATTCGTTTGTTTGTGCTGATATTGAAAAGTTGGGAATGGATTCTAGTAGCTATACTTTTATTAGTGAGGCCCATGGATGTACTAGGTGGCTTGATCACTGTATAGTGTCTCTGTCAGCTTGGGCTGCGGTGAACAAGGTTACCATAAAAGAGGACGTATATACGTCAGATCATTTACCACTTTGCATTGAGTGCGACTTAAATGTAGTAAGACCTAAGGTGGTAACAACTCGTACTCCTTGCAATAAAGTTATTTGGGGGGAACGAAATGAATCCCAAATTGCCAGGTATCGTGAGCTATGTAACAGTGAACTGCGAGAAATTGATTTCCCTCTAGAATTTCAAGAGTGTAGCCATAGTTTTTGTAATTTAAGCGAGCACAGAACTATTTTAGATGAATTATATAATAGGATAACACATGCTTTATGTGATGCAGCCGAGCAAACTCACGAAAAGGCAGGGACTGTTGGTAGGGGTAGGAACCACAAGACATTGTGCGGGTGGAACTACCATGTAAGGGATGCACACCGAGAGGCCAGGTTTAAATTTCAAATGTGGGTTTTACACAATCGGCCAACCTCTGGAGTTATTTTTGACCAAATGCGAGTAGCTCGTAACACATTCAAGGCTCGGTTAAAATGGTGTCAAAATAACCAGGAGCAGATCAAAATGGACATGATAGCGAAAGCGAGAGCAACAAATAATTTCGCTAAGTTTTGGAAGTCCACGGGTAAGCTTGATATTAAGCCTGGCCTATCGGTGAGTGTCGGTGGGAGGAGTGATCCGGGGGGGATTGCGAATATGTTCAAGGAACATTTTACAGTGCAATCTCCTCTTGGTCCCTCGGTAGATGTGATTAGTGCTGGGCCTGGAAGTCAGGGAGATAAGTCTTTAATGTTCTTTTCGGCCAGACAAGTTGCCACAGTAATTAAAAATATGAGCAGAGGCAAGTCTCCCGGACATGACGGGCTCAGTATTGAGCATTTCAAGTTTGCTGGGGTGCATCTGCCTAGGGTTTTGTCGTTGTTTTATACTATGTGCCTTAGTCACTCTTACTTACCGGCTGAACTCATGAAAACACTGGTGGTTCCCATAATTAAGAATAGGACGGGCGACATATCCGATAAGTCAAACTATCGCCCTATATCTCTCGCAACCACAATGGCAAAATTGCTGGACGGTATGATTGATTCTAGCTTGAAAGAGTGTCTATCCGTGCATGACTCACAGTTCGGGTTTCAACCTGGACTGTCAACAGAAAGTGCCATAGTAAGTCTCAAACATACCGTCCAGTATTACACTGATCGTAAAACGCCGGTATACGCCTGTTTTCTGGATCTCTCCAGAGCTTTTGATATGGTAAATTATGATATACTCTGGAGGGAGCTTGAGGACAGGGGTGTATCGGCAGGAGTGCTCAGGATTCTTCAGTACTGGTATGGGAACCAACAGAATGTTGTAAGGTGGTCCAATGCACTCTCTGATACATATAGATTGGAGTGCGGTGTGAGGCAGGGTGGTCTGACATCTCCAAGGCTTTTTAGCGCATATATAAATGGCCTAATCGTGGACCTCGGCAATATGCGGGTGGGTTGTAGCGTCCATGGTGTAAAAATAAATAGCATCAGCTACGCTGATGACATGGCGTTGTTGGCGCCGACGGCAGGTGCGATAAATAAAATGCTACGGGTTTGTCAGACGTATGCTGCCTCACACGGGCTTATCTATAATATTAAGAAATGTGAATACATTGTCTTTAAGGCCGGCAGTGAATGCCCAGATACTACACCTAACATTACCCTAAACGGCTTGAACGTCAAAAGAGTGACAACATTTAAATATCTAGGGCATATTCTCACTGACGACCTTAAGGACAATGTTGATATTGAAAGGGAGCGTAGGGCTCTGGCGGTCCGAGGTAACATGTTGGCCCGAAGATTCGCCCGGTGTAGCACTTTAGTGAAAATAACACTGTTTAAGGCATATTGCCAGTGCTTTTACACGGGGAATCTTTGGATCAGCTATACCAAAAGAACGCTGGATGACCTACGCGTACAATATAATAACATTTTTAGGATGCTGTTGGGACTGCCGCGATGGTGCAGTGCTTCTACTATGTTTGTACAAAACCGAACTGACGGCTTCCACGCCGTCATTCGCAAGAAAACCGCGTCGTTGTTGTCAAGGTTGCGGGCGAGTGGCAACGGCATCTTAAAAACTGTGGCGGAGAGTGTCGACTCTTCGATTATTAAAAGTTTTGTGAGAAGGACAATCACTGAACATTAGTTTGGGGATGTCCTTTTCACAATACTATTTAGTCTGTGTTCTCTGTTCTATTCAATTACTAACACTAGATATAAGTTATTTTACTGTTTACTAACAATATGGATCACGTTGTCTGAGAAATAAAGAATTATTATTATTATTATTATTTACGTAAGGCGTGTCTACGTGTGAGTGCATTTTCACACATTGTATGAAGATGAACTTAAACTTCTGTGCCGATCTATTCTGTGTCTTCACCCCAATGTCCGGCACAAAAACATTGTTAGTTATACATTACGTATGCAGATTGAATTCTGTTAAACAATTGTTTAAATATACTCGGTAATGGATTTTGATGCAATGAATTACCTCTTTATATAAGTTGATTAAAGTGGATTGGTCATTATTTATCTTGTGCTTGGTTGATAATGGACGGTAATAGGAGTCTTATGGGGACCGAAGATAGATGCTTGGATTTACATGTGCCTATTGTGTATTAGGCCGAGCCGGTGCTAAGCTTTCACTGTTGTAATAATACGGTCATTTGAATATCTAACGTGTGCCTACCAGTTTAGATATTGAGTTGGAAAGGGTTGGTCATAGCGAAGGTGAGGTGGGTATAGCAGTAAGGTTTTTAAACAGTTCTTTTTATTAATCTAATTAAATATTTTTTGTAGTAAAAACCTAGTTGCTTTTTGGACATAAAGTGAAATAGGTTTAAAACAATGTAGCAATGCCAGAAATAGTGGACCGAAATACATTAATGTTAACAACGAAAACTGAATCGCTACGTTTGTCTTCATGAGGCCGCGTATCAATCGACAGTTTCATTAATTATTCTGTGTCTGATTAGATGTAATAATTTATGTATAAGACAGTTACACCACTACCACTATTACACCGTATTTACTTGTTTACAAGACCGCCACACTATTCCCAAAACACTGCAACTCCTGTAAACCAGGATCAACTGTGGCGACCACAAGAAAAGCGCCGAGACAATCAAGCTCGACGAAGTCCCAGAGAAACGAACTGTCTTGGATCCCGCTATAAAATTAATCAGAAAAGAATTCCGGAGAAGTAAGAAAAAAAATAACTCCCACTTACTATTATCTACAGTTAAACCTATCTATCAACATGAAATGACAATCAAGATAACACAACACAATACTATCATCTAATAAGGTAACAACACAACTTCCCATCTTAGATAATATAAATTGACATCCGATTTAACATGTCAACAAACTAATTAGGGACTGGTGAAGCGATGCGGGTAAAAATAAGAGGATTATGCGAGTTATAGTATGAGCGGGAGAAAATATGGTGCGCCGTAAAAAAACAATCCAACCAGACGAGAGCTAAAGAAAAGCAATTCACTCACCTGGCGATGGCACCACGAGGTCTTGAGAAATTCTTCGTGGCAGCTTGACTTGTGGCAGCGTGCACAATGCTTGGTAGCCAGCGTCCGGTTTTGCGGGTGGAATTAATGGATTGCGAAGGGTTGCGAGCATGCAAGCGAGGGAGGTTTTTGCAGTTTTAATAACGCGTGAGAACGAAGATGGCGGGCGGCGCGGTGGCGCGGACGCAGCGACGACAGCGTCTTGTCGCAGCGGCAGTGTACGGAAGAATGTGTCGTTCGTTCGCGTGTTAGATTCACTCGCGAACGGAGGGAGTGAATGCATTCCCAGCCCTCGCTGATTGAATGAATTAAAGGCGCAACCATCCTCCCCCCTTTGGAAATCCTTAGGATTTTCGAAACAAACGGAAAGGATAAGGAGAGGATCTTAGATTAAAGCGGAGTGAGGTCAAATGGATTGACTTAAAGTTTGAATTTTAAAAAGTGAAAGGGTGTGGATTAAATTACAGATTTACTAAATTACATACTTAAGATTAACGAATTATAACTGTGCTAATTGGTAAATTAAGTTTAAATTATTGCGAAGGAAGGGGACACAACTTAACGACGGGGCGTTTGAAAATCCCTGCTGTAGTGCGTACTAACGCGACTCGCACGATTCCATCTTTACCCGGATATACTTGTTCAATAATTCCGGTAGGCCAGCGAAGCGGCGGTGAATCATCCTGGTGGATGAGAACAAGTAAACCCGGCTGAATAGGTACATCAGGAGTATTCCATTTTTGCCTCAGTTGAAGTGTATGCAAATAATCTACATGCCATTTTTTCCAATAGCTTTGGACTAAACTGTCTAACAGTTTTTTCCTGTTATGAAGGCTTACAGATGCGTCAACCTCATAGGCAGGCAACGACTGCAAAGGGGTTGTGTTTAGAAAATGCGCAGGAGTAATAATTGTATGCGGCTGGTCCGACAGTGCACACAATGGGCGAGAGTTTAAGACACTCTCAATTTGAGTTAATACTGTCAACAATTCCTCATAGCACAGTAATTGTTGCCCAATGCAACGATATAGATGAGTTTTTATGCATTTTATGTTGCTTTCCCAAATGCCTCCCCAGTGGGGTGCACGAGCAGGGATATTACGCCATGTTATTTTACGATTATTCAATTCAGTTTGAAATGCGGTAGACGTATCTTTAGAAGAAAGGAAAGTATATAACTCGTCCAATTGACGCTTTGCACCAATGAAATTGGTTCCGTTATCGGAATAGAGAACTGATACTGGCCCTCGCCTAGACAAGAAACGCTTGAAAGCGTCAAGAAACGTTTCCGAACTCAAGTCTGAGGCAATTTCAATGTGTATGGCTTTAGTAGTCAAACACACGAAGAGACAAATATATCGTCGACCGTAGGTTCAATTGAGGTAAGGGACAAAATACCCAAAATGAGTTAAGTGTACAGTTTTGTTCAGAATTTTTCGCTCTATCGAATGGTGTATATGAAAAAATTCTAGCTTAAGAAAAATGTCCCTTACACTAATGATTTTTGGATCCAAATTTCGAATCAGCCCCATAATAACAGTGTATCTGAAAAACTATGCAATATAGGAACTTGAAATGATGTAATTATTGCCGCCAATCCACTTGAAATAAGGTAAGGGTCTTACCAATCAACGAATTACCATTATAAATTGAATACAACGCAGAGGTCAATTTAATGTAAGGGACGAGACTACAAGATACTTGGTCAGTAAGTTGTTGTAAGGGACATCTATTCTCTTAAATAGCTAATTTATTTAAATAAATGTTACACGTGTAGATAGAGCACTAAAATACAAGACTATGTGTGAAATCAGACCCGAAAAAGGTTAATAAGAAAAAAAGTTATAGGCGATTTAGTCCGAAAAAAAACTTTGTCGGCCTCTCCTGAAAAATCGTATTTTGTCCCTTACCTCAATTGAACCTACGGTCGACGATATGCCTTTTGGCTCTTAACGCCCCTCCTTCGCGTCATAGTAATGTTTATAGGCCCAGCGTAATCAACGCCAGTGTGAGTAAAGGCCTTGGCTTCTTGCACCCGCGAAGGGGGTAAACTTGACATCATGGGTGTAGGATGAGAGGGCGCAACCTTAAAACAGAAGTTGCATTGGCGTATGCGTTGACGAATAATATTTCGAGCGGATATGATCCAATATCGCTGCCTTAATAAAGACATAAGAAGATGTGAACCGGTATGACAATTGGATCGATGACAATCATCTATTAGTAGATCGACTAAGTGATGTCGACGAGGAAGCAACAATGGATGCCGACTTTCATAAGGTATATGTGCGTTTATTAGTCGACCACCTACGCGGAGCAATCCGTTGTCATCAACAAACAGATCGAGCTTTCTTAAATAAGGAGAAGGTAATCTACCCTTTTTAATATTTTTTATTTCATCAGCAAAATGTTTGCTTTGCAATTCGCGAAGAATCACGAGTTCAGCGGTTTCAAGGTCAGATACTTGAATTACCGGAGCGAGAGGTAACTTACGCAGAAAGCGCAAGACATATACCAGAATGCGTAATAATTTTTTCCAAGACGAGACTCTGAGAGCTAGCTCCAGAAGTATCGAAGAATCCAAATCAGGAATGACTGTTAGAGTAACAGAGCTCTTTGCTTCAGGTATAGAACCTTCAACAGAAGACGGTTTGAATGGTACAATTGGCCACTCAGCGGTTGGATGGCAAGCCCAAGGTGGACCATACCACCAAAGCGGATGATTAATGAGTTGCGAGGGTAATAAACCTCTTGATAAACAATCACTGGGATTTTCTATCCCATTGATATGAAAAAAGCGGTCAGGAGATAGATTTTCCTGTATCTCAGTCACACGGTTGGCCACAAATACTTGCCATCGGTGTGGAGATGAATGAATCCATGACAGAGCGATCGTAGAATCACTGAAAGCGAAAATATCCTTTATAGGATAGCGATTATCAAAAACCGTATGTACTTGTTTGACAAGTTTAGCCAGAAGTAGCGAGGCACACAATTCAAGCCTTGCCAGCGAAACAGTCTTTAGCGGAGCCACCTTAGACTTAGCGCATACCAAATGAATGGATATATTACCGTTAGGATTCGTTACGTGCAGGTATAAGACGCAGCCGTAAGCCCTCATACTAGCGTCTCCAAAGCCAAGCAAATTTATAACACAGCCGGCCGCGACACCTAAGTGGCGAGGTATTTGTAAGTTAACTAATAACGGTAATTCCGATTTGAGTCTAACGAAACATTTAGTAATGAGTTCCGGGGGCTCTTCATCCCACCCCACCTTAGAAAGCCAAAGATCTTGTATAAGAAGTTTTGCGTAGAGAATGACAGGTGCGACGAACCCGAGCACGTCAAATAGGCGAGCAATAGTTGACAATATAGCACGTTTGGTGTTACACGTAGTCGCGGCGGCAGTAGTGAACGAGAACACATCAGAAGTAGGTATCCATTTTAAACCTAGCACCTTCAGTGTGTCATCATCATCTGTGAACTCGATCACAGCACGATGCGACTCCGGCAAGTGAGCGAGAAGTTCCGATGAGTTGCTCGCCCATTTGACGAGATCAAATCCACCGACCTTGAATAAAGCGAGCAGCTCGTCAGCTAAACGAGTACCATCTTCGGCAGAATGTACAGAAGTTGTTAAATCATCCATGTACAGTTCTCTCATGGCAACATCTGCCGCGAGAGGAAAGCGTTCGCGATAATCCTCCGCCAATTGACGGACGGTACGCATTGCCAAAAATGGACTCGAGCGGAGGCCGAAAGCCACAGAATTAAATTGAAAAATACGAATACTCTCGGTATCATTAAAGCGATATAATATTTTTTGATATTTACGATCTTTATCTGACAATGAAATTCTAAGATACATTTGACGTATATCAGCGGTAATTGCTACCTTAAAATATCTAAAGTTAAGCAAAAGCGAAAATAAGTCTGCCTGCAAATTAGGCCCTGTATGCAACAAGTCGTTGAGCGACTTGCCGCTATCAGTTTTAGCGCTTGCATCTAAAACAATGCGGGTTTTTGTTGTCGACTTATCAGGCCTTACAACTGCGTGGTGCGGGATGAAGTAGCCTTCATTTACAGCGGACAAAGAATAAGGTATTTCCGACAGATAACCCTTATCTATATAATCATTTATTACGTCGTTATAAGCTTGACGTAAAGCGGGAAGCGAATGAAACTTTCGCTCTAGCGCGGACAATCTACGCTGAGCGTGAATGAAGGAGTTACCTAAAGACTTAGGTTCACCTTTAAAAGGTAACGACACAATATATCGTCCACATGAATGTCGCGAAACGGTCGATTTATAAAAATCTTCACATTCTTGATATTCCGGACCCTTTTTGTTAACAGTAGGTACTTCCTCGATTTCCCAGAATTTTAAAATTAAATTATTTAAATTATCTACTAACGGGCCGAAGGACCAGGCTACACTGTCATGGCTGACAGAAGGTACCTCACCCATGACAATATAGCCAAGCGTGGTTTCTAAAGCATGAGGTATGGAACGAGCGGTGATCGCAGAATCAGCTGATTGAGAGGTAGATGCTGGTATAACCTTTTTCCCTAGCAAAACAAACGCGAACATTTGCGTACCAAGAATAGCGTCTATATTCCCCGGTACGTCCCAACATTCATCTGCGAGCGGTAAACCTATGAAATGATCCATCACGGACCTTTGTACCGCGCGAACAGGCAACGGATCAGCTATGTGATCAATCACTAACATGGTTAATTCGTATTGAGCGTCACTTACGCGCGACTGTATTGTAAGAGACACGTAACCCCTGATGGGAGTGGAAATCGTACCTACTGATTTTAAAGACGAGTTAACAAGCGGTTGAATATTTAGTTTTAATTTTCTACAACATGCGAGAGTGATAAGGTTGTTTTGTGAACCACTATCCACTAAACATCTTATATCAAAGCGTTTTCCATTTATCGGAACATAAACTTGTGCCGTTGGTAAAACAACTGACGTATTCAACTGGTCACAAGATAAATCTATATTATTATTACGCGACGTCAACGCGATCGAATTCTTAGAATTAGTACATTCATTCAACCCGACACACGAAGATGTCACGACCGGCGACGCGCGAGCGACATGGCTGCTATGCATACACACCGACTGAGGGCTGCTGTCCAGTGCGCGAGCGCCCGGCAATGGCGACGGTTCCACTATACTAGGTTGCGATTGTTGCGAGCTTGTCTCGCGATTATTAAAATGCAACAATGAATGATGCTTTTTGTTACAGTGTTTACAAGTATTTGTAGAACCACAATTAAGGGTGGAATGTTTACTACTAAAACAATTGATGCACATTTTATTCTCTTTTATGAACTTAAAGCGCTCTTTTACATCTAATTTTTTGAATTCTAAACACTCGTATAAATGAGTATGTTGAGATTTTTTACAAAACTTACAAGTGGGTACATTATTAACTTCATTTTCTGTTACTGCAAAACTATGCGAAGTTTTCGTTGCAGAAGAACGCGACCTATTTTGTAAGTTAGTCCCCTGATTATTTTGCGGTGACGTGGTTTGACGAACAGCTGTTGTTCGTTCAAGAACCTTTATGTGATGCCGTACGAAAATAACTAAATCATCACTTGTGGGTATATCTTTCTCGCGGGCGGATAATTCGAAACTTTGTAATACTTGAGAATCTAACTTTTTTAAAACGAGATGAGTAAACATGAAATCGGATAAATCGCCAATGTCTAACTGTCTTAACGCGGACCAAGATGAGTGAACTCTTTCAATAAAATCATTTAATTGACCGGGTGAACCCGAGGTAGGTTTTATGTCAAGTATATTATTTAAGTACATAGACCCAAGTAACCTCTTGTCCTGGTATTTTGTCACTAAAGAATTCCATATCGTAAGATAGTTAGACGCATTGGGAATTATTCCCGCGAATATATTTTTTGCGCTGCCATTTAATTTACCTACCAAATACTGTACACGCTGATCATCAGTTAGTTTTTTATTATCATGAACGTTAGTTTTGAAGCATTGGTAAAACAGTGGCCAACTTTCCGGTTGACCAGAGAAACTTAATAACTCCAATGGCGGTAAGCGGCAAACGTAAGATTCCACAGCGGGAATATCTACATTAGCGCGGGTAGACTCTAATATGGTATTACGTTTATATTGGATTTCTGTAAATAATGTTTCGAACGAGCTCCAATTACTAAAACTTATTTTATAATCAGGGTCTATCTCTAATAATAATGTATTATGTTGATCACAAAGATCGTTAAAATTATTATAAAGCTTTTCGATATTCGAAGAAGCGGCTAGAAATTCTTGTTTACTTCTAGTATCAATATTTGAAGGAATTATTTTCTTTGCAATCTTGAATAAGCTATTTATTTTCTCGAAAATAGTTTCCTTTTTCGCAACGATCATTTTTAACTTTGCTTCCGACGCCATTTTGTTGCGTCACCCAAGCTCCCGTTGTTCGAGTTATAATTTATAAAAAATGTGATATTGAAATGGTTTATTGAACAACGTAATTTACTTGAACAAGCACAGTTATAAGCGTAATTATAGTAGGGAATACTTAAATAGCGAGATGGGGAATATTTTAAAAGGTATATACTGGCTCAGTCCGACTCGAAATGGACCAAAATTATGGTGAAGCGATGCGGGTAAAAATAAGAGGATTATGCGAGTTATAGTATGAGCGGGAGAAAATATGGTGCGCCGTAAAAAAACAATCCAACCAGACGAGAGCTAAAGAAAAGCAATTCACTCACCTGGCGATGGCACCACGAGGTCTTGAGAAATTCTTCGTGGCAGCTTGACTTGTGGCAGCGTGCACAATGCTTGGTAGCCAGCGTCCGGTTTTGCGGGTGGAATTAATGGATTGCGAAGGGTTGCGAGCATGCAAGCGAGGGAGGTTTTTGCAGTTTTAATAACGCGTGAGAACGAAGATGGCGGGCGGCGCGGTGGCGCGGACGCAGCGACGACAGCGTCTTGTCGCAGCGGCAGTGTACGGAAGAATGTGTCGTTCGTTCGCGTGTTAGATTCACTCGCGAACGGAGGGAGTGAATGCATTCCCAGCCCTCGCTGATTGAATGAATTAAAGGCGCAACCAGGGACAGCACCTAATTATGGGCTGCACCTAATTCCTGTGTTTGTCAATTGAGTGTTATTTGAGATTGGCGAAGCTTAATTATACCTGGATTATTGTTACAGTAATTAGTGGGATATTTGATATGGTTGACTGTGAATTGTAGAGGAGATTTTGGTATATGTTATGTGTCGGGGCTGCGAGTTGTTTGAAAGAGATACCGCGGCCCCGGGTATAAAGCGCTAAGGAGGAACATTCGTAGTTTTTAGTCAGTATAAGTCTGACACTTGCTTCTGCTCCCTACAAAAAAAAAAAGGAATGTGTAACGTATTAGCTTGTTGTTGTAAGTAGTTCTGGGTGCATTTCCCGAGTCGGGCAAAGTTTAACTTTGATTTCCCTTCAGGTTTTTTTAGTAGCAGCCACGAAGTCCAGATTTGTGCCTGTTTGGTGACAGTAGGGTCGCCGCCTATTACATTGGACCTAAACATAACTGGAAAAATCTGGGTGTACTATAATTTGATACACCTCTACCCAAAACTTTGGGGAATAAGGACGTGATAAAGTTATGTAAATAACAACAACACAACGCATAGGTTGAAAGGCAGTAAAAATAATTATGATAGACACAAATTTAGACCAAGATAAGTAGAAAGAAAAACCCAAGCAGCCAGTTAAAAGACATATTATTTCTCTCACTTGACGCTATTTACAACCAAAAGTATAAATATGTATTTTTCGAACACAATTTTCCACTTTACAAATAATCAAATTTACCAACCTATTAATATTCCTAATTGTCAAACATGACAAGCAATAAATAAATATAAATGATAGCTAAACATACACGCTCCGCCAATTCTCCTGAACTATACACTCAGAGAAATGAGAAGAACTTGTAATACTCGTCACAATTTACATGGTGGCATCATTTACAACATGATTGATGACGTCACACTGACAGCTCAATTTGGTGTAAACCGAATACTGGAGGCCGATTGTTAGTAGGGTGACTTTTCTGTGTAAAGTTTGCAAGAAATTGAGACACTGTTTTTTTTTTATCGCAGGTTAAATTTGCGTGTTAATGCGAAAGACATGAAAAAGTTTATTCTGTAAATTAAAAAAAAGCATGTGATGTCTCTTGTTGCATCATGTAATTTATGTGTTAGCACCTTTTTTTTCATAGTATAATGAATCATTTAAAACACACACACACAAAAATAAATCGCGACTGTTCATTGGTATTTGGTGGTTGGTGCAGTGGCTCAAGCAAACTGCTGCGCTGCGTGTCGCGGGTTCGATCCTCGCACGGAACAAATATTTGTATGGCCCACATATAGTCTGTCGTTCCGGGTCTTAGTATTTGTGGATGTGAGTTTAATGTTTGTGAACGCACCCACACGATAGAGGAGAAATTCCTAGAGTGGGGAAACGTTAAAACAAAACTTAGAATAAATCAGGTTATGTTTCACCAATCACAATTTTTTTGAAGTTCAAGGTAAACGGGACGGGACATAAATAAAAATTTGACAATCTAAAATTATCTCCCTATCTTTTTTTTTAAACCAATTCATAATTCACCAATCACAGTCACCCTATAAACATCCTCAAAAGAAAAAAAAATCCTACAATATTTATCCATTATAAGTATTGCATTCCGTTCGTCCATAAATCAGGACGAGTACTGACATCCGAGTTTGTGACAAATGGCCCACAGAAACAAGTGACGGCTAGGATAAATGGCGTTTAACTGGGACTCTCACCTCATGCGGGGATATGAGGAAGATGCCTTTGTTTTTGTGCAAATTAAGAATATTTTTTTTGAAGTCGGTTGATAAAATGGCTGTTTTATTTGGTACGTATTACTAATTCTTTTAGTAGAAGGCCTTGACAGTCTATTTCTGTTAAATGCATTTCTTCTTCAGGTGTATATTCGTTTGCGTCATGGAATTGTTTCGTTTGCAACAAATAACGGCACGGTTGGCGCAGTGCTCAGTGTGTTGCTTGAGCAGCAATGGACTGCTGCGCTGCGTGTCGCGGGTTCGATCCCCGCACGGAACAAATATTTGTACGGCCTACGGATAGTTGTTTCGGGTCTGGGTATTTGTGTATGTGAGTTTAAATGTTTGTGAACGCACCCACGATACAGGAGAAATTCCTAGTGTGGGGCAACGTTTGAAAAAAAAAAAAAAAATGACAGCTAGGTTTTTTTGACGATGATTGACGAAATGTAACTGGGGCTCTTACCTCGTCCCTTTGTTTTTTTTTGAAAATTAATAACAATTTATTTTGCAAGGCCTTTTCTTCTTTCATTTGAGTTTTTAGCTTCCGAAATAGTTTCAGGAAGACACATTTGCTTAATACCTTAATATGTATGAGTGGTATACGACGATTTTTAAGATACTGACAATTTTGTTAATTGATAACTCTCTCAGGCGCTATTACTTGAATTAAATTAATTTGAGCGAAATCAGACTTCAGTTTTTCAAGCCACAGACGCAACAGTATACTACATAAAGCTACAAAATGTGAACTAAAAATAAAAATAAAGCAAGTGGTTTCAGTGATGAATGAGAATTGTATCCGTAAATGGAAAACTGAAAATCAATATTCTTTTTTTGCAGTCTCACCTCTCGTCAAAAGTTCCACAGAACTTTTAGGTAGTCAGGAGGAGTACCATAAAAACACGTAATTAAAAACACGTAATAACATTAACTTCGCACATGACATGCACAATAATTGCAAACAATATCAGTCTGTGCATCGGTGCAGCAAGTACACTTAATCAAAACAGTTCATATCTAAGCATTAGGGTGTCGTCAATCACGGCTGCTCAATATCTTCTAATTGACAGTTCAAGTGGCTACCGCTACCGAGACGCGTTGAGTCATCTTAGATATACCTTGCGTATACAGGTGGTGGTTTATTCAATACAATAATGTATAAATAGTTTCTTTGTAAATAGCACCATAAGTTGTTGTTGTTGTTTTTTTACGGTGGGTGTTCATAATGTTCTAATAGTTAGTCGTTATGGGAAATTACACCAGCTCTTTTAAAAGTAAGATCGATTAGTTTTTTTACCAAACGTGAAAAATTCTGTAGATTTCTGCTATCGTTTACTTCTGTCATTCAGATTTAAGAAAGAAAGAAAGACGAAGTATTTGTTAGTCTCGGGCTGGACAAAATAAAATAAATAAATTAACAATCAAACAAAATTATTAAAGATGTTGGGATTTAGTCACTGAAATTAATTACTGATTATAAAATGTAATCTATAATCGAAGATTCATTGCTAATTCCGTACAACTTGGTTTTATTAGTAAACTGTGGATAGGTATATTATTTTCATCTAGTCATATTTCAATAATCTTTTAAGTTTTATCCATAGCGTAACCAGCTATAGCATCCCTAATGACCTCACCACATTGCCTCATAAAATCTCTTTTACAAAATATAAATTCTCATCTCACAAACCCGCTGTATAGCCTCATAGCCGTATAGCCTCACCCACCTGTCATAGCCATAGCCTCGTTAATCATAGCCGCTCTGAACGTCTAGTCTAACCTACGTGAACCTAGCACTTAGTATCACGGTGGGAACGTTATTAATTTCTATAAATAATCATCCTACTGGCTAGCGGAAGGATGAGAAATGAGAGGTTCGTAAATAAGAAAAATTTAAAATGTTTTAGTATGTGGTTGGTTTGAAATGTTATTATTATGTTTATTATGTGAAATCTTCTTGTTAAATGGTATTTAAATAGTTTTTTGATTTCGTTTTGGGAATTATTTATCAATGTAAGCTTTGAGTACCCTCGTTGGTCTAGTGGTACCAAGCGTTACTGCTGAGCAGATAAAGAGTTCGATTCCCAGATAGCCAGATGGGGTCGATGCAACACGTTTTCCTCTTCCTTTCTCCGCTGCCAGATGTCAGGGCATCATTTACTAAAAAGTAATATTGAATTTATATTCAGAAAAATATTCCAGTGTTCTCAAACATTTTTTTTTTTTTTTTTTTTTTTTTTTTTTCACAACTATCTTACAACGCCATCTAGTCCCAAGCTAAGCAGAGCTTGTGTTATGGGTACTAGACAACTGATAAACATACTTATATATTTCTAAATACACACATATTATAGACTAGCTTTTGCCCGCGACTTCGTCCGCGTTTCCGTCGTTTTTCGTAAAAAAGTACCATTATGTCCTTCCTCACAGTTCAGTGGTTTTGATGTAACAGACAGATTAACTTTCGTATTTTAGTAGGGAAATACAATATGTCAATCCACAATACTGTTGAAAAATATCGCAAAAAGGAACCGCAGAATATTATTATTAATAGCTGTGCCCGCGACTCCGTCAGCGTGTAACTCCTTGTATGTTATTAAGTTAATGTATTGGTAATATTGTTTAGATCACTTTCACATGAGGCTTAAGTAGGTACCTATAGCGTTCTATAGGTAAAACTTCAGCCCAAAGCTTCCGGGTAAACTATGTTGAAAGTTGACCCGTCCGGCACGTGAACATAAAGATTTCTAGAACTGCTAACCCGGGTAAGAGCGACATATAACTGACCATGCGAGAAACAACTGACACCGAGATCTACTCCAGCAACACGAAAATTCTGCCCTTGAGCCTTATTAATTTAGTAGTCACTTAAAATAAATACCTAACTACTATAATTATTAAAAGTATCTACGCTTTTACCTACTTAATACAAAAATAAAATTGATCATAAATTAGCCAAAACTTACCTATCGGTATCTAAAAATCTATGCGTACTACTTCCCCTAAAAAGAAATAAAATGCGAACTATTAATAATTTGTAATTTGAACGAATATTTAAACACTACCAAAATAACTACTTAATACCTATTTTATAAAATATAACAACAAAAGAAATTCAAATAAACTTACTATTTAAAGACTTAAAAGTCGCGCTGATAAGCACGGTTTGTTAATATCAATTATTGTCTGTCAATAAGGTCGAACGCTGAACGCATCAACAGCCAAATATTGAATGAAGCTCGCTCCCGTTACACAAAAATAATCCTTATGATTCAGTATTCACGCGCAGCTTAATAGCGTATTTCATATTTGGTTCAGTTTGATGTTTCTGTACCGATTACTATGATTCTTTTTTTATTGAATAGGTAATAATATTAACTTCTTATAATTAGGGATGAGCGAGAGTATTATAAACGTAAGAGTAAACAAATATAATCAGAAAGCTCCGAACTGCTAAGCTATCGGGAGTTACACGTGTTATTGTGAGTCAACCATAAAAGATAGACATATGCTGTTGTGGGATATTTTTTAGATAATTTTATGTAGAACATTTCCGTCATAAATGATTTCTATGTAGCTTTAACCATTAAGGCTACACACGCGACGGAAGCTTAAAAAATTGAGCAACTTCTCCCGTTTTCCCAACATTTCCCTTCACTGCTCTGCTCCTATTGATTGTAGCGTGATGAAAAGTATACTATAACCTCCCCAGGAGTATGAAGAATAATTGTACCAAGTTTCGTTAAAATCCGTCGAGTAGTTTTTGTTTCTATAAGGAACATACAGACAGACAGACAGACAGACAGACAGACAGACAAAAATTTTACTGATTGCATTTTTGGCATCAGTATCGATCACTAATGACCCCCTGATAGTTATTTTGAAAATATATATCATGTACAGAATTGACCTCTCTACAGATTTATTATAAGTATAGATAGATAAATTACACCCAGACACAGAACAAATGATCGTGCTCATCACACAAACATTTCGTCATAGTCGTAGAACAACGACGGTTTTGATAATTTTCAATTTTTATTTTGTTGCGTAAAATGAGTTTATAAGTCGTGCTTTATGAGCCTATAACTTTATTTTACTAATATTATTTAAAACAACCGAGATACTGACTAGGAATACTGACGGATTTGATTTCTAAACACAGTAAAGTGACGTAATAATCAGTTCGCCAGTGTACTGCGCTGACCTCTGCCCCCCGCGCCCCGCTTACGCGCGGCGCATTGTTAGTACCGCCCCTGTTCTAAGTAAGGTCGCGCGTGGTCATCGCTTAGCACTAAATATTACGCTAGCTTATTTTTATTTATCTAAATATGCTATAATAAACCAGAATAGTATTTATTCATTAAACTAAAATAAATTATGTCGTCGAAAAGGTCCCTGCAGATATTAGCCTTATTAAAAACAGCGAATAAAAATGAGGATGATCAACAAATTGATGATTTTTCAAAAAATGAGACCGATGAACAGTTATTCCATACGGCAGGTAAGTTATTATTGCCTATTTTAATATTTTATTTCGAGTTTTATATGTTGTTTTAGTTGGCATTCGTTTTTTATTATATTTGCGTCGTACATCGACGGTTAGTCAAATCCGTCGTTGTTCGTGGTAATCAGAAGCAGTTAGTTTTTTGTGTTTTAGTTATTACGCCAATACTAATTTTGAACTACTATAAGCTTAAACTACATTTTTAATTATTACCAAACTCAATTTATTTTTCGGTGACGAATATTGAAATCCTACAATGTTCTACGTACATACAATGTACATATGGTACAAACCGTCATTTTTTTACGGATAAGTGAAGGACGGATGTGCTCAACCGACGTTATTCTTTGGATATATTTTTCTCATACGTCGTTGTTTTGTTATATTTTCCAAAATAAATAACTTTTTTAGTATTCTATTTTATCTATGTTGTTTATACTTTTAAAACATTACTAATTCATTTATTGGTGTTTTATTTTACAGTTGAAGAACAGCGTTTTTCGCCATTACCACCAGGAGCGGATGCAATGCTGTCGTCTGAAGAAATGCAAGGCGTGTGGGGTGATGTATTTTCAAACAATGATTACCAGGAGGAATCGGTCACAGTTACGGATCTCGAAGATAAATCACCTGCAGCAACTGCCGTACAGGTACACGACATTATTTCCGAAGATGCATATATGCCTACAGACCCAATGACTCCCGTAAATATCAGTGATTGTCCGCAATCATTACAATTCCAACATAATCAAGACTCTCCGATGCTATTGAGTCCCATTTTTTGTAATTTGCTAGATCACCCTACACCTGCTACAGCCACTCAGAATAATATTGAAGAGCCTGAACAGCAATCTGATTTACAAGATACACCAGTCCCATCCCCAGTTAATAGACATGCAAAATGTGATGATCCTTTTTGCTACCAACACGACCCTGATGAGTATGCCTGTCCATCAGTAGATACTATGGGTACAGGTTCTAATTACTCGTCTCCAAAACCGACTACCTTGCTGAAGAATAGGGGGAAAAAACGACCTCGCAATCATGAAAATTGGGGGGATATCAAGAGAAAAAGACTAAAAAATCAAGGCAAAACTTATTGCTCAAAGAGAGGTCGTACAATTGATGCAAAAACAATGGGCCCGCCATGTCAATGTAGATTTAAATGTGACACAAAAATTGCAGAAAAAGAGCGCATTGAGATTTTTACGAAATTTTGGGAATTAGGTGTACGAGAGCAGCAATGGCTGTACGTTTCTAATTACACAACAAAACAACATAAAACTAGAACATTCCGGCGGGAATTAAAACACCAACGAGAATATACCTATAAATATTTCTTGCCAAAGAAAAGCACTGACAATGTCAGTTATAATAAAATCAATGTTTGCAAAACTATGTTTTTAAACACCTTAGGCATCAGTGAGCGTTTGACAAGAACCGCATGGATCAAGTACGACGGTAGCACGACTGTAGAACAAGATATGAGGGGGCGTCATACTAATCACAGAAAACTGATTAATCACGAAATGCTACAGTCAGTGTGCGCTCATGTCAATTCTTTTGTGCCGATTGAGTCGCACTACTGTCGAAAATCGTCAAAAAGACTGTACTTGGATGGTAGTCTGAGTATTGCTCGAATGTTCAACATGTATCAGGAGTGGCCTGACCTGGATAAATATTCAAACAAAGCTACAAATCTTCGACAGTACCGTGATATTGTAAACAGTCAATTCAATCTAACTTTTCACATCCCAAAAAAAGACACTTGTGACCAATGCCATATGTTTAAACAAAATGAAAACCCATCTGAAGAACAGAAAACAGATTATAAACAACATCAAATAAACAAGAATATTGCCAGACAGCTAAAGAATAGTGATAAGACAGAAGCTGTAGAGTCAAATGGAACGATCTTATGCGCGACGTTCGATTTTCAAAAAGTATTAACTTGTCCACATGGTCAAATGAGCATACTCTATTACAAACGCAAGCTCTCTTGTTATAATTTTACCATTTATAACATGGCTACCAAAGACGGCTATTGTTACGTGTGGGATGAGAATGTGGCAAAGCGTGGTGCTAATGAGGTTGCTAGTTGCCTTTACGATTTTATTAAAGATTTTTCAGGAAAAGGAGTTAAGGATTTTAGATTTTGGTCAGACAATTGTGGTGGCCAAAATAAAAACCGAATTATATTTTCATTATATACACATGCAGCAAGGTTGTTTGGTGTCACCATAACTCACCGATTTTTGGAGAAAGGCCATACCCAAAACGAGGGAGATTCTGTGCACTCAGTTATAGAAAGAGCTGGAGAACATAAAATTATTTATACTCCCGAAGAGTGGAAGATTTTGATTTCAAACTCAAACTCAAACTCAAATTCTTTATTTCAATTAAGCCATTACAGGCACTTTTGAATGTCAGAAGAACATTTCACAAAAAAAAACGAAACTACGAGTGCAATACGTCATTCCGAAAGCCACCACGCCGAACCACATGCCACCGAATGCCCGCAACAACGAACACTGCAAGCACGAAAGCACGCAGCGACGCAAACCGCAACAACGAATGCTCGAAACCCCGAATCACGGAACAACAAATGCACGCCGCAACGTACAACCGCCGCTCCGCGACCCGGAACCCCGCGCACCCGCCGCCACGGCACGCGCCACCGCGCGCCCCCGCACCCACAGCACTCGCCGGCGGTAACATCCGGCGCCGCGCAGCCCGACGCAGCAACTCCCGAAACGACGCATTGCACTCCTACGCTACAGTCACAATCACAAGGCATAATAACTTGTGAAAGTACTGCAGTTGCCAGTTCCCTAACGTAGATCTCATGAAGAAGAACGGGCAAGAAACTCCATGGACACTCTTTTAAATCAGAATTTGTTACAAAATCTTGGTACATTATATCATTCATGTTGAGATGGTATATTATGTGAGAACTATGTAGCAAGACGTGCAAGTTAAGAGCGTCCAGAGTAAAGATATAATAAACAAATCAAAAAAAAAAAATCTACACCATGGCAACTAAGGAATGACCAGTCTCCACTGACAGCGCCCGTTCACGAACATGACGCATGGATCAGCACCATTCAACTCAACCATTTTGAAGGGAACTAAATGATCCGACACACCCGCCACCATCAGCGAGACATTTGAGTGAGCATGACATTCTCTCAGCCACCAGGGCAACGTCACTAAAATATAACTAAATGTAAAAAGTGGCTTTATAGTACATAGTACTCACACATGTGCCATGCAATTATACAATATTAAGACATTGAATCTATACAATGCAAAGATATTTTTACAATCTTCTGCAGCCTCTACAATAACTTCACATGATAGTCGATTTATTTGCCCCTAAGGTTGTGGAGCAGGACCAGCATTGATTAGATGGGCAAAATCAGAAAAACCATACGAAGTGCGAGATGTAACTCAGGATATGGTATATGATTTTAAAGAACTACTAAAGAACAAAAATTGGACAAAAAATACCGTAAATGCAAAAATCGCATGGGCAAAAATTAAAGAGGTATATATTCAGGAAAGCCACCCCAATAAAATACAATATAAGTATAGTTTGGATGAGGAATCTATGATTTTGATAACACGTAAGGAGACAAGAAACTATACATTTATTCTTAAAAAAGCATATTTGGAACCGATCGCCATTTCTAAAGACAAATTTAGAGATTTGATGAATCTGTGCGAGACTGGGATTATACCCGTCAAGTACCATGAATATTTTAAATCTCTAACACATGGCCATACTACCATACTTGAAACTGATGATGATTCTGAATAATTTTATATTATTATTATTAACTACCATACTTTAATATTTTAAGAGTAACGTTTGAGACTGATAGTTATTGTTATTATAGAAGCAATAATTTTCATTGTTAACTTTTAAAAATATTTATAATTGTTTTTTTTTATGTTTATATAACTTGTGATTTATGAAACAATTATTGATCTCTTACTTTTAGTGCCACAGAATATATTTTTGTGTCTATTTGGTAATAGTTGGTTAATAAATAATAAATACCTACCAAATGTTTGGGACTGATTATGATTTAATACTTTGCTTAGACTGATTACATTTTAAAAGAATAATATTTGTACTTAACTTTTTGAAGCCAATAAAACAATATAATATGTTTATTAAAATAAATGCATGCTAAATTATATTTTTTTTTTCATTTAATAACCCATTAATTTAAAATCCGTCAATATTTTTTGTGAAGATTTCCTAAAACATCGACGAAAACTACTTTGCGTCATATTAAGTAAGAGAAAAATCCGCACAACAACGACTTAAGATAACATACGACACATAAGTTTTCATAGAACAATGACGCATGTGATATTTTATGAAATCGAGCCAATATAGGAATTTATCTTGTTTGTCATATTATAAAAGTTCAAAAACAGAACAACATATCCAAATTTCAAGCTAATCGGATCAGCGGTTTCTAAAATATGCCCTAAAACTCCATTAGAAAACTTTGATGTGGCGTATTGTAAAGTTACTGGTTTGTAGAACCGTCTTTGTTCTACGACTATGACGATTTGTCCTAGGTTTTTCCACAACAATTCATCAATAACATTTCATAAATATCGTACTAATAATTGTTAGTGCTAATGACAAAACTGAAAATTCAGGGCCTTCCAAGGGCTTTGCATGCCAATTCATAAATTAACAGTGTTTTATTAAATATATAACACAAAGTAACACAACACAGCGACATCACAGCGTATTCATAAGTTGATTACGTATAATAGTGTTTTTCTAAAAAAATACTTATAATAAAGACAACAAAACTAGTACAAAACTATGACCATAAACACTTATTACCCTGAAGTTATAAAAAAAAGGCAATCGTCCGTTCGCCACAACGGCCAATAACTTTATCTATATAGCTAGCTTTAAAAGTTTCTAGTCACGTGTTCCTCGCATTTACAAGCTGTTTCCATCGGTACAGCTCAGCGGGGACCGATGAACAGCTTATTAAATATGTAACTAAACGGTAATTTTTAGTGCTATAGTGGTGCTATTGGTATTAACTCTTTGGGAGGTGGAGTGTCCTGCTGGTTTTTCTATTTGGCAAATGAGGGTGGGAATAATAGGTGTTTTGTAGAAGAATAAATATGATTTTTTATTAGAGGTACTAAAAGGTAGTATAATATAGGAGTAACGTGACATAAAAATATAAAATCGTGAAACATTAGCAAAAACCTGGACTTGTAATGAGGTGGGATGAAACGCGAAATGTGACTAAAAAAGTAATGGATATTAATGTTGATGGATGAAATTGTGTGAGGAATGTTATGTAAAAGATAAGACTAGAAAGAAAGAAAAAAGAAAGAAAAACCCCAAATAGAACGGGTGAAGAAGATGATGATGATTAGCAAAAACCTAAGCTACTATTTAGACACTAACGGTCAGTTCACTGCTATCAGATAGGTTCCTGATAAGTTATCAGACGGATAGTAGTAGCAGTATCGTTGTCGGTTATATCGTGGTCGGCAGGCCAGTACATCATCAGCCTGCTCTTTCCCAACTATGTTATGGTCGGCTTCCAGTCTAACCGGATGCAGCTGAATACCAGTATTTTACATGGAGCGACTGCCTATCTGACCTCCACAACCCAGTTTATACTGGGTAATACGATACCCTTTGGTAAGACTGGTTGTCAGATTTCCAGGTCACTGACTACCTGTAACGGCTGCCAAAGATCTATATATATGGTAGCCGGAACCAACAGCTTAACGTGCTTTCCGAGGCACGGAGGAAACTCGGTATGTAATGGGCGGTCACCCATCCACAGACCAACCTAGGCAAGCGCCGCTTAATTTACGCTTAACAGGCCAGTACATGATTCAAAAAAGTTTAAAAAACATAGAGCAACGTATATCCTACATAGGTTTTTATACGTGATAATACAGTGTTTTTCCGCACCAATCAAATGAATCTCACACTCATCCCACATACACCAATAATATCGAATCAAAAATGCGACAATACATCAATTCAGTCGGTACAATGCCGAAAGCCGCAGTGGATGGCAATCCGAAGCCGCAATAAAGCAGTAAATAACAATTGCACGAGAAACATCGCTCGCTCCGGCTGTAAACCAAACCTATGATTAACAGATCGACGGTTAATAGCGCGTTCAGGGATGTGCGATCGGTTCGAGGAAAATTGAGGAGCAATTAGAAACGAATCCTTTTGAAATCATTAGCGCTACTTATAGACATCTGCAGTATTAGAAGCAAATGGTTTACTATCCTATAGAAACAGCTGAAATGTGTCTTATAGATTGAGTTTTGCCTATTATGCACACTCTCTTTAAATAGAAACAAAGAAACGCTGTCTTTAGTCATTATTCACTAGGAATGTCTGCTGTATCGTGGAAGCATTCGAAAACATTTAAACTTACATACAGATCCGGAACTACTACCTAAAGACAATACAAATATTTGTTCCGTGCGGGAATCGAACTCACGACCCACAGCGTATCAGCTAATCGCTCGACCACTGCGCATACCGTGCTGTCCACTAGTGAGGTTGTTGGTGAAATCTGAAAGACTTCGGTTAAAAATAATTTAATTTGAAACTGTACACACCGGTCATAGGTAGGTAGTAGTAAGTTATAGTGCAATCCAAACAGAATGAGGGCGAACCAGTCAAGTCAACGAATCAGAAGCTCGATCAATATTCCACATAATACATGACACTGATAGCTCTTAAACGCCGTTTAGATGTTAATGTCCTAACGCGTTCGGTTAGCTGGTGAAGTTCGCCCTAAAAAAGCGTTAAGCCAACAACAACAACAAACAACAACTATGTACCTATTACAACCAAACCAAACAACAATCCAAATCTAAAAAAATCCAATTGTTCCAATTTTCAACAATTTGAAGTGCCCTTACAAGGTGCATGTTAATAATTATTGTGTACGTTACTTTGTTACATAGGCATATCAATTTGTATGTGCACAAAAAGTGCATATTTTTACGGACACCCCTGAGTAATAATCAAATTGTGTTGTGTATCGGTATCGCTTTACGGCTGTAAAGGCGTTTAATCACGCGCCCGGCACGGCAGTGTAATGAAAAGTTCATTTGTTTGCAATGTGCATATTTATACACTTGTGTCACAAATACGTGGCCAGCCTTAATTAGAATATATCGGTGATTTGGAAATCCAATTTGTGAATTGGGTCATTGATTTTGAATTATGTGTCGTATAGTTGCGTTTTATAAATCTCTTTTTTGTTATATCGCTCTGCTCTGCTCTATTACATTGTGAGATATTTAACATTAAAAAGTATATAATAAGTAAAATCTCGAGTCGACATTTAGTTTTCACAATAAATTCATACGGTGCAATGTAAAGTCATTTTGAATCGAAATACCAAACAGTAAAATATCACATTATTGAATACTTACCGCTGTGTGGACTTGATCAACTGAATCAAAATATTAACTTACTTCTCAAAGCATCTTCAACATCTAGAAGAATTTAATAATGCATTTCAACTATTATTTTGAAAATTAAGTAAACTTTGAAACTATTACAGTTTCAATAAATATGAAAGACTAAAACACCTACATAAACAGTTATTAGTTTCTGCTTTAACAGTCCAATTAGCATTCTTCTAAGTCCCATTGCTAACACTGAACGTCAAAACAATAGGTTTGCCCAGCATAAGTAACAAAAATCCAATTCCAAAGTTCATTACAGCATTAAACAATCAGATCAAAGGAATCCCGTTTTTTAAAAAAGAAAAAAATCTTTGAGATCTGCCATTAATTACTGTCGACGCCAAAAGGGTTAAGCCCTTAACCCTTTCTTCGCGCTCGGGGTAAAAAATACCCCAAAGCAATTTTTATGCACTCGTAAACTCTTTAAAGTTATTGTTTCTTTTTGAGAAGAGGACTTTGAAATATTGAAAATTATTAGCGTTTGATGTTTGGCGGGCGTCTGTTTTTTATTACGTTTTATTTTTGTCAAATTATTGATGTCATTTGAAGGGTTGGGAGTGAAATTAAAAGTGTTGATATTAAAAGGTTCTGGTGTTGATTTTGTCTCTGATGTATTTGATGAAACATTTTAAAGCAAGGAAGATTGAGTGTGAAAAATCTTTAGGAAAATATTTTGTCACAAAGGAAAAAAAAAACTATGCTTCGAATGAAGTAATACGGTTCATAAGCTAAAGTGCTATCATACAAAACAGGTTTTTAGTCAGTACGGATCGATACTGAAGAGTAGAACAAGAACAAGAATTCTAATATCACCTTGTGCAACATTTTAAAAAATGCATGCAAGTTAAAGTTTCATTAAGTTGTTCATACATGTTCGTGTTAAGACTACGTGTTATAGGAAAACGTGATTGGATTTCAGTTTTTTTGTACAGAGACACTGTCTTTTTAGTTTAATAAAATTTTGCGAAAGAATTTTCTGTTCTTTTTTAGATTTCGATATAAATTATGTTTTAAACGGGGCGTGTATAAGAAATGTGTAAGTCATATTTTAACCTCTCAGGCCCGACTGGAACGACGTCGTTCCACTGCCAAACTGAACTACTTCGTCATCAGGCCTTTTTTGTTCTGTCCCACAGTTGGGACAAAAATCATACCTATAGCTTTCTAATTTTGTTATCTTTTGCCTTCTCCAATCAATTTGTTAGGTCATGAGGCCTTTTGCGATAAGCTGTGACAGATAAATTTTCAATACTTGACCCAAACAGCAGCTGTTTTTTGGTTTGCACCACACTCATTAATTAGGTGCATGCCTGATACACGCTATATATATATAATAGATTTAATAAAAGTATGACTGAAAAGACAGTTTTCAGTACAATACTTGTACGAATCCGGTTTCAAATACCAATAAACAAAAGTACAGTCAGAACAAAAAATCCCAGTGTTTTCATTTAAACATTTGAAAATCGTTCCACGGCAGACGGGTCGGTCATTGGACACGGACCGAATCGCCGCATTCCATTTTCAAAAGGAAATGCCGTTGACAGAAAACACTCCTTTGTTCTGTTCTGTCCGTTCAATTTTCAAATAGAATCGTGCACGTGAGAAGTTTTAATTCTGTGCTCGAGTGTACATGTGGAATAATTGATGTTAATTTATTTAAGAGTTTGAATTGGAAACAGCACTTAGGGAGGAATATTCATGTTCTTTTTCAGTTGGAGGGTAAATGTTAGTGAAGGAAAAAGGCTTGCATTGTCTTTCGAATTTTCGAAGCTGTTGGTAAAAATGTAAACTTAATTTATAAGCCAAAGCGCATAAGGAAGTTTGTCCAACAATTCAATTTTAATGGCGTCATGTAAAGACTACCAGTGATTAAAACTAGATGGATAAATCTAAGGCAGTGGACCCTTTAGAAGATGGTGGGACGATCTGGACAAGACCAACCACCAGTGGTCGACATTGGCCTTGAATCGAAACAACTGGAAGTCATGAGGCCTTTGACCAGTGAGGATGATGCAGGCTAACAGTATCAGTATCAGATAATTTATGGCAACGCCGCCGAAATAATAAGAAAATGAGCTAAATTTCAACTGAGACGGTTTGATTAAATGGACATCGCGGCAAACCAAGGCGAAAATGGTGAGACAACTAAAAGGACTGGCTGAAACTAACAAAATACATAGTCGTGTGAAAAAGGGAGACCTAACTTTGCTAGGTGTTCAAATATTCCGGACGTAAGAACAGACCTATCTTGCAGCGAAGGAAACATTAAATAAGAAGCAAAACCTCCGACAAGGTTCTCCCGCAACCGAATTGCTTCTATAAGTTTTTTCATTTTTAAAAGATAATTATGGCAATTTCCTGTCCATTTACCTCTACGATGTGCTACGCCAGTGCTACGAACCTGCTACGGAGCTACAGAGCTGCTACGGAGCTACGGAACTGCTACGTGACAGAAATGTATGATGAAGTTAATTATTCTGTTGTGCTTGTGACGTTATGCTGTCATAACTATAAATTTCGATATCATTAGTTTATAATGATACAGATTTGTCTGAATTTTATGATGTATATTGTGAATATTAATTATAATTATTTGCTAAGAAATAAAACTGTAAGTATTAAGAATTTTGAAGTTCCCTCAATATATAATACATACATCGTGGGGTATAAAAGAATTTACTATTCATAACATACCGCAAAATAAGGCTTGTAATCCCCTTAGGCTTAGGCAGAGGTGTACCTAAGTACACCCACATTTTGCCAGACATCCAGGATCTGTGGCTGATGGAAAATTCGATAACAATAGTCCTGACCCGAGAATTGAACCAGGATCTCATGCTCCGCAGTCGCACGTACAACCACTAGACCAACGCGGCAATTCTACGAAACGTTTATACGAAAATACAGGTGTGGTCAAACAGTAGCTTATAGAAAGAAAGAAAGAAAAAAATAAAGAAAGAAAGAAAGAAAGAAAACTAATGTCGACGGCACGGTTGGCGCAGTGGCTAAGCGATTGGACTGCTACCTGCGTGTCGCGGGTTCGATCCCCGCAAGGAACAAATATTTGTATGACCTGCAGATAGTTGTTTCGGGTCTGGGTATATGTGTATGTGAGTTTATATGTTTGTGAACGCACCCACGATACAGGAGAAATTCCTAGTGTGGGACAAAGTTAAAAAAAAAAAGAAAGAAAAGAAAAAGAAATAACTAATAATAACTAAGCTTTTAGCAGCGTTTATGAATACATCCCCAACCCCTGTATGTTACTAAGCCTGTGCTATTGATTTCATTTTTAAACCAAACCTACTCATTTCTGCCGTAAACATCAAATATGTATGTATTATATTTATTTCTAACCTACCAAATCACGTATATGACGTATCGCTTTAACAAAATTGATATACCGCATCGCCCTTTCCTATTATACCCCATTTTATATTACCGACTAAAGGGACACCGAAATCAAAGGGCTATTTCGACATGTTGACAAATATGAGGCTGAAATAATATTTTAACATCCTGCTAGCAATGAAATTTCGATTTTATCACTTGAAAATAGAGTTTAAATTAAAGCGTTAACGTTATCTGTTAAAGGTTTAGATATTATCAAGGGATTTGAAGCGATTTGCTATCAAATCGAAAGTAGCCGGTTTTTGTGCGTATTATAAAAAGAGGTTTTTTATAAGAAGCTTATTTGGGTTCTGATGGACTTTGTGTGCTTTACTGACCTTTGTGAGGGATGGGTAAATTGATTATTTGTATGTTTTTTATAATCTTTTTGTGTCTCTTTTGTTGTTTTGTATATTTGCGATAAATATATTTACGGTATTGCTACGGCGCGGGCGTGCGGAGTGGTTACGCTAGCTACGATCTCATAGCAATTATACAAGATGATTTTTTAGTCACTGTCCAAATTATTTCTAGGCATTAATATTCACTAACACCATTTTTGATAAAAAAATCGAAACGTAACATTTTCATATTAAATCATTTTCTCGAAAGAATTATCCGCTCTCCGTGAAACGATAAAACTTTGTGATGTGATATCTCAATATTTTTGTATTGAGTGATACTAAAAGAAAAAATACGTATTCAATGATTTTCGCGAAATATTAAAGCTAGTGCAAGAATATACGCACGTATGACGAGTTGCATTGTATGTTCCTACATAGATCTTATATAGCCGAACCTCATAACTCAAGTATACTTGTATAGGTTTGATGCTACCCAGGTATTGAACCTGAAATCAATTTATCACGCTCCCAGTGCAGCACCTTCCCGTTATACCCTCGACACTAATGTTTTAAACATTTTCTCTGAGCTAGCGCGCTAGTAGGGTTCTGTGGGAATATGAGAAATCGATTTATGTTATGTGAGAGTGTAATGTGTTATCGAGTTGGTTAGTGTAGAAATTGCGCACTAGGGCTAAGACTGAGTATTTATAGTTTTGGTCATCATTACCATATTCTTGCCCTGGTTCAATGTTACTTGGGGTCGTTGCTACACGTTTTTTTCTCCCATTCTCCGCTATAAATAGTTACTCTAAATAAATAAAATAAATAAAATAAATAAAATAAATAAAATAAATAAAATAAATAAAATAAATAAAATAAATAAAATAAATAAAATAAATAAAATAAATAAAATAAATAAAATAAATAAAATAAATAAAATAAATAAAATAAATAAAATAAATAAAATAAATAAAATAAATAAAATAAATAAAATAAATAAAATAAATAAAATAAATAAAATAAATAAAATAAATAAAATAAATAAAATAAATAAAATAAATAAAATAAATAAAATAAATAAAATAAATAAAATAAATAAAATAAATAAAATAAATAAAATAAATAAAATAAATAAAATAAATAAAATAAATAAAATAAATAAAATAAATAAAATAAATAAAATAAATAAATAAAAAACTCTATCATTTACTTCTTTTTCTTTTATATCATTACCACATAATCCATTCATTTTTCCATAGATTTTTTTTTGTGTCTTCCTCTCCCTCATAAATTCATTGCTCTTATAGTCACGACTTAAGAATCATGATTTCATAAAGATTTTCTCAATAAGTTAAAATTTTAACAGTTCAATTGGGCATACAATTGGGCGTCGCTTCGTGTTAGTGAAAACTTGAATTATAATCTATTAAATCTAAATCGATAAAATGTTGGTCATATGAAAATAAATATTTAGAAAATACGTATTTAATTAAACAGTCAATAGGTATTTACAGCCTGTACATTCTGGCAGCTGTTATAATTAATCAAGTTACATTTTAAGAAGTAAAAATTATATTAATAAAAGCCAGTTTATTACTATTTTAAACGGAACCCAACACCGTCTGTGACATATCTAAAAAGTATATTACAATAATATCGAGAATATCAGTTCTTCCCCTCTTCCTTATAAACTACAGGCGGTTGTTTTTTGACGGATGACTGAGTACGTGTGTAGGTAGGTACTAGTTCGAATATATTTTGTTATTTTTTTCGTAATAGGTCTCCACATCAGTCAATGTATTTACCCTCCGGTGTAATCGCATTGTTTTGTTTTTATTTGAATAAAAGGGAAACGATTCTGAATATTTGAATTGTAATGTGTAACTACGAGAATTTGATACAAAATGATGGTCGTGCTGATTAACTTAGGATAGTCGTTTCATCATGTGGCGGCACGGTTGGCGCAGTGGCTGAGCGATTGGACTGCTGCGCTGCGTGTCGCGGGTTCGATTCCCGCACGGAACAAATATTTGTATGGGCTACAGATAGTTGTTTCGGGTCTGGGTGTTTCTGTATGTGAGTTTCAATGTTTGTAAACGCACCCACGATACAGGCGAAACTCCTAGAGTGGGGCAACGTTTAAAAAAAAAACATAGTCGGTAATATAAAAGTACTGGCAAACTACAGGTTTTACTGTTTGTGTATATGAGTTTAAATGTTTATAAACACCTTACTGGAGAAATTCTTTGTATAGAGCAACGTCAAAACAAAAAATTGCTGCCACAAAAATAACTACCAGTTTATATTATCATAATAAAAACCAGAAAATAATTAAAGGGCGCCAAAAAAGATCTTCAGGGTTTTTAATCATAATAATTACGCCAGTTATCCTCGAAGAGTTTAGACAGATTTAGACCTAATAGTAGACCCACATATTATTTCACCGGATATGTTTAAGTCCCATGTAATGAGCCTATTACCACCGGTACAAATCTAGACTGCTACTGAGAAATTCCTAACAGAAAATCCCAATATCATTTAAACCAGCCAACAACTAACCCCCACCCACAAAATCAGTTAGTCTAATTAGCGCCAACTATTTATATACCAACGTATAGATACCTACTAAATTACACTGACAACCTAATCAGGCGTGTATTATACATAGACAATCATGTAATCATCTATATATTATGCAAACACGGTAATGACTTGCACTAATAGATTCCGTGCCACTGATTTGCCTCATTAGACGGTGAAAATTACTTGGTATTAGTGAGGTTACGTCTATTGATATGGTAGTTTGTTTGTCTCGACAGAAATCTTCTGTGTAAGCCTGGAAAAAGACTTGCGGACTATTGTCTAGCAAATGCAAGTTTTTTGCCTGACGAGAAATCTACTTCCAAAGCTTTCAAACACAAAGCACAATTTATAGACCGTGACCTCCATAAGATTCTGACTTCGATAGCGTAGTATCGTGCTACGATGGTGTTTAACAGATGAACGAGGGACACACAGAAAGGAGATGACTGCCAAAAGAAACGGGAGGCCTATATCAAACAGTAGGTGATTCCGTGCTGAAATAATGACTACGCATATCCACTCAGTACAAATGAAAACGTTACCTTTTTTTTTAGATGGTAGGTCAAATGACCCCGATCATTAAATGACCCGGCAGAACGGTAGGGAGTGTCAGACTTCTACTGACTAAAAACCACCCATGTTCCTTCTTAACCCTTGTGCCGAGGCCGCGGAATCTTTTTCGAACAACCCGCAACCCCAACTGGATGAAAACGTAGCCTTAAGTTAAATTTTCGAATCCCAAATAAACTTTTTCTCCTTTTCTGAGTCTAACAATTAACTCAACAGACAGACAGTCATGTTCGACTAATGAAATTCAAAATCAAGGCGATACGAAACAATCGGGCTGCAAACGATTTTATCCCAATCGCGTGGACTAAGGGAAGTCACAGAAAAAACGCCGCTGAATACAGATGAATCTGTTCGTACATACGGGTGATTATTGTGTGGAGCGGAGTATTTAAATAAAAATATTTGAATTTTGACCGATTTTTAACCGACTTCCCAAAAAGGAGGAGGTTCTCAATTCGATTGGTTTATATATATATATATTTTTTAATTTCTGTACCTACACCGATTACGCCGAGATTTATGATCCGATTTACATGATTCTTTTTTAGTTTAATGCAGAATAGTTGCCATTTGGTCCCATAAAAATTTAAAATAATTTGGCCCAGTACTTTTCATTTTATGATTTTTTTTTTTAATTTATGAACTTTTTTCGTTTAAGGCGAGGTTACCCTACTTTGTTTTTATGTACGCACGACCTCACCCCCCGCCCTGCCGCGCGAGCGATATAATGCCTAAATTTTGACTGTTTTTTCTCTCTTGGAGAAAAATGATAAAGAAATTATACATTACTAGCTTTTGCCCACGGCTTCGCCCGCGTGGATGTCGGTTCAACTACAAAAGTGACGATTTTCCATACAAACTTTCATCCCCCTTTTCACCCCCTTAAAGGTTAAATTTCCAAAAACCCCTTCTTAGTGCTCCCCTACATTATAATAGGAAGCCGTGTGCAAAATTTCACATTCCTAGCCCCAGTAGTTTCGGCTGTACGTTGATATGTCACCCAGTCAGTTCTCCTTTTATATATATAGAAGATGTGACCCGAGATAATACACATTTTTTACGACCTTTATTATGATATAAGTTTTATTTTTCAAAGCCTAATATAACTCAAGTAAAACGATTATTTAGCCATCATTTGGACATGTCTTTGCGATTTAATTGGATGCAGTGAAGTGTAAGTAATCGTGTATCGCATGCCCGACATATCATGATCGAAGAGTCAACTATGTAATACATTTTTTTCAAAATTTAAAGCCGTTCCATGTACGAGTAAAACGCTATTGTTGACGACGTTTATCGGGGTAACCCCGCCTTATGTGTGTTCGCAAACAACTTCGTCGTTTATGAACCAATTTTGATTATTCTTTTTATTAGAAAGGAGATATTTTAAGGGTAGTATCATGATATGGAAACCAGGACCTAGTGTTGGGATCCCAGAAAAGTCGAGGGCAACCCTCAAATTTCATAGGAACGTATTACGTGTTTCGTACTTTTTCTGACGCTATTCAAATATTCGCATCTAGCAGTCATCACTTCATGTTGATGAGCTGATAATGGAAGGTACTACTCCTCGACGGTTAAGAGTTGAAAGCAAAAATAAGAGAATCTTGAAGGTTAAGGATTAGGTTTCTTGGTTGAATGTTAAATGCATAGTAAATATTTGTATAGAATATTACAACTAAAAATTAAAATAAAAAATAAAAAAACTTAAAAATCACAACCGACTTCAAAAAAATCTGCTTCTGAAGTCGGTGACATTTGTTTGTTTGAATTACTTTTGTTGCCACCGACTTCAGAAGCTGATTTTTCTTCTGAAGTTTATTTTTCACTTTTTGGTATTTTTGAAGTCGGTTTTTTTTTAAGTTTTTAATAGTAAAATAGACTTATTTATTGCAAAACACAACATACCAATTATTACCAATCAATAGATTTACTTTTAATGTATTATTTAATTTTGCATTCTAGTTTTAGCGAATTGTGTGAGCTACTGTTACAAAACCTGACCATCAATATTGTACTACAATTCTAGCAAAATAAAGTTCATTTCATTTCAAAAAAACACTGAAGAGAACTGTGACCTGAAATTTACAGGCTCACTTAGCTGAGGTGCAGTTGCTCATATTTATTAATTGTGCTTAATTCTAACTGCGTTTCAATACTGTTCAACGTGTTAAATTTTCATGGAGAAATAAGTGAACTACTTAGGGGAGACTGGGTACACTTGATCCCTCTGGGACACATGGTACATTTATTTTATAAACCAACCACGCTTGCTAGCTGTTTGTCTATGGTACCGCAACGGTAGGCGGTACCATAGACAAACAGCTTTGCTAGTTTAGAATAGTCTAGCAAGCGTGGTTGGTTTATAAAATAAAATGTACCATGTGTCCCAGAGGGATCAAGTGTACCCAGTCTCCCCTAAGTAGTTCACTTATTTCTCCATGAAAATTTAACACGTTGAACAGTATTGAAACGCAGTTAGAATTAAGCACAATTAATAAATATGAGCAACTGCACCTGAGCTAAGTGAGCCTGTAAATTTCAGGTCACAGTTCTCTTCAATCCTTACTTGTAAGCAAATAGAATAAGATCGTTTGTAAGCAGTTTGTATCAAATTATGTATGAATAAAGACCTTATAAAATCAAAAAAAAAATCAATCAATCTTTCTCATTTATATCAACCTCCGAAACGGTTTATTAGATGTCAACCTTTCGTGTGTCAATTTTGTATGTCAAGGCAGATCATTGTATAAATTACGAATACTTTGGTAAATCAAAATATTCGCTCAAACATCCTCCCATATATCCCCAAAACCAATTCTCTGCCAAAAGCAAACAGACTGACTGGCTGTACCGAGTCGTTTACATACTGTTTACAGAAACACGAGCAAAATGTTTCTACTCGATACTCTATTGTACCGTAGTCGCGTACGTTCTATTCTATTAAGTTGTAGTCGGTGGAGGTAATTCTATTGACGTTATTTTTTGTTTATTTTGATATTTGGATATTTAAATGAGTTATGTACTGTCTGGGATTGGAAATTAGTATAAGGAGAATTGGTTCAGACAGTTTTCTATTGTAGTCTTGGGAGTTAAGTTTTCAACGTCTTTGGTGATCGCAGGTCTAAACTGTCGATCAGAATTGGGCATTGATTTCTTGGTAATCGATTCACCAGAAACATGATTTAAGGCTGTACCCAGTTGATGGCAATTCAGAATATAAATTTGGTGTACCCCACATACAATGGAACACTTACTATCGTATCCTGCCTGTCTTGTTGCTTGCACATCACAGGACGCTACTAAAAGTGCCAAACTCGTCGCCAAATTGTGGACTGACTCAATGTAGATTGTCATCGACACGCTAAGAAGAAGATAATAAATAATGTATTACTTAATTGTACTAGATGGTTTAGTGAGATTAAGTAGCACACTGAAAAAAAACAAATAAGTAAAAAAAAAGTAGTTAAAAAACTAAAAAACCCGACTGAAAAAACTGAAAAGCAAAAAAACAAGCACATTTTGAATTAAACAAAACTTGGAAGCAGGCGGGGTCCATTTTATTTTCATTTTTTCTTTTCATAATTTAATATTCAAATGAACCCCGCCTGCTTCCAAGTTGTGTTTAATTCAAAATGTGCTTGTTTTTTTGCTTTTCAGTTTTTTCAGTCGGGTTTTTTAGTTTTTTAACTACTTTTTTTATTTCCAACTTTTTAGTTCTTTTGTTTGTTCTTTTGTTGGTCGCGTAAAATTCTTCGCGGATGATTTATTTAACTTGTGCTTGTTTATAGGATTTCTCACTTTGAATTTCTTTTAAACATATAAGTGTTATATATTTTTGTACTCACCTTTTAAAACCCTTCATTTTGATACCCTACTCGATAATATTGAAAAAAAAAATTTTTTTTGAACTCCGCTATTGGGCCCCCAAAATCCACAATTTTTCTTTGTTTTTTAATTTTAATGTAGCCTATAACACTCGCGCCATCAAGACGAATCTAACGACGTATATTTCATTCAAATCGGTTCATCTGTTTATGAGTTATGAGGGAACAAAGAAACGGACATACATACATACATACACGTCAAACACATAACCCTCCTTTTGGGCTTCGCCGCAGTCGGGTAAAAATAACATCATAAACGAACAAAATTACACATCAAACCCTAACAACTGTAAAAATAAACAATTTATAACACCAATCATTACTGTCTGCTCCCTAACTGCATACAGCTTGAATATACAAATCCGTATCAGGGATCATTAGCAGCAACATTAATACTCGCTCTAACGCCCCTCCAGTTTCCGAGATGTGACACACAGACGGACATACAAAAGGTGACTAATGAATGTTTAAGAAAGCACTGAGCCTTAAGATGGGGTGATTTTGTTTGTTGATTTTGTGACTTTACTTGATGTAAGTCAGGTTCTTATAAGATCTAAGAGTAAAGATTTATTTCTATTCTTATCTCATTCATTCATAAGATGAAGATGAATTAATGATAAGTTTAAACATAAAAATACCCTTATAGAAGTCAAAAAGCCCATGAAAATCCAACCTCGATCCACCTTTTGAGTATTTTTGTCTACCAGTATTTTTCATGGAGTGACTACCGGCCCAACGTCCACAACCAAGTTTGTACTAGATATTATGATACCCATTAATAAGACTGGTTGGCAGTATTACAGGCAGTACCTGTGTTTCAATGATCTATAATTGACAGCCGGCTTAACGTGCTTGCCGAGGTACACTGGAAACTTGGTATAATAGGTGCTCACCTATATACGGATCAACCTAGGCAAGCCTTGCGTAGTTTAACCTGAAGATCGACCTGAGGGGCTGTAATTGTTTAGCCACAGGCTCCTCGAACGAAGTCTAACTGCCGCACACAGAGACGCTTAATGATTACCTACTTAAGCCGTCACTTAGTAAAGGTTTTGTATGTCAAATCCTCATTAACCATCTCTGAGTGCGGCAGCTAACCACATAAGTAAATAACTTTAGGTTAAACTAACTGACAAAATAATATAGTTTTCACTCCTAATTCCCACGAGTAAACCTACGTCCATTTAAATTCCTAGACACATTTCTATTCGAATTCAAATTCATAATTAATCAGTATGCCTTAAAACTTTCGTTCACAATACAGTTCGACAGTTCGGCTCAAGCTGTGCGCTTCACAAATGGAACTAATCACTTAATGCAGGTAAATCCGGGGAAGTTTGTTAGTCGTCTGTGAAATATTGAGAAGTTTTGAAAGAGGTTCGAGAGGGACTACTATTTGTTTGAGGGCTTGTTGCTCTGAATAGGTTTTTATCTAAATATCGACGAATGAGTTTTTGTTCAGACTGCCTCGTTGATCAAGTTGTCGATAGTGCAACTGCTGAGCATGAGGCCTGCGTTCGATTCCAGGGACAGGCAAAATGTTATTGTAGTTAAAACAAACATCACTAGCGACATGAAGCTGTACGTACACCTATGTCTTGCCCTATATTTTTGTGTACTTTTGAGTTCAACCCGGAAGCATCTGTAGGCCACCTTATTATTTATTCCGTACGAAAAGCAAGCTTGTGCGCCAAACATTAGACAATAAATTCTAAGTTATAGTATGAAAATACGTACGCTAGGTGCACATCTCATTGCATTTTACCATAAGCTGTTCCAAGATATTTTCTACTTTCTTAGTTAGTAACAAATCTGGTAAAAAACAAAAGTGAGACAGTGACTTGGCAACGAAAACCTGTAGTACGTAAAAATATAGAATTTGTTCAATAAAATCTCGATACTCTGCATGCAACTATTTGACTTGAGTTCCACTATGAAATGTAAAGTACCTGAGCATTGGAGCAAGTGCCAATATTATTGAAAGCTTCTATATTTTTAGAGAGAGCGTATTTCGAGTGGGTTTCGTTTGTTTAGAGAAATAACAGAGATTGAAGTGACATTGTAAGAAATATGTGGGGAAACGTGTACTGAATGGAACAGAAAACATTTTTTAGTCAATGGAGATTTTGAGTCATACTCGGGACATTGGACTTTGATAGATAATATTATACTGATAGCCTGGTTGGTCTACTGGTCGCAATCGCGGCTGGTGAGCATGAGGAAGCACCTCATGTGGTTCGATTGTCAGGTCAGGCAAAGTGTTAACCCGTCGGGGCTGCGGATTATCGAAAGAGATGACGTGGCCTCGGCACAAGGGCGAAGAAGGAACATGGGTTGCTTTTTAATCAGTAGAAGTCTGACACTCCCCTTCGCTCTGCCCAAGAGCGGGGGGGGGGGGGGGGGGGGTTATTTGATGATTTTCCACCCACCAAAAAAAAAAAAAAGGCAAAGTGTTATTGAATTTTCCAGTAAGACTGGATCAGTGCTCGGTTGATGGCAATAGGCTAAGGCTGATTGTCAGAGTTCGCCGTCCGGCCGTAGTCATGACGGCAACAGACCGTGTCGGCGGCGCGTACGTGTTCCACGCGCGCCTCATAGAGATGTCAGCAAGGATGGGCCTGCAAGGGCCGACGCCCGTCGGGGCTGTGGATATCGAAAGGTTACCGCGGCTCCGACACAAGGGCGAAGAAGAAGGAACATGGGTTTTGTTTTTAGTCAGTAGAAGTCTGACACTCCCCTTCGCTCTGCCCAAGAGCGGGGGGGGGTTATTCGATGATTTTCCACCCACCAAAAAAAAAAAAAAGGCTGATTGTCAGACTTTTGGGCCACTGACTACCTGTAATGACAATGACATGAACATGCCAGCCGGGACCAACAGCTTAATGTGCTTTCCGAAGCACGGAGGAAACTCGGTATGTATTGGGTGGTTACCCTTCAGAAGAAGGACGAAGAAGGAGGTTGATCGGTAGAAACCGACCAACCTAGGCAACGTGGTTTTACCTGAAGACACGAGTCTTCTACAACTGGTCGACATGAGCGGCCTATTATTATGTAGCCATGCGTTGTGTGCTTGGATTATTAATCATTTGAAAAATAATAAAATAAAGAAAATCTTCGCCAATTTGACCCATCATAATCCAAAACCACTATTCACTATTCATCATAATCCCAAAACCACTATTCACATAAACAAACCTAATATTTCGTACGTGCGCGTCTACCATTAAAACAAAATAAAGGGCCTCCCCGAGTATGTATGGGTTGTATGACAATTCAATTTGTGCCCCAATAATATCGGCTTACAGTATAATGGACAAAGAAATCCGATGGTCGCGCGGCAACGCGAGATGTGTGTTCAGAATAGGGACACCGTTTGTAAAAAAGTAATTTGTCTGAACTAACATCAGTGTATTTTCGTTTTCTAAACATGACTCATAATCCATTTAATCATTTATTTGAAATACGTTATAATGTATGAAAGCTTGTGGCTTAATAATAACTACCACTCGGGTCGATCTTCAGGTTAAGCCGCGCTGGCCTAGGTTTGTCTGTGGATGAGTGATACCAAGATTCCTTCGTGCCTTAGAAAGCACTGCTTAAGCTTAATATCCCCAGCTCATTTGCATTCAAAACAAAATAAAATTGATTATAAATTAATGATAACAAATAACTCTACAATACACTTAACAAAATAATCAAATCGGACATGTTTCGATAAGTTTTTTCAAATACTTTTATAGAAAGAAAAGAAAACGTTCAGCCTTAGAATAAAACGTAACTTTGGCATTGTAATTCAAAGTGACTGTTAAAAACTGTACTAACGTCTAAACAATTCTTTTTGCATTTGATTATGCTGTCTAACAACTTTACTAATGTCTGTCTTCAGTAACATTATAAGCGCTGGTTAGCAGCACTAATATATTTAATAATGCTCAAAGCCGTATTATTTGGGGCCCAAATTGAGCTTACAAGACACTTATAAACTTTTATACGGCTGATATAGTGCTAAATATGCTGCTCATATACTGCTTTGCACGTAAGTCCATGCTGTTGTACGCTTCTTATAATGTTGTTTTGTGTTACTTGGGTTGGTTCCGGCTGCCTTAAATAGATTTTTGGTAGTCGTTACAGGTAATCAGTGATCTGAAAATCTGACAACCAGTCTTACCAAAGAGTATCGTATTACCCAGTATTCTCTGGGTTGTGGAGGTCAGATAGGCAGTCGCTCCATGTAAAATACTGGTATTCAGTTGCATCCAGTTAGACTGGAAGTCAACACCAACATAGTTGGGAAAAGGCTAGACAGATGATGTATTACTTTCTGGTTCGAAAACACATTTGTATGAGTTGACAACAGAGGTGGTGAAAATGATAGTCTTATTCCAGATGAAATAAAGCATACTTCACACATTTCTAGCTGCAGATACTTCCAACACGTGCAACTTAAGAGCTCATTATCATAATTTTGAAATAGGTGCATTACGTGAACGTTCAAGAATACTTGCAAGTACCTATACCAGAGCAAGAACCGATTTGCCTTGAAGTAATAGCCGGATATTTTAAATTTTTAGATACTATTGTCATAACTTACCGTAATTATAGTGCATTACAAGAAAAATGAGCCTGTTTATTTAGAAAAAACTTTTTTACAAAAAATAAAACCGACTTCGACAAAAATAAAACACAAAAAAGTGAAAAATAAAAATCATCTTCTGAAGTCGGTGACTTTGTTTGTTTGATTTCATGTTTTTGCCACCGACTTCAGCAGCTGATTTTTATTTTTCACTTTTTTGTGTTTTATTTTTGTCGAAGTCGGTTTTATTTTTTGTAAAAAAGTTTTTATTTTTCACTTTTTAGTGGTTCACATGTGCTTACCCCTTCACAACGTACCGGCGTGATGTTATGTTATGAACTGGTGTAAACAATAGACAGACATGAGATTTCAGCAATCCCAGTCCATTTGCTATCATATAATGAGGAGTTCCGTTGTCTATCTCCGAAGTTCTTCATATCAGATGTTCACCAAATAGTTCTTCTTAGCGTGTCGATGACAATTTAAATTGAGTCGGCCCAAAATTTGGCGACGAGTTTGGCACTTTCAGTAGCCTCCATCAGCTCCTGTGGAGTGCAAGTAACGGGACAGGCTGGACACGATATCAGGTGCCCCATAGTTTGTAGGGCAAGACCACATTTACACTCCAGGGCAGAGTCATCTATGAATAAAAAACCTGAACAGGTTTTCCTTGCTTCGGCCTACCTGTGTCCGGAGTCTATTTAGAGACTTCCAGGTTAGCCATGGCAACTCGTGTCCAGGCGGAAGATTTTCGGCAAGTGGCACATATGGGTTGGGTAAAGAAACACGATCTCGCCACAGCTTAAGTCTTTCCTTAGAGAGTTCGCCAGTGAGCGGGGGTACACACTTCAGGAAACTGTTGCGGCTTTTCAGCCTTTGCGGTACTAAGATGTTACTGTGTAGAGGGTGTCTAGCGTCGGAGACCATTTTAGCTCTTTCACTAGAACTCGCCACCGCTCTGCGAACTACTGGTGGCGCTATGCCTGCCAATGGATACAGCATCTGTACCGGGGTCGGCTTGAGGCAGCCAGTGATATTATGTTGTGTGATGGCGTAAACAATGCTTAGATATGCTATAGCAACAATCGCGGTTAATCTGCTGTTATTTATTGAAGATCCCATCATCAGATATTGAAATGGTGACAATGGGACCACACGGGAAGCACCAGCTTTCAAATGAAAAAAGAATCATGAAAATCAGTTCACTCAGTCGCAAGTTATGAGTGAACAAACATAAAAAAAAAAAAAAAAAAAATACAGAATCGAAGTCGAATTGATAACCTCCTCCTTTTTTTGAAGTCGGTTAAAAAGTGAACGTACATACGTTAATTTTGAGAGTATCGTGGGAGCTACGTCTGCCAACAAACTGCTATGTAGTTTGGCAGAAGTAAAATGTAATGTATTTGACTTATGTTTGTAATAAACACTTTTTCTTTTTTTTTTTTTTTTTTTTCATCAGGGTAGTAATTAAACTAAACAAAGTAAATCTTAATACTGAGAGTACGGTCAGGTAGGCAGTTGCTGACATGTAAAATACAGGTATTCAGTTTCATCCGTTTAAACTGGAAACTGATCCCAAACAAGTTGGGAAAAGGCTACGCAGATGTTGATGATGACTGAGACGAGGCATACATTAATCTTATATCCAAAAACTAATAACTCAAATAACAACCAATTTCTAACCCTATAATTTAGAACTAAACGAACTTATTGACCAAACTGCTTAGTTAAGCTTCTATTAATATTCAGAAAATAAAACACCCACTCTCCCAATCTGAACGCAATCCAGGGGTCGCCAAATAACTACCGCTACAAGACGCACCAAAGCATAAAGCAGGGGCGGCAAATTGTGGCCACCGCTGGCAATCATAAAAAACGTTATATATCTCATACGAGTGACCAACACGCGATAATATCACGTTTTGCGTGATTTTTACGAATAAATATGAGTTCTTGTAATTGGAAAAATGTAGTGAGTAAAAGGCTTTCGTGGATTAGCAAATGGCGGTAGATACACGATGAGTAATAATTTGTAGATTTAGTTTAAGATTTGATCAATTTAAACACATAACTGACTTTGCAATAATCCTGATGGGGAAACCCAACAACACTTTCCCGACCCGGGAAGCAAACTCAGGACCTCTTACATGTCTGGTGTCCCTTCCACCCTACACACTGCTTGATTCTTGTTTTGGCTATACAACCGGTGACTTTAGGAAATAGCGAAACGGACATTCATCACACACACGACCCAATTTTGTGGGCTCAGTGAAGTTCCAATCACGATAATAAGGGTTTACACATACCATAAACCATTTTCCTACTCGAAATAATTACTTTCGAGTATACAGCCTGAATCTCCCAAAACGCATAACTAACATATTGCCCATTAAAGGTCGGTGAAACCATTCTCAATTAAGCAGATTGAACGGAGTTAACGGCGCGCACGTTAAACTCCGGTTAAGTAGTGAATCGGACAGTTTATTGCTTGAGGTGCTCCGTTTTGAGGGTATAATGTGATAGGGTTTTATTAACGGCTGTTAAGGCTTGTTTTAAAAGCTGTGTGCTTGATGTTTATTGCACGTGGTGCAGTGAAGAGATGTTTTTGGACTGTTTCTGTTGTTATGCTTAAATTATTTGGCTGATTGCATAACTTATTTTATTTGGCTGATTGCATAACTTATTTAATGCCAATGGCATATGGAGAAAAAAGTCAAGCTAAGCACCGAAAGGATTGGCCAACAATGGTCGTTTCCTAAAGATCTTCCACAAAGTGATCGATAATTTGGTAAAAATTGCAGAAACGCCAAAAGAAAGATAGACATGACGACGCATGGGGAATGTTTATAATTATCTAGGAGTGGATGTTTTTGACAGAATGATAATGAGGTAAGAGTCGAGATTAACAGTTGATTTAACAAGCGCTACTTCTTAATAATTATACGTAAAAAAGTAACTAAATTTTCAAAGAAATTGAATACCTTTCAATTTTAAACTAATCCCAACGCTACTCGACAAACTAATATCACAATCTTTCTCTTCCAAACACAAACTACCTCACATGACAAGATACAAAATATACGCAATCTCAAAAACAAGGTGCTTTATAACGAAAATTCTCATGTATTTCTTGAGAAAAATCCGTGAAAACGCGATGCATGTACCGCACGAGATCAGTGGAAGTTCACACTAGCTCACGTCAAGCGTTTATGACAAATAGCGTGTCAAGTATATTGCATCGGTGCAACCCGCCCCGCGAGAGTGTGAACTGTGATTTATCATTTTTAATATGGAGTGATTTTTGGTAGGTATGTGGTGTTTGTTTTTCATGTGTGTGTGTGTGGTTTAAGTGGTTTTAGGAATAATTTGTGGATTTAGATGAAGTGAAATTGTTACTTTTAAAACTTTCGAGCCTTTGATTACTTCTTACTTCGTTTCCTTAATGCTGATGGTCGACCACATATTGGTTTCAAGCTCTTATCCATGATGATCGTTCAAGTGTCCCTACTTTTAGGAGCATTTGTTTATATACTGGTAATGGATTACAAAACTTACCTTACCTAAAATAATCCAATGTGAATTAAAATTCCAATTAGAAATTCTTTTTCAGGGTTTATATGCCTTCTATTTAACATTTCACTTTAAAACTTATATGCCTCGTCAATATTTAGAAGCATAATTAAGAAAATTATTGCAAAACTCTTCCCATATACATATAATATCTCCACAGAATACACCAGAGTTATGTCAAACCATTACTAATAATAGCACCTATTAACAAAAATAGTACGAAATAAACCTGATAATTATACTTCGCGAAATATGATCGCATAAACTTCCTCAAGACGAATATTTCTTGTAAACAACACTCGTTGACTAATTACAGAATACTACGCCAAATAAACGTTAAAACTTGCCTGTTTTCATGACAAGATAAAACGCCTATGTCTGTTATGGAAAGGGATTAGAGTTAGGTTACGTCACGCCACGGGGAAAGAAGTGAGCAAGAAGGTAGCTGCTCTGCATGTTGGTCTGCGAAATGTAAGGTTTGGTGAGACTCGATCAACTCTTGCAATCTTATTTCATTCCAGGTAAAGAAATAAAATAACTCTTACGTGTTAACGTGCGAGTTATTTTACTGTTTTTCTGTATGAGGCTGAACGAATTTATATGGTTTGCGCTTACATTATTTTTCAATTCTTTTCTCGTTCACAAAGACTCTGATTTCTTATAAAATTATATTTTCGTGAAATTAAGTGGTCTCTCGGTGAATTTAAATTTGATCTTGACTTATCTAAAACTTGAGCACCACATCATCCTTTACATACTTGTTTCTAAGTCATGTTTTGGTCACAACTTCCTTGAGACTAAGAATTAAGCATTCACGTGGCGTAACCTAAACATGTCTCCGCATTAACTTACAAGTTTACAACTCATCAGCGAGCGATGACTGTTTAAATCTTCAAATGTTGTGTTAATGAGGACAGCAGATAGGAAGGTGGGAGGTGAAGGGGGAGACGATTAAAATTTCATCCCAACTTTACGTTTTGACTGTAATTACGAGATTAAGGTTGAGAAGTAATGGATGCTATTAGGAATGAGGTTGTTTATTTTGGTTTTTGGTACCTACCGAATCATCCTCCAGAAACATTTCATGAACGTTCGACGTAGTGAGATTCGATTTTGTCATTGTGGTGGATTATATTCTACATTGTTCGTTGAGACATTCGAAAAACAATATTACTTTTGTGTGTTACTATGTCAAACATCGACTTACATTGGCAGGGGTATCTGTAATCTGTAATGAGTAGATAAGTAACTACATAGGCTACTTTGATTTAAGAGTTTACGCCTTCGGCGAACCCGTTTTGTTCTCTCGATTATCCGATTCGTTTTGCATAACACCAAAGTTCATCATCATCATTCTCATTTATGAAGATCTCATTTTAAGAATGACCAAACGGTCATTCACTTGTTCAGTCAAGACATTGAATGTGCTTCTGTTCAAAATTTAATTTGGTTAGGGCAATTAATATAAGTATTCTTTTTTGTATTTTATAAATGAGTTAGCCAATTCGTATCTCATTCACTACCCAAAAAGTATTTTTTTATCTCTAAGAGAGTTAATAAATTTTCTAACTAAGTAAGGAAACTTAATTACCTGCAAACGAAACATCTAAATCCCAACACACAACTCAATAAACTACAGACATTCGGCTTATCAAACACAACACGCCATTTATACGTACTATTACGACTAGCACTGATAACGTTAACGTGATAATAAACGTTCGTTTGCAGCGCATTTTATACGCGCCGCGGATTAGCGGGGAACGTTTACGCGCGCGTTAACGTTTACAGCAACTCGTGACTTGTAAGTGCTAATGAGTTTTGTGTTTGATTACCTATAGAAGGATATAAGTTAGGTTTATTATTAATTCAAAGATATGTGAAAAGAGTGGCGAATTAAGTAGATAATACATTCTTAAAACATTTACTTGAAAAATCACTTCACGTTAGTCCTTAGTTTCGACTTCCGGGTCTTCTAATGGCATATGACTTGCCTATCATTGGACCTATCCAATATAAAAATAAATAAAAAACAAAACAATAAAACATAATTCCATTTTTAAAATTTTCCGCCATTTAACATTCCTCATAATGAAAGCAATTAACGCATCGTAAAGCTCAGGACACACCGGTTGAAATGAAAAATAAAATGACACGATATGATCACAAAGGAATTTTCTCTTTGACGATATCACGCGTCGTCGCTTCGACGAACGTACTTTGATATGCGTCTATTAAAATTTAATAATTTCGTCTATTCTCTTTGTTAAATGAATGCGATTTTGTACGTTTTTGTTGGACTTTTGATGTATTAGATTAATTTAGAATTGAGGGAAAATTGTGTCACAATTCTTATTTTGTTATTTTACTTTTTCATTAATATGTTATTGTTTTAATCAATAACAAGCATCTCAAAATATACAATAAATATTATTGACTTTGTTATAAACAGTTAACTGATCTCAAGATTATTAAAATTGAATGTATATTTCTTCATACCACTTCTTTGACAAAAATCCATCCAATTTAGTGAGTCCACATTTAATTACACAAAATTGAAACCGTGTATGTCCAAAAACGAAGCTAATCCACGAACAGAAAAGGAAAAATAATAATAGAGGGATAACATTACATCAAAGCCGGTCCAATATGCTTTGGATTTCACTCAATAAAGTCCAAAAGAAAATTAAATTGCCTCCCCTTCGTCCATTTTAAAGGTCTTCGCATGTCCATATTTTTTCTTTTTTTCTTTTAAAATATCACGTTACGTGTGTACGAGGTTTTATATTAGTCTTGTTATTTTTTTATTGCGTTTTATTTGCCGTAATAAGGGAAACCTTAGATTTTTAAGGGAGCTTCGATTTCCAAAAATGTTTAGATTTCAAGAGATGATGTAGGTTGTTTTGAAATGTCATGTCTGTGTTTGTTAGTATTGGATTTAAAAAGCTTGGGGTGGCTTAGTTGTTGATAGATAGGTATCGTCAAATCTAGTGAAAAAATGGAAATAGTACATTACTGCAGAATCCAGTAAGTAAGCCTTCCTGGCCAAGTATGAGTTAACCGGACCGAACCGCAGGTGAGCTCTGGTTATATACGAGGCCAGGATGGCTTTCTTACTGGTTGAGGTTTGTATAATGCTTTTCTCAAAAATTAAAGAAAGTTTAACAACAAATTCGTTTAATTAATATTGAAGGTTACATTCATACGTGAAAAACACAATAGCACTTTTTGGCCGACCCGGGAATCGAACCCAGGACCTCACGCTCTGCAGTCGAGCTTGCGACCACTAGACCAACGAGGCAGTTTAGGAAACAACTTTAGAAAAAACTTTTTAATAAACTGAAATTACTAAATACAATCATAAAATCCCACACTATACTTCTACAACATTACTAAGTACAAAACGCAACGTATAAAATGGCTGTTTAAGGTTCCAAATATATATGTATCTCATAAAATGTCATACCAAAAAGAGAGATAGATATATATTTGGAACCTCTCTTCAACCATGTTATAATGGCTAAACTCTAATCTGTGTCTGGTACTATGTTTTTTTTTCAAAGCAGATCTAAAGAGGATGACCTAGTGTCCAGTAAGTAAATTACATACTTACTTACTGGACAGTAGGAGATTCCAAGTTTAAAATCTCGCTTCTTACTGGACAGTTGTGAATAAGTCTCCGGTAAAGTTCATCATCATCATCATCATATCAGCCTGGAATCACCCACTGCTGGGTATAGGCCTCCCACTTTCTGGATACTTTTTAGAGATGTTATGGCAACATTACATACCATTTTTGAGAAAAAAATATATTTATTCTTACTTACTTAAAAGTGAATGAAAATGGCCAATTTCAAAATAGTAGGTAATACTTGCGAAAAAAGAACTAACTTTTAACTTAGGTATTTATTACAGGAATTTCCTGCAAAATATCTGAATATAACACCGGTATTCTTTCCCTTAAGACCTATTTTATATGCAAAGAACCCGTAAATATTGTTATTGGCTTATTTATTTATTTATTTATGTACACACAAAATACAAAAAAGGATAAAAACATAAAAAAAATAGAAGAGCACAAAGGTACTTACTTAGGTGGCTTAGTTTGCAAGTGACAATAATTTGATTTATAATATAATACATGAACTGATAATACGGCGAAATTTATACTCCTTCAAGACACCTCCTTCCTGTTTTATTCACTTTATCTTCGATCATCTGCCTGGTCTTTTCCCAACTAAGTTGACGTCGGCTTCCAATCTAACCGGGTGCAGCTGAATAACAGTATTTCACATGGAGCTATTGCCTATCCGACCTCCACATCCCAATTAGTATTGGGTAATATTATACTTCTTGGTAAGACTGGTTGTCAGACTTTCAGGTCCCTAACTTCCTGTAACGACTGTATAAGACCTTCAAATGACAGCCGAGACCAACAGCTTAACGTGCTTCCGAGACACGAAAGAAATTCGGTATATAATTGGTGGTCAGCCATCCACAGACTAGCGTGACTAAGCTGAAGATTGATCCGAAAACGGCTGTTAATGCCACGACCTCCTTGCTAGAACATCTTAACTATATCCACAATATACAACAAAAATTATGTCAAGACCTGTCTCAATCACACACACGATTCAATCCACGACACCCGAACCAATTACAAACGACATAACCATTAAAGCGGACCTCAGACACATCTACATAATGACACATCTTATAACAACATCTCCATCAGCTCTAAACAAAAGTAAAAGAGGCAATACCGATTAAAGTTAAAAGTATAGATAAAGGAACTTATCAAAGAAACTCACAGAAAACAGCTAATTTAGACACGATTAAGACACTTGCTTAATGTTTTCTTGACTATATCTACGTTGTACGACAGAAACCATTCTATATCGTGTGGTTAGTGAATAACCTAGTATGAGAATTTTTATGCGGCCCATTGGCCTCTGACTTGGCTCATGTTGGCAAGATATATCTCTCAGGTATGCTAGTTTCATGATGTTTTCCTTTACCAAAACAAGTGGTAATAATATAATACAAAACGAGTCAGATAATTATGTCAAGACCTCTCTCAATCATACACACGATTCAATCGACGACACCCATAACCATTAAAGCAGACCTCAGACACATCTACATAACGGCACATCCTAAAACAACATCTCCATCAGCTCTAAACAAAAGTTAGAGAGGCAATACCGTCTAAAGCCCTTCACATTTCAAACCAATTCACTCACGCGCATACAAATGAACAATACTCGTATTTCGTGGACCAACACTACCTTTCAATACCACCATGACTTTAAAACCCACTGCTACTTCAATCACTCTTATAGAGAAGATGATAGAGTTGAGTTTTGAATGGTTTCGGGTTTGGTAATGGGAGGTGTAAATTGGTAAAACGACAATTAACTCGAATTCTACTTCTATTTGCAAATGGATTGGATTGCCTTGAAGCGGAATGGATGGCAATTGTTCTTGTGCGTCTGATTGTAAATGTTTACAGTCATTTGACAATAGATGGAGACACTGTTGGCAGGTTTGGTTTGGGTTCAAAGAGGTGTCTTAATCACAAGTGAATCTGTTTATCTGAAGGCTTATCTCGCGGGGTTAACGAAATATTCTTGATTATATTTGATTTAGCGCAGGTACCATCATTTTGGCATGGAAAGTTTCAAGTTTCTAATCAATCAATCGACTCCGTCACAATTCCAATTTGTCTGTTAATGGTTTAATTGAATTCAATTCAATTTGTCTGATATTCTTCGTAGTCGCATGCCACCTTGCTAATGGCAATTAGCAGCTGACTTCTGTATCAACGAGAACGCCATGAAGGAGCATCAGGTATCAGTGGCATGCGACTACGAAGAATAGCAGACAAGAATTATTTTCTTGTTTTCTACTTTTAAGACCGCGATTTTGTTAGTAGTCGGGTTTTAGATTTTTGAACTTAATTTTTTTATTGGATATTATTATTTTCAATAAATGTCCAGTCAATTCACTTCGAAAGATAACATTTCTTTATTTCACCGGAAAAAAATCTACCTCCCTCAAAAAACAAGAGCCACGGAAACTAAAATTGTCTCAAACAAAAACAATATAGCGGCCATTGCGAAAAAGTAAAACGATAAGCAACTTATATGTAATGAAACTATGGCGCTTCGGAGCCGGATATTGCGTCACTACACTACTTAATAAAGGAGATAAAAGAAGGAAGTACTATTGTCTCTTCGGGAGCGCGAGAGATACATCGAAGTTTGGTTTCTCTTGAGATTTGGATACGGCATTGCAAATTGATGTAAATATTGTTTTAAATATTTGTTGTTTGTTTTTTTTTGTCAATTTCTAAACATAAATGTGGAATAAAAGAATTTTGGGCTGTTTAATGGTTTTTTCTTTGTCTAAGCTAATTTTTTTTGGAATGCGCTCCCTCGTCGGTTCACATATAAAGTAAAAACGCGAGGACATTTTTCAGTATTAAATGGGTTGTGGGGGTCAGATAGGCAGTCGCTCCATGTAAAATACTGATATTTAGCTACATCCAGTCAGACTGAAAGCCGCCCGTAATATCATCATCATTCTGTTGCCCTTATCCCAATTTGGGAAAAGGCTATGCAGATGACGAAGAGTATTCGTATCATGTAATATCGCCAGTAGTGGACACAGATTTGCTATTTTTAGCTATAATAAATTGTCGATCAAAGGTTTTAATAGTAACAAGTTTATACAACACACATAACTTTGCATTCTCAAGTATTCTAAGACATAGTTTTAAAAATATAAGAATTCAATTAATTTTTTATTTTGTGTTTGAAGAAAAAATCTACCTTAATATCAGAAATGCCGCCTCCACCAATTCTCACCTCCTCCATTTATTCTTACTACATTAAACACTGGATAATAAGTGTTGATTTTGTTCAATTTTCCTCGTTATTTCGTACGAAGCGTATAATAACATCGTCTCAGTCACACGTTAATATTTAAATTAAAGATAAACACAAGAAAAGTGACATCTTTGTTTTTCTTTTATAAAATTAAATATTTTGCTACGCAGGGCTGCTACGGCGTAGCGGCTAGTGTAGCTACTGCTACGGAGCTACGGATTGGAGGTTGGCGTTTCAGTTCTAATTTAAACAGCCATTGGTTATGCTTTATAAGACTTATTTAATTATAATGTCATTGGTTGAGATGTACAATATCTTCTTTTTGCATATAAATAAAGGAGAGTAACACATGTAAATTTAAAGATTTTACAATAAATCGAATAGGTACGTGTTTCCGTAAAAGAATCATAATCATCTGCCTAGCCTTTTCCCAACTATGATGGGGTCAGATTTCAGTCTAACTTGATGCAGCTGAATATCAGTATTTTAGTGACAGCCTATCTGACCTCCATAATCCAGTCAATTCTGGGTAATACGATACCCTTTGGTAAGACTGGTTGTCAGACTTTCAGGTCACTGACTGCTAAAGATCTATGTATGGCAGCTGGGACTGTTGCTCTTATTATTTAACCACAATCTCCTTTTTAGCATAAAATCTATCTTCACATCTTCCATAAAACACCATCCTCTAAACAACAGATAATAATCTAAATTAAACCACGCTATAACACGGGTAATTTGCAAGAAATTCTGCAGTAATTATGCTAAGTGCAGTACAGGATGGTAACAAAAACCCAGTGATTAATAGCATCAGGAACTATCAGTCTAGACGGATGTTATAATGTACTGTATTATATACGCTAGGTGTAGGTATTAGGGTATAATGTTGTGGAATGATTCAGCGTGATTTTAGATTGAACTGTTTGTTAATGGATCGGTTTTTGAATGTGGGGTTGTTGTTTTGATTTTAGGTGATTTTATATTTTATCTATCCTATTCTATTCTATTCTATTTATCTTCGGGGACGCCGGCAGACACCAGACGGGCGATCAGTCCTTTCGTTGTGGATTATTTCGCCCAGTTCCCCATTTTGGTGGATCCCCTTCATGGGTTACTGGTGGTCGGCATCGCGAATCTTCCTGTTGCCTTGCAGAAGCTCACCAGTTGTTCGGTGGAGATTTCTGCGAGCTTCTATTCATTAATCTCATCTGTTCCTAGGATTTCCCATCTGAGTGGCTCATACATTATGCATTCCGCCACAAGGTGGAAACTTGTTTCTTCTGCTTCTCCACTTGCTGGGCATATGGGATCTTCCTTTACTTTCATAATCGTCAGGTGTCTATTGAGTCCACAGTGTCCTGTTGCGATGCCTACTACTAGTCTTATGTTTCCCCTGCTCATTCTGAGTAGCTTGTGGGATTTCTTTTCATCATATGACTTTAAGAAGATTTTCGATTGTCGACAACCTTCTGTTGCATTCCATCTTTTATTTGACTCTCCTGTGGTTATTCTATGGATGATTCCTTTTGTTATATTATGTGGGATCGGTAGCCTGGGCTCTGGTCCCACAAAGTTTTCATCCGCTCCTTTTCTGGCTAATTCATCTGCTATCTCATTCCCTTCGTGTCCTTGATGACCAGGGACCCATGCGACTGTTACTTCTGCTTTTTCCGCTAGTTGGTTGAGTGCTTCCTTACACTCTTTAACCAGTGCAGATGTGACTTCCACTTTGTTCAGTGCTTTGAGTGCTGCTTGACTATCACTATATATAACTATTTTGGAAAGATCACCTGCAAGGGCGTTTCCAATTATTCTGGTACATTCCATAATGGCATGTATTTCTGTCTGGAACACACTAGCGCCTGTTCCTAGTGAGAATGATCTATTTATCTCCAGTCTTGGTATGTGTATCCCAGAGCCGGATAGCTTAGTTGACTCTTTCCTTGATCCGTCTGTATAGCAGACCGCCATAGAGGGATCACTCTCAATTGTCCATTCTTCTCTTGTGCCTATATGTATTCTATACTTTTTGTCGAAGATCTTCTCTTTTTTGATTAAGTCATTGTTGGCCATAATCATTGATAGATTGTCTTCGTACAGGTTTGCTATCTCCGAGTGACCTTTGTCCATAAAATTGCCTTTCCAGAGGTTCAAGCTTTTCAGTTTGAACCACTGCTCCAAGGCTCTTTTCTTTACTTGTAGACTAAGCGGTATCATTCCTAGTATGACATCCAGGGCCGCTGAGGGAGTCGTCCTCATTGCCCCAGAGATCATTAACCCGGCCATTCTTTGAACTTTTGCTAGCTCTGTGCTGTTAGTCTTGATTTGTGTTCTGTGCCACCATACTATTGCTCCGTGTATAACTCTGGGTATGATGATGGCATTATATATCCAGGCTACTATGGCCGGTTTCATTCCCCAGGTTCTACCTATAGCTCTTCTGCATTGTAGTAATGCAATTTTTGCTTTCTCACATGTTTCTTTTATATGCGTCTTGTATGACATGGTTTTGTCTAAGATCACTCCTAAGTACTTTATTTCCTTAGTTACTTCTATCCGTTCACCGTCTATGTGTATTGGTGATAACTCCTTGTATTTCTTTCTTTTTGTAAAAAGGACTAGCTTCGTTTTAGTGGGGTTGAGGTTCAGTCCCCTTTCCCTACACCATTCGAGGGTAGCCCTAATTCCTTTCTTCATTACGTCACTTATGGTGCTAAGTACTTTTCCAGTAATTAATAGCACTCCATCGTCCGAGTATGCTTGTAAATATATGTGCATCTCGTTTAGCTTCTTAAGCAAGTCGTCAAGTAGCAAACACCATAGGAGCGGCGAGATGCAGCCTCCCTGGGGAAAGCCTCTCATCGCTCTCACTGTGATGGTATTGTTACCTAATTCGGCCTGAATTGCTCTGTGTCTTAGTACGTTTTCTATCCATCTTGACATGTAGCTTGCTATGCCTTCCCTTTGTAAAGCGGCCTTGATCGCTGTGGAGTTGGCTTTGTCAAAAGCTCCCTCCACGTCGAAAAAGCAGCCCAATGCAAATTCTTTGTTTTCTAACGCTCTTTCGATTCTTACCGCTATGTTATGGAGAGCTGTCTCCGTGGACTTGCCCTCCATATATGCATGTTGATTTCTCTGTAGCGGTGTGTCACTTTTTTCCACTTTGTTTCTAATGTGTCTGTCTATTATTTTCTCTAGGGTTTTCAGCACAAAAGATGAGAGACTGATGCACCTAAAAGATTTTGCTTCCTGGTACGTCGTCCTCCCAGGCTTGGGGATGAAGACTACTCTAACTTTTCTCCAATTTTCAGGTATATAGCCTGTGGCCACACTACTTCTGAATAGAGCTAGTAGATCTTTGTTAATATACTTGTATGCCTGCTGTAATATCTTCGGTAGTACACCGTCCGGGCCAGGTGCTTTGTATGGTTGGAAGGATGATATACTCCAATCTATTTGGTCTTCTGTAATGATTTCCTCGACCTCAGCTTGTGTCACTTCGCCTCGGTTTTCGGTCATCATTGTTTCCTCTTGATAAGTTTCACATCCAGGGAAGTGACTTCTCATCATTTCGTTCAGTATCTTTTTTGGGTCGGATATGATCTCTTCCCCTATCTTTAGGCTTCCTAGTTTGCATGCTTTGTCTTTCGACAGCACCTTGACTATTCGCGCGGTATCAGTGTGTCTACTGATATTTTCACAGTAGGCGTTCCACCCTGATCTGCTTTCTTTCCTGCACATTTGTCCTAGTTTGTTCCTTAATTCTCTATATTTGTCCCAGTTCTCATCGCCCCCTTTTCTGAGGGCAGTTCTAAGAGCTCGACGCGTGCTTTTTCTGACCTTCCTTAGTGTTTTGTTCCACCATGGTTGGCCTTTACCTAGTTTTAGTTCCTTAAGAGGGCATGCGCAGTGGTAGGCTTCTGTTAATGCCTCCTCTAGACGCTTGGCTTCCTTTTCGAGTTCCTCTGCTGTGTCGTAGCTTTGTTTTTGGCTAGGAGACCATGTCTTTATTTTTGAGTCAAAAATCTCCCAGGAGGCTTTCTTTGCATTTCTGATCATTACTTTCTCCATCTCACAGTCCAGACTGAAGATGATCCTACGGTGATCCGAGTACGAATCCTCCTCATCAACTCTCCAGTCTTTTATGTGTTTGCTTATGCTGCTGGATGACATGGACCTGGTTTTAAAAGTGGGTATGTTACCTACATTTATTATTTCTAAATTACTGCTTATAATAAAGTCTAGTAGCAAGTCACCTTTTTTGTTGCAGTCTGTGCTACCCCAAGCCACATGATGTGAGTTGGCGTCGCACCCCACAATAATCGGAATATTCTTACCTCCATACTTATTTATCGCCCGTTCCAGTTCTGGTGTTGGCGGCTTGTAGTTGGTCTCACTTGGAATGTATGCTGACATTATGGCTGCTCTGCATTTCCCTCCACTTGGTGGGGAAAAGTCAAATTCCGCCACAATGAGGTCTCTGTAACATTCCACTTCGATTAGTCCTAATGTTTTAGCTCTGCTACTGGCAAAAATGCATGTTCTGGGATTCGACTCACCTCCCTTAAGGTAGATGATGTCTCCTCCCATACACCCCATGCCGACCACTCTTCCTTTATGGATGTATGGTTCTTGTAGCAGAGCTATATCTATGTTATTCGCAGCCATGTATCGGCACAGTTCTGCCGTAGCCTCGCGGCAATGGTGCAAATTCAACTGAAGTACCCTGAGGTGTTGTGTGTTTTTGTTTTTTGTGTTCATAAGTGTGTGTTGCCTGAAGTGTGTGTGTCTGTTTGTAGAGTTATTTGTTTGTCTTTAAGTGGTTGTGTCTGTTTCTTTGTGTTGTGTGTTTGTGTGTGTGTTAGTCCGACTCGCTCTCCGAATGGTCAGACCGCCTCGCCGCCTTGGTTCGAGTCCTATAGCTCTCCCCTATGGTGGTCGTTTGCGGTACTGGCCTCGGCTCGCGAGTGAACTTGTCCTGAGTGCTGGACGCCTCACCGATGTCCCTCTGGTCGGGCCCTAGAGATTTCGCTAAGAGCTCTTCGTCTTTGCGAGAACTTCCAGAGCCCGTACTTTCGGTCTGTGCGGCGTCCGTCTGAGTGGCCTTGTCTGTGTGTGTTGGTCGGTTTGGTACACTTTGTGGCTTCTGCTTTAGTAACCTGGCTTGGACCTGAGTGGCTTGAAAATTGAGCCAGACGTACCCAGGTTCGTCGCTGATTACATCCTGCGGAACCCCCAGCACGAGGCGCATACCCAGGGGCTGCATTTCCTTGTGAAGGAGGGTCCACTCGGATATCCTCAGTTCCGTCCTGTAGTCATTCTGGCACTTAATCAGCCTAAGGGGGTCCTGCGGCATCTTTCTGCTAGTGGGAACCCAGATGGCTACCCTACATCTGCTCAAAACTGTACACCTTATAGGGACGTCGTTATATGTTCCGAAGTCACAGCCCAATATCCAGTCCCTTGCCTCCACCGTCATTGGTGTCACAAGGAAGAATCCTTCCGACACCAACCCCGAGGTCGCAAAGGACAGACACCTGCCCGAGACTCCTCCATACGCCGACGCCTCTATAAGGTCCGCCATTTTGTCCTTGATTAGGGTCGCCGCAGCGTCGTCCAGCTTGACACCATCCTCTCTGTGTACGGTAACAGCGAGCTCGTTTTGCTCCCTAGCGGAGCTTCGCGAGAACTCTGTCCGACTCTGACCAAGATTCGGTCGTTTTGCGGTTGGACGCTGTGACGGCCCTTCACTTGGATCTGTACTTTGTCTTTTTACCTTTGGCGCTCGCGGCCTCGCCCCGTCTCCACCCGCTCCGGACGCCTTAGCGGCCGTGGCCGACGGAGGTTGTGACGCTAGTTCGGTGCGCTTTTTGGTTTTCATCCTTCTCCACTTACTTTTGGAGTACCTACCTTCCTCCGCACCAGTCTCAGCTGGCGCAGATGGAGGCTGGCTCCCCGCAGCTCCCGGGCTAATACTAGTTAGCTCAGGCGTGGATGGACTTCTGTCCTCTAAACTAAGGTTTCCTAATGTTAAACCCGTGGACGGGTTGTGCGAGATATTGTCCCCCCCAGAATACGTGGGACAGCCCGGGCCGTGAAGCGGCGCGGGGAAGGATTCTCCGACGTTGTCGGTACCTTCCTGGGGTAATTCCTTTTTCCTATTCGCACTTGCCATAATTATGTGTCTGTAACCCTAGACTGGGGGATCTTTGTGGGAGCTTTGGACCGAAAGGAGAAAGGGAAATAGGAGGGAGGGACTGGGCGTAGGATCATGGGAATAGGGTGTGGGACTACCCTAGGCCTGGTATCTGGCTTTCGGGAAGACAGTCGCCTGGGAGTTTTTGTTGCGTCTATTTCTTATGGAACTAGACCAAAAACAGGGTGGCAACCTCGTGAAGGTGAATCTCCCAGACTTGCCTTGAGGATCTACACGACCGTGGCGCTCCCCCTCAAGACCCCGCCACCCTACCGCCTCTGAGGGAGGCAGTAGGGTGGGCCTGTGTTTATGTTACCAGGCCATGCGTACGCAGAGCATGTCGTTATAAAGTCGCAAAAGCATAAACCCAGACCCTCCCCTTACCTATCCTAGCTTTTGCTCAAGATTTTTGTTTGCATGAAATCATTATAAATAAATATTATTTACTTTTTTAATCGAATTTTGTAACTAATTTTAAGGGTTTTACTCATTACACATACCTGTTTTACTCATTTTAGTTATAACATCAGCTATCTGGCAGTAAACATCCCACCACATTTAGTTTAAAGAGTTTTAGTTATTTTGCACAGAAACCTAATCATTTTTCTAAACTTAAAGTTATGTAAATCTGAGTATGCCACTGATACCTGATGCTCCTTCATGGCGTTCTCATTGATACAGAAGTCAGCTGCTAATTGCCATTAGCAAGGTGGCATACGACTAGAATATCAGACAAGAATTATTTTCTTGTTTTCTACTTTTAAGACTGCGATTTTGTTAGTAGTCGGGTTTTAGATTTTTGAACTTAATTTTTTTATTTGAATTTTATTTTTGTGTGTACTTAAACTATAATATAATACATATTTGTAATGTGCTCGCCAAGACCTTTCATTTGATACCAAACTTGCTATGTTTATCTTAATTTAATATTTTTTGAGGTAAGTTTTTGACATTTAAATTCCGTCATAAAAAGAATTTATATAGCCTATGTCACCCGGGCTATTTTTACGAATCTATTGACACCTAATTTATTAAAATCCGTTCAGTAGTTTAGGCGCTACGGTGGAACATACATACATACATACATACATAGACTGCCAAAATCATTACCCTTCCTTTTGGCTTCGCCGTAGTCGGGTAAAAAAACAGTACCTCATTCCAATTATTTAATTCCATCCTTTAAGTAAATTGTTCAAAACATAATTTGAAACAAATGAAGTGGAAATCTTCAAAAGTTTGTATCGTTAATTCAATGTGCATTCGTTCCGTCAAACATTGACCTCAAAGGAAATGTTCTTATAAAGTTTTCTAATTCTGTAATATACCTTCGGAATGACTTGAAACAGTTATTTGTACTCGAAAAGGTCTCGTGGCTAAATTACTACTATTTGAAACAATTCGACTGTGAGATGAAACGCTGCTTGCGTAAGTCTAAAAATGGCTTTCGCGTATAATTTCGGCAGGTTCTATTTTAATAATACAGACTATAGTTACTGCCTCGTTGCTCTTGTGATATCCTGTGTTCGATTGCCGGGTTGGGCAAAGTGTTATTACTACTTACTTCTTCCTTGGGACTTAAACTTAACTACCAAAAAGTAAGAGTACTATGTGGTACCTAAACCGTCAGGGATTACAGGCGTAACGTATTGTTCAATCAACATTAAAAGAAATTCAGACTTACTGAAAATACCGGGGCAGAGCTATAGCTGACTTGCGTAGGCCAAGGATGTTTTGCACAAAAGAAAAGAAGTCTGTACTAGCCAGTGGATGGAACAGGATTGAAAATGAGGGTGGTGAAGTATTTAATTATTTTCCAAAAAAATGCTATAAGACACAATATACAATATTTAATCAACCATACAAATGCGTGTAGTTAATAATGACAATAACATAAGAAATACATATGTTGACCATTTCTAACGGTAAAGATATATTGATTGGTATTATTCGCCATATTTTGTACTTGAATGTTCTAATGTAAGTGTAGCGGAGAAACATTTCTATGTCTTCTTTGACGACTGGGTCTGGAAAATAAATAAATAACAGTGTAAGTTTTTTTTTGTTGGATATTGTTGGTTTTAATTGTTAGCGTAAGTGCAACTGGTGAGCATGAGGGCATTATTAGGTTCAATAAAGTGTTATGTTTGAGTATTTCCATCAAGATTTTCTAAGTATAAGTCACGGAGTCAGAATTTGTGCCAGCCACCTTTTACATGGAACTTAAATATTACCGGCGAAATGGATTATTTGATTATCAGCTCTGACTCTTACTAATTTTCGTTATTCTTGTATCATAAACATGTTGGTGGTTTATTTTGCAGTAACGCAGAAAAAGAAAGAATTAAAAAATATTTAATTGCTGAAGGCTAGGCACTTTCCAAGCCTCACAGAGTCTATTCTATTTGTAATGGTACGTATATAGTCTTAGCTTAATAAGGTTTTTAATATATCTTAGTTTAATATAGTTGTTGAAGATAACGTTGTGTATTTTATCTGTGGGCCTTAGTCGCCGGATAATAAAATGATTTGAATAGATTTGAGAAAGAGTTGCTACCGATATTTGTATACATACCGTGACCATCGATCAGCCTATGTATGAGGAAGAGCCGAATCTTGTCCACTTCCACCGAATAGAACTCAACGGCTACGAACGGTGAGAACAGCAGCAGTGCTATTTGTATCAAATGAAGAAAGACGTAGCCGAGTGATGAGGCTGGTTCCTAGAACGAGTAAATAAATATCCATAAAACATCTTCTGAAGAGATTTTTTATTAAAATCATTATAAGGACTGAGTAGACTGGGTGTTTTAATCATTCTCCTGTCTTATTTTGGGCTATTACGCAGAAATTATCCGTCATCGCACTGTGCTGCGTCAGATTTGCCACTGTAAAGTCCGATATGGGCAACTGCAGCTCAAACCGAATATATCGCAAAAATGACGAAATCAGCTTTTCGGATAACCCTTTTTTATCTCGGAAACTGAGCCGATACAATATTTTTGACATTAAACATTTAAGAAAGAGTGTGTCTACGTTCCTATTATTTTATGATTATTTTATTTCTAAACAATGTATTTGTACTTACGTGACCCTCAATGGCTGTCAATATGTTGTAGACATTGGTAACAAGTTTTGGTAAACTGCCAGCCACACTTAGAAATAACTGGAACAAATAAAAATAAGAAACTGATTTAAGGAAAAAGAGTCTACTGCCGTAATCAGAAATATTTAATGATTATTTAAGCCGTCACTTAGTAAAGATTTAGCGTACAAAGCCTTCACTAAAGTGTCAAAATCTTTACTAAGTGCTGAATTAAGTAATCATTAACCGTCTCTGAGTGTGGCAGTTAGCGAATTAGTTGATAACATATAAGTAAATACTGTTAAAAGGAACGCTATAAGATTTGAGGAAGACCGAAGACTGGTAGCTGTAATGAAGTATGATATAGCTAGAGGTAAATAAACGAGATGGCTACTAAGATGACCACTAACAGAGATTGTATGAAAGAAGAAGACACGCTGACCCCAAATAAATTGTGATAAGGGCAGGAGTATGATCTCGTGGGGGCTGCGGGTTGTTCGCAAGAGATACCTCGGCCTCGACATAAAGGGTCAAGATGGAACATGGGTGGTTTTTAGTCAGTAGAAGTCTGACACTTCATTTCGCTCTGCCCAAGAGCGCGAGGGGTTTTTTGATGATTTCCCACCCGCAAAAAAAAGGGCAGGAGTATGAATCTCCTGCCCTATTTTTCATCAGATAATATGAGTAATTGTATATATTCTTCTCAATACCTATACAACACTTTATTGTTTGTTAAATGTCTGGAACCGTAAAATGGATTGGTTGTGACAGTACATTTATGACAGAAAAAGGAATAAATGTTAGCAGGACAGCGGAAAAAGAAAGAAGAAAATGTGTTGAGCCGTGTGCAAGTAACGTGAGAAATGGATAGAAAGATGATTATAACAAAAACAAACAGACATATTTCAACAAAAATTATACAAAAGACATTTTATTGCAGAAACATTAAAAATGCTTACCGATGCATGCAATTCAGGCGAAATCATATCAACCAAATCCGCAATACTCCTATACATATACAAACAAAATTTGATCTTATCCTCTTTGATACTTTTATTATTCTTGACGTATAAATAATAATCACACTCTGGATGCTCCTCCAATCTTATGCGAAGCATTTTCAACCGATACCGAATGGCATCAAATAATATGCATCGCCAGACTCGATTGAAATCCAAAGCGATCAAAGAAAACTGTCTAATCACAAACAAAAACAAATCGTCATAGCATTTGTAGGTGAAACAGTACAATAATGTATAAGAAATTCGCACAGACCATGTGATAATGGAAAATAAGACTAATTTATACATGCTCTGAATATGATGTCGCTTGTTGATCCTCAGATAGGAGTCAATATCCACTAACATTAGAAAGAAATATTCGGTTCGACTATCGAAGAACAAAATAATAAGCACGGATGTTGAATATTCCAATAAGGACCACAATTGCGACAACTCAACAGGACAGCATTCAACAGAGGAATAGATAACAACTACAACAAGACTGCAACAGTACAATTTCACAATCCAGTTCACAAAAGTTCCTTTTACTGCGTTGAAGTCGTATCCACAAATCAGGAGAATTATTAAAAAGAACCGGTATAAACTGAAAAGGCTGTGTAATGATCGATTATTAGCAACTTTGTTGGACATTATTGGGTTGTGGTTTTAATCAAATTTTGGTATTAACCGGTTGTTGTTCACAAAGCTGCGTCAGATCGACTGTTTGGCTGTGGTTTGTTTGTCAATTCGAATTTTGGTAGAAACGGGTAGAGGTAAACTAATGGTTGTGTCGAGAATGTGATTGAATTGGATACTAGTTTATTTTTTGTAGCTAGTTAATTTATATTAGTGGTTTTTTTTAATCTGGTTTGGTTTAAATGTCTGTATATTTTTACGAGTAGTTATTGGTCGAAGGCATTCTATATTCGCAGGGTGTCAGAATGTAAGTGAATTTATCGAAAACAAATCCGTATCGAATCACCAAACGATCAGTTCAAATTAATGTTTTTTGTTAGCCTGTTTGCGTGTCCCACTGCTGGGCAAAGGTTTCCCTTTTTCTTTAAAACCTCCTTCAATCCTGTTCACTATCTTTATATATTTTTTTGTTGTTATTTTTTTTAGTTTCAATTGTTTGGTTGTACTTGTACCGTCTATTCAGTTTTCGCTCTGCAGTTCCTTCTTAGTTCATCTTGTTTTAATTAATCATACCGCTGGCTGGTCTTCTAATGCATTTTAGACCGAATCCTAAATCCCGAACAGGACTAAACTATACACGTCAAAGCTTATCGCGTTTTAGTTAAAATGACGCGTCCGTTGTTAACAAAGACTTGTTATTTACTATAGTTTACTGTAACAAAGCCTTATTTACTGTGACTGACAAAGGTTTAGCGTTTGACAATGTGTGGTCAAGGGTTTATTTCATAGCGCGAGGTTTAACACACAATGGGATGGCGTTTAATACAAAATGTTGAAAGAAGGATTTTATCTTAGGTTTTGTTTTTAAATCTCTTTTTTAAATCGAATTCTTTGGCTATATATGGAAACTAAAGTACTTTGAAGTTGTCTGAAGATAACCAACTTTTGTCTTAATCTTGGTCCGAGTGTTTGGAGATTATGTCCAGCTATTTCTTCTGAATTGTGAAAATTTGAAACTCACATACAAATACAGCCAGACCTGGAACAACTATATTTTATGTAAGCCATACAATTATTCGGGAATTAAATTCCTTGTTACATAACATGACAAAATATCACCCCGTAACCCCAAAGGGTTAGGCAGGGATGTGGCGTGTGTTAATTTTGGCGATGTGTCCAGCCAGATATGTGGTTAACGTAAAAAGAAAAACTCTCCAAACATGAAAAGGGACGTAGTACGCAGATACAGTGCGATCAAATTATCTTGGCAGCTCTGAACATAGGCTTTGCGAAATTTTACGCATGTAAACTTGAGAATAAAACTGTTATTGCCAGATAAACCAATACTTAAACGATCAGAAAATATCTAATTTAAACAGTGAGAAATACAAATAAAATAAATATCATAACACTTTTATACATTCGTTGTAACAACATGACCTGCACGAAGTTCGGAGCTGCCAAGATAATTTGATCGCACTGTAGCTAACGAGAGACAAGGAAAGTGGCCACAACAAGTTTCAACAGACTTCAAAAGAAGGTTAAGCTTCTCCCATCCCTTCATAACAATCAATACAAACAAATCACAATACGGAACTAAAACTAAAAACAACAATAGAAAACGAGCGTTAGGGAGAAAATGTCGCGTCAATAAAAAGCAAGCTAAATTGTTTAAGACTCGCCATTAGTTGCCGGCCGGCAATCAACATGCTCTTACACTATTATGTTGTTATAGCTTCGTGGATGTGAAGCGAGGATGTGTGGGTGATGGTGGATGCGTTAGTTTACCAGTAAAGAAAACAGTGCAAAAAAATGCAAGATTGAAATATTCAAGAGAGATATTTGCAAGGTAAAAGAAAAAGGTGTCCATCAAAATGCGCAGGACGTGCCTCAAAATCGTGTTGTAAAAGCCTCGTCAATCAGTACCTGTCAGCTTGTAATACATAAACAAATAGACAGTTTGACAGATATTGGCATAGTGTGCGATTTCATGAAAAGGTGATCAACACCGATGTCGCACCAGGCTGACAAAAGGCATTTTCTACCAGTCAACCATAAAACTACTGTTACTATAGCAATGGCAACGAAATCTTCGCAAACATGATTAATTTCATGTAGTTAAATTAATGAAAACACCGAAATATTTATAACTTCCAACCAAGTTTCTGCAACGCTGTCTACTTACTCTGAAAATCAAGACTCGTCAATGTCCTAACAGTGTTCCAATGGTGGTTATACAAACTATCCCTATAAGAACAAAGTCAAAATTGATTTTCAATTCGATGACGCCGCATCCATTTAGCGCGAGTCGCAATCTCACAGCCACGCACGCGGCCCCTCTTCCCGATTGTCGTTAAGTTGAATGATTGAGAACTTACGCTTTCGACTTCATTGCTTTCAATTTGTCTAATGTACAGGCTGATGTTATAATGTTAGTTGAACTAGAATAATCTGATTTGTGTTTCCTGTACAATCACGAACACAAGTTATGTGTGTATAAGTTACAAAAAACTGTTACCCGGTCAAAAGTGGTTTTGACTTTCAGTTTTTTCTGTTACATATTATTTCACCTGTATACGTACTAAGCATCTTATAAAAGATTTTTTTTTCCCAATATATTGCATTTATTTGAGGTTTATGTTGTTACCAATTTTAATTTTGGAACCCACACTAGTATGTGTCATGTTTCTTGGCTTTTCAAGTTTGCTAACTTAATACATATTAGCAGTCGTTACTATACCTGGGTCTTTAGGTATTTCAAAGTAAGTCTGTAGGGAATATAAAAAGGTATAAACAAAGTCGTAGTTCTCATTTACAACGAGTTTTAATCCAGACCTTGGCCTTGGTTAGTGAAGACTAGTTTATTAAGTTATGTAGCGAGTTTGCATGCTTAAGTAAGTTGTTTTCTTAGTAAAAAAAAAAGGAAAGTGACTAAAATACTGCCACAATATTAAAAACTTTATATATTACAGTTGAAGTTGAAACAGCAGCTGCAGCTGGCTGGGGGACGCCCTAGAAAGACATACACTGACCTTATTGGTGATGTTCTTCAGAAAGGACAGGTGCGTAGTACTCGCAACCGGCGTGCGTGTATGACCAGATGTATGAATGTGGACGAGGCATAAGGAGTATATAGGTGGCACTCTGTGGTTTCTGCCTACTCCCATGGGAAAAGGGCGTGAGTTTATGTATGTATATAATTATGTTGAAGCTGAAAGTATCACAATAAAGAGGCAATTTAACAAACAGATATTCTGTAAAAAATACGTTTATTCACTGTGTAGAAAAATCAGTAAGTATAATTATGGTTTTAGACCGTACGGGACTCATACATACTACACCAGTAAAAAATAAATTTAAAACCAGGCTTTGCTTTCTACAAATAAAAAACAAAATGATATAATAAAGCATGCACCTTGCAAGCAGCCTGTATAAGCTCTAAAGCAAGTCGTCAGGTTGTCGCATCGGGTATCGCGACGCTTGTAAATAATAATGTCTTGTGTTTTCACCCTACACGTCGCGAACTGCTGAACAGTAAGTGATGTAGCCTGTTTAGTAAGTGATGAGTTTGTTAGTTGAACTAACAAGCTCAGTCTAATGACGTTTAGTTGCTCTATTAGACCTTTAGAGGGGCAATCTAGGAATGGCTTACTAGGAATCTAGTGCATGGTTGTTTAAATGAGTACGTTTCTTGTTCGATGCCGGTAGGGCACGGTACGGGATTTCGGGTATTTTTCGTAATTTTATTTTTTTTATTTTTTTATTTTAAAGAGAAAATATGTGTAAAAATGAATAAACGAAAAAATAAATACACATCAAAAATCAAAAATATACTGTTTATCCATAATTACCTACTAAATAATAAAGTAACAATTATTTTTATTGCACAGGAATAAAAACGGTTTCTGAATTCCACCTTTTAAAATTTTCGGTAATATCTCCTCCATAATCCAGACTAAACTATAAAGTCAAACCCCGGTCTGTCAAAGGCACAGAAGCACAGAGGCAGAGATTATTGTTCTTTTCGTTTTTTGTTTATAATTGAACGCTTTGTGGCGGAGTTTCCTACTTTTCTGCTTTACTGTCAATGGACGGTGGTGCTTCGGCTAACAAGAAGTTTAAAGGTTATTGGATAAGGCATTAGGTATAGTTTTCCTTGTCGGTGATGCTGTATGAATTTGGTTGAGGATTGTCGTAATAATACTTAATTTACAAGGACTTGTTTAATTTGACGTTGGCGACCCTGTAATACAAATATATTTCAAAATACAATCCTACGGTAAATTACCTCAAGATAATCTTTTTATAATGCCCATTTACTCGAGAATGTACAGCAATCTGACCTCCATTGTTCCATATTGCCTGATAAAGCATAGGAAAAAATCCTATTACACCGGCCCACACAAATAATATCAACGTTGTGAAGTTAAAATAGGTGGTTGCTCCGTATAAAATAATGGTATTCGCAGTTTGGATATTAACCCTATTATAATGACGGATTTCAAGTCAAAGAATCGTGGTACGTATTGAGTGGGCATAATCGTATAAATTGTCTAAAATACCTCCTCAATCCATTCCAACATTCACATAATCCCCACTTCTTCCTGAAGTAGAAAATTGTTCCGAACAACTTTCTTTGTTCACTGACCGCTTGAATTTTTTACTATTAAACCCACTGAGAGCAAACGCAAAGGGCTGCAGTTACCGACCGGTGTAACCGTTCGGCCACAAACTACGCGCTCAAGCGATGAGCGTGTTAAAAAGGAAAAGAAATTGCTTAGATTTTATGCTATGACTCACCGAGATACGAATTGAGACTGGTGATTTTTCTAAAACACACTTCCGAATCTATTCTATCGCTCGTTACTTGCATATTCAACTCACTACAGAAGCGATGCAAATTTGCACTGTAGAGCGACAGTATCGCGATAGCGGCGATACTGAATCGTGGGCAAAGGTTCACAGCCAGCAACCGTATCACACCCGTTTTGCGCTTGCACTACTTCAGTAAGTCGTGGTAGACGACGGCTTTAAAACCGACGCCAAGGATACAAGTGACATAAACGTATCTTTTCAATAAAATCGCATCACTTGAGGTCGTGGACGTGGCGTTACTGTGGTTACCCACCGGTATTACCGCTAGTAATACGGCGGTAATTTAGCGGTAGATCCGTAAGTAAAATGTGAAAGGTTTTATGCTTTTTGGGAACAAGTAGGGATTGTCTGAAGTGGTTGAAAATAGTTGGTGAATTTTATTTGTTAGGTCTTCTGTTTTAAAAATGTAAAGGGAGATACAGGTTGCGTTTACTTTCTATGCTACGTTCAAATTTTGAGCATGAATGTCTTGACATTTAGAAGTAGAGGAAGCCCAAAGAAACGATGGATGGACTGTGTCAAGAATGATATGGCAGGAAAGAAGGTGTCTGATGAGTTGACGAGTAATAGATAACTATGGAAGAAGAAGACATGCCAAACCGACCCCAAATGAATTGGGATAAAGGCAAGGTAATGATGATACATACATACATAAACTCACGCCCTTTTCCCATGGGGGTAGGCAGAAACCACAGAACGCCACCTGCTACGATTCTTACATACCCCTTTTGCCTCGTCCACATTCATACATCTGGTCATACACGCACGCCGGTTGTGAGTACTACGCACCTGTCCTTTCTGAAGAACATCACCAATAAGGTCAGTGTATGTCTTTCTAGGGCGTCCCCTCCCGGCGTTGCCACTCACATCTGCCTTGTATTTACCTTTCGTTAATCTACTTTCACTCATCCTCTCTACGTGACCAAACCACCTAAGCATACCCTTTTCAATCTTTGTCACTACATCTTCTTTTAAACCGCAACGTTCTCGAATTACCTCATTCCTCAATTTATCATTCAGATTTACACCACACATGCTTCGCAAGGAACGCATGATGATATTATTGAATTAAGTCAGAGGCCTAATCTGTTTAAGTCGCGAGTAAACAGGCTTCTACTGGGTAAGCTCGTTCCATCGTCAACATCATCTCTGCCCTTGGGGCAAGATTGAAGTCAAGAGCAAGCCCATTTATAATAAAAAAAAGAGGCTCACGGGCGGTTTAAAAAGTCTCAAACCAGGTTAGGCACTAACTACACGGAAAATGAAGAAAGACGTTAGGGATAATAAATACTTTCGAATTTGTTGAGATAAACATTGAGCCGCTTTTCACTGAAACCCAACTGTAAACCATTCCTTCCATGATACCTTCGATATCTTCCTTACGCGATACCTTTACATCATTTATGATACTTTACTAAAAGCAATTCTATATCTGTATCTACCACCAATTATTTCTAGCTTACGGTCGCCATGGCAACTCAATTAGACGGCCGGACAAAAGACTGATGTCCAAATAATGATGGGCATTATCCAGTCCACTTGTGAAGCCATTATTTGGCAACGTACAAAGGTTTCTGTTGCTATGTGAGTACTTGTGGGTACTTATGTTACCCTCGATCTGTGTTGAGAGATGTGTGTAGAATTTATGGGGAATATGGTAGGGTATTGTTACGTGGTATTTACTGGTGGTTGGTTTTGTCACTTAAACATGTAAAGATACAACTTACATTCTGAAATCCTCATAATTATTTTGTTATTGTCTGTTTGCTGAAAAGTCTCACACCCGGTTGAGTGACCTTATTATGGTTTAAACAAATGTGTAAGTGATGATATTTAAGACACTGACTATGTAATATCTACACGTGTATTTCTTTGCGCACCTGGGATACATGGAAAAGGATTTTCTTTGCGCATCTGGCATAAATGTAAAACCCTTTTAGGATGGAATTTAAAAATTACGGAACAAGAGCTCCCAGAAGCAAATATATAGAAAAAAAATACTGGAACACTAGTTTCCAAGAGCACTCAACTGGTTATACATTACATCACGCCTGTAATCCCCGAACGATTAGGCAGAAGTGTACCTAATGGTACACCCACATTTTGCTAGTTACGTTTAAGTTCCAAGTTACAGCTTAGGGGTCACAAATTTCAGCAAGGAGGGGCCCGCAAGGGCCGACGCCCGTCGGGGCTGTGGATATCGAAAGGTTACCGCGGCTCCGACACAAGGGCGAAGAAGAAGGAACATGGGTTTGGTTTTTAGTCAGTAGAAGTCTGACACTCCCCTTCGCTCTGCCCAAGAGCGGGGGGGGGGGGGGTTATTCGATGATTTTCCACCCACCAAAAAAAAAAAAAAGGGGTCACAAATTTAGCCTCCGTGGCTGCTACTGGGAAATTCCTGATGGGCAAACAACACTTTGCCCGACCCGACAATCGAACTTAGAAACCCATGCTCAGCAGTCGCGCTTGCGAACACTAGATCAACGAAGCTGGTTAAGCCTCATGTGCCTGAAAACTTATAAGTGTTGCCCATGAGTGCAGTACCTACATATTTGTGAATGGCACTGAAATATAGCAACACTGCTAGGTGGTAGAAGTAAGTAGGGGTGGTCATAACATCTACTGGTACGATAGAAATAAACCTTCAAAGCAGTAAGGATTGAATATGGATACCCTTTTTTTTTTTTGGTGTGTGGAAAATCATCGAATGACCCCCCCCGCTCTTGGGCAGAGCGAAGGGGAGTGTCAGACTTCTACTGACTAAAAACCAAACCCATGTTCCTTCTTCGCCCTTGTGTCGGAGCCGCGTTATCCTTTCGATAATCCACAGCCCCGACGGGATCCACAGCCCCGACGGGAATATATGGATACCCTTAAGACCCATCTTCTTCAATAGATATCTATATCTATAAAAGCGAAAGGTCACTCACTGATTCATCACGAAATCTCGAAAACCGCTGGACGTACAAAGATGATTTTTGGCAGGGAGGTAGTTTATGGTTAGTAGACGTCCGCTAAGAATGGATTTTGCGACAGGGCCGGATTAGGGTGGTCTAAGGGCCCTCGCAAGTTTGTATGAAACTCCTTAATTTTTTGTGCTACAATCTAGATTTTTGGCAGATACGTAGTTTATAGTCAGTGGGCGTCTGCTATGAATTAATTTTGCGACAGGGCCGGATTAGGGTGGTCTAAGGGCCCTCGCAAGTTTGTATGAAAGTCCATCATTTTTTGTGCTACAATCTTGATTTTTGGCAGAGACGTAGTTTATAGGCAGTAGACGTCTGCTTAGAACCGATTTTGTGACAGGGCCGGATTAGGGAGGTCTAAGGGCTCTCGCCAGTTTGTATGAAAGTCTTTCATTTTTTGTGCCACAATCTTCATTTTTGGCAGGGACGTAGTTTAAAGTTAGTAGACGTCTGCTTAGAACCGATTTTGAGACAGGGCCGGATTAGGGAGGTCTAAGGGCTCTCGCCAGTTTGTATGAAAGTCCTACATTTTTTGAGCTACAAACTTGATTTTTGAGACGGACGTAGTTTATAGTTAGTAGACGTCTGGTAAGAACAGATTTTGTGACAGGGCCGGATTAGGGAGGTCTAAGGGTTCTTGCAAGTTCGTAAGAAAATCCTTAATTTTTTGTGCTACAAACTTGATTTTTGGCAGGCACGTAGTTTATAGTTAGTAGAACTCTGCTAATTACAGGTTTTGTGGCAGGGCCGGATTAGAGAGGCTTAAGGGCGCTCGCAAGTTTGTTTAAAAGTCCATCATTTTGTGTGCTACTAACTTGAATTTTGGCAGGGACGTAGTAGGTGAGTAGAAGTTTGCTAAGAACCGATTTTGCGACAGGGCCGGACTAGGGAGGTCTAAGGGCTCACGCGAGTTTGTATGACAGTCCTTAATTTTTTTGTGCTACAATTTTGGCAGGAAGGTACTTTATAGTTAGTAGACGTTGACTAAGAACAGATTTAGCGAGTTTAGCAACATGGCCAGAATAAGGAGGTCTGAGGAATTTCACATGTTTGTAAAAATGTACTGTTTTTTTTTTGTACTAACAACCTGTAACAAGTCTAGAGTTTAGGAGTAGGAGATCTAAGCTAAGAAATTTGTAAGGAAGACCTGGACTAAGGGCTCCCGTAAGTCCATATGAAATCCTTGGCTTTTTGTACCTGAAAATTGGTAGAGAGATAGAATATAGTTAAGACATTTCAGGTAGGAATAGATTTTACGACAGGGCTGGTTTAAGGGTATATAATCGCTTCGATTGGCATTTGGCATTCGATTTGACATAGTACCATCCACAGGCAGTCCAGACAAGAGAGTCAAAATTTCTACGCGAACGAAGTCGCGGGCAACTGCTAGTATATATATAAGGCCAACACAAAGACCGAAGGTATACCATCATTACGACACCATAATTTAAAAAGGGTGTCGACAAACATCCGACTAAGATGGATGCTGCGCCGGAAGAGGAAATGGTCCCGAATCGCTTGTGTATCTACCCTCATAGGATTCATTTTTCAAATAGAGAATAGTGTTAGTTGTTAAGTGTGAGGCGTTAGTTCTAATGGAGGATTAAGTGATGTTTGTAGTCTCGTTGATCAATGTCATGACTGGACTATGGGGAGCCAGAAAGACATTTGGTAGAAGGTAACATAACATAACATCACGGCTGTAATCTTCAAAAGGTTAGGCAGAGGTTTACCCATTATGTACCCATTTGGCACAGAACCGTGGATATTGGCATAAGATAAGTGAGGCCTAAACCCAGCAGTGGGGCGTTTGGGCTGCGGATGATGATGATGATGATGTACCCATTAATATAACCACATTTCATCAGTTATGCTTAAGTTCCATGTAATACTTGAGTCAATTGCCATCCAATGGGACCCAGTAATATTAATGACAATAATATCCGTGGTGCTAGGCAACTGGGCTTATCCCAGTTGTATACGTCCCTGTGTGCCTATTGGCCTTGTTCTGTTCTGTCTCCTGCTGATATGGAGGGAAGTGGAAATTATGTTTTTTCCTACTCCTCCGCTATTCTTTTCTGATTAATTTCGTTGCGGGATCCAAGACAGTTACCTAAATCGCTTCTCTGGGACTTCGTCGAGCTTCATTGTCAAGGCGCTTTTCTGTGGTCGCCACTGTTGATTCTGGCGAACAGTGGTTTGGGAATAGTGTGTCGGGCTTGCCCCAAAAAATAAAAAAAAAATCCAATGGACACATATCCAGACTTCGTAGCTACTGAGATATTTCTGATGGAAAAGCTTTATAATTACATTTTACCTGAACCGGGGATCAAACCCAAGACCTCATGCTTGTGACCACCGAGGTAATCGAAGCTGTGGTAGAAGGTAAGTATTCAATATTATCACAGTAATTGAGGTAAAAATTTAAAATCAAATGGAGAATAGTGATAATTGTTAAGTGTGAGGCGTTAGTTCTAATGGAGGATTAAGTGATGTTTGTACTGTCGTTGATCAAAGTCATGGTGTCTGGGGAGTCAGCAAGACACTTGGTAGAAGGCAACATAGCATCACGCCGGTAGTCGCCTGAAGGTTTAGGCAGAGGTGTACCCATTGGTACAATCACATTTCGCCAGTTATGTTTGATCCATATAATAGGTGAGCCTATTGCCATCAACCAGGCATAAATCCAGACTCCATAGCTGCTGAGATATTCATGATAGAAAAACCCAATAACTTTTGCCTGAACCGGGTATCGAACCCAGGACCTCATGCTCCGCAGTCGCGCTAGCGTCCACTAGACTAACCAGGCAGTTTACTTGCATTTCACTAAATAATAAGTATAAAGATTAAAAAAGTTAGCATCTTAAACACATTTTCATGCTCATTAACACTAATGACCCAAGCTCTCATAATTTAATACAAAAACAATATTCAGAAATCAGTCTGCACCGTAATAGCGCTGTCACGTCCTGTCTGTCACGTTATAGACAAGAGGGGTGAAGATATCGACTTGGGGCCGCGGGGGTAATGATCCGGCGGCAAATTACCCGAACACTAGAATACTGCTGATGCCCGCTCGATAGTGATTCATAGTTTATGTTTTATAAGTTGAGTAGGAGAAAAATAAAAGTACAATTTCGTTCTTCTTCTTATCGTGTGGGCAGTAAGGTCTAACGACCCCACACACCCTAGTGTCAGAGTTTCTAAACCGCCGCAAGGGCCTCTGACATGGTTTGACGACCGCCATTTGGCGGCCGGGACCACCGGCTTATACGTGCCTTCCGAAGCACGGAACCATCTTTTTATCAGACAATCAGGTGATTCAAGCCTGCAATGTCCTAACCAAACTGGAAACAACTTCACAAAGTATGCTTCCCGTGGGAATCGAACCCACGACCACCGAGTCACAAGGCAAACGCCTAAACCACTCGACCACGGAGGCAGTTTACAATTATTTACAATTTCGTTAATACTGTTTTTCTAAATGGTGGTGGTTTTCAGGTGGTAAACCTTTTTTTTTTTTGGTGGGTGGAAAATCATCGAACAACTCCCCCCCCCGCTCTTGGGCAGAGCGAAGGGGAGTGTCAGACTTCTACTGACTAAAAACCAAACCCATGTTCCTTCTTCGCCCTTGTATCGGAGCCGCGTTATCCTTTCGAAAATCCACAATCCATGCTACGAGAACACGGCGGGGCTCTGCCCAAGCAGGGCACGCCTCCACAGTGTGCTCCACCGTGTCCTCCGGTCGATCCTCGCAGTGGAAGCATCCGGGCGTTTCCTCCCGCCTGATTCAGTACAGGTACCTCCCGAAACACCCGTGTCCGGTGAGGACCTGTCAGGTGGTAAACCTTGTGTATTAATGGTTTATAAGAATTTAGACTGCTTTAATGCTCTAGAGCTCGCACTCTTTGTGCCTGGTAGATGGCAAAAGACTCGCCCTCTATTACATGGCACTGAAACATATCTGTCTAAATATTGGTGTTACCCTATTATGTAACGTTAAATTGTAGACTACCTCAATACAAAATAATTGTTCATCGGAACATAACAAATCACTTCAACGATTGTTTTTTCTCTCACACAGACATCCTACAAACCTTTAAATATTCCAAACAACAACAATCGCTCCAAATCCCGTCAAAGTCACAACCAAAGACAAATCCACGAAGATAAGAACATCAAAGTAATTAGCGCTCTCCTGACAAATGACATACTCAACACTCGAAGGACGGTGAGGGGAAGGGGGGAGGTCTTCGGTAAATAATTATACTTAAATCCGCGCCGTAAATCAGAAGCCACTTAGCACGTAATTAGCATAGTATAGGAGACGGTATTAATCATTGGGATTTCTCTGTTTATTGTGGTTTTGGTGAAAGTTCTGTTGGTTGATATGGTATCGAGTTTTGGGATGAAACAAGTCTCAAGACCATTCCATCATCATGTTGATTGAGGCATCGAAAATTGAAAAAAAAAATATTGTTTTTTGTCCTAGCCTACTCTGTCCCAACCCTGGAAAAGGAGGTAAAGGGCCCTCCACTCCATCCATTTTTCATCAGGAATTTAAAAGTAGCAGCCACGGAGTCTGGATTTGTACCTGATTGATAGTAATTTAGGCTTGCTCCCTATTACAGGGGACTTAAACATACTAGCAAAATGCGGGTGTGTGTACTATAGATACACCTCTGCTGAACCCTTTGGGGATTACAGGCGTCACTTTATGTTTTTGTTATGTCATCTTTGTTTTAAATTTAATAATAAACACTACCATATTTTATTCCACTCCTTGATTCTGGTAACACAAAAGTATTGTTACAATAATAATTATTCCAAAAACTTGGGCCATAAATCAGAAGTGCTTAGCTCTTGATTAGCATACAACAAGAGGGTGTAAATCATTGTAGCACGCCCTTTTGGTGTGGGGCTTGTATCTGGATGGTTTACCAATACCTATGTAACTTGATTTATGGTTTATCACGATTTAGAATGTGGAATTACACGAAAAACACGGAAAAAAATAGTGCATAATATAGTGTGTCTAAATAATTGAATTTTAAGAAACATCATAAAATCCGACTTAAGTCCATGATTTTATCAAAATGGAGCAGTCATTTAAGAATGAGACAGTGACAAACACCTCTTAGCAAGTTAATAACCACAATTGGGCAATATTGTGATTGGGTAAAAAAAAAGGTAAAGTACTGGTGGAAGGTACAGTCCTCCTTCTTCTTCTTCTTCTTTATGGGGTTTCAGGTTTCCGCACTTAGTCCTTAAAGTGGACCATTGTGCGTGTCCAGTCCTCCTTCAAAATCATATGATTTTTAAGGTGCATATAAAAATACTTCCAAAATCACTCTTGTTACTTTAAGTAATGTGACAAAATAGTTAGCTGTGGTTTGTCGGTATAGATTGCACAGTGGCTGAGTGATTGACTGCTGAGCAGCGTGTCGCGGGTTGGATCACAGTGGGGGAACAAAGTTAAAAAAGAAAAACAAGTGGTGGATATGGTTTAAGACATTTATTTCTCAAAAACAGAATACAATTATTCACTTGGATGAGAAACACTGGTTACATAAATAAACGTTCATTGGAACGAGTATCGGAACGGTACCTCAAAGATCAAAGTTTAAATAAAAAAAGGAAAACCACTAGTCAGTCATAGCAGAATATTTAAAGCCTTTTAATACATCCGTAAGAAGAACCATCGTCCATAACAATATTATGACGTAAAAGCTTTGAGTCATGTGAAACTTTCCTCTTAAACTTACAACTCGTCACATAAATCCAACTTAAGTCATTTAAGTTTGTACGTGTACAACACTAATAAAAACGCACATTATAAAAACTATCAAGTTTTATTTTCAAGCGAGTAAGAACGGTCATAAAGTAGCTTACAGATAGATCTAACTTTGTCTGTTAAGATTTAAGTTAGTAATAATTTGTACTGAATTTAAGTGTTTTTCGTTCAATAAAAAAACACGTATTTTGGGGCTCAACCGCAGTCAGGCAAAAAAACTTGATTTCAAATAATTTCAATATTGTAAATGACATGTTTCTTATTCATCAATTTGCTATATTAATGAATTCCTTGTTTTTATCTACCGTAATTACATAAAAAATTGGTTTTGTGCTGATATTGTCTGATCGACCAAGTGTAGTATTTTTTTTTTAATTTTCTACCACTTTTGACTCTTTCTCTTCAAAACACTCTTTGTCTTCTAACAAAATCATTCAAAATTCCAATAAAAGTCTGTATAAAAACCAAAAAACGTTTCTGCTCTATCCCATACACCAACAAACATGATAATGAAACTGTTACACGAACCAGTTGTCAACTTATAAAATGCTGCTAGTAGCAGCATTAAGTACGATTTCACTCTCACTTCGTCATTAGAACAGGCCTAATTGCTACGCGCTACGAACTCGCTACGATTAATTTGTGGCGTAGCGCTACGATAAGTGCTACGCGGCTACGCGATTGGGTCAAGTGTTTTGTGTAGTTATTTTCTGACGGACTCGTGGCTTAAATATAAGGTCCCATTAAAATAGGTGGACAAAATTTCAGAAATCATTCAGACCACCAAAATAAGGATGATGGTAAAAAAAATAAAAAGAAAAACGCATTTATGTACCTATTCCTAAGTGAGTTTGTTCTAGAGTGCCAGCAATTTATTATTTAAAAGTAAAAAAAAACACTTTACTTAATGTTTTTTTTTTTTGTTTAGATACCTTTGGTTAGACCTACTGAACGCTGTGTTAAAATTTGTCCACCTATTTTAATGGGACCTTATATTATATTATCAGTATTTATTAGCCACACAGGTTGATCTACAAGGTTATGCTACACTTGTGTCTTGCAGTCAGCCATTGAATGGGTGACCATGCATTACTTGCAGGGATTCAATTGTGTTTTCGAGCTCGTTGCTGTTGGTTTTGTCTCATTTCCAATCTTACCGCGGCATATCGTATTATTCTGTAGTTTTTTTTATTTATTTATTTTATTTATTTATTCATTGATTAGCACATACATTTGTTGTAACAGGTAAGACCCAAGCTAACAAAAGCTAGTTGGGTCATGGAGGCTATCTCTCCATGTAAAATACTGGTTAGACTGAAAGAAGACTCCAACATAGGTGGATAAATGCTAGGCAGATGATTTAATGTACATAGTTGTGTTGTTCATGGAAGTGCAACTTAATTATGTCACAAGGCATAATAAAGTTGCACTTGATCTACAAACACAATTATTACAAAAGAGAGAAGTTCTCTCGACTGTACGTTCGTAAGTGTGCTTATAACTCACGAGCCACTTGACCGACTTACCTGATTTTTGCTTTCATTTATAGTCATGTAATTATTTCATTCTCATCTGGTATGTTAGCTTTTAAGTATAGGTACTGGTATAACATCAGCACATAAGTAGAGGGTCGGGCAGAGATGTCTAAAACTCCTATATTTCGTCAATTCAGCGTAATACCCCTAAATACGTGTACGTGTACGTATTTGACGGCACGGTTGGCGCAGTGGCTCAAGCAATGGACTGCCGCGCTGCGTGTCGCGGGTTCGATCCCCGCACGGAACAAATATTTGTAAGACCTACAGATAGTTGTTCCGGGTCTGGGTATTTGTGTATGTGAGTTTAAATGTTTGTGAACGCACCCACGATACAGGAGAAATTCCTAGTGTGGGTTTTTAGGTACTAGATACGTTAATTAAATTTAAATCTGTTCTTACCAAAGGTTTTAGATGTCCATGCGGCTGCTTCCACTGTTAAGCTGTGCTCGCCTAGATTAATTCGTGGATGAATGACCACAGTCACAAATATACCGAGTTTCTTATGTGCCTCGGAAAATACGCTATGCCGTTGGTGTTGGCTGTCTTTGACAGTAGTTTAGTAGTTTGTAGTAGTCAGTGGCACGAAAGTCTAAAAACCAGTCGTACTAAGGGGCATGATATTACCCCGTACTAACTGTGTTGTAGAGGTCAGATAGGCAGTCGCTCTATGTAAAATACTGGTATTAAGCTACATCAGGTTAGATTGTAAACCGACCCCAACGTCGTTCGAAAAAGGTTAGGCAGATTAGACGAAGACAGGAGCAATAATTCAACGTTTTTGACTGTGCCGAAACTTTGCCAAATTGAATTGCAGTTATTTCACTCGCCAACTACAATGGTCATTTTAACGCTAACTATATCTAATCACAGTATATACCCACAGCATCTCTGTCGCCGGCAGTGTTGTGAGCAATCACTCGTTTTACTGCCCTTTGTCTTCTTAAATCGTGGTGAGACAACTGGACTGGGTTCGCTGTAAAGACAACGAATTCGGTAGCTTAAAAAAGAGTAACACTATGGAGTGCAGCGTTGGCAGGCCTCCCACCAGGTGGACCGACGACATCGTGAGAGTCGCGGGCAACCGGTGGATGCAAACGGCAGGCTGCCGATCTTTATGGCGTTCTATGTTTGGCCTTTGTCCAGCAGTGGACGTCTAATGGCTGATGATGATGATGATGATGATGGAGTTTCTTGCCGATTCTTCTCCATAGGCTGGCCAATGACTAACTTGATTGCTGCACTTATATTCAGACATGTCATAAGTGCCTATGTAGATTTATGTGAAACTGTGATAAAAAAATATCATCATCATCATCATTCTTCCTTATTCCAATTTATTTTGGGGTTGGTGCAGTCATACTTCTCTTTTACTTGTAGTCTTAACATGTGGTAAATAATTAACACATTAACAATTAAATTACCTTAACAATTTTCAAACGTGTACATGAATCTGAAAAAGTTTATCTAGATTTAGACAAGTAAGTATGATTGAGACATCAGCTACAAAAATATTAAAACAGAATATATTTAAAAAAAATATCTACCAATTTTTTTAAACGGTAATTAATCAGACATTATCTATACTAATATACTAATACTAATAATAATATTTAAAAATGTAAATTAGTATGTAAAGAAAATAAATAAAGAGAATAATAATAGTAATAATAATATATATAATATATTTATTATTATTATTCTATTTATTTAATATATATATATATAATTATTATATAATAATAATAATATAATAATCTTTACTTCATACTTCTATACTAATATTATAAAGAGGTAAAGTTTGTGTGTTTATATATTTGTTAAATTGTAAGGGGTAATCCCGGGATCTACCGAACCGATTTTAAAAATTTCACCAATAGAGAGCCACATTACTGCTGAGTGTCATAGGCTACTTTTTATCCCTGTATTCCCACGGGAACGGGATCTACGCGGGTAAAACCGCGGGACGTCCGCTAGTTTTATATAAATACTAGCGGACGTATTACCCCTTACAATTTAACAAATATACAAACACACAAACTTTACTTCTTTATAATATTATTATTATAGTATAGATTGACATTTCAACTAGACCGTTTATTGGCACTTTAAGATGGTTCATGATAGTTTTTAATATTTTATCAAAACGACTGGTGATTCCGCTGCCTGGGTTCGATTACCCTGGCAAAATGTTTGTTCTTTTTTGTGTGAAACACTTTAACAAGCATCTAATACAGCAACGTTCACGCCACTAACAAAGGTGTCGCTATCAGATTTCCGGCTCGCTCGTAAATGTGTGTCGACAAACAGTCGTCTGCGTGTAATGTGCCGGAACAACGGCTTGTTTTATACTGAGATTTGTGACCGAAGCGCTGATTAACGTGTAAAGCTGGCTTACGGCTCGTTTGGATTGATAGTTTGTACTAGTTTATCATAAATAGCAGAATTAGTCAATACTGAACCTAAGACAAACACAGTATTAAAACAGTATATTTTTTTAAATGTCCTAAATAAATATTGTCCAAAAATAGTTTATCATTTGGAAAATTTCAAACGCGTATTTCTCGTAAAATTAAGATCTTGAGATTTGACCTTATGACAAATATGGCTTCCAAAATATGAATTTCATTACGTAGCCATGAAAATTAAGTCAGTACTGTAACCTTAAATTGCTTTTAAGCTTTGTATGACTGTATACACATTGATGCATTGATTGATGCATACAGGCTGCCACTAGGGTTACTAAGTAACGTTATCCTACTAATATTATAAATGCGAAAGTTTGTGAGGATGGATGGATGGATGGATGTTTGTTGCTCTTTCACGCGAGAACGGCTGATCGGATCTGGATGAAATTTGGCACAGAGGTAGATTATAGTCTGGAATAACACATGGGCTATATATTATCCCCATAATAACTTAAGGGGGTGAGCAGTATTGCATTATCCATAACCCTCAACTGTTTTACAGCTTGATACTGGAAATACGAAATAAGGCAAGGGACATTGAGCGTGCTGTGCAATTTTTCACATTAAGCACCTGTTGCGAGCGTTGCAAATCCAAGAGAAAGCTGAAGTCCCTTACGTCATTTCAAATTAACGGTATCGAATCACAATCGAACTGTCAACTGTCATACTATATTAAAACAGAAGGTCTATTTCAAACTATTTGTCACTGGTGTACGTAGCCTAACGGTACAGAGACTTACCTGCTAACAAAGGTACGCAAGTTCAAATCACAGTCAGCATCTACTTTTTGTGATTTTTTATGTTGAAAGATTTCCAAAAATGTTAAACATGATCGCGAGTTCGATCCCCAATCGGTTTTCACTTTTTGTAAGTTCCAGCTTTTTGTTTTCATTTCGATGCTATATGATTTTCAAATCAATTCAGAGTAAATTAATATTATCTTCTTTTAATTGTAAATACAATAATAAAATCTGTAGGTATATTGAACATATTATTTAGAAAAAATAATCTTTTCTTTTGTTGTGTTACAATCATGTTTAGAATTTTTGTATGTAGTCTGTGTGCCTTGGGTGTATTAGTTTATTAATAAGACTAGGGTTTTAGTTTTTGTTTCATTGTAGGTAATTGGTGCTCTATCAAAATATATACGAATTTAAAGTATTTAAGAAGAACTTATCATCATTAAGAAACATACTGTTACGACGGTCATCTAGAATCTTCGAGAAACCGCGCTAATAACTGTGTAGTATCTAGAAAATACGAGTTCATTCTTTTAGGTACCTATTTCCGTAGTAGGTATAGAACTTACATTGTATTCAAGGTCAGGCGCCGGGAGTCGCCGGCAGTTGTCATTGTAAATTCGACCGTATGCCGACGACGTTAAGTAACTTCTTCCTTGTCGGTTCTTTTATCTTTAAGTTTATTTTTTTGTTAATGTTTTTTTGTGGATGCTTTCTTGAATAATAGAGAATTATCTCGAATGTCTTTTGTTTGCTTGGGTATAAAAGGACCGATTGAGGACGAAGTGAGTCAGTCTACTTTTAAGCGAGACAACGAAAGGATCGAAGTGAAATCTAGTACGATAAAGCGTTCAGTAGTATTGAAGTGATTGTGAATAAGTGTTTATTGAGTAATAAAGTTAATTCGTGTGTTTAATTGGTAGTGATTTTATTTATCCCATACCCAGCTCGTAACAATTTGGTGTCAGAAGTGGGGATAAATAATGCCGATTCTACCGAAGGACGACACGGATAGTATCCGTACGAGGAGTCAGCGGCAGCAAGGTATGGACCAAAGGCGATTTGGAGACTCTCCGACACAGACACCGGGCGGTGTCCAGCCTACGTCAGAGCCAGTCGCTGGCTCATCCGTAGTTGCTCCAGCTGTAGCGGTGCCTGACTTGTCTGCCTTAATGGCGCTGCTGCAAGACCAGGCACGTCGTCAAGAGGAGCAGGCGCGCCAGTTGCAGGAACAGTTGCAACGGGATAAGGAGGAACAGGCTCGCCGTCAAGAGGAACAGGCTCGCCAGTTGCAGGAGCAGCGGCAACAAGATAAGGAGGAGCAAGCTCGCCTTCAAGAGGAGCAGGCTCGCCGTCAAGAGGAGCAGGCCCGGCGCCAAGAGGAACAGATGCTCCTGATAAAGGATCTTCACGCATCAGTTGGGATAGAGCTGAGCGTGATGAAGGAGCAGGTACAGCAGCACGACAACCGTATCGCAAAGGCCGAAATTCAGATCGCCGATGTGAAGAAGGCCTTGAGTGAAATTAAGGTTGGAGACGGGACTGTGGTTCCGGTGATTGCTGCACCTTCAGTACGCGGGTTTAAAGTGCCGCCATTCGACGGAACATCATCGTGGTCGGCCTATAAAATCCAATTTGAGGCCGTTATGAAGGCGAATGGGTGGACCAAAGGGCAAGCCATGACCGCGCTCACTTTGGGTCTCCGAGACCAGGCCCTTACCATTCTTGAGGCACTCGGGAAGGATGTGACCTATGAACAGCTGCTGGAGGCATTAGAGTCCAGATACGGCGACGCGCACCTGGAGCACGTTTTCCGTGCTAAACTAAGGGATCGCGTTCAACGAAGTGCCGAGAACTTACAACAGTGGGCCCTGGAAGTTGAAAAGTTGGTTCGGAAAGCTTACCAGTCTGCCCCTGCACTTATTGACGGTAATCTGGTACAGGTGTTCATCGATGGAATCCGCGACTTGGAGGTTAGAGCTGCTGTGAGACTTGGGCATCATGAGACGCTGAAAGATGCCTTGGCCCATGCCTTAGAAGTAGAGGCAGTAAGGCAGGACCACCGTACGCACCGGGTCAGGGAGGTTGTAGCGTCACCTGTACGCGACCGCCCACAAGGATACAGCCCTAGGTGCTACACTTGTGGAGAAAGGGGTCATCTTCGATCAAGCTGTCCTAAGCGCAGCTCACTAAGAGAAGACCAACCTCAGCAGGGAAAGGTGGCTGAAGTGGCTGCCCAACCACAGCAGGGAAACGAGTAAATGCCAGGACTGGGGGGCGGGTGCTGGCTGGTTTTGAAAGAGCCCCGAGGATCTCGATCTCACAAGCACATAACGGGAACAGCCTGACTATCAACGGCGAAGTCAACGGAACTCCATGCAAACTGACGTTGGATACTGGAGCTTCTCACACGGTCGTCAATTCTCACCTGGCAAATCGGTTTTTTGGGGGCTACTTCAATAACCGCGACCGTCTTCAATTATTAACAGCTACCGGTCAGCATATAACCGTCCGAGGCAAGAAGGAGGTGGAGTTAAAATTGGGTGATAGAATTTACCGACACAATGTCATCGTGGCCGACATAGTCGACGATTGCATCTTGGGCTTGGACTTCATGCGGAAATATCGTTGTGAGATCGACATTGACCAAGGAGTGTTGAAATGTGGTTCAGAGGAAGTCTTCATGGAAGGTGCACCTTCAGGGAAAGTGTACTGCCTGAAGGAAATTGTTCTTCCTCGCAGATCAGAAACGATCGTGCCAGTTAAGTTACCACAGAATTCTGGACACAAAGATCGAAGTGTTCTGATAGAAAGGGTGGACAATGAGTTTTCATGGAAGATGGCACGAACTCTGGTAAAGGCCAACAACATCTCAGCTGTACGAATCCTGAATCCAAGTGACCAGGAACAAGTAATTAAGAAGGGCACCTTGATCGGCACTTGCGAGGAAGTAGCCTGGATGCGTCAGTTGCAAGATCTACCTACCGGAAACAAAATTAGTAGCGCCAAATTCGACGTGTCAACGCTTCTAGAAAATTGTCATTTAACTGAAGCTGAAATGGACAAGGCTAAGAAGATGTTACTTCAGTACGCCGGTATTTTCTCTACGGGTGATGCTGACATAGGGAGAACCGGACTAGTTCAGCACAGGATTAATACAGGCAACGAGTTACCTATCCGTCAGCGACCAAGAAGACTGCCAGTTGCACGGGAAAAAGAAGTGGAAACCATGATTGAGGGAATGGTGAAGGAGGGTGTTATAGAACCTTCATCCAGTCCATGGTGTTCTCCTGTGGTCCTGGTGAAGAAAAAGGACGGCAGTATGCGCTTCTGTGTGGATTATCGACGACTGAACGACGTCACGAAAAAGGACAGCTATCCACTGCCTAGGATTGATGACACACTGGATACGCTGGCGGGAATGAAGTGGTTTACCACACTAGACCTGAAAAGTGGTTACTGGCAGGTAGAAATAGACCCCAAGGATAAGGAGAAGACTGCATTTTCAACAGGAAAAGGGTTGTGGCAGTTTAAAGTTATGCCTTTTGGTTTATGTAATGCTCCTGCAACGTTTGAAAGGCTGATGGAGCAAGTACTTGCCGGGTTGATTGGGGATGCATGTCTAGTCTATCTAGACGACATAATCATTGTGGGCCGTACGTTTGAAGATCACCTTAGAAACCTCAACCGAGTGCTGTCGAAGATCCAAACAGCAAACCTGAAGTTGAGTCCGAAAAAGTGCTCGTTTTTCAGAAAGCAAGTGAACTTTTTAGGACACATAGTTTCGGGAGAAGGTGTTCAAACAGACCCAGAGAAAGTAGTTGCCGTCAAGGATTGGCCAGTGCCGAAAGACAAGACACAGGTCAGAGCATTTTTGGGTTTGTGCTCCTACTATCGCCGGTTTGTGAAGAATTTTGCCGACATTGCGAAACCTCTACACAGACTCACTGAGGAAAAGCAACAATTCTGTTGGGACGAGAACTGCGACGCCGCATTTCAAGAATTAAAGGGACGTCTGTGCAATACTCCTATTTTGGGATATCCTGACACTGAAAATGACTTTATAGTCGACACAGACGCAAGTAATACTGGAATTGGGGGCGTGTTATCTCAACGGAAAGGAGATCAGGAGGTTGTTATAGCTTACTTCAGCAAGTCTTTATCCAAACCGGAAAGGAATTACTGCGTAACGAGACGAGAGCTGCTCGCTGTAGTGAAGACATTGCAGCACTTCAGTAAATATTTGTTGGGACGGAAATTCCAGCTACGAACCGATCATGCTGCATTGAAGTGGCTATTACAGTTCAAGAATCCAGAGGGGCAAGTGGCGAGATGGATTGAACTACTGCAAGAGTTTGACTTTGTAACCGAACATCGCAGTGGGAGAACTCACGGTAACGCAGACGCCTTGTCAAGAAGACCTTGTCCTGAAGACTGCAAGCACTGTGCCAGGCAAGAGACTAAGGAAGTAGTGCCCGTGAGGATGCTTAGAACGGATCTCAGCGATGAATGGAAGGAGACTCTGCAACAGGCCCAACAAAATGACTCAGACATCAAGCCAATCTTCGACTGGATCAAAGCTGGTGCTCCGAAGCCAAAGTGGAGTGATGTGGCTGCGATGAGTTCCATTACGAAAAGTTATTGGGCACAATGGAAAAGTTTGGAGATCCAGGATGGAGTCTTGTGCCGTAAATGGGAAAACGCTCGAGGGGACAGCTGTCATCTACAAATGGTTGTCCCTAAAGCTAAGGTACCGGATGTTTTACGGCTCTACCATGATGGATGCTCAGGAGGACATATGGGGGTGAAAAGGACTCTACTGAAGATCAGAGAGCGCTTTTACTGGATCCACTGTCGAGATGATGTGGAGGATTGGTGTCGCAAATGTACCAGCTGTGCGGCTGTGAAAGGACCTCACACGCGAAGCAGAGGTGCATTAAAAGTGTACAACGTGGGAGCCCCCTGGGAGCGGATAGCACTGGACGTTGCGGGACCATTTCCAGAAAGCGATAGCGGAAACAAGTACTTCATGGTTGTCATGGACTACTTCACAAAGTGGCCAGAAGTTTTCGCCATTCCTAACCAAGAAGCTACAACAGTCGCAGATAAATTGGTTCAGGAAGTTTTCTGTCGTTTTGGAGTACCCTTAGAAATTCACAGCGATCAAGGGAGGAATTTTGAATCGCAAGTTTTTCAGGAGACTTGTCGATTGATGGGTACCCACAAAACCAGGACCACCTCTTACCACCCACAATCTGATGGAATGGTGGAACGATTCAACCAGACGTTGGAAAGATGTCTGGCAAAAGTTGTGGAAAACAGGCAAAGGGATTGGGACAAGCACATACAGCCGTTTCTTCTGTCTTATCGGAGTGCAGTTCACGAAAGTACGACTATAACTCCAGCTTTCGCGAACTTTGGAAGAGAATTACGGTTGCCTGCAGACTTAATCACTGGAACTCCCCCTGATGTCCCACGCAGTGTAACGGATTACGCGAATGACCTGCGTAACAAGTTAAATGATGTGTATGAGCATATCAGGCAATCCGGACAACAGATGTCTGAGAAGATGAAGACTCGTTACGACCGGAAGGCAAACAGTCGTGGTTTCGACGAAAGTTCGCTGGTGTGGTTGCATAACCCAGTGCGGAGCAAGGGAAAGTCTCCGAAATTGCAAGCAAAATGGGATGGACCATACAGAGTTGTGACCAGGATCAACGATGTCACCTACCGAATACAGAAGGGTCCGCGAGGTGCGCCTAAGGTTGTGCATGTGGACCGACTGGCGCGATATTACGGGACTAATGATGCTCGGGACGAGCATGTCTAAGGAGGGGGCAGTGTTACGACGGTCATCTAGAATCTTCGAGAAACCGCGCTAATAACTGTGTAGTATCTAGAAAATACGAGTTCATTCTTTTAGGTACCTATTTCCGTAGTAGGTATAGAACTTACATTGTATTCAAGGTCAGGCGCCGGGAGTCGCCGGCAGTTGTCATTGTAAATTCGACCGTATGCCGACGACGTTAAGTAACTTCTTCCTTGTCGGTTCTTTTATCTTTAAGTTTATTTTTTTGTTAATGTTTTTTTGTGGATGCTTTCTTGAATAATAGAGAATTATCTCGAATGTCTTTTGTTTGCTTGGGTATAAAAGGACCGATTGAGGACGAAGTGAGTCAGTCTACTTTTAAGCGAGACAACGAAAGGATCGAAGTGAAATCTAGTACGATAAAGCGTTCAGTAGTATTGAAGTGATTGTGAATAAGTGTTTATTGAGTAATAAAGTTAATTCGTGTGTTTAATTGGTAGTGATTTTATTTATCCCATACCCAGCTCGTAACAATACATGCAACGACATCTATTGCATCAAAACGGTACTAATGAATAAATGTGTTCACAAGATAAAATTTTAAATCGTCTTTTTCAAACAGATAAGATAGCAAAATGTACCCATGATTAGTTTAAATGACGCTGCTTTGAAAATCTACAAAGGGTTTTTTGTTTGGAGGGTGGGAAATCATCATATTTTGACTCCTCCCACTCTGGGCAGAGCGGTAGGGAATGTCAGACTTCTACTGACTTAAAACCACCCATGTTCCTTTTTTGCCTTTTGTGCTGTGGCCGCGATATCTCTTTCGAACAACCCGTAGCCCCGACAAGCGGCGGCCCTTGCGGGCCTCAACCATATTGCTGACATCTCTTTGAGGCACGCGTGGAACCGAACGCGCCGTCGACACGGCCTGTCGTCGACATAAGACGGGCGGACGGCGAGCTAGCCCACTACTTACTGTCCACAGGCCCGCGCCTACGGTGGTCGGAAGCCATCACGTGACTCCCGACGCCCAGAGCGTCTCCTATTGCGGCTGGGATGAGAGGTTCTCTCTCTCACATTACGCCACCTCCTTCGCTAGGATCACTGCTTCGCCGAAGGAGGCGACGGCGTCCCATTCCCTCTCGCCCCGCAACATGGCTTGAACCAGGGCCGGACGCGAGAGGTCGCCGCCGCCGATCGCCGCTAAGAGAACACAACGGGGCTCAACCCAAGCGGGGCTCCACCCAAGCGGGGCAGACCTCCGCAGTGTGCTCCACCGTGTCCTCCGGCTGATCCTTGCAATGGTAGCATCCGGGCGTTTCCTTCCGCCTGATTCGGTGCAGGTACCTCCCGACTCCCGAAACAACCGTGTCCGATGAGTACCTGCGCCAGACGGTAGGTGAGGGCGCCGTGGCGCCTCTCAAGCCACTCCTCAAAGAGGAGACTTACCACCACTGTGCCCTGCGCGGGGATGCGACAGTCGCTCTCTCCATGTCGCCATGAAATCACACCAGGGGGTCTGTCCACCAAGCGACAATATACCGCGGCAGCGGATCGGCTGTGGCAGCCTCGGGCATTGCTGCAACTTTGCTTAACAATGGCCAGATTGCATTTTCCGTTTACAAATTGCCGTTAAATCTTAACCCAACTTGCAACATTACCAAAAATCTGCGACTGGCCATGGAACAGATGCGTGTTTGCAAACAAGCTGCTTTAAACAGGAGAGAGTTGCCTGGAATTAGATGTAGATGCGAAAATTCCACTTTCCGAAGAGTTTTCCCATCCAGTGCCAACAGAAGATTCCGAAAGAGTTAGGCAGTGGTGTACCTAATCGTAAACCCACATTTGCCAGTAATGTTCAAGCGCCATGTAATAGGAGGCGTTTGATGTCTATAGATATAATATTGCCATCGACCTGGCACGAAAACCACGCTCCGTGGCCTCTACTGCGAAAACACTTTGCAATCAAACCCCGGACCTCATCCTCAGTAGTTGCACTTGAGACCACTCGATCAACGAGACAGTCACACATCAAAATTTCCACGTGAACGAAGTCGCGGGCATCAGCTAGTATAACATATACGTGCAAATATGTGCACTATCGAATGAGTTGGGCGCGCTATCAGTGAGACAATTATTTTCAACTGGACCGTGTGAGGGGCCTGTGTCGACTCGCATCATTGTTGCCGGACAACCGCTCTATGCAAGAATGATCAAATTCAGCGGATCAAAATAAAATATATTTAATATTATTTGTTGTATTTTCAACGTTGCGGATATTGATTGATGACAAAGGCAATTAAATTGTTTAAAATAAAATCGGTCGGTTTGACATTTTTACTATGAGTCATCTCAAGTAGAGAAGGAAAATCTCTGACAGTCTATGGCTAGACTACGATAAAAAATAAACAAATGGAGGACGATTAGAAACGCAAAAAATATTCTTACTCGTTATTGTTATTTTTAACTTCTTCTGCATATAGTGTATGGCTAATATAAGCAGTATAATATGTGCAAACTTGTGTGAGATAAATACAAATTAACATACAAATTGAACCTGAGTTTTATTCCACCATAGGTCTAACCTACGACTTAACACAGGAGTCAGGATCACTAACTAATGTATAACTATTTTCTTTATGTCATTAAAAATAAATTGATAAAAAATCCACAATCAGGCCCAAACTGTTAATCTGTATAGAAAGTCCCTCAGGTCACTGGTCCACAACGTGATTATTGAACCAGTCAAAATACTACCTTCATGTACCCGTTTACCTTCGCGATACCACAAACCACCACTTGTAAATCCACAATCAAGCTGAATCATTCTCGCATAAGCTGAACCGGCAAAGCCAGCTAAATGCAAATCACTGATAATCCATTAGTGTTCCCGTATTGTGCGCCGCCACTACAACAATGCACGTATGTGTAAGTGTGTATTGTGTACACTGTAGTGCAGGGGCAGTGAGCTATCAGGGGCGAGGTAATTGGTTGATAATTTATTTGTTTATAATTATTTACTAGGTCTTGCCCGTGACTTCGTCCGTAAGGAAAATAGCCTAAAGCTTTCCTCAATAAATGGACTATCTAACACAAAAATAAGTTTTCCATTTCACTCAGTATATCCTGAAATTAGCGCGTTCAACCAAACAAACAAATATATAAACAAACAAATTCTTCAGCTTTATAATATTACTAAAGATTATAATTATGCTAGTAAGTACTGGATACGTTTTTTTTTATAATAATCCGTTTAAAGTCTAATTTTAAATTGGTCAGACATGACACATCCAATAAATATCGATGGTAATCTAGATTGAGTCAGCCTCTGAATTCGGCAATAAGTTGCAACGATTAGAGCCCAGAACAGGTAGGACACGAAATCGAGCATAATTTGTGGAACAATATACTTAACAGTCCAGGGCAGAGTCATCTTTAAATATTTATTTAAGTACGTTTTGCGGTTTTAAACAAAATGCTATGAATCTGTTAATTTACGTATTGTATTCAATAAGGCCACCAAAATTCACCCACTTCACAAACACAATTTAATTAATTAAAATAAAACTGAATAACAAAATAAAACCTGCTTGCATTATCTGAAACTGGCTGATCGCATCATGACATTGGAACTATTCAGTTTTTAATTAAATTTAAATTAAACGCATTTACTGCAGACGTGTGTTAAGCGTGTACTAATTAGATTGAAGCGGTAACAGTCGGGTGTTTGAAAAATTCTTATGTTATTTTCGATGTGTTTGAGGTTTTTGAAGCGCTGCATCGCTGAGTGATATGCGTGTGCTTTTTTGTTCGCATGTTGGCATATACCTAGATGTATGAATGTTGTTAGATAGTTAGTTTTAATAACATTGAAATAAATACTATTTATAAAGTACTATTGGAAAAAGACAAGTGTGTAATTCAATTGAGTATTAAACTTATGGAATATCTTTCATGATTTATCCAAAATTCGCAGTTCCCGATAAAATAAATATTGTTTCAAAATCTATTTGTTTTCCATCGATTTGATATTCGTTCTTTAGAAAGTTCGTTTTATTACAATTATTGTTTTTTAACATTTTACATGTAGGTACAATCAGAAATCATAAATTATTATTAAATTAAATAATTATTATAAACAAAGTTATTTTTGGTTTACAAAAATAACGTAAGTCAAACAAAATCGATTCAAGATGATGGTAAACTACCACTTCCATTTTATTACATTAAGCCGATTAGCTCCTTTACAAAATAACAAACATTTAATGGGCCAAATTAAAAAAAAAAACCAGCCGCCTTGAACTGCTGCAGCCGCTTCAAGCCCTGAACACAAGTAACCCAATAGTTGCACACTATCAATTAAAATAGGGGGCTGCAGCGTTCAGTAATGAAACTGTAATGACATTAGCCAGCAGGGATGTCATGGAGCTACGTAACCGTAACCGAAACTATCGGATATCCGAAATAAAGATATATGTGTAACTGTAACTGACTTAAAAGTAGCAGATAAAGGCGGAGTCTACAATTTTTAAGTAAATACCTTCATAGGTAGCTTAAAGTGGCTTTAATAATAGTTTTTTTTTAACTGATTGTAAAAAATAAATTGTATTGTTGGGAGGTTTCTTTCCCTGGAGCCCTGACCGGTAAGCTACCGGCGGCCAGGGCTTGGTTCCCGATCCCGATACCGGTGGGCTACAATTTTTTTATATTTTTTATTGTTTTTATAAGAAATATTTAAAACTGTATTAAGTTTGTTTAAAAATAAATAAAGGGAATGTTAATATACTAGAAATAAAAGTCAAATCTTCCTTGTATTATACTTTTATAATTGTAATATCCGTAACCGAAATTATTCGGAACTAGCGGATAATTCAAAATAATTTCATACCTGTAACCGTATCGAAAACTGGTATAATATTATTCCAAAATCCTTATCCATATATAGATCCGAAATTTTATATCCAATACATCCCTGTTAGCCAGTCATCAGCGAATGATTGCACGCTGATGACTTGGTGAAACGCCGTCAATAATCTTTTTAGAGAGCTTTCTATTAGGGTGTAATGGATATGTGAGCTTGCAGTTTTTGATTGGGTCTTTATAGACACTATTTTTAACACACTTTTATTAGCTAACTATGTAAAAAAATCTTCAAAGTTAATTAAAAAATTATCAACTCTTCGATTTTCGATTGAGCTGAAATTTTCCATTATGTGTGGTTCTTTCTTCAAGAGTCCATCTAAGAATTCTCCATGGTCCTCATATGACTTGTATCTGGACTTTAAATGGGACCATGTTTTACTAAAGTACGAAATTACGGCCCCATCTAGTTTTAAAACACAACATGATGTGACGTGTAAAAGTGTTTTGTAAAACCAATTTACAGAAATTAATATGATTTAATGGTACATGTTTATCTGCCTGTGGGGCTGCGAGTTGGTCTTAAAGCTATATACCTCGACATAAAGGGCTAAGAAAGAACATGGGTGGTTCTTAGTCAGTAGAAATCTGAAACTCCCTTTCGGTCTGCCCCCAAGAGCGGAAGGGGTTATTCGATAATTTTCCACACACCCCAAAAAAAAATGATACATGTTTAGTTTGGATGACTATTGCATGGTTACTTAATGACGTCATTCTAAATGCAATATGGCTCCGGCCATATTGCACTTTTTTATTGGGAGTCCGCTCCCAAAGATGATGGACTATAGTTATTGTTTAGGCATTCCCATGATATCAAATGAAAGGGTAAGCAATAACGAGAATACGAGAAATAAAATGACGTCACTAAGACGTGTTTTTTTTCTTTAGACTCTGTCCCACTGCTCGGCAAATGCCTCCTCCATGGCTTTCCAAGTTTTTTACAATTTGCTAGCAAGATACGATGTCTCACATTATCAGGGGATTTACTACCAAACGCAAGCCCATTTAGTATTGAAAAAAAAAACATTAAAATTAACAGTTGCTTTCACAGTCAATCATATAGTTTTCCCTATCATTAATTTCAAAACTATCAATATCTAAAGTGGCTCAAAAATCTATACTTACAAACAATACTAACGACATAATGATTTTAAAATTATCTACAAAAGGAGGAAGTAATAACTTATTTCTCGCCCTTAGTTAAAAGATACTTTCATTTATAATATCAGCCAAACTAAATTAACCTTTAAGTTCGAAGAAATAAGGTTCTACAAATTAGTGTTAATGTAATAATGACTTTATTTCGTGTTAACTTTGAATGTAGGTACGTAATGATTGGATATCGAGTCGGTGTTATTATCCGCACTTTAAATTAAGTTCGTCAAATGGAAATTACTGGTTTGGTATTTTTTTGAACGGACTAGTAATGAAGATATTCATTACCCAGTTTACTTACTTACTTTTGGTTTTCATTATTAGTCGTATTTACCATTCTTTTACGTGCCGGCTTAAGCATTTTATGCCTAACGTAACTACAGTCAGTTGCAAGAAGCTCATTTTAATGTTTTTTTTCATATTTTTTTTCTTAAATTTTATACAAATGAGCTTGCTGCAATTGACTGTTGTCAACAACAAAAGGACGTTACAACTCAAGAACCTAGTTCTAAACATGATCAAAAACGTACTATACGTTTTTTTGGTTTTTATCACATCCGCATTTCGCCAGTTATATTTAAGTCCCATGTTTTAGGGGGCGAGCCTATTGCCGTCAACCGAACACAATCTAGACTCCGTGGCTGCTACTAAGAAACTCCTGATGGCAAAACCAATTAAACTCCATACTTGTATGTGCTAGGTTGAACTTAGTTGAAGAATAGTTGAACATCTTATTAATCAAGGCTTTCTATCTCAAGTATAGAATCTCTCATTTTATCCATAACAATAAAATCGTGACAGATGCATACGGCATTACGGACATCTTGAAGGCCCATCATCATAGGCTTTCTTATAAGAAAGGTGCCCCCAATAATAAATTGTGGAAGGCCTACTGTAAGTGGGTGAAACAAGCGGCCGCATTATTGAGGCAAATTGTGAACAGGAGTGACGGAGATGTATGGGGGATGGAAGGGCCGTTTCAAAGTGTTTTATTTACTTGTCCTGGTTTCTGTTAGCCGCATTTTTGTGGTTAACTGTTGTTTTGAATATTAAGCATTATAATTTATACAGTGGTATAAAAGGAAGAACTCGTCAAAAAAAAAACTGGCCAAGTGCAAGTTGGATTTGCACATGAAGTAGTTTCCTGTAATCTATAAGTGTTGAACTAATTTCTGTATTTTTTTCAGAATTTTAGGCATAGTAGTTTCGGAGATAAGGGGTGTGAATGGTCGGACAGACAGACAGACACAAGAGTGATCCTATAAGGGTTCCGTTTTTTCCTTTTGAGGTACGGAATAACAGCCGCTTGGATAGATCTATTAGGTTAAACCGACGTTTCCTAAGATGGTCCATGAATAGGTGACCACCGTTCCCGTTGATCCCTGCTGTCATTTGTGGATCTTTGAAATCATCGGTGGCATCGAAAGTCAGACAACCAATCTAACCAAGGGGGTCTTACTGGGTGGTGTAAGTCAGATCAGCAGAATATAGAGGTATTATTGTCCAGATCTAGATCAGGCTTGATTTAAATTTCAAAATGTTTATTATTACTGAATAGTTAGGAAAAAGCCCATAGAAATTATGACGCACCTACTAAATTGATCCATAGTCATTGATAATTGTAGTCCCTATTATGTTCTCTTGTGCCGTATCCAGATATCTCTACCATCTCCTATATCTGCAAGTGACACCCAGTAGGTAAGCGTCTCAAGAAGGCAACGCAGTAATCTTCGGAATGCGACCCCCGGCCTGTAATACAGTCGCCTCCCCTTGGCTCACTGCTCGGAGATAGGGCGGTAACACATGCGCGATTATTTGGAAATAGGTTCTTGTAAAAATAGCTAAATCAAAGGTTGACAACATTTATTTATTTTTTTAAATCAGTCGTTGCTTTATGGTGCGATAATTACATTGCAATTATTTTAAATTAAGTTATGTTTTTCATCTTCTTCTTGCCCTAGTCCCATTTGATTTGGGGTCGGATCAAAACGTTAAAAAATAAGTTATGTTGCTACATAAAAGTAAAATAAACCTTTTAATAGGGTATTTCACCCAAAAAATCTAATTAGTCCGCCAGATAGATTTCCAAAAAATAATGGACACGTATTTTTTCTTTTTTCACGTAAACAAAAAATAAAGACGATACAGTGCTTCGAAAAGTCGTGTCAAGTCGTGTGACGTCACAAGGATAGTACTTTTTTACCCACAAAGTGACGTGAAAAACCCCCACTCATGATCTTTGACAGGTCTCATCTTCGTCAATTTTTATTAATTTGAAAAAACAAAAAACACGTATCCGATATTTTTCGATAATCTAACAGACGGACTAATTAGATTTTTTTGGTAAAATACCCTATTTTCCTAAAATTCGTTGAAAGTAGAGTCAGGACATAAATTACATATGTATAATTGTATATATTTGGCAAAGCTCAAACGCGAATTTCTCGGGAAATATCGATTGCAACTTTGAGGTGATATGGGATCCAAAATATTAGTTTCGTTACGTAACATGAAAATTAAATCAACACAGTAGGTGAAAATTGCTTCTAAACGTTGCTAAGTGTACATAGGTCATTCTGACTGTACAAGTGTACATGCAGCAATTAAGAATACACAAAAATAAACCATCAAAACAGCCTAATTAAAACATCAACACACAAAAAAAAATACTCCAAAGACAATCTTCGAAAAGTCACGTACATCTCTCTTCGCCCACCCCCCTTAAGATAGCTAAAAGTAGAGAATTCATTAGGTCGTTTCGTCCCACTCGAAGCCACTTGCACTTTTGATTGAGGAAATAAATGCCCCAAGACATTGGCTAATTCAAGAGGCTGGTGGGACCAAATTGGCCCGATTGTTCTCTGACAATGTGACAGTAATGTTTTCGTATGTTGTTTATGTTTTTAATATTGGTTAAGAAAGAATGAAAAAAGATTTATTTAGAACAGAGTGAGACACGCAACATATGTATTCTGATAAATAAATAAGAACACACTGGTTTTTTTTGTTACTTTATGTAATGTAATTTGATAGCACCGTTGGTATAATGGTTGTAAGTAATATTGTTGAGTTTATTTTTGGAAGGTGGGAAATCATCAAATGACTCCTGCTCTAGGCCGAGCGGAAGGGAGTGTCAGACTTCTACTGACTAAAAACAAAACGTTTCCGCCTGTGTTCTTTCTTAGCCCTTTGTGTCCGAGGCCGCTGTATTTCTGTCGAATAACCAGCAGCCTCGGTCATCGTTGAGCCTGAAGGTTTGATTAAATTCAATTCTCAAGTCTGACAAAGTGACATTAGGTTTTTCCATATTGAAATTTCCCTCAAGTAACTTGAAGCCTGACTTTGTGCCCAGTTTTTGGCAACAGGCTCGCTTGTATCACATGAAACCTAAAAGGCATTACTGGCGATTTGGCTTTACAAAGGTAAACCTCTACCTTACCTTACGGGTAAAATATACAATCGTGTTTATGGTTTTCTACTCGTAAATTGTAATCAATTTAATAACCTCACCAAAATCCCAATTGATCTGAGTCCCCTTTGACATAAATAGTTTTCAATTTGCAAATTATATTCACGCTATTATCCCCCGGGCTATCAACACGAGTGCGCTCATAAATGGAGCTTCGTAAGGAATCACCTGCTTTGAATAAACGATCGATTTCCCGTACATGCATCGTAAAGACAAATCTTTACTTGAAGTAGGAGCACAGGAATATTGGGAGCAACAGATGCTGGCAGCGAATGATGTGAAGTTTTTGAAGAGAATTGTGTAAGATAATCAATCATTTATTGCAAATCTTTCTTCAGTCTGCCCATTGATCTATCATCAATGGGCAGACTGAAGAAAGATTTCATATGAAATTATATTTATGCGACAGAGCAAAGAACTGAAATTCTCACTGAAAACGGGATATTTACCATGTTTAATATTTGTTTAGAATTCCCGATATTTGGGCGCTGCCGCTGTTGCAGGCATCTTGGTCGGGAGTAAACTTAATCGTGATGATAGTAAACACGGTAAATATCCCTTTTAAATGTTTGCTCATGTCACGTTACTCATTTATGCAGTTTCCTCATTGATTTTTATATTTGCTATTGGTGTCTAAAATAAACTCGGAAAATTTCAATAATTTTGAGACTCTGGTTACCAATACACAAACTCGGAGGTACTAAATAAGACCGCAGCCGTTCTGTCACCACCAAATTATGCTTTTATAAAGCAGTGAAAGATTAATATAATTTAGATAATTATAATTATGGCCTAGTTCATACAACAGCACAAGTATTCCAATATAAACTTTCAAACAAAACTACTCCAAAACTTCGTCCAAACATAACACACAAGAACACAGTGTCTCTAGCTGGAAAACCGCTTAAACCTTCCATACGGGATCAAGAAAAGCATAAAGGAGAGATGTGAAGCAATACCCATAAAGATTTTATTGTGCCCCGGGAACCATGTGACGTATTACGATGAATGTAAAATATTCACGGTTCAGATGGATTATGAGACAATGGGTAATGATTTCGGATATATCCGAAAACATATATGTTTTCGTGATCGGAGTTTTCAAGATGGCGCTTTTTTGTGATGGGATTGGAATGTTTTACATATGGAGGTGCAGAGGTGTTCTGTATTTCTTTTGTTTTAATGACAAAAGTCAGTAAAATATTATGACAGGTCTAACCCAGCCTTCCTCATCTAATCCTCCTTCAGGCAGGTCTGTAGATGACCTGCCTGAAGGAGGATTTTGGCCAAAAGGTGTACATATACGCTACGTTTCCGAGGACGGTTACGCGACAACGTGCAGCGAAACACGGCGCCGACATAATTACGCGTGTAGTCATAGCTAAGTCAAGTTAAATAATTTTGTGTATTAATTTGTCTACGGGCTTTAATTGCCTGATAATAAAATGATTTGATTTGATAGTAACAACTAATTTTTTTTTTTCAGAGTTCATAATATAAATTTATTGAATACAATATTACATTAATTAAAAACTATAAAATAAACTAAACTAACAGTATACTTTAAAAAGTAGAAGAAGAAGTAAATTAGTAAGTAATAATATAGAAACGATTTAACTGTCGTTGTGAGATCCAAGACATTTAAATCGTTTCTCTGGGACTTCGTCGAGCTTCATTGTCTCGGCGCTTTTCTTGTGGTCGCCACTGTTGATTCTGGTTTTCAGGAGTTACAGTGGTTTAGGAATAGTGTTGCGGGCTTGACCCAAAAAAAAGATTTGTAGTATTTTTATGGTTTAAGATTTTTTTCAAACAGAATAGATTCGGACATTGGATAAATTGCTGACGAGGTTCTAGACACCAGCCTCCGACAGATAATCTACCTATTAAAGTTGTCCAGTCTCCTCAGTCAGTTTGAATTTTTCCGTACTGGGTTGATCATCATCTGCTTAGCCTTTTCCCGTCTAACGTGCTTTCCGGGACACAGAGGAAACTCCCATTCACGGATCAACCTAAGCAAGTTCGGCTTAACCTGAATATCGATCCGAATGGCTGTTTATATTTAACCATGATCCTCCACATCTTCTATCTATAGTAAAAAAAAACATGCCAAGGGAAAAATCCCCTTCTTAACTCAAAAGAAAAACTTGCCCCCTTTTATTACAATACATATCACCTCTCAAAATCACAGCCACATTCATCAGCATTCATCCCACACAAATTCACGACACATCAAAGCCACTCGTAACTGAAACTCCTTCATTGGTCATAACAATAAACACCCTTACTACCTTCATAATAAAGTCCTAGCAGGATAAACCAGTACACCTTGACCCCTCTGTTCGGTAAATTTGTTCGGACGCTCATAAATATTGACCACTGAAAAGGGTTCTGGCTATTGTGGCCACAAGGTTCATTTAAGAGGTCGCTTGGTTGGACATCGTATTTAGATGTTAAGGGTAAGGTTTGCATAATTCAGGGCCAGATGTTCTTGGTTTTCTTTGAAGAAGTTTATTTTTGTTTGTGAGTAGTTTTCGGTTGTTAGAATAGCGTTTTGAATAGAGGACTTGTTTGTAAAGGGATGTGAATAGTGTTGCAGCTGCTACACTAGACTTCTTTTCTTAACACCTCCTCTTTTTGAAGGCACGATTGGCGCAGTGGTTGAGCGATTGGCTACAGCTCCCCTCACCAGAAAAAAAAAAACTAAATGTGGCGCTCGGAGACTGCCGCGGTAAAGCTATTGCATAGCATTTTTTATCAACTTATGCAATTAATTAATTAATTTGACAACCTCAGTTGACAACCTTGTTATTTTCCGTAACCATAGCAACCTGGTTGAATATTTTCGTTACAGAATTTCTGCATTCGCTCTCCACGGTCAAGGCCCGCGATAGAAGCTATGCAATAGCTTAAAAATCGCGTAGCTATACCCAGAGCTACTACCTAGTTACACAGGGTCTGGCTGTTTGTGTATGTTAGTTTTAATGTTTGTAAACGTATCCACGATACTGGAAAACATCCTAGTGTGGCGCAACATTTGATTAAAGTATAGAATAGAATAAATCCCGTTCGCGACTTTGAATGATGCGATTGGCGTCAAGCAAGGCGTTCCTCACTTGTCAACTCCGCGTGAATACAGTTTTCGTTTTTTCCTTTTCAGTGGCACACAAGGAGTACATTTGTGTCCGGTTGGTGGGGCACCCCTAATACTGTTACTGTTAGCCTGTGTCCTCCCACTGCTGGGCTAATACATACTATACCCCTAATACATGGGACCTAAAATGTAACTGACGACAAGTTCAATATAAGGTACACCTCAGTCTAACCATTTTATTCGGATTACAGGCGTGACATTATGAACTATGTCGGACAGGGGCCGTTTAGAAGGAGGGCAGGAGACTGTAGCCAAAAAAGGGCCAAAAACTAACAAAACGTCATTCTCATCAGATCTCTTTATACGGGGCAATACAACAAAACGACATGAACAGACAAAACTCCTCGAAGTTTTCATGACCTTTCACCAAATCTGAATAAGTTAATCTTGTCAGTGTCAATTATTCGTGTTTATGTTTAGACTTCAGGAGTCCAGGATTTTTTAATATTCTTTTTCAATCTGTAGAGGTATAAATGTAGAGAACATTTCCAAAATAAAATAAAAAGTAGCAAAACGAATTCAATCAACGTTTAAAAAATAACCTACAATCAGCAAAAAAATCGTCCCATTACACTCAATACCACTCTCCCTAATCAGGTCTAATAGGGCAGTAGAAAAACCTTACAGAGAAGGAACCATTAATACGTTTGGCCACATTTGTCTGTCTGTCGGCCCAATAAATAAAGACGAGAGGTATGGCTGGCCAATCTCGTCTGTGACCTATCTTGACGCATCAGAGACGATCGATGGAGATGGTTGAAAGTGTGGTATGGTATAGAGTTGTTAATACTCTTTTTTAGAAGGAAGTGCAAAGAAAGGTAGCTTGCAAAATTTTATTTTTTCTCATGTTTTTGCAATTTGCAGGTCTGTGTCTCATCATCATCATCATCAGCCTATAATGTTCCCACTGCAAGGACTCAGGCCTCCTCTCTAGGAGAGGGATGGGCTATGATCTACCACGCGGGCCCAGTGCGGATTGGTAGATGTCACATGTCTTCGAATTTTTGGTTCTAAGACATGCCGGTTTCCTAGCGATGTTTTCCTTCACCGTTTTGAGAGCAGTGGTGATGAAATAAATTACACAAAGTAATGCGCCTGACTGGGTTCGAACCCACGACTCACTGTTCGTAAGTCGGGGCCGCTACCACTGAGCCACCACTGCTCCCACTGGTCTGAGTCTGTTTGTATGTTGATTAAAATATGACTCGCTACCGTAACAAAGATGACTTTAATCCCATTTAATTATTTTTTAATGAAAAACAACCTATCACTGACCTGCAAATTGCAAAAAACGTATGAAAATAAAATATGAATTTCGCGAGCTATCGTTATGAATTTGCTCTGTTAGTTATGTCATATATTTCTAATAATTTAAAGATTGACTTTGATACAACATGAACGATGCAATTATTATAAAAAATCCTCCCTTATTTCTATATCCAATATTCCAAATGTCTGCCAAAATCTTACAAAATAAAGGAGACAGAAAAATTTGGCAGCCGTAGGTATTTTCTCCTCTATATACATATCCTTTCTGATGTAAAACATTCATCGAAACTGTTCAGGATCATTACTCCTTGCCCTCGTTGTCTTTATTTCAGTTTGTTTCACCGACAGCAAGACTTTTTCAGGAGAAGTATTTATTTGGAATCTTTCTTTGTTTTTATCTGGAAGAACTTATGTATATTTGCCGTTTCAGTCACAGTTTGATAAGATTCATTGTATGTTAATTTGCTATGTATCCGTCGACATAATGTAAATCAATTTGGTGTTAATAATTATTGTTTTCAGAATCTACATTATTTTGTCAGTTACCAAACATAGGAGTTATAATGACAACATCACGCATGTAATACCCAAAGGAAAGGCAGCGGTGTACCTATAGATATATTTACATGCACAATTCGCCAGATATGTTTAGTCCCATGTAAAAAGGGGGTGAGCCAATTGCCATCAACCGAACGTAAACTCAGACTCCGTGGCTGCTAATAAGAAATTCCTGAGGAAAAAACCCAATGTTACAAATCAACTAATATTTAATTTTATCTGTCAACACATTAAACATAAATTGCATTCTTATTTAAAAAAAGTCTGACACCTTTAATTAGCCCGTGAACTGCTCGCCCTAAGGATTAAACATAATTACTTTTCTGTCAGCTTATACCCAAGGGGATAAACACTCATTTTGCATAGCGTCTTTATTTAGCTTGCAAACCTACACTATAATTATGAGGGCAATTTTATGTTTTGTTCCTCATTTTTTAGTTATTAAGTTTTTTTTGTAACGACTTTGATAATTATGTAAAAAAATTAGAAGACCTTACCTTAGACTTAAGAGAATTTGATCTATCACTTATCTTCTAACACAATTATGATAATTTAAAGAGAAAGAGTAAAATGGCTGTCAAGTGTCAATAGAATAAGAGAATAGAGAAAGTGTACGTGTGTGTGCGTGTGTGAGAGGGCAGTGTGTTCGAGTGTATGTGTGTTAGTGTTTTAACTTGCACAGAAAGTAGGTACACTTTTACAGATGTCAAGTTTAAAATGTTTCTAATACTAACTTATGACAACTTAAACAAAAAACGAGGACACACAACTTAGGACGTGACAAGAGAAAAATAATATTATTACCAACACCGAGATCTCAACAATAGACTCAAAAACACATAGGTACATTGTTTCTCAGTATCATTAAAGCTTTTGAAACATAACATTCAAAATTACTAACAAAATCAAAACTTGGCACAAAACATTAAAAACAAAATAGATCTTTAGATAACGCCTTAATTACCATAGCCATTAAAAATATAAAAAGAAACAATATAAATCGGGATAGCACACCGAAATAAAAACTCTATAATGAAATTTCAACAATGGCAACACCATGAGAACTGCAAATCTCTTCCATTGGGAGCAAAGACAAGTTTTTTACGATTTCATAAAGGAACGAAACCGGTTTTTCATTTACACAGTTTTAGTGGTGATAAAATATAATTAAAATATTTTATACTTGCTTTATCTCGAGGTTTTTACGGTTTGTGTGCTTTTAGGAATGCGCCTAGGTTTGTAGTACAGTGGGAAATTAGTAGGATTAATTAGGGTCAATTGTTTGCTTTGATAGAATGTCTAATGCAATAGATAATAGCTTCAAATACCCTGATTTTAAAGTGAACACCAATTCCTGTATTAGAAAAACATGCAATTAATAATTGGAATTATTTAATAAAATTATACTTAATTATATTTCAAGCGTACGAAGGATAACAGTCGGTAACAGCTAGAGCAGAAGGGAGTATCTGACTTCTACTGACTAAAAACCACCCATGTTCCTTCTTAGCCCTTGTGCCGAGTCCGCAGTATCTCTTTCGAACAAACCACAGCCCCGACGGGGCCTATCTGACCCTAATTATCACTTGCCCATTTTGTTTCAGTGTATCTTCAGTGTGTCCTTTATTTGGATACTTAAATACCCCCTTTTTGGCAAATCCAATGCTTGTTGTATCCCAAGACTTATCCAAAAGATATAATCAGAAACACTCAGTTTCTCGAAATTAACAATTCTCGTAGCGTGTTTTATATTTAGCTGGAAAGCAGTAAAGTGCAGTAGAATGCACAGTGACTGCATTCGTTGTTGGAATGGGAAAAAAGATAATTTTAATTTTGTTTGTGTTTAGTTTGTTCATGCTGATCCAGTTGTGTTAAACAGGTGGGGTTTATTTACGTTAATTGATAGGTATAAACGTGTTGCGACGACCCCAAATAACATGGGATAAGGGGATAGGAGGATGATAAAGATAGGTATAGTTAAATCAATTATGTAAACAGTAGAAAATTAACATGCCTTGTTCGTCTAGTGGTCACAATCGCGACTTCTGAATATGCGGTCTCGGGTCAGAGTCGAGAGTCGAGCAAATAAATGTTGGGTTTTTCAGTCTGCAGTTGTGCCCAGTTGGTCGCAATAGGCTTACATGAGGCTTAAACATAAGTACCGAAATTTGCAGTCGCTCCATGTATAATACTGGTATTCAGCTGCATCCAGTTAGACTGGAAGCTGACCCCAACATAGCTGGAAAAAGGCTAGGTAGATGTAGATGACCATTTTTCAAAAGCGGAAAAGTTTACGACTCATATTAACACAGTTCACTGTTAGATAGAAACTGTCGCCTTCCGCCTCACTCTGCCTTCGCGACCCCAATTCAAAATAGATTTACAATAGTTCGCGAACATCCAACATCCGTGTTTTCAACAAGACATCCGCCAGCATCCCTCGGGAGGATGTCATCCGTCATCCGCGACGCGCACTTAATTGGAAACATCCGCGAACGAATTTAAATTTGAAATTCAGTTTCGGAATCGTTCTATCTGGGTAACAATGGCGTCTCTTTATCTTTTTAAGATGGATTACTGCGTTTTGTAAATAAAATTGTGATTGCGTTTTAATTTGAAATTTGAATGGAGACGACTGTTCAGCGTTTTGTTTAAATTACTTGGGAATATAGCTGCTGCCTTAGTTATTTTACTTAATGTGACATAGATAAAGTTTGATTGCAATTGAATTTTTCACAGGCCTTCTTTGACTGCCTAGAAGTCAGTATCAAGGTATCGTTCCAAAGTATAGATTTCCATGAGAATCCCTAGGACCGAGGACATTCATTGAAGATTTCCAAATAGCGAAAAAAAAACTGTGAATAGAAGGTTTTCGTCGTAACCGGACTATCTTGAGTGCAATGCTTTGACTGTAAGAGTCTTGAGAGTAAGGCCTCCAATCAGGCACAAAAAAACATTAATTTGCCTCGATAAAGATATGAAGCGAAAGTCAATGTAGGTTTTAGGATTTACACTTATTACCAAGTTTAAATCTTAATAGGATATTTATAGAATATCTTCTTGACACTACTTCTTCCAAACATAAACACAAGAGATTAAGTTAAGGTGATATTGAGACTGTCTATTGACTACTATACCTATTTATAACTTACACCAAGCAAAAACAAGTCTTGAAAGCCACAAAATCAATTACAAACCAATTACTTTCGAATCTTACCTTCACTTACATTAAAGGTAAATTAAAAATGCACCGCTTACCTCCACCCTTTACCTACCTAAAAGTGGGTAGTCAGGTGTGAAATTAGTAGAGAGAGTGCATCTACCAGCACTAATTAGTAATTATTATAGTTAATTGTACCTCCTTTTAGCGAGAAGATATAGATTAATGTTGCCTTTGAACTGTTTGCGGCTGGTTAGACTTTTTTCTGAGGTAATCTGCAGAAAGTGGTGTCTTTAGCAGGCGCGTAATTGATTTGAGCACTGTGTAAAGGGCGTTTTCACTATATTTTCAACGCGCAACCCGGCTTTGCACGGGTGTAATGTACTACATATAAATCTTCCTCTTGAATCACTCTTTTTATTGCTGAAAACTTCATTAAAATCCGTTGCGTAATTTAAAAGACCTAAGCGTACAATTTGTGTGAGCGGGTTTGTTTTATACTACCTATGTAAAAAAGATGTGTTAACGGATCCCGGGATTCGTGGAGACAAATCGCCGGGATCCGTGTTACGTCAAATCGGATCCCGGGATCGGTGGAGACAGACCCGGTATAATTCGCAGCCACGTAATAGTTTCTTACGATATTTCGTACTCGTTTTAATGAGATCGGAATGAAAAAATACTCTATAATCCGTGTGCGTATTGTATTTAACTATCCTTTGCTTCGGTAAAATAAAATATTGTGAGGAAACCAATTGTCGACGACGGAAGGTCAAGCCAAACCAAGTTTTTATTCTGTTTGAGAACTAACAACACATAGTAAACACCGCAAAAGTCCCATTTTCATTGATAGTGCTAATTTTAGCGACCATGTCAGTTAAAAACTCATATTGCGATGCTATTTTACCCTACATTTGCATAGGTAACCCACCCAGTTTTTTAATAAAAACACAAAGGTTTCCAACATCGCATTACCGTGTCGGCTTAATAAACTGTCTGGCCGTTGAAGACAAGACTGAAGTCATTGTAATGCACCTGTCAAAATGACGACACTAGTTGTAAAATGTCTTTCAGGGCGCGGCAAGCTGAAAAAAAAGTCGCTGCAGCGAGTTAAAGCGGAATTTTTGTGGTCAGGAAAAGCCAAATAAAGTAACTATTACATTATTTGGCATCATTAAATTATATTTTATCCAATATATTTAATATTGGATAAAATATAATGATCTGCTGGTGTCCCAAATGTTCGGTCACCACCCTTGATGATCCGTTCTGGGCCTAAACAGTCGAACATGGCTGAATCACCAAAAAATTAAAAATGTAATACTTTTCAAATCATTAGGTACTTTTGGGTTGTAAATATGGGAATCCAATTTAGGTTGTAAACGTGAACCTGATTGCTCTAGAAATATATCAGATAGCCCTTCCTGTAAATTAATATCCAGCGCTTGTGTCGCTTTATATGCGAATAAAAGCTTGGCTCGATGCAGCGATTGCATTCATCACCTGAAATACCTAGGGTGACCAAGTTTTTTGTGAACCCAAGTAAAATAAAATATTGAAAACAACTAGAAATATTTAAGTTAGGAAGCGCTGTCATTATGGTTTTATTTTATTATTAACTTCTTAATCATTATATTATGAGGGAAACGGATTACGGTATCAGTGCATACAACTCTCCGTGATCGTTGGCAAATTTTAATTCAATCTAACATCGCAATCGGTAGAGCCAAATGCACAAAAGAATACTGAAAAAAAAAAATGATCAAAAAGTTACTTACAGGTAAATTCTCTGTGAAAAACGATAAACGCGAACCGTGCTCCTATTCATTTTTTTTTATTTTTTAAAAAACTTTGCCCCATACTACGATTTTTTCCTGTTACACAAAAACATTTAAACTCACATACACAAATACTCAGACCCGAAACAACTATCTGTAGGCCATACAAAAATTTGTTGTTGTTCCGTGCAGGGATCGAACCCGCGACACGTAGCGCAGCAGTCAACTGCTTTAGCCTCTCCGCCAAACGTGCCCTCATTCTCAATGTTTTATAAGTGCTTATGTGTAATAAAATACCTATTTTGATTTTAAAATGTAATTGTTTTACAAAATTTTAGCAAACCATAGTCACTGCCCGATGACGGACGGGCGGATACAGCAAAACTAATGCCTGCATCATAACGAGTGACGTCACAGCCTTGTGTAGGAATTTAAACGCGATTTATACAGTTTAGTGGGAGCGGCAACCACGCCCGGGTTTGTTATGGTTTAGAACTACTGTTATTAAACGAGTGCAAGGTGCATGTCGGTTTATTTGCTTGTGGGAGTGATGTTATTTAATGTTGCGTCGTTTCTAGATTTTTTGAAAATATTGTTTCACCAGTAAGGGCGGGTTTCACGTTGCGGGTGAAAGAGGTACCGCGGCCAGGGACACAAAGAGCTAAGAAAGAACCTTGCTTAATCTAGCCACGGGCTCCCAAGATTATATTTATCAAATAGAAAGAAAAACCATGCCTCTGGCAATAAAATTCTACATACCTATACGCTTCTTCCGCTCTATTGAATAAAATACAACATAACATCACGCCTGTAATCCCCAAAAGGACAGGCAGAGCCACACTTCGCCAGTTTGGTCAAGTCCAATGCTATACGGGGCGAGTCTATTGCTATCAACCGGTCACAGATCCGTGGCTGCTACTCCAACGACCAAATAGACCGACGAGGCATCGTTGGTCTAGTGGGGATCGAATCCCGAAAAATTCTGCAATAGAAACTGCCGTTTCTATTGCAGCAATAACCAAGATACCGTTTCCCTACATCTAAAACGATATTATTCAAAATCGAAAGATTAGGATCTTATTCATACACTCGCATTATGGATCATAACCGAACGCTCTTCGGAATTCAATCAAGATTCGATATATTACTTCAAGATGAAACAGATTCATATAAAGTGAGACATCACCACACTTCTGGTGTCTTATTAGGGGAACTAGTACGTCTATAGGGTGTTCCCCTAGTAGTAGATTACTAAGAGGCTGTGTCGTGTCGGAAGTGATCGTAAAACTTTACGAACTGGCGCCCTCTATCGGTGACAATCATCTTCGGGTACAGAGTAGTTTGGAACAGAAACATTTTTTTATTTTATTACATTCCAAGCGTTGAAGTAAATTCTTTTGTTTTAAAACTGACATTATCATTAACTCTGAAAACGGGATACGGGACTCGAAATAAATAGTGAAAAATATGGTAAATATCTTGTTTAATGATTGCGTTTTGGGGTTTAATTATTTAATTAAAATCTCAAGTGAAAGATGCAAAAATTACTAAACGTATAATTTAGACACAATTTTAAATAGGGGTATATTTTGTAAAATACTAACTGTTTATCTTTCACTGATTCAAAATTAAGCATCGATCAATATAATTCTTGTTTATATGAATTTAAATAAAATATCACATTTTATGTAATTAAAAGCGTCAATTTATAAGCACTAATCTATATCAACAATTTTTTTTTAAATTTTTTTTTTTAAATTTTTCTTTTTATTATTAGCCTACTTTCTGTCCCACTGCTGAGCAAAGGCCTCCCCTTTCTCTTTCCATACATCTCTATCATGGGCGATCTCTGGCCATGTTAGCCCCGCAAACATGATCAGATCGTCACGCCACCTTCGCCGCGGTCGACCTCGACGGCGCTGTCCTTCCTCTGGCGTCCAGTGAGTGACGATCTTTGCCCATCTTTCCGGGTGCATCCGTGCTACGTGGCCTGCCCACTCCCACTTCAGTCTGGCTGTTTTTTCTCCAACATCAGCTATTTTAGTTATGGAGCGCAGGGTGGTGTTTCTAACAACAAAACTCAACTTTCTGTCAACAAAATAAATGAATTAAAAAATCTATCAAAAAGATATGATTCGCTTACTATGCAAAAACTACTCTTCACAAAAATGTCTCTGACTCCATCCCCTACTCTGTGTTATAAGGGCTGAGATTTCAATAAACGACATCGGTGTTCTGATTGCTACGCTTGAAGACGCTCTACATATCCTCGTTAGTGCTGACAGTCTGACAGTCAGACAGAAGTCACTGTTATACGTTTATTGACGAACGTTAGTGAGATTGTTCTCGGTTCAGTAGTTGTAGTTATTACATTGAGTGATTCTGAATGTGGGATATTTTATTGGTGTTTTCTTGCTAAGTGTATTGTCCCTATTGATAGTTTAATTTGTCTGGTGAGTATAAAATAAGAAATGTGTACATTAGAGGAAATCTAAAGGTGGCGCCCGGTGACTGAAAATTTGTAAGGTAATCGTTTGACGTGGTAAGGGCATGTGATGCGGAGGAATGAGGAAAATGTCATGATGTACGTGGGTACGTGGTCAAGGTTGCAGGAACCCGCTGGATGAGAGACGCACGGGACCGGTCAATGTGGCGACGCCTGGGGGAGGTCTATGTCCAGCAGTGGACGTCTTTTGGCTGAAATGATGATGATGACGTGGGTATGAAAGGATGGTAAGAAAGAAGGTGTCTGCCGAGAAAAGTATGGAAGAAGAAGGCGACGCCGACTAATTGGGGATAAAGCCAAGAGAGTTTAATCGGGGGGTGCCATTAAAAAGGGTTAGATCAGTAGACCATGGTTGAACGTTCTTGGAATGGCCCATGCTTTAGTAACCAGTGCAGTTACTTAAAAGACAAAATTGAAATGCACTTGCAGAAACGTATAATTAAATTAGTGACAACGAAAAGTCCATAATTCCGGGTTTCCGAGGCCCTAGACCTAGACTCGATCGCGCGATATAAATGTCAAATAAATACATGCTCATGCTAGGGCGCCTGAATTAAGTCATTGACGTTTAGGACTTGTGAAAGGTTATAAGTTTTGAATTCGAGTGCAAAATTTCCTGCATTGGAGTTTGACAACGAAATAAGTCTTCTAACCTAACCTAACAGATAGACGCATGTTGCTGGGCAGTTTGTTCCGCCATTTCTTCTTTCCAGCTAAAACTAGGAAGCTAGCAGCTAGGAAGTGTCGAAGGGTGTCTGTTGTAAATAAGTAAAGTAAATTTTGACGTTCGAAAAGTGCTAATTATCAGCCTAATAAATGAGTTTTGATTTTGAGTAAGTCATTTTGTAAATCTTTTCTTCACGTTTTATTCCTACATAAAGTCACAAAAATAGCATTAATCGTTCCTTTCCGACATTAACCCGAAAATGTTGACGGATAACCCTATGGTGCTTTATGAAATATTCGCAGTTAATGAGTCGCAAACTTTAAATCCTTTGCCGAGGAGACTAACAGCTCGTGAAAGGGTAAGATTAATTACTGACATTTTTGTTTTAGATGCTAAAAATTATAAGGTCGTTGAGCGTTGATTAATTTGCATAATAAAATCGTGAAAAAAGTAGTTATGAAAATGATGTGTCATTGTAAGAAAATGTCGTTGTTGAAAAGGACACTGGTGGGGTATAAAATCATAGCAAGCTATATCGTTTTTTAATTGCATGGGATTGTGACTATCACGTTGGTTGAGTGTTCGCAAGTGCGACTGCTCAACATGAGGTTCGATTCGATTCCCGGGTCAGACAAAGTGTAATTGGGTTTTTCAATAAGGGTTTTCACTCTCTTCGAATCTTATTTATGCCTTGTTTGAACCTTAAATATAATTGGCAAAATAAAGTTTATTGTTACTGCTCGTGGCACTTACATGTACCTACACGTATCGTCTTTCAAAAATGATTTCCCCTTATCTCTTGAGCCGATGTGGCCAAAAAGTTTTGTAGTGGTGACCGCGAACCGGGAGATTATGCGTTAAAAGGCCTCCCACTAGGCGGACCGATGACCTGGTGAAGGTTGCGGGTATCCGCTGAATGCGAGGCACACGGGTGTTCAATGTGGTGGCACTTGGGGAAGGTCTATGTCCAACAGTGAATGTCTCTCAGCTGAAATGATGACGATAATAAGCAACCATTAAGACAGGCTATATAATTTTCAAATCAAACATGAGCAAAAGTTCTTTGAAAAAAAAAATATCTTAGCACTTCGTCCTTACCACATTTGCATGTAAATAATCCAAAGAATCTCTAATAAATATCCATTGAACGAAAGAATACATAATTTTCACATTTATTGGTCTTCGTCCAACGCTAATAAAGTCCCAATTCGAGATTTATATTAAAATTCAAAGGGAAAGAGCTTTTGAATGAAGATTTTCATAGGATACATTAAAATCTGTTTCCACCGATTCGGGTTTTTGAATGCGGTACAAAGCATAAGCGATATTATATTGTTTACTTACATAATAAATGGAATCTTGCATAACTTGTACCGCCTTATTACAAAAGGTAGTTAAACTTGGTTTAACTTAGACCTGGTTTATCTCGCATGCTGTCATTTTCTTTTGAATATTATTGAAGTGAGACGTCATGCGAGATAAACCAAGCCTAAGTTAAACCAGGTTTAACTACGTTTTGTAATAAGGTGGCATATGTTTTATTGTTGATGTATGAATAGGGAGAGGAAGACCAAAAAAAAATGATGGATTGTGTGACGAATGAGAAGAAGGAGTGAGAAGAAGGAAAAAGTAGTAAATGTGTGTGTGAGTAAAGGTGACGTTTACAGAGGAGATTGGAAGAAAAAATGGTGTTGTGCAGACCCTAAGTCATGGGTCAAGGGCAGGAAGATGATGATGCATAAATTATAAAGGCAATAATTCTAAAAAAGAAACTACATACAAATCAATTCAGTGGAAATTGAAAGTAAATTCTGAAAAAACCGAGGGAATCCTTTTTACCAGTAAACGAACACTACCTACTAGACTCGTCAAAATTGATGGCTTCCAAATTGTGTGGCGCCAATCGGTAAAATATCTAGGCATAGTTTTAGATAAGACGCTTAACTGGAATAAAAACACTGAACTTACTATAAGTAAAGGTGCGAAAGCCCTTAATTCACTAAAACCTATTTTAAATCGAAAATCCATTCTCAGTCCCACAACCAAACTACTTATTTATTCTACATTGGTCAGACCTTGCTTAACCTACGCTGCACCTGTCTGGTCCAGTGTGGCTGAAGCAAAGTATAATAAGCTCCAAACTATCCAAAACAAAGCCTTTATATTATCATACAACACACCATTTCGGACAAACCTTAAAGAACTTCACACACGCATACAATATCCTTTTCTAAAAGATTTCATACTCAAAATCTCACGTAAATTTTATTTGCACAAAAACCCGTCACACCGAAATATGCTAATATCAAAAATAGGTAACAGTAGACTAACGACATTGCCTTACGTTCGAACGTATTATCGATATAGACTCCCCCATCACTACTTCCTTCGTGACGTATCATGACGATAGCTCACTTACTAGCCGACGTCGCTTTGCCGGCCGTGTATTCGCGATCTTTGCAAATCTACCCGCTACCTATACTTTATAATAATTTTTATGTTACTTTTATTATTATGTTAAAATAAAACGTACATTTTGTATGTCAATTAAACATTGTAAATATTATGTGGGTCCTACTAAGACTTTCACATACCTAGTTACTGACCGATGTAAATCAATAAGTGAATTCAACGCTAAAATAAGATTTGTAAAATTATGTTTTGATGTTTATAAAGGCGACATACTTACTTAGCCTATGTAACAAAGTAAATCCCGACTTGTGTACAAATAGAATAAGATCATTTGTAAACAGATTTTAATGTTATGTTTAAATAAAGACCTTGAAAAATCAAAATCAATCAATCAAATTCAGTGACCAGTGACACAAAAATAAAATTAAGTTCATTAATCATGTCGTGCTGGCGCTACCCATCAGTACTCACTATATTATTTGTTCAGTGGCCACATCAGCTAAATTCAAATCAAAAACTCTTTTATTTTTATGCAGAAAAGACACGGTTATAATTTATTTTATAAAGAATTTCACAGAGTTCAAGTACCTACCTACATAAGTGTTCAAATGAGTTTCTTACTTGAATTCAAAATCGCTTTACCCTCCCAACTTGTACCACTCCCACTGTCCGTTGGGACAGCAATAACAAGTCTATAAACCGTTTTTACTGCCTTTGTTCAAGTAAATCTTTGTCGGTTTTGACTTTTTAAACAATGACCGTGTTTTTGTATGGGAACACAGATAATTCTTGAGATGTTTTTGAATGGGAAAATGGCGATTTAAGAAGGAAATTCTAAAGCTTCGTTTTTATTATTGGGATATGTGTTCTTTTGTCCATTTTCGTTATTGTACTTTTTTGTGTTTTTAGGATTTTGCTTATAAGATTTTGGTTTATAAAAGAAACTGGTAGCTTTGTCATTCAATGTACCATTGCTGCTGGATGATAGCGAAGGAGTACTTTGATGCCTATGTGTCCTATTGAAGTCGTTGTATTTTTTGTAGGTAAGTACTTATTCTTAATTGTAATTTTTGATTTAATAGAGGTTTGTATAAATATTATTTACATAATAACCTTACCTAAATAAAATTATTGTACTTAAGAAGACAATATTTGAAATGTTATGTAATCAAGCAACCAGCTAAGCCAGCAACGCAAAGCAGCTAAGCCAGCAACGCAAAGCAGCTGACTACAAGATGCACGGCACTGGTGCAAAGACGTAATGGTAACACCTACAATAACTCAAAATAACTCAAGATCTTCTGAACGAACTAATGAAAATTAGGTCGCTGGACTGTCGACCAGCAATTCCGTGGAATATGAATTGAGTAATTGTTTCATAACGTGTCATTATCCGTCTGGACGACATTAAGAGATTATCCAATTATTTGTACGTAAAACGATCGCCCACGTGTTTGGTTGTCACACCTCATCATTGTAGTGCTTGGAAATGATTAGAGAAGACTCATCATCAACATCATTCTGCGCTTACCCCAATTTATTTGGGGTCGGCGCAACATGTCATCTTCTCCCAAACTTCTCTAATACGTCACCTGTTTGTAAAAGACTAATAAGTACAAATATTTGAAACTTAAAACTGAAGTAGAAGTAGAGAGCAGTGGTGGCCCAGTGGTGGCGGCCCCGACTTACGAACAGTCGGTCTTGGGATCGAACCGCCTGGGTTCGATCCCAGGCAGGCGCATTACTTTGTGTAATTTATTTCATCATCACTGCTCTCAAAACGGTGAAGGAAAACATCTTGAGGAAACCGGCATTATCTTAGAACCAAAAATTCGAAGATATGCGACATCTACCAATCCGCACTGGGCCCGCGTGGTGGATTATAGCCCATCCCTCTCCTAGAGAGGAGGCCTGAGTCAATGCAGTGGGAACAATATAGGCTGATGATGATGATGATAACACTGAAGTCGCGACCACTTGACCAACAAGGCGGTCAAGTAGTCGCCCGCACGACTGCTGAGTATGAGGGCCTGGGTTCGATTCCCAGGACTGACAAAGTTATATTAAGATTTTGTCCATCAAGAGTTTTTTAGTAGCAGCCACGAAGTTTTTTGTGCCCGGTTGATAGCTATAGGTTCTCCCCCTATTTCATGGTACTAGAATATAACTGGCAAAATGGTGCACCTACTAGTTAGGTTAGGTTCCCCTGCCTGACCCTTCCGGGCGTGATGTACAATTTAACATATTATATACAGATAATTTACGGGCGCAGCTACGAACACTGAATCGCAATAGGCACTTACATTCTGTCCGTACTGGTATCATCGTTATATCAGTCAAGTCGAACACAAACTCATTCACTTCTTTCCATATTTTATATTTTTCTATATCTATATAAATAAAGAAAAAGTCCTGGCTGACTCATCAACGCCCAGCCCAAACCCTTGGACCTAGAAAGCTGAATTTTTGCACAGAGGTTTTTTTATAATGTAAATAGGTAGTAAGGAAAGATTTTTTGAAATTCAACCCCTTAAAGAGTTAAATAAGGAATGAAAGTTTGTATGGAAAATCGTCATTTTCACGCGGGCTAAACCGCGGGCTAATGCTACTCCTATAATCATCCTTTTATGCCACCTCTATTCGTTCTAAATCCACCACCACAGACCAACCAACCTAATTCACAAGATTCATTTCAAAAACCCACTTCGGTCCTCAACCTCATTCGAAAATGACACCTTTTCTAATCCTACTCGTTATAACCCTGGTGAATTCAGAAGGTACTGACAACAGTACTAAGTGTGATAACTTCCAGGCCAACTTTAATTTGCAGGATGTGATTGGTGATTGGCATGTGGTGGCTATCATACCTGAGAAATTGTTTCCTGAGAAGCAGGTGACGTGTTATAAAGTTGAAATTAGTGAGACTGATGGGGTAAGAATTTTTAATTTATTTTATATTGGGTGCTAATTAAACCGGCTTCTTTTTAATAGCATTATTTGCATCTAAAAATCTAACTTGCCTTCTAAATTACTAAGTCAGCCACAATTAACGAGCATCTAAATAATACTATCTTAGCCACAAGTTATCTTTTTTAAAGCCACTCTAAATACAACTCAGCATCGTGATTATTTTTTAGCATCTAAATTTGTAACATGAATTCAAACAGTAAACTTCTAAAATATTATTATATGGCATCAAAAAAATATTCAATTAGCTTCTAATTTATTAACTCAGTACGTTTAAATTATAATTCATGCCACATTAACTGAGCATCAAAATTTAATTAAAATTGTCATCAAATATTATATTATAGCCACTAATAGTATGTATAAACTCCTGTCGTGTCATTGAAAGGCTTAATTACAGAAGTTCAGAGTACTTAATGACCTAAATATTAAAGTTCAGAGTATCGAATGTCCTAAAGATCGATTTTATTTACATGTTGTGCTACAAAAATTATCGACAGAATCGCTTCAGAACTTCATTTTTATCGGAAAACTAGACAATAAATAATTGTGAAAACATTTCTGCAAGCAACTCGGAAGTAGCGCTCGCCGGCCGCTGCCGTGGCACCGCTCGCTTCGCTCGCTCGGCTCGCGCGCGTTTGGTCACAGTTTTAACCTAACCTAACCTATTTCCCTCAGTTTACAATAACGAATCATACAGTCTGCCTGTGACTAGTCAATTAGACAATGGTAAAAACATTTCTGTAACTAAAAGGTATTTTTAACGTAAATATAATAATCTAAAGTATATCAAAAGTTGACATTTCATATATAATATACGTTGGCGCTCTCTGATTGGTGCAAATGGCCGGTCGCTGTCGTCTCGCGCGCTCGCGCCAAATCTTTCTGGTGCTATTTTCACGATAAAAGAATGTGATGTATTATTTTACATGCGAAGTTATAATAAATGATGTTGACTACGGTCGCTTCATTTATATTTTTTTGAGGGCCTTGTGTTGAAGCTGTAAAATGTAAAATGGTGGTGAGATATAAATTCCGTGGCTGAGTTAGTAAATTAGGTGCCTATGTATAAATAACAAGGACAAGTTAATATAAATGTTGATCGTCACTTGATGCTTTCTATAGAATATTTAGTGGGCGTTGTAAAGAAGACGAATTAGTATATTAGAGGCTATATAATTTTCCCGTGGCTGAGTTATAAAATTAGAAGTTTGATCCTGTGGCCAATTAAAAAAACTGTGGCTCGATTAATTATTTCTCTTTTATATTTAATTGGCTGTACACTCTCGACTGAAAGCTCTCTTCGTGTCTCTCCCGAGAATTCCAGATTTCTGGCCAAAAACCTACATGGGCCTACTCTTGACCTTAATCTTGTCGTGAGGACAGAAATAGGTCGACGATGGAATAACTTAACCCTTCTGACTGCTTCGTTGGCCTAATGGTCGTAAGCGCGACTGCTAAGCATGAGCTCCTGCGTTCGATTCCCGGGTCGGGTTAGTGTTATTGTGTTTTTCCATTAGGAATATCTCAGTAGCAGCCACGGAGTCTTACAATAGGATTCATAGGCTTTGGATTAAATGTCTTTCACAATACTTGGGTGCATGCAATTTTAATACCGTACATTTTACTGCTCAACAAATATTCGAAAACTAATATTCCTAAGTTTTTAGAGGTGTCCAAAGATATCGATATACTCAAAAACATAATAGATTTATGTTTGTAAGTTATTTTTGGTGGACTTATCTGCCCCATAGCTGGGCAAAGGTATCTCCGGCAGACTTCTACGTATCTTTCGTTTAATGAGGAACTAACATAGTAATAATGTTTTAACAGGGTAGTCTAAGATGGTTAATAAACAAAACAATAACATCACCAAAGAAGCTGCTGCCAAAAGACACAGAAGGTGTCATAGTCCGGCAGAGATATCACACGGAACACCCTTTCGATGTCTGGTCCAAGTCTATCGAAGGAGTCAACGGGTGCTTCCAGCAAGTCATCTCTTTGGACATCGGCAAAAATGACATTCGTAAGTCTTACTTTTATAAATTGACGTCAATTTATTATTTATTTATTTAGAATCTCGTCATTTAATTTCAAATTGATTGAAAATTAGCTTGTTACTAAACTTTAGTCACTTTATACGGAATGTAACATCAACCCGAGGGCTACAAAATGCGACGCTCCAAGCGAATTCGCCCTGTGTTGCAAGCGTCAGCGTCGAGCGTCAAAAACAAATGTATATCTATGGCCACAAGTTGTAGCAAATTGACGTCATAAGCGTAGCGTTATTTCCGTGGCCGAGACACATTTGTTTTTGACGCTCGACGCTGACGGTTGCAGCACAAAACGCATTCGCTTGGAGCGTCGGATGCTATCAATATTGCATTTTTTAAAGACAAAGTGTGACATTCGTGGATTTTCTTTACATCCAATGCCACCCGGATCGCAAGACAAATACTTACGTATACCTATATGCTTAAACAGCTTGCAATGGTCCCACAGCTGAGACACGAGCCACAGCTCTGGGAGTCATGCTACCTGGGTTGAACACGTATAACTATTACCTGTTAGAAATAGATGAGCCCATTCACTAAGACCTCTGTCAGCTTCCTGTGCGTTAAACTTAACAATTTTCTTTATCATCTCACAGACAAAGCCCTGAAACATGATGCGATGATGCAGCTCCATCTGTTAGAAGTTAAAGGTGCACAGCCGTTCTTGATGCAAATGCTGTGGGGAAGAATGATTGCCGTCGTCATCTATCGTCGGGAACAGGTGAATTTCTTAAATAATTATTGGCGACGATGACTGCCTCGTTGTAGTCGCAAGCGCGGGTTTTTTCATCAATAATTTTTCAGTAGTTCATCACCCACAGTCTGAGTTCACCCACTGCTGAGTATAGTGACAGCCTTAGTAAACCTGTCACCTCTGTGCCTTGCTAGGGGTCCTGCCCAATTCTATTTGAGTTCCGTAACGCGACTCAAAATCGAAAACCTTTTATTTGGATAAATGTGTCAGTAGATTTGATTTCCTAATTTTATTTGTTAAATGTTTCAGGGGGTCACTCAAGATGAATTGAAACCAGTGTTTGAACTCACTAACAAGCTAAGAGGACCACCAAGATTACCGAAAATCTGTGACAGTGCTCTGAGAGATATTTTAGTATTTTGATTATTTTTTAACATAAAGGAGGATCATTTTCTAAAAGTAATAAAGATAGTACCTAGTTTTTCATCAAATGTAGTAAGCGAGTCTCCACAACGCATCTTGTCAATTTTACCTGTAAAAATCTCACAAAATGATCTATGGAATGAGAATTTTAATATCAATTTATCACAAAATAATAAAAATACCACAACAAGTTTATTGCTTATCAATTTAAACCCCAATGAATCTTCGTTTGATGTTATTTGCGCTGCTCCAATGTCCGTCGGCTAACAAATAGGGCTTGCTCACGCTAGCATAACGGTGCAACGCTATATTATATGGAAACGCCAATAAAGCAAAATAAAACTAACGTTACGAGGGCAAAGAGTATGGGAAATATTGGCAGAAATGTCAGTGTGATTGTTGAGTTGAGGTTGTGATAAATTTTCTCCATACAGTCGTCTGATTGCAAGACTACCAGTTTATAAGCTTTAGTTTACTTCATTTTCTGGAATCGATGACTCAGATTTTGTTCGAATATTGCGTAGCAACGTGGACCTTCTTTCAGGTCCTAGCGGTTGCAATTAGTTGTGCAGTACGGCTAAGAGACGAAGTGTGGCATTTCCTGTGTTAGCTTTTTTTCACATGCCCGTAAAATCACACCTCATTGAAGACATCGCTGCCAAGGACGACCGCGGTGAAGGTGATGTGAGGATCTGTTGGTGCTTCCGGAGCAAACATGGCCCGAAATCGAACAGGATAGAGAGATTCGGAAGAAGAAATTATATTTGCTTAGTAGTTAGAAACGATGTAGGCTAGCATCATAAAACGACTTGGCCTATTTTGCTTTCAATTCTGATTCTCAACGCATATTACAAGTACATACAACAAAACATAATGCATGTAATTCCTGAAAGTTAAGGCTCAGAAAGGCAAAACTATTGTTATCAATCCTAATAACAATTTTTCTGTCACGAGAATCAAACCCAGGACCCCATGCTCAGTAGTCCCACTTGTGACCTAGCTAACGTGCATTTATCATCTGCCTAGCCTTTTCCCCAGAATTTTGAGGTCACTTTACAGTCTAACCGGTTGCAGCTGAATACCAGTAATTTATATGAAGCAACTCTAACCTCCACAACGCAGTTAGAACTGAATAATACGATACCCTTTGGTAAGACTGGTTGTCAGACTATTGGGCCACTGACTACCTGTAATGTCTGTCAAAGATTTACAAATGACAATTGGGACCAACAACTTAACGTTCCACATTATGTACAAGTCGATATCTAAAAGGAATAGCGCAAGACCCTTCTGCTCAATTATCATAATCTACCCACCTTTCCTTCTATCGTAGGTTCGTGACATTGCCTTATTAACTGCTTTTCTTTACTGCTAGTATTTGAAAGATAATTTTTTTTGGTTGCCGTCTATTTTGTATGTGGCGTGAACCTAATGTGGCCGATTTCGTCAATACTGCGGTTTGAAAATTGTCAGTATTACTTGAATATTCGAGGAGCAGGTTATCAGTAATTGTTTCCGATTTAGATGGACTGTGATTAATGGGAATTTGTATTACTGGGGAGTTTAAGTTGCTGACGGCCTCGTTGGTCTAGTGTACCTCTTTGTCGCAGTCATGACGTGTATCCTGTAAACATTTTTTTTTCTTTTTTTGTGTTCCATTTTTTATGTAAACTTAAACTGTTGTTTTTCTATCTGTACATATTTTTTAATATTAGTAGTATGTTTACTGATTTGATTGTATCATAATTCTGCGACAAATAAATATTTTTTCTTTCTTTCTTTCTTTCTTTACTTGAGGTTCTGGGTTCGATTGTCCATGAAGTTTCTTGCCATTCTTCTCATGAGACCAACGCTTTGGAATGGGCAACTACAGTACACTCACGAGTTATTATGCCTTGTGACTGGGACTGTAGCTTAGTTTATTTAGCTTCAGTAGTTTACTGCCGCACTCGGAGAGCTTCAGTGGTTGCTTGGGACGTCGCTTGGTAAAGGTTTTTGGCAGTTTTGTCATACAAAAGTATGTCAAGCCTTTGCTGGGTGGCGGCTTGAGTAATCGTTGGATATCTCTGAGTGCCACAGTTAGTTTAATTCGACTATTCAAAAGTGCCTGTAACGGCCTACTTGAAATAAATGCTTTGATTTTGATTCCCAGGTTGATCAAAGTGCTATTGGGTTTTCTGAAATTTCTCAGTAGCTGCAACGGAGTCTGGACTTGTGCCTGGTGAATGACAGTAAGCTCGCCCCCTATTACATGGAACTTAAAAATAACTGGTGAAATGCGGGTGTGCTAATGGCTACACCTCTGTTTAAGCCTTTCGATTATAGGCGTGATGTAATGTTTAAATTGCTCTACTTTTTTTCCTAGGTTTAACATTGAAGTGGTTTGAAAGCTTGTCTTTTGGGGGCCGATATGTTTATAGGGCATGCGGTACTAAGTTGTAGGTAATTGTTACCTTAAATGACTTTAAAATTATGTAGCGTACGCAATTGTATGGACGGACATTTAAAAAAAAATTATTCATTGTGATTTTGAGCGTCAGAGATTTTATTAATAAGCTGAAAATTAAACATTTATCTTAACAAAGGTAAATCGTAGTTGTGTCAGAATGATAAGCTGTTACAGACAATAGTTTGTTTTTTAGTCTACAGCTAATGGTCTACACTCTACAGTCTTCTTCATTCTTTGTTTCTGAAGGTCGAATTTGGGGAAACATATTAAAGGCGTCACAGAGTGACAACAATAATTCACATTACTAATTGATTAATTGCGTCTGTGACTAGCTATTTATAAGAATTCTAACGTGATACATATAAATATATGATTCTGCTAAATCAGTAATTTTTAGACCCTCAGATTGCAAATGATTTTGTTTTAGTCATAATCATTTTATTGTACGAGATACTTTCGTCTTAGAACTTGTTGTGTTCCTATATCTATTTTTTGCCTGGTCTAACTAGTGATGTATGAGGAGCTTTACACCCAGTTCCTCATACCCCCCAAACTGGTGACCCCGAGCATGAACGTCAGCGCAGCCTTCGTGCAACTACTTCATACGTCATCATCACTAGACACGACACACACACACACACACACACACACACACACACACACGACACACACGATACACACGACACCCACGACACACACATACATACACGACTATGTGTTTCCCTGTACATAAACACACAAAGACAGGCGGCATCAGGTGTCTGGCAGAGGCCAGTGATTGATTCGCGCTGGACAACAATTCAACTACTACAAATGCAGTGAATGGGTGTCTGTATACAGGCTGTTTTACAAAATACCTCAGTAATTTGTTAATAATATATTAATTTGTTTTATTGTTCGGGTTTTTGAACTTTGTAAACGTTCTCCTACCTGAATTATAAATATCTGCTTTAATTTTTTTCTGAAATCAAAAATATAATAACAGTATCATCAACACTGAATACCTACTGGATATTTACCATGTTACAAAACAACAACGAACGTAAAATAACACGAACTTGCAAACATGACCAAGGATATTTACCATGTAATTGTTGAACATGGTAAATATCCCGTTTTCAGTTTAAATGATAATATTAGTGACCATATTATCAGATAAGAAACTTTACAAGTCCAACACAATTATGCAATCAACGACAATATAAGAAATAATAACAGACAGCAATACAGATAAAAATTTAAGAAACGACTAAGTTAAAACTAAAAAAATACCTATACCAGAACGAGAAAAGAAATATCTATGTAAGCAAAACCCACCTACAGGAAAACGTTCAGGAAAAATCTTTCACACAGAAATCAAACCGACATCCCCTGTAGTGTATGACAGGCATGACGAGCTGAGTCCGCATACAAAAGGGGGTGTTCCACTTGGCTCGTTTTATATCTATTGTTTATGCGCGACAGGGGACCGGCTTGATGGAATACATGCTATAATGACGGTCGCCAAGGTATAAATAAAAAAAGGTTTTATTATAAATGACAGGGGAGTTTGAGTTTTGGATACAGCCTGTATTTATGAGATTTGTTTTAATGATTTTCGATATTTTTTTGGTTTTGTGTTGAGATTAATAGCGAATTTGGCAAATAAACTACTATTTTTATTTTTTGACTGGTGTCAAATCGTCAAATTTTAATGACTCCTCCCGCTCTGAGCGGAGCGTCAGACTTTTACTGACTAAAAACCACCCAAGTTCCTACTTAGCCCTTTGTGTCCGTGGCCGCGGTATCTCTTTCAAACAACCCGCAGCCCTGGTAGACACAAATAAACACCTACTCGGCGTTTAAAAGCTGTAAGTGTCAAGCTTCTTTGTTACGTGCCGATTAAACTTAAATGGTTAACACCATTTAAGCCTGGTATGTATGTGTGGGGTATTACTGGTTCCTCCAACACCGACTGCGAATGCATTGCTCCGAATCAAACAATGCCCCACCTGCTGGAGTGTCCCAGATGTCCGTATACATGCACCCTTGGGGACCTGAACAGCGCCTCTGCTGCTGCAATAACCGTGGCTACCTACTGGGCCCAAACCGTTTAATTGGAAGTACAATTGACACGAAAGGAAGAAGAAAAAGTCACCGGCAAAGCTGTGTTTGCTTCGATGAAATCCTGAAAGTGTCGTTCATCCTAAGTAGACTCCAGATAGAGATCAGTAATTATGTCAATCTTGCTGAAAGTCATAGCAAAAAAATACGAAGCGCTTTGGAGAAGATTGTCATTGTCTAGGCTCTGAGGTAGATGCAGGTCACGTGAGCCGTATGCATAACGAATGCTGGGCAAAGGTCTTAACATGATGGAAGCCTGAGGATGGAAGGCGTCGGTGAGGCCGGAAAGAGGTGGTGGGATGATCCAGACATGGTGCAGGAGCAGAATATTCGGAAGGATATGGGGGAAGTTTTTGCCCAGAAGTAGTACAATACACGGCCACTATTTCCAATGAAATTTGAAATTACTGTTTCGTGTTTGTAACATTTTATTTGAGTAGCAGTAAGAACCCTGTCATCGAGAGGAGGATTGTGTCCCAGCAGTGAACATTTATAGGCTGATGATGATGATGATGATGATGAAGATAAAACACAATACTGAAAATACCGATCTCGTAGACAAACTCTGGGCCGGTTTAATTTAGATTACCATTGACACGCTTAGAATAAGAAGACATTATGATTCAGAAATTAAACCACATCTTGAGTTATTAAACCCCGTAATAACTAGCCGTAATAGTAAAACAAAATCCAATCAAACATTTTGATTGTCTCTGACCGGAATATCAAAAACTTTTAATAGCTCTTTAACTCGGAGAATCTCATCTTTGCACCGTGACGTAATTACCTAAGTCTTTTAGCAATAAAATGGAGTATAAAGACCATTTTATAATAGGATCATAAAAGTGACTGGGATAAGGGAACGCTTGAAGGTACGTTTTTCTAATTTTACGATTCCGCTTTTCTGAAGCGCTTGCAGCGGATTTTTTGTACACCTGTGTTTATTTAGTGATTGAGTTAATTAAGTTTGGAGTAACGAGCTATTTAAGGATGTATTTTAAAGTTTTTTTAATAATAATAATAATATTCCACAACTATCACACAACGCCATCTAGTCCCAAGCTAAGCAGAGCTTGTGTTATGGGTACTAGACAACTGATAAACATACTTATATATTTCTAAATACATACATATTATAGATAAATTACACCCAGACACAGAACAAATGATCGTGCTCATCACACAAACATTTGTCCTGGGTGGGAATCGAACCCACGACCTCCGGCATAGCAGTTAGGGTCACTAACCACTAGACCAACAGGCAAATGTTTCTACTTACATATTTTACAAACTGCAGTGATGTATTTCAATAAAACTATTTAGGTGTAGGTATGAGAGCATCGGTGGCCCAGTGGTGGCGGCCCCGACTTACGAAAAGTAGGTCGTGGGTTCGAACCCAGGCAGGCACATTACTTTGTGTAATTTATTTCATCACCGCTGCTCTCAAAACGGTGAAGGAAAACATCGTGAGGAAACCGGCATGTCTTAGAACCAAAAATTCGAAGACATGTGATATCCACCAATCCGCACTGGGCCCGCGTGGTAGATTATAGCCCATTCCCTCTCAAAGAAAGGAGGCGTGTGTCCCAGCAGTGGGAACATTAATGGGCTGTTGATGATTGATGATTTAGGTGTAGGTTTTGAAATTTAAATTTTAGTTGTCTGATTCAAAAGTTCTATGTTTTGTGGAATAAAGTTCGTAACTCCTGTCGACATCTTTAGTATCAGAAATTATCATTGTTTCCAATTGTCTCATCTCTATCGGTCATAAAAAAAAACTTAATAAACACGTAGTCTCACACTTAGTATGACTATTAACTCCTCCCTCCTTGCGTCGTTTTTCCTCAATGCTGAGGGTCGTGGCCTCTTCGGATCACTTTCTCTCTGACTGTCTTGCGCCAGCTCACTCTGTCTTCGGCAGCATGTAGGGCATCGCAGACAGAAGTGTTTAGGGCCGAGCGGAACTGGTCTGACCAGCGCATTGGACTTCTGCCTCTGGGTCTTCTCCCGCCCACCTTGCCCGTTATCAGCAGCTTCTCCAAGTTTTCACCTCTTTTCCTGGCAATGTGCCCAAAGAACTCAAAGCTTCTTCTCGAGCATATGGTGCTGAGCCTCATTGGTATCTTGAGCTCGGTTAGGATTGCTTCATTGGTTCGGTGTTCTGTCCAATGAATTCCGAGCATTTTCCTCCAGCACCACATCTCAAACGCATCTATGCGTTGGCGGTCAGCTTTCCTGAGCGTCCAGGTCTCTGCGCCATAAAGAAATATAGAAAAAACTAGGGTGGTAATGAGCTGCTTCTTCGTCTTCCTCGAGATGTTCCTGTCAGTCCATACACGGTCCAGCTGGGCCATAGCAGTTTTGGCCATGCCAATCCGTCTTCTAATGTCCTTTTCACATGACCCGTTGTTCGCTATAATTGAGCCTAGGTATGTGAAGTCGTTTACGATCTCTAGGTTAAGTCTGTTGGTCATAGTGAGCGACATGCTACGATCGACTGTCATGACTTTGGTCTTGGCTCTGTTTATGAGTAGCCCCATCTCCCTGCTGGTTCGTTCCAATCTCTCCAACAAGATGCACATTTCCTCTTCATTGGCCGCAAAAAGTGTGGTGTCATCAGCGTACCGCAGATTTGTGATCTTTTTACCGCCGATGGAGACGCCGCCCTCCCAGTCTTCACACACTCGACTATTAACTACTGAACGGAAAATCCACCTCGTCTGAACCCTCTGCAATAAAATAAAATATCAACAACCTCATTCACATAAAACTATTTAGCACACACTCCCTTCAAAATATTCAGACCTAACAAAAAAAAAAAAGAAAATCAATTCCACCACCCTCTTTTAAGTCCATTACCTAGATCAAAACACGAGGTTTCTATTCAACCAACCACCCAATTACAAAAGTCAACCGGATCACCGGATGACCGGATTCTTTTGGACGAAAGCGGACGTGTCCGCACGATTTTTCATTAACCGGACCGTACGGACGATTATTGAAAGTCGTTCATGCGTTTAATTAGTCACCGGGGTCGGCTTCATTATACTGATTATTGTTTTTGATGTAGGTGTATGTGTGGGTGTGTGAGGAATTTTCTTTGTTAGTATGCTAGGTTTGTTAGGGTGTATAATGTGTATTTTAATATGAAAATTTAACTTGTTTATTACTATTTAGTCTTCGCCTTGAAATGCTATAATATATCCTACAATGAACAATAAGGGATCGGACTGGGTCAAAATAATATGATTCTGTTTAGTCCGTAAGTTAGATTATCGAAAAATATTGAATACGTGTTTTTTGTTTTATCAAATCAATAAAAAATGACGAAGATAAAACGCGTCAAAGATCTTGGAGTGGGGCTTGAAACGTCAAACGTCAACGTCTTTGTGTCGTCAAAATGTACTATCATATGACGTCACACGAGTTTTCGAAGCACTGTATCGTCTTCATTTTAAGTTTACGTGAAAAAAGAAAAAATACGTGTCCAATAATTTTCGGAAATCTATCTGACGGACTAATTATTTTTTTTTGTCCGATCCCCTATTCAATGAATACGGTGAAAAAATTGTAGATTTACCACTTCATCACAAAACGAGCGAGTCAGCCATACGCACAAGGGTTCCGTAGCACCAAAACATGTTTTAATTAACTCATAACACTTACACTTAACGGTTTACCCTTGTTTGGCATAACAACGTTTCGTCGAAAATCACTTCGACTAATTTTAGTTATAATAAAGTCATTTCGTATAATTATTCATTTGACCGAATAATTAATTGGTAGATTTTTATTTAGCATATTTTATTTATTTGAAATAATGTCATTTGATCGAATTTTCAAATGCACTAATTGTATTTAAACTAATGTTTCACGACACTAATAATTCATGATTTAATCGAAAGGTCCGTCAGCAGGTCGACGGAGCTCCGTCGCGTATTTCTGTCTGCAGGGTTTACAGGAACCTAACCTGACCTAACCTAACTAACCGAACCTCAGGGTGCCCCTGACGTCGACCGTCTAGGGTTAGCGTTTCCGTCAGCAGGTCGACGAATATTTGCACAAAGAAGTGCAAATGTTTACAATGTTTTCTTTTGTGCATTACATTACACCAATTGAATATTCGATAAAATACATGTTATACCACCTGAACATTACATCAAGAGAACATTATACCTTTTGATCAATAGCGCAAATGTTGTTACCGCAAATAAATATTCGATGAAATGAAAATTATGTTAATCGATATTATACAAAATGATTATTTTCTTAAACGTTGTTCGAATTAGTAACATTACATCAAAAGTTGTTCGGCGAAACAAGGGTGAACCACACTTAACAGCAAAACTAAATTTGATTTTTATAACGTTCTAATGTAAAACAAAGTTATTGCTGCAGCTTCACGAAAAACTCCCTCATCTCAGCAGCTAAATATCAAAACGATTTATACTCTCCAATTTTCAGCTTTATGGTATTTTTCATTAGTCTCGGAGTACAGACAGACGGAGAGAAAGAATCTAAGGGTTCCCCTTTTTGCCAATTGCTAACGGAATCCTAAAAAGTATTAAAATAAAATCTAGCAGTAATAAAAAATAAAAGGTAGCTTGTTACTTACTGGTTGTTGTCTATAACAACTCTTTTAGTTGAGGGTGAATGACAACAGTGAAAGCTCTTGAACACAGTTTGAAATATATACTGATCGTATTGCAAAAACTAAATAAAACTTGATATCATGTAAGTAGTTGTCTGTTGGCTACTAATAAAACCAGAGGATGTATGAAATACAAATATTAATCTGAGTCTGATTTATATTTTTGTTATATAATTGGCGAAATGTAGGTAAACTATTAACTAATAGTACACCCCTGCCAAATCATTCAGGAATACAGGCGCGTGCTGTTATATTACCAGAAAACTGTTAAAATTTATATTTGAACATAAAGGGGCCCGTTGGGGCTCCGGGTTGTTCGAAAGAGATACGCGGCCTCGGCACAAAGGGCTAAGAAGGAACATGGGTCGTTTTTAGTCAGTAGAAATAAGGAACATGGGTCGTTTTTAGTCAGTAGAAATCTGACACTCCCAAACTCCAAAAAAAGGGGGTTACCAATTCTAACTTAGAAAATTCCTGTAACATTTTCTTAACTCCACCACAGATTAGATAAGCTCTTCCTAAATTATAACTACATTCAATTCCATTCAAACGTTCTTACCCGACGTTAACTGCTCTGTTTTCTTTCTCTCATTACATTAACGACTTCCAAACCGACCTGGGGGTTTCAAATAAATACTTAAAACATTTTGTTTCATTGTCTCTGCTTGCCTCCGAATCGAGCAATGAAGCGTGATAGTTAAATTTAATGCACACTAACCTAATGCTATAAAAACAAGTTAATCTCAATACACGGATCGCGCTTATTATGGGTAGGGGTGTGGGTGGACAGTCGATATTATCGATAGTAACTTACAGCAAAAGCCTTACACTTTAGACATCGGTGTGACAATCTAATATTAGGAAAATAAAGACCAGCAAAAGTGTTTGTTAAAAACAATAAAAAAAAGTAATACTTAAAGAACAATGGCGAAATCTTAGCTGAATGAATTTGAGCGACTAAAAGTGACTTATATACGAAGGCAGTTCTTTTATTTTTCTACGTTTTTTCATAGTATCACATTGACTAGTTAACTCCGGATAAAAAAAATATTTTAAATGAAAAGTTATTTGATTTTTTCATTGATGTTTTGTGTCGCCATTTTGTATTTATTCTGCAAAGTGACAGTAAGTACAGTGTTACAAGTATATAAATGAAAAACGTCGTCGGAGGAACCGGGACGTTTGAGTGGATAATAAGTTTTAGTTTGTTAATGTAATAAAACGGAGTGAAATTAATTCACAATAATGTTTATTTCTAAGTGAAAGTGTTCCTTGCAGGGAGGTAAAAATATTGGAGTGTAAAAATAAATGAATTACTTTCAATTAATGACTGGCAAAAAGACTATTACCCCAAATCTAAAAAAATAAGTTATTTGGACAGCTGTCTATAGATTGGAAAAACTCATGTCACAGACTTTTCTAGGTTTTGTTTACAAAAGTTCATGACTGAATTTCTATTATTCTCGGAGTTCTCGAACAAATATTCTTGCACAAACTAATTGAGAAATTGACGCTGAGTTAAACAAGATATTTTTCATTTAAAGACGCATGAATTTAATCTCAGCTAATTTAATGTATGGGGAGCTGCCATTGTTCTTCCTTCACACCTTTATTTTTTCCGATACAGAAGAATATGCTTCATAATTATATCTGCTCGATAACGTTAAATCAGGCAATGAATATTGTGAAATCGTCAAAGGTTCATTTTTAGAAAATGTAAAACGTGTAAATTTTCAAAAAATATTGACAAAATAAAAAAATTAATTGCACACTTATTGTTTTTTACGAGGGCTCAAAATTTAATTAACAATTTTAACGATAACTATATATATACGAGAGTTTGTTTATACTGGGCGATTTTAATGCACATCCAAACGAATTGTTCTTTAGGGAACTGATAAGTTTTTGCACAGATCATTCGTTTGTTTGTGCTGATATTGAAAAGTTGGGAATGGATTCTAGTAGCTATACTTTTATTAGTGAGGCCCATGGATGTACTAGGTGGCTTGATCACTGTATAGTGTCTCTGTCAGCTTGGGCTGCGGTGAACAAGGTTACCATAAAAGAGGACGTATATACGTCAGATCATTTACCACTTTGCATTGAGTGCGACTTAAATGTAGTAAGACCTAAGGTGGTAACAACTCGTACTCCTTGCAATAAAGTTATTTGGGGGGAACGAAATGAATCCCAAATTGCCAGGTATCGTGAGCTATGTAACAGTGAACTGCGAGAAATTGATTTTCCTCTAGAATTTCAAGAGTGTAGCCATAGTTTTTGTAATTTAAGCGAGCACAGAACTATTTTAGATGAATTATATAATAGGATAACACATGCATTATGTGATGCAGCCGAGCAAACTCACGAAAAGGCAGGGACTGTTGGTAGGGGTAGGAACCACAAGACATTGTGCGGGTGGAACTACCATGTAAGGGATGCACACCGAGAGGCCAGGTTTAAATTTCAAATGTGGGTTTTACACAATCGGCCAACCTCTGGAGTTATTTTTGACCAAATGCGAGTAGCTCGTAACACATTCAAGGCTCGGTTAAAATGGTGTCAAAATAACCAGGAGCAGATCAAAATGGACATGATAGCGAAAGCGAGAGCAACAAATAATTTCGCTAAGTTTTGGAAGTCCACGGGTAAGCTTGATATTAAGCCTGGCCTATCGGTGAGTGTCGGTGGGAGGAGTGATCCGGGGGGGATTGCGAATATGTTCAAGGAACATTTTACAGTGCAATCTCCTCTTGGTCCCTCGGTAGATGTGATTAGTGCTGGGCCTGGAAGTCAGGGAGTCTTTAATGTTCTTTTCGGCCAGACAAGTTGCCACAGTAATTAAAAATATGAGCAGAGGCAAGTCTCCCGGACATGACGGGCTCAGTATTGAGCATTTCAAGTTTGCTGGGGTGCATCTGCCTAGGGTTCTATCGTTGTTTTATACTATGTGCCTTAGTCACTCTTACTTACCGGCTGAACTCATGAAAACACTGGTGGTTCCCATAATTAAGAATAGGACGGGCGACATATCCGATAAGTCAAACTATCGACCTATATCTCTCGCAACCACAATGGCAAAATTGCTGGACGGTATGATTGATTCTAGCTTGAAAGAGTGTCTATCCGTGCATGACTCACAGTTCGGGTTTCAACCTGGACTGTCAACGGAAAGTGCCATAGTAAGTCTCAAACATACCGTCCAGTATTACACTGATCGTAAAACGCCGGTATACGCCTGTTTTCTGGATCTCTCCAGAGCTTTTGATATGGTAAATTATGATATACTCTGGAGGGAGCTTGAGGACAGGGGTGTATCGGCAGGAGTGCTCAGGATTCTTCAGTACTGGTATGGGAACCAACAGAATGTTGTAAGGTGGTCCAATGCACTCTCTGATACATATGGATTGGAGTGCGGTGTGAGGCAGGGTGGTCTGACATCTCCAAGGCTTTTTAGCGCATATATAAATGGCCTAATCGTGGACCTCGGCAATATGCGGGTGGGTTGTAGCGTCCATGGTGTAAAAATAAATAGCATCAGCTACGCTGATGACATGGCGTTGTTGGCGCCGACGGCAGGTGCGATAAATAAAATGCTGCGGGTTTGTCAAACGTATGCTGCCTCACACGGGCTTATCTATAATATTAAGAAATGTGAATACATTGTCTTTAAGGCCGGCAGTGAATGCCCAGATACTACACTTAACATTACCCTAAACGGCTTGAACGTCAAAAGAGTGACAACATTTAAATATCTAGGGCATATTCTCACTGACGACCTTAAGGACAATGTTGATATTGAAAGGGAGCGTAGGGCTCTGGCGGTCCGAGGTAACATGTTGGCCCGAAGATTCGCCCGGTGTAGCACTTTAGTGAAAATAACACTGTTTAAGGCATATTGCCAGTGCTTTTACACGGGGAATCTTTGGATCAGCTATACCAAAAGAACGCTGGATGACCTACGCGTACAATATAATAACATTTTTAGGATGCTGTTGGGACTGCCGCGATGGTGCAGTGCTTCTACTATGTTTGTGCAAAACCGAACTGACGGCTTCCACGCCGTCATTCGCAAGAAAACCGCGTCGTTGTTGTCAAGGTTGCGGGCGAGTGGCAACGGCATCTTAAAAACTGTGGCGGAGAGTGTCGACTCTCCGATTATTAAAAGTTTTGTGAGAAGGACAATCACTGAACGTTAGTTTGGGGATGTCCTTTTCACAATACTATTTGGTCTGTGTTCTCTGTTCTATTCAATTACTAACACTAGATATAAGTTATTTTACTGTTTACTAACAATATGGATCACGTTGTCTGAGAAATAAAAAAAATTATTATTATTATTATTATATCGACTGTCGATAACTACCTTATCGCAAACATCACCATCCCTTAAGCCCAACATTGGCCGGAAATAAAAATCGTAAATGAAGCCATTCGTGTACCGAGACGGTCCCCGAACGGAATTAAATACATTTCAGGACTACCCTCGTTTATCGTTCTTTTATTTCAGGTGGTAATGTTATTTATTTATTTGTAGGACAACTAAGGTTCAATGAAAGTCAATAAAATGGCTACTATTTATGTGTTACTACGCTACGACCTATATATTTTTGCTACTTTCTTTTTGGGTGGTTTCTAGGGTTCCGTGGACAAAAATGGGATTAGTAGTAGAGAGTTTGTCTTGATGAGAAGTTTCAAGATTCAAAAAGCGGTTTGGAGTGGGATATAAGAAAGAGTTATTAGGTACTTGTATTTTTGTTTACCAAAGACGATACTTTGTCAATAAACTTTTTCTATCAGAACGGTTCATCATGTAGGTATATATAAATTGAGAATAAAAGCAACGTTGCTTTTCATAACAATTAGGTCGAACCAAAATGCTCAACATATATTATTTACTTGCTAATTTTAACATTTAGAACCGATTTTATACCTGTACAAGTCAAGCAGAGGAAAGCAGAATAGTTTTCAATATTAAACCCACACATCGCCAGTTATGCTTTTCCTACCAACCTTTTAAAAACTAAGTTACAAGCAATAAGTCAACATACCTGCCCAACCTTTCACAGGATATAAAATTAACCCCCATTTCGCCCCAATAACCGAATGTTTTCTCAGAGTGACCCCATGAAAAAAGAAATAAATTCAATAAGTTGCGGCGCTGAAAGGAAATTGCAGTAATGTGGTTTGTAGCCAAGGGGTAATGGACAGGAAACAATCTGGACAGTAACAATCTCGTTTAGGAACCAAATCTAGTTTAACGGTGATTTTATATTGACTGTGGTTTGAGTTAGGTTCATATTTTACAATGCAATTTTTTTTTCCAGGAGAAATTCTGGCTATATTTGATACGTATGGTACGTTTTAATTTTGAAAATACGATAAATACCCGTAACTATAATTTTTCAATAATAAATATGCAATTAAAATATAATAATCTGATATGAGTAACGGAACCCAACTGTTTTTGATTTACTACGTCATTGTAATTCGTCATTGTAAATTGTAGCAGGCTACGACGTAGCAGCCGTAGACATTTTCGTAGACGACGAAAATAGTAGCACGCCTTGAATTATTTGTAGCGTATCTTGACAGTTACAACACAGACGATACAGGAGAAATTCCTAGTGTGGGGCAACGTTTTTAAAAAAGAAGAGAAGAAGAGAAGAGAGTTCTTAGATAATTGATTTAATATTAAAATTCTGAAAACTACGTTTTCAGTGGATTTAGTCTAAGGACAAAAAAGCATATTTTTATATGTCTATTCGAATCTGCTTTTTTTTTTAAATTAACAGTTTTAATGAAATTAAAAAAAAAATGCTTTGTTGATTTTATCAAATGTTTTAATAAAATTTTACTGCTTAATTTTCCACATTTGGATTCAATGAACTAAACTTTATGTTTTAACGATCACGTATTTACACTTATTCCATTAACAAATTAAAAGAACATCCCGTCAAAAAAACAACAACCAAGATAATATTCGCAACAAAAAACGAAAAGTACAATAACTTCCCCAGAGTATTATCAAAGATTACCTTTGAGAGACTCGTCAAAGACATGCATCTCATTAATATACCTTTTGACGACTTCCTTCTGTGAGGCTGATCATTTCGTGACAAAGGTACTCCCTGAGGTGGCTCCAGTTTGAATGTTATTGTTTATGCGGGCGGCGTACGTCAAAGAGAGTAGGGTGACTATGGGATATAGAAATGTGAGACAGGATATTTCGGTAAATTCATTTATTTATTTATTAAAGGCACAATGTACACGCTAGGCTTAAAACTAGTGAGTACATTGACCATGTAATTATTGTGTGCAGCAAGATAACTTAAATCAAACAATTTATTTTATTCGTTTTCATGACACAATAAATAATAGAGATTATAAAAGTCTTGATATAACAAAATTAAAAGCTTGATGCAAATAGTCAGTAGTATTTAGCCGGAACGTTAGCAGTCAACAAATTAAGTATGAATGAGGATTGGTAAAAGTAGAGGAAGACCAAATGAAATGATTAATGAACTGTGTGGAAGATGATAATTATTATAGCTAAAAAGGAAGTGTCTGCTATTCTGACGAGCAATAGAGAGATATGGATGAAGAAAACGTGCCGCACCGATAGTGATTTATTTCATATCTAATTACAATAATTTACATAGAAACAGAAAACAAAAGTAAAACATTCAGTTGACAATTATATTCTATGGCTTAAATTGAGTAAAAACTAACAAGGAACAGACCAGACTTATACGAGTTACCTTACTCCATTCATCCGCAAATAAATCACAATACGGATTGAATGTCATAATTAAAAAAGGAGCAGGCAGGAGGGGATGAAGTCAGTCGCAAATAGTGTCCTGATATTTCATGGTCACCTCATCCGCACTCCATTGATCAGGCCGCCAAAGACTTGCCGCTGTAAAAGGCATCCGGCGGCGTCTGCTTCCGCATGCACGCACCTTTAATGAACTAAAAACACAAGCTTAGAGGCTTTACACACTGAACGTAAAAACCGAGCGATTTCTTCGCTAAACTTAAGATTCTTTACACAATAATATTACATCTCATTTGTGCATATTCTAGAGAGGACTGTATTTCGTTACTCCGAAGTTCGAAATACCGAAGTACGGTATACAGAAAGTTCGTGAGTCCGAATTACGTTAGTCAGAATGTACGCTATGACGAAGTACGGTATTCAGAATGTTCGTTACTCCGATGTACGTTACTCCGAAAGTTTGCTACTACGAAGTACTGTACTCAGAATGTTCGTCACTCCGATGTACGTTACTTCGAAAGTTTGCTACTACGAAGTACTGTATGCAGAATGTACATTATCGCGAAGTACGGAACTCCGAAAGTTTGCTATGACCAATTACTCAATAATAATTGAGAATATTCCTCATTAGAGAGTATTTCGAATTAGTCAAGTATAAATGATGATTATTGTGCAAATAGGTTTTACAAGTCAGTAATTCTCAATTATTATTGAGTAATTGGTCATAGCAAACTTTCAGAGTTCCGTACTTCGCGATAGTGTACATTCTGAATACAGTACTTCGTAGTAGCAAACTTTCGAAGTAACGTACATCGGAGTGACGAACATTCTGAGTATAGTACTTCGAAGTAGCAAACTTTCGGAGTAACGTACATCGGAGTAACGAACATTCTGAATACCGTACTTCGTCATAGCGTACATTCTGACTAACGTAATTCGGACTCACAAACTTCGGAGTAACGAAATACAGTCTCTAGAGAGCAGTGGTATTTTTTGCTCCACTCATGTATATAACAATATTTTGAAGAAATGTCTCTCGAAGAAATGTTTAGTTTAATTTTAATAACATAGGTAAACATTAACTGGTCATACACGCACGCCGCGCGCCGGTTACGAGTACTACGAACCTTTCCTTTTTGAAGAACATCACCAATGAGGGATCGTAGCTGGTAACATTCTGTGGTTTCTGCCTATCCCCATGGGATAAGGTTTATGTATGTATGTATGTATAAACATTAAAGTGCCCTGTAAACGATCAAACAAATTTGTCAAACAGATCAATGACAAACGTACAGTCAAATATAAATTTTATTTCTCTGTAAGTCAAACAAATTTGACCGTTAACAGGGCGCTACAATAGTCGAAAAAAAGTTAAAATTATAAATATTTGTAAGTATAGATCATGCGAAATCAAGGCGTAATTTCTATGATTGTGTGAAACAGCTCTTCTTGCCAATGTTTTGTAAAAATCATTTGTTTTTTATTACGTGGAAATAAGGGCTAAAATTTCGCTTGCGTATTCTTTTTTATTTTACTTCAACGAAAGAGAAATAGGGCTCAGATGAATATATTTTTCCCGTAATGATACTTATATGCCTCGGCTGTTTTCTTGTTTTTCAGTCAAAATAAATAGTAATCGGAGTCAAACGGTCATCCTATCCTATCCTTTCTTAGCTCATTTTTATTAAATATAATAATAAAATAATATAAAGGGTGTTGTAATGCAGTAAAGGTCCAGCAGTGGCCTGACATGAATCATAACATAACAATTCTCAACCTAAACTTTAAGTAATATTATATTGTTAGTGACATTGTAAACTGGAAATAAAGAATTATTATTATTATATTATTATAACACCACGCCTGTAATCCCATAAGGGTTAGTGAAAGGTGAGCCTGAGAGTACACCCACATTTTGCCAGATATACAAGGTCCCATTAAAATAGGTGGAAAAATTTTTACACAGCGTTCAGTACATAGGTTCAGTACGTCTAACCAAAGATATCTAAACAAGAAAAGCATTAAATAAAGTGATTTATTTTTGGACTTAACATAATAAATTGCCGGCACTCTAGAACAAACTCATCCGATAAGAGTACATAAATAAGTTTTTCTTATTATTTTTTTACCGTCGTCGTTATTTGGTCTGAACGATTTCTAAATTTTTGTCCACCTATTTTAATGGGACCTTATATTTTAAGTTCCAAGTAAAGGGTGACCCTATTGCCATCAATAGGGTATTTTACCAAAAAAATCTAATTAGTCCGTCTGTTAGATTATCGAAAAATATCGGATACGTGTTTTTTGTTTTCTCAAATTATTAAAAATTCATGTCCTGTCAAAGATCATGAGTGGGGGTTTTTCACGTCACTTTGTGGGTAAAAAAGTACTATCCTTGTGACGTCACACGACTTGACACGACTTTTCGAAGCACTGTATCGTCTTTAATTTTTGTTTACGTGAAAAAAGAAAAAATACGTGTCCATTATTTTTTGGAAATCTATCTGACGGACTAATTAGATTTTTTTGGTGAAATACCCTATTGGGCACAAATTCATACTACGTGGTTGCTAATGAAAAGTTGATGAAAAAACCCAATAACACTTGGCTAGAGCCGAGAATAAAACCCAGGACCGTCTACTGGTCGCAAATGCGAAAAAAAAATCTCCAAAGTACTTACCTTTTTTTTTTTAATTGGGACAAGCCCGCCACACTATTCCCAAACCACCGTAATTCCTGTTAGCCAGAATCAACACCATCAACAGTGGTGACCACAAGAAAAGCGCCGAGACAATGAAGCTCGATGAAGTCCCAGAGAAATGATTTAACTGTCTTGGATCCCGCAACGAAATTATTCAGAAAAGAATAGCGGAGGAGTAGGAAAAAAAACGTACTTACCTATTCATTTCTTTATAAACCACAGTATTTTCCATCCGATTTTCCATCTAACAATCAATAAAACTCAGCGGTTTAAGTAACCTGCCACCGAAACCGTAAGTTCACACATGAACGCATCCGTAATTCTGTGACGAGATGCCCACGAATTGTGTTAAGGACTTACTTACCCTTGGCAAAACATCTGCAGTTCACAAACGGGTTATTTCGTTCTAAATAAGATCGGTTTTGGAATGGCTGGTGTGCAAAGGAAAAGTTGGTTACAGAATTTCGCGGTTACACTTTTACCAATTTCATTTGCGTGTCGAGTCAACTCTATGTTTATGCTACAAAGGTGGTTTTGCTTTGAATTAAGGGTTTAAAGGTTTGGTACGAGTGAATCTTTTAGGATATTGAATGTTGGAGTATAAACGAGGGAAATTTAGTCGTATTTACGGGTAACGACTTACCTTGTTAAGATTTGTATACCGTGTTATGTTGGATTTTGAAGATTATGTTGTTTGGACGGATTCAGGATTTGTGCCCGTTTGATGGCAAAAGGATCGCCCCCTATTATATGGGACTTAAATATAATTGGTGAAATATGGGTGTACTGTAAGGTACACCTCTGCCTAATCCTACGGTTATTACAGGCGTGATAGTATATTATGTTTTTTGTCGAGTGTTTTGTGAAGGAATCTTACAAGGATACAATCATAAAATCAATGGGCATACATCGAACTCGAAAAACAAAAATTATATGGTATTCTTCTCTGCTTCTTCTTCCTCAATCTTTGGCCACCCAAAGCTGCAGTATTTACATGGAGCGACTGCCTATCTGATCTCCACAACTTAGTACTGGTTAATATGATAATCCTTGGTAGGATTGATTCTCAGACTCTTGGGCCTTGAACTATCTGTAACAACTGTCAAAGATCTTTATTAGACTTTCCGAGGCACAGAAGAAACTCGGTATGTAATGAGTGGTCACCCATCGCCAGACCAAACTAGGCAAACGCGGTTTAACCTGAAGATTGTACCTATACTATACCTACTTACCTATGTATTAATGAAAAAGTTTGAAGCATTACTTAGTTACTGGCCATTCAATATTCGAATGTCTTATAAAAAAACAACATTCTCATTTCGAAATTCCAGTTTGCACTTCAGCAGGTTACGTTGCGGTCTCAGGTGTACACCGAACCAAGATGGCCCCAGAAATGTCCTCAAATAATAATATAATGAAATGAGATAATTTCGGCTTTGGACCCATCTGGCTTTGAGTTTTAAAGCCTCGGCGATGATACTCTTAATTTGAATAGCTTGTTAGAATTCATTGTCAACGTTGTTCTATTATTTTTTATGGGGCTATTGTAATTGTACTGAAGAAGGAGGAAATTAATTCAAATGTTTTTATGACTTAAAGTGTTTACTGAGAAATACATTTGTATTCATTTTGTAGAGTACACAGAAGAACAACGACCACGTGAAATTATTATGAAAATATTAGTTCCATATTTTTTAAGCTTCTTTAACAATTTCAAGGGTCAAGTTTAATTATTTTTCTTAAATCAAAGTAGTTGAAGTTACTCTTTATAACATCAGCTATCTACCAGTTAGTGCCATAAAAATCGCTCTAGCCGTTTCGGAGACAAGTCGAAATTTTTACTTTATTTTTTGTAATTGAAAAAAAACTAAATGTGTACTCGGAGACTGCCGCGGTAAAGCTATTGCATAGCATTTTTATCAACAGCAAATAATGAATTATTTAATTTGACAACCTCAGTTGACAACCTTGTTATTTTCCGTAACCATAGCAACCTGGTTCAATACTGAATCTTAATATTTTCGTTAGGGAATCTCTGGATTCGCTCTCCACGCTCAAGGCCCGCGATAGAAGCTATGCAATAGCTTAAAAAAATGAGATTGTTGTAAGTACCATTGCTGTTATAAGTGCTTATCAAAACTATCGATCAATTTTATTTCATGGATTTCATAAGCTAAAAATAATACGAATATTATATTCGTGTCTAAAAAAAATATTATTGCCATTCCACATTTTGTGAAAACGAAACATCCAATTAAAACATACCACAGCAATATTTCTTCAACTAATTAACGCTATTATTTAAAATCGCTCAAACGTTACCCTTATGTATTTCATCCCTCGGAATGAAAAGCATGCTGTCGGGGTGAAAATAGGTCATGCGGACACCGCCTTTAATCTGTTTAATTAACATGGAAAAAAGGTTCGATTTCACCCCTAGGGCTATGGCTAATGATGTGTTAATCATGGGTAAGATGATGTGGGTTGTTAAAAATAAAAACATATTTTTTTTTGTGTAGATATTTTTGTTTTTATAGGAAAAATATCACCATGTTGTTGTATGTGTGAATAGCTACTGGAGTAATAATACCTCTGCCTAACCGATTGGGAATTACAGGTGGTTGTTTCGATTCTTGTGTTTAAAACCTTTTGTTGTATTTTCCAATTTAAACATTATTTTTTCTTCTTTTCGAGTCGACAACTCAAATTTTGTTCGACCAGTACGTAGCAACCTGGACAGCTCTTTCATTTGCCTCGTTTAAGTCCTTGAACGTGCAATAAGTTCGGCACGACGGTCAAGCAATTAATTTTCAATAATAGACAGGCAGTTTTGCATGTCAAATTTAAGTTGCCTACAGTTCAGCCACGGGCATAATATAATTAACTGTGAATGAACTGTTGTTTCATCATCCAAATTCGTAGATCTCATGGATAGGCTTGGTAAGATGTACTGTACAGTCTTCTCAAATCAATTTAGATTTTACATTATAGACTTGGATACAATATTCTTGCTCCAATAATTTGAATGTTAAAGACATGTATTTTATGTTATAAATGTAACTACTCAATTCCCTTCACAGACATTTGTTTACTTCTAGGACTTATTAAAACTATTAATATATAACAGAAAGACTTCATTTTTGGCCTATTTTTAAACAAAAACCGTACTTATTTTTTTCATCTTTTTACTAAATTGAATCCACCTACTTATATTTACAACAAAAAAATCCAAATGCCAACCGAAGATTCACCACAACCCCATGATCATTTTGCAAATAAACAGAAACGCATATAACCGTAACAATAATAACAAAATTCTGTATTCCACCAAAGGATTTGAGTATTCTTCAAAAGGGTTCCTCAAATCTTTTCATCTCGCGTCAGTGGTTTCATGACAAATTGCCTGTCGCAGCCCCAGCACAGGTAATGTATGATATATTGTTGAAATTGAATGGTTGAATCTTTTTGTGGTCGTAAGCTAAAAGAATTTTAGATTATGTGTGTTGTAATGTGGGGTTTATATAATGGTTACTTTGAGTAAGATAGCAGTACAGTTATTTGTGATTTGTAGAGAAATAAAAAGTTTATAGGAACACATTCAACCAAAGAAATCTAAAAAAAATACCTAGTAATTTAACGATCTTAATAGATTATGTACAAATTACTTTTCAAGTATGTACTTACCGAAACCCAACCAAGCTAAGTCAGAAGAAACGACATAATTCAATAAAAAGAACATTCATGAATAAAAATGGAATGGACAAAAAATCTCCGTGGGTAATGATTTTCCCGCAAAACACCATAATACTCGATTATGTCTGTTCCATGATTTGATTAAACCACCCTTATAGTATATCCTCTTTACACCGATTTACCAAAAATAGTGTTGCGTTTAAACGGATTTCGGGGAAATTACGGATTTTGGGGAAACTACGGATTATGATATTAGAGGGTGAATATTTTTTTGGGTAAATGTAATTATTGTAATGTAATGTGTCATCTTATTGATTGATATTTAAGTGCGGATCGGTTTTATTGGGATATGGGGCCATCTGGCTAAGTTTTATTTGATTAATAGGATGAAACGTTTTTAGAGATTACTGGTTAACCATACGATTTTTATACGAAGAAGATCGTGAGACGTACCTACTTGATAGGTTCCGGCAAAACTGGATTGTGGTCGCGTGGGTTTGCGAAAAGTGAAAAGAGCATCTTTGTCGAGGTAACGTTCAGAGTTTATTTTAAAAAGTTTTTTAAATAGGGTAACTATTTAAAAAACTTTTTTTTTTAAATGTGCTGTTCATTTTGAAATGTGAGCCACATATTCTTTAGTGTCATTCACTTTTTTTGAAACATTCACATGGAATAATTCACGACCATAATGCGAGCGGAATCGCAGGAAAAAGCTTGTAATCTATATTTTAAGCATTACATGACATATTTCTAAGAGCTTTTTTTCTTACAATAAATAAATTATAGACCTTTTTAAAACACAATTTGACTCACTCATACTATTCAAACCCGCGACCCCAAACATTATAGTTGGACCCTCAGTAATGTTACTAAAAGGGTCACCATTTATGTCACAAAAGTTCCAACCCAATCTCATAGATGGCGCTATCTGTTTCATTATAAAAACAAATAATAAATAAGCTTCTTCTTGAAAAAAAATTGTGCATTATAATTGACATAAAAAATATTCAATGTTTATTGACTGAATTAGATATTATCGTGGTATCACTTTGAAAGATATTGAAAATCATCAACATATCTGTTTAGCTTTTAATTGAAATATGTTGGGGTCTACTATCATCATCATCATCAGCATCAGCCATAAGACGTCCACTGCTGGACAAAGGCCTCCCCCATAGAAAGCCATAATGAATGGCAGCTTGCCGTTTGCATCCACCGTTTGCCCGTGACTCTCGCGATGTCGTCGGTCCACCTGGTGGGAGGCCTACCAACGCTGCGTCTTCCGGTTCGTAGTCACCACTCGATAACCTTTCTTTTCCAACAGTTGTCGGTTCTTCAAGCGATGTGGCCTGCCCATTGCCACTTCAACTTGCATATTTGAGAGCTATGTCGGTGACCCCGGTTCTCCGGCGAATTTCCTCATTTCGGATTTTATCGCACAAAGAAACTTCCAGCATAGCAATCTCCATGGCTCGTTGCGTGACTATAAGCTTCTCTATGAGTGGTCTACTCAGTTAAGGACCACGTCTCTGTGTCATAAGTCATCACTGGTAACACACTGGTTATACACCCTGCTTTCAGTCCGACCAAATTCATCTGAATACCAGTATTTTACTTGGAAAATCTTTCAATCTGATTTCTACATCCCAGTTACCAAAAAGAAAAATGTGCTGTTAATTTTGTGATACATCTGTCTTACTTATTTGTATTAATAAAAATGAAACAATACAGAATCTACTCTCCCTGTTATCCCTGCTAGTAGGAACGGCGCCAGTTGTCCACCTATATCTCGAAATAGACCCTCAGCTCAGAAGTATTTGAGGAAATCCAGTTACACTTCCATATACAGGAGGTGTCTTTTTATGTTGAAAGATCAGTTTGGAAAAGTGATGTTCTTTGTATGATGCGTTTTTTTAAGTGTCCTTTATTACACTATGGCTAGGATTTTGAATCACCTCTAAAGCTAAATTAAATATCAGATTGGAACAAAGCGGGATCCGAACTGATGGAACGTTCGTTTCTACGATGCGTAGCCGTCGCAAAAATGCGTAGTTGTGCTCCGGAAGACTGGCTGACTCCGAGGAGGCATCCAGATTATGTAGTAGGGCATTTACTGTTCACCAGTTTCTGTACGCGTCATCGCCCACATGGCATCTGGACAAAAAGTAGACGAAAAGTAAAAGAAAGAACTTTACAAATACCGGAGACCGGTTCCGAAGATAATACGTAGACACTTCGCAACCAAACTCACAAAATTCGAACTTCGAGCTCTCTCCTCTAAGTTTAAAAGTACAGATTTTCAACACAGAGGAGAAAATTAAAATCTATTTACTTCGAGAGGCCTTATGAAAAATATACGTCTAAGAAGAAGAACCTATTTCAAAAGAAAAATCAGCCTGTAATAAAACCAAACGTATGAATGTTGCATGACGGCTTTCCCGCGCCGATATTATTTACCGCCCCCGGTCATAAACCTGTCGCCGATGAAGACAAACGGCTATACACGGTAGTCGCACATTTTTTGGTTGACCCTACTCAGTGCCCAGGCATTTGCTGGAAAAAATATAAGTGGACAGACGGCATAATAGTGTTGCGGGAAATTATTAGATTATTGTGTCCGAAAATAGTTTGTATTTATGGGTTTCTTATGTTTTATCATAATTATGGAAACGGTTAAATAATGAAAAGGTCAATCCAGAGCAAAGGTTGAAGACTTTGTCAAAAAAAAAGTAGTTAAAAAACTAAAAAACCCGACTGAAAAAACTGAAAAGCAAAAAAACAAGCACATTTAAAATAAAAAAAAACTTGGAAGCAGGCGGGGTCCATTCTATTTTAATTTTTTCTTTTCTTAATTTAATTTAAATTTCATAATTTAATATTCAAATGAACCCCGCCTGCTTCCAAGTTTTTTTTTATTTTAAATGTGCTTGTTTTTTTGCTTTTCAGTTTTTTCAGTCGGGTTTTTTAGTTTTTTAACTACTTTTTTTATTTCCTTACTTTTTAGTTCTTTTGTTTGTTCTTTCGTTGGTCGCGTAAAATTCTTCGCAGATGATTTATTTAACTTTTGTGCTTGTTTATATGATTTTTCACTTTGAATTTCTTTTAAACATATTATTATAAGTGTTATATATTTTTGTAATCTCCTTTAAAAACCCTTTATTTTGATACCCTACTCGATGGTATTAGAAAAAAAAAAATTTTTGAACTCCGCGATTTGGCCCCCAAAATCCACAATTTTTCTTTGTTTTTTAATTTTAATGTAGCCTATAACACTCGCGCCATCAAGACGAATCTAACGACGTATATTTCATTCAAATCGGTTCATCCGTTTATGAGTTATGAGGGAACAAAGAAACGGACATACATACATACATACTTACATACATACATACACGTCAAACACATAACCCTCCTTTTGGGCTTCGCCGCAGTCGGGTAAAAATACTAAACTTCAACTTTTTTCTTGTGGTTAGTGCCTTAGTTTGTGTCAGAGTTTTTATGCCGCCCTATTAATAAATGCCGTTGAGAAATATATTACTCAGTCGTGCTGGTTTCCGATGTTTTCCTTCATTAAAGTAAGTTATAATTATACAATAAGCATGTGAATTCTATGGGTCGAATTTCAGACCTACGTCTTGGCAGCCCGAAGGGCACATCACTGCCTTAAATACTTATAATTTGGTGTTGTTTACTGGTTCCTAATCCCTTCACTACACTATTTTGATGGTAGACCGGCCCCAGACAAACCCTTTCGCTAGAATTAAGCTTGAACTCTTAGATTAAAAATATCATCATCATAATTTCAGCTGAAAGACATCGACTACCGGACATAGGCCTCCCAAAGTGTCGCCACATTGACCGGTCCCGAGCGTCTCGCATCCAGTGGATCGCTACAATCTTCACCAAGTTATCAGTCCACCTAGTAGGAGGAGGCTTAGGTCTAGTAGGAGGCTTTCCAACGCAACAATGTATAGCTATGTGTACTCGTAAATATACTTTAACTTTTTCGTTTTCCTTTGCCTTCTATAAATCCTACTTACAGCTAAAACCATCACAAAAAAACACATGACGAATTGACGATATTACCTACCAACAAAAGAGTATCAAAAACACGCCAATCTACATTTTCAATCAACATTGAAGATTGAAAATAAATGTAATCTGCGTGAAACGTCAGCGGGCACGCGTCGAGACATGTCCTACCGTGTCGTATGCAAATATGACATTAGATAAATATGGACGGTGCATGGGGTTATAACGGATTTGCATTTTTATTTTTAATCACTTAAGTTATGGTGAGTGTTGGTGAAGGCAAATTTGTATTTAGAGGCCAAAAAGTTATAGCATTTGTTTAAGGTTGATGCGACAAGGTAGCCCGTGAAATTCAAATTTTCTTACGTTTTTTTGCAATTTGCCGGTCAGTATCAGGTTGCATGTTAAATAAAATAGGATTCACGACCATATTAAATGTGACTTTACAATCACCAATACAACCCTCTCAGTTCATAAAGGTTCCTTGAGTGACTATTTGATGAAAAAGGCATAAACGTAAGAAAATTTGAATTATGCGGGATACTTTGTCGCATTAACATTAAAAAAAAACTAAATGTGGCACTCGGAGACTGCCGCGGTAAAGCTATTGCATAGCATTTTTTATCAACAGCAAATAATTAATTATTTAATTTGACAACCTCAGTTGACAACCTTGTTATTTTCCGTAACCATAGCAACCTGGTTGAATACTGAATCTATATAATCTATCTATCTATCTATCTATCTATCTATACATCTATTATAAAGAGAGAAGTCCTGACTGACTGACTGACTGACTGACTGACTGACTCATCAACGCCCAGCCCAAACCCTTGGACCTAGAAAGCTGAAATTTTGCACAGAGTTTCCCTTTATAATGTAGACAAGGAATAGGGAAGGATTTTTCGAAATTCAACCCCTAAGGTAGTTAAATAGGGGATGAAAGTTTGTATGGAAAACCGTCATTAACGCGGGCGAAGCCGCTGGCAAAAGCTAGTCCTGAATAAATAAAGAGAGAAGTCCTGACTGACTGACTGACTGACTGACTGACTGACTCATCAACGCCCAGCCCAAACCCTTGGACCTAGAAAGCTGAAATTTTGCACAGAGTTTCCCTTTATAATGTAGACAAGGAATAAGGAAGGATTTTTCGAAATTCAACCCCTAAGGTAGTTAAATAGGGGATGAAAGTTTGTATGGAAAACCGTCATTCACGCGGGCGAAGCCGCTGGCAAAAGCTAGTCCTGAATATTTTCGTTAGGGAATCTCTGGGTTCGCTCTCCACGCTCAAGGCCCGCGATAGAAGCTATGCAATAGCTTAAAAAAACAATGGTAGGAACCATTGATTTTCAGATCAGTATTTTCTACTTTAAAGATCTTTAACACAACGCTCTATGTCATCTGATAGCTTTAATTCAACATAATCATCTGCGTAGCCATTTCCCAACAATGTTGGGGTCGACTTTCGGTATAAACGGATGTAGATGAATACCAGTATTTTACATGAAGTGGATTTTACGTGAAGCTGACCACTGCAACCCAGTTAGTGCTGTGTAATACGATACATAATGTATAATATGCATAATGTATATATGGAGCAGTGGTGGCCCAGTGGTGGCGGCCCCGACTTACGATCAGTTGGTCGTGGGTTCGAACCCAGGCAGGCGCATTACTTTGTGTAATTTATTTCATCACCACTGCTCTCAAAACGGTGAAGGAAAACATCGTGAGGAAACCGGCATATCTTAGAACCAAAAATTCGAAGATATGCGACATCTACCAATCCGCACTGGGCCCGCGTGGTGGATTATAGCCCATCCTTCTCTTAGAGAGGAGGCCTGAGTCCCTGCAGTGGGAACATTATAGGCTGATGATGATGATGATGATGAATACGATACACATTAGTAAAACTGGTTGTCAGACTTTCGCCCACCTGTAACGACAGTCATAGATCTAAAAATGACAGTCGACACCAACGGCTTAATGTGTTTTCCGAAGAAACTCTGTATGTGAAGGGTGGTCACCGATTCGCAGACCTAGCTAGGCAAGCGCGGGTTGAATCAAATCAATTTATTCGCTCTACAGTATTGATCAACATCCAAAAGTTCTTTTATTTGGCGTTTGTGAAATCATCAAATGACTCCCACTCTGGGCAGAGCGTTAGAAAGAAAAAAAGAAAGAAAGAAAGAAAAAGTGTTTATTGGTTTCCCAACAGGACAAAACAAATTGACAAAAAATTAAACGCTAACAAAGTAAACAATATAAATATAATACAAACACTTAAAATTAGGACATAAATACATTATGTTTAAATTTGTCCCGTGCGAAGCTAAAAGGCCACTATCTCAGCATGTTGCTGTGACATTTATGACAAATGTCACAGCGCTGGTATTCTGATAGGGCCCAATGGTGACGCCACGTTCACAGAAAAAACAACAAAAATCTAAATTAAAACAAAAAATAAATAAAATTAAATTAAATACACCTAATAAAAACAATAAGTTAAGTTAAGTTCGATAGAAAAATATTTAATAGTTACGGAGTGACGTTATGGAGTGTCAGGGCGCCGCGGATTTTTGTACTAGATGACGTGGCCTCGGCGCAAGGGCTAAGAAGGAACATGGGTTCGGTTTTTAGTCAGTAGAAGTCTGACACTCCCCTTCGCTCTGCCCAAGAGCGGAGGGGGGGTCATTTGATGATTTTCCACCCACCAAAAAAATTAAAAAAAGGCTTCTACTGACAAAAAAACCACCCTTGTTCCTTCTTAGCTTCTTAGCTTCTTAGCCTCAACACGCAACAGCTTAACATGAAGATCGATCCGAGCAGCTATTATTACTTAGCTTACCGCTAGAATCAAATTAAATCTCTCTAAATAAAGACACTGTAATTTCTGCCGACGACATTTTTCTCACCCTCACAATTTTATGAAGAAAAGCCCGACACAAAATGATAATTTCCTTTCAAGTGTTACCTCGGCCATCTGTCTCAATCCTAAGACACGTTGGAGAGTTGCAAACGGTACTTAAAGTACCACTTGTCCCCACAAATACATAGATATGTATGGAACGAGGGTGGGTATAATGGATCATACAAATCTGTTACAAATTTTTGAGGGACACAATACAATTTGAGGGATATTTTGATCGATTACCGGATTTTGTGATAGTTTTGAATTGATTGGGGAATGTGAACTGTTGGATTGAATTTGAATAGCTTTGCTCTTATGAGTAAATTATTATAGTGTTGGGTGGTGGGTAAGTAGGTGTAATCTATGTATGTATTAAAAAAAAATATATGCCATTTTTCCATTTTTGTAAACAGTCGTCATTTAAGTTGTCATTTACTTTACAAAATAAATTGACATAAGACAAACGTTCTCTAGTAGGTTTAAATGTCCAAAATTGGGACTGGCGGTACTAGCTAGGCAAAAACATTTCTACACGTATAAAAAATTCTAAAACTTAATCCAAATAATGTAATACGTGTCATTTTGGCTCGAAAATAATGTAATACCATTAAAGGAACAAGCCCATAAAAAATCATCCATTATTGTATCCATTCTCATATAGCACATCCGACCCTTATCACAGAGTATCGTGTTGCTAAAACAAAATACTCTATACGACACCGCTTTTAAAACAACCGATGATTTTTTTTATAATATAATTGCTAATTTGCCTCATCTCTGCGTTCTCTTATTCCCCGTTGTAAATAAAGACACAGTACATGAGAAGCGGTACGATACAATAAGACAAGAAATAATTTCTAAACGAAAGTTCTATCGCTCACAAATAATCTCATTATGGTTCCAAGTACTAAATTACAAGAGAAACTAAGGAAAAAATACGGTTATAAATAATGCTCTCAGTATTTTCCTATTTCTAGTCATAATTACCTATCATTTTCATTCAATTGATATATTGTTTTTTTGGTATTCCACTAAAAGGTAACTAAGCCAAAATAAAACAATAGTAAAATTAATAAAATGGCAATGAATAAGGTTTCACACATAACATAACATAGCACCTGTAATTTCTGAAGGGTATGATAGAGGTGTACCTAATAGTACACCCATATTTCATTCATGATAAAGTTCCATCTAATGGTGTCCAACCTTATTGCCATCAACCGGGCACAAATCTAGACTCCGTAGCGGCTTCTGAGAAATTCCAGTCAATATCATATTGCCGAACCAGAGAATTAAACCTGTCATACACACAATAGTTGCATTTTTTTTGAATAGTCGATACATATTCAGATATTCACACTCAAAAATTTCCTCACAAGGTTTTCCTCATTCATCTTCGTCAAAAGCCTGTACCGTGACAATCGGTTACCATATTATATGTTACACCAAAATGCGATATTTTACTAAATTATCGCAATTGTTGGTCCCGTACCTTTAATACATCCCATTTCAAAAATTTCAGGATTATCTCTCGCTACCTGATGAATTATTATTTCTTTTTTCCTTCCTTATTTTCATCCGAATCTGCTCTAACTATTTTCCCTCGAGTAAACAAAGGGAATGGGGAATGCTTTAGAGTGCTATTGTCGTTAAATAAAATGGCTACTTTTTGATTATTTACGTGCACATTATTGAAAGATTGAATAGACACTGGTATAGGTATCGGTAATTATGTTTATTTGTATAACGACTTTCTTGGTTAGGAAAATCCAGAACTTAACTTATTCATCTTCAAAATAAGTTCCTTGTCATCACTGATAATGTTTCAAACGGACAACTCCCATAATCTGTTCTCTCATCATTTTCAGCCTATAATGTTCCCACTGCAGGGATTCAGGCCTTCTTTTTTAGGAGAGGGATGGGCTATAATCCACCACGCGGGCCCAGTGTGGGTCTACCAGCTGTTCTCTAAATCATCTCAAATATTGTCGTGAGAAAGTTATTAATTATTACTAGCCATTTGTGTCCCACTGCAGGGCAAAGGCCTCCCTTCCCTCTTTCCATATTGGGAAGGGGGTTAGACCAAATTAACCCACCACGCTTGTCTAATGCGGGTTGATGGGTGCGCAGTAGACCGCCTATCTGGGTCTTTGGGCGCCGCCGTTGACGTACGTGACGTACATCCGCCACCGCCCTGAGTCGTCATCCTGCACTGATGCCGCCTATTCCATCCAGACCTCTAGGAAATCCTTTTCCGAGCCCAAAGATGGTTTAGTGTGGTGTGAGGTTAGTGGTTAGAACACTCACACTAGTATAGGTGGATGTAGGGTGTTGTTATCAACCACCTACACTAATCCCTTAGTCGACTCTTACGACACCCACGGGAAGAGAGGGGTGGTCTATTCTAGGCCGGAACCACACAAAGTTATTAAAATAAATCTAAATAAAATCTTAATATTACATGCAAAAAAATGTAGATATTGCGTATCCTAAAACTACCAACAGTTTACATCACAGCATCACATCAAAAATTGAAACTAAAAACACATCTATCATCTAAAATTCAAACCGTATCACGGACACAAACGGACACAATTCGACACTGATGTATCACTTATCCCTGAAGTTCTGCTTACCCCAAGGGTCGGTAATCCGACGACATCTTCACAATTACTTGCCCTTACACCCGCACTCAATATTGCTTTACACAATAGAGGTTAGGAGACAGAGAGACAGAGATACATGGCTAGATGTGACAACGGTATCGAAGACTTTGAAATGATGATTAAAAATCGAGTAAGATTTTTTTTTTAATTTTTTGTTGTTTAAATACAATTATTGTAGTAGTAGAAACTGATAATAATAATCCAAGTTCCAAAAAATACACTTTGTGAAGCGAAAAACTTTTAATTTAATGCTTCTCTCTCAGATTGAAACTACAGTCCATAGCCAGCAACCAGTAGCTATAGGACCTTCCATAAAAAAAAAATAACGACAATTAATTAAAACGTAATCTAAGAGAAAGAAAACTAGACTTTTGACAGGGTACCATCTATCTGGCAGAAACTTGATGCTCCGAAATATATTTGGCATAACACACTTGGCATATTCTTCTTTGAACGAATGTGTTTAAGGCAAAACAATTATTTAATAGAATTATCAATTCGCCGAATGTTTAAATGGCCGAATTTTCAATGGCATACTTTTAGGATGGCAGAATTTTATTTGGTAGATTTTTATAAGGTATAATGCCAATTCTATTACAAAATTTTTGAACTAATTTAAAATTAAAAGTCAATACCTTTGGCTACAAAAGTTAGTGACAGGAACGAATCGCTGCAAAACCGACTCCACGTAGTCTCTTCTGCCCTACCCCGAGAGTGAAATCTAAGCCCGCGTAGGCGCGGAGTGGCGAGGCGGCCCGCAAGCTGAGGAGCAGGTGGCTTAAACGCGCGCCACCGCGGCTGAGACGCTGCTGACGAAGCTGCGACGGTGTGTGTTAAAACCATCTACGACGATATGCTTGCGTGGAACCGCCGGAGCACCGCAGCGCCAGAGCCGTGACAGCAGTCATGCTTGCTGCATGTTACACGTATGTATGAAATGAAATGCGTGCCATAAGACGATTCTGATTATGAATTTTCGGCGAAATGATGGTTCTGGAAATGAAGTTTATGCTCAAAGATGATTCTGACTTACAAAATTATGCGTTTTGAATTTATGGTAAATGAGTGTACGCCAAATGATTTTCGGCGAAATGAAGTTTCTGCCATCCACTGCTATGCAAAACAAAATTCGGAATTAAAAAATTCTACTATAAAAGGTAGACCCCTTTTGACAGAATAAATTGTGTGAGAACGCGTATTATCTGGATTCCAATATGTAAATTACAGATATTTAGCTGCAACCGATTGAACTGGAAGCCGACCCCAACATTGGAAAAGGGCTAAGCAGATGATGAAATATTATGAGAACGCAATAAGGCATCAAGACATAGAAATGTCCTATCCAGTCAAACAAAGAAAGGTATATCTTTGTTCAAGTAACAATAAAGGGTCCCTCAATTCACCGATTTATCGTGTGTTGATTCAATCATAGATTCCTTTTTAAAGTTTCATGTTTGGAAACCAATTTAGGATTATGATGGCTGACGGTATTTATTTTTAGTGGTATTGCTTTTGGCAGATAGGTTTTTCAATGATTTATGATGTGAGATCGCAAAAATAAAACGTAATGAAATTGGTATAGAATAAGGTAATGAAATCACAAATATTTAGAATGTATGTTATCGAATGATAACCAGTCTTAACAAATGGTATACCGGTACTAACTGGATTGTGGAGGTCAAAACAAGCAGTCGCTCCGTGTAAAATACAGGTATTCTGCATCTGGTTTAACTGAAAATCGACTCCAATATAATTATGTAGTTGGGACAAAGAAAAGCTGATGTTGATAATGATTTAAAAAATGAAAACACAGGAGATGTCGATGAAACAAAACAGACATTGCGTTGTAAGGCCTCTCACTAGTCACTAGGTGGACCGATGACCTGGTGAAGGTTGCAGGGATCCTTTGCATGCGAGACACACGGGACCGGTCAATGTCAACACTTGGGAGAGGCCTATTTCCAGCAGTTGAAATGATGATGATTATTGTCGCAAACTTCGCCTACGCTACTGTTAATATCACCAATAACTTCAATCTTGACTTCCCCGCAAACAATCTCATCAAAATAGAACAAAGCAAACATCCACAATCTATTCATACCGTCGTCTTGTTTTGACAAATTTCACCGTTGCAAACTGTTCCATTAGTACAATTAATTATTTACCATCTTGGATCGCAATTTGTCCTTTGACCAGCTAGTGCTTGAGATATTGTTAATCTTGGTAAAAGACCACGTCGATGGCACCCTGGATTTATAGTTGGACGTTTCCAAAGTTTTGGGTGTTAATGGGGATTCTGAAGTTGATGTAATTGCAGAGGTATTGTAAGTGGTTGGTTTAAATGTTGAAGTTTGAGTTGTAGTACCAATAACTTTGAGTATATTGTTTGTTTTTAACCGACTTCCCAAAAAGGAGGTGGTTCTCAATTCGATCGGTATGTTTTTTTTTTTCTATGTATGTACCATCGCCTGCAATAATGCATGGGGAGTTCAGAAAAAATACCGTGTGAAGCAAGAAATGACGCCACCTGGCGTAAATAAGTACTCGATTAGCAACATTGATTATATTGTTGATGCTACACTAACTAGAGGGCGCTCACGTTGTATAAAATGTTTATGTAGTTTCTTTTTTCTGTTTAAACATTCAAATAATTTATAATGAATTATTTCTATTATATAAATTTATTCCTAACTACCTACTATGTTTGTTTAAATTGAATATTATTATCATTCTCAAACTATCTGATTTTAATTATCTATGTTGTGTTATCTATGTATGCAACACCATCAAAGAACTAGTAGACCACGGCTCATAAACACATTACAGCGTCAAATCGTGTTATGAGAGTATGAAGAAAATGGATTCCTGCCGATGACCGACTATGCTGCTTTATATGACTCAAGTGTTGACAATGCCCGTCGTGCTCTTAAAAGTGAAGAGCTGCATTATAGGAGGCATGTTGTGAAACCCTGGCCCTGCACAGAAAACCTTAAAAGGGCAAGATTACAGTTCGCTTTGGATCATGTTAAGTTTGATTTGAGTAATGTTTTTTCATCTTTACAGATGAAAAAACTTTTAAGTCCAGTGAACACGGACGCTTATGTTTGTGGTGACGAAATAATACGTGATAAACAAGTGGTTATGTAGTGTCCAATATGCTGGTCATATTACAGTGAACGTGTGGGGATAGATAAGTGTTGCCGATCCAGGATTTATATTTCACTAGCTTTTGCCAGCGGCTTCGCCCGCGTGAAAATTACGATTTTCCATACAAACTTTCATCCCCTATTTAACTCCCTTAGGGGTTGAATTTCGAAAAATCCTTCCTTATTCCTTGTCTACATTATAAAGGGAACCTCTGTGCAAAATTTCAGCTTTCTAGGTCCAAGGGTTTGGGCTGGGCGTTGATGAGTCAGTCAGTCAATCAGTCAGTCAGTCAGTCAGGACTTCTCTCTTTATTTATATAGATAATACTTAAAAACAATATTACTTAACTTTAGTACTTATTATTTATATTAACTGGAGGCCGGGTTATTATAACCTATTACATACGTATTTACTTACGTATTTTTAATAACTAAAAAAAGTCAAACACAACAATTTTTTTTTTTACATTACAAGAACCTTTTCGTATGTTTTTGTGCAATTGTATAGCTATTATCCTACCTATTTAATTCATTTAACTTTTCACTCTTGTGATGAAATAATCCGGTCTCCTGATTGTCTTTGTTGAGGTTATAAAAGCTTCAATCCTCTTTCCGATTTTGGAAACGAATACTTAAGCTATGGCCTCAATAAGAAGTTTTATATAATATAATAATGTTGAACGATAATAAATGTCTGTTTTTGAATAATAAAGTGTAAGAATTAAACCTCTAAAAGTGTGATAGTGTCTTTTTGTTTGTCTCCGTTAATCTCTGTTGCTAACTGGCTACTAACTCGAAAATTATATTTTTGAATGCTATGCGCACTTATTAGCTTAATGAAAACATTCCTTATGGTTTTTTTTGTTTTTTTTTATCATTTAACTTCTCACTTAATCCAACCTAATACGTGTTTCCTAACTTCTTACTTACCTAACCTATTCCCAAGTCAAAGTCCATTTTTTTCTATATCTCAACAGAATAGATTACATTTAGTTAGGACTAAGTTATAAAAATCTACCTCCTTTTTATTTCACCTACAGGTGACACCGGGTAATCCGGATATTGTAATTACGGAAAGTAAAAACTTTAAAGGTTTAATTTCTTATTATTATTTAAGTAGGAATTACAAATAAAATTGCTGTCAGGTAGAAACAGAAATAAAACTTATGCCACCTACAAGTGACACTGGGGATTGAAGAGTTTAATATCACAGTTGTGCAGAAACCAAACGCCATCTATTAGTTATTTTCGAAAATTTGATTTCTACCTTCACAGAAAAATAGGCCCTAAGGTATCCATGCACTTGTGTGGGCGACTGTACACCGATTACGCTGCGATTTATGATCCGATTTACGTGATTCTTTTTTATTTTGATGCGGAATAGTTGCCATTTGGTCCCATAAAAAAATTGTATAGTTTGGTCCAGTACTTTTCATTTTATGAAGATTTTTCTTAATTTATCAACATTATTCGTTAATGTATGTTCGCGAATAACTTCGTCGTTTATGAACCAATTTTGATGATTATTTTTTTTTGTGAAGGAGATATTTGAAGAGTGGTACCATGGTATGGAAACCAGGACCTGGTGATGGAATCCCAGAAAAATCGAGGGCAACCCTCAAATTTCATAAGCACGTATTGCGTGTTACGTGTTTTTCTGACGCTACACAAGTATTCGCATCTAGCAGTCATCACTTCATGTTGATGAGCTGATGATGGAAGGTACTACTCCTCAAAGGTTAGGAGCTGAAAGCAATAATAAGAGAATTTGAAGGTTAAGGGCCAGGTTTCTTAGTCGAATGTTAAATTAATGTATAAGTAGTAAATATTTCTATAGGATATTACAACAAAAAATTAAAAAATTAAAAGACTTTTTTCCAAAAAAAAAACAACCGACTTCAAAAACACCAAAAAGTGAAAAATAAAACTTCAGAAGAAAAATCAGCTTCTGAAATCAGTGGCAAAAAAAAGAAATGAAACACACAAATGTCACCGACTTCAGAAGCTGATTTTTTTGTTGAATAATATCCAGGTTTGAAGTCAGTGAAAATTATTCTTGACCGTCTTTTATCTATAGATGTTCTTCACTCGAAGAACAAGAATGTCAATAGGAAAATTGAAGTTAAAGTTTAAAAAAGTTGTATGTCTGTAATAACAATTAGAGTTTGAGATGGCCTGCCATAGTACAGAGTTTCAATAAAATAAAAGGCAAATTTATATTGCTTCTGTGACCAAGTGCGGTCCATCGCAATTAGCCAGTGTTACCAGTAAATACCGTTATCCGTATAATTATAGTAGAATGGAATTACTATTTCAATAATTAAATCACTTATGCTATAGAAGTTTCTCACAACAACATAAAACCATCTTGGATTTCATGCCACAACCCGTAACATCGACAAACCGACCCAATCCCTTTTACCTAGCAATTTGATATCAGCGAAGTAATCCCGTCTGCCACAAACAATGCGCCGGAATACATTAGCTTGAAGTCGACAACCATCGCGACTCTTGGACATCAAAGAGGCAGAAACAGAAGGTCAGATTAACCACTAACTTGGTTATGATGATACGCATGTTGCGCATAGTGACAACGGCGAAAACAAATGAATAAAGTTGTTTTGGGTATGCCAGGAGTTACGACGATGAGATGAATCACGCATATGACATAAGAGACAAGTGCGTTAAGCCTTTTTGCTTATGACCCTTCCCGCTCTGAGCGGAGGGGAAGGTAGTAGATCAAACTTGTACTGACTAAAACTCACCCATGTATCTTTTAAACCCTTTGTGTTCCTGTGCCACGGTATCTCTTTCGAACATCCGCAGCCCCAGTAGGAGTCAGCCCTTGCGAAGGCTTTTCATTTTGCTGACATCACGGCCTGTCGTCATTTAGACCGGCAGATGGCGAGCTAGCCCACTCACCGTCCAGAGGCCTGAAGTGCGTTCAGTCTGGAGTCCACCACAGCGGAGATAAGACGAGAGCACTAATGAAAGCTAATAAAATGTAAATAAAAAAAGAAGTGCTGCGCTGACTTCAAATACATTGTTATAAAGTTATAAGATTTAGATATAGAATACACCTTTTTGTCGTGTTGTGTGTACCTACATTTATTTTGCGACTGGCATACATCTATATTATGTCCGTTTTTCCGCTCCGCAGCCTCGCTCCGCTTCAGTGGCCTTAAACTGGCGTCACGCATCCTATTAAAACCCCGTAGGACGCTACGCTAGACCCTTTCCTTGTTGTTATAAAGAACCTTCTGTATTTTTCTGTTTTGTGTCTTCAAACCTCTTTGAGGTATCGCTATACCAAATTAAGCTTTGCTAGAATGGTTCGCTACAATAGTTTTGTCTTGAACGATGAATTGCCTTTTGTTGGTCTGTAAGTCAACTTCGTTTGGTATATTTGGATATTGTCCTCTTGAATAAATTAGTTCTGAGTCTATTCATATTTTAGTATCTGTATATTTTGTTTGCGTAAGTATTTTAAAATTGTCTCTATTATCAAATATATCAGTAAGAAGTTTAATGTTGTTATTTTTAAGAAAAAATCTTGAAAAAAATCTTCCTACAGAATACTAGGAAATAATAAAAGCATTGCTGTTTTTCCTTATAATAGTAAGTTTTCTTCAATAACGTTCACGGAAAATTAACCCTCCGATAGGCCGGGAAAATGGAAGAACAACGGAAAACTTCAAGATTCCTACAACAAAACCAAATGTAGTGTTAAATGCGAAGACAAAAACAACACAATTTCGAATACAAGCATTTTATTTACCATTTCCAGTCAGTAAGTTCGCAATAATGATACAGTTGGAACATTTAGCGATACAATAAAATCCGAAATATACCGTGGAGTCATTTCAATAAATTCCGAACACTCATTGACGTACAAACGGCCTGTTTTGAATTTCACTAGCTTTTGAAAACAAGATCCGTAGCACTTAGACACGGATCGGTACGTGAGTGACATACAGATCGAATTAAATGGTACAACATTTTTATTTTTGAGAGAATTTAGTTATAGGATACTCTTCATTTTAGGTTGAGTGAACTCGATCAGAATACAGTTGCTATTGACATTACAAAATGAATGCAATGGGAGCCGATTGCTGATTATGATAATCAATGATTATGAGTGTTTTAAGAAATGAAAACCTAAATAAAAGAGTAGTTTATGGTAAATGGATAGTGTTGTTAGCTCTCGTGCTAGCACAATGAATTAAAACGAAGACGGAACGACGAATAACGAAACATTAATAAGGACAGTAGTAGCCTCAGAGAGAGGATTGAAAACACACTCAGAAGCCTTAGAAAGACAATGACTAGGTGTAGGTAGGTTCTATATGATAGATCAGGGATAGAGAATGATAGAGTTACACAGGATAACTAGTTCCATCTCTTTCCCAAACTCAAGAAAGATTAAAACAATAATTACTAAAGAGATAAGGATTGACTACCGAATAAAATTTATCCATTAAGACTGAACTAACAAAATTTCCAGACATCTTTATAAGCAATTTTAATAATATCACTTCTTCCACCAAAAATTCTCCATTCTCCACCACCGTATGTCTCAAACATCTTACGCCTATCGAGAGCAGTTTAAGAGCATCTTGCCATAACAATAAACTTTGAAGGGACGCCACATTTACATACGGATTGCTGCCAAAATGTTTGACAGTTCGCAACAGATGTAACAAGGTTCAGATTTGGGTAAAGCCTTTGATGAATACGATATAAGACGTTTATCTTAGTTCATTGTGTATGGTTCTGATGATTTGTTGAAGTTGTTAGTGGCTTCTAAGCTGTTTGGGAGTTGTGTGATTATTTGGTATTTGTATAATAGTGAATTATTGAGTGTGTGATAAAGTGTGTTTAGTTAATTGTCTACGGAAAACTTAGAAGTTTTGATTTTTAAAGTTTATTTTTAAAGTGGTCGTCAATGAAGAATTAATACAAGCATCAATACTTTATAGTACAAATGCAATATTAACTCTATCTGTTCGGCTGTTGCCTTTAACTCCTTAATTACCAAACGGTTTTTCATGAAAACAGGAAGACCATGATCTGGGTAACGACATACGTACTTTTATCCCGCATAGGTATGTTCCCGTAGTAAAAAAAAATTATAAATAAAGTAGCTTCTGCCCACGGTTTTACCCGCAAAGCTCAATGATATTTTCGTAACATAATAAATGTATTCTGAAAACAATCCTTTTAGAATCTTAGAATAACGTTGTATAAATTGTAGAAAAACAACATAATAATCCAATTTCGTCTTGCACAAAACTTTACATCAATTCAATTTCATTTCAAGACGTAGAAACGATTTTTTCACACACATCAATCCATTCAAGCGAGTATAAATGATCGATTACAGTTTCAACACCCTTAAGACATCGCCACAAGGTTCAATACTGCTCATACGTTTTTAAATTCACAAAAAAAAGTTGTATCATTCGCATTTATTTGTGCAAACGGATGCGATCCGTCACGTAAACGGCGCGTGTTCACGATTCATCAAAAATGATAGTTTTGCAACAATTTTATCTTTGTCAATGATTATTCTATTTGACGAGTCGATTTTTCTGTTGTTCGTCTATTTTGTGTGTATTTTTCCGGGGTGAGAATATCGCCTTACGATTTTTGGTAGTGACTGTACAGTTATTTTTTGTTATTTTTTGTAAGTCTTTGCTCTATTTTTACTTTTACATCGGCACCGGGGGATAAGAGAAGAGGAAGATCAAAGAAACGATGGATGGACTGCCATGTGTAAAGGATGAAATGGAAATAAAGGAGTTGCCCATGAGATGACAAGTTATAGACCCTAAATGAATTGGGATAAGAGCAAGAGAATGATGATATTGAATCGGCTCAGGACTTAGCTACAACCTTAGCTCCATTATTATAGTTCCGTCAAACAATTCCTAGTCTCTATATTTTGAAAGAAGGTCATCTGTACCTATTTCACTTGGTCTTCACTTGAAACAAAAAACCCCTTAAAAAAAATCCCTTTAAAAAATTATGTGTAAATTTTCGTAAATTAAAAGTTGACTAAAACTTAACTACCAAAGCTTAACTTACTAACGTCAAACAATTTATGATACATCGAAATTGCATTGCCCTCAAAAACGGCAATTTATTTTAAAACAAAATGAACCGGAAAGTCGCAAACAATTTATAAAACAAAAAACCTCAACAAAATGTACATTCTGTTGTACCAGCAGTGACATTCAAATAAAGTAAAAACATCGGACACGTCGCCTCCAATATAGTGGAAAACAGGAAATATACAAAACGGACATTAAACAAACAAACGTGTAACATTTCAATCCTTTATAGCAAAGATTTAAAGCCCAAAATCCTGTAAAATTTAATTTTGATAGATGCGCGCGAATTCGCAACAATTACAATATACGAGACTTCGATTTAAATTGAACCTGGAAGTGGTATCATAGAGTGATGTTTTGGATGTATGAGATTTTGCAATCTTGATAATGGAAAATTATGATAATTTAGATGAACCATGTGCCTGATGAGATTTTCCATGTTTCATCCTCAATGTATTCAAAAACCCTTCCTAAGCACTTGCTTGTTCAATGTGAGGAACATGAAAATAACCTGCTTCTAAGCGACTCCAAAGGATAGGGTACGCGTTTTCTGTCAGTTATCATAATCTGCCTATCCTTTTCCCAACTATGATATAGTTGGCTTCCAATCTAACCGGATGCAGCTGAGTACCATTACATGGATCGACTGCCTATCTGACCTCAACAGCACAGTTAATACTGGGTACTCATTTTCCGTCAGTGAATTAATACATTTAAGATTCTTGTTAAGTAGAAGATATTTTTCGTTGATGGTTGGTATTTATTTATTTAAACTTCTCGCACACAAAAAAAAAGGTACAAAGGCGGACTTAATGCCTTAGGCATTCTCTACCAGTCAACCAAGGGTGGTGTAGAGATTAGATGGCAGGTGCTCTTTTTGAGAGGAACAATGATAAAAAAAATAATATTCAAATGATGAATGATGGTTGTTCTCATATTTCACTTGAATGTTGATCGTTCGAACCACCATCTTCTCTTTTAATCGAACCATGTCTTTGTATCTTAAAACCTACATGAAACTTTAGTTTTTTATTACAAGTATCGTCTTCATGCCTTTGACGCTAATTAATTTTGTAATTTCCTTCAACTCCCTTCTATCAGTCTTCGCGCTATTATTTACTCATTTCTAATTACAGCCAAAAACTTCATAAATCAAACCAACCACATCCAGTTTCCCTAGATCATCAAAAATCCACGTCGGATTTGGCTGTCGCAAAGCTGGAACACGGATCAAGTGAGCTTACATGAACGGCGTCGCCCGTACCGTTTACACTAATTGCGATCCGATGCGATCCGACGCGATCCGTTTCGGAGCGGGACGTAACGAATCATTTGCATTCCTGATAACTCCGTTGTAATGTTTCGTAAGGGTTAGAAAGTAATTAGGTAGGTAGATAAGGTTTTGAAGAAAGATACGGCTGGTAATGATCCTGATTGATCAGCTTATAAGAAGTGAAGTTACGCGCTCAAGCGATGGCGTGTTGTGACTGTTATTTTTGACGGCACGGTTGGCACAGTGGCTGAGTAATTGACTGATGCGTTGCGTTTCGCGGGTTCAATCCCTGCATAGAAGAAATCTGGCCTACAGATAGTTGTTCTGGGTCTAAGTGTTTGTGTAACTGAGTTAAATGTTTGTAAACGCACCTACGATACAGGAAATACTACAAGTGTACGGCAACGCAAAAAAAAACTTACTGTGGAAAAATATACGCAAAAAAGAAAGGGCCGGGAGCTGCGGGACTGTTCGAAAGAGCCCAAGATACCATGGCTCTGGAATAAAGGGGCGAAGAAGGAACATGGGTACTCACCAAGAAAAGACTAAGCCAAACAACAACAAATTCAAAGCCGTTTCTAGACTTTCTAATTACCCAATAACACATGACTGGAGTGGTTAACCGACTGCGAACTACCTCCGAGTAAACTTATCTCCGATACTCATCGGTCACTGTCGCAACTAATTCCTGTGTGTCGAGATAGCACAGCTAAACGCTCTGTACGTGATGTTAGTGTTTTTCCTTATCCTGCACTAGTGGACCAGGCATTTGGATTTGTGCGGACTTTATTAATCGACGTCAAAAATAGAGGAGGTCCTTAATTCGACTGTATGTTTTTTTATTTATTTAAAAGAGTATGCTTTCCGATTGGTGCCATAGTTTCTTCATAATCGGTTCAGTACTTTAGTTTTAGTTATTATAAAATTGATTCATGAATGATTACAAGCTAAGAATGTCAAACAAACAAAGTGACCGACTTCCGAAAGTAAAGTTTTTTTAGACTTTTTTTAGTGTATTTTTGGAAGGTTTAGGCGTAAAATATTTCTTTCACAAAATGTCTACAGGTAGTGAAATGTCTGTTAAAGTCGGTTCTATTTGTTACTAAAAGTTTTATTTACATGAATTCAAAGTATTTGTTTCAATTAAAAAATATTATACTTGTATATATTTTATCATTATTTTAGTTCTGTAAATTGTAGTTTGTAAATATTATAAATAAATATTTTGATCTCCATTAAAAAAAAATGTTAAACTTTCGGGCCATTGATTACCTGGGTGCTTACTCTGGAATATAATTCCGATAGATCGACATTGGTCAAACGTCAGTTGGTTGAGTTAAACGTCTGGGATTGACTAGACTCAGTGAGTCCAGCCAATGCCTGACGTTTGACTGACAATTCCAATGTCGATCTATCGGAATTATATTCGAGAGTAAGCACACTGTACCTAACGACTGTCAAAGATCTTCAAATGACAGCCGCGACCAACGGATTTCCGAGACACGGAGGGAATTAGGTGTGTAATGAATGAGTGGAAAAATTAACATATCTAGATTATTTCCCAAATGTCCAGCTTCTTGTCCGGACTGTCTTTTTAGAATGGTAACCCTACTCGCAATTGTTTTAGTGGACAAACAGTTCGTGAAAGGCGGGGATAAGGGACAAGAGAATTGGGTGAACAAATAATAGAATGGGTTTTGTTGAAAGAAGAATTTGTTATATATAGGGAAAGGTTCATCGTGACATAAAAAAATTAGCTGTTCCATATATTTTAATAGATAATTAGCTATTATTGCACCTTGGAATGAAAAGTCGATTTTTTTTCAGTGACCAATGAATTATTATATTGATGGTGGGTATTTATAATTATTTTTCGATCGGAAGACTGTGTCGCCGTTTCCGCCATTATTCCATACTTAATCTTTTCATAATGAATATATTGCGAGTTTTGTAGTTTAATTGGAAATTAAAAAAAAAGTGTTCATAATTATTCTAGACTCGACGTTCATTGTCTCGTGACGTCGTCGTCAAAAGTCTTGACGTAGAATATCAAAATATATCTTTTTATTTTTAAGTTTTAATAAAGTAATACGTGACGACAACGTAGCATAAAATATCTGAAACACACTGATAATGCTGAACAAGTTGTAATATCAATCAATGTCCCTAGCCGTAGTAGATTTTATAATTCTTATTTTGTTCGAGAAGTCACTTACAAGTAAACCAATCAAGAATTAAAATATCATAGAGATGCAAATATAAGTTTAATCACTTAAATAAACATTATTTAAATTAAAAACATACACAAACTCTCACGCTTCTCCAAAAATGTTCTTTATAATTTTAAAGTTGCAACACGCGCCACCATTTCCCATGATTTAAAAAATAATTTATGTATTTGTGACTCGATGCGTGATCAATTGAGTGTTATAGAAACCATTAAACATAAGTTAACATACATTGACTTGTCTACAACACGCCCTACAGTTTAAACTATTTTGATTTAGGACTGCATCATCACTAAGGGAATTTCAACTTTACAATTCAAAAGCAAAGGTTTAAAATATGAAAAGGGGTATTTTTTTCCAGTTGAAGCTATTTTTATTTAGGACTGCATCATCACCAAGGGAGATTCAACTCTATAATTCAAAAGCTTAGGTTTAAAATATAGACAGGGGTACATTTTTTTGTTCAAAATCAAGTTTAGCACACGCGTCTTCATACATGAGTGGATTAAAGTCGTTTGTCATATTTAAATGTTTGTTATGTTGTAATTATTTGCTAATGGTACAGGCGTGAGAATTTTTGTACGAATTTCTGTCTGCTTGTAATTTATGTGACTCGATTATTTAATTAGTTTCCTCCTTTTGAGAACATACAAAAGGTCGCTGTAGGTGTAAATTAAATGTAATATCTGTTTTTACAGTAATTGTTTATTTGCCAACAAATTAATTTTATTTTCTATTGACCATTCTTACTTACACTTATGGAAGTTTAGTAACGAATAATTAATCAATTTTCGCTAAAACTACACGCAATGACTAAGATTATTATTTTATAGTCGGTGTTAGACTAAACAACAATTATTTACATAACAATATAATGTCTATAATAACCGAATTGTTATAAAGAAGAGTGCCTAATATTTCATCAAACTCGTGTAATAGAAGGCTAAGTATTTACTGGTCTTAAACCCAAACTCTCAGAAATTCCTGACACAAAAATCTAAAAATACTTTCCTTTACCTAAGAATCAAATCCAGGACCTCATTTTCTGCAGTCAAAACAAAAATTACAGTTTTCTTTTAATTATACCTAATAACAACACAATCCCACAGAAAATTCCAATAACTACTACCCCAAAATAGACTAAAATCATTAACATCAAAGGAAACATATCCCACTACTGGACACTAATTGGATTATCGAAGTGCAATATTAGAGAGATAGAGGCGACGCAGGCCATGTCATAGTACACTGACCCTTGCACCTTGACGACAATGCGAGGGGAGAGGATCCCTTCGGGCTATGTCGCCCTGGTACCGTATTGATAACTATAATATGTGTAGATATGTTTAGAAATCGAGGGATAGATTTGTGGTGATTTTGAGAGTAATATTGCTATTGAATATTTTGAGAAGGATGAATTATTTTGTTTTTTTTTCTTCAGCGCGTGGTTAATGCCTAAACTGGTGTCAGATTTTTTATGCTTAATTAATTAGTTATTTTTAGATTCATGGAAAAAAATACATTTGCCGTTTTTTTTTATTTTTTTTATTTTTCATTTGCGTTGTAAACTTGTCGTACAAAAACAGAAGTTGTGGTGTGTGTGTTGTGGTGGCTATTATTATGTTAAACAAGTCTTCCAAATTCGTGGTAAATTAAACTACGTACTTCAGAAGCTACACTAGCAAAATGCCTCCAGCTCTATAACTTTATATTCTACTTTTATCTAAACAACTGTCAACTATGTAAATAATCACAGGAGCTTATGGACGCTGTGAATTTCCCAAACTCAATTTGAATTGTCATCGACTCGATAAGAAAACAATGTAAATAACAACGCAACTCTTGAATAAATAAAAATGATTGATTTAGGTGGTTGGATCAAGGGCCTAATTCAGACAGTACTCCTCGATACGGCTCGCATTGTGAGAAGGATCCAGTCTCTGGAGCCCTAACCAAAGACAGGAACTGGTAGGTGAGACCCTGCTCCCGACACAGTTTTTATTAAATATCTTAAAATGTGTCTGTAGTACATAAACGAAATAATAAAAGATTTAACGACTACCTTAAAATCAGGCAGTGTTTTATGTAGACGAGCGTGAAGCACTCAGTATCTCAAAAATCCTCACAGACACTAACAAATTCAAACAAACCAAAACACCAAATACAAATAATGTAAATCAGTCTACAGAACACACTTAACCTAATAAATAAAAAGCGAACAGCAAAATAGCAATACAAACAAGTACAGTAACAAATGACCCTAGAACCGAAATAATGGACGAGGTCCTGTTTTGCTTGACCAACAATTTATCAGAGCAAAATTTACATACATGGTAAGATTAATGATCGTATGTCAGTGGTCCTGTATACTCTATGGCTAACGGGCAAGAGTTAAGGGAAGATGGTGTGACATCAATCATTTGTGCTATATTTATTGCGACAGTGTTATCTTTTTTCAATGGAGTAGCTGGTTTCTTTTGAACTACTTCATTTATTTCAATATGATTTTTGGTTTTGAAGGGGGTATTAACTACCGAAATAAAAATCGCTGGTTCTTGGTAGTGAGAACAAAAGTGTAATAAGTCAATCAGAAATACATAAACAATAAATATCAAAAATTAGACAAAAGGTATAAAAAGGAGGCTTCAAAACATAAAGCCTAGGGCAGACTTGCACAGGGGGTTTGGTGTCTGTATTTTATTCACACAATATCATATAATTAATTGTAAGGTAATAATTCTAAGGTAGTTAAATTTTCCGTTGGGGCTGCGGGTTGTTCAAAAGAGATACCGCGGCCTCGACACAAAGGGCTAAGAAGGAACATCGATGGTTCTTAGTCAATAGAAGTTTGACACTCCCTTCTGCTCTGCCCAGAAAAAGGTAGTTTTTTTTCGAGAATATAGTTTTCTTTAGATGCGATCTTCGAAGTATTACATACACTTAAAGATGCAACAATTGTCTGGCTTCAAAAACAACCGGAACCACAAAAGTTAAAAGATAGGAAGAAAAGGGAATGATAATGGTCAATCAAACCGCAATAAAAACTCACTCAACTCATAAAACAGATAAAAGCAATTCTAAATCGAATCCAACAAAAAACCTCCATTCGTCCAACGGGATTGCTTTCCAGCTATTATTTTCGCGTAAATCGTTCAGATTTAAAACTCTCGGACCAGCGTCCAATTCACGATTCAACAAAACGCTTGTCCATCCTGATAGATGCCCGCAGACGCTTTGGAAAAATGCTGAAGGATCTAAATATTTCAAAGCATTAGAAACCTGAATTCTACAAGCTTAAAGTAGAAAATTGTGTGGCAAGACGATCATGCTTGGTCAGATTGGAGCTGAATTGTGACGCTAAGGAAGAATCAGATAAAGTTGTTAAAAAACGAGTGCAATTACGTTCGCTTTATCGCTCTGTTTCCGTCAAGGATGACGCAAAAATCCCCTGTTTTGAATTGCTAAAAAACAAGGCGTCAGATGTCAGGGTAATCCACCAATTAAAATGAAATCCGACTACGTTTGAACTCATTAATTGAGTAAATTATTTTGGTTACACAAAATAAGGCTCAATATAGATGGAAATACAATTTTAATTTCAGTTGAAAGGCTTTGGTTGTGTCGGATGATTTTGGATGTTTTTATGAAAATTATGAGTGGCCTTTCATTGAAAATTAAGTCGAAAATGAATGAAGTATATTGTGTCTTATTTTTCCACTGTAAAGTGGAAAAATAAGTTGATTATTTTTACACCAACAATAGTTACAACTGCACAAATCGGATTGTTTTTCAAAGTAATTTGATTTTTTATAAGAATGTGGTATTACTACTAAAACTACTTTTGAATTTAGTTTTTAGTGAAAAGAGAACAAAATGTAGCGTTCTGTTTCATCACGTGTTGTTCTTCCTTTAACAAAGCTAAAACAATTAGATCACCAATATTATAGCACTTATTACACCCTGGTCTTAAAATTTGGTGATGCAATTTGCGATGTGACTAATTGAAGTTACACGCACACACGTCATAATTTCCTTCGCGTGATAATTTTCTTCTTGCAAGTTGCATCGCGATGACTCGTAAGCAATTTTTTTCATGTAGATCGCGTGTATTTCAGATTAGCGTATTTTCGACTCATAATATCGATCGAGCGGGCGAATAAGCGTATATAGTCGCATTCGATTTTTTAAAGCGCAATTAAATACACTCTTGAAAAACTCGAACGCAAAGCAAGCTTCATTAGGTTTGCGTGTTTGCGCGTAATCCTACCCGCTTATACGCGTTACAACAATACACTTTTCTGAAACCGCTAGATTTCAAGACTAAGCAAAAACATATTAGCGCCAAAAATCCTAATCTACACATCACCCTCCGCAATAATATGCAAATGAAGTCATCCATGCATATAATATGCATCGCAACGGAAGCCTATACACGGAGTGTTCGCCACATAAGTTAGTGATTGTATGAATTATGTACGTTGGCACTTTGAGAGCAATTAACAGGTTTCCATTACATAACTCTCCGATGTCTGCTCACTCAAGGTTTCGGTAGGTTAGTATGGAGAGAGATATTACTGATATTTGTTTAAATGTTCTAGCCCATCTCTTCTGCATTTGTATACCAAAAGCAGTTTGTAACCAATATTCAAAAGACATTCGTGTTTTTTCTGTATGTACATAGGTACGTTTATCGATATAAATATACTACGTAGACCGATTTTGATGATTCTTTGTTTTAGGGGAAAGGAGTTACCTCAGGATTGGTCCCAAATGAATTTAATTATATTTTTGGCCGTCGGTTATACATATATTTTTTGTAAAAAAGTGTTTTGTTTTTAACTGGCAATTGTCGAGAATGGATAAACAAATCAAATATATTGTTAATATTTGATGAAATGTCATACAGTACACGGTGTAAATAATAAAGTAATTAAAATTCTTATTATGGATTCAATAAAATATCATTTTATATCCATTACCTTGAAAGTAGTTTCATGCATTTTAAGCTTGTAGATTTTTATGATTTTGCATGGTTTTTTTAGTTAATAACTAGCCTAAAAAGAGTTACCATGTTTTATTCGTCATTAACGTATTCTGCATAATATTAGTTTAGGTATATTACACAGTGTTTATTATGTTTAATTATCACACTTTACTAAAGTAAACAGAATCCGTCTCCACACCATTTTAGCAATACCCTAATCCCGTGTCCAGTCCTAATAGCGGTCTTCTGAATAATAATCAAACTCACATAAAATTTCAATAATGGCTCTGTTAACTGCGATCCGATGTAAATGTACTAGTTGTAGTCCCTGAGAGTTGGTAACTTCCCTCCTAATTGTTTTGTTTGGCCAGTCATCAATTTTGATTTGAAAAGTTTGTGAAATCATATTTTGAAGATTTTTTTTTCAACATTTTATTGTGTTTTTTTTCCTCATCGTACACCAATAAACTTTCTTTTCCGTCTATGTTTAGTAAATGGGATGGGACACTAGACTAGTTATTTACAGTGTTTTGCCTGTCTTGGTGCTTGAAATCACAAGACCTGATAGACGCTATTGAATGTGCAAAACTCGTTACCAAATTTTGAACCGACTCTATTTAAATTATCATCGAAACGCTAACAAGTGAATACAAAAAATACCAACAAGTGATAAAACATTTCATGTTAGGTCAAATGGTAATTTGTTTTTGCAATACCAGCTTTCTTTTTAATAATAAAAAAACACAGCCAACCTTTACATGTATTCCAGTAACTCCAAACAATATGCAAACATTAGATTGGAATTTAATCCCAAGTTCTTGGAACCAATTTTCGTACAACACACAAGCCGAATTACTCGACCACTTTAACCAAATCTGGTCCTAGAAGGCAAAGGCTAAAATTCCTTCGCCGTTCCATTTCCTAGTAACTCATTCGATATGTATAATAAAGCCGCTTTAGCCGGCCGTCCGTACAAAACAAAGACGGCCTTTAGAGGCGTTTGGCCTTTCTGAAATTCAGCGGTTACCATTGTCCATTTAGCTTTTAGGAGTCCTGTTAAACCAATTTAACTAGACCTCCGATCTTTGAACATTTCGCCTTGCAGGGTTAAGATGACAGAGGCCATTGTGAACTGGTTGTTACCGGTTCAAACCAGATGTAAGGGGAATGAACTGGAATATTGTAGGCAGAATAGGAACCGAATGTGGTTTCCATATTAAGAGATGGTGACATCTGATAGGTGGATATGAGAGTTGTCGTAGATACGGGTTGTCTTTCGAATATGTCGATAATAAATAATCTAATAGTCATGAGGTAATGCCTGGTCGACTTCAGAAAGCACCAACGAAAACATTATTAAGTCTAAAACTTTGGTTTTGGTTTCAATTGCTTTTTTGCGGAATCTAAAGGAAAAGAGGCGTGTGGAGTTGGAGTTTTAAATAAAATATAATGTAACATTTCCATTTCAAACTTGTTATTAAACATAAAACATCGATAACATACCTGTCACATCCCTACAAACCCAGCCACCTATTACGATGCAAAGATAGTTTAGTGCTGGGCACAATGAACAGTGCTTATCCACCGTCGATAATTTAGTTCCACATATTAATGATGCTCATCGTGGGACATTGCAAGGGAATTGTGCGATTATACTATTATCTGCTAGTCCGTAATCATGTTCTGCGATTGCTTGTAATGAGTTCTGAATTTACTGTGCCTAGTGGCCTGGAGGCATTTCTATTAGTGTTGTGTTTGAGTCTCGATACTATCTTTAGTATCTCTATCTGTACTGTAACTTTGTTATAAGTGATTGTAGCTGTGCTATTATAATTATTGTTGTTGGCAATTATATGTTGTGGTGTTTCAGTTCTTATGCCACAAGAATGTGTTCAGTTGTCTTTTCCTTTATTTATTTTATTTTAAATTCACTACATTTTTCTTTACACTATATTTCATTACCAAAAACCAAATTAATAACTTATATTATTATTATATTTGCTTTTTTATGTTTTTGATGAAAAGTGCCTTTCTTTCTTATTGATGATGGTCATGCTCATGACACTAGCATTGTGTAAAATCAGTATAGAATTATTATAATAATTTATCAGAATATCGTTTTATTAGGTAATATACTACATCATCATCATCAGCCTATAAAGTTCATCCACTGCAGGGACTCAGGCCTCCTCTCTAGAAGAGGGATGCGCTATGATCTACCACGCGGGCCCAGTGCGGATTGGTAGATGTCACATGTCTTCGAATTTTTGGTTCTAAGACATGTCGGTTTCCTCACGATGTTTTTCTTCACCGTTTTGAGAGCAGTGGTGGTGAAATAAATTACACAAAGTAATGCGCCTGACTGGGTTCGAACCCACGACTCACTGTTCGTAAGTCGGGGCCGCTACCACTGAGCCACCACTGCTCTCATTTTTTACTACATCACAACAAAGTAAATTTATCAGATATCATTTTTATACTTTTAGCTTTACGCTCAGCTTTCACAAACTTTGCTTCTTCGTCTTTATTTTCTTCAGCTTCATTGTGCTTAACTCTTACAGCTCAAGTGATTACAAAAACAATTTATTTTTGTTCTCAGTTTTCGCTCAGTGACGTAGTGCACAAGTGAAGTGAAACTAATTTGGTTTTTAGGGTCTATTTACTAACGCAAACTGTAACTATTATTAGTACGTATATTTAGGTTAAGATATTTATCTATGGGTCTTTGGTACCAGAAGATAAATAAATTCTATTCTGTATCCCTATCTTTACTTCACCCCTATTCTCAAACACTACACCACCGTTATAAAGCAATTACGCTTCGAATCCTATAGATGGACTTACATGCTAGAATTTCTAACGGTAGTCTCATATATCAATCACAGTGGTACCGAGGCTGTGTCCACGTTGCTTCGGGCTATCGGTACCAATACTAATTAAATGCCTCAGTACAGCTCTGTGGCCAGTCTCATGTCGCTAAATGTATTGGAGTTGCTGTAATTGTGGAGTATTGTACTACTATGTGGGGAAGGGGGTTTGATCTCATATTTAGAGTCGTATAGTCATAATTTTATTGTATTCATGTAGTTTATAAGTTGTTACAGGTATAAAGGTTTCATACAAATCATGAATCCTGCTAAGGCAGCGCAATAGTTTGAAGAACTACTTTTTATTTAGGATCTTCAACATAGGAAGTACACGTTTACACAAATCATGTGAAATATTAATATGGACGCCCAAATAAGCACGTTGGTGTACTTTTGAATTTACTGGAGACTGCAGCATGCTTATTAAAATCTGTATCTAAGTTAACAAAGTTTTAGTGCCAATTATAAGAATTAAAATCAAAACACATTTGGTAATAATTTATAGATTCTTTAGTTTTACGCCTGACATTTTTTTCGGGATATATTTTACAAATGATGGTAATTATAATAATGTGGTTTCTAAAATAAATATGAAGTTATTTGAATTCCAAACAGAGTATGAATTTCTGACCAGTACTTTAAGAAACCCAAAAATTGATTACAAACATTTAAAGATAATTTATATTGGTTAGTATTGCTTTATTAATCGGGGACGACAAATGGATTTGCAGTTTCTTTTTTTATTTAAGTTTTTAGAATTCTATTTACTTTTTTAACATTTATTTCAAAAATAGGGTAAATTAATAAATAGTATTTCTCCATATAAAAAAACAAAAACACATTACACTTACAAAACTCCAACCACCACTAGAAACCATCAACACTTCGCCACCAAAATTCACTACTACATATGTATGGGATCTCTTTAATCCCACCCTAAATCACCCATAAGAAGTGTGAGCAGTTTGTCTTGTGATGACAGGTTTATAGCCGACTCCCGGTAGGCCGGTGCGAACTACATAAAATATTAATACACAATTTGTCCGAGTGGACCTACAGTAATCTGCTTTTATAGGATTTTGGGGATTAATTGCGGCAGACAGTCAGACTTAATCGGGATTTTGTGTCTCTTTTATTTTGGTGTTCTTTCTTGTCCATAAATTAGAATTAGAGTGGTTGGGGCTTGTCGATAAATAATAACACCTCTGGTCTGTCTTTATAGCTAAACAAAGTGTGTCACGGTTTGTCTGTAGATGGGTGACCACCTAACCTAACATGCCTCGGAATGGATGGTAAGTCGAGACCAACAGGGTACGGACTGTCTTTCGTAGTTCTTTGACAGTCGTTGGTGGTAAGACCGAAATTCGAAAAAACCTACAAGTACACATACATGTAAGTGATTTAGAAGCAGTCATTAAGTTTGAACGCAATACAAACACCTCTGATTTTTTGGATTCATGTGCGTATAATCTACACTTGCTTCGGTGTAGGAAAACATTAAGGAAACCAGTATGCCTGAGAGATTTTTCTAGACGGCATATATAGCCAAATCGGAGGTTTATGAGCGGCATATAAACTATGACACCAGTTTTGGCACTACCATAAAGAAAGACTGGGTCATGAAAATTAAATAGGCCGCTCCATATAAAATACTAGCTTTTGCCAGCGGCTTTGCCCGCGTGAAAATAACGATTTTCCATACAAACTTTCATCCCCTATTTAACTCCCTTAGGGTTGAATTTCGAAAAATCCTACCTTATTCCTTGTCTACGTTATAAAAGGAACCTCTGTGCAAAATTTCAGCTCTCTAGGTCCAAGGGTTTGGGCTGGGCGCTGATGAGTCATTCAGTCAGGACTTCTCTTTTTATTTATATAGATATACTAGCTTTTGCCCGCGACTTCGTCCGCGTAGAAGTCGAAAATGGTTCTAATAGGATTTTTAAGTTTTTTTTACGTTATTAATTTTGTTATAACCTAGATATTATGAGAAGAGGCCTTTGCCCAGCAGTGGGACAGTAATAGGCTGGTATTATTATATATTACATATAAATTATTGTATTCAAATGTTTGAATACTTATATGGTATATTTGACCGGCTGCAACTAACTCGCAGAAACCGCCATATGTAGAGTGTTGTAACCATTGATGTAATCAATGGGGGATGGCCATCACATCTAATGTATACTCTTCTTTTGTCCCATGATTGTTGCCATGACGGTCATGAGACATAACAGCAAATTCATCCCAATTGTTCGTCACATGACACACAATTTCTTGACGAATATCCATTGAGCGTTCTTGTGTGCCGTACAACAAATAAGAAAGCGAACGGAAAAGGCATGCGCCATCCCCCACTATTGGTACAATAATAAGGTTTATTAATTTCCCATTGATGTTAACCAACTCTGCTCCCATTTTTAAAAATAGACACAGACACTTCTAAGACAAACTAAAAGAAAACTATAGGTATTAATATACACAACAAATCAAACACAGATAGTTTTACAATTAAAAGTTTTTACGTGAGTTCAACCTTTTTTGAATAAATTCGAATTTGAGTTTTAGACATGTGTCAAAATAAAAAGAAGTAATTTAAATCATAATCACTAAGGAGTATTGATATCAACTTCGAAGCAAATCACCGCCAAAATAAGTTTCTACCCCTTTTTAACCCCGTTAGGGGATGAATTTCAATAAAATACGAAACACGTCTTCCATCAATTCTGTTAAAAAAGGTTTATGCAAAATTTGAAGTAGATTGGACCAAGGAATCACTTTGTCCCATACAAACTTTGCCCCCCGTTTTCACCCCCTTAGGGGTAGAATTTCGAAAAATCCTTTCTTATCGGATGCCTACGTCATACAAAGAACACACCCTCCAAGTTTCAGGTCTCTACGATCAGCGGTTTAGGCTGTGCGTTGATCCATCAGTCATTCAGGACAAAGCCTTTTATATGTATAGATATAGATTTGATCTCACACGAGAAGCCGTGATTTATGAAAATTAAATAGGCCGCTGCATGTAAAATTCTTGTAGTCACAAGGGAAGCCTAGTTGAGAAAACTCTAAGCAGATGTCAAATTACACTAAATGCAAACTCACATCTGACCAAAACATGGGCCAATACCTGAATTAACCATTTATTAACCTCAATTTATATTTAATTTCTCTCGTCACGTGCAAATTCGCAGCTGTCACTCTGTACAGTATCGACATGCAATTAATTCTGATCTCATTAGCTAATACGACGCGTTGTCAATAGCCAGATAGGTAGGTACTGTAACGATTGACCACTTTTGAACCCTATAAGTAAAGACATAAGGGTTAAAAGGGGTTTGCTACCACTAAACGCGGTGGGCCCTCATTATGTAGGACATTACAATTTGTACCTACCTTCAAATGGTGCGAAGTCACGTAGAGATGTGAATATGATATCGATGAACCAGATATAGTTACGTGAATACAATATCGATGTTCTAGACATATTCGTAGTTATAAATGTTCTGGGTAACTTAGGGACTTCACGCACAAGTCCGCACAACGCAGCTACGACTTTTAGCTGTAGAAGCTTCGACCAGGGCCGGCAGTCTCTACAGAGATAACGACAAAATCGCTAACTTTCGATTGCTAATTACCAACGAATAAATTCGGTTGCAATAATGATGCTTGCGAAAAACGCATCTTGGATGTAGAGACTTGCTTTACTTGCAAGCATCATTATTGCAACCGAATTTATTCGTTAGTAATTAAGGATTGAAAGTTAGCGATTTTGTCGTTAACTCTGTCGAGACTGCCGGCAGAAGAAGAAAGAAGAAGAAGACAGTCTAGTCGAAAACACCGCGACAAATCTAGCTTTAAATTATATTTAGTAAAACCTGACGTATGGGAACTCTCGTGGTCACGTAGTTCGCGAGATCCCTTAGAGCATTTAAGAGTGTCAATATTTAAATAGCAGTTACAACAAATGCAACACAATCGTGACACTAGTTCTTGTCGGTTCCCATCGAAATGCTAAAGTAATTCCCAGAACAGAAGGCCTACCATGACGTCTTAAAACAGTTCTTATTCCAGTGAGAAAAAGAGATAGTGCTCTAGACACCCTGTATAGTTCTGTCACGTTTCCACATTGGAATAAGAACTGTTTTAAGACGTCATAGTAGGGCCACTGAGTAACTAGTTGAGAGCTTTGAATAGCGTCCGCCAGGGTGCCAATTCTCGATTTTCGACATTTATCTCGAGTTCGAGTTCGTAAGTCTATCAAAAATATCTCTATCTCTACCAAAAAATTTCGAATTGAGCAGAATTCCGTATTCTCAGTCAAAATAGAAATAAATGTCACGAAAATGTCGAATCGAGTGAAGCTAATGTTACCATTACGAAGAATCGCGCGTTCCGTTTTAGGTAGCTATGAGTGAATGAATGATTTTGTTTTAAAACGCTGACTAAACCTAATTATTTAAGTATAAAAGAAAGAAAGAAAGGAAGAAAAAGTATTTATTGGTTTCACAAACAAACAAGTAAACATAATTAGGAGAAACACTTAAAATTAGGACATAATAAAAATATATTTTTGAATAAGTCCCGTGCAAAGCCAAAGTAAAACGAAACGTTTAGTGTAAAAATAATCAGTTTGACAGCTGACTGTCTGTCAGTGACTAATAAAATTATGAAGCAAACAATTATTTATCTTCGTTTTCAGGTCTATTTTAGTGTTATCCGGAATTACAGGAGCCCATAGATCTAAGTATTAGAACCCTTATTAAATCTTTATTTAGTCTGAAGTTTTTAATGACTTCTGTTTCACTCAAGTCGTAAATATCGACGGCGGGATAGCTGTTGTCGCCGTGTATTGGCCAGTTGCTCGCCACTTTCGAACAACTCCGAGATAAAAATGCTAATAAACTCGTCCATCTTTCAGTGGTTTTAAGTCCAATCGTAGGTACACAAATTACAGAGTCTGTCTGCGCGAACCTTCGCGAAGACAGACTCTTGTCGTTGACTCTTGTTTTCTTGAAACGACGACCTCGTCGTTTCAAGAAAACACAATGCACAAATCAAAGAGTATAAATCGAATTTCCAGTATGAGATGCCAAGCCGTATTTTATTTAAAAACTAAAGAAAAGAAAACACAGTGTACAATCCAAAACTCAACAAATTCACTCAGAAATGACGTATCTATATAATCGACATGACATCTCTACTGCTCAGAAGCACTCGACATGAACTCTAACGTTAGCCTTCGACAAATGTCGAATTCGACATCCCCAGAATAGCAACTTTTAAAATTTCTCGAAAAAATGACGTCATTAGAAATTTTTCTCGAGTTCGACACCATCTCTAAAACCGAGAATTGGCCCCCAGTTCCTTTAGTGAACAAACAACAGGACATTCAAGACAGCATTAAGTGCCTCATTGCTAGTGGAACATTACCTCATTTTTTTCAAAACAGAGTCATTAATGAATCTCCACCTGAGCAGGTTTTCACAAGAGTTAGAAAATTCCTGACAGTTAAGCCTAGGTACCTTTACATGATTATGTACTTATTACTTAGTTATTTCGAAATGCATATTATTATAAAAAGGAAAGTCCTACCTTCTAAAAAAAGCCTACGTTGGTCCCATACTGCTAAAGTTCCACAAAATGATTTTCGCAATAAAAAAATTACAAAAATTGCATTTATCAATTTTGCCTAATCCGTCTCTAGTTCAGACCGACCCTAATTACAGCATCGATGTATATATTGCACTAATTAAATACATTAAGCTCTGGCGCGCATCGGCGTTCAATTTAATCGGAATGCGACGCCACGTGCTAATGTCAGACGCACACAACACTACTAATTAGAGATGTGACATCTGTGGACCGAACGCTTCGGTGGCGACAAAAGGTGTAATTAGTTACAAACAGAATGTATTGGATTGATTTTTTGGTTGATAGTACTTCTTTGTTGTGAGAGGGACTGCCGTAAGCAGTTGCTAATAAGTTTGTCAAGCGTGCATTGCAGAGAATCCTTTTTGTCGGCCTATAATTCTTATACGGCGTAAGTCAAATTAGGCCCCTCGCCCACGGTGACTTTTTGTAGCGATGCTGTCGCGTGTTCATACGATACAGTCGCGATGCGGTCGCTATCTGTTTGCACTCAAACTAACGAACGTTAGAAGCGATGCTCGCGACAGCATCGCTACAAAAAGTCGCCGTGGGCTAGGGGCCTTAGCCCTAGTTGCGAAAAAAACACTATGATTCCAGGTTTTTTTCATAATATCCTGGTTCGTGCTCGGATAATAGCAATAGGCTGGCCTCCTATTACATGGGACTTAAACATAACTGATGGAATGTGGGTGTACCAATGGGGTGATTGGGTACACCCATATTTCGTCAGTCACACACAGCCACAGTTATCTTTGATCAGAAAATAAAGATTTTTAAATGGCTGTAGCATGTAAAAGCTAAATTTTCTAATAACACTAACATTAAATTTGATTCTAGTTTAAACAGGAATTATGGGATTAGCGTGGAATCCCGATGCATTAAGCTAACACGCACATATCGGGTTAAACCTAATCTAATATCACTCAAATTGCAGCCACGGGTAGTCAAAATTTTAGTCCAAATAACCAATCTAATTTGCATATTCGCGGACAGTCAGGGTTGCCGTATAGCGCTTGATATATTATAATGGTACCACCTACCTATCCTTCTAATTGCGTCGTTTTTCCTCAATGCTGAGGGTCTGTCTCCCGGACTGTCTTTCGCCAACTCACTCTGTCTTCGGCAGCAAGTAAGGTATCGCAGACAGAAGTGTTTAGGGTAGAGCGAAACAGGTCTGACTAGCGCATTGGGCTAATATTTAAAACGATAACCCTTGATAAGACTGGATGTCAGACTTTCGGTATCTGACTACTCGTAACAATTGTCAAAGATCAACAAATTATAGCCGAGACCAATGTCTTGCTTTCCTAGCCATGGATGTAGTGATGGTTACCTATCAACGTACCAACCTCGACAAGCACCGCTTAACCTTAAAGTTCACCCCGTACGGCTGTCTTCGACCCTCAAGCTCGTCTATTAAGCTTGAAAACCATAATTATATTCAAATTTCACACAGCCCTACCATTGACTCTAATTATTGGAGTCGGTGAGTTTAGGTGATAAATACATTGTCACTTAGTGAGATTAAAATCGATGAAACCGCGGAATCCACCGCGAGAATATACGAATTTATTTCACTGTTCTGTTACCAGTGGTTGATATTCAGTAATATTGAATTAATAAAATTAAATGTGGTTACTTTAGTTTTGGACACCTTATACAGTTAAGAGCACAAATAGTCATGAGATGATTAGATAATTATGTATTTATGTTTCGTATGTGTTTGTGTGTGTGTTGCTATAAAGCAACATTCAAAAGTGATCTTCTTATAGGTAATTAGTATGTATATTATATTTTTTCACAAATATTATGATTTAATCGGATCAAAATGGCCTCGCTGCGAGGCAGTGAATCGCTCAGCTACTGCGCCAACGGTGTCAGTCAGTGGCACTGAAGTCTGACAACCACTACACGCGACACATACCAATTGGATTGTAGAGGTCAGATAGGCAGTCGCTCCATGTAAAAGGACAGGCATTCAGCTACATCCGGTTAGACTGGAAACCGACCACAACATAGTTGGGAAAGACTAGATAGATTAGGCTAATTTGATGTACAGATGCCTGGTTGACGGTTTCACGGATTCTGTTTTCACCTTATAACTGATGCCCGCGGCTTCACCAGCGTCAAATCATATACTACCTTCCTGAAGAACCACTCTATCCATTGGTGAAAAGAACATTCAAATCGGTGTAGTAGTTTGTGAGTTTATCGCGAACAGACAGACAGACAGACGCGGCGGAGGCCAATAAAAACCAAGATATTAACAAAATAAAAACTTCCTCCCTCCTACTGCTAAAACACTTTGAATCCGGGACCCGTAGCCACTATATCTTCGCTCAGTTCACAATGTACTGGCAGCGGCGTTTGTTTGAAAATGTACAATGCTTTTAGATATGCACCAGTGGTCCTCTCACACGTTTACACGAAATCAGTTTATGGGGATGCAGAGATAAGAAGGGCTGGATGTGGCGTATAATACCACATCCATCCCATCGCCTGCAATCCCCAAAGTCATGAACGAATGAATTTTTTTTTTTTTTCTTTGCTTTAATCTTGCAATCAGTCCTTCTGACTATGAGCAGATGTGTTATATGGATATTATTCTTGAGGAGATGTACCCCACTAGGAACATCCTCCATATTAATATATTGGCTTAATCAACGTCGCCGCCGCCGAGATCTAAGGTTCTGCGCCTTTTCAGGCGATTTAGACAGTCAGGTAATGTGAGCTGGACAGCGAGCTGGTTAGGATGGCTGTCCAGTCTTGTTTTATATTTGCCTGCGAAGGTCTTTATCTCTTCCTTCACTGTTGGCATGTTCAAGTATTTGTGTACTTCACTGTTTCTAATGAACCAGGGTGCATTGCTGATTTGCTTCAGGATGTAGTTCTGAACTCTTTGGATGATATTTATATTGGAATTACAGCAGGCTCCCCACAACTGAATTCCGTAGGTCCAGACTGGTTTTATGACAGCCTTGTAGATTAGGAGCTTGTTGTCCAGTGACAGTTTTGAGTTTCTACCCAGGAGCCAGTAGAGGCCCTTGTATTTGAGGTTGACTTGATTACGTTTTGTTTCTAAGTGTTTCCGCCATGTCAACCTGCGGTCCAGGTGTAGTCCGAGGTATTTAGCTGTGTCACTCTGAGTCAACTCCCTTCTACTAAGGTTAGCAGGGGGACAAGTTTCTCTTCGCAGTGTGAAGGTGACCTGCACTGATTTATCAGCACTGACTTTTATACGCCATTTGTCAAACCAGTTGCTTATTTCGTCAAGGCTTTGTTGGAGTTTCGCAGTGGCTTCCGCAGGGTCTTTACTAGAAGCTAATATTGCTGTATCATCTGCATAAGTAGCAATAGTAACTCCAGGTGTTAGTGGCAGATCTGATGTGTATATGGTGTACAAAACCGGGCCGAGAACGGAGCCTTGTGGCACACCAGCAAGTATCTCGTGAAAACCAGACGAGCAGTCATCTTCTTTCACTTGGAATATTCTATTGTTGAGGTATGATTCCAGTATATGATAGAAACTGTGAGGAAGCAGTAACTTAATTTTATATAGTAATCCCTTATGCCATACCCGGTCAAAGGCCTGTTGGACGTCAAGGAAAGCCGAAGAGCAATATTCCTTCTTTTCGAGACTGTCACTGATGCGTCTGCACACTCTGTGTATTTGTTCAATGGTGCTGTGCTCTGGCCTGAACCCAAATTGGTGGTCTGGAGTAACGGTGTTTTCGTTCATAGCATATGAGAGTCGTCGGAGTAGTATCTTCTCTAGAACCTTAGATATTATAGGCAATAAACTTATATGAACGAATGAATGATACATTTATTTGCAAGAATAGGTAGTTAACATTGATAAATTAATAAGTATCACTATATTCGGCTTTCCAGCCATACAAATATTTAGGCAGAGATGAAAATAACAGTACACTCACAATAAACCAGTTACGGTTATAATCATCATCAACAGCCTATAAATGTTCCCACTGCTGGGATACAGGCCTCCACTCTTTGAGAGGGAATGGGCTGCCTATAATCTACCACGCGGGCCCAGTGCGGATTGGTAGATGTCACAAGTCTTCAATTTTTTTGGTTCTAGGACCTGGCGGTTTCCTCACGATGTTTTCCTTCACCGTTTTCGAGAGCCGTGGTGATGAAATAAATTACACAAAGTAATGCGCCTGCCTGAATTCGAACCCACGACTTACTGTTCGTAAGTCGGGGCCGCCATCACTGGGCCACCACTGCTTTCACTGGGCAGTTACGGTTATCGATTAAGGTCCAGACTCCTTGCCTGCTGGTGAGAAATTCCTGAATGAAAAACCCTATAATATTTTTGCGACCACTTGACCATGTGGCAGTCGAAACCGTAAAATATTGGTCCTGGGTTCGATACCTGGGTCGGGAAATTTAGAAATAGAATAGAATAGAAGAGAATAGAAGAGAATAGAAGAGAATAGAAGAGAATAGAAGAGAATAGAATAGAATAGAATAGAATAGAATAGAATAGAAGAGAATAGAATAGAATAGAATAGAAGAGAATAGAAGAGAATAGAAGAGAATAGAAGAGAATAGAAGAGAATAGAAGAGAATAGAAGAGAATAGAAGAGAATAGAAGAGAATAGAAGAGAATAGAAGAGAATAGAAGAGAATAGAAGAGAATAGAAGAGAATAGAAGAGAATAGATAGAAGAGAATAGAAGAGAATAGATAGCATTCTGAATGTAAAATTAACTGACCGCATAAAAAACACCACACTGCGCTCCAGAACTCAAATTGCCGACGTAGCTTATAAAGCTGCGAGACTGAAATGGGACTGGGCAGGCCATGTCAGCCGGATGCCACCGCAGCTGTGGGCCCGAATATCGCAGGACTGGAGCCCTGACACAGCTAGACGGGGTCGCGGTAGACCGAGGAGAAGATGGCGGGACGCCTTGGATGTCTTTCTGACCAACTGGCGAGAAGAAGCACACCATCGGAAGAAGTGGAAAGAATGGGGGGAGGCCTTTGCTCAGGAGTGGGACAATAACGGCTAAAAAAAAAAATAAAAAAAAGAATAGAATAATATTTATTTGTTTAAAAACATGGTATAAAAGATGGTAAAAAATACAAAAAATCAAGAGCGTACATGTTTTAAAATGGGTTTTTTCATCAGTAATTTCTCAGTAGCAACCATGAAGTCTGGATTTGGGCCCGGTTCATGGCTATATAGGCTCGGTCCCGTTTACATGGGACTTGAACATAACTGGTAAAATATGTGGGTATACTATAAGGAAGAGCTCTGCCTATCCTTTCGAGTATTACTGGCGTGTTGTTATGTTTATAAAGCCTTCTTTCTAACTTCGAATTTCCATAACCTTAAATCGCAGGAAATTCACGAAAACATAAATACATTCACCAGTTCAACATGACATATCAAATCCGTAAAAGCTTTACCAAGGTAATTCAAGCCCATAGGTCTTTCAAAACTGGTTAATTCAGTACAATAAAACGAGAATTTCTGGAGCATATTTCGAAAAGGAAATCTTGAAAATCACTTAGGAGAATGCGAATCTAGCAATAAATTGCCGATAACATTTACATATCGTAAGGGCAAGTTTAGAACGGGTCACTTAACATGTTAATGCAAGTGTTATACGGTTTTCCTGTTTTTCCCTTAAATATTTTATAGCGATGAATTTTCCTTGTTTGGTCGTAGTTTTTGACACACACAAAAGTTTCAGGCCTATTTGTTTATCTAAGCGATATTAAAGACGGCACGGTTAGCGCAGTGGCTCAAGCAATGGACTGCCGCGCTGCGTGTCGCGGGTTCGATCCCCGCACGGAACAAATATTTGTAAGACCTACAGATAGTTGTTCCGGGTCTGGGTATTTGTGTATGTGAGTTTAAATGTTTGTGAGCGCACCCGCGATACAGGAGAAATTCCTAGTGTGGGGCAACGTTTTTTTTTAAAAAAAAAAAAGTCTTTTGATCTGGTGTCTCGAGTTGCCATGGGTGACCTGGAAGTCTCTAAATTGACTCCGGACACAGGTAGACCGAAGCAAGGGAAACCTGTTCAGGTGGAGATTCATAGATGATTCTGTCCTGGAGTGTAAACTTGTCCCACAAACAATGGGGCACTTGATATCGTGTCCAGCCTGTCCTGATACTTGCACATCACAGGAGCTGATGGAGGCTGCTGAAAATGCCAAACTTGTCGCCGAATTTTGGGCCGACTTAATTTAAATTGTCATCGACACGCTTAGAAGAAGATTTGGTGTCTCATGAGATGACAGACCCCAAATGAATTGGGATAAGGACAATAGAATGATGATTAAAGTCTTAACAAAAATTATGTGAAAGTAAATGTACGTTTGCCCAGCACGGCCCCCCAGAATTTGCGTTTTAGGTGTGCACCAATGCAATGTACTCGCCTCTAGGAATATATGTACCTGTTTCTTTTTCAATGTACCTCTGTACTTTTGAAGATATTTGAAAAATAAGGGGGCCGTGCCAGCCAAACGTTTTCAGCACGGCCCTCTTGTAACTTGAAAAATATATAGCGTATTAAAAAGTTTTTTAAACTGAAGCAATGAACTCTGTTAACAAGTTATATGTACCTCAACAAATATTGTGAATTCGTAATAACAAATAATCTATAGATGTGGCTAGGGGGCCGTGCTGAAAAAAAACGCCGGTAACTGAAAAGCTGTGTGGAAATCGGTTGTCGTGGTATGGGGCATGTGATGTGGAGGAATGGGGAAAATGACACGAGAAAGGTTTAGGATATGAATGTGGATGGGTATAAGAGTAGAAGAAGACTGAAGAAATCCATCGCCTTCATCCATTACCTCCTTTTTTGTCATATCATTCTTATCAAAGAATGATATGACAAAAAAGGAGGTGTCTCATGAGATGACAAGAAACAGAGAAATATGGAAGAAGAAGAGATGCTGCGCTGACCCTAAATTAATTGGAATAAGGACAAGAGAATGATGATGATGTTGATTGTAGTGGACTGTGTGAGTTATGACAAGAAAGAACATTCCTAAATTACGCCTTGTAATCTCCGAAGGGTTAGGCATAGGTATACCTAATAGTAAACCCACATTTCGCCTCGTATGTTTGTTTAAGTCCCATATATCCCTCCTAATCAAATCCAGACTAAGTAGCTGCTACTTCATGATGGAAAAACTCAGCAACAATTTGGCCGATGAAAATCGACAGGTCAGAAAGTCAAGCTCATGCTTAACTTAATTTCGCAAACCAATCAACGTCTATGCCATTTTAAACTCTCACCCCATAGTATCATTGCTGACTTGTCACTTATATTTCGAACAAAAGCCAACCTAATCTAGAATGAATATAAATGATATGAACATCCGAGTTGCTCCGAACCGCAGCCGGAAATGGCCGAGGATTTGTCACTGTCAAATTTGAATACGCGGCAACGGATGCGAGAAAAACGAACGTCATCTGTTATTTGACTTCGTTTGCGGATTGCGGATTTGTGTGTCCGTTTGTTGTTGTTTTTTTTTGTCTCTTTCTTTTGCAGGAAAGTTAGAAAGATGGCGAGGTGGGTATGTATGTGATATTGGTTATTTTTTCTTAAAGTTTTTGCAAATTGCCCGTGATTTTTTTTCCTTATTATGTGGTGTTTGAGTTTTTATGCCGGCCGTGGGCCTCTGTTTTGGCTTTACATGCTGTCGAGAAATATCTTCCAGTTAAGATGGTTTCCTCAAGATGTTTTGTTTCCCGTAAATAAATAACTAACGCCCAAATACTCAAACGTCACTCAATTATAAGTTGCACTTAAATCTCGTGCTGACTTTGTTACTTTAACGCAGAGTGACAGAGATAGCAGGAGTTTTGAGGGTAACTTATAATTGAGTGAAGTTTGAGTATTTGGGCGTAAGACACTTATAGTCCTTCACAAAGTTTTAATTTTAAATTAAAAGTGAAAGTTTCCTTAAAAAAAAAATCGTGTAGCACCAATTCTAAAACATTAACAACACACACACTTTAACTGAAAACAAATCTTCTTATAATACCAATAAATAAATCTAAACTAAACACATCGAACCGATTTTTAAAACCTATAATAATTTATAGCACAAATAAATCACAAAAGGAACTTGCCACGAACCCCGGATAGAAAGTAGAGTTTAGGTACGCAATCAAGCTATAAAAACCAGTTATTACGGATCTCTCAATGCATCGAAAATCTATACAAAGCGAGCCCAAGTTCATAAGTCAACCTGGATGTGTCACCGTGTCGCATACAAAAGTACACAAAAAAAAACAAAAGAGAATCACCCTCCAATCTTCATTTTCGAACACCGATATATTTGTATTTCGTATTCCGAGTATTTTGCATTCCGAATATGAGTAATGACATGTCTTGCGTAATTCCTATAGGATTTTTACCCGACTCATCTATTATTTAGGAGGTATGAAGGCTTAGTTAGATTTACAGTTTCCGCGCGACAAAGGTATGAGTTTGCGCGTTTGTCATGCGAGAATTTGTCGTATTTTTTCATGTTTGTGTGTAATGAATGTGCTTCTGTTGTTTCGCGGCTGGTTACTTATGAGCTCATCATTCTTCTTTATGGTATGGGCGGTTGTGTTTTTTATTCATTATTGTGCTTTGATGTTTCATGCATTTTAGTCTTTAATATAATTGTCATCACCTGACTCAGTACTAAGGGCCCCAACGACGAACTTTAGGTCGTGGATTGGATCACATGCAAGCGCGGCCCTTTGTGTCATTTTTAACACGCTTTTACTAGCGTAACCTGTAACTAACTATGTAAACTTAAAAGACAAATTCGACCCATTTCGCAGTTTTCGATTGAGCTTAAATTTTGCATATTATTATGCTTTTCTCTTATTATTATAACTTGACATTTAATACCTCCACGACCCCCGTACTATGCATCCATCAGCACTATATTTTGAGTTTGTAACACTGAGTCTTAACATACAACATGTATTTCACCCAAAAAATCAGTACCCAGTAATATTTTTTTAAGCTTGACTTCGGAAAGAGTCCGTTTACACTCTGTATAGGTCGCCTTTAAGGGTAGGAACAATTGAAGAAAAAAGGGATGATGTAGTGCAAGAAGAATACCACAAATAACATAACAACTCAAAATGAAGCATTTTTCGGAAATGATGGAAATCTGATTAGGTACTCGTTTCCTGTTAACGATTGTAAAAAAGTGAACAATGTTTTAAAATTAGTGATAAAATTAAGGGGTTTCTTAAATTATGAGTTATTTCAGAGATTGCAGATGAAGAATGAGTTATCTTGAATTTGTCTTTTTTGCAGTGCGATACCTATCTATAAAGAAGAAGCATATAATAATATCAACAAATTCATGTTAACATACCCTTTTTATAAATCCAATAAAATTCAAACCAGACAGTTTTACGAAACTCCCATCCCTCTTACTCACACAATTTATCAGACCAAAATAAACAGAATGATGTTCATCGGGCAAAATCATGTGGGCATTAATCATTTTATGCAAAGTGGGCTAAGTGCTCCTGATTAATGATGGTCAAGCTTGCCCAGTGGGCATACTGATAGTTTGAGCTTAAGGTATTACGCAAATGATCTGTAATACTGATGGTATGTGTGGCTAGAATATACGGAGTTTCAGTATCCTATCCTACTTCCTACTAATATTAAATGCGAAAGTTTGTGAGTTGTGAGTGTGTATGCTTGTTACTTCTTCACTCAAAAACTACTGAACTGATTTAGATAAAATTTGGTACACAGATAGTTTATAGCTTGGATTAACACATAGGATAGATTTTTATCCCGATTTTATCTTCCCGTGGGATAATTTTCGAGTTCTACCGGGTGAAGCCACTGGCAACAGCTAGTTAGGGTATAAATGCGCATCGAGGATGGCAGGGCATAGCATTTCATCGTTTAGTTATCTAGCTATCATTGTGTCCTAGTGTCATGGTGTGGTGGTAGATCTGTGTGTGAGTCGCTTATTTCATCGTGTAATTTATTTCGTCACCGCTGCTCTCAAAAAACAGTAAAAACCGGTATGTCCTACAAAAAAAAAATCGAATCCATGTAACATCTACCAACCCGCACTAGACCTCCGTGGTGGATTATATCCCATTTCCTCTCATAGAGAGGAGGCCTGTATCCCAGCAATAGGATTCTACAACAACAATCTATATTTTATTCATATGTGTATTTTATTATTTTAGGTTAAGTTAGTTAAGGCTCATTTAAGCATTATTCTTTTCCTTTTCTCATTCTCATACACTATTGTCTACATTTCTTCTTCATTTCTCCTTTAGCAGGTCTGCTGGCAGAAATTTCTTAAGAAATAAGCAGTACCTTTGTACTCAAGTATTATGTTAATGTTAATTTCCTGTGCCGTCTACTATGTGTACATAAATTGTAAAATAAATAAATAAATTGGAACATTTATAATAGGCTGATGATGATGATAAAAATGGTGTCCCACTGTTGGGGAAACGCCTCCCCTTGGCAAAGAATTAAAAAAAAAAGTAAGAAATACGTCATGTTCCTTAACAAGTTTTTCTCCAAGTTCAAAGTTTCCCAAGTCTAACCATTAGAAATGTCCACTTGATTTCATTTTTCATTCTTAACCCGTTTTGTTACGCCGACAGGGGTCGCTAGTGTATTGAGAACGGACCTTTTGTTCTCCGCTCAATCAGTTTTATAGGGTTAGATAGCCGGGTACATCATTAACAAGGATTATTTTAAGGTTTACATGAAAATTTTGAAGTGCTTTATTACGTTTTTTTTCTGACCCGTTTAATTTCCAGTTCACCAATACATTTTTTTTTGTGAATAAGAAATTATCAAATGACCTCTCCCGGTCTGGGCGGAGCGGAAGGAACTGTCAGACTTCTACTGACTAAAGCCCACGCAAGTTCCTTCTTAGCCCTTTGTGTTCCGGGGCCGTGGTATCTCTTTCCCCTAAACAGAGATAAATACCTCAGAAATGAAAGTACTTATACTTTCATTTATAGGACAATTTCATCATCATAGTCTAGTTTTATCACAACTGTGTTGGGGTCGAACAGGATACTGCTGAATACCAGTATTTTACATGGAGCGACTGCCTGGCTGCCTAATTGACCTCCAACCCAGTTACCCCCTGGGTAATACGATACCCCTTGATGAAACTGGTTGTCGGAATTACTGTTAAAATTTTACAATTGACAGCTAGGACCAACGGCTTAACGTGTTTTCCGACGCAGGGAGAAATCTTGATGTATAATGGGCGGTCACCCATCTACAGACCAACCTAGGCAAGCGCAGCTTAACCTCATCATTGATCACATTTGCTGTTATTATTTAGCCACAGAGCTCCTCTAAAATAGTATCTATGCAAGGGTAAGTAATAGTAGCTATTAATTCTTACCCGAAATTGCTTCGGTCACAACTTATAACTTTATGAAGCAGCGCAGTTTATCATACTGACCAATATGAATGGTGCCATTACTTTAAATGGGGCTGATCTGTTACGCACCCGGCTCAATCAAAGAATATTCAGTGGTTTGTTATCTTTACTTCCTTAGGTACTAATATTATAAATGCGAAACTCGCGCTTTCACGCCAAAACTACTGAACCGATTTAAATGAAATTTGGTGCACAGATAGTCTAGTAGAGTCTCTAGAGCCTCAACGAACTTATTAATGCGAAAAAAGGGTTGTAAGGGGTTGAAAGGGAGGATGAAAAGATTACTTTTGGTCGTGATAACCGACATCCACGTGGACGAAGCCACGGGCATCAGCTAGTGCTTAATAATAATCGGCTAGGGTCAATCTTTTGGTTAAGCCGTGCTTACCTAGGCTAGCCCATGGATAGGTGACTACCGAGTTTCCTCCATGCCTCGAAAAGTACTTTGAGGCGTTGGTCCCGGTTGTCATTTAAAAGTCTTTGGTAGCCCAATTCTGGGCCGACACAATTTAGATTGCCATCGACACGCTAAGAAGAAGAAGAATTCTTTGGGAGTTAGTCATTGACCTGAAAGTTTGTATATATTACTTTTTAATAACTGGGTTGTGGAGGACAGATAGGCTGTCGCTCCATGTAAAACACTGATGTTTAGCTGCATCCAGTTAGACTGGAAGATGACCTGGACATAGTTGGAAAATGGCAAATGATGATGTCAAAATGCTTAAATATTATTAAAATTTGCAGTCGTATTCCCTCGTTAGTCTTGTCCAAGTTGCATACGCGACTGCTGAGTATTAGGTCCAGGGTTCAATTACCGGGTCGGATAAAGTGTAAATTCCTAAAAAGAACTTTAACATCTACTGCACAAAGTAGAAATTTCTAAAACAATCTACGCATATCCGTTGACGCGTCTCAATCATAAGCGCTATTACTCATGTCTATTTGTTGGCACCACTACAATTTATTATTTGCGATAGTTGAGTGCCTTATGTGTGTTAGAATAAGGTTGATTATGCGTTAGCAGGAAGTGTGGGTATGATTTTAATTTGAAAAGGGGTTAGTGTAGCTATGAATGACCAGAGATTGAAGGGTTAGCAAAAGATTCCCTGCCTCGATAGGACCATAACGAATTAGGATTATATTCGCTCTTTGATAATTAAAGCAAGTCCCTTTAATTACTCTTACGGTTCAACGGTTGGTATATTTTGCTTGGAGTTGCCACAATCATTCATCGTTATTGCCGACTTGACACTCAAATCTGTGTGAGGCTTTCTTCAAAAGACCATCTCAGACACTAATCTGCATAGTCTTCATGTGTGTATTATACCAAGATTATGTCTGGACCTTAAACTTATTGTTAACCCAAACCTTTTTAGGGTTCCGTAGTCAACTAGGAACCCTTATAGTTTCGCCATGTCTGTCTGTCCGTCCGTCCGTCTGTCCGTCCTCGCTTAATCTCTGTGACCGTTAGCACTATAAGGCTGAAATTTGGTACCAATATATGTATTAATCACGCCGACAAAGTGGTAAAATAAAAATTGGAAAAAAATGTTTTATTAGGGTAGGTATGCCCATTTATGTAAAGTGGGAAGTGATTTTTTTTTAATTTCAACCGTAACGTGTGATATATTGTTGGAAAGGTATTTAAAAATGAATAGGGGTTTATTAAAATAATTTTTTGATAATGTCAATAATTTCGGAAATAATCGCTAGAAAAGTAAAAAACAATGTCCGTTTAAAGGTGGGCATCCATTACCTATGCAAAATGATTTTCCTAGAAAGTCTAAACTTATAGTTCAAAAGTTAGAGGGGGGGGACATTGTTTTTTACTTTTTTATTCCCTCTAACTTTTGAACCATAAGTTTAGAAAATATGAAAAAAATCTGAAAAGTAGAACTTTATGAGGACTTTCTAGGAAAATCATTTTGAACTTGGATCTTGGCCGGGTTTTTGTTGACGTTTTAAAAGTGCCCATGTAGGCCTATGTGAATTAAAATATTTTGACTTTGATATTTTTCGCGGTTTTGCCTGTAAAGCCAGCATAGCTTTTTCCAACTGTCTTGGAGTTGACTTACAGTCTGACTGGTGTGGCTAAATAACAGAATGTTACATGGAGCGACTGCCTATCTGACATGCCCCTTCTAGTAACTGGGAAACATTAGGGGTAAGACTAGTGCAGTCATGGTTGCAGAATATGTTGTAAAGGGTCACTTCTTCCCTGGAACGCAAAGAACATTAGAAGGGAACATGGATGAGTTTTAGGCAGTAAGAGTCTGAAACTCTCTTCTGCAAAATTATCTATTATTTGATTTTGATTTTATCAAAATTACTTCTCCCGCTTTAGGCAGACCTAAAGAGAAGTAATTTTGATAATTTTCTATCCTTGAAAAAAGGACTATTGCAGTGGTCAGACTTTTGGGCATCTCATCCGTAATGGCTGGAAAGGATCTTGAAATGACAGTTGGGAGTTCGGTACTTTTCGAAGCGTGTAGGTTCAGGGTATCTCAGTATGGGCCGCGGATTATAGAACGAGATGACGTGGCCTTGGCGCAAGGGCAAAGAAGGAACATGGGTTCGGTTTTTAGTCAGTAGAAGTCTGACACTCCCCTTCGCTCTGCCCAAGAGCGGGGGGGGGGGGTCATTTGATGATTTCCCACCAACCAAAAAGAGTATCTCAGTATTTATTGGATGGTCAGGGTAACCAGAATGGGTATTCTCAGCAAGGTTTACCTCATCTTTTACTTTATTGTAAAAAAAAACAAAAGTCTAGAGATTAAAAATGTAATTTAAAACTTTACGAGACTTTTTAAAGTTGAACACCTATTTATAAAATTGATTGTCTAATCTGGGAGCCCTTATAAGGTATTATTTATAATTCTCATTTTCACTGAAGCCACCCCTAAATATTATGACACATTTTAATTACGACGAGCTCCCGCCATTTTGATTTTAAACACTAATCCGCTTACGAAATACTGTGGTGATGGTAAGGTTAAATTGTGAAATAGTGATGGGACAGGGCGGGATTTATTTATATCGATTTTTGACATAATAGTAAAAATTAAACATGGAAAAACGCTATACAAGAACTATGACTCTGATGCGGGTGGTTACGAACTAAAACGTGATTTTGTTTCTTAAATTTTAATTGGCAGAAGTTAATGTATGACCAACAAGGAAACAATACAAAGATTTTTTATCTATCAATCCCTTAACAAAGTCACCAAGAAAAAAAACTAACTAAGAACCAGAACTTAGTCACTTTACTTTCTATGAGTGACTGTAAGTGTATCTAACTTTTTTTTTATCACTGTAAATAAGTCTGACTTTTTACTTAGTAAGTAAGAATCCAAATCACACCCTATGATGATATTATAATAATAAACTAGGTGATACCTGCAGCTTGGCCCGCGTGGCAAACTAAAACCTTTCTTGAGAACCACTCTATCCATTGGTGAAAACAGCATTAAAATCAGTGCAGTAGTTTTTGAGTTTATCGCGAACAGACAAACAGACAGACGCGGCTGATGACTGCGATTTACAATATCTAGTGACTAGCTGATGCCCGCGGCTTCACCCGCGTGGATGTCGTTCAAATTATATACTAAAACCTTCCTCTTGAATCACTCTATATTAAATCTATATTAAAACCGCATCAAAATCCGTTGCGTAGTTTCAAAGATTTAAGCATACAGACAAACAGACAAAAATAGCGACTTTGTTTTATACTATGTAAGGATAATGCACCTATACTAAGTTTTTAAACTGACATAGTCACTACCACTATTATGTTATCTCATTAACGCCATCAAAATGGCAGAGTCTAGTCGAAGCATAATAATATTACATTTTAAAGAAATCGACGACCTATCGATAAGGTCGAGATACTGTTATATCGATGTCGATAAAATAGTTCGTTCACAGCTCTATATTTTGACAATAATAACATCAAATAACGCTAGCTAATCCCACCACGACAGGTTTCTTATTAGCACCATTTGTCAACGCAGTTTCATCAGTAGATTATTAATAAAGTAAGGGTGGATTAATTTAGTTAATGAAAAATATGCCAGAATTTTGTTTAAAATTCGAGTGTTCTTTATACCTATTTAGAAAAAGTGCGTTTTTTCGACTTTTTGAAAAGGGTTTGATACATTATGATGCCGAGCAAAAGTATGACTTCTTAAATTCTATGTTTGTCTAAACGTAAAATTTTAATTAACATAGGAGTAGAAAATCACTGTTCAAAATTGCTTCGTGCATACATGTTTTGCTTATGACCATACAAGAGTAGTTATAAATTGACTTAGATATAGAATGTAAAAATTGTATTATTAGAGTAGGAAATAAACTGTTTTGAAATAAATTCATAAAATGCATTTATCAACATTTACCAATAACGGTATCTCGTAGCCATCGCCAAATGACAAAAGATTCTTGTTTATCACAGTAGGCCGAGATCTGTTCAAAGGGATTCCTCTGAAATACCAACCGTACCATCATACCACCATCAACCGTAATATCATACATTCATGCAATCGGACGTCAAACGTATATGGTACGGTATCCCCTAGGAAGTCAATAGAGCATACAGGCGTAATCCTTCTAGCAATCTCCGTCGTCTCGTTAGAGATCTCTCTATTAGATATATATATCAAAGCGTTTCTGTAGCATGAACATTCAGGAGATTTTGAAAGTTTCCACTTCTATCATTTTTCAGTGTTAATTAGGTAGGTACGTTATAGGCCCTATCCGATCCGCAAAAGGGCACAGAAACTTAAAATATTCGTTAAATTAAAAATATTAATGAATTTTAAAATTCAAGATTTTCCCAAATACAACAATATCAAAATTTTAAAATGTGACTACACAATCTTTGGCTTGAGTATGTTCGAACATCAAAATGTTATTGTATGAGGCCACTTCCGCGAAACGCCCGTTTGCGCCCTAGGCCTTGTGTTGTCATTTAATAATAAATAAATTTAATTAACCTCTCTGTGGCTGTGTGTTAATAGTGATTATTAATTTATTCTAAAGTATGTTTACTCGTAATTTGGGTTAATACACTATTTTATTACAACTTTACTATCATTAAATTTACGAAGACTGTGTAGTACCTGTGCAAGAATGAAAACAAAACAAGAGCAGATGGGTGACTAATTAAACTTTTCAAATACGTCCCGTCATTTTCCAAACAGCCCATTCCGATTCCTTACTACAACATTCAGTAGCCAATCCGACCATGTTAATACCCCGAGATATTAAGATAGGGCTAATCCTCACATAACTTAGGATCACGCCAGTTATATGCCATTCAGTACCCACTGACCATTGTCCTGCATTTAATTTAAACGGGAAACAGCTCCAAGCGAAGTGGTAATGATTTTACTAGCCCCTACAAACTTACTTTGATCAACAGCCTATCTTGTGACAACCCTTATATCGTTGCCTTAAGATCAGTTTTCCACAATTTTCTTGTTTTTCAGCGGACATTGAAAGTTTGTTTGAAGGTGTCGTAAGATTTTATGCGTGACGCTCTTTATGCAAACAAGTCCTAAGGGTGACGTTTCTGGTTTTTGGCGCCATTGAATTTTGACCCCCTATTAATGTTAATATGATATTGCTGCGGTTGTTATTTGATGGTTCAAGATATGGATTATGATACTAAAATATAATTAGAATTTCAGGCATCAATTCATTCAAGTCCGGCTCAATTTGATTCCCAGGTCGGGCAAAGTGTGAGGGATTGGGTTTATTCGCTAGTCACTACTTGGTTTCAGATCAGTTTGTGCTCAGTTGATGGCGAAAGGCTCTCCAATAACTCGCTCACTAAAGGTACAAGTTGGTAGCCGACTGCACGCAGCAGCAGCAGACGACGTGTCGCGGCGACACTACTGGTTTCTACGTATTTCTATGAAATTCCCTGTAGTTAGCGTCATGAAGCTAGCGACGCGTCGTCGAGCGGCAGACGCACGTGTCGTCCGACCGCAGATCAGTAGTGCCACTGACGCCGAAGCAACGACACGTCGAGCGTGTTTAGAGTTATTGACTAATAGTTATTTGCAGTTGGGTTCGAAATCATGACTGCAGCCGCGACATGACGCGACGACGTGTCGTGACGACATGAAGCGACGACAAGTCGTCTGCTGCTGCTGCGTGCAGTCGGCTACCAACTTGAACCTTTAGTCTTGAACCAATAGCGAGCGAGCCTTTGCAATTTTGTCAATGTAGTTCCCTGTAAAGGAGAGTAAACTGGGGAAAAGGCTAGGCAGATGATGTTTTCCTTTTCCGTTTTGAGAGCAGTGGTGATGAAATAAATTAAACAAAGTTATAAGTCGGAGCTTTTACAACTAAGCACTTCATGATCATCAGCCTATGGTAACCCACTGCTGGACGTAAGTCTCCTCAATCGCATACCACTTAACTCGATTCTCAGCAACTCTTCACATACCTATAATTATAATAAATCAGTGAATACTTAATAATGTGCATACCCTTTTTGTTACTGGTTGTTTTCCCTAGTATTATATTTATAACACTTATATTTATAGTTCCGACTTGGGGTGCTTTTCCACCAGAGATGTGCTAATCTACGTTGCTATGGATGCGTTTGATATCCACCAATCATATTCATCGGTACACATAGCTTAGCACTGGTGGAAACGGACTCAACTAAGCTATGTTTTTTATATAGAAAAATGCGTGCTACGGATGTGTGCTATGGATGCGTGCTATGGAGGCGTGGTATGTGTTGCTATTCTATCTTCCCTACTATCGAAACATAGCATAGTTCGAGCTGCGCATCTTCCACGCACAGCTACTTTGTGGCGGCGCATCTTCATAGCACATCTTACTCGCACAGCTACATAGCTTAGCATCAGTGGAAGCGGTCACATAGTTTCACAGCTTAGCTATTACATCTTCGCAGCATAGCTGCATAGCGCATCTCTGGTGGAAAAGCACCCTTAAGCCCAATTTTGCACTTGGATCGACTGTCATTATCATGACAATAGGGAGACACCACCCACCAAATCAATCTAGAACTTCTTAGCCACAATTGGCAGAACTTCGAAAAAGGTACAGTCGAACAACCTAATAAGTATACAGCCAGCTAACTTGTTACTTTTAAGATTATACAGATAAAAGAGACTGATGTCAAACGATACAGCGTTTTGCATCAGTTGCTAAGTGCGAAACACTTAATAAAACCAAATTTCAATCAATATTTTCAGTGTAATAGAATTAAAAAGATCTCTACCTGTATAAGTATTAGCTTGTTCGACTGTACTTCACCGTATAATGTACATTACCTCCTACACCAGCCATCCTTGTCAAACTCATTGTTGCATTCTGCTTTAATCATCAATGAAATAAAATAAAGTAAAGTGTTTATATCAAATTATATACAAACTGTAGCTGTCAATTAAGGCTGCGGGTTGTTCGAAAGAGATACCGCGGCCCCCGACACAATTTACAGGGCTAAAAAAGGAACGTGGGTGATATTTTGTCAGTGGAAGTCTGACACTACTTTCCGCTCCGCCTAGAGCGGGAGGAGTCATTTGATGGCAATATGTCTAATACGGCAGAATATAGCCGTGTCAAGTCCTCAAGTTCAGTCTACGACTAACAATACCAGTATATTGTATCACCCTCCTCGTACTGCAAGGAACCCGACCACGCAATGAAAACTCAACAATGCATTACAAATGACCACGATAATCACTTTTGTTTGTTGCCCGACTTAAAGCGCTAAAATGATATAATGCTTTTCAAGATACTGTTCAAAAGTTAATGTACTTCGTAACTAGTTTTTAGGTGATTAATTTGGAAATTCTCCATTCTGTGATGTTTACATTTATAAGGGGAAAATAACAGTAGCCTAACTTTCTTAAAGAGAGAACTGGTAGCCTATACGTAGTTAGTCCGTTTCCGCCTTATTACAAAAGGTAGATAAACCTGGTTTAACTTAGACTTGGTTTATCTCGCATGACGTCTCACTTCAATAATATTCAAAAAAAAGTGACAACATGCGAGATAAACCAAGTCTAAGTTGAACCAGGTTTATAATAATATTTTTTTTTTATAGTTTTTTTTTTACCTTTTGTAATAAGGCGGAGTTTATCCAGTGTTGGCAAAATGTTAATATGTTTTTCCAACAGAAATAACTTGTAAGTACATAACATAATATAACATTGCGCCTGTAATCCCTGCTGGTTTAGGCAGAAGTATAAGTACTTAATAATACACCCACATTTCGCCAGTTAAGTTTAAGTTCCATGTCATTAAAAATCAAACGAACTTACCAAGTGAAGTTCGATGATAATATGGGATCGGACTGACTCAAAAAAATATGATTCTGTTTAGTCCGTCAGTTAGAATATCGAAAAATATTGGATACGTGTTTTTTGTTTTAAGGCGAGGTTACCCTACTTTGTTTTTATGTACGCACGACCTCACCCCCCGCCCTGCCGCGCGAGCGATATATTGCCTAAATTTTGACTGTTTTTTCTCTGTTGGAGAAAAATGATAAAGAAATTATACATTATGTGACCCGAGATAATACACATTTTTTACGACCTTTATTATGATATAAGTTTTATTTTTCAAAGCATAATATAACTCAAGTAAAACGATTATTTAGCCATCATTTGGACATGTCTTTGCGATTTAATTGGATGCAGTGAAGTGTAAGTAATCGTGTATCGCATGCCCGACATATCATGATCGAAGAGTCAACTATGTAATACATTTTTTTCAAAATTTAAATCCGTTCCATGTACGAGTAAAACGCTATTGTTGACGACGTTTATCGGGGTAATCCCGCCTTAACAAAACAATAAAAATTTACGAAGTTAAAGCGCGTCAAAGATCATGGAGTGGGGCTTGAAACGTCAATTGTAGGTACAAAATGTACTATCATTTATGACGTCACACGAGTTTTCGAAGCACTGTATCGTCTTCATTTTTTGTTTACGTGAAAAAAGAAAAAATACGTGGTTAAAATATTTTTTGGAAAACTATGTGACGGACTAATTAGTTTTTTTTTTGTCCGATCCCCTATTATGTGAACAGCGTCATTGGAAGCGATTTATTTGTTTACGTATTGTAGCAGCGTCTCCATGTACCAGCAGGGCGAGCACGGCCTACAGTGACATGGCATGAGTCACACATTTTATCACAGTTGGGGCGATAAAACCGTTTTGTCTTAAATGCTAGCACGGCGGCGTAAGATAATTTCTTGATATGTGATACAACTTCTTGACGTCTAGTTGGGACTCCTATGTCTTATTTGCTAATATGGGCGCACTCATTTCGTAACAAATGTCACATTTTGACAGATGAATATGCTCGTTTATATCACGTTCGTTCGGAGGTGGTGATAAAAGTAAATTAAAAATATAAGTATATTTTTCTGCTTACTACTGCATCAAATGGCAGTAAATTATTATAATTATGTTCTTGCCCGAAGGCAAGAGGTCCAAAGTAGGAAAATATTCCGAAGAAACATTCGGGACTCCGCTAATCCGTTCGAGTTGCCAGACAGGGAGTTCCAGCGGATTTTCCGCCTGACAAAGCCTATGGTGGTTTATTTATGTGAAGAACTGCGCGTGGACTTGCAGCCTCTAAATCAGGTGGATGGTTTACCCGTTCACATCAAAGTAAGTACATTTCAAAACTTTCACAATATATTTCAAAACAAATCACATCAAACTTTTAAAAGAAAAACAGAACTTTTAGTTAGTAGCAAGTTATCAAATAATAAATAAAAAAAAAAGAAAATGAAAGTCGTGCCGCGTACGTGTTATGTCAAAAATGAATTAGTACCCAAGAAAATTAAAAAGTTGTTTAACTGTATGAACTGTGCTCTTTTATACGTATTATTTTATTTGGTCGCCTATTCAGATGGTCATAGACATTTTTATTTTTTTTAATATACTAGGTCATACTATGAAGTCAGCAACAAGAAAGACAAGTCGCGTCTTAAATTATATCACATGTGGTACCCGTGCTAGCATTTAAGACAAATTCTAAGACATGACATAATTTATAACGTCTTGTCACCAACGTCTTGGGTACGCCCGTGCTCGCCCCGCAGCCTTGCACGGATTTTTAGAGGTAAGTATAATACTTTTTTTATGGTAGTTAGTTTGGTTTTACTTCCAACACTGTGCGTTTGCCCCCACTACACTATTTCTCATTAACGGTCCGGAGCCATTTTAATGTCATTTTGTTGAAAGCTAAAAAATATTTCACATTTTAATTTATCTAGGGTAGGGTAGGTAACTTTTCTAGGGAGGCCGAGGGTATAAATCGCTTCAAAGGAAGCTGTTCACTTAATTATCATCGAACTTCACTTGATAAGTTCGTTTGATTTTTAATTACACACATCAAAAGTGTCTAGGGATCAACATATATTTTTGCAATAACTTTTCTCCTGATTGATATTAATTAAAATTTTCTTTAAGGATTCATCAAATAAAGTGTTTTCGTTTGTCACAGTAACGATAAACCAAGTCACCTTTGCATTAATAAAGAAATTTGCCATTTTCCTAATAAAGGGATTTTTGACATTTGAACCACTAACATTAAAGTTCGAAAAAAAGACTGAAATAACACATTTTTCTGATTAAAACCAACGTTATTATGGAGCGGCGACGTCATTTAAGCAGGGAAGAAATGCTCAGAGCCGTTGGAATGATAGAAGCTGGTTCCCGGCAACGTACTGTGGCTTTAGCTCTGAATACAAGTCAGAGTGTTATCAGTCGACTTTGGACACGTTACCGAAGCACTGGTACCGTGGCTGAGCGCCATGGAGGACGGTATCGCTGCACCACACGGAGACAATACCGATACATTCAAATCTTAACTCGAAGAGCTCCAACAATAACCGCCATGATGTTAGCCGTGAGGCTTCATCACTCTTCAGGGAACTTAATTAGCGACCAAACAGTCAGAAACCGCTTGCATGAAGTGAACCTTCATTCCCGAAGACCGCTACGGGTACCACCTATAGCAATGCACAATCGTAGGATTCGATATCAATGGGCTCTTGAACACAGAAATTGGGCAGAAGAACAATGGCGTTTCGTGTGCTTTTCTGATGAGTCTCGTTTTGGTATGAGACCGGATACAAGACGTATACGACACTGGAGAACCCCTGGACGTCAACAGCGATTAAAATCCTGCCAGGAAGTCCATCCTTATAGTGGTGGAACCATCATGGTATGGGCGGGTATTTGGATCGGCGGAAGAACTGAGTTGATTTGGATCAGAGGCAACCTCAACGCTCAAATTTATGCTGAGACTATTGTATCAGACGTCATCGTTCCTCTACAAGTGCAAATCGGTCCCTTATTTCAGTTAATGCATGATAATGCACGACCGCACACCGCAAGAGTTGTAAGACAGACTCTCGCCGCAGCTAACATCAATGTCCTGCCCTGGCCTGCTCAGTCGCCAGACTTGAACCCGATTGAGCATGCATGGGATATGCTACAGAGAAGAGCTCTGCCGAATATGGAGGGTATCCAGTCGCAAGAAGACCTTTTTTTGTTGTTGCAACGAACATGGGCGGCCATTCCACAGCGTGATTTGGATGAACTCATTTTGAGTATGCCAAACCGATGTTCTTGTGTTGTTAGTGTTCGCGGTAGAAACACGGATTATTAATTGTTTAAGTTACCCAATAAAATTTTAAAGAAAACTGTTATTTCAGTCTTTTTTTCGAACTTTAATGTTAGTGGTTCAAATGTCAAAAATCCCTTTATTAGGAAAATGGCAAATTTCTTTATTAATGCAAAGGTGACTTGGTTTATCGTTACTGTGACAAACGAAAACACTTTATTTGATGAATCCTTAAAGAAAATTTTAATTAATATCAATCAGGAGAAAAGTTATTGCAAAAATATATGTTGATCCCTAGACACTTTTGATGTGTGTATGTTTCACAGCTTCATTCGAAGCGATTTATTTGTTTACGTATTGTAGATTTTCAAAGACAAAATGTGAAATAAAATAAAATAGGTGAGTAATCAAACTGTTTTTTATTAAAACTACATAGTTATCATTGAATCAACTTTGTTTTACATAACATTTTTTACTTTCTTAATCTAATTTATCGCATTTGTTACAGATTATGATCACCTGCAAGTACTGTTGTGGCAAACAGATGAGGATCAATAACAACCTGCCTATTATAATGTTTTGCGAAGACAGAATATGCAATCATCTTCTGTCAAAAACTGCTGGATGGAGTCAATACTCCATCCAGCAGTTTTTCTTATCAAGTCAATATTGACTCCAAGTCTATTGGCTGAGGATATGGCTGCATGACGAGTGCTGTGGGCACTAAATATGGATGTGACTATACCTATCGCTAATTATAAAGTGTATCTTTAATCCAATGACTAAGTGTTTGTGATGAAACTTTTGAGTGCGGTTTTTTGTAGCTTACAAATAAATAATCATTTTTGCGAAGGGGTTGAGTCTTATTTATAGAAACCTCTAGGCATTTAGCGGGACAGATCTGAGGACGAGTGTTGAAAAATGGTAATCTTAAAACTGGTTGTGAAGAATTAGGTTTGGAAGTTTTTATCAAATCAGGTATTTTTATTATTATGTCCGTAGCCGAATTTACTTGAACACTACCTAATTTTATTAATGATAATGTTTGAACGCGATGTGCGGTCACCAAAGCCAATAAAGTTATAGTCTTTTTGGAAAGAGTTTCCAGATCAAGGTCTGTGTTAGGCCATTTCTGTGCTAAATAATTTAGAACAATGGCTGGATCCCACGTCAAATTATATTTTGGATTACTAGGCCTTAATCTGTAAACTCCCTTCATAAATCGCTTAATTCTATCATCGTTTGCCACGTTACCGGTTACATAGCAACAAGGTTAATGCCGATTTATACGAGTTGATTGTACCGTATTTTGCCCCTTTCTCAAAAATTGTAGTAAGAAAATGAATGACTATGGGGACTGAAACCGAGGAATAATCATACCCATGTTCATTACAATATTATTGCTAGGCTTTTGGCCGTGGGTGCGCATGAGGCCGGCTACTGGCTTCACGCGTACCCTTCGTCAAATACTGGAACATTTCTTGAGCCTGACACGCTCCGAATCGCAACCTGTCTACGGCTTGGGGTTCCGGTCTGCGCTCCTCATAAATGTCCCTGTGGCAGTGATGTCGACAGGCTAGGACACCACGGACTGTCATGCCAAAAAAGTGCAGGCCGCTTCTCGAGACATGCCGCACTTAACGACATCATACGCCGGTCCCTTGCCACCGTCAACGTGCCAAGTCTACTTGAGCCGACTGGTATTGCAAGAGACGATGGCAAGAGACCGGATGGTATGAGTTTGATTCCATGGAGGATGGGCCGGGTGCTGGTATGGGATGCAACCTGTTCAGACACGCTGGCCCCTTCCCATCTACTTGGAACCAGCATCAGAGCTGGTGCGGCTTGTGAAGCGGCTGAAAAAGGTAAATTATCAAAATACAGGGGTCTAGGCTCCGAATATGATTTTGTCCCATTCGGTGTCGAGACACTTGGTCCGTGGGGTCCTACCGCTATAAGGCTTTTTAAGGAAATTACGAAAAGGTTGGTCGACGTCACAGGAGACCGAAGAGCTGGCAGCTACCTCGGACAAAGAATTAGTCTAGCTATTCAAAGGGGGAACGCTGCCAGTATCTTCGGAACCTTGCCTAAAGGGACTCCTTTTAATAATATATTTTAGTTACTATGGTTTTTAGTTTTAGGTTCTTTGTTCTAGTATATATTTTTTTGTATGTTCTACATAATCCTATACTTACAAAGTGTGATTTCTTTAAAAAAACAGGTAACAGTATTTTAACCATAATTTTATACAAACATCATATTGTTTATACGTCGAATCAGACAATGACGATAGCATAATTTTAATTGATTTGTTAGACAAATGTCTTTTTAATAATGTTTTCCTGAAAGCTTCGCGGCAACCAATTTCAGGGTGCGGTGCAGATTGTGAGGTGTTCTGAAAGGAGAAGTTAATAAATTTACGTGTGGTTCAAAGAAGATTGGTTTGGAACAAAACAATTTTCTGAAAACAGGGAACCAAGGTTGTGTTGGCCAATATGGTACCACGACTATGACATTTGCTTTGTCATTAATAATTTTTTGCATTGTTTTTGTGATAAGTGAAAACGGCGGAAATGCTAGAAATTTTTTCCATGAAATAGTGAAAGAATCGATTGCGAAAAACGACCCTGACGCTTATCGTCAGGGTCGTTTTTCCAAGTTATGTACCTAGGACCTTAGCATGACACCTACTAGCAAAAAGGTCTATTTCTGGGTATCCGAAACAATGTGTTATTTGGTTGAATGCATCACTATTAAGTTCCCATTCAGTGTCCTGAAATTTCATGCGCGATAATTGATCTGCTTCATAATTATCTTTACTAGTTATGTAAGAGGCAAACATAGTTATTTTACGTGTTTCACACCACTGCCATATTTCTTTAGTGTTATTATGTAAATGTTCAAACTGTATGCTGCCCATGCGATTTATACAGGATAGCAGTTACATTATCTATTCGTAATAGTATTTTTAAATTATACGATTCGTTGGCAAAACATTTAAGCGCGATAAAAGCAGCTTTTAACTCTAACTCGTTAATATGAACGGTTCTTTCAGTATCTGTCCAATAGCCAAAACATTTATCTGTACTGCAATATCTGTACCCAACCTGTGCGTGACGCGTCGGAAAACACTTCTAAATCATATTGATCACAAGTTAAAAATGAACCACGATCAATATGATCTAACCACCATAACATATCACTATGTAAGGTGTTGGGGAGCCGAACCAACTGATCGTAGCTAGGATTACTAAGATAACAGGAATATTTAGCCATGCATGCATACTGAATTGCAGGACAAGCTGAAATTAATAAACCTATGAACCGAGCAAATTCACGAAGTTTACATTTACGCTTTTTCAAGAAGCTAGAAATGTATTCTTTTATTTTAACTTTTTTGAACTAAGTAATTTTAATAACATATTTTTTGAGTCGAATTCGAAACCCTTGGTACCCTTTGATCCAAGATTAAATCGTTTTGTCAGTAGTGACAATTGACCAATTTTGGAAAAAATACTGAAGCCTGCCAGCGGTTTGTACCTGATTTGTTACTTCCGATGCGTTGGCTTCGTCGGGGATGGGTAGCGGCGCGCACTGCCGCTGGATTGCGGCGGTGGCGGCGGCTGCCGATACGCAGGGCGACCTCGCCTGGTATTGTTCGGCTTGTTGCTGGTCTTGCGGTGCTGAGGGTTGTAGTTTAAATGGCCCTTGTTGGGGCCTTTTGGAATAACTTGGGGCTTGTTTCTCTGGGCGTTTTTTAAAGCATCTCCAGACTGTTGAATTGTCTTGGCGGCTTTTACTTTGACAGAAACATTTTCACCAAATAAGAAACTGCCCCTTTTTGTTTCTAGCAAGGCGTCCTTTAAATTAATATTAATAGATGAAATTTTAATGACGAAGTTTCGTCTTGTTTTTGTTTCCCAAAAATGGCTGTCACATAATATACGACAAGCGTCACTGATGGGTTTTAAAAGTTTTTGTTTACTGGTTTCATTTGAAATGATCATGTCAGTAACGGATGCTAAGGCTGACAATGCAACACCAAGTTGGTTTTGCTTGAACATGAGTGCCGAGTCTCTTTTAACCAGAGCATCCTGCAGAGCTGCCTTTACTTCCGGGTTGAGAGCTGGCGCCAGCAGTAGGTCACAGTTTTTGGGCACAGAATAACTTTTTAAAAGGTTTTCCTTGACATCTTTAGCCAAACCTTTGGCAAGGATATCTTGCCAACGATTGGCAATGTCCTTGTGCACAGACGGACCCATGATAATGTCCGTTTTGGGAGCATCGCCGAGTAAGTGCAGGGTGTCTTCATCCAAGTCCAGGTCTTCCATTACTTCCGGCGGTGCTTCAGCTGAGGTGCCGGGTGTAGGCGACAGAGGTGCAGCGCATGGCGGTGGTGGAGGTGGTGGTGGCGAAGCAGGGCACGGAGAACAAGTACGTAACGAGGCATGAGGTGACCCACGTGACAATGCACGTGGAGAGGCATGAAGCGGCGAGGCATCAAGCGGCGAAGCTTCAAATAAGCAGGTTTCCTCATTTTGTGACATATCGCAGTCCACATCTAGTTGATGGTGCGAAAAGTCTACAAAAAAACGTTTCTTTTTAGAATACGTCTAGTAATAAATGCAATACATTTTACTTTTAAACGACAGAGGAAACCCAAGTTTGGTAGCCTCGCATCACTTGTGTGAATAAGTATTGTTATTATAATTATGTGACAGTATCAGCCCCAGTATGGCAGTACGCATCACTTTATGTAATGACAGAGGAGACCCAAACTTAGTAACCTCGCATCACAAGCAACATTTGTGTAACTTACTGGGTAAGTCTTCTTCAGATGACGAGCTAATACGGCGATTAGTCGTTGCCTGCAATTTATTTTGCAACTTTTGTATTTTTCGCCGTATTTCTTCTTCAGTTTTTTCGAACTTGATCCTTTTCTTTCCCATTTTTTGAGGAGCTGTGTCTCTAAAGCTGTGTTTTATGTAGGAGCGGAGACGTGCGAAGGCTTGAGCACGGAAACGTCAAATGACATTAAAATGGCTGCGGACCGTTAAAGAGAAATAGTGTAGTGGGGGCAAACGCACAGTGTTGTAAGTAAAACAAAACTAACTTCCATCAAAATAAAAAAAAAGTACTTTACTTACCTCTAAAAATCCGTGCAAGGCTGGTACATGGAGACGCTGCTACAATACGTAAACAAATAAATAGCTATGAAACATAATAGGGGCTAAGCCTATTGCCATGAAATGGGCACAAATACAGACTCCGTGGCTGCTATTATAAATTCCTGACGGAAAACCCCAATAGCACACTGTAAGCGCGTGCGTTTCACGACTTACACAAGTATTGTAGTTTGTTCGAAGTAAAAGTCGTAATACAATTTCGAGTACTATGACTTTAATTACTTTGTTGACACTTATACAATGACATATAATAAAATTATGTTGTGGATGTGGAAGCGCGGTAGAGAGCGCATGCGCTCGTGACGCGGGTCTTTGTTGGCGGTAGCGGAAGCAAGAGAGCGAGAGCGCACGACGCAGACGCCTTTTTTTTTGGTTGGTGTGTGGAAAATCATGAAAATCATCCCGCTTTTGGGCAGAACAAAAGGGAGTGTCAGACTTCTACTGACTAAAAACCACCCGAGTTCCTTCTTAGCCCTTTATATCGACGACGGGACAACACGCAGCCCCGAAGGGACGCAGACGCCTTGCGTAGTGTTGGCGCAAACACACTCATTTTGTCCGACTTGGAAAAATCCATTATTTATCATCAATACTTACTTCAAGTGTTGATGATAAACAAGGGTTTTTTACCGATGATTTCATCAATTATAATAACAAAGTTTTCCATAATGTTAGCTTTACATTATTCATATTTTGAAGTATCCGTCTGAAGGGTCGACATCCGGTGACTAGCAAGCGATAAGAAAAACGTGGCGAGCTCATTAAAATATTAAGATTTGCAAGGAATCTTCCTATACTTATGCACTTCAACGTCAACGCCTTGAATCATCTTCTACCTAGCTTTTCTACCCGACCACGGCGAAGCCAAAAGGAAGGGTAATGATTTTGGCAGTCTATGTATGTATGTATGTATGTTCCACCGTAGCGCCTAAACTACTGAACGGATTTTAATAAAATAGGTGTCAATAGATTCGTAAGAATAGCCCGGGTGTCATAGGCTATATACATTTTATAAATTAATTTTATGACGGAATTCAAATGTCAAAAACTCACCTAAAAAAATATTAAATTGAGATAATCATAGCAAGTTTGGTACCAAATGAAAGGTCTTGGCAAGCACATTACAAATATGTATTATATTATAGTTTAAGTACACACAAAAATAAAATTCAAAAAAAAAAATTAGGTTCAAAAATCTAAAACCCGACTACTAACAAAATCGCGGTCTTAAAAGTCGAAAACAAGAAAATAATTCTTGTCTGATATTCTTCGTAGTCGCATGCCACCTTGCTAATGGCAATTAGCAGCTGACTTCTGTACCTATCAATGAGAACGCCATGAAGGAGCATCAGGTATCAGTGGCATGCGACTACGAAGAATATCAGACAAGAATTATTTTCTTGTTTTCGACTTTTAAGACCGCGATTTTGTTAGTAGTCGGGTTTTAGATTTTTGAACCTAATTTTTTTCGCAACTATGTTGGGGTATGCTTCTAGTCTAACTTGATGCAGCTGGGTACCGGTATTCTACAAAGAGCCACTGGCTATCTAACCTCCACAAAACAGTTAACACTGTGTAATACGATACCTTCGGTAAGACTGATTTCACTAGTCGACAATAAAACACTTTTTTTATGTAACAAGAAAATTTAATACATACAATTTATAAAATCTCAACTAGCTGTTGCCAGCGGCCTCGCCCACTACTACTCGAAAATTATCCCACGAGAAGATAAAATCGGGATAAACAGTATCCTATGTGTTAATCCAGGTTATAAAACCAAATTTTATCCAAATCCGTCCAGTAGTTTTTGCGTGAAAGAGTAACAAACATCCATCCTTACCAACTTTCGCGTTTATAATATTAGTAGGATACAACAGAATAGAAATGTATGAAAAGTTTTTTTGTTATTTGATCAAAATGAGGGCCTATTGCAACATTTATGGCAATTTAACTTAAGATTTAATTCTGTATTTTTCTTCAGGGATATCTCGTTGTAATGTCCAGCAGTAGTCTGCCAGCATACATGGACTCCACTTGCCCTGATATCGTTTTTCTATTGTAGAGTTGTCTTGACGAAATATTTCACTGTTTTCACCCAAATTTTCAGGAAAGAAGTCTAAATGTGAATGTGGAAAATGTATTTTCGAGGAAATATGTAAATATCAGCTCCTCGACAATAATTTTTATTTTTCACTTTTTCGGGGACTTCCGAGAAAATTGGAAGCTATTAAACAAAAATTAGTAAGCCCCTTTCTTGTTCAAAAATTTTGTAGACTAGTGTTTTCAGACTTTCAGGTCACTGACTACCTGTAACGACTGCCAAAGATCTAGATATATATCGCAGCTGGGACCAACAGCTTATCGTGTTCTCCGAGGCTCGAAGGTAACTCGGTACTTATGTATGGGTGGTCATAGTAATTCATCCACAGACCAACCTAGGCAAGTGCGGCTTAACCTAAAGATCGACCCGAGTGGCAGTTATTATTAAGCCACAAGCTCCTAAAGGTCAACGCCTTGAATATTAAATATATCATTAAATTAATGTTACGCAACAATATTATGCTAGCTATAGGCTGGCTCCCTATCATAATATGACACTTTAAAACATAACTGGCGAAATGTGGGTGAACTATTAGGTACACCTCCGCCTAATTCTTCAGAGATTGCAGATGTGGTGTCAAATAGGCTTGTGTTTAAACGCCTACCAGAAAAGTACCTATTTTACTACCAAAAAAATTCGAAATGCCGGCCAAAATGGATTAATGCTCACCAAATTGTGTTTCCTAAAGTATTGTAGGAATGAACCTATTTTCCTTTTTATTCTATACCATAAAGATTTATAAACGCCTTTAAAGTTAACTGCAGACCAAATATTTTGTATTATCACTAAATAGATGTCACCAATATTGTATTTCACGACTTTCAATTTATCTCCATGACGCGCGCTCGCTTCGCTCGCATATTAAATAACATTTATATCTTCTGTCCCCGAAGTGCCGGGCCTCCGCCGGCCTCCTTCGTCGGCCTACGGCCCGGTGCCCATGCCGCCCATACAGGATACTGTCGCGAGACGGTCGTATTATAATTTTGGTTAATTGATTTGGTGAGCATTAATCCATTTTGGTAGGCAAAAAGAATATAAATACAACACGTACAATTATTCTGATGAGTGTCTAATTATTTTGGAACTTAAAACGTTTTTCTTTAGGCACCTCGGTAAGGGTGGGTTTATTTTATTTGAAGTTAAAATATTTTATTTGGTACTTTACTGTACTTTAGTCTAGGGTCTAAAAATCTTTTTTGGTGAGCATTTAAATTGTAGCCTGTCAAATAAATTGTTGTTGATACTAGCCAAACACGGAGGAGACATAAACATCAAAACACTGGTCCAGTCTCTATCCCCTCGGCTTCATAAGCCGATGGGAGTGCAAGCCGTCAGAAACGGGGGCTGTCAGGAGCAGAACCAACGGCTTTACATGCTATAACTTAACATAACGTTTATTTTAGGCAAGTTAGGTCCTATTTACACCTTACAGAATAACTCACATCATCATCTGCCTAGCCATTTACATCTATGTTGGGGTCGGCTTCCAGTCTTACCGGATGCAGCTGAATACCAGTATTTTACATGGAGCGACTGCCTATCTGACCTCCACAACCTAGGTAAAACAGTACCCTTTGGTAAGACTGGATGTCAGAATTTCAGGTCACTGACTATACCTGTAACGACTGCCAAAGATCTATATATATGGCAGCCGGGACCAACAGCTTAACGTGCTTTCTTTTTAAAAAACAACCAAGAACCTAGGGGACCGACGTAGCCAGAAGAATTGGCAAACTTAAGTGGCAATGGGCATCCGTTCAATGTAGGAACATTGCTCGGAGAACAGATAGCCGATGGGGCCGAAAAGTTTTGACCGCAAACCGGATGACGTTGCGTTGGAAAGCCTCCTACTAGGTGGACCGATGACCTGGTGAAGGTTGCGAGGAAAAGCTGGATCTAAGATGCACGGTACCAGTCAATATAGCGACACTGTGGTTTCTGCCTACTCCTATGGAAAAAGGGCGTGATTCTATGTATGTTATGTAAACTCAATTTTCTTTCCATAAACAGCAAAATATGTTTTACCAAACAAAGTCAAACTAAGCAATTACTCAGTCTAATGACCGCGTTCGATTCCCGGCTAGTAAATTGGTCAGCAATTTGGTGACACGTGTCGAAGCGACTTAAACACAAAACTCGGTTGGTGAGTAAAGAAAAGAAAATAATATTTACCCCTCTTAGAATAATAAGCGATAGTTTCAGTTAAACTATCGTATGGGAGGTAAATATTTTAAGTAAAATTATCATAATAAAAGCGCCCCAATCGAATAGGATTAAATTAGTTAATGATTTAAACTATTATTTTGAGTACACCTCTAGCTTCGTTGGTCTAGTGGTCCTGGGTTCGATTCCGGGTCAAGAAAACTGTGGGATTTTTCATCAGGAATTTCTGAGTAGCAGCCTCGGAGTCTGAATTTGTGCCCTGTTGTGACGGCAACAGGCTGGCCCCTTATCACACGGTACTGAAACGTATCTGGTGAAATCTGGGTTTACTATTTGGTACACCTCTGCCTATCAACTTGGTGTTTACAGGTCTGATATTATCTTCCCTGACTATAATTATTTATATTTCAGCAAGGTGTTTGAAAAAGTAATGCTTAATCAAATGCTCATCCACTTTAACACCAACAAAATCTTACATGAGAAACAGTATGGTTTCACCAAAGGACGTTGTACGACTGACGCCGGTGTCACCTTATTAAAACATATATTTACTGCGTGGGAAGAGTCACAAGATGCCATAGGGATCTTCTGTGACCTCTCCAAAGCATTTGATTGCGTCAACCACGAAACCCTTCTCATAAAGCTCAAACATTACGGGTTAGGGAATCTTGCGCTCAGTTTAATGAAATCGTATTTAAGCGATAGACATCAGCAAGTACAAATAAATGGTGTCAATTCAATGGGCTTAAAAGTAAGCATGGGTGTGCCACAAGGTTCGATATTAGGTCCCTTTCTCTTTTTAGTCTATATTAATGATCTACCCCATTTATTTAAAAACCAACCTGAAATGGTATTGTTTGCCGACGATACTTCTTTAATATTTAAGGTAAACAGACGTGCCACGAATCTTGATGACGTAAATAACGCCTTACTGCAGGTTCATAATTGGTTCACCGTTAATAATTTAGTATTAAATGGGAAAAAAACGAAGTGCATAAGATTTGCTCTACCAAATGTCAAAAGTACTGATTGTGACATAGTATTGAATCAAGAGAAACTAGAATTTGTCAATGAAACTGTTTTCTTGGGGATAACGATTGACTCAAGGCTACAGTGGGGTCCGCATTTAACATCTCTTGCAGGACGGCTGAGTTCAGCAGCATATGCTGTTAGGAAAATCCGTCAATTTACTGACGTAGATACCGCGAGACTAGTCTATTTTAGCTATTTTCATAGTGTTATGTCATACGGTATTTTACTATGGGGACGGGCTGCAGACGTCGAGTCTATATTTATTCTGCAGAAAAGAGCCATATATGGTCTACGAAGGCGCGATTCTCTGAGAGAGCTGTTTAAGGAAATTAACATCATGACAGTACCTTGTCAATACATCTATGAAAACATCATGTACGTCAGGAAAAATCTGCATTTATTTAGCAAAAGAGGTGATAGACACCACTATAATACTAGAAATAGGGACCAACTAGTTCAGCCAGGTTTCAGGCTAGCTAAAGTAGACTCATCTTTCATGGGGTACTGTTTAAAATGTTACAATAAAATACCCCCTCACATTCTTCAACTGAGTGAGACGAAATTTAAAACTTGTGTAAAACGCACACTATGTAGGCAAGCATACTATAAGTTGGGGGATTACATTGATGATAAAAATGCTTGGCTCCATGCTGGTCCTGCTCCACAACCATAGGGGCAATTACATCGATTATCATGTGAAGTTATTGTAGAGGCTGCAGAAGATTGTAAAAATATCTTTGCATTGTATAGATTCAATGTCTTAATATTGTATAATTGCATGGCACATGTGTGAGTACTATGTACTATAAAGCCCCTTTTTACATTTTTACATTTAGTTATATTTTAGTGACGTTGCCCTGGTGGCTGAGAGAATGTCATGCTCACTCAAATGTCTCGCTGATGGTGGCGGGTGTGTCGGATCATTTAGTTCCCTTCAAAATGGTTGAGTTGAATGGTGCTGATCCATGCGTCATGTTCGTGAACGGGCGCTGTCAGTGGAGACTGGTCATTCCTTAGTTGCCATGGTGTAAATATATTTTTCTTTTTGATTTGTTTATTATATCTTTTTTACTCTGGACGCTCTTAACTTGCACGTCTTGCTACATAGTTCTCACATAATATACCATCTCAACATGAATGATATAATGTACCAAGATTTTGTAACAAATTCTAATTTAAAAGAGTGTCCATGGAGTTTCTTGCCCGTTCTTCTTCATGAGATCTACGTTAGGGAACTGGCAACTACAGTACTTTCACAAGTTATTATGCCTTGTGATTGTGACTGTAGCGTAGGAGTGCAATGCGTCGTTTCGGGAGTTGCTGCGTCGGGCTGCGCGGCGCCGGATGTTACCGGCGGCGAGTGGTGTGGGTGCGGGGGCGCGCGGCGGCGTGTGCCGTGTCGGTGGGTGTGCGGGGCTCCGGGTCGCGGGGCGGCGGTTGCACGTTGCGGCGTGCATTCGTTGTTCCGTGATTCGGGGTCTCGAGCATTCGTTGTTGCGGTTTGCGTCGCTGGGTGCTTTCGTGCTCGCAGTGTTCGTTGTTGCGGGCATTCGGTGGCGTGTGGTTCGGCGTGGTGGCTTTCGGAATGGCGCATTGCACTCGTAGTTTCGTTCTTCTTCCGTCCTTCTGACATTCAAAAGTGCCTGTAATGGCTTAATTGAAATAAACGATTTGAGTTTGAGTTTGAGTTTGAGTTTATATATACCGTTTATTGTCTTCTGCATTCTATGATGGGGTTGTCAACTGAATATTTAAAAAGAGCCTCCCATTACCCGTTCGTGAAACTGGGGGTAACTTGTACCCCACAAGAAATTATTTAACAATTCATTAACAAATAGCTTTCCCTTGTTTTGTTCACGTCATTTTTATTGTCTCGGTAATTGGTCTTTTGATTGGTAGGCAGTTGTTTTAGTGTCATAAATAAAATAATCAGGTAGCAATTTGACGGGTTATTTTATTAATGTAAGTGGAACGTGTTCGAAAAATATAAGTGTTACTGACGCACTCAGAGAGCTTTAATGATTACTTAAGGCGGGGTTGCAGTACTTTTTAAGATTTTTGAACCTATAAAAATCGAACTAAATACGAGGTTTTTAATAAATAAAAATCATTACATAAAAATTAACCTACGGTGCACAAACTTGGTCTTTGACTAACATCCAAAAGTCCAAACTCAAGGTTTGCCAACATGCTATGGAGCGCAGTATCTTAGGTGTAAAATTAACCGATCGGGTTCGAAACACTACACTGCGCTCTAAAACGCAAACTGTTGACGTGGCTCAAAAGGCTGCCATACTTAAGTGGGACTGGGCAGGACATGTCTGTCGCATGCCGAACGAGCTGTGGGCCCGTAAAGCTCAGGATTCGTGCCCTGAAACAGTTACACGAGGTCGTGGCAGACTACACAAGAGATGGCGGGACGAACTGGATGTCTTCCTTGAGAATTGGAGAGACGTTGCACAGAATCGCGACCGTTGGAAGGAATGGAGGGAGGCCTTTGCTCAGCAGTGGGACAACATAGGCTAGCTATAATAATAAAAAACATAAAAATTGAACATACTCTCTAGTAAATCGTAAAGATAGAAACGCGATTTAGAATGATCGGCTCGATACTTTTTTTTATCAAACATGACTCTAAATCACAACTTCAAACGTGTACTGCTAAGACATTTCATCATGAATTTATATAAAAGTTATATCAATAGACAGAACTTTTTATTCTGAAGTAAATGTTGAAAACATATTGTATAATTTCTTTATAGTTTTTCTCCAAGAAGCAAAAAACAGTCAAAATTTAGGCATTATATCGCTCGCGCGGCAGGGCGGGGGGTGAGGTCGTGCGTACATAAAAACAAAGTACTGCAACCTCGCCTTAAGCGATCACTTAGTAAGGATTTTGACACTATACTGAAGGCATGGTCACAGACGCTGTTAATATTATGAAAGGTCCATTTCACACTTTAACGCAATTCATATTAGGATCTGCCATCTGGCCCCCAACACTGCGAGACGTCGTAGGTATACTCAACCAAAACACACATCATTGACGAAATAAACTATCTACGAAAATTGTGCTCATCATTTCTGTATACAAAACACAGCTGGATACCTAAGACAAGTCGAAGAGCCAGAACGGTTTACCACCCTAACTTTGCCGTTACATTTTACCGAGAAGAACTTTATTCTGAAGACTGTAATGATCAAATTGAATTGAAGAAGGGTAATCTTGTGGCAAATCTAAGTTGGTCTATGAATAACGACAACCATATATAAGGTATTGTGTTTTGATGGGCCATGTCGTTTCATAGTTTGAGATGTATGGGACTTCTATGGGAGTAGGAAATGGTTATGTTTAGCTTCCGAAGGCTTTGGCAAGTTTCAATGGGATATAGCTGCAAGTTTCAGTCAGTTTGGTTTATCGTTTTGGGCTAAACTTAGTTCAGTTAAATCTGAGGTGGACGGGTCGGTTTTTAAATTTTGTTTTTCTCTATTTCTGTTATTTAGGTACGTCTAAAACTGTTACATGCTTTGTTTTGTTAAAATTAAGAAAAAACTGGACTCTAATGGCCGCTATAGACGTTCAGTTAATTTGATCAAACAGGCTAGTTCAAACTGTTTGGTCAAATAAAAATACGCAAATTCATATTTCTTCCTTCTATTTGATTTCTCATTTGGTCAAATTTTACCACAGAAAGTCATGCCAATTTGACCAAACTGTTTGAACAGTTGAACTAGCCTGTTTGATCAAATTACTTGAACGTCTATGGCGGCCATAAGACGCTGTGTATTCTAGTGTAGAAGTTCAAGAAAAATGTAGGACTTATTTTTTGTTACTAGCTTTATAGTACCTATTGTACCGTATTATGTGAACTGAATAACATTGTATTGTATTGTTGATACACGCCAAGTCGAGCGCGAAGCAAACACTGCCGTACCATCCTTTACTGGAACCATTTCGCCGCATTTTCAGGCCCCTATTTGAGAACCTCTGGATAAGACCAGAACGCTGAAATTTTCGTCATCCAGTAAGCTATAAAATCACACCTAAAATAAAAAAAATCAAGTCTGTAGGTCATTTAGTTCCGAAGATAAGCGAAAGCAAAGTTTCGCATTTATGACACTCACTCACGCATTCACTCAATCATGATCATCAGAATAGAACTAGTAGTTTCCATAAACTCAGAGAGCTGAAATTTGGTACAGAGTTAGGGTTTAATGGCCACATAAAGGAAAAACTATAAAAACTAGGATAATCGAAGATCTGGAGTACCTGGTGACCCTTATGCCCACGTTTCTACAAAACGAAGTGGTATCCCACCAAAAACATTCTGTAAAAAACCAGCCAAGTCTCGTTGGAGCTGCTTGTTTATCTCTAAAAAGTAATTAAATCTAGACAAAGTCGTGCCAAGTCTAGGTTCCTTACTGCGATTTCTTTATTATTATAGTTAATATTGTGTGACTTGGCCGTTGAAGGGTACACAAGGGTACAAAACCAGGTGCTCCATGACACCATTGCACCAATCTGTCGCCAGAACCGCTACCCTTGACGATGGAGAATTGCCAATACCAGTATGAGTTATTATCTCGCTTAACAAACATAGGTAGTTACAACAGATATATATAACATTACGTGTAAACAAAATTAACGTGTACCCACTAACGTATAAAGAATGTTCAAAGGCCAAGTCACACAACATTAACTATAATAATAAAGAAATCGCAGTAAGGAACCTAGACTTGGCACGACTTTGTCTAGATTTCATTACTTTTTAGAGATAAACAAGCAGCTCCAACGAGACTTGGCTAGTTTTTTACAGAATGTTTTTGGTGGGATTTAATATTTTCAAAGGTTTTTGGTTTTAATTCTCAAAAAATTGTAGGTATCTCGTGGTAGACTATAGCCCATTCCCTCTCAAAGAGAGGAGGCCTGTGTCCCAGTAGTGGGAAAATTAATAGGCTGTTGATGATGATGATGATCTTGTAAATAACATAACATTGCTTGTGTAATACCCGTAGGGATAAGTAGAGGTGTACTGTAAGGTCACCTATTGCCTTCAAGTGGATACGAATCCAGACTTCGTGACAAGCCGGTTTCCGCACGATGTTTTCCTTCACCGTTTTGAGAGCATCGGTGACGAGATAATATACACAAAGTAATACGCCTGTCTGTTTGTAAGTCGAGGACGCCAGCACTGGGCCACTGCTGCTCCGCCATCCGTGACATTTTATGACGTGACGTGGCAACCTACATACATGTCGGTAGTTACCTAGGTATGTGATACATAATTTGATTAGCACGTAATTAATTAGAACAATAATTAACTGTTAATTAGATTGTGATACGAATCTGACGATAATTAGGCGTAGTAGTTATAAACTGGAATGTACTTCGAAACGCCACAGTAGGTATATAGATTAAGGTATACACAACTCCGAAACATGGTCGCTCACAATGGGCCTTATCAGAAAGCTCAAAGTCACCGAAAGGGCAATGGGCACAGCCGTGCTTGCCTAAATTGGTCTGTGGATGGATGACCGACCATTACATACCAAGTTTCTTCCGTGCCTCGGAAAGCGCGTTAAGCTGTTAGTCCCGGCGGCCATAATCTTTGGCAGTCGTTACAGGTAGACAGTGACTTGAAAGTCTGACAACCAGTCTTACCAAAGGTTATCGTATTACCTAGTATTAACTGGGTTGTGGAGGTCTGATAGACAGTCGCTCCATGTAAAATACTGGTATTCAGCTGCATCCAGTTCATCTGGAAGCCGACCCGAACATAGTTGGGAAAAGGTTGAGCAGTTAATGACTAAGGTACACCCATGTCTAACTAACTCTTCGGGAAAGAACAGACACGATGACGTTATGTTTATTAATGTTGCTAATTATGGAAATATATTGCAACACTTGAGAGTATGCAGATAAGATATAATAGGTACCTAGCTTCTTGTAGGAGCTTGATAAGATTCCAAGAACAACAACCACTTGGAAAACTGCTGATGATGACGTGATGTTGATCACGTAGCCACAAGACTGACTGCTGTACAAGCTGGTACTTTTTTTTTGGGATGTTGGGAAATCATCAAATGACTCTTCCCGTTCTGGGTAGAACGGAAGGCAGTGTCAAACTTCTACTGACCAAAAACCACCCATGTTCCTTCTTAGCCCCTTGTGTCCGGGGCCACGGTATCTCTTTCGAACAACTCGCAGCCCCGACAGGCGTCGACCCTTGCAGGGGCTCCTTCAATGTTGCTGACACATCCCTTTAAGGCGCGCGTGGAACGCGAACGCGCCGTCGACACGGCCTGTCGTCGTCATAGAAAGAAAGAAAAAATATTTATTGTCGCAGAATTATAATACAATAAAAAGCAGTAAACACACAACTTACAACTAAAAAAAAAATAGGTACAAAAAAGAAAAAACAAAAGTTTGAGTTTACAAAAAATTTAAAAAAAAAAATCTACTGTGACAAATAGGTTACCACTCAGCATGGTATGGTATTATCATAGGACGGACGGACGGTGAGCTTTTCTCACGATGTTTTCCTTCACCGTTTTTGAGAGCAGTGGTGATGAAATAAATTACCCAAAGTAATGCCTGTCTGAGTTCGAACCCACGACTTACTCTTCGTAAGTCAGGGCCGCTACCACTGGGCCAACGCTGCTCTTGGGCGTTAGTTAAGGTTATGTGCGTGTGTACTATCTTAATATTTTAATTGAAATATTCAAAGCATCCAATTATTTTAATAGACTAGAAGATTGATGGGCTATTTTACACTAATTTGTGGACCTTACTCTAGTAATGGATGGGACATGTTTTTTTAATTAATTATACAACATTTTCATGATGGTAAGATAAAATTTAACCGTGTTATAACCAAGGGAGAGGGGACCACATTAAATATTAACAGCCGTATGGTTCGATCTTCAACATTTGTCGAGGTTGAGCCGTGGACGAACCATTACTTATTGAGATATCGAATAGTTATAGAAAATCTACGCAAAATGGTATATCAGAATTATCCATGCTCATGCTCCTATTATTTTCTGTAACAACTATAGCAGTTAATACAATAAACACTACGAAAAAAAAAGTTCGGATGCAGGTTATTCAAATAAAAACAAAACTTAACAATTCTGCCAAACTTGGAATCCCGAACCCGAAACAGTAGTCAACAGTCACACTTGGGACCCCTAGAACAAAAAGGCAGCCAATATTATCACTGCAAAAATGTTACTCTCATATCAATAACTAGCTTTTGCCAGCAGCTTCGCCCACGTGAAAATGACGATTTTCCATACAAACTTTCATTCCCTATTTAAATCCCTTAGGCGTTGAATTTCGAAAAATCCTTCCTTACTCCTTGTCTACATTATAAAAGGAACCTCTGTGCAAAATTTCAGCTTTCTAGGTCCAAGGGTTTGGGCTCGGCGTTGATGAGTCAGTCAGGACTTCTCTTTTTATTTATATTTAAGATAGAAGATTGCCTTCCCAAACCAATTCCTATCAGACTAACGAAATCAAATGTTTATCATATAACTGATAAGAATTAATCACTGGTAAAACTGTCCTTAAGAATTCTATTGTTGAAACTTCATTCAATACCTATTGGGGCTGACAATTTTCAAATAGGAATCCATAATATATTCACCCTTGTGAATCAGAATGCTGGTATTCGTGTATGAGGAGGCTCAGTCGCAAAATGTCTCTTTTGCAATATGTCTACTGGTTACAAAATGTATCTTTCTCATAATTATTATAATATGTCGTTTTCGCAGAATGTCTCTTCCGCAAAATCTCGCTCTAGGACTTAAAATAAAATTTTGCCAGGTTCCGTAGGGTTCCGTAGTCAACTAGGAACCCTTATAGTTTCGCCATGTCTGTCTGTCCGTCCGTCCGTCCGTCCTCGCTTAATCTCTGTGACCGTTAGCACTAGAAAGCTGAAATTTGGTACCAATATGTGTATCAATCACGCCGACAGCCCCCCTATATGTAAAGTGGGAAGTGATTTGTTTTTTTAATTTCAACCCTAACGTGTGATATATTGTTGGAAAGGTATTAAAAAATGAATAGGGGTTTACTAAAATAATTTTTTGATAATGTCAATACTTTCGGAAATAATCGCTACAAAAGTAAAAGCAATGTGTCCCCCCACCCTCTAACTTTTGAACCATAAGTTTAGAAAATATGAAAAAAATCTGAAAAGTAGAACTTTATAAGGACTTTCTAGGAAAATTATTTTGAACTTGGATGGAACCAGCAGTAAACCAATATAATTTGGTCCCTAAATCGTATGAGCGCCTATACAATCTAGAGGTCAAGTTTCATTGGCCCGTAGAAGAAATTGTATAAATTATAGCATACCGTTTTGGTACGGAACCCTTCATGTGCGAGTCCGACTCGCACTTGGCCAGTTTTTTATATTCTTTGCTTTTACTATTTTACATGTTTTTTTTTTATCGTGGTGCCACCTTTTTGTTTTTTTCTGTCAGTGTAACCAATAAAAAACTGTAAAGCCACTTCCCCACTTACGTCTCCCGAAACGTTCCTGTTAGGGTCGCGGCTTGGCCTCATGGAGCCGTGCGGCCTAAGTGGGGACGCCGCTAATTGTTCCTATTAGGCCGCCTGGCTCAGGCCTCGCTCACGTCCACAATCACGAGGCACGGCCGTGTGGCTCTTGTGTGGTCACGGCTTAAGACACACAGACGTGCTAAAAAGAAGTATGGTCGTAAAAAGTATGCTTTTGAGGTCTGTGCTTTAGAGCAAATGTGCACACTCGGAAAGCATGCTACAAAATGATAATACTACCTTGTAACAAACAAACATGCTTTTCTAGAAGCATGTGTATTTCAGGCTTAATACTGAGAAATTTTCTGATTGAAAAACCCAATAACGCTTTGCCATCTTACCTCATGTTCATCAGTAGCTTTGCGAGCGCTAGACCAATGAGGCATATACATAATTATCTACAAACAAAGGGATTTAATTAAACTTGGCGTCGTTTTAAAGTTGCGCGGCCAGTAATGAAACTTGGATATTTTGAAAGAACAGAATAAAGCGATCAAAAGTTATTATGGATGCATTTCTCTAAATCTAATCGGAACTGAGATATTTGGTTTTGTATTGCTCATTAAAATCGAAGAAATTATTATACTCTATTGCACTGTTTTAGGTTCCTGCCGTATTTTTACACGCAAAGAGAAGTAGTATTGAAGTTAGGTAGCGCCAAATTAACGGGCGGGTCGCGAGTGATTTTAAGCTACAAAAAACTATGAAATTTGCAGGGGAGAAAACACAGTCTGTAACAAATATTGTGACGTATAATTTTGCCCAAAACATTAATCGTCAGAGATTACCCCCGGAATATTAATAAGTAGTCAACTCGAAGTAGAAAGGGGTGAATAATCTCGTAGTCGACAAAGCATCGTGTCAGAACCAGGAACGCGTTAACGATACGGTAATTAATATGACAGGACATAACTGTAGAACGAGCAGTGGTGGCCCCGACTAACGTACAGCAAATCGTGGGTTTGAACTCAGGCGCATTACTTTGAGTAATTTATTTCATCACCGCTGCTCTCAAAACAGTGAAGGAAAACATCGTGAGGAAATGCATGTCTTAGAACCAAAAGTTCGAAGACATGTGACATCTACCAACCTGCACTGGGCCCGCGTGGTGGTTATACCCCATCCCTTTCCTAGTGAGGAGGCCGGAATCCCTGCAGTGGGGACATTATAGGCTGATGATGATGATGATGATGACGATGACATAACTGTAGCTAGATGTTATTATATTTTTACCGACCTAAAGATCGCTGTATGCATGCTAAGCAGTTCCAGCTACACGGAGATCACAGCATAAAAACGAATCAACCAATCAGATAATAATATTTGCTTTCACATTTAATAGAATTGCCATAGTGACAAAAAAATATTTACATTTTTTTCAAACTACAATTACAGAACTAAAACTATGACTAAATATGTATGTGGAAGAACAGTATTGCCAACAAATTTAGCAATTCTGCCAGCCTTCTGGGTTCTTTATCTGATGACAGCGATGTCACGCGGTCAATGCCCTCTGGTCACGTGAAGAGTCCACCAACCGCTTGGTGATTTTCGAACCCATTGCTCAAACACATAAGTACATACCAAATTAACTAGTACATTGATTCTCTCATATTATATAAAAATCTTGATTCCTATTTTTTTTATGTGTCGGAAATTATCAAAATGACTCCTCCCGCTCTGGGCGTAGTGGAAGGGAGTGTCAGACTTCTACTGACTAAAATTCATCAATGCTCCTTCTTAGCCCTTTGTAGTCCGGGACGCGGTATCTCTTTCGAACAACCCACAGCCCTGGATAATTGCCACCCACTGCTGGGAATGGGCCTCCAATTTTCGAACTTTTTTATAAATCAATCGAATTCAAAGTCTCATCTTGCATTATCGAACATAAACCAGACATCAAAGTTATGTTTGATATCAACTTGCTATTATGGCATGATCAAATAAAAAAATACGTCAAGACTATCGCTGTGATCTTCAATATTCATGAAGTTATAACCGCAAGTTATTGTACAGAGTTCTCCTGCCATATTTTTCTCAATCACCATTAGTACCGTATCTCCGACTGTACGGCCTATTGAACGACCGATACACATACATGTCCTCATCCCAGAATCCCTCATCGGGTTCATCAAATGTCACGGAATTTCTACCTTTATATCAACATTTGTAAGAATCAGTTTCGTTTAATAATGGGGTGTTAGTTGAGTCAAAATTTCGTGGGGTGCAGTTTCGCAGTAGAATGCCAAGTATTTCTGCACTTCACTTTTATTGTATCAAATAATAGGGGCGCTCTTATAGCCATTATCACGTGTTTGATCTAAAATGATACTTTGCGCGGAATGTACTATGAGGGGTGTACTCTGTGTACCTAAAGTAGTTACAGTTTTGCGGGACAGCATTTAGAAAAAATATATACCTTAGTTCACTTTAACCCCAAACATTTTTAATTAAATTATTTTACTATGTAGTTACCATTGTACGGCAAAAGCCCAATACCGATAAATTGAAAAATGTATGTTTCAATCTTTTCTTTGTTTTGGGTATGAATGTGGATCGTATACGAGTAGAGACTATTCCCGATACTTACCGGTGGGCTACTATTTTTCCATTTTCAAATGTTTTATTTGATACTAGCTTTTGCCAGCGGCTTCGCCCGCTTGAAAAGGTCGATTTTACATACAAACTTTCATCCCCTATTTAACTCCTTTACGGCCTGGCCACGGGGATCGGCGCGCGGCGGTGTTATTGGCGGTGCGGCGGGCAATGCGACTACTCGCGCGGCGGCATTTGCAGGCCACGCGGAGACGCGTTCGCCGCCGCGACCAATAAGGAAGTCCGAGAGAGGTTCAGGACGTAATATTTGGAAGAGATTGTGGAGTACATTGTTTGAATACGAATCGAGGTATAGATGGAGAATTCCACAAGAAGTACGAGAAATACAAATGTATTCAGATTTTTTTTTAGAGTATACCAGAATGAGTGTCGAAACCTTCGATGCACTGCGCACTTCGCTGCAAAATTAAAAGCTTTCTAGCTCCAAGGGTTTGGGCTGGGCGTTGATGAATCAGTCAGTCAAAACTTCTCTTTTTATTTATGTAAATTTTTTTTAAAGAAATATACCTATAAATAATGCATAAAAATTGTTACACGAAACAATGTTAGTGACCATGTCAGTTTAAAAACTTAAAGAACTGACTGCTCTATCTTTTATACTATTCATGGGGGTGTTTCTTGGGGAATACATCGTGGTTGGCTCTAAGATCCTTCCACAGCAGTTTTGAGATAATTTAAAGTTAGTTCTCAAGGCCAGGTTCGCTTCCCGCATAGTGCGTGAACGTGTCGGGTTGATACTTTTACAGTTGGTGAGTTCTTCTCCAAACAAACCCTCCTCCTTTCTCATCCGGGCTTGGGACCGGCAACGGCGGAGTTAAAAGAAAAACAAAATGAGAAATAGTAATAAATCCTACTAATATTATACAGTACTAGCGGACGTCCTGCGGTTTCACCCGCGTAAATCCCGTTCCCGTGGTAATACAGGGATAAAAAGTAGCCTACACTCAGCAATAATGTGGCTTTCTATTGGTGAAAGAATTTTTAAAATCGGTTCAGTAGATCCCGAGATTACCCCTTACAATTTAACAAATTTAGTTGAAGTAGTGCGTGGCATGAAAACTTTGAGAACTTCAAGTAAAGAACGAAATGACGGTCATATTGACTATTTGAAATTCGTAACTTCTGTGAAAGTGCATGAAAAAGTGCCGAAATATTTATACTATTAAAAAAAATGTTGAATGGAAAAGTTGTATAGAATTTAATTCTCTACAATATTAATCATATTTACAAATAGCGAGAAACCCATAGAAAACGAGATATTTGCAAAAAAACGATTTTTGTGACCTTTGACCTTAGGTTTTTAATAGACGCGGTCACCCTACCATATGTGAATTTTGAGACAACTTTTAGGATGCCAAAATACAAGTTTTTATATTGGATAAGTCGATTTTCCGACATTTGCACCTAATTTGGTCTAAAATAACTGCACTATAAGTAAAAATAACTTTAAGTAACTTTGTGAGTCTATTAAGCCACTAAGGTTCATTAACTCATATTTTTATCACAAAAAATCTACATGGTTACTTGTCTAGATTGCCGTTAGCAGTCTTTTGTACACTACAAAGCGGTTAAGGTATTGTAACTGTTTTAAAGGTATTCTTTTTTAATAAAGGAGTTCGCTTTTTTTAAAACTATAACGTCGTTAATTGATTTGAGACTTAAATTTGACTAACGATGTTTAACGGCATTATTGCTTCATATTTGAGACACTTATATTTTGACTTAACGTATGTTACAAGCCCGTAGGCATTTTCAAAACTAAACAAAAATGTATTGTCCGTCATTATTAGACTAAAACGACGTTATCTCACACTAAATAATGGGTGAAGTGACAGGTTAATGGAAAGGTTTATGACAAGACGTGGGGAAGAGCAGCACCATCTTCATAGATGTTTATCCGTTGCCATTTATGACGTGTGCCGCGAATGCACATACTACTTGCTCTGATGATGGCTGTTTGTATTCTCGCACGTAACCAGCCTGTAATAGGGGATCGGACTGGGTCAAAATAATATGATTCTGTTTAGTCCGTAAGTTAGATTATCGAAAAATATTGAATACGTGTTTTTTGTTTTATCAAATCAATAAAAAATGACGAAGATATAACGCGTCAAAGATCTTGGAGTGGGGCTTGAAACGTCACTTGTGTCGTCAAAATGTACTATCATATGACGTCACACGAGTTTTCGAAGCACTGTATCGTCTTCATTTTAAGTTTACGTGAAAAAAGAAAAAATACGTGTCCAATAATTTTTGGAAATCTATCTGACGGACTAATTAGTTCTTTTTTGTCCGATCCCCTATTGTAGAAAGGGGCCTGCTCCAGCGGTCCGCTAGTGCTTCGGCAAGGTGTGCTATGAATGAAGTCATTTGTGGAGCAAAAACTCCGTCAACAGAAGTCACCAGGGGGGTGAAAGTGGCATGACGCGTCTCGCATGGGCCGCAGTACTTCCTTTTCTTTTCTTCTTCGGCAGAGCGGAGGACAGCTGCTACTGGGCGTGATGCGTAGGAGGGAGCGTCGGTGTTAACGACACGGACATCAAATAACGCCTCCCTCTGGGCAATCCACACTCCGCGGCAGGCGAAGTCTCCACGCAGTCCTGAGTCGCCTTCGGAGATGACTGGCTCCTTCGTGACGTTGCCCCAGGTTTGCTGGCACAGTTCACAGAAAAGGTCTCTTATCTCGTTGTGTCTGCGTGTGATGAGGCCGCCCGTCTTGCAGCATAAGGCATGGTCCACGCTAAATTCGTCGCTGCCGCAACCGTCGCACGACGCAGGCATGGAGACTGGTGTGCGGTGATATCTTATAGCTAGCGCGTCCCTGAATTCGTGGGGTGAAAGATCGAAGTTGTCTTTTCTTGTGGGTATTACTGAGAGCCAGGTAGAGGTTTTTGTTTTCATTTTTGTTAATATTGATCTTTCTATTGCTCTTTTTTTTTTGGGTGGTAATTTAGTGAGAATATTTTCAAGTTTTTCATTGTCGTATGTTTCTTTTTCCTTTTTTCCCTCCTTTCTTGCGTCGCATAGAGATTTGTGATGTTCGGCTAGGTTTATGTCCTTTGAGTTGGTGAGAGCTGTTGAAAGTATTGCTGAACCCTTTTTTGAGATTTGGTATGCATGATTTGGTGTGTTAAAAGGGTCCGAAATGGCAAGCCCACCTTTGTGGACTGGAAGGGTAAATAGCTGGGCTTCCAGTTTTGTTATTTCGCCTCCAATTAGCGTTGGTAAGAATTTTTCTTGCAATGTGTTAGTTAAAGGTTCAAAATGTTCTTCTGCATTTTTTAAAACTCGTAGTAGATAGGACCACTTAAACTGGGCTGCTTTGGTAAGGGCAGTGTATGCAGCTTGAGGTGAGTCTTTACAAATTAAAGTTAATTTCTCGACAGTGGATATCCAATTGGTGACATTCTTTTTTATGAAAACTTCACTTCCTGTGCCTATGTATCCTCCTAGAAAGCGGGAACCGGTTACGATGTCGAGATTGGTACCGGAGAACATTTTTCCAGCGGTGAGCTTGTCGGATTCTGACACTATTAGAAATGATTTTTTGCCTTGTGGGAAGTAGCCGTATGCTGGCCCTATTTTATTTAAGTTGTCCCACCAGTCTCGTAAGCTCTGGAAGGTGCCTTGCGCAGAGGAATCATCAGCGTACCAGCATTGTGTTACAGTGTTTTCAGTTTATTAATTAGTGGTATTGTCGCGAGCGCGTATAGCGGCATGGCAAGTGGGTCTCCTTGGGTAACTCTTTCTCTGCTGTATAATCTTATTTCAGAATCACGAAATACTAGTTCGGCATGACCATTGTAAGTGTTGTAGAGAAAGCGGGCACAATGTGGCCAGTATATTCTTGCCTGCCAGAGGGCTAGTTGTCTGTTTACGGAGTTGAATGCATTGTTTGCGTCAACAAGGAGCATTCCCCAATTTGAATTAGGTTGGCATTTTTTTTTTAAAGCGTCGTTCATGGAGTGGATGGCGCACTCGATACCATTGCTAATTCCACTGCAGAGTTGTGACTGGCCACATGCTTCGGTAACTTCGGAACCTGTGGCTTCGATCATGCATTTAGATAGTATTCTCCGTAGGCATTCGCCAATACCGATGGGTCTCACGCCTGGGCATTTGTCTAAAGCTACGAGGCGGCTAGACATTAGAGCTTGTATTTGGATCCAGGGTACAGTTTCATTGCTTAGTTTCATTGTGAGATGTGCAACGGCTTCCCTTAAGTGGGTGCTTGCTTGACCAAATCGGAGGAGGAAATCTCTCCAATTTTCAGCTGTGGATCCAGTAGGGCCGCCACCACCATGTAGTTTTCTCGCGACTGTTTCGACATGATCACATGTTATGTCGACTTCAAGGAGTGGTGGGAGTTCTGTGAGGTTCCTGGGGAGAGTGAGTAAAGTAGGATCTGGTGTGGTTGGTGAGGGGTGCTTTTGTATCAGAATATCACTGACAGTATTTCCAGAGGAGTCAATTTCGGCGTTAGGGTTTAAAACTTTGCTTGTATCTTTTGTAAGGAGCCAGTTGAGGGCTTCCCGTGTTTTTCAACGTAGTATCAGTCGTGTGAATTTTTTCGTTTCTTGGTCATCGTAGTCATGTTTTCTATTGCTTACGTTCCATATGTATTTGTCCGCTTTGATAGATTCTGTGATGAGTTCCTCAAAACTGTCGTCAGCCCACAGTTTCAGGCGCCGATCAAGTAGTCTGAGCACATCTTTTGCTTTTTTAACTTTTTTGTCTCTTTGCAATATGACTGCGACAAAGATTAATAGACGTTCAGAGGGGTACGTTGATTTTGTTAAATATTCAACTTCATCAGCCAAGGTGTGTACGAATTTTCTGCTGGAGGTGCCGCATGGTAGGTCATACATCTTACCGTGAAGGTTGCACACGTTGTCCCATCGATGTTGCCAGATGCCAGACTTGGGCCCAACAGCATTGAAGAAGGGGGACCCGAAAGCTTCTTCCAATGGTGAACTAAATGACTGGTTGGTGGTTGTTGTAATCGTTGTGGGTATAGATTTATTTAGCACATATGTGTGCGCTGCTTTCATGTGCCGTTGGAGCCCATTTTTCTTGAATCTCCTGGGACACAAAGGGCATTCAATATCGGGCTGTGACATGTGGGAACAAATATGTGTGGTTTGCACTTGAGAATTTTGTTGAAACACTGTGATAGAAATACAATAATAATTTACAATAAAATAATATTTTCACGGTAATTTTGTTGATAAATAAAACGATCCAAAGTAAATAATAATAAATTGAAATATTTTTGAAATTAATTTGTCTACTTGACATGACAGTTGACATGACACGTAACGTAAACTAACGTCAACTCACTATCAAAGCAACTGGGTCGTTGCAGATAAAGTACAGAGCTTTTTATAGGGCTGGTTCGTGGGCCTAGAATTTTTTTTTGATAAGAGCTAAAGTACCACTTGATTCGATAAGACTTCGACAGTCATGTCGACTCGAGTGCTACTGTATTTCTTATCAAATAAATTTCTAGAATCTGACTCAGACTGTCGCAGTCTTATCGACTCAAGTGGTACTTCAGCCCTTATCAAAGCAATGAAGAGCGCCAGCATCATCCAGTTCAAGCAGTCAACGTTCGGTACGGTTCGGGTGTACTACTCCGCATCGACTTAGGTCGGTCTACTCCCCCCCCCCCCCCGCATCTTAGCAACGTAGATTCTAGTTAAGCAGCGTATGTTATTAATTGGTTTACCACGGCCTCGACACAAAGGGCCAAGAAGGAACATGGGTGGTTTTTAGTCTGTAGAAGTCTGACACTCCCTACCGCTCTGCCCAGAGCTAGGAGTCATATTTTCATCTGCTATTCGCACTTTGCTTATTTCGAACCCAGGAGCTCAAGCTTAGCTGTCGTGCTTGCGACCACTAGACCAACCAAGCAGTAAATACACAAACATAAGTCTCTGTTCACGGTTTCCAATGATTTTTTCCAGAATCTCAAAAAAAAATCTGCTGTTTAGTGGGCACCCCGCATTGTTAGAATTCCTCCTGTCGTGCGCCTAATGACTGCCAGTCTTTCTCGATACGTCTGGAAGGAACATTAGCAGCTGGGCCGGTGCACCGTGGGGGCGTGCAGTATCCTGCCCCGAAGAACGGGAAGAGATTCTTATCTTACTGGGAATGTTGCTGCACGAGGCGAATATTATTTATTTATTTATGCACACACAAAATACAAAAAAAGGATAAAAAAAAACATAACAAATAGAAGACACGAATAACACACAAATATTGTGACACAGAAGGCTCTAATCTGGACAAAACAGGGCATTTCTATGCGTGACCTTCTGAAACGGAACGGAAATGGCGGGCTCGGTGTCTTGTCAGAGTCCGAGGGTCTTGGCGTCTATTAAAAAGACACCCCGAATCTCAAGCGGCGAAGCACCGTGACGGGCATGTATGGCTGATAGGTCATCATCATTATCATCATTTCAGCCACAAGACGTCCACTGCTGGACATAGGCCTGCCCCAGGTGTCGCCACATTGACCGGTCCCGTGCGTGTCTCATCCAGCGGGACCCCGCAACCTTGACCAGGTCATCGGTCCACCCAGGGGGAGGCCTTCCAACGCAACGTCTTCCGGTTCGCGGTTGCCACTCCAGAACGACGCTGACGGGTGTTCCTATAGAATTATTAGTCCTTAGTGCGACCTTCACCAGGGTACCAGCCGACCGGGAGCTCATGGTAGAGCGGAAGGGAGTGTCACTACTATTGACTAAAAACCACCCATGTTCCATCTTAGCCCTTGTGCCGTGGCCGCGGTATCTCTTTCGAACATCTCTTCTGTCTCGGTCTAGCAAATGATGGTTCTGAGTGACGGGAAAGGATAAGAGAATGGATAAATGCGATCCCTTGATGATAGATGAGGTTTAGCCCTAATTATATATCTATTGCCTTTTACATTTTATAAACAAAAGTACAGATGACAATATTAAAAAAAAAAGTAAATGAACGGCAGGTCTTGCTTTAATGACATATAAATATTCTAATCATAATTTCATTTAAAACCTGGTTAAATATAAAAAAAAAATGTAAAATTCAATTTAAAATAAATTTATAAATAAGATTAAATTAAATAACAAAATAATGTAGGTACTTAATGAACAATAAATCTAGTTTGAGTAATATTTGGTTAAAGAAACACTGTTTTTTTTTTTAAAAGCGCCTTAGAATTATTAAATGAATATTCATGAACGTTTGAACTTTTTACGCAAGTATTTAATAAGTGGTCACCCAATACTCTTTAAGCAAATTCTATATTATGCGGGCACATTGTACCCTCTCCTTGTTTGTTGTCTAATCGATCAACTTCAGTCTAATTCAGCTAATCTGCATATTATTAATTCGGTGAGCCCTTAACAAGTAAAGGGCCATTTAATGCAAATACAGCTAAGGTTACGATATGGTAGCGGAAAATAACTTTAGTTATTAGGAAAAAACTGATAGGTAGTCAGTAGACCAACAGTCTGACAACCAGTTTTAACAAGGGGTATCTACATGGTGCTGACTGGATTACGGAGGTCAGATAGGCAGCCTCTCTATGTAAACTAAACATGTATTCAGGTGCATTCGGTAAGACTGAAAGAGGACTCCAACATTGTTGGGAAAAGGCTGATCGACTAGTCCTTATCCTTACATAGTATAAAACAAAGTCGCTATTTTTGTCTGTTTGTTTGTCTGTATGCTTAAATCTTTAAAACTACGCAACGGATTTTGATGCGGTTTTTTTTAATAGATAGAGTGATTCAAGAGGAAGGTTTTAGTGTATAATTTGAACGACATCCACGCGGGTGAAGCCGCGGGCATCAGCTAGTAGACAATAAAAGCGAATAGTTTGTGTGTACGAACTGAGTCGAGTTGAATTCCTTTTTCGTTTTTATTGCATGGAAAGTAAAAATATTTATTTGTATCAGATAGATGACGTCATGCATACAGAATGACAAAAAAGAGCAAGCAAAAAAATAATAACTAACAGTTTGTACGTCGCCGTCGTGACTGCGAGAAGCAGGTGCAGGCAGCATGGTGCTGTACTAAGACCGGCGCTGTACTGTGACGCTACCCCACGCTTATCATGATAAGGTCTATGATAAGGAGGCCTTTGCCCAGTACTGGAATGACACAGGCTAACAGTAACATGATAAGAAAAAATATAATAAACAGTACTTGAATGATACCTTATTTTTGGAGGGTGGAAAATCATCAAATGATTCCTGAGCTCTGGGCAGAGTGGTAGGGAGTGTCAGACTTCTACTGACTAAAAACCACCCATGTTCTTTCTTAGCCCTTTGTGTCGAAGCCGCGGTATTAGCTATCCACTCTTTCGAACAACCCGCAGCACCGACGAGGGTCGGCACTGTCTTGTGGGCCCCTTCCATAATACTGACATCTCTTTGAGGCGCGCGTGGAATACGAACGTGATGGCTCCTCTTCACGATCGGCCATGATCGACACTCGTTGATCGTCTATAATCGGCAAGGTAATCGCCATCATCATCGTGCAAGCATCCACACGATCGTCGGTGATCATTAATTAAGCGGCAAGCATTCAAGATGGACGTAGAGGTTATAGCTGCAGTTACCATTAATTTAATTTCTGTATACAATCATTTTATCAATGTGGTTGAACGAAAAGTTGCGAAAAAAAAATGGAAGAAGAGAAGAGATGGTGGTGTTTGAGCATTCATCGTAATAGAACAAAGTAAATATATATAATATCACCTATACAACTTAATAGGTGATCCAACTGCCCAGTTCTTACTTTAAATATCTATTTCAGACATTCAATGGATAATCAGCTCTCTGAGCTATTGGCGGAACCTTCAGGGGAATTTGAAAACTTTCTTCGCATGTCGCTAAGTTGAATTAAATTAGTTGCAAAACAAGACACTACTTGGAGGGATTCTATACCAGTTAAAATCCGTCTTGCTATAACTTTGAGATTTTTGGCTACTGGGGATAGTTATAGAAGCTTGAAACTTAAAAACGACGCGACGTACGCACGGCTCGCTGTCCTCTGGTGAATGAATGATCGGCGATCGTGTGGGCACGCGCTCGCAATTACAAGCGATTCCCTTTGATGTGTGCCCGAAAAACCGAAAAGTTACCGTTCGCTACGATCACGACGACGATCAACGACGATGATGGGCGACTACAGGCGAGTAGCCCCTCTACACGATCGTGCTCGCGTGTAATCGCCCATCATGGCCGGTCGTGAAGAGGAGCCATGACATGGCCTGTCGTCGTCATAAGACGGACGGACGGTGAGCTAGCCCATTACTCACGATGGCCAGAAGGCATCACGTGACCCCCGATGCCTGGAGCGTCTCCCGCGGTGGCAGGGACGAGAGGTTCTCTCCCTCTCATGTTCCGCCACCTCATTCGCTAGCATCACTGCTTTGCAGAAGATGGCGACGGCGTCCTATTTCCTCTCGCCCCGGACCATGGCTTAGACCAGGGCCGGACCCGGAAGGTCGCCGCCACCAATCGAAAACCCGGTGGGGCTCGGAGTAGGTACCTCTAGGAAAAATCGTGTCCGGTGACGAGCTGCATCAGACGGAAGGTGAAGGTCAAAAGATCTTTAGGTATATTCCAAGGAGCCCTCCTTGGAATATACCTAAAGATCTTTTGATTAGTTCAAACTAATTTTGTCTTTAACATTACGAAATCCGTAACTACGTTAAATAAATCACAAACGCCTTTCATAAAATCACTCCTAACTAATCAATCTCACAAAATGAAAAGAAAATCGGGGTTGTCAGTCATTAGAAGACCCATAGCACAAATTCTAATTATATATGCATTGAAAGGGTTAACGTTTGGTCACATTCGCCACGCTCTTGGTATTAATATCTTGATCCATCAGTCGGTGACGGGTTAAGATGAATCAGTGCGGCATGAAAGGAGGGTGATTCTCAAAGTTGTTGATAAAATCTATTGTGAAATTATTGGGTTTTACAGTATGATTCTTAAGTGGCATTGGGCAGGGCACGTTGCCCGCAGAACGAATGCCCGATGGGGCCAATGGGTTCTGGAGTGGTGACCGCGAACCGAAAGACATTGCGTTGGAAAGCCTCCCCCTCTAACCGATGAGCTGGTGAAGGTAGCGGGCATCCACTGGATGCGAGACGCACGGGAAGCCTTAAGTCCTTATTTATAACATAATATCACGCCTGTAATCCTCAAAAGGTTATGCAGAGGAGTACCTTATAATACACCCACATTTCACCAGTTAAGTTTAGATACCATGTAATAGGGGGCGAGCCAGGCACCCAGGCTCAGCAGTCGAGCTTGTTGACCACTGGAACAACGAGGCGTCGGCCTTACTTATCCTAATCACTATCACTATCACTACATAGTCACTTTTCGCTGTCAGCCCCTATGTATGCTTAAATCTTTAAAACAACGCAACGGATTTTGATGCGGTTTTTTTTTAATAGAAAAAGTGATTTATGAGAAAAGTTTTAACACCTTTTTTGCACCCGTGCGAAGCCGGGCGGGTCACTAGTAATATTAGAAACGCGAAAGTTTGTAAGTATGTATAATATGTGTGGATGTTTATTACTCTTTCACGCAAAAACTACTGAACGGATTTGGATATAATTAGGCACATAGGATAGTTTTTATTCCGATTTTAGCATCCCGTGGGATAATTTTCGAGTTGTAGCGGGCGAAGCCGCTGGCAACACCTAATTAATAAATTATCCCACGGGAAGATAAAATCGGGATTAAAACTATCCTGTGTTAATCCAGGTTATAAACTATATGAGAACCAAATTTTATCCAAATCCGTTTAGTAGTTTTTGTGTGAAAGAGTAACAAACATCCATCCATCCATCCATACATACTTACAAACTTTCGCGTTTATAATATTATAAGGATAAAAAAAAAATACAGTAAAACTCTCACAAAGTATTTGAGAACTACACAATATTGCTGTAAAGCTAAGCATGAAATTGGACCCACCCACATAGATTAATGACAGTCAACAATAGACCGATCCGGTTTCATCCGATCCCTCTTCGATTTAACAGCAATTAAAAAGTTCCACTAAACATCGAAAGGGTTAAACTTCATTTGCGTATAATTGGCTGTAGCAAAAAAAACCCTTGCCTAGTAGAATCATTCGGATTTAAATCGATGACAACATTTTTTTTTAACCGACCTCCAAAAAAGAGGAGGCTCTCAATTCGTCTGTATTAAATGCATAGTACATATTTACAACTAAAGTATATTACAACTAAAAGTGGAAAAATAAAAAAACTTTTTTGCAAAAAAGAAAACCGACTTCAATAACACAAGAAAGTGAAAAATAAACTTCAGAAAAAAAATCAGCTTAGCGTCGGTGGCAAAAAAAAAATTAATCAAACAAACAACTGTCACTGACTTCAGAAGCTGATTTTTCTACTGCAGTTTATTTTTTACTTTTTTGTGTTTTTGAAGTTGGTTTTTTTCAGTAGCTTATCCAGTTATTTAGACAAAGTATGAAGATACCGTGGCAATTAACAGCCACACAATTTGATAAAAGATAAGCAGCGCTTGCCTAGTCTTACGTAGTAGTACCTCCGTGCCTCGGAAAGGATGTTAAGCAAATTGGCAGTCAGAGCGGTCGCGCAGCGAATGCGTCGCGAACACGCCGCGGCTGCGCAGCGAAGACGTCGCGGACGCGTGGCGAATTCGTTACGTTTTCGTCTCGTGTGTGTAGCAAATTATCGCAGTACGAAACACTGCACACTACAATACGTATACACTGTTCGCGGCGAATCCGTTGTGCGTCCGCAACGAATTCGTTGCGCGCCCGCTCGGCTTGAAGATGCTCGCAATCCGCTAGTATGATAAGGCCTTTACAGGTAGTCAGTGACTTGAATTCCGACAAACAGTAGATTATATTTTGACATAATTAATATAAAACAAATTATTCGTAGTAATTGAACATTAGGACTTTTTCAATAACAATTTACACGACAAAATATTAAAACCTATTTTTAAATAAAAATACCGTTATAACTCTTTTACATCTCTAAAAAATACCACGACAGACTGTTTTGGACGAACACATCTAAATGAAATTCAACCCTTTCATTGACTCAACACGGTTCTAAGGGTCGCGGTTTTAGGGTTAAGGTGATTCAAGTTCTTTGTACTGTACCAAATTAAATTTTAACTCAAAATCGATTGTATAAAGTTTGTTTTTGCGTCTGGAAGGTAATTTACCTAAAAACCTTATTTAAAAAATTATGATAATTAGGTTGTGAAATAAGGACGACTGCTGATAAACTGTTTTGCAGATTGGCAGAATTTTTATAAATATACTTAAAAAAGTACTAAGCAATGTTACACAATTAGAATAAAGTAAGTTGAATTTCGTAAAAAAAAAATATTTCGTAAATAACAATCACGCTTTAAAACAAAAAATTCCTTCGAGCCGGATTTGAACCAGCGACCTATGGATATCAGTTTATGTTCACAGCTACAGTCCACCGCTCTACCAACTGAGCTATCGAAGGCATACTTTCGCTGTCGAAATTATAATGCGGTTTCTCCACGTCGTAAACATCGCAGTTTATTGTGCGTGTCTCCACGTCGCAAACATTGCGTCATGAGTTTTATCACAATCATTTTAAATTGACATGATAAATCGTCGTGTTTAGGTCCGTATTAATTTTTGATAATTTCTCAGTTCAATAAATAAAATACTCGCTGTTCTAAAACCAGACAAGAAAAAATCGTGTGTTAGGAATCCAGGATGACTTTAAATCCAACATTCGAAAAAATGTGACAACTTTACTATCTTTCTTTTCTTGTTCCCTCTCGAAGAGGGCGCCAGATTCCAGCAGTGGGAAATTTAAAGACAGCTTTCTTTAGGTGCCTATATATACTGTCCAAGGACTCCCCCAATTCCTTCCATGAACTCTTTTCCCTTGTCTCCTCAACATCCTTGCGTTACCGGTCCCAGATTGTCTCGCCTACTTTCTGAAAGGCAGTTTAAAAAATAAATTTGGGAGAATCTGACAAATGATGAAATTTTGAATAACGATTTACAAACGACTTACAATAAGCATACAGGCCATACAAAATATTTTATGTATTAACCTAATAAACTGCAATCCCGGTAAACAACTGCAGAACAAAATGGCTGACATCAAGCTAACAGAATCACCGACAATCAACGGCACACGGTAAAATGCTAGAAATATTTCATTGTGAACGTACCACTAAATTATCTTAATAGGGATCACTCCCCAATCAGACGCGATTTTGAGTCTCCGGGATCAAAGATCTACGAGTGTTTTAAGGTCCCGACTGGAAGTGATATAACATAACAAATCAATCCTGTCATCCTCGAAGAGTTACTACACGCAAATTTCGTCAGTTATGTTAAGTCCTATTCATATAGGGCGAGCCTATCTGCCATCAACAGGGCACAAATCCAAACGTGCAGCAGTCGTACGTACGACCACAAAACCAACGTGGATTTGACATGAGTTTGTTATTAAACATTCGCAAACACTTATTCGATCCGCGTCGAGGCTATTATAAGTGTAGAGCATCGCCAAAGAAATTAAGCGACAGTCCCTTTTATAACCACTTTATCCCCAAAGCAGCAACTCAATAGTAACCTAATTGATAATAAACTAAAGAATACAGTGATTTTGAAGAATATGCGAAATCAGAAGTGTAATAACTGTGAAAGAAAGTGACTGTAGCTGGCCGCGAGATCTTAGCGCTTGCAACAAAAGTGACGGTGTAAGTTTATGATACTACTGTTTGTCTCTTATAGGTAAAAGCGTGGTGATAAAACAATATATTTGTGGCTCACATAATAATATGCTATATAAACGTGGACCACGAACTAGAAATCTCCCAAAGTTGAGAAAATGAACGTCGCGCCTTTAGAAAAGAAATTGTGTACGGAAGTTACTTTTTGCTATAAATTCTCCTAAGGCGTATTCTTAAAATGTATGAGATGAATGCAATCATTTAAAATATTTTTCTAACACTTACCATCAGAAAAGGTTTCAAATAAGAGACTACGAATAGAATATTTTGCATGTTTTTTGAGAGATTTTTTTTGGTAGTCCGGCGGGAGATCGGCAGACGACATAGTTGCCATCGGGGGCAAAACCTGGATGAGGCTGGCACAGGACCGTAGACTTTGGCACAAGAAAAAGGACACCTAAACCCAGCAATGGGTGAGTTCAGGTTGTAGATGATGATGATGATTATTTTTGTTCAGTCTTCACAAACATACAAACTTGTAAGTTTATGCTGACACATCTAGTAAACATAGATGATAATTTTGCCACAATCGGATGTAAAACGCTCAGCAAAAGATAGCGGGCGGAATTACGTCGCGCCTACTGTCATGGCAGCCGGAAGTCCTCTCGCCATTTGATAAATAGTTGTTCTTCAAGTTTTTCTGATGCAAATGAAGGGGCCGCATGACTGATGACATTTGTCACAATCTACCAGAATGGATTTAATTTGGAATTTCTTTTTGGGATGTTAATCTACAACCCCTGTTTGTAGGGTAGGGATGTTCAGATTACGCGGATCTGCTGAGGTTTCGTTTTATTTTTCAGTGATTTTGTTATGGTGTTGTGTATTTGAACCAATGAAGTGATGTGTATGTGAAAAATAAATGCACAATAAAAATCCAGTAATAAATTATAAATACCTTTGAATAAAAAAATTAAATTACCTAAACATAATATGTGATTACCTTATAGGGATGGGTGTGTAACATTATCTCAAAAACTGCTAGTCATGATTCTATTATAATCGCGCATCTGGCTTTCGATTTGCACGATTTACTAAATGCAAAACACAGATTATGATAATATTATAGATTAACCAAGGTTTCTGAGGCCCTACTATGATATGACGTCTTAAAACAGTTCGTATTCCACTGTGGAAACGTGACAGAACTATACAGGGTGTCTAGCACCATCTCTTTTTCTCACTGGAATAAGAACAGTTTTAAGACGTCATGGTAGGCCTGTACCTACATCAGACTTACTTAGTCTGATGTAGGTACATTTATCAAATCCTTGAAGAAAAGATATCGTTCACAAACAAGCGCACTGTTAAAATAGTTGCTTTTCGTGAAGCACCTAACGTTTTTTGGCTGCAATCGATAGCACATCTTAGCTATTGCATACAAATTTTTGGCCATCATCATCAGCCTATAATATTGCTACTGCAGGGATTCAGGCCTCCTCTCTTAGAAGTGAGATGGGATATAATCCATCACGCGTGCCCAGTGTGAGTTGGCAGATGTCAATGTCACTGTCTTCGAATTGTTTGGTTCTAAGACATGCAGGTTTCCTCACGATGTATTATACTTCACCGTTTTGAGAGCAGCAGTGATGAAATAAATAACACAAAGTAATGCGCTTGCCTGGGTTTGAACCCACGACTTACTGCCTGTAAGTCGGGGCCGCCACCACAGGGCCACCGCTGCTCTTAGTAATAATAATAGCATAGAAATACTAGCCTGTGCCAGCGGCTTCGCCCGCGTGGACTTCGATACTGTGCCACGGGATCATACTACCTGGATAAGAGGTATATATCCTATGTGTTAATCCAGGTTATAAACTATCTGTGTTCTAAATTTAATCCACATCCGTTCAGTAGTTTTTGTGTGAAAGAGTAACAAACATCCATCCATCAATCCACACATCGCTCCTCACAAACTTTCGCATTTATAATATTAGTAGGATAATTATTATTTCCCTTTAAAGCTAAACATTTCCTACTCATGACAACCTGGTCAGAAACTCGTGAGTTGCAAGAATTACTTAATAGTTTTTGCACCCGCATAGCTCGCCATTTTTAATTACTTTCTAACCACCCCTCAAGGTGTTGCTATGAACGCGTGCGGAGGCTCAAAGGCAGATGTTTGCAAACCAGTAATGTCAGCTTACCGTTGTATTTGTTTTCAGAAAAAAAAAATAAGTTGAAGTAAGTGAGCCGTGACAAGTAATGGTAATCTTATGTTTTATTCATTAACTAGGTAGCTTTTGCCAGCGGCTTCGCCCGCGTGGATGTCGAAAAATATCAATTATGACGATATTTCATACATACTTTCATCCCCTATTTAACTCCTTTAGCGGTTGAATTTCGAAATAGTATATTTCATTATTAGTGCGGAAAGCCTGTCATTGCAAAGAGTTCCGACAGATGTCTACCCGAGCCGAGCCGCAGCCGAAGGTGAGGGTTGACAGTCGTCGACAATGACGGTTCCGCACGTGTACTGAACAACTATTTTTAATACAGTTGCGAAAAAATGAAGGAATTTAATTAAGAACATTTTTGGAAAATGGCGCTAACCGTAAAAGAATTTAAGCAGATATTTTTCTTTTCTTTTGTTTTCTTCACCCATTCTGGGTAGGCAAAGGGAACTATGCCCACAGCCAAGTCTTCAGTAGATTTTTTTTATTGATATGAAATGAAAATGAATTTTAATGAGATGAAATGGAATGAAACCTTACCAAACTCATTGAATCAAATAATTAAATCTGATATTGAAACAAATTAGTAGCTTCTTTAGAAGATTTGCATGAATCATAAAAACTTCTATGATTTTTTTTAGTACTTAAAAACATGTGGTAGGTTTTTTTTTAATGGACATTATTTTGATAGTAGGGAAAGAGAACGCACGAGTTCGGAAATGGTAAAGAAAAAGCACGAGTATGTAATAGCCCACATCCCGAACGCTATACGTCCCTGCAATACGCCACTTTTTGAGCAACTGTATTAAAAAATCCTTTCTTAGCGGATGCCAACGTCGTAACATCTACCTGCATGCAAAATTTCAGCCCGATCCGTCCAGTGGTTTGGGCTGTGCGTTGATAGATCACTATGATGTCAGTCAGTCACCTTTGAGTTACACAGCGTTCAGTAGGTCTAACCAAAGAAATCTAAACAAAAAAAAAACATTAAATAAAGTGATTTATAAATTATAAAAGAAATAATAACCCTGAAAATAACAGAAAATATTTTAAAAGACGTTTTTTTTTGCACAAAATATCCTATTGACGGTGTAAATTTTTTGTTAAAGCCATTCACAAAAAGAAAGACACTTTATATTATTCCTTCCACACCGGAAACCTTATTTTTGCAAAAACTCCTATTAGTTCATAAACTGTGACCCAAGACAGTTTTTTTTGCAAAAACCGTGACTTTTCAACCGCAAAAGGTTAACGACTAAGTGACCACGTGCCCTGAACTTTAAAGACACGAATGACTCACCTCTATACCGTGCCATACCGACCGTGAACACACCTGGTCACCCTACTCGTCAATCATGAATAATTTTGTGCTATATTTCAATGGAGTTTAGGTTTTGAATCGCGTTAAATTCTCTGTGTAGTGGACAGGTGTGAATAGTTGAAGAATATGAATGAATGTTGGTTTATTCATGTTTTTTTATTGGGCATAATTCTTAACGGTTTGTGGGTCGTATGGGTACTAGAAGAATTAATAAGAATACCAACAAAGTTCATTAAGCTCTATAAATAGGTATACCTACTTATTTAGATATTAATATTATTCCATTGAAGTAAACTTTCAATATCAATTAAATTATTATAATGACTGCGTATATGTGCAGGCGGCACAGTTGGTCTAGTGACTGCTCAGTCCTGTGACTAAGCAGTCACTAGACCAACTGGTGCGTAGACCAACGGCTTCGATTTCCCCACGGAGCAAATATTTTTATGGCTTTGGTTAATTGTTCTGGGTCTGGCTGGTTAAAGTGTTCCTGAGTTATCTTATGACGTACTCAAAATACAAAACTAAAAAAAGTTAAAAAAAAACATTTATAACAAAACAATAATACATCAAAATGGTTTTTGTCACACGGCGTTATTATACAGAACCCTAGAAAGATTAAAATGTTTAATTAAAAATATTTTCTCAAACATTTTTATCACTGGTCACCAACAATCTGCCCTCATGCGTCCGGTCCATTAAAACTAATACGTGATCCAAATAACTCTAAACAATTGTCTTCCATCCCTTTCACGCCTTTTTAGCAAAACGGAAGCAGACAATAAATTATCTCATTTTTTTAAAAACAACTTAAAGTATGCCCTAATGAAACGGTATAAAGATTCAAATCACACTGACACGGTATCATTACAAGCAAAAAATAATTAATGAGGAAACCGAAATGCTTTTGCTCTAGCTAAGGTTCTTATTTTTTATAACATAAAAGCGAATTTTGAAAAACAGTGATTCAAAAAATAAAATTGTTTGAATGTGAATGTCCAGAGAGAATTTAGGGTTACTCTACATTGCGAGATTAAAAACTATCATTGTTCCGCGAGGAAAAGAGAGAACGCTTTATAAAATGGCATGGTATCTCTTTTCCGCATGGAACAGCTTTAGTTCTTAACACTTCGGGTACAAGCAGGGTCAATACGGTAATCTGCATAATAATAGGAACGTTTAAAATATGCAGGGACCCCTTTATTTTTGGATGGCGGCTATCAATTGCAAAATGGGAAAAAACTGTCCACTCCATTGGGCAGACGCCGAAACTTTTCGACAGCAGTAGAGTCGAATTCTTAAAATTACATTTCTGTATACAATGAAGATGAACAGATTTTTTTTACCAATAACAAGGAGCGAGTACACACAGCGACATCATGTTTTTTTTTTTTTTTTTTTAAAAACTTTGCCCCACACTAGGAATTTCTCCTGTATCGTTGGTGCGTTCACAAACATTTAAACTCACATACACAAACACACCCAGACCCGAAACAACTATCTGTAGGTCATACAAATATTTGTTACGTGCGGGGATCGAACCCGCGACACCCAGCGCAGCAGTCCAATCTCTCAGCCACTGCGCCAACCGTGCCGTCAATTTAATTGTTGATGGACGGAGAAGGAGAGGGAGGCCAAGAAAAAGATGAATTGAGTGTGTGAGGAATGATATGAAGGAAAAATAAGCAAATGACAGTGTGACGGTTGACAGGGGAGAATAGAATAAAAATGTGTTGTGCCTTCTAACATGGGATAAGGGCAGCAAGATGCCCGTCGGGGCTGCGGATTATCGAAAGAGATGACGTGGCCTCGGCACAAGGGCGAAGAAAGAACATGGGTTGGTTTTTAGTCAGTAAAAGTCTGACACTCCCCTTCGCTCTGCCCAAGAGCGGAGGGGGGGGGGGGGGGGGCAACCCACCAAAAACAAAAAAAAACGGCTGGAAGTTGACACGGAGTGTTCGTGTTCCAAGTGCACCTCAAAGAGATGTGATGCAAGGCCCGACGCCTGCCGGGACTGCGAGTTGTTTGAAAGAGATACCGCGGCCCCGGAACACAAAAAGCTAAGAAGGAACATGGGTGGTTTTTGAGTTTCCAAACACCAAAAAACAAAATGGAGAAGGTAACACATGATAAAGTTTTAATAAATAAGTTTCAGTCAACGCGACTCCACGCCACGCGTGTTACAGCAAAAGGGTGATGGGGTTCAATCTTTTGTCCGTCTCAAATGACCTCGCAATTATTATCTATTCACTGCCCGCTCCATTTTCCCATACAAACATACGGGCGTTTTGATTCCCGTCCTATTTGAATATGGTCATTAAGTATTAGTTAATTAAGCACAATATAAGATATTGTTTGTTGTATAAGGGGCTAATTTTAATAGCGCGGGTCAATTTGAATAGTTGTTGAGATTTTGAGAATTTGACCGTAGGTGTTCTGTGATTAAATCTTTAATTAGATGTCAATGGGCAGTGATTTTGGTTGAATAGGGTGAACTAGGGGATCGTATCAGATATAAAGACATCCGCAAGAGAACCAAGGTTACCAACATAGCCCGAAGAATTGCCAAACTTAAGTGGCAGTGGGCAGGGAATATTGCTCGCAGAACGGATGGCCGACGGGGCCGAAAGTTCTGGAGTAGCGACCGCGACTCGGAAGACGTTGCGGTAGAAGGCCTCCCAATACCGGCCGGCTCTGGACCGATGACCTGGTGAAGGTAGCGGGGACCCGCTGGATGCGAGACGCTCGGGACCGGTCAGTGTGGCGACACCTGGGGGAGGCCTATGTAGCCCAGCAGTGTACGTCTTTTGGCTGAAATGATGAGGATGTACTCCTCGTGGCTTGATAATAACAGCTTAATGGGTCGTTCAAGGTAAAGCCTTGCTGAGTTTGGCCTGTAGATGGGTAAACATCACTACATATACGCGTTGGTTTGCTGCTGTCATTTGTAGATGTGTGACAGTCGTTACGAGTAGTCAGAAGCTGAAAGTTTGACATCCAGTCTTATCAACGGGTGTCGGGAAGAAGAACCCAACATGGTATGGGGAAAAGACTAGGCATATGGTGAGGGTGTCTCTGCAACTATGGCGATAGACTCGTCTCCTAATAGATGGGATTTAATCATAACAGGTGAAATGTGGGTGCACTACGAGCATTCCAAGCGTGATATCGACGGTGTAGCATCAATTTACCTATATAATAACTACAAAATCATGATTTTACAGGGGGCGAAAAAAAGGTTTCATTTCTATAGTTTTTATTTGAATCAAAATGACTTGAATGTTTTTATTTTTGTTTTTATTTAAAAAATAGTAGGATACGCTTGTTATGGTGTTAATAATTTTAATTCAATATTTCAGGTTTGGGATATAAATGTAGATAGAAGTCATTATTTAAAATCGCTAAAATGTTAGATAATAGATATTGATACTTCAGCGTCGATATTTATGTATTATGTATTGCAATTCGAGTTAGTAACACATAAAATAACACAATATACTTCTCATACTAATATATAAACCCAAACTGACGCGTATTCCGCATCCCAATGAAATCATTAGGGCTTTTACTGCTCGCAACCTATCAGTCCTAACTAAATTTAATGTCCCATTACGGCTCACACATGTATAAAACGTTAATAAACCTAGGTGCCCCCGGAACCGGCAGTAAACCTTTTACGAGTGGTGCATTCGGAAGAATATTTCGGAAATTCGTGACGTCATTATACCGCGTGACGTTTATTGGCTATTGGTTGTGCACGCGACTTTGCGCACGACAACGTTTTAGGGTTCGTTCTTTGGTGGTCAGAATATTATATTTGGTTAGAATAGTTCAAGTGCCATAAATCCAGATGATAATCACTGATGATTATTATTGATGAATATTTATTTTATTCATCATTTCAGCCAAAAAACGTCCACTGCTGTACAAAGGCCTCCCCTAGGTGTCGCCACATTGACCGATCCCGTGCGTCTCGCATCCAGCGGATCCACAACCTTCACCAGACCATCGGTCCACCTAGTGGGAGGCCTTCTAACGCAACTTCTTCCGGTTCGCGGTCGCCACTCCGGAGCTTTTCGAGTGCATTTTTTGCATTTCTTGGTGGACCCTTTTTTGTGCAGTGGAATAAAAACTGATTGCGACCAGTCATCAGGCCATTTACATGTCTCCCATGTTTTACTGCAGATGGTAAACAAGACATTTAGACATCCACTCCAATTTCCCCCATTGCCTTGAAAACTTCGATAGGGATTTCATCACATTCTATGGTTTTATTGCGTTTCAGGTGTTTAATTGCCGTTCGTACTTCATCCCGCATGATGGAAGGCACGTATTTGGGCGGTACAATAAATAAACAAACACGTGGAGTCTGGTGTAGAATCGCTGGAAAAATTTTAGTAGCTTGATATGCTGGCATGCGTTTTTTTATTTTATTTGTTGGAGTGTTTTTGAAATGACTACTCAGGCTCTGGGCGGAGCGGTAGGGAGTGTCAGACTTCTACTGACTAAAATACAACCATGTTCCTTTTTAGCCTTTTGTGTCCGGGGCCGCGGTAATCCGGGGTCGCGGTAGTCTGTACATGCCTGACAAACTGATAAAATCGTTAAAGGGATGCATTTTAATATCCACGTTTGAGTTTATCGATGATCGTTATTCACGCAACAACGGTTATAATGGACAGCAGTTATTGTTGCCTTTTTTATTGACTCGATACGATACACAGGACGATAGGTTTAGTGGTAAAGAACCTTTTATTTGGTAAAGCGGGGTGTTAAAACTCGACAGTATAAAGCCAGCGCAAATAGGGTTGTTTTTTGACTAAAACAAATATGGTTCTGTTTAGTCCGTCAATTAGATTATCGAAAAATATTGGATACGTGTTTTTTTGTTTTATCAAATTAAAAAACAAACACAAATAAAACGCATCAGAGATCATGACTGAGAGAATCGCCTCGGAATAAAAATTGAAAGTCATGTAAATCGATCGAATAAATGGTTCACTCTACAGTTGATCTTCTACTTTAACTTTTCAACTTTATAATTCGTATTTTACGCAGTCCAGAGTTTCGTGGTTTTTATTGACTTTTTTCATGATGTAAAAATTTCAATATCCGCCAAGAATATCACAAAATTGTCATGATATTATCACAAAAAACACCGGGTGCATAGCAATCGCGGCTCAATTACAGCGCCCTACCGTTTTGCGTCATAACATCTCGACGCAGGCCATAACTGTCCGTCTATGCGTTTGATCTAATACAATATAGAAAAATATCAGCAGGTCCAAAATGACGGTGACGTCTGACAGGGGGACAATGGAAGAAGGAAACGTGTTGCACTGTGGGGCCGAAAAGATTTAGAGTGGCGATTTAATAAAAAAAAAAACGTTGCGTTCGAACGCCTTCCACTAGGTGTACCAATGACCTGGTGAAGGTTGCGGGGATCCGCTGGATGCAAGACGCATGGGTCCGGTAAATGTGGTGACACTTGAGGGAGGCCTATGTCCAGCAGGGGACGTCTTTCGGCTTAAATGATGATGATGAAGATGAAAAAACTTTTTTACAAAAAATAAAACCGACTTCGACAAAAAAAACACTCAAAAGTGAAAAATAAACTTGAGAAGAAAAATCAGTTTCTGAAGTCGGTGACTTTTGTTTCTTTGATTTCATTTTTTTGTCACCGACTTCAGAAACTGATTTTTCTTCTCAAGTTTATTTTTCACTTTTGAGTGTTTTTTTTGTCGAAGTCGGTTTTATTTTTTGTAAAAAAGTTTTTATTTTTCACTTTTTAGTGTTTCACATGTGCTTACCCCTTCACAACGTACCGGCGTGATGTTATGTTAGGACTGGTGTAAACAATAGACAGACAATATCAGATTTCTGCAATCCCAGTCCATTTGCTATCATTTATTGAGGAGTTCCGTTGAATATCTCCGAAGTTCTTCATCAGATTTTCACAAAATAGTTTTTATAACCTTTGTAGTGAGTACAGGCGTGATATTATATTGTTGTGTGATGGTGTAAACAATGCTTAGATATGCTATAGCAACAATCGCGGTTAATCTGCTGTTATTTATTGAAGAGTTCCCCCGATTTCTACAAGATCCCATCATCAGATATTGAAATGGTGACAATGGGACCACACGGGAAGCACCAGCTTTCAAATGAAAAAAGAATCATGAAAATCAGTTCACCCAGTCGCAAGTTATGAGCGAACAAACATAAAAAAAAAAATAAAAAAAATACAGTCGAATTGATAACCTCCTCCTTTTTTTGGAAGTCGGTTAAAAAGCCGTAGTCACACGGTATTAAAGTGTTTAGGTTGGTACCTATAACGTGTGACTACGGCTTTTCTTTTTGTTCTATCCTGAAAATCTTGTTTCATACTTTTTCAGCGTCGTTTTTTTTGTCGTAGTCGGGTTTTAGTTTTTTACTTTTTTTTATTTAAACAATTTTGGTGTTAATTTTTTTTTTTACTTTTGACTTTTTGTCCGCTAGAGGGCGTGATTTAAAATTTGAACAATATTTTGGAAATGTACAAGTGAGGCCCTTTCAAATGATACCAAACACGGCGTATTTATCTTCATTTTTATTTTTTAAGCCTTACTTTTTGTCCGCTAGAGGGCGCCAAATCGCTTTTTGTGACATGTCACGTAGCCTATGTTCAGCGGAAAATTAAGACGGTTCTAACGATACCTCATATGTCGAGTTCCGTTAAGTAGATTAGAAGCTATGAGGGAACAGATGAAGATACACACATACATACATACATACATACATAGCCAGTCAAAATCATAACCCTCCTTTGGCTTTGCCGTAGTCGGGTAAAAAAGCCGGTGGTCCCGTTCGGCAAATGGCGGTCGTGAAACCATGTAGAGCCCCTTTTTTTTTTTTTTGGGTGGATTGAAAATCTTCAAATAACCCCTCCCGCTCTTGGACAGAGCGAAAGGGAGTGTCAGACTTCTACTGACTTAAAACCACCCATGTTCCTTCTTAGCCCTTTATGTCGAGGCCGCGGTATCTTTGTGACCAACCCGCAGCCCTGACGGGATGTCAGAAGCCTTTGAGATGATTTAGAAACTCTGACACCAGGGTGTGTGGGGTCGGTAGACCTTACTACCCACACGATAAGAAAAAGAAGAAGGTGAAATAATTGTGTAACACAATTATCTATCTCATTTCAAAAGATTTCTAACCTTCTGCAATTTCTTGCATTACGGTCAGCTGGTCAGATATTTACGAGTGTAGGCCTGGGACTTTATGATTATGTCCCAATGCTGATTGAATGGTCGCCACCCTTCGCTTGCAATTATTGTTCACCATTATTGTCCTGATCGCGGTTTATATAGAGCATAATAAATATTGCAGATAACTATGGGTAGATATTTTGTACTTAATGGTTCTGTGTTAAGTTGTCAGTTCGTACTACTCGGTCACATTAACACTTGCTTCGGTGAAGAAAACATCGTGAGGAAACCAGCAAGCCTGTGAGAGATAATAATATCTAGACGGTATGATATGCCAAGTCAGGGGTTCATGGGGTCCCGTCGGGGCTGTGGTTTGTCGAAAGGTTAACGCGGCTCCGACACAAGAGCGAAGAAGGAACATGGGTTTGGTTTTTAGTCAGTAGAAGTCTGACACTCCCCTTAGCTCTGCCCAAGAGCGGGGGGGATTTTCCACCCACCAAAAAAAAAACAAAAAGGGGTCCATGGGCGTGCCCTGCTTGGGCAGAGCCTCGCCGTGTTCTCGTAGCGGCGATCGGCGTCGGCGACCTCTTGCGTCCGGCCCGGGTGCCGGACGCGACAGAGGGAGAGAACCTCTCAACGTCCCAGCCGCCGCGGAAGACGCTCCGGGCGTCGGGGGTCACGCGATGACCTCCGGCCACCGTAGACGCAGGCCTGTGGACGGTGAGTAACGGGCTAGCTCGCCGTCCGGCCGTCGTCATGACGGCAACAGACCGTGTCGGCGGCGCGTACGTGTTCCACGCGCGCCTCAAAGAGATGTCAGCAACATGGAAGGGGCCCGCAAGGGCCGACGCCTGTCGGGGCTGTGGATTATCGAAAGGTTAACACGGCTCCGACACAAGAGCGAAGAAGGAACATGGTTTTGGTTTTTAGTCAGTAGAAATCTGACACTCCCACGATAAAGAAGAAAGAATAAGACGGTACGTAAAGAGGTACATTGGTTCAAAAGATGAATAAGAGCAGATGTATAAATAAAATTGAAGTATTAGAACTATGATAATTCCATCTCTTGAAAGCGTCTAACCCACGCTTTTTCGCTAATTTACGTTAAAATATACCGTACAGGCCTGATGTGTCGATAATTTTCTGGTCTTTTCAAAACTTATAGTTAGCTGTTTTTTTAAACAGCGATCGTGCATTTTTTGCCACTATCTCGAAAAAAAGTTTTTGGACTTAACGGCTTTCTACTAAAAAGATAACAGCGTTGCTAACGGGTCCATATTGGCTCACCTAAAGTTCTTTATCCGAAATTGTTCTTCCTAACGATTTGTAATCCGAATGATCACTCTTCCTAAAATTTTTCATCCTAAAGTTTTCATTCATACTATTTGTAGTCCTACCGACGATGTTCATAACACTCATGTTTCCGAAAATTGGAATTCATAATATCATTAGTGTAAATATATTTAAACTCCTACTGTTTTTTATCCTAACGCTTTTATTCCTAAACATAATTACCGTAATATTTTCACTCATACAACTGTTTAGAATGATTAAAGGTCGTTTCACTGATTTTTGTTTTGAAATAAAATAAATGAATGAAATTCAGGTCAGAGTGTCGTCTTGGGGGCACTATGAAAAAAATACTTAGAAAAATTTCGCGACCAATTTCGAGGTAGCGCTCGCCGGCCGCTGCCGCGGCACCGCTCGCTGCGCTCGCTCGGCTCGCGCGTAGTTGGTCACAGTTCTAACCTAACCTAACCTATGGATATCTTTGCATAGTATATAAGGTCCCATTAAAATAGGTGAACAAATTTTAACACAGCGTTTAGTAAGCCTAACTAAAGACATCTAAACAAAAAAAAAAAAAAAAAAAGTGATTTTATTTTGACTTAAAATAATAAATTGCCGGCACTCTAGAACAAACTCATCCTATAAAAGTAGGTATTTTATTTCTTAATCTTATATTTTTTTTGCTATTGTCCTTATTTTAGCGGTATGAATGATTTCTAAAATTTTATCCACCTATTTTAATGGGACCTTTTATAATACTGAATATTATGAATAAAAAGTAATATAAACAAAAAAAAAAGATATGACTTTGAATAATAGTGTAAAAGATGGATATGTTGAGAAAATATAGGAAAACAAATAATAGTGTAATAGATGTTTATTGCTACAGACATTATGAAGTCGAATGCTTCGGAATTAAAACATTAGAGACAGAGAAGTTAGGAATTGCGATTGTTAGGATGAAAAATGTTAGGAAGAACATTTTCGGATTTCCAATTATCGGAGTTGAAATTTTAGGTGAACTTTGGCGCACCCGTTGCTAACTTGCAATTCTCAAAGGAATACCTACCTACAGTAAGATATTTTTATGCTAAGCATAATGCATGCAAGTACGATGAAATACAACTATCTTAAACAAATGTGCTAAAAAGACAAACGTTTTGTTTGGTACCAACGCCGCGGGACATATGATAATAGCAATGCTTTGAAATCCCTTACTAAGGTAATATTTTTGAGTGACTTTACAGAATTTCTTTTGCATCTTTTCACATTTTTCTTCTTCTTCTTATCGTGTGGGCAGTAAGGTCTAACAACCCTACACACCCTAGTGTCAAAGTTTCTAAACCGCCGCAAAGGCCTCTGACATGGTTTGACGACCGTCATTTGGCGGCCGGGACCACCGGCTTATACGTGCCTTCCGAAGCACGGAACCATCTTTTTATCAGACAATCAGGTGATTCAAGCCTGCAATGTCCTAACCAAACTGGAAACAACTTCACAAAGTATGCTTCCCGTGGGAATCGAACCCACGACCACCGGGTCACAAGGCAAACGCCTAAACCACTCGACCACGGAGGCAGTTATCATTTCATATTAGTAAGGTCTTTTATAATGTATCAAGAAACGAGAATCTCGTTGGCGTGGGTTTGATTTCCAGGTTGGGCAAAGTGTTATTGGGTTTTTCCATTAGCAATATCTCGGTACCAGCCACGGAGTCTGAACTATCGCTCCCTACTATATGGAATTTATACATAAATGGCATATTAATGTGAGTGTACGATTAGGCACCTCTACCTACCCCTTCGGGAATTATAGGCGTGATTTTTTAGGTATATAAAAAAAAAACAAAAAAAAGAACCTGAAGAGATTTTAGTGTCTGTCAATTACGTTAATAATTAGCAGCAGCAATTATTACTAAATTAAGAAAGATTACATTTTCACTTTGACCGCAGACCGATATACATAATTCTCATAGATTTTTCCCGGTGTTTACCGTATTTTGTCACTCGCCAAACTCACTTAGTCCTCGATCACACAAAACTATGACTTCTTAAATAAATGGTAAGACTCCACCACCTCGCTGCCGAGCTGCCAGCAAGGAAGACTCGCAGGAATATTTAGAGAATAAACTTTATGTATTCCAAGCCAGTTTATGTTACAGGGAACCCGTTTTAGTTTGAACAAGTTCTTGTATTTTGGATAGTTGCAGCGAATATGCAGGAGTATGAGTCATAAGTGTTTTAGTAAAATATGAAAGTGTCGTTTGAGAAATAGTGTCTGGGAAATGTCCTTTTGTATTTTTAGGGTTCCGTACCTTAAACGGTTAAAAAGGGAACCCTTACAAAATCACTCTCTTGCCCGTGTGTCACCACCGATTTTTTCAGGATATTCTTTTCTGGTGTATTAGTCGCAATCACGACTAATAAACACACGGTTTTCGGATTTGATTCCCAAGACAAACAAATTGATATCGCAATTTTTAAACAATAAACACAGAAGGCCTAAATATTTAAAATATAAAAGGCTGGAACCAAACTAAAAAAGTAAACAACTAGCACGACTGCGACAAGCAGGTTACCACTCAGCATGATGCTGTGCTTTGGGGACCCACAGCACAGCGCTAGTTTTCAGTGTTCACCCGCGAAAAGACGTACGAAAGCCAAGACAACATAAATATTTGTTTAGGTACATGAATAAGAATATAAAATTAACAGTACTAGGAACAATGGATTTACTATCTGTAGACAAACACAATTTCTTTGTGATCAATTTTCTATGCTTAGATTTCAAAACATCTTCTAGCAAATGAAACATTATTTAATCCTTAATTTAAATCTTCCAAAATAATTTTAAATCTCTTTGAAAATCGACTGAAACTTCAAAACTTTTCGGTACTGTTAATACCTGACTGATTAAAGCGAGCAGGTTAAATTAACAAGAAATTAATTACTGTTCCATTGAGCACAAAGGATTATTCTCAATCGAACCAAAGCAGGTACAAATTCATACCTTAATGAATAAATCTACTGAAAGATTCAACCAAAATAGAAAACAATAACCTATAATTATCTATACTTATAATAAATCTGTAGAGAGGTCAATTCTGTACATGATATATATTTTCAAAATAACTATCAGGGGGTAATTAGTGATCGATACTGATGCCAAAAATGCAATCAGTAAAATTTTTGTCTGTCTGTCTGTCTGTCTGTCTGTCTGTCTTCCTGTCTGTATGTTCCTTATAGAAACAAAAACTACTCGACGGATTTTAACGAAACTTGGTACAATTATTCTTCATATTCCTGGGGAGGTTATAGTATACTTTTCATCACGCTACAATCAATAGGAGCAGAGCAGTGAAGGGATATGTTGTGAAAACGGGAGAAGTTGCTCCATTTTTTAAGCTTCCGTCGCGTGTGCAGACTTAATGGTTAAAGCTACATAGAAATCATTTATGACGGAAATGTTCTACATAAAATTATCTAAAAAATATCCCACAACAGCATATGTCTATCTTTTATGGTTGACTCACAATAACACTAGCTTAGCAGTTCGGAGCTTTCTGATTAAACAGGGTGGAATTTTGTAATGTCACCTGGAGGGAAAGTACTCTTAATACTGCATATAGAAAATTTTACTCAAAGGAAACATTCCTTTATTTTTGAATAGAAAGCAAACTGCATTCAAAGATTTTCGAAAATTCTCTTCTCCAACACCCAGGAATCGAACCGGCTAAAATCTGAAAAAATTATACCCTGTACTTTTATTGCATCGATCGTTAGGGTCAATTATAAGGATGAAATCTCTCTAACAAACATGATAAATTAAATGAAAGGAAAACCTGCCTGCGAGATTTTTTTTGTGGGGATATGTAAAAAATCAAAGGACATTGGGAACTTTACTATGGGAAAAATCCCCACGGCGGACAGAGATGAAACGGAATTTATTTGAAAGTTTTAGACCTGCAGGTATGTTTACTTAAAGCGCTATGTTGTGACATATGGGAATTCTGAGGTAGGACGAGTCTAAGTTGGAAATATTTTTGTCTTAAATGTTTTTTTTTTTTACATTTTATGTTATTTTGCATCGCAGAATAACTAGCTTGAGCAGCGCCGTTCAGTAAACGCGCGATGTTCGCCGGCTTAATAGATAATCTGTCGTAGCGCGCATTATCATAGCTATTTTTTAGCTTTGGGCCCGCAAGGGCCGACGCCCGTCGGGCTTGGCCTCGGCACAAGGGCTAAGAAAGAACATGGGTGGTTTTTAGTCAGTAGAAGTCTGAGACTCCATACCGCCTGGCCAGAGCGGGAGAAGTCATTTGATGATTTCACAGACCCAAAAAAAAAACGGTGTAATGTGAAGTGTACAAGTAAAAGTATCAAAGTGTTGAAACCTTATTTTCTGAATGTTTCCATATGTAACAGAAAAATGAAATGCACGGCATTAAAGTGGATACCAGTATCTATCATCTGTGATAGGTTTTGTTTGTGTCCGCTACTTTTCGAAAAGCGGGGCAGAAAGTTCCCAATGTCATTTACATGAAATCTTATGCGAATGACAACGAGTTGAGAGCTGAAGTTCGGAATACGATTTATAATATTCACCACAACACTTTATTAAAGGTTACTAAAATGAATTCGTTAAAAGAATAAATTTGTGTATCCAAGAGAAAGGAGCCCATTTCGAGCAACTAATTAGTTAGTTTACCATTTTTTGTAAATAATTAGATTTCCTGGTTTTCTTTTCATTTAATTTATCATGTTTGTTAGAGAGATTTCAGACTTTTATTTGACTCTAACGATCGATGCAATAAAAGTACAGGGTATATTTTTTTCAGATTTTAGCCGGTTCGATTCCCGGGTGTGGGAGAAGAGAATTTTCGAAAAAAATTGAATGCAGTTTGCTTTCTATTCAAAAATAAAGGAATGTTTCCTTTGAGTAAAACTTACGTACTCAAGACGCTTTTGTTACGTAAGAAAATATGGACGTCCCGACTTATTTATTACTGTAACTACCAAGCCCAAGTGGGATGAAATCACTCGGGAGTTTCTTGAGGGTCAAGCACCGCATGACCGCCATGATATTATCGCAAGAGTTTTTCATTTAAAATTAAAATCAATGATAGATCTACTTACCAAAGATAACATTTTTAGTATAACGCGGACGAAGTCGCGGGCAAAAGCTAGTAATAAATAATATTGCAAAGTTGGATTACATCAAACTCATCTTCTCATTGGACTCATTGAGCCCTTTGGGTCTAAAATGAAGCAACTAAGGTTCTGTAAACCTAAGGTAAGCACTAAAAATAATTTCTGACCTGAACCAGGTACAAACTTTACTCTACCTATTCCTTTTTCGTTGAAACCTAAACTGGCCAACCCTACACAATTTTGGTCACACTGCTATGAGCCCGTACTCACTTGTCCTGACTAGAACGCAAAAATAATATTCTTCTTAGCAAGTCGATGGCATTCTAAATTGTGTCGGCCCAGAACTGTGCCACTTATAGTTTGATGCTTTCGCCATCAGTTCCTATAAACAACAACAATACAAGTAAGTAGGACACGATATGAATTGCCCCATCGTGTTAACAGCACCACATATTTTAACAACAGCAAAAATTATAACACTATCTCGTGAAACAATACCAAAATGTCAGACAACTTTCCAAATCATTAATCAAAAGTCTGATAATCCGGATCTAATTAAAACACGTGTGCCCTTTGCTCCCTTGGGTGAGCAAGTCCCTATCAAAATAATTACTAGTTAGTAAGACGGGATTATTTAACCCCTTTCGCCAGCCAATTAATTTTGCTTGGTTTAAGCCCTGTTCATTAGCGGTGTTACTGTACATATTGGTGCAATTTTTGACTTTAAATTCACGGATGTGTAGTATTTTTTGTAGGAAAATAGGGGCAACATAATTTCCTCGAAATGTTCTGTAGAAATGTGCGTGTAGTACACTCGTCCTGTATTGGCAGTTGTGAAAGTCCTATGCCAGTCTTGTGCTATGTGCTGTGGAGCGTAATTGCCATCAAATGGGCACAAACCTGCTGGCAGGCAGGCATGTAGTCAGTCAAATTGAAGTATGATCTGATGAAAGATTTTCTATGATGATTTTCCAAAGTCAATTAATTTCTAAAAAGAATTTCGCGCATTAATTTGGAGAACTCAATATCGTAATTAGCAGTTTTTGAGTTCGTATTATGCAGATATTATAAAAGCTACAGAACCAATACCCAATAGGCTCAAAGCAGTTTCGCTACAAATACCAAAATGGCCTGTCCAGTCCGAAAATTGAAATTCAGTCCGCTCCATAAAACACCTACACAAGAAATGCAAACATAAGTCCTCTCAAAGGCTGACCGCACTTCAAAAGCATGTGACGTCACGGAAAAGGCGAAATCAAATTCAAAAAGCCACAAGTGAGGTTGGAGTGAGATTGGTTTTGACGCTTCGACGCTCAGATGCTTGATCGCGTTGGCCAGAACATACAAAAGGATATGGGAAAAGGGCATGGAATAAGTTAAAAGGTAGAAGTGTTTCATAGATGTTTAAAAAAAGTTAAGTCAACTATTTAAATTTGTTTACTGGAAGATAAACCAGTAATTAGTCATAACTCTATCATTTCTGTCTGTCTACTGGTCCATAGGAAGAAGAACGCGTTTATGTGTATTGTCTCATCAGTCTATCAAGTGACCCCGTGTCCTAGTGCAATTTAAATTACCTATGAATAATTTATACACACCAAGTTTAAAAATAGTCGTCATGTAAGGATTACCATCAATATTATCATTACATACTATCATAAAACAAAGTGCTGCGTCACGTCTGTCTGTCTATTCGCGATAAACTCAAAAACTACTAAACCGATTTTCACCAATGGATAGAGTAGTTCTTGAGAAAGGTCTTAGTATATAATTTTACGCGGGTCAAGCGGCGGCCATCAGCTAGTATCTATTAAAACCAATAGAGCCCATTGGCGGCACTAAAACTTTGACATCAGGTTAGGCACTAACCGTACGATAAAGAAAAAACTTAGTCTTTGATCCGATGAACGAAAGGTTTCGACCTATTCCTGCATTTGCTTTTGAGAATCAGTAATTTATGCACAAGTGGGCGGGACTGTTTGTCAATGATAATATAGAAGTGGCGGTACGGAAACTATTGTTGTCTATTGTTTGTTTGCGAGTACTTATCGAATGGGACCGCTTTGGATTTGTAATAGAGGTCTTTTCATCACAAGAGGAATGGGACGCCGTCGCCTCCTTCTGCGAAGCAGTGATGCTAGCGAAGGAGGTGGCGGAACGAGAGAGGGAGAGAACCTCTCAACGTCCCAGCCGCCGCGGAAGGCGCTCCGGGCGTCGGGGGTCACGCGATGACCTCCAGCCACCGTAGACGCGGGCCTGTGGACGGTGAGTAACGGGCTAGCTCGCCGTCCGGCCGTCTTCATGACGGCAACAGACCGTGTCGGCGGCGCGTACGTGTTCCACGCGCGCCTCAAAGAGATGTCAGCAAGGCCCTGGGCCCGCAAGGGCCGACGCCCGTCGGGGCTGTGGATATCGAAAGGTTACCGCGGCTCCGACACAAGGGTGAAGAAGAAGGAACATGGGTTTGGTTTTTAGTCAGTAGGGAGGAGTCATTTGATGATAACTTAAAAAAAAATGTTCACCTCTGTCAGTACCTGCTTTTGAAATTTAGTAAAATTCTTCCACGATTTACCATCTACCGCACTAATATTTATTTTTAACAATGCACAATCTATCCATTATCGGATCCTCCTGTACTATCCTGAGCATAAACTCGATCAAATTGAACAACATTCAATACAGCAAGCTAAGACGTATGTCCCCCATACATCTTCCCTGTGATTCATGTTGTCCTATTGAAACTGTATGCAAATCTCAAGTGTACGCCCATGGTGCTTGTAAAGTGGTCACAAGTGACTAGTGTGTGATTTAGGAAGTGTTGAAGGGGCATGGCTTCAATGTAGAACAGATTGTAATCTAATCGAATATTATATGGGTGCCCATACAAACTGTCGTTTTGCAATAGATTTATTGACAAAAAAAATCTAATCTCCGTCAGATAGATTTCCAAAATACATATTTTATATTGGACACACATTTGTAAACAAAAATGAGGACGATACATACCGGTGCTTTGAACACATTTTTTATCACGCAGTGACGTCACAAGCCTCCACTCATAATGTTTGACACGTTTTATTTTCGTAAATTTTTATTAATTTGATAAAAACAAAAAAACACGTATCCAATATTTTTCGATAATCTAACAAACGGACTAAACAGAATCATATTTTTTTTTGTCAGGAAACATTCCTATTGCGTCAAATTACCAACCAAAAGTTAAAAACGTTTGAACCACCGCACCGTGTAAAACGCACGTATTCTGAAACACTGTTTAAATTTCAAATAACTTAAAAAACAGCGTATAATAATTATAGAAATAGTACCGTAATTTAAATTGATTATTTATGTATTTTGTGCAAATCTTAAGTGTACGCCCATGGTGCTTGTAAAGTAGTCACAAGTGACTATGTGTGATTTTGGAAGTGTTAACGGGGCATTGTTTCAGTGTAGAACAGATTGTAATCTAATCGATTGTTATAATTATGATTGTTATATGGGTAGAAACGATGGATGGACTGTGTTAAAAATGATATGGTAAGAAAGGAGGTGTCTCATGAGATGACGAAAAACAGAGAGGTATGGAAGACATGCTGCGCCGACCCCAAATGAATTGGAAGCAGGAGGGCAGGAGAATGATGATGATGATATGGGTACCTATGCATGTATTATGGGTATTTTTCTTTAGGATATGATGATGAACGTTTTGTACAAGGGAACCCGTAGAAGAATTTATAAATATTTGAATATTACGATAACGTGGTCAAAATACTGGTGATGACTGCCTCGTTGACAGTGATGTTAGTGCGACTCTGGAAATCGAACATAAGTGTGAAAATGTGAGTGTATTGATGGGTACACCTCTGTCTAACCTTCTAGGGATCACAGGCGTGATGTTACGTTATGTTATGAGGTCGAAAATATAGGGTAGGTTTTGGAGCATCAACAACAACAAAAAATAAAAAATTACCAAAATATTCAAATTGTTTCACTGATTTATTAAATTTACCCAAAGTAAACTAACCAGTGCTACCGGCAATAAAAACCCTAAATTAAAAACTTACTTGACTGAAAATCAGAAACTATTTGCATAAACATTACATCTTACAGTACTTACTTACCCGAACCCTAAAACCAACACACATTCTCAAATAATCCTCGAAGATTAATACAACATAATAATGCGGGAAAAGAAACCAAAAGCAATCATTCTTCTCCATCAAAACCACTTGATTTCCCATCAGCATCCAATACAAACAAAAAAATTCAAGAGCTCTTCAATAAATACAATTTGCATAGCTTAAGATGCAATGCATTAAGCTTTTGTGTCTTCTAAAGTCCCTTAGGTCCTCAAGTGGTTCAGAGTATGCGGGCAGTGTGTGAGCCAAAGTCCTTGTCGTTAGATAGAAAATTTGCATAATTTTTTTCAAGTATGGCGGAGGATTTAAAATTTAGGTTAAGTTGGTAAGGGTCTCGTCGGGGCTGCGGGTTGTTCGAAAGAGATACCGCGGCCGCGGCACAAGGGCTAAGAAGGAACATGGGTGGTTTTTAGTCAGTAGAAGTCTGAAACTCCCTGCCGCTCTGCCCAGAGCGGAAGGAGTCAATTGGTGCTTTCCCACCCCTCAAAACAAAAAAAAAAGTTGGTAAGGGTTGTGTTTAGAAAATTATTTTAAGAGTGTATGCTGGTGCCTCGGAAACAATTTTATTTTAACTCGTTGATCTCAGGTGTTATAAGCAAGAGATGACAGCACCATGGACGAGGTCCACAAGAGCTGACGCATGCCGAGGCTGCTTTTTTTCCTACTCCTCCGTTATTCTTTTCTGATTAATTTCGTTGCGGGATCCAAGACAGTTAAATCATTTCTCTGGGACTTCGTCGAGCTTCATTGTCTCGGCGCTTTTCTTGTGGTCGCCACTGTTGATTCTGGCTAACAGGAGTTACAGTGGTTTGGGAATAGGGTGGCGGGCTTGTCCCATTAAAAAAAAAAATGCCGAGGCTGCGGGACTGTTCGAAAGAGAAACCGCGGTCCCGGAATACAAAGGGCTAAGAAGGAACATGGTTGGTTTTTAGTCAGTAAAAGTCTGACGCTCCGTCCAGAGCGGGAGGAGTTATTTGATGACTTCCCACTCACCAAAAAAACGGTGTTATTTCTAAACGGTGTTTTGTATCTTTGACAGTCATTACGGGTTAGTCAAAAGCCTGGGAGTTTGGATCAGTTAGTATATTTTAGTTAGGACCTTTCATGTAAAATATAAGGTCCCATTAAAATAGGTGGACAAAATTTCAGAAATCATTCAGACCACCAAAATAAGGACGATGGTAAAAAAAATAATAACAAAAACGCATTTAAGTACCTACTCTTATAGGATATAGGATGCGTTTGTAATAGAGTGCTGGCAATTCATTATTTTATGTTTAAAAAAAACCACTTTATTTAATGGTTTTTTTTGTTGAGATATCTTTGGTTAGATCAACTGAACGCTGTGTTAAAATTTGTCCACCTGTTTTAATGGGACCTTGTATTATTATTCAGCAAACTTAGTTGAGAATTTGCTAAACATTATAATGATAATCATATTGTCGGCAAAAAAGTCGGCAAAGGGATTTAAAAAGCTTGAATAATAATGATAAATTAGACAGATGATGATTCAATGATGCCGGGGGTATTGTTGGCTTCCGAATGGATACAGACTGATCGATAACTATAGTATAGTATTCAGTTTAATTAGATTATTAACAAGAACCTTTCACATGTCAGTTTTTGTAATAAACCATCCAATTGGATTTGAAACCGTTATTTATTGGAATTGGCTCATAATTTTCCACTGTAATTTGTTTCTTCCAAAAAAAAATATGATTACATGCTGGTTTCAAGGCTAAGATTGAATTACAATTAACCACATGTATATTGTAACAAAATCGGAACAAGCTGGCCTCGTATAATATCGAAACAACAATAAAACACAATAGGCCAATACAACTATACAATACAACTACAATAGGCCAGCGAAAATTGCAAGTGTTACACGACTGTACCTCGATGAAGGAGTCCTAACAGCTATAAGTATCATTCATCATCATTTCAGCCAAAAGACGTCCACTGCTGGACAAAGGCCTTCCCCAGGCGTCGCCACAGTGACCTCCATCGCAACCAGCGGGTCCCCGCAACCTTCACCAGGCCAACGGTCTACCTAGTGGGAGGCCTTCCAACACACCATCTTTCGGTTCGCGGTCGCCACTACAGAACTTCACGGCTATAAGTATATCAATACCATTTACTTTATCATCACAAAAATACATATCTTCAAGAGAAACATCTCGTTTTATTTATTTTCCCAATAAGATTACTCTTTCTATGTCTATTGATGTTTCATCTTTCTTGTTTGTATCTGATATGAACACGAAACGAGTGAAGTGGAAGAATGTTTTTATAAGAAATTGCTTTTGTGTGGTTGTTATTAATTTACGTAAATATTTTAAGGAATATTGGGTTCTCGTGAAGTTTTTAGGTGTGCTTGTTAACTGAGTCTGAAGTTGGACCTGGTATATTTGTTACGGAACATAGTAATTTTGTTCAAAAATAAATACTTCTCCTCACAATTAGTCATTACGACTGATAATTCACAGAGGGCATACCCTCTTTCACAAACAGCAATCGATATTATCTTAATTTAATACCTTATATACCATGCCTTGCCATTACTTACCATGTATTATATAATGGATTTTAGTTTATACATTTATTTAGGCTACAGGGTATCGCCTTTTGTTACTGAAAACGAGTATAAAATATGCATTTTTCTAAAAACGATTGCATTTTCAAGATGGACAAGCTTTCTGAAAGATAAATTAAGATATACCTATGAACAGTAAAACAAACTTCTTTCCTTGACTCTGCTAACCTCACATAATATTTCATCTCAAAATAAACACTAAAAGTGGGTGTTTATATCACCACATGTTCGCAACACAAAAAGGACATCACCCAATATTAGGTGTCAAATAAATTTCAAAATTACACACAGAACATAGATTTAGGAATGTATGCTACGAACAATAAGAAAGGGTGGCAATCCATTGTACCGATTCAATTTGTAACTTAAAAATTTTAAAAGGGTTCGTTGGCACAACATTTCCTTTTCTACCCTATCGACATATTGTCGATACGTCGCACAAAAGAAATAACATTAAATTGACATACCATTAAAAATATTGCTTGAAAAATTCAATGAACAAATCATGCGGAAGATATAACTGCAAATGTGACAACCCCGAGCTGACGTCATAAAATGACGATTTATAACATGGCAACCCTAATGAATAATTAACGGATACGATAGTGATGTGCATAATTAGCATAATTTTAACTAAAACCGATTGATTGATCGATGTCATAAAATCTTTTTTTTTTGTAAAAATTTAATGAAGCAGTAATGTTGGTGCTTTTTTCGCATACATAATAAAAGCATGACACGCGATTTTATTGAAAAATATGCAAATTATTGTAAACATTAATTTGTAACGGTTGATTTGCTAATAGGTTGGGTATTTGCATAATCATAGTAATAGTTTGTGAACGATTGAACGTCAGTGAAAAGAATGAATTTTAGCACCTTTTTGATGTATCGATCGTAAAACTAAATAATATGTGTCGTTAAAAGTAATGTCTCTATCTAACGCGTTAAAATGTAAAAAATAAACATCTGCGGTTGTAAAATAAATTAATTTAAATCTGAGAATATTTAATAAAATTAACACTACAATGAAGATTTGAGAATAAAATATTTTATATTCAGAGATTAAAAAAAAGGTAGCACTCCGGGAGTGCCGGCAGAAGTGAAAACTTCAATATTAACTTTCAAACTCGCGTCAGGGTCACGTGATGCTGATCGAAAAATCTTACGATTTTTCGATCAGCATCATGTGACCCTGACGCGAGTTTGAAAGTTTTTACCCATACAAAAAAAAGTGCTCAGCGCCGCTAAAGAAGTTTTCACTTCAAAAAATAAAACATTTTATGTTTGTAAGACTTTTTTATTTCTTTGCAAAAAAAAACCTAATTTTAACGTAGTTTCCTAAAACAACAACAAATTAAGAGAAAAACGTACATAAAATAATTAAATAATTCAATTTCCACATTCCCACGATCGTAAAAAAACTCAGCCAAGTTCGCAAAGGGTTAATTTAAAGTGACAGTTTTAAAATCGCGTCAAGATTCGTCACGGTAGGTACTGGAGTACAGTACTTTGATATTGCGTCAAATCTGAGTGACAATTGACGCCTGTGGAAAATTGGGCCGCGTGCGAAAGTTTTATTATTGACAGGGTAGTGGAAATAATTGTTGGCTTTGATCGCTGTTTGGTTTAACCAAGTAATAGCGTGTTAGTAATCAAATAAATTGATGCCATTTTTTCTAGACTTCAGTGTTAACGACAACGGTGGTTCGAAAGAGACACCGCGGCTCTAGACGGAACATGGGTGGTTTATAGTCAGTAGAAGTCTGACACAGCCTTCGCCACACTTCGACCAGAGCGGGAGGAGTTATTTGATGATTATGCAACCCACCAAAAAAAAGTCTTTACGACAAACTGTCAGAAAAGACAAAAAAATGCTACTTAAATGATAATAATAAGTAATATTTTGTACTGTTTTCAATGTTTTTTTTTATTATAACTTATTTATAAGAAAAAAAAATGGAAATAATACCAAAAAACAACATTTTAAAATAAAAAAAACAATGTAACAAATTAATAATCCTCGAAAGACATAATAATCCCGTACCAATTAGATGCTGACTGACATTAAACAAGACGTCGTAAAAGAGAACCAAGCTCTTTTGTTTTAGTGCCGCGCCGAGATGTTAATGCCAAGAAAGGGTTTTATAGTTATTTTGTATGGACGAATAAAGATGGTGGCTCATGAAATTATTTTGATGCGATGACAGCTTTGTTTATTAATATTTTGATGAGTTTTGAAATGGTTTTGGTAAATATCGTGTCGTGAAATAATAGGGAAATGTTATTATTGTAAGTTAAGTAAAAAAGTAACAGTCGCTTACAGAAAGTATTTTTTTTTTAGGTACGGAAGATACGAATGACCCGAGTGAGGATATAGGATATTTTATTTTTCCAGGAAGTCGTACCCACACTGATACTGTTGCCCCTTTCAATCCCACCGCTGTGCAAAGGTCTGTCCCCAAATACACAACACCGCACTGCGCTCAAAAACAGGACGTAAGTCCAAACGCCGCCGCTAAGCTGAAGTGGGATTGGGTTGGTCACATCTGCCACATTTCCAATAAGTGGCCAAAATAGCCACTTTGTGGAGCCATGATGCAGCCAAAAGACATCACGGCCGACCTCGTGGAACTGCGGGATTGTCTGGATAAAACCTGCTAACAAAAACATGGAAGTCATTGTAATCAGTGCCTTTTAATCATTTGATATTTTTCTCTGGTGTTGTAAAGAACACAGATCCCTTTGCTGTTAATAAAACCTACTAGAAACCACAAGTCATCGTCCTAAATAATTATGATCTAAAATTGTCTTCTACAATTTACAGATTTATATAATAATAAAATGTGGACAAGCATCAAAAAGGGAAGAATCGCTGTCAATAGGAAAAGTGGAAAACTGGTGATTGCCACGCTGAATAGATGAAGATGATTTTTTGGTCAAAATAGGCCAGTCACTTATAGAGTCAACTATTCGCATGGCAATTTCCCGAAATGCCAGTTAGGCACTCGGCCCCATGGCCCTAATATGGCAACCCCAAACGGGTCAAACCCATTATAGACCAATTTAGTTACTGTAGTTGCGCCGTTTGCCATATCATAAATAGATACTTAATATTCTTCTTTGTACATTACTCGTCATAAGTCATGTTAGCAAATAATTATTGTATACATTACATTCTCAGCTTTATTTTTTTCGCTAACTTAGTGTAATTAATCTCCTTGTCCAAATATTAGCAGACATAGCAGTTTCATTAGGTTGTGTTGTAGTTATTAGTGCTACAAAGCCTGCTCTATATTTTCTACTACACATAACATAACGCCTGTTATTCCTGAGGGTTTGGCAGAGGTGTGCACTCACATTTCGGTGAACTAGCGAAGTGTGGGTAAAGTGTTTACGTCCTATGCAATAGGGGCGAGCTTATTGCCATTTACCGAACATAAATCCACACTCCGTGGTTGATGACAGATGACAAATTTCTGATAAAAAAAAACCCAAAAACACTGCCCGACCAGGGAATTGAACCCAGGACCTCATGTTCAGCAGTTTTAAATCATGTAAGAAAATAATTATCCCATACAATACATTCTCAGCTTTATTTCTCTCGCTAACCTAGTGTAATTAATCTCCTTGTCCAAATATTAGCAGACACACCAGTTTCATTAGGTTGTTACACCGAACGCCAGATGGCGTTGAGATCGTAACTTCTATTTATTTTGTTTTATTAGGCCACTGGGCTCTGTCTGCCGTGTTCCTAGAATTGTTGAATGTATTGTTGTACTGTGCTTTGTTGTTGTTTTCTTGTACAAAATGAACGGAGTTTTTGTTTAATGAGGAAAGTTTATTAATTTATAATAATTTATTTAATATCAGACATCAATGATCCAGGTTAGTAACAATTGCAACTTATTAACTATGTTAGTAGGCACAAAAAAAAACAATCATAAAATGTATTACAAAATTGAAAATTAAACTATAAATAACATAATTGAATAATACGACCATTGCTTGAGGAATTGCACAAAAAATCTGTATAGATAAAATCATCATCATTTGCCCTTATCCTATATTATTTTTCTCTTACGTTTTACTCTGTCAGTCATTTCCTCCTTTTTCCTATATATCATTTCCCACATAGTGCACAAATGATTTCTTTGGTCTGCCTCCTCTCCATCCATCAAAATTTATTACTTCATCACTCTTTTAGGTACATGTGATTCATTCCTCCTCATCACTTGTTCATACCACGACAATCTTCCCATGAACCCCGTGATCATCACATCGTCGACGTCCGTCCGACCAAGACGATCTCATCAATGGCACCCTTTCAACTTTTCTTTAACCGCCGCAACTAATAAAAATAAAAATCCTGATACTGGAAAAACTCAAAAACACTAAGCTGGTTCTTTGAATCGAACCAAAAACCTCAAGCTTCAATATTTGTGCTTGTGGCCACTAGACCAACAAGGCAGTTAAATCAAATTATCGTCGTTAAAAGATTTTTTTCAAAGCAAATTAAAAACACTGTCAGGCGTGCAATTTGTTTATATTTAAAATTAAGCAAAAAAAAACATCTCTTACATAATTACAACATTCAAACACAAAAAAAGGAAAAAAAAGAAACAGAAAAAGATAAAACAGATAAAAATAATAAAATTAATTGGGTATTTGTCAAAGTGACACTGTGAAACACCATTTCTGATTAGGTGGATAGCGACCCTAAAATTGCGTGGAAATGATTATCTTGCGTCAATCGCGGGGTAATAATTATAGCAATTTGTCGCCCTCAAATGTGAGGAAAAAGAAATGTTGTGTCTATTAATTTTTATTTTTATTGAATTTGCTTTTGAATGTGTTTTGACCGAGAAAATAATTAGTCGATGAAAGAATTTTTTTAAGGAAAATAAAAGATTTAGAAAAATACGCATCTTTTGTCTAGCTTCAGTCTGAGACTTTGTGTGTTTATTTAAAAAACACTAGTATCATTCTAGTAATCGTATGCCAATCGGTATTTAGTGTAGCTTACTTTTTTTTGTTGGCCTTTATTGTCCTACCGCTGGGTAAAGGCCTCGCCAATTCCTTCCAAGATTTCTTTTCCTGTGCCGCTACTAGCAGTAAAAAATGTAGTCTTCTAGGCTAGGTACTCCTCGAGATTAACTACCTTATACAAGACGTTTTGCATCTTCATAATATTAGCTGATTTAGATTATTTTTATTATGAGCCTCCATCTAATTTATATCAATTGAGTTCATTTTTTTAACATACAGCTTAAGAATAAAATTAGCTAACGAAATACAAACGACGCGCGACGTGATGAGTTTGATACCGAAACAAGATGAAACAAATGATCTGCATTTTGCATGATTTTTTTATGTCTCGTCTTATTTAACACTCTTTGTTATCAATTATTTATATTATTATCATCATCATCATCATCATCAGCCTATAATGTCCCCACTGCAGGGACTCAGGCCTCCTCTCTAGGAGAGGGATGGGCTATACTCTACCACGCGGGCCCAGTGCGGATTGGTAGATGTCACATATCTTCGAATTTTTTGGTTCAAAGACATGACGGTTTCCTCACGATGTTTTCCTTCACCGTTTTGAGAACAGTGCTGATGAAATAAATTACACAAAGTAATGTGCCTGACGGGGTTCGAACCCACGACTCACTGTTCGTAAGTCGGGGCCACCACTGCTTTATAATTATAATTATTAACAAAATGTTTTACAAAAACTTAGTATTTTGATAATGTTTTTCACATTATCAAAATACTAAGTTTTTGTAAAACACGTTCCCTTTTTTCTCTGATTTATTATCCAAATTGAGTTTGTTTTGACTTGTACGAGTATTTTATCAAAAAACCAACAAGGTGTTACAGCAATTAGTAGATTACGTGACAAACCAAGCCGGGTTGCGTTCCGTGTCTAACACATAATTTATCTTTTACTACACATATGGCACCGTTTTTATGTTAATCGTTTTGTTCTTGATAATTTTATTACTGTAAATTATGCTGTTGTAAAGGAGCTTATGCTTAAACAATACCAGCTGCTCGAGTCCTTCTTCAGGTTAAACCGCAATTTCCTAGGTTGGGCTATGGATGGGTGACCACCCATTTCATATCGAGTTTCTTTCGTGCCTCAGAAAGCACGTTAAGCCGTTGATTCTGGCTGTCAATTGTAGATCTTTGACAGCCGTTGAGTATCTAATAGACAGGCAGTGGCCCGAAAGTCTGACAACCAGTTATACCAAGAAGCCTTATCCTATTACCCGGTGCTACCCGGGTTGTGGATGTCAGATAGACAGTCGCTCAATGAGATGTCTCATTGAGCGACTATCTATCTGACATCCACTACTACTAGAGAAGGCAACCCCAACATACTTAGATTATGTTTTTCGTACTCCTCCGCTTTTCTTGTCTGATTAATTTCGTTGTGGGATCCAAGACAGTTAATTTGTTTCTCTCGGACTACGACGAGCTTCATTGTCTCAGCGGTATTCTCACCACTGTTAATGCTGGCTTTCTGGAGTTACAGTGGTTTGGGAATAGTGTGGCGGGTATATGCAATTCACACATTTCGAAGATGGAATATCCTTAAGAGAACCAGACAAACAGAATCCTTTCCAAGTAGCCATTTGCACATCATAACACTTTCTATAACCCTAAACATTGTCACGGTGCAACTATGACGTAATCTAATTACGTCACCATTCGGCCACTGTATGGCAGGCCCATTAGATGGCCTTGTATGGGGTTTCAATCTGCGACACGGTGCTGCAAATTGGATTAGGTTGGTCTTTGACGGGTTATTCACGGGGTTCATGGGAAGATTGTAGCTTTTATTATATTATCTAGCTAGATTGCTAATTTGGTATGCGGTAAGTAATAGAAGAGATTTCTAACAAACACGATTAGCACATTTGAACTGCGTTTAAGAGATGCGGGAATATTGATATTGACAATCCTTGAACGTGGTTATTAAGATGTACTGATTGCGATCAATGTCTCTGCTATGATCCTTACATACCTACACCTTTTGCTTTGTCCACGTTCATACGTTGAGTCCCACTCATTGCCCAGCAGTGAGGCAGAACAGGCTAATATTAAAAAAAAAAGCTTGATGCCTTACTCCTGACTCGGCAAGAGTATTGTAGAACTGTGTGAAGACATAATACATTAACAACACGTCTGTAATCTTCAAAGGGAAAGAGGTGTAGGTAGGTACCTGGTGGAATTTCGATTTCCGTCCGATTGATGCCTTTACGCTCGCTCCCTATTATAGTGCGATCAAATTATCTTGGCAGCTCTGAACATAGGCTTTGCGAAATTTTACGCATGTAATCTTGGGAATAAAACTGTTATTGCCAGATAAACCAATACTTAAACGATCAGAAAATATCTAATTTAAACAGTGAGAAATACAAATAAAATAAATATCATAACACTTTTATACATTCGTTGTAACAAAATGACCTGCACGAAGTTCGGAGCTGCCAAGATAATTTGATCGCACTGTACATAAGAATTAAACATAACTTGCGAAATGCAGGTGTACTATTTAATAGGTACACCTCTGCCTGAACTATTTGGGGATTACAGGGTTGATGTTATTTTATTACAATAACTAATCAGTAGTCACCACAGTCACACGTCAAAACATAATAAAGGCGCATTCACACAATCGCGAATGATACAGACATAAAATTCCGTGCGATATCGAACACGCGCGTGTATTAATTTACGCGAGAGACGCGTATGATATTTATTGGTAATAAACTGTAAGTGTGCGTTTACAACGTCACTACGTTTCTATGGAGAATTGTAGATAATTATTATAGTTAGACTATTATTGGTTTTGGATAGGAAAATGTAAATTACCCACGGTTTTCTCTTATTTATTTCCTACTGCAAAATATGACTTTTATATGCATATGCATATAGAAATGAAATTTAATGAGAGTGCTTTTTGAGAACAATAATCGTGTGAAAAATTGATATTTATTTACACACCACTTTGACTGCGATCAAAAAATATTGACTTATAAATAGAGTTTGATCTTTTATTTTACTTTTTAACGAAGAAAAATAATTTCAAAAGACACAACTAAAACCAACTTAATCTAAAATTGCATTTCAGAGTTGATTCGAGAGAGATTTTGATAACATTGAGATTGAAATCAGAATTTCATCAAAATCAACAACTCGACATAGAAAATCACACTGAAGGGCGTCTCCCAATAAATATTCGGACATCATAAACATGATGCGCCATCATTCGAGGGACGCGGTGACATTACACGCGCGTGCAACGTTATCGTAAAATTTTACGACGCTGCAAGATCACTGCGGCCGGACGGCTTCCGGTGAAGATATTGTTATTATTCCGTTGTTGTGTGTTTGTGTAATTTTTTTAATGGAAATTTCGGTGATGTGTTTGGGAAATGAGTTGATTGGTTTTAGGACTTATGGGGATTGTAACTGGGTAAAGTGCTTGTGTGTTTTTGTGAATTGTTTCGAATTTCAATAGAAACGTTGGTTTTAACAAAACATTAATATTTTTTCATGGGTTTTGGTCCCTTTGTAATAATTTTAACTTTTATTTTGTCTAAAAAGTAGTAACATTATTTTGTCATCTTTAATAAAAAGGGTAGTTAATCTAGATCCCAAAATAGTTGCGAAAAAACTAGGCAGATGGTGAGTAAATCTAGATTTTACAAAATCTTTTTTTTTTTGCAGAATTATTCAATATTTTCCTTCTTACAACAAACTTGTAAAGTACTTATCAATAACAACAATAAGACATACGTACATCAAAGTAAGGTTACCTTTATTATCTATAATCCAAAATCATTGAACAAAACGGAAGCAATTCAACAGACTGAAACTCGCTAAACCAACACAAAGAAACTAAAAGAACATCAAAATAATATGACAAAGCACTCGGAAAAACACAATCCTCCACAATAAATTAAGCCTAACGTTATCACCAAGAACCTCTCTATTTACTTACAAAAAAAAAAGAAAAAAAAACTCCCCCAAAACATTCTGTGCGAAAAAAATGTGTTAACAAACAAAAAGATTTATTTTCAAGTGGTAGATACGTTTCTACGTCTCCCTGCCACAATCGGAAGGAACGTAAAATAAATATAGTGAAAAACCCAATAAAAGTATATGGCCTAATCTCTATCCAATATTTTCTTAGTTTCGACGGGAGCTTTCCTTTTAGTAAGATGGCTGGTTTAGTGTGGATGTGTCTTTACTTGGTTTTATTATTTTATGCCAGAAGAAAGAAATGATAATGTTTAATTTATTTTTTAATCCCTTTATTTATTATTGGTTGATGGCCCAGACAAACTGTCTTACAACGGGGTATCGTATTTCCCAATGGTTACTAACTGGGTTGTGGAATGTGGAGGTCAGAAAAGGTAGAGCTCCAACATAGTTGGAAAAGGGTTAGACAGATGATGATGGTTTTAAATTTTTGTTTATGCTACCGAATTCTTTATAATCAAAATAAGAAAGGCAGCAAATATAATTATTTTATCGTTTAGCCATTGCGATCAGGTGAGTCCCAGTCCAGATAACTAAATGAAGACGGTCTATTAATATTATAATAGAATGCGCTCGCGTTTAGACTTAACTATCTTAATGTGAATCTATCTCCTGTTTCCCTGTTGACGCTGCTAGTAGATTGGTAAGTGTGCAAAAATGAGGACGCTTTTGTCATGTAGCAGAACGAATTAATAGGCTAGCGCCAAATATAATTGTCGATCAACTTGAACGAACTGTCTTGGTATTCAAATGTAATAAGGAAGGATGAATCGCATGTGACTAAGAGAGTAATGAATATAAGAGTGTTGATGGATGGAGTATATGAGGACTGGTATACAATGTTAAATGCTAATGTGACGATAGACTAGGAGAAAGAAAGATAAAATCATGTTGCTCTGACCCCAATTAGCGTGAAACGGAATCAAGGGTAGGAAGATGATCATTAGATATTCATTCAGTAATTTCTTCAGTTTCATTATCCTCGCTGACCCACACTATTCCAATGCGCAAAGTTTCCACCTTATGCTTTTATCGCCAGCGTAACTGTTAGCGATACCGGTTTCTGTTATCTCACAATTATTTAGGAGACGCGTTCTCACCGATGAAATAAACACTCCAACTTAATGGAGGAGGAGGGGATAAAATTATAACTTATGGTAATGAAAACATTTTGAGAAAGCGCCGATGGTTTTGTCTGTCGCCTGAACATATTCTTGAAGTAAATTAGAATGATTTCTCTTACGTATTTAATATTTTTATTAAGGTTGATCAAAGTCTTACAAAACTTTAATCTGGGGTGATCGAGACGAACCGTAAGCCGTGGGCTCATCTTGTTAATGCCAGATGCGCTGATGACGGCCCGATAGTAATTGATCACCGCATACTATACATAGGTATCTTAAATAACTAAATGTGTTGCCTTAACAAAGGCAAAATCTCGTGTTGCAGAGGAGTAAAGAGCAAGATCCCCAAAAAAGGAAAAACTGCTCAAAATAATCATAGTTTTTTTGGGAATCAAAGTATTATTCCAAAAAATGGAGGACATGACTCGCGTTCTGAATCCTTGACTAAAGTTTCACCATGTGTTGTAGTATAGTACTCGTAATGGAGGAAGTGCTTGTATAGACGGCGTTATTCACAAAATGTTTTACTTCACCTACATGCATGACTACGCATGCAGGACATAATAATATTATAGCAAATATTCAATAGTAAAATTCCTACAAAAACACATCCTTTCCCACGACATACAAATAGTATTACCGCATAAACTGCTTAAAAATGGTTAAACGAGAATCGAAAATGTTTAAAATATTTTGTTGTCTGTGCTGCTATTGCAATATGGTGTCCATAATTATTACTGAGACATTAAGGATAGATAATTTCGCCCGCATTAATAATAATTATGTCTAGGTATAGCGTATTATTTGGTACTTAATTTACGAAAACCACTATGACTATGCATGCAGGACTTAATAATATTATAGCAAATATTCAACAGTAAAATTCCTTTATCAAAAACACATCCTTTCCCACGATATACAAATAGTATTACCGCGTAAACTGACCAAATGAAGCGTCAAAATGGGATTTATTTTAACAACCCTTTGACGTTAAAACTGACCCGTGGACAGTTGTCCGGGGATTTAGAGGTACTCCGCAAATAAAATCCTTTAGTTAATGAACGTGGGATATTGTGTATTTTGTCAAAAATTGCTGTTGCATTGCTGGATTTTTTCAGTAGCAGCGGAGTTTGGATGTGTGCCTGGTTGGCTCTCCTACTATTATTTGGGACTTAAACATACTGGGGAAATGTGGGTGTAGTATTCGGTACACCATCCTCTGCTTAACACTTCTGGGATTACAGGCGTGATGTTATGTTATGTTGTGTAGCTGTTACGGTAACGGCATAAATTTACAAATCTTTTGTACCGTGTGTTCAAATACAGCGCCGTTTACCATCTTTACCAAATCACATCAATTTCCTGATGCAAAAACCCAATAACACTTATCCCGACCTGGAAATCGAACCCATTGCAGACCAGTCAAGCTCCACTACGACCACTAGACCAATTAGACAGTTAATTTCATTTTTCAGTTTTATATTTTGTCAGTTGCCTGAAAATTAATTTTAATATTGTCATGTATTTTGTGTCCGTAGGTGTGACCGTGACATCACAGTGGGCCCTATCAGAATACCAGCGCTGCGGTATTTGTTTTCATTTATCGCAGCATCATGCTGAGATAGGAGCCTTTTTGGCCTCGCACAGGTTTTCTCTTATTTAGCGTACATTCTTTTTTGTTATTATTATTTTTTGTAGTTCCTGTGCTTGTCCCAAATAAATATTTTTCTTTTTTTCTTTCTTTTATGTTAATTAGGATTGTCCACTCAGTTGAAAATCAGTTGCTATTTGACATGACTGTCGTATCCAACTTATCAGTTTTCCAATTTGACATCAATTATCATGCATTTCAATGCAAGGACATCTCTATCCTAATATAAGGCCGTGTGTAGACTGACCGGTAGCTGCGGTCAATAATCCGATTTCGCGTCGGTCAGCGTGTCCGAGCATAGGAAATATAATTAGTGAGATGTGAGAATTTGAATTATGTGGTTTTCTCATACTGAGGTAATGGAGTTATTGAGTGTGTTTCGTTTGGGTATTAATAGATTATCGAGACAGATAAATAATAGTATGGCTAGTATGGGCAGTACTGGTTAGAAAAATGGTTAAAAGAAAATTGAAAAAGCTGAAAATATTTTGTTTGTATTAGTTATGTCTAGGTAAAGTGTAATTTTTGGTGCTCAATTTATGAAAATCATTGGCATAAAGTAACCACGGCTCAAATACATACCATTTAGAAGTTTTTAAAGGTGACTATTATTAGTATTAACACTGGTAACGGGAATGGATACCGAGCATCAAAACGTAGGTATAAAAAAGAGGGTAGACCGTTTTCTTGGCTTATAAACCCGCAATAACATTATTATCCGTGATTATGGTACTTGCAACAGCGCCGAGATATCGGAAACTCGAAACAAATAGTAAGCATGGTCAATATTCCGTTTCAAGTGTTAATTTAAATAATTTATTTTAACTAGACCATTGAAATAAACTTTTGTGTGTGAACATTCACAAGGATAAGAAAATAAAACTGATTCGAGTTGGTAGTCAAGCAAAAAATACTACAAAAACAACGGATACATTTTCTTGCTAAACAATTCCAAAGAAAATTAAACCACGAAGCGTTCTTTCTAACACCTCACAACAATAGACATCTAGTTGTTTTTTAATAAAAGCAAACGTCACGAGCGCTGCGTTTAATCCCCTGTTGATCGTAAATGTTTACGATCGGGACTCGCTGCGGTGCGACGAGTGTGGACGCGCCCTTATGACGCCTAGTAGTGGCAACGAGTCGTTAGTGTTGGGACACAATGAGTTTTTACTAAAAGTAGAAAGAGAGTGGGCTGAAATTCATGTATATAGTAGAGCTTAATACTAATGAAGCTTTGGGGACAACTTCCACCTTGATTACTCCAATTGCACTGCCAATATGGTTTCAAACACAAAAGATTTATTTCAAATTCAGTAGAGACAGGCACTATTACACAGGCATTATTTTAATAATAACTATGAAATAACCTTCGATCAATAATAGTACGAATTAACAGTAGATGCACATTCCAATGCGTAGATGTCATGGATATGAATAGGAAAGAAACTACATGTCAGTCCTGGGTACATTATTGTAGCTTCTTTAGGTGAGCATAATGTACAAAAAAAAACTATTCGTAACATGAATTTCACAAATAAGAAGAAAATATCTACAATGATACTCGCAATAAATTAGTATTTGTTTAGTAATTTCAATAAATATACCTTGTATCGCTACAGGATGTTTTTTCACGGTTGTATCTTTGACAGCCGTCAGAAAATAACAGCAATTATAATTTATTAGGAAATCGTGTTGTAGTTGCAGAAAAGAAATAAAAAATAAGCGGTTTTTGTTCTGGCTTTTGTTCTTATTGAGAAACAAGAAAAAAAATTGCCTTTGCTAACTAACCAAATAATTGTCTTGAACAAAACTTTTTTATCTTTTTCTTTAGTTTTTCCTCCAGTGTGTCTCAAACTTGTGCTAACGCGAACGTTTCCGTCTCCAATATTGGCACTTATTGTATTTTGTATTATTTACCCACTTTTACGATCTGTATCCTTCATATTTTCGACTGAGTCCGAACTACTTAAACTTTTATGGGGACGTTTTCCACTACAATAATGGTGGACGATTTTATTGTGAAAAATATAAAATATTTTCTGTTTATCTCTTTAATTGGGTGGAGTAAGAGTGTCTTTTGTGACGTTCGATTGATTAAATAGTACAGTCTTTTTCTCAGTTATCTATTTTGTAACAGTAAACCAGAAACCACTTTGTAGTAATGTTAATCATTTTGACCGTGATTTAAAGTCAGAAGTAGTATGAAAGGACTGTGACTTTTTTACTCATTTTAATATTAAAACAGATTGTGTAAGACAATACAATACAATACAATACAATTGAATGATATACAATGATATACAATTTAACTATTAGAATTATTCAAACTAAATTTTCACAAAAAAGAGACTAATTGAAGTACAATCAATGAACTGACCAAATAAACAACAGGGCACTTAGGCGTCTAAGAACTCTTCCAGAGACGGGTCTGGGAGAATTAGCATTGCTACGTTGAATGGCAATGCTAATTCTAATTTAATCTTTTGAAAATAAAAACGTTGATTCTTTCTTAGTTGATTTCATAAGCGTTTATTTTCTGTAAGAAATCTACTTATTCAGAAAAAAATAACAATGTCACACGTATTGAATGCTACCAGAACTGAAAATCCAATCACAAATCGATGTGAACGTCACAAACGCCATCATCACACCGTTTATCTTTCTATACCAATTCACTTCGAATCAAAAATCATTAACAGATCATTTCTGTTGTGAAAAACCATTAAGTTCTTGTCAATTGTTATTTGACAGTTCAATGTCCAATATATCTTGAACTTACAACAGGCGCTGCTTGTCAAAGCAAAAATAATTCCCTGTACAGTTTTTCGTTTTCCGAATGTTACCACGTGTCATCTTAAAGTGGTCGAAGCTTGAATTGTCAAAGTCGATGTCATATTTTACAGATGACGTCATATTAACAATTGTTATTGACGTTAATAGAGTGCATTTGAGCTGTAAAGTGTCGTATTTTTTTTTCAATTAATGGTTTTAGTATTGATTGTATTGTATTTGCTGTAATAGCTTTATAGGTGTTGAGTACCTACAGTAATAGAAGATGTATGTTCTTTCGACTTTTTACCATTAATGATTGATTTGTGTATACTTTTATAAAGTACCTATACATAAATATATATTTTGCGCCTAAACCAATACATTCAGACGTAAGTACAGTCACGACCAATAATATACACTTGACAAATTTAAAACGTGAATTCGTCTTGAAATATCGATTACAACTTTGAGACAATATGACCTACTTATTTGAAAACCCATATTTATAAATATGGGTTTCAAAATGTTAGTTTCGTTACGTAACATAAAAAAAAAATTAAATCAATACGGTTATAGGCGAAAATTGCTTCGAAAAGTTATTAAGTGTATACAGGTGCTGCTGTATACATAGTATACATACCTCTTTTCTTTCCAAAGCAGGAATTAAACTGATAAACCATTGCTCAAAAGCTGTGAAAGCAACTAGCGGAACAACAAAACAGTTAATTTTAAAATTAATTATGGTGTTAAAATAACTTAATTAAAATACTCGTTTCATGTAAAACATTTTACTTACAACATCATCGTGTGCATTAATGAAATGATTAGCAGATGATATGAAAATTAAAAAGCACATCGGATCAAAAATGTCACGTACCCGTCATTTCAGGGTTGATAAGAATATTTATTAATTAGTGTTAATTACTGTAACCCTTTCGCTGCGGCACGCATTTTTTTGTAGTTAAATTGAACTGATAAAGTCTGTTTTAATTACTTTTTCTGTAATAATTAATAGACTTATCAAAGCCATGTAGTTTTTTACATAAAATAATTTTAAATAAAACAATGTTCTTTAAAATCAATAACCAGTCTTCTCAAGGGGTATCATATTACCCAGTATTAATTAGCTTGTAGGGGGTGCTCTCAAAACGCTCTAAAAACGGTGAAGGAAAACATCGTGAGGAAACCGGCATGTCTTAGAACCAAAAAATTCGAAGACATGTGACATCTGCCAATCCGCACTGGGCCCGCGTGGTGGATTATAGCCCATCCCTCTCCTAGAGAGGAGGTCTGAGTCCCTGCAGTGGGAACATTATAGGCTGATGATGGGGGGTCAGAGAGGCAGTTACTCCATGTAAAATACTGGTATTCAGCTGCATCTGGTAGGACTAAAAGCCGATCGCTATAGATGGGCAAAGATGGATGATTCTTTAAAATCAATAAAACATAAAAAGATCACTAGTTGGGAGACCATTAATATAAAGTAGAATCGCTTCTTAGAGAATGTAATTCATACATAATTTTATCTAAGCCGAAGCGTATGCACTTCCAAAAGACAAAACTTGTAGTTCAATTCCTGTACTTACATTATTACTTGAATAACACTTAAATTAAAACGTCCATAACAACCACAAAACTAACATAAATTCACTAACCCTCCAAATGCAACATGGTTTTAAATTACCAATATTGAGCGTGTCGGTCAAAATGAACACACGTGGTTGCCAGATTTCCATCGCAACAATGTCTTAATAGAAGTGTGACCACATCAATTAACAAATGTTGTGTAAAGATTTAATCTTTTGGACTGTATAGTGGACTGGGCGGAGTGGGATTCTGAATGAACATATTTTGTATGATTAGACTGTAGTAATGATTGCAAGTATTTAGCTAAAGATATGCGTTGAAGTTAGTGGCCTTTTCAAAAGAACTATCTGGCAAAATATTTACTTAGAAAAAAACCGAATTAAACGGTAATTGGATGAACATTTCTGTTGTTAGATAGAAAAGTTAAATAAGAATTAGCTAATGTCTATCCAAAGTTTTGTCAAACAAAGTTATGTATGTGCTTAAGTTTTTTTAAAATACTGCAGTTTAACAGCGCAAAAATAATCGATTAGTAAAATTCCAGTAATACCGAAAACCTATCGACAGAGAAAGCACATTGAAAAAAAATAATTTCTAACTCCAAAATTCAACGCCTTAACAAGAATGTCATTGTTAACACTAAAATGAGGTGTGACCGGATCGCAATGACCCCAGAATTCACGGACAATGTATTTTAAGGACATTTCGTCCGGTTCAAGTGTGAATGGGATGGAATTAGTTCCGGCCCTAAACAAAGGGTCAATTTTTGAAAATTCTCGCCATTTTGTTTTGGCTACTCATACTTTGATATATTTATGTGTTTTCGCTAACAAGCATTTAGATGTGGGTGTATAGATCTGTCGATAGTTAATAAAATTTATGGCTACAGTAATTGTATAATTCTATTTTTAGAAATCACTATGAATTGATGTTTTATCTATTGTGTAGATAGTTGTCATTTACACTGAAAACGGAATTATGTTATTACTATTTGTTTTGTGTTTCAGATATTTCAGCACAGTTTATCTGTGAACGTGTGTTTATCGGTGCTTGCAACAGCGAGCGTTAAAATATCAGGAACTTGAAACAAACAGTTAAAAATAGTCGTTTAGTGTCCGAAAAAATACACACCAAGACTACATACCAAGTTTGAAGACTATCGTTGAAGCTGATAATGTCTCTTTAATGTTGCAGGTTTGAAATACAGTATCCCGTTTATCTTTTCTTCTTTAAAAAAAACGGTAAACGATTCAAGCACCCTATTAAGTCTTGTGATAATGACAAATGGAACTTTCAAATTGATTTAAAAGAAATTTCTATTTACTCTAAACAAATCGGAAGGGTGTGGCCATTACTGTTATTAATAGCATATTTAAAAAGGTATTTTAGAAATTAACCCAACCGTAATTTCGCCACAAACAATCCTTTTAACAAAGAGAGAAGAAAGCTATTAATCATGAATGTGACAATTGGCAAAAAAGAAATATGGGTATTCAATGTTATTGGAGAAAGGGGTTACTTTCAATTTTTATTAATGGTATTGTATCAACAATGAGATGTATTGATGCATTAAGGGTTTTTTTAAAGCATTTGAAACCTAACAACACTTTTTCTGTGAAAATTAAACTTTGTAGAATCCACTATTAAGTGTAAAGACTAACACCCGTATCTATAAACAAGTCATAGTGATTAGTAAATGTCATTATTTATGATACGATTTTTTCTCTGTAGTTTAGTAATTCCTTGATGTTAGAACTATCACAGGTTAGAATTCTTATAGCTCATTTACACTCTCGCGCGAGTGACGAGACGAGCCGCGAGGCGAGGCACGAGTCGAGTGTGTGAATGGTGTGTTTGTGACTCGCCTCGCAACTCGTCTCGTCACTCGCAGCGCTCGCGTCGGTGGCGGTTTTGTAGGCACGACTACAGACATACCTGTAGCTCATTTACACTCTCGCGCGAGTGACGAGCTGCGAGGCGAGGTGCGATACGAGCCACGAGGCGAGAGTCTAAATCCAGTATTAGGTTTGCTTTCATTGACGGTTCTAACTTCATTTAAATTCTTGCCCATTGCATACAAATGTTTGCTGTAATTACTTAAGTCCAAGTAATTACTTAACTTGACTATAGATGTGGGCATAAGAGTTAGAGTAAAGACCCCACTTTAGTTACTCTTATGAAGAATTATTTTCTGTGTTTGGCGCTTGAAATCTTATTCTAATACAAAACATAATTTTATACAAATGTGTGTAGGTATGTTTTACCCTCTACTTACCAGTTAAGGGTAAAATACTACCCATAGCAGCAAGGGGTTAAGCCATGTCGTTAATACTGAACACACTCCGATGACTTCGTATGGGGGAGAGAAAACATTTTTTACGTAAATCGAGTTTTGACGCGCGGATATTACCAAAATTGGAGTGACCCAAGGGAAAAACAAAATTATTGAGTGTGGAACCGTTAAATGTGTTTATTGGATTTATATGGATAAACGGGTTTCGTTGAGTGTATTAGCTTCTTTTGTTGTTGAATTATTTTTTGCGCAAAAAGTTACGCAGATTGCAGAGGGTTAAGATAGTCAAAAATGTATTCAGTAAAAATTACTAAAGAGATTTTTTGTACTTCATAAAAATTCCGTATGGTGTCGGACGCAAAGAATAGCACCATCCCATATCTTCCCGTGGGTGTCGTAAGAGGCGACTAAGGGATGTACCAGAGAATGGGCAGCAGCGTTCTCTGTGCTTTTTGTATCGACCGTACTGCGATCGCCAACCCGCCTGCCAAGCGTGGCGCAAACCCCCCTAAGCAAAAATGACACTTAGGGGAGGCCTATGTCCAGCAGTGGACGTCTTTCGGCTGAAATGATGATGATGATGATGAAAAATTACATTCTACTAGATCATATAAAAATGTCTATCACATACATTGCAAAAAAATAATACCCTAAAATGACACCGCCATTTTTTTTTTCAAAAAATCAATTATCAAAACACTGGGGGTAATTTTAAAATCGTGTCGGTAGCAATTCAACGAATTTGAACCTCATAAAGTTAAATGGACTGTAGAACTGAGAGGAACATGTGTACTAGTACTAATGGATTTAAAATTTATTATATCGACGCCCACTTTATATTTTCAACAAACTTCTGAATGCTCTTGGTAGGTCTCTTATTCTAACGAAGTAAAGTCGAGAATTAAGTGCTAAGTTAGTGAAATTAAATTGTAGTAGATTATATATTTGCTATGGGGTAAAGATTTAGTGTAAAGTACTCCTATGCTTTAAAAAAAACGTTACATGCAGTTTTTTTCTTTAAAGATAGTGATGATTATGTACAATTAAATAGTACCTACTTATTTACCTATTAATTTATATATCTATCTTATATATATAAATAAAGAGAGGAGTCCTGACTGACTGACTGACTGACTGACTGACTGACTGACTGACTGACTGACTGACTGATTGACTGACTCATCAACGCCCAGCCCAAACCCTTGGACCTAGAAAGCTGAAATTTTGCACAGAGGTTCCCTTTATAATGTAGACAAGGAATAAGGAAGGATGTTTCGAAATTCAACCCCTAAGGGAGTTAAATAGGGGATGAAAGTTTGTAAGGAAAATCGTAATTTTCACGCGGGCGAAGCCGCTGGCAAAAGCTAGTGTAATTGGGGATCGGACTGGGTCAAAATAATATGATTCTGTTTAGTCCGTAAGTTAGATTATCGAAAAATATTGAATACGTGTTTTTTGTTTTATCGAATCAATAAAAAATTACGAAGATAAAACGCGTCAAAGATCATGGAGTGGGGCTTGAAACGTCAGTTGTAGGTACAAAATGTACTATCATATGACGTCACACGAGTTTTCGAAGCACTGTATCGTCTTCATTTTTTGTTTAGGTGAAAAAAGAAAAAATACGTGTCCAATATTTTTTGAAAATCTATCTGACGGACTAATTAGTTTTTTTTTGTCCGATCCCCTATTATAATTATGTGTCGATAAATAAGCATATCCTATGCAATTTACTACTGGAACACATGGTCCACACAGGTTCAGTACAGGTTAGTAATAGTAGGTATGTGTCACTTGTATTCGAATTTTTGGACACTGTTTGCTGTTTTTTTTTTTACATTTGTAATAATTATCCAGCCGGCTATTTTTCAGTTACTTCAGTCAATTTTCACATCCAGTTTTAGCCGTAACTTTAGCGTATTGGTACTCAGGACCGTACTATACCAAAATATCTACAGTATTTCGTTACGCTATTTCGAATGATTCACGTATTCTATGCAAAGCATGTACTAAAACACTTCATTGCTCCAAAATGCATGTGAAGAGCTACTGATCATAAATCTCGACGAAGCATCGCGTATACCACGTTAACCCGTCGGATGTCAATCGTAAAGTTTTACGATATCGACTAGTTCCCGAAAAGGGTTCCTAGAGGACTTGTATTGGACATATTGCAGTTATATCGAACTATGCTTTGTGCATGATGCTAGCTTGCATGTGAAGTAGCTGTTTGCATTTAGCAGCAAGACTTAAATTGTTTTTCTTAGTTTTTTAATGAAATACAAAGTTACTGCTGCTGTTTTACTAAAAGGGGCTTCCTAAAAGCAAGTGCTTGTATTTGTCTTATTTTATATTCAAAATAATTTATTTAGATATTGAGGCAACACTAAACTTTTGAAAGTTTTATTTTCCTATTTATTTCAGAAAGGCAGAAAGAGCTAAGCTAAAGTTGTTTTCTATACAAAAAAAAAACAATATTTTTTTAATAATAATAGACAACTACCACTCAGTCTACATTTTGACTTTATTCAATAATCATCTGCCTAGCCTTTTCCCATAGTTGGGAAAAGGTTGGGGTTGGCTTCCAGTCTAACCGGATGCAGCTGAATACCAGATACTTAAATGGAGCGACTGCGTATCTGACCTTCTGAGTTTGACTTTGTTCAATGCGCAATAATAATTTTATTCTTTATTGCATTCCAGTAATGAAAAATCATCAAATCAAGCTGATGTAAGTTTTCATTGAAATGATATCCCTAAACGTAACAAATCCCCTTCAGGTATATTTTCTATGCATTCAAAGATACCACAATAGCACCAACCTTTTCGTGAACATAACAATAGTTGGGAACACAATTTCAGCCGTTTCCATATCATTCCATTCCTTCCATATGGAAATTGCTCTCACTCAAATGGATTGCTCCCGTTTTCAATTGAAAAGTTAAACTCGGTGATTTCTTTGAATTTACTCTGAGATTTCTTAGCTTACTGAATGTAGGTTCTCTTATTTATTTTTGTGATGTTATTCTGGAATTTTTCTGTAATTGAATCTAAGGTTGTATTTTAAAATAGCCGCGTATTCAGACTATATTATTATTATTATAAATTCGAAAGTAACTCTGTTCGTTTGATACCTTTTCACGATTAAAAGGCAGATTAGTTCGTTACAAAATTTGGTAAGGAGATAGATTATATCCTGGGGAAGAATACAGGCTACTTTCTATCCCTTAAAACTCATAAAAACTTCCAAGCAAACTTAGTCGCTGGTAGCAGCTTTTTTTATTAAGCAAAGGTTTAATAAGAAAGTATTCGTTTGTTTCCCTCCAATAGTGGGGTATATTTCATTTATTTATCACATTCCTCTAGGCATTGATTATAAATGCAAATAAAATTCATCGCATAACAATAAAGCACCATACAAACAAACTTTACAATGTTTAACCCTTTACCGCCGCTTCGGTATTTGATACCAGAACTATAAAATTCCCGGTATCGCTCCGTGGGTCCCGGGTTCGTTAAAAACCGCATTAGTCGCATTTATCGATGTCGTTAACGTGAGCTTAAACTGTTTTAGCTGTGCACTGAGTTTCTCAATGTTGTGAAATTATTATTGGATGGATAAAAGTATTTTAATTTTTGCTTTATAAGTTACGATCGATTTAGAAAAAAAAATGTATCGTCTTTAATGTAACTCGCAAATTTATTAATGTAATGATTTAACACCTGTAAAAACAAGTACAATAGTATTCGTTCTTATTTAATTTATTTGGTGTACCGCAAGGAAGTGTTCTTGGACCTATCCTGTACCTATTGTACACCTGCGATATCCCTGAAACCAATAACAGCGTCATTGCTACGTTTGCAGACGACACGGCTATCATGGCTACAGGTGTCACTCACACAGAAGCAGTGGAGAAGGTACAAACTGCCGTCAATGCCATCACCGATTGGACAAAAACCTGGAAAATAAAATTAAATGAGTCTAAATCGACACATATCGACTTCACAAACCAAAGACCTAATTATACACCAGTATATATTAATAATCGTGTAATACCATACGAAAATACGGCAAAATACTTAGGCATGACGCTAGACGCAAAACTTCGCTGGAAGGCTCATGTCAAAAAGAAACGCCAGGCGTTAGACCTACGCTATAAAAATATGTACTGGCTACTTAGCAGACATTCTACCTTGTCAGTGTATAACAAAGTACTTTTATACAAGCAAGTACTCATGCCTGTATGGACATACGGCATTCAACTTTGGGGATGTACAAAACGGACTAACGTTGATATCATACAAAGATTCCAAAATAAGGTACTTCGGGCTATAGTAAATGCTCCCTGGTACGTTAGAAATGATGACATCCACCGAGACCTTGGAGTGGATCTTGTAACTGAAGTTATAAAAAAACACGCCGAAGCACACGAGCAGAGGCTTCTTCATCATGTGAACGTCGAGGCTATCCAGCTACTTGACACCACGGACATAGTGAGGAGACTAAAAAGAACTAAACCATTTGAGTTAGTAAAGTTAGTGTAATGCAGTGCAGTGCAGTGAGTGCTTCGCTACGCTTAAAGAACACGAGAAAAAAGTGTCTTTCAACTTAATAGAGACTATAAGAAAAGTGCCAATGGACACATTCTTAATTTTTTAAGCTATAGCAAATTAAGTTAAATTTAAATTACTTATTAGCCTCAAGGTCTAGATTGTAATTGTATGAGTAACCGTTTATTAACGAGTACTTCATAATGAAAAAAAAAAAAAAAAAATTTAATTTATTTATTTAAACTTCATGCACAAACGTGGTACATAGGCGGACTTAATGCCACAAGGCATTCTCTACCAGTCAACATTAGGGTCAAATAGGATAGCATTGTGGTAGAGTACAGAAATAAATAAAATAGAAGAATACTATTTTGTTAACATAAATTAATATACCTACATAAATGGTACATACTAATACATATAAATAAAGATGGAATTAAATAAACTAATATATATTATAATACATACAAATAGCTCAAAAATAAATTCAATTCAATTTTCAGTAATATTAAGACAACTTTCAATTTATTTATTACTTATTTCAAGTAAATAACCCATAAAATTGTTAGTATTCCTTGACCTAAATTATCTAAAGCCTATAGACCGTACATGACTCACTTAACAATCATTTTCAAAATTAAGCACAATTATTTAATACAAAATTTTAACACCCCCATATACCAGTGAACTCGTAATTTTGAGAACCAGCCGGATATTGTCAGAATTTAACATCGCAACTACATCAGCATCACAATACTGCCAGACATTTGTACGCGGAAGCTAGGAGTTGTAAATTTTTACTACTTTCTGTCGTTCGCAATTACCGCTGCAGAGAAGGGTTGGATTGTATCGGGGAAAAAAAACGTATGAGTTTCTCTTGTGTACTTGACTATACTGTTTAGTTTTTACGAGTTTGTGTAATATTTCAAATGTTTTATTTTTGTTAGTATGTGTTTGAAATATTTGATTTATTTTTAACTGATAAAGAGCGATCAAAAGAATGAACAAAAAAAAACCGGTCAATTGCGAGTCGGACTTGCACACACAGGATTTCGAAAAATTGTTAAAAATGTTATTACGAGTACCTATATTAATTATTGTTTATTTGTCGATTTTCCCCCCCTTTTTCACACCATTATAAAAATCCTTCATTAGTGAATGCCGACGTCATAAGAGGAATACGTTGATACGAAATTTAACGCTGTTGATCCTCAGTCAGTCAGCTTTTGGGCTCACTCACGTCACTTACGTAGCCAATAATAATTAAGACTACAACACTGCTACGTCGTAGACACCATTATAATTTCGAGATGCTACGCCGTAGACATATGTAGCGTAGACCTACAAACTTCTTTGACCATTTTGTGACACACTTTACAATAATCATGGACGACTGTTTACTGTGCCATGTTTTTGAACAGTTTATTTTGTTAATATTGTTTATTTTGTTTTGTTTTGTTTGTTTGTTTGTTAGTTACTCAGTTCCTGCTACGGACATTCGGACATCTCCAAGCAGTATCCGTAAACGGTCCTCATCATCATCAATCGATCGGTAATTCATCTGTACTCATTCATCATCTGCCTAGCTGTATTAGGGTTCTCTTCCAGTCTTACCTAATGCAGCTAAATACCAGTATTTTACATGGAACAGCTGCGTATCTGACCTCCTCAACCCCGTTAGTACTGGGTATACCAAGAAGTACGACAAGACTGGTTGTCAGACTTTCGGGTCTCTGACTACCTGTAACGACTGTCAAAGGTTTACAAATGACAGCCTCAGAGAAAATTTGGTATGGGATGAGTGGTCATACATACGTAATAAGAAATGAGTACATAAGAGGAAGTCTGAAAGTGGCGCCGGTGACTGAAAAGTTGTGTGGAAATCGACTGTGTGTGTGGGCATGTGATGCGGAGGAATGAGGAAAATGTAGTAAGGAAGGTTTTGAATATGAATGTGGAAGGGTATACGAGTAGAGGAAGACCAAAGAAACGATGGATGGACTGTGTTAAGAATGATATGGTAAGAAAGGAGCTGTCTCATGAGATGACGGAAAACAGAGAGGTATGGAAGAGGAAGACATGCTGCGGCGACCACAAATGAATTGGGATAAGGCCAAGAGAATGATGATGACATCCACGAACAAACAAAATAGACTGATATCCATACAATTATACATACACTCGGCCTTGCTTCAGGAGTATGTCAATTTAGATCAGGAGTTGGCTCTTAGGGTCGATCGATCGATAACCCTAAGAGCCAACTCCTGCAACTGTCGCAAAACATAATATATCCGTCCTATTTTAAATAATAATTATTATCTATCTATAAAAATAAAAAGAGAAGTCCTGACTGACTGACTGACTCATCAACGCCCAGCCCAAACCCTAGGACCTAGAAAGCTGAAATTTTGCACAGAGGTTCCCTTTATAATGTAGACAAGGAAAAAGGAAGGATTTTTCGAAATTCAACCCCTAAGGGAGTTAAATAGGGGATGAAAGTTTGTATGGAAAATCGTCATTTTCACGCGGGCGAAGCCGCTGGCATAAGCTAGTTTAAAATAGGACGGCTACATTTTGTGCGACAGTTGCAGGAGTTGGCTCTTAGGGTTATCATCAACATGCTGCGTATTGCTGAGCCCTACATCGCGTGGGGATACCCCAACCTCAAGAGCGTTAGGGAGCTGGTATACAAGCGTGGTTTCGCCAAGGTGAACGGACAGTGCGTGCCGATCGCGTCCAACACAATCGTCGAGCAGAAGCTCGGCAAACAGAACATCATCTGTGTGGAGGACCTCATCCACGAGATCTTCAGCGTCGGAGAGAAGTTCAAGTACGCTAGCAACTTCGTCTGGCCATTCAAGCTAAACAACCCCACTGGAGGTTGGCGCAAGAAGACCATCCACTACGTCGACGGAGGTGACTTCGGAAACCGTGAGGACAAGATCAACGAACTCCTGAGGAGAATGGTCTAATAATAAACATAGATCACCATCTAAATTGACATACTCCTGAAGCAAGGCCGAGTGTATGTATAATTGTATGGATGTTGTATGTGTGAATTATTAGCACAGCCCTAGGGTTTCCGGTTACAAGGCACTCGAGTTAATTTAGTGTCTATTTAATCAAGTGTAAATACCAGTTTATTAAGTAAATAATGTAGGATCTAATTAGACCTATTGTTGGTTAATGAGAAGGTGCCAAATTGTAATTGAGTTGTAATATGATTACGATCAGCGGTGTCTCAGTGGTGGCGGCCCGACTTACGAACAGTAAGTCGTGGGTTTGAACGCAGGCAGGCGCATTACTTTGTGTAATTTATTTCACCATTACTGCTCTCAAAACGGTGAAGGAAAACGTCGTGAGGAAACTGGCCTGTCTTAGAACCAAAAAATTAGAAGCTATGTGACATCTACCAATCCGCACTGGGCCCGCGTGGTGGATTATAGCCCATCCCTCTCCTAGAGAGGAGGCCTGAGTCTCTGCAGTGGGAACATTATAGGCTGGATGATCTCAATTGAATGATACAAACATAACTTTAGGAGTAAGCACTGCCTCGTTGGTCTAGTGGTACAATCGCGACTGCTGAGTACAGGGTTCGATTTCCGGGTCTGGCAAATTGAGGCATGCTCTGCCGATCCTAAATAACTTGGGGCATATGAGTTGGACTCTTTACCGGTCGACTTAAAGTATATTTTTGTACTGCTATAACGTAACACTACGCCTGTAATTCTTAAAGGGTTAGGCAGCGGTGTAGCAAATATCACACCCACATTACGCCACTTATGTTTAAGTCCCATGAAACAGGAGGCGAGCCTATTGCCATCAAGCGGGCACAAATTTGGGCTCCGTTATTGCCACTAAGAAATTTCTAATGAAAAAACGCTATAAAAATTTCCCAACCTGGGAATCGAACCAAAGACCTCATGCTCAACAGTCACGATTACGAACACTAGACCAACTCAAAAGAAACATCTTCAAAATTTCCCATTCACACGTCAAAATGAAATTGTCCACAAATTATCGTATTTCGAAGACCCGTTCCCACGTTCGACACGTGTGTCCTCACGTTGAGAGGGAAGGGCTTGTCCTCAACAAATATTGTCTTTGAGGACACCCTACACGGTCTTGACTGTTTAAGAGTTGAGTGTTTGGTGACAATGAGCGTTGAGTGTTGTTGAGTAAAAGCATATTATTAATTTGATTTATTGTAATAATGTTTAATGATTGAGCATTGTATTGGAGGTTGATGATATTATTATTTGGGCAAATGAATGTAGGTATGGTTGTAATATGCAGAATTTTTATAATAGTTTAATCAAATCTTAATTCCGAATGATTTGGTCTTTCAAGTGCGACCGCTGTGCTTGAGGTCCTGCAGTAGGCAGTGTCAGACTTCTCCTGACTAAGAACTACCCACGTCCCTTCTTAGCCCTATGTGTCGAGGTCGCGGTATCTCTTTCGAACAACCCGCAGCCCCGACAGATATTCCTTTTGCTATTTTTTATTGTAACGTAATTAATATCAAAACAATCAGAAGCAAAAATATACACAGACGTAACGCTGTCAGCAATCGTAATTCACGCACTATTTCAAATACCACAACAATATCATCATTAAAATCACTCCAAATCGCTCATAAATACCAAATAATCCCCATAACATCTAACCCTACAATGCCTACTTCAAAAAATCCCCATTCAAGGTCCACTACCCGGGGTCTAAGAGACCCAACAATACGAAACCAATAATCGGGCTCCCTATTAATTATAATTGACATATTTCGTAGTCTGAAAGCAATTTGTCGAACGTTTGAATGGACACGTGGCATCCGTGTTTGTTTTGATGTCCAGGGGTATGATGGACCGGCCGCGGTCATTAGAGGGTTATGTGCCTCTTGAAATTTAGTATATAGATAGTGGGAGACTTTCATGTAGGTGTTTTAAACTATTGTTGTATGAAGATAATGTAAAAGCTACTACAAAATTAGAAATAAAGAATAGGGTTCCGTAGTATTAAGTTCATAACATAAAAAAACTTCGGCATATTTTTGTGCTCACAACTGTACAGTACCTAACCTATAGACACGTTATTGAGAACACATTGAGGCCGAAAAAGACAGTTCTTTAAACAAAAGACAAGTATTTTTTTCACCCAAATTGGGATTTAACAGTCAAAAGAGTCCCCTATTTCACATTGTTCTACAAAACTTCCAATATTTCTCTCTCTGTGAAAAAAAATAACAAATCACGGACTAAGCACGTTTCTTGTTTTTATCGCAATAAATAAAATAACAAAAGACTCAGTAGCCACTAATTCCCACGTCCGACATCACTCAACCCTCAAATGCGCTAATTTCAAAACATTAACTTGGCTATTTTGTTAAACACGTTGCCACGCGATCGCTGCGGGCGGTTTAAAACAAAAAAAAAAAACTATTGACACTAACTATTTGGGAGTGCGCAATGAATAAAACATTGGGGGCTCTTGTTTAGATTTTTTTAGAGATCTGCAATTTTTTAAATCATCAAGTATTAACTTACTATGACAGTTAGCGCTAAATATGATGAAAGACTTTACAAATGATAAATGAAAAAAAAAAGTAGTTAAAAAACTAAAAAACCCGACTGAGAAAACTGAAAATCAAAAAACAAGCACATTTTAAATCAAACAAAACTTGGAAGCAGGCGGGGTCCATTCTATTTTCATTTCATAATTTAATATTCAAATGAATATTAAATTATGAAATTTTTATATTTCCAACTTTTTAGTTCTTTTGTGTTTGTTCTTTCGTTGGTCGCGTAAAATTCTTTGCAGATGATTTATTTAACTTTTGTGCTTGTTTATAGGATTTTTCACTTTAAATTTCTTTTAAACATTTAAGTGATATATATTTTGTAATCTCCTTTTAAAACCCTTTATTTTGATACCCTACAAGATGGTATAGGAAAAAATTTTTTTTTGAACTCCGCGATTTTGCCCCCAAAATCCGCAATTTTTCCTTGTTTTTTATTTTAATGTAGCTTATAACACTCGCGCCATCAAGACAAATCTAACGACTTATGTTTCATTCAAATTCCTTCTTCCGTTTAGGAGTTATGAGGGAACAAAGAAACAGACATACATACATACATACACGTCAAACACATAACCCTCCTTTTGGGCTTCGCCGCAGTCGGGTAATTATGTTTAAATATTTTTTCCACGATATTATAGAAAGTCTTAGTATAGGGCAACAGTCCAAAAAAAAACTGTCTACCACAAGACGTGACTGACTGACGTGACTGTGTGTAATACCACAAGGCATTCACTGCCTTGCAAACTTTGGGCTAAATATAGGACAACATTATAATAAGGCAAACAATAAAAACCTACAATATTCAATTTCCCAAATAATAATACATTCACCAAGTAAAAAAAATTGTAAATATAAGCAGTTACATTGGATTTTCAGAAATATCACGATTTTTTTTATTATTCTTTTATACAGAACCCAATACTCCTTATAAACAGGACAAAAATATTTACCTTACATTTTTGTACGACCAAATTCTATTTGTATATTTTGTTTCAAATCATTATACAATCATTCATGGGAGACTGGTCTATGTGGGATGTAGCCTGAAGCGGTTTGAGAGAACGTTTGCGGAAATAACATAATATAACAATGTGTTTAGATTATTTTGGAGTACCAAGTTACTGTTTTTTTGTGCTGGTATATTATGGTAATAGAGGAAAAAAATGTCATGAAGTTGAATGTAATATGTCAACGAAATGGAATTCTGTACAGTTAACGAAGTTGATAAAGTTAAGTTCTGGCTCATTAAGTAATCATTACAGTAATCTGCATAGTTCTCATGTGAGTATACCAAGATTATGTCTGGATCTTAAAAGTAACCTTTGTGTTTGTATCGGCTGTTTATTTTCAGAGTAATCAGGTACAGTGGTAAAAATAGGTTTTTACAAACACTTCATAAATCAGTTTTCTTGGGGCCGGTGTATGGCCCCAAGAAAACTGATTTATGAAGTGTTTGTAAAAACCTATTTTTACCACTATAATATATGATGAAAATAGAGATAGTGAAGGTTAGTCCGGTGCAGCCTTATCAAGAACTATCGCATTACAACTGGGTTATTGAGCACACGGGTTAACGTAGCCATACTTCCGGAATCTTAGTGAAGTATCCGAAATTCGGGTATCAAGATTCTAATTCTTTCGGCGTTTTTAGAGTAAAAACAGTCTGTAGTATAATATACTACCTACCTAATATACGACATAGGAATCTGCAATATTATCCGGCAATGTGTGCCATAACCCTCCGTATATTTTGTAGTCGTAAAACCGAAAACTAATGTTTGTATGTCACAAATAATATGAATTATGCATTTTTAGTATAGAGTAAACTAAGAAACAATCAAATAAATACAATTATTCCAACAAAACCGTGCATCAATTCAACAAAAATCACTAACACAATTAAACAAACAACTAAATTCTTTAATAGCGTGATACCAAAACACACCCGAAAAGAAATTAACACAAGGGTGGTAAAACGTTCTTATTGACATTCGAAACTACAATTACTTGTCCCTATTTCCCCGAGGCTGTTTGAATGTTTTGTATGTTATGTTCAGACAATCATACAAATGTATTGAAGCGTTTGTGTTTGATAAGTACTGGGAGTGGATTTGAGGTCGACATTTGGGGGGTTAAAGTTTTTCATGATCGCTTTATTCTCTTTTTTTTGCTGTTAGTACTTTAGGAGTAATATTTTGTGGTGTGAACTTTAATAAGCTTAAAGTTTTTGAGAATCTAACGAGTTTTATAAAACATGACTAGCGTCTCCAAATTATTCTTGTTTTGTTTTCCTAAATATATACATATCTGTGATATTTTTTTACATTGAACTTATACGTTAAAAATATATTTTTTTTATACTATAAAAACAGGATGAGGCTGGAAGCCCATAACTGCATCATGAAAATCATAAGATTTCGACGAACTGTCCTAGTAGGAAAATGTTAAAGTGGGTATTTTTTTTGTTTATATAGGTTTGTGTTTTTTTTCTTTATTTTTCGATTATTGATAATTTTCAGGTTATGCTTGATAGCAGACGGTATTTATTTTTGGTTACTTATTCCCGTTATAAAGAGCTTTCAACACAAGAACAAAAAAAAAATAACTCATTCACCAAAATTTAATACAACTCAAATGAACTCACCAGTACCACACGGAGGTCAAAACTCAAACTCAATGATAATTTTATATTCGATCGCTCATAGATCTCAGGGACACCCCAAGGAAGAACAAAGGGGGGCACGCGTTGGGTACCAACGTGCCCGACGGACGGGCCACGTGACCGGCACGCGGACGCGACGTGATGGGCACCGGAAAATTGATGCACTGAGTTGGATTTTGTGATGGGTGCAAAGAAATGGAGCCGGTAACGTTTTTGTATTCCTTTTTCAGTTTTTTTTTGGCTATTCATAAAGTAATTTTGTAAATAGGTATTGGCAAAGGACAAAAATCCTATAATTTTTAATATTGAATTTTCATGTAGTTTTATACAACTAAAGTAACCAAAAAGTATTTTATGCGTTTATTGAAATTACAGCTATGATTTGAATACACGGACGATTTGAGGTAGTAGTCCAGTAGCTTAACAATGATTACCTGATTTTCCATAGAGTTTAGTCGACAAATATTTCCCAAAAAATAATTATAAATAGATGCAAAGACATAAGAAAACGATTCTACTAACAACAAAAATAAATACTTAACTCCACACATTCCCCTGTCCTCAATCTTCTTCCATTACGTACGTTTGATTCGACGCTGATTTTTGTCAAAGCCATCGTAAAACACTACTGCGTCCACGATTGTTTTTATACAATTTACTATACGCACTCTTTATTCAGTCATTTAGACATGGTGTGTGCCATTATTTAGTTTGATTCGCGACTGACAGTTTTTGTTATTTTTTTTTTCATATACATGGTGTTTTGTTGTGATATCTGCTCAGTTTTCTTTGGTGCGTGTCAAAGTTTTGATTGTATGTCAAATCTTTATTGTGTGACGCGATTTGGTGTCGTGAGAAAGTTTTTTTGTTGTTTATTTTTGTGGTGTTATGTTGTAGTGTTAAATTGTTGTGTGATAACAAATAAATAGGAGGGATGGGCTCGTAGTTTTTAATCAGATTTTTTCTCAACGCAAAAAGTCAATGCTGCTTACTCGAATACTGAGCGAGTCAATCTTTCAAGATAGAAAAACAAAAACGTCTAGCTTTCAAACGTAAACATCTTTTAACACGGCTTGTTCGTAATAGGTAGAATTTTAGAGAGATTGTAGTCAATCCAACTAATATTAGTCTAGCTAAGTACACGCTAACAATCAGCTTCTTTAAACATGAAATATTAACTTATGATTATTTCACTTATTTCATAATAAAAACAAAAAAATAAAAAAAAAAACCGATCCATAAATGGATCTCAAACAACAAAATATGAAAAATGCTTGACACACGCTCATTGTCTCGTAATTTTCCTCTCAAAACTTTCCACTCAGAATCGCACGCGATTGTAATCGCTCATACGCTAAAATTCATTAAACTCAACACGCTTGGTCTGTTTTAAAGTCACCCCCTGCACGATTCAATAATTACATACGTTTTAACCGATAGCCACCCTCTTTATATTTGAATATGGGTTTATTTCAATTGACTTAACTGGAACTAACCTAAAATCCTACGCTGCTCAAACGATTTTGATCCTTCCGTGATTTTAGTAGAGTTTATTCTTGTGCGTATTTTCTGAACTAATAAGGGTCATTTTAAGTGGATTTGATTGGGATATTAATGCAATTTTTGTTCTTATAAAACGTAACTCTATTTGTAGTATTGTCACCGCCACTTAAAAGGCCACATGTCGCCTCAAGGGCTTCTCATTTTATTGTGTTGCAATTCGAGTATTTATTTTTGCTTTGAACTCGAGAAATGCCTGATTTGACAGCATTCAATTAAGAGCGTTGATTTTTTAAATTATTTGTCCATGGTATCGTATTTAGGTTTTGCTAAATACGTATGCGGTATGACGCTACTGAAGGGCCCAAATTTGTGGTGGATTATAATTGTGTCAAGCCTATTTATTTTTTAGAAGAATACTACTTAATTTAGTCGTAAGTAAGTGAACTTAATATGACAAGGCTACAACAGTATTTCCATGAATCATCACCTAAGATAAATACATAAAACAACAATGAAAAAATATTGAAACAACCAACCAGCTACTGAAACAAAACTCCTTACAAATCACCCAAAATAACACAAAATTGTGACAAAAAACATCAATTAAAAAACAAACACACGCTTGACCGCTCCTAACGTGAAACAATCTGGATCGTAACTCAGAGCGTATAAAACTTCAATCGGGGTTTAATAGCTTTTAAAATTCCGTAGTGACGGGCAAATGCTCACAGTATTTGTTTAATGGACAACGGGCTAACCGCGAAATGCCCGGACACGGAACAAAACTTAAAATAATTGGTCCGCAATACGCTTTGGCCACCGACACCCGGGATTGTGGGTGGATGAAGTGGTTTTGATACTTTGTATTTTGTTGAAGGATCTTAATTTGGAAACTACTGAATAAGCTTCACTTGTTTGTACTTTTTGTCGCTGTAAAGTAAGATTAAAGTCATTAGATACTAACATTATATGAACTAAATTACGAACGATTACAATGATGCGTAAAAATAAATTGTTATTGTAATTAAATTAATTTAACTAAGAAACAAATGTAAATGATAGGAAAAGAGTAGTTATTGTGTCGTTTTTTTATTGTTGTTAACTTTATAAATAATTACATGCCAAAGTCCTTAAATTCTTCGTATTCAATTTATTTTCTATTAATCATTGACTAGTAACACTAATACTTTAAGTGATATTTTAGACTTACCATGATTGGCGGTTGAACTCAATTTTTCAGTAGCGTGTGTCCAATTCAGAGGCTCATGGGTGGCATAAAAACTCTGACACCAGGTTATGGACTAACCACAAGATAAAGAAAGAAAGAAAGAAGTAGCGTGTATACAAGAGAACGTAACCAAAGTATCAAAACATCCCAATCCTCCAAACGTCCACGAAAGAGTTATACCGTCGCTGAGTATACGCGTAAGTCATTAACTAATACAAATAAATTAGATTTACGGCAAAAAATGGCGGATCAGTGCCGTGGACGGTAAATACTTCCCTCGGGATGGTGGTGCAGTGGTTCTCTACAGGCTGTTGTTTTATAAAATGTGCTGTTGGTTGATGGTTACGTGTACTTGTATAAAGTTGTGTAAAGGACGGAACAAATAATAAAACAGTTTTTGAAAGCCGAAATGCCTGTTAGGGCCATTTCATTTTAACCTCACTTTCTGTTGTTTTCTTAATTGGCCTAACTTGTAATTTATTTTAGTTTTTAGTTAGCACAATCAAGTTGGAATGTAATAGTGCGCTTTCAATGTACCAAATAATTTACAATCAGCTATTGGTTTCCGTATTAGAATTGGCGTTGCTCTTATTGGTAAAATGTATTATTTTTAATAAATTAAATATAGTATATGTTTACTACACTACAATAAACAATAAGCCATATTGTATTGAGATTATTTCGACCAATATTGAACTGTTATAATTTGATTGTTTTATTGAAACTTACAAAAAGAAAAAGCCTTTGAACTATTATTTTACAGTAAACAGTAACATTCTAATTAGCTTCTAGCAAACTGTCAGCTATCTCCTAAAATAACACAGTCTTCCCTAATTAAAACAAGCTTAATTTCACACAGACTATAAACCAACTTTAAAACAATAATACATATCCACATGTCCGCCATTGTTTTAAAATAATATCCAATTTATTTAATACACGAACAGCTACGAAAATAAATAGGAAAGAGAAGAGTGGCATTTAATTAAACTGTGTAAAGTTTTAGAAAACATGGAAGTATCTGTTTAGCTTGCATTTGCAAAACGAGGTGTTTGGAAGTTGGATGTATGTTTTTGAATGCAGTGTTTCGTGTGTGGAAGGTAATTTCATATTTTATTTGTTGGATTTTTTGTAGAGAAATGAAAAGAATAGGGAAGAGGTAAAATAAAAATATGATGCGCTAATTTTGTTATTGAAATGGATGATGAATTAGATGATCTATGACTAAAGTAAGGTGAAATTGAGAGTTGTAAGAAAATTATCAATAAAAGAAGCGTAATTCGTTATTATTATGAATCTGAAAATATTTATAAAGAAATAAATCTTTTTGGGGTTTTTTTGGCTTGGCACAAAAACAGCCATACAAAAAAAAAATTAAATGGTCATTAATTTTCTCAAATAAAGTCACTTAATGTGTGTGTTAGTAGTACTGTCAGTGACAAAAAATTACAAGTGAAATCACTGAAAGAAACCTATAAGTGGTAAAATTAAATAACTTTTTATGGAAATCATCGTCATGAAGAAGATGTGGTAACAATAATTACACTTTACGAAAAACGAAACACCCCGTATTTGCTTAGTTCAGGATGACATAGTCCCAACCTTTTCCACAATCTAATTACTTTAAGTGCTTTCCAGTATACGATTGTGCTATAAACGACTGGCGAGCAATCGAGACAAATTAGCCTTTTGAGTGAACCTAATAATCGGAGCATAACGTTGTATTCAGTAATCGCACACAATACTGTAGTAGAATTAAGAATTGATTATGTGTAGTCATGTTTGTTACTCGTGTATTGGAGCTCGTGGGCAAATAATAACCGCCTCTCGTTTGATCTTTAGGTTAAGCCGCGCTAACTTAGGTTGGCCCATAGATGGTTTACCATACATACCGAGTTTGCTCCGTGCCTTAGAAACTACGTTTATTAACCTGTTGGTAAATAAAGAAAGATATAGATTTTTCAACACACTTGCTCGTAAAGTGAGCCTTATTACATCGTTCTTAGGGCCATAAACCGAACTATAACTCACACGTGCATAATAATATTATGCACTAGTGCATAATAGAATTATCACTACAAAGTTAAGTTAGTACCTTACTGCAAATTATATGCGAGTAAACAGAGCATTTTCAATTTAACCGGGTAATACCGTTTTTTTTTTAATTTTATTGGTTGAGTTGCTATGTTCTTAAAAAAGTTTCGATACAAAAAAGATCGTGTTCAATAATAAAAATAAATTAATGTACGTAGTGCTTGCTCATTTCATGCAACCTGTTCATGCAACTTTGAATTTAAATAGATAACTTTATCTTGTACGTTTTTAATAAATGAAACTTTTACTCAAATAATATAACTTTTGTAATATTATAAATATAACTATTTTTTTTTAATAAATAAACCTCATTCTTTTAGTCTATGGTCGATCGCCATTGTATGACCATTTTAAGTTTGAATTTCATGGTGGCGCCACTGGCAGGTCAAGAAAATGCATCGCTACGTCAAACTTAGTACACACGGCTACACATCAAGCTATACAAAACCAGTTAATCTTGGCCTCACTTTACTTGATCTTTTCGCACAATGAACGATCAGATTATACTGGTTTTGTATAGCTTGATGTGTAGCCGTGTGTACATTTATTTTAGTTCCGTGTTTTCCCGCCTGCACAGATAAGGTGGTCGAACTGTAGATGCTCGCGCATAGGAAAACCGATATTTTTTTCCCGCTATTGTGAAAAAAAATTCAGAACTCGCTATAGCTGTTGAAGATGACTTTTTTAGTATTATTTTCTTCACAAGTGTGTTGAAAAACGTCTTATGATACACGTGTGTATTGATGATTACCGTCCTCGGCTATCTTAAGACCCTCACCTGACGGCTCGGGTCTCAATGGCGCCTCGGCGGTAATCACCAACATTACACACTTGTACCATAATGTACTATTATTAAACCCATAATTTGAAAGGGTAGTACTACCCTTTATCTAAACAAATAAATATTGTAAAGAGGCTTATAGGTTTGTAAACAGAGGGCAATTTTCGGAACTACTGATCCGCTTAAGAAAATTCTTTTACTAACAGGTAGCTACATTATTTCCGAGTGTCTTTTTAAAACGTTCCCGTGAGTTAATTATTTCCGTTCATAACAGGAGCGAAGCCGCGAGCAAATACTATAATACATACAGATATTTTTATTCAACGTTTAAAGCCAAATAATTACTACATTTCTACAGTCACCAATACAATAATAGTACAGTAATTATAATCTACCGGTATTCAGCACATCATTAATTAAATGAAGACTCTGCATTGCATATCGCGTGACATAGCTACTCGTATGCCATTCCGTGATGCACAAATGTTGAAATAATTAGCCTGTATTGCCAACTAATAGTTTGTGGATGAATATGACGAATTTCCGGTTAATTGTTTCGAGTTTTAATTTTATGATATTGGTAGTTGATATTATTTCAGAATGAGAAATATTTATTTATAGACAAGAAGTATTTCTTTATAGAAAACTAGTGACCCGCCCCGGCTTCGCACGGGTACAAATAAGATACTAAAACCTTCCTCTTGAATCACTCTATCTATTAAAAAAACCGCATCAAAATAACGGATTTTGATGCGGTTTTTTTTTTTAAAGATTTAAGCATACAAAGGGACATAGGGACAGAGAAAGCGACTTTGTTTTATACTATGTAGTGATAGTGATAATGCGAGGGTACGTGCGGGCAAAAGGTAGTTATCAACTAAAATAATGTGGCTGTCTCGTTGTCTGTCGCACGCAAGCGGGACTGTTGTGCATGAGATCCTGGGGTTTGATTCCTAGGTCGGGCAAAGTGTTATAGGGTTTTTCCATCAGGAATTTCTCAGTAGCAGCCACGAGTCTGAATTTGTGCCCAATTGATGGCAGTAGGCTCACCCCCTATTACGGGGTTAAAATGTAGTTTATTTTTAACCGACTTCTAAAAGAACGAGGTTCTCAATTCAGATGTTTTTTTTATGTTAGTTCGGGCATAACTCCGTCGTTTGATAACCGTTTTGAAAAATTCTTTTTTTTGTTGGAAAGAGTACCTATACCTACTTCCCAAATGGTCCCATATTTTTTTTATCGAAAACGGACAAGCAGTTTTTGAAAAATCAGCAAAACTCAAAAAAAGCTACATTGTCCACATTATGACCCATGAACATGTGAACCCGAAAGACCATGCAGTCATTACGCCTTCCATTAATTCCATGTTTCTTGAACCTGTTACAGAAAAAGAGATATTTGACATCATCCAACACCTCCCAAACAAACACAGTTGTGGCATCGATGAGATACCCCCAACATTAATAAAAGCATGTATCTTAGAATTCACCCCTGTACTAACATACCTAGTAAATCAATCTTTAGAGTAAAAAAACATTCCCGTCCCGGTTAAAAATAGCAATAATTAAACCCATACCGAAAAAAGGTGGAAATTCCGATGACCCTAGTCAATACAGACCAATAGCACTTCTTCCAGCATTTTCAAAAATATTTGAAAAAGTAATTACAAGACGCATGTGTAGATTCTTAGAAAAATACGATATAATCGACAACAACCAAATTGGATTCCGGACAAACCGATCGACGACCCTAGCAGTTTATAAATATACACAAGAAATACTAACATACATCAGAGATAAAAACTATGCTATAGGTCTCCTGCTCGACATGACTAAAGCCTACGACAAAGTTTCACACTCAATCTTATTAACGAAATTAAATGGAGTTGGCATCAGGGGAGACGTACTTGAGTGGTTAAAATCATATCTTGCTGACAGGAAACAGTATGTTCAGATAGAACACCTAGACAATGACACCTGCGAGTTACAAAACGTCCGCTCGAATATAATTACTACAAACTGGTCAATTCCACAGGGTACTGTATACTTTTCCTCATCTACATCAATGACCTGCCAAAAATATGTGACCATCTGTGTGTATTGTTCGCTGATGACATCTCCGTACTCTTTAAAAGTCCTTCTAACAACCTACAATATAACTCCCAGATTATCGAAACTTTTAACTAATTAAACGATGGCTTCAGAATCACAATCTCGAAGTAAACAACAAAAAAACCAAAATCATACAATTTAAACCCTACCAAAAAGCAAAAATTAACTTAAAAAACGTAACAAATACTATCCAAATTGAAGAAGTAGAAGAATTCAAACTATTAGGTATTACATTAGACTCTCATTTGAATTGGAAAAATCATGTCGAAAAAACTAAAATAAAACTATCACAATTCTCATACGGACTTAGTGTGCTAAAATCAAACACAAAAACTCACTGTGCCCTCTCTGCTTACTACGCATATGCTTACGCGTGGCTACGTTACGGTATCATCATGTGGGGTGGGGACACAGTGTAGACGCGAACGACCTATTCATTGCTCAAAAGAAATGCATGCGGATACTATTTCAAATAAAACCTAGAGATAGCTGCAGACCCCACTTTATAAAAGAAAAAATGTTAACTCTGCCCTGCTTATATTAGAAATAGCAACTTTTGTGAAGAAAAACCTAAAACTATTTAATTTTGATAAAAACGAGCGCCGCAGAACTAAATTAACTTTACCAGCACCCAGGATAACAATGTACAAAAATAGCCCAGAATACCGAAGTATACAAGTATTTAATAAACTACCTGAAACTATACGGTCCACAAAAACACTATGTTTATATAAAGTTAAAAAAAAAAACACAAAAAAGTGAAAAATAAACTTTAGAAAAAAAATCAGTTTCTGAAGTCGGTGGCAAAAAAATTAAATCAAAGAAACAAAAGTCACCGACTTCAGAAACTGATTTTTCTTCTAAAGTTTATTTTTCACTAATTTGTGTTTTTTTTTTTTAAGTCGGTTTTTAAATACAAGTTTTTAAGATTACCATGAACCCTATCTGATCAGTCAGCCACATAAAAACTTTGCACCCAAAAAACAGGAGTCGTTGATCTGCAATATTTTTTGCGTACAGATATCATTTAGCTTGATCTACGGAATAATCTGTTGACGGCTTATTGAGGGCTCCGTTTACACCTTTTATATCCATACATACAAATGCGTTTGCAAGTCGGAAATCCAACACAACTATGATCCGAAATTCCGTCTGAAACTCCACGTAACGTAATTGCAGTGACGCCGGATTACAACCGTGTGACCCCTTTCATAACTAAAGGACAACCACACAAGGCATATCGATACCTAAGCTCTAACGGACAGGGGGGAGATACAGGTCATACAGGCATCTACAGTGTGTTAGTTTAAACGAGGGACATATTGAAACCCGCAATACTTACATGATAGTAATAAAAATCTATCTATATAAATAAAGAGAGAAGTCCTGACTGACTTACTGACTGACTGACTCATTAACGCGCAGCCCAAACCCTTGGACCTAGAAAGCTGAAATTTTGCGCAAAGGTTTCCCTTATAACGTAGACAAGGAATAAGGAAGGATTTTTCGAAATTCGACCCCTAAGGGAGTTAAATAGGGGATGAAAGTGTGTATGGAAAATCGTCGTATTCACGCGGGCGAAGCTGCTGGCAAAAGCTAGTATGAATATAAAAATACAATGATACATAACAGATATAATAATACCAAATATTTTGGAAAAGTCTTACAACCCTTGCGTTTATCACAGAAAATGTGCGCGGGTGCCGCGGGTTAATGAATTTTAGATATATTTCATTTTCTCTTCATATTCTAAAACTAGCGTAGGACAATGACGAAAAAGAAACGTCCAACAAAGTGAGATCTGAAGAGCGTGCGGGGGGGCCATAGCACAATTACGTCACAAATGAAGGTTATAGTTTTTCTCATATTTGGGACGAGATTTGAATACTGAATACCATCCTTCAATATATCCCTCGTTTAACCTAACACACTGTATATCGGTATGTCCTTTCAAACGGAACACTATTGAGAATGGTATGGACCAATTAATCGGAGATTCGTGCCCTCGGGCTGATCAGACAAACGTGTCCTCTCGCCTGGTCGCTTGCGAATGACAAATGGAATGACCACCTTACATATAACTTGTCATACAGATATAGAAACAACATTATGACAAATACTTGGACATTTGCTGAGGTCTGAAGAAGGGAATTCTGGTTAAAAACGAAATGACTACCTACTTACTTATTAGTTAGCCTTTTTAACCCAGCTTAGATGCTGTCAAATCGGTTAAGACTACGTATCTGATTTCAGTTACTACGAATTTGACAATAGGGCTTCAGACTGACTCAAAAAAAAATATAATTCTGTTTAATCCGTCAGTTAAGAAATATTGAATACGTGTTTTTGTTTTATCAAATTAATAAAAAAATACGAATATAAAACACCTCAAAGATCATGGGAGTGGGTCTTGAAACGTCAGTTGTAGGTAAAAAATGTACTAGCATATGACGTCACACGAGTTTTCGAAGCACTAACACACACACAAAAAATATTGAACACATATTTTTTGGAAATCTATCTGACGGACTAATTAGTTTCTTTTTGTCCGATCCTATATTATTGTATTGAAACATCTTTCAAAGTCCGCAGCCAGTCCGAAGTCAGATTGTCCTATTTTTGACCCCACTTTTAAGTACATTCACCACTTTCTAAGCACCGGTTTATAACATGACTATTCAGAACATCGTACATTATACCCAACATACGATTATTAACACAAAAAATAATATGCTTTAGCCCATCCCTAATAAGTACAGCCGAGCACAGATAATATTACAGACGGAGAGAGAGAGACCATCTGTCAAAGTGACAGTTGTCACGTGATCAAAATTAATACAAGGGCCCTATTAAGTGAATTAGTATACAGAGGTGCAATTATCAAATTAAAAATGTATTTCTGTAAAGAGGATACTGATGAATTTTAAATTGTCCCCTGTTTTGTATGATTGTTTCATGTAATTTGTCTAATTGTATGATTTTTATCGTGTTTTTATTGTTTTTATGAGATAAGTTATGAGTTTGTTGATTGTGAGTCGTTTATGTCGTAGTTAATTTGTAGCAACTTGTCACCGTTATTAACTAAGTGTTGAAATATGTTTCACTGTTTACTTATTATTCGGAATATTCATTTTTATTGTGGTCATTTTTTATAAGTCTAATCCAAGTAATGGTACCGATGTGTCTGGAAATATGGCCACTTTTTGTACCTTATAATATTAAATTATCCGGATTCAGTTTTTGCACCTTATTAGACCAGCAAAGTAATAATTAGTAGATACTACCTATGTATTATATATTTGAATTTTTGTGAAATTATTTAGTCACGCAGTATGATGAAAATAATTTACATGCGTTTTACTTTATTGCCACGTTGAATATTATTGTTTTTCTTACTAAGAAAAAGGCTAGCCCTCTGATCACAGTAAAGTAAGGCTTTTTTTTTACTTTAAATGCATGAAACCGACGCCAAACACTATTTAGTTTAATAATAATTTAACTATTTTTTTTTTCAGTACTTCTAATAAATGTCTATAACAATATTAGAAAGCCAGAATAAACACTTAAACCTGCTGTCCCACGTAAAACAAACGCAATTAGCGAGCTAAGGGTGTCAACAGACTAATATTATCGACTCAGTGTTGCCAGAGTAAATACAACGTGATCTTTGTTCGAGTACAAAGAGGTTTAGTGGGATAATATTTTTTCAGGATAAAGCCTTCGGTCGGGTTATTGGATTTTGCTATAGATTCTGTTTGAATGTTATAGAGCATAGATGTAGTTCTATCTGCACCTTTGTTCATCATTTGCCTAGCCTTTTCCCAATTATGTTTCGCTCGGCTTCCAGTCTAACTGGATGCAGTTGAATATAGTGTTTTTTTTTTTTTAAAAACCAGTATTTTATATGGAGTGACTGCCTATCTAACCGTTATAACACTCCGCGGTCCGAAACAGCCCATTCTTAAGAGCTCTTCTGCGTTTCACACCGCGGTCCGAACCGCTCGTGGTGCGAAACGACGAAAGACCCAACCCAGTTAGTACTGGGTAATACGATACCTCTTGGAAAGACTGTATATTGTCAGGCTTTCGGGCTACTGTCTATTTGTAGCGACTGTCAAATATCTACAAAATATGACAGCCGGGACAAACGGCTAAGCACGGTAAGTCTGAGGCACGGAAGAAACTTGGTATGTAATGGATGGTCGCCCATTCACGTATCAACCTCAGTAGTTTACTTAGGTGACCCGAGTTGTGGAGTTCAGATAGGTAGTCGCTCCATGTATGATACTGGTATTCATATCATCCTAGCAACATAGTTGGGAAAAGGCCGATGTAATAATAAGACAATAGCTCACAGAGTGATCGCAGTCCACAATTGTAATATTTTTCCTGAAAGATTTCCTCATAAAAAAAAACGAATATTTACTGAATAGGGGCATTTTGACTGACATGCCAAAAAAAAACGATAGTATTCAACAACAAATCGTTTTTATTATAACAAAAGTAATGTCCCCACTTAGAATCTATTAACCAGACACATATCAGAGTAGCAACTAATAGGACAGATGTTTCGACATTTTTGAACGAAAATTAATCCCGAATACTGTTGTGGAAGGAACAGTAATCCCACTCGAGCAATCACTTGTCACCAGAAACCACTCGGGCGCAATGCGACGAAATCACAATTTGTATGTGGAAGATTTGGCAGCGCTTTTTGCGCTTTAAAGCGGAGCGAGATGGTTTAATTTATTTTTTAATTTTCTGTCGGACAGATAATTTCAGTCACTTTACGATAAAAAATACGGTTTTTGTAATTAAAAAAAAAGACAGCATTTTTAACGGATATTAGAATAAGTGATAATAATAATTAATAGAGGGAGACCATCAACCAAATGGGTTGATGACATTCAGAAGTTTGTGGTTAAAACCTGGTTGAGATTCGTGATGAGCTGGGAACCATGGCTCTAAAGAAAGAAGACCTGCACTCAGCAGTGAGTGGAACAAGACTTCCGATGATGATGATGATGAGGACCTAAAAATTGATGAGAGAAATAGTACCTAATAGTCAAAAATCACCTCAGTAATTCAGTGTTACGATTACGAAAAAAAAAGCGACAAAAGCGCTTCAAATCCCAACGTCCAGTGTTGTAAGCTAATACAAAATAGAACAGCAATAAACGATTTTTTCGCTCCAAAACATTTTGACAAAAGGTGTCAGATTGACACTTGCACATTAGTGGCAAGTGTAAAAATTGTTGGCGGCAAGTGAAATGGGGTGGATTTCATTTTACGGTTTTATAATTCGCTATAGAGATGAATTTTGGTTTCAATTCTATTGTTAGAGATATAAAAGAGGTAATATAATAAAAGAGGTATAATATGAGCTGTGGTTGAATTGTTGTAACATAAAGTTTTTTTTTTTGCTTAAATTCTTGATGTGCCTCGATGGTACTGCCTCAAGTGCAATCACGACTGCTGAGTGTTTGATTCCCGGGTCAGGCAAAGGTTTTTTTTTGGGTTAGTCCATCAGGAATCTCTCAGAAGCAGTCACGGTTCACGTCGGTCGACGGTCATAAGTTCGAATCCTATTACATAGAACTTAAACATAATAGGGGATCGGACAGGGTCAAAATAATATGATTCTGTTTAGTCCGTAAGTTAGATTATCGAAAAATATTGAATCCGTGTTTTTTGTTTTATCAAATCAATAAAAAATGACGAAGATAAAACGTGTCAAAGATCTTGGAGTGGGGTTTGAAACGTCACTTGTGTCGTCAAAATGTACTATCATATGACGTCACACGAGTTTTCGAAGCACTGTATCGTCTTCATTTTAAGTTTACGTGAAAAAAGAAAAAATACGTGTCCAATAATTTTTGGAAATCTATCTGACGGACTAATTAGTTTTTTTTTGTCCGATCCCCTATTGACGAAATTAGAGTGTACTAATAAGTACACCTCTGCCAAACCCTTCGAGGATAACACACGATATGCAATGTATGCATTCCTTATGTTACTTGACAGTGTTTCCGTTGGTCTATTGGTCGAAAGAGCTAATTCAATGCACGGTGTTTTGGATTTCGAAATCACAAGGCATCAGGTTTTGCCATCACAAATTACCCAATAGGTGTACGTAAGGGACACCTCGGTCTAATACTTCTGGGATTTTAGGCGTGATCCAGAGTAGCCCATGTTGTGTGTTTGTTAAAGCGATATTGTGTGTTTTAATAAAAATAAAAAATAAAACAACGAATGTGTCAATAAGGAGAAACCATTTAATAATAACGTGATGAACAATAAAGGCATCGACACTATGAATATGGAGTGTATCATTTAATGCTTACGACCCGCTTCTTATGAATCAATCCTTTAGAGCAATTAAATGAAGTATTTGCAGGCTGTGTAAGTCACAAGAAAAAGCGTTATTAAATTACATAATTATTGAGTTTTCTTTATGTCCGAAAGCTGCCATTAATATAAATCTCACGGCTATAACAGGTAGTAAATGACCCGATAAGTATTTTTTTTGACACTATTTTGTATTAAATAGCATTACAAAGTTTAAAAGAAAAAGGTTTTTTTTCGGTTGTAGCCAAAGTTCGTGTTGGGCACGTATTCATTTGTCAGCTTTACCCAACCGCATAACAGATGTTTTCTAAATACATAATAAAATAAAGTAAACGAACAATAACCAAGACACTCAACCAGTTGTACACCGCCAATTTCTGGTACCATACGTCCATCTTAGAAGACGACCGCATCGCCAAGTTACTGGAAGCGATCTCGCCACGGTTATGAGTCAACTAGGCGATGTATGCCGTAAAGCTTTATATTCATAGATCAGTAAGATTTTACACAGACTGGACATACTAGTAAAGTGCCTAAAGTTGTCAAGGTTTTGTGGTGAAACCAGTTTATTGACGAAAAAAAGTAAAAACTGTTATAGAAACCAGCATCAGACCGATCTTTTCAAATAGTTTTCTGAACTAGGATTGATGAATAGTTAAAATTTAATATTAGCGATCATCATGAGCCTAGGCTTTTTGTGATGCTTATTTTAGTAGAAATCTTTCAGCACACCTGTGAAAGGAGATACTAAAAAAGATTTTTTAATCGGTGGCCGGACTCCACCACGTGACTCCTGATGACCGGAGTGTCTTCTGCGGCCGTTGGGACTTGAGATTCTCTCCTTCTCACGTTCCACCACATCCGTCACTAGAATGCGAAACATTTACTAGATACCTGAAGCATGATGAAAGAAGAAGCTACACAAACCCCAAATTAATTGCGATAAGAACAGGAGAATATAATAATAATAATATTCCACAACTATCACACAACGCCATCTAGTCCCAAGCTAAGCAGAGCTTGTGTTATGGGTACTAGACAACTGATAAACATACTTATATATTTCTAAATACATACATATTATAAATAAATTACACCCAGACACAGAACAAATGATAAATGAATGATGATTGATGACTAGATACTGGGGTACCTAATTCTTAGACGTACCTATGCTACTATCTGAGTATCTGCATACCACCTGCCAACTCTTTGTCCATCTAAGAGCGAACTTATAATTGAATTTCTGTTAACTGCACCCCACTGACTGCCTCGACTTGCTCATAACTTGATCGTATACAAATCCTTTGTCCTGCAACATTGTATTAGATTATTTCAATCGTTTTATCCTCCATTACGTGTTATGCTGGCTTGCTTATAAGATTGACGGTTTTTTTGCTAGCAATGTATGGGTATGTAATGGGAATTTTGAATATTGCGTTTTGGGACTTTGGGTATGTCCAATAGGGGATCGGACAAAAAAAAACTAATTAGTCCGCCATAGATTTCCAAAAAATATTAACCACGTATTTTTTCTTTTTTCACGTAAACAAAAAATGAAGACGATACAGTGCTTCGAAAACTTGTGTGACGTCTTATGATATTACATTTTGTACCTTCAATTGACGTTTCAAGCCCCACTTCATGATCTTTGACGCGCTTTATCTTCGTCAATTTTTATTGATTTGATAAAACAAAAAACACGTAGGTATCCAATATTTTTCGATAATCTAACTGACGGACTAAACAGAATCATGTTTTTTTGAGTCAGTCCGATCCCCTATTGAATGTAGGACACGATGAAGTAAGATTGGTTCTGAGGAAATGTCTGATTTTAAATGTGTCATAGCTTTTTTAACTTTACTATAACTTTGTTTGAGTTAGCTCGTTCCATCGTCCACCCAACTCTATTCTCAGGACAAGATTCAGGTCAAAAGTAGGCCCAGTTAATTTGAAACAAAAAAAAAAAAAAGAAAATAGCACTCCGGGAGTGCCGGCAGAAGTGAAAACTTCAATATTAACTTTCCAACCAACTTCAGAAACTGATTTTTCTTCTAAAGTTTATTTTTCACTTTTTTTTTGTTTTATTTTTTGTTGTACTCTGTTTTATTGAACACCAAATGACTGTTCTAGGCATAAAGAGTAAGTAAGTAGGTAAGTGTTCAGATATTTTTGGTTACTTGTGTGTATAGAAATTATTGACAAGCATCTGCTCAGATATTAATAAAGTAATGAATGTTCAGATATTAATGGTAACTTGTAGTGTATGGATCTTATTGACATTTTAAATTGTTCAGAAGTATTTGGTCACCTTGTCTGCTACAATATATCTGATGGCGACTGTACGTATGTATGGATGTTTGTTACACTTTCACGCAAAAAAAACTACTGAACGGATTTGAATATTTGTTACACAGATAGTTAATAACCTGAATTAACACATAGGGTATATTAACACATAGATTTTTATCTCGATTTTATCCCGTGGGATAATTTTCGAGTGGTAGTGGGCGAAGCCACTGGCAACAACTAGTATAAAATAATGGTATTCAGCTGAATCCGGTATAACTGAAACCCGATCCCAACATAGTTGGAAAAAAGCTAGACTGATGATTACCACAAATGTTTGTTTTTAACTTCAAGACTAGTAGTTAACTAAACAGGTAATCATTTAATCATTCCAATATAACTGATTGTAAACAGATAAATAGATCAAATAACTTCACAACACAAACTTCACACAGTATTTAGTTGCCATCAATAACTAAGCTATCGCTGTTCAACATAAATCATAGCCGTCAGCTTTGTGGTCGTGTTCAACATGCACATAGATGTGGTGCATGTGTGTGTGTGTGCTATGTTGATGAACACGTTGTGTTAATGTTGAAGTGTGAGTAGATTATGAACTGATTAAATCTTAATCAGAATTATGTCAACGATGGGTATCAAGCATAACCATTGAAGCATACCATTTGAAATAGTTGATTAGTATTTGAGTTTAATGCATTAAACTATGAAAACTGATCCTAATATAGCCGGGAGAAGACTTGGCAGATGTATGCATGCAAAATCAGAGTATAAAGATCCCACTGTTGGGACACAGTTTTTCTCTCTATGAGAGAAAATGTGCTATAATACACCACGCGGACCATGTGGTAGATGTCACATTATCCTCCGGTTGCCCGCGACTCTTACGATGTCGTCGGCCCACGTCGTGGGAGGCCTACCAACTCTGCGTCTTCCGGTTCTTGGTTACCACTCGAAATCCCATAACACTTATAAATTATTATTCAAAACAATGCCAAAACTTTTTACTATCTCCTCTCTCCACTACAAACAATTGCAATACCAAAATCTTCTCACATCCTCACCAAACCATAAAAAATAGTATCCGGGATAAAACAAAGGACCGGTCACCGTAGGGACCGATAAGAGATACGTTTATATATTTACTTTATTTATTTCTTTGTATTCTCAAAACGTTACACCATTATTTTTATTGAGATAATCCGTATGATTCATATACTTTAGCTCTGTGATTTATTGCTAGAGTTCGCGATTGGAATTTTCTTTTTATCAATAAGGCTTTGGTTCGTTTTTGTTTAAGTTGAGAGCTTTTCTTTTCGATTGTACTTTGGGAAGGTTGAATCTGCTAGCTTATTGGTCAGTAATATTAATAGTTTTCTTTTTTTTCTTTGTTCTCTCTTTACTTATTTACTTGAATTACTTAATTTTTAAAATAATGTTAGTAGGATGGAGTGACTACCTATTTCACCCCTACAACACAGTTAGTACTGGGTAATATGATAAGCCCTGGTTACACTGGTTATCAGACTTTCTGGGCCCCGAGTCTGCTATTCAATAGTGTCAGAATGGTCGATAGACCATTCTGACACTATTGAATAGCATACTCTTTGGCTTGTCGTCTTCTTGTCAAAATCAACAATTATGAGATCAATGATAATTGATCTCATAATTGTTGATTTTGACAAGAAGACGACAAGCCAAAAAGTACCTTATGTCGACAGACTTAAGGTACTTTTTGGCTTGTCATCAATCAACAATTATGAGATCAATGATAGACCATTCTGACACTATTGAATAGCAGACTCGGGGCCCAGGCCACTGACTGCCTGTAACGACTGCCAAATATTTTCAAATGACAGCCGTAACCAACGGTTTAACGTGTATTTCGAGGCATGCAGAAAACTCAGAATGCAATGGGTAGTCTCCCATCCGCGGACCAACCTAGGCAAGCTCGGCTTAACCTTAAGCCACGAGCTGCTCCCTTAAATAAAGGAGAAAAATAAAGAAGATTAATTCGTACCGTTTCACATTACGGTCAATACACCCCCAAACTAAAAAAAAACAAATTATACTTCCACGACAGTCGAACGACACCCTGGTATTCCACCGTCCACTAAAATCTTCACTACATACGTAAGAATGCATCTCGACAGCCACTAACAGAAGGTATTTCAATTAGAGACATTAGTCCTGTCACTACACGCTAGAGATGGACACAGCAATTTAATTAAAACGGTAAATAGGTATATTATTGTGGTGATGGCGTTTAAATTGGCAATAGGTTGGTTGGACATGATTGTCTTTTTGGAAGAGTGGTTTACCTTTTATTTAAAATATATTTCATTTCGAATTGTTTATCAATACGGGTGATAACATATAACATAACATTACTGTAATTCCCAAAGGGTTAGGTAGAGGTCTACCTGATAATACACCCACATTTCGCCAGTTATTAGAGTTCCCCTTGGCTATTTTTTTTTTTTTTTTTTGGGACAAGCCCGCCACACTATTCCCAAACCACTGTAACTCCTGTTAGCCAGAATCAACAGTGGCGACCACAAGAAAAGCGCCGAGACAATCAAGCTCGACGAAGTCCCAGAGAAATGATTAACTGTCTTGGATCCCGCAACGAAATTAATCAGAAAAGAATAGCGGAGGAGTAGGAAAAAACATAGTTTCCACTTCCCTCCATATCAGCATTCCCCGTGGCTAGCCTATTGCCATAAACCAGGCACAGATCCAGGCTCCGTGGCGCCTACTGAGGAATTCCTGATGAAAACACCCAATAACAATTTGTCCGACCAACCCAGAACCTCATGCTCTGTATTTGCTCTCTCGATCATCAGACTTACGAGTCGAGGCAGTCCTGCCTCATCACACATAATTTCTTTGTAATTATGTGAATCTGTATGTATGTAAATAGTCCAACTAATTTACTATGTCATCATCATCATCATCAGCCTATAATGTTCCAACTGCAGGGACTCAGGCCTCCTCTCTAGGAGAGGAATGGGCTATGATCCACCACGCGGGCCAAGTGCGGATTGGTAGAGGTAGATGTCACATGTCTTCGAATTTTTTGGTTCTAAGACATGTCGGTTTCCTCACGATGTTTTCCTTCACCGTTTTGAGAGCAGTGGTGATGAAATAAATTACACAAAGTAATGCACCTGACTGGGTTCGAACCCACGACTCACTATTCGTAAGCCGGGGCCGCTACCACTGAGCCAGCACTGCTCTCCGATTGATTACTACTGATTTACTATGTATTAAAGTTAGATTAGTTTTTTAGCTTTTGTTCAAAATAAGCAGTTTGGAAATGCTTAAAAGGTGATGACTGGATTCAAAATTGAAATACTACATTTCTAAATTCTCTATCAGTATCTTGAATCATATGCATGTGCAGTGACGAATAAGAAAGCTTCATAGCATATCGGTAATCTTGAACACCCGCAGTGCAGTTGCATGAGTCACACTGACCCATTTTCTTCAATTTAATTTATGTACGTTTAAACTGAACGTAGGGAGTAAATCTCTAAGTACTTGAGACATACTACGCACTACGTACTTATGTTCGTTTGTAAACATTGAAGTAGTAGGTACTTCAATGTTTACAAACGAACATTATAATGTCTGAATTTTTCCTTAAAAATTAAAAATTTTTGCTAACTCGAATTTTAGAAAGAATTTACGACTCGAATAAATAATTTTCACTATTTTACGATAGGTTTAAATGACAAAATATTAAGTAGATTTTATACATATTTTTACCCGACTGCGGCGAAGCCCAAAAGGAGGGTTATTTAAACAAAATTTTCTCCAACTTCAAAAAAGTATCATCTTAAACTCAGTCAAATATGCGAGTAGTTTTACTCAAAGCAATAATTTAATTGAACCCATTACAACAAAAAAATACCTATACAATTAGAAGCCTTTGCTTAAAACTAATATACCCCGTTAATAGGAGTAAATTATACGGACACAATCCTACTGTAATACCTAAATAAAAAAAGTTAAACAACACATGCGCGGTAACCGCAGCGCGCCTTCGGTGACTCATCGTAACACTAGCCGTTTAGTGATGCGACACGCTATATTAATTATTCATAGATTTTAAACAGTTTTCTTGCACTCGAGATTTTTTTATGCAAAGTTCAATTATATTCTTCTCTTACATACGTAAACTGTGCTTCAATATCATTTGACAATTTTTAAAAAAAATAGTATGTGGAAAAATGAAATTTTATTAACCATTAGTTTATTGATACTTAAAAAATAAATATTTCTGGTTAAATTAGGTAGAACTAACTGATGAGTCACTACTGTTGTTTAAAAAGATATGCATAGTTTAAGCAGCTTCAATTTTAAACACACTATTTATAAAATAGAAGCAAAACAATTATTTTTTTATTATTTTTTATAAATCAAGTTAGAACAGTTATCATCGTCTAGCTTTTTCGTTTTTCGTTTTTTTTTGTTGGTTTACCCAGACGAAAAGAAAATTATTTCATTACTAATCATTAAATTCAACCCTTAATCGAGTCCCTAATAATGCATTGGGTTGCTAAGTACCCTGCACCTACTTGTATTTTTTAATAAGAAAAATTCGTACAACTGCAATTTAAAAGTACTTGTTTCACAGAAAAACTACCTTTTTCAGTCACCTGTATAATTTCGCATAAACTATTTAAATCCTAACTACCATTTTCACTCCATGATTGAATAATTATTGCCAATAATTATAGGGACAAAGTGATGGCATATTTGAAAAAGAAATTGTCGCATTTTCTGTAATTGCATGTTTTCTTTTAAAAGGGGTAACGAAGTAATTGTGTGGTTATTACTGTTTTATTGCTAATCGTTTGTTCCTGTCGCTAATGTGACTTCTTAGTACTTGTTCATAAATGAATAAAAATAATTATTTTTAGATTCGATATAAATAATTGTCATTTGAAGACCAAAGACTGAAGACCGTATTTGCTGAAATACAAGAAATTGCGAAACTTGCTTTTAAAATAACATGTTTTCACTTTTCAATAGTAAACAGAACTGGATTTAAAACACACCAAATTGAGTGTCAAAAGCCCAGCCAAAGTCATTGTTCAAAACTCACAAGGATACCCACAACTTTATCAAATGACCCATCGACCAATGAAATAAAATAAATAATTCATAATATCGATGTGTTTCCGAGGTGCACATCACTAGTAGTAAAGGGTGACCGGCGGCGTGTCGCCGCGGTAACGAGGGCGTTACTACTCAGGGTTGGCTCTTGTACTAATTTATTTTATCTTGTGTACCTATGTGGTTTATATGTTTAGTTACCATAGCTAATATAATTCGTAAAATACAATTATATACCTATAATACTACGCAATTGAATAATATAATCATTTTATTAGCAGGCAAGGTCCATAGATAAAATACACAAAATAATCTTTAGTAACAATAACAAATTAATACATATTAAAAAGCTTCACGTAACGTTTTCGGCGTCCTGTTTTGCTGTATGGTGACGTGTACGTAACCGTCCTCGGAAACGTCGATGTATGACACGGGATCGTTAAGGTATTTAAAGGTAAGGAGGATTTGGTAAAGGACTTTTATTAGATTTGCAACCAAACAAGGATACTGTAAAAAACTGCTTCGTAGCGCTTCTTTACACAATATAATAGCTACAATATTTTCACCTCATTTGCCCTTCATTCTTCTCCAAATGTTCAATCAAAAGCAATATTTAAACAGACTATATTAATGACACTTCACGTCCGCGACAGCCCTACAAAGGGGGGTGGGGTGGCACAAATATGCGACTTACCAGAGGGGAGCTATTGTCCAAGAGAAGGTGATATATCAACGTTGAATATCAATGATGTACATCTATCGCATTCGTGGGCTCTTATTCGGCATAATTCAGTTATTGTAGCCATTTCTTTACTTGATCACGTGATTATGAAGATCAATGGATGTATGTCAAGTTGTGAATGACAGTAAATATAGTTGTTTGGTGAAATATGTCGGGTCGTTTTGTTGTTGTTTGGTTAGGAAGTTTGTTGTAAATCTGAGCAGATTCGACCTTAGGATGGGGGGGTGCAGTGAAGATGAAAATAAATATTACTCAGATAAAATAATAAGGATCAATACCTAATTTAAGGTGCTAACTCAAACTACAAGTATTACTTAAATAAACTCCTGACAGGCACTTTTATATTGTTAAAAATAAGTTACGTTCAAAGATATTACCCGTGAATGTATTGCAGTTGTCCATTCCAAAATCATAGATCTCATGAAGAAGAATGAGCGAACAAAATAATGTGTACCCACGGCTGACTGGTGTTTATTTTCAGTTTACATAACGATTTGAATCATCTAGTCTGTAGAAGCATTTCAGCAACCAACAGTTACTCTAACCTGGAAAAATGAAATAGGTAATAATGTCAAACATATTGCAAACATAGATAACAATTTACCTAAAACATTATTTTAATTCTCACTGGTCTATAAGAATTTACTTGAAATCAAGTTTCTACTAAAATATCAAAAATTTTCTATAACACAAAACTTTACCGTTACAAACTAAACAAAATCTAAATGACATTGGGAACTTTCGGCCCCGCTTTTCGAAAAGTAGCGGACACAAACAAAACCTATCACAGATGATAGATACTGTTATCCACTTTATTGCTGTTCATTTCATTTTTCTGTAACATACGGGAACATTCAGAAAATAAGGTTTCAATACTTTGGTACTTTTACTTGTACATTTCGCATTACACCTTTTTTTTGGGTCTGGATATCATCAAATGACTTCTCCCGCTCTGGCCAGAGCGGTATGGAGTGTCAGACTTCTACTGACTAAAAACCACCCATGTTCTTTCTTTCTTCTTCTTTTACAGCAACGAACATTTGAGATCAAATAGCAATCACGAGGGTGGGTCGAAAACAAGACACTGGTAAGAGATCGCATCCGGTCACGTAATGTGCGTCTGAAACAGTATTATATTTACATTTTAATTGATACTACACAAGAAGAAGAGAAGGAATACGTAGCTATTATTGTTCCTTCTTCGCCCTTGTGCCGAGGCCGCGTTTTGCCTTTCGATAATCCGCAGCCCCGACGGGTGTCTTGCGGGCCCCTCCTTGCTGACGTTTTTATGAGGCGCGCGTGGACCACAAACGCGCCGTGTCGACACGGTCTGTTGTCGTCATAAGACAACCGGACGGCGAGCTAGCCCGTTCTCACCGTCCACAGGGCCGCGTCTACGGTGGCCGGAAGCCATCACGTGGCCCCCGACGCCCGGAGCGTCTCCCGCGGCGGCTGGGACGGTGAGGTTCTCTTCCTCTCACGTTCCGCCACCTCCTTCGCTAGCATCACTGCTTCGCAGAAGGAGGCAACGGCGTCCCATTACTACTCGCCCCGGACCATGGCTTGCGGGCGGGCCGGGCGCGAGAGGTCGCCGCCGCCGATCGCCGCTACGAGAACACGGCGGGGCTCCGCCCAAGCAGGGCACACCTCCACAGTGTGCGCCACCGTGTCCTCCGGTCGATCCTCGCAGTGGAAGCATCCGGGCGTTTCCGCCCGCCTGATTCGGTACAGGTACCTCCCAAAACATTGTCCGGTGAGGACCTGCGTCAGACGGAAGGTGAGCGCGCCGTGGCCCCTCTCTAGCCACTCCTCAAATGCTTGATGACCTCAGTGGAGCTTCCGAAAGAGTGGGTCTTAAAATGAACATGGACAAAACCAAGGTTATGTTGAATTTTCATATACACCCACTCCTATCAACATCAGAGACTCTACGCTCGAAGTTGTGGACGATTATGTCTACCTGGGACAAACGGTCCAGTTGGGTAGATCTAACTTAACGTAGCCCGAAGAATCGTCAGACTTAAGTGGCAATGGGCAGGGCACATTGCTCGCAGAACGGATGGCCGATGGGGCCGAAAAGTTCTGGAATGGCGACCGCGAACCGGAAGACGTTGCGTTGGAAGGCCTCCCACTAGGTGGACCGATGGCCTGGTCACACCTGGGGGAGGCCTAAGTCCAGCAGTGGACGTCTTTTGGCTGAAATGATGAATGCTGATGATGAGATTATGATGACTAATAGAAGCCTATTATTATATACCTCCTCTGTCTATTCAGCTTTTGTTCAATATGGTTGTTTAAGGCTGGTTTTATAGTCACGCCGCTAGACGCGCCGCTGGGCTCTTGAACGCTCTTGAACAGCGGTGCACTGTCAAACGAGATTCCGCTGCTGTGAGACAGTCGTGTACAATATGAACGTTAATGTAAACAAATATCTTACGGCGCGTCTCAACGGCGTCACACTAAAACGCATACTGGCCGTAGAAGCGCACAAGCGGTGTGCGCTTCGGCTGCGCCGGACAACAGCGCGCGTTTACTGAACCGGCGCTGCTCAAGCTAGTTATTCTGCAATGCAAAACAACATAAAAAGTAAAAAAAAAAAACATTCAAGACAAAAAATATTTCCAACTTAGACTCATCCTACCTCAGAATTCCCATATGTCACAACATAGCGCTTTAAGGAAACATACATACAGGTCTAAAACTTTCAAATAAATTCCGTTTCATCTCTGTCCGCCGTGGGGATTTTTCCCATAGTAAAGTTCCCAATGTCCTTTAAATCAGTTATCTTCTACACCTGTGTTTGATCTTCACATATAAATAATGCGCTTTTTGACAAAAATCACCTTTTTTATTAGATAGGTCAAAGGTGATCAGATATATTTTAATCACGAGATGCCAAAGTTCAAAATGGGGGAAGCAATTAGAAAGGGGTTGAAATTAATTGTTTAAAACCCCTAATTGATGCGGCTTTTGTATGATTTTGAAGACAATGGGAATGTAATTTTTATTTTAACGGTTGTTTTACTTAATTAATGTTATTACACACATAACATTAACTAGAAATAGTTAATGTTATGTGTGTAATAACATTAATTAAGTAATGGGTAGTTATTTGAACAGGAAGAAAGTCGGATAAGATCCAAAAAAGTTTTTTTTAACAAAATTGGCCTGGTTTCGAGAAGGCACGAAGAAAAAGGTCATGAAAGAATTCCGGAAGACCCACCAGTGGAATAATACAGGCTGATTAAAATAATATTTGTATGAGTTCCATATTCGATGAAAAATATTGTGCTGTCGCTGCTGTGGTTATTTAATTATTATTTTATTATGGAATTATACTATGCAATTGTGATATTTTTAAAATTAGAACAAACATGTTGCTCTAGATATTATACAAAATATTGGAAATAGAGTTGACGATGACCTAACAGTGCATTTAAATGAAAAAAAATCACTAAGTCAGCAATGGTCAAATTGAATGTGAACAGTTGCTAGAACGTGTCATGTTGTCAGTTCCATATTATAATCTTCCAAGACAACCAATCTCTAGACTTTTTCAACCGCCAGCCAGTAGAAGCAACATTGGGAGACACTCACCGGTTTCAAGAATGTGCATACAATATAACGAAATCAATTCAAAATTGCCAGACTTAGATGTGTTCTTTGGTTCCCTACCAAATTTCAAAGGCCTGTTGCGCTCTCATTTAAATAAACATTTAAACGCTTATAATTAGATTTATAATTAGATTTGTTATTTTTTCTTTATTACTTTTTAAATGAATATGTTGTTTTTCGTTTGTCTATTAGTCTAAGTTAGTTTTATTTTGATCTCATGTTTAGTTTACAACAAATAGGTTTATGTTTAGTTTTCTAATCTATGTTACACTCTTTGTATATAATTTTTCGATGTAGCTTTACTTAAGAGAATGTTGTGTACACCTGTAATTGGTACCTACATAAGAACCTATATATATATATATTTTAAACTGTAAGATGTATGTACTGTTGGTGTACCTATTTTAAATAAATAAATAAACATTTTTGAAGTGACACAATTGACTGGAATAAATAATAACGAATTCCCAACAAATTCCCATAGCCATAACGAACAAACTATTACACATTATCACAATGAAAACTACATTAATAATTGTACAGCAAACAATGCAAAAATATTTATTGCAATTTTGACTGCACTCATTTGTTAACGCTACTACCTTGTCTAGTCTTCATAAAGGGCCGTCTATAACTGACCCATTTTCTTCAAAAGGGTTGAAATAAACATGTGTAATCCACTTTATTTATGGTCAATTATGTCCTACAAACGGACCTACTAAATTATGTCGGGATATTAGGGCTATTACTGTTTTCTATAGACAGTAGTTTTGGATTTAGTTGTCTTGATTTGCCTTGTTCTAGTGGAGACGGTTTTATGTCTGTATATTTTTCAATTTCTTTGTCAGACGTCGTGTATTTTTGTTAACGGAAACCGTTTTTGAATAAAATATTGTGTGTGTGATTTATCTCTACTTATTGTATTAAAAACCAAAGGAAGATTGTTTGTCCACACCTTTCAATAAAATTAACATGACGTACTCGTCCGATGATAAATATTTATCTTGTCTGTAACCTTTAATTACATTTTATTATTATTATGTCGTCTAGCTACGTCTAGTCATTGTCCTGTCCAAATCGAGTAATACAATATTTACCGGGAATCTTATATTTTAATTATGTGCCTTATTTAACATAAACTACACAAATAATAATCAGAATCGCTTTCATGCAAAACTGTTAAAAAAAAGAAATAACAAAACAGCAGACAGAAAAAACGAACTACTCAACACCTTTCCCAAAGAACACAAATTGCAATAACTCAGTAAAAATTTGTCCCACTAACTCAACAACATTGTCGAAAATAAAGGTGCTACCAAAAAGAGACCATGTCGCATTTTATAGGACTAGTCTGAGGTCATAAATTCTATAGTTTATGACCTAGAATTAATGCACCGACCTCATTACAGGGTATTCTTACATTTTGTTCTCCAGAAGGGTGTTTGTATGGGTCAAGGAAGAGTTATGGTGTGAATGGCTTCGGGGAATTTGAAGGGGATTTGTTTTTGTTCAATGGGATTAAGATTTCAGGTACCAATGTTAAAGGGTTTAAGAATTGTAATAATTTTGAGAATAACAATGCTTATTCGTTTTCGACTAATAGCTTTACTACTGTTTATGATCAGAAAAAAAAACTTCTCATCTTCTTAATGTTATTAAACAGAAAACAGAGCAACGGCTTCTTCTGCTATAGTACAAGAAGAACATAAATCATAATACAATGTTAACATTCACTCACTATAAATAGATTACCTATTAGGACAAACACAAAGATATACACGTACATTCGTCCATAAATGAGCGCCATTACACATAAAATATTCGAAGCCAACATTTCACACAATAAAGATTTTATCAAAAGCAACACATCAAGTGAACTGGTTTTATAAAATGACAAAACACAACTGTCTATTCAAGAGATCACGCTTATTACCTTGTTTAATAAACATTGCAACACTGTTGATTATAGTCCAAAACCGGTTACAACTCCTTACAAAGGATTAGCCCCAAAACAAGTGACAAACGTGCAAAAAATCTAAACTAACAAAGAAAGACAACCAGAAGTACATTTTAATATCCTTGTTATAATAGCCCTTGAATCAGTTACAATTTTAATGGACGATAAATATCCTATGGCTATTATGGTACTCGATGAGAAAGTTATTAATTTGGACAAATTTTTAATATGTAACGACATTGTCGATTGGCTTTATAGTTGTGAGAAGTTTTGCTATATAATTTTTACTTTCTTGATGAGCGAGTTTGATTTCATTTGGTGCTTGATGGGTCTTGACTTTCGTTAGTCTAGTATTGTAATTGTAGTGAATGCAGGTGTAACTTGTATTCGCATTCTTGAAAGTGAGCTATAAAATTATCACTTGTTAATTTTGTTTAAGCTATAAAAGACTTGTTATCCATAATTTTTATGTCAATCACTACAATCACGATTATTAAAAATATAACAATATGTCGGACAAAATGTTGTAGTCCTGTTAAAAGTGGTTTAAAATAACGTTACAATTCGTACATGACATAATGATGCTTTAAAAAAATTACCACTTTATTTCCCCAAGTTTCTTCAATTAAGCTTTTTTATACGGACACGACAAACGCTTTTGTAAATAATTGCAAATAAATAATCCTTCGCACATGGGAAGTTAAAAATGGGGTCACTTATAAATGATATCGACAAAGAAGAGCCGTTATACACATTTGATATCATATTACACGTCCAACCAAACATTAAACGACATTTTAACACAGAAGAACAAAGATCGCACATCATTAACACTGAAATGGTCAAATAATGACCATGAATAAAAATGATATGCTTAGATAAGGGTCTCGCACAAAAGGACCCCTAAGGCGTCCCACAAGGAGATATATTTGGACCACTATTATTTTAATGATATGTGACGAAACTGTATCACAATATGGCTTTAGATTGATGTGTTATATTGTGATACTGTCTAATGATTGTCATTTGGAGTTGAAAGGAACAGACATTCTGTTTTTTGAGAAATGAGGTCTCGAGGGGATGTGTTTATAGGTCATTTATTTGGGAAGGTAATGTTGATCGATAACGTTTTAAATATGAGGACGTTACAGTGCATTAGAAGATAATAGCGTTGATGCGTTATGCAATTTGTTTAATAAACATAGTATTCTTACAAAATGTTACAATCCATTTTATTTCACAACCTCATCCAGGGTTTACTCGCGATGGTAACAATGTCGTCTGACTATCTCATAATCGTCCAACTGAAACTACTCTTTCCATTCCTTTTGTCATACAAGTACCCATTTAGTATTTATCCTATGGTGCTGTTACCAAAATTAATCTGTAATAAAAATAAAATTACATACACTAGTTCCAGTCGGTAATTTATTTATAGGAGACCACATACAAACTCAATCTGACAATAATGTCAGCCATAGAAACTGAACTGACATGACATGTGTCTCAAATAGATCAAAAGCAAATCATGACAAACAAATCCAAGATGACTCACAATCACGATAATTTTAATCCCTTACTCCATGACCCTTTAGAACGTACATTTTTTTATACGCAGGACAAAAGACGAACGCCACCAGTTCACAGGTCATAATGTATTCAAAATATGCATTGTGTGTGGTACCTTTTCAATGGTATTTAAACAATGATTTTGAAGGATCCTTTTATGAGGACAAAAAATATTGGTCCCTTTTCAATGAAGAAGTGATGGACAATAATTTTGAAACGGATCATTAAGCTGATAAGATCGGTGGTGTAATTAAGTTTTTTGGTAAGATTAAGGTCTGTGTTGAGTTTATTTTCACATGAGAGTTTGGTACAGTTGTCGTTATTATATTGTTATTTATTTTCGAATGATAAGATGAAGCAGCAGCAATTCAGTTTATAAAATTATTATCAAGTTGGACATAAGAAAATAGGGGATCGGACAAAAAAAAACTAATTAGTCCGTCAGACAGATTTCCAAAAATGATTGGACACGTATTTTTTATTTTTTCACGTAAACTTAAAATGAAGACGGTACACTGCTTAGAAAACTTGTGTGACGTCATATGATAGTACATTTTGACGACACAAGTGACGTTTCAAACCCCACTCCAAGATCTTTGACGCGTTTTATCTTCGTCATTTTTTATTGATTTGATAAAACAAAAAATACGCATTCAATATTTTTCGATAATCTAACTTACGGACTAAACAGAATCATATTATTATGACCCAGTCCGATCCCCTCATCATCATCACCATTTCAGCCGAAAGACGTCCACTGCTGGACATAGGCCTCCCCTAAGTGTTATTTTTGCCATAATCGCCACGCTTGGCAGGCGGGTTGGCGATCGCAGTACGGTCGATACAAAAAGCACAGAGAACGCTGCTGCCCATTCTCTGGTACATCCCTTAGTCGCCTCTTACGACACCCACGGGAAGATATGGGATGGTGCTATTCTTTGCGTCCGACACGTATGTGTGCTAGTCTAAAACAAGCTAAACTTCTAGACAAATATATTTTTATTATGATCACCACCCATCTGCATTTCTCCCTAAATATTTCGCTATTTCCCTCTACCTCAAGGAAGCACAATTTTCATCCACAATACAGGGTTTTTCCTTAGTATTTTCTTAGCCGTAATTCCGTCGGTCAGCTAACCGTGCCGGACAATGGGAAGCACTATCTGCTGTATATGCGCCACATTCACGTACATTACGACAGTTCTTATGTTGCTATTTGTTTCATCCCCATGTGTACGGTGCAATAAGGTGCCTTGAAAAGAATATTATTTATGGGTAGTGGGTGAATAGGGATGGGAGGTTTCAGTAAGTGATTTTTTTTAATATTTATAACTAACATAACATAATTTATTTTTAGGCAACTTTGGCCCATAATACACCTTACAGACTAATATGATAAAATATAATTATAACGAAAACAATTAATGAAATAATATTTTTTATTTATTTAGTACTTCTTCTTAATTCTATATTCAATTTGCAAAAACCAAATATTACAGGTTGATTTAGACGTAAGAATGGAACCAAAACGGAGGAGAAAAATGTTTTTGAGAATGTGGTTTGAAGAGTTTAGATAATGGGTTAAAAATGAGTTTTTAATTGCAACCAAAAAACTACTGTCTTAATATAGCATGCTGTAGGAGCTCAAATACTCCTACTTAATGTGCAGGATACAGAATTATCCTAGTACATCTAAGATTATTTTACCTTTATTTTTAGTTTATGGTGTTATTTAATTTTATTATTTTTTTTTTATTGAAAAAATCATACTGTCTTTGAAGACTTCCCTTATAGACTATTTTAATTTTCTTTTTTCCCCAACAGGATTCGTCTAATCTTGCGTCGTGTCACATCACTAAAACCCGAAGGTAATATTAAGCTGGGAGTAAAAATTTCTACGTTCTGTGCACAAGATGTCAACATAAATTGTGTCTTGTAAAAGCTTGCTAATGGCTTACGATTGTGTGGTCTCGATATTAAAGAATTCTACTAAGATTTCGAAGGAAATATTAGGAAACATAAATAAAAATGTCCGTTTGAAATTGTGTCTGATTAATGTTTTTCCATGTTGCCTCGATATAATGTTGTCTCTCCTCTGTCTCTCTTTGTCTGTCTGTTCATTTTCACGCTCAAATGGCTGAACAAGTTTGGATAATAGTAGGAATACGAATAGACCACTAGAACATGTGTTAGGCCAGGTGAAGACAACTTTTGAATTTATATCATTTGTGCCGCACTGCTGTCTAAACACTGACTCAGTGTGGAGCTTATAGGCTAGTCATCATCATCTTTCTACCCTGGTCCCATTATATTCGGGGTCGTCGCAACACGACGTCTTCTTCTTCCATTCCTTAACAGACACACAATCCATCCATCTTTGACCTTCCTCTCGAGCTTGTACCCAAGTGGTTACTTTAAATTAAAACCCAAGTAGAAAATTTTAATTACAGTCTCTGGTCAGAAAACAAACTTTAACTGCCACTCATTCACACTTGAACTCATAAAACAGAAGTAATCAGATCGCAGCAGTTGGCAACGTATCTCTGATTAAAACTAGCGGGGCTGCAATAAAATCTGTCGACGTCACAGTTAATATGTGAAACCGCACATTTTGCGACATGCCCACAACAATGTTGGCGTACATTGACGGCGAAAAATTAAATTAAACTGACGAAGATGTGTATGTATTTATGTGCATACTGGAAATGTCTTTAATAAATTTTAAGATATTTTGTGGAAACTTATAATTACTTTTTTTCTCGATTCCAGACGGTTTTTATTTAATGAAGATATTTTAATGAAGACTTTCAGGTAATTATGGAAACACCCTGAGAAGAAATGCACCAAAGTTATCTTTCTGTAAAATATTTAAACTGCATCATTGGTCTAGTGGTCGTAAGCTCGACTGCTGAACTTGAGGTTCTGGGTGCGATTCCCGGACCGGGAATCTCTTCTAATTTTAAGTGTTTCTCTTATGTTTACTTCTTTTGACAATTTGTTTTGTCCTGTGTGAAACCAATAAATACTTTATCTTTCCTTCTTTCATTCCCGGGTCGTGGAATGTGTTCTTGAGTTTTTCCATTAGAAATTGATCAGTAGCAGCCACAGAGTCTGAATTTGTGTTCCCGATTTCATTGTATTCAAACATAACTGGCGAAATGTGGGTGTGCCTACTATTCGGTAAACCTTACCGATTTACAAAACAGTATAGAATAATATTATCCAAAACCAGTATATAGCAGGCCAGACTTAACGTAACCTAAAGCAGACGCGTCACTGACCTACGACAACCGTCTGGGTTTTCACTTTATTGAGTTTAAGGAACAACTTGACGTAAAAAGGCTTAGCGATACTATAGAAGTTATGGCAGACACGATGAAAACACAGGATTAAGTTTCCCAGACAAAAGAAAATGACTACAATGCAGCATAATAATAAAAACAAAAATCACTTGGCGACAGTAAAAACTTGGATGTTGTATGGCGCTTCCGATATTTACAAGTCCAATGACGTATGCTATAAAGTGTAAAATGTAGATCATAAAGGAAGCTTAACAGGTTCTATGACCTGATGTGATAGCTGTGATAAAATATTCAATGGTTTAGGTTTTAATACTAGAAGGTCAGATGGGTCTCGATTCTAATGCGACGCCAGTGATAATTATTTATTTAATCACTAGCTTTTGCCAGCGGCTTCGCCCGCGTGAAAATGACGATTTTCCATACAAACTTTCATCCCCTATTTAACTACCTTAGGGGTTGAATTTCGAAAAGTCCTTCCTTACTCCTTGTCTACATTATAAAGGGAAGAGAGAAGTCCTGACTGACTTACTGACTGACTGACTGACTCATCAACGCCCAGCCCAAACCATTGTACCTAGAAAGCTGAAATTTTGCACAGAGGTTTCTCTGCAAAATTTCAGCTTTCTAGGTCCAATGGTTTGGGCTGGGCGTTGATGAGTCAGTCAGTCAGTCAGGACTTCTCTTTTTTATTTAAATATAGATAGATAGATAGAAATATAATTCCTCGTAGGTCTAATGGTCGCAAGCGCGATTGCTGTGCATAAGGTCCAGGTACGATTCCCACGTTGGGCGAAGTGTTATTAGGTTTTTTCATCAGAAATTTCTCAGTAGCAGCCACCAAGTCTGGATTTGTGCTCGGTTGATAGCCAATGCTTGACGGCACGGTTGGCGCAGTGGCTGAGCGATTGGACTGCTGCACTGCGTGTCGCGGGTTCGATCCCCGCACGGAACAAATATTTGTATGGCCTACAGATAGTTGTTTCGGGTCTGGGTATTTGTGTATGTGAGTTTAAAATGTTTGTGAACGCACCCACGATACAGGAGAAATTCCTAATGTGGGGCAACGTTTTAAAAAAAAAATGGTATACAATACATACGATTGAAGACGCTTGTCACAAGTAGTGGCGTCGATTTTTCGAAAATATGTTCGGTTAGTCTTAAGAAAGCATATTTCAATTCATTGAGCAGCAAGAACTTACACCCTTATCTATTTAAAACAAGCCACTGTATGTGGCAGGGATGGTCTTTACAGATTAATCAGTCAAATTACCTTGGACGTTAAATGTCTCTCAATTTGACATACTATTTCTATGTTCGTAGATCATCTGCTTGATATCAAAACTTGAGAATAGATCATGTGAAATCTTTTATCCCATAAGTAAAATAAATCTGTCCAATGATCTCAGCATTTACGTAGCGTCATAAAATTTGTAACTGACCTACGCCAACTAGTCAGTTCTTGCAATACACTCAACTTTTAACAGTTTTAGTAATAAAAGACTGCTGTTTGACTTATGTCGTTAATCCATTGTGCTTTTAGGTGCAGTGGCGAAAAAGCAGACGACATTGTGACTACAATATCGTTTGGTCGTACTATTTGCTTAATTAGTACGTTGCGTGATAAATTTGTGAGTTCTGTGTTCAGAAATGAAGTGACTTTGACCGATAAAAAGCCTATAATGTTCCCGCTGCTGGAACAGAGGGCTTCTCTCTGTGAAAGGAAGTAGGCTATAATGGACCACGCGGGCCCAGTGCGTGTTGGTCAATCCCAAGGCTCAGAATGATGTGGGAACAGTTCTGGTGGCAATTCATTTAATACAATGTGACCCAAATGAAGGGAATTTTCCAGAGTATTACTTAACATCACGCCTGGGATCGCCGAAGGTTCAGCAGAGGTGTACCTACATACACCACATATTGCCACTTATGTGTAAGTCCCATTTAACAGCGGGCATGCCTATTACCATCAACTGGGCACAATGCCAGACTCCGTGGCTGTTTCTGAAAAAAAATCTGGTGGAAAAACCCAATAACACTATGCCTGACTTGGGAATCGAGCCCAAGACCTTATACTTAGCAGTCGCGCTTGCAACCACTATACCAGTGAGGCAGTCTAAATCATAATTATATTATGTATAAGTCTCATGCCCCCCTATTACCATAGGGGGGCAGCCTATTACTCTCACGCCCAAATACTCAAACGTCACTCAATTTTAAGTAACCCTCAAAACTCCTGCTATCTCTGTCACTATGCGTTTAAGTAACAAAGACAGCACGAGATTTAAGTGCAACTTAAAATTGAGTGACGTTTGAGTATTTGGGCGTAAATCAGGCACAAATCAAAACTACATGGCTTCTAGTGAGTTTACTCGATCTTGGACAAAACTCGAGGACTTCGTTTCGACAATCCCATAGTTAGAGGCTCACATAATATGTTTACAGAACCTGGATTTAATATCCAAAGTAATAAAGGAGAGATGGAAAATATTTTCATTACCCACGTAGGATCTGTTAGAATGATAATAATAAGTCGGAACGATGCGGACATGCGACGGCTAAACACTGTCGTTGGAAGTTTTTAATAATGTTTTAGCTAACTATGTTGTGAAGGCATAATGTGTTGTGAGGTGGACGGTGATTTTAATATTGTTTTTATTATGTTGCAAAAAAGGGTTATTCTGAGGTGTACTTAATAGTACAACCACGTTATGTTTTTTTAGTACCATGTAATATGGGCGCCCATTGCCAACAACCGGGCATAAATCCTGACTCCGTAAAAAAAAAAAATAGAAATTTGTGATGAACCCCAATAGCACTGCTCGACCTGTAATCGAACCCAAGAACCCAGAAGGCTCGATCATCAGCCCATCTGATGACCACTGGACCCACGAGGACAACAAACAGAAAGGAAATAGGGCGTAGTTATAGGAAATTATGCATATGAGGGAAAGTGTTTGGTAATATTTGAACAGGCTCACTCATGTACAGCAATGCACTGCTGTTAAAATATAGTTAGTCCACTCAATAAATCACCCATAAGGAGTTGTAGAGTGCGTGAGTTAGGCCCTAAGTGATTTCTTCAGAAAATTGTTCAGGGTGCTTAGAGAGTTAACATACTAAAAGTCCTGACATCCAGGGGGTGAGGCGGAGTGGGGGGAGGGGGTTAAAGTTCCCATTTTTTAGTTTTTCGCTAATATCTTTTAAACGGTGCGTCATGGAGATAAGAAGTCTTCTACGCAATGAAAGCTTATAAAATTATGTACAACTTTTATCTTATACACTTTTTCATATTCTTACCTATTTTCGAACTACACATTCCGGAAAAGTGAAAATTGAAAAAAAAAACTACTTGAATTGAACACTACCTTTTGTATACTACTTCCTTCACGTTATTTGGGGATAAAAAGTACCTTAAATCTTAAAAAATAATATAAAAAATAATATTCTGCGATCTTTTACAAGCCTACCTCCACGCACAGTGAGGTTGAAGAGGCTGGGAAGATGTGCTTCCTCAAATGATATGGCGCACCAGCAAGACTGACCTCCCTCAATAAGTACCGATACCAGTGATTACCAGTACGCTGGTGAAAATTTGGAAAAAGTGTTATGACAAGTGTAGATAAAAGTTTTGATATCCTAACGGCTGTACAGATTTGGATAAAATTTAGTAAATTGATATAGTAGGAGTTGATTTAAGACATAAGATACTTTTTATCCCCAGATAACGTGAAGGAAGTAGTATACAAAAGGTAGTGTTCAATTCAAGCAGATTTTTTCAATTTTCACTTTTCCGGAATGTGTAGTTCGAAAATAGGTAGGAATGTGAAAAAGTGTATAAGATAAAAGTTGTACATAATTTTATAAGCTTTCATTGCGTAGAAGACTTCTTATCTCCATGACGCACCGTTTAAAAGATATTAGCGAAAAACTGAAAAATGGGAACTTTAACCCCCTCCCCCCACTCCGCCTCACCCCCTAGATGTCAGGACTTTTAGTATGTTAACTCTCTAAGCACCCTGAACAATTTTCTGAAGTAATTGCTTAGGGCCTTGCTCACGCACTCTACAATCTCTTTGTTGACTGGACTAAGTGTTGTGTTTTATTTTTTCTAATAATTTCAGTTTTTTCTAGCTAGATTTCACCCTAGATAACAGTAAGGTTTCATTGGTTCTCCTCTGTAATTTAGGCAGCCATGGCAACCTTTCCTATTTTAGTCTCAAATCAGGCTACACACATTTTGTGTTGACTTCTTAAAGTCATTCAAAGTAAGTTAAAAATCATTTATTACCTAAAACAATTTCCAAAAACACCCCACATAAACTAATTTAAAATTCCCCAGACGCCTGCAATTTCGCTATAATTCAAACAAATCAAACAGTACTGATGTATCATCACGCTAATATCGCAATGGCGTGGTGGACAGTCGACGTCGGGTTAACGTCGACACGCCTTCTTTAACCATGTAAAATACTCATCAGTGACGGCAATTGTTTGATCAAAGTGTTGGGTTGTTGGGGCCAATGTTGGGTTTACGAACTTTTATTAGTAGTTATGTAAAGGGACTCCTCCTGACCTGAAGAATTCACCTGTAAAGTAGTAAGCATTTTTGCCATACCTATTATTGAAATCCTCCTAATCACTATATATTATGAAACAAAGTCCTCCGCCGCGTCTGTCTGTCTGTTCGCGATAAACTCAAAAACTACTGCACCGATTTACATGCTGTTTTCATCAATGAACAGAAGGGTTCTCGAGGAAGGTATTAGTAATTTGACGCGGGCGAAGCTGCGGGCATCAGCTAGTAATATTATAAATGCGAAAGGTTGTGAGGATAGATGGATGTTGGCTACTCTTTTTTGTGACAACGAACTCTACAAGGGCTAAGTTGCAGGCATGAGCTAGTCCAATATAACAGCACACAACTTATGACCCATTAATACTAACGATAATAATATTTATCTATGGTACAGCATCCAAGAGATAAGACCTGTGTAGAAATTCTTTAAATAAGTTAAAAGATCTCATCGCCACGAAAAATCAATATGGCGGTCTGTCACTTCCTCTTAAAGCATGATGGTTTTTCTAAATACCTGACCTCAGAAATTAAGCCTACAGAACTAAATGGCAAAATAAAATATTATTATTTATTGCACCTTATCCGGTATATTTACGCCAGATCCAACGTTTAAGCCCTTTATTTGACAATAGGTAGGAATTATTAAAAAGTTTATCAGCAACCAAAACATTAATAAAATAATAGCCACTTCCTAAAATAGATTTATATTTTTCTTATTTTACGCGATCGCATCAATTCCCCACATCCGACTTTTTATTGGCTCCATCAGCCAACATTGGCCATCGCATAACACAAAGTGGCAAAGGAAATGCGTGCACTAAGCGTTTTTATCACGTTTTGATTGCGTGCCATCAGTTAAATGGGTTCCGTATAAGTTTTCATATTTTTCCGGTGATTATATCGATGCTTTCAATCGGCAACTTTTTACCCGACTGCGGTGAACTCCTAAAGGAGGGTTATTATTGCATGTGTGGTGCAATCAGTGTGTGAGTATTAAAAGGTACGTAATGGGAAATCGATCTAATAGAGTCTATCACTGCTGAGCCCAAGACTTCGGGTTCGATTCTCAGTGTTTTTTTCCTTTTATTAGTGATTTTTCAGACACATCTGAGCCTGTTTTGTGTTTTTAAAAAACAACGCAGCCAACCAAGGTTTATTGCTTAATATTTATTTTAATTAGGCAAGCAAATACCTAATGACAACTTATTTGGGTTTCCTAATCAACATTATCTGCCTAGCCTTTTCCCATATAGTATGTTTTGGTCGGATTCCAGTCTAAACAGGTGCAGTTGAATACCAGTATTTTATCATGGAGCGACTACCTACCTGACCTCCACAACCCAGTTAGTACCGAATAATATGTATGAAACCTACCCCTTGGTAAGACTGGTTGTCAGACTTCCGGGTCACTGACTACATGTAACGACTGTCAAAGATCTTCAACTGACAGCTGGGTCCAACGGCTTACCTAACATGCTTTGGTACCGAGTCACGCTTGCCACTTACAATAAAAAAAAAACCAGCCGTTTCCTACTAAAGTGCAAGACGATTAAATTGTACAGAAATCAGCTGTGTTTTTTATTGCCGATGAAAAATTTCGATCTTGTGGGTTCGGAATGATGTAGTGAACTTGTGCACTTTTACTGTGTTTGTGTTTTTCAGCGTATGGCTGCGGGTTGCTCTAAAAAGAATTTGATTAATAAAAAGGGCTAAGAGAGAGAACAGAAGGAGGAAGAAGGCATTGTATAACAAAAGAGATACCGCGGCCTCGACACATAAGGCTAAGAAGGATCATTGGTGGTTTTTAGTCAGCAGAAATCTGACACTCCCTTCCGCTCCGCCCATAGCGAGTAGAGTCATTTGATGATTTCCCACACTAATCGTCATTCGTGGGCTACAGCTGAAAATAGCGTCAGGCCTTCTGTTACCATAATATGGTATTATGCTGAGCTGAGGAGGTTTTTTTTAAGTTTTAAGGTGTTTTCTTTTGTTTTAATGCCAATAAAAACACTTCCTTTCTATTTTGTTGATAACAGGAATTCTGAGGTCATTGACCGGTGCTGAGTATAAAGCAAGACTTTATACTCAGCACCGGTCAATGACCTCCTGATCGGTATCGGTGGTATTGAACCCAATCCTGATCGGTCAAAATAATCGGGTTTTAATAGAGGCAACCTTTTTTCACTGAACCATACCGCACATTCCTTGTACAAGGCTCGTAAAGTTCGTCGGGGTTTAAACTTAGGCGGTACGTGGACAGTAATGGATAGGCTGACCTGGTATTGATAAATTCCGACTGAAATGAGGTTCGCAACGGACAATGAATATAGACGATTCGTCACGACGAGCATTGGTGACTTATTTTACCTGGGTCTTCGACCTGGGTTTAATTCCCGGGTCGGGCAATGTTTCATAAGGCAAATTTTTCATCAGGAATTTCTCAGTAGCAGTTTGCTTTTGTGCCCGATTGATGGCAATAGGTCACTGCCCTGTATGTGGGACTTAAACGTAACTATTAAAATGTGGGAAAGGGCATTGATCGCTATCGACATCTTAACTTTATTTTTTATTTATTTAATAACAATGCATACTTTTACAAAAATACATAATATCTGCCAAATCTGCAAAGCAATTTGTCGGCAGGCATGGCAGCATCTATAGTATGAACCTTAACCCCTAGGTACAAACATCTCGAAGTAATCTTTATTTATCCCATCCAGTAAATTATGACGTTCGGCTATAAAAACCTTAATATATTTATTCAAACAAAGGGTAATAAAGGCTTTCTTGCACTAACTTGTTATTTTATTTGAAACAGTCAACTCTGTGCGGCCTATTTTATGTCACGAACTGCAACTTTTAAAACGGTATGCTTCAGAATCTCAAGGAAAGACGTTGAGACGACATTTTGTAATTTTTTTTTAAGGAATTAAACCATATTAATGGTTTGGGCGCAGAACGTCAGAAACGCAAAATGACAGATTAGCACATCGTCAAGTGTAAGATTTTTTTCTCAAATGGTCAGAAACGCAAAATGACAGAAACGCAAAATGACAGATTCGCGAAAAGACAGAAACGCAAAATGACAGGTTCGCAAAAAGACAGATTCGCAAAATGTCAGGTTCGCAATATGACAGATATGCAAAACGACAGTTTTTTTTTTTTTTTTCCCTGTTGGTGAAAAATCATCAGATGACCCCCGCCCCCCGCTTTTGGGAAGAGCGAAAGGGAGTGTCAGACTTCTACTGACTAAAAACCACCCATGTTCCTTCTTCGGATTTTTAGGAGTTGGGATATACGCTTAGAGGCACTATCAGCAGCAAAGAAAATACAAAAATTGTAAAAAAAAAAATTATTTTCAACAGTCAATTTTCCTGTTTTTTTTTTGAGAAATCTGATTTTTCTGTTGCAGTTTTGAGTTAACCTTGACCATAGAACTTATTTAGATTCTGAGAACCATGGTCCTACGACGCACCGTTTCCGAGTTATAAGGTCATACGAATTTTAGTTCGTTTTATCTAGAACACTCTTTATTTCCAAAATGGTGTGTCGTAGGACCATGTGTCTCAGAGCTTAAATTGTTTCTATGGACAAGGTTAGTAAGATGCTGCAATAAAAATAGCTGAAATCTGAAAAAATTAAACCTCTGAAAATTTTACAAAGTCCTTCGCCCTAGGATACACAAGTTATAAGATCGACCGACACTTAGAATTTTTTTTCATTTTTTTTCTCTCTTTTTTTTGCGGGTTTTTTTTCATCATCTCATAGTGTTCGACTAGAGTAAAAATTTTTTTCCATGAAAGATTTTCATCAGAGCTACAATTTTGGCAATATAGAGCGTTCTAGATAAAACGAAGAAAAATTCGTAGGACCATAACTCGGAAACGGTGCGTCGTAGGACCATGGTTCTCAGAACCCAAATAATTTATATGATCAAGGTCAACCTAAAATTAAAAAAAAAGAGGAATTTCCGAAAAAAAAAAACTATTTTTCACGAAAATTTTCCGAGTCCTCGCGCCAAATCTGGCATTCTGCGAATCTGGCATTTTGCGAATCTGTCATTCTGCGAATCTGGCATTCTGCGAATCTGTCATTCTGCGAATCTGACATTCTGCGAATTTGTCATTATCAGATCTTGTCATTTTGCGACACCTGGCATTATGCGTTTCTGACAATTTGCTAGCTAATCTGTCATTTTGCGTTTCTGACGTTCTGCGCCCAAACCATACATCGAAAAACGTATTAGCCCTTTAACCATTTGTTGACTAGTTGACTATGGTTAATCTAACAAATTGTTATACGGTGTTTAACTACGGATCAAAAAACCGGCCCTTAGTATTTTTGACTCCGATTTGTTTAGATTTAAACTGTTATTAATTAAGTGGCCAAAGTTATTATTCAAATCATTGGTAATTAATATGGTTTGAAAATACTAAGGGCCGGTTTTTTGATCCGTAGTTAAACACCGTATAACAATTTGTTAGATTAACCATAGTCAACTAGTCAACAAATGGTTAAAGGGCTAATACGTTTTTCGATGTCTAGTTTAACTATAGTCAACGTTGACCATTGGTTATTATTACGATTTGAAATAGACAGTTCTGATGGTTAATAGAAAACGTGTTAGTTAGGGCCTAACTCTTCAGGGATTGCAGGCGTAGCGATATGTATTTTATCCATACTATGCGTTTTAAAATTAGATAGGAACCCATCGCCTAAACATTCTCACTGTGCCAAACTTCAATATTTTCGGTACAGTCGAACAAGCTAATAAGTATACAGCCAGCTAACTTGCATTTACTTTTAAGATTATACAGATACATTTAGCATACAGCGGTTTAGGACACAGCGTTTGACATTAGTCGCTTAATAATGCGAAACACTTGATAAAATAAAATTACAATCAATATTTTCAGTGTTATATAATCATAAAGATCTCTACCCTGTATACTAATTAGCTTGTTCGACTGTACGAAAAGATAGGCTATCAGAAATTAAAAATATCTATTAGCATATTTACATTCCTACATACATCACAATAATTTCCTCCCACACAAAACACCAACATACGGCAAAACAAAAAAAAAATAGTCATAACACAACTCCACCGCAAATTGTCCGGTCCACTTCAGCGATGATTCACCAGGTGACTCACGTACATACCTACTACTAGCCAAGGAAGAGTTCACCTGATGAAATCATGGGCCATTGACCTCCAGCCCAGCGCCTGCATAGGTGTCATCGCTCCGTTGACTTTCGCATGTTCCTCCCTAGCGAGTTCGAGTTATTTCTGTAATTAAGGAATGTTGTACATTCCGATACATGTGTCATTTTTATTACATTGCGCGTTATGGTTTGTTTAATTTTCTTAACTCGACTGGTCTTGTTGGTGATTGGCGCATCAGCTGAGTGCAGACACCTGGGTATGGTTCAACTTATTACATGAAGAAGGAGAGGATGCTCATAATTATTATGTCGTAATAGTATACACCGAGAGCAGCTCTGGCCCAGTGGTGGCGGCCCCGACTTACGAACACTAGTTCGTGGGTTCGAACCCAGGCAGGCACATTACTTTGTGTCATTTTTTTCCACCACTGGTCTCAAAAAACGGTGAAGGAAATTATCGTAAGGAAACCGGTAATGACCAGCGTGTCCTACAACCAAAAATTCCAAGACATGTGAAATCTACCAACCGGCACTGGACCCGCAACCGCCCATCCATCTCATAGAGAGGAGGACTGTGTCCCAGGTGTGGGAACATTATAGGCTGATGATGATGATTGCTAGGAAATAATTATTTTTGAAGGAATATTCCCAATAGTCCCCTCTAGCCCTGTCCTCCGGGGTGACAGCTGGGAATTGTCTTCCCAGTTGTTACCGGGGTGACAATTTGTGCCGACTGTTCCCTTTGAAAACTGACTAGAGGGGACAAATGGGAAGTCTGTTTCTCAGTTGTCACCGGGGGGGGGGGGGGGTTACATTTGCTATTAAGTGAGTAAATAAAAATGTCAAAAAAGTTATATAGAATCAAATAAAAAAAAACAACATTATGTTTCCGTTAATAAGTACACTTACTTACTTAATAGTTACCAACATTTTTTTGGAATCGTAGCAAATGTCACCCCAAAGCCGGTGACAACTGAGAAACAGACTTCCCATTTGTCCCCTCTAGTCAGTTTTCAAAGGGAACAGTCACCCCGGAGGACAGGGCTAGAGGGGACTTCCCGTTGTCAGCGCGCAATGTAACTCATATAAAAATTCCTTACCTACTTACGTGACGGACCACGTGCATTAAACTGCAACGACCACGCCTTGTCGTATGACCGGCCACTCTTTTGAACAAAACTGTTCGGAAGCAAGTGTGTTGTTATTTTTAAGGTTCCGTACCTAAAAAGATAAAAGTCTGTTCCGTCTGTTCGTGTGTCACCACATTTTTTTTTGTTTCGGCCAAATTTTTTCCTAGTTGAAGCTTTGTCAAAAAGTCGTGGTCGTGGCTTTGAAGATGCAAGGTGATGGTTATTCAAGTCCTATATTTTATAACACCATTTTGTGAAGAAAAACATGAAATAATTGAAACTCATATAATGTTATTACGATTTTAGATATTTTCCTAGTTCGGTTGTTTCGCACAATAAATGATGTAATACAAAATCAACCGAAATATTTATTTTTAGGCAATAACAATTTTCACGTTAAATAAAACTCTACTGTACAAAACCAACTTAGCACCATGACGAGAAATGTTGTTACGCCGTTTTTCTGAAAATGAAAAAAATATTTAATACATATTACTATTTTATAAGAAAACTAGCTGTGCACTGCATGCGTTGCGTTGCACCTATTTCTACCTACTTTACTTTCGGGTGGTCATGGATTACTTAGGAGGATGAAAAGTACTTTACTTACGACCTATACTAAACCTATTAAACATAGGCACAACATTTCATAAAAATGGGTCAAGCCGTTTCCGAGGAGTATGGCAACTAACACTGTGTCACGAGAAAGATAGCTTCAAAAATATAATTTTCTTATTGTCTACATTACATAGATGCATTATCCTAAAAACATTCTTACATCAGTTATTAAATTGAAGGACACAAGAGTACAGAAGCTTTCCTCTGTTATGCATAATTGGCAGATAGTTATGCTTAACCTGAATGTTAAGATATCCTTACATAGTATAAAACAAAGTCGCTATTTTTGTCTGTTTGTTTGTCTGTATGCTTAAATCTTTAAAACTACGCAACGGATTTTGATGCGGTTTTTTTTAATAGATAGAGTGATTCAAGAGGAAGGTTTTAGTATATAATTTGAACGACATCCACGCGGGTGAAGCCGCGGGCATCAGCTAGTTTTATATATGCCTAGATCTGTTGGTCGGTTGGTCTAGTTCCTTCATACCTGCCTAACTGAACATACTAAAATATCCTCTAGATGGCGTCACTTTAAATTTGAGCAGTACATTGGAAATGCACAAGTGACGCCCTTTCAAATGATACCAAACACGGAATATTTATCTTCATTTTTATTTTTAACCCATTACTTTTTGTCCGCTAGAGGGCGCCATATCGAGTTTTGTAACACGTCACGTAGCCTATGTTCAGCGGACAATTAAGACGGTTCTAACGATACCTCATATAAATGTCGAGTTCCGATAAGGAGATTAGGAGCTATGAGGGAACAGGTGAAGATACTCACATACATACATAGCCAGTCAAAATCATAACCCTCCGTTGGCTTTGCCGTAGTCGGGTAAAAACTAAATAAAGCTGATCTCCCATTGTACGGAAAGCTCATAATAAACGAGGTTCAGTTATACTGGATATGTACAGCTTGATGTGTCGTGTGTTTACCATTCATTATTTTCCAAAGGATACGAGCAAAACCACAGACAACAGCTGGATCATAACAAAGAAATACATAAAAAAACCTGACCATGACTGTGATATGAAAAGCAACTTATTTTTCCACTCCCATAAAAACAGGTTGTACCTAACTGTTCTATTTGCTAATCACAACCAGAGCTTTCTTTTTAATAAAAAACTGGCCAAGTGCGAGTCGGACTCGCACATGAAGGGTTCCGTACCAAAACGGTATGCTATAATTTATACAACTATTATTTCTTCTAGGGGCCAATGAAACTTGACCTCTGGATTGTATAGGCGCTCATACGATTTAGGGACCAAATTATATTAGTTAACTGCTGTTTCCATCTGTTGTTTCCATCCAAGTTCAAAATGATTTTCCTAGAAAGTCCTTATAAAGTTCTACTTTTCAGATTTTTTTCATATTTTCAAAACACATTGTTTTTTACTTTTGGAGCGATTATTTCCGTAATTATTGACATTGTCAAAAAATTATTTTAGTAAACCCCATTAATTTTTAAATACCTTTCCAACAATGTATCACACGTTAGGGTTGAAATTAAAAAAAAAAACTTACCACTTTACATATAGGGGGGCTTACCCTAATAAAACATTTTTTTCCAATTTTTATTTTACCACTTTGTCGGTGTGATTGATACACATAATGTTACCAAATTTCAGCTTTCTAGTGCTAACGGTCACAGAGATTAAGCGAGGACGGACGGACGGACGGACGGACGGACAGACAGACATGGCGAAACTATAAGGGTTCCTAGTTGACTACGGAACCCTAAAAAGATGCATATAATACTGGCTCTGATCCACAGTACAAAAGCCTGCACGATCAATTGAAGCTACGTTGCCTCTGGCTATATTGTCTTCCAATCTATTCAAACCTGATGGAAATGGCAGTGGTCGCCAATATTTTTTTATTTCTCCGTTGTTTGACAAACAAATGACTTGAAAGGAGGTGAATACTGAGATGACGAGTGATAGAAAAGTATGAATGAATACGACATGCTACGACGACCCTTTTTTTTTTTGGTGGATGGAAAATCATCGAATACCCCCCCCCCCACACCGCTCTTGGGCAGAGCGAAGGGGGGTGTCAGACATCTACTGACTAAAAACCAAACTATATTGATATGATTAATAACAATCTTCTCATTATGAGTCAAATTACCGAACCTACAGCCAATATTTAGGTAATTAAAAACATTTGGATTGATGTCCGTGGCTGGCGTGAACACATTGATAAGTCGACTTCCATGATTTTTTTTTTATTGGCTTATTACATCCTAGGCATTGGGATCTTATATGAAAAAAATTGACAGCTCAAAATATCCATAAATTTTGGAGCAATCGACCTTGGTCGTAAGTTGACATCTCTCATTTTGACGTGTCTAAATTTACAAGTCCACTTGTCCAATTAAGCATTCTCATGTTTTTTTTATCAAACATTGATATGTTGATATATCAACCTATACTCAGTACCCAAATGAATATTCGTTATATAATATCTCAACTTATACACTTATGAGTTTTCTATAGGCACAAATTTTAAATTGACAAATCGACATATCAAGTTATGGCCGACCGAAGTATTTCTGTTTAAATTGTGATATATTGAGATGTCCAGTTACGACCAACGAAGTTCTCAACCCTAAATGTAATAAATATAGTTATCACTAATATGTCTGTTACAAAAAAGTTAAAGTTAAATAAATATGTTTAGTTAACAACTTATATCGGTGCACACCGTGCACATCCCTCGCTCGTCTGTTGGTAAACAAACGTCAATTCAGAGTTCAGAAGAACAGAACTTCGTGACTTAAAGTTGCATTCATCTCGCCAGCGAAAGAATAAAGTGGACGAAAATGGATCAGAGCACAGATCTCATACTCACAAATAACATTTTGCCACCTTTTAAGTAAGTATTGATAAAGGTTTTAATAGACGTAAAAATATCGCGGCGATTATTTAGGTACGCGCGCGGTGTATCTGCAATATAACAAAAATAACGTATGCAAAATAAAGTTTATGAAAAGCCTGGAACGCGAACCTCCTTTTAATTCAGTATTTCGGAAAAGGGGAAAGTCTACAGAAGATGTCTTTAGGCTGAGCCCAATCTCTAAGGAGGCGTTGCCAATTAGTACAGAGAAAAAAAAAAATTTGATGGACATGATTGACTTGATTGACGACTCTTTTAAAGAGTTTTATAGAAATATAAAAACTTTTGGTGATGTCTCTGCATCTACTGATCCAGATTTGGACGAGGACAAATTATTATTGTTTTTTATTGTAAAAACACTGGTAAAATGATTTATTTTCGTGGTCCTTCATTTTAATATTTGTTTAGGTAGAAGAACAATGCTTGATTTGAGTAAGTAGTAGGTATTTTAGCGAATCAAATATTTTTAGGGTTCCGTAGTAAAATTTCAAAAAACGGAACCCTTATAGATTCGTCATGTCTGTCCGTCCGTATGTCACAGCCACTTTATTCGGAAACTATTAAGACTACACAGTTGAAACTTGGTATGTAGATGTAGTCTTTAAATCGCTATAGGATTATTATACAAAACTAAAAAAGAATACAAGATTAAGGGGGGCTCTCCATACATGGAACTGAAACAAAAAAAAACTTTTTTCATCAAATCTATTCGTGTGGGGTATTTAAAGATAGGTCTTTAAAATTTACACTGAGGTTCCTGAAACCATTTTTTCTCAAATTCAATCGTTTGAAAGATAAACACTTCTAAAGGGGTAAACTGATTATCCCCCCCCCGTAACTTCTAAACTAAGAAAGAGAAAAATCAAAAAAAAATATATGCTATAGATCGTAATGATAACTTTCAACAAAAATTTGTTTGAACGAGATTTAGTTAGTAGTTTTTTATATATAGCACATTTAAAAAACCGCAAATATTACTTTGTCATTCATACAAACAATATGAAAAACAAACTTATCACAAAATAAATATTTCTGTCGCCGCTAAAATAAGAAATAATACAAATTTTAGGGGGTTTCCCTACTACGATGGTCCGGACTTCTTCATGTGCAAGTCTGACTTGCACTTGGCCAGTTTTTTTTTTGTTTTTTATCTGTTTGCTATCTATCTATATAAATTAAAAGAACAGTCCTGGCTTACTGACTGACTCATCAACGCCCAGCCCAAACCCTTGGACCTAGAATGCTGATTTTCGGCACAGAGGTTCCCTTTATAATGTAGACTAGGAATAAGGAAAAATTTTGGAAATTCAACCTTATTCCTAGTCAAAATAGGGGATGAAAGTTTGTATGGAAAATCGTCATCTTTGTAGTTTAACCGACATTCACGCGGGCGAAGCCACGGGCAAAAACTATTCCAATAATAATAATGGGTTTTTCATTAAAATAACATTGTTTACCTATTAATACTCCCTATTAAGTAGGTGAATAAGTTGATAACTGTTGGTGAATACGTTGATAACGCTGTGAAGAAGTGGATAAGTCGGTGCATAAGTTGATAAGTCGTTGGTGAACGAATTGACAAGTCTATTATTATGCAATCTATGGGGAATTTCGATTATTTACTGTCATCATTGAAAAGAGGGCATAAAATAACCTTTAAAACAACTACAACATTTATGTTAAACTAATTTACCGATTTACCAGAAGACGTCAAACCCTTTAAATGGCCGTCCTGACAAATTGCAGTTTTAGACTTATCAACATATTCACGCCAGCCACGGATGTATAATTATTTACTTAAAACTTCTACCTCCTTTCATGTTTTAAGTTTTCTGATGACACAAAAAGTGTGACGACGATCCCAAATTGAAAAGGTATCACAAAAACTTGGGTAACCATTGTCCTAAACCAAACGCAATCCAAAATGTAATTGACATGCGTGCACCTAAAAAAGCCATAGAAACGCCCATTCGGACTGCCTCAAAGCTACAACGGGCATGACTCACAAACGATCGGGACGCAACAAATAAAAATGTTTAAAACGGAAAAACAAAGTGATGATTTGTCCAAAAACAAACTTATTACCGCAGCTACTCAACTTGAAATTGAACCTTATGAAGAAGACCGAGGGCTTAACGAAGTAAATGCTAGTGATATTGGTAACGTTGTTAAAAATCTCTGTGGGTGGTGAATAGGCGGCAGGTTTGCAAACAACGAAAAGAAAGAAGGCGGTGCCGAATTCAATACAAATATGGAAGCGACCCAAGCTTGAATAGAAGACGCGACAGTAAGTGACCTTTATATGGAAACAAAGAGGCAAATGGCGAAGGGAAATGTCCCGCTGTGCAGAAAGGAAGGTATAACGTCTTTACTGTTGACCGTTTCGCTGTTTTGATGGGATTTTCGGCAGGGTTGCCTAAAGATACTTCGGGTATTCTAGTTATTAATGTATTATTTTTTATGCTAACTATGCTTGCTTATTGCTTTGGCCGCGACTCCTCTATGTAAAAATATGACGCGGCCTAGGATGAAACACGCTTACCTAGAACAAGCCGATTCACGACTAAGAATGTTTTATAAAAAATGGAACGATTATTTTTGGAATTCGTTTACTTATTTAAAGTTTATCAGAAAACTGATATCATAGATTCCATTTTTATACTTGTTCTGTGAAGCCATTTTTTTTCAAATTTTAAAGAACCCGGTAATTATCAAGTAGATTTTGCTAAGAATGTTTTGGCAAAATGTATCGAGTATTTTTAAGACTTAACGAAAAAAATGTTTCTGAATTTTCCTCTCTTTTAACACAGGATAATAATTATAAGATAATCATTATTATTTAGTCAGGACATAAAACAGCAGCACTAGTAGTAAGATTTTAATTAAGCAATAATAATGTGCAGACAAAAAGCATTCCCTTACGTTTAACACAAACCGTAATAATTAGCCCACTAAAATAATTTTACTGCACCAAATCACCCAGTAACAACCCTAATTTTTACAACCCCCAATATTCATAGCAGCTTGTGTCCAATGTCTACTAACTTCTTCATTATATTCTACACAATGTATGACTACAGCTATCCTATAACCAAAAATAGCCCTTTTGAGACCCTTTTCAATATTTTTATAGCCATAATTAGTTCCGTCTGCAATTTCAATTGCAATTTGGTCCTCACAGACGGTTGTTCATTTAGTATTTTCTTCAGTTCAATGCAAACGGTTTCCTAGGTAATTGTTGGGAAACAATTATTGCCTTTGATGGCGACAAAGGAGTTTGCATAATATTGATGTTTTTGTATAGAGAGCCTTTTTGGTTGGCCGCTGCTAATTGTAACTTTTTAAAAAAGGTAGTTTTTTTTAGAGCTAAATAGATCCGTACTATAGAAGATTTGGTAGTTACTTTTTTAAACTCCTTTGGTGCTGATTTGTGATTATCTAGGGAGTTCTTGCAATTGATAAATAATAATCGTGTAACGCTGATGATGAGATACTGTAATAGCATCGCCTTTGGAATTGTACGTTACCTAAGACGAATATGATAAGCATATAAAAGCACGTCTAATGACCGTCAGGGCTCGAGACCCCATGCCGGCCATGTTGTAGAGTTATCCATCAGGTATTTCTCAGTTGAAGCCATGGAGTCTTAATGTGTGCCCAGCATCGCGTTCGCCCCTTATTACATACTAGTGACCCGCTCGGCTTCGCAGGGGTCAAAAAAGGTATTAAAACCTTCCTCTTGAATCACTCTATCTATTAAAAAAACCCGCATCAAAATCCGTTGCGTAGTTTTAAAGATTTAAGCATACAAAGGGACATAGGGACAGAGAAAGCGACTTTGTTTAAATACTATGTAGTGAAAGTGATGACGTAAAACTACTACAAACTAATTATGAGATACTAACTTTACCACACAAGCCTTTGGGTCCAAAGACAAAAGGAAGTTATTCAGGCTATTCTCGCAGTTGGTGTACGCCATGCCGGTTCCCATTCCTCCTCCAATAAACATCGGCCATTTTTTAAATCCTTTTAGGAAGAAACTGCCCACCATACTGCCAATAACAAGGCCGGCAGCTGTATGTGATGTCAAACAGGATATGAAACAAAAGAAATATTGAATCTGACACAAACATAACATTTATTTATTATCAGGTACCTTTGGCTCATGATAGGCTCAAAGATCTTACAGAATAACATACATCACTCATAATCATCATCATTTCAGCCAAAAGACGTCCACTGCTGGACTCCCCTAGGCGTCGCCATATTGACCGGTCCCGTGCGTCTCTCATCCAGCGGGTTCCTGCAATCTTGACCATGTCATCGGTCCACCTAGTGGGAGGCCTTCCAACGCAACGTCTTCCGGTTCGCGGTCACCATTCCAGAACTTTTTGGCCCCATCGGCCATCCGTTCTGCGAGCAATGTGCCCTGCCCATTTTTTTTTTTTTTTTTTTTATAAAAAAACGATGCCCCACACTAGGAATTTCTCCTGTATCGTGGGTGCATTTACAAACATTTAAACTCACATACACAAATACCCAGACCCGGAACAACTATCTGTAGGCCATACAAATATTTGTTCCGTGCGGGGATCGAACCCGCGACACGCAGCGCAGCAGTCCAATCGCTCAGCCACTGCGCCAACCGTGTCGTCATTGCCACTTAAGTCTGACACATACATCACTATCATAACATATTATAAAAAAAAACAAAGTCCTCCGACGCGTCTGTCTGTTAGCGATAAACTCAAAAACAATTGTACCGATTTTCATGCTGTTTTCACCAATCGATACAGTGGTTTTCAAGGAAGGTTCAAGAAGTATATATTTTGGATGATATCCACTCGGACGAAATCGCGGGCATCAGCTAGTATAAAATAGTACAGCTTGTGTTAGAACCTTATTATAGTGTCACTTCACTTGGGCACTAAGTTACTGTGCAACTGCACTCTCAACAAAGCCTCTGCTACCAGATAGAAGCTAATAAAAGGATATTTTGAGTATTGTATAATTATAACGCTTCGGTGAAGGACAACATCGTGAAGAAACCAGAAAGCCGTAAGAGATATTTTTCAACGGCATGTAAATCAAAGTTAGAGGCCCATGGTTGACATACATGACAAATAAGGCAAAGTACTTTTTAAAAATATACTGGAAGTACTTTGATATACTTTGACCCGAAAAACCTCTATTTTGCATACATTACTAGAAACAATTTCAAACTCATTCACCAGTTTTTACGCCGAAATCGACGAAGCATGCAGAATATCTTTCCTCGAAATCTCTAAGGTCCTTTTTCTTCGTCATTCCTTAGGTAAGTCTTAGGTTATAATAAAAATACATTCTGACTACGACAAACTTAATTAAAATAAGAAAATACTTAAAATAAACTTTTATTTTAAGAATATTTCATCAGTAATTGAAATACAAAGCAAATTTTGAACGTTGACACTTTATCCGTTTTGACAGTGACTAGCAAAAAAAGTTGTTTTAGTTTATGATTATTTTATGCCTGTTTTAAAAAGTTTATTTTCTATTGGAAGAAAAATAAATTCTTAATTGTTTGTGGCATTGTTATTTGGGCTGCGGGTTGTTTGAAAAAGATACCGCGGCCTCGACACAAAGGGCTAAGAAGGAACATGGGTGGTTTTTAGTCAGTAGAAGTCTGACACTCCGTACCGCTCTAGACGTCATTTCATGATTTCCTACACTCCAAAAAAACAGGCATTGTTATTTCACATAGCTACTAGAAATATGTCCGTAAAGTTGTGATAGCTCGGCTAGTATGCATGGTATAAACATTATTTATAACTTACTAGCTGATGCCCGCGGCTTCGCCCGCGTGGATACTGTATAAACAATCCTTTAAGCGGATTATATATCATTCTAAAATTTCAGCTCGATCGGTGCAGAACTTTTTGAGTTTTTGAAGCGTGCACAAACCAACATAACATTTATATATATATATATATACATAGAAGAAGAAGATAGAAGAAGAAGATAGAAGATAGAAGATAGAAGATAGAAGATAGAAGAAGAAGATAGAATATAGAAGAAAGATAGAAGAAAGATAGAAGATAGAAGATAAGATAGATATTTAAGATATAAGATAAGATAGAGTCCATGAAAAATGTAGTTTTGTACCAGTGAAAGTAGGTGACTATATAATAGTGCTAACGGGGATGTGGAGGTCAGATAGGCATCTGACCTCCACATCCCCGTTAGCACTGAATTACTACGATACCCCTTAGTAAGACTGGTTGTCAGAACGTCGATTAGAAATTGTTTTTATTTTTTTCAGTAGATTTTCTATTCCTACATGACATCATCATCTTCCTGCCCTTGTCCCATGTTATTTGGGGTCGACGTTTTTAGGCTCAAAAGAAAAAAAAACCGGAACACTTATAGGATCACTCGTGTCTGTCCGACCATTCCCCCCCTTATCTCCGAAACTACTGAGACTAAAATTCTGAAAAAATGCAGAAATTAGTTCAACACTTATAGCTTGCACGAAAACCTATTTAAAGAAGTCTATGGTGCTAAAATAACATAAAAAATCCCTCAATGTCTACTACAATGGTACGGAACGCTTTATCTTGCACTTGCCGGCTTAGCATGACCATCAAAGAATCGGGTTTTGTCGACGGAAGAATCGACAAAATGACATATGATAGCAAGGTTTCATGTCAAATTGTATGGAAAAATCTTTGTCTATTCTTGGTAGAATAGAGATAGAATCGCCATGCTACGGGGGCTGGTCAGTTTTTTCTTCCACTAGGTATCTCCTGTCAATTATCACGCTATCATTTTACTCCTTTACACAAGACTTTAAAACTAGATGGCGCTATAGCATCGAATATAACCACTTGCGGGTGCAAGTGGTTATGGAGTTGGTCTCCATCATATTTTCCACTCAAATCCACGTGATCAGGTAGCCAATTAAGGGTACGAACCAGACTAAGCTCCAGTTAGATTAGCCGGATTACCCCCTAAGCCCCAGAACACAATTAATATGGTTATTAAGGTTTCAATCACTATCGTAATGGTGATTTGATTTGCTTGATTTAGTCAATTGATTTAATTAGTACTCGATTTGTGGTTAATTAGGTTAAATAATTATAATTAGGCTTAGGTGTGACAAGCATGCTGATCCATAGTACTTAACTATAAAATATTTCGGGCTAGTCGATAAGTTAAAATCACGGATAAGTTAAAAAGTATGAGCAGTTAATTCTTGCACCAACAAATTTTCTTTTACTTCTAAGTTGATTTCTTCAAAGAATCTGAACGCGTACAGCTTTAAACGGCGTTCTAGAACTGTCATTGCCAAAATTTCATAGGAAGCATCACACTTAAACCTCTAAACGGTTTTCATGTGCTACTCACTTACCAAAAAATTCTAACGAATATGATTGTATTCAATAGCTTAATTGTAAAGAATATATGATTCGATTATATTCAATAATCTTGAGATTTATAAGAGTACAATCATCAGTTTTTAAACTGACATGGTCACTGACACTACTATTAATATCATAAACGATCCGTTTTATCCGTGATCATCGTGATCATGGTGCTTGTAACAGCGCCGAAATATCGGGAACTCGAAACAAAAATCAAACATGGTAAATATCCCGTTTATGAAATTAATAGTAGTACAATCATCGTCTTCTCCTTATAATGAACATTAATTTGTCAGTTTGGAACGAAACTAGCTGGAGCTATTAGTTTAATTATTTTTTGAGTAAGCCTAAGAAAGCCGGATTTGAATACTCGTACAATCAACGCCTGCGTTAAGATTCAAAGCTCGAAGCTTCGAACATCTTGCAATGATTGTTTCTGAAGGCGCGTTTTAAATCTGTTTAACGATCCATGGTGCCATTTTTTCGTTACAAAGATCTACATCTTTGTCAGTCATTACAGGTAGTTTATGGTCCTACAGACTGACAACCAGTCTTAACAATGCCAGTGCTAACTTGGTTGTGGAGTCTATCTGGGTTCTGGAGGCTGGTTTGGTTGTAGAACCAAGAATGTTAAAACGTTTTTCCACAAAACTTTTAAATTAAAATAAAAAGAGCAACGATTGCAGAAGACTTTTATCGTAGATATTTCATTAGCAACCTCAAAAAAAAAACTTCCAACAATCGATGACTGTTATGCTATTATTTTCGTGAAAACTATAATGTGGGGTCAAGCAGCACTGCTAGCTCGATGTAGTCAGGCAACAGTAGGTAAAAATCCGAAAACATCTAATTCATCGGTACCAATGCTGAACATGACATAACATAACGCCTTATAATCCAGTTAGGCAGAGGTGTTAGATGCGAGCCTATTGCCCTTAACCGGGCACAAATCCAGACTCCATGCAGCTGCTACTGAGAAATTCCTGGTGATAAATTCCAATAACACTTTGCCCTACCCGGAAAATGAACCTAAGACCTCAAGCTCAGCAGTCGCGCTTGAGACCACAAGAACAACGATACAGTTCCATCAACATTTAACTAACAAATAAACCAACGACTTACTCCTAATTTGTTCAGCATCTAAATCTTACTAAAATCTTAACTAGAGTTACACTAGAAATACAATGTGCTCACTAAACAGACAGTCAATCTAAACTCAGGACACGTTCAATTTAAACCAAATCACACATAATTGATCTGGAGCAATGCAGAAATAGTGATGTTCGTTATACGAGACGATATACGAAACGTGACATGCAGTATGTACGACATCATTTTAAAACTAGCATTTTTTAAATTCGAATTTTGATATTAGAACCCAGAACAGACTAAACGTTTCAGTAAAGTGAGAATTGTGAAATTAATCTAGTTTTATTATATTACAAGGTCAGTACGTATTGCGAGGAATTAGTTTACCTACTCATATTATTTAAGTTTTCTTAGGTGTGTTTGATAAATATCACGTAATCTAAACCATATTATTACATATAGTTTACACTCTTCTTTACGTGTCGATGAACTCAAATTCATGCACAGCTCTACATTTGCTTTGATTAAATTTTGAAATGTGCAAGTGGTTGTGCAGGATGGGCAGGATAGGAGGTGGTGCATGTCCCGCAGAGAGGCACACTGGCAAAAACACCCGATAGTAGTATAGTAATAGTAGTTTTCACTACAAACTTTATCTAAGAAAGCATATCGCAACAAAATGATCCGAAGCTTACCCTACCCATACCAACACCATATTCTAAATATATCCGCAAACTCCCGAAATGATCCACAACTTACCCATTATTATTATTATTATTAGCCTGTACTGTCCCACTGCAGGGCAAAGGCCTCCCTTCCCTCCTTCCACTTTTCGCGATCTAGTGCGATGATAGGCCAATCCTTTGAGAAGGAATCCAGCTCATCCCGCCATCTCCTTCTGGGCCTGCCGCGTTGTCGTTTCCTGCTTAACTTACCCATACCAACACAATATCCGAAAAATATCCGCAAACGTCCCATCCCTTTTAGTAATAGACAAAGGATTTAGTGCTAAACAAGCTGCAAGCCTAATGATTGCCCGGACAGGGTTGCTACCGTCCTTAATCCCATCTGCATGTCTTATCAAAGCGGCTTCGGCGTAACGAAGCTAAATTGACAACCCTGATTGAATGGCCGATGCGCAGTCACTGAAGACGTACGATGACAGATTGAATTATGAGGATTATGACGATTGTGGTTAAAAGGGGTGGGTAGGTATCTAGATTGAAGAGAAAAGGGGACATTTTCTTTTAATTATTTTCTTTTTCCATCATTTTTCTTAAAAGTTTTTCATATGATACCTATTAACCGGAGATGCGTTATTCGGTACAAGTCTTACTTCGGTATTCGGTACGCTGAAAGCTATTCTTGACGTAGTTTAATATTAAAAAAATATTTTTATGCTTGAACCGGGATGCCATGAATTTAATTGCGGTTCTCCAAAAGTTTCCCGAAAATTCCAAAAAGAAAAGGATCAACACTTTAGAATAACACAGAAGAAAACGAAAGAATATACCTACACAGTATCAATAGATCCTGATCTATTTACAAGAGTAGAAAAAGCCAGCCATGATTCAACCCTCACTACTAATATTATCACCTAGCGTTATGTAAATGTCAAAATGCTTTGACAGTATAATTTGTTTAATTGTCAAATAGGCCGCAAGCTGTTTACAGTATTCGGAAAATGTTGCGATTAATATTTTACGACATGTCTTTTGCGCCGACTTTACTCATGAATTTCATATCTTTTCTTCATTAATCTTTTAATTTTAATCTTTTTATCATAGTTTTTTTTAAAAGAGAACTTATTTTATCTAATAGTGTCATGAGGTCTTAGGTTTGATTCCTAAGCCACGAAAAGTATTATTAGGTTTTCCCATCACGATTTTCTCACTAGTAGCTACGGAGTCTGGATTAGTGCCCATTGATGACAAAAGCCTTTTTTTTTTTTGGTGGGTGAAAAATCATCGAATAACCCCCCCCCCGCTCTTGGGCAGAGCGAAGGGGAGTGTCAGACTTCTACTGACTAAAACCCAAACCCGTGTTCCTTCTTCGCCCCTGTGTCGGAGCCGCGTTATCCTTTCGATAATCCACAGCCCCGACGGGATGACAAAAGCCTCATCCCTTATTACATGGGACATAGATAAATGGCGAAATAAGGGTGTAGACTGTAGGTATTATTAGGTTCACCTCTACCTAACCCATCGGTAATTATAGACAAATTAATGTTATGTATGACAAGAAAGTTATAATTCATCAAAAACATATCCATGATTTTTGTCACACACCTTACAGACTTGACTATTCTTTGAATTTTATAATTTTGTTTTAATAAACTCTGAAATCATTAATATCACAATAATCTTCTAACTATAAATATATTTATTTATTTATTTATATATACTTTATTGTACACCACAAAAATACATAACAAAAGAAAACATAATATACACTACAAAACATACAATGGGCGGCCTTATCGCTTTCCGCGATCTCTTCCAGGCAACCTTAGGATATACTCCTTTTTTTTTTTTTGGTGGGTGGAAAATCATCAAATGATGCTCGCTCTTGGGCAGAGCGAAGGGGAGTGTCAGACTTCTACTGACTAAAAACCGAACCCATGTTCCTTCTTTGCCCTTGTGCCGAGGCCACGTCATCTAGTACTAAAATCCGCGGCCCGACGGGAATCCGCGGCCCCGACGGGAATCCGCGGCCCCGACGGGAATCCGCGGCCCCGACGGGATAAATATACTCCTAAAGTGCAGTCAGTAGTCAGTCAATGTTTTAATATTCAAACGTTTCAAGTATCTGCCTTCAGGGCGAATTGTCATCAAAGAGTATTTAGAAGGGATGATGACATAATTAATTCTGAGCTTTAAAACATCTTGTGTATAAATTAGAATTATTTATTTTGATAAAATGTATTTCGGTTACTTTATGCTTTTTTGCTTGAGACATAAAGGGCGCGTATTGTTTTAAAGTATTAAAATGACAGGGGTGGATTATGATGTCATTAAGAGAGCGTTGTCTTTACATAGTATAAAATAAATTTAATTTCGCTATTTGTACGCTTAGATCATGAAAACTCCGCAATAGATTTTAATGCAGTTTTTAAGAATATCTATTCTTAAAAACTGCACTAGATGATTAATTCAAAAGTGATTCAAAAGAAATATTTATAATGTAGTATACTTTCACCGAGCGAAGCTTGTGCGAGTCGGCTATGCAATGCAATGCAATCAATATAAAAGCAGTGACAGTCGTAGTGGTGTGACCGTTCGGACTGACAAGTCGTAGGCCTCGAGTAAAAAACCGTGTATACCTCATTGATATAACAACTAAAGATACGGTCGTCCGAACATTTTGCTCGATGCGTGCCCCATAAAGAGAAACACTAACGTCATCTATAAGAACTAATCAGGCTGCTCGTAAACGTAACCTTGTATGAGCGGCGTGGCGTGGTATTATCAAGGCATAAAGAAATTAAATTAAGCTTTCATTAAAATGTTAATAAAAAAAAATGTTAAATTTTAATTCTTCATTTTCATTTTCTTTTAAACTTCGGTTTAGTCAAGACCTATTTGGGACCAAATTCGAGGCGTCATTTTATCATGCGGTCCGCCCAGTCCTTACGCAGTAATATATAAGTCAATGGTATACCTCCAATTTTTCGGATCTATGTGCATGTTATTGTTTAATAATCTTGTTTCGGTGAATGAAAACATCGGTAGAAAACATGCCTAGAAGACATTTCTCGACGTCATGTATTCAGAGGCCCAAGGATGGCATAAAAACTAACACCAGGTTAGCCTCTCAACAACAACTTGTTCTTAGCGTGCCGATAACAATATTTAAACAGAGTCAGCTCAAAATTTTGCGACGAGTTTGGCATTTTCTGTTCCGTCCATCAGCTCCTATGATGTGCAAGAAACGGGACAGGCAGAACACGATATCAAGTGATAAACAACAACTAAATGGTTAGATATACAATTATAGCACAAATTCAATCGAATTGGTTTTGAATTACCTACTGTTATCTTACAGGATATTGCAATAACCACGTTGCAGATTGGTTCTCAAGTGTCTTGCTAGGTGGTAGTTATGGTGATTCAATAGATACGTAGTATAAAGGACATCGTAACTCAAACTTGTGCCATAGATTCAACCATAGGTAGACACAAGGTTCTACATACCCAGTGTTAAAATGTTCCATACTTCCAATTTATAAATGTTTCTACGTGAACCAGAAATTCTTTATTGTGAATACTTTAGTTTTATGAATAGAAAATTATTGCAACAACTCTCATGTTCCTATAAGTGTAATAAATAATAGTTAGATAAGTTAGTATGGAATGAAAATGAACTCTTGTAATATACCCAAATATACCCATTTGGTTTCATTGTTTTTCTTTTAGGTTTCGTATAGCAAAAGTGGTTAATATGAAGATACTCATTGTTATTATTATGTATGTAACATTTTATGTACCATCTATCTACCTATATTATGCAAACAAATTATTTTGATTTAATTTGATCAAAAGAAACCGTGGACTTTTTTTTGAATAATTGTCGAAAATTTTCACCAACAGGTCTAAAATTAAGTACCAAGTGAATTCAAGTGATAAATAGTTTCTGTCACTATGGCTTTTACTTCTAGATATATTCGTACCAATACCTACGTTTTCTTTTGAAACACTGCAATACTATTTGACATACGGTAGCAGGAAAGCAACCCGGGGAATGCTACTAAAGTATTTTAAGACCCTGATTTTTGGATACGCTATCGTCAAAATTACCAAGAACAAAGTCTTCATTCATTCAAAGAGTAATGACAGCAAATTGCAAGATTTATCTCATCACCACCATGCTTACGAATGTTCTCATTTAGTTTACGAGGTTCGATACCCGGTTGAGCCAAGTTTTATAGTTGCCTTAATTTTATGGTCTTTGATTAGTTCCTTTACGGAAGTCGGTTGATTTACTTATTGGAGACACGAGGTAATGAGATGGGAATATTTTGTGAATGATATGCGTTGAGATTGCTCGAATTTTTTTTCGCAGAACAAAGGAAAAGGTGAGGTGTGTTGTAATTATAAACTGGTGCTCTTGTCTGGGTCTTCTTTTTATTTAACCCGTATTGTCCCACTCCTGAGCAAAGGACTCCCCCATTCCTTCCACTTCTTAGTTCTTGGGAAACTAGTTAAAAAAATAAAATATTTAAGAAAAGCTTGTCTTTGATTACTGAGCTCGCAGGTTTTTCAGACGATGTGAACTGACATTTAATAGCCATTAACAAAATTGAATCGATGTATAATATATATCATCAAAATCCAATATGAAGCGTTCAACATTACTTTTTTTTTTTATTTTTTTTTATTTGGGGGGCTTACAGCTAACAATACAAAAATAAATAGTGAATTGTTCAACGACAAGCCATTTACAAGCCTCCACAGTTGGCTAAACTAAACTTATACCTAGTATAGTCCTAATAATGTAATTATTCTTCTCAATCATTAAACATCTAAACCAGGAAATTCTTTTTTTAACATGTACTATCCTACTGCATGGCAAAAGTCTCCCTAATTATAGTCTTCTCTTGGAGGAATAAAATATATGTGGCTCGATGACCAATCTCAAAATCCTCTAAGCCATCAACTAGTTTTGCAGACACCCTCAATGAAGACATCCATCTTCTAGCATCCACTGCGTGACGACTATATCCCTTTCTCCACTTATTCATAATCAAACCATGAAAATCTATTTACGTCCGAACCACGAAGAAAGCTCAATTAACCACCCACACAGATTCCTTGAGACAATAGCAATCCATCAAATATCGTCGTTTTGTTTACACAGTCCCAATTTAGACGTTGCAAGTTAGGTTACCGTGGTACTAAATGTGCCGCTTGCATTACCATGGCACTAAATGTACCGGTTGATTGTGAGCACGTGACGATTTGGTGCATGTTGTGTTAAAATTAGTGAGTTGTTTGTGTTTTGTTTATGAAGGTCGGTATTCACAATGTTAGTTCGCAGTCCTCTTTGATTTTTCTTCTTTTAGCGCGTCGATCACAATTTAAAGTAAGTCTGCTCATGAGAAAAAACAATTCAAAAATTCAAAACAAGTCTTTGACTTAATACGTCGGTTATCTACATGGTAGCTTTTAAGTAAAGTAGGTTTTGCATTTATTTCTAGATACTATTGTTGGTTATGAGCTCATACGCCTTATGACACAATTAAAAAGCCAAATCAAATCTGGAGCAAATCTCCTGGAGATTTATTAACGGACGGGAGGATATAAATTGTATAAATAAATGAAACTTTTACTCGGACAACCAGTCAACGAAAACCGTGTTACCCAGTAACTGGGTTGTGAGGCCAGGTAAGCAGCCACTCGATACAAAATACTGGTAATCAACTTCATCTGGCTTAAACCTGAAGCAGATCCTTACAACAGGCTAGGTGGTTGAAGATAATGATGAGGAAAAGAATGTAGCAAAATTCAATATAATTCTCGCACAAAAAAAATATAATCTCTCCAGTTTTCCAAATAACCCTAACCATTTCTACCCATAAAAGGATCAATATAACCGTTTAATTGTTCATCCTCTAACTATAAATGCATATGAAGAGACGCACGCACTCGTAAACTCGCCCTGATGAGTTTCATGCAAATTTTGACGACTGTTAAATCTGAAGTGTCCTCTTTATCCCGTTGTCCTCTGATGAATCGTCAGACTGAGTGGGGAGGTAGAACTGGGATTAATATTTGGGGAAGTGGGGGATATATGAATGGGATATGCTTAGGTTTAGTAGCCGATTTAATAAAGTTAATGAACAAAGAATCGAAATTGGGCCAAACACACAGTTTAGAGTACTCAGAATTGCTTTCTAGCAGAACCTTTCTTTAACTCTAGTCAAATGTTACACTGAAACGCCATACTACACTAAGCAGTAAATAATAAATAAACAAACATAATAATCAATAAGACGATTGAATAATTAAACATTTTCTGCAGTATTGAAATTATAACTATTAAAATGGCTGTACAAATATATGGTTTTCCATAAAAAGTAATATAAGATATTGGTACAACAGCCACTTCTGCGTTTCAAAAAGTTCCGGTACTCTCTATTTTATCCCTCATACAAACGTCACACCACCATTGTCACGTAATCCCATACATACGTTGCATACAAAATAATAAAAACAAGACAAACACAATAAAAACTTATCTTTAACGTAACCTGTAAGATCGACGATAAAATCGGCGAATTACTTACAAAACAACATTGTATCTACCAATCGAACAAACAAAACTCAACTCTATTCACGTTTACAATAAGTGTTTTTGAACAGCAAAATGATTTTGGTAGTAATTTGAAGGGTGCACAGTGTGCTAAAATGCTCGGATTAGAAGACAAAATGCATAGGTAGTAAATTTTACGGCTATGCAAATGTAATACCGTATTGGACAGTAAAATCTAAGCCTGGTTGATATGTCAGGCGTGGAAGGCAATATTAAACGAATGGAACATTTTTAAGATCGTAAAGTTTTTTGATTTTATTCGTACTCTTTTATAGTAATAAGGGATGTATGCAGTAAGATCTTATGCATTTAAGACTGTTGTAATAGGATTTTTTACGATATTATTCTTGAACACATAAAAGTATGCAATTTTATTATTTGTTTAATTTTTACGCTCTTATCTAAGAACGAAGTAGTTAAATAAAAAAATTAAGATGCAAAAAAAGTCACAACGCAACAGTAGTTTAATTCAAGCAATGTTTTTCTAGATCAAGTTGTTCGATATTGCTACTTTACCGTCTACTTAACCGTTTATGCGTTTTACAACATAATGGTTTTATACAAAACTGTTAGTTTTATACACACACAGAGGCACATCAACCTATACATATATACCAGTATAACATGTCTTCCCTTTGTATAATTATGTAGGTTTCTCGTTCAATGAGAGATACAACTTACTTCTATTCATTTCTTTACTACAAAATAACCACCAAAATTACTGTAGATTTCCTCTAAAATTTTAATCTATAAAAACGCTCAATCACCACGCCAAAATATGTATGTTCTTTTCACCCCATACAAGCAGACGCATCAACATCATACCAACAACAATGTGTCGCTGCCAATAAAACAGAATCAAGATAAACTCCTTTATGTCAACAGGATTAAAAATTTGATCGTAAAACGGAACGTAATAGTTACATAGGATTTGCTCGGGGACAGTTTTACTTTAATCTTTTGTCAATGTGAGAAGGGGATGGAGCTATACGAGGCTTCTAGCTCTATCCCTTTTTATGCTCGCAGTTTACGACTGCGTGTAACGGATTTCATGTAATCTTAGTTCGTGGGTTTTGTGATGTCAATTATCTGTGTGGTTGTAATTCGGGAGGTAGGTCGTTATTAAGATGGGGTGAATTACGACACGTTAGTTTATTGTCATGGCTACGGGGCTTTTAGGAGGTTTCTGGGGTATTATATCGTCGTATCCTACGAATAAGGGTGTAACCTCAAAATAACTACTTTTCAGGAGACACAAATTAGTAAAGTAGAAGGAAGACACAAACGTAATTAGGGTATCATCTCTTTTACAAATACGCAAAATAGCCATTCCATAGATCACGGCCCCAACCACCATTAGGGTATTTTCTATGTCCCCAATATGGAAAATTTTGACTCTCACAATGAAAATGACTTAATTAAGTACAAAATCCTTGAGGTTTAAAATTTTTTGATTTACGTACTTGCTTAAAAAATCTCTGTTACCGCCGACTGGTGGTAACTTCACTACTTACGATGAAAGAGGGCGCGAGGGCGATTGTGGCTTTATTCTTCGTTGAAAACGGAGTACTTCAAATTGTGAGTTTTGAGAAAACCTAATTATTTCACGACCTGTACCATTTTTAATTGTTTTGTTGGACTGGTTACATGTAGAATGACGGGCAGAATGTAATTATGCAATAAAAGGTAAAAGCCCTTATGTTCTTTACGCCCTTATTCGTAGGATACGACGATATTTGGTTAAAATATGAGAGAACGTTCTGTTTAAATTTTCTGTGTTAAACTCTTAAAGCATCTGCCTAGTCTTTTCCCAACAATGTTGGGGTTGGCATATAATTTTACTGGATGCAGCTGAATACCAGTATGTAACCTATCTGACCTACACAACCCAGTTAGCACTGGGTAATACTCCAAGGAGTATTGTTAGGTAAGACTGGTTACCACTGACCGTCTGTAACAACCGTTAAAGATCTATAATACAAATGTCAGCCGGAACCAACAGCTTAACGTGCTTTCCGAGGCACGGAGGCAACTCGTGATGTTATGGGTACCCATCGACGTACCAACCTAGGAAGCACGGTTTAACATAAAGATTGTTAAGCAATGATCTGATAATCTTCCTAATTTAGAAGAAAACTTCTGTCATCTGATTTTTATTCAGTTGACAAAGCCTTCGCTATTGATTGAAAGCTCACGAAAGATAAATAAATTAGTTTGGTATTGTGAAAAGATACGGTGAAGAGGACTGTGTAGTTTCCAGAAAACACACATAGCTATTATATAGTTATTTGTGTTTTCTGTAAAATTTTCAATACCATCCCATCCATCCCATCTTGTCCATTCCCGTTCGATATCCGAATGGCCACCATATAAATTAAATAATAAAAAAGTATACCTTAGTACTCAGTTTACATTTTTCACGGGGGCTGTGCCATAATAACCACGACATTCACATTGACGACAATTTCGAACATAACCAATAATTTTCTGATTATTAAAAATCGGAAGTCATGGATACTCATGTTGTTGAATAGACACATTAATTCATAACTATAATTAATTGCTATCAACCTAATAATTACTTCACGATTTCTGATTTTCGACAACCACCAATTTAGAAATCAAACAACATTGTTGCAACTGATTCCTGGAAAATCGGAATCAAACTCGTTACCCATTGAATCATAAAGTATCACTACGAAACTACTCATCAACTGACTGTCACTGTATAATTAAGTATCAAAAACATTAAAAATTAAATCAACAAAAATATTTTTATAAAAGTTATCTACAAATCGAATTTCAACTCTAAGCTACAAGAATTTTAGTTTCAAAATTGAGTACCAAATTACTTCAAAATAATGATACGTTTGTTTCAGCAAACATATTTTTATACCCCACTGAAACAATCACCAACCCTAACCTATTCCAGATAAAGTCTAAAATTACCCAAATTTAAATTTTCAAACCGCAAATAAAAGTATGTTTTACACATAATAAAGGTACGCTCAGGTGCGGAACAAACTAATTAATTCAAAAGCCCGCATTTGATTAAACAAATCAAATGGTTTGTAGTGCGACTGTATGAGGGGTGGAATGAGAAATCGCTAAGAAATCGTATCCGTCACGTTCACGTATCGTTTCCTGCTTTTTGTTTGTGACGCCTCATTATTGTGTAGTGTGAACAAGTGGGTAGATAGGCGGTTTATTAATTGAATTTAATTCAATTTTGTAGAGTGTAAAAAAGAGAAAGATTCAGAATGGAATAAATTTTGTGAAGGGAAAAAAGTCGGTGATTCAAAATGATTGGATGGTGATACACTTTGAAGCAGTTTTTACTTGGGTACCAAAATAGTCTGAGATGTAATTATGATGTTGTTTAAATTAAACCAGAAAGGGAACACGTAAAATACTATTCGAAGCTAAAAAATGCATATTCTTAGTATTTAAAAAAAAAGGAGCTTTAACTTATTGAAATGATGAAATCGTACCTAATTGCACAAAAATTAATGGCAAATAAAAAAATATGTTTCAAGTACCTAAGTGAAATTAAAAGTCGCAAATATTTTACACGTTTATTGTTATACGTCTTTAGTTAATGTTTAGAAAAACATAAAAAATACATATTATTAAAAAATATGTTGCAAGAAAAAAAACGTCGCAAATTTTTTACGTTTTGTTTCCACACATCTTTAACTTAAATACGTATCAAATTACAGATTAAAAAAAAATCGGTTGTCTGTAAAATCGGTTTACTGACGATAGTTGAACGTGACAATGTCATAAGAAAATAAAACAAAACAATTGACACGCCGTTGCTATGGAACGCCTCAGAGCGAGGTAACGACGCATGACGTCATCTTATTTCGTGCGTGCAGCCGGCCATCAAATATAAGACGTTATCACGTCAAAAAATTATCGATTTTAAACACAGAAAAAAATTTGAATAAAAATAGTTTTGTTTTTAACTAATATTTTGTTCACAATGACACCTCTACCACACCACTAGGTCTACAAACACCCCAACACAGGTGTCGTCGATTCACACGACGCACCTTTATGATAGCTCGTTTATTACTATAGGCAGTAATTACTCTGCTTACCCACTACCCACTGACCGCTGTTATGGTGTGTTGTTCGAATAAAGATATGGTAATTGGTCATGGTTGGTTTAGTATGTTTTTGGCAATGGGTGTGTGATTGTTGTTGAAAAGAAGAGTGTAGTAACTTATCATCACGCCAGACAGGGGTTGCGGCAAGTGGTTCGAAAAATACAAGGTCCCATTAAAATAGGTGGACAAAATTTCAGAAATCATTCAGACCACCAAAATAAGGCCTATGTCCAGCAGTGGACGTCTTTTGGCTGAAATGATGACCAAAATAAGAACGATGGTAAAAAAATATATAAGAAAAACGCATTTAAGTACCTACTCATAGAGTATGAGTTTGTTCTAGAGTGCCGGCAATTTATTAGTATAAGTAAAAAAAAATCTTTTTATTAAATGTTTTTGTTTTGTTTAGATATGTTTGGTTAGACCTACTGAACGCTGTGTTAAAATTTGTCCACCTATTTTAATGGGACCTTATATACCGCGGCCACGGCACAAGGGCTAAGAAGGAACATGGGTGGTTTTTAGTCGGTAGAAGTGTGACACTCCCTACCGCTCTGCCTAGAGCGAGAGGAGTCATTTGATGATTTATCACCCCCCAAAAAAACTGCTTCTGACCTCTCTCTGCTATCTGATAGTAAAACCCAAAAACACTTTGCCAGCCTCATCAGCATTTTTTTTTTTTTTTTTAATTTATTTAACGTTTACACAAAAGAATACAGAATTATACATACAAATAGCAACCAAAAAACCACTAAGGTTTAAACTTGTGCTATCATGCTTGTGCTATCTCAATATCGAACTGTACAATGATGCATTTCGTTATTGATATCGATACAATTGCTACATAACATATTTGCAGTCTCATCGCTCAGTAGCTACGCTTGCGACCGTTAGACCAACAATTTTTCAAGCGAAAACCATTATCTTCTGCAGTAGGTGAAAAATTCAAAGAATATACTTATTTAGAAATACATTCAAGTTCTTACAGATTTTTTACCAAAAGGCTTGAAATACTGTTGGTTAAATACCAAGATAAAGATAAAACTTTTACTCTATTAGTTTTCTTTTTTTATAAATTCTATAGGAAAACCTTAACACGTTCAGTTGTAGGTACCACCGGTGGAGCACGGAGTATTTGCTGCCACGGCGGGGTGTACCACCGGTGGCCATGTCACACTATACTTTCAATGTACTAATAAATGCGCGCCGCCTTGAGAGAAAGTGTTGTATTTACCGTCCCCGCCTAGTAAAATAGACAAATTTTCATAGTGCAGCTCAGGAGGTGGATGTAATTTGGCAAGACTTTTGGTTCATGGGGCGGTGATGTACCACCGGTAGCCATTGAACATTTGCGCCGTAGGATACCAAGTACCTACTCATGAGGTACCGGTCTGAATGTGTTAAAGGCTAGATAGTAAAGTTCAAATACCCATCACTCAAACTTCACAAAAACACTATTTCTATCAGAAAATTTAGTCATCATTATTATACCATTAGTTTCAATGATCCGTGACCTTTTAAACCCCATTAAATACTTCCCAACACAATTAGATGGCAAATTGTTTCTCCCACAAATAATGATAAAAAAATCATAACCGGCCAAAAATACAAGAAAAAAACATTAGACGCCCCTTTTTAAAAAAATGGAAAATATATTAACCGCAAAACGCTTGCACCCCATGCACGCGCATTCCCACGGAGTTTGAAAAAGGAATAAAAGTGCAAAATGATGATTCATTATTGTTTAGTGATGGGAAGCGGTACCGTTTAAAAAACGATTGTACGTAGAGATTATTTTTACTGATAGTTTATTAAATTAACATTTTTGTCTACTATAATGCTGTTGGTTTTGATCTAGATTGTAGTTAATTCATTTCAATAATAATTAAACGGAAGGAATCTGAAATAATTGACAGCTCTTTTCGACAACTACAAGTTTTAAATTACACAGCCATTTTTGGGGGGGGGTGGGAAATCATCAAATGACTCCTCTCGCTCTGGACAGAGTAGGGAGTGTCAGACATCTAATGTCTAAAAACCACCCGTGTTCCTTCTTAACCCGTGTCGAGGCCGCGGTATCTCTTGCGAATAATCTGCAGCCCCGACGGAAGATTGCACAGCCTTACAACAAAAAAATAAAAAATATTTTTGAACAAGTAAAAGACAGGAGAAGATTTTGTTTTTGAACAGGCTGTTATTAATCAATGCAGTGAGAAAACATACTGCTAAAACTGTTGTTGCTGCGTGTCATACATTTATTTGTGCTCATACAATGCATGTCTAATTTTTACAACAAATCCACTTTTTCATTTCCAAAACATTACACATACAACCAAACAACCTGTTAATAATAAAGAAAATAAATGATTACATCTAATACAGCGCAAAAGTGGCCCCAAATGGATACGGTTTTAATTAAATTAATAGTTAGCCCATGCGATATAAATGACGAGCAACAAAACCAACGAAAAAGTAGATCTAAAAAGATAAAGGCAATAATAAAACACTTCCCTTATACGTGCGGGCTCGCTACGCCGAATGTGTATTTTGCTTAATAGGATATTAAAATCTACAAAATGATGGTTTTTCCTAGGAAGTCGATTAAGATTTAGGCAAAGAAACAATACTTTGCACGTCACAATTTGTCAATAAATCTAAAATGAATTCTGAGGTGTAGTGTGGCTACAAGCACGACGGCAGAAAATAACTGACATCAATGGCCAATCCATTAGTGCTAGTTACGAGGAACACGCATGATTGAACACGGGTTGCCATGGCTGGCCTGAAAGTCTTTGAATAGGTCCAAAGAAAACCTGTTCAGATGGAGATTCGTAAGATGACTCTGACCTGGATTGTGAATGTGGTGTTGCCCCACAGACGATGTTCTGTTGCTTGTACATCACAGGAGCTGATGGACGCTTCTGAAAGTACCAAACTCGCACAAAGTCAGGGTGAGCGCCTATTGAAACTGTCATCACTCACTAAGAAAAAGGTAGTTTTTTTAAGTTCAGAAAATTACAAAATTCGTCCTTCCAAGCCCGCACCTAACCCGCATGATTCAAACTTGTCGATCACGATAACGGTGCAGGCACCGGACAATAATACCATAGTACAGATATTAATCACTGTTACACGTTGTTCAAGGAAAACCATTTGATTGGATCACTGTTGTAAACCTTTACGGATGCACCTAATACCGGTTACTGGTAAGTGATCTTTTGTAACTTCCGTTTGGGATGTGGGAATCGGGAGATAGTGTTCTTTGGGAATTACTTGTTCCATATCTTGGTTTACTTTCTCCTTGTATAGATTTAGTTTTTTATCGGTTGGCGCAGTGGCTCAAGCACTTGACTCCTGCGCTACGTGTCGCGGGTTCGATCCCTGAACAGGAACAAATATTTGTATGGCCTACAGATAGTTCTTTCGGGTTTGGGTTTTTGTGTATGTGAGTTTAAATGTCTGTGAACGCACCCACGATACAGGAGAAATTCCTAGTGTGGGGCAAAGTTTTTAAAAAAAGAAAGAAGAAGAAGAAAATGTGGCGTGTCTCTCACTTCAGAGCTGACTCCACGTTCTTCTAAATGATTTGATCAGAACTGTAACTATACCATTACGTCTGTGATCTCTGAAGGGATGTTACTGGCGCCCGAATTTCATTATTAGTTAGTTTTTCTTTTATGGAACACATTTTTGTTAGACATCTACTCTAATTTCACCTAACACAAACACCAAATGGTCTTAAACCAAATAATAATAATAATAATATTCCACAACTATCACACAACGCCATCTAGTCCCAAGCTAAGCAGAGCTTGTGTTATGGGTACTAGACAACTGATAAACATACTTATATATTTCTAAATACATACATATTATAGATAAATTACACCCAGACACAGAACAAATCATCGTGCTCATCACACAAACATTTGTCCTGGGTGGGAATCGAACCCACGACCTCCGGCATAGCAGTTAGGGTCACTAACCACTAGACCAACAGGCCAGTCATAATATATTACATTTTAAGAGGAAATGCGGGTGCTGTCTCTCTCCGTCCATCAGTCTGTCTCTCTCCACTATCGCTGTCACTCTCCGTCCTCCTGCCCTCAAATTCGTGCGATAAGGACAACTGCAGATCCGACTCAAAAGCTTAAGTAAAAAGTTATAATTCGAGGTTTAGCTCTCGCCTATTTCCTCCTCCAATATTGAACCAATTTAAAAGATATTTTAGACAATGAATAAGGAGGATATATACTACGCCGCTATGTTTTTCTTTTTTCGTTAATAGTTGTCAAAGTACACTAGGACTCTGTTAACAGCGATCTAAACAAGCAATTGTGAGCATTTTTTGAGGGTTCTAGTGCTTATAAAAATAATTTATCACCAAAAAGGAAAACATAGGGGCATAGAAATAGTTAATATTTATTATTCTGTAGAAAATCATTGCTCTAGGGTCATTAACCAAAAAGAAAACAGGCGAGAGCGTTTGCATGGAGAAAAGACCACTCGCATTTCCTCTTAAGTCCCATGAATTAAACGTCGAGTATACTGCCATCAACGCGAAAGGCACAAACCCAAGGCTGCTCCCGTCGGGGCTGCGGGATGTCGAAAGAGATACCGCGGCCTCGGCACAAGGGCGAAGAAGGAACATGGGTGGTTTTTAGTCAGTAGAAGTCTGACACTCCCTTCCGCTCTGCCCAAGAGCGGGAGGAGTTATTTGATGATTTCCCACACCCACACAAAAAAAAAGGCTGTTACTAAGATCTGCCCGACCCGGGAATCGAATCCGTGACCCCATGCACAGCAGTCGCGCCTGTAACCACTAGACCAACCAGGCAGTACAGTTTACTACACAACATTTAATATCAAAATTGTTACTATCCGGACAAAAATGATGAAGACTTTCTCGCAGAGGTTAAAGTAAATTGTCATGGATTTGCGCTGAACTTCTATAACAATAACGTAACACATTTAAAATTGATATCAGACCAAATAATTACGAAAAAAAACGTTACTGTCATACCAAACACAGAGACAGCTCCAAACAAATAATATTATAAGGCTGTTACACAAATACGTCTGGCGCACGTTTCAATATTTATACAACACGCATTACGTGTACACTCAGCCGATATCAGTTAATTGCCTCCCCTGACACGATTAGGGATGAGCAAAGATTTTTTTATAAATAAAAAATCGTTCCGCTTTGAATAGGGGATCGGACAAAAAAAAAACTAATTAGTCCGTCAGATAGATTTCCAAAAAATATTGACCACATAATTTTTCTTTTTTCACGTAAACAAAAAATGAAGACGATACAGTGCTTCGAAAACTCGTGTGACGTCATATGATAGTACATTTTGTACCTTCAAGTGACGTTTCAAGCCCCACTCCATGATCTTTGACGCGCTATAGCTTCGTCAATTTTTATTGATTTGATAAAACAAAAAACACGTATCCAATATATTATTTTTCGATAATCTAAATGACGGACTAAACAGAATCATATTTTTTTGAGTCAGTCCGATCCCCTATTCCTTATTCCTTATGTTTTTTTACATATTATATACATTTTTAATTTTACGTCTGTGTCCCTGAAAGGTTAGGCAGAGGTAAACGTATAGTATGCACACATTCCACCAGTTATGTTTGACTGTTTATTTAATCACACAAAAATTCGAATATTTGGGTTTACTTCTGTGTAAATAAAAACTCTGTGGGTCATTCTCTTGACTTTATCCCATTTAATTTGGGGTTGGCACAGCATGGCTTTTTTTTCCATACTTCTCTATTACTCGTTCTTCACACAGTCCATCCATCATTTCTATGGTCTTCGTCTACTGTTATTGCCATATAAATTCATACTTACAGGTTATATTCTGTAGGTATCGTAATTGGCTTGTGCTTTGATCCTCAGTCAGTCAGTTTTGCCTTTAGATAGATAAATTACCAACCAATTCAAGCTTTGCACATAGCCATAACATAACCCCTCCTCAAACGCCTAAAAGTTAAATATCAACAAAAACAAAGCATTCACAGTTTATTTTTCCAAGCATTCCTTTCACTCTCACCCCTATGGAGTTTAAAACCCCGTAAATTGTATAATTTCTTCAAAGGAAATGTCTCTGCCCACCCCTTGAATAAACTTTCTTAAATCAATAGTAACATGTCACCGATTATTTACAAAATTACTTTTCGCAGCCGCACAAAATCATTTGTAGACTCTAACCCACTGAAAATAAAGATAAATGTTGGGTGAAAAGTTAGTCTGGAAACAGCAAATACTAAATTGGTTTACAAAATTACTTGATGCAGTTCTAAAAATATGCCTAAAGCTTTAACTTCCAAGACATGAGGTTGAAATTTAAGTGATTTAATTTTCAGCAGTAGCTAGATAAATGTTCGGTTTTGCTTGTAAGGAGGTGTCATTTGCATCAATCCACGTCGTATTAGTACATTCTTTGTGTTAAAATAATGGTGTGAGTGAAAAATTTGAAGTTTCGTAATTGGCCTCTGTTGTTAAAAGAATAATGAAAGTAAAAGTTACTGAAGGTAGGTATCTGTATGGGTGTGTCATTAACATTATTTTCTTTTGTAATCTGTTCTTATTTTTTATCCACCCACAGATGAGTCCTTTAAACGAATATCGCTAAGTACTTCTTTGTCAGGAATTAAAATAATTTGAAAGTATCGAATATTGCTTTTGTTCATTCAGTAGGTCAAGATGACAGATCGATTGGTGTTCTAGAGGTCACTAGCGCTACTTCTGAGCATGAAGTCCTGGGTTCGATTTCCGGGTTCGGCAAAGTGAATTGGGTTTTTCCATCAGGAGTTTCACAGTAGCAGGCACGAAATATAGATCTGTACCAAGCTAATGGCAAGAGGTTCGCCTCTATTGCATTGGACTTAAACGTAACAGGCAAAACGTTGAAACTCTAGGTATCGTTCGATTTTCCAGAAAATTCCGACTTTTGACGATTAAATTGCATACCGCAAATGTGTATGACAAATTAGCTAACGCCATTCCTGACAGTTCTTGGAACCAACCTAACACTTCTTTGAACGACGTTCACAATTTAAAAAATGCACCAGATTGCATCAATGTCGTTGGCAATTTACCTGTCATGATGGATATAGTAAATTATTACTTATTACTCGGTAAAGTAACAAAGGATTTAAATTTTTAATTCTGAGTAAATCTCACGGGTGGGTGATCAAGGAGGCCGGTATTAGGATGACACATGACTTGATTGTAATGAGGATATTATGCAGGTTGATGAGTAGCTGGTGAATGGGGAAAGTTGCCTTAGAAGGGCGTTTGAAGGTGAGGATCCTTTTGCTGGCTTTGTCTTCGGAGACATTGATCGAAGGTCTGTTCACCGATAAGTTGGTGTTTGATTCATAACATAACATCAAACTGTAATTTCTGAAAGGTTAGACATTGGTGTACTTGAATAGTACGTCCTAATTCCAACAAATTTATTTAAACCTCATGCAATAACGGGCGACCCTACTGCCATTAGTGGACAAATCCAGGCTCCGTGGCTGCTACTGAGGAATTCTTGGAGGAAAAACCAAATTACACTTTGCCCGACCGGGGAATTGAACCTTGGTCTTCATGCTCAGCAGTCAAGCTTGAAAATACTAGAGCAACGAGGTAGTTACTATAGTAAAGAGTCTAAAATACCCGTCTGTTAACCAGTCTCAAATTTTTGTTTGTAACTGGTCCTTTTTCTGTTGGAGGGTGGGAAATACTCAAATGGCTACTCCGGCTCTGGGCAGAGTGGTAGGGAGTTGCAGACTTCTACTGACTAAAAACCACTCATGTTCTTTCTTAGCCCTTTGTGCCGAGGCCGCGGTATCTCTTGCGAACAACCCGTAGCCCCGATGGGTTGTGACTGGTCCTGGAAATAAGTTTCCAAGCATCACGTGAGCAAAGCTAGACTCTAAAAACTAGTTATTTTTAAGTAATCATGAAAAATATTTTCTGAATTGTATCTGGCTAGACTGGAAGCGGACCCCGACATAATTTGGGAAAAGGCTAGGCAGATGATGGTCAATTCTTCTAATTCTATCGTCATCCCTCCTCTACATCAGTTTGGTGTTTCATAAGACGTTACAATTTCAAAATATTAAACATACTCACACCAAAATAGCCCAAAAATATTTCACCATCAATCAAGCAATTTCACCAAATCAGGGTTCCTATTTCAGTCACCAAAAGGCATGTCTTTAACAAGTAAACAAATGATCATTGTCAACGGAACTAATGTTTACAACCCAAATGTGTGGTAGAAGTTTCTGAAGTAATTTTTGATGAATTGTGCTCGGTTCAGTTTGTTGATGTGGCAACATGTGGTGAATTGGGATTTGAGCTGAAATATTTTGAGCTTAAATGATGATGGTTAGATTTATGTATTAGTTTCTTCTACATAATAGGGGATCGGACATAAAAAACTAATTAGTCCGTCAGATAGATTTCCAAAAATTATTGGACACATATTTTTTCTTTTTTCACGTAAACAAAAAATGAAGACGATACAGTGCTTCGAAAACTCGTGTGACGTCATATGATAGTACATTTTGTACCTACAAGTGACGTTTCAAGCCCCACTCCATGATCTTTGACGCGTTTTATCTTCGTCATTTTTTGTTGATTTGATAAAACAAAAAACACGTATTCAATATTTTTCGATAATCTAACTTACGAACTAAACAGAATCATATTATTTTGACCCAGTCCGATCCCCTATTACCTGAGTAATTGGTTGGTCAATCTTCATTTGCAGTATTATTTATAATAATATTTGCCTAGATTTTTCAACTACAGGCCAAAGTCCTCACACCTCTCCGTCCAGATATTTCGTGTTAGCGATATTTTGAACCAATCAGAGGTCCAACTGATCCCGCCTTCTTCTCCTGGATATATTCTCCTACTTACTCAGTGTTTTCGTTAAAAGTACTGCAAATGTATGGTAGAAGTTTCTGATGAATTGTGGTCGGTTTAGTTGGTTGATGTGGCAACATGTGGTTGAATTGGGATTAGAGTTGAAATATTTTAAGCTTAAATTAATGATGATGTTTAGATGTGTTGCAGTTTCTACTACAGAAATACCCTTCTATTGTCTGTTCCAGCATTATGTACACTTTTTCAAATTTCTTGCAGACCTAGGTTTTTCAGTTAGAGGCCAAAGTCTCTAAAATCCTCCTTCCATTTCGTTCTGGCATGTATTGACAAGTTTTTGTCGAAAGATGTCTGGTCATCCTGCATTCTTCTCCTGGATCTAGACACTTACTCTCTTACCGCGGTTTAACTATTTTTATTAATAAGGCGGTTAGAGTTTACAAAGTAAACTAAAAATAATTAAACAATAGTCATTGTTGTAGTAGAAGTTTCAGCAGTAATTTTTGATGAATTAATTGTGGTCGCTTCAGTTGATGTGGTAACGTGTGGTTGTGTGGCTGTAGATTGGGATTTGAGTTGAAATATTTTAGTATTTACATGATGTATGATCCCTTGCTAGACTAGGTATTCATTACTTTTGGATGAGGGATAATTATAATACAACACTAGTTAATTCTACGCAATAATATTGCTGGGAAACGATTTTTTGTCGGAAAAAATTCACGCTTTATAGTAGGCCCCAATACAATGTGCTGATAATTATGTGCATTGACTAGTGCAGGGGCCATGGAATTATTTAAAGTAAAGTTTTAACTCTGACCTCTTTTTATGTAACTAGAAGGTACAGAACATAGAAATATCGGCTTCGGTCTCTTGACACCCCATTAATATGGAACAAAGAAGATTTTTATTGAAGGACCATCTGTGCTGACCAACAGGAAACATATCATTTCCCGTTTGAAGTCATCCTAAAGCAATAAAATATTTTTAATTTCTTATTGACATTTACTTCAAAATGAACGGAAACAAAAAAAGCCCTAATTAGTCGGTGTAAACTGTAACACCTGATTTTATGGCTGAAATAAAATAACAAATTGAGCATAAAAAGAGGGGCATTAAAAACATGACCATAATGGACGTATATCAAGTGCTTGTAGGGTTACCATCCCTCTAAACTTTATAACAGAGAGAGAAAAAAAATCATTGGTATAGTGGTGGGTCCATGAGGTCCTGGCTTTCCGGGTCGAAGAAAGTGTTATTGGGTTTTTTATCAGGAATTTCTCAGTAGCAAGGGAGACGTCGTCGTCGTCGATTTGTGCCCGGATGATGGCAATAGGCTCGCCCCCTATTATACAAGACTTAACAGTTATTGACGAAATATGGGTGTACTTGTTAGACCCACCTTTGCTAAACCCTTCAGGAATTACAGGCTTGATGTTATGTTATGTTTTTTTATCTGTTTTTTGGTCAATACTACCAGTCGGTTCATGTAAAATACACCAGTATTTTAACTGATAAGATTCAAGCCTAGGTCAGGCTGATTTGGTATTTGCTAGTATGTCACTTTGTCTTTTCTTTAATTTATCTTTAACGTATTGGTAACCCTACAAAGTGCATGGAACATTTGTGTGCAGGCGCAGATCGATGTTACTGATACATGTTAACGTGAATTAATTTAAATACATTTCGTATTGTTTGGGTGCTGTTCTAATTGGGCGATTAATTTCGTTTGAATTTTAATTTGACTCAGATTTTAAATTCACTGCTGTAACGTATTTTTAGAGGGTATTACTCGATTTGTTTAGGTGTTTGAAATTGCTAAAAACATATTTCATTTTTATAATTTTTTATTTTATTTTTTTATTTTATTAATTTTAAGAAAACTTACAGCTAAAACATTTGTAGTCGAATTACCATGTAGAAGAAGGCCAATCACAAGTTTTCACACATAAATAATTATTGTAGATAGCTCTTATTAAATTTATTAAATGTATTATGGTTTGAATCCATCTACGAACACAATGTTTTATCTTCCCACTTATACAGGCTGTCCTAGATAACGACGTCAAGAAAAGTAAAAAAAAACATGTTGATAGTACAAAAAGTTAAAACTGGGCAAGGGAATCATTTTGAATATTTGGATATTTAGAAAGTGGCGTTTTCTTTCAATTTCATTTTTATTTATATTTTTCTGGTGATTATTATGACTTGGCCTAAGTATCACCCGAATCACCTACATTAAAATAAACCTCACAATACGAACACAAAATTATCCACATTACAATTCAATTGTCGTGCGAGTGTCCATATGTTCGAGATTTTTGTGGCACTAAACAGTCCAAATTAGCATATTATCAATATTATGCTGATTCTGACGATATGAACACGTGTCTATTTCCACGGGCTTATTTAAGTGACACATGCAATTATTGTGTTAACCTTATTGCTTTAAACTGTGCGCAAAATAGTTTTTTTACTAAATTACATAGTGTCCCTCCTGGGAAAAGACCTCTTTTTTCTCCTTCCATACATTTTTGACCCGTTAATCACCAAAGCGGAGAGGAGCGGATACGAGAGATGTGCGAAAATCGGCCAATCACATTAGTAAAAATTTATATCTGGTCTTTCACCCTTTCTGTGATTGTTGGTCAAACATGGGACATATTCTCTCCGCGCTGCTCGTCTCCGCTTTGGTGGATACCCGGCCAATGAATCTTGAGCAATCTCTGACCATGTTTAACTAGAAACATTACATCATCAATAATAATTCATCATGGTACATTTTTATTCGTTTCTAAGTTAAAATTAATTTTGAGTAAATCTTAAATCGAAATGCAAATTAGCAGTTATTGAATGTCAATCAAAAAAAAATGTAGGTACAACTTATCAGAAATATTCAAGCTATTGTACAAACAAAACATAACTTAATATCACACCTGTGATCCCCAAAGGATTAGTCAGAGGTGAACACCCACATTTTGCAACTTATGTTTAAGGCCCCTAGAACACGGCGACTTTTTGTAGCGATGCTGTCGCGCGTTCGCGTCGATACAGTTGCGGTGCGGTCACAAGGTTTGCCCTCGCCCACAAAACTAACGCGCGTTAGTAGTGTTGCTGTCACGCTTTTACGAAACGCGCTCCAGCATCGCTACAAAAAGTCGCCATGGGCGAGGGGCCTAAGTCTCATGTATGTAGTAGAAGGCGAGCATATTGCCATCAACCGGACACATATATCTCAGACTTAAAGTAACATAATATTATTTAGAATAAGCAATGCACTATCGCACCAATTTTTGTAAGGTTGGCTAAAATGTAATGTGACTTACAGTAATTATTTCGCCTTTTTGTATCAACTTCTTCCAAATAGAAGATAAATCAAATCCCGTCCACTTTTCCGTTGCAATAATTTTCTTTCTCATTCGATTATACCATCAAAGCATTAACGTATTGCCAGTCAGCGTGCGGACCATTTTTCTTCTCGTACTTAAGGAACCCCAAAAATTCACTTTGGTGGAATTAGGCTTCATAATCTCGAAGCTAATTCATCACCGTTAGCCGAATGAGTGGGGAGTGATGAAGCGAAATAAATATTATATCGTTAAGAATATTTTAGAGGGGCTCGTGACTAAATAAGAAATGCAGTGGCTTGTGGCTAGACAAAATAGCCTTACGGATTGATCTTTGAAGTTAAGCAACTGTATCCGAGGTCAGCCCGTGGATGGGTGGTTAAGACCATCGATCACATATCGTTAAATTGGTACCGGCTGTCGATTCCTTTTTGTGTGTATCTGCTGAAGGCCACATACCATACAATCGTAAATATTTTTTAACAAACACAATTATAATTGCATTGATAATAGCAACAACACACTTTTTTTCTAAGAATTAAAAGCGGTAACTTACAAAGTAATATTGAAGTCATTTCTCACTCAATACTTTCGGTGTCTACAAAAACTGTTTAGAGGTGCTCACCGACAAAGCAAAGCCGAAATATAATAAGACATTCAATACTGTCGGTCACAAACACTCTTCAAAGAAGCAAGAAACGATTGACATGTTTCATATCCACACTCATTTAAAGGCGGATACCGTCACTGTAAAATTCACAACATTTTGCAAATAACCATACACGATTAAACAAAAAATACCACCCATCTTTCTTTAGAAAAAAGAAAGTCAACCCTCAATTAGCCACGGTGTTTTAGACCACACACAATCAGTAATTGGTCTGTTAGACCGGACAAAGAAATTTACGCTAAAATCGGTGCGTGTCACATCGACCGATAAAGTTATAAAATTAAAGGCTTTGAGGCACAATGGGGGTTGTAAATTTCAATATATTGAGTGTGACTGGACGTTAGGTTACAATGTAGCAAGAAAAGGTCCATAATGGTGGCAAAGTGAAGGTTTTTACTGACTTTATTTTGGCATGTGATTGAGATATTGATGGGGTCTTCAAAAAGTTGGGCCTCGTTAATAAGGCAATCACAGCCTTACTATGTTAGGAGTACATAATTACAACGTCTAATCAAGCTATACACAACCAGTTTATTAAAATCGTCGCTGCGCCTGCCAAGTTTCATATTATGTGCATTTTTTATTTTTTTGAACCCTTCACTAAATATATTATTATTATCTCCATTTCATTCTTGGAGTGCTTAAACTTTTTTTTTCTGGTGATATTTCACTTAAATAATAAATCACTATTTGATCAAACAAATAATCATCATTGAAACAACCAACCAGCTAATTTAAAATCGAAATTCTCTGTTATTCATGCAAATAAATATACATGTATGCTGTACACACTTATCATAAACCATAATAATTATGTGGTTTATTTTTCGGACAATATAGCGAGGCCCGACTCCACTCGGCACGTGCGCGAACGTCCGAGACTTCAAATTAACGCAATAAAATTAAACCTAACGTACGACTCCGTAAATTTTGTGTGACGACATTTGCGTACACTGTTGTCGCTGCTAATGGAAAACACATAAACTTTGTTATTATGTATTAAATTTAGTGCCAATCTCTGTGTGAATACCGTTAACTCAAGATAAAAGTTTGTTTTATTAAATAATAATTTGTTTATTTGTCAAAAGTTTGGGTGTTATCTTTTTCTAGCATTGTGTTTTGTAGTCCATAGCAGTTGAAGGTTTATTTGACTCTAAGATTAGAGGATGACCAAAAGATATAGATGACAAACTAATAAAAGAGTACGGAAGAAGATAACATGCTGGGCCGACTCCAAATAAAAAGGGTATAGAACTGCCTACTTACTTCAACTTCGTATTTCGTTATTTATGACGTGGGTGGTTTTTTTAGCATAATCATTTATGCCTACGGCTTCGCCCGCGTGTAGGACGGTGATTGTCCAACGGGATTGTACTATGGGAATAAAGAGTATACTATCTGTTAATCCAAGTTATAATCTATCTGTGTGCTAAACATCCAGTCATTATTTTTTGTTTGAAAGAGTAATAATATCCAGACATCCATACATTTTCAAAAACTTTAGTATTTATTAATATTAGAGGATAAGTAGTCAGTAGGAAGTCTGTAGCTTGCTACCTAACCCCACGGGAACAAAGCTTGAGTTTATGTATGTACTATCAACATCCACATCACCATAAAACTATATTACAACATTTTTCTCAATAACTTTCCTCCGTTTACCCCTGACTTCCCGCCATCCATCCAGCATCCACTATAATCTCAGTGTAACGGTATGATGACTGTCACTTCTGCTCACCCCCCTCGCGTAGATCTGCTCTGTCATACTGACGGCATCTATATCGTCTAACATTTGGTTGCTATCTACCGGTATTAAGTTGGTAAGAGTGGTTGGGATACACTGGGTGCATTTTGAGCCCACATTATGTTGGAAAATATTTGAAAATTAAAGTATTTTTTTATTTCTGCAAATGAGGCATCATAAAAAGTTTTTGACTTTCCGGCCCATTGCTGAACGTAAAACTGAGTTCGAAGTATTGTACAATCTTTATTTTGAAAATCATTTCAGTCAGATTTTCACAACGTACAGTGCGATCAAATTATCTTGGCAGCTCCGAACTTCGTGCAGGTCATTTTGTTACAACGAATGTAAAGTGTTATGATATAAATTATTTTATTTGTATTTCTCACTGTTTAAATTAGATATTTTCTGATCGTTTAAGTACCTATTGGTTTATCTGGCAATAACAGTTTTATTCCCAAGTTTACATGTGTAAAATTTCGCAAAGCCTATGTTCAGAGCTGCCAAGATAATTTGATCGCACTGTAGCTAACTATTCAAATAAAAATATTAAAGTTAATTAAAAAGGCAACTACTCGTACCTACATTAAAATATAAATCAGTAATTATTATTAATTCAATCTTTCCGTGTTTGTATGTATTTTCTTAGAAATAAACTTTTTTTTTTCATTTCATTTTATGATAGGTATTCATACTCTGCTGAAAAAAACCCGCTCTGTGTAACTACCACATATCTTTAACTCGCCACTTACAATAGATTCACTTTTAAAGTTCAAACATTTGAACTCGCCCCCGATCATCGAGGGGTGAAATAAGGGGTTGAATCTACAAACACTATTTGCGGATTTAAATATGGTATGCGGATTTTTAGTTTCGATTTTAAAATCCGCATCTTAGGGTGAATGCGGGTTAAGTGATCCGTTAAATGGAGCACATGTGTGTTTTTTAGGCTTAAGTGCTTATCGTTTGATTTTTGTTATGATATTAGATAAATATTTTCCGACTTAAAAAAAAGTCGATGGCAATTAAGTCAATGAAACAAACAAAGTCACCAATTTCCGAAAGTGAAGTAATTTTAGACTTTTTAGTGTTTGGAAGTCAGTTCTTTTTGACGTGACAACGTCTTATAAATTGGTTTGCCGGGTGACACTTCAAGAAACTGCGTTACGCTCCGCTCACGTTATGCGCTCACAATGAGAGCGAGTGAGAGGCACGCGTCCCTTCCACTCGGGCATGGTTCGCCCGCCTAAGAGCGAGAGAGACAGACATAAAAATTCTTTGTATAAATAAATGTTTTAAATTGTTACTATTATTTCATCCTTCTTCCTACTATACGAATGAATATTCACATTAAAATTATTTTACCACTCAAAGTCGTTGTCACGTAAAACTTTCGCCCGTATACCGACTTTACAGGCAACCAATTTTTTTTTTTTGCAAAATGGGTTTTTAAACAGATCGGATTACTAAAAAAGTTGAATAAAACCTGAATGCAGTAGCGGAAAGAAAGGTCCCTACCTTTCTTTCCGCTACTGCATTCAGGTTTTATTCAACTTTTAACGATTACTGTGAAGTATTTATGACTAAGCGTACAACTCATGCGGTTTTGAGAATTGATATGGTTTTTAAATGTTTAATGTAAGTTTCTTCAAATCATGTCTGGAACTTAGTCAATTATAGAAATATAACAAAAATTAAATGGAAAAACTAGGAAGTAATTATATTTTCCTTCCAAAATCTGCAAAAATGCAAAGAATAAATAAAACAAACTGAATAAACGGAATAAATTATAAAATAAAATACAATGCAGATCCACTCCAAACATTTACGTATAGTGTAACAGATCCTAAACAAAGCAATACAAAAATAAAACTAACCCTTTACCAAAAATAATCCTCTTAATTCCATAATTACTCCACACATCACTTGCACAAATCTGCAACAATATGATTGGCTGAGCGTTGTCTGATTGTTATCGACACACTCGACAGATGGCGTTGTACGCAATACTGCAAATTACCGTAAGTAATCTATAATGAACTCACCTGTTTGGTGTTTAGTGACGTTGAGTTATACTATGCCTATGGTCAATACAAAGGGTGTATTGTAAATGAGACAGAAACGGTGAATTATGATTTGGAATAATTCTTAAAATTACATTTAGGGCAGAAGTGTGTTAAATTAGTATTTATTATGTCCTTGACTAGTTTAAGTCTTTTATAGTGGTCTTATGTATAATTATAATCTAATTGCAGCTCCTCCTTGTTTTACTAAAGTCTAATCCAGTTTACTTTAATTAAAAAAATAATGATCTGAAATCAGATATTATTAGTAATCAAGAAATGTTAGTGCGTTATTTCATTTCAACCCGCATAAATCAAGTGAATTATTCCGAAGATCACAGGTGCAAAAACCATTACCATAATACCACATTTGTTTCTTGCCTACTTACATAATTTAACAGAGTAATCAATCGTGACAAACGCACACCTTTATTACACTTCCGTAGAAAATCACATTAAATTATAAAAAAAGAACAAACAGAAAATTACAAACCATTTGACATATGACACCGCGAATATTCAAATTAATGCATTATCGATACGAACAAAGGTGTACTTGACTGGAAAAGAGGGAGTTTTTTTATGACACCCACGTGTGTTATACATTTGCCTTCTCTTCCCCTTGCATGACCACAGCCTAAAAAAATTACACACAAAGATGTAAAAAAAAATCAGATGAACAATTGTTCATTTCGCATAATTTTTACACTATGCCACGATTTGAAGGGGAGGTCGGGGTAAAATGAGCATACAGGTTATGACATGTAATTCACGCGTAAATCAAATTTGACCGGTGGGCGTAAGCAGTTGTCTTGCGCATATGGCGATGTTTCTAAGCGATGATTGTTACGTTCCTGAGTGCTTTCGTGTGTAGGAAGTGACGGTTCGTTCGTGATGAATGGACGTAAAGTACGGATAGACAGACAGACGGTATAATAGGTATGCTGTTTATGCTCTTATAGCGTCGTTGTTTTGTACGGAGTATTGTTTTAATGGAATTTTTATTGGGGCTGTATCGAAGATTGGGTGTAGTTTATTATTGTTTTTTGGTAGCTTGAAGAATAATTGAGGAGTAATAAATAATTTTATGTCTTTCGAGGATACTAGCAAAACCGTACTGAAATAATTTGAAGAAATGTGTTTTAACTTATTTCCTATATTAATTAAACAAGTTGCGCTTATTAACATTGGGGTAGACGTGTTCTTGTGCGAAGACCATGAATCGAGCTTAAAGTGGGACGCCTTCAGGTTTGTTGGTGAATGACTTTCGCAGGGTGGCTGGTAGCAACTGGGCAAAAATTGCCAATAATCGAGCTTAGTGGCGTGCGATTGAAGATGCCTACCTACATCAAGCATCGAATTGCTGTAAACTGATTATGATGACTAAATTTAAAGAATTGCAAATACACAACTACGTAAACAAAAATTACCTTGCTAATTATCCCAACTGTTTAAATAAATATCAAAACCTAGATTGAGTAGAGATAAAACTTAATAAAGGGTGAAAGAGATCAATATGGCACACCCAATTATTTATGCGGTCTAATTATGTGTGGTAATTTTATTCAAAAACCTTATGGCCCATTTTTATACTTTCTGAAATGAATAACAAAACAAAAATATGTTCTGAATTTAATGTAAATCACCGAAATTCTTACCATATTATTAATATTGTGTTTATATTGGTATATTTAGCAGTTCTCGAACGACATACAAGAATGGTAGTGTCTGGTGAGATGATGAGCAAACGAGAAGTATGAGAGAAGACAAGCTGCGCCGACCCCAAATAAATTGAGATAAGGGCAAGAGAAAGATGATTTTAATCAATTTATGAAATTGACTAAAAAGTAATGTGATGAGACCAAAAAATATCGCAATGGCTTAAAAGTTACCGTAAAGCTTGTATTGCAAAGAAGTACCTAAGTAAACTGTCGATATCAGAAGTAAGTAATTGCACAAACTATTACACATAGGTACACGCCAAAAAGTCATTACCATAATCTCCTTACACTAACGACCAAAAATAAATACGCAACCGAATTAATCCAAATTTCAAAGCATTATCCTGCTAAATAACCACTTATTATGTCGGCTCCTATTTTACGCTTACACTGGCGGCCACAAAAAGTGCCACCCTAGTGTACACCTGCAGGTTCCCTCGAAACTTGTACAATATGCCGATAAGTTGAATGTGCCACTTGTGCTATAGATTGTACGGCGGAATGATGGGGGAGGATTTTTGATTTAATGTGTGCTTCGAGTTTATTTCGTGTATCAGTCTGCGGTGTGTATAATTTTTGTTACTAGGTAGACTTTGCCTTAAAAACTTAAACTGGAAGCAAAAAGCATAGGACGGGGTGTTCTGGTTGTGGCCTAATTTGGGAGCAAACCTATAACCAATAGTGCGATAGGCTTAGTTACCTACTTGCGTTAGTATTGTCTATTATGGCAAGTGCTGACTATTAGTGCAGTAGATCTTAAAACCTGAAAAAATAAAAAACACACATTCGTCACTGCATGTTTAAAAATTCATTTGCTGGAAGTTTTTTTGTTAAATCCCCATAAACAAAATCTCGCACTCTTTTTCAACGCACGCCTTTTATTTACCCCAACACCAAAATAGTAATGAAGAATTATTGTTTTCGACGTTACACTCCAGTGTTTTGTTTAAGGATTTCCTTTCTTTAAGTCTCTCCAGTCTTTGAGCTAACACGTTTGCACTTGTCCTTTATTTTTGTAGGTGTCACTTTTTTTGGTATCAAGTGTACAATTATATCTGCGATGGAATTGATACTTTAAAATAATAGAGAATAGGGTTAGATTTCCATTTTTAAATTAAATAACAGTTTTGTAGTTTTGTTTTTTTTTGTTGCGGATTTAAAATCACTCTAGTGTTTTTTAGATTTTATTTGACAAGTTGTCTTTTCTTTCATCAGGTAATTTTTTAATGTCGTACACTAGAAAAAATTGCATATCGTGAAAAGTTATGTAGACCTTGATTAACTTAAATATCCAAAATAAGTATGAATAACGTTGTATCCATATTTGTATAGCTAAGGTTGCAAACTACGCCTACTGGCTGTGTACTGAATCACACCATGAGTAATCATTTGTATGACAGTTAGTCATACGCAAAGATGTCCCATTCATGCACCGCTTCACGGTACCTTTGCGACATGTCAGGAAGGCACTATTGGTAAATATTTGTAATAATAAAGGTGAACTCGATTTTTTGACGGATACACCATGTTTGAGTATGGTCAGTTTTTTCTGGGACATATTTCAGCATCGGAATCCATAATTTTTTTATTTAAAATACACATTTCGGTAAGAAAATTTTCGGAAAATGTTGAGTATGAATGTAGATGGCTATAAAAGGAGAGGAAGACCAAAGAAACGATGGATGGACTGTGTGAAGGATGATATGGCTAGAATGGAGGTGACTGCTGACATGACGAGAAATAGAGAAGTATGGAAGAAGAAGACATGTTGCGCCGACCCCAAAATAAATTGGGATAAGGGCAGCAGAATGATGACAGATTTCGGTAAGATTAATGAATGAAACATAGGTGAGTTTATGTATGTGTTACCGGAAATGTATGAAACCTAGGGAATATATACATTTCCGAGCCTGCTTAGGAAATGTGTAAAATAATGTTTCAAAGATTTCTTAATACACACATTTCCTGAGAAATGTATACAATTCCGAGATGATAATAAGAAATATATAAAAAAGTTTCTTCCAGGCCCAGTCGACGGACTGACGGACGGACGTTTAAAAAAAAATGACTTACTTGACTTATATTCCTGTGTCCCCTAGATGGGGCAGAGGGCTTCCACAATGCGCCGCCATCCCGTTCGGTCTTGAGCTTCGCGTTTCAATTCGCTCCAAGTCTTCCCTATGTTCTTCGCCTCTGCGATGATCGTCCGCCGCCAGGTTTGCTTTGGGCGGCCACGCTTACGCTTTCCTTGGGGATTCCAGTCTAGGGCTTGCCTCAGTATGTGATTAGGGTCCCTTCGGAGCGTGTGGCCGATCCAGTTCCACTTGCGGCGTTTGATCTGCTGGTCGATCGGGGTCTCATCGCAGCGTTCCCTCAGCTCTACATTGGAGATTTTCTCGGGCCAGTAAACACCAAGAATACGGCGAAGACAGCGGTTGATGAAGACCTGGAGCCGGTGCGAGATGTCCTTAGCCACCTTCCACGTCTCACATCCGTACAGCAACACGGTTTTCACGTTGGACCGGAATATCTTGAGCTTAACTCTCCTAGTCAGCTTCCGTGATTGCCATACAGGGCGCAGCTGTGCGAAGGTTGCTTTTGCCCTGGCGATTCTCGAAGCGATGTCCTCTTCCGTCCCTCCAGTTTCCGACACTACGCTACCGAGGTATGTGAATTTGTGGACCCTTTCCACAGCCTCTGTACCAATGTGCAGCGGCAAAGAGCTTGTCGCCCCTCGCCTCATTTCCTGGGTCTTCCGGGTGTTGATTTAAAAAAAAAATAACCACGAACTAACCTAGCCTGTCGGCTGAGTCGGGGTGCCCCAAGTCCCGAGCTCGCTTCGCTCGCACTTGCATCCAAGTTTTCCTAGTAGCGGGTTCGCAGGGTATGTCGGGTGCAGTACATCTCAGAGGAAGGAGGAGTACTATGCCCGCTATACTTACAAACAGCAAGAATTTTAAACATTTCCGATTGCTATTTAGGAAATGTATAGATTTCCTAGGAAAAGTGCATATTACAAAGTATATCATAGATTTCCTATCTATTTTAGGAATTGTCCACATTTTCTAGGAATTGTATACAATGACGGATTACAAACTTTTCCGTTAACATAATATGTACATTGAACAACTAGATTTCAGATACTTTAGATAGGTAACGACATACATAAAAATCCAAAAAAAGAATGTCTCCAAAAAAAAATCAGTTATAATTTTTTCCGCAAAATAAAAACATCTAACAAATATCAATATAACCATTTCTAACCATGATACGGCAATACATTTAACACCGATACATAAAGATATATCTTTTGAAGACAGTGTCCAAGCATTATATGCCATGACAAGTGAAACTACCCCCTAGGAGGGCTGACTAATAAATCATTGCTAATACGATTTTGCTTTAACATATTTTAGCCACTGGTCTTTTGGGGTGAGTGTGGCAATAAGTTATGTAGAAAAATATTTAGATGACGTGAAATGTTACACGTTTTCTTTCATCATAAGAACAGCTATTTTTGTAGCTATTTTTTTTTCTTGAGGATTACGTTTGTTGTGCGTATGATTAGATCAATCGATATTTCTTAGGTCCCTTTGTAAATGAAATATATTTTTAACCGACTTCCAAAAAAAGGAGGAGGTTATCAATTCGACTGTATTTTTTTTTTTTTTATGTTTGTTCGCTCATAACTTGCGACTGGGTGAACTCATTTTCATGATTCTTTTTTCATTTGAAAGCTGGTGCTTCCCGTGTGGTCCCATTGTCACCATTTCAATATCTGATGATGGGATCTTGTAGAAATCGGGGGAACTCTTCAATAAATAACAGCAGATTAACCGCGATTGTTGCTATAGCATATCTTAGCATTGTTTACGCCATCACACAACATAATATCACGCCTGTACTCACTACAAAGGTTATAAAAACTATTTTGTGAAGATAATTCTGATGAAGAGATAGGCAACGGAACTCCTCAATAAATGATAGCAAATGGACTGGGATTGCTGAAATCTCATATTGTCTGTCTATTGTTTACACCAGTTCCTAACATAACATCACGCCGGTACGTTGTGAAGGGGTAAGCACATGTGAAACACAAAAAAGTGAAAAATAAAAACTTTTTTACAAAAAATAAAACCGACTTCGACAAAAAAAACACTCAAAAGTGAAAAATAAACTTGAGAAGAAAAATCAGTTTCTGAAGTCGGTGACAAAAAAATGAAATCAAAGAAACAAAAGTCACCGACTTCAGAAACTGATTTTTCTTCTCAAGTTTATTTTTCACTTTTGAGTGTTTTTTTTGTCGAAGTCGGTTTTATTTTTTGTAAAAAAGTTTTTCATATATGCGTAGTACGCAACGCTTTAATCATCAAAAACTTAAACTTAAGTGCTCCTGATAGTACATATTACCTTGTATTTTAACTCCCTAACATAATATTGTCAATGAATTTTACACCATCCGGTATGTGCACATGTAGGACAAAATAAAATTAGGTAAATAAAGACGATAATTGCTTTTTAACCGACTTCTAAAAAAGAAGGAGGTTCTCAATTCGGATGTTTATATATATATATATATATATATATATTATCTTTTTTTTTGATGTTTGTTCGGGCATAACTCCGTCACTTGCTAACCGATTTGAAAAATTCTGTGAAAAATGGTTACGGAAAATAACAAGGTTGTCAACTGAGGTTGTCAAATTAAATAATTAATTATTTGCTGTTGATAAAAAATGCTATGCAATAGCTTTAATTTAGTTTTTTTTTTTGTTGTGTGGACTTGTGGCATGTGCTAAATAAATATGTTTTTTTTTTTTTTTAAACATCAAAACTAAAAAAAGCCTTAAAGTTAAAGCCTAATCCAGCGATCTCAAAAGCCACTCAAGAACGCAAAGTACCTTTTAATTGCATCGCCAATAATCCTACAGACAAAAACAATAGATCATGCACACTGCACAGTTGTTTACTAAGCCCGCGGCTAGATGGCGTGCATTAGCTAAGTCAACAGTCTGGCCTAATCCGAAGCGCCCCTACGTGGTGATATGTACGACGGAATTCTGTTATGGATTTTGATGGACGATAGAAATTGATGAGAAATATTTAAATTGTTATGTTTAATGGAAAATGACACGACAGGAGGAAAAAGATGATAATAGAAACGTGGATGATTGCAATAAAGAAGGAAGAAATAAGTCAATGTTGCTGAAAATACGATGACAAAGCTTTTAGGAGAACTTTTTTTTAAACTGAGAATGTTATGAATAGAGTTGGGTTGATAAATAATGAAGTGCTTAATAAAGAAGGTAAGAAATTAAAAATCATAATTACAAAAAAGACAAATGATGACAAACAGTAGGAAGGGCTTCATACTAAAGTATTTATGAACTTCTTCATAATGCATAGAAAGATAAATCTATGAAGTGTGTACACACACACACTTCATAGACTTAAAAGAGTTCTGGAAAGATAAGCATTTACAGAAACTGTTTAAACTTTTTGTATACAAAAACATTCAAATCCTTACTTCAAGTGGGGCATCAGCATGGATCGTCGCAGTAAGCAAATATCATCCTTAATAGATGAAGAAGGAGGATTTGCCAGTTGCTAGTCAAATGTTGGCCAATTTTGGCAAACACACGCGATTCAAAATCCAAACGAAAGATACACTGTGAGACACACAGTCCAAACTTTAGTTGGTTAAAGAGAATGAAGACGAACACAGTGTGTAGGTGGAAAACGGTAGCTAGGCTAAAGTTATGGATAGTGCAACCTTCAATCGAGCGTACACTGTGCAGATAAGTGCTTGTCTGTGTAATGTACAGTGAGCGCAAAAAGTGCAACGAAGGAAATTGAATTTTGTTCTTTTGCCGTCGTGAATACTTTTGCTACACTAGATTGCATTAAAGAAGACCCGGATAAGCGAGAGATGTAAAAAGGATACTTTAGGATATAATAAAAGTTTCTAATGTTACTATTTCTTCTTTATAAGGTTTCTTATATATTTGAGACTTCCAGAGTGTGCTTGACTTGGGTATTTTAAAGGTGGCATTTTTTTTTCCTGCGGCGTAGTTACTAAGTTTTTTTTCTTATTTTAGCAAATTATTTTTCTGCTTATGTCCATGGATAAAAGACAGTATGAGCTCATGTAGGTTAATAAGTATTTTGGCCTACTAGATATTTTTGTGAAAAATATTTTAACCCTAAAATTCTCACTCTGAAATATATTATATCTGCCCAATTTCGCCAATATCCCAAAATCAAGACCACATCGACCACAGCAGTAAAAAATGTGTCTGTTTGTCCCAAAGGGCATAGGTAAGCTCATGTGTGGATGTTTTTGTCATATTCTTCCACACCCTTACATATATTTTTTTAATTTTCTGTAACCCTAAAATTGGCACTCAAATGTCTGCCCAATTTCACCACTATCCCAAAATCAAGAGCACATCGACCACACCAGTACATAAACCCAGCTTAATATCCGTTTGCTTACTATATTTGCGTCGGAGCTTAGCATAGGTTACGCTCCGGTGTTTGCCTGCAGGTATTACGCAGTCAAAGGGTTGATTCGAGACGATATTAATGGTCAGCTACTAAGCTGATTACGTCAGTTAATTTGTGGCTTTGTTTGATTGAGGGTTTCTAGGTATATGGTAGGTGTCTTTATAGGATAGGTTATGGATGTTACATGCCTTAAGAAATGCGAAAAAGAATAGGCTTCTAAGAAACAAAAAACTGGCCAAGTGCAAGTCGGACTTGCACATGAAGGGTTCCGTACCATGACTTCTTATAGGTTTTCCTGTAATCTATATTTGTGTTGAACTAATTTCTGTATTTTTTTCAGAATTTTAGGCCCCGTAGTTTCAGAGATAAGGGGGGGGGGGGGGAATGGTCCGACAGACAGACAGAATTTTTCCTTTTGAGGTACGGAACCCTAAAAATAAAAAAAATCTGGGTTACCAAAATAGTAAAATCAAGGAGTTATTTGTAATTATTTTTGAATTTAATGTCCAATTTTATGATGTCTTTTTCGTTTGGTTAGTGCCTAATCTGATAACAGAACTTTTGTGCCACCCATTGCCCTCTGACTTTACTTTACTGTCAACAAGAAATGAATATCTCTAAGCCATGCTGGTTAGGTTTCCTTCATCGAAGTAACCAATAAATATACATGAACCCGAAAAATATGAAGTTTTCGAGACCTATGATTTCGCAGTCTGACTTGATATGGTTAAAAGCGCAATTATGTTTTTAGGGAGCAATAATTCATGTTTAAAAAAATTATATTATGTTCGTTTTTGACTTTAATGTAGTTAGAGAAAATCATAATCTGCATCACTTTATTAATCAAATAATAAAATTGAATGCACATTATAAAAATCACAATCATCAATATCATCAACATTATTATTAATAACATAACCCCCCACATTACAACATCAACTACAAAATTGTCTATTAAACTCATATCCGTCGAATCATAAAAACATCAAATGGAAATCGAACCCGGAACCTATACGGAATAAGGGCACAATTTCCCTGAAGTAATCGCTTTGCACATCAAAAGATCATTATAACTATTAGCCTGAGCGTTGCCCTCTGGTTAGACGTTACCTATAAATCATTTGTATCAGGAGTAGTCATAGGTTTTCCCTCTAGGTATAGGTTGAGGTAGAGAAATTAAATCTTTACCTACTTATAATAACAATAAAAATCAGACAAAAAAAAACTAATTAGCCGTTAGATAGATTTTCAAAAAATATTTTTTTTTTCTTATACAAAAAATGAAGACGATAAGGCTTTGAAAAGTCGTGTGACGTCACATGTCAGTACATTTTAATTGTGACGTCACTACAAGTGACGTCACAACCTAATGATCTTTGACGCGTTTTATCTTCGTCAATTTTCATTAATTTTTTTAAACAAAAAAACACCCGCCAAAAAAAAAACCTAATCGGGCTTCTTCATTCTGCAGACTTCAAACATTGCACAAAATTTCTATTGATTGGAACTATTTAAAGCAATTTATAATAGAAAATCTCTAAAGTTTTATTTTTTTGGAAGTTCTTTCTGAATTGTCTGAACTATACGCTGGCGAAGCCGCGTGCATAAGCTAGTTTAGTCTTACAACTTCAAACTAAAACGCTAGTAGCACTAAGTACTTTCTCCCACCGACAGAACACACAAGTACCTACGTACAGTCATAAACATAATTGTTTAGTACAATCAGTGCGCAGTGTGCGATGCTACGCACGTAATCTGTGGTACAGTCGCGTGGTCACGCCTGTTAATGTACAGGCTGTTGTTAAAGTTATGCGAGTTTCATTATGAAATAAAAGCTCTATGGTTCATCTCTAGTTAATTAACAAAGTAGATTAAGTATAAACTGGAGATAACAATAATCTAAAAACATACTTATTAAAATAAAAACCCATTTCCGATATTCTGTTTATTCGTTAATCAAACTGCTTATATTATTTCAGGTATCAGTTACCCCTAATCCCCCTAGAGTCTAGACCCTAATCTTATTTCGTTACAGTCCAGCCATGTTGAGATAAGAAGTGGAACTCACTAAACTACGGTGAGTGTAAAAATCTTTAAAAACCTCAAGAAGATTAATATTTACCATTATAATAATATAATTATGAATTAAGTACTAAATTTTTATATCAATGACTTGCTAGGTTTTTATTAACATTAGATTTTAGCGGTTCCAATATTTTTGTTTTTTGTTTAGATTTCAACACCGAATTCCTTATAATTTGATGGAACGTACAATGAAAAGTTATGAGCCGGGGTTACAATATTATTGTTAATTCTTCATTCTATTCAAATTACTTTGTGACATATTTACACATGCATACAACACGTCATTTTAACTTTCCACTCACCCTGTACATTAAACTTAAATCAAGAGCGTAGGATCGTCATTTATCATAGTTCAGATTAGCTGTAACTGCGCTCACTTGTGCCACTTATTAACTACCTCTATTTGCCTTTCTTTGTTGTCCAGCTGGACCGAGTAGTTGCGCATTACTTGTAATGACCGAACAGTGTGGACATTTGTCTAGGCAAATTAATTTATATGAAAATTGATGAATTAAGGTACCTAACTATAAATGTCTCGACATTTATTAGTTTAATAAATTTAATAGTTCGAACCCAAGACACGCACCTCTGATTTTTCGCAGTCATGTACATTTCGTAAAATATCACGGACTTCGGAGAAGGAAAACATTATGAGGAAGCCAGCATGCTTGAGAAATATTTCTCAACGCCATGTTATGCCAAGTCAGAGTTCCTTTGGTGGCATAAACACTCTGACACCGGGTCAGGTAATAACCAAACGATAAAAAGGAGAATGAAGTGAGACCTGCGTATCCACCAAAGCGGACACGAGCAGAGTGGTGAGAAGATGTGCCAAATGCGACCACTTGGGTCTGGCAAAAGACCAAATGTAAATTTTAACTAATGAGATTGGCCGATTTCTGCACTGTTTCCTCTCTCCTCTCCGCTTTGGTGGAAACCAGGCCTAATGGCTAGTTACATCGTGCCAAGTCCAGGTGAAGGTGGCGAGATGAGCAAGGCTTTGACAGCTCTGGCAAGAGAGGGTTGGAAGGAGGGTAAGCAGGTTATAAGCAGCAGTGGGACGAAACGGTCTAAAACTAAATTAAGTATATACGATGAAAATGTCATTCTTGCTTAGGAAGAAGGGTTACTTAAATTATTTTAAGGGTACCTACACTTTTATAAACATTTTAATACATAAAAACTAAATCTAGTAAGAATTTGAGGACGACATAGGTAATTAAGAATTTTCTAAGAAAAATCCGTTGTAAGTTTAAAAAAAATAGTACTTAAACTAAACATAAAATACTAACTGAATTTTATGCTACACTACAAGATACTTACCACCATTTCATTAAAATCGAAAGTAATCAAAATATATTTAAATACAATGATCATATTATAACCATAACGAGACATGGTCTAACGCTTAACTGCTGTTGAGGGGTCAAAACGTAACGAAATAAACGATTTTTTTTTATTTTTTGTGTCTAACCCTGCGCTAAACACGAGGGTCGTGATCGTGAAGTAAGGGATGAATGAGGAATACATGGAGTGATGCTTCTTTATTAAAAGGATTATAGCAAAAAAAACCTAAAACTAATTTGTTTTATTAAATAATTGTGTCTCCAATTTTACAAGAACAAAAAATAAAGAGAGATAATTCATTAAATATTACTGGCTAATACCCGCGGGTTCGTCAGCAACCAAGGCTGAAAAGTACACTAGGTATTATAACCTTTGCGATGTCCCTACTGTATCTATCCAATTTTACTACGAAAGGCTCAATAGTATATGCGTAAAATGTAACAGACAGAGTTACTTTCACATTAAAAATAAGAGCATAGAAATATAATTATATTTCGTCCTATTTATGTCTGTTATTTTACTTAACAAAAAAAATAATCTTAAAGTTAATAAAACACGTGCCATGAGACAGCACAACGCCACCATGTGAACCAACCTTTCAATAAAAACACAGAAAAAAGTTCCCAATAATTTTCGAATCCGTGGTTACAGTTTTTTTTCTTATTTTTCCCCCAAACTGTCTGTTCTTCGGTTTTTTGCTAAGGGTTTTAACTCGTAAATATATTGGGTGTGCTATTATTTATTTCGTTTTTGATCAATGGGTAAGTTTGTCATTAAATGTCAAAGTATTTTATGTTTTTATTGATTGGAATGATTACCGTGTGTCGTGGGAACTGTCTTTTTTATATTTTTTTTTGTTAAATTTGAACGGTAATGATGACGTTGACTTTTTTATTTGTTCGTTGAGCGATTTTATTGCGATTTTTCACAGGTTAGGGCGAAATTGGTAAAAGTTTTTGATGAGGTAGTTTTTCAATCCTTTCTCTCTAGGGATTTCTGGGAAAGTAATGTCAAAAAATGTTGTGAGCAAATCCAGATAAAAACAGCTTAAAAATATGTAATTTTATTTTCATTTGTAAGCTTACAATAATGAAAGTAAAACCGAAACTAAGATTATAAACTGAAATCAGTTATTTTGTTTATTTAATTTAGGGATTTTGCCACCGACTTCTGCATCTAAACTCATTTTACACATTTCTGCAACTTTGCAATTTTTCGTACAAAACCTTGAAAAGTTCATGATGAGACCGAAAGCTACGTTATTGATTAAATGAACTTAGAAAAGCAGCTAATTAATAGGCGTCTACAATTGACGTATTTTAATTAATACAATAAAATTAATAGTAGTGTTAGTAGATAGTTTATAATCTTCATATCTCACCAGAAACAAAGATCCATTGTCTTATCTAAAATAACCCTAATCCCGCTACATCATTTAATTTTCACAAACCATATTCACTTCAGCACAAAGGCACACAATAGGTCTAATAGTCGCCACGGACGAGATTCAGCGCAACTCGTTCACTAAACAATTACCAACTTAATAGAATAAATAGGGTAATCAGGACACTTCAGTGTGGATGGCTTGGTAAGGATTATGCAATATGGACGCAATCATAAAACCCACATGGGCTTTTAGTGGTCTTGAATTTTTCATGTTACTTGAGAATGTAATTGTGGCTTTTGTAAAGACTTACATGACACCAAAGGGCTGTTATCGCCAAAGGGTTAAGCAGAATAAGTGAATCTATTACTACACCCACATTTCGCCAGTTATGATTATAGCTATCCCATTCCCTTTTATAAAGAGGAGGCCGGTGTGCCAGTAGAGAGAAAATTTTAGTCCGATAACGCTATGGCCTTGGCCATGTAATAGGGGGCGAGCCTATTACCATCAACCGAGCATGGGTCCAATTTTATGACTGCTACTGACACATTCCTGGTGGAAAAAAAACTTTGCCTGACCTGGGAATCGAACGCAGGACCTCATGCTCGGCAGTTGTGACCACTAGACCGACAAGGCAGTCAAAGACAGTCAAGAAATTGTAATGTCTTACTGAACTCTTAAATTAAATTTGGTTTTGCATAGCTTGATTGGTCGTTGTGCATCAAGGCCTTTATTTCTTAGTTTAAATGATTTTATTTCGACGATAGAAAATGTGGTACCATCTTCTATCACACCACATCCAACCCTCCACAACCGAGCCACTCACGGTAACCCAATTCAAACTCCGCACACACCTTTTGTCCCCGTTATTTGGATGGTAATGCGTTAATTATCAGTTTTGCATTCAAATTACCTTCTGAATACAACGTTATGAATATTGTGATTTTGAGTACGGATTGATTAAATGCTTGTCCGCTGATTGGTGATGACAGCTAATTGCCGTACTTTGTATTGTAATGAGTGTTGTGTGTGGTGTTAATTTTGTTTTAATGCGGTTTTGGAGGGTTGTGTTTTTATGATGAACGGGTTTAGTGAGTTACTGCGAGTGAATACATTTAGTTGTTGTTTTTACATATGTAGAACTACTACTACACATTAGGGCATGCAAATTCAATGGGTGATTGAATAATATTTTTTTAAATAATTTGACAAATTTCAGTTAAAAGCGATTTTCCCTAGGGCTGAAAAGAATTACTTTCAACCCGCTCCTCAGGCAACTTCAGACCTACTTTCCGAGTATGAGTAACGAAAAATATTGATTAAACATTAAAACTCAATATTTTGTGACTGAAAATGATAACGCAACTGTTTGTTTTTGGGCCTAATTAAGGGATATGTAAGCCTGATTTTGTTCCGCCAACAATTTTTTTTATAGCCGACTCCAAAAGAATATTAACTTATATCTATTATCTATATTTTATCTATATATAAATAAAAAGAGAAGTCCTGACTGACTGACTGACTGACTGACTCATCAACGCCCAGCCCAAACTCTTGGACCTAGGAAGCTGAAATATTGCACAGAGGTTCCCTTTATAGTGTAGACAAGGAATAAGGAAGGATTTTTCGAAATTAAACCCCTAAGGGATTTAAATAGGGGATGAAAGTTTGTATGGAAAATCGACATTTTCACGCGGGCGAAGCCGCTGGCAAAAGCTAGTTATTAATAAACAAGGAAATCCATAACCACTGCATAACAGATCAGCTAAACGTTGCGTGACCTGATTACGGTCATAGAAAGAAAAAAACGGTACTCCACGCTTTAGGCACCTCTGTCTTATATCCGTTTGACACGCATGTCACAATATAAGTGATACTGGCACGCTACATTTGAGTCTACACAAATTAAAGAAAGAAAAAATATGAACTGTAACCCTTGAAATTAATCTACAATGTAAGTCCACATAATGTTACACTTTCTACCTATTAGCAACGGTTTAATTCGCGTTGTGATCCCAATTATGACCTACTTCAACTTAAAAAGTCAATGTGGGGTTAACAATGGCAATATCTGCAAAAATCATAAGTCTTACGTCTCAAAAAATAAAGCTCATTTTTGGTGCATAAAAATGCGGAAACAAAAAAGTCAGGTCATTTTTTGCACACGCAGCATTTACCGGTTAACCGTGTCAAGGGTTGTCGCAACCGAAAAGGGGGCAAGTACAAATAGAATGACAAACATTTTTTCAAACCCCTTGGTTTTAAAAAAAAGGGAACAAAAAACGTACAAAACGCCGCTTACAAATTTTTATGTTCTAGAATTTAAAATTTTATTATTTGATACAGTGAAGGTATTGTAAAGGGTGCGTTCTAAAAAGATATTCATTAGTGGCAATAAAAAGGTAATGTCCCATTGTGATCGATCGATGAATTTTTAAGATGATTTTGCGATTTTTACGATCGATTCTGGAAGGTTTTTACGACGGTATTTTGGCGTTATTGCGTGAGAACTTTGGTTCCAGCTGCTAGTTAGAATAAATGCCACATTAAAGCGCTTTAGTTTTTGGGATGATGCATAATCGATGCAAAGGGGCATGATTTTAATCGGTTTTTGTTCACAGAATTATAACTTCAAATCTATATGAGAAAAGACGCAGGTGCAGTTTATTTGTTAGTAAAATGATCATGATTTGAATCAACAAAATATGTTAGACATCCTGAGATATACCAGGGTTCCCAGAAATTATTGTCATCTGAAAAAATTGCAATTAAATGTTAGCCCAATTATGAATGATGAATACAATGATAATATATCAATACCGTTAAATTATAAGGGCGAAAATGGCCTGAACTGTTTCGAGAAAAGGATGATACGGCCGTGCCGCTGTTTTTCTCGACTTGGCGGGGGCACTACCGTACCTACCCCAAATCATTTTCTTGCCCTTATCCTAATTCATTTAAAGTCAGAGCAGCCTGTCTGAAATGTTGTGTACATAGCGTTTTATTTTGTTTCAGCAGAGAAAAAGTTCGATTGCGCTGTCTCCGAGTATAATCAGACAACGGCAGACAGAAGAAAAAGTATACATAATAACATCTGCACTGGAGGAGGAGCCTTTTGACGAAATTTGTTGGGTTCCGTAGTCAACAAGGGACCTAGTTACAACATGATCGTCCGTCTGTCTGTCTGTCTCTCCGCAGCTTAGTTCAAAGACTTTTATTCCTAGAAACCTGCAATTCGGCAGAGGTGTGCCTGGTACACCCACCGTTCGACAAGAAGAGCAACCATGGAAAAGCATAGAACTAGGACCACACACAACTCACCCAATTCTATTAGCATGAAACCACGCCCAAACATATGATAATACCCATTAATAAACGCGATACTACCCGCAGCCCATCAAAAACAATTTAAGCATACATTTAACAATATAATAACTAGTTCGGTGATACAAACTGACATAACTGCACATCAAAATATTAGAGTTTATGTATTCAATGGCATGATTTGTTTTTTAACTAATTTATGGAGGTTTAGCACGGAACTAACGCCCATGTTTGTGGGTGACATGGATCAGAGTCGTAATGGAAGAGGTAATCATTAATGTACTATGATACACCACTGCCTGACCCTTTGGGGAAATAGCATGGTGTTTTTCAGAAATAAGATGAAACTGTCGAAGAATTCTAAATCTGTTGTTGTTGTTGTTGAAGTGGTATTATTTTCTATGCAAAAAATAAAGGAAAATATTTTTAGTCTTAGGTGCGTAAGTAGGAGTATATTAGAGGAAGTTTGAAAGTGGCACCTCTTAAAGAAAAATTTAAAGAAAGTCGTCTGTCTTGGTATGAAATGGGGAGGGATGAAACGCATGTGATTAAAAAAGTGATTGATATAAATGTTGATAGATGGATTGTGTGAGGAATGATAATGAAAGAGCGTGACGTCTAACAGGGAAGAAGGCAAAAAGAAAACGTGTTACGCGGACGCCGACTCCAAATAGAATGGGCAAGCAAATGGTGTATTTCTTATATTTCGAGTCATTATTGTCGCAAACAAGTGATTTCTTCTTAGGGTGGTTAGATAAGAAATATCAATTTCAATTCCAATATGAATTTAAAATAGTATAAGCAAAAGTTATTCAAATAATTTTATTTCCAGAATAAATCATTCAAATTCTTTGTAACACATCCAGATAAGCTACATCTCTACATTACCATACGGGTAACTTAAAGCCCGGAACGAAAAAATGAGATTTTAACAACGGGTATTACAAGTAAATTAATTAATGACCACTCCAATGTTAATGCAGTGTTTAGTAGTGTTTACACCGTTGATTCATGCTCTGTTCATTCAAGAAGTTTTGTTATTAGAGACTAAAGTATGTTTTACGGTTTGGTTTAAAAATTGTAAGAAAAAAAAAAACATAACAACAACACACAACACAAAACCAGACTTCATGGCTGCTACTGAGAGATTATAATTGGATTAGATTCTAATTGAGTACTTTCGTGGTTTTAAAAAAACAGGTATTTAGTAACTTTAAAACATTATAAATATGTACTTCTTCACAAAGTAAATTCTATTTCTTATATTTCTAAGAAGTATGTAATAATTCTCAAAACGAAGCACCGGCGTTAAATTCCATACCCCTGAAATTCTGCAAATCCCACACAATTAGGTCCCTACATCAAAAGACGTTTCATGCAGTATTTCTTACTAACAACTTACTTTAATAACTACTAATACAGTGTTCTTAGAAAATGGTAGGAATTGTTATCTGTTCTTCTTTTTTAATTCCCATAGAATCCCGTACAAAAGACAGGGCTGCAACAATTTTCTGTCATTACTGTACCGACGCACAAAAGCCAACGAGATGCTGCGATGAAAAGTATTGCATATTTTGTTAAGGCGAATACAATCTGTGCGAGTTTACTGGTAACAATCAGATGTCAACTGTGAATATTCAACATTTTTAAGATTTCATCGTCATCAGAATTTCTATTTACTAGCTTTGTTGGGGGGAATAAAATTATTTTACTCGGAACGTCTGCCTATCTGACGTCTACAGCCCAATTAATATTGGGTAATACCCAATGGAAAGACGTTGCCAAACTATCGGGCCACTGTCTAGTCAAACTGTCAAAGACCTTCAAATGACTGCCGGGAACAACGGCTTTGCGTGTTTTCTAAACAACGGAGGAACAACATTTTATAGTCTTCTACCTATTAGGTCTTAACGTTTCATTTCATAGTTACGTATTATCTAGTTATTATTATGCATAAAAGTATTGCTATAAAGGTCCTGTTGCTCAAAATTCAGTGCTAAAAAGTAATGCAGTAAACTGTTTAGCAGTTAGTTACATCCTCCACTTAACAAGTTCGCAATTACCTCCCATCGTATGTTTCTCGTAACGACCACAATTACAAAGACTATTTAATTTCGTGTGATACCCTTAAAATGGAACAGCTGATAAACTCAAAATAGTGTCGATTTTGTGTCGATGTCTTTTGAGTGTCTATATTTAGAATACAAAAAAAATATAGTGCAATGGATAGAGCCTCACAACTCGCGTAAAAAGACAAGGCTAGAATGAATCAATAGCATTTTTTCAGATGATTTGGTGACTTACGATTCTACTTTACCACAAATAATAATAGTAACAGTGCTGGAAGTATGTTTAGATTTAAAAAACTTATATCTTAAAAACTTCAGAGCAAGGACTGCTTCGTTGGTCTAGTAGTTGCAAGTGCGACTGCTGAGCATGATGTCCTGGGATCGATTCCCAGGTCGGGACAAAGTTTTATTGGGTTTTTCCATCAGAAATTTTTCAGTAGCAGTAACGGAGTCTAAATTTGTGCCCAGTTGTTGGAAAAAGTATCGCTACCAATTTCGACTTGCAAAATGAGGTCGGACTAATTTGCTTTTCGGAGATGACGATTATGTTATGGTGTGTTAAGTTAAATGCAAGTAGTGTATTAATCAATGGCTCAAAATTATAAACGGCAACTTGAGCTGCATGCCCGGACAACTGCAACCTCGATGTTCTGATGACTGCATCACTCCGTTCGCGTAGCTGAAGTTTTGGGACAAATTTTTAGTAGAAATTTGCCATTGGCGCACTACGAATAGCTTATAAATCTATTTTCAGGATAAAATATTCGAGTTTATTCAATGCTCATAGTACTAAGAGACGAATATAATCCATACAGAAATCCTTCCCATAATTTAATCAAAACTTAACACATTGAAGACACGTAACAGAATTACTTTTATGGTTCTGCTGACACCATAAAAAGCTAATACCCACGTATCTGAGCACTGCAGACAAATGAAATGTGCGCTTTCAGGAAATTAAACCATAAACTTTGAGTTGTAATGACTATTATCGTGTGAAATGAGTTTCCTTTTTGCATATAAGTGGGTGTGTTCATTTCTGGATGCATGGTAGTGGGTTGTAGTAATGTTATACATTGTAATAATACATTTAAGTTAAGTAAATATCAGGTGAATATGAAATGGTTTACCAGTTCAGATTTCGACTTATTCATGATGACATTATAGCATACATGTAGGCAGAGGTGTATCTAACAGTACACCAACATTACGCCAGTTATATTTAAGTCGATAGTAGTAGTATATAGTAGGTACACAATTACACATACAGACATGCGTTTACAGCTCACGCACACATATACATGATTAATAGTCGCCTCTGATTGGCCAGTCAAAAGTTGCCTCATTTTGTAACTGCCCTTCGATCAATAATGTACTAGATTCCCGATAAGCGCTTCAAAAACGGCCCGAAATATAAGACCACAAACGTATTTGTGGTCTTATTTCAAATCAGTATGGTCCAATCATAGCCAACATTAAGACGTCAAAATACCGCAGTATGCGTTCAAAAACTGCGTAAATAACCACCGTAACACCGGTTTTGGAAGGAATATCTTTTTTTCGGTAATTTAATATCATTATGTGCTTTTTCATAATATTTAAACATAATTAAACTGTAAATATAATTAAATCAGCGAATATTTTAATTGTTTGGCCAATGTTTGCTACAACGCACCAACTATTGTATCATGTTCTTGAACAGGGAACGCTAGTTCCGCAATAGAATAAGCACGACATTGTACACAAAATGCTTTTAACCGTATTGCTTAGAGTTTAAGTTTCATTTTAGAATGAATATTTTTGTACTGATGACTTTTTACTTTGGAGCGACATTTAAAATGTTTTGCTTCTAATCTTTCTCCGATGAAAGGGCTTAAATAAATATACTTTACAATGATAATTAAACGTTATGTCTATGTGTTAAGGTTTATAATCATCTGAAGTTGTTAATAATATTGAACTTTTTTCTAAGATGCTATGTAGATGTTTACGTGTGTGCAAACGTGGCCACTTGAGCGACTTAGTTTTGTTCCTGATGCTTAATCTAGTACTATTATTGATCGAAGTAACTGCCGCACTTAGCGCTGATGTCAAATCTTATATAATCAGCACGCCCAAAAATCTGGGCATTATTCGCTCGACCGCTGCTGACGACACACTAAAGAAGAAGAAGCTCACCGTCACCTCTACACTCCACACGCACTACACTCCACATCGCAGCATTTATTCGAAGAAATCGTCTTTTTATTTATCATCCTGAATCTACCTATGTGGCGCCCGAACACCTATTATAGTCAATAGCCTTTTACCTATTATCAAGATGATATAACTGTGGGATGAGGCTCTTCTTCTAAGATGCAGATTCTTGCGAATAGGCGTCCTTACCTATTTTTATCGTTTCTTTTCAGAGCCCTGTGGTAAAAAAGTTACAGGTTGAAGTTAGACTTCACACGAAATTACGGAACTTTATTGTGTTTAACAGAATCCCTTTGGCCACGGCAAACTTTTAGCTGAATAAAATCGAGTCTGTCACAATATTACATGCCTTATTTTGTCAGGTCACAGAGAATGATGTATTATTGGCACGATGCTCGAGGAAGTTGCTTGAAAAATAGGACAAGAATCAATAAAAAATTTCGAGGAAAATCGATCTTATTCAAAAGACGGAAGATCGGGCAATCCTTAATAGTATAAAACAAAGTCGCTATTTTTGTCTGTTTGTTTGTCTGTACGCTTAAATCTTTAAAACTACGCAACGGATTTTGATGCGGTTTTTTAATAGATAGAGTGATTCAAGAGGAAGGTTTTAGTATAATTATAATTTGAACGACATCCACGCGGGTGAAGCCGCGGGCATCAGCTAGTACTTAAATAAATAAATAAATGTTTATTGTTACATTTACGAATATGAATAAAACAGCATCAGTAAATAATTAATAATACTTGTGTTGGGTTAGTCTCATTTCTTCTCATATAATAATACGTAACAATTATTTACAAAATACACCGGACACCAGCTGATAATATTTACAAAATGGCAACGAACGGAACAGCTAATTACTTACAAAATATTTTTCAGCACAGTACATTTCCTCTGTGACGAATTTACCTCATAATCTCCACACCATAATATACATATGTGTCTCCTTCAAATGTAGATATTTGACGGAAATGGCCGCAAATCCGCTTATCTTAATCCTTGGCTCTGAAGTTAACTTGGCCCCGAAAAACGCGAGAGAAAATCTGTTTGAGACAGCAGTCAGTGAGAGACAACCGAATGTTTTTGCTACTTTATGACGGCTGCTAGCTGTATGTGGATAAGATTGAAAAGGCGTAGAGTAATTTAGGCAGTAAATTTAAAACCAACAGCCAAGGACGCTCGCTGTGATCACTGTCTTCCCCACTTAGGAGATCATCTAAGATCAATACCCATTTAATTAATGGTTTTGCTAAATTGGCAATGCTAATTGACTCCTCCTGTTGGAATTTGTTTTTTTTTCGGATAAAACAGGCGTCTATTATTCAGTTAGGGATCGGACAAAAAAAAACTAATTAGTCCGTCAGATAGATTTCCAAAAATTATTGGACACGTATTTTTTCTTTTTTTACGTAAACTTAAAATGAAGACGATACAGTGCTTCGAAAACTCGTGTGACGTCATACGATAGTACATTTTGACGACACAAGTGACGTTTCAAGCCCCACTCCAAGATCTTTGACGCGTTTTATCTTCGTCATTTTTATTGATTTGATGAAACAAAAAACACGTATTCAATATTTTTCGATAATCTAACTTACAAACTAAACAGAATCATATTATTTTGACCCAGTCCGATCCCCTATTCCCAACATGATGTCTTTCACCTTAATTAGTTGGAAGTTACAAGTGCCTGCAATCCCATTGCCACCCATTGTTTGCCCTGCAATGAAGCAAGAAAGCCTAAAATTTCATAGAGTATTACCTCATATAAAACACAGATCCAACATCAGCAGTGTGAATCTAATATACAGTACATGAAAGAAGATAATATGCATAATCTTACTATCACTGGTTTAATAGCCACACAACCGACTTAAATTATTGAAGTCACTTTTAATGTGTGTGGAAACTAATGTAGTCGGAAAAGTAGCTAAGTCCCACAAAGTATCCAGTACCTAGACATATATTAGTTAGACTATAATACTGCCTAGATATATGACTAGACTGGCTTACAATGGCTGAGTATTATTATTTATGCAGGGCTCTGTGAGTCAGCCTGTAATAACGTGAATTTCAGAAACGGTGACTTGTTGTTAAAATGAATAATGGAGTTTAATTTAGTATTTTCTTTGGTTAGAATTTCCTTTTCTAAATGTTTATTTACAGTATTTAAAAACTACAATTTACAGATCTTTAATTTAAATAGTACAAGTATCGAAAAGGGACGAATTACTTTTCTGTTCTGTGCTCTGGGTGTCCCTTATCCAGGCGTTTTCTGCGACTTACTACATATATAGTCAACCTAACGAGCTTGGAGCCGACCCTGCTTTCGTTAGCCTTACCTTTTTTTGGTCAAAGTCTTGCTCCATTGCCTATCGTCTTTTACATAATCTTTTCCATTCAGGAAAGTAACTAGGGTAACCACCACGATTGCGATGTTTATTGTCATTTTAGACGACTCAGCGACTCGATACGTAGCCTTCATGCGTAGTAAAATGTACATTGTATTCGTAATAATTTTATGGATGATTTTTATCTTCGATATTTTGACTGTTTCAACCATTAAATTCAACATTTACTGCTCCAATTCTTATTAAGTATCCGGAAGTGATAAAACGTAAACTAATTTACACCTTCATCCTATTTCTCAATTTCAAGTCAGTTTTACGACTTTAAAATTGAACTCCAAACGAACAGGAAATGAGGAGAGAGAGTACAAACTTATATTTGATACTAGGAAACCAAAATTTACTTTCGGGTCTGGGGGCGAAAAATATTTTTGTGACTGCAAACGTAATTTTGTGAAATATTGGGCTAAAGAGTATTAGGAGCATCTCAAAATATAATAAATGGTGATTGGTTGAGTTTTATTTGGTATTAAAAGTCACTATAAAATTATGGTGGTTGTTTTTCGTCGTTTTATGTAGCGTATACGTCGTGTTACAAAAGTAAAGGAAAACGGAAAAAACCCATCATAGACAATCAAATCCATATTAAATCTAATTCAATTATGAAGTAATATTAATACCAACCGCTCAGGTCGAGCGGCCACGCTTGTCTAGGTTCGTCTGTGGATGGTTCTCCACATTGAATACCGAGTTTCCTCCATCCATCCATATTGGGCCTCGGAAGACGCGTTAAGCCGTTGGCTGTTAAAAGCCCAAAAGTCCGACAGCCAATCTTACCATGGGATGTCGTATTACCCAGAACCTACTAACTAGGTTGTGGAAATCAGATAGGTAGTCGTTCCATACAAAATACTGGTATTCAGGTAATCCGGTAAGATGGGAGCCGACCACAACATCATTGGAAAATGCCTAGAGTGCTAGATGATCATGATTATTTGTATAGATGTCAACATCAAAACCCATAGTTTTGGCCCTAACAAAAGGTTACAATACCGCACTTTCTTGCTAACACGTTATTCGATGGTGCAGAACAAACTAACGGGTAGGAGTGACTCACTGCTCGCTCTGTTTTATCGCGGTACGTTTATCATGAGCTACAGTTTTCTTTGTTACAACTAGAAATTGTTATGTTAAAATATAGGTATGATGTGGGAATGGCTGGGTTATGCTGCTTGTGTTTTATTGTTTAGTTTTTTTGCAACTTTGTATTGTTTTGTTCTATTTACCAAGTCTTCATCTTTAACGTGTGGCTAGTACACCCATCACCCATGCACATTTTACAAGTTATATTTATTATAGTTAGCTTACTTCCATCAACTGAGCACAAATCCAAATCTCATGGCTGCTACTGAGAAAGTCTTGATGAAAAACTCAATAACACTTTGCCCAGCCTGGGAATCAAACTCAGTACCTCATGTGCAGCAGTCAAATGCTACTTTTTACAAACACTTCACAAAAATATTTCATCAAAACAATAAAAAAATATTCATCTCAGATCTTTCAAGTTTCAAAGTTATTTCAAACCTAATATTCGTCTTCAATAAAAGAAGGTTATCGAGCTAAACTGTTAGCAGTTTGCACTATTACCTTCGCAAAGCTTCTCCTCACCTGTTCTTGTAATAATATCCAGAAGTCTGCGAGCTAATTTGTTATTTTAGCTCTTGCAGAAGTTGAATTAAGGAGTTATTTTAATGTTAGTTGTGTTTAATTTAATTCTGGGTCTGTTCTTTGGACGCTTGCTACGAAAATACGTTTTATGTAAGAATAGAGTTTAAGGAGACTGGCTTTTGGTTGTGGCTTCACCTTCTTGATTATTTATCATGAAGCGGGAAGGTCCTACCTAGCCCTTTTTATGATGAATCCTAGTCACCCTCTTGTCACTTGCTTCATGTGTGCTTTGCACTTTCCTCGCATTCATTCCGGTAAAGTGTGAAAACATGCGGTAGTAACGTGGTACATCCATGTGTACCACGTTACTACCGTATGTTTCACGTTGCTATCGTATGTGTCTCATTTCATTGTCACAACCACTAGTCTTGATATCGTGCCCTGTTATTTGAGAAACACAGGAGCTGATGAACGCTGCTGTAAACTCCAAACTTGTCACCAGTTCAGTGTTCAGGGTTCAGTGAATTTGATTTGTCATGCTAAGAAGAAGACAGGCTGACAGACAACAATAATTGACAGCATACAAGATGTGTTATGTTACATAATAATGTATATACTGGATCTTTAAATTTTGCCTTTGTCACCAACCAATTTTTGTAACCAAATAACACTCGCAATTTTAATAAAACCTAGCCAGTACAAACAATAGTCATTTATTTTTAAGATCATTCGCGAATATCCAAGACATCTCGTTTTCTCCACGGTTATAAGAAAGACTAGACAATTTATTAGACAATGGGACACAAAGACGCGAAGGTGTTAATTTCAGTACGAGGAAACGTGAATAAACTTCAATTAGAGATGGCGCCTCTGTAGCATTGTGGCCATAAGAAGCGATGAAGAAAATTGCAACAGTTCTAGTAGATACGAAGAGTAGTAGTAGATACGAAGATGATAACAATATGATCAATAAGTATTTCCTAGTGTAACCTTGGAGTTGGAAATTCGCCGAAGAACCAGGGTCACCGACATAGCTCGCAGAATATGCAAGTTGAAGTGGCAATGGGCAGGCCACATCGCTCGAAGAACAGACAACCGATGGGGAAGAAAGGTTCTCGAGTGGCAACCACGAACCGAAAGACGCAGCGTTGGCAGGCCTCCCACCAGGTGGACCGACGACATCGTGAGAGTCGCGGGCAACCGGTGGATGCAAACGGCAGGCTGCCGATCTTTATGGCGTTCTATGGGGGAGGCCTTTGTCCAGCAGTGGACGTCTAATGGCTGATGATAATGATGATGAACCTTGGAGTTTCGTGCTGATTCGTCTCCATAGGAATCGATCAATGCCCCGTGCACCTTTTTGTCGACGTTTTAAGTGCCCATGTAGGCTTATGAGAAACAAAATATTTTGATTTAATTTTTTTCAAATCCAAAGACACCGGTGGATTTTCCAGTGGCTGCTTTTTTATTTATATTTTTTTTTAATTTTGTGCAGACCCTGAAGTGCCCAAAAAGTTTCAACTTATCGTCTGCAGCACATAAAAATATTGTTAAGAATACTTGCGTTTGCGGCTATTTTGGGCTATTGTTAGCAGTGATCCTCTGCCTACTAGAAAGACAAGAAGAAACAGTGTCGTAATAACACTCCTGAATTTTGTCGTCAGGAGATCGCCTGTTCTTTACCCCGCTAACTTCACAGCCACAACGCCAACACTTAGCGACTGCAGAAACACCAATTGTTTATGTTTATTGTGCACTCATTGTTTGGTGCCAACAAGTTTGATTCATCACTTTGTGAACAGCAATACGACATAAACAATGTAATAAAGGGTTTCTTTCTCGATTTTATTATTTTTTAAGTTCTTAATGGAAATGAGATGTAAAAGGTTACTTGTTTGGAAATGAAGTCGTTTAAATCCTTTTATGAAGAAAATTGTATGGTGATTATGGATTTCTTTAGTAAAGGAGAGACTTCTGGTTAATTAAAGAGTTTAAAGTTATGTCAGATTTTTTTCTTTTTTTGTTTCCTTCTTTGTTTGTTTTCATTAGCTGTAAGTTCTTTATGTACTAAATAAATGATGTTTTTCGTATAAAATGCATATTATACGTATTTCATTGCATTGACTGTCTTGTTGGTCTAGTGGTCACAAGCGGGTCTAGGGTTCGCAACGTATTATTGTGAAGGAAAGTATCGTATAGAAACCGGCATGTCCGAGTCCCAACGAAGACATGTGGCATCTACCAACCCGAGTGGTAGGTTATAGCCCATTATCTCTTATAGAGAGGAGGACTCCTAGCGGTGGAAACATCAAGACTGATTATACTTATGTTATGATAGATATTTTTTATGGAGGTATTGCTAATCAAAATATTGTCAATACCGACTTTACCTAACCTTAAATGTTTTCTTAACAATCTTAAATAAATCACTGAACATACGAGAACTCATTACTAACAAACAATAGCTAACTAAACATTACAACGCGACACACCTCAATCCCAAACCACAAACCAAACGATAAATCAATCGTTTTTCAACATTTTTATACAGAATAAATAACATTTACCTCCATTATATACCTATTCTAAATCATTTCCTATAATCACACAAAGCGTTCGCAAAACATTTGGCAGCCATTTTGAAGCCACAATCGGATTCTCAGTATTTCATCGTATCGGAAAGTGATCGTGATGTGTTCATGCGGTGAACAGGCATTTTGGTTTGTTCGGACTTTCCTGTTTCACATATTATACAGGCCCTTTTTCCATGGGGGTTTCCTATTTTTATTGGAATTATTTATCCTTATCCAAGTACAATAATGCTCTACTTAATTTTAATGTATTGCGCAGGTTTATGAGTTTAACATTAATTGAAAGTTTAGGTACTTAGTTGTCATGCGGTTCTGCAGTAGCTACAACAAAGAAATTGTCATCATTATCATTTTCCTGCCCTTATCCCAATTCAGTTGGTTTCGGCGCTGCATGAGTTTTTGTTCCATACTCTCTATTACTCATCTACAAAGAATATACAATTATACAAACTCTTATTACGTCTTCCCTACAGTTTTTCCTAACAAGCAATTTAGTTTCAGAATTCTCTTCGAGAATTTAAAAGGAGTATAGATTATCTATATAGAATCCTTAATGTATTATAGACTTTCAACATTAATCATTTCAATGAAGTTCTAAGATACGTATACAATCAAAATTTAAATTGAAGGTAATTTCAGTCCACGCTGTTTACCTGATTATGATTAAAAAGTCATAATAAAACAATATGGGTGTAAACCTCTGCCTAATCCTTCGAGGATTATAATTGTGAATACTTGTCTTGTCTTCTGTCCTGAATTTTGTACCAAACGCTTAGTCCCCCTTTTCGTCCAACCCTGTCCAGACGTTATTATTTTCAAATTAAGGCCGACCTGTCTGTATGTATGTAAATTGCAATACGGTGGACGATTAAAATGTGATAAAAAATGAGTTTTTGTGTATCGATCAGTTTAAGTCGCTGTATAAAGATTTATTTGAACAATATGCTTTGTATACTTCGCCTTAGGGCATTTTAATTGTTTGTCGAAGTAAACACGGTGTATGTGTCACATTATTTTTAATAGTGAATCTTTGTACTTTTTAGTACATTTGTACGGCTAAATTGCTGAACTAGTTTTAATTATATCAGTATTGCATAGCAAATATCTCCGTGCCTCCGAAAGCGCGTGAAGCTTTTGGTCTCAGCTGTCAATTATAGATCTTTGACAGTTGTTAACAAGTCACAACCTGTCTTACCAAAGGTTACCATTGGTTACCATATTACCGAGTACTAATTGGGTTGTGGAAGTCAGATAGACAGTCGCTAAGCCGGCTTCCAGTCTGACGAAGATGATTATCTGCTTACCTTTGGAATCAGCATCATCTTCATGCTTTCTCCCTGAGAGATTTTTTTTTAATTACCGACAAAAAAGTGCTATCTATGGGGTACAAAATTATTTTTATTTATTTATTTAAACTTCATGCACAAACGTGGTATATAGGCGGACTTAATGCCACAAGGCATTCTCTACCAGTCAACCTTAGGGTCAAACAGGACATCATTGTGGTAGAGTACAAAAATAAATAAATTAGGAGAATACTATTTTGTAAATTAAATTAATATACCTACATAAATCTATATAAATAAAAAGAGAAGTCCTGACTGACTGACTGACTGACTGACTGACTCATCAACGCCCAGCCCAAACTCTTGGACCTAGAAAGCTGAAATTTTGCACAGAGGTTCCCTTTATAGTGTAGACAAGGAATAAGGAAGGATTTTTCGAAATTCAACCCCTAAGGGATTTAAATAGGGGATGAAAGTTTGTATGGAAAATCGTCATTTTCACGCGGGCGAAGCCGCTGGCAAAAGCTAGTCGTACATACTAATACTTATAAAATTATGTACTTAATACGTGGTAACTGTATTCGCGTCAGTATCTCTTCCAATCTTTCTTATTTTTTCAAAACAAAGGAAGTCCATTGATATCTCACACCATAGACACCTAAACCCCTTGTTTTCATATCATTGGCAAAAGCTAAAGAACCGCACTATATCGTAGAGGTGCACCATTACCGGCTGATTGATTACAATGACTACACAGTTTTGCACCGTGCGCGAGCCAACTTTGTGCCTTTTCACCTTTTTTGGGGTTCCGTAAAGCTTTTTAGGTTTTAGCGGTCCAAATATTTGTTTTTGAATTGATGAGAGATCGTTAGGGATATGATTTTATAGCGATAAACTTTGTTTTGGTAAAAAGTACACTTGTATTATGATAGTGTAGTCTGGTGTAGATCTGTCACATATGATATCACTTATGATTTATTTGCTCATGCTCGCGACTTCACCCGCGTGGATGTCGGTTATCGTGACCTTTCAACCCTTTTTTCGCATTAAAAATTTGCCAATGTCCTTTCTCAGGTTCTAGACTATCTGTGAACCAAATTTAATTTCAATCGGTTCAGTAATTTTGGCGTGAAAGGGCGTCAGACAGACAGAGTTACTTTCGCATTTATAATATTGGTAAGGATTTACCAAAATGTCTGTCTACTACTTACCACCAAGACATGTTAACATAGTTAACACAAAACAGACACACCTTTCGAATTTCAGTAGGTTTATATTTTATAAATCCTATTAATTGAGACCCAGAGATTGTCGTGAGACAAAGGTACTTTTAAAACACAGACACAAAATAAAATAGAAAAGCAAACGCACCGTGCAGTAGGTTTGACACGGAAAATCCTTCTGCAAAAAATAAAACAACAATCAAATTGAAACGACGATGAGTGTCGCAAAATATTTTCCCAGATATTTTCTCCATACAAAAATTAGAAAGCTTCCACGCAATTATTTCGAATGACAGATTCAAATGATGCTTAGATATGAGGTGATATTCAAACAGAATAAAAAATAAACAAAAATACGGAACCCTTCACACAAAAAAGACAGCAAAATATCCCTCTTTGTATTTTTTTTGCACAAATCGCTGTGCATCGCGGCTAAACTGGGGTCGAACCTAAGCCCTTTTGTTTGGAGGACACCTGCACCATTGAGCCATAGGTGCTCTTTACACGGTTACAGACAGAAGACCGTCGTACCTACCAACAACTCATCAAGCTAACTTAGACTTTATTGCTGAGACGGGTAGAGTGTGTTTTCAGTTGGTAATGAAAGGCTTTAGTTTTTCTAAACAGTGTCTTCGTTAGGTAACGCGAATTTTTACGTGTAAATTGAGAGGGAACAATGCGTTGTTTTGAGTCATCACTCTTCAGTCCGCCCTCTTGTAAATCTTGACGCAATTTTATGTTTACGCTAACTTTAACATAAAAGTACCGAGGTTTTTCATGGCTTTTCATAATTTTGCTTTTGGCCCATCCTAAACCGTAACTATATTCTAATCCTATGAACTTAAATGATACTAACCTATTTAGGTACTTAAGTCTTGGATTCCAGGAGTTACCCCCCTTTTTCAGACAATGACTAAGGTTTCTGGCTACCCCTTACTTAATAGGAAGATGGCCTCATATAGAAATCACTGGAACAAAACCAATTCTGTTTTGTTTTTTTATTTGACCTTATCAAAGCTCATTATTCTTGAAGTCATCTTAATCAATTATTCAAATAAAAAATTGCTATCAATGCTAAAAAAATATTTTTTAGCTTTTCGCCATAAACGTCCACCCAATAAAACAAGCTAACCACAGACCAAAGGACTATCTGACAATAGAACCTCCCTATTTATAGCTACCTCACGATTATCGATCTAAAATTAGTTTCAAGATCACGATCACCTCTATCAAAGTCGATAAGCCCCGCCCATTATGTTTTTATTACTTCTCTACCTACCCACTGATTAATGTTGCATCACATCACAAATGACTCAGACAAAAATGGTAGTCGTATGCTTGTTGGGTTACTGGTTCTGTAGGTATTTAGTTTTGTATTGTTTTTGATTTGGTATTAAAATTTATATCTTGTTATTGTATTTATTTTCTGCGAGGAAATTATTATAAGTGAGTTCCTTGAACGGAAGAGCCATAAATATAGGGGACTAGTTTGAACATCTACAATTAAAACTAAATGGTACAGAATAGAGAACTGCCTTGTTGGTCGACTGCTGAGCATCAGGACCTGGGTTCAAATCTCGGGTCGAGCAAGGTACTATTGGGTTTTCTCAGATTTTTTTCTGTTGCACCTACGAAGTCATAAGCTCGCCCCCTGTTACATAGGACATAAATAAACATAACTGACGGAATACGGGATTATCAATTATTAGGGACACCTCCATCTAACCCTATGGGGATTACAGGCGTATTATAGTGGTAATTTCCGTATCTTGGTGCTTATTTTCTGAGAGTGACGCTTCTGCGCTGGTATCTTTTTCACTGACGCATAATTATTATGATGCTTTAATCTTCTCCGCAAACTATTAATGTACAACGAAAAAACTATGGCCAAGTTTCTTCCAGAAATCCTAAAGCAAGAAGGTCCTACCGCGTTCCAAGGGTCCCTAAAGCCCTCGCAGATTTACGATCGCCGATTGTCCGGACGATACGATTGAGGGCAAAAAACCAAAACATAACTGACCCCGAGCAACTCGGTGATAAAATAAAATAAAAAAGTACATAATTTGAGAACTGGTCCGAGATCTGAGTGGTACAGGAAAAAGTCGTTGGTTTGTTCCGAACTGTCCTCGTTTTGTTAATGGAAAGTAAATTGTAATTAAAAATTACTTTTAGTTGAAAAACAAAAGAAAACATAAGTATTTAGTTTTCGCAGATACATGACGCAAATTTATACAAAATGACCCAAAAAACAGTCAAAATACAACGCATAACACAAGAAAGGAAAAAAAGTTAATAGCTTGCACGTCGTGACTCCGAGAAGCAGGTTGCCACTCAGCATGATGCTGTACTATGGGGGATGTTGGTTCATGGATAAATAACAGCTGAACAATTGATGCGTGGCTAAGACTCCGTCTATTATTGGGAGTACATACTTAGAATCCTGCTTCTTTTGCCTAACCTTTACCAAACTATGTCCGGGTCGGCTTCCAGTCTAACCGTTTCCAACTGTACCTACACCAGTATTTTTCATGAAGCCACGACTGTTTTGACCTCCACAACCTTGTCAGTACTGAATAATACGGTCATTTTTCGTAAGACAAGTTGACAGACTTTCGTGTCACTGGATACCTGTAACGACTGTCAAAGGAATTCATATTTCAGCCGGGACCAATAGTCTAATGTGTTTTCCGAGGCACGGAAGAAACTGGGTATGTAATGGAATGCCACCCTTCAACGGAAAAACCTAGGTAAGCGCGGCTTAGCTTAAAGATCGATCTGAGCAGATGCTATTATTTAACTACGAGCTCTTTAACTGAAAACATAATAGGTATATTGAACTTGTAGAAAATATTGATCAAATAAATCAATAGGTCTTCGTTTTCAGGCATAGTTGTTCTTTTTCTCGTGTTTATAAACAGATGCGGTGGCCTCAAAACAAGAATAAATCATAACCATATCAGAATAAATAAATAAATAAATAAATCTTATAAGAATACAACATAAGAACAATTTCCTTGAATATGATAAAGGCCATGATATTCCAACCATTACCTTGCAGCATCTACCTGGAGGAATCTCATTTTCTCAAGAAAATGTATTTCAAACAACAGTACCTACTTATGTAAAGTTTTATAGCTCAAAATATCATCATATAGTGGCTAATGAGCTCACAAGTCAAAACAAAATCTTATTATGAGATTGTGATGTTTTTAAAAACGCTTGCAAGATAATGTAGAATTGCAATTTTACCAAAATCTAAAAGGCAAAGCTGACTGACTGAGGATCAACGAACAGCCCAAACCCTTAGGGCTAGAAACATAAAATTTCTCTTATGACGTGCGCATAGGCATCCATTAAGAAAGGGTTTTAAAATTCAACCCCCAAGAGGGTGAAACAGGGGATGAAAGTTTGTATGGCAAATCGACATTTTTTATATTATTTTCCAACATCCTCGCGGGCGAAGCCGCGGGCAAAAGCCAGTTCGTGATAACCAGCTTTACGGTTCACTTCTTCTTCTTTATCGTTAGTGCCTAACCTGGTGTCACAGTTTTTATGCTGCCCATGGGCCTCTGACTTGCTTTACGTGCCGTTGAAACATATCTCTCAGGCATACTGGTTGCCTCACGATTTTTGCCTTCACCGAAGCAGGTTTAATCTTAAGCCACTCAACTCGATTTTCGGCAACTCTCATCCAGTTGTTACCAGCCACTCTGCGAAGATCATCACTCCACCGAGCCTGAGGGCGTCCCACCTTACGCTTGCCGATTCACGGTCTCCACTCAAGAACACGTCTACTCCAACGGTCATCGGTCATCAGAAATCATTGTATAACTTCTTTTCCAGGAGATACTATTACACCAAAATGACGTCATTCTTACCTCCTTTTTAAGCTAACAACCCAATACTCATCTAGAAAAATAACCTGCAAGAATATTCGCTACACTGGAGAGAAACAAAAGGAACACACCAGCACCGTAGAATGTTCCCAACTTCCGGTGAGACGGTTTCTTGCGCGCATAATGTACGTATACTTTATTTTTGTCTCAAAAGTCCGGTTTTTGTTGTTGTTTACCGAATGTCGGGTGTTGTAGATTGTTTTGAAGTGTCTTTGAAGATGTTTTTTGTTGTTTTCAGCTATTAAACGTTTTTGTGATATTATTCGGAGTAATTTGTTATTTAATGTTGCATAAGCTGTAAAAATAGCTTACATCTAGTTATCTTATCATTACAGTCTAAACTTGCTGTTGCCCGCAACCTTTGTCCGCGTGATGTTGTTATAAATAATTATAATTATTAGATTTCTTTTTTTCTTATCAAAATCGGTTGATTTGAATAAATACAGTAAAAATGTGTTTTGAGAAGTTCACTAATTTGGCGACAGAACCCATCTAAAGCGTATTAGTTATATTCTTTTATATCCACGTATGTTTTCTTCCATGGTGTTTTAAAATACTATTCCAAGAACCTCGTGCAAAATCACGTGAGTTATAAATATTCGATCAACGGCCTATTTCTATTTGTATCGTTGTTACCTTCTGAAGAAATGTGTCAATGTTGTGCTAGGGCCTTGACCTAGAAAACTAGTACTGTTATAATATTTTTTTTTTAAATAAAACAAGACCTAAGAAATTGAGGTTATTAAAACTACAGCGCTCAGCTGACAATGACATGCTATCGCAAAAAAGCCGTGTTACAGTATTACAGATTCAGGCCAAAAGAGACTGATTAAAAACGTACGTAACGTTACTGTGTTTTAAAAATTGGCAAGTCTCCACTCTAACACAATGTAAAAGAAGAAGAAATAGAAGGACTAAGATCTTACATGGAATCATCATTGAAATCTGAAATCAGTTTGCGGGTGTTTGATAAAACCAGAAAATTAAGACAAAAATTGCTTAGAAGACACAAAGTTCTGTTTGTCCAAAACATAATCGATAATACATTGCCATTTCTAAAAATAAAAATAATCTTGTATGGGAAAAAAGTCACTTGTCCATTCTCATGTTCAAAATTGTCATCAACAAATCACATTCCATCATTTGCACTTATTTCTCATCTCCATAATATCATTCAATCATTCCTTGCCATCACCACATAATCGTTTGTCCTTTTTTACCTGTCTACATTGACAATTTGAATATCTTCTATCCCTTTTACATCTTCCATTGTTATATCACCTGTCTCTCTTCCCCCTGCATTATTTGAATCAAATATCAATATAGCACAATGGATTGCATCTACTTATTTTCAATGTGGTTACTTGTCAAATTGACCATGAAATGTATTCAAATTATTACAATATTATTCTTGTCTTATTTTATTTGTTTTGTTAGGATTTGTTTCTTCGTTGTGAATTTGCACTTGATCCTTCTTGCTTTCATAGTAAGGTGTGATTTTCTTTCTTTTTGTTTGTGATTGACGATTTAGTTTTTGCTTTGTATTGCAGTTGTTTGGGTACTGTTGTGTCTGTTTTGATAACTATGATAATGTTGCATTCTTTGCGGCTTTCAAAGTCAAAGTCAAAGTCAAAAATATTTATTTCAAGTAGGCCAGTAACAGGCACTTTTGAATAGTCGAATTAAACTAACTGCGGCACTCAGAGATATCCAACAATTACTCAAGCCGCCACCCAGCAAAGGCCTGACATACTTTTGTATGACAAAACCGCCAAAAGCCCTTACCAAGCGACGGCCCAAGCAACCACTGAAGCTCTCCGAGTGCGGCAGTAAACTACTGAACTACTGAAGCTAAATAAACTAAGCTACAGTCCCAGTCACAAGGCATAATAACTCGAGAGTGTACTGTAGTTGCCAATTCCAAAGCGTTGGTCTCATGAGAAGAATGGCAAGAAACTTCATGGACACTCTTTTAAACACTTTTTCTCTATCATAATATTACAAAAATGTAAAATCTGCAAGTTTGAATATACCTTGGTTGACAGCGTTGAGGAGCAGTACTTCTATGCCTTTTTATAGTTTATTGTTAGTTTATTTTATAGTTTTTAATTAATGTTATATTATGTAAGTATTCAATAGATAGATAGATGTTAAAGTATTCGAAATCAGATAAACTCATCGGATTTCGAGTATTTTTACTGATGAAAAATCTATACTATTCTTCACTACCATATCATGTCATTGTGTGTTTTTCATGTGGGTGCAGTTGCAGTTAGACACTATCGTATGATATTTTTGTTTCTTATGTTATAGTGTTACTAAGTCCAACTTGTACTCGTATATGTATTGTAATGGCTTACCCGTGATGCATGACTATTGATGTACACATGTGTCTAATCCACATTGCAAATCTGTCGTTTTGAATGAGGTCTAGGTCTGCATTAATCCGTAGCTCAATTGCTTACATTACATTTGCCTTATTTTCATAATTTACTTTATCAAATACAGTTTCCATTCAAGTAATACTGTTTTACTGATCGTATCTTTTAAAACTATCTCAAAATTATTTCCAGTTAAAATATTCAGGAGCGCAACTTAAATTCTCAAGATGATTCCTTCTATCCTTCTGTACCGCTCAAAATTCCCGAAACAGAGACAAAAATTTCAACCACGCTAAAATACAAAGGATTTTGTTCTTGCATTTTTGTATAAAATCCTCATTTAGTTCCTGATCAACCGAGATTGTAGGATTCGCAAATTTGCATCTGTCCCTTGCATTCTCTCACATCGGTTGCAATTTAAATAATTCGTTCATAACAAATGTCGGTACATTAGAATAATGTAATTTTTTACCCATGGACGAATATCTAATTGACCGTGAGAGTATATTTGTTTGTATTCTTCAGCAATTTTGGAGATTGCAAGGTGCTAACAAACATGTGCATGCAAATTTTGAAGTATCGACATATTCAAATGAGGACAAGTGTGTGAATATTGTTCGTTTTGGTTTCCCAAATGATCTAAGATACAGGTTTGGTGTATTTGTGAATGATAAGTTAAATGATGGTTAGTTAGAACCCCTAACGGATGAGAATGAATGAGTGGATTAGTTTATGTAAATAGTTAAAGAAACTTGTTAACGCAACTTGTCAGTTATGGCAATGAATGGTGGAAAAAAACTAATTTACAAAAAGTAAAGAGAGAAAGATTTTTTTTGGAAAATGACGGTTAAATCTGTACAATAAGATAAATAAACAAAGGAAAAATTTGTCTTGTCTTGTGTTACTAAGGACGTTAATTAAATTTTAATAAAATAATCTATAGGCTACTGGAATGTTTTTTAAATATAAAAAGGTAGAATGTGATTATAAGGATATTTTTGCTAGCACATAATATACCCTGAAATTATGGCATAATCGCCCAATTTTTAAGCTATTGCATAGCTTCTATCGCGGGCCTTGAGCGTGGAGAGCGAATCCAGAAATTCCCTAACGAAAATATTCAAGATTCAGTATTCAACCAGGTTGCTATGGTTACGGAAAATAACAAGGTTGTCAACTAAGGTTGTCAAATTAAATAATTTATAACCTCACGTTGTAAAGGTGTAAAGTTTTTCTGATTTGTCTCTCTGCTTTCTCCTTCTAAAATATTCTTACTCGTATAATTTGTGTACAAAGTGTTTTAAATATGAATAAACAAAGTGCATTTAATAATGAAGAAAGTCACGAAAAAATAGTGAAAGATAATGAGTGAGTACTCCTCGAGTACTCTATATACATTCATTTTATTATTATTACGCATCTATCATACGTTTTATTGGGTTTTGCATTACTATTCTGCGAATCGGTCTTAGAAAACGATTCGTTTTCTTATAAAATATCTAAAATAAAATAAATAATTTTCATATTTTTCAATGTTATGACACTTACGTCAGACTGGCAAGCTGTCAATACTTTTTCTTTTAAATTTTCTGTCATAGAGTTTCTTACTAGCTTAGTCTATGAAGGTTACTTTTGATTTACTTATATAATTTAAATTCTTTTTAAAAAGTACTGTATAAATAAAATAAATAAATAATTATTTGCATAAGTTGATAAAAAATGATATGCTATAATAGCGTTACCGCGGCAGTCTCCGAGTGCCACATTAACTTTTTTTTTTTTTTATAAAAGCTTTGATAAAATTATGGAAGACCATAGAAACGATGGGTAGACTGTGTAAAGATGATATAGCAAGAAAAGAGGTATTTTATGAGATAACGAATAATAGAAAAGAGTATTGAAGAAGACATGGCATGCTGCGCCGACCCCAAATGAATTGGGATAAGGGCAAGTGAATGATGTCATTGATTGAATTACATAATTTTATAATTTTATAACATTAAGTAAAAGAGCAAAATTCAAAGCTACAAAAATAAAATCCATAAAGCCATTCCATGCCAGTGACGTGTTAATTTAATGAAAGTTTTCAGCTACAGCGGTGGTTTCAGATAGTTTTTCACGCGATACAATTGTTCGCGGTAATTACCGAGGCTTCATAGATGCTATTAATCATTGGCAGGGTTGAACAATAGCTGGTGCACTTTGTTGGGTTCAATGGTATGGTTGCCCGGTTGGTGCGGAAAAATAAAAAATATTGTCTGGGAATTAATATTTTTTAGCTAAGTTTAACTTTAATTCAACGTACTAAGAAACTCATCTTAGTGTGAAAAAAAACTATTCTGCTTTACAAAAATATTAAGTTTGTACTTCCATATTATTTATATTTCTGAAAACCGCTTAAATTCATCATGGGTTCGATTTTTTTCATCAAGAATTTATCAGTTGCACCCTCGGAGTTCGAACGTGTGCCCTGTTGTTGGCAATATTTGCTTGTCCCCTATTAAACGAGCTTCAACATAACTGGCAAAATATGGCTGCACTTTCGTACACACTGAATACCTCTGCCTAACACTTCTGGGATTACAGACGTGATGCTATGCTATGTTACGTTATACAACACTTCTATAATGTATGTGTCACAGTTTCTTCATGTTGCCAATGTCAAAATTCGCCCTCATATATTTTGACAAACTATTACATCGCATACTTCGGAGCTTAGTCAGTAGTTCACAAGTTTGTTTGTAAAACTTGTATAAGTGGGTCAAGAGCAGAATGCCAGATGAATCATACGAAGGAGATATTTCGTATCGATTTCATGTTATGTCGTCGTAATTTGCACTCAAGTGTAGGTATTTTTTTTGGTGTTTACGATTTAGTAACGGTAAGTATTTTGTTTCAACATTTTGTAAGTATTAAAATTAAAGCCTGTGGGTACTCTAGATCGGTTGTGGAATTTGTTCTAAAGACTTACCTAGAATGCAAAAGGGCTTAAGAAGGAATACGGATGGGTTATAGTCATAAAGACACTTCCCTCTGCTACGTACGCCCAGTGCAGGACCATTTGATAATTTCCAATCGTTGAAAAAAAAACAGGCTAAGTGCAAGTTGGACTTGCACATAAAGGGTTCCACGCCATTGCAATTGTAGTAGATATTGAGAGATTTTCCATGTCACTTTAGCACCATAGACTTCAAGGTTTTCCTGTAATCTATAAGTGTTGAATTAAGTTCTGTATTTTTTTCAAAATTTGAGGCTGCGTAGTTTCGGAGATAAGTCGTAGTCGTAGTAGTTTTTTCCTTTTGAGGTACCTTTCCATTAAACCCCTCGATTTTATGGTGATATTTTTTACCGAACTTAATTATAGTGCTATAATTTTTCTAACATGACAAATTAAAATATGAAGATCAAATGATGCATTCAAACGAGAATAAATTTACTTACGTATACTCGTTTGTACAAAACATGCACATTTATTTCCCTGTACAGCTAGCAGCCCTGAAAACAAACAAACAGTACAGCACACCTTAGTACAATGGCGTGCATCAGTGTTGGCGAATTAATAGTCCGCAGTAAGCCGCGCTTAATGAATATTGCAGCCAAACTGAGGTGACTGATACCAGTTATATTGACTCGCAGTGTACTGCGGACAAAATAAATACGTGTCATTTTTCATGCACTTTTTGTGTCCCGATGTGTAGACTTGTTTTTTTGAAACAATTGTGTTCGTTCTTTTTCTAGATTCTTTACTAAGCACAGTTATTTTATTTTAGTAACTTACAGGTTGAAATGGACCTTGTCCAGGTCCATTTCCAAAATGGTACAGAATCTTCACACAATGGGTGGCCTGAAGACGGTCGTCATCACCGAGGCAGGTCCTAGAAACGCTGGCGTGACGATTTGAAATCGTTCTTGACTGATTGGCCAGAGAAGGCAACACATAGGCAGAATTAAAAGAACTGGGGAGGTCTTTGCCCAGTAGTGGGACAAAATAGGCTAATTACAACAACAACAAAAACGTTTGTCACAATAAAATAATACCTTTTTGCTGATCTGTGCTGACTTCATTGTTCTTCACCAGGGAAAGACCCTTTTCACAACAATTAAAATGACGTTCTTAAACACTGCGCATTCGGGTAATCCCGGAATCATCTAACCCTTCAAATAACGGTCTTGCATACGAGCATGACTGACCGAATCATACCTACCTACATGCTAGTAAGATGATGCAATCAATCTCTAATAATGTCACCAATGCTTGTTACGAATTTGTTGAAAGTAGGTATAAAAGGCTGTGGGTTGTTCGAGAGAGATACCGCGGCCTCGATACATAGGGCTAAGAAGAAACATGGGTGGTTTTTAGTCAATAGAAGTCTGACACTCCCTTCCGCTCTGCCCAGAACTGGAGGATTACACGCTCTCCAAAAAAAAACCGGCCAAGTGCGAGTCGGACTCGCGCACCGAGGGTTCCGTACAAACCTGCAAGGTTTACAAAGTTCGTTTAAAAAAAAATATATTATGTGATGTAACTAAAAATTTATGGTTTTCGTAATTTTTCCTTTATCTATGCTATAAGACGTTGCTTCGTACCAAACTCAAACTCAAACTCAAACTCAAACTCAAATCGTTTATTTCAATTAAGCCATTACAGGCACTTTTGAATGTCAGAAGGACGGAAGAAGAACGAAACTACGAGTGCAATGCGCCATTCCGAAAGCCACCACGCCGAACCACACGCCACCGAATGCCCGCAACAACGAACACTGCGAGCACGAAAGCACCCAGCGACGCAAACCGCAACAACGAATGCTCGAGACCCCGAATCACGGAACAACGAATGCACGCCGCAACGTGCAACCGCCGCCCCGCGACCCGGAGCCCCGCACACCCACCGCCACGGCACACGCCGCCGCGCGCCCCCGCACCCACACCACTCGCCGCCGGTAACATCCGGCGCCGCGCAGCCCGACGCAGCAACTCCCGAAACGACGCATTGCACTCCTACGCTACAGTCACAATCACAAGGCATAATAACTTGTGAAAGTACTGTAGTTGCCAGTTCCCTAACGTAGATCTCATGAAGAAGAACAGGCAAGAAACTCCATGGACACTCTTTTAAATTAGAATTTGTTACAAAATCTTGGTACATTATATCATTCATGTTGAGATGGTATATTATGTGAGAACTATGTAGCAAGACGTGCAAGTTAAGAGCGTCCAGAGTAAAAAGATATAATAAACAAATCAAAAAGAAAAATATATTTACACCATGGCAACTAAGGAATGACCAGTCTCCACTGACAGCGCCCGTTCACGAACATGACGCATGGATCAGCACCATTCAACTCAACCATTTTGAAGGGAACTAAATGATCCGACACACCCGCCACCATCAGCGAGACATTTGAGTGAGCATGACATTCTCTCAGCCACCAGGGCAACGTCACTAAAATATAACTAAATGTAAAAATGTAAAAAGGGGCTTTATAGTACATAGTACTCACACATGTGCCATGCAATTATACAATATTAAGACATTGAATCTATACAATGCAAAGATATTTTTACAATCTTCTGCAGCCTCTACAATAACTTCACATGATAATCGATGTAATTGCCCCTATAGTTGTGGAGCAGGACCAGCATGGAGCCAAGCATTTTTATCATCAATGTAATCCCCCAACTTATAGTATGCTTGCCTACATAGTGTGCGTTTTACACAAGTTTTAAATTTCGTCTCACTCAGTTGAAGAATGTGAGGGGGTATTTTATTGTAACATTTTAAACAGTACCCCATGAAAGATGAGTCTACTTTAGCTAGCCTGAAACCTGGCTGAACTAGTTGGTCCCTATTTCTCGTATTATAGTGGTGTCTATCACCTCTTTTGCTAAATAAATGCAGATTTTTCCTGACGTACATGATGTTTTCATAGATGTATTGACAAGGTACTGTCATGATGTTAATTTCCTTAAACAGCTCTCTCAGAGAATCGCGCCTTCGTAGACCATATATGGCTCTAATGGCTCTTTTCTGCAGAATAAATATAGACTCGAGGTCTGCAGCCCGTCCCCATAGTAAAATACCGTATGACATAACACTATGAAAATAGCTAAAATAGACTAGTCTCGCGGTATCTACGTCAGTAAATTGACGGATTTTCCTAACAGCATATGCTGCTGAACTCAGCCGTCCTGCAAGAGATGTTAAATGCGGACCCCACTGTAGCCTTGAGTCAATCGTTATCCCCAAGAAAACAGTTTCATTGACAAATTCTAGTTTCTCTTGATTCAATACTATGTCACAATCAGTACTTTTGACATTTGGTAGAGCAAATCTTATGCACTTAGTTTTTTTCCCATTTAATACTAAATTATTAATGGTGAACCAATTATGAACCTGCAGTAAGGCGTTATTTACGTCATCAAGATTCGTGGCACGTCTGTTTACCTTAAATATTAAAGAAGTATCGTCGGCAAACAATACCATTTCAGGTTGGTTTTTAAATAAATGGGGTAGATCATTAATATAGACTAAAAAGAGAAAAGGACCTAATATCGAACCTTGTGGCACACCCATGCTTACTTTTAAGCCCATTGAATTGACACCATTTATTTGTACTTGCTGATGTCTATCGCTTAAATACGATTTCATTAAACTGAGCGCAAGATTCCCTAAACCGTAATGTTTGAGCTTTATGAGAAGGGTTTCGTGGTTGACGCAATCAAATGCTTTGGAGAGGTCACAGAAGATCCCTATGGCATCTTGTGACTCTTCCCACGCAGTAAATATATGTTTTAATAAGGTGACACCGGCGTCAGTCGTACAACGTCCTTTGGTGAAACCATACTGTTTCTCATGTAAGATTTTGTTGGTGTTAAAGTGGATGAGCATTTGATTAAGCATTACTTTTTCAAACACCTTGCTGAAAACTGGCAAAACGGATACGGGTCTATAATTATTGGTGTCTTTACTGTCACCGGATTTGAAAAGTGGTATTACCTTGCTGTATTTCATAAGGTCCGGGAAGACTCCCTGGTCCACACACAAATTAAATATTAAGGCTAAGTACCAAATTTCAAGATTCTGAGTTCACGGGAAGCACCCTGTAGGTTTTGATTCCCTTGCAAGTGTCGAAAATTTGCGGCATAAACGGCTGTATCTTTTGATTGCGTTGGCTTAGAAGTTTGATTTTTTCACAGCTTCAAGGGACAGTAGACCTGAGTAATTGATATAAATTTCAGCTTCATACCTCCACGCGTTCCTGAGAAAAAGGGTCTTGACAGACGGACGGACGGACGGACAGACGGACAACAAAGTGATCCTATAAGGGTTCCGTTTTTTCCTTTTGAGGTACGGAACCCTAAAAAAGATGTTTCACAAAGTAAATATTACAACATTTTGTTTACCGACAGTACAGCCAACTCCATTGTTTAGCAAGCGTAATATTTGCTCGTCAGCTTACGTCTGAAAGCAGAAGCGACTAGCGACTGCTGAAATATGATTCTCACTTACAGGCTATTTTAATTAGAACTGGCGCTGCACTGTAATGCTTTGTTTTGAATTTGTATGGTGTCATACATGCTCGTGTTGTCTGGTGTCATGTTTTTATGGAAGGTAACATAATTGCAATTTGTTTAAATGTTTTTAGTAAATTAACTGGCTCTCTGCTCGCGAATTTATTTAGCGTGAAATTATTATAAAAATACTAGCTGGGCTTTGCATGCGTTGCGCTGCATCTTTTTCTACCTACCCTACCTTCGGGTGGGGTTAAGAGGGAGAAAAGTTATTTACGAGCTATTCTCATACTACTACAATAATAATTACAAACAGTCACTTTCATTTTATTTATTGGTATACCTAGCGTATGTGAAAAAACCAAAGAAATGATGGATGGACTGTGTGAAGGATGATTATGGCTAGAAAAGAGATGATTGCTGAGATGATGATCAATGGAGAAGCCTGGAAGAAGAAGACATGTTTCTTCGACCCCAAATTGATTGGGATGAGGGCAGAAGATTGATGATGATACCTAGCGTATAGATATAACTAGCTTTAAAATTGTTTATTAACACACCATAGAAATAAACAAGATAAAGTAACGGTAACTTTTTGTTTTTGAAGAGCTCTTAGCTAAATAATTTCAGCCGCCGCATACAAAGTTTCTTCCTTCGTGTGGCGTGGGTCTCAAAAACCACGTTGACCTGTGAGTTATCCTACTTTCCTCCTACTGGGGGCCACTGACTACCTGTAACAACTGGCCTAGACCCACAAAGACCCGTGGGGCACGCGCTGGCGTGAGCCCCTGAAAGCACCTTGACACGTACCCACGTACAGTGAGATCAAATTATCTTGGCAGCTCCGAACTTCGTGCAGGTCATTTTGTTACAAAGAATGTATAAAAGTGTTACGATATTTATTTTATTTGTATTTCTCACTGTTTATATTAGATATTTTCTGATCGTTTAAGTATTGGTTTAACTGGCAATAACAGTTTTATTCCCAAGTTTACATGCGTAAAATTTCGCAAAGCCTATGTTCAGAGCTGCCAAGATAATTTGATCGCACTGTACACGTACCTACTGACTACCTGTAACGACTGTAAGGAATCCACATGACTCGTGGGGTACGCAGTGGGATGCGTCTCTGAAAGCACGTTGACCCGTATCCCCACGACTGATCTAGACCCACAAAGACCCAGGGGCACGCGGTGACCAGGGGCAATCGGTGTCGTGGGTCTCGAAAAGTACGTTGACCCGTAGGTTAACGTCCTTTCCACTTACTGACGGCCAATGACTACCCGTAACGACTAAGAGATCCACCGGACCCCACGGTCCCTCGGTGTTGTGGGTCTCAAAAAGTACGATGACCCGTGGGTTAACGTCCTTCCACTTACTATCGGCCAATGACTACCTGTACCGACTGTAAGAAATCCACAAGACCCGTGGGGTCCCTCGGTGGCATAGGTCTCGAAAAGTACATTAACCCGTGGGTTAACGACCTGTCCACTTTCTGACGGCCAATGACTACCCGTAACGACTGTAAGAGATCCACAAGACCCGTGGGGTCCCTCGGTGGCATAGGTATCGAAAAGTACGTTAACCCGTGGGTTAACGTCCTTCCACTTACTATCGGCCAATGACTACCCGTACCGACTGTAAGAGATCTACAAGACCCGTGGGGTCCCTCGGTGGCGTAGGTCTCGGAAAGTGTGTTGAGTGTGTTGACCCGTGGGTTAACGTCCTTTCCACTTACTGACGGCCATGAATGACTACCTGTAACGACTGTAAGGGATCCACAAGACCCGTGAGGTCCCTCAGTGATGTGGATCTGGAAAAGTACGTTGACCCGTGGGTTAACGTACTTTCCACTTACTGACGGCCAATGACTACCCGTATAACGACTGTTCTAGACCCACAAGACCCGTGTGGTCCCTCGGTGGTGTGGGTCTCGGAAAGTACGTTGACCCGTACCCCCACACACTGACTACCTGAAAGGACTGTTTAAGACCCACAAAGACTTAGGGGCACTTGGTGGCGTAGGCACAAGTACGTTGACCCGGGGGTTGACGTGTTTTCCAAGACTCATACCACGGCGTGCCCCTACGGGTCTTCGTGGATCTAGGGCAGTCGTTACAGGCAGTCAGTAGGGAGAGATACGGGTCATTGTACTTTCAGAGATGCATGAGACGCATGCACGAGTCTTGTAGGTCTCTTAGAGTCGGTACAGGTAGTAGGTAAGAGTGGTCGACAGTATGTGGGGATAGAGGTAATCGTGCTTTCAGAGACGCACCGCGTGCCTCCACGGGTGTTGTGGGTCTTTAACAGTCGTTACAGGTAGTAAGTGGCTGACAGTATGTGGGGATTCAGGTCATCGTGCTTTCAGAGACGCACCGCGTGCCTCCACGGGTGTTGTGGGTCTTTAACAGTCGTTACAGGTAATAAGTGGCTGACAGTATGTGGGGATTCAGGTCATCGTGCTTTCAGAGACGCACCGCGTGCCTCCACGGGTGTTGTGGGTCTTTAACAGTCGTAACAGGTAGTAAGTGGCTGACAGTATGTGGGGATAGAGGTAATCGTGCTTTCAGAGACGCACCGCGTGCCTCCACGGGTGTTGTGGGTCTTTAACAGTCGTTACAGGTAGTAAGTGGCTGACAGTATGTGGGGATAGAGGTAATCGTGCTTTCAGAGACGCACCGCGTGCCTCCACGGGTGTTGAGGGTCTTTAACAGTCGTTACAGGTAGTAAGTGGCTGACAGTATGTGGGGATTCAGGTCATCGTGCTTTCAGAGACGCACCGCGTGCCTCCACGGGTGTTGTGGGTCTTTAACAGTCGTTACAGGTAATAAGTGGCTGACAGTATGTGGGGATTCAGGTCATCGTGCTTTCAGAGACGCACCGCGTGCCTCCACGGGTGTTGTGGGTCTTTAACAGTCGTTACAGGTAGTAAGTGGCTGACAGTATGTGGGGATAGAGGTAATCGTGCTTTCAGAGACGCACCGCGTGCCTCCACGGGTGTTGAGGGTCTTTAACAGTCGTTACAGGTAGTAAGTGGCTGACAGTATGTGGGGATAGAGGTAATCGTGCTTTCAGAGACGCACCGCGTGCCTCCACGGGTGTTGTGGGTCTTTAACAGTCGTTACAGGTAGTAAGTGGCTGACAGTATGTGGGGATAGAGGTAATCGTGCTTTCAGAGACGCACCGCGTGCCTCCACGGGTGTTGAGGGTCTTTAACAGTCGTTACAGGTAGTAAGTGGCTGACAGTATGTGGGGATTCAGGTCATCGTACTTTCAGAGACGCACCGCGTGCCTACACACGGGCTTTATGGATCTTTTACAGTCGTTACAAGCAGGCAGTGGGCGTCAAGATGTGCATCGGAAAGTACGTAAGCCCACGGGTCAACGGGCTTTCCGAGACCCTCGCCAACGCGTGCCCCCACATGTCTTAGTGGTTCTATGGCAGTCGTTACAGGTAGTCAGTGGGCTGAAAGTCTGAAAATCAGTCTGGTAAGACTGATTTTCAGACTTTCAGCCCACAGGGTTGAAAAAATTTTATAAACACAAAACAAAAAAGATAACCCTGTAACCATACAGGGTTATCTTTTTTGTTATGTGTTTATAACATTTTTTTGTAGCACATTAAGACACAATGTAAATAGTAATGAAAAAAATAAATAACGTATTACCCATTGCAATACTAACTGGGTTGTAAAGGTCAGATAGACAGTCGCTCCATGTAAAATCCTGTTATTTAGCTGCTTCCGATAAGACAGAAGGCCGACCCCAACGTAGTTGGGAAATAGCTAGGCTAGGCGGTGTTTTAAATTTTTATTTAACTACACTATAAAGGTGTAGGTAACTGCCTGATCAATTTGAAAGATGTTATGCCAACTGTTTAAGTTTTCTTATTTTCCGGAATAAGAATTGGTTGTATGTGATTGTTTAGAAGGGGTTGTGCTATTTTATAGGTAAAACAAGTATTTATACTTACATACCAAGATATAGAATTATCTTCAAGAAATTGCAAGAACTTTTGCACTTAGAACAATGAATTGCATTTCGTCATAAATAGCAATTCGCTTGCATTTCGTAAATAGTAAATGTTTTAAAAAAAAAGTTTAATAGGAACCTAGATAAATATCGTCTGTATCCGAATAACATAATTTTAAGTTGGTAATATGTTCGTATCGCGAATGATTTTGGTATTACGTTTGTATGGAGAATGTTCGTTCACCGTCCCCTTAAACCCATGTAAATGGGGGATAGCCTCTTGCCACCAACAGGTACAAGATCCTTCAGTGGCTGGAACTGAAAAAATCCTGATGGAAAACCTAATAAAATTTGCCCAACCTGAAAATCGAATTCCAGACCTAATGCAAAATTATGATGTTAGATAAAAGCACACTAATATTATTTACGCACGTTTAAAAATCATGTTTAAATAATTAGGATGCCACCACGCCATTTTCCATCAATAACCCTTTCCCAAGGCATACAACTAATCCCTCAAAAGTAACCTTTAAATACTGAACAATAAGGTTCAAAATTGATAACCTCATAAACAAATAAACGCTACGTATTCAAATCTATACGATGACAATACTATAGTCACAGTATAATGGATCGACAAACGTGCGACAAAAAGTCGAATCATGCGCACACCTGCGATTTTCAATACATACATCATTGATCGATTAGTTCCAATTCCTTGTTTGGAACTAGATGTACGAGTTTCAACTTTATTTTAGGGGTGATAGGATGGCTAATAGATGAGAGTCTGTAAATTATTTTGGTGGGTGAAGGGTTGCGTCCTATAGTCTACAAATGACTGTATTTGACTATCAATTTTATGTGTGACTCTGCATAAAGTTTAATGATTTTTGCATGCCGTACGATGCAATAAACACTTTTTGGAAAACAATAATAATAATAATAGTCCTCCTGACCGTTTTTTGGCCACGGCGGCCAATCTCAGCGGAGATTAGCCATCTGCGCGGGAGATATTATAGTGCACAAGACAAGTGTGTGCGCAGGCACAAGTGCACTCTCTGTTCCCTTTTCTCTCATAGTCCGATGGGACGGCAATCCGACACGACCGGAGAGAGATCAGGCGCAGGACCAACGGCTTAACGTGCTTTCCGAGGCACGGGGGTATTATACCACCAACTTCCAAACTCCAGGCTACTACTGGGAAATTTCTAATGAAAAACCCAATAGCACGTTTTGGCCGACCCGGGAATCGAACCCAGGACCTCAATAAAACACAAACACAATAAACAATAATAAAAAGCAATTGACTCCCGACGACGACCGACGGGCTGCCTCGTTAGTCTAGTGGTCATGAGGGACTGGGTTCAATTCCCAGGTAGGGCAAAGTGTTACTGGGTTTTTCCATTAGGAATTATTTTGTCAGTAGCAGTCATAAAGTATATTTTGCGCGGTTAATGGCAATATCCTTACCCCCTATTACATGGAAATGTGGGTGTAAATGTGGGTGTACTATTGCCAATGAAAGAGTTCAGCGCGGGCGTAATTATTTTTATAGTATTTTGTTTCCAAACGTCTCATTGAAGAAGTAGACACGCACCGTCAAAGGATAAACATCACATACATACATAAACTCACGCCCTTTTCCCATGGGGGTAGGCAGAAACCACAGAACGCCACCTGCTACGATTCTTACATACCCCTTACCCCCCCCCCTTTACCCCTTTGTTTCCAAACGTCACATAATAAATGTATGAAAAGGCATAGGCATAATCAGCCTATAATGTCCCCATAGCTGGGTTATATAGGCTTTCTCTCTATGAGAGGGAATGGGCTAGAACCCACCATACGACGGCCTACTTGATAGATGTTACATGTCTTCGAATTTATGATTCTAGGGCGTGTTGGTTTCCTCACTATCATCATTATGAGAGCTGAGGTGATGAAATAAATTAGACAATACGCGTGTCTGGGTTCGAACTCACGACTTACTGTTCATAAGTCGGGCCTGCTAACACTCGGCCACCGCTGCTCACATTAGGCCATCGCCGCTGTAAAGATCAAAAAACCAGGACAAAGATATTTAAGATACCTGACCACTCACAACATTTTCATACCTTTCATATCAGTTGAACTCCCGCACAGTGTGACAAGGTCGCAAATGCATAGACATAAATCCATATACAAAACCATGTCACTGCATGTCATTGTGTATCCTGAAGGTCAGCATTGTTCAGTATGATTCAGACGATGACATACGAATGAATACGGGCGTGTAACATGGAAAATTATTATGGAAAATTTCATGTAAGTACTTATGTTCTTTTATGTTTCATGTTATAGTTTTAAGTTGATTCTTTGTATGATTTTCTTGACTTATACCTAGGAAATCTTTGTATGAACTATTACTGGAAATTACGTTCCTTAGCATCACGTCTGTTATTCCCAAAAAGTTAGACAAAAGTGTATCTAATACATGCTGTGTAGCCCGTGCCAGTTATGTTTTAGGTCCCATGCAAAAGGGGGTGAGCCTGCTGTGATCAACCTGGCATAGAACCTGACTACGTAGCTGCTACGCAGAAATTCCACCCTTTTCTCGATCCGAAATCAAATTAGGGACCTCTTGCTCGACAGTCGCGCTTGCGACCACTCGACCAACGTGGCGATATTAGAATTTGTTTGAAAAAACGAAGAAGGAAACATTTTAGTGCAATTGCAATGTACCAAACGGTTTATTTGTATGTAATTCTGAACATTTTGAAACTTATTTATAAATATCTATTTAACACAAAGCGGTCTTTAATTGAAAGTACCGTGCTGCAAGTACCTGTGGTACCAGGTTTTAATAATAAATCATGATATTTAACACACAAAATAATTCCCAGTACCTTAATAGCGCGCCCATTACTTTAACAGCTCCATGTTTTGCTAAAAACGTAGGTGTTAGTGTCATAACCATTATCCATTTCTATTATTAAATATTCCTAACTACTCACAACTAATAAAATACGTACCTAATAACAACCATTTACACGAGTTTGAGCCAAAACTCTATAATTTAAAACTATAACAATTTTTGTCCACGCCTTGAAGAATTATGATCACTAGGCGACCACTCTCCTCTAATGGCACATTAATATATGCTAATTGCAAGTAAAACCAGAGACAATAGACTATTATGAATCATAAATAATGTTTCTAAATGATCTATTATAATAGTTTTAAAAACAGTATTTAGTATTTTTTATTTATGTTTGTAACTACAATTATTTTTATGTCTTTTGAACTAGACCAATTATAGTAATTTACGAGTAACACCTAAGTGCAAGGCAAGGTAGCTTTCATGAAAAAAATGAGTACTATAATAAGCTCCTTGGAAGTTTGAAATGATCAAATAACTACACACATCAAAAGTGTCTAGGGATCAACCATTGAGGTATATGTACTTCGTACTATAGAAGCTATTTCAAACAAAATAATGTGCGCGCACTTGATGACAGCGGGGCGGGCGGGGGGTGTCATGTTCTCATAGATTACTAAATTACTATCAATACGTACAGATGCGACATAATGTTATTATTCGGCCTATTTGATATAATATTGTACGTATGTACTTAGAAAATAAATAAAAATGTACTTAAACTGTAACAATAATTTTTATTTTTTCTGTGATCGAATGTTGATGGCTGATTCGAGTGCGATACATCATTAAGAAAGTTACAACGTCGAATCACACGGCGCCGAATGTTTGCGACAACGAATACTGTGAGTACGAAAGCACGCACCGACGCATACCGTTACAACTGTTGGAAATAACTAATACGAGATAAAGTTTAACAACGGTTTATTATCCGGTAAAGGTTTTGCAGAACAGCGAAACACAATGCACGAGACTTCGAATCACGGAACAACGAATTCACGTTACAACAAAAGTCGTTACAACAAAGTCTCGTGCATTCGTTGTAACGGTATGCGTCGCTGCGTGCTTTCGTGTTCACAGTATTCGTTGTCGCAAACATTCGGCGCCGCGTGATTCGACATTGTAACTTTCGTAATGACGTTTTGCACTCGGCTGATTCAGTGAATGTTGATTCAAATTTACAAATACTTCTTTCCTAATTAAATGCTTTAGGGTGTGACATAACTAAAATCACATTTCGAGGCAAGACTTCCACCACATTGCCGTATTAAATTACGTATGATAGATGTGTGAAGTGGAAGTTTATAGTATAGTCAAACTTTAAATACAATCTTCACATTTAAACTTTTTTGTTAATTGTGCACATATGCAAATATTATATAACCTACTATCAATTTTGACTTACATGTAGAGGATTCGTGGCCAAGCATTGAATACGTCGATAGTGTCAGGTCTGTGCATGCTAATGTTTTATTCTTTGACTTTCACGTAAATATGGCCGCCACGATGACACATTGCAATTGAAAAAATATAATTAAATCAAATGTGTTTTAAAGATAATAGTTATATTTTAATTACTTGTGATTTTTACTTGTATTTCTTGAATTATTTGTACAGTATCTCAATGCACACGAAGGCATATTTTAGAACAAAAAACTTCACTCAAATGTGTCACGTCGCAGCAACCGCTCGGCATAGACTAAATGAGGTTCAGTGCACGCACCGAAACGTGTGTTACAAAAAATCGAGTTGAGGTGTCTCCTCTAGTACGAAGTACATATACCTCAATGGGATCAACATATATTTTTGCAATAACTTTTCTCCTGATTGATATTAATTAAAATTTTCTTTAAGGATTCATCAAATAAAGTGTTTTCGTTTGTCACAGTAACGATAAACCAAGTCACCTTTGCATTAATAAAGAAATTTGCCATTTTCCTACAGGGATTTTTGACATTTGAACCACTAACATTAAAGTTCGAAAAAAAGACTGAAATAACAGTTTTCTTTAAAATTTGATTGGGTAACTTAAACAATTAATAATCCGTGTTTCTACCGCGAACACTAACAACACAAGAACATCGGTTTGGCATACTCAAAATGAGTTCATCCAAATCACGCTGTGGAATGGCCGCCCATGTTCGTTGCAACAACAAAAAAAGGTCTTCTTGCGACTGGATACCCTCCATATTCGGCAGAGCTCTTCTCTGTAGCATATCCCATGCATGCTCAATCGGGTTCAAGTCTGGCGACTGAGCAGGCCAGGGCAGGACATTGATGTTAGCTGCGGCGAGAGTCTGTCTTACAACTCTTGCGGTGTGCGGTCGTGCATTATCATGCATTAACTGAAATAAGGGACCGATTTGCACTTGTAGAGGAACGATGACGTCTGATACAATCGTCTCAGCATAAATTTGAGCGTTGAGGTTGCCTCTGATCCAAATAAACTCAGTTCTTACGCCGATCCAAATACCCGCCCATACCATGATGGTTCCACCACTATAAGGATGGACTTCCTGGCAGGATTTTAATCGCTGTTGGCGTCCAGGGGTTCTCCAGTGTCGTATACGTCTTGTATCCGGTCTCATACCAAAACGAGACTCATCAGAAAAGCACACGAAACGCCCTTGTTCTTCTGCCCAATTTCTGTGTTCAAGAGCCCATTGATATCGAATCCTACGATTGTGCATTGCTATAGGTGGTACCCGTAGCGGTCTTCGGGAATGAAGGTTCACTTCATGCAAGCGGTTTCTGACTGTTTGGTCGCTAATTAAGTTCCCTGAAGAGTGATGAAGCCTCACGGCTAACATCATGGCGGTTATTGTTGGAGCTCTTCGAGTTAAGATTTGAATGTATCGGTCTTGTCTCCGTGTGGTGCAGCGATACCGTCCTCCATGGCGCTCAGCCACGATACCAGTGCTTCGGTAACGTGTCCAAAGTCGACTGATAACACTCTGACTTGTATTCAGAGCTAAAGCCACAGTACGTTGCCGGGAACCAGCTTCTATCATTCCCACGGCTCTGAGCATTTCTTCCCTGCTTAAATGACGTCGCCGCTCCATAATAACGTTGGTTTTAATCAGTAGTAGGGAAACAGTAGCACTAATAATGTCTTCAATGCGTTGTATGTTTTTATAGGGAAAATATGACAGTTCCTGATTCAAATTATGAAATGCACCAAAAAGGATCCATATAAATTTATAAAATCATAAATTTATTAGAAAGCCACATCTCAATCTCAAGAAATCCGCATAAAAATGCTTGATCCCTAGACACTTTTGATGTGTGTAATTCCGTTGTCCGCTGCAAAACCTGGATGAGGCTGGCACAGGACCGTGGAGATTGGCACAAGAAATGAGAGGCCTAAGCCCAGCAGTGGGTGAGTTCGGGCTGTCGATGATGATGATGATGATGATGACGTAGTTCTCCCATACCTAAGTACATGAAAATATTGTATGACCAAATCATAAAATAGTCGAGAATCGAGTTGCTTGCCGGCTCTTCTCCATAGGAAATGATTAATCATTTAACCCCTAACCGTTCTTGACATTTTATAAGTATGTAAAAAATGTAAAAAAAAGTATTTTGATATACAATTACTCAAACTTCCAAACATGTATCTTTTAGTTGTCGACAATCCAGTGTCAAATTCTTCCTATTCACAATTCATACGTCTACTTTTCGGTGTGTCTATTTTTCTATTGCTATTTACAGTCACAAAGGCTGTTTTGCCCAGCCTCTATTTTCGTTATTTCAAGATTAGTGCCATAATAAAAGCTGATCATAATCGTATGAATAAATTACAAAAATATGATGACGCCTTAAGAGGTTTAAAGGTAAGCAAAACTAAGCTTATATGATTATGATGCAATAGTTAATACATTCTTGCATAAGACTGTGCATTTTTATGTATTAAGATTAATAATCTTTTTTATTAATTTGGATCTAATGAAAAATTTAAGAGGTCAAGACCCTATGAATCAGGTACAGTCAGATAAAAGGATGACTAAGTAGGAAAGGAATGCAAAATCGAAGGAATGAAAGGTCAAGATTGATCTATCACGAGCAAATAATAGTTAGGAGGCAAATAAGGCAATATGCATTTATGGCGCCTGCTGAACAATTTGCTAACCCGTAAAGGAAACTTAATTCTCGACTTAATTTACTTTTGTTTGGCTGTAACTCAGGCAATTAAGTCATTTTTATTTTGACTGTGACCTATTATGTATCTACTACTTTCTATGTATGCTAATCAAAATTGCGTACAAATAAGCAAATAAAATAGGATTCTTCATCACGCCAGTAATCCGGAAAAGGTTATGAGATTAATTGAGACCTAATTATAGTAAACCTACGTTTCACTACTTAAGTTTAAGTACGATGTAATAGGGGGCGAGCCTATTACCATCATCCAGGCACAAATTAAATCTCTGTGTCTGCTACTGAGAAATTATAGATGGAAATACCCAATATTACTTTACCCAACCCAGGAAATGAATCCAAAACCTCATGTTCAGCAGTCGTGCTTTAAACCTCTAGACCAACGCGGCAGTGTTATAAATAACTAATGTCTGTGTTTTTATTACAAGTTACAAACAAATCGTAAACATAATTATTTCACCAATTAAAATTTTTCATAATTTATTGCTGGTCATCTTATTACCAATAGGGGATCGGAGTGGGTCAAAATAATATGATTCTGTTTAGTCCGTAAGTTAGATTATCGAAAAATATTGAATATGTGTTTTTTATTTTATCAAATCACTAAAAAAATTACGAAGATAAAACGCGTCAAAGATCATGGAGTGGGGCTTGAAACGTCACTTGTAGGTACAAAATGTACTATCATATGACGTCACACGGGTTTTCGAAGCACTGTATCGTCTTCATTTTTTGTTTACGTGAAAAAATAAAAAATATGTGTCTAATAATTTATTGGAAATCTATCTGACGGACTAATTAGTTTTTTTATGTCCGATCCCCTATTCTAATACCAACTCTACCACCTACAAAACAGCGCATCAATTTCCACGTATCTCTTAACAACTACAATTATTTCCCCCATTCTGGAAACCTAAGTCCATTGCAACTTCAAGTAATGAATCACCATCATACATCCACAATGTGTCAATAAACCGTAGAACAAAGACCCAGGACTGGTCTCTTATCATTTACAACATGATTAACGCCGATAGATGTCGCCATAAAAGCTCAAAAGCTGTTAACTTGTACAAAGAAGTTATTATTATTAAAATTCGAGTTGGCTCATTGTTTTTTATCTGTTGATTTGGTGGTCCAAGTAATAGGCAATTGTGAGTAGATAGGCTTTTTGTAAAGAATTATATAGCATCAACGTTATAATTATGCCAGTCTGTCCGGTTATTATGGCGTCACTTAAAGGAGTTACATGTCCAGCAATGGTTCGAGTACAATAAAGTAAAATAAAATATCAATCCCGTATAGCATTTCACTGTAGCTTGGGTTGAACTGACTCCAAATCGTACCACAAAACTTGGACCTTCACATGTTTGTCGGCGCAAATTCTGCCCCTTTTTTAGCCTCCTTTTATGAAAGAAAGGGTTCTCAATTAGCCTGTTTTTTTGCATATTTATTCATCTTACTGGGTCTGTTCTTAGACATAGCTTAGTCATTGAAGTTAAATCTTTTCGTAAGAAAAGAGGCATAGCAAATCACCGATTATTGTTATTATTTTGTGAAATAACTATAAAACATATTTCAGGAATTAGCCAAAACTACGGAAAGATCTCATCGTAAAGTTACTCCGCTAAAGCGTTAAACTTAACCCACACATAACTTTTATCTTCAGCAAACAGTAGGTATATTTGAACTCATTTGTAAACTAAGTGTTTCGTAACGTATCCAATGTGATCTTTGTTTTAGAGCAAGCCAACGAACTGGGCTAATGAGAACCATATCGATTTTTACTGTCAATATTAAAATTTAAATGAGTACAATCATGGTAGGTTGTAAAGTTGATACGCTTATCTACTGAGTTCTTGATAATAGACTATAATATTATTATGACTGATTTTATCAACGCGAGATAATATTAGTTGATACATAATTTCATTCCTGTAACCCTTCTTTTTTTTTTGGTGTGTTGGAAAATCATCAAATAACTTCCCGCTTTTGAGCAGAGCGAAGGGGAGTGTCAGACTTCTACTGACTAAAAACCAACCCATGTTCCTTCTTCGCCCTTATGCAGGCCACGTCATCTCTTTCGATAATACGCAGCCCCGACGGATATTCCCGTAACCCTCAAACTGTTGTTACAAGCAATGGTGGCCCAGTGGTGGTGGCGCCGACTTACGAACCCAGGCAGGCGCATTACTATGTATAATTTATTTCATTAGGTACCTACCGCTGTTCCCAAAACGTTGAAGGAAAACATCGTGAGGAAACCGCAATGTCTTAGAATCAAAAAATTCGAAGACATGTGACGTGTACCAACCCGCACTGGACCCGCGTGGTGGATTAAGCCCATCTCTCTCCTAGAGAGGAGGCCTGAGTCCTTGCAGTGGGAACATTATAGGCTGATGATGATGATGATGAATCCTTGAACAGCTACATTTTGCCAGTTATGTTTGAATCCCGTGTAATAACCTCAGTACAATGAACTTATTGTACTTACAAAATTAAGGAAATATAAATGAGGGGAACAGTGCAGTGCCTCTGCAATCTGGAATGTAGAATCGGAAATGCAGTCATGATGATTCTTTGTAAAAAGGTAGCCATTGTCGGTCAATGACACATTAGTCAATGAACGGGGTTCTAAGATTGTAGAATGCAGGCATTGATATATTATAACCCTAGATGCACAGTCACGAACAAAACAAACAGTCGAAGCTGTCGCCAAACACTCACCAATACACGCACTACTACATAAGTAGTTATCGTTACACTATAAACATATTTTTTTGCAAATTCAACCTTACGCAGATTCCTTAAAGTTGTTTTTACAATGCAGTTATAAAAAGCAATAATAATTTTACGACCGAAGTAAGCCGGTAGGACAAGTTATGGAGTGGAGACGAATAGGTACTTTTTATGTTTTTTTAATACTTAATTATTATTTTAACAGTTAGTTAAATTGTGTTTTAAACACATAATTTTACTTTTATCTAAGGGTAAATGTTTTTAGTTAGGATCTGACTGTGTTAGTGTACGTGTAGTCGTGTATAATCAATGAAACAAGTATTATCCATTCGAATCATTTATTTACATTTTTGGTTTAAAGAACATTATTATCGAAACTAAGTAGTTATTAAGTTTAAGGTGTCAAAAACGAAGTCAAATTGACGACCTCTTCTCATTTTGAAATCCAATTAAAAACTAATAATAATATGTAACGTATACATAATTGTTAAAAACATAAAACAAAAAACTTATTGATTAAAAAAACACAAATAAACACAATAAAAAAAAATCGACTCCATTCGATACGAACAGGGTCATTTGTATAATGCGACTAAAAGAAAAGACTTGTAATACATCGTTCTTACGCTAACAAAGCGACCATTGAAATATGCCGTATTATACTCGGACCGTTTAGTAAAGTTCTGATAGAAATTAAATCAAAATCACGTATTGCTTTCTATATTATGCCATAAACGCAACAAAAATAAATCAATAAACATTTTTACTTACCGAAAATACAATATCCCATCCTTTTTTAATGTCTTTGACGCTGTATTTTTGCAAATTCTCAGCGAACACTTCGGAATTTTGTACGACCGTGCAGAGACGCGAACGACGCGAGACTATTTGAAATGAGTTCACGATTTGTAATTTTGCACTCATTTTAAGCGGACGGTTTTGAGACGCGTAGTGTGTATCTTGGGTTATGATATATCAATGAATGCAGGGTTAATACTCCATTACCTTTGCCAAAATTTACCATCGACGTCAGGGTTGAATGTCCTCGCTTAGAATCTTTGCCATTTATGTGTAGTATGTGTATGGGTGCGACACTTGAACTACTAATCAAGAATCTGGAACCGGAAATGCAGCCATTAAATATGTTCTTGGTAACAGTTAAAAAGGTAGCGATTGTCAGTCAATGACACATTAGTCAACGACCGAGGTTCTAAGATTGTAGAATGCAGGGTTGATACTCCATTACCTTTGCCAAAAATTACCATAGACGTCAGAGTTTAATGGCCTCGCTTAGAATCTTTACCATTTATGTGTAGTTTATGTATGTTTAGTTTGAGGTTTAAGGTAGGGCCCGTCGGGGCTTTGGGTTGTTCGCAAGAGATATAGCGGCCTCGACATAAAGGGCTAAGAAGGAACTTGTGTGATTTTTAGTCTGTAGAACTGTGACACTCCCTTTGGGTCTGCCCAAGAGCGGGAGGAGTTTTTCGATTAGGCTATTAATGTTCTGTTTTTATTTGTCTGATAGTAGGTAGGTATAAGATTGCATTTTATCGGTCATTGACAGTGTTTAAAATCACTGCATTGTAGAGGAGCAATGGCTCAGTGGTGGTGGCCCCGACTTACGAGTAATAAGTCGTGGGTTCGAACCCAGGTAGACGCATTACTTTCATCATCATCATCATTTCAGCCAAAAGACGTCCACTGCTGGACATAGGCCTCCCCCAGGCGTTGCCACATTGACCGGTCCCGTGCGTCTCTCATCCAGCGGGTTCCTGCAACCTTGACCAGGTCATCAGTCCACCTAGTGGGAGGCCTTCCAACGCAACGTCTTCCGGTTCGCGGTCGCCATTCCAGAACTTTTCGCCCGCGTGGAGTGCGATAATTGTCCCACGGGATCATACTACCGGGATAAGAAGTATCCTATGTGTTAATCCAGGTTATAATATAAACCATTTGTGTTCTAAATTTCAACCACATCGGTTTAGTAGTTTTTACGTGAAAGAGTAACAAACATATCCTCACAAACTTTCGCATTTATAAAATTAGAAGGATTATCCTAGAGAGGAGACGCAGATCCAAGCAGTGGGAACATTAGTGCCCATTATGCTATGCTACTTCATTGTAACTCAGCTGAACTAGAAAAAATCTCTGACGCCCTTTTAAAATTCAATAAAACTCATAAAAAGTACGCTCTTTAAACGTTTTCTCATCATAAAACTCTAATAAATAACGAGTCGAAACTAAATTTATGTTCCTTTTGATTTACAACACATAAAACTGGCAACACTATTGTCCGTTGACATTTTGAATCGTTAAATAGGGCAACATTCTAAACGTCACGGTTTAAACCGTTATTTGAAATAAAATTTCGTAATGATGAATTACATCGTATTTTTCGGACTAGCAAATATAAAATACAATGTTGCCATTAATGGATTTACTGTGAAATTAAAGATTAAAAAGTTATGTTTTTCTACATAATAGGAGATACGCTGTTAGGATTTTAGTGCGAAATAAAAAATTAAATGTCTTACATTACAATCAAACTGCCTGTAACTGCTACTTTTATGACTTAAACAAAAAAAGAAATGGAAACGGTATTTCTAGAATCAATCACATACACGCCATGTCTATAAATTCGGGAAAATTTTGCACGATTTTAACCAGTTAAATATAAGTCTTTATTGTCTGTTTTTTAGGGTTCCGTACCTCAAAAGGAAAAAACGGAACCCTTATAGGATCACTCGTGTGTCTGTCTGTCTGTCCGACCATTCCCTTCCCCCCTTATCTCCGAAACTACTGCGCCTAAAATTTTGAAAAAATACAGAAATTAGTTCAACACGTATAGATTACAGGAAAACTTAAAAGAAGTCATGGTACGGATCCCTTCATGTGCAAGTCCGTCTTGCACTTGGCCAGTTTTTTTATTATAGGACATGCCTACCACTCTATTCTCAAATCACTGCAACTCCTAAAAGCCTGAATCAACAGGGGCGACCAGCAGAACATCGCCGAGACAATAAAGGTCAACTAAGTCCCAGAGAAAAAAATTAACTGTCTTGGATCCCGCAACAAAATTAATCAGAAATGTATAGCGTAGAAGTAGCAAAACTGTAAGTTCATCCTATGTACATACTCGTAGCAGGAGACAGAACGCAGACACACGGGCAGATAATATTTTGTCTTGTTTAACTTATCAATTACCCAGTAAAAAATTTGTTCCGTATGGTGTCGGACGCAAAGAATAGCACCATCCCATATCTTCCCGTGGGTGTCGTAAGAGGCGACTAAGGGATGTACCAGAGAATGGGCAGCAGCGTTCTCTGTGCTTTTTGTATCGACCGTACTGCGATCGCCAACCCGCCTGCCAAGCGTAGCGATTATGGCAAAGCCCCTAAGCAAAAATTACACTTAGGGGAGGCCTATGTCCAGCAGTGGACGTCTTTCGGCTGAAATGATGATAATGATGAATACAAAATTGATATGACCATTCAGAACATGAATGTAATGCAAACTAGCTTTACAATCAATATTTACTCTGCCTATACGGTTCAGAGTTGGATATTATTATAGGCCTGTCCCAATTTAAAGTGCGCCGTATCACCCTGTCTCCCGTATCTAGTCTGACCCTAGGTCGTAGGTTTACCTAGTTGAATGGTATCACAAGCTATGCTTGTCGATATGTATTCGACATTCCAAGACTCGAGCAGAAATCGGTCCACTAGGAGTCTTTGGTCAACAGAACCCGTGGCCCGTCGACCAAGTAAAAATGTGACTTGGTTGACTGATCCCGCCGGTCCATTTCGAATGGGTCCAGTCAAAGACTTGTAGTCGCATCACATTAGCGCTCTTGAGTAAATCAAGGATCTTCCCATGACTATTTTTCTACAATCTCATTAATATAATAATACAACAAAGCTTCACAAACTAATCAAAAGGTAATATTTATTTAGTATAGTCTTTTATTAAAATAAAATTGATATTTATCTACTTAACGTGTTATAAAGTTTAGTACTCGTAAGTACTCGGTCAAAATCGTTGGTATTTATTTTTCACTATGCCTTTGTCGTGAGAGTGTTTGACGATCGGGATGTGAGTCATCGGCGCGGGCGCACCGGCTCTACAGGCTGTTTGATTTTGCCATCCAGGGGGCCAATTCTCGATTTTCGACATTTATCTCGAGTTCGAGTTCGTGAGTCTATCTCTATGTCTATCAAAAATATCTCTATCTCTACCAAAAAATGTCGAATTGAGCTGAATTCCGTATTCTCAGTCAAAATAGAAATAAATGTCACGAAAATGTCGATTCGAGTGAAGCTAATGTTACCATTATGAAGAATCGCGCGTTCCGTTTTAGGTAGCTATGAGTGAATGAATGATTTTGTTTTAAAACGCTGACTAAATCTAACTATTTAAGTATAAAAGAAAGAAAGAAAAGGTATTTATTGGTTTCACAAACAAACAAGTAAACATAATTATGAGAAACACTTAAAATTAGGACATCATTTATATATTTTTGAATAAGTCCCGTGCAAAGCCAAAGTAAAACGAAACGTTTAGTGTAAAAATAATCAGTTTGACAGCTGACTGTCTGTCAGTGACTAATAAAATTATGAAGCAAACAATTATTCGTTCCTTCGTTTTCAGGTCTATTTTAGTGGTATCCTGAATTACAGGAGCAAATAGATCTAAGTATTAGAACCCTTATTAAATCTTTATTTAGTCTGAAGTTTTTAATGACTTCTGTTTCGATCAATTCGTAAATATCGACGGTGGAATAGCTGTTGTCGCCGTGTATTGGCCAGTTGCTCGCCACTTTCCAACAACTCCGAGATAAAAATGCTAATAAACTCGTCCATCTTTCAGTAGTTTCAAGTCCAATCGTAGGTACACAAATTACAGAGTCTGTTATCTGCGCGAAGGTCGTCGTTTCAAGAAAACACAATTCACAAATCAAAGAGTATAAATCGAATTTCCAGTATGAGATGCCAAGGCGTATTTTATTTAAAAACTAAAGAAAAGAAAACACAGTGTACAATCCAAAACTCAACAAATTCACTCAGAAATGACGTATCTATATAATCGACATGACATCTCTACTGCTCAGAAGCACTCGACATGAACTCTAACGTTAGCCTTCGACAAATGTCGAATTCGACATCCCCTTCTGGGGATGTCGAATTCGACATTTAAACAACTTAACAACTTACTTTTAGCAACTTTTAAAATTTCTCGAAAAAATGACGTCATTAGAAATTTTTCTCGAGTTCGACACCATCTCTAAAACCGAGAATTGGCCCCCAGTCTTGTAATCATAAACTCAAGCCTTTTTGCAAGGGGTAAGCAGAAATTATACAACCCTTATGGTAACCTGCTTGTCGCTGTTGACTCTGGCTATTGATTCTGTCTTACGGGAGTTACAGTGGTTTGGGAATAGTGTGGAGGGTTTGACTCAAAGAAAAAAGCCTGTTTGCCACTGTCACAATTTTTTTTTTTTTTTTTAATATTGTCATTTTGTATGCGACAAATATTTTTTGTTTCTTATAATTATGCTCCTTTTACTTCGTCTACGTTAATACAATTTCAGCGTGGCAAAATGTTCTAATTCTCTGATTTTAGTCTCATACAAAGCTTATGTAAAATAAAGGTATGTTTTATTACTTTGAAGTCCCCTGCCTAATAATCTCGTATATATTTTTTTACTGGATTATAATATTATTCATCTACGAAATAATGCGCTAGCTATACCACAAGTTAAATATTGCAGTGCCTACTAAATTGAATCAAAACAATTTGCGATAGATAAGTACAACATAAAAAAAATACATGACCAAATTGATTTCTTTTACAACTTTTACAATAACGTCAAATCAACAGATCAACCACAGAGCTTTACGAGCTTGTCAAACACAAAACACAACATTGACACAGCCAGACTTGTGTCGTTTGAGTCTAGACACAATGTATACTAGACACTAGATTAGCTCAGATACTGTGTTGACGGAGCTGTTAGCTATATTGAAGCGAATCAAGCGTTACGGCTTGCATATAGGGAATATACGGAGTGGTTTTAAAATGCGATGTCGTAGATAAATGTAACTATAGCAATTTTTTTCACTAATAAAAACCTTGTCTGTTTATATGTACATAGTTTAGACCCATTCAAGAGCATTCTTAATAACTCTGCTTCTGCTTGCATTGGCACACAGAATGCCACTTGCTACGATCCTTATATACTCCTTTTGTCTCGTCCACGTTCATACATCTGGTCACAATCGCACACGTGCACCGGTTACGTGTACTACATACCTGTCCCATTTTATATATTTTTTTAAACGGGTACAATCTAAAATACATAAATTTATATATATAGATTCAATAACACTGACACATTAAAAAATATTTTTATATCCAATTGGTTTTTGGCACTTTTGGTAGGTATTTCAGGTCTACTTTTAAGGTTTTGTAGCACAAAACTATTACATAATAAAATTATTTCTAAGTTATTTTTATTAATAAGCAAAATCCAAAGATTGTACCATCAGGATAATACGCTGAAAACACCTCACCACACACATTCAAAAACTGAATACGGAAATAGCAAAACCTCCAGACAAGAACACCCTGTATAAAATCTGATGCAACAGATAAGGTGTACGTTTTTTTCTAAAGCGGTGGCCACCACCACCGTCCTACTTCTGCGAGTGACTCATCCGCGGGAACTAACTACGGAAGCTGTGGAGACGCTATGTGAATGTTAATTATTTTGCTAGGTTTTTTTTTTTGTGTGACTGATATTATCGTTGCTTGTTGTAAACATGATTTTATTTTAATGTCTATGAATAACCTTCTAATACTATATTCGGTGCATCTTAAATATTTTGCACGTACTAGTCTGTAGGCCTCATTTATAAATTTTACTATAACTTTGATGTTGGCTTTTAGTAACCAAGTTCAGTTCACTTTATGCATGAATTATATTATATCTATATACTAGCGGACGTCACGCGGTTTCACCCGCGTAGTTCCCGTTCCCGTGGGAATACAGAGATAAAAAGTAGCCTATGTCACCCGGGATGAATGTAGCTTTCTAATGGTAAAAGAATTTTTAAAATCAGTTCAGTAGATCCCGAGATTACCCCTTACAATTTAACAAATATACAAACACACAAACTTTACTTCTTTATAATATTAGTATAGAAGTATAGATATAAATAAAAAGAGAAGTCCTGACTGACTGACAGACTCATCAACGCCCAGCCTAGAAAGCTGAAATTTTGCACAGAGGTTCCCTTTATAATTTAGACAAGGAATAAGGAAGGATTTTTCGAAATTCAACCCCTAAGGGAGTTAAATAGGGGATGAAAGTTTGTATGGAAAATCGTCATTTTCACGCGGGCGAAGCCGCTGGCAGAAGCTAGTTATTTATATGATGGGCAAATATCGTCACTCACTGGACGCCTGACAGAGTAATTCATGGCTGAAGTAGACCCCGGTGAAGGCGGTGTGGTGATCTAATCTTGTTTCCGGGGCGAACATCGCCAGATATCGGACAAGACAGAGAGGTTTGGAAGAAGAAAGATGAAGCCTTTGACCAGCAATGGGACACATGACAGGCTATAATAATAAATCATATGATATCCAAGTAATATTATGATAAGAATTTTTTGGTTGGAACTGAATGGGTTAGTTATTAGTTACGATTTCTTAACTGTAAATTGGAGCAATTTTAAGTACAGCATAATAAAATTCACCTAAATAAATTAGTGAATGTTACCCGCTGTGCAATAAATAAAGATTCTGTCTTCGAAATTAATTAGATAATTATGGTCATGAGTTCATGACGCACTTTTGCTTTCTATAGTATGTTCTTCTTCCGAGAATGATTAATTCGTAACAATAAAACGCAGGAAATCAAGGATACGCTTTGAATTGCTAATTCATGATTAAGGACTTTATCAGGTACCTACCATTCGAAGTGTGATTTACTCCGGGTTGAGCTGCATTTACTACCAACATCACGCGAAGACACACAATAAATAATTTATTCATCTGCCTAACCAGCTTCCAGCCTAACCGGATACAACTGAATACCAGTATTTTACAAGGAGTGATTGCCTATAATTATGACCAAAGGTAAATAATGTGACCACCCGGTTACCCATCAATGGACCAACCTACGTAAGCACGGCTTAACTAGAAGATCTTATTATTTAGCCTCGAACTCTTTCAATAAATAATTTGGTACCTATAGTCAAAAAAAATATTGCCAATTATTTTATAATCAAGACAGCCCCACAGTTTCTCTACTCTTCCGCTCTGTTGACCAAACACGAGACGATGTCTTCAAACATTTTTTTATCTATTTGACGCCGAAAATATTTAACTCCTAAACGATTCAAATTATAATTAGGACCTTTGAATTGTGAGAACCCACAATTACAATTTGCGGTCGAAAAAGTCTTTCTTTCGAAGGTTTTGTATCGATGATTTTGATTTCTGACGGTAAAATGTATGTTGGTTTTTCATTCTAAGGTTGACTAGGGTAGTTAATATGGTCAAAATGACCAATATTAATCTTGAAATGTCGCCTATTGTGTCTGTGATTGCTTTATGCTGTAAACTATGATTTTATTTATTTATTAGATGTATTGAATTGGGATGTCATTTCGAGGTGGTGGTTTGTATTGAATTTTGAAGAGGTTGTGTATTAATGTGTGGTTATTCATTCATAGGTTACCAACAAATATACTTAATAAACATACTAATGGCGCTATTGTACAATTTAAGTAGTTATCTAGTTGTATCATTTTGTATCTAAAATATGGAATTCAATTTCCATAATTAAAATAAGTGATTAATGTTATTAATAAACTGTTTCTGTTTAGTTTCTGGTGTGCAAACAGTTAAAAAGATAGACAAAACAAACAAGACGTTAAAAAGTAACTTTATTTTTTAACTAACTGTTAAAGACTTATTTTGTTGAAATATGACAAAACGCTATTTTTAGAACAGGGTTAATTTACACATGACCGATTTCAAGATGACTATCACAATGCGTGTCTGCGTGAGGCTGTGACAATGATGAATTTAACTTAATTACACTTTTTGTTGCAATGACACGGTCGGCTTAGCGTTGTGGTAGGTCGGGAATTTAAGTTATAAAAGAAGCTTTAATAACGCTTTTAATTGAATCATCATTAGGCGTAAAAATACTGTTTAGGTTTTTTGTAATTAATCGTTTTGTGCTTTCGCTGTTTTTTGACCACGCATTGTGTGATAATGATTGTAAATGGCCGAAACACTCCATCATAATATTTTTCTTTTAGCCTATTTTGACCCACCGCTTGATGAAGGGTAAAAAAGGTAAAAAAGGAGGCTAAGTTCTTATGTGCAATTTTGAACCATGCTACATACATACTTTACGCATTCAGATCATTTACCACTCTGAGTACGACTTTTCAGATTCATGTGCATAGAATAGGTACAGTAAACATCTTGAGAAAACCAATAGGCCTGAGAGATTTTCCTCGATAGCATGTTAAGCCAAGTCAGAGGCCCATGGGTGGCATAAAAACTCTGAGACCAAACTATAGCATGAACCACAGTATAAAGAAAGAAAGAAAAAACAGCGCCATACTTACTATGACAAGTGCAGCTTACCACTTAAATTCAGTAATTAACATATCGGCGACATTCCAAAATCAAGACCGCCTTTAATTAATGGGGGATCAGACTGACTCAAAAAAATATGATTAGGTATATTTAGTCCGTCAGTTAGATAATCGAAAAATATTGGACACGTTTTTTTTTGTTTTATCAAATTAATAAAAATTGACGAAGATAAAACGATCATAGAGTGGGGCTTGAAACGTCACTTCTTGTAGGTTAAAAATGTACTGGAATATGACGTCACACGAATCTTCTAAGCAGTGTATCGTCTTCATTTTTTGTTTACGTGAAAAAAGAAAAAATAACGTGTTCAATATTTTTTGGAAATCTATCTGACGGACTAATTAGTTTTTTTTTATTGTTTGATCCCCTATTGGGGATGCCCCAAAAGAATAAGAAGCGCGATTAACAAAACAAAACATGTAAAACATAAAGTTCGATAATTAACATATAGGACTTTACAAGCAGTCTTCATCCCATTTCCCTAAGGGGACTACTCTAATTACTAACTCGCACGACGGTTCACCTTACTGCAAACTGCAAATTTAATCAGCGAACCGAAACTTCGACTGCAATAGAACTGCAGTACAGTTGATTGCATCTGGTTAGTTTAACTGTTCAGTTATCGAGTTTAGGATCTATTGGTCGAACTGTATGGGTTCAATTTTAACTGGTGCTGTAACGTTGGAATGTTTTAGAATATTGGTATTCGTAGTTGCTCTGTGAAAGATGCATGCAGCTGAATTTAAATTTTATTCAGCTGCATAAATAATTATGGTTACACTGGAAGTCGATGACGAAGCTGATGATGTCTTTGGGCAATCCTAGGGGAGGTCTATATACAGCTGTAGAAGTCTCTTTGCTGTGGTGATGTTAATAATGATTTGTTTTATATGTTTGGAGAAAACCTGAAAAAAACCATTATCTACCCATTATAACCAGTTTATCTGGATACGACAAGTTCAAGACAGATCAATGCGACGATGTTTTAAAGGCGAGGTTCAAAAAACGGCTTACTTGGTGATGAAGACAACGAATTCTGTCTACATGCCGTTTCTTTTACTATTCAGTCATAAATAATTATGCCTGAGAAGGATGAACTACTTTGTTTCCTCCGGCTCGTTTTATGACTGAAACCCAAGATAATTGTCATGACAATGACTGAAATATAAAGGAGAAAATCTCAGAAGATCCGTTTTCTTGGTAAAACAACATTTCAGTTTATTAAAATGATCATGATGAAAGCATGTTCACATAAAAAGACAGACGGATCTAGTAATGATCATGCTCAATGCACATTGCACATTGTTGATGATTCGTCGGAACGGTTACGCTCTCATAGGTAGCATAAAAAGTCCTGTAACGGATCTCATACGCTGATGAGTCAGTGTAGTACTTTATATGTAGATTTATTGGAGAAAATTATAAAAAATAATACTTAAACTTATCATTACACAATCCTTAGACCACGAGTATTAAATTATGTAATGCTGAAACATTGTGAGCAAAACTATTTAGCTCAGAATCATAATTTGAAGATATTTTATGACATCTAGTAACTCTACATCTAGTATCGGTCTCCGTGGTGGGTAACCACCCATTTTTTCTCATGGGGAGAAGACCTGTATCCACCTTGTAAGAAAATTACAGGCTGATTATGCGTACGTGAAGAAGACGATAACTTTTTTTTTGTCAGTGGTCAATCATCAAATGACTGCTCCCGCTCTGGGCAGAGCGGTTGGGAGTGTCAAACTTCTACTGACTAAAAACCACCCATATTCCTTCTTAGTCCTTTGTGTCGAGGACGCGGTATCTCTTTCGAACACCCGCAACCCCGACGGGATGTGGACGAGACCAGTATCCACCTAGTGAGAAAATTACAAAATTTTAACTAAAATTTGATTATGCGTATGCGAAGCAGTCGATATCTGTTGTCATTATTCGGTCTTGGAAATTAGGGTGACGTGACCGGATTTGAATCAAATTCTGCACTGGGCTTCACCACAGTTTTAATATATTTGGAAATCCTTTCAATGTTCTTCCTACAGTCCTTTTGATGTGAACGAATAAATTAAAACATCCTTTTCTGTAGGTCCGAGTACGGGACAAAAAGGTCCTTCAATTAAGACATACCTCACACAATTAGTTCATAATGAAACCTCACATGCTGAAAACAATTAAAACTTCGAATTTACCTTTTTGTCCTAAACATTGTGGTTTTCAAACGTTAATTACAAATTATTATTAATTTTGTGAACAAAGTATTTCATAATAATATACTAATTTTGGGACTTTGTGATGCTCTAAATTTAAATTATGATTTTGTTAGTAGCGTGTTTGATGAAAATGTTTTGTCGTTTTTAGAGGACAATGCAAAGTTGATGCTTTGTGAATGTGTGGTACAATATTGTATTGTATTTTGTTGTTCAATTGGTACTCTTTGATGCAAACGGTACTAATTGAAATAGCCGGAATATTTTTGGCTTTGATGCTATTAAATTGTAAATTAAAACTAAACCACATAAATTTTTGTGTCGATTGATATTTACTTTTAGACTGTAAATCTCGTCTTTTTGCGAAATAATGTAAAAAAATAATCTATCTACTTTTAACATAACATAACACCACGCCTGTAATCCCCAAAGGGTTAGGCAGAGGTGTACCGCCCCTTCTAATAATAATAAAGCCATTTATTCCCCAAAGTATAAAATATTACAGTTTTATAACATTGTTTTCTTCAGTACATTTCATGCAGTATATAATCTCATGCAACAATAAAATTAAAAGAACTAAAGGAGAATGCCCGCGTACAGTACTCTTGATAAAAGACTTGTGTATCAAACCTAAAACGGCATTAAATATCTAAAATAAAAATACATTTTTTTTTTAAAGTATTAACGATTATTTACAATGGGATAGTTTTTCAAACAATAAATGAGTACTTTTATATTTCCGACGTCACAGTACGCCATTTTTTACTATCACCAGTCAATACTAGGGATTATGTTACTCGTAGTGCGGGTACATTAACATTTATTGTGCGTTTGTCATATTTTTACAATACAGTATGACGGTATGTTATTTTTGCTGGTTTTGTTACATTGTGCTTCGAGTCGAACCTTTTAGTTACTCTGTTAATGCTGCCAACCCATTGACAATTAACATACTTCTAACGCCGCTGCACCGTGCGTGTTGTTTATAACTAAATACAGGACTTTTTGTGTTGTGATCATGGCGAGTGCAACTGTGGTGCGATGTCTCAACTGCTATTTGAGATTAACGCAACTTATGCACTGACGTATGTTGTCGGAGATCCCGAATAACATCATGAACATTTTACGAGTCTGGATCTCACCAACACCGGTAAGAGTAAACATTATCTTTTAACGTAGAATTGTGTATTTTTTGTAAATCTTAGAGGGCAAAAGTAAAATCCATGTGTGTGCTAGTTTCTCACCTCACCAGTTGAGTTATCGGATTTTAATATAACTTATATAGGTAGGAACCTCATACTGATATGTTGTTAATAACCAACTTATTAACTAAGATGGTTTATCTTAATCAGTGTGTATTCGAGGATATTAATTGTATGTAGTAGGTAGGTATCATTTAAGATTAGTTGTACAGAAATATAATTATTTAAATATGTTTTTTTTCAGCTGTCAACCGAAGGCACATTGTGTAAGGAGTGTGTTACACTGTTGCAAAATACACTCACATCCCAGGGACAGTTGACACCTGCAGTAGGACAAACGGCCGTCTGCTACGGCTGTGGGGTTTCCGTACTGAGATCAAGAACTCACCGAGTGCCATTAGACTGCCCACAAATAATTAATTATTACTGCGAGGGGTACTATCTCATCAGGTAATATATAATATATTTTTATACACATACGATTGAGGACGTTAGCTTGTTTTTCTAGCCTATCAGCTACGAATTCCCTTGCGTACTACACTAGACCACACTGTTTACTGTTATCTTACTAGTAATTGTACTTATAGGCTGGTCAAATTATAAACAAGTATATTATATATATTGTATTGATCTACAGGAGTCACGTCTGGAAAGCGTTTGCCGAACATGCTGGATAACTGCAACCAGACAAACTCACGATGCTGACTGAGTGGAAGATTCTGCTACCCAAAACCGATCTCAGACACATATTGAACAAGATTTTAACATTCCAATGCCACCCCTCCTGCCAGAACCCTGGTCGACCAGTATTATGGATTGTTAATCAGGTTAATTCAAGAACATTAAACGTGTTGCTGCCACACCAAACGCAACAATAATGAGCGTCTATTGGTATCATCAATAGTTAAAGGATTATTGATACAGCGCGGCGCCACAAAATATACCTAATTATGTTCCTTAGAGTGCCCGGATCTGCAATATCCATTTGAATAACAACTTTTGGGACAGAGAAGAACTGAAGGTTGCTGTGTGCATTTAATGTGCATAGTATGGTACCTATTTAAGCTGGGGACGTTATAACAATGTTAGTGTTCCAGCTCCATTTTTGGATACACTATTTTTAGATGAATAAAATAAAGTCCAGAAATAATCATTCTTTCATTTATTGTATTTAGTATTGTGTGTTTTCCCTTTCCACCCTACTTACAAAGACAATTTCATGATTTCCACTACCTTAAGATTTGAATAGTATCTACAAATAACACTGAGCGATTGATTATCTTAGTAATGATTTCTTCCATGCTTTGCAATTTCATGAAACGCGAGAATATTATTTTAAAATGCTCTAAATCTAAATCAGTTAGACTTGGTGAGTTAGTCACAGGTGGTCACCAGACACGGGCCACCTGAAATAGCTAAACCGTAACAGATTTTACAAAAATATGCTTTAAAGACACAAAGCTCACTCGTAATCCCATTCAGACCCTTTCAAATAGTTTTTTTCAACTATGTTTTGGTTGAGCATAACCTAAAAATAGTCATTTCATTTTTGTAAATATCTCGAAAATGCCATTGTCTATTGTGTTCAATCTTCTGAGGTAGTATTTAGACATGCCATCCAGTATTTTAAAGATGATTTGATGAAGACACAAAAATGTTGAATTGAGTACATTTGCCCATAGTGCCGCTGGCATTCTCCTTTAACAAAAGAATAACATAATATTAGAGTTGCTTAAAAGTAATAAAATGTAATTAATAACAATTCAATAAATTTATAAATATAAATTATGTATGTAGGTATGTCAAATAAAAGTTAAAAATAATTTAATTAAAATAATAATAAAATGTGATTATCAGCAATTCAATAAATTATGATTATAGGTACTTATGTCAATTATCAGTTAAATTCAATAATTTAATTCGATTTTCATCAGTTTTGGGGTACCCAATGTTGGGCAAAGGCCTCCTCCATGCATTTCCATAACTTCCTATTCTTGGCGATCCTAGTCCAAGTGGATCCCGCGACTCTAGTGACGTCGTCGCTCCAGCGGCGGCGCGGGCGACCGCGGCGCGGCGGCGTGCCTCGCCGCGCGGCCACCAGTGCAGTACCCGCTCGCTCCAACGTCCGTCGTCTGCGCGCGCTGCGTGACCCGCCCATCGCCATTTTAGCCTACAGGCTAAGTCTGCTACATCTATCAATTTGGTGTTCATTCTGATTTGAGAGTTTTGAATTTTGTCTCGCAGTTTCAATCCCAACATACTTCCGCCCCTTCTATCAAATATTAATATTTTATACCTATATCCCGTTTATAAAATTCTTCCGTAAAAATATGGAGCTTTATTTCAGATCAATTAATCACCCTTTTCTAATGATTACACTATACAAATCAAATATCCCAAAATTTGTAACAGGTGCATTTTAGAGTCATAATTAAACAATTTAGTTCTCCCCATCAAACAGAACAGTTACAGAACAAACATATCATGACAAACAGACAAAAAGTGGGACTCTCTCTCTTTAAAGTGTATAATTACTGTTTAAACAAGTGATTGGTTGGACATATGCTTTGAAAACTGTTTTAGAAGAGGACATTAGAATAGAATAGATACGAGGAAAATGAATATTACTTGTTTTCATAATTGTTTTATTTTGTTAAATTCGGATCAATAAACGGGATATTTACCATGTTTGATTGTTGTTTCAATTTTATATTGTAACTAGAAGTTATTAAAGACATCATGAAATATCATGTCACCATAGGTCAAGAAGAATAAAACCAAACTACTGCACCGATTGTGATGAAATGTGTATGGGATCAATCGGAAAGTATATTCCTACACGGGACGAGATTTTTTTTTCAAATCGGTGCATACAGTAAAGAAGCAACAAACATTTAATAAAAAACAACCGATTTGAATACCTTCTTCTTTAATCGGTTAACAAAATCCCGAAGGTGTGTCAGAAATTATATAGTAGTTATCACCATACAATGTAGGAAGTCAGTTCCAGGCGTAATATACCTTTAATCTTGTTATGAGTTCATAAGTTACAGTAGTTTTAAACACTACAGCCACAGTTAAGTTGTTAGAGTCATCACTCAAACAAGTTAGCTGTGGCGCCTGAAGTTTATCTCACGGCATATCCTGGGCTTGAAGTTCCAGAAATGTCCAGGTTTACTATCATGTGAGTAATATTTAGACACCTATTTAGGTACACCTATGAGGTAGTCTGGTCTGATTAAATTATAGTTCACAAGAGTTGACATAGTGGGTTTCAAAATGAAAGTTGAACCGAATGATATTTTTTAATAATCATCAATCTCTTACCATTTTACCAATAAAATTCAACTCTAAACTTTTTCTTTGTCTTAAAAAACTCACAACACAACAAAAAGATGACTCGTCTCCCAACGTCGATCTTCCATAGCAACCATCACGAACCTTGTTGCCAACCAACTAATGTACAGTATGACCATTTTAAGTGTGCAGTTCAAAGTGGCGCCACAGGTCAAGAAAACATGCATCTCTACGTCAAACTTAGTACATTTCTTTTAGTTCCATGTTTTCCCAACTTCACAGATAAGTTGGTCGAAGTGTGGCAATGAATCATTGTTTACATTTTTTGCAAGAACCACATCAGAAACCGGTTCCTTCAATTAGTGCCAATGGTCAAATTAGTAAACAGGTCACGTTGGACAAATTAAATATTGTTATTATTATCACTGGGTGAATCACTAACCTGTCTTCTAAATCTAGTATTGAAGTGTTTCTGCACTTGTGTGGAAAACTTGTTTTTTTTTGTTGCTAATGTTTATATTGTTTGATGAGTTGAGATTTAAAGTCGACTCGTTTGCGCGAATGACTCGTAATGTTCTGTAAATCATTTGTTGTTGAATCTAGGTAAAATTAGGAGATTATTTTTAATTAGAAAGTTATATTGAATACGCCATTCGTTTAGCCGGTAGGTACCCCTTATGTTTTTATGACTGTCTTCTTAGACTTCAGGGTCTTGGGTTCGATTACCAGGATGGGCAAATTGGGATTTTCAATCAGGAATTTCTTAGATAGAGTGACCACAGAGTCTGGATCTGTGCCCGTTTGGTGGGAATAGGCTCGCCCCCTATTAAATGGGACACTGCTGGTCAAAGACTTCTCCTCATGACTTGCAGTTGTTTCAATCCATAGGTAACAACCAAAAAGCTATTAAAATGACCATCTAGGTCATTTTACAAATACAGCACCTAAACCAATTACAATAAATTTCAAATTAACAGGCATTTCTTAATCACCTAGACGAAAACCGCAAACAATAATTACTACCAAGAACTCACACTTGACCTGCCAAATCTTATATCAACCTGTTAAAGCCACACCCACAAAGATCATTGATGAATCATTCTATGCAAAGAAACTTGTCCATTTCATCAGTATCTTATTCCTACAAACGATAAGCGACCTTAGGTTCTGGAAGGTAAAAGTTAGTATGGATAGCAACATTGTTTTGAAAATTTCATCAGCTTGAAAAGCTATGAGGTTCAGTGAGTCACGTTTGTTTGCTGTTATGTCAAGTTATGTGACGGTGTTTTAAAAGTACTCTTTATCAGTCATACTATCATGCATGATTATTTCTACATACATAAATGATTCATTTAATTAGTACTTTATTTTTGCTATCAGCGTATGAGAGTATTTCTTTGCAAGAGCGTTCAGTATATCTGAAATAAGAGCAGCGGTGGCCCAGTGGTGGCGGCCCCGACTTACGAACAGTAAATCGTGGGTTCGAACCAAGCAGCGCATTACTTTGTGTAATTTATTTCATCACCACTGCTCTCAAAAACAGTGATGGAAAACATCGTGAGGAAACCGGCATGCAGTAGAACCAACAATTCAAAGACTTGTGACATCTACCAATCCGCACTGGGCCCGCTGGTAGATTATAACTAACTAGGGGAAGAGGGAATATTAAAATCAACACAAATTCGTCTTTATAGACGCTTCAAAAACCATCAGAAGTAAATGTAGGCTCACACTTAAATAAAACAGCCGATAATAAAACAGCATGATTCAATTACACTTACAAGCAGCTCAAATACTGAAACAAGTCATTTTACCGACACAATTGAACCTAATGTTACCGCTAAAGGGCTAGAAATAAAGTGAACAGGTAATGACAGGTTGTTAACCTACCTATAAACGCTATTGAGTATCCAATTCCCCTGCGTTGAGTCATGCACTTGTGGGGAACACAAAAGACGGTGTAGGAATTGGAAATCTGGGATACTGCCGTAGGTACATATTTTACAAGGTGTAGTTGAAGAATCTAAATACGTCACTGTACCTAATCCTTATGAACCGCTGCGGCTCTGACTTGTGCTCCGTCCTAAAATCATGCAATGTTATGTTATAGTATAAATGTTTTATTACAATGAAAAGAAAACAAATAGGTTGTCTATGAAAATTGAACACTTAAACAAAGCTGAATGGTCGTGTGTTGTAAGATTTGACCAATACATAACTAAATTAACAGTAACTAACGTAACAGTAACTTGTTAGTTAAAGAAAAGTTAAACTTAGTTAAGTTGTAGAAAAGCTTAATAAAGAGTACTAATCTTTGATTGCACTGATATACTCTAAAACTATTAAAAAAATATCCCTATTAAACATCCTTTCAAACCACCATCTTATAAGTGTGAAGAAACCAAGCTCTAAACTGTAAAGTTTGATCTGAGAAGGCTTTAACGCAGGGAGTTTTTTGCTATTCAATTTGGTTAGGCGTATGGACCAACAGTTTCCCATCCCAAAGTTTGTGTTCTCGCAATATTAAGGACTTAATTATGAATGTTTTCGATTGTTTTCGATGATACTGGTATTTTTATATACATAAAATAGAAGTATAAATAAGCTTGTAATTTCCCCATGGAGACACAGGCCTATTCCCTCTTTTTTAGAGAACTCCACCACGCGGGCCTAGTGTGGGTTGGTAGACGTCACGTCTTAAATTTTTTGGTTCTAGGAGATGGACCGGTTTCCTCACGATGTTTTCTTTCATCGTTTGGAGAGCAGTGGTGATGAAATAAATTACACAAAGTAACGCACCTGCCTGGGTTCGAGCCCAGGACTTGCTGTTCGTAAATTAGGATCGTCACCACTGGGCCACCACTGTTTAATTTTAGTATCAACTGTGTATTTAACAGAAAAATGTTGTCCATTGCTCATTAAAGTACAAGTTGGTAGCCGGCTGCACGCAGCAGCAGCAGACGACATGTCGTCGCTTCATGTCGTCACGACACGTCGTTGCGTCATGTCGTTTCACTAAAGGGCATACCTCCTGTTGTTTCTGTTATCTATGGGCACTACTGATTTGCGGTCGGACGACACTACCGTCTGCCGCTCGACGACGCGTCGCTAGCTTCATGTCGCTAACTACGGAGGGAAATTCATAGAAATACGTAGAAACCAGTAGACTCGCTGCGACATGTCGTCTGCTGCTGCTGCGCGCAGTCGGCTACCAACTTGTACCCTTAAACAGCTCATGGAACGGGAAAAAAAGCGACATGATAATCTTAGAAAGATTATTTATCACTTTTTTTGCGTTTCATTGCGTTTTTTCTTCCGATCTTCCCCTGTGAACGATCACGCAGCTATAATTTACTCCTTTTTCTTCCATACTGTATCCTCACATAGCACTGTTCTAGAAACATATCTCCTACCACTATCTAATAAAATAATCAAAGATGTCCTTGCATGTGATATGTATGTTAATTCACTACAACACAAAGAAGACCACAGAAAAGCTTAGTTTACCTATTAACAGGACTTACGTAAGTTCTTATAGAATTATATAATAAAGTAAACATGACTATTTAATTCTTTGTTGTACAACGTTGGAATAACAAATAGATCTCTTTGGATTGATTTTATTTCCTGTAGCTGAGATAGTCTGCTAAGGGTAACGTCCACTAGAGTAAAGGGTGATGATCTTAAGTTCGAAGACATGGTTGCGCAGTTTTGTTGAGGATTTACAGACATAAACAACATACCTGCTTAAACCAAAGGTATAGACAGAGATGTGGACACACGTTTTGCCAGGAATGTAAAAGTCCCATTTAATAGGAGGTGACCATAATTATTACCATTAATCGCGCACTTTATTATCTACACTTCAGAATGGTGACCTTACTTGGGATTCGAAACTCGGTCTTCAACAGTAGCGCTTTCAACTGATAGACCAACGTGGCAATTTTCATCTTTTATAGCGATGGCTCGCAATAGGCACTCCAATGTAACACCACCTATCATCATTCTCCTGCAAGGGCAGAAGCCGCCGTCGATGCAGCGCCAAACCCAAATAAAATAGGATAAGGATTCCAATTTATTTGGGGTTAGCGTAGCATGTCTTCTTCTTCCATACTTCTCAATTATCTATATAAATAAAAAGAGAAGTCCTGACTGACTGATTGACTGACTGACTCATCAACGCCCAGCCCAAACCCTTGGACCTAGAAAGCTGAAATTTTGCACAGAGGTTACCTTTATAATGTAGACAAGGAATAAGGAAGGATTTTTCGAAATTCAACCCCTAAGGGATTTAAATAGGGGATGAAAGTTTGTATGGAAAATCGTCATTTTCACGCGGGCGAAGCCGCTAGCAAAAGCTAAAAAAAATATAAAAAACTAATGATAAATCCTTTAACCAGTAAACTGGTTAAAGGATTTATCATAGAAATCATCCTTATAGGGTAAACCCTATACGGATAATATTCATGATGTTTGTTATCCTCGTAACTCCTCACATCTGTTCACAATCAACGCATAATTTAATTCACAGATTATCTTCATTGACATACATTAGCACAGCCATTACAAACTAGCCATAATAACTCATAACTCGATTACTAAACTAATAAAAGCTTCATACGTACATACATACAAACTAACAATTTTTACATTACATAGGAAGTTTCCACAACGACTTTAATTACCATACATCACAAGTCAACGTAATTTAGTTTATGTTGTGGGTAGTGTTTGTCAAAGTTCTCCACTTCTCTTATGAAATAAACTTTTCATCATCATCGTCATCAGCCTATAATGTTCTCACTGCAGGGCCTCAGGCCTCCTCTCTAGGGGATGGGCTATAAGCCACCACGCGGGCCCAGTGCGGGTTGTGCACATGTCTTCTAATTGTTTGGTTCTAAGACATGCCTGTTTCCCGTTGGGGATACGGGTTGTTCGAAAGAGATACCGCGGCCTCGGCACAAAGGGCTAAGAAGGGACATGGGTGGTTTTTAGTCAGTCGGACACTCCCTTTCGCTCTGCCCAGAGCGAGAGGAGTTATTTGATGATTTCCCACCCCCCAAAAGATAAAAAAGACATGCCTGTTTCCTCAATGTTTTCCTTCACCGTTTTGAGAGCAGCGGTGATGAAATAAATTACACAACGTAATGCGCCTGTCTGAGATCGAACCCACGACTTATGGGCCTACTACACGCTCAAGCTTCACCACACTTTTCGTTCACACTTCACAGTACATCGCGCGTATGGTTGGTAAAACTGTATTACCATTACAAACCACACGCGCGATGTACTGTGTGCACCGTTAATCGCGCAGGCAAGACTGTGGGGAAGTGTGAGCGTGTGGTAGGCGCATTACTGTTCGTACGTCGGGGCCGCCACTACTGTGCCACCACTGGTCTCCCATGCCATGAACGTAGGATGAGTAAAAGGCATCTAACAAAAGGTATTTGCAAGGTAGGATTATATAGCCTGGTCTAGTAAGCGCGACTGTTGAGCAAGAGGTCCTTGGTTCGAATGGTCAAACTTCCAAGCGAGGACATTCAACCCAGTACGTGAACGTTCGCAGAAAAGGTCACGGTTCCATAATCTAAGGATAAATAATACAGGGTTTAATACCCCAGCGAATTGTCCAAAATTTTCCATAGTTTACGTTCAGGGTGGAATGTCCTCGCTTGGAAGTTTGACCATTTATAGTCGGTTTAGTTTGAGGTTATAATTTAGTTTTAAGGAAGAACATAAGATTACGGCAGTATTCCCCGAAGTGATAGATGTACGTTTAGGTACATTGTTATAGGGGTTAATAACTTAAAGTAATAAATATCAACTTCTGGAGGCGATCTTTTAGTTAAGCTATGCTTACCTAAACTTGGCCGTGAGATGGGTAACCATCTCCATTACATTCAGGTTGACAATCTGTAAGCCGAAAGTCTGACAACTAGTCTTACCAAGGGGTATAATATTGTATTACCCAGTTACTGTATTGAGGAGGTCGGATAGGCAGTTGCTCTATATAAAATACTCATATGCGAATGCATCCCATTAGATTGGAAGCCGACCCCAACATAGTTTGGGAAAAAGCTAGGCAGATGATGAACTTCCTAGCCTTATGGGCCTACTACACGCACGCACTTCCCCACAGTTTTCGTTCACACTTCACAGTACATCGCGCGTATGGTTGGTAAAACTGTATTACCATTACAAACCACACGCGCGATGTACTGTGTGCACCGTGTAATCCCGCAGGCAAAACTGTGGGGAAGTGCGTGCGTGTAGTAGGCCCATTACATGAGCTAGCCCCAGGACAGAGATAGCATAATCAACATGAGGGCATTACCTAGCATAAGATAACTTAAAATCACACCTGTGATCTCCAAAGAGTTAATCAGAAATGTACCACCCACAGTTTTCCAGTTACGTTTAAGTCCCTTGTAATAGGCGGCGAGCTTATTACCATAAGCCAAGCACAAATCCAGACTCTGTGGCTGCTACTAAGAAATTCCTGATGGAAAAACTCAATATCACTTTCTCTGATCACAGAATCTAACCTAACAGCACTCCTCAGCAGTCGTGTTTGTGACCAACGAGAGTAGACAGATATAGCTGAAAACAAATGGCTCATTTCAGACCATTGACTCCCCCGTCAGGGCTGCGGGTTGTTCGAAAGAGATAACACGGTCTTGACACAAAGGGGCTATGAAGAAACATGGGTGGTTTATAGTCAGTAGAAGTCTGACACTCCCCACTGCTCTGCCCAGAGTGGGAGGAGTCATTGTATGATTTTTCATCTCCAAAGAAAATAAAAAAGATCATTGACTCAACATTCAGTACTAGTCTTACAGAGATATATCTATTAGACGACATTATCCTCCCCAGTTTAAGAACCGCTGTCCTAACCGACTGCGCCGATTAGTCTAATGCATTCAAATTGGCATATACAATGCTGCATTATGCGCTTTTGTATGCAGCTATAGTTGCAAGGTCTTTTTGATAACAATAATTGTTATGTGAGTGTCTCGTCGGCTTGGTTAAACATAACATCAAGCCAGCAATCCCCAAACGGCCAGACAGAGGTGCACCTAACAGTGCACCCAGTTTCGCCGGTAATGTTTTAGTTCCATGTAATAATGGGCAAGCCTATGGTATTGTGTAGGTACATAAATAATTTGGAGCTTAGCACAATCCAATTTAAGGGCAGCAATGAGTGAAATCAGCCTGTAGATGATGAGGAGGTAGAAATAGACGCACAATTTGCCAGCACCTGATCTTCGATGATACTTCTTTTTCTTTGCATGACAATCTAAATTGACTCAGTTCAATATTTAGCCCAAGCTAAAGGACACACCGGACCCGATATCAAGTGTCCCATTGTTTGTGTGGCAACACCACATAGACACTCCAGAGCAGTCATCTATGAATCTCCTTCTGAACAGGTTTTCCTAACTTCGGCCAACCTGTGTTCGGTTCCATGATAGTTATATTCTACAACATACCAGTCACATACCTGTCCATCTTCAGAGTTTTCGTAACTACATGCAAATATTACAAAGCTACAAACCTACATCAACAAACTACAACTTAATCCTTAATACACTCAGAAAATCTGTTTCCAAGAAAATTATCAACACGCAAGAGTTTGTGCTCAATTTCCTTGGCCCATATCATGTCATTTGTACCAACTTACTTGTACCGCTAGTGTAACTGACAAAGGACCTTAAGGTTTTTGAAATAGGGCATAAAGTGGTAAACTTATAGTGGTTTTAGCAATCATTGTCATCATTAGTCAGATTTGGACATCGTCACGGTTTGCCGGTGAGGATAAAAACGCAATTAGGACATGAAGGATTTTTAATGGTTTTTTAAATGGCCATTGTTGTTGAAAACGTGTTATTACGAATGTTTGACTTCGTTTTGTTTGCGAATTTGTTCGGGGATTAGTTAATTAGGAGGTGGGGAATCGCATTTACTTCAATGATTTTGTTAAAGCAAAACATCTAAACATTATTCTTTTTCGTGGCATGAATCCTGTTTTGAAATAAAAGCTTGGACAAACATGTGTATAGTACAGACGCCAGCACATCTAGCTTCGACAATCTGTCAAATTTTTGTAATAGATTTTAAACTGTATCGCTATAGCATTAGGTTCATGGTTGAAGGTGCTTTTTATTTTATTGAACGGGTTGGTGTGCGCTACTCTACGACCCGGCTGATTATGACTGACAAGTTATTTACCAAAGATTTTTGCAGGGCCCGTTTTGGTTAAGAATCTAGCCAAAAGAGGCCCTCCAACTTTTTTTTTATTATCTGCCTAGCCTTTTTCTAAAAATTATGGGATCGGCTTCCAGTCTTACCAGCCTACACCAGTATTTTTTTTTTGGAGGTACTGCTTATCGTACCTTCACAACCCAGTTAGTACTGGGCCACACGAAGCCCTTTGGTAAGACTGTTTCTCAGACTTTCAGGCCACTGATAGTAACGACTGTCAAAGATCTACAAATTAATGACAGCCAAGCCCAATGAATTTACGTGTAATCCGAGATACGAAGGAAACTCTGTATGTAAAAATGGGTGGTCGTGGTTTGGATAAACCGAACCAAGGAGTGGTTTAACCTGAAGATAGACCCAAGAGCCTGTCAATATTCAGACACTAACCCTACAAAAATGTTTTATCATGTCCAATTTTAATTCAGAATAATGACCTGACGATGATCTCATGCTATAATTGTTTTGCCCCCATTTGCCTTGAGTGCGAACTGCGAAGTTAAAAGAGAAAGTGCACTAAATGAATCATTACCTACGTGGTTGTTGTTGGTCACTAAGTCTCTTAAGTTTTTGTACAAAAGGGGAAAGTATACCTAAAAGATTTTTGATAATTTCGTCGGCTTGGCTGTGATTATTTATTCGTTAGGTAGAGAAATACCTAAGAAACAATAGATGGCGTAAAGGATGATATGGCTAGGAATGAGGTTCCGTTGAGATTGCAAGTACCTACTAAAGAAGTATGCAAAAAGAAGACATGGTGCACCGACCCCACATCAGGATAAGGGTAAGATAATGATGATGAAGTACTAAATACTCAGATCATCATCATCATCATCATCAGCCTATAATGTTCCCACTGCAGGGACTCAGGCCTCCTCTCTAGGAGAGGGATGGGCTATAATCTACCACGCGGGCCCAGTGCGGATTGGTAAATGTCACATGTCTTCGAATTTTTGGTTCTAAGACATGCCGGTTTCCTCACGATGTTTTCCTTCACCGTTTTGAGAGCCTGATGAGCGTGATGAAATAAATTACACAAAGTAATGCGCCTGACGGGGATCGAACCCACGACTCACTGTTGTCCATATTCAGATAAGGTTGAATATTAAAAAGGCAGCTAGATTAGGCAATGGTTGGTGGGTAAATTAGAAAAAAATCAATGAAAAGAGAACTGTAATATTTTTTTGACATTTGTAAGTATTTCTGTTTTTTTTCCTTAATTACTCAATATCCAGTCATCTTCACTATTAACTGCGAAGTTTTTCTAGTTAATTTAACCTGATCCTGTGTTTCAAATTATAACGAGACGTATAGTAATAAAACTTGTGTTAAAAGTACAAACATTCCGAAGCTAATAGTAATCCTTACAGCAAGGTTTCATGCAAGGCTTATAGCTACCATCGGTGCAGAGAAAATGACGAATCTTCTTTGCAAGAGGACAATCAATTCTCCCACATGGACCATGCACGTCGCGCTTATTAACAAACTGACCATGCTGGTACTTCCCTTTAACATATTCACCCGGGATGAACTGGTGTTGACTGCCCCTATACTCCATTCTCTTCAAACAGTTAGTACCACCACAAGGCCCTTTCGGAAAGCCCATAGCTAAAATTGCCAGTTCACTTCGTGTAAATGGAGCCACAAAATCTTCGTATAATACTAACTCTTCAACGGGTTTTATTGGTGCTCTAGTTATATCAGGAGCTGTGAAAAAGTATGCTACAGGAGGTACATCTTCTATCATGGTTCCTTCCCAATGCCTTACGACTTCGAGATCTTTCACTTTCAAATCATCGTACAAATACTTTCGTCCTGGTATCCGCTCCATCTCTGGCAATGCTACAAAGTAACTGACCACTCTGTTCCCCAAACACGTAAGTCGAATATAAAATTCAACCTCTCCAGACGCTTTCAAATCTTCCTCACATTGCAATGGTCGTACCATTTCTACTGTATTTGTCATCATCATTGCTTTGCTTGTATCTCTAAATTCTCCTTGTTCAAAATCTATGGGATTCATCTCTCCTGCTCTTTGAAGGCATTCAAAAAATGACTTGTGCCACTCAACAATACAGAAACCAGTGCATCCAAAGTCTTGGTCTCTGTTCCATACTGTGATATAAATTGGAGTTTTTCTTAACGTCTCCTCTAACGTTGAAGGTCTCCCAAGGAACATGACCGAGTTACCGACGCCAAAGAAAGGTGGTTGTGGTAAGGGTTCGGAAGGTAGCACAATCTTCCATGGGATCACTTTAGCTTTTTTACCTTTCTTCCCCTTTTTTTTAGGTTTTGGCTTGTTTTTTTTCTTTTTTCCCTTTTTTGGGGGAGGTGGGGGTGGGGGTGGTGCGACAAAGTTGTCATGTGCTACAATAAAATCAAAAATTGGTAGACAGTTCATCTCCATTGAGCATGTTTGCATAAACTTCATTTCTTCTTCGGATGGCAGCGGTGGTTGTTTTTTTCCTTTTTTGCCTTTCTTGCCTTTTTTGGGTTTTGCCTTCCCTCCTTTTTTACCCTTTTTCTTTTTCGCAGCTAAGGCAGCTTCAAGAGCAGCAAGTAATTCTGCTTCTTTCCTCTTCTCTTCCGCTTCCTGTGCGAGTTCATATTCATCTTTTACGGGTGGTTCTACTTTCAGCACTATCCTTTTGACGTATGTCTCTATCATGAAGATTTGATCCATTGTGGCTGCTGTAAACATGATTTTTTTGTGAGTTCAACTGTTACTAAAATTGACTAACATCCTCGTTGGTCTAGTGGTAGCAAGTGTGACTGCTACCTGGGTGCGATTCCCGGGTCGTGCAAAGTGGTATTGAGATTTTCTATCAGGAAATTCTCAGTAGTAGCCGCGAAGTATGGTTTTATGCTAAGTTGCTGGCAAGAGGCTCGTGTTAACGTCTCATGTAATAGGGGGTAGTGTAGTAAGTTTTTTAAACTATCGGGGATTACATGATGACTGTGATGTTACATAATGTTACGTTCTACTAAATTCATTTCATTTCATTTATTTTCATTAAACAATTTTCATTGTGTTAGAATTTTACAAATAAATCACACATCAAATTATAAAGCAGTAGCAATAAAATCAAATACAGAGCGAATAAAAATAATTTAAAAAATGTTAAGTACTATGTCATCAACCCAAAACCAGTTACATGTCAAACAGTAAAAGCACAAAAACAAAACAACCATATCTTTTCCACGTCACGTAGGTACATAAATCAACTGAGAATTAAATTACTGTTTATATGTCCAATCATAAAAAGCACAAATACAACATGTCCATTTCATGTGAGGTAAACTTAATTAGAATAGAATATAAATTAAATGCCAGTCCGATGTAAAATAAATGTCAATCAAACGTAAATTATGAGGACAAACTGACTTTGTATCAGATACTCGTAACATATATTTTTGAGAAGAATTGCAAACAAATTGGCATCAGGGCAGGAGAACGATGACGATTATACTATTTAAGCCAATTCAATTTTTTTTATTTAAACATTGCCCCACACTAGGATTTTCTCCTGTATCGTGGGTGCGTTCACAAACATAGAAAGTCACATACACAAATACCCAGACCCGAAACAACTATCTGCAGGCCATACAAATATTTGTTCCGTGCGGGGATCGAACCCGCGACACGCAGCGCAGCAGTCCAATCGCTTAGCCACTGCGCCAACCGTGCCGTCAAATTGCAGCCATTTTGTACAGTCTTCCCTACAAACAGAACCATGATAAAAAATAGTTAAACTCACGTTAGGTTTATCCTCCTTTGCGGTATGGTAACAATTTAATGTCCCAAAAAACTATGTCATTTGGGAACATTTCGGTTTGGGACGATACTGGCACAGTTAATTTTTGCACATAATTTTGAAAATCTCAACGAGATTTTTACATTATAGGTAATGAATAATTTTACTTCGAAAATTTTAATGTGAAACCAGAGTTTGAATGATGAATAATTTGTGTTGGTTTGAAGTTTCAAACCATACTGATTTATAAAAATTTGACAGCATGAGTCAAAACAAATATTATGAAAATTGACAGCACGAGTCAAAACAACGAAGTTTTTTTTAAATTTGAATTGGTGAAAAAAGTTTTTATGTTACTTATTTACAAATAAACTTGACTTTGATCAACGATCTAGATAATTGTGTTTCATTTAATTTTTATTTAGTTATTTCAGACCAAGTTCCAAAAATATATTTTATGATTAAGACTTTTCAGTATTCATAGCACATACATATCCACGAGGAGTTAGGCCGAGGTGTAGGTACCAAATACACCCACATGTCGCCAGTTATTATTTTTAATTCCCATGTAAGGGGTAGCTGATTGCCATCAAGCGGGCAGCATTGATGATTTCCCATTCACAAAAAAAAGAACCACATTCTCAAAATATTAATAAAACTACCGCAGAAATAAAAAAAAAGGCTACAGAGATATCATCCGACCTCTTTTATCAGACCTTTTGCAGACTTTAATTACCCAAATACAAACTCTTCACAAAATATATCTTAACACTCAAAGAAAAAGTACATAACATCAATACAATAACGATCCAAGCCAGAGAAGAGAGATAACAAAAAAAAACAAAGAAGCGTAGTTTGAGTTCACGTCTCGGGGTCACGTTTACGCACGCGGGGGCATTACAGGGGAACGGGGAGGGGGACTGCGCGAGCGCAAGACAAGTCTGTTTATCGTAGACAACGATCGTAGAGTATGTTGGACTGGATAGGTAGGGAGTATTTTTTGGTTTTTTGAATATTTTGCTTGTGTAGATTTGTTTTTAACTTCAGATTAAGGGTTCTACCTCAGATAGGTACTACTAATCCGTCGGGGCTGCGGGTTGTTCAAAAGAGATGCCGCGGCCTCGACACAATGGGCTAAGAGGGATCATGGGTTATGGAGTCATTTTTTGATGATATCCCACCATCCAAAAAGGATACTGCTATTAAGAACAGGTGCCATAATATGACGTCTTAAAACAGTCCTAACTTAATCTTATTCCATTATGGAAACGTGTCAGAACTATATAGGGTGTCTAGCACCATCTCTTTTCCACACTGGATTAAGAATAAGTTAGGACTGTTATAAGACGTCATAGGTCCCTGTAAGTAAGTTTCAAAGGCGCTTCTGCCGGGCTCTTCATGGGTTTAGTTATTATTGAAAATTTTACATCGAAGACAACAATATCATCATTATCCTCATCATCATTTCAATCAAAAGACGTCCACTTGCGTCTCACATCCAGTGGATCCCCGCAACTTGCACCAGGTCATCGGTCAATCTAGTAGGAGGCCTTCTAACGCAACCTCTTCCGGTTCCCGGTCGCCACTCCAGAACTTTTCAGCTTCATTGGCCATTCGTTCTGCAAATAATATGCCCTGCCAATTGCCCCTTCAGTTTTGCAATTCTTCGGGCTTTAAGGCAATGATAATAATATTATACCTACTTATTGATTTCTTTCACACAAAATGAATCATAGAAGCGACCATTTATGTTCAAGGTGAAGGTCTAATAACTTACTCATTAAGAGTTGCTTGCAAAGTATTGAAAGGATTTGTTAGTAATGGCGTTAGGTTGACGATATTATCTAAGTTGAGTGAATTATTTAAATAAGTAACACATGAAACCAGGAAGTATGGCAGTTTTAGGAGGAGCCTACACCCAGCGTATGTAACCACGGTGATACATAAATAAATGCTTTGCATAGGTTTCCTGTACATTGATCTACATAAACAGTTTTTTTTAGGTTGATTGGTCGTGCGTTCCAAAAAGTTGTGGTTATTTTTTCCAATAAATGGAATTTCTCAGCAGCTACAGAGTCAGGATTTGTGCCCGTATAATGACAATAGGCTCGTCATCTTTGACGTGGAACTTAAACGTAACAGCTGAAATCTTGGTGTATTATTAGGTGTACCTCTGCCTAACCCTTGCTCACTACAGGCGTGATGAAATTATACTTTTATTCCGGTTACCTCGCATCATTTTCTCCATGAGGTACATTGTTTATCCTAATCTGCTGAAATTCACTTAGAAGCATTGATATAAAAACTAAAGATACGGTCGTCCGAACATTTTGCTCGATGCGTTCCCCCTATAGAGAAACACTAACGTCATCTATAAGAACTAATCTATAACCTTGTATGAGCGGCGTGGCGTGGTATTGGTATTATCGAGGTTTATAGAAATTAAATAAAGCTTTCATTAAAATGTTAATAAAAAAAAAAAAAAAAATAATTTTCATTTTCTTTTAAACTTCGGTTTAGTCAAGACCTATTTGGGACCAAATTCGAGGCGTCATTTTATCATGCGGTCCGCCCAGTCCTTACGCAGTAATATATAAGTCAATGCTTAGAAGTTTTATTTTATTTCATATCCAGTCATAACATAATCCAACGCCTGCGCACGAGCACGTTCGCTGTCTCGCTCTCTCGTCGATATTTAAATTTAGAATCGCGTTTGTACGTTATACGATTCGCAATGTGTACACAGTAGTTTGATGTGCACGTTGTTTCAGCGTAAATCGCTCAGATTTGAGCTTTTAATGCTGGCATTAGCATAACCGGCTTATAATGTTCCCACTGCTGGGACATAAGTCTTCTCTCTATGAGAGGGAGTGGGATGTAAACCATCACGTGTGCCTGATGATGCGTGGGATCAGCATGTGCATCTACCAATGTAGATGTCACTTATCTTTTATTTTTCATTCTAGGATAATGTCAACTTCTTCACGATGTTTTTCTTCACGGTTTTGAAAGTAGTGATAATATTGCTCTTATTTTTTTTAATTAATCCCAGGAGAGATTACAAAAAATTCAATGGAAGCTACTGTAGTAAAGTAGCAAGGGATTAGGGTGAACACATGATATTCTGCGGCAACATTGTAGACTCCGTACTTCATCGTCATTAGCAGTCAGATACTCATATTACCTATTTAGCTATCTGGCCAACACTGAAATGAATTGGCTCTTAATATTAGTAAATCCATCTACTGTGTTATTTTTCAGGATCTTCGAGCTAATCCGTTGCATCGTGGATCATATTCAATGGACCTGTTGCTATTATCATCAATAAAATCTTGACGGAAATTTGACACAAAAATGAACAAAAACCTTGAACCATCAAAAGTCATCCAGATACCAGAATAATTATCAACAACACAAATGAAACCAATACACTCTTGCAATGGTCAGGAAAAACGTCTTAACTTCCCAAACAAGGTCCAAAAAGATTAAATCGACATAGAACAATTAATTGATAGGTTTACAGACTGACTGAATAAGATCGACCAGTCAGATACACTAGAACCGGACCACCTAGTCAGATCAAAATCTAAGATATTGCGAAATTGCGACTATGTTAACGTGATCTTGCAAAGGGATCGCTTAATGTAGTAGAAGGTCTCGCTTTTATGGTAAGCAACGTGTGGTCTCCTGATAAGGATGGGTGATCTGTAGTAGACGGACTGACACGTACAAAAAAAATGTGAAATTTTTAGTCTGGATTAGTATTGGTAAGTCCAACCACAGACTTTTCGCAGTTTTACGCTCCTAGCACATTCTAACAATTTGTCATCAACATTTTGTCAAATTGTGATGAGTTAAAATAATGATTGTTTTCCTAAGAGTGCTGTAAGCTCAATTCACCTGCCATGGTAACAACTGAACTGAAATACCACAGCCAAGGTAGCATTAGGAGACTTCTTTGAAAAGCTCTACCATAATGCCTAATTATACTTCCATGCATTTGCATGTCGTCAATCATACGAGTACCTAAGCTCTCGAGGTAAGGTCTCGAGCATTCGTTGTTGCGGTTTGCGTCGCTGCGTGCTTTCGTGCTCGCAGTGTTCGTTGTTGCGGGCATTCGGTGGCGTGTGGTTCGGCGTGGTGACTTTCGGAATGACGTATTGCACTCGTAGTTTCGTTCTTCTTCCGTCCTTCTGACATTCAAAAGTGCCTGCCATTAATAATTAATACATTAAGCCATTAATTGAAATAAAATATTTGAGTTTGAGTTTGCTCCAGCAACCGAATTTTCTTCAACTCTACCCACTTCATCTTTCCTCTAATTCTTCTCTATCTATAAACAACAACATTAAATACAAACAAATTTTCACAATATCAAAATTCATCAACAAAATAAACCACAATACTTAACAAACAATAATACCTACAATATCCCTTATTACCATGACAACATACGCATTTACTGCTATAAAATGAAAACGTAAATCTAATATTGTGGTTATAAAATTTTCCGTTTGGTAGTATCGATGGCGGGAGGGGCGAGCCAAGGGGGGGAGGGGGGGTCGTAAGCCCGCAGAACCGGTAGCGTGTGCGCTTCGTGCAGCTGCGCCTGCGACGGGTTAAGGCGCGTTTATAGAGGTAAAGGATTTGTACGAGGAGGATTTGTTTTAAAGGTTTCATGTGTTGAGCTTGAAGGAAGGTATGGAGGAAGTGAAAGGATTGGAAGTATGGAATCGTCAATGATGGTGCTCTGAGTGAAATAAAAAAAGGTTAGGTTATAAAGAACAAAAAGTTTGCTTTTTTTTTGGGACAAGATCAAAAAGGATGATGATGACGATGAAGTCTTAGCGAAAGAAATAACACTAGCATTTGATAAGCCAGCAAAACGAAATAAGTACTACAAATATTAGTTTTACTTGCAAAATAAATTCATCTATCAGAAACAGAAGGTAACGCTGATTATAATAATAACCAAATTGAGGATAACCTGTCTGCAATAGAATAATCTTTGTAAGTTATTCATATTTTTGGAAAATTGTCAGCTACAACGCCTTTAACAGTTAAACTGTCAGTCGTTCCATGACTGTCTAAATAATAAATGAATCCTCACAACACAATACGTAACCAACCACTTTGATTTTCAAACACCTTTTCCCAATTCAAATTGAAATCCAACAAAATGTCTGGACGTTAGTGTTTCTATTACTAATTCATTGCATTTTCTTGGTAAGTGATTCACTGCAGTTCCATGTTAGTACTAACTACTTATACAATGTGTCACATGAACGAATTAGGCGTTAATATTTGATGTGGCCATGTCTAGGTTAGGTTCCAATGTATCGATTAGAGAGGAGTGACAAGATAATTGGGTTTGAAGTATGTCTCATATAGTTCTGTAATGTGATTCATATTTCTCAATAACTTCACAATCATGTTCTAAGTACCAACTAAGTTTTGTCATTTTATGTATAGAACTCGCGAATGAAGGGTTCCATACTATCGTGCAAATTAATCGAACCCTCTTTAGCTTAATTTATTTTTATTACTTATTGTTATAACGGTAAGAGAAATACACATTCTGTAAAAAATAAAATTGTCTACTTATAAGGATCATGACAAAAACAGCCTGCTGACGGACGGATAGTGGAGGCTTAGTAATAGGGTAGGGTCCCATTGGTTTCCGATTAGGGTACGGATCTTAAAAATTAATCAAAAAGCCAGTCAGAATCTGTAATGTGTATAAAACAATACATCGATAAAAATATTTTAATCCAGTACCTGCAACCAAAACACCTAACAACAAACCCATGTAACCAAGCCCTTAGCAATCATCTCGCTTATACAAGTATTATAGTGGCACAGCGTACGTGCAACTTACACTATACTAACAACACAACCATAATTATTGTATATATATCTTATACTATGTATACCGTAGTATACGGCGACTGTGGACTGTCGTACACTCAACTATACATAGATATTATTCAATCGTATCGAGGTCATGACTGCAGTGTTAGCTACTAGTTGTAAGCAGTGGGGGATAATGTGCTTTGAGTGGAAGGAGAGCGATTTGATGCGGAGGTATGAGGACGATTTTGAGGATGAATGTGGTTAAGCAGAGGGGGATAATGATAATGTGCTTTGAGTGGAAGGGGGGTGATTTGGTGAGGAAGACTTTGAGTACGAATGGGGTAAAAAGAGTAGAGGAAGATCAAAGAAGCACTGGATGGACTGTGTAAAGGATGGCATGGCGAGAAGAGAGGTGACTGCTGAGATGACAAGTAATATAGAAATATGAAAGAAGAAGTACGAAATAAATTGGCATAAGGGCAGGATTATGATAATGATGATGTGTATAAGAAGTTTGCATTTTGTAGTGCAGACGATAACAATATTAAAGGCAATACAGATACTATCAAAATTAAGAAGATTGATAAAGAACTATACTAGATATTATTCAATCTTAACGAGGTCATGACTGCAGTAAAGCTTCGTGTTTGCTACCAGTTGTAAGTGGAGGGGGGGGGGGATAATGTGCTTTGAGTGGAAGGGGGGGAGATGTGATGCGGAGGTATTGAAGAAGATTTTGAGTGTGAATGTGGTTGGCTATGAGAGAAGAGGAAGATTAAAGAAACGAAGGATGGACTTTATGATGGATGATATGGCTAGAAAGGAGGTGTTGACTGTTATGACGAATAATAGAGAATAATAAAAAAGAAGTATGAAATAAATTGGGATAAGGCAAGAGTATGGTAAGTTTGCATTTTACACTGTATAATAATAGTATAAGCAATAATAATACTAGTAAACATTAGAAAACTGCAGGACCTTTGGCTGATGCACAGAACCCTCTTACAAGCAAAAATTAGACTTGTTTGTCATAAGATACAGCACGATATAATATCGACAGGTATGGATAAAATCATAACCCTCCTGCCGTAGTCGGGTAATTATTCTTATGTATGGAAGCTACACTGGCAGGTTGCCCAACTGATGTTAAAAGTGACAATATTATGCCTATTACAACTGCAATTTATACCTTTCATACCCACGATACCTATGTAATTTTACACTGCACTCGTCATCCAGAAACTAAGTTTACAACTTTCATTTAATTTTGTATCTTCTATTTCATAAATCTTCTTCACTAACAGTAGAAAAGTCATTGCAAAATTCGTTCGCTTTTATCCTAAAACAGCCACATCATTCGACCATTTGATTGTATCCACGGATACAGCGAGGCGCCTTCAAGAACATGTACTATAATTTCTAGCATGTTTACATCTATACATCCATAATGCATCTATAATACTACATATATGCGTTGTCGTCAGCTTCTACACATACGGTACATTTATAGATTGGCGTCAAGTTTCCGATGTGTTTATTTTTGTTGTACTCCAGTTTCAAACTTGATAGGATATGATTAAAAATAACTGGCTTACAGATGAGTGTATTTTTACTTGTGAAAGTTTTATCTGTTACGATATGATTTGCATTTTTAACCGACTTCCCAAAAGAAGGAGGTTCTCAATTCGATTGGTATGTTTTTTTTTTCTCTATGTATGTACACCGATTACGCTGCGATTTATGATCCGATTTACGTGATTCTTTTTTAGTTTGATGCGGAACAGTTGCCATTTGGTCCCATAAAAATTAAGTATAGTTTGGCCCAGTACTTTTAATTTTATGAAGATTTTTCTTAATTTATAAAAAATTTTCGTGAATGTGTGTTCGCAAATAACTTCGTCGTTTATGAACCAATTTTGATGATTCTTTTTTTATTGTGAAGGAGATATTTTAAGAGTGGTACTATGATATGGAAACCAGGACCTGGTGATGGAATCCCAGAGAACTCGAGGGCAACCCTCAAATTTCATAGGCACGTATTACGTGTTTCGTGGTTTTTGTCGAATGTTAGGTTTCTTAGTCGAATGTTAAATGTATAGTAAATATTTCTATAGGATATTAAAACTAAAAATGAAAAAATAAAAAACTTTTTTGCAAAAAATAACAACCGACTTCAAAAACTCTGTTGATGGGGACTGTTGATGGGGCAGCCCCGTTTCTGCAGTGCATCAGGCATGTTTTCACAAGCACACGTTGATGGCTTCCACGCCATCGTCAGACAGAGATCTGCCTCTTTGCTCTGCAGGGTGCGGGGCAGCTCCAACTCCATCCTGAAGACCGTTGCGGGGAGGTACGATTCTCCTTTGTTAGGTGATGTTGTTCAGAGATGCATTCTGAACAACAGCCTTGTTGTTAAATAGATATTAAGTATACTAACATAGATTTAAGTAATCTTTTTGTTTTACTAACCCTTATGGATGTTGCTTATCCGAAATAAAGAATATTTTATTTTATTTTAAAAACACCAAAAAGTGAAAAATAAACTTCAGAAGAAAAATCTGCTTCTGAAGTCGGTGGCAAATAAACAAAGCAAACAAACAAATGTCACCGACTTCAGAAGCTGATTTTTCTTCTGAAGTTTATTTTTCACTTTTTGGTGTTTTTGAAGTCGGTTGTTTTTTTTTTGCTATAAAAGTTAATTGTGAGACGAAAGTTTTTTTGTACACAGCTTCTATATTTGATCTACATTTTAGTTTAGAAAAGCAAGAGATCAATAAAAAACGAAGAATAAACTCATATATTTTAAAAAAACTTTGATTTTTTTTTGTGACAGGTGGGCCGGCCATATTAACCGTAGAACCGATGACTGTTGGAGTAGATGTGCTCTTGAGTGAAGACTGCGAATCAGCAAGCGTAAGGTGTCCGGCGCCCTCAGGCTTGCTGTATCGACGATTTTCACAGGGTAGCTGGACGTGGATGCTGAAAATCAAGTTAAATGGCATGCGATTGAAGAAGTTATACAGTGAGTTGTTGGCTGATAATGATGATACAATACTTCATAATATGACATAACGGTTTTGGCCTAGAAGACCTAACAAATAAATATTAATTTACTATAATATCAGTTCCTTTACATAAATAAATATTGCTGCCTCACTGCTGGGAACACACCTCAATTTCCTCGGCTTGAGGTTGTATGAACCAATCTGTCGTGAAGGCGAAACCAATCTTCAGTTGGTCTCACCATCTTCACTTGAGTGTTCCGCACTTGTTGATTTTGGCAACCATTTATTGTGAATTTTGCCTAGCCATCAACAACACACCAGACTTATCTAACACTAGAACATCAAAGGTAAAGGAGACTATTCAAATCTGGACATAAAGCCAAAGAACATTCTAGTACCCATCTCTCAGCACACCAATTGATTGGTTGTTCTATTCGTATACACAAACATATTCATCAAAGAGATATGCTCAGTCAAGTGAACGCTTAGCACGTTAGTCGGAACTAGTGATGAAATAATCCGATACTTTATAGTATCGATACAACATGATGCGATATTTACAAAATCGGTCATTTATTTACATTAGGCTACTAATCTGAACGAGAACTTTTTGAAAGTTAAAGTTTTTAAGACACAAAATGCTCACTGTTTGCCGACTTCGGGTATAGGAAGTATGGCTTTATTTTTAAAGAATGAAAAAGAAGGACCCAACCTAGGTGTTTTGCTTAGGCTTTTGTAAAGTATTGTATAACGGGCTGGTGTCCGCAACACCACGTCCAAATCGCGTATTTTGGGTTCTTTGATAAATAAAGAAGTGCAATAAGCAATCGATACAAATATTTCCAGTGCATCCCAGAGGGCGATACCACATGAATCAATATTTGAAGAATCATCATCATCATCAGCCTATATTGTTCCCACTGCAGGGACTCAGGCCTCCTCTCTAGGAGAGGGATAAAATAATTATGTATTCCATACAATTCTAGAATGATATCTTAAAGTTGCGATTCGAATCGATTATAGTATCGACATAAATGCAACTAACATGCGTGCATCCCTAGTCGCAAGCGCACGTGCGTCTAGCGGTAATACAGGATTTTGTTTTATTTCTAATGCTTAGACGTTCTAATGTTTGCGATTGTGCGGTTGAGGAGAGGATTGTTATAAAGGGCTGTATTTTATTATTATTCAAAATGAAGGACTTACGTTAAATTTTCCCTGTGACTTGGCTTATAACGAGACTCTTGGATTGGTATAGTAATAAATAATATTAATGATAATACAAGTCTAGTACTGCCCCACTGCTGGGCAAAGACCTCATCTCACAAAGAAAAGACACGAGCTTTGATCATCACGCTTGTTCAAGAAGGGTTGGCGATTTCAAATTTCTTCACCTAAATCTGTGATGTCCAAGATCAACATAGTACACACATAAAAATATGAGTTGTAAAAAAAAATAATACTCTTCGATATGATAATTAGGAAAAAAAAACGATGTGGTGTGATTTTTTTTCATTTTGTTTTGGTTTATGAGCCGACTTCTAAAAAAGATGATTCATTTTCCATCCCTTTGACAAAAAACAACTCTAGCAAGTTGGCAATCTAGTTAAACGATTAGCGAAGGCGTATGAGTCTCACCCAGTGTAGTAACAAGAGACGGAACATTTTCTCGGAATAATCACAGACATTAAAACGATTCCTGGAAAACAATAATTTCAAAAGCCTCAGAGATTACAACAATAAATATTGGCATTACATACAATGTTTATGTTATCTAAAATCCACAAATTCACTCAGCAGTTTCAATTCTATATTGTTATCATTTGTAAATCAAAGCTGGTTTGAATGTTTCCCATTATTTACTTTGTACATCCACATCAAATATTCTGGATGATGACTAAGATCGTCAATCAAAACTGACAATTTTAACTGCTGACGATAAAATCGTATTCAGAAAATGATAGATATTGGGTTAAAGTGTAAAGCTATATTTTAGTAATCTTAGTCACTATGGTGAATGTGCAAATTTCACAAGACAGGCAGATTCTTTTTAGCTTATATCGCCACAAACTACATAGCTGATGTATTAATATTAGCAAGTAAGTGAGGTAGCAATGAGATTGTGATTCGGAGAGCATTCCCACTTGTGGGGTATGATTATCAAGATAATCATTATCAAGATAATCATACTCCACGAAGGCATGGCAGTGCCCTCGCTAGGTCTACAAAAAATAAATGGCACAGCCATACTATTCTTTTCTCGAAACCATTCAGGTCATTTTTGACCCCCTGTAACTTTGTTGTAGATAAAGCTGTAAGCATGATCTAATCAAATCTAATGAGATAAAGTAATCTCCTTAGATCTCACAACTTTTTTAAAGCAGAAGAACTGTTTTTGTATATGTTATGTTTTTGATGGATAAATATTAACGACAACTACAGATATTCACCCACCATTTTGGCCAAAGACAAACATTAACAGAATTAGCTAAAATACAATTATTGGGTATATTTGTCTCTTCTAAGCAGTCCCACCACCCAACCATAAGTACTAAAGGTTAACCACAGGATCGGATAAAGTATCTTCATCTTCTAATCTTACAGAGGAATAGAAGCGTGACGTAGGCGCGATACGTCACGCTTGTATAATTCCTCTGTCACCGGGTAGGCACATGGTAGTATCGTCTTTCAGTCCCATGATTTTAACCACTAGATTTTCTATTTTATCATTATTTGTATTTTAATCTTCTGCTTGCAGAGGTGTTGCAAGCTTTCTCATCCCATTTTTTTTGCCATTGTTAAAGACGAGTCTCTTTGGTCGAGTGTTGAGGATGAGGTCCTGAGTTCGATTCCCGGGACTGGCAAAGCGTTATGGGCTTCTCTTACATGGGACTTAAAAATAACGGGTGGAAGGTGGGTGTACTAATTAGGTACTTCTTTGCCTAGCCCTTTGTAGACCCTTGTTATGTTAAAGTTTAAATTCGTCTAATTATAGTTTTCAGTTTTAGTTGCTGAGCTGAGGTGTTTATCATTATTGTTCACTGTCCTCTTTTTTTTAAGTTCAATTTTTCAAATAATAAATACACAGAAAGTTTCTATTACCTATCATTATCATATTACAAAATCTATCAATTTTCAAACATCTCATTAGAAGTATAAAGTAAAATTGATGGTATTAATATCCTTGGGGTATCAAGTTAAAAACTTTGTATAAGTTTCTAACTTATTATGAGTGATCGTCTATTAAAAAAAGTTAACAAGAAAGGAAAATTAAATGTGTGAAGTTTATAATTTCTTAATACAGGGTTTTAAAAAATATTTCTTTGAGAGTTTTGACACCATTTTAAAAGTAAATAATTGACTTGTAATTTGAAACTGTATAATAATAAATGGGACAGTATTTTTTAATCCAGGTTAAGGTTTTATTTATTCAGTTAAACCAACAATTTATAACCCCTGACTTGGTCTAGTAGTCACATGGGCAACTGCTGAGCATGAAGTCTTGTGTTCGATTCGCAGATCAGGCAAAGTGAAATTGGGTGTTTCTGGATTTTTACCCGGTTGATGGCAATAGGTCACAGGCCTCTATTACATAAGACTTAAACAGAACTAATGTATCTTACTGTCAGGAACACCTCTCCCTAATCCTTCGGGGATTACAGGTGTGATCTTAGTAAGATGGAGCAATAATTGTTGGTAAGATTATCTTACCAACAATTATTGCTCCTTTAAGTCTAATAAAAAACTAAATACTAATGTCATCAGCTAACTTTTCTGCAACAAAAATGTACCTACTAATAACACCATTGTGTCACCTTCTGCAATATCTATTGAAGCTTTTTCTTGCCCATTTGAAATCGTGTTACCTTTTGCAATATCTATTGAAGCTTTTTCTTGTCCATTTAAAATCGTGTGGCCTATTGCAATATCTATTGGAGCTTATTTTTTTTTTTGTTTGTGATGGTCTTACTCTTGACCTCAATCTTGCCCTAAGGGCAGAGATGGGGTCGACGATGGAACGAGCTTACCCAGAAGAAGCCTATTTACTCGCGACTTAAATAGATTGGGGTTATATGAACTCAGGAAAACCGACGCAGGCAGGGAGTTCCACTGTTTGGCTGTGCGCATTATAAAAAAAAATGGCAAAGCGCTTCGTTCGAATGTATTCTTGTCCTCTTGGTTCATCAAAAGGTTACCAACCTAGTACCACAATCAAACCGCCACCAACCAACCAATTATCCTAAACCCAACGTAGAACACCAACTACCGTTGACCTCACATGACCCTCCATATTCAAAACGCCAACAAAAAAGCTCTTGTAACCCAATATCTTCATAAACGATGAAACAATACTGTGCACAGGTGTCGATGTTGTGACTGCAGTATGGTGGCTGTGCCGGCTTCAATTAAAACTAGGAATAATAAACATGGACACTCATTTACATATGCGTCAGTTGGTTCAAAGTTAACGACTACTTGCCTTAAACGATAAGCTGAAGCGGGGTTAGTAATTAACTAATCGACAATACCGCTACATGGAAAGAGTGTCCATGGAGATTTTTGCCGATTCTTGTTTTATAGAGATCCACGCTTTAGAATGGGCAACTACAGTACTTTCACAAGTTATTTTGCCTTGTGACTGTGTCAAGCAGACAAAGATAGGCAGATGATGATAATGATGAAACATAATTTTCCTATAACGACCCCATTGCTGGTAACAGCGTCTTCTCTTTGAAAGAGTGGCGAACGTGGTGTCACCATTTTTATCAGTTCATTAGATTGTACACTTACAAGATAACTTCAATCAAAAGTCGTTTCATTTTAACATTTCATTGGTATCGTCAAGTGCTTATAATCCTAACAGTCTTCTTGTAAACCCTATACTGCTAGACCAGTTGTTCTACCGACACTTGAGGACAGCCTATGTCTCTAGCAGTGGACATCTGATGATAGTGATGAAATATAGTGCGCGCGGAACTAGTTGGCCGCGCCTTAGGCATGTTTTTGTTTTTTATTTAAGTATTCTTTTCAATAAATTGAACAATTATTGTTCACGATATCTCGAGATTGGTCATCACTGTCTAATTATAGTCTCCTGTGCATTGCGAGCTGTAGGCAACCCGCCCCCTCACCCCTGTCGCCACCTAAGCCGCGGTCAACTAGTTCCGCGCGCACTTTAGCACAAACTCTTATAACTTGTATCCCTACTTTAGGATTACACACAGAATTTATTGGCTACGATTGAAAATATTGTTCGTGAGTCAGTTTTATGTGTTTTCATGCATTACCTTGATGTATGTTGATGGTGTATTATGTTTATAATGAGTCGTAAATATAATGTGTGCAGTATTAGACGGGTTAATAGTTTTGTTGAGATTCCGATATACATTTATGATAAATTGGTGATTTGAGTATTTTCAGTTGTTGTCTTTGATGTGGAGAGTTATTATTACACGACTGCCCCAAAAAAAAGAGTGTTATGTTTTTATCGTTCATGTATGTATGTATGTATGTTTGTTTGTTTGTGAGTTTCTTTTTTTGAGTTTGAACTCTCACTGATGTATTTTAGATTTCTCAAAATGTAATTTTGAAAGATTCTGTCAACGACTACGTAATATCATAGCCAATAACGAAGCTGATGATGATTTGTTACCTAGACTTGATGTGATGGAACTAGATTTCAGTACACACCAAAAAGCCATTTGGAAAACGGTAGTTTTCGCTTCACAAATTCTTTTTATGGACAATTGAGTATTCTTTCAAATAAGTTTGACGCATCACCTTTAAGTCCTGAAGTAGGACAAAGTTCGAAAGACGATATTTTGTTACTAAAGCGTTTACAACCAGCTTCAAAAACGTCTACTTCAACGGCTATTGGTTCTACGGCTAATATAGACAACTTATTACAACTTCAGCTTGTTCACTGTGTGACCTATGTTCCACTACGGATAACCTCGTTCCGCGTGTGATCCCTCAGAGAGCCTCCAAGTTTAGCTCGTTCTTCAGCACGCTAAGTAAACTTGAATTTGTCGAGCAACCGTACCGTGAGTATTCACGTTTTGACCTCGTAAGTCATGGTCGAAGACCTTAGTCTTTAAGCTCTGTGGAGTACGAAATGAAAAGGCCCAACGAAGCTACCCAGTATAGCTGAATTCTTCTATTAGGTTCCCTCTCAAAGTTGATCTTACCAAACTGCAGATGTTGCATATTCTCGAACAAACTCGTAATCATATAATAGTATAGACTAGTTTATTCAAATCAAGCAATTAACACCATAGAACTACCTATTAAATTACCATACCTAATACCTACAATATCACACAGTCGCAAAGCAAATCCAAACACCGGCTATTTATTGAAATAACACCTTAGAATTTAGTCAGGCCGAATAAACAGACTATGTATGCAAAGGACAGTAACACATTACCCTAACTTCGCGTGGTCGGTTAATTGACAATCCGACGTTGTTATAGTCCGATAGTTTTGGCAATTTGAATAAATAGAGGTTGTTAGCTAAATATTTGGTTTAAGTACAGGCGCGGAGATAGCTGGTAGGAGTTGTTTTATATTTTTGAATATACTTGCGAGTTTAAATGCCAAGAGGAGAGTTGGTTTGTTGGGTATGTTAGTTATGTGTCAAAGTTTTATTAGATTTTCTAAGTTGTTGTTTTATTGACATAATCATCTGCCTACAGTCTAAATAGATGCAGCTTAATACCAGTATTAAACATGGAGGGGCTACTCAGCTGACCTCTTGTGCTGCATCATCTGGCATCTAAACGACTGCCTATAAGACTGGTTGTCAGACTTTAGGGCCATTGTTCACCTGGGACGATTTTCAAAGATCTGCTTCTAAAAAGTGAGATCAACGGCAATATTTGGGTAAATGCAACTTAGACCATGAACAGTCCCAAATTACATAAGTCATTTAAATGCTTCATAAAAATCTACGTATATCATAGTCACATTTTACAATTTAGTCATCAATTTCTTCATTATCTAATTCTAGATCGTCACTTCATCCCTCTACCAGACATAACTCACCTAAAATACGAGAAGCAAATATTATTTTCCTCCCACTAACACCGTCTGTTCTCGTCTGTACAATCACTATCAACTTAATCAGTAGGAAAAACAACTCTAAGCACCCTTTTGCATATGCAAACACTGCTAGCATTATCTTTGGGAACTACCCCTGTGATGGTAGATAAATTAACCTTTGGGTTCTATGGAATATTAAAGGAATTAAGGGTGAGATTGGCTTGGTGTTGTCAAGAGGTAGTGTGAATTTTGGGATGGAGTGGAACGAATATGCATTTGATTGAGATATTTTGTAAATTAATAATCGAGAATATGATTTTCCATTCTGGATTAATAGTTATAGAAACTTATATCTCCTCAGTGGCGGCCCCGTCTTACGAACAGTAAGTCGTGAGTTCGAACCCAGGTAGTCGCATTACTTTGTGTAATTTATTTCGTCAGCACTGGTCTCAAAACGGTGAAGGAAAACATCGTGAGGAAACCAGCATGTCTTAGAACCAAAAAATTTGAAGACATTTATTGTGACATCTACCAAATCGCCCTAGGCCCGCCCTCCTGGTTTACGTTTATCTTTATTTTCGTTTTGTTATTAGTCTTTACTACTACATAATAATAAAATATCAATTGAGAAGTTCTGCCATTTCACCAATGTATAATTGTTTAAATCTTTCAGTCATAATACAATCCTAAGACGAATCGCAAAGAGTGGAATTTAGAATGGCATGATTTAAACGTGATTGGACACATACGACCTTATTGTGGTGTATAAATTAGGAGACCGTGTTCTTAAAGCTGTGGAGATGACTTAAGTCTACATAAATAATAACCAGTTCTCAGCTTCATCATCAGCCTATAATGTTCCCACTGCAGGGACTCAGGCCTCCTCTCTAGGAGAGGGATGGGCTATAATCCACCACGCGGGCCCAGTGCGGATTGGCAGATGTCACATGTCGTCGAATTCAGCTTACTGTAAAATAAATAAAGACATCTGATTTACATATTAACATTAACTTTATAGGTGAACCATATTATTACTAAAGATGAAAATAAAATCAGCAAAAAACATAAACATAACGTCACGCCTGTTATCTTCGAAGGGTTAGGTAGAGTCATTGGTACACACACATTTCGAACAAAAATTATTACCTATAAAAACAATTGTAAAAAAGTTTGAGTATAAAAGGTTTAGGTATTCGTAAAAATAAAAATAAATATTTCCCTAGCCTGTGCTTTCCCACTCCTGGACAAAGGCCTCTCTCCTATCCAGTTCCAATTTTGAAAAAAACCTAAAAGTTAAACAGCGAGCAATAATTGTATTAAGATACACCAAAAAAAATATTAACCCTACCAAGTCCACTTGGGGTCTGTCCGACCATCATCCGAAAGACGTCTGTTTTAGTTTGTGCAAAACTAATTGGTTATGCAAAATTCGAGTGGCCATCCAAGTCTGGCGCACTCTGTGAAGATCTCAGCAAACACCGACTGTAGAAAATAATTGGGCTACGTACCCCACAAGTGGGCTTGCAGATGAGTAGCGGTTAATTTGGCTTTGTTTGACCAGTCCCTTTTTAAAGATGGCGGTGTGTTGGGATTATTGTTTTTTGTTTGTTTTGTTAAGCGAGGTAAGTGATACCTGTTTGCATGTATTTTATTTTTTAAACTTGTAGTTAATAATATAATATGAATTTCATTAAAATAACTATAACCAAATGCAGATGATCAATCATTCGTCGTCATATTAAATTACTATCATCACATACTCAAAAAGATAACACAACATAAACAAAACCATTTATAACACACAACAGAAAAAAATCCAACCCTCTAACTGCCAAATGGGTCACATTTAAAGCCGAAAAAAAACGTCCGAGACATTTAAATTTCGAATACCGTCACGACACATCAATTCTGCCCATCATCGGTGATGTCCACCATTTTTTTTTCTACGTTTTTCTGTTAAAAATCCCGTAGAGTTATAAAAATAAATGAGGCTTCGCAAACATTGGGGCGAGGACAATAGTTAGGTCATTATTTTCGGTCATTTGGACGAGCTACGGTTTCGATTTAGGAAGAAGAGTGAGGGGGTATAAATAACCTGTAAGCGTTTGAGGGTTGAGTGAAACGTCGAGATTTTTGACGAGTTTTATTAGGATGAGTTGTTTTCATAATTTGGGTTCGGAAATTACACTCGGTAATTACTTTCTGGGTCTACTAATGACCGTTCATTGTGAAAACTAGGAAATGCAATTTCGAATCGAGATCGCCAAGGCGAGATCTCGAGGGATCAGAAATTCGATCTCAACGAGATCTCGACATTTTCGAGATCTCGAATGGATTTCAAACAGTATGTTTTAATAAGATAACTGACCCATGATTGAATCTGCTTAGTAGTCGTGATTATGATGCGAGTAAGATACAACACGAATGATTGAAAAAAAAAAAAAAATACTGTTACATAATTATATTAACGCGAAAACAAAATTTTAGACCCGTAAAATCTTTTTTAAAGAAAGTAGTTATTTTAACAAAAATAATGATAGTGAAAAGACTAAATAAATAAATAAATAAATTTATTTATTTATTTATTTAGGTCTACCAACAATTGTTCACACTTAATACATCGACATTATTCATTTTTAAATAATGCTACAGCGTAACAATTACTTATAGGTAAACACCACATGCACAAAACAATAAATTAGATAACTAAGCTAACTAAGTAACTACCAAGCGCCAACATTCAAATAATTAATAACAATAAGATTAAAATTTGATATAATACAATACAAATAATGATAGTGACATATATCTTACGCTACCTTACTCAAGTCGGAACTATATCACTTATTCTTTTCTATTCCGCTCGCCCAATGATTCATATTAGGTATAATCCAATTATGATACATATTATGATCACATGATATAATTCATGAAATAATTCATATTTTGGTACATAATAAAATCCATATTATAATATATTATACATGTTATGATTCATATGATGATCCATACTATGATACATATTATGCGTTAAATAAGCTATACGTGAGGAACAGAGCGATTCATATTATGTCCATATTACTATTCATATTATGATTCATATAACGATTCATATTACAATTCATATTATGATTCATAATACGGTTTATATAACAATTCATATTACGATTCATATAACAATTCATATGACGATTCATATTATATTATTATATATATTATTATTAGATTATTCTTTATTCAAAAACACACAAGGTTAATACAATAAAAATCTAAAACTTAAAATGTAAGTCTAATAATGTTAGATGCCTGTACTAGGATAATCCTGTATCACAGGCTGAAGGAGCTCTAATAATTATGCTATATGTAGGACAGTAGTTTTCTTGTTACATCTTTAACATTACGACACAATCATTTTAATTTACTTAAACTCTATTAACTTAGAACTAAACACAATAATTATAACACGAAAAAAATTGCGTCAGCAGAATTAAAAACTAGGTTGCAAAAACACATTCGATGCACTCTTGTTTGTATTGGACATTTGCACCTAGTGACTAAATGTGCTTAGATAATTAAAAACGATGGTAAGTAAGTATGCCAGCGCAGTGGTCTGTTATTGTTATGTTACGCAACACGGAAATATCACCTTAAGTATGGCGTTCTACGCACCCTCGTAGTCGATGGAGTTTATAAATCTATATTCCGCTATTTTCCTAGCGGGACACTCAACATCTCCCGTTTTATGATTGTTGGGCTTTTTAAATCGCGAGCACGTCGCACATTTGGGTGTGTCAGCTTTCTTCACGCACTCGGACATCGTGTGCCCGACTTCTCCGCAGTGACCACACGTAGAGTACCTCTCTGTATGATTTTGCGGCATGAACAAATTGTTGGCATTTGAAGCATCTGGTAACCAAAGTAAAGTCTCTAACAGGACCAATTATTAAAAAGTCTTGCCTGAGATATTAAAGCTCTACGTATCTTGGCTGGCACTTCAATAATAAAGTTGCAGGTAGATGCTTCTTTCTTCTCGGATTTGTGGCAAAATTTAACTTCGTCCAAAAAGGTCTCCAGTGACATCCCTGGAAACTTATCGGCGATGTTCTGTTCATACACAAACCTGAAGAAAAGAAAACGAGAGTCAAAGAAGTCGGCACTCCAACAATCGTAATACGTGGTTTGCGCTTAATGGGCTCGTCGGTGGTGAGTCCTGATGTTGAAATCTGGACTGCGTGCTTTAGTTTGTCAGCATTCTGTTTGGTCTCGGTGCTGATAATAACACCGCCATTTTTAGTCTTTCGCACACCACGTACCTGGAGCTTCATTTCACTAGGGCGTATAATGTTTTGTACAAGGGTTTTCGTCTCGTCACTGGACTTCAATTTATCATTGGGATAAACTGCCACGGAACTTAAATTGATTGGACGAACGTAGTCACTGGATCCCTTTTTCACCATATCGGCAAACGAAGTGGTTCCCACTGCACCGGAGTTCTGAATCGTCTGCTTGAGCTCCGATATTTGTTCTGCGAGACCGCGGGTTTCTTTCAGGACATCAATCATGCTGAGGGCTTGATGGGCTTTCTGCTTCAGAGCCTGATACAGAACTGCCACTTGAGTGGATTCTGATTCCACTTTACGGCATAAGTTGGTCACCTTCAATTTCTGCTCCGAGTTGAGTTTAGCCATCTGTGGCAATAAGGCAAACCTCATTTAACTTCTGTTGAATGGATGACATCCATTTTTGTAAGTCAGGCGTGGTTACAAAATTAATCGTAAATTTAGACTGCTGGGTTTTGGCAGGCAAGGCATTGGGTTGCACTCGACTATTTGAATTACCCGGGCTGTTATCCATTTTTCCAGTTCACAATTTTTACGTTTCCATTATTAAATATAACTCTTTAAACACTTAGCAAAATAATAAAGGAGGTCACGATTATTGCGTTAAATAAATACTGCTAACGAGCACGTCTGTATACTGCAAACGGCCGCAATCAAAAAAGTTTATTACGATTCATTATCATCGATTTATTATTCATATTATGATTCATATAATGATACATATTACATTTCATATTACGATTCATATTATGATTCATATAATGATACATATTACATTTCATATTACGATTCATATTATGATTCATATAACGATTCATATTAGATTCATATGACGATTCATATTACGATTCATATGACGATTCATATTACGATTCTTATTACGATTCATATTACAATTCATATTACGATTCATATTACGATTCAAATTACGATTCATATTACAATGCATATTACGATTCATATTAGGATTCATAAATAACGATTCATATTATGATTCACATTACAATTCATATTATGATTCATATTACGATTCATATAACGATTCATATGACGATTCATATTACGATTCATATTACGATTCATATTACGATTCAAATTACGATTCATATTACAATGCATATTACGATTCATATTACGATTCATAAATAACGATTCATATTATGATTCACATTACAATTCATATTATGATTCATATTACGATTCATATAACGATTCATATGACGATTCACATTACGATTCATATTACGATTCATATTACGATTCATCTATCAATTCAAATAATAACTATATACACTTAGCAAAATAATAAGGAGGTCACGATTATTGCGTTAAATAAATACTGCTAACGAGCACGTCTGTATACTGCAAACGGCCGCAATCAAAAAAGTATATTACGATTCATTATCATCGATTTATTATTCATATTACGATTCATTATCATCGATTTATTATTCATATTACAATTCTCATTACGATTCATATTACAATTCATTCATATTACGATTCTCATTACGATTCATATTACAATGCATATTACGATTCATAAATAACGATTCATATGACGATTCATATTACGATTCATATTACGATTCATATTACGATTTAAATTACGATTCATATTACGATTCATAAATAACGATTCATATAATGATCCATATTATGATCCATATTATGATCGATTTATATTACGATTCATAGCATAATTCATATTATGATTCATATTACAATGCATATTACGATTCATATTATGATTTATATTACAATTCATATTATGATTCATATTACGATTCATATAACGATTCATATGACGATTTATATTACGATTCATATTACGATTCATATTACTATTCATATTACAATTCATATGACGATTTATATTACGATTCATATTACGATTCATATTACTATTCATATTACAATTCATATTACGATTCATATTACGATTCATATAACGATTCATATGACGATTCATATTACGATTCATATTACGATTCATCTATCAATTCAAATAATAACTATATACACTTAGCAAAATAATAAAGGAGGTCACGATTATTGCGTTAAATAAATACTGCTAACGAGCACGTCTGTATACTGCAAACGGCCGCAATCAAAAAAGTATATTACGATTCATTATCATCGATTTATTATTCATATTACGATTTATATAACAATTCATAGCATAATTCATATTATGATTCATATAACAATGCATATTACGATTCATATTATGATTTTTATTACAATTCATATTATGATTCATATTACGATTCATATAACGATTCATATAACGATTCATATGACGATTCATATGACGATTCATATTACGATTCATATTACGATTCATATTACGATTCATATTACGATTCATCTATCAATTCAAATAATAACTATATACACTTAACAAAATAATAGGAGGTCACGATTATTGCGTTAAATAAATACTGCTAACGAGCACGTCTGTATACTGCAAACGGCCGCAATCAAAAAAGTATATTACGATTCATATTACGATTCTTATTACTATTCATATTACAATTCATATTACGATTCATATTACGATTCATATAACAATTCATATTACGATTCATATTACATTATGATCCATATAATGATCCATATAATGATCCATATTATGATCTATATTATGATCGATTCATATTACGATTTATATAACAATTCATAGCATAATTCATATTATGATTCATATTACAATGCATATTACGATTCATATTATGATTTATATAACAATTCATATTATGATTCATATTACGATTCATATAACGATTCATATGACGATTCATATTACGATTCATATTAGGTATGATTCATATTACAATTCATATTATGATTCATATTACGATTCATATTACAATTCATATTATGATTCATATTACGATTCATATAACGATTCATATGACGATTCATATTACGATTCATATTAGGTATGATTCATATTACAATTCATATTACGATTCATATAACGATTCATATGACGATTCACATTACGATTCATATTACGATTCATATTACGATTCATCTATCAATTCAAATAATAACTATATACACTTAGCAAAATAATAAAGGAGGTCACGATTATTGCGTTAAATAAATACTGCTAACGAGCACGTCTGTATACTGCAAACGGCCGCAATCAAAAAAGTATATTACGATTCATTATCATCGATTTATTATTCATATTACAATTCTTATTACGATTCATATAACAATTCATTCATATTACGATTCTCATTACGATTCATATTACAATTCATTCATATTACGATTCTCATTACGATTCATATTACAATGCATATTACGATTCATAAATAACGATTCATATGACGATTCATATTACGATTCATATTACGATTCATATTACGATTTAAATTACGATTCATATTACGATTCATAAATAACGATTCATATAATGATCCATATTATGATCCATATTATGATCGATTTATATTACGATTCATAGCATAATTCATATTATGATTCATATTACAATGCATATTACGATTCATATTATGATTTATTTTACAATTAATATTATGATTCATATTATGATTCATATTACGATTCATATAACGATTCATATGACGATTTATATTACGATTCATATTACGATTCATATTACTATTCATATTACAATTCATATTACGATTCATATTACGATTCATATAACGATTCATATGACGATTCATATTACGATTCATATTACGATTCATATTACGATTCATCTATCAATTCAAATAATAACTATATACACTTAGCAAAATAATAAAGGAGGTCACGATTATTGCGATAAATAAATACTGCTAACGAGCACGTCTGTATACTGCAAACGGCCGCAATCAAAAAAGTATATTACGATTCATTATCATCGATTTATTATTCATATTACGATTATCATTACGATTCATATTACAATTCATATTACGATTCATATTACGATTCATATTACGATTCATGTTACGATTCATATTACGATTCATATTACAATTCATATTACGATTCATATTACGATTTATATTACGATTCATATTACGATTCATCAATAACGATTCATATTACGATTCATATTACGATTCATATAACAATTCATATTACGATTCATATTATGTTCCATATAATGATCCATATAATGATCCATATTATGATCCATATTATGATAGATTCATATTACGATTTACATAACGATTCATAGCATAATTCATATTATGATTCATATTACAATGCATATTACGATTCATATTATGATTTATTTTACAATTAATATTATGATTCATATTACGATTCATATAACGATTCATATTACGATTCATATTACGATTCATATTACGATTCATATTATGATTCATATTATGATCCATATAATGATCCATATAATGATCCATATTATGATCCATATTATGATAGATTCATATTACGATTTATATAACAATTCATAGCATAATTCATATTATGATTCATATAACAATGCATATTACGATTCATATTATGATTTATATTACAATTCATATTATGATTCATATTACGATTCATATAACGATTCATATAACGATTCATATGACGATTCATATGACGATTCATATTACGATTCATATTACGATTCATATTACGATTCATATTACGATTCATATTACGATTCATCTATCAGTTCAAATAATAACTATATACACTTAGCAAAATAATAGGAGGTCACGATTATTGCGTTAAATAAATACTGCTAACGAGCACGTCTGTATACTGCAAACGGCCGCAATCAAAAAAGTATATTACGATTCATATTACGATTCTTATTACTATTCATATTACAATTCATATTACGATTCATATTACGATTCATATAACAATTCATATTACGATTCATATTACGATTCATATTATGATCCATATAATGATCCATATAATGATCCATATAATGATCCATATTATGGTCTATATTATGATCGATTCATATTACGATTTATATAACAATTCATAGCATAATTCATATTATGATTCATATTACAATGCATATTACGATTCATATTATGATTTATATTACAATTCATATTATGATTCATATTACGATTCATATTACGATTCATATTATGATCCATATAATGATCCATATAATGATCCATATAATGATCCATATTATGATCTATATTATGATCGATTCATATTACGATTTATATAACAATTCATAGCATAATTCATATTACGATTCATATTACGATTCATCTATCAGTTCAAATAATAACTATATACACTTAGCAAAATAATAGGAGGTTACGATTATTGCGTTAAATAAATACTGCTAACGAGCACGTCTGTATACTGCAAACGGCCGCAATCAAAAAAGTATATTACGATTCATATTACGATTCTTATTACTATTCATATTACAATTCATATTACGATTCATATTACGATTCATATTACGATTCATATAACAATTCATATTACGATTCATATTACGATTCATATTATGATCCATATAATGATCCATATAATGATCCATATAATGATCCATATTATGATCTATATTATGATCGATTCATATTACGATTTATATAACAATTCATAGCATAATTCATATTATGATTCATATAACAATGCATATTACGATTCATATTATGATTTATATTACAATTCATATTATGATTCATATTACGATTCATATAACGATTCATATAACGATTCATATGACGATTCATATGACGATTCATATTACGATTCATATTACGATTCATATTACGATTCATATTACGATTCATATTACGATTCATCTATCAGTTCAAATAATAACTATATACACTTAGCAAAATAATAGGAGGTCACGATTATTGCGTTAAATAAATACTGCTAACGAGCACGTCTGTATACTGCAAACGGCCGCAATCAAAAAAGTATATTACGATTCATATTACGATTCTTATTACTATTCATATTACAATTCATATTACGATTCATATTACGATTCATATAACAATTCATATTACGATTCATATTACGATTCATATTATGATCCATATAATGATCCATATAATGATCCATATAATGATCCATATTATGGTCTATATTATGATCGATTCATATTACGATTTATATAACAATTCATAGCATAATTCATATTATGATTCATATTACAATGCATATTACGATTCATATTATGATTTATATTACAATTCATATTATGATTCATATTACGATTCATATTACGATTCATATTATGATCCATATAATGATCCATATAATGATCCATATAATGATCCATATTATGATCTATATTATGATCGATTCATATTACGATTTATATAACAATTCATAGCATAATTCATATTACGATTCATATTACGATTCATCTATCAGTTCAAATAATAACTATATACACTTAGCAAAATAATAGGAGGTTACGATTATTGCGTTAAATAAATACTGCTAACGAGCACGTCTGTATACTGCAAACGGCCGCAATCAAAAAAGTATATTACGATTCATATTACGATTCTTATTACTATTCATATTACAATTCATATTACGATTCATATTACGATTCATATTACGATTCATATAACAATTCATATTACGATTCATATTACGATTCATATTATGATCCATATAATGATCCATATAATGATCCATATAATGATCCATATTATGATCTATATTATGATCGATTCATATTACGATTTATATAACAATTCATAGCATAATTCATATTATGATTCATATTACAATGCATATTACGATTCATATTATGATTTATATTACAATTCATATTATGATTCATATTACGATTCATATAACGATTCATATGACGATTCATATTACGATTCATATTAGGTATGATTCATATTACAATTCATATTATGATTCATATAACGATTCATATTACGATTCATATTACGATTCATCTATCAATTCAAATAATAACTATATACACTTAGCAAAATAATAGGAGGTCACGATTATTGCGTTAAATAAATACTGCTAACGAGCACGTCTGTATACTGCAAACGGCCGCAATCAAAAAAGTATATTAAGATTCATATTACGATTCTTATTACTATTCATATTACAATTAATATTACGATTCATATTACGATTCATATAACAATTCATATTACGATTCATATTACGATTCAAAATAGGTATGATTCATATTACAATTCATATTGCGATTCATATAACGATTCATATGACGATTCACATTACGATTCATATTACGATTCATATTACGATTCATCTATCAATTCAAATAATAACTATATACACTTAGCAAAATAATAAAGGAGGTCACGATTATTGCGTTAAATAAATACTGCTAACGAGCACGTCTGTATACTGCAAACGGCCGCAATCAAAAAAGTATATTACGATTCATTATCATCGATTTATTATTCATATTACGATTTTCATTACAATTCATATTACAATTCATTCATATTACGATTCTCATTACGATTCATATTACAATTCATTCATATTACGATTCTCATTACGATTCATATTACAATGCATATTACGATTCATATTACGATTCATAAATAACGATTCATATGACGATTCATATTACGATTCATATTACGATTCATATTACGATTCATATTACGATTCATATTACGATTCATATTACGATTCATATTACGATTTAAATTACGATTCATATTACGATTCATAAATAACGATTCATAAATAACGATTCATATAATGATCCATATTATGATCCATATTATGATCGATTTATATTACGATTCATAGCATAATTATTCATATTATGATTCATATTACAATGCATATTACGATTCATATGACGATTTATATTACGATTCATATTACTATTCATATTACAATTCATATTACGATTCATATTACGATTCATATAACGATTCATATGACGATTCATATTACGATTCATATTACGATTCATCTATCAATTCAAATAATAACTATATATACACTTAGCAAAATAATAAAGGAGGTCACGATTATTGCTTTAAATAAATACTGCTAACGAGCACGTCTGTATACTGCAAACGGCCGCAATCAAAAAAGTATATTACGATTCATTATCATCGATTTATTATTCATATTACGATTCTCATTACGATTCATATTACAATTCATATTACGATTCATATTACGATTCATATTACGATTCATGTTACGATTCATATTATGATTTATATTACAATTCATATTATGATTCATATTACGATTCATATAACGATTCATATGACGATTTATATTACGATTCATATTACTATTCATATTACAATTCATATTACGATTCATATTACGATTCATATAACGATTCATATGACGATTCATATTACGATTCATATTACGATTCATCTATCAATTCAAATAATAACTATATACACTTAGCAAAATAATAAAGGAGGTCACGATTATTGCGTTAAATAAATACTGCTAACGAGCACGTCTGTATACTGCAAACGGCCGCAATCAAAAAAGTATATTACGATTCATATTACGATTCTTATTACTATTCATATTACAATTCATATTACGATTCATATTACGATTCATATAACAATTCATATTACGATTCATATTACGATTCATATTACGATTCATATTACGATTCATATTACGATTCATATTACGATTCATATTATGATCCATATAATGATCCATATTATGATCCATATTATGATTCATATTACGATTCATAAATAACGATTCATATTACGATTCATAAATCACGATTCATATTACGATTCATCTATCAATTCAAATAACGATTCATATTACGATTCCTATAACGATTCATATAACGATTCATATTACGATTCATATTACGATTCATATTACGATTCATATTACGATTCATATTACGATTCATATTACGATTCATATTATGATCCATATTATGATCCATAATTATGATCCATATTATGATCCATATTATGAACTGACAACAATACGTAGACGTAACTAGTGATAACGAATTCGGACTTTCTTATTTTTTAATTATTGGCGAATATTTATAGAAAAGTAATAAATAAGAACCTGAAACTAATAAATAAGATACCTACACAACCAGAATTTTTTATAATTCTAGTACACTGGCAATTTTATTTTATAAAGTGTTTGGCATTAAGCGACTGATTTCAGAAGCTGTATCTTTTAGCTAATAGAACCTGTACAAATATTTTGTTGCTGCCTAAAAATGTGTCAGGGTATCCGATCAGATTATAATCATTTACCGGAATATAAAATAATTTATAACTTGTTATACTTATTACTTTTTTTTTTTTTATTTGATCCGAACCGAATAACTCAAATATATTTGTGAAATTTTTTTGTTGGCTTTGAAATAATATGCAGCAAGCCTCAAAAAAATCTGGTCAACACACGTTTGAGCGTGGAAAAGGCTAAAGAACCGTGGTGGTGGCGTTCAGTACTTTCAGCTCACCATGGGATATGTGTTCTAATATGCATGATCTACATTAAATTTAATTTTATAAATCCAGTATCCAGTTTCCAATGGACACCCATATTAAATATCTAACAAGTGATACAGTCAACGCCAAAATTGGGGTTGCCTAAAATCGCCCCTACTCCCGAGATATTATCCTGTACAATAACATTAATTTTAATGATAAAAACCGCGTACTTTTGCACTTGGAAAGCGTCCCCTTAAAGCCCACTACGTCTATTCAAATGTTTCCATCGTAAAAAATGTACCAAGTATTTGGTATTGCCGCAATAAAAAAAGCAATAATTGTAATTCTTTTGGAAAAAATGTTATTTCTCTTGTCATTAAAATTTGACGATTAAATTGGGCGTTTGAAATTATTTTTTGCAATGTGGTGCTGGTATATCGTTTGTAATTTAAGGGTCTTAAATGGTTTTGAATAAGAAATATAATGTAAGCGTGTGTGTATATGCTAGATGTGTATAGCCGTTGCTAAAGCGTTTGTGCGTAAAGGTACGTACCTACAGATAATGTAACGTGTTTTTTTTTTAAAGGGAGTGTCAGACTTCTACTGACTAAAAACCACCCATGTTCCTTCTTAGCCCTTTATGTCGAGGCCGCGGTATCTCTTGCGAACAACCCGCAGCCCCGACGGGACCCGCAGCCCCTGCGTATAGACCAAAAAAAAAACGAAACAAAACAAAAAACTTGTCAGTATCATAAGTGCTACGGATTATAGAATCCGTAGCACTTATGATACTGACAAGTTTTTTGTTTTGTATCGTTTTTTTTTTGGTTTAATTGTCATGTGCTGATTACAAATATCACACACAGATTCACACATTCAAATTAAATTGTACTTGCTCATAGTCTTTAGATGGAATAATAAAAAGATTATATTCGTAAAAGTCTTTCATAAAACAAATTAACAAACTTTGAGTTTCAATAATTACATTAATACTTTACATTTTCTTCATAGGAAGACCAAAGAAACGATGGATGGACTACGTGAAGAATGATACGGCTAGAAAGGAGGTGACTGCTGACATTACCAGAAATAGAGAAGTTTGGAAGAAGAAGACATTGCGCCGACCCCTAATCAATGGGGAACACAAAAGGGTCAGAATATTCGTATCAAATACACCTAAAATCGAAGTGTAGAACGTGTACATTACATTAGTTTTTGTTTTACTTCGATACATGCAGTATTTCCGAAGTTATAACGCCGAGAAGTTTAAGTAATTTTTTGAATTTCCGAGATTACGCGCGCTCGTACTAATACGTCACAGCCTGCGACCGCGTCACTGCGCGGCACTTAGTCCGGTGCGTTGACCATAATAAATTAGGCGCGTCTCGTTTAATTTTATTTCGATCGTCTTCATTTTCCTATTATGTACTTATACATACACATACATACATAAACTCACGCCCTTTTCCCATGGGGATAGGCAGAAACCACAGAACGCCACTTGCTTCGATCCTTACCTAATACATAGAGTACTCCTTTTGCCTCGTCGTTGTCGTCGTACTTATAGTGTCCTTGTATTTCAAAGTCATAATAATATTATCCTTTATATCCGATTACACTAAAGTGAAACGTGTATTGTTTAGAATGGAAGGTTTTCTAATATGTCAGTCGAACAATCTGCCAAGAGTGGATAGTTTGATGGTGACTTGGTGACACAATATGTCATGAAAAATCAGGATTTTATGGCTGCTGAAAATCGTGGAATAACGATGAAAAGGTATAAGTATAGGAATGTTCTAAGTAAGCCTTACCTACTCCTGGGTAGGTATTTGTTCAAACTTAAACCTAACTGAAAGTGTGTCTTTCATTTAGTTAGTAGGTACCTATAGGTAGGTACTCGCAATCAACATCTCGAATCTCGAGGTTGTCGATGATTATTTTATGTGTTTTATTAGTAGGTATAAACTAAAAGAAATAGGTAGTCACTAAGTATTTACCCATATACAGAATGTAGTAAGTCTTAGTAGGTATTTACGTAGTGACCAGTTTTGTAAGTAGGCAAATAGGTACCTACCATTATTATAGTTTTATAGGTACTAAACCAGATATTTTTGATTAATTTTATTTTTAAATGAAAAGAAAATAAAATCGAAATTATCTTCACAGCAGTGCGCTTTAGTTTTAGGACCTATTGAATCAACTCTTTTTACGGGTGTCATCCACTTTTTCTTCATTTTTTGGGTCCTCAAGCACATAAAAAAAGAGTTTATCAGGTGTTTAAACTGTTGAATTGAAGGTGATTGAAGCACCGAGGCACAATACAGTATTTTTTTCCATTTTTACCACAGAGAACTTTATAATTTTGATTTTTACTGCGCACGGGCGTGCAAACGAGAGCGTGGTTGTGGGAGTTGTGACGTCATCGGGTAGTGAGCGCCCGCCCGCGTTTTTAAAAACCTTCGGGCGGAAATACGCGCTTTGATCGTAAATATCTCAGTAATTTTTTAAGATATGAAAAAAGTAAAAACACAGTTCTTCTTGTAATTTTTTTGTAGATTTATTTGGTGTGTAAAGTAAAAAACGTTTGTCAGACCCATTGAGATAAGGGCAGAAGGATGATGATGGGTTTCAATAACTACCTTTGCATAATTGTGCAGCTCAAAAACTTAACAGAATTCCACACCTTTATTTATCGAAGACTTCTTTTAGTTTTTAGCTGCAAAAAATGAACGCGGATACGGCACATTTTACAAAAACAAAATATTTCAGTAATTACCCCGATACGGATTTGGATTCCTGATCAATTCCACAGTCTTTATTGTTCAAGAAATAGAGTTCAATATGCCACAAGGTTAAAACAATATGGTAAATGTATGCTTTCTATTATGTTTTTATTGGAAACAATGAGCGTGGGAAAATATCTGGAAAACTGTAGCGAGAAAGCAAAAAGTTATCGATTGTTCAAAGCAGACTTCATTTATCAATATGGGATAACCTAAGAATTGCTTTATTTTAGACATGACAAGAATATTTTTTACAAATAGGTACCTCCACAAAAAAAAAACAAATATGAGTATGTATTTATTATCGCGAGAAACAAAAAGAAGCTCGTGGCTAAATATTAACTTTATTAATTACTAGCTGACGTCCCGCGGTTTCACCCGCGTAGATCCCGTTCCTGTGGGAATACAGGGATAAAAAGTAGCCTATGTTACTCGTGGATAATGTAGCTTTCGAATGGTCCAGTAGTTTTTAAGCCTATTCATTACAACCAAACAAACAAAGTTTTCCTCTTTATAATATTAAGGTTGAACAAGCCAGTCATTCTTCCATACAAACTTATGAAGGTGATTACTCCTCTGTTTGACGGTGTAGGTTCAAAATTGTATCTACTGGTCTTATCATTATCTAGGTCTGTATGGAAGCAGAATTGGAAAAAAAATATTGATTTGGAAGTTATGAACGTCAAAACTTTCATATTTTAGCACTGATTTTAACTCATCTTTGGGCGTAAATAAGTAACGTATATAGTATGAAAAAGAAAAAAGTGAAACCATACGGACATAGATTAGTTATAAATTTTTTTAAATAATTTGATTTTGAACAGATACATTCAATAGATTTTTCATGAAACCAAATATACCAAAGGTCTGCATAGAAAATTTCCCGCGCCCGTTTTAGTTGTGTCTCTTTCGCTCTATGCATTTCGCTCGTGATGTCGGATGAAATAGCATGCATTTTCGCCCCGCCCACCAACTAGTTCGTGCCGTTGGCTTGTTTACCCTTAAGTGTAGATAACATATCAGCCGCTTGGGTCGGGATTTTAGGTTAAGCCACGCTTGCCTAGGTTGGTCTGTGGATGGGTGACCACCCATTACATACCGTTTCCTCCGTGCTTTGGAAAGCACGTTATGCTGTTGGTCCCGGCTGCCATAAACAGATCTTTGGCAGTCGTTACAGGTGCTCAGTGGTCCGAAAGTCTGACAACCTGCAGTCTTACCAAAGTGTATCATATTACGCAGTACTAATTAGGTTGTAGAGGTCAGAAAGGCAGTCGCTCCATGTAAAATCCTAGTATTCAGCTATATCCGGTTAGAGTGGAAGCCTACGACAACTAAGAAGAATACTGGGCAGATTAGGATATGCTTGAGCTACTATTAGCTCCTGAAAGGACTTGGAGAAGTGGAACCACACAATTCAAACTCAAACTCAAATCATTTATTTCAATTAAGGCATTACAGGCACTTTTGAATGTCAGAAGAACGGAAGAAGAACGAAACTACGAGTGCAATACGTCAATCTTATAAAAATACAAATATCTTCCTTTTACACTTATCCCATTGTCTTTACAGACCACAGTCGCGTGCACATAATCAGTAACGGCACACGCCTTTACTTACAAACTTATCTTTAACACTATACCAATCAAATTTGGCCTCTATTATAAAGGTTTTAAGTACTGTGATGACGGCATTAGTTTTTCAGCAGACTACAATAGGTGTTGTTCAAGAGTGGGCTATTTTTTACTGATATATTATTGTTAGGTCAAGTTCAGACTGGCAGACGATTGGAGCGTGATATCCTAGGTCATTAACGAGGCTACGAGTAACTGTAGGTGATTTACAATTATGTAGTTGTTTTTTTGTCTAACTGCGGTAAGTATTAATAGTGGAGGAGCTGGTGGTTTATTAATAACTGGCACTCGGGTTGATCTTAAGGCGAGGTTGCAGTACTTTGTTTTTATGTACGCACGACCTCACCCCCCGCCCTGTCGCGCGAGCGATATAATGCCTAAATTTTGACTGTTTTTTGCTTCTTGGAGAAAAACTATAAAGAAATTATACAATATGTTTTCAACATTTACTTCAGAATAAAAAGTTCTTTCTATTGATATAACTTTTATATAAATTCATGATGAAATGTCTGAGCAGTACACGTTTGTAATTGTGATTTTTGAGTCATGTTTGATAAAAAAAAAGTATCGAGCCGATCATTCTAAATCTCGTTTCTATCTTTACGATTTACTAGAGAGTATGTTCAATTTTTATGTAATGATTTTTGTTTGTTAAAAAACTCTTAGTTAGTTCGATTTTTATGGGTTCAAAAATCTTAAAAAGTACTGCAACCCCGCCTTAAGGTTAAGCGGCACTTGCCTAGGTTGTTCCGTGGGTGGGTGTCTAGTCATTACATACCGAGTTTGCTCTGTACCTCAGAATGCACGTTAGGCTGTTGGTCCCGGCTATCATTTATACATTTTTGGCAGTCGTTACAGGTACTACTCCGTATATGGAGGTCAGATAGGTAGGTATTAATATAGTCGCTCCATGTAAAGTAATCGTATTCAACTGCATCTGGGTTTGATGATGGTGTTGTACGAATTAATAGCGGGTTGAACGATTTTGGATTTAGGTTTTGTAGTCTTGTTCAGCAATAGTTACGTTTTTTTTTTTTTAGGCTGGATACTTAGGTCACTGCCTTGTTGACCGAGTAGTCGCAAGCGCGACTGCTGAGCACGAGGCCTTGGGTTCGATTCCTAAGTCGGGCAAAATGTTATTGAGTTTTTTCTCAGTTCCAGCCACGGAGCCAGTATTTGTGCCCGGTTGATGGCAATATATAGGCTCGATTTCTATTAACGGTTTAAATCTTAAGCACAACTGAGAGATTACATAGGACCTAACCATGATTGGTAAAATGTGATGTACTATTAGGTATACCTTTACATGACCCTTCGGGGCTTACACACGTGGTGTTCTGTAATGCATAATTTTATATTCATGAAGGTTCTGATAAACTTCTTTTTCTGGAATTTAACACAATGCATTTATTTGCAAGTTTTAACTATCAAACTCATTGCAAAATAAATAATATAAGTACTTGCACGATCTCAACAAAAAGCCTTACAGCTAAAGTTAATTTCCACTAAAGCATGATTGGTGTATATCGATGACAGCTATTGTTCTGCGCCGGCGCACGCAACTGAGCAGCTGTACCGACTGTAACAATAAATTTACGAGTAAAAACTCAGTTTGAGCCACACCCGCCGGCGACAAATCTGTTAGGGTCGACTTTGTTTTACGCGTTTCTAAGTCAGTATGTGAGTATTATGTAATACAGATAATAAAGACTACGTGCAGTAAAGTAGGTATTTACTTATATATGTCGGAGATTGCAGTCTCTGAGCGTGGATAAAATCAGAACTACTGGAATGTCGAGCAACTATTGTCGTGTAGTTCAACCTCTTTAGTAGTTGCTTGGGTGTGTTTAGTTCTGGCAGGATTTATAACGACAACTGTCAGAGGAATGATGACGGAGGCGCTCGTCAATTTAGAGGAGCCCGAGCCAGCAGGGGCTTCTGGGGCGGACGGCGCTGCGGTTGATCGTGGTCGTGTTTCCTACTAACCTCACTGCATTCCATGTGGTTGACTTCATCGTTTATCATGAACCACTGACTGTTATTTTGAGATATCCATCCTGTCTTATCATCGTCATCATGAAGAATACCGTATTCACCGATATCAGAAGCGGGATAGAACCTTATCCACGTGCTTGGTGCTCAACTGTCGACATTTGTTTGACCGAGCAGCCATTGGAAGTCGGAGTCTTAATCATTGCCCTAAGCAAGGCGCTGAAAGGTATCACGTCGACCTGGTGGTCGCATGTATCGCATGCGGAACAAATAACGGTATCGGTACACAATCAAATCCATTATTGGGTAAGTATTGCAACAAGCCCGACGGCGACGTGTGGACAGCGGCTCTGTGAAGTTCGCAGCGTCCTTGGACAGCTACAGCAATCCGGTGAGTCGTACTCATGTTGTTTGATTCTGGCGCAGAGTGTTCTCTTGTTGAACAGTGTAGCTTCTAAATTCTCGGGTAAACATGCACTTTCAACCGTGCAAGTAATTGGTATTGGTAATAATTCGAGCGTTTATAACAATAACAATAACAATTTATTCAAAATCAGACATCAATGATCCATTATGGTTAGTAACAATGAGAACTTATAAACTATGTTAGTAGGCACAAAAAAACAATCATAAAATATATTATCCAATAGGGTTAGTAACAATTGCAACTTATGTACTATGTTAGTAGGCACATTAAAACAATCATAAAATATATTACAAAATTGAAAATTAAACTATAAATTACATAATTGAAATTTAAACTATAAATCACAAATAATTGAAAATTAAATTATAAATTACTTAAAATTAAATTATAAATTCTAATAATTGAAATTGAAATGGAAATAATATTATTAGTAGTAGTAGTATATTAATTAGTTATTAAAAGCCACGGAGGCATGTAGGCGTACCCAATGGCCCAGTATGGGACTGTCCCACCTGTCCGCTATAGTGCTCAGGATGCTGTTGGGGCTGCCGCGTACCCTGCGCATGATGGAGGCGCATCGCTTGCGCATGATGGCGTGAAAGCCATCTATGCCCGCTTCTGCGAACATGCCAGAAGCACTGCAGTAGCGCGGCAGCCCCATCAACACTCTGAACGCGTTGTTGTACTGGACGCGCAGAGCGTTGTATGCCCTCTGCGTGTAGTTGACCCACAAACTGCATGTATAGAACGACTGACAGTACGCCGTGAACAGCGTAGACTTTACGTCAGTCGAGCATTTCGCAAATCGGCGAGCCAACATATAACACCGAACAAATTCTTAGCGTTGTTGTGATTGATAATAAATAACGATTTGACGATTTTATCTTGCGTACTACCTGACGACTGTATGAAATACACGTATACGTTATGATCGCACGCGTTATTTGGCCACTTGGCTATTCGGTACATTTCACTGAATCAACCCTACCTATTTCGTGAAATGAAAATGTAAATTGTTGCGATTTACTTCTTTTATTTGATTTTTACAATGTTGATTCTGATATTACAAACGAAAACAAACACCGGTTGACGTCGGTTTCGAATACTTTTATCGTTGGTTTACCGTTAGCTTGAATGACTACTGGTTAATTAAACATTCGATTAGTGAATCCAGCTCGTATGGTAAGGTGAACAGCAAGTGTAAGCGAAAAAGTCAGTGAGATATTGAGAGCTAACTTCATTCATTTTATTGGGCGATAAGTAGGACGGAGACAAGTGTAGGTATGTGTAAAGACTACCGTGAACTACATCTTAACATAGTGTCTGATCTATTCCCTCTGCCGTTGATGGGCGATCAGATTGCACGATTATCAGGCGTTTACTATTACACCTGTCTTGATTGCGCGAGTGGCTTTCATCAGTCCCGTCAGTGAAGATAGTATTATTGCTGCATTCGTCACCCCTCACGGGCAATGAGATTACCTAGCGATGCCGTCTGGTCCTCGTAACGCTCCGAGCGTATTTCAGCGTGCGTGTCTAAAGCACTTGGTGAACTTTCTCATCGTATGCTGCACTTTTCATGAACGACAGTTTATTTCTGTCACGTGATAAAGAGGAAAGTCTGACCCGGTTGCAGAAAGTTCTTGCGGCGTTCACAAAAGCAGGCTTTTCTTTGAAATCTTCAAAATACTCTCTGGAGAGGAATGGTGTGTGTGGAATTTGATTATGGTGTCTCAAGTGGTGCCCCATAGAGGATGAGTCTACTTTATCGAGTCTGAGTTCAGATCTTTACAGATTTCTCAAGAATAAGACGTGTTCCATTGTTCATTCTCATCAACAGTAAAAAGTTTGAATGGAAAGCTGAGCACGAAATTGTCCGACAACGTGATTTCGATTATAACGAGTAAACCCGTCCTCATGATATACAACGCAGAGCTTCCAATCGAACTTCATACTGACGCGAGCGCTGAGGATTGTGGTGATCCTTTCCAAAAGCTCTCTCGATGGTAAATAGTGATGGTGATTGCATGTTGTCGAGTATTTCAGCAGGTGAACCGCGGGCGGAGTCAAAGTACCAATCCTACGAATTAGTAACTCTAGCGGTCGTGAACGTTGTGATTGTGAATCACTTTTGACATTATCCTACAAGGTTATTGTTTTACTATTGCCACGCTGGTGGGCTTTCCTTCAGACTTACTATTTCGACATTGAGTATTGACACCATTTTGCTGAGCTTAACAAGACTCCTATTCTTAAAGTTACCATCCAAAAGACAGCGGAAAGGCGTGTAGAGTTTGCGATTCTATCTGAAAATTGGCATTTCGCTGAATAGTTCCAAGACTCAGAAATTCAGGACATCGTCTCTAAGTTCAAAAACGGTTAGCTTTTAGCGGAAGTAGTGAAAACTTATGTGTTACGAAAGGTGTGTTACTTCGTAAAGTTTTGTTCTTTTATCATACCTTGAGCTTTTCGTTGGTCCTTGGTGAATCTTGTTCATGAAGCCCTCATGCATCTTAGTTGGGAAAAGAGTTTGGAGAAGCTCTATAAAAAATATTGGTTCGAGCACATGACCAAATATTGCCAGTTCGTGGAAAATTGTATTAGACGTAGAGTCTTATAGTCTTCTTCCGGTCTGGTGCAAGATGAGTTGCATCCAATCCCAAAAGTGAATGTTCTATGGCACACGGTGCATGTTACTCAGGAAAGTTGACTGAGAATAATTACGTGAAAGAGAATGTAATAGTTTTCATAGACGCGTTTACGAAGTTTGTGTTATTGTACCATTGTCTACGTCTCTATGGAGCCTGCACTATTAAAGCTTTGAGTTCCAGTGTTGCTCTATTTGGTTTGCACTATTATCACTGACCAGGGTCGTTGCTTTGTCAGTAGAGAGTTGACCTCGTACAAAAATAAGGCCAAAGTGGTTAATTTCAGTGTTGGTGATTTGGTCAATTAAGAGAGAAACCAAACCAAATTAGAACCCAAATTTAAAGGTCCTTTCAAAGTTGAGAGTCACTTGAAAATGATCGCTATGTTTTAAAATCACTGACAGGAAATAGAACGTACAAGTACGCTCATGACTGCATTCAAAAACTGCCGTAAAGTGGAGTTTCCTCTGAGCTTAATCCTATTATAGCGAGAGCAATGAAGACTAAAGAAATCTCTTGTATTTGATTGTATGCACACTTGTAACTATTTGGCCGCACTGCACGTCTTGTCGTAATATCTGTAACTGCAGTTCGAAGCTGGACAGCGGCGGTGAGTGGCGGTAGACGTTGTGGCGGGGGCCAGGGTCTTGTAGAGACTAGATAAGTTTGGCCGACTTGGACGGACCAGGAAGTCACGAGGACTTTAGGGCTTGGTTGGCCCAGGGTGACATATGCCACTAGATAGACTGTGAGTTTTGGGCCTGGTCAGCCCTGGGTGACATATGCCACTGACTGTAAGTGTTTGGGCCTGGTTTGCCCTGGGTGACATGGGTCACTAGACTGTAAGTGTTTGGGCCTGGTTTGCCCCGGGTGGCATGTGTCACTAGACTTTGTGTGTGTGAAGGGCTTGGTCACCCCTGGGTGGCATGTGTCACTAGACCGTGAATTAAGGGTTTGGTCAGCCCAGGGTGGCATGTGCCACTAGACTGTATGTGTGACTTTTTGCTAAGGGCTTGGTCAGCCCTGGGTGGCACGTGTCACTAGACTGTGAATGTGGGCTTGGTCAACCCCGGGTGACAGTTTGTCACTCTAGTACTATGAATGTGGGCTAGCAGTCAACCCCGAGTGACGGGCTGTCACTAGGACTGTGAATTTGGGCTTGGTCAACCCAGGGTGACTGGTTGTCACTAGGAATGTGAATTTGGGCTTGGTTAAGCCAGGGTGACAGTGTCACTAGAATATGCTGCCTGGGGCAGCTGGGTTACAAGAGTGTGTGCAATTAGTGAAGTATTGCTTTGTTTGATTAATACGACGTACGACGCGAGTTTTTGATTTTTTTGAATTAATGCGATTGGACCTTTGAATTAGATTTGCTTTCATGATTTTACGACTCTATTGACAGAGGCATTAATCTTGGTCAGGTAGGCCGAGTCGATAGTCTAGTTTAACTTTGTGTTCTCATCGGTACAGATACCATATCACCACCCACACGAGGACGTGTGATAGTCAGTTCTGGCCGTGTCGGAGATTGCAGTCTCTGAGCGTGGATAAAATCAGAACTACTGGAATGTCGAGCAACTATTGTCGTGTAGTTCAACCTCTTTAGTAGTTGCTTGGGTGTGTTTAGTTCTGGCACGATTTATAACGACAACTGTCAGAGGAATGATGACGGAGGCGCTCGTCAATTTAGAGGAGCCCGAGCCAGCAGGGGCTTCTGGGGCGGACGGCGCTGCGGTTGATCGTGGTCGTGTTTCCTACTAACCTCACTGCATTCCATGTGGTTGACTTCATCGTTTATCATGAACCACTGACTGTTATTTTGAGATATCCATCCTGTCTTATCATCGTCATCATGAAGAATACCGTATTCACCGATATATATAATAGGTAAAGACCAATTATATATAAGGTAAATAATAGGTACCTCTACCTATAGGACCTTAAACCAAGTTTTAGAAAAATATTCCGAATTCAATAAACCACTATACTTAGCTTTTGTGGATTATGCGAAGGCCTCGATAGCATCAAGCACTCCGAAATATTCAAAGCTTTAGCAAATCAGGAACTGGAACAACAATACATAGACCTTTTAAAAACCATCTACCAAAACAGTACAGCAAACATTAAATTAAATACCGCAGGACCTTCATTCAATGTACAGAAGGGTGTCAAACAGGGTGACCCGCTCTCTCCGAAGTTGTTCACAAGCACTCTTGAGGAGATATTTAAAACGCTGGCAGCCTCATGGACAACCAAAGGCATTGAAATCGGCAGAAAGAGGCTGACAAACCTCCGATTTGCCGACGACATTGTCCTTTTTGCCCCCACAGCCCCGGAACTGCAGACCATGCTCCAAGAACTGAGCACGGCTAGCTTTAGGGTGGGACTTAGTATGAATCGGTCTAAAACCCAGCTTATGACAAACAGCACTAAGCGTAGGGTCGAGGTAGATGGGCAAGAAATACACTATGTCGATGAGTATATCCACTTGGGCCAGTTAGTATCTTTCGAAAACAGGCAAGAAAGGGAAATCGAACGCCGAGTCGAATTAAACGCCTGGAAAAGCTACTGGTCCATGAAGACGCTAATGAAGGGTGATCTTCCGGTATCCCTGAAGCGCAAACTCATCGACATGTGCATTCTGCCCGTCCTAACCTACGGTGCTCAGACATGGTTACTCACCGAGACTCAGAAGTTCCGCCTTGGAGTATGCCAAAGGGCAATGGAGCGCAGTATTTTGGGTGTCAAAAGGCAAGACAGGATACGAAACACCACGCTGCGCTCCAAAACGGGTATAGTGGACGTGGGCAAGAAGGCTGCTAAGTTAAAGTGGGATTGGGTGGGTCACGTCAGCCGCATGCAGGATGGCCGCTGGGCAAAGGCCTCAACACAATGGATGCCGGAAGACGGACGGCGCCACCGAGGCCGGCCTAGAAAGAGGTGGCGTGACGATTTAGACGCGTACCATGAGGGCTGGTTCGAAGCGGCACAAGATAAGAGCTCTTGGAAGGAGTTGGGGGAGGCCTTTGCCCTGCAGTGGGACAGTACAGGCTAAATAAAAAAAAAAAATAAAAAAAAAAATAGGTAAAACGATTAACTAGCTGTTAAAAAATTTCTCCTTCACAATATCTTTCAGTTCACCTGATAAGTACTCGTAGTTTGCACATTACAAGCTAATGTGAACCACTTTTCGTTAGTTTTTAGGGTACCTCAAAATGAAAAAAACGGATCGCTTATAGGATCACTCGTGTGTCTTGTCCTGCAAATCATAAGCATACTATGGCTACTGGTTTCACTGCTGGGACTCAGGCCTTCTCTCTGTAACAGGAATGGGAAGTATTGGGAAGTAATCCACCATGCGGGCCCAGTGCTGGTCGAATGATGCAACATGTCACTGAATTTGTCATTTTGGAATTTGTGGGTCTTTGCGATTTCGAATTCGTCACGATGTATTAATACTTCCAAGGTTTTGAGTACAACAATGTATTTTTCAAAATTTTACGTTGAGAAGAATTAAAGAATCCTGAGTATTTAAGAAGAAAATGCTTATATAAAAGTTTAAAAACATGACAAATAATTAAACATGACGAACGACAGATCGCGCCGATCAAACACCATCCTAACACCTTCAAAAGCGGTCCCTTCGCTTCGTGATTACAGCGCAAATGCCTCTTTATAATTACACTGTCAAGGTTCAAGACCTGTTTACAGTCCATTGTCTTTGTCTCAATAAGATTTGAATGGAAACACTATTTCAGTATTGATATTTCAATTTATTTGTTCACTGAAGGAGAATATTTGCGGGTTTTGGTAATGGTTGTCGGTTCTGTGGTTGATAATTTGTTGGTTTATCGTTATTTGTTAGTTTTGACGGCGTCTTTGGTCTAGTGGCTGCAAGCGTGACTGCTCAGCTTGAAGTCCTGGTGTTTATTGCCTGCGTTGTTTCAGTACAAGGTGTAAACGGACTTTTCATGAGGCCCGGAGGCAGTCACCTAAACATTCTACCTATACATCAACGCACCCACCCATCTGCCCATTATATTTGAGGTTGAAGCGTGTTTTCTGCCATAAAAAAAAAGCAACGTTCTGACTGACTGACTCGAACCAACACCCAGCCCAAACCCTTGGACCTAGACAGCTGAAGTTTTGCACAGAGGTAACTTTTATAATGTAGACTACTAATAAGAAAATAATAACTTTTCGGAATTCAACCCTTAATGGAGTTAAATAGGGGATGAAAGTTTGTATGGAAAACTGTCATTTTTGTTGTTTAAACGACGTTCATACGGGCGAAGGCACGGGCAAAAGCTAGTCTTCCATGATTTCTCTGTGATGAAGCTGATAAAACTTTTCTATAATTAGAATCGATGAAAGATACGAAAGAAGACAGCAAATAGGAATAAGAAAAAAACTGGCCAAGTGCAAGTCGGACTTGCACAAGAAGGGTTCCGTACCGTGACTTCTTATAGGCTCCTGTAATCTATACGTGTTGAACTAATTTCTTCATTTTTTTTTCAGAATTTTAAGCCCAGTAGTTTCGGAGATAAGGGGGGGGGGGAATGGTCGGATAGACAGACAGACAGACACACGAGTGATCCGCTAAGGGTTCCGTTTTTTCCTTTTGAGGTACGGAACCCTAAAAAGAGGCCAACTACAACATTCAACATCTTTTCACCCATACAAGTACAAAAATCATACACACCAACTGTCAAGGGACTTCACACATTTAAGAGCCCTATAACTGTCCCATATCCAAATAAAACAGTATTTACGTCAATACCATATGTGATTGATTTTATGTCCAAACATCTCGACTACCGAACCCCTTGAGATTTCACAAAGGAATCTAATATTTACGAGAACGTTAATTTTGATTGGTCTAAACAGGAATATTGATGGTTCCTGCTGTTTAAAGTTTGAGGTATTTGAAGAATTTTGGTCTTTAAAATATTTAGAAGTAATTGTTTCTTGACTTCTGTACTGTCTTTGTGTTATTTTAAATCGTCTCAATATCGTCGTAATTTAAGTTTTCTGTTTTTACTAAAGAAGAAGGGGCAAAACGTCCCTACCCTTGTAACACTTTCTACTATATATCAAATGAAAGAGCGTTAAAAGTACATCATTTTATTGTATGACAGTAAATGTGTGAATAATGGGAGAAAAAAGTTATTCACCGATAAAGATAGAAAAAAAAATTTTTTTTTTTTTCATCGAACTTACTTGAGTGGGGTGTCTATTGATAGGTATTTTAAAATGAAACTGAGGTTTCTAAAACCATTTTTTCTCAAAGTCAATCGTTTGAAAGATAGACACTTCCAAAGTGCTAAAAGGTGTTCCCCAACCCTCTAACTTTTAAAATAAGGGAGTGAAAAATCTAATAAAAATATATGCTCTAGATCGCAATAAAAACTTACAACTAAAATTAGTTTGAACGAGATATAGTTAGCAGTTTTTGAGATAGAGAACATTCAAAAAACCGAAAATATAACTTTGTCATTCATACAAACACTATGAAAAACAAACTTATCACAAAGTGTGTATATTTTACAACAAATAATACAAATTAAAGGGCAGACCCTACGACGATGGTACGGAACATTTTTTTTTAAAACCCAGATTTTAGTCAGACTTGTACTGACTAATAACCACCCATGTTCCTTCTTAGCCCTTTATGTCGAGGCCGCTCTATCTCTTTCGAACAACCCGCAGCCCCGACGGGCGTTGACCCTTCCATATTGCTGACATCTCTTTGAGGCGCGCGTGGAACACGAACTCGACGTCGACACGCCTGTCGTCCTCCTAAGACGGACGGCGCGGCGGCGAGCTAGCCCATTACTCACCGTTCTCAGGTCCGCGTCTATGGTTGTTGGAAGCCATCACGTGGCCCCCGACGCCCGGAGCGTCTCCCGCGGCGGCTGCGACGAGAGGTTCTCTTCCTCTCACGTTCTACCACCTCCTTCGCTAGTATCACTGCTTCGCAGAAGTAGGCGACGGCTTCCCATTCCCTCTCGCCCCGGACCATGGCTTGCACCAGAGCTTGGACGCGAGAGGTCACCGCCGCCAATCGCCGATCACGGCGGGGCTCCGCCCAAGCGGGGCAGACCTCCACGTTGTGCTCCACCGTATCCTCCGGCTGATCCTCGCAATAGTAGCATTCAGGTGTTTCCACCCGCCTGATTCGGTGAAGGTACCTCCCGAAACAACCGTGTCCGCTGAAGAGGGCGCCCGTGGTGCCTCTTCAGCCACTCCTCAATGAGCGGACTTACCGCCGCTATCGTGGCGTGCCCTATGGTACGGAACCTTTCATGTACGAGTCCGACTAGGCAAAGTTTTAATCCAATTCATTTTTTTCCAATTATTCACAAGGTTACTGTGTGAATAATTGGGGAAAAAAGTTATTCACCGATAAAGAATTGAATTTATTCTTTATTTTTTTACTAGTTAACGACCCGCCCCAGCTACGCACGGGTGCAATGTGCTACATATAAACCTTCCTCTTGAATCACTCTGTCTATTGCTGAAAACTGCCCCAAGCTTACTACACTCTGTGTTAAGATTGAACAAAATATAAGTTTTTTTTTTATATGTGCCACGATAAAATGCGGCCTCTCAGCAACACGGATCCGTCGATTCTGATTTCTTAGTCAGTCATTCTTGGACTTTAATTTAGACATTCCATTTCCTCAATTCAATTCTTCAATTATTCACACGGTTCAGTAACCGTGTGAATAATTGAAAAAAAAATGAATTGGGTAAAAAAAACTTGCCAAGTGTGAGTCGGACTCGCACATGAAAGGTTCTGCATCATCGTAGTAGGGAAGTCCCCTTTAATTTGTATTATTTGTTGTTAAAGCGGCAACATAAATACATATTTTGTGATAAGTTTGTTTTTCATAGTGTTTTTATGAATGACAAAGTTATATTTGCGGTTTTTTAAATGAGCTATATCTCAAAAACTGCTGACTATATCTCGTTCAAACTAATTTCGGTTGTGAGTTTTCAATGCGATCTACAGCATATATTTTTATTAGATTTTTCACCGAGTTAGTTTAAAAGTTAGAGGGGGTGGGGGCACATTTTTGCACTTTGGAAGTGTCTATCTTTCAAACGATTGACTTTGAGAAGAAATGGTTTTAGTAACCTCAGTGTCATTTTAAAAGACCTATCAATAGACACCACACTCAAGCAGGTTCTACGAAAAATATATTTATATATTTTCTTTCTTTATCGGTGAATAACTTTTTTCCCCCATTATTTACACATTTACTGTCATACAATAAAATGATGTATTTTTAACGCTCTTTCATTTGATATATAGGAGAAAGTGTTACAAGGAAAGGGACGGGGTCCATACAAAAATACCCATTCTTCTTTATCTGCATCTCTTTCTAAATAGTACTATACACTACAGTTGCTGTTGTCCAGACAACCAGCCTTACCAAAGGGTATGTTCATACCTAGTATTACTGGGTTGTGGAGGTCAGATAGGCAGTCACTCCATGTAAAATATTCGCATGAGTTAGACTGGAAGCCGACCCTAACACGGTTGGGAAAAGGCTCGGCAGATGATGATGATGGACTTCTATGATGATGCTAAGCCAGTCACACCAATAGAACCTTGGATGTCTCGCCAATTTGTAACGTGGCCTCACCAATGGGCCCTATCAGAATACCAGCGCTGTGACATTTGTCTCAAATGTTACAGCACCATGCTGAGATAGTGGCCTTTTGGTTTCGCACGGGACTAATTTAAATTTAATTTATATTTAATTATGTCCTAATTTTAAGTGTATTTCATGTTTACTTTGTCAACTTTTAATTTTTTGCCAATGCGTTCAAGTCCTGTTGTGAAATCAATAAATACTTTTTCTTTCTTCTTTCTTTCAATTTCTGAAAATTATCAAATTATCAGTTTCAGTATCAGGCATTCTTCTATATAAAAGTTACAAATAGCAAAGACATTAAAACCAGAGTAAGATCAAAATAAATCGTTCAAATACCCAAGGACTTTTAACTAAGTAGGTACATTACGTTTTTCAGTAGGAGTAATATCACGATCACAAAGATAACTAAATGCAGCAGCCCACTATCTGACAATCTGCTATAATTGAACTAGCTTTTACAACATCCACGGTTAAGGCGAGGTTGCAGTACTTTGTTTTTATGTACGCACGACCTCACCCCCCGCCCTGCCTAAATAATATAATATAATGCCTAAATTTCGACTGTTTTTTGCTTCTTGGAGAAAAACTATAAAGAAATTATACAATATGTTTTCAACATTTACTTCAGAATAAAAAGTTCTATATATTGATATAACTGTTATATAAATTCATAATGAAATGTCTTAGCAGTACACGTTTGAAATTGTGATTTAGAGTCATGTTTAATAAAAAAAGTATCGAGCCGATCATTCTAAATCGCGTTTCTATCTTTACGATTTACTAGAGAGTATGTTTAATTTTTATGTATTGATTTTTATTTATTAAAAAACTCGTATTTAGTTCGATTTTTATAGGTTCAAAAATCTTAAAAAGTACTGCAACCCCGCCTTAAGACACGCCATGTATTTTCTTAGAAACTGAATAATAACATAAAACATCACGCCTGTAATCCCCGAAGGGTTAGGCAGAGGTGTACCCTTTAGTACACCCACATTTCGCCAGTTATCAATAAGTTCCATGTAATAGGGGGAGAGCCTATTGCCATCAACCGGGACCAAATCCAGACTCAGTGGCTCCTACTGAGAAATTCGCTATGGAAAAACCCAATAACACTTTGCCCGACTAGGGTGTCGAACCAAGGACCTCATGTTCAGCAGTCGCGATTGCAACCATTAGACAAACGATGCAGAAATAGAGTAATACAAACACTTAACCCTCTTTTTGGGCTTCGCCACAGTCGGGTAAAAACAAGCAAATCAATTTAATACCCAAGGACTTTAAAGTAAGTACATCTGTTATAATTATAATTGAACTAGCTTTACAACACCCACGGTTAACGCCATGTTATAATAATATCTTAGAAACTGTAGAATATTAAATTTTATTAACACCGACTACATTTTGTCAAGATGTTAACTACCGTTTACCTGTTAAAGATTGATCATAATTTAATGCGAATTAATTTTATCTAAAACTAGTTATTGCCCGCGACCGTCGTCCAGGTGAAACAACTATATTCGCCCGGTAGGAGCTCGAATCACAAAAACCAGTCGTATCCTATGGTACACACGGGAGAGACCAGAACCGACCCCTGTGGAACACCGCTCGTCATCGATTGATGATGATGAGGATGTCAAATTTTGATACAAAATTTAATTATTTATGTTTGGAACGCTGTTTCAGAGATTAGCCGGAACAAATAGACGACAAAAAGATTTTATTTTTCAAATATCCTGTAAACTTTCATAAGTAAAATGAAATTACAAACAGACGCTCAGTTTTATTTTTTTTGTATAGCTGAGCAAAACATGTTTTCTTAAACCTCCGAACCTCACTGCAATCACAGTATTAATGAAGTCAATGTTTCATCCCGCAACTTAGTTGCATCTTTTGCGATAAAATTAACACCCCCATGGAGAGAGTTCTTCGTCTTTGTCACCCTAATGATTATACCTATTACACTAATCTCTGAGTCGAATAATAAAGAGACTTTAACTACCAATAAAATATTTAGTACCCGAGGTAGCTAGATCGATGGTTCTTCACGTTTTTTGGTACTCAAGAACCAGAATAACTTAACCCATGTCACTCTCCAAGTATCCTGACTCGAAGGACCAACTTTTTTTGGTGTAATATCAGAAGAGGTTTTTATGGCACTATTTTAAATATGGCATCTTAAGCGAAGCCCGACTTTTATTTATGGGGACCGTAATTTTTGGTGCAAGACAATGGTTTTAATTATGTGCGGTGATAACTGCTGTTGGTAAAAGACGGTAATGGGAGGATTTTCAGGTATTATTCAAATGGCGACCCGTAAAAGAGAGATAAAATGCGTTGTTTATGAGGTGTTCAGCTGCTGCTGTGTTTTGGTATAGAAAAGCTGTTATGGATGCTGGAAAAAATGTGATTAAGCTATCTTGATTATTCTTGATATCGCTATTATTTATATTATGAACTGTCTCAATTGCCTGGTTGGTCTACTGGTCGCAAGCGCGGCTGCTGAGCGAGAGGTCCTGGGTCCGATTCCCGGGTTAGCCAAGTGTTATTGGGTTTTTCCATATGGAATTTTTCAGTAGCAGCCACGATATCTGAATATTTGTGCCCGGTTCATAACAAGAGGCTGGCCTCTTATTACATAGGATTTAAACATAACTGATGAATTTATGTGGGTGTACTATTAGATACACCTCTACCTTACCCTTCTGAGATCATAAGGTTCAAATCATCCTGTTAGAAGTGTGGAAAATTACACGTACTGGTCGGTTTTTGGCAGTTGATCCGAAGCCAAACTAAATGGCTCTTATGATAATACAACAAATATGTGCTAAAAATTAACAACCCTTGTTCAAAAACACAGTATACCAAAACAAATCCAGACCCGACTGCTGTGAAAACATATAAAACGCTTAAAATAAAACACCCTGTGTACAATATGTCAAGTGTGAGCCCAATAAAGAATGCTTAAAGACACACCATGTATAATTGTCAGTTTTAAACCTCGTAATGGGTTTTCAGTGAGTTATAGAGTCTGTTTTAATAGTTAGTAATAAAGTTGTCTCTTTGTCTTTGAATAGATGGATTGTCTATGGCCTGCCTTATTTCGGGTGGGTACTGTGGTAGGTTACACCAGGTGGGGGTTAAATGCTCAAATAGTTAGAGTGTATTAACATTGTATGATATTATGATTCGTAGTTTGGCCATTTCGTTACTATTATAGGAAATGGGTGTCAAGAAAACAGCAGCAATTTGAATTTAAATACTTTGAATCGTTTATTATTCAAATATAAAAATACCCACAAGGAAGGTTAGTAACTGCCTCCTAGCACAGTTTAGATAGAAATGAGAGTGCGACTAAAGGCAACGGTCCTTTTTTTAAGAAACGTTGAGTTTGACGTTACGTGACGTTAGTGACTGTGTTGCCAGTATAAAGAAAATAAAAGATTATTTTTTGCAAAATATAAAATCGACTAAAATATCAACAACTACAAGAAATATTGTTGAACAGTGAATAAATTTTCAGACTTACTCTCATGTGAATGTAGCAAAATAGCCAAACCACATATTTTGACTAAGGTGTAGAACTTGTGAAGTTAGAGTTTGTACGGTTAGGGTGTGTAGAGTTTGAAGCTTGGCTCTAAAATATTTTTAGTGGTATTTGCCTTTTGCCAAAGTTCTAGAATCCTGTTTTTTTTTAGTAATTTTTCATGTGTTATAATTTTTTTTAATCCCATAGCTATTTTAAAGTTCTGTAAATTATTGTTAATTTTTTTTTTATAAATTTAATAAGTAACTTTTATCGAAAATAGATTTTCAAGTTTTTGATCTATCAATTTGATCTAAGTGAACTTTTTTTCCAGTTGGTTTTTCTCCCAAAACACCATTAGGTTAAGTTGTTTTACAGTTATTAACCAATGTTATGGTAAATGTAATTATGATACCTGCATGGGAAAATCTAAATAGGATTCCATAGCAATGGTTCATTAGATTAACGATGTCCCCATAATTGGATGTCCCATGCGATACTATTATTAAGTCTTTTAACGTTAGTTTTTCCCTCGGTCGCATGGATTTTGATGGGGATACTAACACTGCAGAATGTGAAAGTGAACTGTCAAGCGATAGTAATATTTTCAGCAGAGTTATTTATTGATAAGGAGATAATATCACAATCAGTCTGTAGAGTACCATTGCTTATAATGCAGAGGGTCATAATATTGCGTACTCGTCCAGTACTGGTTCATCGATGTCATAAAATATCTTCAGGGTATTCCGATAAAACTGAGTGTAACAGTGGAGTCTATTCCCAAACCATGGCCCACCTCCTGACCCACTGACTGCAACTCCACCTGCATTTTAAGAAACCTGTCCGAAGCCACTACCAACACCGTTGATGTGGATGAGTACTGGTTGGTTCTCAATTTAATAAAAACTATCTGAACCCGCGCATGCGTTGCAATGCGTTTTTCCTACCTACCTATCTACTACCCTACCTACTACCCTACCTACTACCCTACCTACTACCCTACCTACTACCCTACCTACTACCCTACCTACTACCCTACCTACTACCCTACCTACTACCCTACCTACTACCCTACCTACTACCCTACCTACTACCCTACCTACTACCCTACCTACTACCCTACCTACTATCCTACCTACTACCCTACCTACTACCCTACCTACTACCCTACCTACTAGCCTATCTACTACCCTACCTACTACCCTACCTACTACCCTACCTACTACCCTACCTACTACCCTACCTACTACCCTACCTACTACCCTACCTACTACCCTACCTACTACCCTACCTACTACCCTACCTACTCTACCCTACCTACTACCCTACCTACTACCCTACCTACTACCCTACCTACTACCCTACCTACTACCCTACCTACTACCCTACCTACTACCCTACCTACCACCCTACCTACTACCCTACCTACTACCCTACCTACTACCCTACCTACTACCCTACCTACTACCCTACCTACTACCCTACCTACCTACCTACTACCATACCTAAAAAAAAAAAAAATCTATGTCCTTCTCCTGGTTCTAAGCTACCTCCCTACCAATTTTCAGCTAAATCCGTTCAGCCGTTCTTGAGTTATAAATGGAGTAACTAACACGACTTTCTTTTATATATAATATATATAATATATATATATAATAATATAATATATATATACATATATATATATATATAGATATATATAGATAACTATGAGCATTGACACGCAGAATCATAATTACGTGCCGATGTTAATTTGGCGACTATTTTGGGAATTTTAGTAGCAGCCATCAGCTCCTGTTTGACATAATCCTTACCAAAATAAATGTTTTATCTAACCAACAACAGAGTTAGTTTCATTCATAACATCAACACTAAGTTGAATAAAGATAAAAATAAAATACGTTTCCTATAATTAGATATCAATAATAAAATCCTCAATCAAAAAACTAGAAATAGAACAGGTTCATCCACTTAATATTTTATCTTTACACCGGATATGACGTGTATTAGTCTAATGCGACTAAATGTGACTCATTATGAACACAAAAATGAATGTTAAGCGACAATGTATTAGTGTTTTCGGTTGTGGTCGTTATTTAAAAATGGACTTGATTGTTTTTATGTTGTTGCTTTTAATCGGTCATGATAATTCGTATGAGAACAAACTATGTTGCACGTTAACCTTTTAGTCCCTACTATCAATTTCATAGATCTTGGACACTCTAATGGAACGGATAGTCAGAAGCTGAAACTCTGACATCCAGTCTTCCAAGGGGTATCGAATTGCCACCTTCGCCTCAGTTGACCTCGACTGTGATTATGTCTAGTCCGATTTTTTTATTGCTTGGTGCTTCCTAAGTTACTAAATCAAGCTTTACTTAACGGAAATCCATAACATGCTACAAAAATAATTTTAGTGCACGCAAATGGTAATTGCGATTTACAAAGTGTACATGGACCCGAAAGTCTGACAACCAGTCTTACCATAGGATATCATATTCCCAGTACTTACTGGGAGTTGCTCTATATAAAATTTTGCATACGACTAGACTAGAAGCCCTCCCCAACATAAGTGGGAAAATACTAGGCAGATGATGAGCCATACCTATTCGGACTGTCAGATAAAAAAAGAAAATGCCTTCCAGAAATTATAGTCCAGAAGTAGAAGTAACAGTGAAATATGAAGATTGATTCCACCATGGAGGCGTAACTAAAAAGTTGGTTGCAGGCGAATCGATAAATTAGGTTAAACAACAATCAGTTATTTTAGCACCGCGCTATCTGTTCAGTTTGGGTGCAACACGCAATTTGGGCATTAGTGTACGTACAGACTGAGGTTCTGAATGAATGACGAAAATAATAATGAGCCAGAAGAGAATATAGTTAGAGATATAGGAAAACTCGATAATGATACCAGAGTACAAAAGACTGAACTCGCTGAAGTTAATAATGATATGATGTTAATAATATGCTATAATAGGGTATTTTACCAAAAAAATCTAATTAGTCCGTCTGTTAGATTATCGAAAAATATCGGATACGTGTTTTTTGTTTTCTCAAATTAATAAAAATTGACGAAGATGAAACCTGTCAAAGATCATGAGTGGGGGTTTTTCACGTCACTTTGTGGGTAAAAAAGTACTATCCTTGTGACGTCACACGACTTGACACGACTTTTCGAAGCACTGTATCGTCTTTATTTTTTGTTTACGTGAAAAAAGAAAAAATACGTGTCCATTATTTTTTGGAAATCTATCTGACGGACTAATTAGATTTTTTTGGTGAAATACCCTATTATGCTGACGAAGACACAACTGCAGTTTTAAATATACCGGATCAAAATGATGTATTGAGTTTTTGCTACAGTACTTAGTTGACTGAAGTCAGTAAGATTCCATATAATTATAAATTTGCATTCAAAACTCCTCACACACAAGTTCCTTCAAGTTTAACATCATTGAGAAGCAAAGTCTGTACATACTGCAAGTCTGGAGTAACGACAAAATAAAAATTTGGACGGCCAAAGTGATTCTTTTTTCGACAAAAAATGAATGTGTCTCTGTTTATTTTTGGGTGATTTTGGATGATTGTGATCACTGCAAATTGAAACGATGTATATCGGGGGTGATTCAATGTGTGAAAATAAATTAGGCTTCCTTTCCAAAAAGTATTTTTAAAGTTTTGGTAGTGCGATTATTGCATGTGACAAGAAAGTTTATTTAATTTTGTCGTAAAGTAAATGTTTGCATTTGAAAGTTTTTAGGGTTTTGATCGCGTAAGTATTTCTGTCAGGTCAAACCACATTGATATTTTTTTGGTCAAAGATTTGGCAAAGCTTCTCAGGTTGAGTAAAAAATATCACTAAGCAACCTATACTAGACCATGTTGTGAACCATTGATCAGAAACATTCACAGAAAGCAGGAATAAAAATTATTTCTCAGTTGAAGCATCGTTAAAAGCTGATTTATACTAAGCTTTATAAATATGAGAGGTCATTGACACATAACATCACGCCTGTAATCCTCGAAGGGTTAGGCTGAGGTAAACCTATAAGTATTTTTAAATGAAATTTCATCAGTTCTGGTTTCTTAGTCCCATATAATAGGGGGCGAGCAAAGAGAGGTCATTGATGTACTAGAAAATCAACTAAAATTCGAAATGAAAAATTATAAGGAGACTACCAGTTGTTATCTACCAATGAAAGACTCAATGTAACTATCAGGGTATCTCTTACAAAACCTTTACAAAAAATACACCATAACAAGAACGTACACTAGTTCACTGCCTAATCAATTGGTGGACACGTACGAACTCGGTCCAAAAACTACAAAGCCAATTTTTCTTAACAAAACATCGTATTTGGTACCGTAACTAATCTCTAAACCACCCCTGTTTTGCGTAACAGGTAGAAATATCCGACAAACTTAACAAACTAGACCACAAAAACAAAACCCTCCCCTATTGTTATGACCTGAAGAATTTTTGAAACAGCACTAAAAATGTTGTCCTTCTCTACTTCGACAATCTCATTGCATCGTCTGTACAAGCAAAATTAACCTTTGACCATTTATGATAAAGTTCACAACAAACGCAAAACCAAAGTTAGTTCCAAAACTTTTTTGCCCAATTTTGACCTACTAGCAAGTTTAGCAAAAAAAAAACCTTTTTGTGTTAGTTGCACGTGTTTAGGATTGAAAGTTATTGTTCGAAAGTGCTATTGTTGATATATTGTTAGTTTTTTTTTGTTGCTAAAGTTATCCACCTGATGGCTTGGTCAAGGGTAGGGTAGGGTTGCAAAACTATTGCAAGGTTCCGTTCTGGTTTTCCTGCGAGTTGCAAGTTTTTATGTGGGTTTAGTTCCATTTGCTCTTCTTTTTGGTAAGTAAGACCACATAACTTTTTTCGTACCAAAAGATGATGAGTGCCATAAAGCCCAGAAGAAGAGCTTTCGATAAAGTTAGAGTAAGTAAATTTTTTTTTAGTATTTAAACAGACCTCTTAAGTTAAGAATGATTAATGGTAAATCAATCAAATAATTAATAAACAAGCGCAGTTTAACCAGAAGTTTGATCCAAACTGTCAACGGGTCTGGGTGTTTGTGTATGTGAGTTTAAATGTTTGTGAACGCACCCACGATACAGGAGAAATTCCTAGTGTGGGGCAAACTTTTTTATTTAAAAAAAAAAAAACGGCTGCCAATTATTTTGCCACGAGCTCCCTCCTTCATCATATCATATCAGCCTGGAATCACCCACTGCTGAGTATAGGCCTCCCCTTTCTTTCGCCACATGTCCCGATCCAGTGCGTCTCTTATCCAGGTTCCTGCGACTTTGACGATCTCGTCAAACCAACGAGCTTTGGGACGGCCCTGGTTTCTATGGCCTAACTTTGGCCACCACGCAATGCCCTGCTTCATAGGCCATCTCCGCGTCTAGCCAGATGTCCTGCCCAGGTCCACTTGAGGCGCACCACTTTACTCTATTACTATTCCAAGAAAACAGAGTTACCTCACTATGTTTACCAATGTAAGTTGTAACAACCAAATCGTAACTTAACCCAATCTCTATCAAATGCATTAGCCCCACGATTAACTACCTTCAGATAAAATAAACTAAACTTAGCAACCTTAACATCAAACTTCGCGTTAAAAGTTAAAATACCGGTTCTAACCGGTTTTAGAACAAAGGAATCTGTTTGTACGAAACTAGGCTGATTGAACGACAATTTAGGTCTTATCCTGCGATCTAGGTCTTAGAATTGTTTACGTTGAACAGCTGTGCTTTATAGTAGTGTGCTTTAATGGTTGTAAATTAGGTTTAGGGGTGATTTTAGGGCTTGAGGGGATGATAGCACTTTTGGGAACACAAGGTTATGTGTGGCTTGCTGTTTTTTTTTTTTTTTGATATTCCTTCTGAACTGAGGTAAGTTTAATAATATGTAAAGGATGATATGGTAATAAAGAACGTTTAAGGAATGCCCAACCCCAAATGAATTTAGATAAGGGCAAGAGATGATGATTTTTTGCCATTGCTCTGTCTTATGCTAAATATTCGAATAAAAAGTTTACGGTAACTTTTAATTTTGAAACAACTGTTTAACCTACCATCCTGATTATCGTTACTTGTAAGTTAGCCTGCATCATTCCAGCTATGTAATGACGTTAGCTACCGCATGCAATTGAAATTCATGGGAGAGAGCTTCTTGGCATCCAGTTAATGTGAACCGCTGGTCGCTGATTCTGTCCAACTAAATTGTTTGATTTTAAGATATTTTATTTTCCAAATTTTGCTGGACCGACTGGAATCCAGCGATGTCCAGCTAGATATATTTTTTTATCGAGTAAAAAAATCTAATTTGTCTTCTATCCAAATCTTTTCCACTTCCCTCAGTCTCCTAAAAACAAAAACCTTTAACACCCATACACAACCAGTTCTCCAAAAGATCTCGCACATCCCAGTGTTATTCTGACCTCTATATTTACACAGCTGTGTGTCTTATTGTTCGTCGGATTAGTAACAAGCAGCCATCAGCGTGGGAGTCAGTTCGATGCCAGTCGACGGACCATTTCTTTTAGTAGACCTTTTTATTTATTTGGCGGCTGTAAAATTGTATTGTTATTTAAATTATTGATGTCTTTGTTAAGGAAAATGGTGTACCTGTCGCTGCTTATGCAAAATTGTGTTCCTTTGAGTGTAACCAAAAGCTTACGTTGAAAGTTTTTATAGTTTTTATCGGTGCTGTTTAGCAAACTGGTTATGTCGTCAAATAAAAAACGATCAATATTTTCTTTCCCACATTTATATGTATTTTTTAACCAAAATATTATTAACTAGCTGAACCCGCGCATGCGTTGCAATGCGTTTTTCCTACCTACCTATCTACTACCCTACCTACTACCCTACGTACTACCCCACCTACTACCCTACCTACCTACCTACTACCCTACCTACCTACCTACTACCCTACATAAAAAAAATATATATCCTATGTCCTTCTCCTGGTTCTTAGCTACCTCCCTACCAATTTTCAGCTAAATCCGTCCAGCCGTTCTTGAGTTATAAATGGAGTAACCAACACGACTTTCTTTTATATTTATATATATAATATACTAGCTGAACCCGCGCATGCGTTGCAATGCGTTTTTCCTACCTACCTATCTACTACCCTACCTACTACCCTACCTACTACCCTACCTAAAAAAAAAAAAAAAAAGTATCCTATGTCCTTCTCCCGGTTCTTAGCTACCTCCCTACCAATTTTCAGCTAAATCCGTCCAGCCGTTCTTTAGTTATAAATGGAGTAACTAACACGACTTTCTTTTATATATATATATATATATATATATATATATATACTAGCTGTTCCCGGCATGCGTTGCAATGCTCTTTTTCCTACCCTACCTACCTACTACCCTACCTACTACCCTACCTAATACCCTACCTACTACCCTACCTACTACCCTACCTACTACCCTACCTACTACCCTACCTACTACCCTACCTACTACCCTACCTACTACCCTACCTACTACCCTACCTACTACCCTACCTACTACCCTACCTACTACCCTACCTACTACCCTACCTACTACCCTACCTACTACCCTACCTACTACCCTACCTACTACCCTACCTACTACCCTACCAACTACCCTACCTACTACCCTACCTACTACCCTACCTACTACCCTACCTACTACCCTACCTACTACCCTACCTACTACCCTACCTACTACCCTACCTACTACCCTACCTACTACCCTACCTACTACCCTACCTACTACCCTACCTACTACCCTACCTACTACCCTACCTACTACCCTACCTACTACCCTACCTACTACCCTACCTACTACCCTACCTACTACCCTACCTACTACCCTACCTACTACCCTACCTACTACCCTACCTACTACCCTACCTACTACCCTACCTACTACCCTACCTACTACCCTACCTACTACCCTACCTACTACCCTACCTACTACCCTACCAACTACCCTACCAACTACCCTACCTACTACCCTACCTACTACCCTACCTACTACCCTACCTACTACCCTACCTACTACCCTACCTACTACCCTACCTACTACCCTACCTACTACCCTACCTACTACCCTACCTACTACCCTACCTACTACCCTACCTACTACCCTACCTACTACCCTACCTACTACCCTACCTACTACCCTACCTACTACCCTACCTACTACCCTACCTACTACCCTACCTACTACCCTACCTACTACCCTACCTACCTACCTACTACCCTACCTACCTACTACCCTACCTACCTACTACCCTACCTACCTACTACCCTACCTACCTACTACCCTACCTACCTACTACCCTACCTACCTACTACCCTACCTAAAAAAAAAAAAGTATCCTATGTCCTTCTCCTGGTTCTTAGCTACCTCCCTACCAATTTTCAGCTAAATCCGTCTAGCCGTTCTTGAGTTATAAATGGAGTAACTAACACGACTTTCTTTTATATAAATAAAGATATAAGAAGATATATATATATATATATATATATATAGACATATAAGATAGATAGAGATAGATAGGTACATTTGGTCCATCTGAAGGAAATGCAAAGATATTTTGAGTTCCTTGCAGAATTTACGGACTTAAACTAAAATTGCAGCGATATATTATTTTAGTCTATAAAATCCATACATAATCAATAATAGACATAATTATTAACACAGCTTATACTCATTTTTACCTGACTTACCCAGGGAAGATGGCTGGAAGACTTCAGTGTCTTCCTTATGAATTTACAGGAGGTGGCATAGACCCGGGCCTGATGGAACGAAATAAAGGAGGCCTTTGTGCCTTTGTTTAGTAGTGGGATAGTCCAGGCTTAACAATATTCTTTTGGGAAAGTAAAGCATTTTCGGGGCTATGTCGACTAATTTGGTTATCATCATCATCACCATCAGCCTATTGTTCTTACTGAACTCTTTAGGAGAGGGATGGGCTATAATCCACCACGCGGGCACAGAGTGGGTTGGTATTTGGTTATACGATTCTCTAAAAATATTCTCTCGCAAGGAATCTCCGAGCATAATCCAAACACAGCTTACTGACAAAGTAAATCCCCTATATTGCCCTATAATGACACAATCACAAACTAGTAAAATCATTTCATTATCGCTTATCTTTATCACTTGATTGTTTATTTCAATAACAATAAGTCAGTTTATCTCCCTTTGGCTAATGGTTATGTTATCAGTTAATGGCTTTAACTTTTACAAACTTATAGTTTTTTTAACCATTTTTTACACTAACCGCGGGTTTATGAGTATTCTTTTGCGTTGTAGTTTTGTTGATGTAGGGTGATGGGGGCGGTTGTTGTAAGTATGTTTTGCTTGAATTCTTACTGAGAAGTTATACATTAGGGAAATAAACTTACACCTTATTCACCTTTAGCGCGTGGTTAGCGCCTAACTTGGTGACAGAGTTTTTATGCTGCCCTTGGGCCTCTGACTTGGCTCTACATGTCGTAGAAAAATATCTCTCAAGCATGCTAGTTTAGTTTCGTCACGATTTTTTCCTTTAGCAAAACCAGTGATAATTATACAATACGCATATGAATCCGCAAAATCGGATGATCCAATCTCACAGCTAGTATCCTTGCTAGTAATAGTCTGCGGTCGTGAATTTTTATCTATGATTTTGGTGCGTTGAAACTGTTTACCATTTTGCAATAAAAATAAATTATTGGTAGAAATCGTAATTGATTGAGAAGTTATACTTTCATCATCTCTTAAATAGAACCTTTATTCACTACAAAGTTTTTAAAGAAATCCACAGTCACAACCAAAAACCGGTCCCTACACCCCAAAACCATTATCAGTTAGTCCACATTTTCACAACATGTCCGAAGATGTGTCAAAAAAAAGTTTTGTTTACATTTTTTGTTGCCCTCAGCTGTGGTTGGTTTTTTGCTCAAAAGTAGGTAGGCAGTAACCGTAGCTGGTAGGGCTATTCCGTAGTGATTTTTTTCGTATTTGAACATTAGTTATCTTAGGTTGTTTGGCTAACCAAGTATAGGAGGTAACTGAGTTGTTGATGATTTTTGGTAGTGGGTAGTTTAGATGTTTTTTTGGTCATCAAGTAATCATGCAATTGAAATTCGGGAGTAAAGAGGGGTAGCTTTTTGAGTGTTTTACCCACAGATTATAGATATGTACCACATGAAAACACATGAAAACCAAGCGTGCCGTTTTTTGGCTACCTACTGTTACGCCTTAAGCACTATTTAGTTATATATAAACAAATCAAGTACTAAACAAAATAATAATAATAATAATATTCCACAACTATCACACAACGCCATCTAGTCCCAAGCTAAGCAGAGCATGTGTTATGGGTAATAAACAACTGATAAACATACTTATATATTTCTAAATACATACATATTATAGATAAATTACACACAGACACAGAACAAATGATCGCGCTCATCACACAAACATTTGTCCTGGGTGGGAATCGAACCCACGACCTCCGGCATAGCAGTTAGGGTCACTAACCACTAGACCAAATGAACTGAGGTTTTATTTTTTAAATGTCTAGAATTTAGTTCTTGAATTGTCACGGTGCGGTGTTATGTTGTAAGGTTAACAGATTCACTGTCCAGGCTCCAGAGTGGGAATGGTCCATAAGTCCCGTTATATTTTTAATAACCGTAAATAATTAAAAAAAAGAACGACTATTTTCCTGTGTCCCAGCACTTTTTATAATTCTTATGATGTGTCCTGCCAAGTCCGAATTAAATAAGAAACTTTCTTCTTACGTCCACAGTATCAGATGGGTTAGAAATCGTATGAGCGAACATACCACATACGGTCTGTGGACTGATAAGGAGGACTCTCTACATACCGTATGTGGTCTGTGGACAGTGATCCTGAAACACATTAGGTTTCTCAACAGTAACCTCTTTCAGTATAAAATACTTAAGGTGAAAGCGCTAGAGTAACCCGGGTAAATCAATATAAAACCTGACACAGGCCTGCAAACATCAAAAAATGTAAGAAAAAAACATAAACATATAATGCACATTTAAAACCACTAGTTCGCGAACTACTTTAGCACTTCCAGTCTTCCACCATAACTGGGCACGCGATTTGACAAGTAGTTGTTGCTGCGTTATCTAGGTATATCTATTTCTGTTTATCTATGTTTCACCTTTTTCTTTGTATAAAATACAGGAAAGTTTGACAAGAGGAAGATTGAATTGTTTTTAAGCACCCTCTTGAAAGTTTTGGCATAAAGAGGAACTGAAAAGACGCAAAAAACCCACTTGTCCACACGGCTACACATCAAGCTATACAAAACCAGTATAATCTGATCGTTCATTGTGCGAAAAGATCTAGTAAAGTGAGGCCAAGATTAACTGGTTTTGTATAGCTTGATGTGTAGCCGTGTGTCCATCAGCAGGTACTTCAGTACTAAACTGCAGCTACTGAGTAGCGTGTTTTCTTATTGATTGCTTTTTTATTTACTTTGGAGCACGCGATAAACTTTCAACAAGTTTCTACGTGTTCCAGTTATCTTATTATTTATCTTGAACTTTTTTTTATTGATGACACTACAATCTGAGTAAATATTTGATCAATTTTTGTTTAGTTATAGATAAAACCATAATTATCTATGACTAAGGACTGGTACACACGGTGACACATTAAGCTATGAATTTCCAGTATAACATGGCCACGCTTTTTATAATATTTTCCATACAATGTGTGATCTACATGAACTGGTTTTAAATAGCTTGATTGGTAGACGGGTGTCCTTATAAATTATGAAAACCAGGTCAATACGATTGTTGGGAATCGAACCTAACAGTCACACGCAGACGGCACGCGCAAGCGACGTGATCCGGCTCGAAGGACTAATGTTCGACTTGCTCGTGGTAAATGAAAGAATAGTGGACTGTATTAAAAAGGCTTTGCTCCTATAATGCCGACTAGATTACAAAACCACGAGCAAGTCGAACAACGATAACTCCTTTGGCCAAAGCTTGCGTTTTAAAGAAATATCTTCCTATTGAATTGTTTTTTTCTCTGTATGCATTTCGTCACAAATCCGGAGAAGACTAGAATGGAGTAAAAATAATAAAGAAACCGGGTTGTTTTATGGTCCACATAGATAATAAGCTATCAACCTGTTACGACCAGAATCAACTAGTTACTACTGGTCCAGAGTTTTTTCGGACAAGACCACTTATTAAGGGTAGCCGCCGGTTGCCTGTTTTTTTGTGAAAACAGGTTCATGAGCCTTCTTACACGAGTAGGTAAAGCCTAGAGAGACGTATTATTATTAAAATAAGAAGACAAGAAAGGCTAAATGAAGATAAATCCCGATTATAGTAAACTATAATCGGGATTTATCTTCATTTAGCCTTTTGTAAACTAGTGTCAGGGTATTAACATAACATCACGCCTGTAATCCCCGAATGGTAAGGTAGAGGTGTACCTAATATTAAGCTCAGATTTCGCCAGATATGTTTAAGTTTAATTTAGGGGGCGATGCTAATTGCCATCAACCGGGTACAAATCAACTCGAAAATATTTAAAAATTACTCACTTTACTCACCGGGGACAGGATCGAAGCTACCCACAAATAAGGCTCTAGCTACCGGCAGTCAGGGCTCCAGAGCGAAAAACCTTCTAACAATACAAGCCGTGTCAAGAAGTACCGCTTTCTGAATCAATCAGTCGAGCGGTCTAGCTAGAGCCTCCTCAGGTGTTGGTCGAGGCTCTTGGCAATTAAGCCATTGGCAAAAAACGACTGTTGGAACAATGATCGCTGAGTTCACACTTTCACACCCCACATGTCGACAACCTCGCAAGCCAAGTCAATATACATGTAGATATTGTACTAATTGTGAAACCCCAAATAAAACAATAGGAGAGCGGCGGTGGCTCAGTGGTGGCGGCCCCGACTTACGAACAGTGAGTCGTGGGTTCGAACCCAGTCAGGCGCATTACTTTGTGTAATTTACTTCATCAACACTGCTCTCAAAATGGTGAAGGAAAACATCGTGAGGAAACCGGCATGTCTTAGAACCAAAAAAATCGAAAACATGATGACATCTACCAACCCGCACTGGGCCTGCGTCGTGCCCATCCCTCTCCTAGAGAGGCGGCCTGAGTCCCAGCAGTGAGAACATTATAGGCTGATAATAAACCAAAAAAAATACTTTGATGAACGCTGAGTCATCGCTCTGACTCTTCCCAACAATTCTCGTTTCCTCAACTCCCCTATAATCTAGAACTACGCCCAAAAACTTTCATTTTCACCTTCCCACGGCTTTCTCGCTCAAACTCACTCTGCCATAACAAAGAGTAAGTAGTTAATGAAACGCTATGGTGGATAACCCATGGATTACTATGGTAAATAATATGAATTTCAAATAACAGGTGCGATGGCGCAATATGCCTTCGAACTAAATGTGGCGGATTATGTTGAAGGTATTGAGTTGAAGTGGTAGTGTGATTGTGATGGTTTTGGTGTGACAACTGTCAAATGAAAGTTTTTACCTTAGCTTGGAGTAGGCAAAAATTAAAACATCTAGATTAGAACAAAAATCTGCAGTATCAAAGATGCGTTTTAGAAATCCATTTCCACAAATCGAATTTCACGAATTTTCGGGATACCACGGGATATCGCATTACCCAGTACTAAATGGGCTATGGAGTTTAGGTAGGCAGTTGCTCCATGTAAAATACACATATTCAGCAGTACCCAGTTAGATTGGAAGTTGACCCCAACATGGTTGGGAAACGGCTGGGCAGATAATGACTTTTCTTTTATTCACACATTGCTTCCGAAAAGTTTGTCATCTTAACCCTGTTAAAAGTCGTTTGGAAAAACTAATTAAACACTTATAAAACCCCTCCTGTTCAGACCCCCTGGTCCCTTCCCTACAAAACATAATTATACAAATTGCCACCCGAATCCGAAAAGCATCCTAAAACAAATAACACTATTTAAAAAAACCTCACATGTATTCAACATCTAGGTACCTCACATGATCACATCACATCGCACAAACAACTCTATACAAACCCAGTGCATTGAACTTTTCGCCGCGCGCTAATCTGTGCATCACTCGGATTGCAATTTATTAACTGCACAGTAGACATGTGTCCCGAACGGTCAGGTTGACCGCTGAGCACTTTTTGTGAATTCAATTTTAAATTGTAGGTAGCAAGGGAATTTTTTGCTTATGGTGTTATTGGATTAAAAAGGGAGAGGACCTAGGTTGTTTAGTCGCGTGATGCTTTAATGTGGAACCACATTGGTTTGTTAGTACATATGTTGTTATGGCGAATTGAAATTGTGACTGTGTTTGACTGCCTCGCAATCACGTCTACTGAGCATGAGGTCAAAGTATTGGGTAAAGCGTTGTTGGAATTTTCTATCAAGAATTTCTCAGTAGCGGCGACGGAGTCTGGATCTGTGCCTGGTAGAGGCTCGCCCCGTATTACAAGGGAGATAAACATTACTGCTGAAATGTGGGTGTACCGATGGGTACACCTCTGCTTAATCCTTCAGTTTATGTTGATTCAAAGAACCGAATTGTCATTGATATAAATACCTATAGTTTCACACACACGGTGGTAGTAAATGATCGAACGTCGGAAACTCGATCAAGCCACTGGTTTATCTACTTGTACATTTATGCACTTGGTATACCTAAATGTGCAAAACATGCGTAATTTTTGGGACAACAATCAGTCTGATCATTATACTCATCATCTGCCTAAGCCTAGCATAGTCTAGCCTGATTTTATTCTACTATGTTAGGTTCGGCATTTATTCTGAAATCCTTTTTCTTAAATGTAAAATGCCGGTGCCGATGATGCCGTGGTAGTGTTAAGAGTTAATATCATAGTGTGGAATAAGTCCAGACTTAGAGCCAGTATAATATTGGTTCTTATCTACCGTGTCCAGAAAATAAAATTAAAATTACAGGACGAAAGCAAAATAATTCTTGTAAATAATAATACTCACTTTGACATAGGTCAACCTAATCATTTGCCACCGGCACCTTTAATCATTTTAGTCCCTCATCCATGTTATACCTACACCGGCTATCACCCAAAACAGCAATATTGTACAGTCATCTGTTTACACAATGTCTGCTGAAAACTATTTCACATCCATCAGCTGTAAGCCGTCATGATTGAAAAAGGGGTTGTTTTAGTTTAACATGCATAGTTTTAATCCTCGGCCGATATTTAATAGTTTTGCACCCCTGTTGATACACGTCAAAATTGTGGTTGGAAAATTGTTGGTAGTAAGTGCGGGTCGAAGGTTCTGTGTTCTGGTGTAGATGAAATTTGAATAATTTTAAATGATAGGCTTAAACAATAGTAATTAATGTACATTTAATAATTACATAATCAACCTATTATAATAATATAGCATTCCTTTTGCATGGACAAGTATTCAATGAAGCATATCACCGAATGAAGACAATATACAAAATTATGTGTTTTTTTTTAAAGTACTTTTATTAACTACGGAATTTTACTACGGTGTTGGGCAAAATACATGGGGTGATATCTTTTCCAACCTCATTTAACAATAGATGATGAAAATTGGTTTACATGAAGCCAACACTCACAGATACTAATTAACTTATTATGGTACACACGACGAAAAAGAAGAGACAAAATTATGGAGTTCATAACGAAGAGATAACGGAGACCATTTTGATTTAAAACGATGAACCTGTAACGAACACTGTAATCCATCACGCGGGTCCAGTGTGGATTGGGGATTTCTCATTTTGTTCTAAAACATTTTCCTTAAGACGTTTTCATTTAACATTTTGATAATATAAATTAAGCAAATTATAGAGCTTACCCATACATAGCACTCATAAGTTGGGGTCTACCTATCCCCACTGCTTCAGCAACAGCTGCAATAGCTCTTCACCGAGACCAATTAATTAGCAATAAGTCAACACCGCGACCAAGCAATTGGCCGAACATTGGGACACAATTAATTTTAATGGCAATATATTTTGGCAGTAACTCACTCAAAAGGACACCTGATGTCAGCCTGTAATATAGTATTGTTCGCAGTAGTACACTGTTCGTGAATTGTTAATTAGTTGGTAGTTAACGGTAAGTGCCGTGTAAAAGGGTATCACGAATATACTATTAAATATTTATAGGATAAATACCAAGAAGCAATATCTTCGTTATAATCAAAACCTGCCCTACTCTGGAAAGCAGGAATCAATTAAAGACGTTTTCATTATCATCATGATTTCAGGCGAAAGACTACTGCTGTTGCCACTGCCGTTGTGTCCACTGCTGGACATAGGCCTCCGCCAAGTGTCTCCACATCGACCGGTCCGGTGCATCTCGCATACAGCGGATCCCCGAGACTTAGACCAGGTCATCGGTCAACATTCCAAAGCATCGTCTTCCGATTCATCACATCAGCCAAACGTTTTATTTACAAATAATTCGGCGTACAACGTAAGCTTTAACTTGACTCCAAAACTTGTCTTGACACTTAGTTAACTCAGCCCAAAACTCAAGGAGTCGAGTGATGACAACGGAAGAAAAATATTGTCACAACCAAATTGAGTACGTGAGAAAAACCTGCGCTATCTTTCAACATTTTGGCAAGTAAATTCATCAGCATCCACTTACTTGTGTGTCTCTTTAACTAAAAGTTCAAATTGATGGGACAAAAAATCTTTTAGACACTCAAGATTTTTAAAAAGCTGGTAGCTGGTAAAATAAACTTGTGGCTGCTGTATTACCATGACTTCCAGTTTTTTCGATCCAGGGTTGCTTACGTTAGTTTTCTCCAGCTGGTCTCGCCGGCTCTTTATTTAGCACTAGCTGTTAGCCGCCACTTTGTTCTCGTGGAAATTTTGACGTAACTGTTTGAGAAAAAAAACAGTACATAATAAGTAGTCTAAGTGTTATTTATTACAGTCTATTATCTGTTTCTACGCCAAATTTTAGTTGTTCCGTCGTGATTGAGTAACAAAATCCATCCATCCAAACTTTCGCATTGATCATAGTAGTACGATAATCAACAAATAATTTTTCCACTGCCAGGACACAGGCCTCTCTACGAGGAGGCTCTTTACATATTTGCATATTTTTATTACCTCTTAACCACACAAACAACCCTTTGCAATGAAACCATAACACGCCAATGTGCCCCCATCGCACCACCAATCAATCTGCACTCAATGTATTATCTGACCAATCAAATTGCTGATGCAAAGGAATTTATGATTACAGGAGCTTTTACTGATGGTGCCGATGCCGTAATGGATATTATTATGATAGAATAAATTATAATAATATGGACGTTGAATTTCAAGAATTTATACTAGAAAAAGTCAATGATTTGTTTGACAACAAAATTGTTGCTTTCTAAAGAAATAAAAGTAAGTACAATACCGTCTAAAGACATTGGCGTACATACCAAGTGGGTTTTTTTATTCAGACATAGCCTACAAGATTCTACGAGCTATATTTTTATAGGGATTGTGGTCATTTTTCTATTGATGAAATAAATGTTATTACATATATAATAGGACTAGAAATCCATAACATGTTTTGGTAGAACTTGACCATGAAAAAAACCTCTATCGTCAGACACTGAAGCTTATAAAAAACACAATCTAGAAACTAATGTGAAGAAACATAACAATTAAAAAGTATTTTTTTTTTGACTGGCCTGTTGGTCTAGTGGTTAGTGACCCTAACTGCTATGCTGGAGGTCGTGGGTTCGATTCCCACCCAGGACAAATGTTTGTGTGATGAGCACGATCATTTGTTCTGTGTCTGGGTGTAATTTATCTATAATATGTATGTATTTAGAAATATATAAGTATGTTTATCAGTTGTCTAGTACCCATAACACAAGCTCTGCTTAGCTTGGGACTAGATGGCGTTGTGTGATAGTTGTGGAATATTATTATTATTATTATTATTTTGTTAGAAATAATAGCTAGTCATTTTAATGCTACTAAGAGCCACTTAAAAGACCACCGACTACAATAGAGTTTTATTGTATCAAATCATAAATGAAAAATAAAACAGGTATAAAAAAGATGAAATTAAAAACATGATTTGACATTAATTATTCCGTGTAGCTACAGGTTACACAGACGCATTTCTTCTAGCAGGTCATTAAAAAGCTACATAAGCAATTTATTTTAGAGCATAATTCTGTACCTTTAGTGAAAAGTGATATAACTCGACTTGTAGCAGTTTTGAGTTCTGTATACAATCTTGAAGCTTGAATTTTATTTGATTTTTCTATCTCATCGGTATAACTCTATCTCTTATAGAAAGGGAAATAAGTTTCGTGTTTAATGATACAAGTGGCATTCTTGGTTAATTTTGATGATATTTTTTGTGTATACTGATATGTCTTTAGTTATATTAAATTGAACTAAAGCTTAAATTTAAACAAGTACGTGTAAATAAGGCTATCTCGATTTATATTACTTGACACATTTAATATTAATGACACGAGTTTTGTGCGTATTAATACAATACAATTTGTATTAAGTGACACTAAAAAAACCCTACAATTATCAATTGTGAATGATGATATAACTCAAATTGTATCTCATAAGTATAAACACCATAAAAAATCACCAACGTGTCAAGTGATACAACTAAACCTGTATCAAACTACACGTGAAATATTTTAAGTAACGCGTTTAGTTCTCAATAATATAAATTGATTTGTATCGCTGTAGTATAGGATCTTTAGAAACCGATCGATAGTGATTATTGTGTAAAGTGATCTATGCAGTGATCTATGTAGTAAGCGAGAAAAGCCATGATGGCGGGGGATGTAATCACGCTCAAACTTCGTTGCCAGATGTACGAGAAATCTCGTACATTTGCGAGATGTGGCACTCTCTGTACGAGAAGCGAGAAAAAACACTCGTACTCCCTTTTACGAGAATTTAATAATTATTTTTGCTAATACAAACCAAAAACATTTAAAGAAAAGAATAGTCGCAAACGATTAACTTAGCAAGTCACTAGATTCATTAGCTTATCACTAAAATGCATCTTTAGTTGTTGACGGATAATGTCCGCTGGGTGTATTTTTTGTTATTGTCCATATTGCACTCATGATTATGTTGTTTTCTTATTTCTTTTGCACTGACTGAAACGTGAATAGAGCAATGTATTTTAGAAGTGACAGTGAATCTTCATCCACTCCATCATAAAATAACAAAAAACTGACCAAGTGCGAGTCACTCGCACATTAACGGTTCCGTACCATCGTAATAGTTTGTATCATCACCTTTAATTTGTATTTGTTGTTGATAAAGTGTCAACAGAAATACACATTTTGTGATAATTTTGTTTTTCATAGTGTTTGTATGAATGACAAAGTTATATTTGCGGTTTTTTTTAATCTCGTTCAAACTATTAAAGAACAGTATTTCTTTAACTCTATTTTAAAGTTGGAGGGGGTGAACTTTTGTGTGTGTCTTTCGTTCAAACGATTGACTTTGAGAAATAATGTTTTTAGAAACCTTAATGTCATTTTGAAAAATCTATCTATAGACACCCCATACCCATAAGATTGACTTTGTTTATAGTTTAATTTCCTTGTAAGGGGGGGGGGGGGGGGGGCATACAAGGAAATCAAACTAAAACCCTTAATCTTTTATTTTTGTATAAAAATCGTAAAGCGTTTCACAGAACACATCTACCTTGTACCAAGTGTCTACTGTGTAGTCTTAATAGTTTCGGAATAAAGTGGCAGTACAGCAGACGGAATTACGGACTGGCGGACTGACGGACAGACAGACATGACGAATTTGTAAGGGTTCTGTTTTTTTGCCATGCGGCTACGGAACCCTAAAACGGTAACAGGATTTGAGAAACAAACCTGGTTCATCGGGTCTACAATCACAAAAGTTAAACTTTATTTGGTTCATCATCATTATTCATCATTTTAGCCGAAAGACGTCCACTACTGGACATAAACCTCCCCTAAGTGTCGCTATATTGACCGGTCCCGTGGGTCTCGCATTCAGCGGATCCCCGAAACCTTCACCAGGTCATCGGTCCACCTAGTGGAAGGCCTTCCTATTCAACGTCTTGTGGTTCGTGGTCGCCACTCCAGAACTTTTCGGCCCCATCGGCCATCTGTTCTGCGAGCAATGTACCCTGCCCATTGCCACTTAAGTCTGGCAATTTTTCGGGCTATGACGGTAACCTTGGTTTTATTCGGATGTCTTCATTTCTGATTCAATCACGCAAGAAAACTCCGAGCATAGCCCTCTCCATTGCCCTTTGTTTGACTTTTTAACTTCTGATAAGGCTGATCGTGAGCAAACACGTTACGGTCCCATTATTATGTAATCACTGGCAACACACTGGTCATAGACTTTCGTCTTGAGACACTGAGGTAAGTTGGACAAGAAGATACTACTCAGCTTCCCAAACGCTGCCCAGCCGAGTCGGATTCGACGATTGACCTCTTTCTCAAAGTTGAACCTACCTAACTGGACAGTTTGTCCCAGGTAGACACATAATTGTCTACAATTTCAAGTGTAGAGTCTTAGATCTTGATAGGAATTTGGTTGCTGAAAATCAAACAAGCTCCATTCGACCGAAGCGTGGTTCCTCACAATGGGCCTCATAAGAAAGCTCAAAGTCACCCAAAAGGCAATGCACCCGATGGGGCTGAAAACTTCTAGAGTGGCGAATGCAAACCGGAAGTCGTTGCGTTGGAAGGCCTTCCACTAGTTGAACCGATGACCTAGTGAAGGTGGCCACCGCTGGATGCGAGGCGCACGGGACCGGTCAATGTGGCGACACCTGGTGTAGGCCTATGTCCAGCACTGGACGTCTTTTGGGTGAAATGATGATAATGATAAGGGCAGTAGGCACTAGGCCCCACAATAGAAATTAAATTAAACTTATATTACTTTACACCTCAGCTCATTTGATATAAATAAAGATAAATCGAAATACACCACATCTTCTATTGTGTTCATTGTGTGTAAATTGATATAATTTAGATTTTGTCATAGCACACTAAAAAGACACGGTACCCATGAAATCTCGATGCTTTCGAAACAAAATTAGTTCCAGTGTTTTATTATTTATAACTCTGTTACTATTAAAAAGATGTTTCAAAAATACTTGTAACATTGAACACAAGTGCATTTTATAATAAGTAAAATGATATAATTGAAATTGTATCATTATACACATAGGAACTTAAATGTGGCTAATGATATAAGTCTAGTTTTTTTTTAATATCTCAAATTCTAATAATTTTTTAACAAAATCAAAACATATACGATATAATAAAAACAATTTTCAATTGATAAAAGTTAACACGTCAAAAAAATATACTGAAATAAAAAAGTTGTATCCGTTTAAAAAATGCAAAACTTATTATCTGTTTTTCTCAAAACGAGGATTTGTGACTTGTATCACTTTTCACTAAAGGTACAGAATTTATAATTTATTTTGGTGTCAGCAGTGCTTGACCGTTGGAATGCCTAGTCCCAGGTCACTAGTTCGAACTCGACATGCACCTTTTTATCAAATTCGTATTGTATTATCATTTGTTTTGGTGCGATGCTTCGATTGGCTGCTACGCTGCACGTCGCGGATTCGAATCCCGCACAAAACGATTTTATTATGGTCTTCGACCCTACACCTGTTTGCACAAATAGCCAGACCCAGAACAAGTACCTAGGTGTTTTAGGTCTATATATTTGTATGTGTTTCACCGACGATACGGGAGAAAGGCCTAAGTGTGGGGCAACGTATAAAAAAAATCAAACACTCCAAAACCCGACTCCCACAATGCACAAAGTTCAAAGATCTCTCTCTTCGTTCATTTCCAGTTCATCAAGTAAGCAACAAAAAAAAGAGAAACCGAAACTTTTTTGGTCAACAAAAAGAGATGGACTGTGTTATCTTCACTTTTACACTTTGACCAAGGAGGCCCGATTTGGACTCAAATCGTAATCCGCCGTGGCAGCTACTGTCCGATTTCACGGCTTTGGGCTCGTTCTGATTGCCCTTTGTCGCGGTTTTGGAGTGGTTTAAGAATGAGGATGCAGCGGGAATTTAAAATGAGTTATTCCGGTCTGATCCCCTAAAACTGATACCCTAGGGGATCCGTTTTATTAGAGTATATAGATCATCATCTGCCTATTGCTCTTTCCGAATTTTATCAGAGTCAGTGTCCAGTCTTATTAATGCAGCTCAAAATTGCTCACTACTTACAGATTCAGTTATCCAGAAAATAGTTAAAGTAATCATTTCAGGGGGGATGAAGACTATAGGACCTCAAAAGTGCAAGTATAAGAAAGCTATTAAACAGACTTTCAGTAACATTGACAACCACAATGCTCGAGGTCAATACTTGGCTCATAACAATTATTTTCCCAGTGCAGGTCATAAGCCTCTCTTCTCTTCCACTTATCCCTATCCAGTGCTGTGTTCACCAAGCCTTGTGAAACGAGACAACAGTAAAATTTACAAGAATATTGTTTTAATTACACACCACAAAATGTATTTACTACCGCTAACTACTCTAAATTGAACCACATCTCAAATAACGTTGCATTTGTACTGGCGACCATTACAGTAGCGGTTGTCAATCGCATTAACACGAATTTATACCTCTTTCCCATTATCGCATTATGCATTCATATCAATTTTAATATTTATCACGGCCAGCACTACCTTTGCGTTGTAAAACTTAATGTGCATTATGTCTGATTATTTAATATTTTGAATTATTTATCTGTGGCTGCTTTTATTTTGTTTGTGTTGCTCGCTTTTAACTGAGTATTATGAAATCAGTGGCTACTTTGGAACGGGAGACATGTTTATGTTGTTAATAAGTTTGAAAATTTATGCATCGGGAGCGCGATTCACAGATGACTCTACCCTTTGAGGGTGGGAAATCATCAAAAAACTTCTCCCGCTCAGGGCAGAGTGGTAGGGAGTGTCAGACTTCTACTGACTAAAAACCACCCATGTTCCTTCTTAGCCCTTCTATTCTATTTATCTTCGGAGACGCCGGCAGACTCCAGGCGGGCGATCAGTCCTTTCATTGTGGATTATTTCGCCCAGTTCCCCATTTTGGTGGATCCCCTTCATGGATTACTGGTGGTCGGCATCGCGAATCTTCCTGTTGCCTTGCAGAAGCTCACCAGTTGTTCGGTAGAGATTTCTGCAAGCTTCTCTTCATTAATCTCATCTGTTCCTAGGATTTCCCATCTGAGTAGCTCATACATCGTGCATTCCGCCACAAGGTGGAAACTTGTTTCTTCTGCTTCTCCATATGCTGGGCATATGGGATCTTCCTTTACTTTCATAATCGTCAGGTGTCTATTGAGTCCACAGTGTCCTGTTGCGATCCCTACTACTAGTCCTTTGTTTCCCCTGCTCATTTTGAGTAGCTTGTGGGATTTCTTTTCATCATATTATGACTTTAAGAAGATTTTCGATTGTCGACAACCTTCTATTGCATTCCATCTTTTATTTGACTCTCTTGTAGTTATTCTATGGATGATTCCTTTTGTTATATTATGTGGGATCGGTAACCTGGGCTCTGGTCCCACAAAGGATTCATCTGCTCCTTTTCTGGCTAATTCATCTGCTATCTCATTCCTTTCGTGTCCTTGATGACCAGGGACCCATGCGACTGTTACTTCTGCTTTTTCCGCTAGTTGGTTGAGTGCTTCCTTACACTCTTTAACCAGTGCAGATGTGACTTCCACTTTGTTCAGTGCTTTGAGTGCTGCTTGACTATCACTGTATATGACTATTTTGGAAAAATCACCTGTAAGGGCGTTTCCAATTATTCTGGTACATTCCATAATGGCATGTATTTCTGTCTGGAACACACTAGCGCCTGTTCCTAGTGAGAATAATCTATTTATTTCCAGTCTTGGTATGTGTATCCCAGAGCCGGATAGCTTAGTTGATTCTTTCTTTGATCCATCTGTATAGTAGACCGCCATAAATGGATCACTCTCGATTGTCCATTCTTCTCTTTTGCCTATATGTATTAGATCTATACTTTTTGTCGAAGATCTTTTCTTTTTGATTTTCTTAGCCCTTTGTGTCGAGGCTACGATATCTCTTTCGAAAAACCCGCAGCGCCGACGGGAGATGACTCTTCCCTGGAGTATAAATGTGGTGTTGCCGCACAAACGATGGGGCACTACATATCGTGTCCTACCTGTCCTGTTACTTCCACATCATAGAAGCTGATGGCTCTGACGCTACTGAAAATACCAATCTCGCCGCCATATTCAGGACTGAATCAATTTGAATTGTCATCGACACGCTAAGAAGAAGACCTTTTTAGCCAGTCCCGTTTTTAATTTCCACTTGTAAAGTGGAAATTTTATAAACTATAGCCTTAACAATAGTTACGTTCAGAACAACGACCAACAAACATACAACAATATAACGGTAATAGTTCTATCGTAGAACTGTGCAGTAGACCTAGTGGGAATGATCCAATTTGCCGGTGAACTAAGGGGAAAAGTGTCTCCCCTTCTAACTTGAGAGACTAGTAACGCCATCTATTGAGTTGAATCGTTGAATAGCTTGGAAAGCTTGACACATTTTTATGCAGTATCAGTCTGTATCTATTTTAGTTTTGAGCATATTCTATTTAATATTTTTATTTGCAAATGATAAAAGTAGACGCAGAAGAATCTTAATAAATGGGTTTAAACGATTATACGATGCGGACAGTTGGTAAATCAGATTTATTAAATTTCCAAGCAAGTTTGTCTACTGCTGCCTAGAATATATTTTGTTAGTGATGGACATAATTATTTCAACAAAGTAATCATGTTCACATCTCGATTCAATAACAAAACAATAGACCACATTAACAACAAACAACAATTCCCTGACAAATCATTTATAATTGCTTATTGATTCAACAAATTACCCTTCAAAAGATGCTCTAAAGGCAGCAGGAGTACGATCACGTATAGTTTCTCATAGCAACTCTGTTAGTCATCTCTCGTATGACCTACTTTCAATATGTTAAGTCATTCGATCGCTTCATCGAACACGTTTGAACTTGCTTCGTCGATAGTTAAGCGTATATGATTATGTTTATGCTTGACTGGTTTTATTTCATTATCAGCTTGTGTATTGTTTTATTCTTTAATATCTTTGTCAAATGTTTCTATGTAGAGCTTTTTCATTTCAGCCAAATCACTATCGAATATTCTCTAACTTAAACAAAATCGACTGCCTCGTTTGTCATGTCATTGTGTTCCCAAGCGCGGCTGCTTAAAATCCATCTTCATGGGTCCATGGGTCCATTTTTGGGTCGGGCAAAGTGTTATTGAGGTTTTCTTTCAGTAATATCTCAATAGCAGTTATGCAATCTGGATTTGTGCCCGATTGATGGCAAATGGACTCGCCACCTTTTATGTGGGACTCAAACGTAACTGACGAAATGTGTTGGTGTAGTTATAATAGGTGTCTCTTTGCCTACCCCTTCGGGGATAACAGGCGTGATGTTCTGCTGTATTATTTTCTTCACAGTTATCTGACATCACAAACCTACTTTACTTCATCAAATTCAATCACATTTTCGTCTATATTCAGATTTAATGAGGCTAGTAAGATGTCAGGTGTCATTTGCACGTAGGTACGTAGGTATAATTTAATTCTTTAGCATGTTGATCTGAGTTTAATATATAATTAGTGTACGTGCTACTGCTTGAATGTTAATTGATTATTATTAAATAAGCATTCTGTGTTCATTGGTGTGGTTTGATAGTAATGGCATAATAAATGTAACTACAGAAAATACTAAGTAGGTACATACTTAATAAAGATCAAAGGTGATTCGTGATCATGAAAAGAAGTGCACAAAAGGTTCAAGTTAGTATGCTTGAAATTATTATTAATTATACTGAAAACGGGATATACCATGTTGACTTATTGTTTAAATAAGTAAACATGGTAAATATCCCATAGTAATATTACAATGTTAGTGACCATGTCAGTTTAAAAACTTATAATAATATGTTTGAACTTTATCCCAATTATAAAAAAGTTTGGGATGTTACTGCTCATAGCTTCAATTTTTCGGATCAGAATTAAGCTCGTTGTATGTTCGATACGAGACAACCTTTGAATGGGCTAAATAGTTTCTAAAAGATTGTCTATTTTCTTGTTCTCATAGAATTACCAATATTGTAAAAGAAATGTGTGTCAATTGTAGAGTACATCCACAAAGTTACTCATCATACTCCGTAATCGTAGCAATATACTAGAATACTGGTAGCATAATATTGCTAGCTTTAAGTCTAGTTTTAAAAATAATTGTTCTAAGACCAAGTGCAAATTGCACGTATAAAGTAGGTGATGATAAAATTGTGAGCGATGTTCGCAAAGAATTTGCTTTGGTGGCTTTATTTTACTTCAAGATAATTTGAACTAGGCTGATGTAACTAATTGTTAGAAGACTAACGTAATAAAATATGGTAAGACTGTGTCATTTTAAAGAATTGTACCTATTAATTATTTATCAACCTTTCAAAGATAATTTCTCCTAAACTTAAATGTTTCCTAATCTGTTTTGTCCTAATTGCGGGCTTTACCATATATTTTGCTTTTTTAAACCATATGTCACGAATGTTGATAATTCATGTGAACACCCTAGTATTTTTTACTAATCTACATAGTCCTCATGAGAGTTGACCAAGATTATGTCTGGATCATAAAAGAACTTAAAACCACTAAGTTTATTTCTGCTGTTTCTTCTCAAGTAGTCAGGTATGAAACTCTGGCTCCATCTAATTTAAGTGTTAGTAAAAACCTTTTTGCAAAATCAACGTCATTTATCTGCTTTGGTGACAATCAAGCTCCACCAAGATTGAGTAGTGCACCTATGATATTTAAAACATCTATAATAAAGTGATTCCATTTAACCAAGTTTGCATCAAAATCATCAAAAAAATACGATCTCTTTGTTAGCCTCAGATGAATATATAATTTCCCAAGATGTACCGTTGCGTTATTTAATTAATTTAAATAAAATGACTCAGGGAATCATCCGGGCAGTCCTTGGTCTGACTTTGTTAGCTATGACTAATGTTACGGCAGAACCAAAAACCTTCTTGATTTGTCGTTTTAGTTCTTATTTGATGTTTGATGAAGACAGTGGTGTGATATTAGTTCTTTGATAATGTGATTAGTGAGGTGTTAAAAATGTAAGTGTGGAAATTAGACATTATTTTTTTTGAATAAAATAAAGTTGGTTATCTGTTGTAAAAGTGATAGCTAGTGATAATTTAAAAGTAAAAAAGAAGCCAGACTCTATTTCAAAATATTTTGCAGATTTTTTTCACTTCGAAATACTTAGCCTTTTGCACTGCATCGCTGTAACCTGAAAATCATTCATAAAATTTTTCATGTGTGCAGAACTCGACCGACTGATGCTTTATTTCTAACATTTTTGATGATTTAATATTTTTGCAGGAGATACTCTGTTGAAATACGTTTCATGCAATTAATTTGAAAAAGTTGTTTTTATTCGCTAAAACTGATTTCTTTTACAATTCATATTTTTTATTTAGAACCGTACTATGATTATCGTAATCTATGATTTATTCAAAATGTAAATTTCTTCATTATTTTAAAAGTTTAGGAATATTATTTGGATTTTATATAAAAATGTTTTATTGGTTTGATTTCACTAACATTTTGTTTAGGACAGACATGGTTTTCAAAACCTATTTGCCAAAAAATCTAGTCACTTTTAAAACATACAAAAATACAAGCACAAAAGAATTACAAAATCACGCAAATGGGTATTTTATTTAACGTTTTATGTTTAACTGAGGTTATCAATTTAACTGCCGGTATTCAATCTAAACAAAGGTTTCCACTCGACCCTAAATGCCAATAAACCTAAAAAACACCTCTTGATTTCACAAACCGACGCGTATGGCAAAACCACGATCATTAAAACAATTTTATACCGCTTTTACGAACGTACTACCGAATTACTATTTATAAAACACACACGCTAACTCGTGTCACAGTATCGAGGCCTCGAGGCTAAAATCAAGTTTACGTCTATCTCCTGAACAAAGAGCAGTTAAAATATCGCGAAACAAAATATAGTAGGTTTGCGGCGAGAGCCAGTGGTCGAGTGAACGCTTTCCGTTTAACAACCCCGTTGTCTGAGTCCTCCATTCTTACGTCACCTCACCCCATACAAATCAAGCCACCCGATTGGCCAATTCACTTTGGCGCGCTTTCTACATCCAAAATTAAAAATGAACAGTATCATCGCTTTCCCTTACACTAAGGGAAGGATTTGTAACATCGAAACGAGAGAGACACACTTTGTCGATAGCTGTTGTGACGTGATGTAACCTGATTGAAAAGAGATACCTGTATTCAGAATTAGAAAGGGGGAAAGGGACGGGGATAGCGGTGTAGCCGGTGATGGTAGTAGTGGAGTGCGAAGGGAGCGTGCTACCGTGCGTTCCACTATTTATAATCAAATGGGCTTCGTTGGTGTGCGTGTGTGCTCACGTTATGCAGGCACCAACACAGGGGGACGCGTCGAGCAAGGCAATGATGTGCACGAAGTATTATCCCCCATTACACGATTTGCTTCCGCGCTGGCCGCACGTGCAATAGTCGTCTGTCGATCTCTTTTGTAGAGCGGCGTGCGAAGTCAGTTTGTTTACGTCGGTTAGCCACAGCGATGCATAGTGCGTTAGTTAGCGCAATTGTGTCATCGACCGTGCGCTGGTTACACCTAAATTACGAGTGATTTACGGACAATGTACCGCGCGAGTTTTTTGCGGCCAAAACTTTTTGTGAACTTGTGAACTTTTGAGGTCGGAACTTTACCTGTGATCTCATTATCGCCAAATTGAACTGTGTATTTTTTATTTTGGACTCTGTGCCATTTGAAGTGTCAAAGTGAACTTTTTGAGTGATATTTTCGCAAAATAGACTTTCGAGAATTTTATCGACCAGAAAACTTTTGTACCATTCTTGAACATTTTTCTGACATACCTGTGAGAAATTTTTGATCCTGAAAAATTTTTGGAGAACGATTTTGGAAGTTTGAAGGAACTTTTTTGATTGACTCAAAATTTTGATAAAAACGAAGAAGTGGATCCAAAAGCGGAAGGGAACTTAACACAAACAGGCACACAGCATTTATGCATAACAAACAAACAGCTATCTGTCCACGCTTCTTCCGTAGAAAAAGACGTAGCGAAAGACAAAGATGGCTATAGCATTCAACTTACCGAGTGAGAGAGAGGCAACCGAGGAGAACTTTTCGCGGCTGAACCGGCTCCTAGCCGAGTTGTACGAAGTTCTGTGCCACATCTTGGTATCACGACAGCCTGGCCAAGAAGCCCAGGACAATAGGCGAGGTGAGTGTCCTCGTGAGCATAACACACCACCTTACCACTTAAGATGCAATTCGACCTACATCGTCAACCTAGTGATGGTCGTGGCCATCATAAAGGTATCCCTCGCGTCGTCCCTCTTCAATACCATCAGATAAAATGAAGATTGTACTAGATAAGTATTGTTGACAGTGATACTGCAAAGCAGGTCTGGACTGTTGTTACGTATTTTTAAGTCCCTCCGTATTTTATTTTGTAACTATTTGTTCTGGAAGAGATGTTGTGTCCAACTGCACTTAAATTGTAAATGGTGGTTACGTCCGAATTAAATCGAGAGGTCTCCGCAGCTCAATTTAATTCGATTTTGCAATCCTAACATATATTCCGCTTTTTAAAAATGAATTTTGCTTTTCAAATTTGAGTGAAGTTCGACAAAACGCCTCATGATTTTTCAAAAAAACGTAATAATTATATTTTTTTATGTCGTGCATTTAATAAAACGTTGATTGTCGTACGGAAGTATTTTGCTATAAATATGTTCGTAAGTGCTTTCGCCAATAGTATCTGCTACATTTTACAAAATAATTTTACCAGTGATCTGAATTACAAAATGAATCTTGTAATTGATTACGACTTTAATTTTATTTTAGTGTTGTTAAGTTTTTTGGTTTAGTTACATTTTCCATTTGATCTCTTGTTTATCAATTTTAGATTCATTTAAATCTAGTTTAATTTATTCCATTTATTTTGACGATGAAAATAAAATAAGATCTTAGATTTACTTACTTTCATAAGACACATATAGAGATCTCAATTATTATTTTAGTTCCAAATAATTTCGATAGTCATAAATAGTTTCAACTTCATTTAATTGTTTTCATTGGAATCGATTAGACACCAAATATTAGTTAAATTTACGAAATCGTAAAAAATTATGAAAGCTATTGCAAAAGATATTGAAATCATTTTGAGGAGGACTAAAATTATAAAAAATGTCTCCTTATTTCAATTTTTGTATAATTAATTAGGTATTAATTTTAGTACAACTGTAAATATTTTGACGTATTTTTATCAAGTGAATTTAATTTTGTTAAAGCCATACAATTTGTTCAGAATATGTTCTGTTTTCAAAAAGTGTAAAAACCATGAAAAAAAATTGTTTCCTAATTTGTATATTAATTATTATAATGTAGAATTTTTATATGACTTGTAAATATTGCATTTAAAAGTTTGTGATTTTTTCTCTCGATAAGCATTCATACTTATAAAAAAGTATTTCTCTTAGTTAAGTACCGCATGTAATCGAATCATATAACCTGGATTGTGTTAATTTTGTCTCCCAAACATTTAATGGGATAATATTTGTGAAATAAATATTATTTTGTAAAAACGTAAAACTGTTTGTTTTTTATGGAACTAACCTCAACCTGAATAAAATTTGTTAGACAAGAAAACACTTTTTAAAAATGCAAGAGCAACATTGAAATAAATGTGCGAACTTGAACTTCGTAACTCTAACTCAAAATAATTTTTCATTTGATTTTAGTCATTATTAAAGGGGGAAAAAATTAGTTAAGCTATCTACAAAATACAGCAATGTGTGTTCAATAAATTCATAAATTACGAAAAAGACCTAACTATAAAAAAAGGTGTTTTATAGAATATGGATCAATAAAATAAAACATAGGTAATTAAAAATACAATCTGACAAGACATAAACACAATAAATAACAAATCAGCGAAATTCCGAAACGAAACTCTACTAAACGCTAACCGTAACTCATAAGCCCGTGTTTAACTTTAAACTGTGCAGTCGGCGCTTCTCGTCAATCAAGTCGAAAATATCTTCTGTTTACGCTACCTCGCTGTCAGCAGCGGGACATGTTCCGACTAGTTCTAAATTGTGGGGACAGGATAAATAACACGAGATAAATAACATAATATCATGGTTTTTTTTTAAACATTTATGTTTAAAATGAGGATGAAAATTTAAACATATAAAATTTTGAAAGTGTTACTTGTAGTTGAAAATATTTTTGGTAAAATGATTTGTAAAACGGGAACAAAGTCATAGGCAAAAGCTAGTAAAATATAGTTTTAAACAAGGATCAAGTTAGAAACACATTTTAAATCTAGAATTTATAAAATTGTAAAATCACATAAAAAAATGTGATAAAATAATTAAGACGTAAGTACTCTGTGGTTCATAAAAGTTCAAAGTTTATTAAATAAATCATGATTGTAATATTCAATGAGGATAAAGTTTGAAACGTAGAAAATTAGTTGAGCGTTATTTACTGCAATACGCAATGTGTCATGTAAAATAAATATTATGATAAAACGATTGAGGTGGAAATAAATCTGACGTATCTAACACATTAACAGAAATCTGTTATAAATAATTTCCTTTGTCCAAATAATGTTAGAAACTAACTCAAAGCAGATACAGATAAAGCACTAAAACTAGCAAACAACACACCTAAAGTACACACACTTAAAATTCAGCTCACAAAACTATAAGTTCAGAACGTTAAGAGAAACATGAACTAGTTCAAGCTTGGCGGGACATAAACTTGGCATGCTCGAAATCGTGGTTCAGTCACGAGTTTGCATGGTGCAAGTGATAAACTTGTTACTTATTAAATGATTTTTATGGTAGAACAAGCTATATGAAATCATAATAATATCTAAAGAAAGGTATGAAAAAGAAACTTGTGATTTTATTTTTAAATACAAACACTTTAATCATGAAGTAAGTAAAACAAATGTTTTGCACCAAAAAATCTAGCTAAAAATACCTAGAAATGTTTTTTTATTTGGCTGACTTAAACTACAAATCGTGTAACATAGTGGAATTTATTACTTTAGTTAGAAAAATCTTACAGGAAAGTAAAAGTGTTATAAAATGTTCTTACTTATTCTGTATTGGTGTAAAAGTGCAAGATTGAAAAAACTAAGTTATGTATTCCAAGTGGAACAATAAATTAAAGAACTTTCAAATATAGTAGAGTTTTAAATCAAGATAATAAGATAAGTTAGAGTAGAACAACATTAATAAGTCGTTCAGCTAATGACAATGATTAGGAAAATAATACAAAACAATTCACGCCAGCAATTCATACATTACACCACGACAAAGCGTTGGCAATGGACTCAATGCAAAACACTCGGCAATTGAAAGCGAAAATCGATGGCAACTGGACGGATCGTGAACGAAGAAATCGAAAACCATATGAAATGCATTGCATATTGCATTACGAATTAATCATCACGCTTGTAAACTTGAGACTCCTTTAAATCTTTTGAGCGACAATCTAAAATATGCATATTTATCACATTATCAGACCTTTGTAATCTCCAAAGGGTTTGGCAAAGGTGTAGTTACAACATCCAGATTTTGCTAGTTATGTTTAAATTCCATGCAACAAGAGGCGCCTATTGCCATCAACCGGGCACAAATTCAGACTTCGGGACTGCTACTGAAAATTTTCAACAACCTTAATTATAAGCTAGTTAGTTACAGTATAGCTCTATTTTTAACATAAAATAACGATGTCTTATTCAGCATCGGCAAGTTTTAGTATTCTGTCTTTCGACCCCAACGTAGTTGGAAAGACTATCTAAAATTACTGATGGAACTTCAAAAGAAATAATAAACTTTGGTTAATTAATTTACGCCGTCTCTCCGAAACTCCGGTTTTTAGGCCGAATGGGTAAAAAACATCGAACTTCACTTATTAACAACTCATATTTCTTCAAAAAGCAAAATTCATGTTTAATCTGTGTGGTCTTCAAAATGTCTGTGTTTTTCATTCCGAAGCTTTAGAGATGGCTGTCTTCGAGAACTTCAAAAAAGAAAGTAAGTCACGGTTTTGAAGAAGTAACTTATTTTCGATTACTATTGAAGTGTAAAGAGACGGTTCACCAGTTTAGAAGTTTTTCTTTTTTCTTTCTTTCTTTTTGTCAAAGATATTGCCGTCGGTCATTGTCAGTATTGATAGCTTCTCCTTTTTTTGAAGCAATTGGATAAGTTATCAAGAAATAATAGTATTGATGTCTCATTGATGTTTTACTGAGGGCCGAATAAATCCAGTAGCAGGAATTAAAAAGTTAAAGAAAAAACTTATGAATGACTGTAAGAGGGCTTTGTAACACGTTATTGTGGGAAAAAGTTTTTTATTGATCATTGATAAAGTAACTACATGTTGTCACATTAATATAACGTAATAGGGTTTGAAAAAAAAACATAATTAACATATTTAATATGTTATCTAGATAAATGAATAATTTCCTGGGTTGACAAAAGCATTTATAGGAAGTGCTAAGGAAGATATGGCTAGAAAGGAGGTGACTATTTTATAATATGACGAGTAAAGAAGAATTAAAGAACATGCTTCGCCGAAATCAAATAATGTCAGTCCTAAAACTGTGTCAGTTTTATATTTTGGTAATCTCAACATAAACTACGACACACACCAAGACAGAGTATCAAAATATTTTAGATTTCAAGCAAAAAAGAGTAAGCAAGAGAGTGCGTGGCACACATAGCATAGATTAACAAATAACATAGCATTTAGGAGCTCATATCAAAGAATGCCCAATTCAAAATCCTGTCCAATCAGAAACATTCTCACAAAACTTATATCAACAAAAAATCTAATAAGTATCATATGACTGTTACAGTCATAAAATAATAATATTGCAAACACATATTATAATATCAAAATAATCCAAGAGTTAAATATATATAATTTACAGCTTTGTAATATACATTTTGGTCTATTTATGTTCAAAATTAGCACTTTGTCAACGATACTTGTGCTCACTGGTCGAATTCTGTTCAAATAAGATTTATTACTTGCTCTCTGCTAATGTCGTCAGCATTAAAAACTAATAATACATTTAATATTGTACTTAGAGCCTGTTTCACTAGAGACAATTAAATTTCAAGTTTTTGAATGTGATTTCATTCAAATCATTGTAATCATTAAGGCGGGATTGCAGTACTTTTTAAGATTTTTGAACCTATAAAAATCGAACTAAATACGAGTTTTTTAATAAATAAAAGTCATTACATAAAAATTTAACATACTCTCTAGTAAATCGTAAAGATAGAAACGCGATTTAGAATGATCGGCTCGATACTTTTTTTTATCAAACATGACTCTAAATCACAATTTCAAACGTGTACTGCTGAGACATTTCATCATGAATTTATGTAAAAGTTATATCAATAGACAGAACTTTTTATTCTGAAGTAAATGTTGAAAGCATATTAAATAATTTCTTTATAGTTTTTCTCCAAGAAGCAAAAAACAGTCAAAATTTAGGCATTATATCGCTCGCGCGGCAGGGCGGGGGGTGAGGTCGTGCGTACATAAAAACAAAGTACTGCAACCTCGCCTTAGTGGGTTTTTATTTATCTAGTTAGATAAGTCGATGTCAGAGTATTTATGACACCCATGAGCCTCTGACTTGCCTTTTCATCCCGTCGAGTAATGTATCTCAAGAATGTTGGTTTCCTCACTGTGTTTTCTTTTATTGAAGCAAGTGATAATAGGGGATTGGACAAAAAAATACTAATTAGTCCGTCAGATAGATTTACAAAAAATATTGGACACATATTTTTTCTTTTTTCACGTAATCAAAAAATGAAGACGATACAGTGCTTCGAAAACTCCTGTGACGTCATATGATAGTACATTTTGGACCTACAAGTGACATTTCAAGCCCCACTCCATGATCTTTGACACTTTTTATCTTCGTCAATTTTTATTAATTTGATAAAACAAAAAACACGTATCCAATATTTTTCGATAATATAACTGACGGACTAAACAGAATCATATTTTTTTGAGTCAGTTCGATCCCCTATTATACAATACGCATAATAATATGAATTCGAAAAATCTGAGTTCGAACTCGAGACAAATATGAATTGGCAGTCGGTACTACGGTAGTAGTAGATGGATAGTCACACCACTGGGATATGTATGACTTCAGTATATACTCTGTTAACGATATAGGGTCTCTTCTAAATATAATAGTAATATGTAAGTCTAATTGCCTCCATTAAAATGAGGCTTTTTTTAAATGCCCAGCTTCTAAAGCTTCTAGAACTTAATGCGTAACATAATAACACATAAAGAAAACTCCACATAATATGGTAGAACAGCTACATAAACGATCGTTATGGAAATTATAACTCTCGAATCTGACAGGACTGGAAGGGCTACTTAACTGAGTATGGCTCCCAGCTAAAGTAACGGACGTGGTATTACTAAAGATAGCAGTAATAATGCTCACACATTATATTGTACGTTGGTGTTTATGGTCGGGTATTAAGATTGAACTGGTATCTGAACGATTGTACTGCATACATAACATCACGCCTGTATACCTTAAAGGGGTAAACAGAGGTGAACTAATAGTACCTCTGTTGGCCAGTTATGTTTAAGCCCCATGTAATAGGGGGCGAGCCTATCTATTGTCATCAACCGCGAACAAATCCACAATCCGTGGCTGCTACCGAGAGTAGAATCCCTGATTGGAAAACCCAATTACGCTTTTCCAAGAATCAAACCAAAAAAAAAAAAAAAAAGCTTTTTTTTTTTTGGTGGGTGGAAAATCATCGAATAACCCCCCCCCGCTCTTGGGCAGAGCGAAGGGGAGTGTCAGACTTCTACTGACTAAAAACCAAACCCATGTTCCTTCTTCTTCGCCCTTGTGTCGTAGCCGCGGTAACCTTTCGATATCCACAGCCCCGACGGGCGTCTGCCCTTGCGGGCCCCTCCTTGCTGACATCTCTTTGAGGCGCGCGTGGAACACGTACGCGTCGCCGACACGGTCTGTTGCTGTCATGACGACGGCCGGACGGCGAGCTAGCCCGTTACTCACCGTCCACAGGCCCGCGTCTACGGTGGCCGGAGGTCATCGCGTGACCCCCGACGACCGGAGCGCCTTCCGCGGTGGCTGGAACGTTGAGAGGTTCTCTCCCTCTCTCGTTCCGCCACCTCCTTCGCTAGCATCACTGCTTCGCAGAAGGAGGCGACGGCGTCCCATTCCTCTTCGCCCCGGACCATGGCTTGCACCAGGGCCTCATGCTCAGAAGCCTATTAATAGGCCAACGAGGCTGTCAGTCAGTCTGAGGGCCCGTGTGTTGTCGATGCTATCGTCATAGTACTACATCAGCCTACTCAATTACAGCAGTAACAGGTTTTAAATTCACCTCCTACAAGCATTAACTATCTAATGATTCGACCTTACTTCGCTTATTTATAATTTAATCAAGAATCTAAACATATAAATAATACATACTGTAATTTTCAAAGTTGTAGTAGGTTTATAAGTTCCAATTTTGCAATTACACTAACCTATTACATTGTTCAATAAAATATTTTGGTTGAACAATCTATTGCTAATTATAATACTATTCATAATAATACTTAAATGATTCAAACAAATGATACATTGAAATTCGAACGGTACACAGATTTGAATAAATTATTCAAAATGATTAGATTGGACACTCGCTTTAGATTCTAATTTGTTCATATTAAAACTGTCTTTGTTTCTTATCCGTTAATTTTATCTGTTTTCAGATTAAATCTTATTATTGTAGTTGTCTTTGTCTTTATTGAACTAATTTTGATTTGTTTAGATTTTGATCTGAGCATGCTTTTAAATTACTGGCATTATGTGCGCTTAACTTCTAAATTCGAATGATTTAATATAAAAATACAATAGCTAAGCCCCGCGGTGCATGAAAATGTTATCAAAATACTACTAAACTTTCTATATTACTATAATTCAATCACGATGCGAAAGACACGTGGTGCCATCTATATAATAATAGAAAAGATAAGAGGATATAGAAATAATAAGAAGTTTATTATTGTTTTTCTCTGGAACAGTACTTTTTTTCGGGATGAAGGGTACCCTGTATTATCTGTTATACCTGACAACGTATATGGATAATGTCAGGAGGATCAATTCAGTGGTTCAGGCGTGAAAAGTTTACAAACGATCATATTTACTTTCTCATTTATAATAAGAGTCAGGATTGAATGAACGACAAAATGTAACAATTAAATTGTGTTTCTGTAACTCTTTAAAAAAACAAATGGTTTTCTGCAGCCGTGAACTTGCCAACCAATTAGGTTTTGAACAAGGGAACGGAAATTATTCCGTGAAAACGGATTTACGGACCTTGCAAGTACAAAAAATTCTAAGTGCGACCCATTGACAAAACAGTATATTCAAACTTGATACTGTTTATCCACTTTCCTCACTAAACACTCCTCGTTTGTCTTCCAACTCATCAAGTATTCTTCCTTTACATAAACAACAAAAAAACGCCCCACAATATATTTTAACACAAAAATGGGCAATAACAATACAGCTAAACGAGAGTAAATCAATACTTTTACTAAAAAAAAAAACTGTGTCCCGTACAAAACTGTACTACGAACTACCATCTATTTTAGGGTTCTGTACTCAAAAAGTAAAAGCGGGACCTCGTAACACTAAAACTCCACTGTCCGTCTGCAGGCTGTATCTCATGAACCGTGTAGATTTTTTTTGGGGGGTTGAAAATCATCAAATGACTCCTCCCACTCCTTGTTCTTTCTTAGCCCTTTGTTTCGAGGCCACGGTATCTCTTTCGAATAACCTGCAGCCCTGACGAGAACCGTGATAGATAGACTGTTGTTGTTTCACAGATTCTAGAAGATTCAAGGGAGAGAGAGAGATTAGGTTTTTAGAGATTGGATATTTCTGTTGCTGCTATAAAAACAATTAATATATTAACAGGAGGTCCTGTCCGATTCAATCTTGATTCAATCTTGATTACATTGGTACGGAATCCTTCCTGCGCGAGTCCGACTCGCACTTGGCAGGTTTTTTTTTTCGAAACCAAAAGAGCCTTTAATATATTCCACAGGTGGTGTCCCAAACAGGTGCCAGGCTTTTTTTATTTAGGGACAGGTTCAGACAAGTTCAATAGAGCTTTGTCTGAGTTCGCTCCTAGCACCGATTTGGTATATTTTGATGTTTTTTTTTATTATACTTTATGGAGGAACCGTGGAACGAATGATAATTTATTGCAACGGACTTTGAATTTTAAAAAGAGTTTTATGTGAATTTAGAGTTTTTTTTTTTGAAAGTTTATACCAGTAGCTATTTTAATAGGGTTAGATCGTTGGATTTTATTTTCGATATTTTGAATATCGTTCTGGGGGCCAATTCTCAATTTTCGACATTTATCTCGAGTTCGAGTTCGTAAGTCTATCTCTATGTCTATCAAAAATATCTCTATCTCTACCAAAAAATTTCGAATTGAGCAGAATTCCGTATTCTCAGTCAAAATAGAAATAAATGTCACGAAAATGTCGATTCGAGTGAAGCTAATGTTACCATTATGAAGAATCGCGCGTTCCGTTTTAGGTAGCTATGAGTGAATGAATGATTTTGTTTTAAAACGCTGACTAAACCTAATTATTTAAGTATAAAAGAAAGAAAGAAAGTAAGAAAAAGTATTTATTGGTTTCACAAACAAACAAGTAAACATAATTATGAGAAACACTTAAAATTAGGACATAATTTATATATTAAATTTGAATAAGTCCCGTGCAAAGCCAAAGTAAAACGAAACGTTTAGTGTAAAAATAATCAGTTTGACAGCTGACTGTCTGTCAGTGACTAATAAAATTATGAAGCAAACAATTATTTACCTTCGTTTTCAGGTCTATTTTAGTGGTATCCTGAATTACAGGAGCCAATAGATCTAAGTATTAGAACCCTTATTAAATCTTTATTTAGTCTGAAGTTTTTAATGACTTCTGTTTCGCTCAAGTCGTATATATCGACGGCAGGATAGCTGTTGTCGCCGTGTATTGGCCAGTTGCTCGCCACTTTCCAACAACTCCGAGATAAAAATGCTAATAAACTCGTCCATCTTTCAGTGGTTTCAAGTCCAATCGTAGGTACACAAATTACAGTCTGTTATCTGCGCGAAGGTCGTCGTTTCAAGAAAACAATGCACAAATCAAAGAGTATAAATCGAATTTCCAGTATGAGATGCCAAGCCGGATTTTATTTGAAAACTAAAGAAAAGAAAACACAGTGTACAATCCAAAACTCAACAAATTCACTCAGAAATGACGTATCTATATAATCGACATGACATCTCTACTGCTCAGAAGCACTCGACATGAACTCTAACGTTAGCCTTCGACAAATGTCGAATTCGACATCCCCAGAATAGCAACTTTTAAAATTTCTCGAAAAAATGACGTCATTAGAAATTTTTCTCGAGTTCGACACCATCTCTAAAACCGAGAATTGGCCCCCTGAGCTGGGATATTGAACAGGCCTACTTAGCTCGTTGGGGCCTAGATAAATAACATTCTATCACCGATAACAATCAAATTAATTCATTTACTCGTATTGCTTTGTAGGTATAGGTAATTCGTATTTTACCGTCACATGGGCATGCTAATAATTGGTTTGCAGTCAGTAATGTATAAAAAAAATAAGTGGCATGTCAAATAAATAAAAAAATCATTTAAATTACATACAATAAAATAAAATAAAAACAATGATGGCTGGTTAACTATGTATGTAGTTAACCCTCATTATTATTATTATTTAAAGACTAATCAATTACTCATTAAATATTCAAAAAACAAAAAAAAGTAAAAAATAACTGAAAAATTATTTCTACCAATTATACCTATGCCTATTTAATTTTGACCTTAATTTCCGATTGCCAAATCCTTATGCCTTATAATTATAGGGTTAACATAGGAGTATAGCTAGTCGGTCCCATATCTTCCCGTGGGTGTCGTAAGAGGCGACTAATGGGCCTACTACACGCACGCACTTCCCCACAGTTTTGCCAGTATTACACGGTGCACACAGTACATCGCGCGTGTGGTTTGTAATGGTAATACAGTTTTACCAACCATACGCGCAATGTACTGTGAAGTGTGAACGAAAACTGTGGGGAAGTGCGTGCGTGTAGTAGGCCCATAAGGGATGTACCAGAGGGCAGCAGCGTTCTCTGTGCTTTTTGTATCGACCGTACTGCGATCGCCAACCCGCCTGCCAAGCGTGGCGAATATGGCAAACCCCCCCTAAGCAAAAATGACACTTAGGGGAGGCCTATGTCCAGCAGTGGACGTCTTTCGGCTGAAATGATGATAGCTAGTCGGTAAATAATAGCAGCCGCTCTGGTTGATCTTTAGGTGAAGCCGCGTTTGCCTGGTGACAACCACACTCCATTTCACCCGTTGTTTAAGTTCTATGTTTAAGGGGGAAAGCCTATGGACATCATCATCATCTGCCTAGCCTTTTCCCAACTATATTAGGGTCGGCTTCCAGTCTAACCGGATGCAGCTGAATACCAGTATTTTACATGGAGCGACTGCCTATCTGACCCCACAACCCAGTTAATACTAGGTAATACCCTTTGGTAAGACTGGATGTCAGAATTTCAGGGCACGGAGGAATACTCGGTATGTCGGGCGGTCACCCATCCACAGACCGACCTAGGCAAGCACAGCTTTACCTAAAGATCGACCTGAGCGGCAGTTCTTATTAAGCCACAAGCCCATGGACATCATCTGGGCACAAATACCACCCCCCGGCTCGAGAATCTAACCCAGGACCTCATGCTCAGCAACTACTAGACCACTAGGTAGCCATAATAATATCATAATTTATAATATCAGAGGTAAATATTTTCTTTACTTTTTTTCAGAAAACATAGTTTTTAAACCTTGAGTATTACTAAAACAGACCGAGTCTCCCGAGTTTAGTGAAGGTCTGCTACTTTTCACACTTTTGCTCCAAATAATAAGTTAATTCGGTAGTTCCCCCCCTTTTATCTTTCTTAATAATTTTACAATTGAAAGCGAGGTACGGGTAGCCTTTTACTCTTATTATAATGTAAAGCACCTGTTTATATTCGAGGGTACTTTTCAACCGCAAAATGAGATGTGGGGTAATCTTTTTGTACTTCAATCTGGTCAAAATGAACCCTTTATGTAAAGTTTATGGCTTGTGTAATTAGATTCATAGATATGGGAGACGTTTATAATCTTACTGTCTTTTTTTGCAGTACAATGACCTCTATTCCGTTGGTATAAGGTTTAAAATAACTATGAAATTACTGTTATTAAATACATGTTAACAGGTTGTTTTTAATTGCACTGTCGTTGTCTGGTCAATTTTAAGAATTAAATAGGTGAAAAATTATGCAGTGTGAATTTGTTTCATTAGTGATATTTTTTTGCATTTTTGAATGAAATCGTTATTTGTTATGTATTTGTAAATGAAAAGAATAATACTTACATTATTATTTTATTCAAAAGTATTAAAAAAAATAAAAATTTGTGACTAACAAATAGTAGCAACGGAGTCTGGATTTGTGCCTGATTGATGGCAATAGATTGGCTTCTTTTACATGTCACCTAAACATAATTAGCTAAATGTGGGTTTAGGAACTATTTTGTACACATCTGCTTATCCCTTGAGGGGCTACAGGTATAATGTTATGCTATTTATATCTCTGATTACTACCAGTAAGGCCTAGCTTAGATTTAGATCTAAATTTATCCGTGTCTGTCCGTGTAACGGATTTTAAATTACTCTGCCCATAAATAAAAACGATGCGAGGTAGAAAAAAATATTATTGTTTACTGCTTGCATTTTGCTAATTGATGAGTACGCTGCGGTCTGATTAGCAATTGTCCAGCAACTTGTCAGAACTTGTTGCAATTGTAAAACTGCTGCTGCATTGTACTTACTTATATTATTTTAATTAGATACATCAACGTAGAGCTTGAGGCTAAAAAATAACAGGTGGTTAAATTAATCTTCAGATTAAGCCGCACTTGCCTAGGTTTGTCTGTGGATAGGTGACCGTCCGTTAAATACCAGGTTTCCTACATGCATCTTTGACAAGTGGAAACTATGTTTTTTTTTTCCTACTCCTCCGCTATTCTTTTCTGATTAATTTCGTTGCGGGATCCAAGACAGTTAAATCATTTCTCTGGGACTTCGTCGAGCTTCATTGTCTCGGCGCTTTTCTTGTGGTCGCCACTGTTGATTCTGGCTAACAGGAGTTACAGTGGTTTGGGAATAGGGTGGCGGGCTTGTATGCATCTTTGACAGTCCTTACAGGTAGTCAGTGGCCCGATGATCTGACAACCGGGCTTACCAAGGAGTATTATCCGGAACTAAATGGGTTGTGGAGACACCATGTAAAATACACCTACATACTTGGGAAAGGCTAGGCAGATGATCAAGATTGAACGTGGACTAGGGTATCTTGTGGTGAAGCTTAAATATACCAAATATTCAAAATGAATGATCAAACATCATCATCATCATTTCAGCCAAAAGACGTCCACTGCTGGACATAGGCCTCCCCTAGGCGTCGCCACATTGACCGGTCCCGTGCGTCTCTCATCCAGCGGGTTCCTGCAACCTTGATCAGGTCATCGGTCCACCTAGTGGGAGGCCTTCCAACGATGATCAAACAAAGTTAATTAATTAAATTGATAAAAAAAATTAAAAGCTTAAAAACTTACTTTTCTAAGCTCTACATCCACTATAATTACCATAATGGCTCATTTGGCTTAAAATAATATGAACTAATAATCTCTTCACCTCAATATTTTCCATCATAACTACGTCGTTACCAAACATAATCCCTTCTACAATAAATTTCTCTGACATTTAAACAAACTTTATTACGAAAACTGATATTGTTTTAATCATAAAATACGTAATTTGGCTACAAAACATCACTTAAACATAACCAGTTAACTTAGACCCTTTTCCGATAAACAACACAATAACACTTTATACTGACATAAAGGTTAAGTAATACTGGTTTAACCTTTTTGACCTCAAAACCGTTGCTACCTTGGAGTAAGCCTAAAGCCCGTTTTATAGCATTTTGATTATGGTTTTTGTGTGATTTAAAAATATCCCTATCGAATTTTACGACTCAGATTAGTTATTATACGTCATGTCTAAAATATTTTTTGGAGTTTTTTCACCAGTTTTAGTACATAATAAACAACATCACGCCAGTAATCCACAGAGGGTTAGGCAGACGTGTATCTAATACAGTTATGTTTTAAGTCCTATGTCAATAGGGGGCGAGCCTATTGCCATCAACCTGGCACATATCCAGAGTGCGTAGCTGCTACCGGGAAATTCCTAATAAAAAAAACTAAATATCTCTTCGCCCGACCCGGGAATCGAACTCATACTCAGCAGTCGTGCTTGCGATCATCAGTTGACCAACGAAGCATTCAGTTTCTTTCAGTAAATTAAATCTGACGAAGCTTTCAGTCAATTTAATACGATATTCTTGTTTTGATTTACTGAAATTAAAATATTAAATCGCTATCAATTAGGGTCACTATTAAATTGGGTCAATTTCACAAATGATACAAGTAACACTTTGATGAGGATAACCACATTCGGTTTTATTGATATAATTCGCAATAATTATTAAGTTGTTAATATCAAGTATTATTATGAGTCACATAGGTCAAATGACAATCAGTTCAATTGACTTTGCACGAAACACGAAACTTGCCATATCAGTTTAACACAACAGGTGCAAATTATTATGACGAGGTCTATCACCTATTAGTCACATTATAAGGACTTATTCGTTTGACTAAACAACACTCTTTGCCGATATTAAGGTATACTAAATGTGGAGGATGGAAACCTGATCCTAAATTACCAAAATAAAATAAGGACTCTTGTTATAATATGTTTTATCTTTTCTTTACATACGTTTGGCACAGCATAAGAATAAAAAAGTTATTAAATAGAAAATACATTCTGCCAGCACCAAAACACTATAAAAAGGTTGGTCGGTCCGCAACACTAAAGTTTATCTAAAAATAACATGCGAAGCTACTGTATAGCTGAGTTCCTGGCGTTGATCATTTAATTTATCATCAGACGACAGCCTGTTACATCACCTCTCTAAAGCTCTCTAGCGGCTAGCTTAGCATAAACATAGCCTGACCAGCCTTTTAATATGTACCATTGCTGAGACATACACACACACGCACATTCACACTCACAGAGAGGAAATGCGCTGCAATGAATTGCAATACACCACCACCACGCTTGCCTAGTGTGAGTTGGAAGATGTCACACACTCACACTTGTCCATCACTGTTCTCGAAATAGTGAATGAAAAAATTATGAGAAAATCAGCATGTCGTAAAAACAAAAAATCGAAGACTTGCCCAAACATTCCAAGATATTATATGTCTTGGAATTTTGCTTACAATTTTTCACATGCTGATTTCTTCACTATTTTTTCCTTCACTATTTCGAGAACAGTGATAATAAAATGCACCTGTCTGGATTCAAACCCTTAACCACTCGATAACTCGGGACCGTTTCCACTACACCACAACCCACCACTGCTCTCTAGGCGAGAGCTTATTTACCACTTAGTAATAAAAAAAAACTCAAAGTCATTATTGCCTCTATTTGCTATAATAAAACATGTCTCAAGTAGCTAATCGACCACGTGTTAGTAATTATAGTCAGACAAAGGGTCTCACTGACCCATTGTCTTGAAGTAATTGTGTTGAGCAGTCACTGGATCAAATTGGTTTGAATTTGGTGTCAGGTTTTGTATCTAGTGACAGGCATCTTTTTGGGTTGAGAACAAATTAGGTGATTGGGTTAAAGAGATGAGGCAAATGGAACATACAGTGAAAAGAAAGGCTTTTTAATCACTTATAGAATGCCAACAAAATTAGGCTTATAGTAGTTTTTTCGCCATCTTTCAAGTCATTTATAAGGGTACATAATCCTGTGACCACACTTGGTGCAGTAGCAGCCACAGAGTCTAAATTTGTGTCCGGTTGATGGTAATAGTCTCACCCCCTTTAACATGGAACTTAAACCTAACTAGCAAAATGTGTCACGTGTACCTACTATTTGGTACATAGGTATATCTGATGTGTATGCGCGCACGCACACATAGTTACACGGTGTAAATGTGTCAGTGTAACACCTTCCCTAATCAGTAATAAACTAGCTATCAAGGACGACACTCGTTTCATTATCTCAGCGCTCCTAGCTTCAACGTATAAATATATCAATAACCCTTTTTTTTTTGGTGCGTGGAAAATCATCAAATGACCCCCCCCCCCCCCGTTCTTGGGCAGAGCGAAGGGGAGTGTCAGACTTCTACTGACTAAAAGCCGAACCCATGTTCCTTCTTTGCCCTTGTGCCGAGGCCACGTCATCTCGTACTAAAATCCGCGGCCCCGACGGGAAATCCGCGGCCCCGACGGGATATCAATAATCCTTTGGGGATTATAGGCGTGATGTTATGTTATGTAACCTGAGAAAAATGCCTCTTCCAAAACAATACTTAATTTTCCTAATAGCTTCATAGCAACCATAATAACATTATACACAAAGTATAATATGCTTACAACAATATTAAACATAATTGTGGGAACAACACGGCTCATTGCACATTAATGCAATGAAATGTTTTGTTTTTATTATTATTTATGAACAATTAACATGGCTCAGATGTTACTTTATAACTATTAAAAGCATTCTTGTGACATGTGTTGGGTTTGAACTCTTGAGAGTTATTTATTCTGAGTAATGACTTCTTCTTTAGAATAGTATCATTATTTTATTAGTGTCCTGGTTTGATGGCTATAAGATAAAGAAAGACCAAAAAAACGGTTGACTGTGTATAAAAATATATGACTAGAAAGGAGATGACTACTGTGATGACGAGTAATCGATTAGTATGGAAAAAGAAGATTGCTGCACCGACGCCAAATAAATTGGGATAAAGGCAGAATAATGATTTGACTTGAAGGATTTTTGTGAGCAGAAAAGTCTCTAAAAAATTAGGTTTATCATTATAAGCACTCTTCAAATAAAAAGGTAGCTAGCGAAATATTAAAGGCCCCATGTGACCGGGCATAAATCCAGACTCCGGGGTAGTCATAGATATCTCATGACGAACACTACGCAATATCACTATAACCGGCCTAGGATTAAAACCTAGAACCTCATATTTAGAAGTAGCGCTTATGATCACTAGGCCGACGTAGCAGGAACAATAATAATTATATGATAACACTTGGATGTTACATTGTAGCTATTAAAAGTATTCCTGTGTCATATGTTGAGCTTGAACACTTGAGAGCTATTATTACAGTGTAATAGCTTCTTGGTATTGTTTTATAGTAATGTCATAATTTTATTAGTAACTGTTGTCTCGAAGGGTTTTATAGTGTTCTTAAAAGTAATATAACATCACGACTGAAATCACAAAAGACGACAGAGGTATACTTTTAATAAATCGGCACTGTTGGCGCAGTGGCTAAGCAAGACTGCTGCGCTGCGTGTCGCGGGTTCGAACCCCGCACGGAACAAATATTTGTATGGCCTACAGATAGTTGTTTCGGGTATCGGTGTTTGTATAAGAGAGTTTAAATGTTTGTAACACTCACGATACAGGAGAAATTCCTAGTGTGAGGCAAAGTTTAAAAAAAAACCTCTTTTCGCCAGGTCACGTTTATTATGACTGGCCTGTTGGTCTAGTGGTTAGTGACCCTAACTGCTATGCCGGAGGTCGTGCGTTCGATTCCCACCCAGGACAAATGTTTGTGTGATGAGCACGATCATTTGTTCTGTGTCTGGGTGTAATTTATCTATAATATGTATGTATTTAGAAATATATAAGTATGTTTATCAGTTGTCTAGTACCCATAACACAAGCTCTGCTTAGCTTGGGACTAGATGGCGTTGTGTGATAGTTGTGGAATATTATTATTATTATTATAATGGGGAGCGAGGGCATTGCCTTCATTAGCGCACAAATATAGCGTCTTAGCCACTACGGACAAATTACTGATGGGCAAACCCAATACCATTTTACACGACCTAGGATTGGAACCTAGACCTCACGCATAGCAGTCGAGTTTGAGACCACTGCATCCAAGAAGTAGATTAAATTATTTATATCCTTTAAAAAAAATATCTTTCTTAATGAACTCCATTGCTACTTATCCATTATAAAATCTCACCTTCGCAAGCATAAACGCAGCCAAAAGCCCAACAAACAAAACCCATACAAATCGGTGCAATAATTTCCGAGATTAACGCAACCATAACGAACTCACAGTTCCCATCATTTTAGGGTATTAATAGACTACATAGTCGTGACAAGATCCCTGTTGAGGAATTACTGTAAACACAGTTATGATACGTAAACCTGTGATTAGGATGGTTTTAGGGCCAATCAGGAACCTGTTTTTTTTACGACGGTATAAATTTGAGCGAGTATGGGTCTTTTGTTGTTGGGTAATGCTGTTTTGGGATGAGTAGAGACAAAGTTTAGGATCTAGGATGTTTGGAAATGGGAGATGCAAAGTGTATGACCAGACTGATGTATGAACGTGTTGCTCAATGTACACACGGCTACACATCAAGCTATACAAAACCAGTATAATCTGATCGTTCATTGTGCGAAAAGATCTAGTAAAGTGAGGCCAAGATTAACTGGTTTTGTATAGCTTGATGTGTAGCCGTGTGTACACAAATATTATTATATTATCATGCTGTGTTATCTACAACTCTTTACATAGTAAATGACAAAAAAAATACATACCTACGTGTCGAATTGAGAACCTCCTCCTATTGTTGTCGGTTAATAAATAAAATATAAACGTGGACGAAAAAATAGAGCTTAGCGACATCTATGTCGCAGCACATGAACCAAATTCCTAAATCGCGCAAGCAAAGTTTTGGCATTTGGCTGCAACTAGCCTGTGGTGAAGCGATGACGGGGTTTAGGGTGGAGCAAGCTTGTCTAAAAAAAAAACACTACACCTTTAAAGAGATCTAGTTTGTAATGATAGGGAAACAGAGAAGCCGGCAGTAAATTCCATAGACTGACGAATTTCACAATAAATGTGGAAGCACGGCTCTTTGCTCGACGTTTCGAAATTGTACTAATAAATTCCAAAGCCACAAACATGAATAATAACAACAATAGGTAGGTACATATAGTACTTATCGACACTTACCACCTACCTATAGACTTATAGTAAAACTCATTAACAACCATGATACACTCAGTTACTCGTAAATAAATAAATAAATAAAAAACCACAAACGAGGACTTCCTCTATCCATAAGGAAAACGAGTTCATTGTTTTGATATTTTTCTGAGAAACCCTTTAGATTGCCCATCCTTTCCTGGCAAGGTAGCTTTGTGATAATCGAGCTACTAAGAGTGAGGAGTTCTAGAAATTCTGACAAAATGAGTGTGAAGGAATTGAGGAAAAATGTGACGGTATGCTGCAGGCAGCTGTCCAACATTTCAACATAGTCAGGGTTTTGTATTTTACTACAATTAGGATTCTTCTTAGTCGGAGCCTCATTATAGAGGATCATGGTCAATCGACAATCTGCCTCCATTGACTCCGATCCAAAGGTGCCATCACTACCTGCTGAAATTTACTTGAAGACCTAGAAGGTACTATTAGGATTAGGATGTTTCAATATTGTATTTCTTGTTCTGCTGCATTTGGTTCGACTGGAAACCTTTTTTTTTAACCTTTTCTTCTTATTTCTTTTTGAATTTTGCTATATGCATAACTTTATTCTTATCAATGATTTAGTTTATGTTCTAGATATTACAACCTTTTCATGTTTCTTATGTTTTATTGTTTCAGGTAAGTGCATTCTATAAATTAATCACTGTTCCTAGCTACCAAGGATTTGGTGAGTCTTATTCTAATTAAAATGGTAATGATGTATTGTATTGATTCATACGTGGTAACCGTTTTAGCGTCGGTGTCATTACCATTCTGTTTATTTTCATTGTTAATGTTCGGTTCACACGATTTATATCTAGATAACACATTTAACTTTCTATCACCCGATATTGAATCTCTGGATCAATTTAACCATAAAGTTCAAACACTTTTGTTACACTCAAACTTAACCTAAAAAAAACTGTGACACTGACCGTAACCAATGACCAAATTATACTTACAGTTTCCGAAGTAAATCTATAAGAAACTGAACTTTGATTTTAATACAGTAAGGCTCCAAATATCCTTACAAAGCTTGACCTCAATACTGGTCCTTATTTTGATACAAATAAGGATATCAACAAAGAAGATGAAACTGATGGTAACGGTAAAGATAAATTAGTATTAAAAGGACCGATCAATCAAACCAAGTTCATTAAACGTCAGATTAACTTTCGAGGTGAAATCGGTAAGGTGACCCTTATTAGATGAAAAGATAATCTATACTAATATTATAAAGCTGAAGAGTTTGTTTGTTTGTTTGTTTGTTTGTATGTTTGTTTGTTTGTTTGTTTGTTTGTTTGTTTGAACGCGGTAAACTCTGGAACTGCTGGTTGGAATTGAAAAATTCTTTTTGTGTTGGATAGTCCATTTATCGAGGAAGGCTATAGGCTATATAACATCACGCTACGGCTAATAGGAGCGGAGCACAAATGAAAAATGTTACAAAAACGGGAAAAGGTATTTTCTTTTTGAGAGCTTCCGCTGCGTGCGCTGCGAAAACGGTTTAAGTTACGCAAATATCATGTATGAAAGAATTGTTCCTCTTTAAAAGTTCTAAAAAAAAGTTCGCGACAGCATATATCTATCTTTTAAGATTGACTCACTGTAACCTTTTTTTACTGTTAAACTTTTAGGTTAAAAATAATTATTTTTTGCGAAGCTTATTAACCCTTAAGGTATTAATCTATATCTAAATAAATGTGTTTGTCAGAACGGAAATTTAATATAGAATATTTGTGCCGTTTACTCTATACAGTTTAAATAAATATCTTAGAAGATATCGCAATGTAAAAATATCCGCGCGGCAAAATAATTCGCGCGTCGCATTGTAGGTACGGGGGATTCTGGCTGGCCTCCGGGAAATTCAAATTCAAAATATTTACTGCATCATAATGTTTACATGTACAGAGTGTTATAGTATATTTAACAGTAAGAGATACCTATAGTAATTCACACTTTAAAATTATAATCTAAGCTAATCTAAACCATCCAAACTATTTTAATAAGAGGAAAGATAAGATTTTTTGTTGTTACGATTTAGCTTAATTTATGTCGGATAGTCGATATATCGAGTAAGGTTATAGCTATATTTATGTGACGCAGACGAAGTTGCGTGGGTCAGCTAGTTCGTGATAAGGAGACATTGTAACGAGAAAATAGGACTAATTGAATATAAAATGTGTGTCAAAAATATGACAAAATTAGATCATAATTATTAAGTGACATTATGGCGCATTTTAATATGCGCATCATTTTCTATAATTATATAAATTGCGATGATATTATCTGGTTTATTTCTGATTTATTGCGCACGGCTCTTTCTACTTTTCAATGTACTTAAGGAAATACTTTTAAAATAATAATTGTTATCATCAGCTACTCATCAAAACATTAATTTAATATTTAAACAAAACTTTGCTTTATTGTTTGTTCAGTACTGTTTGAACTAGTATTCAAAAGTAAGTTTCTTTGAGTTCAACAAACTTAAAATATCACCAATCGTTAGAAATACAACTGCATTCGTTTTTGATCTGATGGTAATTTCCTTTATCGGCACAAACGAAGTTTAGCACAACACAACTTAGATGCAACCGGAACGAAACCATAAATCATAGCAAGTAACACCATAAGCAAACTCCAATAGACAATATCTGATGGTGCACTTGACAATGTTAAATTTACCATCGACGCTGACCAAAATTCGAAAAGAAAATTCTTACGACAGTGCAAATAGGGATCAGAATCTGATGCAGCTGTAGTTGTAGAACAGGAATCGTAAGTTGGTGATGCACCAACAAAATAAGAAGGAATGGTTGTAAGAAATTGTCTAGTTCCAAAGGCTTATGGGCGTTGCGCTTCATTTAGCAAAAGTATATCGAATTCATCATGTGTAACGTCTGTGTTGTGTGTTTTTATTAAAAATTGTACGTCGTAATGGGACGATGTCGTTTAAAGTTGATGGTATATGCTCTGATAGTGGTACTTTGTTATAATGTTGCTAAGCGCTTTCAAGGAAATATGAATTGTGACCAACCGCTCTGATTAGCTTTGTTTTTTTGTTGCGTTTGATTTATGAGTTAGTTTTATTTTGTCTTTCTTTTGGTCTAGGTTTGTTGTCTCTTTGACATTTTATAAGATTATCTTATTGAGATCTAGCTTTACTTTTGGCATTGATTTCATATTTTGTACATTTTTTTTTCGAATGACTAATTTGATCAATATTCAGATTAGGATGATTAATTCCTCATACGATTAATAATTTTATGGAATCTATAATATCTAACAAGGAATTAACCTAATTGAAGCCCCTATGATTAACTACAGATATTTATTAGCTACTAAGTAATTGCCTACCTATAAATATTCACAACCTGACTTATACAAATTGCCCTTCTTTACTTTCCGACATGCCTTGCATATTTTACATTAACATTAACCATCTTCGTATACTTTGTCACGTGTATTCATAGTGGTGCAATATTAATGACATCTATTGCTTTGTCAAAACGCTTATCTGCCTCTGGTCTCATTATACACGAGTAATGGATGCTACATTAACAAATAGTCACGACTGTGCATTATGCTGAAGTGTCATATTATCGACATGATATTATGACTTTGATGGCCAGCTACTTATGGTTAGGGCTGCCATACGAATGTTAGCTCAGTGTCTGGAATAAAGGGAGTATGTATTTGCAAAAATGAGAACGTTTTTAATAGTCTTTGAAAAAATAAGCTTTTTTTTATGAAATTGTCATTGACACCCACTTGTACACCAATACCATGTATAGTATTAATAAGCGTATCTTTTACTGTTCAATTCCTATGAAAAAAAACTTTCTTCTGCTGTTATACAATTGAAAAAAAAGGCAGTACAAAATCGTACAGTACAATAGAAAGCAAAAAGAAGCTTAGAATTTTCTTCTTCCGGAAACATTTTTATACAATGACATGGGAACCCTACTCATGGTGCTTTTAGCGTCCCGATTTAAAAGATGACAGGTCGTTTTGTGGTTACTGCTGTATGGCAGTAATATTTCATTGGTAATTAGCAATATTTCATATCTATGAGCTTTTAGTGGCTGAAAGTGGATAGATAGGAGTTAATCTGGAATAAAAGGTGGATATGTCGGCTCATCGCCTTTAAGTAGGTACTTAATGTTGCTGACTTATCTTCGAGTCTGGCTTGTGAATGCAGAATACTAAGGTTGGGCTGGAGCTAATAGAATCTATTATAATTTGAAAATAGCAGCTTTTTACTGAATTCATAAATATGAAATAGATTATGGTAAACTAAGGTAAGGTGGAAAATTACTTACACACACAACAAATTGACGGACAGACAAAAAGTCTGTCCGTCAGTTTGTTCTGGCTAATCTCTGAAATGTCTTAATTGTTTTTACTGGCAGATAGCTGATGTTATGAGAGTAACTAAGTCATTATTATAAATATTTCCCGCAGATAAAAATTGCGAGCTCGATCAATTTTCAATCGCAAATTGGTGGACCACAAGATAGAATTACCTATTGGCTAAAAAGTATATTTTACACTTACCGTTAGACATTTCCAACTTTATTGTATGTTAAAAGTACTTTTTTTTTCTGTGGAATAATATAAGTTTCCGTCAAACCAATAACGAGGTCATATAAAAGCATTAAACACTAAACACGTGCCCAAAAGGCCATAAGACCAACAAACAATTTCACTTACCATCTTTTTATTGCCTTAGCCTTATCTAGCATGACATCACAGCACTTATGGCGCACGCACTTGTAAATCATTCCTCCATGGGTTTGTTAAAACATTAATTGATTACTGTCATAAAACATAGCACGTGGCTATACTCAACGTTTTGTTAATTGACACGGACAGACGCTGTGATTTTTGTTTTTGATTGGGTGTATTGAGTCTTTATTGTGTGGACTGAGGTTTTAATTACTTCGATAGAAAACAATAGGCGATTGAGAGAATAGGTTTTCAGTTTCAATGAAGTGCTCGGAAAAAGCTTCGGTCGTAAACTTGGGATTTATTCATTCATCCAGAGCCCGCTTCATCCACTGCTTCACGTGCCAAGCTCCACGTTGTAGTATCAGCCTTATCCAGGATATTCCCGCGATGGCAACAATGTCGTCTGCCCTTCTCACCGCCAGACAATCTACACTTATCTTTCCTAAAACCCCTTCCTTAAGCTAGGCAGATGATGATGAAAAGGAGCAAATTCCTATAATATCGAATCCTGCCCACTGTCTTAGAAATGTATTAGGCGCAAACAAAGAAAATTTTAGACCGTTTACTAATATAATCATCCCTAAAACAAATCAAAATCAAGCAAGCCTACATGACAATCAAACCAAAGTTTTACACAATATTAGACCGTATTTCAAATAAAACTCCGTAGGTACCGTGTCTCCAGTTTGAAACCACAACAACAAAATAATAAGTACTATGACATTTAGTATGGAAAGCCACACGCGGCGCCTGCGCATCGTCACCGTGACACACAGCTATAGTGAGTTTGATTGTAAAATAACCAATCATTTTTATATTCACTTGATAGAGCGATGATGTGATTTACTGTTCGAAAGGATAATAAACTTGTAAAAGAAAACTGGCTAAACACTACTTAAGTTTTTATAATAATTATTCAATCATGCTTCGATTAAAGACACGTGGCGTCATCCATAATCATGAAAATGTTATTGATGTTTTTCTCGGGAACAATGCTTCGGAATGGAAGTTACCCTCTCTGTCCGTTTCTATATACACCTGACAACGTATTATGCAAAATTTCAGGATGATTGTTTTTTTCCTATTTTCATTTCTTTCTTTTTTTCGCATTTATAATATTAAGGCTAAGCTTTAGCCCTAAACAAAGTTTTCAAGTTATTTTAAACTAGCTGATGCCCGCGACTTCGCCTGCGTGTATGAGGGCCAAATTATATACTACAACCTTCCTCGAAAACCATTGTATCTATTGGTGAAAACTATTTTGTCTAGTGGTTGTTTTTAGTTAATCGTGAACAGACAGACAGACCGACTGACAGAAAGTCGCCTTTGTTTTATAATATATAGTGATAGCTGTTGGTAAATAATGAATGATGTGTCGGCTTACACTTTTTTATATCTAAAAATGGGCCTGCTCTTGACTTTGATCACGCCTGACGAAAAGCGATGCAGGAGGTCTATGATGACACTATTTCACCAGCATGTTCGCCAACAAGTCAGCAAACGTTTCTACCTGTATGTCCCATCCCTCGTCAACGACGCAATAAGCACGCCACGATATGACGTCTATAACGATCCACAGTTAATTATTAACCGAGCTTTTTCTTTTACTTTAGCTTTTGCATTAAAGCTAAAGTTTTTGTTGCATTCAACTCGGTTATAAATGATGGTTTGGATTGGTTAAGGAAAATTAAGTGCAAATCTTGGTTTTGGTTCTTTGTTTGATTGATACTTTTCGTTGATTTAAGGACGATACACGACTGCTGTGCATGAGATCCTGGGTTCGATTTACAGGTCGGGCAAAATGTTATTGGAGTTTTCCGTCAGGAGTTTCTCAGTATCAGCTAAGGACTCTAAATTACTCTTACGTGCAGACACGAAAACTAAGCCAAAGCACACGCCAAGTCACGTTTGTAAGGTATGGCCTGAACTTATTTGTGGACAACCCAATAGCGCAGATTAATTTCTTTATTAAAATGAAAAAGCTACATCAATATTCAAATAAAATTAAAGTATTTACGTCTCCAAAATAAATGGCCTACGTACCACAGAATTTAATGAAACAAACAACAACAAAATTTGGCGACTCCTGAAACATTTTGTGTTTACGGTTGGAATATCGGACTTCTTAAACTAATTAATTCAGTCTCCACATTTAGTAATAATCTTCTAAAGACTTGGCAAAGCTCCTAAGTCACCTGCACCAAAACCCACACAAACTCCCATCTTTTACCCCATAAACCGCTACTTACACATAATATACATATAAATAACTTGTACATAAAGAGACTATACTTAAATAAATCATAGTAAATAAAGTACTTGCCGGTGTTTAGGTCAGCTAAATCGTCTAGAATTGCTTAACACAGAGTCGAGTCGAGTTAACTGCTCTAAACTATGCTCGTAAAGTCAGTAGCGGGCATAGCATTGAGTTTTGAGCTGCTTGTTACACCGTAGCGTAATATTGCGTGTAAATGGGAATCTTTTATCCAAGTATCATAATATAATATCACTCCTGTAAGTCCCCAAAGATTTCTAAGATATGTACCCAATGTATACGCCCATATTTCGCAATTATGTTTGTGTCACACACATATCAAGTATGATTACCATGAAAATAATGTCTGCACTTTTACTGCTGAACGATTTCCATGACACTTGACTCATAATTCGACTATGACCCGAGTTACCGGGCAACAAATGGACATAACACACTTTTTGGGATTCTTTCAGACCTCTATGCCTTAGACAAAAGTTCATCATCTTCCTGCCCTTGTCCCCTTATAGTTGACGTCGGCACAACACGTTTTCTTCTTGCATTCTCATCTGTCAGACGTCACGGCATTATTTACTCCTTTCTCTTTTCTATCATTCCTCACACAATGCATCCATCTTTTCCTGGCTTTCCTGTCCTTCTCCGTCCTTTACATTAATGTCCATTACATTTTTAAGTTAAAAGGCAAAAATTGGAAGAGTATACCTGTATTCCAATTACACTGCAGGACAAAACCCTCGATTTCTTGCGACTTCCACCTATCATATTGTACCGTATGAAAATTCGCAAATATAGTACTGAAGGTAAATTTGTTACACCGTCCCGTATCAAGAGTAATCAAGACAGATTTTCCACAAAATTCAAAGAATTACCCTCAGTGAAGTAACTACAGTCTTTACGTAGTATCAAGTAGTTGTTCAGACTCCAGAACATCAAGCTACTACTACAGTCTGTCTAATTTTCTTAATAGATTTTCATCTTTATCGTGAAAGTATTAAGTTCAACGTTGATTAGGAGAAATGTGATGTGCTGACACATTAAGCTATTATTTAATTAATCTTAAGTCATAACATATACTATCATTTTAGCTCTGTCTACCACTTCCGAGCATGCACGAGTAGGTAACATTATACTATTTTTAAATAATAACATTATATTATTACTATTTAATAATAGTACTACTATGCATTAGGCATCACAGTCAAGTCAAGTCGTAACATCCACAACATCACCTCGGTGTAAACACAACCTCGCTAAGTGGCCGCATAACGTACAGGAACAACAAGTTCGCTGCGTTTAACTTTTGATTTATTAAACCATCGGTTAACTAACGGTTTGCTTCGTCATGGGGTTAACTGTCCTATGTGGATTGCATTAAATTAAATGGCGTTGTTAATGGATATATTGGTGGATGAAAAAGAAATTGGATTTGGTTGGTTTTTACTTCCTGGTAGGGATTAAAATTAAAATTATTCAATGACTTATTAGTTTTTAGAAAATATGTACAAAATAACAGGCAAATCCTAGCTATTGCACAATTTTAAGAAACATTATATTTACAATAGAATGATAAAGGTATGAAATTAAATAAAGTAGTTTAAAATAAAAATAAAACAAAGGGATGACTTTTTTGTGGATCCTGCCACAAAAAAAGGACAAGCAAAGAGGTTTCGGAATCGGATCAGAAGTTCCCAAGATCACATACAAACAAAAATACATCTTTAAAGTATTAGCATAGACTGGTGCTGTTGTAATATAGGTAGTCAGATTAACTAAAAATCCGCTTCCCTCTTTTCTTCGACAGATCAAAACATCATTCCTTAAACCTCTTCCAATAAAGGAAGTACTCAAATCACAATCCAATAAGCTAAGTTTACCGTTCCACCGGTTGATAAACCAAATCATTTTACATAATAATTCCTAATACATAGGTACTTAATGTTCTAAGAAAACCGCGCTAATCACGAGAACCCGGTGGTCCAGCAACTGTCTCAGCGAAGTACACACGGCTACACATCAAGCTATACATATCCAGTTTATGCTGATCTCGCACTGTACGGAAATCCTATACAAAGCGAGATCAGCTTATACTAGAAATGTATAGCTTGATGTCTCGACGCAGTACAAACGCAATAAATACGCGCGTATTATATTACAACTTGTATTTCGACGCGTGCGCACATCAAATCTACCATCGGTTTTAATGCATCGTCTGTGTGATTAGGGATGGGATTTGTCGATGTCGATGTTTGGGATTTAAGTTTTACTGAATAATAATAATCTCATCTGCCTAGCCTTTTCCCAACTACAGGAGTATTTTACTGAATAATTATAATGTATTTGGTAATTAAGTAAGGATTAAATCTAAATATTTACGAAAAAGGGACTACTTTTAAAAAATAAACCAACAACGAAATAAATTAATAAGTTTACTAAACATTTAATTTGAAGGACATATTTCTAGTTTTTATAAGCGAATAGTTTTTCTTTGAAAAAGAGTTTGGTTATTTACTTTAAACCTATAACCCTGTTTTCTTTCATTCTTAATTTTAGTACGCATGACTTCATCTTAATATATGTACAACGCCTTACTTTTTCTAAAATTTGCATAATCTGCCAAAATGTTCCCACTGCATTGCACAAAGGCCTCGTCTTTAAGAGATATCTTGTGTGAGTATAATGTTTTTACCTGTAGTTATTCAGTAAATTGTAATAACATGTGATGCCGAGACATGCTTGTTCTATAATATTATGACCATAATAATACACTTTTTGTTGGGTAGCGGAAATAAAACTAAACTATCGACACCACAATTCTGCAATGAACCACATCACTACCCGTTACCAGTTTGTCCTATCGAGCAAACGGTGTTGCGGTGTACCTATGTTAAATATAATATTATGCGGTTAAGACATGGTGAACGTAACCCGTAACCCGACTACACAGAGCTAATCTAATATTGAAATAACATCGATGTTTTTCTCTTCCCTAGTTGAGTAATAATATACGAAAATTGTAATTTTACAGTAGCATTGTTTGATTGAATTTTGTAATGGTTTGGGTGGTGTTAGAAAATAATGTGGTTTAGATGAAGTATTGTTCTTGTTTGAAGTAATGGTAGTTATATTATAAAGGTTTTTGGTAGGTTCTTTAGTACTATACGACTTTGATGGCACATCGAAATTGTTTAATTCTGATTTTGGGACAAGGTTAAAAGGATGAAAATTAATTTGAATTAGGCTATAGGTAATTGGAAAAGATGTGATTCTTTCCCTTTTTAATGGAAATCATGATCTTATTAAATGATGATCGTGATATTTATTTTTGTAAATTGGGTAAATATTGGTAACAATAATAATATCCATGTTAAAATCGACTTAAATTTTTCATTATAGATGGGTCAAATTTTTCTGAATAATATTTTCTTTTAAAGTTTTATTCATTCTCCACAATATTAGATTATTTTTATATTTTGACTTTGTTTGAGAGTCGGTGGGACAAGGGATGAACAACTTATATTATTATTATGTATTATTTTATTGACGTGTCAAACCCTTTTACCTAAATTTCCCAACTACATTTTAACAGTTGAGATAAATGAGTAGGCATAATTATTTTTATCAGTCAACATTAAACACGAATAAAATTTCTAAGTAATTATAATTATTATCGCGAAACCAAACGGTGGCCCGTTTGGTTTCCTCTGATAACTGCAGTGTCAGTTTACAATTTGTTTATATTTAATTTTTAGTTAAGGCTCAGTTAATTTTGTTGTGAGCATAGTGGCATCAGAGGTTTTTCTTTGTCAATATTCAGTACAATATAATATTATGTGAATAATATCTACACATATCGAGACTCTTGATGATCTTATCTTCGAAAGTATATTTGGACTACATATTCTGAGACTATCTGTATTATTTTTACTTATAGAAATAACCGTAAAGTTATGAGATTAAATAAAAAACACACAATGTGTATTCTCTTATTTTAGGGAAAAAAACTCAAATTCATTTATTTTTAAATTATCTCAACAAAACTTCAAGATTTTTTCAAATCCTCTCAGACCTTACTATGAATGATAGAATCATACACAACAATAGTACGTACAACAAGCACATATAATTTAAGATATTCTTGCCACTTGCATTTAACCCATTAACCAGTCAGAACATCGTATATAATACTCTGACACAAAACATTGACACCTGTCGTATTCTCTGGTCAATATAACATCCATACTAATAAATATTCCTATCTTTGTTACAATAATATTATTCAATACTTAGTTATTTACTTGTACAATGCATTTCTACTATAATTGTAGCAATTATCACATAATAGTAAGGTTCTGTGAATCATTGTTTTATGTTTCCGTAATAGGAAGAGACTGTCTGTAAAATCGTCAACATCATCATCAGCCTATAATGTTCCCACTGTAGGGACTCAGGCCTCCTCTCTTGGAGTTAGATGGGCTTAATCCACCACGCGGGCTCAGTGCGGGTTGGTAAATTTCACAGGATTGTCTTCAAATTTTTTGTTTCTTAATAAAATGATTTATGGTAGTTACGAGTTGCCATGGCTGACTTTAAAGTCTTTGTATAGACTCTGAATACAGTTTGGCCTCAGCAAGGCAGGTGGAGATTTATAGATGGCTCTGCCCTGGAGTATAAAAATGTGCCCCAAAACGATGGGTCACTTGATAGCTATCATGTTCTACCTGTACTGTAGTTTGAACATCACAGGAGCTGAAGGACGCCTACTGAATATTTTAACTCGTGGCTATGTTTTAAGCTAACTCAATTTAATTTTTTATCGACACTAGGAGACGTCGCTAAAAAGAATATTTGATTGAAAGTTTTAATATAGCAAAAATATGACACAATTTAAATCTAAGTTTTAATTAAATTATTTTAATTTAAGTCTAATACTTTTCTAATTACAATAATTACTTACAAAATAAAACGCAATAAAATAACCATTAACATGCAAAATTGCAGTTTGGTCACAAACCGCAAGCCCACCTGTCTACCTACCCTTGATACAAATAATTAGTCATACAAAAGTCATACACGACTTAACACGACTACTGTTACCTTCTTTGTACATACAATCAAATTGATACTTTTTTTATTTTTTTTTTGGTGGGTGGAAAATCATCAAATGACCCCCCTCCGCTCTTAGGCAGAGCGAAGGGTAGTGCCAGACTTCTACTGACTAAAAACCGAACCCATGTTCCTTCTTTGCCCTTGTGCCGAGGCCACGTCATCTAGTACTAAAATCCGCGGCCCCGACGGGCGTCGGCCCTTGCGGGCCCCTCCTTGCTGACATCTCTTTGAGGCGCGCGTGGAACACGAACGCGCCGCCGACACGGTCTGTTGCCGTCATGACGACGGCCGGACGGCGAGCTAGCCCATTACTCACCGTCCACAGGCCCATCAAATTGATACCTCTATGCAAGATCTAAACGGACCCGTCACGTCACGAAACCGTAAACCTGTAACTCTATACAAAAATGATTGCTTAGGAATCGATATTTTTTTGGTGGTGTAAAATCACGTTTTACGGCAGAACTCAATATGATGCACTCAACATTGTGCTGATGATGGACATTGAATAGTACAAAAGTCGTGGAGGAATTGAAAGCAAGTAAACTTGTGAAAAAGCTGGAATTTTGAACTAACTACAAGGTACTAACTAGAAGGTAACTAGAAGGTTTTCATGTATGGTCTAGAACAAAAAATAATCGCAATTATGGGAAGAACAAAGTACCTTTCGGCTTTTTACACCCAATAACTTCTTCTTAGAGTGTCGATGGCAACTGACTTGTGTCGACCCCGAACTTAGGATCTGCTTCCTTGCCACAGCTTATAGTTTATTATAATTATTTAAGATTATTTTGTGTAACTTATCTAAGGGCTTTATTTGCCTGGTAATAAAATGATTTGATTTTGTCTTTCCTTAAACCGCTTCTTAAATGAGTCACGTTTCAAAAAGCTCATTCGACTTCAGCCTTTGTGATTCAAGGGTAGAGATATTTAAGCATAGTTATAAGAATCACTCAAAGCTATACTACAGTAGTTGTAGTACAATTTTGCAGTTGACATTTACAAAACATTACTCATCATACATACTCCACGCGCATCTTACCCTTAACCGTAATAGCGCAACACACTCTTATCTGCACTAGAACTTACTCGTGCCATGCCGTTCGTGCGTAGTACTCAGTTGTAAAATTATCTTCCATACTACCGTTATATACTTACGTAGGTATAATTATGATGTGTCGTAGTATTATTATTGTGTTTATGTTATGTTATATTATGTGTTTATTTTATTAGCGGATTGCGTAATAATTTTATTGTGTGTGCTTTTAATTTACGTGGTATTGGCACTATTTATAGATAGGTACTTATTTTGTTATGACAGTTCTAAAGTTCGTTATTGCTATTTAAGAGTACCTAGAGGAAGACTAAAGAAATGATGAGTGGATTGTGTGAAAAATGATATTATAGCTCGAGATGACGAGTATTATAGAAGTATAGAAGAATAACACAATATGCTACATAATATATATATATATATATATAATATATCTCAAATAAATCAGAATAAATTCAGGAGTCCCCTTTTTTTTTGGGGGGGCTGGGAAATCATCAAATGACTTCCCGCTCTGGGCAGAGCGGTAGGGTGTCAGACATCTACTGCCTAAAAACCACGCCACGGTATCTTTTTGGAACAACTCGCAGCCCCGACGACGGGGTTCTATGACCCCCTGCTTGTTGAAACTTCAGTAGTTCTCGACACAGATTTTTAGTATATAATTTCATGCAGTTACACATTTTGTAAAATATATTTGAATATACATAGTAGGTCCCAGACCAGTCGCGTCTGTCAATAAAGCTTTAAATACTGCAAAATATAATAATATGAAAACCAGTAGTCACGATTAGATTTGACTATGTTAGGTAAATTTCTTTAAACAAATATGAAAATTTTCAGGGCTAACATAACTCATTGAACATAAGTTTATAATATTGTGTTTAAAGAAGTTTTTCCAGGAATTTTATTTATTACTTAATAAATGAATATTTTATAAGCCTACCAGTATAATTATTTTTATGTGGAACTGGAGGAAAATTCCAATTAAAACCTATGCAATATAGGTAATTGAAAAAAATAGTAAACATAAATATTTACGCCGTAAATGTTTGAAAACCGCATAACCACAATAGGATAGTTATTTAAATGATAAATTAAATACAATTTATACCTAATTGAGTTCATTGAAATATTCTGCGCGTTACAATTTATTTTATTTATTGTTTTCCTCAAATAAACCATTTTGTTTGTTAATAATGTATCTAAAGTTATTGTTAATGAAAATGCAAGTGTTCCTTATCATAATAATGTTATTATTAAAGATCTATTAATTGTTACACTTTGATTATTATTAATAGTAATGATTTATCTAGTGTTTCTGTAAGGTCAAGATTTTCATTGTTTGAATGTCAGTAATAATACTATTAAATAGATATATGAGACGTTTACGTAATTATTGTAATGTTAATGACACATTTGTTGCAAAACGTAGTAAATTCTAAACATAGTTTATGATCGCGATAAATAAATAGGTCATACAATATAATTATATGATGTATTTATAAGAAGCAAACATTTTAAAAGCTGATTTAAAATAAAACATCACTAGAGAAACAGTTCTAATAGATATATCCGTACTATCTCAAATGTCAGCACTCCCCCATTCTCATTTTCATAGAAAGCCTTACGTATGCTCACTTTCATCTTTAAATGGAAATGTCAGGGTAACCCCGAAATGCAATATTTTCGTATATTTTTTTTGCTTAGTGTCAGGCCAGGCAGACTACAGTCAAGTACAGTCACGAGACCACGTGATCGATCACAAACCTGACAGGCTCCATCAAATCTGCCACCAAGATCCCTCTGGTAAAATGTGCTCGCCGTGCGGCCAATAGAGATTGCTGAAAAAGGATCACAAAGGCAGTGACAGTATCGTATTACCTGGTATTAACTGGGTTGTGCACATCAGATAGGCCGTCACTCCTTGTAAAATAATCGCATTCAGCTGCAACCGGTTAGACTGGAAGACAACCCAGACATACTCGGGAAAAGGCTAGGCAGATGATGAAAGGCAGTGAACGCAGTTGTGGGTGCCCCCCATGACCACGACCACTCTATCAAGAGGGAACGACTAAGAAGAAGAAGAAATCAGGCCGTACGTGGAACAATACCATTGAATAACTATTAAAAGTCATTCATTATTCGACAAAAGTTAAAACCCCCTTCATCGAAATTTTTCATCGGAAATTAAAAAGAAACTGTTTTTCTATTCATTTTGGATAGTGTTGAAAATGCGTTTTTGCTGGGAACTGCTGTATTTTTTAATTACCTATGAAAAACGGCACAGTGGTGCAGTTCTAAGTAAACTTCAGCCGTGCAAAGCCAGGGCGGGCCGAAAGTGATAAATAAAAAGAAACTTTACAATAATATTAATAACTTAGCACTTCAAGATGTGACTCAGTGAAACTGATATGAGCACGGTGTCAAGTGTATTGATAATCCACTTAAATATTTTGCAATATGAAATATTTTATCTAAGTCAACAACTGGTGCACTTACCTTAGCAATCATAGTGTGGGAATCAGAGTTGTTTGCTGAAGATAATTATTTTATTGCCTATTGGTACATCGTTTGTAAACTATTATTGAAAATTTTAATAGTGATCGTAGCATTTATTTTTGTATTTTTTTAAAATCGTTAGTTATGTAAAAGCACAGTTTACAAATATTTAAGCTCCCATGCACAAACAGAGAAACAACATAACCACATAGGTATAAACATTGTACCGTGCGGGGATCGAACCTGCAACACGCTGCGCAGCAGCCAATCGCTCAGCCAATAAAATTCAATATGATGATTTTATATTCCTCATCCTAGACTAATTCGAGTACCTACCAGATTATTTCACTAACACAACATAACATCACACCTGTAATCCCCGAAGGGTTAGGTAGAAGTGTAACTAATAGTACATCCACATTTCAACAGTTATGTTTACCTAAGTCACATGTAATAGGGGCGAGCCTATAAGCATCGACCAGGCACGAATCCTGACTCGCACTAACTCTTGTAAAATCTTCAGCGCAATAAATCCTAGTAAGAAACTCCTTTACAATAGTATTTTTACGTTTCTAACCTATAAACCTGAGCCGGGGTAGGTCGAGATTGAACATAATTCGCTAAGCAATAGCTAGCTTGAGGGTTAGCTACTGTTGTCTGACGTAGGGATGTAAGGGATGCTCGGTCAGCGATTTTTTAGCAAGCGGGTAAGTCGAGTCGATAAAGAAAATACTTTCTTGTACTCCATCATATAAATATGAACTATAATAAATAATTAAATATACCTATAGTTATTATGCTCATAATTCACTAAAAGTTTTCAGGCCAATCTTGATAGGCACCTCGTCATATACCTATACTCTTTTCCGAACTAGGTTGTGTACAAGTATTTTACATGGAGCCTATCTGACCTCCACAACCCAGTTAATACTGGGTAATGTGATACCTCTTGCTAAGATTGGTTGTCAGATTTGCGGGCCACTGCGCTTTTGGGACTGCAAAATAATTGACTAGATAAAAATATATGTATTTCCGAAAAGGAACAGATATTGCTTGGATTATGAGTGCCAACTTTTCCGACAAAGTTTTGGTTGCATCACTCCCCAAGCCCATAACTTGAACCTCATCTAAACTATAGTATTACCTACAATATTATAGTACAGTATACACGTATGAACTTTCGCAGTGGGCAATGGCAGAAGCGGTTCTGGAACCGGTTCCAGTACTGCAACGTACTGCGACTTGACTCGGACAGAGTTGTCGAGACTCCATTAGATTTGAACTAGGATCATAATAATAAGTAAGTGCTTAGGAAACGGGTGTACAAGCTAATTGTGTGGAATTCTAGGATTTATTGCATCATGAAGCTTAGCCACTGATGTTTTTACTTCTTATATTTTCTTAATTACGTCGTTCATTAGCACATTAGTTCATTATCGACGTTGATCGAATGTTTTTAAGCGCAACCGCTGAGCATGAAGTACTGGGTTCAATCAGAAATTTCTCAATAGCACCCACGGAGTCTTAGTGCCCTATGCCATCAAACATGGCAAAAGACTAACCCCCTATTTACAAAGGACTTAAATATAACTGACGAAATGTGGGTGTCTATTAGGTACGCCTCTGCATAACCCTTCGGAGATGTCAGACGAAAGCCTTGTTATAAGGTATGTAGAATAAATGGGTCAGAGCCCATTCGTCCCCTAAGATTCGCACCCTGTGCCCACTCGTCCCCTGGAACTTTTGAGGGGCCCATTCGTCCCCTGAAGAATATTTATTTTTATTCATTCTTCTAATATAAGTACATGCATATGTGTATACTGCAGCTTGGTAGTCCTGGTACAGTCGCGCAGAAAGGGCTAAAATAAAAAATATAGTAATTCGGTAGATATCATGTTTATTTCAAATAAGATTAACACATACAAAATCACAATGTCCTAGAAACTAACAAAATACAACTCTTTTACAAAAATCAGCCTTGATTGACCATCATATAAATCAACATTCAATATAAAATATGCAAAAAAAATAGAACACTTAACAACAGTAAATAATCACTTCTTATTTTTTTGTATATTTACCAACTACATACATGCAAAATCATAATTACTTAAATCTAAAAAATTGTAACAGTTCAAAAAAAATACTAAAATCACAGTAATTATTGATGACTTGATCTATAAATCAACATATTATTATATTTTTTTTGTATATTAACCAACTACATGCAAAATCGTAATAACTTAAATCTAATAAATTTTAACTAGAAGTACCTACATAAAAATTGGCTAAAATCACCGTATTTTTTGTATATTTACCAACTACATACATTCAAAATCATAATAACTTAAATCTAACAAACTATCAGTGTTGCCAACTCAACTACTTCAAAATATGCTAGATTGGTGTAAAAAATATGCCAAAAATATGCTTACCTTCTCTAAAAAATGCCAAAAAAAATGCCAACATAATTAAGTATCAGTATTTATTGAGAAATTAAATCACGGGAATAGAATATCAAGGTCTTCATCTTCATCAACATCAGCTGATGTGGAAGGCTGAGAGCCGGAGTCGTAACACTCTTTGGTTCCGATACTGCGTAGTACATTGTCTGGAACAGTGTAAGAGTAACAGCACTTTCCTGCTCTTTTTAGGCCGAACCTAACGTACAAAATGGCATGAATGCCATTTTGTACGTTAGGTTCACCGTTTGGCGGTGAGAACCCTGAAGGGTTCTCACCGCCAAACGGTTTCGGAGTTTTGTTTTTACCAGACTCATTTGGCTGAATACACGTTCAATGTTCGCATTTGAATGCGGCAATGTTATAAGAGACATTGCAAACTCACATAACTCTGCAAAGGGGTTATTATCAGCAGCATCTTTATATTGCATGACTTCATTCCAGAACTTTACTGTGGAAGTCAAGGATTCCCATTTAATGTGAACTATATTTCTCCATTGAGATACCAGTTTTTTAACAAGCCATTCGTAGTGGGACAATAATTTTACATCGTAAGCCTATCGACAGGTTATATTATTATCATGACGGATTATCATTCATTATAGCTCTTTTTTCAATGATCTGTTATGATTTATTAAATTAATTCCGTTAATAAACTGTTCACAAGTGTACTATGTTAACCGTTTCTTATGTAAAATCTAGCTAATTTTATCTCAGGGGACCAGTAGGCACCTGAATAGGTGCCGAATCTTTAACTTATATTGTATATATATTAGAGGGGACGAATGGGTACCTTAAAAATAATATATTTTATTAAAATATTAATTGGTCCCCTACCAGGAGACCAATGGGCACCTATATAGGGGCCGAATCTACAACTTTTATGCTGGGGGACGAATTTTAGGGGACGAATGGGCTCTGACCCGAATAAATACCTAAATATTAAATAAATATTTCCACAAAAGTGACATCATTTGTAATCGACTTTAAATGCACTTATATACATCATCATCATCATCAACAGCCTATTAATGTTCCCACTGCTGGGACTCAGGCCTCCTCTCTTTTGAGAGGGAATGGGCTATAATCTACCACGCGGGCCCAGTGCGGATTGGTAGATGTCACATGTCTCCGAATTTTTTGGTTCTAAGACATGCCGTTTTCACTTCTATACCTTGACAAATAAACTCTTTCTAACTTGAACCCTACGGAGTCGTATGAGAACCAAATACATTTTACCTACCATTGCTTCCAAGTAAAACTCCACAGTTTCTTTGTCCTAAAGCTAGATTTTACTGTGAGGCGTCTTTATTACTTCTTGTACTAAGATAGTATCGTGCTGCCTACAATCACTTACTATAACAATATTGTGTCCATACTGTTTCCTGGTTCAAATAAAACTTGTTCTTACATTGTTCCCCAGCTTTTATGTTTCTGTTTAGTTATTCTAGTATTGTTGAAGTGGTTAACTCTGTATTGTTTTGTGGGGGAACTGTTTCTTCATGGTCTTCAAGCTTTACGTTGACGACTTCTTTGATAGTTGTACCAGCATTTGTAAAATGTGCATGGTTGTTGTATTCAGACTGTCTTGGTAAGAAATGATTAATTGAATGGCCTTAACCTCGACTTGTGAATTTGTGATCGTAAGTACTACTAAAATGTCTTCTGCGTATCCAGTGTCTTCATCTCGTAAAGTCTTTCTACCTTTTCATAATTACTGAGGATGGTATTTCCATTTAGGTTTAACATTGCTTTACTGTTCTTGGAGTTAGGATAGCCTTTTGAATATCCCTTTGTTTAGGAGGGTTTCCTTAGTATCTTGTTATGTTTTATCTGTAGAGACGTATGTACGTTTTGGACTTAGCAAGTAGTTTCGAATTTCTGTCCAAATCACTCCTTGACTCTTCGAAAGTGCCTATATCAAGGGTTTCATCGTTAACATCCAAAGCCTGCATTGATCCACTGCATTGTATATGCCTGTCTATTCTTATGTCAATCTCCACGGCACTGTGCCAGCTTCATCCAGGTTTTCCTCCGATGGCAGCTATGTCGTCCGCCTATTTCGAGGCTAGAAAAAGATTCGGTTTAGTCTAAATAAATGTTTTGGATTTAGGTTTAGATTTCAATAACTTACACTTGCCTGGCCCGATGGCCGATAGGGCCGGAAAGTTCTGGAGTGGCGACCGCGAACCGGAAGACGTTGCGTTGGAAGGCCTCCCACTAGGTGGACCGATGATCTGGTAAAGGTTGCAGGGATCCGCTGGATGCGAGACGCACGCGACCGGTTAATGTGGCAACACTTATCAGAGGCCTAAATGATGATAATGGCACTTGCCTGGTCCTTACCTGCTTGCTGATGAATTCATCAATATTCATCCGATCCAGATCCTTATCTTCCAAAACGATGTTCGTCAAACCTGCTTTCATCAGAGTACCTACATTATTCTAATCTCATGCATAAATAGTGGAACAGTCGTTAAATATCAGTTCTGAAGCGATTGCATTGACATAAAACTGTTTTCTATCTACAATATTATTTTGATCTTCTATTTCATCAATTCTGAACTCTGTATCTTCAGTTAAAGGTTCCTTTTCAGCTTTTGTGTGTTTGTTTGTATCTTTGTCAGTAGAGTCTTTGGTTTGCGTAATACTATTTGATGTACTATTTTGTTTTATGTCTACTTAGTGTTGTTGTAATTAAAATTTGTTCTATTGATCTCTTATTAGTTTTAATTGTTATTGTGTGTGGTGTTGCATTTATGATTTCATGATTAATCATAATGAAGTCGTTTATTATTCGTCACGATGGTTTGAGTTAAATGGGGTTTATGATAACTTTTATGACGTGATTTAAGGAGCTCGTTGCGAAATAAAACAGCGGCTCGGGTCGATTTTCAGGTTAAACCGTGCTTGCCTAGGTTAGGTTAGGTAGGTGACTAAATTGTGGGGAGATAGGTAGGAGAGGCGGCTGCTCTATGTAAAGTCTGAGTTGGGAAAAGGCTATTAAATGATGAGGGCCTGATCTGAAACTACTAAAAAAATTACAACGATATAAGTTAAAATAAACCAGTAAATTCAGAGCAAGTTTTTGAGACTAAAAAAAAAACTTGCTTTGTTAACAATTTTTTGGATACATAACCTATAGCAGAGTAACAATTAATTACAAACACGTTATGCTATTAATATTTTATTTTCTAGAAAATCTCATTCTAAAATCATTTTTCTTTAATTCCGCATCTCAGAATCCCAAGTAATTCTAACCAAAACAACTACAATTTAAGACCAATTAAAACTTGCAAATTCGCAACCAACATCATAAAACTTGAATCTATACTCCATCATAAATAATTCCGTAAGATATTCAAGCTATCCATTGAAAAGGTCTAAATAGTGGTGTTAAAGCACTAATTAAAGTTGCTCCAGTCCAGTCATCTATCAAGGGTGACCTACTTAGACTACTCAGGCTTGACCAATTTGAACAACTGAGTTCAAATTGGTTCAACGAAGAAATAGACGGATCATTTTGATATCGTGCGCAGTAGCTAAATATAGAATGTGTCCCATCTCTTCTCATTTGTAGTCACAAATGAGCACACTGAGGCTGCGTGACTGAAATTATGCGTAACTGATAAGAATGATGTTTTGTATTGAAGGTTCAGAGGTTTGCAAGAAGACGTACCTACGCTTACAGGTTTTAATTTTGTTGAAGTGATAGAGAGACAATGGAAAGTGAGGTTTATCTTTACGTGTAGTAGATATTTAATTAGAAGCACAATGCTTTTGATTATATGCCGTTTAAAGATATGCTACGTATGTATTTCTTAATAATGTTTGCTAAAACGCTACGTACAACGTAGCGTTTTTTGTGCCCTGTTGTTGTTAAGTTCAAAATGTATTAACTTTATTAAAACATTTTGGGCAAAGGACCCTAGTCAGTCCTCGTTTCATAGGGACAAAAATGTTTAATAAATCAGGGTCTTGGGACTGGTGACACTGAAATGTTTTTACCCATTTTTTCTTCGAGTTGGCAGATATTAAAGCCATGTTTTTGTTCAAGTGACTTATTATTTATATTACCGTAATTTTTCAATACCTATATTTTACATTCTTCTTGAAAATCTTTCTCTTGAATTTTGTACTTCATCCGCTATAGCAGTGTGTCACCGACAGCGCAGGTGTTATTTCACAACACCCGCCAACGGGATCATGCGTAGGAAAGTGACAATAATTTTGCATTGATTATACACACAAATTGTTATAATTCTGTCGAAAACTTGTGCTCAATACTGTACGTGTGGCGTACGCCGGCGACATTTAAATTTAAATCAGGTTGATCGAATTTGCTGGTAATTTTAGTAATTCTAAGTTTCGGATGTAGGTAATAAGAAAACTGTAGAGATTTAAGAAGTGTCATAGTTATGTGATGCACGTTGGTAGAGTTGCTGCAATCTGTCTGTCTATGCAAAAAAACCTGGTCCGTCATTGGTGTACCTACTTTTCTATCAAGGTTTTGTAAAATTTTCGTAACCCATTGCTACATATTGTGAAAAAAATCTTATGCTTTATAATGTCGACAACGGTCGCAAGCACAACAATAGGTCCTCAGTTCGATTCTCAGGTCAGGCGAAGTGTTATTTGGTTTTCCATCAGGAATGTCTACGCGTCTTAGCTGCCGCGAAGTCTGGATCTGTGCCCAGTTAATGGCATTAGGCTCGCTCCTTATAACATGGAACTTAAACGTAACTGGCAAAATGAGGGTGTACTAATTAGGTACGCCTCTGCCTAACCCTTCGGAGATTTCAGGCGTAGGTACTATAATGCTATTTAATATCGTAAAGTCACTATGAATAGAATTAAGATTGCGAGTGTGTTATGCAACAACCCCACCGAACAAAAAATCTTATCAATATTCCCAGTTAGCTTTACAAAAGCTTCTCTTTACTTATTAAAATAATATCGATACACGAGCATATCATATAATGTACCTACAAATCGAGGAAGCTGCGAATCCATAAAAGATAAAAACAAGAACTAAGTGAATATTTGTAAACTCCGCCAGCCAAAACACCGTAGAAACTTAACTTCATTACCTTCTAGACTAAAGGACTACGACTAAAGCTTTTTCCACACTGGTGTAAAACTTTGAAAAAAATGCAAACCATCCAATCCCCAGGATGTAAAGTATTTTTCTCCTACTGTTCTCCTACTGTCCTAACGAAAATATGGAACCAATAATAAAATTTGTATGAAACATTATTTAACGTTATTTCTGGCAAAAATTCTTTATAGATCATTAAAAAAAAGAATACATATTACTTCTCGTGAATATACAAATAGAAGTAACCGTTTACTTTAGTTATACTGAATTAGTAGTAAAAAAGCTTGCACTAAACCATGGAGCACAAGAACCTGGTAATTTTGCTCCATGCACTAAATCCTCTGAATCGAAATCATGGCAGCCTTTGCCAGGAAGATAGCAATGGCAACAGACAGCGTGCAAACAGCTTAGGGAACAAGTCAAATTGGCAACCTGCGACCGGTCTGCCCACGCTTACGTAGGCGCGACATGTTCGTAAACAAGTCTCAACTGGCCTTCCATCGTAAAAATATGGCAACATGTTGCTGTGTTTTAGTTATCAAGGGTTTCTGCTGATCAGGGATGGGTGAGAACAAAATATAACTTTATATTGATAAGACAATTGTAGCGTAGTGCTTTTCGTGGTAGATAAATGAGACACTGTAGACTTAGTTATACATTTATTTTAGCACTTCACTTACAATTAGATTCTAGGGTCTAGGGTTCTAGTGTCTCTAAGGTCACGCACTGTCACTGAAGGTAGGTATACGGTACTGCCCTGAGCAACCAGAAGACGTCGATCGCCACGCACGGTAGGTAGGCCGGGTCAGGCGGCCTCACGCGTCGGTAGGGACGCGCGGCAGGGCGGTCGACCAGGTGGGCAGCGGGCTCAGGGCAACTAGCCCGAGGCAGCGTTGGTGGTAGGCCGGTAGCGGCAGCGCAGGCGGCCGGTAGGTAGCGGCGGCAGGCCACTGTCTACACGGCCACGCCGTCGTCTGGTGCTGGACGCGTAGGCGTCGCAGTTCAAAGGCGGCTCGCGGTAGGGCGGCCGTGCAGATGCGCGCTTCTCACCGCGTTGGTAGAACGCGGGAGCACAGCAGCGGAGCAGTGCAGCGTGAGCGAAGCAGCAGGTTTGTTAGCCAGCGATAGGAACCCTGAAACAGCGCCAAGGGGGGCGCGTGAGCTCCAAGATGGTTCCTGCAAGCCCCTACGATGTGCGTGTCCCAGCCATGCGTTAAGTGCGGCAAGCTCAAGGCAGTGAAGAAGATGGAAGATGGGTACTCACACATCGCAGTGGTTTACAGTGATTAGATGATAGGTGAATGGATGGTAGACTAAAGGCAAGGCGTGGCGTCACATCGCCACGGGGTTCTCATTGACCGCCGACTCGCGTCGCAGGTTTATGATACAGCATGGATGAGCATGATTTAGTTTATAGAGAATAGAATAGGATGCATGCCATGCGGAGAACCATATAATCAATTAGAGCACATGTGCATAGTGAATAGCTAGGTGCTAATTAATATTAAATACAGAATATTACATTGCCGGCAGCCATGTTAAATAGACACAGATTACAAATAGTTATGGCTTGCCGGGACATAAATTTAGCAGCAGAAGAACACAATGGCGGAGTTCACTTACCCAATAACTGGGGACTTATCTAGTAGGCTGCTCGCTTGATGTAAAAAGAACAGAGCCTATGCGCGCAGCCGTTTATAAAGGAGGTCCTGAGTGACGTTCTCCCTCCATTGTGACATTTCAGAACATTTAGGGCTGTACCTATAATTTAGTGAGGTGACAACTTTTTTAGAATTAGTCGGTTTTTAGGGAATCGACTAATTTATGCTACACAATCGACGATGGTTTGTTGAACAAAAGAGGACAAGTCTGCTTCCCTTGCATCGGAGCTGATAAAGCTGAAAAATAGGCTCGGTAAAGTTGTAGTGAGTTAGCTGAATATCAATGTGATCAATAGTGATAGTTTACTATCACCATTGATCATCATCATGATTATTGTATCGCCCTTATTCAAATTTACTTGGGGACAGCGCAGCATTTTGCTAGCGTTTAGTCCACTCTCGACCCCTCGACCACCAAGTCGTCATTTGCCCATTATTTCTTACCATTCGTTTCACCGCAAACATCTTTCGTGCAGACTTTCCGTTATTTTTACCTATAGTCTTTCGTGGCTCATTTTAAAATTAATACTATTTAATTTTGAACGCTGGAGATAATTTTACGTGGCATAGAAGAGGCATCATGCCATGATAGCGTCATGTCATTTTCTGTCATGGCATACAAGTCGGGTTCACTGTCTAGCATGTAGATGTTTCGCATCAAAAACCCTGCATTTGAAGCCCAGATACATACCTTTTTCTGAGCTCAGGAAGTACGACACAATCCCATCATTGAAAAACAAACAACAACGTCAATGATGTAAGCAACCCAACTTTTGTAATACCTTCAATTTACTATCAAATAGAATCTCAATTCCCGTCAGTAAAGTCCAAGCATGCATCGAAACGGCAAACGATTTTGCAATTTAAATCTGAATTTATATCAGGTTCAAACGGTGATAGAAAATAGTACCTATGGGAAACCCGTAATAATACATTCCAGACATGTGTTTGTTGTATGGGAACGGTGTAGAAAGCACTGCTTACCACGCAAGACATGAACTAGCGTGGTAATCAGGTGCTGTGGATGCTGCAGCTTATCCACCGGAATTAATCTGCGTGATGGTTTTCTGTGCCAAGTAATCCTAATATGGTTGTAGTTGTGTTTGTCTTGTCTAAATGATGTCTATTAACAGTTCAAATAGGTGCCCACTTATCTATAGCAACAATTTTACACTCATTTAAATTTTACATAACCTGAATGGTGACAGCAAAGTCTAAATAATCGCATCACAACCTTGTCCTTAATTTTTATTACAAAAAATTCTACCACGATGAATTTAATTTTTCTTGTCCTCCTGGACAGTAAACTGTTAAGGTGCAGAACAGTTGAATCCGCTTGTCTTCTTTTACCATACAAGTACGATGGCATGGAAGTCCTAAACATGTCCCAGGCTCTCTGGGTAGGTATTCATATTTATAAGCATTGACAGCCACAAAGCTGGACAACCCACCCAATACTGATCATAGAAAGTAAAAAAGTAGGCAGTATATTATATAGGTACTTAGGCACGTTTGGAAGTATAAGTAAGGGATATCACCTTTTGCCCTACCCTGATCTATGAATGTGGATATCAACCAGATCTTACCCACGTCCCTTAAAATATTATCCACTCGTCTGCCTGGCTATGGTTCTGCCAACACTCCATCATCAATCAATCCCACTTACCATCACAACATGTAAACCTTCTTCGACTCTTCTGTAAATACAATATACATGATTATTTTTAATGTAGCTCATCTATTTTGCCCAAAAATACTTTAAACAGATCAATTTCAAGTTAACTAAATACCACACAAACCAATAAAAAACCGTAGGTATAGGGAAACATGCAAACCGAACGATTTCCTAGTGCATGAGCACGCGTGCATGCATTTAGGTCAAGAACGAGATGTGAATCACTTTACTGCGATCATCGTAAGATGGCTTACGTTGTGACGTCTTTATATGCTTTGTTGTTATTTTATTACGATGATGTAAAATAGACAATTTGTTACATAAAGTACGTTCATACCAGTATTTTAAAGTTCGCGAATTCCACATACGGTGCAGTATGCAGCCTTTGTGTATACTTGTGTAGAAATTGATACTATTTGATACTCTATTCGCAAAAATTAAGATGTGTTTTCCACAGTGAAACGCAACAGTGATTGCCACTTGTCTTTAACAGCGACTTCTTTGCTTAGATCTATTTAATATCTTACCATAGCCATTCATAGTCACTGACGTGTCCCAATCCCAATGATCAATTTCCAATTTGAATCCTTTATTTATCTTACTTTTAGGTCAACTACGAATGCTGATGAGGTCCTGGTTGCGATTCCCAGGTCGGTCGAATTGTTATTGGATTTTTCTATCAGGACTTGTCAGTAGAAGCCAGGGAGCCTGAATTTGGGCGCGGTTGTTGGCAAGAAGCGCGCCCCTTATTACATCCTTACATCCTACTAATATTATAAAGGCGAAAGTTTGTTAGTATGATGTATGGATGGATGGTTGTTTGTTACTTTTTCACGCAAAAACTACTGAACGGATTTGAATAAAATTTGGTTCCTAGATAGCTTCCCGTGGGATAATTTTCGAATTGTAGTGGGCAAAGCCGCTGGCAACACCTGTGGGTACATAAGATCTGGCGAAATGTGGGTGTACCATTTAGTACACCTTTGCCTACCTCTTTCAGGATTACAGGCGTGATGTTATGTGTGTTCAGTCACTAATTCTAAAAATGCATTTATCGTTAAACCTTATATGCCTTTTTACCCGACTACGGCGAAGCCAAAAGGAAGGGTAATGATTTTGGCAGTCTATGTATGTATGTAGGTATGTATGTATGTATGTTCCACCGTAGCGCCTAAAATACTGAACGGATTTTAATAAATGAGGTGTCAAAAGATTCGTAAGAATAGCCCGGGTGACATAGGCTATATAAATTTTACAAATTCTTTTTATGACGGAATTTAAATGTCAAAAACTTACCTCAAAAATATTAAATTGAGATAATCATAACATGTTTGATAACAAATGAAAGGTCTTGGAGAGCAAAAACCAATATTTTATTCGTAGTCGGGTTTTAGATTTTTAAACTTGTTAGATCCAGATACGTCGTACAGCCTTGATACACTCCATGGTTTGAGTGTAAGGGTGTCTTAATTATAAAAACATATTTTATTAACAATACTAGTTTCTACATCAATAGATCCAGATACGTCGTACAGCCTTGATACACTCCATGGTTTGAGTGTAAGGGTGTCTTAATTATAAAAACATATTTTATTAACAATACTAGTTTCTACATCAATAGATCCAGATACGTCGTACAGCCTTGATACACTCCATGGTTTGAGTGTAAGGGTGTCTTAATTATAAAAACATATTTTATTAACAATACTAGTTTCTACATCAATAGATCCAGATACGTCGTACAGCCTTGATACACTCCATGGTTTGAGTGTAAGGGTGTCTTAATTATAAAAACATATTTTATTAACAATACTAGTTTCTACATCAATAGATCCAGATACGTCGTACAGCCTTGATACACTCCATGGTTTGAGTGTAAGGGTGTCTTAATTATAAAAACATATTTTATTAACAATACTAGTTTCTACATCAATAGATCCAGATACGTCGTACAGCCTTGATACACTCCATGGTTTGAGTGTAAGGGTGTCTTAATTATAAAAACATATTTTATTAACAATACTAGTTTCTACATCAAGGCCTCAGCACAACCCGTCGGGGCTGCGGGTTGTTCACAAGAGATACCGCGGCCTCGACATAGGGCTAAGAAGGAACATGGGTGGTTTTTAGTCATTCATCATCAGCTTATAATGTTCCCACTGCAGGGACTCAGGCCTCCTCTCTAAGAGAAGGATGGGCTATAATCTACCACGCGGGCCCAGTGCGGATTGGTAGATGTCACATGTGTTCGAATATTTTGGTTCTAAGATATGCCGGTTTCCTCACCGTTTTGAGAGCAGTGGTGATGAAATAAATTACACAAAGTAATGCGCCTGACGGGGTTCGAACCCACGACTCACTGTTCGTAAGTCGGGGCCGCCACCACTGGGCCACCACTGCTCATAGCTTCTTTTAGTCATTAGCCGCCTTATTAATAAAAATAGTTAAACCTGGTTTAACTTAGACTTGGTTTATCTCGCATGCCGTCTCACTTCAAAAATATTCAAAAGAAAGTGACGGCATGCGAGATTAACCAAGTCTAAGTTAAACCAGGCTTAACTATTTTTATTAATAAGGCGGCTTAAGTCTGACACTCCCTTTCACTCTGCCCAAGAGCGGGAGGGGTTAATGGATGATTTCAGAGCCGCCAAAAAAAAAGATTAAGTACCTATCACAAAAATAGCTATAGGTACTCCAATCCACAAAAAAATAAAAAAAAACAATCGAACCAATACAACTAGCATTCTAAGCGTATCCAGCTGTCTTCGTGACACCATCAGCTATTCAAACAGCTCACCTAGGCCGTGTCTATGATACTAGGCTAGCATGGTAATAGAACCGTTATGTGTCGTGACAGTGTGCCTTGTTTTTGGTTCTGACGTGAATAATATTGGTGAAATGTGTGTAGGGATTATGTATGGCCTAGTTTTGTGGTGGGAAATGGGGTGTGTGCATTTTTATGAGGTACCACTGAGTTCACTGACGGTGTGTAGCTTTTCACCATTATGTCCTAAGTTTTAAGGTTGAATAAATATTGTTAATTAACTGCACATTGACGGTGGTACATACACTGAAGTTTAGGTGGCCTAACTTCATTTTTTTTAGAACCAATACTCCCTCGTGTTAAGCTTTTCTTCATCACTGCCATATTACTGAATATTATTCTTACGCTCGTAATATTATTATTTGAAGAAATAGAAGTGAACTTTTAAAGTAAGATTATTATTTATTGCTTATTTGATATACATATTATTTCTACAAAAAGACTTTCAATCGTGAACAAACATCATTCATCATTCTTTAGAAAAGTTCAACCTATAATAAAGTTAAGAAAGTAAACATAGGCATTCACATTTCACAAGTTACTTCCTCTAATTTCCGATAAAGAGGTTTCTGCTTACATCTTAAATGAGAGAAGCGTGATATAGGTACCCATCCACTCCCAAAAATTAAAAGACAATACAAAACAAATCACACAAAATTACACTTCAAAATTCGAATATCTTGTACAGTCATGAGCATTAATATGTCAGCACTTTTAGGTTCTTATGTTAGGTTTAACAGATAGGGTACTACTATGAAATAGTAAGCCATTGGTTCCGGCTGCTTTTTGTAGGTCTTCGACAGTCAGTACAGGTTTTGTAACAGTCCTTTCAGGCCCCTTAACACAAACTGACTATAGAGGCCAGTTGCTTCATGTCAAAAACTGATATTTAGCTGCATCCATCAGCTGACTTGAAGTCGACCCTAACATGGTTGGGAAAAGGTTAAGCAGATGAAGGTTACTATTATGAATTAACATAGGTATCATCTCAAACTTTAAATTATTGTTTCACGAGAAACTCGCTTCGACGCTAGTAACTGCACACATATGAATGCTCGCACCTGTACCTTCAATAAAAAATAAACCCAGCAGCCAATCGAATTAATCTTTCAAATGCTACAACAATAGTACAAAAGTATAGACAATTTATGTGTCAGAAATGATTTTGTGCTGTAACGATCGGCAGTAGTACTAATTGAAGTCATTACCGACGGGTATGCGTACGTAAGTGCAGCTATCATTACGTCAAATTGATAAATAATTGTGTGTGTGTATGCATTTTTATGTACAGACAGCTTAGGAGGGATATTATGTTGGTCTTGTATAGAGATTTAGGTTGAAAGTTAATGTTTCTGGAATAAAGAGTGGTTCAGCTGAGTGGTGTTTGATGCAACTTTTATAATTTATTCAGAATTTGACTACAATCAGAATTTGTTAAATCATTTGTGTCTAGGTCTACTATACGAAGCTGTGTCAAAACATATGCAAGCTGTTTTTATATAATAAAGGTTAGGTATAGTTCTTCAGAAAGAACAGGTGCGTACTACTTGCATGTATGACCAGATGTATAAATGTGGACGAGGCAGAAGGAATATGTTAGTATCGTAGCAGGTGGCGTTCTGTGGTTTCTGCCTACCCCGAGTTTATGTATGCGTATGTTTTAACAAAAAATATTACTATGGCCAGACATTATAATTATAGTACCTAATTATTATTAATTTGCTTACCAAAGAAAATAAAAATCAACAAGAGCCGAAGTCATCGACCCAACACGTCAATAACAGCAAAATATGACACTATCGACTTCACATTACATCCAAGAAATTGATAAAAAATAAAACCTTATTTGAGTCATAAACCTTTGATACTCACATTTCTGCCGACTGTACCTAAACATATTAAATTATTGCCTATTGTCAAGTCGTGCCACAAAAGCTTTAGCAACTAATAATTTTATGCTAATACTAATATTAAATTGCTTAATAATCTGTGGCTTGTCTTGTGACGTGTATGATCTATAGTATCTATGGTTGCACCATGATTGTAATGTGCTGAATGGAAATGCAGACTCACTTTTGACTCGACTCAGCACAAATGCTGAAGAGCTTTTCATTTTAAAGATGTAGCTGCCAACTGTAACAGAGATTAAGAATTGTTTTAGCAGTCTAAATTTTTTTAAAGGCGCAGTGTTTGGCCAACTATCAGGAAACTGAAACGATTTACCCAAAGTCGATTGGCCCATGAACCGTTGGTCGAAAGGATCTTTAACCCATTAATTTTATTCAAGAAACTTTTGACCCACGATCGATTCTCCAGTAGAACGATAGTACCTATAGTTCCAACAGTTCGTGGGCCAATCAACTGTTGGTTTTCAGTATATTGATCAACAATCAAATGACTGACAGATATATATTTCAGTACTGTCTAGCTCCGTAACTCACAAACTCCTCTTTCCGTAGAATAGGTTTATATAATAATATTATATAAACCTATTCTACGGAAAGAGGAGTTTGTTCAATTGAGGTAAGGGACAAAACACGATTTTTCAGGAGAGGCCGACAAAGTTTTTTTTCGGACTAAATCGCCTATAACTTTTTTTCTTATTAACCTTTTTCGGGTCTGATTTCACACATAATCTTGTATTTTAGTGCTCTATCTACACGTGTAACATTTATTTAAATAAATTAGCTATTTAAGAAAATAGATGTCCCTTACAACAACTTACTGACCAAGTATCTTGTAGTCTCGTCCCTTACATTAAATTGACCTCTGCGTTGGATTCAATTTATAATGGTAATTCGATGATTGGGAAGACCCTTACCTTATTTCAAGTGGATTGGCGGCAATAATTACATCATTTCAAGTTCCTATATTGCATAGTTTTTCAGATACATTGTTATTATGGGGCTGATTCGAAATTTGGATCCAAAAATCATTAGGGTAAGGGACATTTTTCTTAAGCTATAATTTTTTCATATACACCATTCGATAGAGCGAAAAATTCTGAACAAAACTGTATACTTAACTCATTTTGGGTATTTTGTCCCTTACCTCAATTGAACCTACGGTCGACGATATATAGTGGGCTAAAATATGTGAAGCGGTGTCAGCAATAACAGGTTTTATGTAATTTATTTAGAAATGATCATATATGAAGACATCCAATTTCTACACAAACAAAACATCCACATGGTTCTTTTAGCGCTTGAACTGCATTTTCAGATTAGTATACATTTATAAAAATGACGCACGAAATGATAATAATTGACACTAGTTCCAACTATGGTTATGCACCATAACACCGTGCAGCAGTACTACACATATTTTTTAAACATCCATACCTTACCTCATTTTGCAATGTATTGTCAAAATAGGGGATCGGACAGGGTCAAAATAATATGATTCTGTTTAGTCCGTAAGTTAGATTATCGAAAAATATTGAATACGTGTTTTTTGTTTTATCAAATCAATAAAAAATGACGAAGATAAAACGTGTCAAAGATCTTGGAGTGGGGCTTGAAACGTCACTTGTGTCGTCAAAATGTACTATCATATGACGTCACACGAGTTTTCGAAGCACTGTATCGTCTTCATTTTAAGTTTACGTGAAAAAAGAAAAAATACGTGTCCAATAATTTTTGGAAATCTATCTGACGGACTAATTAGTTTTTTTTTGTCCGATCCCCTATTGTTTCTTCGGATATTTTTGCCGCTATATATATCCATAATCTTTACTCATTACCAATGCTTACACCATCAACGCACACGCACGCAACAAAACCATAGACCATTTTAAAACGGCCAAAGATTGATCGCTGCAGCATAGAGTACGGCTAGTCTATGAGTAGCCAGCTGTAGTAAAAAACCGACAAGCCGTGATTAGATAATTATCCCTTTGTCATTAGATATCGGAGGCAAAAAGTGTCGGAGCTTGGGGCATGTTTTAGGGCTGTCAAAGTTATACAAAGTTTTAAATATAATCAGATCTAGTTTTTTGAGACTTCTCTGTACTTACGTGAGCTTTTTACGTTTTAAGATAAAGACCACAGAGTGTAAACTAACCCTTCACGGAACCAACGTCAACCAAGCATTTTTTCATTTCTAAGAAAAAAATATTGCTGGGAAACTACTTACCTTTTGGGGTGAAAAATCACATTTTACGGTAAAACTCAATGTAGTACTCTAAAAGAGTGTACTAGTGGATGCTTTGAATAGTAAACGGGTCATAGAGATAATTTAAGTAAAGTTATACTTACAAGCCGAAAAACTAGTAATTAAAGAAACAGCTGTGAAAATTTTGGAACTTTGACCCCCCAAAAAAATATCACAGTGACGAGAAGAACAAGTGCCTCTCGGCTTTGTTTTAAGATTTTTGAACCTTTGAAAATCGAACTAAATATGAGTTTTTTAATACATAAAAATCATTACATAAAAATTGAACATACTCTCAAGTAAATCGTAAAGATAGAAACGCGATTTAGAATGATCGGCTCGATCATTTTTTTTATCAAACATGACTCTAAATCACAATTTAAAACGTGTACTGCTAAGACATTTCATCATGAATTTATATGAGACAAACATATTGTACAATTTCTTTATAATTTTTCTCCAAGAAGAAAAAACAGTCAAAATTTAGGCATTATATCGCTCGCACGGCAGGGCCGGGTGAGGTCGTGCGTTCATAAAAACAAAGTACTGCAACCTCGCCTTATTCCTGTAACATGCAGAAAACGTGACAGGCAGAACACTCGTTTGACGTTTGCCCATGTCATTTCCACTTATTCAATGTAGACATGAAATTGTCACCGTTAGAAACTATAAATAAATATGTCTAAAACCTTGTCCGGTCAACCCTACCACTCAATAGCACAAGAGCTACCGTATAGTTCAAGAGCCAGTCACGAGCCACGAGCGATCGTCGATAGCGAACGTGCACTATTCATAGCTATACTACAATATACTAACTCTTAAACTATAGTCTTTAAACTTTACTTTTTACAGCTAAACTTGACAACTTTAAAGAAGGCTTTGCTTCTGTGTTTTTTTAGCTTTGATTGACGTCTTTTGGTCGTTTGGGACAAGAAGGAAAAAGTTAATGGGTCTAATTGGAAAGTGTAACTTTAATCCCGTTTTTCAGTTAATTTACAAAAAAACTGTTTTTTTTTCTCATTCATTCATCCGAGTTTATTCACTGGTCCGAGTTACTTGCGGTCGGTAAAAAATATCTTTTCCTTCCATACATGTTTTACCCGTCATCTCAGTAGTTACCTCTCTCATACGAAGTTTATCTTTTACACTTCTTCTTCTTAGCGTGTCGATGGCAAATTTCAGTTAAATCGTTTTGGCCCAATATTCAGCTATGTGAACTCCACTCGCTGATGCAGTCATAAGGTCGTCAAGTGTACAGGTGTCAGGACATGCAGCGCAAGATGGAAGGTGGGACATTATCTGCGGAGATACGCCGCATACACACTTGAGGTCTGAGCCGTCTATGAACCCCCATCTGAAGAGATTGTCTTTGCTACGGCCAACCTGGGTTCGGAGTCTATTTAGGGATTTCCAAGTCGGCCACGGCAAAGTATGTCCAGGTGGAAGGCTTTCAGACGGCTCGATGAAGCCGTCAGGGGGCTTAAGCAGCTCCTGCCAGAGCTCACGTCTTGCAGAGGAGGCATTTCTATTAGGTGGACTAGCTGGTTCAACGTACCCAAAAAAACTTTTGCGGCTTTTCAGCCTCTGGGGCACCGGGGCATAACTGTGCATTGGGTGACGTGAATCTTTTACACTATCACTGGACTATTTCCTTAGTGAACACAAAAACAAATCACTAATATAATTTGTAATATTATCAGACTTGGAGTTGTGCCCGGTTATATGGGACTAACTTACCAACCCGCACTGGAACCCGCGTGTTGGATTATAACCCATCCCTCTCCCTAGGGAGGAGGCCTGAGTTCCTGCAGTGGGGACATTATAGGCATGAGATTTAAACGTATCTGGCAAAATGTGGGTACACTAATGGGTACACCTCTGCTTATTCCTTCAGAGATTACAGGTGTGCTGTTATGTTACGTAATTATCAGATTTATGGATGGGGTCCTCTTCCCTGTTCATGCTTTTCATCTCTCTCAGCAGAATTTATTAACAAAATATTTAGTTGCAATATTGTTATCAGATCGTGTTACTGTAGATAGAAATCTGGTAAAACACTAAACTCTTAGAACCTGGCGTTTCTTACAGTTAATTACAGACGAATTAAACGTTCGCAGCCCGTGGTTTAGTGAGGTTATGGTTTAGGGCATCGACTTACAGCGAGAATGAGTCTAGTCAATACGCATAGACAGAAAGTTCCCTTTTTATCAACGTTTGGTTGGTTATACCCAGATGCGTTATACTTGGATAGCGTTAGTAGCCTTAAAATATACGAATTATCTTTAAAATTGTATCCCAATGGAGAAGAAAACAAAATTCAGGGTGTGATCTTCCATTTCACTTTCATCTATTTTACTTGCGAATCTTTAGTAGCGAATCATCTTGAAACTAATTGAGACGGGTGTTTCGTCGTTTCGCACCACGAGTGGTTCGGACCGCGGTGTGAAACGCCGAAGAGCTCTTAGGAATAGGCTGTTTCGGACCGCGGTGTGAATCGACCATAGAAGAATTTGAATGGGTTTATTCGAACCGCGAATGAAACAAAAAGTTTTCTCAGTCTATGAACTTTTGAGAAAGCAAGATTTGAATAACGGTATGCTAGCGACACGAACATCATGTGGTTCTTCCTTGTGAACACTTTTGGCAGAGCGATCGTGGTCATCACGTAGAAATTTTTGCAGAGGCAGATCATGTGATTCGTCTCACGATTGTTCATCTCCCTCTTAAGAAGAAGATGAATATATAGGTAACTAGCGGACGTCCCGCGGTTTCACCCGCGTAGTTTCCGTTCCCGTGAGAATACAGGGATAAAAAGTCGAAGCTAAGTAACTCAGGGTGAATGTAGCTTTCTAATGGTAAAAGAAGAATTTGAAATCGACGCAATATTTTTTGAGTTTATTCATTACAAACATACACACAAACATACAAATCTTTCCTCTTTATAATAGGTAATATCTTGTCTTATAACTTTGTTTAAAACTTACTAACATCAACCGCTTCTAACTTAGACCGCAAACTTGTTGCTGGTACAACAGACGGGCTCTTTGAGTTGCAACCTGACACCAAGAGGCGTCGGTCTTACTGCACGAGACGTAATTATAAACTTCAGATAACGTTTTAATATGATCTGAAAATACTTACTGTGGAACTGAAGTTGGACTACTTTGGTTTATAAATAATATTGTTGTTGAACGAGATGATTACTCTAAAGGTAAATTAACTAATTGTGTGTGTAATTTATTTCATCACCACTGCTGCTGGCTCTCAATACGGTGAAGGAAAACATCGTGATGAAACCGGCATGTCTTAGAACCAAAACATTCGAAGACATGCGAGATCTATGACCCCGCACTGGGCCCGCGTGGTGGATTGTAGCCTATGCCTCTCCTAGGAACATAATAGGCTGATGATGAACTAACCCAATGAGACGAACTTTTCTAACTGTGATAACGAAACACATCTCATGAAAGGTAAACTAAAGGATGTTATTAAACAAACTGATGAAAATAATCTAATATTACCGACATCATCTGCCTAGCCTTTTTCCCAACTATATTGGGGTCGGCTTCCAGTCTAACCGGATGCAGCTGAATACCAGTATTTTACATGGAGCGACTGCCTATCTGACCTCCACAGCCCAGTTAATACTAGGTAAAACGATACCCTTTGGTAAGACTGGATGTCAGAATTTCAGGTCACTGACTACCTGTAACGACTGCCAAAGATCTATATTATGGCAGCCGGGACCAACAGCTTAACGTGCTTTCCGAGGCACGGAAGAAACTCGGTATGTCGGGCGGTCACCCATCCACAGACCGACCTAGGCAAGCACAGCTTTACCCAAAGATCGACCCAGGTGGCAGTTCTTATTAAGCCACGAGCTCCTCAAGAATTTGTTTGTGTTCATATTCAGTTGAAACTTAAAATTATGCTTAGTCAAACTGCAGTTTTATGTATAATCAATTTTGGACTGACTCAATTTGAATTGCCAGCGACACGACAAGAAGTACAATGCGATAGTCACAGGCATTTTTTAGTAGTCACAGTATTTTTTTAAACAACAATATCAACATTAAACCCCCCACCACTACTCGATCACCATGACCCTACTGCTAACAATCTCAAACGCAAATGACTAACAAAACTAATTTCCACCGTGTCCTTTACAAGCCCTTGACATGTATACAGCACTAGCAGATATTATTGCACACCTGTGTCTAATAACACTTCGATTAGATTACGTTTTTGTTGACTTTAGGAAAATACTAGAATTCTAGGTAGGATTGTAGACTGGTCGGCGACTGGTGTGTCTGAGATTGATTGTTGGTTCAAGGGTGTGTCTTTGTGATGTAAAGGAGCTGGGTTGGTTTGTTTATTGCGTATCATGTCTGTACCTACATAGGTCCACGACCGTTTAGTGTTCGATAATCCTAACTAATATTATAAATGCGAAAGTAACTCTGTCTGTCTGTCTTTGCTTCACGCCTAAACTACTGAACCGATTTGTGTGAAATTTGGTACAGACATAGTTTGGAACTTGAGAAAGGACATAGGATAGTTTTTTTTTTACTTCTATTCCACGCGAACGAAGTCGCGGGCAAAAGCTAGTACATCATATTTTTTTAAGGGGGCGCAGCATGACTTCTTTTATACACTTTTAGGCCTCATCTCCGTAGTTAGCCTAATTCTAACCATATACCATTATATTTCACATTGAAAAATGGTCTTTAAATTTATTAAAGATTTCTATAACAAAGTTGTTGTGATTATCATTACCAGTATCTTCAACAAAGTGATACCTACTTCACCATTCATTTAACACAGAGTTTGTATTACATGTAATTCTGCAGTTTTCGATGTCCAAATTAAATTATTTTTCCGAAATGATTATGGGAAGTTAAGTTTCGAACTCTCATTTTTATTAATACTACGCTGTATTAAATTGAATGCAGTGTTTTTTTCAAAACTTTAAGAGCTTTCAAAAAATACAGCACAGTTATAGTAAACTGCCATAGCTGACCTCGGCAACCTCAAGTAGCTGAGGTATCCAATTTGCTTACTATGTAGCTAAGTGCCTATCTGTTGGCAAAGCATATAATTGGCTCCACAGGACCCTAACACCTTGCAGAATGGCTAATATTTTCATATTTTAACCACGGTATAAGTTCGTCGGTATAAGTTCGTGATCTTCGCAGAGTGGCTGGTAACAACTGGATGAGAGTAGCCGAAAATCGATTTGAGTGGCGTAAGATTAAAGATTAAGATCCAGCAGTGGATTGCAATAGGCTGATGATGATGGTGATAATAAGTTAGTAGCGGGGAAATGTGCGGATGACATTGTTAACACCGTGAGTAGGTCCGGGATGAGGCTGGAACAAGGGTATTGGGATTAGCTATTAAGAGTAATACCTATGTAATAAAGTGGTTTAAATCGAGCAATGGATAGTGATGATTTTGACACTCGACATGAAAAAAAATATTTTTAGTAACTATTTGACAATTTGCATTTTTCTCATCTGAAACTTAGTTGGTACTCAACTACAAATGCATCATGTGCTTACTTGTAGCAAGTTGATACACTTATCTAATGAGTATACAGTCGTTCTTTAGCAAACGGTCGGTCTGATAGGCAGTCACTCCATGTAAAATACTGGTACTCAGCTGCATCCGGTTAGACTGGAAGCCGACCCCAACATAGTTGGGAAAAGGCTAGGCAGATGATGGTGACAGTCGTTTGTTAGCAATAAAAAATTGGGCTTCCAATAATTTATTTGGTGGAAGAAACAGAAACCGGTGTGTCCTAGAACCAAAAACTCGAAGACAAGTGATATCACGGACATGGTGGATTATGGGCCAAACTCTATCAAAGAGAGGCCTGTGTTCTGTGTCCCAGAACATAATAGAATTATTGTACCTTGAACCATTTAACAGTAAGGAACAACCTTATCCAAAAAGGCACGAAGATTCACACAATTAAGGCATTGTAATCTTAAATCCAGGTCCCGACACGCTCGATTAAATGTCATAGGTGTCGTGACGAGCTCTGCTGAGCCCCTTCATACGTTATCGTGATAATATGTCAACACTTTCACAACTTTGTGGCTGACTAAATTAGGATTTGTTTGAACGAAGATGAGTTTTAAAGTCTCTTTGGTTCAGTCAGACTTGCAGTCCGTTATAAAAAAGAAAATATAAGAGATCTTAGTAAAAATACCTTGATTTTAAATTATTCGTTTTGATTGTTTTACCTTCTTTTTTTTCTTCACTTACTCAATGATTGTAGGAGTTAAAACCTGGGCATATTTTTTACACTCTTCTCTATTTTCTTAGCACAAAGTTCGTTCCGGTTCTGCAAAACTTTGCTTAAAACTTCACCAGTTCTACGAGGTCATCTGTGACAATGTATGCACGATCACTAATCCAGTCTAGCTATGGTAACTAAATTAAGGCGGCCAATCTTTCATTAAACGGAAAGCTATTGGTCTCAAAGTCTCAAGGTATAAGCTATATACCTTGAGGCCTTGCTAGGTATAGGTATATCGGGAACTCGAAACAATAATCAAACATGGTAAATATCCCGTTTATAATATTAATAGTTGAAGTCTCAAGGTGTCGTCGTTGTACCGGACACATAATTGACGGCATGTTTTGGTGCAAAGAGAGTAAATGACAATGAGTGATAATAAGAGGTGCACGATAGTGTGAATCACAGTTCCACATTAATGTTTTGTTTTTTTGGAGGGTGGGACATCATCAAATGACTCCTCCCGCTCTGGGGGAGTGGAAGGGAGTGTTACACTTCTACTGACTAAAAACCACCCATTATTCTTCTTAGCCCTTTGTGTCTAGGCCGTGGTATATCTTTCGAATAACCCGTAGCCCCGACGGGGCAGTTCTTCAACCTTACCTGCTGTTTTCACATCGACCGCCTTCTAATCTAAGAGCGATCAGTAGCAGCAAGAATTCTAAGTACAGATCAACATCTCATTATAAAAATAACCAACTTTTGATGCAAATCGCGAATTTCCATCGCTATCCCATTATCATTGTTCCGAAGCATAGCCAAACCATTCATTAACTCGAAGGACACTTGTTATTATTCTCCGGTCAAAACAAACTATCTGATTTTGGTATTTCACAATAATTAAGGACAACTTGGTACATCGCCTACGCTAACCGTTAAATTGTTAATTCCTGCAACTTGACTCTTGCAACATCAACTTAGCTCCTTTACACTATGGGCCAGCATGGCCGATGTTTTTAATCTGTTTTCGAACAAGTTCATTAGTCGTAAACAGTAGTAAATATTGCTGTAAATTGTGGCTGTCAAGTTTGAAGTAAAGCTGACTAGACCAATTTGGAGGTGTTCTAAATTAAAGTTTTGCAATACCCTTGTACACATAACTTAGTAAGTTCATATAAATGCTTCAAGCTGCAACTTCTGGTTTTTGAAAATTCTAAAATGTGTGTGAATGGAATATTCAGGAAAGCGCATCCTGACGGAGCATAAACAAGTGAATAACGCTTTCAAAGTATTTGTCCTTCTTCTATGATGAGATGACTTCTTCTTTTAAAGCTTTTCAGGAGTTTAATTCCCTAGTACTTACTTTGTCTGGGTCCTTTGAGCAGTCACTCACAGGTCCCAGACAATTCTCTAATCCGTATTACCTACCAATAATGTTCTCTCATCGTTGTTTGATCATGACTTTTATTGCCAAATCTATTGTAATATTATTATGATACCGACGTTACCGACGTAGCCCGAAGAATCGCCAGACTTAAGTGGCAATGGGCAGGGCACATTGCTCGCAGAACGGATGGCCGATGGGGCCGAAAAGTTCTGGAATGGCGACCGCGAACCGGAAGACGTTGCGTTGGAAGGCCTCCCACTAGGTGGACCGATGAACTGGTCAAGGTTGCAGGAACCCGCTGGATGAGAGACGCACGGGACCAGTCAATGTGGCGACGCCTGGGGGAGGCCTATGTCCAGCAGTGGACGTCTTTTGGCTGAAATGATGATGATGATGATTATTATGATAATATAATATATTGTATAGAGTAATGTTTATTGCACAGATCTTTAAGATTTTATATCTAATAACTAATACTAATAACTATCGCTACATATTATAAAACAAAGTCCTCCGCCGCGTCTGTCTGTATATCTGTCTGTTCGCGATAAATTCAAAAACTGCACCGATTTTCAAACTGTTTTCATCCATGAATAGAGGGGTTCTATAATTTGAAGTGGGAGAGGCCGCAGGCATTAGCTAGTGAACAATAAAAATGGGATTTAAAAATTTTTGGCCACTGCAAGGTCAAAACCCTAAACAGCGACATCAAATCCTAACCATTTTCAAACAGCAGCCACCTTACCAGCTGTCTCACCCTACATAGCTACGCTTAAATATTTATCCCTAGGCAACTGAGAGCCTTTCATGTGTGTTCCCTTGCCCTACCTCGTCATTTTTTTTGTAAAAAAATATAAACAGTTGAACATCAAAGTGCGCCCCACACCGTGTTTAAAACGACTCTTCGCTAGGAAGACGGTGGTTCCGGACAGTTGGATGATTATCATTTTTAAGAAGATTTTATCTAGTTTAACTTATTGGTTCATGTTATTGTCATGTGTTCTGAACCCGTGGCTAAATAATACGCCTCTAGGGTTGATCTTTAGGTTAAACCCCTTGGCTAGGTCGGTTTGTTGTGGAACTTCTTCCATACCTCGGAAAGCCCGTAAAACCGTTGGTCGCCGCTGTAATTTGGAGAGCTGTGATAATCGTTGTTGAATCAGGCCTGGAAGTTTGACGATTAAACTGATCAAGGGATATCGTATTATCCGGCACTACACTGGAAGTCAACACCAACATGGTGGAGAAAAGGCAGATGTAGAATTTCCTAATAAATTACCCCCATGGCCTATTAATTTCTTCTTCTACGAGTATTATTTAAATTCAGCCTACATCGTTCCCAGGGCTGGGATACAAACCTCTTCTCAGTGATACCTAGGCTCGGTGCAGATTCGTCCATATCACATGTCTTGAATTTTTTGGGTTAATAATTATTTGTTAATAATTAAGAATATATAGTCCACACTATTATTCCAACAGATTATTCCCATTGTTCTTCGTACTACAACTTATTTTAAAACTACACGGTACCCAAAAAGCACCCTAACTAAGGGTATGTTTACACTAGAACGACGCGCGCGATATTTATTTATAAACAAAATAATACAGGCACGTGTTACACTGTCATAAAAATTTTTGGAACTTGCGCATCTGGTGCGGTTAGTGTACACTAAGCCTAAACAAGATGAGCGTAAAAATGTTAAGAAAATAGATTGGAGTGAAACTGTGTGTTTGTTTGTCACAGGTTTTAATAGTTTTAATATTGATTTATAGAGTTCAGGTGGGTTGTGTTTTATGTGCAATAAAAGTTTCCTAAAGCGTGTAAAATGTTTGGCATAAAACGGTAATTAATAGTTATTTTATGGCTTCAACATTATCTCCAATGATAATTAATTTCTGAAATTTTATTACTAGGTGACGTGTTGATCAGTTTAACGATCACAAATTCGGACAGCTATATTTAATCATGGTTTCGTAAAATCTTAATGTTTGTTTATTATTATATGACATTTTTGATTAGCTAATAAGTCTATAATATTATAATAACAAAACATAAAAGCTCAAACAGTTTTCAAATCTCAAATCAACTGAATTATAGCTTGAAAAGAAAAGTTTATTTGTCAAAACAACCCACTTCATAACCACAAACGACACACCTTAACCAATAAATCATTAAGTTCTAAAACACAAAACCAAACAAAATAATCTAACACAAAACTTATGCATAAAACAATTTGCACACAGCGCTGCGCTTGCGACGAACACAAACACACATGCACATAAACGCCCGTACATGCGCAGAATCGCACACATGCTCAATGAAAAATGAACGTTTCTCGTGTTACGATAGATTGCTGTGCAGATAGATACTGGATCTGTTTATGGTTTGTTTGTGACAGTGGTGCTGAAAGTTTATGTTTGTTTATGAGGGATTGGTGTAGTGTATGCAGACCTTTAGAACTCGTGTCGTGGCTGGCACGATTTCAATTTTTACGTTACGAAGAAGACCTTTAGATGTTAGATTGGTTTTAAGGATGGTCAATGAAGGTAGTAATAAATAATATAGTTATGAAGAAAACCAGGAAAAGTACGTAACATCATATTGGTTAGGTAGTTAATTTATTTTTTAACTTAAATGATGAAAGTACTAGTTAGTTTAAAATTATATTTTGTATTACATAATAATTATATGGGAAACAATCTAGGAAGGTTTCTTATAGCAATACTTAAGGCATGAATAGCTAACTAGCGGTTGCAAGCGCTTCTGTTGAATATGAAGTCTTGGGTTGGCAATATGTTATTGATTTTTTCCATAAGTAGCATTTCAGTATGTTTCTAGACTGTCCCCTTTTGATGGTCAGTGTACCCGTACACGTAACTGGCAAAATGGGAGAGTACTATTTCATATATCTCTGCCTTACCAGCGTGATATTATGAGTTGAATCTCAGAATATAATCACATAAGTAAACTTTGAGCACCACATCGTTAGCTGATTCGCTAATCGCTAGCTAATGTCGACGTTGCGCCGCGCTAACCTTGCATTGGCGGCTTTTGTACGAGCTTTAAATTATTTATTGATATTGCTTACTTTTGCCCGCGGCTTCGTGGATGTCGGTTAAACTACAAAAATTACGATTTTTCATACAAACTTTTATCCCCTATTTTACTCGTTTAAGGGTTGAATTTTGGAAAATTCCTCCTAGTTTACAATTAAAGGGAGTCTTTGCGAAAAATTTAAGCTTTCTAGGTCCAAGAGTTTGGGCTGGGCGTTGATAAGACAGTCAGTCGGTTAGGACTTTTATTTTTATTTATATAGATAGTTAAATAAACTTTGAGCACCACATCGTTAGCTGATTCGCTAATCGCTAGATAATGTCGGCGTCGCGGCGCACTAACCTTGCACCGTCGGCTTTTGTATGAGCTTTGTATTATTTATTGATATTGCTAGTTTGTTCCTTTACGTATCTTATTTAAATGTTGTCGTTCTGTATCTTGAATTTTATAAAGCTCACTTTTGTAGGGTTTCTCAACAAAATCTCTTGTAAACCATGAAAATTTTCAACAACATAGATTTTTTTCTTGACAACAGAAACTCGAATTAAGATTCGAGTTAAGATTAAAGTACAGGACAAAGATGTGATGGGTGACAATTTATTATAATTTTAAATAAAAGTTGGAAGTGTTATGTTATATTTATTCGCATCAAATTCGCCATCCTTTTTTGTGGTGTTAGTGAGGTAGAGGTAGTGATTGGTTTAGATTTAAACTTATAATTCAGCTGACTGGCAATTTTAAGAAAATTAACTTGCCCATTACCGCCAACCTAACACTGAAGTCGATTTATGTTAAGTAGGTACCTCAAATAATATTTTAGTTCGGGCTTATTTTGTGTTTTAACAATATGGATTTGTTTTGTTATCTGTAAGTTGGGTACGTTTGAAAGATCAAGCTCTAGTTTAGTTCACTATTTTGTTATTTCGATTTTATCATTTTTATCTGCCCTTAGACCTTCCAGTATCCATTCCAAGAATATAATAATTAACTGAAAATATCATAAGAGAAAGTGATGAGCTTTTTCTCTTATTATGTTCAGTTAAGCTGTCGTTTAACCTAAATAGCCTAAAACCAACCCAACACATACAAACAAATCATAAACTCATAACTCTTCTTTTTACGTTCACAGTCAGTTAATCTTGATTCCCGGTACAATTCCACGGTGCTCGGCCATACGACTGGTGTGTCCAATGCAAATGACGAATCACTAGCCAGCGAGGCTGCGAAATAATGTAGTTGGTGATATCGATAGATATACATAAACGTAACATAACGTCTTTAATACCCAAAGAGCTAGGCAGTGGTGTACCTAACAAGTACATCCACATTTCGGCAATAGGGGATCGGACAAAAAAAAACTAATTAGTCCGTCAGATAGATTTCCAAAAAATATTGGACACGTATTTTTTCTTTTTTCACGTAAACTTAAAATGAAGACGATACAGTGCTTCGAAAACTCGTGTGACGTCATATGATAGTACATTTTGACGACACAAGTGACGTTTCAAGAGAGACACTCCAAGATCTTTGACGCGTTTTATCTTCGTCATTTTTTATTGATTTGATAAAACAAAAAACACGTATTCAATATTTTTCGATAATCTAACTTACGGACTAAACAGAATCATATTATTTTGACCCAGTCCGATCCCCTATTATGCTTAAGTTCCATGTAAAAGGAGGCGACCCTATTGTCATATTTAGTTATATCATCTTTAACACAGTTCATCCACTGTTTCTTTGGTCGCTCTACTCTTATTCAAACACCCAATTTAAGCTTTTTTCTTTTGAAAAACCCTACCATTAAAATGCTCTATTTTCTCTCCACTCTTACAGAAACTAAACCTTCATTATAACATTGTATTATGAATACATTTTAATATAGACTTTAAACCGACACTAAAACCTGTCTTTACTTCACGCAAACTACTGAAATAGAAAAGTCATCGATAAACATATAGTAAAAACATACGGACTCACCAATTACCATCATGAGTGCAGGAAAATTATTACTCTAGTGTTTCTACCGCGTTTTATCCCTTTCTACAGCTTTGATTTTAGTAGGAGTGAAAGAGACACCTATGTCATCAGTTACAAAATGACAGGTTTAGTTGTAATTGAGATCTTTTTTGTTTCCAATGTTGTCATGATTTCCTGGTAGTCTGAGAGTCGTTGCTGTTTGTTTATTGTTTTCTGGATACAAGATGGTTGAAGTAAGTATTCCAGGAATTAAAGCCTTTGTTTTGTGGTTTAAATCCAAATTAATTCTCCGATTAAAATACTACTACTGCTGATTTCTAAAAGATCAAAATCACAACAGATCTTAATAAAAATGAAAACTCAGAAGTTGAATCTAACAAAAATTTTATTAAATTTGATAGTACCTACTTTAACTAATCCAGTTAAAATCGATAAGCATTTAATTAATCATGTAAGGCATTACATCAATCACTCTCATCAGATTCTATTTCTTAACCTAAAGACTCTTAAGACAAATATGGAATAAATCGCCGAATCCCGTAACAGGGATTATAAAACTCATTATAATGTTTTACAAGGTGATTTTTTAGATGTCTGCGAGGGATTTCCACTAAGCCTCTGAGCCGTTATAATGAGGTATCTTTGCCACCGACTTATCTGAGCTTCGGGAAATTTATTTTTAATACAGTTTTAAAATAACGATTGGCAGCTCATTTGATGTCTTTGTTGTTTTGGGACTTACTTTTATTTAAAAGTAAAATCTGATGATCTTGGGAATATCCTGGATGAGGCTGGCACAAGATTGTGGAGCGGTAGGGTTCGAGTAATTACATCCTACTAATATTATAAATGCGAAAGTTTGTGAGGATGGATGGATGGATGGATGTTTGTTGCTCTTTCACGCGAGAACGGCTGATCGGATCTGGATGAAATTTGGCACAGAGGTAGATTATAGTCTGGAATAACACATGGGCTATATATTATCCCCATAATAACTTAAGGGGGTGAGCAGTATTGCATTATCCATAACCCTCAACTGTTTTACAGCTTGATACTGGAAATACGAAATAAGGCAAGGGACATTGAGCGTGCTGTGCAATTTTTCACTTTAAGCACCTGTTGCGAGCGTTGCAAATCCAAGAGAAAGCTGAAGTCCCTTACGTCATTTCAAATTAACGGTATCGAATCACAATCGAACTGTCAACTGTCATACTATATTAAAACAGAAGGTCTATTTCAAACTATTTGTCACTGGTGTACGTAGCCTAACGGTACAGAGACTTACCTGCTAACAAAGGTACGCAAGTTCAAATCACAGTCAGCATCTACTTTTTGTGATTTTTTATGTTGAAAGATTTCCAAAAATGTTAAACATGATCGCGAGTTCGATCCCCAATCGGTTTTCACTTTTTGTAAGTTCCAGCTTTTTGTTTTCATTTCGATGCTATATGATTTTCAAATCAATTCAGAGTAAATTAATATTATCTTCTTTTAATTGTAAATACAATAATAAAATCTGTAGGTATATTGAACATATTATTTAGAAAAAATAATCTTTTCTTTTGTTGTGTTACAATCATGTTTAGAATTTTTGTATGTAGTCTGTGTGCCTTGGGTGTATTAGTTTATTAATAAGACTAGGGTTTTAGTTTTTGTTTCATTGTAGGTAATTGGTGCTCTATCAAAATATATACGAATTTAAAGTATTTAAGAAGAACTTATCATCATTAAGAAACATACATGCAACGACATCTATTGCATCAAAACGGTACTAATGAATAAATGTGTTCACAAGATAAAATTTTAAATCGTCTTTTTCAAACAGATAAGATAGCAAAATGTACCCATGATTAGTTTAAATGACGCTGCTTTGAAAATCTACAAAGGGTTTTTTGTTTGGAGGGTGGGAAATCATCATATTTTGACTCCTCCCACTCTGGGCAGAGCGGTAGGGAATGTCAGACTTCTACTGACTTAAAACCACCCATGTTCCTTTTTTGCCTTTTGTGCTGTGGCCGCGATATCTCTTTCGAACAACCCGTAGCCCCGACAAGCGGCGGCCCTTGCGGGCCTCAACCATATTGCTGACATCTCTTTGAGGCACGCGTGGAACCGAACGCGCCGTCGACACGGCCTGTCGTCGACATAAGACGGGCGGACGGCGAGCTAGCCCACTACTTACTGTCCACAGGCCCGCGCCTACGGTGGTCGGAAGCCATCACGTGACTCCCGACGCCCAGAGCGTCTCCTATTGCGGCTGGGATGAGAGGTTCTCTCTCTCACATTACGCCACCTCCTTCGCTAGGATCACTGCTTCGCCGAAGGAGGCGACGGCGTCCCATTCCCTCTCGCCCCGCAACATGGCTTGAACCAGGGCCGGACGCGAGAGGTCGCCGCCGCCGATCGCCGCTAAGAGAACACAACGGGGCTCAACCCAAGCGGGGCTCCACCCAAGCGGGGCAGACCTCCGCAGTGTGCTCCACCGTGTCCTCCGGCTGATCCTTGCAATGGTAGCATCCGGGCGTTTCCTTCCGCCTGATTCGGTGCAGGTACCTCCCGACTCCCGAAACAACCGTGTCCGATGAGTACCTGCGCCAGACGGTAGGTGAGGGCGCCGTGGCGCCTCTCAAGCCACTCCTCAAAGAGGAGACTTACCACCACTGTGCCCTGCGCGGGGATGCGACAGTCGCTCTCTCCATGTCGCCATGAAATCACACCAGGGGGTCTGTCCACCAAGCGACAATATACCGCGGCAGCGGATCGGCTGTGGCAGCCTCGGGCATTGCTGCAACTTTGCTTAACAATGGCCAGATTGCATTTTCCGTTTACAAATTGCCGTTAAATCTTAACCCAACTTGCAACATTACCAAAAATCTGCGACTGGCCATGGAACAGATGCGTGTTTGCAAACAAGCTGCTTTAAACAGGAGAGAGTTGCCTGGAATTAGATGTAGATGCGAAAATTCCACTTTCCGAAGAGTTTTCCCATCCAGTGCCAACAGAAGATTCCGAAAGAGTTAGGCAGTGGTGTACCTAATCGTGAACCCACATTTGCCAGTAATGTTCAAGCGCCATGTAATAGGGGGCGTTTGATGTCTATAGATATAATATTGCCATCGACCTGGCACGAAAACCACGCTCCGTGGCCTCTACTGCGAAAACACTTTGCAATCAAACCCCGGACCTCATCCTCAGTAGTTGCACTTGAGACCACTCGATCAACGAGACAGTCACACATCAAAATTTCCACGTGAACGAAGTCGCGGGCATCAGCTAGTATTATTATAATAGTATGTATACAAATTTCAAATTTAAGGCGCACAAGAAGTTTCTCATTGTGCTGCAAATAAATTCCTATGCATAAAAAAACAGAGACCAATATTAATTTTAACTCGTTGATAAAATCGTGAAAATCAATAGGGTATAATGTCAATCAGAACGTCTTGAATATGATTGGGTTTTATAAAGACGACGTACGCAAAGTGCACAACAGAGAAAGCCCAAACCCAGCAGTAGGTAGAACATGACCACGATGATGATGATGATGATATGATGAAGGTAGTTTCACAATCATCACTTAAAACAATTTTATGTGGATGAAATCCTTTCTGGTTTAATGAAATGAATTGGGTTATGGGCATGAAAATGACGATGATAATAATGAAATATTTTCTGTTGAACTACTTCCAAAACTTCAGAAGATAGTGAACTTACTAGACTAAATAATAGCAAAATTAATTCTGCAATCTCAACTGTCCCTCCACAGATCCAGACATTTACTATTATCATAGCTGAAGGAACAAGTCACGCATTTGGTAATGAGCTTGAAGTGAACTGACATTACCACGGCACGTGGCGTTAGCTTAATATCAGTAATTTGTTTTGCTGTCAACTATGAGGTTTCTGCACGATTATTAATTTTGTGGAATTAACAATACCTCAATTTGAAAAAATCTGTTAGTTTTAATCATCATCAGCCAAAAGACGTCCACTGCTGGACATAGGCCTCCCCCAGGCATTTTTGGGGTGGTTAGTTTTATTGTCTTTTATTCTTTCAAGGGTGTTTTAAAAGCGTCAAAAAATAAATTTCTTTGATGTTAACGGTTTAAATCAGCACAACTGAGAGATTACATAGTTCAAGATGCATTAGCAATTGAAGTTTCCAAAGCATCCTTAGCTTACTTATCCTAAGATGACCATGAAGTGACCACGCTGTTTTCAGGCGTGATGGAAATGATAAATAATTTGTTCATTTTAAACTTCAATTATTATTATATTATCAGCCATTTGTGTTCAACTGCAGGGCAAAGGCCTCGAATCCCTTCCCTCTTTCCACTTATCCAGTGCTCCAGTTTGCCAGACCCTGCAAAAAAGAATCCAGTTCGTCCCGCCATCTCCTTCTGGGCCTGCCGCGTTGTCGACTGCTGCTGTTTGGAACCCTATTAAAAATTAAACTTCAATTATGAACTTTTATTCGGATAAACCACAGCAAGCTGTCAATGATGACAATGGACTTGCCCCTGTACATAATAATACACTGATAGTGGATAGTAGTACGACAAACAAATAACAATTAGTAACTTTGAAAGTTACATAAGGTGTTATGGGAGGTCTTATCGCTAAAAAAGGTGTGGCAAAGCTCGTGAGCTTGCTAAATAGGTTACCAATCATTAAAAATTCTCATCACACACAAATTCTACTGACGTACACGCACGTACATATTCATAAAGCTTTCTTTGGGCATCGCCATAATGGACAATAAATACATTAATTCATACATACAGGCATTCATCTATTTTTGGCAACATGGGAACTTTTCTAGCCACTCGACGTCTTGATAAGTGGCCGTCTCGTAATGCTCTTGCGCATTAAAACAGCCCTTAGAGTAGTAATAGTGTTTTATACTGGTTAAAAGTTTAATTTATTTTTGTACTGTGGGAATGTTTTGGTAGCCGAATTATTTGAAGTGCGTGTTTTGGTTTTGTTTGGAATCGAATTGTAAGTAACAATTGATTTGTTTGGGATAAGTTATTTTAGTTGAAAGCGTCATGAAGTATGTTTTAAATGGCAGTTATTTAAAAGTCAAATAATAATGTTGCATTAGAAAATTAATAGTAGAGTGGATTTAAATTGTTGGGTCCTTTTTATTTAAATGGTAGTTTTATTCACGTTGCTTTTTCTTAATAGACCTAATTTCTTTGTAAAGGAGGCAGCTTTAATCGTGCTTAGTTTTTTGCATTTTTTTTTCGTGTCTGTTCCTTTATATATGTGGTATATATCCCACAGGTCACTTACAACAGAAAATTGTTTTCTTAGGACTAACTTATACCATAATCCAATCTCCTATAGTATCAAATAACCTCACACCATTTCTCTCATAATGGGATAAACACTATAGGATACGACCTTCTCAAGATGCTATGAAGATATTAATAAACACTGCTTTCCACGTCATTGCACGAAGCTGCTTGGATGAAACAAAGTACGCTTGTGTGTCCAAGTTACTGCTCAATTGAGATAATATTTAGAACTTAGAAGGGGATATAAAGATAAACAGTTAAGTTGCTATATAATATGTAAAAGCACCGTTAGGTGTTAGGTTAGGTAAATTATGGTGAAATTGGTAGTATTAAAACTAAAGATAATAATATGGTAGTTGTAACTGAAAAGTAAAACTTAAAAGTAGAACGCAAAAATATTATAGGTGCAAATAAAACACACAGTAAAATCAATGAAGATATGAAACGTGTTTCCCAGCAGTAGAATATAAGTACAAATCACTATTTATACTGACAAAAATAGAAACTTAAAGCTTAATTGAGGTCAAAATATTGCTGTTGATAGAATAGACATTTACTGGGGTATAACGCAATGGACCTAACTAACACAATCATCAACTCCTCTAAAAATAAAAAAATAAATCGTTTCACAAAATCTTCAATAATAAGTTCCTTTTGAAACACAAACCTTTCATACCCAGCTTATAACTCAAAAGCTTTAAAATAACCACCTTCACGATCTTAACCAAAACACCCCAGGATCACTTTTACCCAAAAATTACCCATAAAAATACCCTTCTTCAAAATCCTTTTACACTGACTTCCTATCTGCTAACTCAAGTTCCATCGTAACATTTTATGTTATAGCCAAAGATGGTAAATTGTCATCTATATGGAGTCAACTTTGTGGAATCGGTGCTTCAGACTATCAAGCAAAGCCTGGGAATATAAGCTAACTTGGAACTTCTTTTAAGAGCTCATTAATTTCCTTAATAACTAGACTTAATGCTTGTAATGTTGCCATCAAATATTATGGGTTTATTAGGAGAGTCGGGTTTGGAATATATTTTTGAAGTTAATGGCTAAAGAAGTTTTGTTTGAGATGTAGTTTAGTCTATAATTCAAGATTGATTTTGAGTAATCTTCCGGAATCTGTCTGTCTTTTCCCAACTATATAAGCGCTGGTTTTGGAATTATTTGATCCTTTTCGGTTGATAATATGATGAGTTAGTTTCGGAAGATTTGGGATTGTATCTGAACTTCATCGAAACCAATATGGACGTCTATGTAATTATTCTCCTTTTAATCCTCTTACTTAATTGACACTTGATTGAACATCTCTACTTTCCCCTAAATTTCCTTTTTTACATCTCCTAATTACCGTCCCCCAAGAAAAGAATTTAAAACCAATCCATCTTCAGTGTTAAAGAATCACACCAATAAATCGAAAGAAAACCCTCAAATGAGCTTTCAACAAAATACTGCAGAGTATAATTACACAGGAATTTATTAACTGTCTGGCAACACCAAGGAGTCTTTTGTCAAAACTAAAAAAAAAGTTAGAAGAAAAAAACGCGGCAAAAAGAGAAACATTAATTTAAATGTCGGGTGTCAGGCTTAAGTAGTGTTTTGTCCTTTGATTTTCTTTCTATTTTACTTTGAATAGGGTGGCTGAGCCAATTGTTGATGGTTATTAGTAAGTAGACGGATTTTCGTCTCAATAGGTGGTATTCATTTTCTGATTTTGTTTGGGTTTCCAAGAAGGAAATTATGATACAATTATTATGTTACAATATTTACGCCAAAACCTTTATATACGTAAATCTGTAAAATGATTGACATAATAACTTTCTTGCTCTTGTTAGCAAAGAAGAATGTAAGTGTAAGTAAACCTATAATAATGCCATTATTAATTACTTTCCTCTCGTAGCTAAGCATTGGTCTACTCACCCTAAGCTCCCCTAACGTCTTTAGGGGTTTTGTCCCCACCCTATTAATATTCATTTTAAGTTGTGAAGATTGTCGAGATTAATTCTTTTGTACTATTTTGGGGTTCATAATAAAATCTTCATGTCATAGAAACTGTGTTTAAACTTAGTTTGATAAATTATTGCAATTATTTTTGTATAAATTGAGACGGTGTTGTTCGGAATTAATAATGAATTTGAATGTTTTAATAAGGTGACGTCTGTTGTTATTTTTATTGAATAATTGCGGTTGTAAAAAGTCTAATGATAGGACAAGCAGTAAAGAACAAAATGAGACGACTGAATGAGTTGTTAACAAAAACAAAGATGATAATAAAAAGCGGACACATTTATTTATAGCAGCTACAAACAATATTCTTCAAGGAAGTAGTATGAAGTGCATGTTCAAATTAATAACCCTAAAAACAAACAGTCCAATGACAAGCAATCTCCAATTACACACAACATAAAACCACACTTTTAAGTACAAAATTAGAACTCAATTAGCCTGTCAATAGTCATCACCTTTCAACAACTATTTAAAGAACTACTGACAAGATACTCCCCAAACACGTCTCAGCAAAAAAATAAGACAGATATCTCGAAACTGAGGGAAAAAATCCAAAACATGATTTACATTCTCCCGTCTGACAAGAAGACAGAGACATCGATTTTGGACACTTTAATTTCAGGTTAAATGACAAAAGTCCCCCAAGCCCAAGTATTTCTGGTAGAAATTCGGGATCACTCTTAAAGCTACAAGGTTCAGTCAAGAATGCCACGAATTTGTCAAGATCTTGACGTGACACGTGCTTTTAAATAGTATTTGGAATTTTTGGGAGATAATTTTAGGTTGCATATTTGTTTTCAGATATTGTTACGGAATTCGGTACCGGATTTAACTGAGAATTTTGTAGCAGACGATGTATTGCGTAGCATAACAAACATCACGCCTAAACGTATTTTCTAGAGAATTTGTCATCACATTTGCCTATCCTTTTCCAATTATGTTGGGGTCGGCTTCCAGTACCCTCGAATTTTAACAGTACCAGTACCAAAGGATAAGGCTGTTGTATACATTTTAATTATTATAAGGGACAGAACATAAATGTTGAATTTTAAGTAGTCTTAGTTTAGGTTTTAACTTTGGCGGGAGGACTATTATACAATTTAGACTAACCTATTTCGCGATAAACTAGTTTAACAGTCGATTTCCTACTAAGAAGCACACACGAATAGAGGAAGAAGGACAAAGGGCTTTGCATCTATAATAAACGTGAGCAATGTATTCTAGGTATGACCTACTCAATGACTGAATTATAAAACGATAAAGTTATAGCAGACAAATAGCCAAATAATTTCTCAGATGCATTCAAAAGCTTACAACCACCTGACGAAATCACCACATTAAATAACAATAGATTCAATAAAATAACAATTAACTAAGGACTGTACAAAGAAACAATTGCGATTGTTATCTTAATAGGTAATAAACAAAACACAAATGACAAAGGCGACGATAAATTTTGAAAACATACTTAATTGCTATCAAAATCGTACGAATGCGCGTCGTGGATGCAGAAATTGCGACAGTAGACAGTATTGCGTTCTTAGCAAATCTTGTTTACCCATATAAAGCTCTCGGTAATAGTGAGGCAATTAATCGGATATGCAAATCGATGTTCCGTTTAGAGAGGTAAAGGAGTTGAAGATTTAAAGTCAGTCCTTGAGAATCCATTGTCAGCAGAGCAAGTTGAGATTCCAAATGTAATCAAATAATATTGTAACAAGTCATCTTGGTAACCAAAGATTGTCGTTTTCTTAATAAAAAAACTTCTGATAAAAACAGACAGACGATTGATTACGCAAAGGTAAATTGGAAGTTGGTGTGAAAACGACTATAATTAAACAAAAATTAGGACAAAATAACATTACTAAACCTTATGACTGTTATCTGTATTGGCTTAGACTAAGTAAGATTCTGTTGTTTCACCTCCATCCATCAGTTTACAATATATTAAAGAATTTTGGGTTAGTTATTTAATATTAGAACGTGTGTGTTTCTAACTTTGACGCTTTATTGCATATCATTGATGAGAACCTACTTGTGTATGTCTAGACATATCAGATCAAGAAAGATAATCGTACAGCTTCGTCTTACTATCAGTTGGCACACGACGTGTTCAGGATCGGAAATAGCTAAAAGTCTTTGTTTTCTACCAATTCTAAGTAAACGTGGCCAGCAACATTGAAGGCTACAAATACAATTTAGTATTAGCTTACAAACGTCCAACATTTTCTTCAATTTACTTCGCAAAACGTTACAACCATACAAATTCAAACAGAACTGCACGCATTGTTCTTTTTGCTGCAGCTTTAACAGCATCAATGACAATACAGGCTACACTTATTCCAAATCCAATGGATTTCCTACCCTAACCCTCAAACCTTAGACCTCATTTTGCATTACATTGTTCACTAGTATCAGTTCACAGGATTTTAGTCTCTATTTTTGTATTTGTTAAGGAGAAAATTCCATGTCCAACTTTGGTACTCCCGTTGACCATTTTGGTCGTCGACGCCGTAAAGTCTAGCAAGATTAGTCCAGTTATTTCTGTGGTACAGTGACACATGCGCGCACGCAGCTGGTGGTCGTGATCTGTCGTAATGGAATTCACCACTAATGGTGGCTTGGTTACTGAAATGGAGATTTATGAACACCCTGTTGAGGTCGTTTTGAATGTTGTTGAAGTATGGACGCAAATGGGTAATGATTAATTTGACAGAAAAGGTTGCAAGTTTAGGCCACCTACTTTGGCTTAATTATCTAAGAAACTTTACTTGTTCTGCTTAAAATTTGTCTCTCGTTACTTATCAACGATTTTAAATCTACCAGAAAGTGTCTGCTTTTAACCAATGAATTTAACCTTTACTGGTTTAAAATACTATCTTTTACATCAATGTAGCTGAAAGTCATTCTTGTTTTATCCGATATTCCGTATTATATATGTGAGATGAATCTTACTTAATTTAGAAGCAAGTAATCATATACATGAAATTCACATTCATAGCCTTTCATGGCAGTAAGCTTTACCCAATATTCAGCAACACGCAATTCAGAACCATCCACCAATTTTAAGAAAATAACTCTACTCAACCAGAAAACACATGTTTTCGACATTATTTGCAAAGGCCGTGTTCGGGCCTTGAGGTACACAAGCTGTTATTCATAAGCTGAACGTGAGTTTATGGCAAACAAAGAGTTCAGACGCCGAGCTGTCTGCCCGCACGTGTTTATGAGTAACTGCGTGAAGTGGGCGTTGTTATGAGATTTTTAGTTTTGAGTAGAAAAGTTCGAAGAAAATGTACAAAGTTGTGAGGTCGTGAGTCAATGGCCAATGAAGTCTGATTCTTAAAAATAAATGTTGATTGTGTAATGGTCTGGCAATAAGTCATTTGATTTTTATAACAATTCTTCGAAACCCTCTTTTTTTGGAGGGTTGGAAATCATCAAATAATAATAATAATATTCCACAACTATCACACAACGCCATCTAGTCCCAAGCTAAGCAGAGCTTGTGTTATGGGTACTAGACAACTGATAAACATACTTATATATTTCTAAATACATACATAAATTATAGATAAATTACACCCAGACACAGAACAAATGATCGTGCTCATCACACAAACATTTGTCCTGGGTGGGAATCGAACCCACGACCTCCGGCATAGCAGTTAGCGTCACTAACCACTAGACCAACAGGCCAGTCAAAAAATGACTCCTCCCGCTCTGGGCGGTAGGGAGTGTCAGACTTCTACTGACTAAAAATCACCCATGTTCCTTCTTAACCCTTTGTGCTGAGGCCGCGGTATCTCTTTCGAACAACCCGCAGCCTCGATGGGATTCTTTGAAATCCTCACAGATAATCCCAGAAACAAGCTTTAGATTATAGATTAGCATAAAAATCCCTGGCAAGTTTAGTACATTCAGTAATGACCGCAAAATCATCACCAAATGTGCTTTTCCAAGACTAGGTTCTATATTAGTAACGAGTAAGATGGTAGTCATTATTTTGTTTGACAGGTTCAGACCATTATAGTGGGAGAGCCGGCTGCAAAAATACCTACCTCATCAGGTACCCCAATAGGCTATCTTTAGATCGTTAACCGACACTTAAACACGTAAAAAAAATCAGGTCTGCCAGTGCCGATCCTGCCGGGTCATGGAAAAAATTCATATTTTTTGTCGTATTTTTTTGGTGAAAATTACGTCACAAGGTACCCGAATTAAAGTGCTGGCAACAGTTAACCATTGATTAATTACCTAAAAAAAAGTAGGTCTGCCATTGCGCACTCTGCCGGAAGTACTTGGCAGACCTCTAAAATATGGCCCCTCCAGCACCATGAACCTACCTCATCGAGTACCCTGATGGAACCTACGCCAAATAATAGCCAAGATGCCCTCGATAGAGGATCAAAAGGTCTGCCAGGTCTAATCTTGCCGGAACTTAGTGTTCAAAGCATTTGAAGTTGGTATGGTAAGTAGGCAGCATTATTTCAAACAAAGAAGAAGGGGCGAAATGTCCCTTGTAACACTTTCTCCTATATATCAAATGAAAGAGCGTAAAAAATAGATCATTTTATTCCGTAACAGTAAATGTGTGAATACTGGAGGAAAAAAGTTATTCACCGATAAAGAGAGAAATTTTTTATTTTATTTTTTTTCATCGGACATACTTGGGTGAGGTGTCTATTGATAGGTCTTTTAAAATGACCGTGATGTTTCTAAGATCATTTTTTCTCAAAGTCAATCGTTTGAAAGATAGACAGTTTCAAAGTGCTAAAATGTGTCCCCACCCCCTCTAACTTTTAAACTAAGAGAGTGAAAACTCTAAAAAAATATATGCTGTAGATCGCAATGAAAAATTACAACCAAGATTAGTTTGAACGAGATGAAGTTAGCCGTTTTTGAGATATAGCACATTTAAAAAACCGCAAATATAACTTTGTCATTCATACAGTTACTATGAAAAACAAACTTATCACAAAATGTGTATTTCTGTTGCCGCTTTAACAAAAAATAATAAAAATTAAAGGTGGCTCCTACGATGGTACGGAACCCTTCATGTGCGAGTCCAACTCATACTTGGCCAGTTTATTTTTTATCCAATTTATTTTTTTCCAATTATTCACACCGTCCATCACATGTTTACTGTGTGAGTGAATAATTGATTTATTTTTTCCAATTTTTCACACGTTTACTGTGTGAATAATTGGAGAGAAAAGTTATTCACCTTTAAAGAAATGATTTTTTAATTTTTTAGACTCAAACAGTATTCGCACTTTTTACGATGACATCGTCCGAATTTCTCATCATCATTATTTCAGCCGAAAGAGAACGACCCGTCCCGCCCTTTGCACGGGTGAAATTGCTGAATATAAACCTTCATCTTGAATTACTCTGTCTATTTCTAAAAACTGCATTAAAATCCATTGCGTAGTTTACAAGATCTAAACGTAGAAACGCGTTCCATATAGTGTCGGGCGTAAAGAATAGCACCATCCCATATCTACCCGTGAGTGTCGCAAGAGGCGACTAAGGGACGTACCAGAGAATGGGCAGCAGCATTCTACTGTGCTTTGTTATGACCTTACTGCGCTTGCCAACCCGTCTGCCAAGCGTGGCGATTATGGCAAACCTTCCCAAATGGAAATGAGCGCACAAAAATGGCCCCTAGTACCCCTCGACTACGGTAGCGGTCGAGGCAGCGGCGTGGCAAGGGAAAAGGTCCGGCTACCTAAAAGTAACGGAACTCGAAGAGGAATTGAGCAGGTTGCGATGGAGTATTGTGGAATTATTTGAGGTCCGAAGAGAGGGGGAGGACACGATAATCCTGAAATCCGACTCTACTTCCGAGAGGGTTACCGGCAGTCCCAGGGTGGTGTTGGGATTATCGTCCACAAGTCCCTCATGAATAACGTGGTGAAGATCGAGAGTGTGTCGACCAGGGTGGTGTACCTTATACTCAGAATATCCTCAAGATGTGTGCTGAAGGTCATACAGGTCTACGCGCCGATCTCGGGACACCACGCCGACGATGAAGGGGAGACCATGCATGAGGATATTTATAAAACCACACACTGCTCGCAGAACGAATGACGGATGGGGCCGAAAGTTCTGGAGTGGCGACCGCGAACTGGAAGACGTTGCGTTGGAAGGCCTCCCACAAGGTGGACCGATGACCTGGTGAAGGTTGCGGGGATCCGTTGGATGCAAGATGCACGGGACCGGTCAATGTGGCGACACTTGGGGGAGACCTATGTCCAGCAGTGGACGTCTTTCGGCTAAAATAATCATCATCCTCAGCCTATTATGTTCCCGCTGCAGGGACTCAGGCCTCCTCTCTGGGAGAGGGATGGGCTATAATCCACTACGCGTGCCCAGTGCGGGATGGTAGATGTCACAGATCTTAGAATTTTTTGGTTCTAAGATATGCCGGTTTCCTCGCGATATTTTCCTTCACCGTTTTGAGAGCAGTGGTGTTGAAATAAATTACACAAAGTAGCCCCACGACTTACTGTTCGTAAGTCGGGGCAGCCACTGGGCCACCACAGCTCTGATGAAATAATGATGATTAGAAATCACACAGAAACACATCGCCGCCATTTTCAAAACTTCGTTGGCCCTGCTCGTGCTTGGGACGATGTCATCGTAGAAAGTACGAATACTTTTTGAGTGTATTGCTCATAAACACACAAACATCGTAACGGATTTGGGTCTACCTTTTTTAGCAGAATTTTTTATACCCGAATTTTGTTTTGCATAACAGTGGATGGCAGAAACTTCATTTCGCAGAAAATCATTTGGCATACACTCATTTACCATAAATTCAAAACGCATAATTTTGTAAGTCAGAATCATCTTTGAGCATAAACTTCATTTCCAGAACCATCATTTCGCCGAAAATTCATAATCAGAATCGTCTTTTGGCACGCATTTCATTTCATACATACGTGTATCATGCAATAATAATAATAACTTTTATTATTAATTATTATTATCAGCTCACCCCGGTTATAATTTCTAGCTGAGAACATTAAATGTATGTCAAAAATAATAATTATTATTATTATTAATAATAATAATGACGTCACTCGTACATGCAACGCATGTACTCCATGACGCGCGCTCGCTTCGCTCGCATATTAAATAACACTAATATCTTCTGTCCCCGAAGTGCCGGGCCTCCGCCGGCCTCCTTCGTCGGCCTAAGGCCCGGTGCCCATGCCGCCCATAAAGGATACTTTCGCGAGACGGTCGTTATACCGTATAAAAATCTACCAAATAAAATTCTGCCATCTTAAAAGTATGCCTTTGAAAATTCGGCTATTTAAACATTCTGCGAAATGAGTATTCTACTAAATAATTGATCTGCCATAAACACATTCGTTCACAGAAGAATATGCCAAGTGTGGTATGCCAAATAAATTTCGGAGCATCAAGTTTCTGCCAGATAGATGGTACCCAACGGATTTTAATGCAGTTTTCAGCAATAGACAAAAGTGATTCAAGGGGAAGTTTTATATTCCGCACATTGCAAAGCCGGGGCGGGTCACTAGCACTACTAAAAAATAAAATAAAAAATAATTTCTTTAAAGGTGAATAATTTTTATCTCCTATTATTCACACAGTAAACGTGAATAATTGGAGATAAAAACAAATTGGATTTAAAAAAAAACTGGCCAAGTGTGAGTCGGACTCGCACATGAAGGGTTCCGTACCATCGTAGGAGCCACCTTTAATTTTTATTATTTTTTGTTAAAGCGGCAACAGAAATACACATTTTGTGATAAGTTTGTTTTTCATAGTAACTGTATGAATGACAAAGTTATATTTGCGGTTTTTTAAATGTGCTATATCTCAAAAACGGCTAACTTCATCTCGTTCAAACTAATCTTGGTTGTAATTTTTCATTGCGATCTACAGCATATATTTTTTTAGAGTTTTCACTCTCTTAGTTTAAAAGTTAGAGGGGGTGCCCCAGTGGGGACACATTTTAGCACTTTGAAACTGTCTATCTTTCAAACGATTGACATTGAGAAAAAATGATCTTAGAAACATCACGGTCATTTTAAAAGACCTATCAATAGACACCTCACCCAAGTATGTCCGATGAAAAAAAAAAAAAAAAAATTCTCTCTTTATCGGTGAATAACTTTTTTCCTCCAGTATTCACACATTTACTGTTATGGAATAAAATGATCTATTTTTTACGCTCTTTCATTTGATATATAGGAGAAAGTGTTACAAGGGACATTTTGCCCCTTCTTCTTTGTATGAAATAATGCTGCCTAGCTACCATACCAACTTCAAATGCTTTGAACACTAAGTTCCGGCAAGATTAGACCTGGCAGACCTTTTGATCCTCTATCGAGGGCATCTTGGCTATTATTTGGCGTAGGTTCCATCAGGGTACTCGATGAGGTAGGTTCATGGTGCTGGAGGGGCCATATTTTAGAGGTCTGCCAAGTACTTCCGGCAGAGTGCGCAATGGCAGACCTACTTTTTTTTAGGTAATTAATCAATGGTTAACTGTTGCCAGCACTTTAATTCGGGTACCTTGTGACGTAATTTTCACCAAAAAAATACGACAAAAAATATGAATTTTTTCCATGACCCGGCAGGATCGGCACTGGCAGACCTGATTTTTTTTACGTGTTTAAGTGTCGGTTAACGATCTAAAGATAGCCTATTGGGGTACCTGATGAGGTAGGTATTTTTGCAGCCGGCTCTCCCTCTATTACAACACTAAATACTTAAGTAGCCGATAAAATAAAAATGCAACGTAATTCAGTGCCCTGTACTTGTATCGCGTTTTTCTTGCAAGTTTTGTTTGCCTCTGATCTATTGCGTAACTTTTGCAATTACTGTGACTAATGTGGATTATTCTCATTTAATACATACCTACGCATAATGCATTATCACGTGATACTGTTTAACTATGCGTATAAGGATTAATATTATCATATTTATCTATATACGTCTAAATAAACTCGGCTCAAGTAATGTCAAGGGCAGTTGTATCGACAAACGATTTTCCAGTTTCCATTTTCAGTAAAAACATGCCTTGATACACTCAAGGCACACATATATGCTTGTATATTCAATATGTTAGGTCTCAACCACCACTGTGACGTTTAGCAATTTTAAAGCCTGTTTCTATGGAGGTAAGGTTGTATTTTCTTTAATGGTTGGGAGTGTTTTAGTTTTTTCTGCACTTGAACAGTTACGTAGGGCTATAGTAACCAAGGTCTACAGGTCTGCACAAGTTGAATGTCAACATTTTGTTTACATTTCTATAAGCGTGCATATTATTTTTGTAGTACGTTATCAATTTTATTGGTATCGTCTGTTGGCACATTAATGTGATAAATCTTATAGATTAAAATTTTGTCGTTAGTATGATGTCTTCGTTTAATCAAGTTTATTTGCTTATCTTTTGCTTTGCTTTATTTTAAGGTCTGTCTGCGGCTGCTAAGTTATCTTCCTCTTCATCTTCGCATTCAGTCGTATTATATTATATTGCGCTGCACAAACTGGTCCTGGGCTCATCAGCACGCGCCCGACCGGTTCCTTTATCATTTAGACGTACTTGTTTTACGCACACCATCTGCCGTCTAACCTCTTGCACCCTTAGAATAATCAGGTTTTCACAGTCCGATTTTATCAGTGCACAGGTGGATGTTACTATCCACCTGGTCTTTATTCCATTAATACCTCTTTAATAATGAAGTAAGTTAGTTTCTTTTGCCCTTAGGGAGGACTTGCCTACCTTAGTTCAATAACCTGTAATTCTGTTAGATTTATCTTTCATTAGAAACTTTTATATTCAGAAGTTTCTACATTAAGTTTGAAGGTGTTATGTTGACACTAACCTAACTGTCGTGGAGAACCATTTATGGATTATCGAGCATCGAATTCGGCGACCCATTCCGAATCGTAATGTGTTATTTGTGTTGGGACTGTAAAATTAACGGGATCCTTGCCAGTCTGGTCAGGTTTTGTGGTGTAAGTTATGTGCTGCAAGCGTTGAATAGGACAACATACTGATGACCTATCTAGAAGCATGCTTAGTCGATGAGCCAAGCCTTCTATACAAATGAGGTCTAGACTTTGATTTATTATTGACTAGCGGACGTCCCGCGGTTTCACCCGTGTAGATCCCGTTCCCGTAGGAATACAGGGATAAAAAGTAACCTATGTTACTCAGGGTGAATGTAGCTTTCCAAGGGTGAAAGAATTTTTGAAATCGGCCCAGTACTTTTTGAGCCTATTCATTACAAACATACAAAAATAGGTACAAATCTTTCCTCTTTATAATATTAGTGTAGATAGTGTAAATGTAGATTACAGTGTTAATGATAGTATTGTTTTCACAGTTCCGTTAGATGCTTCTAACTATAAATCTTCTAAAACCATATTGTTGATACATAAATTCACACTTGCACATATTTTTGTAACAATCTCACTGTAATTTGAAGTTGCTATATTTTTTCTGTCTTTTAAACAACCAAAATAGCCAGTGCATAGGAAAAGGGGTCTTTTCCTATGCACTGGCTATTTTGGTTGTTTTAGGTCAAGCTTTCCAGGTCGCTTCCCTCTCATAAATTACACCAGAACTTGTTCCTTAAACAGGTTTTATATTTTCGACCTTTACGTTTGTTTACTGTTTATTTTTAACAATAATATCCCCCTGCATTATACTTTCAAAAATAATTTTGATTATCACAATAAAACTTATCAAACATGGCAACGATTTTTAAATCGAACTAAAATGATGATAGCAAAATTTTTATTATTCTGTTTGAGTTTTTATTGGGGTCTTTCAATATTAAAAGACTTTGAAAGTTATGTTCCTTTGATTCTGATTAAATTAAAGAGGCTATAAATTTTGGGATGGCAAGTACACTGATTTGATTGCGGTCATCATCAGTTTGTGCAGTGTTTACATCTTTATGTACTTTTTTACTGTCTTTAACATTATTCTTGTTATTGCCTGAATACATAACATTTTGTCATGATTACATGAAAATCATTAGTAACTACATCATTGATACAGAAAACTTTATAAACAACAACTTAATGAAAATCAGGAATTTACTTACAATCAATAGACGGCCAAACCCGTGAAAATTAGCTTAAAGAGCGAATTAAAAAAAAATCATTTTCAATTCGTTATTTTTTGCCGATCCCATAGGTAATAATTTTATCACAGATCTTGCCGAAGGAATGAAAGATTCTAACAAGCTACGCGAAGCCTAAGACCCAAGCAAAGATAATTCCTATAACTTTAGACACAAGTCCAGTCGTTAAGTCGACATGTAGACGACATGAAGATGGCACGTATTTAATGCCAAACGATTGGATGGATTTAATAAGTTGTTATTAAGTCACGTTCACATGTAATTGTTATCGTGTCTTGTAGTTTTAAATGGCTGGGGACGCCTTAAGCTAGACTGAGTTGCGAAAAGTGATTGAACTAATGTTAATTAGTAGAACTGGCTTTGTCTGAAATTGTAGCAGTAATCGGTCACATCAATTTATACAATTACAAACATAATATCGACATACATGAAGATAGTAGGAGATAACATTTGAATGGGCAGTGGTAGCTCAGCTGTGATGACCTCCACTCATAGTTGTGGTTTAAAATTCAGACAGGTTGTTTTATATAATGGGCTGTATTATCCCACTGCTGCAGTTTGTTTTCTTTCACAGAGGGGAGCCTCATGTCCCAGCAGTGGAAACATTAATATTAGCTGATTATGCTTAGAGACCAATCATTCAATTCCGTTACAAGCTAATTGTAGACAACGCGGCCTTAGTTACGTCTCAGTCTGGCCGAAGAGGTCAAGCTATTTTTAAATATAAAATTGAATTACTTATTTATTTATTTATTTAACAATTTATGTACACACAGAAGACATCACATGAAATTAACATAAAATAATAATTGAGTACAAAGGTACTGCTTATTTCTTTAGAAATTTCTGCCAGCAGACCTGCTAAAGGAGAAATGATGAAGAAATGTAGACGATAGTGTGTGAGAATAGGAAAAGAATAACACATTTTTAACCAATGACTATGGAACCAGCTATGTTAGTGTCATTATTAGTTTCTCAGTTGCCATCCCTATCAAGTAAGACGTCCGTAAGACCAGACACAATAACATACAAAGAAGGGAACATTGAAATCGACATGCTAATGTTAAAATATGCTAATTTGAACTCTGTTAGACTAACAGTTACATTGTAATAATAAACTACAATTTTAACTATACTGCCTTTTGTTAAACAAAGCAAAATATTGGCTTTCTCATTTTATATGTCTCATATGCATGCAAACGCACGTCCTACCACGTACATGGTCGTAAGGCGAATGACCGATTGTGTCAAAACGTGAATAAAATACTTTAATACCTCTAGTATAACTTGACCTCTCAACTTCAACAACCAAATTCAAAGTAACAGCTCTACTTAAATTGGCGTTCCCAAGTAATATGTCCAGTACGATTTGGTCTTTAGCTTCGAAGTTGCAGTTTGGAGGGATGGTTGTTTTTATACTGGTTTTTATGACAATGTTGTGAGCAATTTGTTTAAAATTAACTTTGGTTGTATCTTCGTTATTGAGTTGATTGCTTTGTTCGAAACTATAGCGGTGTTTACTTACGTATTTTAAATGTAATATGGAAGAGTTATGTTAGTTAGTTAGCTAGTTAGTTACCTATAAACTTTAAAATTCATACAGGCACATATTTTGGTTCGGACTTGCAAGTATGTCAGCCCTTAACGCAGTAAACTTGTATCAAAACTTCATCATATTATCATTTCTCAGTAGCAGCCATAGTCTGGTGGGTATGATAATAATAATAACTTCTTCTACATTATCATCCACTTTCTCTATCTAAATTACACCTTACATCCTTGGTTTCGACCCGCGTGTAAGGTTTCTTATGCTCTCTTAAATGAGAAGAAACAAAAATAACCAATAATAATAATAAATCTTTACTCAAAATTCTAGAATGGTAAAATAACATATGAATGTATGTATTAGTTGCACCTCTGTACCAATCATTACCATTTTTTTAATAAAGCATTAGAAATCATCAAATGACTCCTGCTCTAGGCGTAGCAGATAGGAGAGTCAGACTCTTACTGACTAAAACCCATCCGTATACTTTTTTTTTTGGTCGGTGGAAAATCTTGAAATAGACTTCCGCCCTTGGGCAGAGCGAAAGGGAGTGTCAGACTTCTACTGACTAAAAACCACGCATGTTCCTTCTTAGCCCTTTATGTCGAGGCCGCGGTTTCTCTTGTGACCTTCAATACAATTTGCATTCCAGGGTCGTGATGATTATTTCAAACAAATTCTCCAACAAACAGTTACAATAACATTTACAGCAACAAAACCAACACTTCCCCCTACTTTACCAACAACAGCTCAATTTGCATCAAACTTCAAAATAAAGGCACCGTCTAATTTACGCGTCAACTTCCAACCGAGCGAACGTTCGTAGTAAACAAAAATATTTCTGTTTACAATACGAAAGTTATTTCCAGTTTGATAAATACAACGGGTAGTTCTTTGGGACTGGCGTTTAGTTGTTTATGCTCGGTGGCTGTAAAGTTTGGTAGTGGCGGAAAAGTCCTGAAAATAAATTGGTATTTTTTTTTAACTTGGTGTTGAACTTTATGCTTTAGCTTAGGTAGTGGTTAAATAATAACAGCCGCGCAGAGCTCCACGAGCTGATCCCACCATCTCCCTTCTTCCATCGGGAGACTAGACGTACTGCAAGGTATCACCGATACCTAGTCGACATTCCACACATTCGAACGAAGCGCTTTGCTGGGTCCTTTATTATGCGCACAGCCAAGGAGTGGAATTCCCTGCCTGCGTCGCGTCGGTTTTTCCGAGTTCATATAACCCTAATCTGTTTAAGTCGCGAGTAAACAGGCTTCTACTGGGTAAGCTCGTTCCATCGTCGACATCATCTCTGCCCTCAGGGCAAGATTGAAGTCAAGAGCAAGCCCATTTATAATAAATAAAAAAAAAAACTCTATTTTTGTTCTATGTTTTTCATTTCATTTAATATTCAAATGAACCCCGCCTGGTTCCAAGTTTTGTTTAATTTAAAATGTGCTTGTTTTTTGCTTTTCAGTTTTTCCAGTCGGGTATTTTAGTTTTTTAACTACTTTTTCTATTTTCAACTTTTTAGTTCTTTTGTGTTTCTTCTTTCGTTGGTCGCGTAAAATTCTTCGCAAATGATTTAACTTTTGTGCTTGTTTATAGGATTTGTCACTTTGAATTTCTTTTAAACATATAAGTGTCATATATTTTTGTAAACTCCATTTAAAACCCTTTATTTTGATACCCTACTCGATGGTATTGGAAAAAAAAATTTTTTTGAACTCCGCGATTTGGCCCCCAAAATCCGCAATTTTTCTTTGTTTTTTATTTTAATGTAGCCTATAACACTCGCGCCATCAAGACGAATCTAACGATGTATATTTCACTCAAATCCCTTCATCCGTTTAGGAGTTATGAGGGAACAAAGAAACGGACATACATACATACACGTCAAACACATAACCCTCCTTTTGGGCTTCGCCGCAGTCGGGTAAAAAAAAAGCCCTTGAATCTATCTTCTAATAAAGCCGCGCTTGCCAAGGTTGGTCTGTGAATGGGTGACCACCCATTGCATACGAAGTTTCATTCGCGCCTTGGAAACCACGTTAAGGCGAGGTTGCAGTACTTAACCTCACCCCCCGCCCTGCCGCGCGAGCGATATAATGCCTAAATTTTGACTGTTTTTTCTTCTTGGAAAAAAATGATAAAGAAATTATACAATATGTTTTCAACATTTACTTTAGAATATAAAGTTCTATCTATTGATATAATTTTCATATAAATTCATGATGAAATGTCTTAGCAGTACACGTTTTAAATTGTGATTTAGAGTCAAGTTTGATAAAAGAAATGATCGAGCCGATCATTCTAAATCGCGGTTCTATCTTTACGATTTACTAGAGAGTATGTTCAATTTTTATGTAATGATTTTTATTTATTAAAAAACTCATATTTAGTTCGATTTTCAAAGGTTCAAAAATCTTAAAAAGTACTGCAACCCCGCCCTAAGTCATTGGTTGCGGCTGATATTTGTTGATATTTGACAGTCGTCGCAGTACTAACTGGGTTGTGGAGGTCAGTTATGTAGACGCTCCATGTAAAATATTGGTTTTCTGCTTGCTGCATCTGATTAGACTGAAAACCGACCCAAATATAGTCAGAAAAAAGCTTGACAGATGATAATAATGACTAATATTAATCATCTTGCCGTTGTCCAATTCTACTTAGAGTCGGCGCAACACGTTTTCGTTTGTCAACTAATAAAAAATTCTAGTACGTTGATAGTAATATATTTCGATAAATATATTTTTTTTAAATTTTATTTCTATGAATGAATAAATTTATAAGTCTCTGTAATTAAGTACAGAATCATTGTAACATCATAGATATCTTTAAATGTTATGCAGCTAGAATAAACAATAATGAGGACGTGTTCAAGACAGTCATTATACCCTTAACAACATAATTTTAGCATTCTGTACCTATCCGTTTTCAGCAGTCCTGTCCCAACTTTTCAATCCAACATGGTAACCAAGCCTAGTATTATGAGAAATGTAAGTCCGTAACACGTTGGCGCAGGTCATGAACATCTGGCGTCAGTTTTTGTGCTGTCCTCGGCAATGCTCGGTTATGTTCGGCTGTGCTCGGCAGTGTTCGGGCCCGTTCAGTATGGTCTGCACAGTGTCTGAGCGTATTGTCGTAAAATTTATAATTGTTGGTGCTATTTTCAGAATATATGGACGTGGTGAAATGGTATTATGGGGATGAGCGTAAATTGTTAGTTAAGTTGGTATGAAAAGTAAGGTAAGGTAAGATTCACTATTGGTAATTTCCAAATGTCACTGGGGCAGTTTTATTGTGCAAAAGCAAATAGTCTGTTATATATCGTGCTGCTTTGTCTTCAATCAATCAACCCAGGTAATCATAGCCCACTGTTGGGCATAGGCCTCTCCCAAGCTGCAGTGCAACACCATCTCCGCCTGTTCCGGCTTCTGCTGTGCACCCAAAGTATCTATGCCACCATTTAAGATCGCCAGCTATCTAGCATATCACGCTATGCTAACAGGTTCTCAGTCTCCATTCTAGGCATCGTGTACTTCAGTTCTATTCTTAACATTTTGATCAGTGTTTCTAAAATATACCTATGTTTTAAAATGACCCTTTCAACAACCAAAATTATATCATCTTTCCACGTTCTCATAATATTACTTCCTCGTAACCTTACAAAGATTCTCAACAACAATTTTCAGAAGACATTCTTCAAAATAATCAGGTTAAATACTACTCTCACCCAGTTTAAGAAAATGGACCCTCAAGATTTTAACAGCCATAATTCAGACGATGTTAATGCACGTCCATCGCGTGATAAAATTACTAATATCTCATGCGAATTGATTGCAAATTGTATTGCTACCGGTTTTTTCGCTAACCGAGTTTTGTGTGGTACAAGGAAGAAGCTGTAGGTACCTATGCCAAATAAGTGTCACGTCACGAGCTGGAGCTTCAGTAAGAAAATTATCCTTATCCTATAACACGCCTGTAATCCCTGAAGGGTTAGGCTAAAGTGTACCAAAAATTACATCCTCTTTTAAAAGATTGGCTCCTCCCGCTCTGAACGCAGTAAAAGGAAGTGTCAGACTCTTCCTGACTAAAACTCTTCCGTGTTCCTTCTAATGCTTTTTGCGTTCCAGGACCGTGTTAACTCTTTCGAACAAATTCCGCAACCTTGGCAGGCACCGGCCTTAGTATACAAAGCCAAAACAATAAATACACCTACATTTCGCCTGGGGTCTACCTTTTATAGTAGAATTTTTTATTTCCGAATTTTGTTTTGCATAGCAGTGGATGGCAGAAACTTCATTTCGCCGAAAATCATTTGGCGTACACTCATTTACCATAAATTCAAAACGCATAATTTTGTAAGTCAGAATCATCTTTGAGCATAAACTTCATTTCCAGAACCATCATTTCGCAGAAAATTCATAATCAGAATCGTCTTTTGGCACGCATTTCATTTCATACATACGTGTAACATGCAGCAGGCATGACTTCTGTCATGGCTCCGGCACTGGGGTGCTCCGGTGGGGTAGGGCAGAAGAGACTACGTGGAGTCGGTTTTGCAGCGATTCGTTTCTGTCACTAACTTTTGTAGCAAAAGACTACACACTACTACACTACACACTACTACTAGACTTTTAATTTTAAATTAGTTCAAAAATATTGTACCGAATAGAATTGGCATAATACCTTATAAAAATCTACCAAATAAAATTCTGCCATCTTAAAAGTATGCCATTGAAAATTCGGCCATTTAAACATTCTGCGAAACAATAATTCTATGAAATAATTGTTTTGCCATAAACACATTCGTTCAAAGAAGAATATGCCAAGTGTGTAATGCCAATTAGGTAAATTTCGGAGCATCAAGTTTCTGCCAGATAGATGGTACCCTTTCGCCTACTATGTTTTAGTCCTATGTACTTTGAGGCGAGACTATTGACACCCGGGCAGAAATCCAAAGTTCGGGTAAAAAATACAGAAAAATGGTAGTCTATTCTTGTACCACGTGTCAAAAAAATAAACACAGTATTTTATGATTACTCGCTGCGCCTATACCTTGGGCCACTCGACCTACAATACGTCGCACTTACGTCGGACAATTTATCAGGCGCCATGTTTACGGTTTGTTTTTATACAAAACATAATAAAACGGTACACGTGGTCTGCAGGAAAATTATATTATTTTAATCTTATTTTTAACTGTAAGGTGAAGTAAATAAGTTATTTTTGTGAATGTGTTAATTGGTGTATCACTGCTGGTTTCCCTGTTCCGTCATCGTTTTAATGTGGATCTGTTCAAAGCTCGAGTGAATTGGATTCTTCTAGATGTTCTACCACAGGCTGCCAAAAGCAAGTCATAATCTCTGAAGGGTTCTTTATGCCTAATCTACATAAACCACCACATATCGCCACATATGCGCCACATCAACGAATCCAGACGTGGCTGCTACTGAGAAAACCCAATAGGTACCACTTTGCCCGACCTAAGAATCGTACCCAGGACCTCAAGCGCAGAAGTCGCGCTAGCAACCACTACCAACAAACCAGACAGTGTGATAAATACGTATACCTATTTTCCAGAAATGGTTATGGTAACCAACTCATCACCAAATCATTCTTGGCATAAACAATTTCAGTCTGATAAAAAATAACAAAACAGAAACGTACATCATATCTCATCCGTATCGAAGGCCCATTTATATCTCACACCATAAAATAATATCCTATCAAAAACTATCACACAATAGGTCTCATGTGTCGTGCTACAAAAAACTTATAGAGATGCGCTTGCCCCGCGTCGAGTGACCGGCGGCAGCCCGGGTCAATCAACTTTGCCCGGTAGCCATACAACTTTTTAATACAATATAAATAATGATACACTTACCTTTTTTAATACAGTATAAATAATGCCAGTTATCTTTTTTCTTCGATCTTTATTTTTAATCTATGATTTGGATCGAACGCTGCTGTTTGAATATTTATGTTGATTTGAAAATTGGGTGTAATTCGAAGGATTGGGTAATTGAATTTGGAATAAAAATACAGATATGGATAAATGAGGTAGGTACTTGCATTTATTATAAACGGCATTATATTTAGGAAAAAGATTAATAATTATTTTTGAGTTAGAAAATTACTGTTTGACTTTAACTAGAAATAAAAATAAAGAATAAAGATTGAAGTCAAAAAAGCCCTTGTCATATAAAAAAAAGTATAATATTATAGTTTCTCCTATTCAAAATTAACATAATGTTCCCCTATATCCAGTAATCCGACAAAAGATAGCCTGTAACAGGTATTATCAGACATAAGATAAGACCCACTACTCACTTACTAAAAAATAATTTAAATTACTTATACGTCTCAACTTCTCAACTCACCCCTTTTATACCAAATCAAGTAAAGTATTCACTGCTTTGACAGAAAATCTTACTTATGACAACCTGTTCACATGATATTCTTAACAAATTCAGTATTGAAACTTAATACTTTTAAAAAGTTCCCTTATTCATGCCATTCAAATTATGTAGTAAAAAAATAACGCTTTTGAAAATAATCAATTAGACTTAATACTTGGTATGTCAACGATAGGATTATCAGTAGCCTATCATTAATCAAAATATAATAATTCAAAGTATCAAGAAATTTATTCAAATTTTATTCAAGAAGAAAAAAAACTGATTTTGTATTCGGGAGCTCATGGGGTCATGATTTTTTGTTAGGACATTATTTCTGTAAGTGTCGGGTGATAGGACTTTTTTGATACAAAAAAGTTTAAGTTTATTATTCAGGAGAGTATTTATAGAGTAGTTTTATATTTAGTCATATTTTAAGGCTTTCTTACTGTTTAATGTTAGTGATTTTAAATTAGTTATAAAATTATTCTTAACTTGTGTTTAAGAGCTTCTGATTAGTCAGTATAATAATATTTGAAACATTAATTATTAAACCTCTATTCCTTGCCTTTCCTTTCTATTATTAGTGAAACATTTTTGCTGCAAGATTATACAGCCTTTTCCCCAAATACGTCTGGGTAGTACGATACCCCTTGGTGAGACTGGTTGTTTAGATTTTTGGGCCTCTGACTACCTATAAAAGGACTGTCAAAGATCTATAAATGACACCCGGGTCCAAAAGCTTAACGGGCTTTCCGAGGCACGATTTTTGGGATCAGTTTCCGTTCTTACCGGATAACAGTTACTGGGTGTCACGATACCGCTTAGCAAGACTGGTTGTTATAAATGTACTTTCCGATTTTGGGCACAGGAGCGTGGTGATTGGCACAAGAAAATAAAGGCCTATACCCTATACCCAGCAGTGGGTGAGTTCGGGCTTTGGATGATGATGATGATGATGAGGTGAAAGTCTACCAATGACAGCGAGGACTCTTTCAAGGCTTACCACGCTTTCCAAGGCAAGGAGAGGTCCCGGTATGTAATGATCACCTATCCACGAATAGAACCTTTAAAGATCGTCCACAATCCTCTCACACAGTAAACTTATGATATTCATTTCATACGCCCATAAAATGAAGTTCTAATAACTTACAATAAACCCCACAATATCAATCTAATTTCGTACCCATAAATATTTTGCATATAAAATCGTCGAAACGAGCACACTTTCAACACGTACATAAATCACGGGAACTCGTGTCAACTCGTGTCAAACTCGTGGCATTAGCAAGCCGTATCACTCGGCGGGACATAATTAGCTTACGTTTTGTTATGACGTAGTTGTATGTATGTTTGTGTAAAGGGTGATTTGGATTTTTTGTTTTGTTAGACTGAAAGAGTATGAAATTAAGAGAAGAGGCAACTCATAACATCACCTACTGCCTGTGTGCCTTGAAGGTGTTCACAGAGAGAGCTCAAAGAGATGTCAGCAATATGGAAGGGGCCCGCAAGGGCCGACGCCCGTCGGGGCTGTGGATATCGAAAGGTTACCGCGGCTCCTACACAAGGGCGAAGAAGAAGGAACATGGGTTTGGTTTTTAGTCAGTAGAAGTCTGACACTCCCCTTCGCTCTGCCCAAGAGCGGGGGGGGGGGTTATTCGATGATTTTCCACACACCAAAAAAAAAAAAAAGGTGTTCACAGAGTTGAAGTACATTGCCCTCAGGCTTCGCAGGGTGGCTGGAAGTAACTGAATGAGTGTTGCCGAGAATAGTGTTGAGTGGCGCATGATTGAAGAAAACTACGTCCAACAGTGAACTGCTGTAGGCAGATGTTGATAGAAATGAATCTGTAAGTAAAGCCGTTCACTGGGTACAAATTAAAACTTCAGACAATAGGGGATCGGACTGGGTCAAAATAATATGATTCTGTTTAGTCCGTAAGTTAGATTATCGAAAAATATTGAATACGTGTTTTTTGTTTTATCAAATCAATAAAAAATTACGAAGATAAAACGCGTCAAAGATCTTGGAGTGGGGCTTGAAACGTCACTTGTGTCGTCAAAATGTACTATCATATGACGTCACACGAGTTTTCGAAGCACTGTATCGTCTTCATTTTAAGTTTACGTGAAAAAAGAAAAAATACGTGTCCAATAATTTTTGGAAATCTATCTGACGGACTAATTAGTTTTTTTTTGTCCAATCCCCTATTTTTGAAAATTTCCATTTAAAAAGAAATAAAGCAAATTACTCTTCAAACTAGATTTGCCAATGGCTTCGTAAACCCATGAAGATAAAAACCTATTCTATTGGTGATGTTTAGGTGAAGCCTATGTCCAGCAATAATATTATTCGGATGATAAGTGTACAATGTTTTTAGCCAAAAGCCTTTAGAGCCAGCTTAGACACTTTAAACCTTCTAAGCAAATCCACGAAGACATTTGCCCTGGCTATTTCAGATTAATGATCTGTATATTTTGTGACAGAAAGGGTTTAAGTGGCGCAGGTTATAAAAATAAGACCACGAAACTTGTCAACATAATAATTATAATTAATAAAATAAATCACCAACTATGGGTGTGGGTAGGTCTATGGCGCACCCTATTGCGTTTCACTTGTGAGGTGCACGTTACTGCCCTGATAGCTGGCGTGGCGATGACCGCAGCGAGGTGCCACGCTGGATGCCAGGGGTGTAGGCCGACAGGTGGTCGCGTCGACCCGAAGAGATGCTCGGCGAGGCCCACGTGGCAAATATGGCCAACGTGGGAAGTCCGTGCCGAACTTTATGGCGCGCACGACAGAGCCAATATGGGCCCCTGATGTGTAGGCGCGCAGTTAGTTGGTGGGCGTAGCTCCAACCGCAACTTTGGAATGATGTTGAAGGTGTTCCTCCAGCAGGAACCTGGGACCCTGGAACGTGACGTCCAGCGTGTCAAGAGGTGGACAAAAGGTCACCTCCGCTGATTGCGACACCAAGCTAAGCAAAGCGAGCAGAACAAGTGCACTAATGAAGGTGTTGGTGGGATGTCACAATCAGACGGAGTTTACATGATGGAGAGAGTGGAAAAGAAGGCATGACAGCACATTTTGATGTGTCAAGCACGAAGAGTCCAAAATGTATTCAGCTGAAGGCAACATAAATTAGCGTAGCAAAAGTCGGAGAATATAGGGAAAATAGGCTTACATGCTAAAATAACCTATAAGAAAAATACACACATGTTTATGCTGTTCAAACTTACCCAGTATGGGGTTATGATCACTGAATTTAAATGCTCGATGGCGGAGAAAAAGATGTAACATTACGCTCGGATGGTGGCGAGAGGTAGCCACGTGTAACGGACGCGAGCGCCTGCCCGCTAGGGGCGCAGCGCCCGCGCCGGACACCGAATTCCAAAAGGAACGTGTCACCAACGCACGTCCTATTTAATGTCACTGTGGGGAACGAACTACTGTTGGTCGTTCACTCGCAAATAGTGAGGCGCGTGATGACATATTGCGTATGAAACGGAAGATATTCTCGCACACTCGCAGATACAGATGCGCGAGCGCAACATATGTAATTTAGTAACATTACTAAGCCACAGCACTACAAGATGTTATCTGTAGCATTGTGACGTCTGCGGTTCTGTCATTGACAGTTGATGTAAACAAACATTGGATCAATACTGTTTTAATTGTTGAATTTAAGTTTGTATGTTTTAAATAGTGAAAAAGGTAACGTACAACGTTACAATTTGCTAGTGAAACACAAAACAGTAACCGTTTACGGGTCTTTCATTTTAGTACAGTTCTGTCAATAAGAGTTTGAGTGTGTATGAGAAGATTTATTAGGCTTTTCGCACACCCTTGCCAATAACATCAAAGGATTGGAGTTCTTTGAATCCGGAATGACTTTGATGCGAATGTTAATGTTCAAAGAGTAAATTGGGTAACTGTTATGTTGGCTGACTTGTTGGTCTAGTGGTTGCAAGTGCGACTGCTGGGCATTAGGTCCTAGGTTCGATCCGTGGTCGGGCAAAGTGGTGTTTTGGTTTTCCCGTCAGGAAATTGTCAACAGTAACCATGGAGTCAGGATTTGTGCACGTTTGATGGTAACAGATTTGCCTACATGAAACCTGGCAAAATGAATGTGAGTGTAAAATTAGGTACACCCTTTTGGGATTACAAGCGTGATGATTATGTTCCGTGCTTTTTTTTCTGGGCATAGTTTTTGACCGAATTAGTTAGAAAAAGAAAAAATTGATTATTTAAATCAACTTTTCCATTCAAAATAAAAGACAAATATGAGTACAAAGTAAAACATTATTACCATGTTTTTTGACTATATTTCTGTACGATTTCTTTGGGGTTCGGCAAAGTGTAAATCTTCATCTAAGTATACATCTTTTTTTCGCCAGTTTAGCGCGCCTTCCATCCATGTAACTTTTCATAATTCACCGTTTCTTTATTTTTCTTTTTAGAAATAGTCTTACAACGTTCATTGTTCCATACCAGAAAAGGGGTTTCAATATGGGAATGTCAAAATCAATAAGCATTACCAGCAAATTCATTGACCCCTGACTTTTGTGAGGTCATGAGTTTAAATCTTGACCCAATAAACTCTTCGATGAGACCAAAAAATAGTACATAGAAGGAATTGGGGTAGGCCTTTTTCCAGTAATTCGGGTTTTAAAAAAAAGTCTTTTTCATAAAATCTATTTAAAGTAAGTCAATAATCCGTCATTTTGATAATTCATTTTTCAAAGATCCTCTTTATCTTTTTGTACACAAACTTATACGACTTTATAAAGACTAGAAAATCAGCACAAACCAAATTAAAACTAAAAATTATGTTTTTTTTTATGTGTACGCGCGACGACTAGTTAAGCTATACAAAACCAGTTCATGTGGAACTCTCAATGTATGGGAAATCTATACAAAGTAAAACCATGTTTTACTAGAAATATGTAGTTTGAAGTGTCGCCATGTGTTATACTACTACATAGTACACCTTTTTTTTTTTTTTTTTTTTTTTGGTGGGTGGAAAATCATCGAATAACCCCCCCGCTCTTGGGCAGAGCGAAGGGGAGTGTCAGACTTCTACTGACTAAAAACCAAACCCATGTTTCTTCTTCTTCGCCCTTGTGTCGGAGCCGCGGTAACCTTTCGATATCCACAGCCCCGACGGGCGTCGGCCCTTGCGGGCCCCTCCTTGCTGACATCTCTTTGAGGCGCGCGTGGAACACGTACGCGCCGCCGACACGGTCTGTTGCCGTCATGACGACGGCCGGACGGCGAGCTAGCCCGTTACTCACCGTCCACAGGCCCGCGTCTACGGTGGCCGGAGGTCATCGCGTGACCCCCGACGCCCGGAGCGCCTTCCGCGGCGGCTGGGACGTTGAGAGGTTCTCTCCCTCTCTCGTTCTGCCACCTCCTTCGCTAGCATCACTGCTTCGCAGAAGGAGGCGACGGCGTCCCATTCCTCCTCGCCCCGGACCATGGCTTGCACCAGGGCCGGGCGCGAGAGGTCGCCGCCGCCGATCGCCGCTACGAGAACACGGCGGGGCTCCGCCCAAGCAGGGCACGCCTCCACAGTGTGCTCCACCGTGTCCTCCGGTCGATCCTCGCAGTGGAAGCATCCGGGCGTTTCCTCCCGCCTGATTCGGTACAGGTACCTCCCGAAACACCCGTGTCCGGTGAGGACCTGCGTCAGACGGTAGGTGAGGGCGCCGTGGCGCCTCTCCAGCCACTCCTCAAAGAGGGGACTTACCGCCACTATCGTGGCGTGCCCTGCGCTGGGTTGCGACAGTCGCTGTCTCCATGCCGCCATGAGATCGCACCGGAGGTCTGTCCGCCGCGCAGCAATGTGCCGCGGCAGCAGAGTGACCCCCCGGTGAAGCGCCTCCGCGCGCCACTCACGTAGGCGCGCGAGGACTATCGCCTCCAGATCCCACGGCGGCAATCCGGCAAGGAGAATCGCCGCCTCGCGGGAGATCGTGCGGTACCCGCGGACAAGCCTTACGGCCATGACCTTTTGGGGCGCGTTCAGGTAGTGGACGGCCCGCTTTTTCACGGCACGCGCCCACACCGGGGCCCCGTAAAGGGCCATGGACCGCACGATCCCCGCATACAGCCTACGGCAGGAGGCGTTTGGCCCCCCCAGATTGGGCAAGAGCCACCTAAAGGCAGCCGCGGCCCGCTCCAGTCTGGGAGCCAAACGTCGGAAGTGCTCCACGAAGTTCCACCGGCTGTCGAGGACGAGTCCGAGGTACTTTAAAGTACACTCGACGCCGATGGAAACCCCTCCCACCGATAGCTGGGATCCCGACGGTGGCACGTTCCCACGCCCATAGAAACACATGGCCTCGGACTTGTGAAGTGCCACCTCGAGACCCAGCTGCCGGATCCTCTCAACGACTATCGCAACCCCGCGTGTCATGTTCGCGGCCGCCGCCTCGTGCGACTCCCCCCGTGCCAGCACCAGCGTGTCGTCCGCGTAGCAAACGACGCTGACGCCGTCAGGGAGGTCGGCACGCAGCACCCAGTCGTAACCGATGTTCCACAGGGGCGGCCCCAGAACCGAACCCTGCGGAACACCGCACGACATCTCTCGCCGGTTCCATTGTCCGTCTTGACCAGGGTAGATGACAGCCCTGTCTGTCAGATAGTCCCCGACTACACGACGAAGGTAGGCCGGCACCCGGTGATACCGGAGTGCCTCCTTGATGCAGCTCCAGGGCATGGTGTTGAAGGCGTTGGCGATGTCGAGAGACACCGCCAAGACCACACCGCCCCGAGAGACCGCATCCCCCGTCGTGAGGGCTCTCACGCGCATGATGGCGTCCACCGTCGAGCGCCTCTTGCGGAAACCGAACTGGTGTTCCGCAAGATCCGGACCCATTCCCTCAAGGTGCTCGGCGAGGCGGTTTGCAATTACTCTCTCAAAGAGCTTGCCCACCTCGTCGAGCAGCACAATGGGCCGGTATGCGGACGGCGAGTCCGCAGGGCGCCCGGGCTTCTGAATGAGGACCAGCTTCCCCGTCTTCCAACGACGCGGGAACTGGCCTCTCTCCATGCACGCGCTGAAGAACCCCTCCAGTCGGGGCCCAAGAGCCTCTGAGGCCAGGGCCCAGGCTTTGCCAGGCAAGCCATCGGGCCCCGGGGCGGTATTTTTGGCCTTAAGCCTCCGTACCGCCTACATAGTACACCTCTGTCTAACCCTTTAATCAACACAAACATAATTTTATGAATCTTAAACACGTGCCCACAAATACAGACATAAACATAAAATGTAACAACGTATTCTAATTATGTTTTTAGCTCGCAAACGTATTATAGCTAGGTTGTTTTAAATTTATCACCCGGGTAGTGACAGGTTCAGTCAACGTCATTAAATAAATTGATAGCTCATCACTGTCTCGGCAAGCCATAAACGTCTTGGTGACAAAATTATTGTTTGGAAATACAAGATTTTTATGTTCTGCAAAAAATAAAATGTTCGAGGTAAAGGATTTAGTTTAAGCTTTCAGTTTGAGTATGAATAGGTGATAAAATCGTCTGTCGTGTAACTCAAATTTTGCGACAAAAAATTATTTAAGTACTTTTTAGCATGCTTTTATATTGTGTGACAATGAAAACAGAATGAAATGAAAACAAATTACTGTCTTGTTTTGTTTACAGGTAATAAAATAATAATAGAGACAGAATTGTACGATATTAAAGACCGAATTATGAAAAAATATTCTTCACACCTTGTAATCAGAGGGGTAAGGCAGAGATTTACCTAACAAGTACACCCACAGGTCGATGTCCCATGTAATACAGAGCGAACATATTTCTGAAATCTTTGCAAAAACAAATATACTTTTATGCTTCACATTTGGGCCGTTTATGTAACTATTAAACCAACAAAAAATGGCAAATCATTGTCCTGAATTTATGGCAATATAATCGTCCTTTACATCGTGAATAGAAATCAATCCTCACTTTATTCCATCCATATCCATCTATCCATTATTCCAGAATTCATTCAAAATCTACCTAAACTGCTCATACGGTCACGCCAAACCCGATAGGCGCCGTGTCTAAATCCGTCACGCTTTAGTGACAGCTCGCTGGTCGCTGGTTCTATTCCCGGCTGTGCAACAATAAACAATGACTGATTTGATTTGGTCACGTGGTCGTGCCTGTTTCATTTTCTAGATATTCCTCTCATATTTTCCTTAATTATTAGGCTTCGTCTGGACAAAAACGACACGAATTTCTATGACATCGGTTTTCTGTAACGATGCTGGATGTTAAATAACCAAACATAAAATCACGCCTGTAATCCTAGAAAGGTAAGACTGAGGTGTTCGGTGTACCTAACAATATTTAACCTCGTTATATAAGATTTATACTGCAATGTTGTTAGTTTTTAAGTTATTTTGCTGCGCCTTAACAGGGTCATGTACTCACTAGTTCTAAGCCTAGCGTGTAACTATAATGCTGTGTATGTACAGTGTGCATTAAATAAATAAATAACTGGCTAAATGCTTAACGTTTCAGGATTACAGGTATGATTAATTTGTATTTATTTAAACTTCTACAATTTAACAATATCTCAAGGCATTTTCTACCAGTCAACCTCCATTTTTCTGCTCTAAAGAAGAAGTGTTCTTCTTTTTATAACTTCGTTGATAATGATGTTTTTTTTTTAATCTACATTCAATTTAGCCAATAGGCAGGTACATCTTCGTATATAACCAAAAATATCCTTAAGCCAAACTATATTAGTAACCCGTACAAAACACTAAACGTCTCTAAAACCTGGTTGCCCAAGGGCAAGGGCTATGGAGGTCAACCGCCATTCGTCTCGCGTAAAACCAGAACTCGCCGTATCAACTGAACAACTGGTCGTGTGCACGAGCTTACTAGCGTACCTATATGTAGATACTAGCTGTTTTAGATGTTGATACCTCTAGCTGGATTGGATTTGAGGGTGATTGAAATAGCCAGGTAAATATTGAAGATTTAGTCAGCTTCAAACTGCCTCGTTGGTAGTTGAAAACGTAACTAGTGCATCAGGTCTTGTGTTCAACTCCCAGGTGTGACCCGTCGGGGCTGCGGGTTGTTCGAAAGAGATACCTAGGCCTCGACACAAAGGGTTAAGAAGGAACATGGGTGGTTTTTAGTCAGTAGAAGTCTGACACTCTCCCTACAGTTCTGCCCAGAGCAGGAGGAGTCATTTGATGATTTCCCATTGCACCTTCTCAAAAAAAAGGGTTTAAATCGTCAGCTAAATATTGAGGATATAGTCATCTTCAAACTGCCTCGTTGGTCTAGTCTGGGAGTTGCAAACTTAACTGCTGAACGTGAGGTCTTAGGTTTTCGACTCCCAAGTGTGTCATTGAGTATTTTCATCAGGATTTTCCCAGTAGCAGCCATGTAGTCTGGAATTGTGCCCTGTGGATGGCATTAAGCTGGCCGATTTAGATGAGACTCAACCATAACTGGTGAAATGTGGGTGTAAGTGCTGGTCACATGCTAGTGCTATTTTAGGCACACTTCTGCCAGACACTTCTTGGACTAAAGGTGTGATGTTTTATTATGTCTGTATTGATTCCTGGACATAATTTGCGACCAAAGCAATGCTTTTCTCTTCAATGTATTCCTGTCAGACCTATCTATAAGATTCAATTCGAAGTTCTTTACTAACCACCGTTACACCAAACGCGACCATGACATGTATATTTTTGAAGTTATCCTTTCCGGATCTATTATTATCGAGTTCCTGAAATGAACTAACATAATCTAAAAATTGGCCCATAATTTGACAAAAGTTCACCCTTCATCACACAAACAACATCTGACACACAAATCCTTCTTTATTCATACAACGCAAAAAAAACCATCACGCCCTATTTTTCCTTTACAAAAACCTAAAAAAAAACTACGATTTTGCACCAAAAACTCCGTAATTTACTTCCTTTGAGCTTTTAACAATAGGCTTAGTAAACAGGTGTGCCACTTTCATTATTACGACGATACATTAGTATAACGTATTAAACTAAAAAAAATAACATCATCTTGCTACGAATCAAATCGGTATACGACAATGATTGCTTTACTTCGAAATACGACGCATCTGTAATTATGACAACATGCATTTATAATGTACCGTCAGTAAAAAAGTTAAGACGCAATATTCCGTACTTACGCCCGTCTACATATGACGTTTCGTCTCGCTGTCCCCCAGAGGTCGTTGGTACTCAGGGGAAACTAAAGCACAGGTGTCCAACGCTCGGCCCGATAGAAAGAGACAGACATAGCTTAACTGTAAGCGTGCGAAAAGGACGCAACCAAAATAAACGTTGAACTTATGTTGTGTTTTTTTTTCTTTTTGCTCTCCCTCGCCTATGTTCGTGACGGATCTTTTTTTTATTTCATTTTGTTGCTCTTGTACAACCTTTTTGGCTTATTTCGTTGCTTTTAGCTATATTTTAGACTAACTTACCAATTAAAGTTATTAGGTTAGTTGTTATTTTTGGTTTTCGTAGGTTACGAGTGTTATGATGCGCCTGCGGCCCTGCGCACACTGCGCAGTTTGTTTTTTATCTTTTTGTGGATGCTGTTTCTAGACGCAGTGCAGGATGAAAGATGCGGTTTTTTTATTGTTTTGTGTCTCGTTTCCATTGGTGTCATTATGACTAAGGATTTTTAGTTACTTAGTTTTGATTATTAGTGAAGACCGTGTTTTTTTTTTCAAATTGATGCGAGACTCACATAACTGGTCAATGTGGTGACACTTGGGGGATGCCCATTTCCTCCAGCGGAAATGATGATGATGATGAAATCTTAACCTTGAAATTTCCGTCATAGTTAAAGAAAAACTCGATATATAAAAATAAAATACCAATATTTTTATTTTCTTATTAAGCGTACGTGCCTGCAATTTATTTAACTTCTCGTTAATAAAATAAACAGAGCTCACGCCACAGGGCTTGTGCACTGCGGTGTAATATAATCAACACGGTATTATCGACAATTATTTGGGGATATAATAGAATTACGTCACCCTAATCACACTAGTGCGTCAAATCGTATTATTCAAGATTAGTTTACTGGGCTTTTCTTTCTGTCCTTACATTATTTTATGGGCATTTGTTATTAAATACTGCTTTGGTAATAATAGGCTTATCTGATTCTAGTTGAGTGATATTTTTTGTTGTATTTACGTAACTAGGTATTTGTTGTTTAGATAATTTGGAGTAGGTGGTTAGAATATTTTTAGAGTTTTTTTTTAGTAGTATCTGCTTCTTTGTTTTATTGACTTTTAACTTAAATAACTTAAATTATTTAACCTTACTAAATCACAACTTTAATGACAGAATTGTTTTAATATAATGTGCTTATGGTCCCTGAAGAGAGTAGTAAAGCAGTATCTGAAAGTAAACCAACATTTCGTCAGTATTATAATTAATTACGATAGTGTATTTGTTACCAACCTTACGCTAAGGTAGGTATTGAAACTATTATGTTATGGCTAGCCACCGGTCTTTTATGATGCAGCTGCTGTTTGGCCTACAAACCAAATCTTAAGTAGGTGTAGGTACTGCTACTGACATCTAACTTGTACAGTTGGAAAACTGACTCTTACATCTACCACTCTCAAGTGTCATCATCTTATACACTACGCCTGTTTTTTTTCCGAAGGTTTAGGCAAAGGTAACCTAACTACACTTTACCAGTTATTCTTAAACTTTAAATCCCCTTGTGATAGGAAAGCCCATTGCCAACTGATCACAAACTCAAACTTGGAACCGTTTTTGCCAAATATCTGCATGAAAAACACAATAACACTTACCCGACCTAGTAAATAAACCCAGGACCTCATTCCCAGCAGTGGCGCTTGTGACCATTATACCAACGACTTGGATACACACATTACAAAAAAACCATAAGAATACTAATACACATGGAGGTATAATTCAAAACACTAATGTCCCACTTGAAAACAATCATATGCGAGTTAGAACATGCAACAGCGACCAACATAACATAATCACAACGATCTAGAGATTATATTGCTGTCATTAAATTATTTTTGTATTGTCACACTCTCGTTTTAAGATTATACCTACTTTAAAAACCATTATTTTCCTCCGACAAAAAACTGAGATACGACACTTATTTTTGAGGAACTAAAGCTTAAAATACAGTAACACGAAATTATATGACAGTTTTTTTTAAGCTTGTGTCGTATGTCTTTTGTTTTTTTGCTAACGGTACTCGTTGCAGTAAAGTTGTGTGCAGTTGTATAATTTAGATTTGTTTGTGTGTTGTTTTTTAATAAAGCGTGCTGTAGTTGTTGTTTTTTTTTGTGATCTAATTACCGTTTGAGTTAGATATGGTATCTGTATAGGTAGTGTAAAATGCTCAAATAATTAATTAATCGTATCTATTGCCTATTTCACTATCTTAGTAGTTAGTACTTATCTAAAAAAATTTAAATTCTTTGTAAATTTTCTCATAACTTTGATATTATTATAATCTTTCAGTTATTTATTCAGCACAATTTTTTCTATTACCATACCATCGAGTAATAGAATCCTACAAAACTAAAAACCCAAATGAATTTAAATCCCTTACTATCACCTAAACCTACCGATATAAACACGCACCCATAAAATCTCTGACATCAAATAAATCTAATAGAAAATTAAAAACAACGTACTCATGCTCTTGCGCAGCGGACAACAAGTTTCTTGTCACACACACATGCGCAGATACACTCACACTAGCACATGCACACAATCGTACACACTCAAGCTCTTGTACACAGACATGTACACTCACGTGCACTAAGATGTGTCCACTTAGAAAAAATCAAAAACCGTTGTTTTTTTGGAATTACAACTTTGTGAAAATATTTTTTTAACAATAAAACGGATTCCGAAAAAATAATTTCATAATAACAATCAATACAGTAGGAGATAATCACTGTCAAAACTTGTTGCGTGTGTACATTCTAGTGCACGTGACTGTATGCGCACGCGTACATGCGCAGTGCGTAAGGCCAGTAGTGGGCCAGTTTATACGTAAGTCAACGGTAATAATCGTGATATTGTTGTGTAGAGACAGCAGTTGTTTGTTTGTTGAAAATGTACGTAATTATTGCGGTGTTTGTATGGAGCTTTTGGAGTTTTACACTTGTGTGAGTTTTGGTTTTTATAGTGTAAATAGGAAACTGCGTCGTTGTGATCTGATTAAAGAGTTAAGTTTTGAATAATTACAGAAATAAAATACGTATTAATATTTGGATCGTGTGAAAAGGATAAAATAAAAAACTACTTGCAATAAAAACCTGACTTCTAAAAAAACACTAAAGAACTCTAAAATCTCTTGAAAAAAATTATTTTGGTCTTTCGGAAGTTGTTGATTTTGTATCATGATTTTGTTAGTTTGGCATTAACTACCAAGTATGCAGCATAAAATATCAAAAATTGTGTTAAAAAGTAAATACAGTAATTTCCTAAAACATTCCTTTTAACCCAATTGCCAACCACTTTCGGTGACAAAGACGTCATCAATACACTTTACATATACCTAAAAACAGCGAAAACCTGCACAAAGCCTTACCTTGTCCTACTAAAATAAAAAACAAAAACAAGTTTGTCTGCTGACCATACAAGTCGCCAAGCCTCCGTGCTTACATCGATACACGTGGTGCAAGAAAAAGAGAAAATAATAAAACCTTTAATTTATGCCTTGATAGTACTCGTATCTTGAAAATAAAATATATAATCTTTTTTTTTCACTCCGTACCTTTTTTGGGTCACTGGCCTCTAGAGATGTGCTGTGCCGATATCGATGCTTTTTTGTTTTTATTTCTTTCTTTCTTTGAGACGATGACGTCTGTCTGATGCGTAGAACGTTTTTTTTTTATCTCGTTTTTCTTTAGCAAATTATGATGTCCTATCATTTAATTATTGAGTTCAACGCGATCTAGTTACTTGTTTTATTTGTGTTTGAATTATTTATTAGGTATAATTAATTGAGCTTTATGAATTGATGTTTATTAAGTGGCTTGATCTATCGATGCAGCTTATCATAATTTGTTATTCTGTTCAATTGGTGTTGCAGAGCAGTTGTATTGAATTTAACTGGTTATAAATATCTGGCGATACTTTGCTTTTAGAAAATAGTTTCTTGAGCTAGCAATATGTGGTACCTACTGAATTAATTTATATCTGACGTGCACACCTAAATGAAAAGTTAGTCTTGCGTTTTATTAAAAAAGGTGTATATTTATTTGTATTTATTTATTATTATAATAGAACAAATTATAACAGTGTGTTGGCAAAATACCCTATTACCAATAATTTTTAAAGATAAATTATTAATCTTCATCAATATGCCAAAGTCTGCTGATTTCTTAAGATGATAAAGTTACAGGTTTACAACTCCCAGCCAAAGTTCCAGTACCTAGTCTGGAACATACTCACTCATGTAATTTTGCCCATAACCAGTACCCATCAATAAGGCGGCGACATCATTAATTTATCGATAATTAATACACTTATTGATTAATAATGAAACAGGTGTTCATGTGAAAGTGGAAGGACCAGAATTGTGAACTTTAAAGAAAATGTCGACATTGATACTGAAAACGGGTTAAGGTTACATAAAAATTACTACTTCTGAACGGGGTCTCAATTTAACCATAACACAGTCGTCATCACGCGTTGTAATCCCCAAAGGGTTAGGCAGAGGGGAACCTGTTAGTACACTCACATTTTGCCAGTTACGTATAAGAACCATGTAATAGGGGGCGAGCTTATTGCCATCAACTGGGCACAAATCCAGACTCCGTAATTTCTGATGGAAAAAACAATAGCACTTTGCCCGATCCAGGACCTCATGCACCACTTGCTACCATTATACCAATAATAGACCAGTCAATGGTAAATAGATTGATTGAGGCAGAAAACGATAATGTTTAAATAGGCAGAAAAGACTAACAGAAAAAATAATATATTTTCAAACACAAACGTTGAACTCTCAAATAAACCTTCTCTATAAAATTACAACAACAGCATCAGCGCTATTGCAAATCCAGTCTCGCTATCTGTACTCATCGTCACCTTTGCCCTGTCTATCGACATTACGCACTACGCAGTCACAACACTACGCCTCAGTACGGTAGCCAGCCTAACGCCTACGCGATTACCGTCGGCACAAATCACGACTTAGACTCTCCCTTTTAAAGTTTGTAACACTCGTAAAATTAAACCGCGATGATATGCTGCAAAAGATTTTGACACAGGAGAAGTAGGATTAGGAATGTAATTGTTTAAGTAAGAACTCTTAACTTTGACTGACGAGAGAACAAAAGAAAAGAACGTATTGCAATTACCTCAACAGCTAACAAGGGACTAGGGCAGAAATGTAATGATGATCTTGATGAGTAGAGTCCATCAAACAGGAGAAATGTGGATGTACTAATGGGTACACGTCTGCTTAACCCTTCGGGGATTACAGGTGTGATGTTATGTTATACTGCATGATAGAAATGGACTCATAACCTAATTGGTTATTAATTCCTGTACTTGTAGACTCAAGATGTAATTATTCATTAAGAAAAAGCAGAAGTTTGCTAAGCTCAATAGACCAATGAGTTTGAGTGTGGAGCCCCTCTGCAGAATATACGCCGCCTCCTATACCCATCCTGCACAACCATTTGCACCTTTCAGGACTTACTCGAAGCAAATGATAGAGCTGTGCAAGGTACATACGGGTCTAATACGATTTGAGCTCATCGACACTTAACGAAGAAGAAGAATAGACCAATTTAGTAAGACCCTCACATGTTCGATCCCCAATATAGCAATATCATAGAGATTGAACTTTAGTCGATGATACCGACTGACTTTTGTAAGAAGCTACATTCTGCAATTGCCAATAAGCTGAACAATAGAAATGACGCCGAAAACATTCAGTAATTTGTTATTTCACAAACCACAAAAACGATAAAGACATGCCAAAAAGCATCCAAAGATTGAATGCTCAACAAAATTTTAAAACCGCAGCTCCCGGTATTGAATTTCGGATACGGGCTCAAAATATTATAGGAACTGTAAAACCTGGCAATTCATAATCCCATTGGAATACGAGTTTGATTGACAAGCAGGCTAATAATTTTGGAAGAAAGGTAACATGTGTTAAAACTTTGTATTGAGTGTAACCGCAGCTACCTGAATTAATATTGTGCATACGGGCCAATTTTTGGCAAGTTGCGGTTAGCCCCTTTTGAGATAGGGGTGTTTTTGTTGCTTAAATTAAAGGTTCCGTGTGGTGTCGGACGTAAAGAATAGCACCATCCCATATCTTCCCGTGGGTGTCGTAAGAGGCGACTAAGGGATGTACCAGAGAATGGGCAGCAGCGTTCTCTGTGCCTTTGTAACAACCATACTGCGATCGCCAACCCGCCTGCCAAGCGTGGCGATTATGGCAAACCCCCCCCAAAAATGATGCCTGGGGGAGGCCTATGTCCAGCAGTGGACGTCTTTTGGCTGAAATGATGATGATGATGAAATTAAAGGTAACTGAATTTGATCCTTCGAATATGGATGGAGGACTGATCGTACAAATTGTACTCAGTCATCACAACTAAGACAAAGACGGACAAAAAAAATCATCTGCCGAATCTTTTCCCAAACTATGTTGGGGTAGGCTTCGAGTTTAGAGGAGTGCAACTGAGTACACCAGTATTTTACAAGAAGTGACTGCCTATCTGACCTACACAATAGGGTATTTCACCAAAAAAATGTAATTAGTCCGTCTGTTAGATTATCGAAAAATATTAGATACGTGTTTTTGGTTTTATCAAATTAATAAAAATTGACGAAAATAAAACGTGTCAAAGATCATGAGTGGGGGTTTTTGACGTCACTTTGTGGGTAAAAAAGTACTAACCTTGTGACGTCACATGGCTTGACACGGCTTTTCGAAGAGTTATTCCGGTCTGATCCCCTAAAACTGATACCCTAGGGGATCCGTTTTATTATAAATTATTTTCTATTCCGGTCTGATCCCCCGTAAAAGAATCGGATACCCTGACACATTTTTAGGACAGTCAGCAACAAAAATTTGTACAGGTTCTATTAGATTAAAAAAAAAGAATAGGTAGTAAAGTCCCACAAACTACCAGGAGAACAGAAGTAGGAAGGAGGTATTGGAAATTGGAATCTTCAAATCAAATCTATATTATGCCTTTATAGTAAAGTCCCACAAACTACCAGGAGAACAGAAGTAGGAAGGAGGTATTGGAAATTGGAATGTTATAGTTTGTGGGACTTTACTATCCTGGTTTCCTATCTGCAACAAAATAAGTGCATGGTAGGTATTAGAAAGAAATAATAATAGATTTGATTTAAAGATTCCAATACCTCCTTCCGACTTCTGTTCTCCTGGTAGTTTGTGGGATGATCGTACAATTGTAAGATATAGAAATAAAAACTGATTATATTTTTTCATTAACAACTGTTTTTCGGTTGACTGTACTTCACTTGTACTTGTGTCAAAAAGGGGATCAGAACGGAATGATAAATTACAGGGGATCAGAACGGAATAAACAAAAGAAAAATATTGGCAGTGGATCGGTTTGGGGGATCAGACCGGAACAACTCTTTTCGAAGCACTATATCTTCTTCATCTTTTGTTTACGAGAAATAAGAAAAAATACGTGTCCTTTATTTTTTGAAAATCTATCTGACGGACTAATTAGATTTTTTTGGTGAAATACCCTATTAGTAACTGGTAATACGATACCCGATGTATCACCCAGGATTCACCACATAGCACTGTATTTTGAGAGATAAGCATTTTTTTTCGCAAGGCAGCTGCTGTGCCCCAAAACTCCGCTTGTCATTTAGTTTAGAGTATCTGTCTGATTTGAAAGTAATTAATTCCGATATTAATAAGTTTTTAAACAAGGGGAACCAAGGCTGCGTAGGCCATAAAGGTACTATTACGATGCCTTTTGCTTGATCATTCATGATTTTTTTTAAAGATTTTAGGATAACCGGAAAAGGCGGAAATGCATAGAAATACATTTTAGACCAGCTAATTGTGAAGACGTTTATTGCGTAAACGTCTGGCTCTCTATGCCAAGCAATATATTTTATAAATTTTTACATCATTTTAATTACAGATGTATTTGTAGACAGGGTCACTCAATGGGCGGTATTATCACTAAAGACAACTTTTAATACTTTTGCCTATATATAATTTTATAGGTACTTCATATTCAAGTTACCATAGTAGATTATTATTTACGAATTCTCAGCCAAAACTTCTTATATTAAGTTAAATAAAGAAAGATAGTTCCCACAGTCTTTGGTGTCAGGTGGCAGACGATTACTAACCCCTTTACTAAAATATTGCATATGAAAGCGATCCTAAGATATGGCCAGGAGCCCAGGAACCAGAAAAACAAAAATAGCCCTAACCTTAAAATTTTATGCAAATGAGTATCTTGAAAAGAACGTAGTTTTTATTAGCTTTCTTAGGGCTTTAGTATAAAGTCGATTTTTGTATCTAAATGTAAATAGATTTGTAACTAACGGAAATATTTTTATTTTGTATTGTTTTAAAGTGACGCGACAATATTGGATAATAAGGTAAGGTATAACTATATTAGAGTAAGTTTAAAAGTTGAGCTGAGAAAAAAATCTAAATTGTTTGAAATTCATGTTCAACATTACATACAGGACACGGTACAAGGTAAAACAGGCCAAATACCTAAATAAAACGAATGTCAGCCCAAAAAAACTGGCACACAACTCTTTATTATGCTCTCACTACCCACAATAATAGACACAACTTCACAACTCCACCTATACTAGAGAAAAAGTACCAACAATAAGTAGAAGTCAAACAATGCTTTAAGTTCCATCTTTGGCATACATCAGACCAACAATAGCAGAACGAATTAACATATGAAAGGCAAGCGTAGTACGGTAGCCAGACGTTTTAACTCCTTTAAGTAAAATGTGAACACAGACCAGCGATTTTTTATCGGCAACCGTGAACTGGCTTTAAATTAGGCACCATTAATCTTCTGTCTGTGGTGAAATAAGAAAAGGATTGTTGCAGTCAGGTAGTGGATGCGTTATGCGAAAGTGGGGGAAATAATGAAAGAGTAACATCATAAGGTGAAAATCTATTAAATAACGAGTTTCCTCTGTCCCTCAGACAGTAAGACGTAACGTACAGACAGACAGTAAGTTACGTTGGTCCTGTCATTTTGTAGATCTTCGACAGTCGTTACTTGAAGTATAATGATTGACAGCCCAGTGGTGTCTAGAGTTGATTTTTCAGATTTTATTGCGTGCGAAAAAATTGTGAGGAATCGAAAATGCCTGAGGGATATTTCTTGACGACATTAAGTCAAATCAGAGGTCGATGGGAGGCATAAAAATTCTCTGACACAAAGTTAATCACTAACCACATGAAAAAGAAGAAAAAACTGGCAGTCTGTGGCCCTATTACTAATTGGGTTGTGAAGGTCATATAGGTAGTCACTTCATGTAAAATGAGTTTATCTGCATCTGATTAGACTGGGAACCGACCGCACCGTAGTTGGAAAAAAGGCTAGAAAGATGAAGACACAAGTTTACAGTTTCTGAGAGGCCCGTGTGTTAGACACTTGACATAAGGAAGTGTGTGGGCGCAAATCGTTTGACTGTTAGTGCTAATGGCTCTTACCAGTGTACACTTGTGACCTGCCGCTAGGATACCATAATTGAACGAGGACTAAGTAATTGCTTGTCAACTTTAATGATTTTGAAAGCTTACTGAAATCTCATTGACAAGAGTCACAACGTTAATCTGCAGGATGCAAAATCAACGCTGATTGGAATTCAGCTAACAGATAGCTTGTTTACAAATTAACATTATAACCATGCCATCTTCATTAGTATAGTCCTTTAATACATAAACAGTAGCAATTAAAAAAATATCTAAAAAAATGGTCCTGGTGTCCAAACTCCAAAGCTCTTTCAAAACTTTTCTCATTATCCCAAAATATTTAAAGATTGCGCATTAATTCTGCTTCACCTTCTCTAGTTATTTTCTTAGTAATCAATTTTCTGGCTACTTCATCCTGGCCACCGTTTATCTATCGTCTCTTTTGTTTACCCCTTCTCTTATAGCCAACCACATTCATATACCCAAAACTTCATCACGATATTTTCCTCATTCTTACGCATCATTAATGTCCATACCACAAAAACCAATTATAATCACACAACTTTTAAGTCACCAGTGTCATTTCCAGACTTCCGCTTGTCTTTTAAACGTAAGTTCTAAAACTTAAACAAAATAGATCAAAAATAGTCAATAACTTACAACTCCATTCAAACAAATCGTCACGAAGCAACCGCTCGTCTGCCTTGACAGATTGTAGAAAACTAATCACTATTCACTGCTGTGCTTACCCATGATAATTAATAAGTTTGAGGTTTGACTTGCATCTGCATACAATGCCCCGTCTGGACGCGAGTGCGTTCTCAAATGCACAATATTTTGTTATACAGTTCATGTAATGGTTTTTTTTTTCTGTGTGTTTAGCAAAAGGGTTATATGACTAGTGCCACTAGTGTGACTAGTGTTTGTTACTGGCACTAAAACTGAAGGAAATTATTTAGGCTTTCATTTAGGTGTAACAACTTTAGGATAATATTTCTTCCAAAAGGCAAAATGGGCAAACGACATAGATGCTGTTGGGGGAAAAATCTGGATGCCTTATCCAGATTTTTCCCCCAACAGCATCTATGTCGTTTGCCCATTTTGATACAAGAAAAGATAAGCCTATATCCAGCAGTGGGTAAACACGGGCTATGGATGACGATAACCACGGTTTTTTTTTTTATCCTTTGGAAACATAACAAACTGTGTATTAAAAATTAAAGAAGTAAATCAATCAAGTCAAACCTGAATCAAAATTCAAATTACAGATCTACACGTTAAACAAAAGAATCGTTCCTATTAAAATAATTGATTCCAAAATTTTAAGAGCACTCCCAAAATTGATAGACACAAATAAAAATAGTAACACCAAAATACATTCGATAGTAGAAATTACGTCTTTGGAAGTCATTAAGTAAAATATTAATGTTGAATGTTAGACTCAAAGTGATGGTTACACCGGGTTAATAGTGCGTTCTGTATCATTTGGTGTATCAAAGCAATGGGACTAACAATTAACTCTAATAATAGGTAATCGTATAACCGTTTAAACTACAGCTTTATTTCTTATTTGGAGCCATTTAGAAAATTATTTGTGTTGCTGTAAATCAATTATTTAATTACGTTTAATTGAGAAGGAAATGATCTGAACCATGTTCTGGTATTATATCATAAGGTTAGGTGTAATTCAGAGTAATCTATCTTTGGAGGTTTACAAGGCCGCTTCTGTTTGAAGTGGGTACAGTTAGTGGTAGCCACAAGTTTAAGATGAAGGGTACGTTAGAGTCTGTCTTATTGCAGACAGTAATAGTAAACTGTTTTTTATTGGGTTAATGGTTATTATCACTCTGGAAAGCAATAAGGCATTTGTCGGCCTTTCTGCTTATGAGAGTACATCAAGCTGAGTTTGTAAGTTCAAAACATTTAGCAGTACTTTCGGAAACTGTAAGCGGAGTAAAATCGCACATCATGAACAAAATATATATAAGGTTATTTACAAAGGTCATTAGGATAAAACCAAATAGTAGGTACTTTGGATTGACATAATCATATTAATGTCAGCCCAAAATCACTCACTGCTGGCTATAGTTCTCTCATTTCTTCTACCACACTGCTACGTTCTATGTGTCCCTTATCCCAGGTGTTTCCCACGATTTTGTCGATATCCTCGACCCGATGAGCTTTAGGATGACTCTAATGTTTTTGGCCTAGCCAAGGCCACCACTCGGCTAAAGCCTTGCCTCATCAGCAACTACTGTGTCAAATTCAAAATTCAAATTTATTTATTTGCAAAAACACTAGTCACTGTCTTCTAGCTGATGTCCTGGCCGCTCCCTGTAATAATCAGGTAACGAAAGTTAATGGCAATTCTATAACGTTCCTATAATCGTTTGCTTAAAAGCGAATGCAAACTTGGCCAGCCCTAAGTAGACGAAACCTAAGCCATAGTAAGCTTAGGTTACAAAAATCTCAGAACTCATTTCTCAAGCTTCCTTACTAGAAATTATTTATTATACGCTCTTAATAATTATTGTTAAGTACTTAATCTTATACTCCGATATAACTGTTAGAAGAACCCGTTTTCTATAATCACAGTAATTCGAATAGGTGCATGCAGTCGACTAGTCTTACCAACTTCTGTTTGCGGTTCACTAAACGTAACGTGGGTGATTGCTTTTGCCTTAGGGAATTCTACGTCTTTTAGGACCGCTTCAAGAGTGAGGAAGTGAGTTGTGATTAGGAGGGTAGTACTTATAGCTTCTTGTATGTTGGCCGGCTTCCAATATCAGTGGATTAAGGAGAAAAAGTTAACTGTGAGTTATAGGAGTAAATGTATGTTGATTGTTGGTACTTTCGAAAGATTGTTTTCATTACAGTACAGTCAAATGTTACCTAGGATTCACTCCACAGCGTGTTCGATTGAATTAATTATGAACTTTACTCTACCGTTTCTTTTCGTTACTTTATCATTTAGTTAGTATTCAGATGACGGCACGGTTGGCGCAGTGGCTCAAGCAATGAACTGCCGCGCTGCGTATCGCGGGTTCGATCCCCGCACGGAACAAATATTTGTAAGACCTACAGATAGTTGTTCCGGGTCTGGGTATTTGTGTATGTGTGTTTAAATGTTTGTGAACGCACCCACGATACAGGAGAAATTCCTAGTGTGGGGCAACGTTCTTTAAAAAAAGAAAAAAAAAAGATTGTTAGTGTTTTTTAATTTTTGTCAACTATCAATTTACTTTTATCTGTACTGTTTTATTCTGCATCTTCATCTTTTCATTTTGTTTAAGATAAAATCGATCAATTTCTATTTGACCAAACACTTGTAAGTAAGTTACTCAACACATCTACATCAGGTTTTTTCTCAAACCCTTTATTTATCCGTTCTCCACTTTTTCTCAACATCCAAAAAAATAAACGTTTCAATCACGTATTGAACCCTAAGTCCGTAACGTGATTCCAAATTTGAAATCAACGAACAATTAATCACTGACCTGGCGATGGTCATTTGTGTCGAGTCACCTTGTCCTTTTGATATAATCCTATTGTGAGACAAACGGCTTTGGTACAAATCGTTGTGGGACAGACGGTTTTTGGGACAAAACGTTGAGACAAAATAGATTTAGAATCACGAATGTTTTGGTCATTGGTCAGTGATGTGTGGAATTGAAACATGATTTTGTGGGAATATCTGTTTTGAGTTCGTTAGAGTGAGTAAATGTTGGATGTTGTGTGTCAAGTACCAGTTTTGAAGTGGTAGCTTTATTCTGATAATCGTTTTTGACAGTGAGCTGTTGACTTTCCTGAATACAGAACCACTGATCTCGAAAATCTGAAAAAAGCAACGACTATTGAGCACAGTCTCTCTTTCAATCATTCTGTACAAAGACACATGAAATCGTTAGAGTATGCAAATTAAACTACAAGATGTCTAACACTGGCAGTCGTTTTTCTTCTGCCAGCACGAAATTACCCTTAAAGGTGGTTAAAAGTACAAGCTTCATTACGAAAAAAAGGTCTAACCTCAGCACGTCCACAAACGGTTCTAATTTCATCACTCGTTCGCTCTTGCGGTACATAAATTCGCTAATTCGTATGTAATTCTTACTAATGACAGCTAACAGCGTTCGTTGGAAACGCTTAATGTGGGGTTTGTGCAAGTCTTTGGTCGCCAGCGAGGGGGATTTCATTACGACTTACTGGCTAATTGTGAGACAGGTTGTGTTGGAAAAAGTTGCAATGATTTATTTATTTTTAAGAATTGACAATGAGAGCTGCTGCGTACTGTTTATAGAGATAGTTATGTTTTTCGTTGTTATTTTCTCATATTATTAAGCTTTATTTGTACTTTATTTTGTTAATCCATTTAGCCTCTCGAGTTAATTATGGATCTTAATTTTAAGAAGCACCTAATGCACTAAATGATTTAGTTACAAGCAACCTATTTATTTTATTAATGCCTTCTTATCGAAGACTCTTTTGAAACTCTTGGGACCAAAGAAAATGTCCCTGGTCAGTGTATATTAAATAAAACTTAAACTTTCTCGCTGAAAATTTTCATCGATCCTTCAACACAGCAAAACTTCACACTTACTTGCGGCAAAATAAAAAACATTTAAAGCTTCCATAATACTTTGTTCGAAAGTAAACATAGAAGTAGCATCAAACGCCAAAGCCAATAAAATGGTCAGTTTTACGACAGACATAAATCAAGTATCGATACACTATCGGTCGTCAAAGTCGTCGCAGTGAAACCACAGCTTAAGTCGTTCTAAAAACAAGTAAAACTTGTTTGTAGACAAATAATTATTGTCTTTATAATAAATGTTGGTGTTAGAAGAGGAGGTTAAGCAATTGTCAACGCGGGTTGTAAATTGATGGGTGACCGGTTTGTGAATGTTGCAGATTGTTTTAGTTTATTAGCTTTGGCTGTTACTTTGATTTATGGTCAGGGTTTATCTGTTGAGCCATCTTTTAGACTAGTACAGACTGACGTCTTATTTCTCGTGAGGATTTTTATTTAAGCGATACTTTAGTTCAAAACTTTTGCAGTATAACCATCAAAAATCTTATGGAGGAAATAAGTACCCATTGCATCAATAAAGGAAGAAAGGCTCATATCATCTGTGTGAGATGATATTACGGCTAAAATGAAGGTAACTGCTGAGATGACAAGGAATTTATCTATCTATCTATAAAAATAAAAAGAGAAGTCCTGACTGACTGACTGACTCATCAACGCCCAGCCCAAACCCTTGGACCTAGAAAGCTGAAATATTGCACAGAGGTTCCCTTTATAATGTAGACAAGGAATAAGGAAGGATTTTTCGAAATTCAACCCCATAGGGAGTTTTTTTTTTTTTTTTTAAAAACGTTGCCCCACACTAGGAATTTCTCTTGTATCGTGGGTGCGTTCACAAACATATAAGCTCACATACACAAATACCCAGACCCGAAACAACTATCTGCAGGTCATACAAATATTTGTTCCGTGCGGGGATCAAACCCGCGACACGCAGCGCAGCAGTCCAATCGCTTAGCCACTGCGCCAACCGTGCCGTCATAGTTTAATAGGAGATGAATGTTTGTTGTAGTTTAACCGACATACACGCGGGCGAAGCCGTGGTCGAAAGCTAGTAGAGAAATATGGAAGAAGATATGCTAAATAAATTAGGATAAGGACAGAAGAATGACGATGACAAGTATGATGATCAACAATATTTGCCGTACCTAATGTTTTGTTTGAAAAAGAAAAGAAAAAAGAAAGAAAGAAAGAAAACATAATTATTTATTTAGTACATGCCATAAGTGCACACAACAAACAATAAAAATAAAAAAGAAATTGAAAAAAATAAAAGAACAAAATAAAAGCGTGTGTGCATCTCACGGCTGCGCCAAATAGGACCACTCTCATACACTCCTCATCACTATCGCAACAACTGTTTGCGTTGAAGATAGGATGTCGCTCAAAGACCAGTCATTCATTTTGGTCAGTCGATCATCATTTTACCTAAAACATATCCACTGAGCCATTGACATCTACCTGTCCCTTCCAAACCCATTAGACCCGTGGCCAGGGTACCAGGTAATAATAATACAGATAGCTGTGATATTGTAAATAGGCGTAAGCCAGGGACACCTGTGTTACGCATCTAGCGTGGATAAGACAAAAAAAATGAACAGGCTCGCCCCATTGGTGCATTGTGTTGGAGTAGTATGGATTTTTGGTCGTTTATTTTTAGAAGTAGCGTGTGTAGGCACAGTCATTTTGTATGCGTAGTACAGAATTAGATTAAATTGCACTGTTTTAGAGAAAGAAAGATATTTAGCAGTAGTTCAATATTTTTGGAGCCTGTAGAGTCGGTAGGTAATTAGTTTGGTCCTTGGGTACCCGTGACCACTCATTACATACCGAATTTTCCCAATGCCACGGAAAGCCCCGGCTATCATTTGTATATAGATCTTCGATAGTCGTTACCAGGTAGTGAGTGGTCCATCCAAAGGACTCACTGTACTAACTGGGATGTAAAGGCCAGATAGGCAGTCGCTCCATATAAAATACTAGCTTTTGCCAGCGGCTTCGCCCGCGTGAAAATGACGATTTTCCATACAAACTTTCATCCCCTATTTAACTCCCTTAGGGGTTGAATTTCGAAAAATCCTTCCTTATTCCTTGTCTACATTATAAAGGGAACCTCTGTGCAAAATTTCAGCTTTCTAGGTCCAAGGGTTTGGGCTGGGCGTTGATGAGTCAGTCAGTCAATCAGTCAGTCAGTCAGTCAGGACTTCTCTCTTTATTTATATAGATAGATGATGTAAATTGTAGACGATGACGCTGACTGGCAAAGCTGATAAAACAGAATTTGATTTTTAAGTGTTGTTGACAGATTTAGATAAGAAGGGACATTTTGTTTTAATCGAATTTATTTACAGCAGCAAGTGAGTTGTCGGTCTAAGTAACTGAATAAACTAGAAAATCGCAACTCCAGACTGTGCATAGTTGTCAAAGTTTTCCCCAAGCAAACTAAAACTTCCAATCCTAGAAGTAAGCCAAACAATAATGCCAAGTTGCAAGGTCCACACAATTCTTACCGTTGCACTAGTGCAAGACAGCAGTATGTCCATCTCTGTCTACCGGTCGCTCGCTGCACGTGTGTCATGGAAACGGGTTTCGCTCGCGGACGGACCCAAGATTTTATTAATTTGTGTTTCTTATATATTTTGTATATTACTTCTTCGTCGCTTCTGTTCGCCTGGTACTCGCTCCATCGATATTGTTGATAACAAATTGCTTTTCTTTGTTCTGTCATGGCGTCTTTGTTTTGTTTAAAAATAAGGTCAAATAAAGCTAGTCTGAATGCTACCTGATGTGATGAATTGCGTTGGGAGTGTTTTGAATGATTGGGTTCTAGGTTTTTGCCATGTTGTCTAAGGACGGTCATTGTTGTAATAATTTATTTTGTTCCACTGGTGTTTCTCGACAGATTTGTCATATTGTTTCCTACTCGTAACATAGCTGACAAATTGTTGAAGTGTTTTAAAGTGAAAGTTTAGTAGGAAGGAAGCTATGGTCTAAGTTGATTACCTCACACTGATAATAGTAGATTGTACACCAAGTGCATAAAACGCATCATTTTGCGCGAGACGTTTATCCATCCGATGCGAGCTTGCGAGCGAGGATGGATATAAAGTAGAGAGTAAAATGGGTTTTATGGACGAGTTTTACACTCTACTTTTCACTTCGATTGCGAGGAAATGAAACAGCAACTTGTAAATATTGTAAAAATAATTATGGATCCCGCCAATTAATTTTTTTTTTTTTTTCAGTAGGAAACTTGACATAACACCTGACTTATGTCGTTACTCATAATGTTCAGATAAAAAAACATTTTGAGCAAGCCTATTGCCATCAACCAATGTAATTAGGAGCAAGCCTATTGCCATCACCCAATGTAATTAGGAGCAAGCCTATTGCCATCAACTGATATAATTGGGTCCAAGCCTATTGCCATCAATCAATGTAATTAGGAGCCAGCCTATTGCCATCAACTGATGTAATTAGGGACAAGCCTATTGCCATCAACCGATGTAATTAGGAAAAGCCTATTGCCATCAACCAATCTTATTAGGAGCAAGCCTATTGCCATCAACCGATGTAATTAGGAGCAAGCCTTTTGTCATCAATCAATGTAATTAAGAGTAAGCCTATTCCCATCAAATGATGGAATTAGGAGCAAGCCTATTGCCGTCAAACAACCTAATTAAGAGCAAGCCTATTGCCATCAAGCGATTTAGGTAATTGGGGAAAGCCTATTCCCATCAACTTTCCTTGTATTCGTAATGAAAATCAAATCCCTTGTTCTTAGAATACTAACGAAACGAATTAAATTAAAGAGGTTGAAGTTGTTCCCGTGGCTGTTGGGCCGATTACCTGTGCCGATTACCTTGGTCTTCGACGAAGATTTTACTTTATGCTCTAGAGCATAAAACGCGACTTTATGTCGCCTACGCACGACATAAAGACGAATTTTAGAGCGAGAGAAGTGAAAATAATAATTAGCTTTACACAAATTATGTATCTTTAATGTGTATTTTTGGATTTCAGTCAGTGATACCTTCATCAGATAGCATTATTTACTATAATAGACTGTTGAAATAATTAAGCAAATCAATTGTTATAGTTTTTCTTCAAACACATTTGATAGGTACTTCATCTACCAGCAGAGTTTATCTTGGTAGACATGATATCAGACGGACTGCACGAGACAAAAACCGCCACACATCCGATTTTAACACGACAAAAACATCGAGAAATAAATCACAGATACAAAACCATTCGGATTATTAATCTAGTCTTAATTAAGTCAAGCGCATCAGAATATGGCCCGAAGCGTTTTGTTTCCGATACTTAAGATGATCCGTTTTAATCAACTTAATCGACTTCGGTACAACGACTAAGAGTTTCTTTTATTTTTCGTCAAAATTTTTGTTGTGGAAATGAATCATGATCGAAATTTGGTAATGATATCTTTTGGAACTGTATGATATAGGAATAGGATTGATTGAGGGTTAAATCATTATGTATTTTGATAAGCTCCTTCTTTGTAGTACTGTTCATTTGGTTGTGATTTTTACTGATTGTTTTGGGCCCTGAAGGCAAATCAGGAGGTAGATTATAATTTGGTAGGTACAGATCTGATCTACAGTCACACTCTGCTGCCTAAAGGTGGAAACGCCAAGGTAGCCCACGAAATTCAAATGTTCTTACGGTTTCTGCAACAGTGTCCTATCTATCATTATTTCGGTGATGTAACGAATATCTTATTGTTACAGTTTTAGATGTTTCAGCATTTTTAAAAGTTAACATAATTAACCGACTTCCCAAAAGGAGGAGGTTCTCAATTCGATTGGTATGTTTTTTCTATGTATGTACATTGTACACCGATTACGCCTAGATTAATGATCCGATTTACGTGATTCTTTTTTTGTTTGATGCGGAATAGTTGCCATTTGGTCCCATAAAATTTTTAGATAGTTTGGTCCAGTACTTTTCATTTTATTTTAAAGTTTTTTTTAATTTATGAACATTTTTAAGGGTTAGGTTAGGGTTGAATGTTAAATGCATAGTAAATATTTGTATAGGATATTACAACTAAAAATGATAAAATAAAAAACTTTTTTGCAAAAAAAAAACAACCGACTTCAAAAACACCGAAAAGTGAAAAAACTAAATGTGGCACTCGGAGACTGCCGCGGTAAAGCTATTGCATAGCATTTTTTATCAACAGCAAATAATTAATTATTTAATTTGACAACCTCAGTTGACAACCTTGTTATTTTCCGTAACCATAGCAACCTGGTTGAATACAGAATCCTGAATATTTTCGTTAGGGAATCTCTGGATTCGCTCTCCACGCTCAAGGCCCGCGATAGAAGCTATGCAATAGCTTAAAATAAACTTCACTAGAAAAATCAGCTTCTGAAGTCGGTGGCAAAAAAATGAAATCAAACAAACAAATGTCACCGACTTCAAAAGCTGATTTTTCTAGTGAAGTTTATTTTTCACTTTTTGGTGTTTTTGAAGTCGGTTGTTTTTTTAGTTGTAGTTTTTGGAAATTCATGTTGACCTCTACAGGGTGCAAGATAAAGTTCATATTAGACATTCGTTACTTCTACGGTCTACCTATCACATCCAGAGTTTCGTAACTTCAGCTACCAGAAGAAATTCATTGATAAACTATACTTTGCTTCCATTCTTCCATCATTTACGAACCCACCAACATAAAAAGTTATTGGACAACCAAATCATTAGCTACTGCACATTTCTGTGGTCAAAACCCTATTGTTTTGACCACACGTACGAACAATGAGACGTTATGCTGTAGTATGGCTACAATTGTTTTAGGACAAAATAACAGCTTCCACTACATTTAAGAAGTTGTTAAAATTGAGTTGTCATTGTCTTTCGCTTGAGCTGTGGTGTTGGTTTACGATTTTGTTGAAGGTGGAATCGGGTAAAGGAATATTGCTTGGTGAAAATCAAATGCTACTGTGGTTTCAGTTTATCCAGCCATAGTTGCTTCAAATTATGCTTTGTCGTAATTTCTATCAACATTGTCTTCATTGCAGAGCTTAGAGACTTCTTAGCTTTGAATATGATCTAGTGTCTCGTTCTTTCATCCATCATCAACATCATATTATCTAGAACTGTGTTTTCTTTATGTTTTTATTGATGTCAAAATAAACACACCCTTGATTGTTCACCAAAAATTTCTAGGAGTAAAATGGCATTTACCTAGTATTTTCACAGTTAATATTATATTTGTCAATGTACTGTTTGACTGTTGCTACATCCTTTTGTTTTTGGCAATAGGGTATTTGATCATAATCAATTGCCTGCCCTTGACCCAATTTATTTGGTGTCACCGCAGTACGTTTCCGCACTACATTTTCCTCATTCATCCTTGTCCATACCACGATATCCGATTACCACACACTTTTCAGTCACCGGCGCCACTTTCAGACTTCCTCTTGTGTACCCATTCCGTTTTAATTCATTTGCGTTACACCGCACATCCTCGTAGCAGTCTCATCTTAGTCGCGTGCGACCTCTTACTCATCCCTGTTGTGGTCCAACATTCTGATCCATACAAGACAAGATCACTTTAAGTCAGACAATATGATACGTCAAGTTCCTAACTACAAGACAAACAAAATGGTAAAAAAACAGAAAATCCCCCTATACCGATTGGTAGACAGACAAACTTTAAAGAAAACAAGAAGAAAAAACAAAAAGAGACAACAGACATAAAAGTCACAGAACTGGCTAAAATAAAAAAAAACCGAAACTAAGGCAGTGTCCCAACCCACGTGGACATTATGCGCATGCGCAACGTAGGCGATATTGCTAATAAATGTTTTGATTTATAACCAGAGATAATTATTACTTTTAATGTTGTTTTTACTTTAATAGTCTGGTTTGGGGAGATAGGCTGTGTTTAGTTATGTTTATAGTTTTTAAATCTGTGTCATTGGAAAAGTGAAAAGAATGAAATACTACTTTTAACTTTTAGATAATTGATGAAACAAATATCATCAATTAGGGAACTAAAAGTCCCGTACTGATGTGCCTTTTATTGCTGGATTTGCTAGATCAAACCTACTGTTATTATATATTTTGTATTTTGTATTGGGTTTTAGCTGAACGAAAACTTAAGAAATACTATTCTCATCAAACCATTTTTCAAGTTTCGTTAAACAAGCTATATTTCCAAACATCACTATTGTTTTAAAATCTGTTAATATCCTTCATATTATTAGGTAATTGTTTTGTTTGTTTTTCAACAGACCTTTTTGAAGATAAAAATCACTATATAATTCTGTTTTGAAACTCCCAAATAAATATTGTTGTCCCGTAAAACAGCATATTTTGTTTCATCTTCTAACATGTTCCCAATCTTTGTTCACAGATCGCCCCTACTCAGAATCAGACATTCCGCAGACAGCCCCCCCACAAACCCAGCAGTGTCGACGTTCAGCCTCATCACCCCCCCTTACATTAACCCTGGATTCAGACCTAGAAGACGATGTCTTCGCCCCCAGATCCGACATGACCAACGACCTGTTCTCGACTCGGAATTTGGATATTTTCGGCTATGGGAGTCCTAGGACTCCTGCAGGAGTTCTTTTAAGTCCTCGGAGGGAAAGAAAGTTCACGTTTACGGTGACGAGTGAGAAACATTGGAGGGATAAGGGAGGGACGGATGTTGCTGATGGAGTGCCGAGGGATGACATCAGTGATGCTGATAGTGAAAGAGATACTGATGAGGTGAGTGAAATTGTTTTAATATTTTATTTCTTAGTGGAGTAAGAAGAAGGTGAAGATAAAGAGATTAGTTTTGACTCCAGAATTATATGATTTTTTTCATTAGGTTTCGAGTGATTTTTCTAAGTTTTGTGGACTTCCGCTTACCGTAGACTTTAACGATTTTATTAGAATCTATTTTATTAGATCATTTTATGAAGATTTTTCTTAATTTATGAACATTTTTCGTTAATGTGTGTTCGCGAATAACTTCGTCGTTTATGAACCAATTTTGATGATTATTTTTTTATTGTGAAGGAGATATTTTAAGAGTCGTACTATGATATGGAAACTAGGACCTGGTGATGGAATCCCAGAGAACTCGAGGGCAACCCTCAAATTACATAGGCACGTATTACGTGTTTCGTGTTTTTTTGTCGAATGTTAGGTTTCTTAGTCGAATGTTAAATGTATAGTAAATATTTCTATAGGATATTAAAACTAAAAATGAAAAAATTAAAAACTTTTTTGCAAAAAAAAAACAACCGACTTCAAAAACACCAAAAAGTGGTTTTTTGCCACCGACTTCAGAAGCTGATTTTTCTAGTGAAGTTTATTTTTCACTTTTGGTGTTTTTGAAGTCGGTTATTTTTTTTTGCAAAAAAGTTTTTTTATAAGCAAGAGTAGTTAAGTAAGATATTGATGACGATATAGTATTACGAGATAAACATTGCCAAACAAATCATTCTTCAAAAAAGTACATACTCAAACATGCCGCATACGCACAACAACTACCATAATATTCTATACGTGCGGGAATCGAACCCGCGATGCGCACCGCAGCAGCCAATCACTCGGCCACTGCGCCATGCAAAAATGCCGTGTCAATCACAATGATGCACAATTTGGGAAATTATAGACTTTACTTTTCATCATACAAAGGTCACTGACCTTACTAATATGAACCAAAACGACCTATCTACAATTCAAATAGAAAAATACAAAAAAAATAACTCCCAATTTGACCTAATTAAAACCCGATAACCATAAAATCAATTGCTACTTACGAAACTAATTGCGCATTAATAAAAACATAACAAACTGTATCAAACAAATTAAATGTTTTTGTAAAAACAATGACACGTGTTCATATAGTCTTTGTTTACTTTATGATTCATGAAGTATAGTACTACACTATCTATTTATATGTACTGGTGTAGTGGTGGTGTAGTAGCGTGGAAATGTTATGATTATGACATAAACCTGACTATGTAGTAATGTTATTTTTATTGCAATCTACATGCGGAACTCTTGGTTAAATAATATAAACTCGGTCGATCTTTAAGTTAAGCCGCTTGCCTTGGTTGGTCTGTGGTTTGGTGAACACTCATTATAGTGAACTCATCTAATTCTGTGATTCGCCTAATTCGGTGATATTTGATACATAATTAGTACGGGGTCGCGGTAGGCCACGAAGGAGATGGCGGGACGAGTTAGACAGATTCCGCCAGAACTGGAAGGAGGACGCACGGGTTCGAGAGAAATGGAAGGAGTGGAGGGAGGCCTTTGCCCAGGAGTGGGAAAGAGCAGGCTATTAAAAAAAAAAAAAAAATAGTACTTTATTTTTATATTTCTACAAATGCCTTTATCACGAAGTTAGATGAGTTCACCCTACATACCCGAGTTTCCTCCGTACCTCGGAAAGTACGTTAAGCCGTTGGTCCTGGTTATCATTTATTGATCTTGGGCAGTTGTTATAGGTAGGTGACCTGAAAGTCTGACAACTAGTCTTACTATCGGATAACTTAGTACTAACTGGGTTTTGGAAGTCAGTTATTCAGTCGATTCCTGTAAAGTACTGGTATTGACCCCAACTTGGGAAAAGGCAGGTGATGTTCTGCAAAAATATTCCATACTATCAACGTCTTAATTTTCTGTACAACTTTTTTTTAGTAAATAAACAGGTAATGATTGTAATATTTGTACTGTTCTTTTCGATCCAAAACTTGTACGGAACGCCTGATTAAAAAATAAAAGTTGCATGCGCACAGCAGTTTGCTATTAAAAACTGTCAGGCGCTAGTAAGATTTTCTTGTTACGAAGTTTGAAGTTAGCTAAGTTTTCTAATTAACACGGTATCCTGAAACTGCTTCGATGCATTATAAGAAAATATGAATGTGCACGTATCTTCGCGCTTTTGTTGTTTTACGAGGTGAGCAGTGCTCTACGTTTTGGTGTTTTTAACAGTTTTCTTTTTCTCGAATCGGTGACTCAGTAGAGACTAGACTAGACTCGGAGTACAGGGATAGTTCGAAGACCCCTCTTCGTTCATCATTGTTTTGTACATTAATTTTATTTGAGGCTAGTAGTATAATTATAAATAATAGTATCGAAGTATTAGATCTAAAATAGCCTGTTTCAGGAATCAAATCGACATTTAGCACAATCTTAATTTAAGACGTTTTAACTTTGCCTAAGTATCTTCGCATATAATATTCGCTTCATAATTTATGACTATTTACATTGGAACTTCATAAATAATAAACTAAAGTAATTCCACTACTTGCCGATTTCGTAACAGAAAATCTAAAACAACAAATAGAGGCGGATCATATTTTAAACTTTCAATTGATATTTTCTTGGCAAGTCGCCAAACTCAAAATAATCTCTTCTGCACCTCAGTACATTATTAATACGTTGTGTCTTCATTGTTTTATGTCCTGCTTCAAGATTCTATGAAAATACGTATACGTAGAAGCGGATTTTTTATTTTTATAAACCAATGAAGTAGAAATTGCATTGTTCTTATTAAATACAAAAGGAGCATTTTTAAATGTGACCGATCATTTGATTTGATTAACAGACTTCTTTATCTGTCTTTACCTTTATGCTCCAGTAACGGGTTGAAAATGTTTACCTAATTCAAATGTTTGGTAGTAGCCTGTGCGATCTAAGTTTAATTGAACCAGTGTTGAGGTGGAAAAGATAATACGTACCTACCTTTTAAAATAACATGTCATGATTTTCAATGATTTTTCCTGACCCCACAGAAATTATGTATATACAATGCTAAAATTTAGCAATATCCAGTTATCCTGCACTACTAAACAAAGTCCTTTTTTTTTGGGTGGTGGGAAGTCATTAAAATATAACTCCTCCCTCTGGGCAGAGCGGTAGGGAGTGTCAGACTTCTACTGACTAAAAACCACCCTTGTTCCTTCTTAGCCCTTTGTGTCGAGGCCACCCACACACACTGTCGATTAAACACACGTCCTCCAGTCTGTTACTGTTTTAAATGGAGAACTTTTAGTAATGTATGAATTCGCTACAAGTTTTTTGTACATAAAATCAAAATGTAAATAGTAAGATGCAGCAAAACAAAGGAGGATAATCCCACTTAGAACAAAACAACCTCAGAACTATGCACCGCGCTGTTAATCGTAGTAAACATTGTGCAATCGTACTCCATATAAATAGTTCTCGTTTCGTTTACAAGCTGCATTTCGATAAACTTAGTTTATTTGGCAGATTTGGGTCAGCGCTTGACAGAAATTGTGTGATGATTTATTTCGTAATAAGTCTTCCTTCTTGTTGATTATTTTGATGGTAAATTGGACGTCAAAATGTTAATTTATTGTGGGGTCACGGATAAAATGGTGGCTATCCAAGTTGTAGGCGGTGATAGGTTGTCGTGAGCAGTTAATAACCAGTATACCTACTCAGTAAAAGGGTTGGTATATTTTTTTTACAAATTTTGTGACTAGAATGGGTTTCTCATAGTTTCCGCCTGAGTTTACTTGAAGTTCAATAAAATTGGTGACGTAGTTTGGTAATGATCATACTTTAGATCCTAAACAAAGTGACATTAGATAAGATCAACTTATTGCTTATTGCACATTTCACAATACAATAAATTTACTACTGCTTTCAACAACGCCCCCTTGCCGAAAAAAATATAATAATGAAAAAAAAACAATAGGTCACTGTATGAAACTAAAATAATTGTCAATCACCAAGCCATGGCCTCATGGCTTTCAAAACAATTATTGGTTAAACCTAATAGATTTCCACCTAAAAAACTTTTTTTCTTGGGGCAACTTACGTCGGGAGTCTGTTAGAAGACTTTTAAACTTTGGCCAAAACACAGATATCTTTAGAAAAAGGTATATTATAGGCAAAATGTAAAAAAAAGTGAAGGAACTTCACAGAAAATGTGGAAATAAAAGACAGGATTTAGCACGCAGTGAACCAACTTTAATTTTGTTTTTGTCATTGTAAATGAATACAAGGACAGTAACGTAAAATGCCTGAGGAAATACTCATAGCTAAAATCTGATTATCTACGAATTGCGCCGAATTAACTCGAAGGCAACGATGACTGATGCTTTAACACAAAGTATTTAACTTTCTGCCTCTTGCTTCACACTTTACGTTACACATAAAACCGTGTATTATTACACTATTTAGTGTTCACATTATTGCCCAGTCGGCCGTCGAATGATGAGTTTTATTAGCCCGGCGTGAAAAGAGGATGAGTCAAAAAGTAATGTTACCAATAAAATTAACGATACTCTTTACAATTGAGTGATGAATAAATCTGATTTTATTGTCAGTCATTTCGATAGGGGATTGAGTGGAATGAAAGTTGAGGCATAGGTATTTCTAAGATACGAGTGATAGAGATGACGAACAATGGAAGCGATTTAATGAAATTGAGCACATTAAAGACGATGTCATCATAAATATTATAGTAAGGTTATGTCAAGTTGTCATTCATGAACACATGACAATATTGTATGATTTTCAAATAATTGTGCCTTCAACAAAAAAAAATAATTTACAACTTTGTCTTTAACAAGTGGTAAAGACAAAGTTGTCAAATACAGTAACTTCTACAGGAGTCTGAGTGATGCCTTGCAGCAAAATTATGCTATTGCCAATTTTGTACACTGAGTACGAATACTTGAAGTTAGCACTGTCATTATGTTAGAATTTTATTCTTAGCTTTGCTTTCTTTGACGGACCCAACTTCGTTCAATTATTGTCTATTGCATCAAGATGGTTTGCATAGGTAATTACTGAAAATCAAGTATTTGGCTATATTCCAGTTACTAAAAAACTGAAGTAATTACTTGAATTTGGCTATAGATACTAGGGTTAGAACTTAACAATATTTAAAAGAGATACTTCCCAACTCTTTTTTTCAAAAGTATAAATAGAACAGAAACTTCACGGTCATCTGTTAAACTATTCCAACCGTACTCGCATAAAACTAATGACCTTGCTGGTCACAAATATAGTCATACTTATGTTGCCGGCAATAAACTGGTGCAAGTCGACTTCGGCCAACTGTAACAACACAAACAGTCGGTGCGGGCTTTAGTGCGTGCTTAAACGGAGGCCCTACCTTTGATATGGTGCGTTGTAGGGGAACAGTGCATTGGCTGTGTAGAAATGTTCAGGATTGACAACGTAGTATCGAGACCTTCAGCTGGCTCACTTTGCCCACTGCTGGGTATAGCTAAAGAGGCTTATACCCGGAATGTCCTTAGGGTTGGTCTGAGGACGTAGTGAGAATCGTTATCTTCGCAGTGTGGCTAGTATCAACCGGGCTGGAACTAGACGGGCTGGTGTTTGAGGTGGTCTATGTCCATTAGTAGATTGTTGTAGGCTATTCTAATGATAATGATAATGAAAAATTTATTTAGGCCCATCGCAACTCGTACCTTTCAAATAGCCATCGTCTCTGAATTGACATGGTACCTAGGACTTAAAATCTTTAACATTCTGTATCCGTAGCGTCGTTTATTTGAACTGTCGCTCTGTAGCACTCGTACCGTCACCAAAACTTGAAAATAGGATAAAGGTGTACACTTGTTTATGCACAAATCAGTAACTTTATGAATTTGAAACCTTCAGCCAATCGATTCCAGTAAGTCAGTGAACTAAAATGTATTATTACTAAAGACAAAGTACCTACATACATGGCACACTATAATTTAGGCCAGTTCACTACGTACTGACAGAACAAAACAAACTCAAATATTATTGTATCACGCTACGCTATTCTCGTCCCTGAATCACAGTGGGGGACTTATAAACATATACGTTTATTGTACGCACATCATATTAAAGAGGTGGAATTGTACAGATTCACCTGATGTTGTTAAGAGCGATTTTTGTACGAGTTTTTCATAATTAAGTTTTTCGGATTGGCTTCGAATCTTAAGGCGAGACCCAACGCACCCGTTCGACTATATTATAGGCGTAGTGCTACACTCCACCTTAGTCGGATTCAATAAGGTTGCTTTTTGGGCGTACAGTGTTAGGCTGGCTAGTCTTTGTTAGGCGCTTGGGTTTATTGATATTCAAGGGTTTTCCTGTAATTATGATAAATAACATAACATAATTTGAAAAAATAACCGGTATTAAATTAAATAATTGTATTCTTTATTTATTTCTAGAAAAAAATACTTATTTTATCGCTTAAATTACGGAGATTTTCGACGATAAAGTTAAAAAAAGAGGCAATTGTATATTTTTTTTTATAGAGTTAGTAACTTTATTCGGAGATTTGATTCGGTATAACGCAAGTTTAGTTCTTTCTCTTTACAGGATATTTTTCCCACCTCGGTACTTCAAACCTATAGTTCACACTTGACGTTCAAAGACAGTACGTTTTTGGTAAATCCTGGTTGGGTCTCGCCTTAAGCCTTATTCTGTCCGTTTGGAAAGTCTAGGTGGTACCAACAATCTTAAACTATGTCTTCAAGAGCTGGCAATAGTCATCAATATAATTGTTGTCCAATATTGATGTAAGACAGCTGCTTAACGTGGTTAAGATGTGCTAATCACGTTCAGTTTCAAAAGCAAAATCTTATCTTACTACTATTATAAATGCGAAAGTTTGTGAGGAAGGATGTATTTTTATTTTTTCACGCAATAACTACTGATACCAAATGTATTAGGATGGTTTAAAATAACCTGATTAACACGTAGGATGATTTAATCCTGCTAGAGTATACCATCCCGTGCGACCATTACCGAAAGCAATGCGGGCGAAGCCACGGGCACAAGCTAGTTCGCCATAAATACATGAACGACAACTATCAGGGAACATTGTGTTTACGGTGTTAAAAGTATAGGAATATAATATCTTCGTTTGATCTTTTCTTCCATTAGATGTTGCTGATCGACCAAAATTATTAACATAGAATACTTTTCTTACTTTTTCTTCTTCATCAAGAATTTTCTTCACACTTGATCAACTCCACAAGAATAATCTCTCACAAGCTTAAGTAAACGAAATCCTTAGAAAAACGTCTCCATTTTCGTACCTTTTCCACTTACAAATATTAAAACATGCATAAAATTACTTGAACAATTTCTGTATCCTTTTGTGTTCCGTCATCCGTCTAATGTATTTTCGTGTTTTGGGTAACATTGAAGGGTCCTTCTCGCTTTTTGTGAACCGTGTTCAGCATCTAAGAGTTCCTTTTTATTTTCACATCATCTGTATTAATATTCATAAGTAAATTACTCCGTTTTCGGGGATCGGATTTCAACGACAATCGTGGTAGGTTGTGTCGTAGCGTCTTTGTGTTTGAAGGAGGAAAGTAATCGGAAAATGGTTTTTTTTTGTGAATTGGGAAGAAAAGGTTATCCGTTGACAAAAGTGGGTACCTGAATTAATATACCGATGTACACACGGCTACACATCAAGCTATACAAAACCAGTATAATCTGATCGTTCATTGTGCGAAAAGATCTAGTAAAGTGAGGCCAAGATTAACTGGTTTTGTATAGCTTGATGTGTAGCCGTGTGTACCGTAGAGCAGATTTTAATAAACCTATCCTATGTTTTTTATTTTGTTCAGTCCCAATTTAGTTTCCGAAGACAAAAATAATCTTGTGCTTTTGGCAAAATAACTTCTAATTAAAACCCGTAGATACTAATAGCTCAGTTTAGTGACTTTTTAATAGTTTTATTCTGAAATCAACTTAATTGGCACCCTTTTGCAAGCTTAACCATATTTTCGCCTCTGATTTTTCAAATTTATCTGCGTATTGTATAATTATGAATTATGGTGAAGGAAAACATCGTGAGGAGACCAGCATACTAGAATGTTTTTCTCTAAAGTATGTAAAGCTAAGTCAGAGACACATGAACGGCATACAATCTCTGACGCCAGGTTAGGCACTAACCATACGATAAAGAAGAAGTAGACCATAGTTTTGTGAGGTATCTTAAATTAACTTGTCTTTTACGAAATTATGTGTACAATACAGTAACTCTACATAGAGGACTATCCAAATATTTATTCAGAAACGAAAGTAGACCGACATAAACTTCGTCTTCACTGGTCACTTGTATATATTTTCGACCAAATACTCTCACACCACTACAAAACACATTAAAATCATTGAAACCCGTCACACAGTTCCACCCACGTCTTTTGAGATCTCCATTACATCCCTCAAAAGTCGCCATTTCTTTCCTTTTTCTTTTACCCCCATATCTTTTCTTTTATATCTTTTAGCTATGTTTCGTCGGCGTCTCGGATGATTGCTCTGTGTATAAGTGGGTCTTACAATGGGATGTCATTTTCTTTTTAATACTTATTTTGAGGGTAGATGCAAAAGTTGGATGAGTCAATAGAGACGTCGAAATGAATTTTTGGGTGGGAGTGAATTTTTAATTGGGAGATAAGGCTCAAGGAGAAAGCTAATAAGCAATAAATAATCATCCTAGGGTAGCCTCAAAGTCCAAGGCTGATAACGTGAGGACTTTCGCCTCAGGTAATTGGCCCCATATTTGTCTTAGCTTTGGTCATACTAAGTAAAATACGGAACATGTTGTGAAAAGGTTAGAATGTAGATACCAAATTCGGAGATCTGGACTAACCGAGTGGAAAATATGTCGACATAAAAAACCGCATTCAAAATTAAATAACGATTTAACTCAAATAAGCATCGGCACTATCAACACTACGAAGTAGAACAATTAGGTAATCAATGTAATGGATGAAATTAAAGTACCAAACATGAATTCAAATTTAAGAATAACAAAACAACAGCAAAGCCTAACACCATAATAGACACCAAACAACCAAAAGGTCTTCACACCATAAATATTCATGCTGAGACAAGGCAAAAAGGCAACACAAAGCTATCACCAGTCCAAGGCAAGCCTTGAAGTCATACCCTGAAGTGGAACGCCAGACGCTTTCGAAAACCTTCGGGAAACGGATCGAAAATAGAGAAGAAAAAAATCGAGACATGTCTAGCGAGGTCTCAAGCGCTGAACCTTAAGTCTTAGAGGGATTATGTTACACCGAACTGGGAAGGATAAGGTGGCTTTATTAGCTGGATAACGTTTTCGACATTATAGTTTTATGAAACGCTGATCTTCAATGCTGACAATTTTGGATTATAGTTGGAGAACAACAAATAGGTGGAATTTGCTGTTATTAATAGTTTTAAAGAAAAATGCGGTTCATCTAATCATCTAATAGATACTAATCTATTACTTATGAACCCAGTGTTTATCCTGTTTATCCTCTGTCTTGTGTCTGGCTATACCATGTCATTGTTTTAAATATTCCATTCCTCGTTACTTTGGTCTTTTAGAGAAAGACCAAAGTAACGAGGAATGGAATATTTATGGATAGAACCGTTCATACTCATTTTGCTCACGTTATTTTCTTTACTCCTCCACATTTTACGTCATATACATAATTCTCAATATTATATGAATATGTCAATTTAATTTTGTACATTGTCATCTACCTGAAACGTTAAGTAATTGTTTTAAAAGGCTGTTACATCGTCTAAAACTCGTAGCAATGTAAAAAAACTCTGAACACGAGATATTTACCATTTGTTTATTTACATCGTTATCATAGCATTTCATTTTTCTTTATTCGTTTTCAGTCTTAATGATAATTTTAGCAACCATGGAAGTTTAAAAACTTATAATCTGATCTCTCCAGTCACACTTCGGTGTAAGCAGGTCCCGAACCTTTGTTTCTCTCCACTCAGCGTGCCGTATCATTAACTCGAAGTGGATGGCGGATTTTTTTGACTTTTTAACGTTAATCTTTTTTTCTTTATTTATGAAAAAAGTGAGTGGTGTCACCGTTGAGATTTTTGAGTGGTGAACTCAACGCGCTTAATATTCGCTTAGCCTGAATTAATTGGGAAGACTGCTGCTTCTTCGAGTCAAATAATGTCATGTTTGAAAGCAGCTGGTATTTTGGTAGAGTATTTTTTAAACTCATTGATTTTTTTATGTACTCTACATACTTTAAATGTTGTCTATTTCGATGAATGTAGGTAGGTAGATACTGAATGCAACGACTCCTACCCATACTCTTTTTGTCTTGCCATATCTGAAACATTTCAAAGTTGATATATTTTAGTAAGTCAAGTCGCAAGTCACTTCATTAGCTTTAAAAACTTTCCCTAATGCTTTTCGGCCAAATAATCAACTCATTTTTAGACTTCCGGCTTTAGAAAATAAAACAGATTTTTTGAAAAATCATGTTATCTGAATCAATTCATTATAAGTATTTCAGTCACATTTTAAATATTAGGTATACTCACATAATTATGTTTAAAATCATAATTATTATATCCCATCATTTCGATTGCCCTTTTGACAAATAAAATTCACGCCGTCTTACCAATTTGATACGCAAAATTATCGACCCATTATTTCTACCCATTAATAACATCAAATACCATGAAGTAGACAAAAGCTAACCCTTTAACACCTGTTTTATTTCATGGGAATGAGCATAAGAGGGTTATGATTCTGAGTGAGACGGTCTTCTTTTGTTTGGCATATTGTTTTCAATTATTATCAAGTGTCATGGGTAGAAATGGTTAAATTAATATTAAATGAGGTAACACAAAAAAATTAAACAATAGTGTGGGAGTGAAATGTCCCTAGTTTATTTCTAAACAGTTAATATAATTAAATTTAGTTACCTATTTAAGTGGGGCACATTTATCCTGACTGAAAGAACTAGAAGTCATAGGGCCATGAAGGCTTAAAATAACTTAATAGTATCTAAAAGTTGTCTCTTTATGATCACTATTAGTTAGACAAACGCTTACTGTACCAACTCAAATAATTAACTGTCGAAAGTTCTATTTTTTGGAGTACAATAAAAAATATTTTAACAAGATCTTGTTTAAAATCAATAGAGATTAGGTCTAACAGATAAGTAAAATCTGTTTTAAAATAGTCCGTAAAATTTTTGACCACATAGAAAATTATGTATACAATACTTCTAACACAAAACGAAGAAGGGGGAGGCAAGGCATATAGATCACTTCAATGGAAAAAAATCTCAATGAAATAAAATATTACATTCCAAAGAAATAAAAGACAGGTATGCAAACAGTACACAGATATGATCAGAGCTCATAATAAGATATTGGATGCGACAGGAGTGAATACAAAAGAAAATAATCCAGCAAATATAAATCATGCAGTTCTTTTAGATATCGTAATGAAATCGCGAGCGTAAGGGATGGTTAAGGGGGAGGCACTTTATTTGATGGCACATAGGTAGCGGCACCCACACAATGTTATAGGATAGAAAGTTGAAGGAGATGAGTATGATTTGGAAATATATAAAATCAGTATTACCTAAATAAAAGAAAATGAAAAAAAAAATAGTGATTCTAAAGATTTTTCGTTTTTTATTAGAACTTTATTATTATATTTGTAAGCTTTGTACACTGTATGTTGTGAACGTAGCCTAATGTACGAGTATGTGTACGCCGCCTTATTAGCATGACGTTGCACATGAAGAATGACAATGACAGGAGACTCGAGCTACAGAATTGAAGCCTGCTCGTGAAGTGATTTATTTCTCATTGTTTAAAAGTATTATGGAAAAGAAGTAAAGTTCATAAAATAGCTAGTTTAACTAAGTAAAGTAATACAGTGTCGACATACTAAAATATTGGAAGTAAAAACCTTTAATTGTCGATTTTTCTATTTTAGGTTAGTAGGCCAGAATTCACGATATGAAAATATTTGATTACAATTAATTTGAGTATTTTAATATCATAATAACACCTTTCTATTTTAGATAAATCAAATTATGCGTTATTTACTCCCGTATCATATTACATATTTATTAATGAATGATTCTCTATAAAATAATACAGTAATTTATTTAATGAAGGTCATAATTCAATTAAAAAATAATTTATTTATTTATTTATGCAAGGTAGCTTCACAGCTTACAGTAAAATAACTTAAAATATTAAACAAAACAATAATAATAACAATAATAATTACTACACGCTTTGAATAGATAATAATGAACTTGAGAAGTGAACCGGACTCATAAACTTGATAGGAATGATTCTCAGTGCCTACAAAAATAAACGGGAACAAAATAGACACCGCCTTGACTACACAACACTCGTTCACTCTTCATCAGTCACTGCAAAACTCAGAAAAACAAAACCAAAAGTAGAAAAAGAAAAAACAAAACAGCATCGCCTTAATTCCAAACTTAAAGAAAGCAAAAAAGTCTTAAAAACGACAGAAGAAAAAAAACGCAAAAACTCCACAGGGTGAGACATCATAATTCGGAGTCGAGAAAGAAATAAAAAGATAAAAAAAGACAACCATTGAGATTTCCCCCGGTACACCATGTTTTTATTACGTTTTCCATCAGATAAGTAAAGAGGGTGGAAATCATATGAATTTCATAATCTTAATACAGTTTAATTATTACATTTGAGGAAAATATGGCGGTTCAATTCTTTCTTACCTTTGAATGGAGGCGATTTATCAGGGGTATTTGTGTATTGCTTTTTTGATGCGTGTCATCTTTTGAAAAAAAAATTAAGCTCAGAAATCTAAAACCCGACTACTAACAAAATCGCGGTCTCAAAAAAAAAGAAAATTATTCTTGTCTGATATTCTTCGTAGTCGCATGCCACTGATACCTGATGCTCCTTCATGGCGTTCTCATTGATACAGAAATCAGCTGCTAATTGCCATTAGCAAGGTGGCATGCGACTACGAAGAATATCAGACAAGAATTTTTTTCTTGTTTTCTACTTTTATGACCGCGATTTTGTTAGTAGTCGGGTTTTGATTTTTGAGCTTAATTTTTTATTTGAATTTTATTTTTGTGTGTACTTAAACTATAATATAATACATATTTGTAATGTGCTCGCCAAGACCTTTCATTTGATACCAAACTTGCTTTGATTATCTCAATTAAATATTTTTTGAGGTAAGTTTTTGACATTTAAATTCCGTCATAAAAATAATTTATAAAATTTATATAACTTATGTCACCCGGGCTATTTTTACGAATCTATTGACACCTAATTTATTAAAATCCGTTCAGTAGTTTAGGCGCTACGGTGGAACATACATACATACATACATACATACATACATAGACTGCCAAAATCATTACCCTTCCTTTTGGCTTCGCCGTAGTCGGGTAAAAAGAGAACCATACGTAGTGTGTTAAGTTCCTCATCCTCCAGTTTTTGCAATGTACGTGACCGTGACCGTGGTATTATTCTAGACTTAATGTTGTCACATTAAGGCTGAGTTGCATCAAAAAAGTAGTTAAAGTTAAAGTTTGTGTCAAATTTGACAGTACAGTGCGATCAAATTATCTTGGCAGCTCCGAACTTCGTGCAGGTCATTTTGTTACAACGAATGTATAAAAGTGTTATAATATTTATTTTATTTGTATTTCTCACTGTTTAAATTAGATATTTTCTGATCGTTTAAGTATTGGTTTATCTGGCAATAACAGTTTTATTCCCAAGTTTACATGCGTAAAATTTCGCAAAGCCTATGTTCAGAGCTGCCAAGATAATTTGATCGCACTGTACTTTATGGGGTATAGAAAAATTATTTATTTATTTATGCACACACAAAATACAAAAAAAGGATAAAAACGTAACAAATAGAAGAGCACAAAGGTACTGCTTATTTAATTATATGTATATACAATTTTTTTTTTGCAAACATTCAAAAAAAGTAAGTACCTATTATATATAATGCAGACTCGAAATCTTGGCAAGAAACATTCGTCGTTCCATGTGGAAAAACGATCGGCTCTAGGTAATCACACTTTTCTTTTCATCGCTTTCGTCATCAGAACTGGTTTCTGCGAGTATTTCTTGGAGCAGGGACATGATGTCTAAAGGTTATATTCAACGCGTTTGACAATAAAATTGACAGACAATTTAACACAAACTATAACACTAACCAGCGGAAAGTGAGCGGTTGCAGTTACTGTTAAAGTTATGACGTCATTTAACTATTTGTCAAATGGCGCAACTCATTGTTGGCTTATCCGATACAAAACTGAAGTTTTGATGTTTGTTTGACGTGTCATTTGACACAAACTAGAACTACTTTTTTGGTGCAACTCAGCCTAAGTAGCACTAGCACTGAGTCCGCCTGGTGAATTATAGCCCATTTCCTCTGATAGAGTGGAGGCCTGTGTCTCAGTATTGGGAAAATTATAGACTCATAATGCAATGAATAGAATATGTAATGAACATTATAGAATAATAAAATAATAGACTTAGGTACCGCTACGTAAATTCGATATAAAATTTTCGCCATAGGTTTTCAACAATTTTCACACCGAAATAATTTTCATTGTTAATCGTTCCGAAAAAAATATAAGTAGGTACTTTATATGACAAACTTCAGGCATCATCATCATTTCAGCCAAAAGACGTCCACTGCTGGACATAGGCCTCCCCCAGGAGGGGGGGTTTGCCATAATCGCCACGCTTGGCAGGCGGGTTGGCGATCGCAGTATGGTTGTTACAAAGACACAGAGAACGCTGCTGCCCATTCTCTGGTAAGTCCCTTAGTCGCCTCTTACGACACCCACGGGAAGATATGGGATGGTGCTATTCTTTACGTCCGACACCACACGGCATAACGGCAACTTCAGGCATAACGGCATAACTTCAGGCATGACTTTGAAATAAGTACGGTACTCGTCTGATGCATTAAACGAACACCTGTTTTTAATAACACACATTCCATTTAGCATTACGTATCACCCCAAAAAAATCCCCACACGCCACACCTCCTCAATAAAACTTTTAAAGGCGTCGACTGTGTAAAATATTTTGATAACAAATGCGTTACTCGCGTTAGGCGCGGAGTTATTACGAACAATAAATTGCATACGGGACCATTTGTCATATCAACACGTTTTACTTGACTTTATACTGTTTTGTTGGTGTGAGGGAAATGTGAGCGGGGTTTTAAATTCTTCATTGCAGATAGAAAAATATAAAAGTTTTTAATTTATCTTATTTTCTTTTTAGACTGCTTCATTGGTGTTGTGGTAGCAAGCGCGAAAGCCTAGCAACTGACTTTTCTGATATTTTAGTAAAATTGGCTTGTTAACTAGATCGCCTAATTGTTTGATGTGCTATCATTTCACTGTGATTTTCAATAATTATGACGGCTCTTGTTAAGACTGGTTGTCATTTACCAGTGTTACCAAGGAGTAGAGTTAGTTAAGCAGTCAATCCATACTCAGCTGCATCTTATTAGAATGTAAATCGATTATCATAGTTGCACTGAAAAAAATGCAATTCAATCAAGTGACTTTTTACCTTGATTGACGATATCTTGTTTAGATCAATCAAAATCTTAGTTAAGTTGATCATCACGACATGATTGTAGCAATACTAGTTCACTTGATTGAACGCCCAAACAAGTTTCTCGATTACCCTTAACAAGACATCATAGTAGAAGAGTTAAAAAAGAGACAAGTTCAAAAAATGTTAACTATAACAAAGTGAGTTAGTTGTGTCAATCAAGCATTTTGATTACCTACTTCAATAAAGATCATTGAAACTTTATTAAGTTGGTTTGACTTGATAGCATCTATCATTGCAATTAATTGTATTAATCATACAACTTGATCAAATCATGCGCTAAATGTTTGCGCTAAATAAGTTCCTTGGTTGTGTTTATCAAATACAACTTGATTGCAGCTATGAAGTAAGGTTTTTACGATAATAAAGCTGCGTGTTTGCCCTAAACAAGATATCTCAATCAAATAAAAGTAGTTGCTGTGATCATTGTGCTTGATAGGCTCAGATGCAAACTAGTTACTTAGTCAATCTAAACCAAATCTTGAGTGTGGCAACTACTTTTTTTTCAGTGTGGGAAAAGGCTCTTGGTAAGTTGTGATTCACGCTCAAAAGTACTAATTTAGTACATTTTATTTATGCGTATCTATTGACATTCTCAAATTGTCCATTGACATACCCACTATCCAGTCACCTCTTTGCATTACACTTTCCTCTCAGTTTAATCTGATATTCATACCCATTTCATACCAGTTCAACTTTAAAGAAAAGTACAGTCTTGCACATACAACTCTTAACTACCTTGCACAACAAAATAAAATGGAATTCAACCCCATTGGAACATTATTGTAATCTACGTAATAAAAACGATATTAAGTTTAAGACTCACTTTTTTATAACAGGAGATGGAAAATGCGAATTTCATATCAGTAGTTAAAATAAAACGATGGATTTAGACGATCAAGGCACGTGTGTAGTATAAAGTATATCTGAGTATATAAAAATCGTTTCGTGTAAAAAAAGTATTTCGAACGTGTGTGATATAGTTTGTTTGGAAATAAAAAAAGTATTACCAGGTTGATGGTAATCGAATTTTCCGATTTAAAAGAAAGAAAGAAAAATATTTATTTGTGGCAGGGATACGACGTGTGACGTGAAAGAAAGTTTTAGTTAAATAAACTGTTCTGATAAAAAATTAAGATATCAAATATTGGAGTAAAAAAATATGTTACCGGGAACTTTTCCTGAACACAGTACAGTATTTCTAAAACTGTTCAATATTTAGCACATCGCAATCTAATTACAGTTTTTTTTTTATTTGAGTGCTTTTAATATTAATTGCATACACTAAACTCCAGAAAAGGAATAAAGTTATTAATAATAATTATTCAAAAAGGAATAATTATTCAGATTTTAAACGTTTAAGATGTCAGATGTAAATTGTGACTGGGCTGTGCTATGTATGAAAATTTAGAAAACTATAAGCATAATAATATTACTACGACCAGTGTACGTGGATCTCTGATTGTATAGGAAATCTATACAAAGTAAAACCATGTGTTCGTGGATACCAAGTGGTATACCGTAGTGCGCAGTACACTTTAATTACACTAAGGGCCTCTTTCACCACCCTCAAGTAAAGTGTTGATTAGGCTAATCGCCAGTTAAAGTGACCCGTAACTTAACGTGCCAGTTTCACGACGTTTGAGTAGCACTAATCATAAGATTAACCGACCCGTAACTTACTTGCCACAGCTTCTGCCAATTAGCGTGTTTTACTCGACGATTAAGTATTGTCTGTTGTCATTTCTTGGTTAACACCAGCGATTGTTTTAAAATAAACGAACAAAAATGGATATAATTGATTTAATTGATCACCAGTTGGATGAATTAGAATATTCTTCGACGCAACGAGTAGCGAGGATTCGTGTATTTAGATTCCGTGTTTATTATTTTACGGACCTGGATGAAACTGATTTTTTCGCTAGATTTCGTCTATCGAAATATGCAGTGAACCAAGTGCATAACTTTATAAAACATAAAATAATGCCTAAATCGCAAAGGTGTGTGGTATTTTTTTAATAATTCAAGTGTATTTTACATAAAAGAGATCTACATCTTATCATCCTAAAGATAATTAAATAGTTATAACTTAAATCACACGCGTAGTATTTCCAACCAAACAGTCACAAACAATCGCACACACATGGACCTATAAAAAAAAGCCATGACCTGTAAAAAAACCTTTTTTTATAGGTCCATGCGCACACACTGCACAGCTGACAGCTCCAATGACGTTTGACAAATGACATTGACGTAATATTGAACGAATGTGACGTATAATTTGTTACGTTACTCACTTAACCGGCAAGTTGTTACTCGGAGCTTATTTTTCGTTTGTTAAATTGACAAAAGATACTCGTAACCTTTACTTGCTGATTAACGTTAACTAAGAAGTAACTAATCAACGCTTTACTTGGAGATGGTGAACGAGGCCCTAAGAGTGCTGAAACATCCCTCATCACATTAAAAGTATCCATTTAAAAAAATAACGATCGAAACAAATTAAATCGCGCCCTATATCTAACTGATCCTGCTTAAGCACTTTATTTATTATTATTTCCTTACGAATGTAACCCATTTTATTGTACCTTTAACATTCGCCATAGAAACTTTACTGATCACATAAACTTGGTTATAAAAGATTTGTTATAAAAATTAAACCTCTTAAGAAACACCGAACCTCCCCCTTATCGGTCGGGTAATCATATAATTCGTGTTATTGTTCCACCCGCCATTTTGTTTTAGAATTCGAATTTTAAAAAGGTCGGTTGTAAAAAAAGTATTTTAATGTTATCTTTTTTATTGGGAAAGTGATGAGCTTTAAAAAATTATATTATGATAAAAATTATATTGTTATGTAGAACAATAACAGAGTTTCTGAATCACGAGCCAAAATTTTTCTTATAGAAATATCTTGTTGTTTCTTTCTAAGGTTTGAGTTTTTTCTACGATATTCTTAGTTTTTTTATTATTGAGACTAATTTTTAAACACTTTTGTGTTTGTCTGTACTAGTTTCAATTAGAAAAGAAAGTAAGGCGAATTTCACAAATAAATAATTCAGTGCAGCATTTTAAGCCCATGGTTAACTAATTACCATGTACACACTAAAAATATGACTACAACCTAGTAATAACTGGGTTGTGGAGTTGCAGAGGTTGAGACCACTGACTACCTGAACATCTGTCAAAGATCTAAAAATGACAGACGGGACAAATGCCTTTTTTTTTTTTTTTTGGTGGGTGCAAAATCATCGAATAACCCGGGGGGGGGGGTTATTCGATGATTTTCGCTCTTGGGCAGAGCGAAGGGGAGTGTCAGACTTCTACTGACTAAAAACCAAACCCATGTTCCTTCTTCGCCCTTGTGTCGGAGCCGCGTTAACCTTTCGATAATCCACAGCCTCGACGGGAATCCAAAGCCCCGACGGGAATCCACAGCTCCAACGGGGCGGGACTAATGCCTTAACGTGCTTTCCGATGCACGGAGAAAACAGTATGCATGTAATGATTTGTCGCCTGTCCATGGACTAACCTATTTAAGCAAGATTAATCCGAGCAGCTGTTTAAATTATCCACAATCTCCACCACCGCTACCGAACTATCAAGTTCATTCATTTGATGCATTTAGTCACAAAGTCAAAAAAGCTTTCTGTACCAATAGGGTGACCTTAAAACATAATACAAATTTCGAAGCTCGGTATCTCATACCGTTAAAATCATAAAATAAATAAATTCTTCCACGCATTCTTTAGTAAGTATAAAGCCATTTTAACAATCCTCGTTACATAATCACTTAATTTTATAACCGTGACCAATTGAAAACATCGCTGTCACACAATAAAAATTAACGTCAAATAAGAAAAGTTAAGACCTTTTTTGGATCTCGAACTCATTACACAATTTTAACTGTCAATAAACACGCTTTAACGATTTAAAAAGAGAATTAGGATGATGTCATAAAGTCATTGGTGGTATTTAAAAAGGGGGGAAAGTACATAGAAGTTTAAAACCAGCACAAGTACCTAATGCCGGGACTATACTTGGCTTATTCATGCGCAATAATCACGCAAAATTGTCAATATAAAATAAAACTGACGATACCAGGAAGAAGAAGTTATAAATAAGTAGTTTGGTTTGGAGTCAAAAGCTCGATAATTCCGATTTTTGTCTACCTCATCATTAAGAGGGAACAGAGGCTGCGATTCTCCACACAAAACAATCTGTTTTTCCTTTCGAATAAATGCCTCTAGAGCATTTTTTTCCCATGAAATCAAGATGTACTCTACAGTTTTTTTCCACATATTCCTGTCATTTCCTTCATAATTTTATATAGAAATATGTAATTATTAGTGTTTTTTAATTTGTGTAGACGTATCAATGATCATGTCATATTTTACGGTACCTACCCGGATTTTAAGTTGTATGAATCTTCTGTGATGAAATTTCTTAGTGGTTATAGGATTAACAGCTCCGTATGACGTTTATAGTCGTCGCGTGCGCAAATCGAGACTTCTTTTATGTCATACAGGGTGTAAATAATTTAATGTACGTCTGAAATTAGTGATAAAGTATTATTTGGTGTTTAACGCTAATCGTACGTTTTTATTACTTTTACAGATGAAGGATTTTCGTTTTATGACTGATTTTTATTTTGTATTTTAATGGAACAATATTATTTTAATGTCAGTTTATGATGGTATTGTTATGCCATGTGGGTGAAGTCGTCTGGTAATATCTTTATAACTGGAGTTCAAAGTTCGAAATATTAAAACATAAATTATTCTAAAGTGCCCTTTAAAGAAATAACGGGTAGTTTTCTTCAGATTCAGACAGAATTTGAAAAATCACAAAAACAAAAAATAAGAAAACCTATTTATCTTACATCATCAGTTTTCTTCTAAAAAAATGATGATCGTATTGCTAATTCCTTGTACACTTATCCACAAACACAAAAGCGTAAAAAATACAACGCAATATTTTTTGCCAACATTAATTTTACAACGAAATCAATGCAAGTGACATGAATAAAAGCATAACAGATAATATATTCCAATCTATAAACAGTTTACGATACTCCACGATAGTTTATAGTGTATGAGATTTAAGTTTTATCGGTACTTGTGTTTTACGTTTTGGGGTGGCTGACGGTCTGTTTTGACCATTTCGGTTGGATGCATTGCATTATTGTGCAGTTACGAGACTATTTTTGAAGTGTGAAGTTTGAATGTGAATAATGTTTGTTTTTTTTTAAATTTTGAAAAAAAAAAAAACGTTTTCTCTCACTTGAAATTTCTCCTGTATCGTGGATGCGTTTATTAATATTTTAACTCATATTCACAAACAGCTAATAAGTAACTGTAGGTCATACAAATATTTGTTACTGTCGCGAACCATATTTTAATCAATGTAAATCCTGAAACTGCCATATATTTCCAATTTGAAGTGTAGTAGTAATTTGAATTTCGCGAGCTTTCCTGGCAATTTAACTGTAATTTTAAGGTTCTATTCTATTAACAATTATGCCACGAAAAAAAAAAACGGTCAAATTGTGATTATAATATTCCCTTATCGATTTTAAAATCACCTGATCGAAAAATTGTCGTAGTTGATAGTGGAAAACACTACATTGATTTAATCACATCTCTTTAACTGTTAAATCAAAAATCCCTACATATTGATGAAATATAAAGTGAGCTTTATTACAAGATTTGGTATGACAAGGCAGCGATTAGCCGGGATGCTTACGACTGGCCGTAAATAATGCGAGTATAACTGACAAAAAAGAATGATGCCATTTTTTTATTGTATCGCATTTATGTGTCCGACTGTACTTTTTGGGTTTGTGGTTCTGCAGAAAAAAATAATGATTGTAACGTTCAAATTTAAAATAAGGAGTCTTTTTAAACGAAATTAAATTATGGGTGTAATCATCTATTAATTTGATCGGTTTTGATTACTTTATTTTATAATTACACAATTAAAAAGAAACAATTTTATTGACGTACCACACGTTACTAAAACCTTGATAGCTTGTGCAAAAGAGTCCTTTAAAACTGAAATTATTTTTGAAAAATCGTCTCTGATGGGGTTCAATTGGGATAGTATTGAAAGTAAGTCACGAAGAAAACAAAATATTAATTTTGGTGAAAAATTCCGACTCTTGACAAGAAAATCAATATGTTACCAGTCTAGAGACTTCCCTGCAATTCTCGCACCAAAAAAAAGGTTATAATAAAAAGAAAACTTTACAGCAACCAAAAACTCTCTATACAGAACCTCAAAAGCATCACCCATCACTTTTAATAGTGACGCGGCACGCTTCGATACGGTTCGATCTGTATTTTTATGTTCGCCTCTAATTTATAACTGTCATCGTAAATGTCAACTGAGGAACAGTTTGAGATTATTACATATAGCGTACGCGGTTTTTAACGACGCTCTTACTTGATTGCGAATGGCATGTTTTTTTGGATGATTTTTATGCTCTGTTCGCGACTTCAGGCGATACGACTTGAAAAGCTACTTGCATCATGCGACAAGCGCGTATTTTCTTCTTGCCTGAGTACTACCGCGTCTTGGAGATGTGAGGCATATCCTAATGGGCTCTACTCACTAAAGTCAGCACGTTTGGCGCAGTGGCTGAGCAATTGACTGCTGCGCTGCGTGTCGCGGATTTTATTCTCGCTAGGAACAAATCTGGAGTACAAGTTGCTCCAGGCCGGGATGTTTGTGTATGAACGTTGACGCACCCACGATACAGGAGAAATTCATCTATCGGCGGAAATTCCTTGTGCGTGTAGTTGCCCCGCAACACTCAGGGTGTAGAGTAAAAAAAATTGCTTATCTCATATCGTCGTCATAGTTTTTCGCAACTTATTATACTATGATTTTAGAACGCCAGCCGCGGACATCAACCGTGCTTTTGTGTGTATAGCTAAATCTTTAATTTGTTTTCTCAAAAATCACTGCCACAATACGCGTATCGCTTGAACCTGTAGAGTGTGGTAGAGGGGTTACTTTAGTTATTAGCGAAATAAAATTATATTTATGTGACATTAAAGAAGGCTTTGCTTTAACAAAGATGTTTTTGTATGTGGCGGTAAAATGTTAAAAATATACTTAACAAAAATGTATGACATGTTTGTCACCCGGACCTGAACACCTTGGCACGCTGTCCTTTGAAAATCATAAGAAGATCATAATGTGTAGTAAAACTCTAATAAAAGAGAGAACCATTGTTGTATTAAACTTCAATCAGGCTGACAAGTCGATAGCAAATAGGGACTTAAATAAGGCGAAATGTGGATGTACTATTAAGTACACCTCTGTCTATCCCTTCGGAGGTTACAAGCGTTATATTATAGTGTAAGAAGAATGATTAATTTATGATAATTATATCTATGATTTTCCAAAACTCCGTTCACATTCAGAATAGATGATGTTTACAGTTGTAAAGCTTTTCAAATGAAGTCGTTGCAACGCATTTAAAAGTAAGTAAGCCAGTATCAGCTAGAATCTATCAATCGCATTAAATCCACTGCAGAACAATAAAATTTTCAATGACGTCGCTAAAATGAGGTAGTAGACGTTTGGCATTACACTTTAGCGGCGATTCGAAGGCAGTATGCGATTGAAGTCACATTGTTGCTTTATAACGTGCTTTTGTGCAACCTTGTTCAGATAAAAGATGTGATTTAAGATAAAAATATAAGTGCAACAGGTTATAAAAACAGAATAGTATTAAATTAATCATTAGATCATCATCTACCTAGCCTTTTCCCAACTTTGATGAGGTAGGTTTCCAGTATAATCCACGGTGCAAGTGTGAGACAACCAAAGTAGTTATTAATTAGTTAGAGTCTGACAGACCACCCTGCTCGCCCCAGGGCTGAAGACATCCATGAGGATTTTCCAAAAAGTAACAAAAAAAAGACTTCCAATATAATTTGGATGCAGCTGAGAACCAGTATGTCCATTTAGTTAATGTATATCTGACTTTCACAACCTAGTTAGTACTGGGTTATACAATACTCCTTTTAGAACTGGAAGTCAGACCTTCGGGCCTCTGACTACTATATTAATATTGTCTAAAGAAAAAATGTAGGTTCCTTTTAATGTTCTCCACGCTCTCTCGGCCAAAAGGAATAAAACAAAAAGAAGGACCAAGAAAGAGAAGTTTTTAGGTGTTCATGGCCGGACCCTGCAAACAGTAGCAGGAATATAGTCCTATCCTAACGGTGGTAGTCAGACACAAGTTCAAATGACTGCACATTAATTACACTGTTGCTTCCGATTACAAAGGTAATATGAAAAACATGACTAAAATATTCAACCGGTTAAACAACCAACTTTAAAACTCATAACTTGAACCGTTTGGCTGTAAAACAATATAATAATACTTCAGACTACGATCGCGTTTATCGATATGAAAGTTTTATTTGAAAAGTTATTTCAGCAATCGTTTGATCTTAGGTACATTGTCACTTTATTGCGAAACTGTATGAAATATAGAAATGGACTTAAGCACTGTCTTTGTTGGCTCATCTTTACCATTATGCCTTACGAAGTTTTTCATAAACATAAAATCACATCTGTAATTCTCGAAGGTTTAGATAGAGGGATATATGCAGTACACCTACATTTCGCCAGCTACGTTTAAGTCCCATGTAATAGGCGGCGAGCCTATTGCCAACAACTGGGCACAAATCTAGACTCCGTGGCTGCTACTGAGAAATTCCTGAGGGAAAAACCCAATGACACTTTGCCCGACCAGGGAATCGAACACAATACGCCATGCTCAGCAGTCGCACTTACGTGGTATTCAGCTGCCGACCGAGCCGAGTTGAGAAAAGGCCAGGCGAATGATCCTATCCGTGCGTGATACTATTTTCTACTAATTTTCTTTCTAACATCAAATTAGGGGATCGGACAAAAAAAACTAATTAGTCCGTCAGATAGATTTCCAAAAATTATTGGACACGTATTTTTTCTTTTTTCACGTAAACTTAAAATGAAGACGATACAGTGCTTCGAAAACTCGTGTGACGTCATAATGATAGTACATTTTAACGACACAAGTGACGTTTCAAGCCCCACTTCAAGATCTTTGACGCGTTTTATCTTCGTAATTTTTTATTGATTTGATAAAACAAAAAACACGTATTCAATATTTTTCGATAATCTAACTTACGGACTAATCAGAATCATATTAGACCCAGTCCGATCCCCTATTACATAGGTTACCTAAGTTAGTTAAGACACATAACACTGAATTATTTTCCGCTTCTCACACACTTTATGTAGTCTACATTTCTTGTTTTCATTTCTCCTTTTGCAGGTCTGCTGGCAGAAATTTCTTGTGAAATAAGCAGTACCTTTGTACTAAAATGTTATACTAAGTTGTTTTCCTGTGTTGTCTAGTAATTGTGTGTACATAAATAGTAAAATAAATAAATAAATAATTACATATTACTAGATTTCAAATCCAATCATCAATATTAAAGACTTAAATCAAACAGACATACCCTTTCCAATTTGCAAACATCAATGAGCAGCCCTTTGCTAAACAAAAAAAAAGGAAAAATTAAATAAAATTCATTTCGAAACTCCTTTCACGGAATCTTTTCTTATGCGACATTGTAAATAACCTGATGGATTACTGAAATATGAACATTCTGATTTCAATTTTGTTCTTTAAGATCTAAAGCCGAAATTCGCTTGTTTTTTGGGAAGTGTAATTCCAGTAGTTGTATCGATATTCCGACTGAACGTGCTATTTTGAATTTCGACTTTGATGTTCAGAAATAATGTTGAAATTCGCTTGATTTGGGGTCGCATAACTCCCGTAGCTGTATCGATATCCTCGCTGAACATTCTATTTGGAATGTCAACTTTGTTATTCAGAAATAAAATTCAATTTTCTTTGCCAAAAGAAAGGTTTTTTACAAGTAGCAGGATCGGTATCGAGTGAAAATTATATGCTCGAATTCTTTGAAGCGATTTGTCGTGAGATGTAGAACTGTATTGTTCATCTTCAAAAGATTTTTTTCTTTCTTTTCTTTCCTTATTATTACGCCTCGCGAGGCGGAGGTTGTAATACGATTGTTATTTGTGTTTAGATAGATTATATTATTGAGTTCCAGTTTATTATAATAGGGGAGCAGATTGGTTTTTGGATTTTTAAAGATGTCTTTGATTTTATAATAAGGTTAACAGCTTTTAAAATTATTTAGATTTTTTTTAGAGCAGCGGTGGCCCAGTGGTGTCGGCCCCGGCTTACGAACAGTAGGTCGTGGATTCGAACCCAGGCAGGCGCATTACTTTGTATAATTTATTTCATCACCGCTGCTCTTAAAACGGTGAAGGAAAACATCGTGAGGAAACCGGCATGTCTTAGAACAAAAAATTCGAAGACATGTGACATCTGCCAATCCGCACTGGGCCCGCGTGGTGGATTATAGCCCATCCCTCGCCTAGAGAGGAGGCCTGAGTCCCTGCAGTGGGAACATTATAATATAATAATAATAATAATATTCCACAACTATCACACAACGCCATCTAGTCCCAAGCTAAGCAGAGCTTGTGTTATGGGTACTAGACAACTGATAAACATACTTATATATTTCTAAATACATACATATTATAGATAAATTACACCCAGACACAGAGCAAATGATCGTGCTCATCACACAAACATTTGTCCTGGGTGGGAATCGAACCCACGACCTCCGGCATAGCAGTTAGGGTCACTAACCACTAGACCAACAGGCCAGTCAAATTATAGGCTGATGATGATGATGAGATTTTTTTTTAATAAAATTGGTTGTTTGCTGAGTATAACATATTGATAAGTGGCGTGAAAGTCTGGTAGCCAGTCTTACCAAATCTTATTGCTCAGTACTTACCGGGTTGTGGAGGTCAGATAGGCAGTCGCTTCAAGTAAAATACTGGTATTCAGCTGCATCGGGAACAAATCTACTGAATTTAGAAGAAATAAAAGGTTGTAGACTTGAATATGAAAATTATTTATTTATTTCAGCTAAATAATAAGAAAACGAATCGTTTTAGACCGATTCTCAGAATAGTAATGCAAAAACCAATAAAACGTATGATAGATGCGAAGTATAAGTAGATAAATAGTGTAAGTATACTTACTTACACTATTTATGTAACTAAGTATGTCTCAGATCAAATAAAAGTATGTATTATGTGTGGTAAGTGTGAATTAGATGAGAACACTACAGTTCACTCAGGGCCGATTTTTCAATCATCGAATAACTCAACAGATAACTACCTAGAGAATTAACTTAACTGACTGATAAAAGGACAGATAAACTTGTTGCATTTTTCAATGGTCAGGTAGCAAGCGAATAGTTATCTGAGGATTTTTGTTGCTAACTTCACTGTAATATTGTGGGAGCGTGAAGCACGCATACGGTGTAAAGTGTGTTAGAAGAGGATAGCAAATGCTTCGACATTCGTTTATTACCTCTACATCTGGTGGTGCATCTTTTTTTCTCTTTCTCGAGTGTGGTGTTTTTTTTAGTTTGGTTTATTGTCAGTGACTTGTTATTATATAAACTTAATGCTTATAGTACATAATATTGTCTGTAATAGTAATTATATTTGTGACTTATTATTTTATGTCGCCGTGCCCTAACCGGGTCTCATGTTGGAACTTAATATAATGTAACAACTTTTTAACACATTAATGCAATAAAGATTTTGAGTTTATTGTTTTGATAATAATGGAATCAAAGAAAAGAGAGCACGCCGCTAATTTCAATACTGCAGAAGTAAAATTACTAGTTAGTCTAGTCGATATAAACACAAACATATTGTGAAAAATTAGAGTAGGTATATTTTACCTACTCTAATTTTTCACAATATCAGTCAGTGTCAGGGTGATTACAAATTAAAACTGTATTTTTTTTAAAGAAATCCCACATAGCAAACTGGTCGGGCCTTGGACTGATTACTCTTTGTCTCCTTTCAGTATTTAAATATTCAAACATTATAACCTCTTCTTTAATTGCCATATCGTCAATAGTATCGAAAATTTCCATTTACTTTGAAAAAAGAAGAAATAACCTCAAACTAAACTTCAACGGATCTAGTTTTATCCATTGAATAGACGTTTATCTGGCCGTCAAAGAAGCAGATAGATTTATTCGTCAGTTAGGGCCGGGAACGACCAGATAGAGCCTATCTGACGATTGAAAAATGCAATATTTTGTTATCTGTCGAATAAGTACTATCTAACTGTTTATCTGGGGATTGAAAAATCGGCCCTCAGTGAAATAAATAAAATACGTGGTTTAGAATAGCGAAATACCACACGGGTTAGACCGGAAGTCAACCCTAGCATAGTTAAAGATGATGAATTCCCAAAGGGATAGGCATAGGTATTCTTAATAGTATCTGTATCTACATTTGGCAATATTGTTTTAATAATAAAACTGAAATCAGAAAAATAAAAGAGTAAATATTAGAACGTCTACCATTAAACTACAAATAAAGTAGCAAAAACTTTGATAAAGACAACATCAAAAAGAAAATCTGAATTTTATTGAGACGAGACAAATGTTTATTCAATATTACCAATACCATTAGAAAACCCTTCCACATATCCTACAAAAATATTTGTTTAACAAACACACGAAATAGTTCCAACAAATAATACCTTTTCTTACCTTTGAACAACCAATCAAAAATCTGCTATCGGAATTTCAATCTAAGATCTAATAAAAATAAGTTACAATTTTCTGTACAAGACTTTTATTTAATCTGTCAGTACTATCATTATTTATTTACATGATATTGAACCTTGCTTGTTAAAAGATAAGTATCAAAGTTGATTGAAAAAAATCACTAGGGTGGAAGCCACCATTTCCCGCTCTACCAATTTATTTTTTTATTTACTTCTTAAAATGTATGTAAATTCAAATGATTCCTTGCGATTGATGCTTTGTCGCTAGATTATCAGGTGGCTGTATGTTCGTCCCTTTCTTTTTTTAAGGGATTTATATTTGCATCTCTTTTTAACAGTCTCGGAATAATGAAAGCAATTTGTTGGTCCCGTATTCAATTTGCTAAAGCAAAATTAGGTATAATAAAATTATACAGATTTTCGCTAACGTTTCGTATAAATGTATTGTGTAAGAGGATTTTATTTTTTGTCTAATTTTATATGCAATAGGGAGTCTTTTACCTGCGGCTAGTAATCTCTTTAAATTAGGGGGAAATAAAGAATGCGACATTTGTTTGAGGATTTCGTTTAGAGAGCTTTGAACCTGTTGTAATACCAGAAATAATATAATTAGAAACCCCATATAAAAGGGTTTATATCTACATTAATATCATAAAGGGATTTAATTCAAGTACACACGGCTACACATCAAGCTATACATTTCCAGTATAAGCTGGTCTCGAATTGTATAGGATTTCCGTACAATGCGAAATCAGCGTAATCTGGAAATGTATAGCTTGATGTGTAGCCGTGTGTACCATAAGCAGCCTACCTAAATGTCCTTTCGTTGTTATCATTAATCGTGACGTAGAGGTCTTTGAGATAAGTTGAGCTACAAGACGACTGACCAGTGCTTGCACTGACTGGACAGATCCAAACAAATGTGTGTGGCTCTTTCTCCACCTCAGTCACTAATCTGAATTGTTCTCATGTGAATATACCAATATTTTAACTGTACACGTGTGTAAAATGAGACTATGACTTATGAGTTTATTTCGGCTGTTTCTTTTCAAATCGTCAGGTACGAAATACTGACCCCATCTAGGTTTAAAAAAAAAACATAAACATGACCTATAAAAAAGTGTTTCGATTATATAATAGAGCTTTGACCATTGTCCGTGACGCTTGAAAAAGAACAACCAATAATTTTAAGCACAAATGATGAATTAAAATGAAAATCCAGCGTAAGCGAATGATTTACAATTAGTATTATGTATTTCTAATCAATAAAATGGCAATAGAAGCGAATAGACCAAATTGTTCGTGCAATATCGCCAAACAGATATCAGCGCAGTTTAATATGGCCATAACATGCATCGCTTCTACCCCCTAATAAAAATACCATCCAAATTATCCTAACAATAAACTAGGCGAGTGTATCACTCACTTGAATTACCTTAGAGCCGTTTATTGTATGCGATTTTTGTTGCATGCGATTGTTGTATAAAATTCATGGACGAAATGACATGGAGTAATATGTGTGAAAGATTTATAAAATTATGAGGTAGGTACCTACTCCATAAACAATAGGCACAAAATAATTATAGTTACTCATAAGATAAGAAATGATTTTACATAATTATAGCCTAAAATATGTAGGTACGTCCCTTTTTTATAAAATAATTTACACAATTCAAAATTGTATACAGCTCCAATGGGCACAAAGCATTGCTTAGATCTCGATTTTTTTGTAGTCATCGTCATTTTGCAGCCCTTATCCCAATTTAATTGTGGCCGGCGCAGCATGGATTCTTTAGCCATTTGCCCTATAAACTTTATAAATGTCTAATGACTGCAACGTTAGTCTAACGTAAAACACCTCAAATTCCACTTTTAGTCAGAAAAATATTAAGTATAACCTAAATTGCCACTCTTAATATAGGTATTTATAGACAACAGTTATTTTATTAGATCAATTTACCAGAATTCCTGTAATCAACCATTAATAAACTGCAAATAAATCTAATGCTTTACAACCATTAATCAACCGTCCTAATTATAGGGAAATATCTAATACCTTGGTAATAGATAAATTCCTGCTCTAATAAATGGTATAAAGTAATTCTAATACTGCGTAGTCGTATCGGGGTCGTGTCGTATAATCTAAATGTGTCGTACTAAAGTTTACGGCTCGGCGTATTGTTTTATTAATATCTATAAAAAGTGCTCCCACTTTAGTTTTACTGAGAACTTCTTATAGCTTTCAGTGTTTGCGAACTTTATGAACACGCTAAGTTTATTATTGTTTAGAGGCGATGTTTGTATTGTTCTTTTTTGTTATTTATTTTTGAGTGATACGTATGGATTTATGTTTTCTAAATTTTTCTCGACAATTTTCATCCATAAGTAATAATAATATTCCACAACTATCACACAACGCCATCTAGTCCCAAGCTAAGCAGAGCTTGTGTTATGGGTACTAGACAACTGATAAACATACTTATATATTTCTAAATACATACATATTATAGATAAATAAATTACACCCAGACACAGAACAAATGATCGTGCTCATCACACAAACATTTGTCCTGGGTGGGAATCGAACCCACGACCTCCGGCATAGCAGTTAGGGTCACTAACCACTAGACCAACAGGCCGGCCAAGTGTACCCTATCTCTCTAGCCTATGGCACATAGAATTGGTCTTTGACGGAGGCTCAGGAGTCCAAACTCACGGTTTTCCAAAGAGCGATGGAGCGTTGCATTTTGAATTCCAAACTCACCAATCGATTGCGAAACTGCTTATCTAGTACGCTCCAAAACAGGCATCGCCAATCACTGTCTGCGAGGTTAATTGGGACTGGGTTAGTCACAATGCCAGGATGGGTCAAGACAAAGTTAAAAAAGTTTATTTATTTATTTATTTACGTACACACAAAATACAAAAAAGGATAAAAACATAAACAAAAAATAGAAGAGCACTAAGTTTAATTTTGTTTAGTTTAGTCTTATCTTCCACAATGTAACATACCCATAATATTATATCCTCTCAGAATCTGTAACAAGTAAAGATTTTTTCTGTTTGTGTTACTCGATCAAGGCTGATCGGGTAACCCAAACAGAAAAAAACTGACCAAGTGCAAGTTGGACTTGCACATGAAGGGTTCCGTACCATGACTTCTTATAGGTTTTCCTGTAATCTATACGTGTTGAACTAATTTCTGTATTTTTTTCAGAATTTTAGGCCCAGTAGTTACGGAGATACCTAAGGGGGGGAATGGTCGAACAGACAGACAGACACACGAGTGATCCTATAGGGGTTCCGTTTTTTCCTTTTGAGGTACGGAACCCTAAAAACACCCAAAAATAATATTTTTATCTTCAAATAAACTAACATCCAAATTTCTCACATTCCAGACGGACTCAACAACAGGCGGTGAAAAGGAGTCAGAAGGGTCGATATTCTCTTCAATAATTCCTGACAAGCTTTCTGGCTCCATCTGCACTGCAGTCCTCTTCATGCTGGGATGGAAACTGTTCTCAAATAAACGGTGAACTGTCTGTATTGATGATGCTGCGATGGGATTTTATTGTGAGCAATGTTTTATTGAAATATGTGACGTGGTGATATACATGTGACGTCGAAATGTTGTCTTTTAACATTTTGATTCGGAAAATTGTGGTGTAGCGTCCACATTTTCTATTCATTAATTATTTTTAAAAAATATGAAAAATATTTAAATTAATTTATTCAACGAAGAAAATTAAAGTAAAACAGTTTTTTTTTCCAAATAATATTTTTTCCGAGATACTCGATGTGAAAATCTGATAAGATTTCAGTTACTTCATTTATTTAACTTTAATTTGAGTTACGTAAATAGCACAAGATAAAAATCGTATGATACGATGACAGTACAAAAGCATTAGCTACAAGGCACATATTTCAATAAGACATTTCTACATATTTATATTATAAGCGTACGATGAATAAATTTAAATGTTATTCGCTGCGCTACGCTTATTGCAATTTGTACATTTATTGAGGGTTATTAAAATAATCCAATTTTTGTATAATTATTAGACGTAATAATACACAGCTTTAACATAAAGTTGTGTTTTTGTGTATCGTCTGTCGAACGCACACTTATTGTATATTTTATACTAATACGTAGTGATTTTTATAAATAAAAATGTTTGGTCCATGGCAAAATATATACTTGCTGCTAATTAAATTTTATAAAAAGAAATCGGTAGTGAAAGGGTTTTAATTTTTATAGAAAGGATGACAATGATTTTATTGCTTATAAATTAGGAGAATATATTTTTATAAAATGGTTTTTTTACAATAACAGCACAAAAATCAGAAATAAAATTATTTAGAATCATTGTAAAAAAAAACATAATTCTCACTGTTTTCTGGTTACGTAGAAAAATATAAAAAAAAAGAATGCACAAAATTCTTAAAAAATATTAAAATTGCTGTTGTAGAAAAATGTTCACGTTTGGAATTTACTCACCAAAAAAGTAACCGTATTTTATAAAAGTAATTCTTATATTGAAGTGTCAATTTACATTCCGCTTTCGATGTTGATATATCCATAAATATTTCATAACTATACTTATAATTATTTACATATATTAAATACTTATTTAAGGAATTTCGAAGTATTCAGAAGAATGGACCAGCGATGTTATAGAAAAATAGATTTTATTTGAAATACGATAAAGTCCGTTTTCCCATAAATTGTTCCAAAGAGAGCAGCCTAAAAATTATTATCGATTGATCTCATTTTTTATTTTTTTGTGTAATAAAAATGTTTATTTTTTAAATATTTTAGGGTTAGACCATTGTATGGTGAGTGCCAAGTTATGTCAATGGAGATTTTATGAGATGGTATATTTTGATAATTATTATCATTAATTGTATATAAATTAGTTAAGGTTGATTGATGATAAGCTCTGTCATGTCACATCGTAAAGCAATTTGTTAAAATCAAAATAATTATTTTTGAATGATTAACAAAGATTGTTTGGAATCAATTTGTAAACAAAATTGATAGGTAATCCATGATTTGGCTTGAGTAAGCTAGGGAAATTAATTTAAATTAGTATTTGAACACATCGATTCTTAGAAAATGGAAATTAATTTGAATTTGGTATCACATATTATTAGAAAATTAAATTCAATGAGGTATCACTAAATGCTGAATTATATGAAGTTATTAAGTCAATACTAACTGACCAAAAATTAGAAAATGGGTTAGAAAAAAGTTTTTAAAATCTCATGTGGACAGAAAATGACACGAGCACAAAAGTAAATATTTTTTAGTTTTTATGAAATAGATTTGTAAATAAAAATACTTCATTAGTTCCGCTAGCTGATAAATCATAAAATTAAGTTACAAACGAGGCTTTGAATTTTTAAAGCAGAGATTTGCATGAATAAAAATTTTAAAATGTTTCAATTCCACCCAACTCATAAAAATAATACCAAATGCATTTTTTGTCAACATTTAGTATTTTATTACGAAAAATGGGAACAAAAACGTATTGGGAACAATTTATAAGTTATTTTTATTGACACCGTTTTTTATTACAATAATTTTATTTTAAGATTACAAAATATACGGAAGAATGTGTTCAAATGTGATATGTATTTATTTAAGGAAACGATTAAAGTAAAAAAGAAGTTTTCCTAATGATCTCTTGGAAACTCTTATCTGCTGATGAAATTTACATGTTTTTTGCTGACAAATATTAGTAAACTATTTCACTGCATACGTTTTATAGAAATGTTCATTGCGTAGAGTTATAGAAAAAAAAGATTGAAGATATTTTTAAACAGCTTTCAGAAAATAGCTTTCGTATTTGTTTGTCAGCAAAATATATATAAATAATACAGAAAAAACGCATTTAAGAGTTCTGTACATAAATTAAAATTGGTATGCTTAATGCTCTTTTTATAAGAATATAATCTGTAGTCGCAAAAATTTCTAAATTTCCATAATAATAAATAATGCTTAACACGGAAACAAATCGAATTTGTATGGAAGATGCAAAACTTTACTATAAATTATTTTTATTAAATAGCACAAAGGGCAAGCTACGGTATTCTAAAATGAAAGTTATAAAATAATTTGCGATAATAAGTAGTGAGACTACTGATTTTTATTAAAAAAAAAACTGTTGTAATCATTATTTTTGCAACTTCCATACAGATTTTTCATAAAAAACATGCTTTCTGCTGTAATCACATAATTATAACCGTATTGATAAAATAATTTTAAATTCTTAAGCAATATAATTGTAATTACTCATAGTACGTAAGAAATATCTCACTACCAAGTCTTTTTTATTATTTTACGAACAAAAATTAAATAAAACAAAATTGTTCAGTAAAAACATTTTTGTTTTTGTAGTTTTATTTTTAGTAAAAATCGTGTGATCTACACTGTGTATAAAAATGGCCTGTATATTTTAGCTAATTTAAGATTTTAGTGAGTTAGATTTTTAGTTTTTAGACATTTTTATTTAGCATGTTTTATTTTTGTATAACTGTCATACCAATTGACTTTAATTAAGTTCTTTATGTAATTATTTGTAATTATTTCTCAGATCAACTGCCAATTATTATATTCTGTGTTTTGATATTTCTTTATTTGAAAATATACTTTTATAAATATTTCTGAATTGATTTTTACTCCAAATGACACCGTAAGATATTTTTTTTCGAGCAAGCCCGTCACACTATTCCCAAACCACTTTGATTTCTAAAATCCAGAACCAACAGTGGCGACAATGAGGCTCGACGAAGTCCCAGAGAAACAATTTAACTCTCTTCGACCTCCGATGAAATTCATCAGAAAAGAATAGCGGAGGAGTAGGAAAAACATAACTTCCAATTCCCTCCATATCAGCAGGACATAGATCAGAACAAAGTCAATAGACAGAAAGAGACGTATACAACAGAGATAATGCCAGTTGATCACCCCGGATAACTACTACACCAGAAGACACCTGAAAACACTAGAATAAGTTTAAATGGGTAAAAGTAAATTTAAAATTGCTTTTTACAAAGTAACCATTTAAGACTTTCAACACCCTATGAAACCACTCACCGCCATTTTGAAAAATAAGTAACATTATCTAAACTTTAAAGTTATAAAACTCATGTGTGTGTCTGAGCACCATCCATCTAAGTTTATATAGTTTAACTTAGAAAAACATTATCCGTTAGAGTTGCGGTTAAGTTAATGCGGTCAGTTAAACTTGATGTATTTCACTTAGATGTAACTTTGGAAGCTTTATGGTTCCGATAAAAGTTAGATTTTTAAAGTGGCTGCTTCGGATGTTTCTTGCTAATGTGGGTATAAAAGAGTGAGGTGGAAGTTGGTCTACAAAATTGTGGAATAGTGCACTCCGTTAATGTTCTTTCTGTGGTGGGAAAAATCAAGAATATGGCAGTATAGCTATGAGTAGTCAGTATTATTCGCTACTCAAAACAAAGTCACAGTTGATAGATACTGAAAAAGATAAGTGGTAGGTACTGTTCTTTGGTTTGATATCATTATCTGCCTAAGCCAAATGAGAGGCGCATTGATACTATTCGGAAAGTACTTAAACTCAAACTCAAATCATTTATTTCAATTAAGCCATTACAGGCACTTTTGAATGTCAGAAGGACGGAAGAAGAACGAAACTACGAGTGCAATACGTCATTCCGAAAGCCACCACGCCGAACCACACGCCACCGAATGCCCGCAACAACGAACACTGCGCGCACGAAAGCACGCAGCGACGCACACCGCAACAACGAATGCACAAAAAAATACTACCGAATTATATCCATTCACATAAAAAATACTACCAAATTGAGAATCCCCCCTCCTTCATTTGAAGTCGGTTAAAAATGTAAATCTACAGGTTTAAAGTTAGTTTTAACTTTTACACAAAAAAAAACAATAACAGTATATTTAAATGACACTGAAGCAATATACCACCCATGTTAGTTATTGCCTTACAATTGTCTCAAAATAAAAAACAACATTGTAGAAGCAGCCTAATTTTGAAAATATCCCACTAACTGATGTTAGAAACAATTAAAGCAATTTATAGTGTCGTACGGAACAAGGACAAGAATGTGTGCTATGGGGGAAATTAAGAATGGTTGGTGAAATTAATCACCTAATTATTTGTTTGGTTTTCGAGTAGGTAAGTATGTTTAATTTTGGAGAGGATGGAGAAACGTTAGTAAGAAACAAAAAAACGCATCAAACAAAATACAAGAGAAATATCAATACTTTTGTTATAAGATAATATAATTATAATTAAAAGTATTTAGTCTACGAAGACAGAAAATAGTACTTTACATAAACGGACTACTTTTTATATTAAAAACCGATGTATGAATTATAACTGAATTTCAGAGTTTTGTCCAACTGTCCTGTCTACGACGCAGGGCACTGGCAAGAAACATCATGGACAAAGTAAGTTTCAGTGGATGCAGGTAGATATCAACAGTAACAACTGCTTCGTTGGTCTAGTGGTCGCATGCACGACGGCTGAGCATGAGGCCCGACGTTCGATTCTGAGGCCCGACATTAGGTTTGCAGTCAAGAATTTCTCAGCCATGAAGTCAGGACTCTTGCTGGCAATAGGGTCGCACACTATTACAAGGAACCAGTAAGTGGCGAAATGTGGGTGTTCTATTAAGTACGTCTTCGATTTACCCAAGATTTACTGACGAGATGTTATTGTTGAGTAAACAAACAAATGCCACTACTGGCGAAATGTGAGAGCAGGTTCTATAGGTACATCTATCTGTTCTTATCCCAGTCGGCAACCGTGATGCTACTAATAGAAAAAAAAAATCAACGAAACAGGTTTTTATTACAAATATTTATGCTCAAATACTAATCGTGAGAAAACAGCAGGTAACTACATATCGAAAGCGTGTCGATTAAAATCAATTTGTAGATTAAACACAGTCGCCATTTTGATCTAAGGGTTGAATCTTCATAGAAATAGGTGTGCGTGCGCATAATATTTAGAAACTATTAATGTTTTATAAGTGATAATAAGGGTTATAAGTGGTTGGTATTTATTAGCTGTTCACATCGATTATCACGTATTTATGAGGAGTTTTTTTTTGGATGTGGGAATAAAAAATGTGGTTGTTAGATAAAGATCAGAAATATTATTTATAGTAAGTGTGTTTGACACAATATATAATAGCTAATACCTGCCTTGATACACGGTAGAAAAGGACTTATTTAACTGGTTCCACTATGGCCCACTTATTCACTTATAGTAAGTAGGCCTGCGACCGAATCATGGGAATTTATACTTTCTCCATGAGAGCATTATTTATTTCACGAAAAAAACAGCAATGATCATGCTTTACTAGAAAGCAGCATGACTAAAATGTTGGTAATTTTGTATGATTGATTGCATGATAAGCTTGATACAAAACCCAAATTACCATACCTACACGAGACCTACACTATCCAAATCATTCTATTATTAATTTAAATACAACAATCAATTTTTTCACCAACAAAACTGGCAATGATTGGCATCCGTCAAAAATCGTATTGAACCCCAAATCCGCTGACATGCAAAGTGGCATACCCCACGAATAACATTTTTTGAATATGAAATCGCAATAGTACGCACTATTAGGTGGCGTATCGGAAAAATAAACAAATATATGTATTATTTGAAATTCAAATTTTCTGTATCGAGATTTGCATATAGACAAGAACGATCGTCGATCACCGATAATTTTAATACTGGGGTCGTTGTAATGATTAAATCCTTTGGGGTCGTTATTTTCACACATTTTTAACAATGAAAAAGTTTTTGATTTGCAATTTATATTGTAATGGATGTTGCATGTTGGTAGTTTAAATTTATTTGAATGGAATCGAAGCTGCGGCGTGTGATTGATCAGTTTGTTCCGCCTGTCTGGATTAAAGTTGATTTTCTTTGGTAAAAAACGTATTGAAAACTGAACCCACGAATACATGCCATCAATGTGGTCATGATTTTGTTAATTAACTATCATATAAATAAGCGTGTCTCTCTTAAACACGAAGACAGAACAAGAAAAAAAGCAATTGTTTCATCGATGGTGAGAAAATAAAATCATGGTCAGCATAAGTTGAGAGCTAACAGAAGGAAATATAAAGTGATGACATTTAGTAGCGACTCCGTAGATCAAGGCAGGGTGAAAAAAAAACATAACCAGACTATAAAAGTCTCTGCTAGGCAATACACACATTTATTATCTAGTTCTAGACAAAGGAAGTTAGAGAGTAAGTAGGTATTATAAAAACAACAAAAACAATCTGAAAAAATATTATTTTTTAAATTATATCTAGAATAACAATACAAACCACTCAATTTTCATTCCATTCCAAATTACAATACACTCAACATTATTAAAACACTATAGGTGTCAACACTACACTAATTATCCACCACTAACACTGGTACTAAACCTTACTAATCAACATCGAACATCAACAACCAGTCTAATCACTCCACATATTACATTAATAATGGCGCTCCCTATAATGTGATCGTGCCTCCAATACGCAATTACACTAGTATTGTAAATGTGTAAGTTTGTATGTATGTTTGTTAGACCTTCAGCCTGAAATGGCTGAACGGATGTGAATGAAATGTAGTACACAATTATACCCGGAAAAACACATAGGATACTATTTTAGCCTATTTCGGGTTCAGGTTCAAGAGCTCCCTTTCCTCCTTCCACTTATCCGTTTCCATAGCATTTACCGAATAAAAACATTACTTCACGCCTGTTATCCGATGTTGTTTGCCGAGGCGCGTGTTGATTGTTTCCACACAATCATGCGCAAGCGGTGCACATCCCTGGTGCGTAGGTTGCGGGGCAGCCGCAATAGTATTCTGAACGCTTTTTCTGAACGTTACGACTGTCTGTACGTGAACCACTGCTGTATGGTTCACCTACAGACTAGTGTTACTATTTTATTTTAATCTAAATTTCTATTTTATTGTATTTTAATTTTAATTTTGTAATGTTTATTTTGTGATTACTTACTGTGCATACTAACATAGTTTATAAGTTCCAATTGTTACTAACCACTGTGGATCATTGTTATCTCTAAATAAAATAAATTATTATTATTATTATTATTATTATCCCCGAAGGGTTAGGCAGAGGTGTACCTAACAGCATGCCCACATTTGGCCACTTATGATCAAGTCCCATGTAACAGGGGGCGAACCTTTTACCGATTACTCCTTCATAAAAGAGTCGAGTTCATCCTAGTATCCCCCGGCCCTACTGTACTACCTACCATTTGCTGCTGTTTGGGACCACCTTTGTGGTTATTTAAGCACATAGCTTCTCCTTCACCAATGACCTGAAGACGGTTGCGGGGATCTGCTGGTTGCGAGAAGCACGGAATTGGTGACACTAGGAGGAGGCGTATGTCCAGCATGGCAGCAGTGGAAGTCTTTCAGCTGAAGTGTTGATGATAATGATATTAATTCCTCTATAATTAAAATGTCACTTACGGGATTTCTTCCGTGATTTTTGTTTGTTTTTTTTTTTTTTTTTTTTTTATTTGTTTGTTGTTGTTTGTTTGTTGTTGTTGCGTTGAGTTGTTGTTGTTGTTGTTGAGTTGTTTTTGTTTGTGTTGAGTTGAGTTGAGTTTGTTGTTGTTTGTTGAGTTGTTGTTTGTTGAGTTAGTTTGTATGAACCGTGAAAGCTTAAAACAGTGTTTAATTCCTCTTTAATTTTTAAGCTGCTGTTAATAACAAAAAAAATATGCTAAAAGGCGGTGATGCCTGTCTGCCACGCGAGCAAAACCGTGAGTAAAATCTATAGTAATCAATAAGTGCATACCTCCTGACATGACGCTAATCGAAACACAATTATGGCGCAGATGCGTTATGGCAGTCAATATGTGTCAGACGGGAACTATTAGGAGTAATAATTATGCATTTTGTGGATGTTTAATGCTGCAATGCTGGCTTGTCATGTTTTGCAAATAACCTGTGTTGCGTTGGTTATATCCTCCTTACATACATAGTATAAAACAAAGTCGATATTTTTGTCTGTTTGTCTGTATGCTTAAATCTTTAAAACTACGCAACGGATTTTGATGCGGTTTTTTTTAATAGATAGAGTGATTCAAGAGGAAGGTTTTAGTATATAATTTGAACGACATCCACGCGGGTGAAGCCGCGGGCATCAGATAGTCACATATATATTCCGGGTTGGTTCGGTATTAATGTTAATTTGTTTACCAAAGTGATCTCTAGGTTTGAAGAGAGACGCAGAAACCACCTGCTTGCTATACTTTTTTACCACTTCCACGTTCATGAATACACCTAGTGATACACGCGCGTCCCGTTCCAAATACCACTTACCTGATTCAAATACTACACAAAATCCTGAATGAATTGAAAATAAATATGTCAGAAATGTGCGATTAAATGTTCAATTTATTGTATAGTAATAACAATGTTGTAGTAGCAATTATTCGCCTCACCAATCCGTAATATCAGATATCAGACACAACACAACAATATTGTAAATATGAATATGAAATATTCGCACTCTGTAACTGCGAATCATAAATTAATCGCACAACGCGCGGAAGCTCATCAAGCGTATCAAGTTTACCAAAGTGGATACAAAAAGAAAAAAATATTACCCAGACATGCTATTACAGAATTTTGGCGACAATAACACACAGTTATTACACGAAATCCGCTTTTCATTCCCACCTCGACCAATAAAAGTAGAAAAAAACGAAGAAAAAATATTTACGCATCGTAAAAACCACAATACCGCATTTTATTTGCTCGATACGACGGGGTCCCGTATGCAAAATTGGTACGAAATTGAAAAACAAATTTGTTACATATTGCTTTTTTGACTGGCTGATACGGGCGTATTCTAAAAGTAGGTACTTTTTATTTTTCTGCTGATGTTTTATTGAATAAAAATACCAGTGCATGAAGTGTACTGTTACATGCATACTTTTACAGAGGTATATTTTCCTAACATCAACACATTTTTGCCAGGTTTTTTTTTTCTAAGTACTTACATATGTTTTTACAATCTAATCTATGTGGTAATATGATGGTATTCGCATATCTCGTGGACATCGTAATATAGTCTGAGATTTTTTTGCTCTTAAATTAAATGCAAATATTAATTCGCAAAACAGGCACACTAATTGAATTTACAATGCAAAATCGAAATTTTCTGCAAAGCTGAAAAGTCAATACAAACCAAAATTATTACCTGTTAAAGTAAAATATGAGAAAAATATTCCCAATTTACAGAATACGCGTCCATCAAAATAAAAGGGTTGCGTCCAACATGGGCGCGACGTATTACTTCATTACGTAGCATTATATGCAGAACCGACTGTCTCATTTTTTTGTTTCTGTGGGTTATTGTGTTTTGCTATGTAAATGTACAGATGGGTTTGTAATGAGCTTTGGACCGACTGGTACCTAAGCTTTGGGCTCGTAGAGGCTTAAATTGTTTTATTTCAACTTATTTTAGTTGACTCAACTCTCCTTTCCTAACTAGCTTCCTTTCACGTTGACACAGTTTTCTGAGATGAAATAAATATTTTATTATTTAGTATTTTCCTACCTGTTGCCCGCGAGCTTATTCAGCCGAAAAACTTCTTTCAAACTATTAATTACTCTTCTGTTCCAGACTTTTCAACACTATAGTAGATTATTATGTATTTTTTTTAATTGTGTATAAATAAAGGTCGCCGTCCTTCTCCTAGATAAAATTGTTCCCAAAATGTTCCCAAATCTCATTTCAAACCAATCAGCCATTTAGCCGCGAAAACGTAACAAACAAACAGAGTCACCTTCCCATTTAATATAATTATTAGCATGGATATAACCTTTCAACGCTCATCACTACCTATTGACGCGTCCTAAATCTAATCACGCTCCTGTCTCTCTGTTAGTGTCAGTCTAACGCAGACTAACACTAACACAATCAACCCTAAAACACCATGTAACACTAGCCCGCTAGTCAGCAGCGTGACGTTTGTGCGGAATCAATCATGACACGCAGACATTCACGTCTAATATCACTTAAACACGCTGCGCTACAAATGGGAAGCCTTAATAATATTCGTAGCAGGGCATAGAGTAGCTGCCTGTAGAAAGGCTTAGTAGATTTATAGATACCTAGAACAGTTTGTGAAAGATGCATGAACGGTTTCAGCAATTAGTTAGTGTCGTGGATATTTCTACGGTTTGTCTAAATGATCCTAAATTTTAGATTTATATCCCACTTCAATGCCTGTATTTCCAGAAACTTTAGGCTATTTGGTTTGGTTTGTTGTTTTGGGGCACTAAATAATTGTCCAGTACATAGTCCAGTAAAGAGGTCAGATAGACAGTCGTTTCATGTAAAATACTGTTATTCAGCTGCATGGGGTTACACTGACCCCTAACATTCTCGGGAAAAAGCCAAGTAGATGAAAAATAGGCAAAGGAGTTTACCAAACATCAAATCTTCGAAAGTCATCATTATTGTCTTATGGCGCAGATAAGAGGGACACCGTAAAAACGACCTGTTTTTCGTTGCAGAGTTAGCCGTATTGATACTTATTACAATTCCAAAAAAAATACAGTGTATAGTCAAATGTATAGGTAAAAGACTTATGCAAAAATATTTTCTAAAATTAATCAAGAACCTCGAAAAAAAAAATCACACGAAAAAACTTTTTCGTCTCGAAATGCTCAATATTTTGAGCGATATCTGTTATTTTTTTTTTTACTATCAGAAAGGAAATTTAACCAACTAAAGACATATGTAAAAATATTTTAACATTACAGCGTATTTTTTTTTTTAATAAATTAAATCTGCGAATTATCGTTCATATTGGCAGTCACGAGAATCAAACGCATCCCCATTTTCAACCTTATTTGTTTAGGCGATGAGTTAAACGCGCGCTCAAGGGCGCGGGCAGCTAATGTTGTCGCCTTAAAAATAGCTGAGAGAAGGTCATTCCTTCAAATTGAGTCACAATTTCAAGCAAACTGCTCTGTAAATTCTTACTCTATGTGTTGTAAAATCATCCCTTGATTGTCGGCAGCAGTGGCTGTGGCCGGACATTCAATATCAATGCAAATGTCTCGCTTGCGAGGGTGCACTTGCTGCTCATATATCTAGCTATTCTGTTTTATATTTAAAAGGGGCACAATAACGGTCGGTAATTAGTAATTTGTAATCAAATTTTAATTAGACTAGCATCTAGCGTGTCTGAACCATGATGTGAAAATACCAAGTGTATGTAATTAAACTACTATTCTAACGAACATGGAGTTTCATAGTACAAGAATGTTAGCACAGATGTGTTGTTGACTGTCCACTTCAACTTTGAATTATTTGGCAAACAAAAAAAAACAAAACTGAAGATTTATATCATTTGCCATTGTTTAACGAAAAATGGAGTGGTCGCCAAGGTTAGGCCAAAGAAACTAGGGCTGTTTTAAAGCTCGTGGGGTGGACTATAATAATATCGTCTAGGTTGCGAGAAACACTTGAATAAGGGACGCACAAAACCGGGAAGTGTGGATGAAAAAAGCAGAGGCCCTTACCCAGCAGTAGGTGATGTAACGGAGCTGATATGGTAATGATACTGAAACTATTGATGTTTCTTCTTGGTGGATGGGAAATCATCAAATGACTCTCCCTGCTCTGGGCGGAGTGGAACGGAGTGTTAGACTTCTACTGACAAAAAATCACCCATCTTCTTATCCTCAAATCCAAAGTCTCCTACTCCTATCCCATTTGATTGGGGTCACCTCTTGTCCTTCTCTTCAACTATTGACACCTCACACAATAATTCCAAAAATAATAAAATTAAAATATTTTATACGTTTCCCAGCAAACAGACCTGACCACCTCCAAATCAATTTCCAATCCATCCACTATCAGGTTTCCAGTCCAGGAAGTAGCACCACTGTTCACAACACAGACAGAACTGACAGCTGCATCATTTATCATTATCGTGAATGGCTTCAACTTTACCGTGTGTACTTCTGATACCTTTGTACTTGTTTGTTTGTACTTCTTTGTTTGTTTGTATTTTGATGTTTAAAAATTACATTTAGCATTGGTCGACTGCCTCGCTGTTACAAGCGTGACTGCTGAGCATGAGGTCCTAGGTTTGATTATCTGGTCGGGCAAAATATGATGTTTTGCCATCAAGATTTTTTTAGTAGCGGCCGCAGAGTCTGAGTTTTCACCTGGTTGATAGAGTTTTAACAAACACACCACACGCACATGATGATCACGGGTTCGCCTCCAAATCCTCGTGACTTAAACATAACCCGTGAAATGTGTGTAAACCTGCTATGCTTCGTTGTCACTAGTACCATTAACAGTTCCATGATGGAATTACTGATTCCATTTTAAAAGAATCTGAAAATAATGGAACTAATGTTGAATTTGTTATCATTATAGTTCCATTTTAAAAGAATCTGAAAATAATGGAACTAGGTAATGTTGAATAGGTACACCTCTGTCTAACGCTTTGGAGATTACAGGCGTGATGTTGTTAAAATTTTATTGGTTTAAAAAAATACCTTTAACTACGAATCTGACCAATTTCTCAACTACTCAGACCATGCAAATATTTGTTCCGTACAGGGATCGAATCCGCAACTCTCAACGCAGCAGCCATGTCGCTCAACCACTGATTAGCTACTACGACTTTTGCAAAACTTAGTAAGTTATACCTGAGAAGTTTTGATTTCAACTCAGCTAAATGTTGTCCACTCTGGACATAGGCCTTCCCCAAGTGTCGTTCATATTGACCGGGCCGAGGAATTTGGGTATACCGCGTTGTAATGCAGAGCAAGTCATTAGAGGGGACCATATTTATGTAAGTAGGTACAAAATAATTTGCAAGTTACAAGCTTCGACATAACAAATTTCCCCATCTTTTTACACCTCTCAATACACAAGGAAATTAATTAGCAAATACCCAAGAAACTAAAACCAAAACGTAAGGCGACGGTGATCAGCATCCATTTATCACTTCAAGTCTTTTTGTCCCTCTCTATTCAATACTTTTTGCGCGGAAGATTAAATTTCGCGTCTCACCCGAGGTCCAAATCCATTAATACCACTCTACCAATTTACTTAGACCTTCCTTTCCCCTCTGTTACTACACAAAACCAGATGCTTCAAAGGTTCTTAGGTGGTTGTTCAGCGGTCAGGTTAAAATTGTCGGTCGCTCGTCCCCATCTTGTCATTGAATTTTTTATTCTATTTGTTTCAACACGTCTGGTCGCTGTTACACTTTGATTATGATTTTTGCGGGTACCTAAATTACTGGAGGGTAGTATTGATATTTTGATGACATGAGAGTTTATTTTTTTGTCCAATTTGTATTGAGGCAAAGTTGTGTGTTGCGTTAGAGTGGAAGCATTTTAATGTTGTGTAGAGTTTTAGGGCCTACTTCGACAATTCAATTAAGTGCTACTGTTCTATTTCGATCCCTAAAGTGGTATCGATATTGAATCAAACCAACAATGAAAACCACAGTATTTTTCTTCCCGAAGATTCATCATTTATTCATTCTTTATTAACAATTCAGTGGCCACTGATAATAGTAGCTTAAACTCGAAATTGCCCATTATTAACACCTACGCAACGACGCCACGCGGCCGACAAACAATGGCCAGCAAAATAACTAGAATCATCGCTCTGTAACCGCCTAAACATTTTACAACTACCGCACATATTTGTACTAGCCTCCATACAATCAAACTGCTAAAAACCAAACCAAGCAATAATGCACTTGCATCAACCCTTAAAACAACTCCTTATAATCTATTGTCCAATAACAGAACCGTATGTCGAAATTCAAATCGAATTTCTAATTCGAATGCTTGAAATAATGACCGTTAATTCAACCAGTATACTCAGACCCATCGATAAACAAACTTTTCTTCTTGACAAGGGGTCAGTGGAAATTGGATTTCAAAACTAAGATGGCGTCGGTTTAGGTCGCCACGTGCAAGTCACGTGGCCAGTAAGAAAAGCAAACGCGTTGGTTTGGAATAACAGCGTAAATGCCGTCATTAGCGATTTGATTACATTTTTTGTGTGCATTGTTTGAAATGATAGGATTTGTAATAGATAGGGGTATGACAAGACCGTATGTGCGTTCTTTATTTACAGAAAACACAACAAAAGGGAGTGACAATACATGGTAGGATTAAAACAATGTGAAGGATTTTCTAGTAGACCGAGACAGAGTTCCAAACGTCGAAATCCGTGTACGAATTTCTTCGATATTACAAGTAGGTATTACTGAAAATCGCGTTTCGAAGCTTAACTGGACTTTGTAATGGCGTGGTACTGGTAGGTGGAGTAAAGCTGTGACCGAGCAGCGTCAGAAGAATGGAAAGAGAAATGTTGGACGTCTGGTGGCGAGACGGGCTGACGATATAGTTGCTATCGCGGGAATACCCTAGATGAGGCTTGCACGAGAACGTGGAGCTTGGCACAAACAGAGGCCTGTACCCAGCAGTGGGTGAAAAAGAGCTGTGGATGATGATGATGAAGGATTTTCGAACTGTACTGAAAACTGGACTGGAAAAGAAATGTGCAATTATGCTTCTAGTTTATGCTACTTCGGGGGGGGGGGGGGAGGGGGGGGGGCTCCAAGGGAGGATCCTCCGACCAGACGGGTGTTGTGTCTGGTGGGCTAACTGCCCGACATTTGTAAGTCGGGATCTCCTCTAAAGGCATATGTCGCGGACAAAGTTGATAGCGCGATGTAGGAATTCTCGTTAGTTCGCAGGTGTTGCGATAGATGTCGCTAGTCGCCACATCACTCCTCTCCGAGACCGGAGATCGAAAGCAGGTTTAGTCTTGGCGCTTGTCTGCCAGTAGAAGGTTCCAGTGCGTCGGAACCGAATGCCGCATAGTTCTCGGTGAGTCGGAACTGTCTGCGGTGATGCCCCAGTGAGTCGGGGTGATGCTGTGTATGCTTCAGTGAGTCGGAGTGTGCAGTGTGCTGCGTAGTGGCGGGCTGCTGCATCGACCAGGAGAGAAGTGCGTCTCTGCTTGCTGACCGGCCGAAGTGTAGTGTGCTGTGCCTAGGTCGCTGATGAGGCTGGTGGTGATGACCAGGAATGCGTTTCCGCTACATGCTGGTGGTCAGGATACCCCATAAAGCCGTGGTTGCTGGCTGACGGTATGACTCGCTGCTCGAAGGCGAAGAGGAAGTGATGACGACGTACGAGTAGTTGCACGAAGGCTGCGCTGACGTTCATGCTCGGGGTCACCAGTTTAGGAGGTCTGTAAAGTTCCTCATCCCCCATAGAAAAGGGAGAATCCTCTGACCAGACTGTTGTTGTGTCTGGTGGGCTAACTGCCCGACATTTGTAACTCGGGATCTCCTCTAAAGGCATATTTCGCGGACAATGTTGATAGCGCGATGTAGGAATTATCGTTAGTTCGCAGGTGTTGCGATAGATGTCGCTAGTCACCACACTACAATTATCAACTCTATAAAAAAACTATGATAAATGCTAATAAAGCGTTTAATTGTTTAATAACTTGCTTAATATTCATTAAAATCTGCCCTCAAACTTATTTTTTGTAAATCCTCTTACTATCCTAATTACCACCTACTGAGACCAACCCCTGTCGTACCAAACCACTAATATCTCATCACCAAATTCCCACAATCAATGACTAAGTAGAAAATTATTAAATATTTTTGACACGTGTCTAAAAATTAGCCCTTTTTTAATATTTTACAAAAAGTTCGTAAACCGCACCTTTGTAGGTCAGCCATTGTGATTTTGTGTATGGGTGCGCAGGAGTTGAAAAGATATTAATTTTATTATAGTAATCGGCATGTAATGGGATTAATCGATGATCTTTTTGGATGTCTATTTTTGATTAATAGGTTTTATGCGGTTCCATGTTATGTGAACTTATTTAGTGATTACTTAATTTTTCCCAAAGGTGTCTTCATCATCTTGCCCTTGACCCATTCTATTTGGGGCCCGCGCAATACCTTTTCTCCTGTCAGACGTCAGGGATCATTTACTCCTTTTTCTAAATTGTTGAAATACAGTCTGTCATTTGGTAGGTCAAATAAAATAATTATTCTTCATAATATTTCCAATCGAATCATGGGACCTCAACAAGAGTGTAAACCACGCCTAAGATTTAAAGAGACTCCGGTGTAAAAATCGGCAAGCACAAGGTGGGACGATCTCAGGCCCGGAGAGCGACGATCTTCCCAGGGTGGCTAGTAGCAACTGGATCAGAGTAGCCGAGAATTAAGTTTATTGACGTACGATTAGAGGCCTATGTTCATTAATTGCTGAGTGTCATAGGCTACTTTTTATCCCTGTATTCCCACGGGAACGGGATCTACGCGGGTGAAACGTCGGACGCGGGACGTCAGCTAGTAAAAAATATTTCAAATAATGTAACCCCAAAGGAACTCTTTTTTACCCGACCACGGCAAAGCCAAAGGAGGGTTATATTCGACTACGCTGAAGAAAACATGAGGGTTATGATTAACCCCGTCGGGGCTGCAGATTGTTAGAAAGAGATACGGCGGCCTCGATACAGAGGGCTAAGAAGGAACATGGGTGAATTTTAGTCAGTAGAAATTTGAAACTCCCTACCGCTCTGCCTAGAGCGGGAGGAGTCATTTGACGATTCCCCAACCTCCAAAAAAAAATGTATGATAATTATGATTAACTTCATAAAGTTGTACAGCATTGAACTTATAACAGGGTATGTCCCCACCCTCACACCCAGTTCACGTATTTATCCATCGTTTTAAAGTTAAAAATCTTTTCCCATAACATGATCTAACCCTAAAAATCCCACAAAACCGTAAGGCGTGTCCCGATCCATCACAGTGTACCATCATTACACCATAATTTTATCGGAACAAGGGTTGAAAAGCATTGAGCAGTAGACACGTGACCATTGTTTGGTTTTCACCAAATTACGGTTTAAGTATACTTCGATGATTTCGTATTAGGTACAGGCGATTTGTTGGCAGATTGCTTAGGAAGTTGATCGTATAGACTCAATTGAAAATCGGTTATTGCCGCTATGAATGGCTTGTTTTTTGAAATTCAAGAAGACTAAAATAAAATTAAAAACACTTGAGCAAAACTTTAGACGACATTTTCACTTCTTTTCTCTATCTAAAATACCTATATAATTGGGCGAGTGCAATTTTTTGGCACTAGGCATTCAGTTAGGTGTGTCCCTTACAACGTTGGTGAAAAAGGCATTCCGTAAGGTGTTAGTGAAAATGTACTGTATTAGCCATTCAATTAGGTGTCACTTAGTGTTGGTAAAAACGAGCTTTAGGTACTCAGTTAGGTGTCCCTCAGAGCGTTGGTGAAAAAAGGCATGCGGTTAGGTGTCCCTTAGTGTTGCTGAAAATCATCATTACGTATTCAGTTAGGTTTCACTTATTCTCGGTGAACACGGGCCTAATGTATTTAGTTATTGAGTTGGTAAAAACAAGCCTTAAGCATTTTCATAATTTTTCTTCTTGTATAATTTAGAGAGCTGGTAGCTCTCTCTCTGTCCATCAGTAGATCTATTCAGATCAAGAAATGATAAAAAAAACTGGCCAAGTGCAAGTCAGACTTGCACATGAAGGGTTCCGTACTTAGACTTCTTAAAGGTTTTCTTGTAATCTATAAGTGTTGAACTAATTTTTCTATTTTTTTCAAATTTTAGGCTCATAAGTTAAGTTTCGGCGATAAGGAGGGGGGGGGGGGGATGGTCGGACAGACAGACAGACACACGAGTGATCCTATAAGGGTGCCGTTTTTTCCTTTTGAGGTACAGAACCCTAAATATATTATTATATGCGAATCCTACGAAGCAACGAATCTTACTAAACAATAAAACCATTAACACGCACACACACATAACGAAAGCAAATCAAATAAATAAGTAAAGCAAGGAACTTATTAATTAATTAATTATCAATGTCGCATAAGTAATTTCTACTAAAATAATGTAAACTCTATACAACTACATTGTAATAAGGTTCAAATTGGAATAGTTGATGTATGTTCGTAGAAAAGCGTTGATTCATCCCTTAATCCTCCAAAGAAGACAGACACCTCTTTGATATAATCCTTATAAGAGCAGGGAGGAAAGGGGATTTGTTTTTATTTATTGTTGCTTTCTGTATTTGGTAAGCTTTCATTATCAGTAGGAATGGTGTTAATTAAAAAAAATAGTTGGAGTTCTTTCGTCGTGTTTCTTGATCAATATGAGTTTTTTTTATAATTTCAAGTAGAAGATGGCGGTACGAGTGGGTAAACCAAACAACCATTGCGGTAACTTAGGTTTAACCAAAAGATAGATACGAGCGGCTGTAAGACATGCTTTGATTGTTTACTGTACAAATAATCAAAGCAAAACCAGGAAAAATCATAAGAACCATTTTAAAGTAGCACACAAAAATTCTGATTAATAAAAGCATGAATGTTACAAAAAATATAATTACTAATTCACGTACTGTATAAATCAAAGCAAAACCAGGTAAATTCATAAGAACCATTTTAAAGTAGCACACAAAAATTCTGAATAATAAAAGCATGAATGTTACAAAAAATATAGTTACTAATTCACGTACTGTGTAAATCAAAGCAAAACCAGGTACATTCATAAGAACCATTTTAAAGTAGCACACAAAAAATCTGATTAATAAAAGCATGAATGTTACAAAAAATATAATTACTAATTCACGTACTGTATAAATCAAAGCAAAACCAGGTAAATTCATAAGAACCATTTTCACAAACCATTTTAAAGTAGCACACAAAAATTCTGATTAATAAAATTTACGCATTAATTAGCTAGTAGGAATTAATTCATGGATTAGAAGTACTATAACTTTTGGGATTACGAGTAATGTACGACTGAACTACCGTGCTATTTGCAAATTTTAATTACATCCCATCATTCCAGACACCCTGCTGATAATATGACATCAAAGCAAATGCGGATAGCCACCCCCGGACCAACATATCCATCCCCTTCTATAGCCAAACTCACTTCATAGCCAACCTTGGGACTAAGAACATAAGGTTGAAAAATATGATGCAGTTTCATTTTTTAATGCAAATGTAAGTCGGTATTGAGGTTTGGAATTAATATCTGTCAGCTTTTAGGCTCTTTGTACAGTATTATGAGCATTTGACACTACAAGTGTGCGATATGAAGAAAGACCTTTGTAGGGATTATAGGACAAATGAGGTAGGGAGACAATGTGCGAAGTACTTGGGTAAGTAATTGTGTGGTTTAATTCATTTTTGGAGGACTTGAAAATTAAATAATCATGCACCAAAACAACTTCGATCTCATAGCAGTGGTACTAGTACGTCTTTGGCAGTTTATATACCTAAATTATACGGTGATGTTGACTGTGTCACCAGCATCGCCCCTCTCTGGTTGGCTTCGTGTTGTTCCTAGGGTCTGAAAATATGGAGAACATTTTTGAGATTATTTTTCCCTCATTTTTCGCAGTTGCCTGCAATTATAGTATTTTTTTGAGTGACAACAAACAAGGAGAAAGTTTATAATTTGACGTTTACATTTTTTTTTTGCAGAGCAATTATTTCAAAGTTGATTCCATTTAAAATTAGAAAATAATCCATCCTCACGAGTGAAGAAACAGGAGTTATTTGTTTTTATCGATTGAATGAAAAAGCTTACATCAAGTTGTAATTACAAGTAACTGGTTAGATTTATAAAAGCGGTTAATTGCGCCCACAGAACAGTGTCTGTTCCGTGATTGCACCCATCTTCCCAATGCCCGAGTCTCACGGAGTAAATTCTGCCAATCAAGCTAGTTTATTCTTGAGCCTGTTTTTTTTGGTGGGTGGAAAATCATCAAATACCCCCCCCCCCCCCGGTCTCGGGCAGAGCGACGGCAGAGCTTCTACTGACTAAAAACCAACCCATGTTCCTTCTTCGCCCTTGTGCCGAGGCCGCGTTATGCCCTTTCGATAATCCGCAGCCCCGACGGGCGTCGGCCCTTGCCCCTTCCATGTTGCTGACATCTCTTTGAGGCGCGAGCCGTCGACACGGTCTGTTGCCGTCATAAGACGGCCGGACGGTGAGCTAGCCCATTACTCACTGTCCACAGGCCCGCGTCTACGGTGGCCGGAAGCCATCACGTGGCCCCCGACGCTTATTCTTAAGCCTTGCTGTAAGATTTCCAGCTAATCTCAAGCAAAGCTTTCCTCATCATCATCATCATCCTGCCCTTATCCCAGGTCATATATGATAGGCGCAACACGTTTTTTTCTTCCATTCAGTCTTGTCAGTCGTCACGTTATCATTTATTCGTTTTTCCTTCTTATCACACCTCACACACTCCATCCATCTTTTCTTTGGTCTGCCTCTCCCTCTCCATCCATCCACATTTATATTCATCAAGCAAAGTTTTCGTAAAGTAAAATAATCTATAACCCCTGATTAACTTACATCAATGATGGCCATGTGTAAGATGGGCACTTCAATCTTCAGAGGTTTGATCTCTTGCGGCTCTTCATCCAAGTAGGAATATTCAGTGGGCACCTGACAAACTATATCAAATTAGAATTGTATCCGACAATGATTTCAAAACCAAAGAGGAATACTGGATTCAAACAAACTTGGAAATGTAATGAGGAGGGATGAAACTCATGTTACAAAAAAAAGTTATGGATATCAATGATGATGGATAGAGAGTGTAGTGTATATCTATTTAATAGTTATGTAAACACTGTCTCACAGCCACAAGTGGTCAGGTAAGCTGTCACTAATGACATCTGTCAGTTACACGATGGCGGGAAGTTGGAAGGTGAAGCGACTCTGGACCGAGGCTTGGTGGTCTGGTGTGAGCCTGTTATATAATAGTAAATTGTGTTATCAACCTATTAGGTCTACTACAAGTGGATACTACAGAGAGGAAGAGGCAGATAAAGAAAAAATGAATGGATTGTGGGCCTTCAAATATTTCACTCATGTACTTCTGTCATCAACCGGCCAAAATCCAATCTCCGTGGGTTGCCATCCAACGTCTCTTGCCGGTAAAACTGCAATGTGACGTCACACAAGTTTTCGAAAGACTGTCGTGCCCATAAAGCGAAAACCAACTAAAGTCAATTATGGGCAAAAATGAGTTACAAATACCGTTAGATTCTCCTTTTCAAGATCTACATACTGGTAAAACCCGTTTTCCGATATGACACCCCGTTCTGGATTTAGCTTTTAGATAAAGTATCTTAGCAGGAGATTTTTGAAATAAAGAACAGGCAAAACCCAATAAGTGTCGGTTAAAGCAATGTTTTTTCTCTGAAAACAATGTTTTCCGCCAGGAAAAACATTTTATCGCCGTTTAAGTGGTTTTGAAATGATTCAAGTTAAATAAACAATAACAATTTAATAACTGAGTATAGAGACTAAAGATTTCTACTTAGTTTTAGCAATTACCCATTATGTGAACATCCCATTAATTTCGTTTAATTAAATTCATAAAAAAACTGCTTTCCAAACTCTATTCTTCAAAAGATAAGAAAACATTGCGGCTACAGGTAAAACCGCTAATTTGCAGCACTTTTCAAGCCAATCCTTAATTTTTCCTACTTGTTTTGAGAATTTTGTTCTTTTTCTCTTCCACCCGAATAATGAATACAATAAGAAATCAAAAATACACGTACTCTCCTCATTATCAGGTATTTTAATAGAAATTTTACGATTTGAACCTTTAAACACGATTTTCTCGAAACTACATTTTGTGCAGTTAGTTGGGTTTCGAAGTAAGGGCACGGTATCGTCTTCATTTTTTGTTTACGTGAAAAAAGAAAATATATGTGTCCAATATTTTTTGGAAATCTATCTGACGGACTGATTTGATTTTTTTTTGTCAACTACCCTATTCGCGAGGTTCCAAAGAAAGAAAGCTTGTGTTACCACCTCTTGTCTTATCCGTCTCAGTCTCCACTTCTCCAGGAACTCGTTGGTCTGCCGCAGAGCTTCCTTGCTCTCGAGAAGCAGGTCATCACTGCGGTCCTTGCTGCGATGCTGCTTGTACTTGTTCAGGAACTGTAAAATCATCTGTTGCTATAAGGTGTATATCCTTTAAGTAAAATTTATCGATGTGATCCTATGCTTCTATGTCGACGATATTATTATGACTTCATTAGTTTATGCCCGCGGCTTCAGCCGTGTTGAGTTCTGCCCTGACTCCACCAAAGCGGGTTACGTAACGGTGTATGCACCTAAGCTGAGTGGAGTCGTGTGGAGAGCAGATTTGCTGGCTTAGGGCGCCTTCAAATTAGCCGCAAAGAGCAGTGCGGCGTGGAGGCTGGCCTACACAATTATTATGAGACATCTCCTCTGACCTCTCTCTACCCTTACTCAACCAATATCATCATTATTTCAGCTGAAAGAACGTCCACTGCTGGACATAGGCCTTACTCAACCGTTTTTGCTAAATTTAACCGGAGACGAGAAATGTAAATAAAAAAAATCCATTGGTAATTAACAACACATCCTCTTCTCCCGTCTCGTCTCAAACAATTTCCTTCTTCGATAAGTTTTGATGTTTTTATCGGTCCTAAAATCTGTTTTTAAGTCTATGTGAGCTGACCACTCTTGACGGGCCAATTCAAATGCCATGGCGCGCCACATCATGGTGCATGGGCATGAGGTTAAACGGCCTTGCAATAGAATAATAAATGTGCGTGATAAATACTCACAGCGACAGTCAAACTAAGCACCAGAATCTCCATAAATAGCACGGGCAAGCTGATAGGATTCTCCGGGATAACCACCACCTGCTTCGCCTGTTCCCTAATAGTCCTCTTCACGAAGCAGACCACCTTGCAGAAGATCTTCTGGAACATGTCCACGAACCCATGGCCGAGGACATAGTCGATCAGGATCAGGCTTAGGAAGGCTGTTCCGTACATCACAGCGCTGATTGCTTCAGCCAACATGTTGATAAAGGTTCGAAGGTTACGTCGTGAAAAATCACATTAGTTTATTAAACACACATTGAATTTTTGAACGAATTTTCAGGTTTTGATTGATTGCTTGACACTGGGCTTTGTTTTTTTTTTTTGATTGATCGAAAAAGAAGTGGCGTTAAAGAAGGTTTTGGAAAAGTATTGATTTTTGAAGGCTCTTTCTGATAAAGGCTAGCACAACCAGCCTGTTATCCTGTTATGTTCTCACAACTGGGACACAGGCCTCCTCTACTATCGGGCTTTGTTTGGGGGCCCCGGGGCACATGAGATACCGCAGCCCCGAAACACAAAGAGCTCAAATAGAGCATAGGTGAGTTTTAGTCAGCAAAAGTCTGACACTCTCTTCCGCTTCACCCAGAGAAGAGAGAGAGCAACTTTTTGAATGTGAAAGCGTATCATACAATTCTATCATAGAGTAGAATAGGTACTTTTTACACCATGAAACAGAAAATAACGCAATTGACAGTCACTATGACAACGTATAAATTATTGAACTTGACAACGTCAACATCAAAACGCAACAACCAAACAAAACAGTTCGTAAAAATCTCAAAAAATATTTTTGTTATTATCTATTTATTTTCTGGTGACAGTTTCATAAAAAATAATCATGGTATGTATTTTGGTTATTGCGAATTATTTTTGTTAGTAAATCTTTCCTATTACTTCTTTGTCAATGTTTTATTTCTCTATTAGTTTAAGCAAAGTTGTTTGATGTGTGATGCATTGTTTTTATGGTATTGTGGGATTTTTAACAGCGTTATTTTCTTTTTAGCCGCCAAAAGGAAAGGATGGTGGAAAGCCTAAAAAGGCACCAGGTAAGTAAAACTTTAAATTATCAGCTTTGTCTCTGTAAACTTCAAATAGATAACAAACCCTTGCCGGAGCGCGCGGTGTAAATGTAATGTAAACACGTCGATTTTATAATCAATTTCCTGCTATCTTATAGCATTTTACTCAAATTGTTTGCAACAAACACAATCAGTATCGTCCATAGAAATTAACAAAGGGGTTTGCCTAACTTTGTATGGGCTAGTGGCATCATTTTTTTTTTTAGCGTCCCCTTTTAATTTTCATGTTATTTTGTTGTGCTGTGTCAAATACACATACTTGTTAAATTATTTTTGTTCTAAGTCATTTCTAAGCTGAGATATTTGCGTTTGAAGATTATAAAAATGTCTTCAATTACTGTTCTGCGTAAAGAAATCTTAGTTATGTGTTTAGAAGGTTGATATTAGAGCTGGCTTAATAATAACTGCTACTCGGGTCGATCTTTAGGTTAAGGCCACGCTTGCCTAGGTTAGTCTGTGGATGGGTGGGTGTGGATTATATACCGAGTTTCCTCCGTGCCTTGGAAAGCACGTTAATCTGTTGGTCCCGGCTGCCATATATAGATCTTTTGCAGTCGTTTCTGGTTGTCAGTGACCTGAAAGTCTGACAACCAGTCTTACCAAAAGGGTATCGTATTACCCAGTATTAACTGGGACGTGGAGGTCAGATAGGCAGTCGCTCCATGTAAAATACTGGTATTCAATTGCATCCGGTTAGACTGGAACTACTGGAAGCCGTCCCCGACATACTTGGGAAAAGGAATAAATAATACAAGCAATAAGTATTGCATCCAGCCCTTGTGTAGCAGTTTCTACGAGAATGTACACGTAAATGTCCATCTAGAATCTAGATGAATGTGTAATACGAGTCCCGCCAACACGATTCAGACTTCGCTGCTTCGATCAATAATGTACTAGATTCCCGATAAGCGCTTCAAAAACGGCCCGAAATATAAGACCACAAACGTATTTGTGGTCTTATTTCAAATTTGTATGGTCCAATCATAGCCAACATTAAGACGTCAAAATACCGCAGTATGCGTTCAAAAACTGCGTAAATAACCACCGTAACACCAAGGTTTTGGAAGGAATATCATTTTTTCGGTAATTTAATATCATTATGTGCTTTTTCATAATATTTAAACCTAATTAAACTGTAAATATAATTAAATCAGCGAATATTATAATTGTTTGGCCAATGTTTGCTACAACGCACCAACTATTGTATCATGTTCTTGAACAGGGAACGCTAGTTCCGCAATAGAATAAGCACGACATTGTACACAAAATGCTTTTAACCGTATTGCTCAGAGTTTAAGTTTCATTTTAGAATGAATATTTTTGTACTGATGACTTTTTACTTTGGAGCGACATTTAAAATGTTTTGCTTCTAATCTTTCTCCGATGAAAGGGCTTAAATAAATATACTTTACAATGATAATTAAACCTTATGTTTAAGTGTTAAGGTTTATAATCATCTGAAGTTGTTAATAATATTGAACTTTTTTCTAAGATGTTATGTAGATGTTTACGTGTGTGCAAACGTGGCCACTTGAGCGACTTAGTTTTGTTCCTGATGCTTAATCTAGTACTATTATTGATCGAAGCTTCGCTGGCAACAAATGCAAAATGCACTGTTACCATGGTGATAACATCCAAATCGTAAACATATAAGAGTCTAAAGAGGTATGCTGGGTCTGTCACAATACTCGTACACAAACGATCACAATGTCCAAGGAAATGCCAAGTCGTTATAATGCATCGGCCCATAGATAACAGACATCGAGCCATGCAATCCACGTACGTATTTAATTGATTTTGATTTTTTATTTTTCATCGTCGGTCAGCACTAGGAACTTCTCCTGTATCGTGGGTGCATTCACAAACATTTAAACTCAAACACACAAATACCCAGACCCGAAACAACTATCTGTAGGTCATACAAATATTTGCCCCGAGTGGGAATCGAACCCGCGACACGTAGCGCAGCAGTCAACTGCTTGAGCCACTGCGCCAACCATGCCGTCTAAATTCTAAAAAAAATACGGCAACGGAACCTTAAACAGTGCAATAGACTGTAATAACTAATAACTTCTTCGATTTTAATGATAAATTCAAAACCAAATATCTCCGTTCCGATTAGATTTAGAGAAATGCATCGATAATATTTTTTGATCGCTATATTCTGTTCTTTCAAAATATCCAACTTTCATTACTGGCCGTGACTGGCCGCGCAACTTCAAAACGACGCCAACTTTAGGCAATCCCCTTTTAAATTTATGATATTATTATAAGTGAAACGAGTACTTATCACTTTAAAATCAATGCATTTACGTTGTGATTACACCGTGCACTAGCACTAAGGCCTAAAGTCAGATAGCAATATTATATAAGTAGGTTAATAAATTCTTAACTCGTACTTAGATGATTTTTTATTACAGCAATTATCGTCGATGGTGTCGACACATCAGAAATGACTCGAGAGAAACTCGAACAGTTCACTCTCAGAGTCAAAGAGGAACTGGACAAAGAGAGAGAAGAACGTAACTACTTCCAACTCGAAAGAGACAAAATCAGAACATTCTGGGAGATTACCAGACAGCAGTTAGAAGAGGCAAAAGCAGAATTGCGAAACAGAGAAAGAGCTACAGAAGAAACACAAGAAGAAAATGAAGCACTTTTGGAAACTGAAAAACAGAAAATAAAGCACTTAAAATATGAGCAAGCAGCGGCTGGAGCGGCTTTGAGAGCAGAAAACTTGGTAGCCTTAAAAGCAGCTAAAGAAGAGCATGCGGAACAGGAACTTGAATTACTTAATGACAAGAGAACCCTAAGACAAGAAATAAGAGAAAAAACGCTTGCAGCCCAAGATGAGTTGAGGAGAGCTAAATTAATTCACGCAGAAGAAGTTTCGAAAGTTCGGGAAGAATTTGAAGAGAGGGCTCGTCAAATAGAAGATAAGGCTGATAAAAAATTACACGAGACTAAAGTGGAGTTGACAGTAAAGCATAGAACAGAAATTGCAGAGGTTGAAGAAAGGAAAAATAAGCAGTTATCAGAGTTAATTCACCATCACGAGAGAGCGTTTGCTGATTTAAAGAATTATTACAATGACATCACTTTGAATAATTTGGGTTTGTATGATGTTATCATGATAAATTCTTGTAGTTTTTAGTAAACTTGTTAGTCTCGATTCTTGAATTATGCACTACTTTCGTTAACTTATACTGCTTACTACTTTCAGGTCTGATAAGTAGTCTAAAACAACAAATGGAGGATATGCAAAAAGTAAAAGAGAGAGCAGAGAAGATTGCAAGAGATGCTGTAGCGGAAACCAAAAGTCTCAGAGAACCACTGGAAGCCGCTATAATAGACAACAAAGAACTAAAGAGACAGATGTCCAATTATGACAGGGATAAAGCTGCGTTAGCAGTAAGTATCATTCTAAAATGTACATAGTCTTTCCTAGATTTAAGAAGCTGTTTTCTGAATTTATGAGAAAAGAAAATAAATTGAGCCCCATGTTGTTTGAACCCCAATGTCTGAGGAGTTAGTCTAACCAAAAAGTATCGCGCCACCCATATACTGGGTTATTCTAAGATAATCTATAATATAAATCTAATCGAATTACGGTTTACCCTAAGAAAACTTCCTACCTTGAAACAAATAACCTTTTATCCAACAACCAGTTTGGTTTTAGAGCAGGCAAGTCTACTAGTGATGCAGTCCACGAGCTCCAAGAGTATGTCGTAAGGAATATCGATACAGGCAAAAAAGCAATAGGAATCATTCTGGACCTAGCCAAGGCATTTGACATGGTCTCTACGCCTTTGCTGATTCAAAAATTAGAACGCCTCGGTAATATGGGGAATTCAACTTCAACTTTTAAAGGACTACCTCTCAATTCGCTGCCAGTGCGTTAAGTAAACGAAAATGTCAGCAGCGGTTTGCCAATCGCTTACGGAGTTCCCCAGGGGAGCATATTGGGCCCTCAGCTTTTCCTTATATACTTGAATGACCTCTGTAAACTAGACCTCTCAGGAGGTAAAATTCTATCTTATGCAGATGATACAGTTCTATTGTTTTCTGCCAATACCTGGGACCAAGTATACAGAGATGCGCAGGACGGTTTCAATATTGTGACCCACTGGCTACAAAATAACTCCCTGACCCTTAACCCGGATAAAACCCAGTACATGCGATTTTCGATGCGTAGTCAAAATAATCAGCTACCAATGCCACTTCAATTACAGCACATAATTGTTGTAATAGTTTGGTGTGTTCTTGCCCAACACTAACAAAGACAGCGTCAATTAAATACATTGGAGTCATTTTAGACTGTCAGTGGTCAATTGGCTTCTAGCGAGAACGGTCGCGTCATACACGTTCTTGCACAAGTTCGCGCTCGTGTAAAACTGTTGACGCAGCAACATACTCCGGCGCGTCTTGACACGGTCGCCGCGATGACCTACATACCGCCCTAAGTGAATCATGTGTAATTGTGCAAATAAACGATAAGTTATAGTTTTTAATATTATACTACTCAATTATGTCTTCACCAAACAAAATAGTTCTCAAAACTGAACTTGAGCATAAGTTGTACAACAGATACATCGAGGAACAGAATGAGCGCCTCGAACTACAAAAACTAGTGAAAGACCTCAGTGGTCAGATAGAATCTCTGCAACAACAGCTGAAACTCATTCAGGAGCAAAAGAATGTTCCTTCACAGAAGGAACAGTCAACGAACGACAAGCCCCAAAATGCAGTCGAATATGGGACTGACGAGGAGGAACTTGCCCGAGAAACCGAGTGGGTACGACAAAAAAGTAGGAAGAAAAGGAAACTGAACACTTCGCTATCTCCTCCTTCTCAAGGAGGAAACTTAAATGAATCTCAGGCCGGCACGAAACCCGAGAAACCAAAAGAAAAGAGGGCACCACAACCTCCACCAATCATAGTCGAAAACATCAAGAACTACCAACAGTTCTACGACCTTCTTTTGACTAGTCTAAACGGTGATTCATTCATTGTAAAAATGATGAACGGGGAAACGGTTAAAATTAACGCCAAGGATGAAGACTCATATCGAGCGGTATCAAAATTATTGTTGCAAAATAACTGTCTCTGGCACTCGTATGAGAATAAACAGGACAGACCGATACGAGTTATGGTCAAAAACCTGCACTCATCATGTCTGCCGAACAGAATAGTCGAAGAGCTGAATGCTAAAGGTTATAAAATTCAGGATGCCGTAAATAAACTAAGCTGGAGGACTAAGGAACCTCTTAACATGTTTATGTTATCATTCCAAAAAGATGAGAACATAAACAATATCTATGGTATTAAGGCCATATTAGGTTGTAAGGTAGACGTACAGCCTTTAAAAACATCAAATTTAATTCCTCAGTGCAAAAGGTGTCAAGCATATGGCCATACACAAAAATATTGTTCAAAGGAACCAAGGTGTGTGAAGTGCACTGGTAAACACCTCACCAAGGACTGTACAAAATCAGTAGATACAAAACCTAAATGTGTTCACTGTGGCGAGCCTCACCCGGCTAACTATAGAGGATGTATTGTAGCTAAAGAACTACAACAAATGAAAAATAAAGCCTCCAAAAGAAAAGTAGCTACGCCTAACATCCCGGCCTCTGGTGCTGAGAGACAACAACCATCACGTTCTACTCACAGAAAGGTAACAAATAATGTGTCCTTTGCGCAAATGACAAAAGGACCGCAACCACAGTCACAGCCAACGGTGCTCCCAAATTCTGTAAGTACTAATACAGATGAAAATATTAATAAAATTTTAAGCATGTTAACTTCTTTTGACCAAAGGTTGAAGAACATAGAAAGTAAACAATTACCTACTCATTCAAACCAAAAATGAAAAACACACTAAAAATTATGACGTGGAATGCAAACGGACTCCTGAAACACCGAAACGAGTTGCAGGCAGTCTTAACAACAGAGCAAATTGATGTATGCCTTATTTCAGAATCTCATTTTACGAGGGAATCTTTTATTCACATAACAGGCTATAACATATATCACGCACTGCATCCCAACAACAAAGCGAGTGGTGGCAGTGCCGTCATTATTAAAGATAACATCTACCATTACTTGGAACACAAATGCGAAGAACAATTTGCACAAACTGTAGCTGTTGTGGTCAGAACCAAACATCATGATATTACCATATCAGCTGTATATATTCCACCTAAGTATGCGCTGAAAACAGAGCAGTACAGGAATCTATTGAAAGCTCTAGGAAATACATTCATATTTGGAGGTGACTTTAACGCAAAGAACACACATTGGGGGTCTAGGCTAACTAATACGAAGGGTAAGGAATTGCTATGTGCTATCAGAGAAATCAAGTGCAATGTGATTTCAACGGGCAAACCCACTTACTGGCCTACCGATATTAGAAAAACACCAGATTTGATAGACTTCTTCATTTATAAGAATCTGTCAGCTGCATACCTTAACATAGAAGAAGGATATGATATGCATTCTGATCATTCACCCATTATCTTAACTCTAAGCGAAACAATAATACAAAAAGAAAGCAGTCCAACCTTAGTGAACAAAAACACTGACTGGGAGAGCTTTCAATTTGATTTAGACCACTGTATAGACCTCAAAGTATCCCTCAAAAACAAACAGCAAGTAGATGACGAAGTAGCAAAATTTATTACCGACATCCAACGTTGTGCCTGGCGAAATACACCTGACATGAAAAGAAGAGTTGCAACTCAAAGATATCCACTGGAAATTAGAAATCTAATAGCCATAAAGCGAGTCCAGCGACAAAAGTGGCAACAATTTAGATATCCGCCTGATAAAACTCTGCTAAATAAACTCACAAAAAGGTTAAGTAGAGCAATTCAGGAATTTCACGATGAGACAACAAATGATTACCTTAGTCAACTGTCAAGTAATGGCACATCTGATTACTCACTATGGCAAGCCACTAAAAGCTTAAAAAAGCCTATCAATCACGTTTCACCTATTCAAAAACCAGATGGCGAATGGGCCAAAAATAATGAACAGAAAGCGACTATATTTGCAGAACATCTAGAGCAAACTTTTCAAACGAACAGCGAGGAAAGCTCTGAAAATATAACACTGGACGCGACTCACCATGACAACATAGAAATAAAACTTGTTACTCCAAAAGAAGTTAACAACATTATCAAAAATTTGGCAAAAAGGAAATCTCCGGGATACGACCTAATCACTGGAGAACTCCTACATAATCTGCCACGTAAAGCAATTGTGAAACTTACAACCCTTATCAATGCCACATTTCGGTTAAAACATGTGCCTAGTATGTGGAAAGTTGCTGAAGTTATCATGATTCCTAAACCTGGAAAACCACCTCGAGAAATAACATCATACAGGCCCATATCACTCTTACCAATTATATCTAAATTGTTCGAAAAACTACTACTCAGGCGTTTAAAACCTGTTATAGAAGACAGAGAACTGATTCCCAACTACCAATTCGGTTTTAGAGAAAAACACTCCACAATAGACCAAATACATAGGATAACCAATGTTATTGAAAAAACATTAGAAGATAAGAAAGTTTGTTCTACAGTATTTCTAGATGTAGCTCAGGCATTTGATAAGGTATGGCATGGAGGCCTAATATATAAGTTAAGTAAAATGCTCCCAAAACAATTTGTGGATATTTTGGAATCCTATTTAACTGAGAGGACATTTAGAGTGAGACATGAGGATGCTTATTCAGATATCAAACAAATAAAAGCTGGTGTACCACAAGGAAGTGTTCTTGGACCTATCCTGTACATATTGTACACCTGCGATATCCCTGAAACCAATAACAGCGTCATTGCTACTTTTGCAGACGACACGGCTATCATGGCTACAGGTGTCACTCACACAGAAGCAGTGGAGAAGGTACAAACTGCCGTTAATGCCATCACCGATTGGACAAAAACATGGAAAATCAAATTAAATGAATCTAAATCGACACATATCGACTTCACAAACCAAAGACCTAATTGTACACCAGTATATATTAACAATCGTGTAATACCACACGAAAATACGGCAAAGTACTTGGGCATGACGCTAGACGCAAAACTTCGCTGGAAGGCTCATGTCAAAAAGAAACGCCAGGCGTTAGACCTTCGCTATAAAAATATGTACTGGCTACTTAGCAGACATTCTAACTTGTCAGTGTATAACAAAGTACTTTTATACAAGCAAGTACTCATGCCAGTATGGACATACGGCATTCAACTTTGGGGATGTACAAAACGGACTAACGTTGATATCATACAAAGATTCCAAAATAAGGTACTTCGGGCTATAGTAAATGCTCCCTGGTACGTCAGAAATGATGACATCCACCGAGACCTTGGAGTGGATTTTGTAACTGAAGTTATAAAAAAACACGCCGAAGCACACGAGCAGAGGCTTCTTCATCATGTGAACGTCGAGGCTATCCAGCTACTTGACACCACAGACATAGTGAGAAGACTAAAAAGAACTAAACCATTTGAGTTAGTTTAGTAAAGTTAGTGTAATGCAGTGCAGTGCAGTGAGTGCTTCGCTACGTTTAAAGAACACGTGAACAAAGTGTCTTTCAACTTAATAGAGACTATAAGAAAAGTGCCAATGGACACATTCTTAATTTTGTATAAGCTTTAGCAAATTAAGTTAAATTTAAATTACTTATTAGCCTCAAGGTCTAGATTGTAATTGTATGAGTAACCGTTTATTAGCGAGTACTTCATAATGGAAAAAAAAAAAAAAAAAAAAAAATTTTAGACTGTAATCTATCCTTCAGAGAACATATTCACCTGCTTACTGCAAGGACAAGAAAACTGATCTATGTGTTCAAAAATCTTAGACATGTTGCGCCACCAAAATTAGTGAAACAAGTATATTAGCCCTTGTACACACGGCTACACATCAAGCTATACAAAACCAGTATAATCTGATCGTTCATTGTGCGAAAAGATCTAGTAAAGTGAGGCCAAGATTAACTGGTTTTGTATAGCTTGATGTGTAGCCGTGTGTACAGTCCATTCTCCATTAATGTATCACTGTTTGGGGAGGTGCACATAAGACTATACTAAAACCCTTAGAAATTGCTCAGAGGGCTGTTTTAAAAGTTAGTACTTTTCGTCCTTACTTGTACCCAACCCATCTCCTATAATAATCATGTGGGGTCCTGACAGCGACAGTTGTTTATTGTTTCTGCAGTTTTGAAGCAACACTCTTTGCTTCAGTTCTCGAAAGGTGATCTATCTAGAAGACGAACTGTCATTACTAATATTGATCGAACTTCTTTCAGACATACTTATGTAAACAAGTGTAAACAATTATTTTTGCTTCCTAGGGCCGTACCTATAATATAATAAAATAAACGATGCTCTAGATATATACCCGCCAAATAAAAAAAAATATGTAAAAGTGAACTCTTTAAATATATCATACATTTATGATGAGAGAGAAAATTTATCAAAAATATTGAAATAGCAAACTCTGTTATGATCTCACCCTCTCACACTCTTTCACACACTTTCGCACTCTACTCACCGAGAGGTTAACACTCCTCACACCCTTCTGGTTTGTTCTAATGTCAAGTTTTATTTCTGTGTAGAGATATACTCCTGATATTTTTAAGTATAATTAAGCCAGTAATGTAATGGTCACTTTAAGGAAGAGCGCTGATGTCTGAGATACAGATATTTTTATCTAGTTCAGACACAGATGCCTTTAACATAAAATTAAGAAAATTAAAAAATTGTACTGTTTATCTGTATAAATGTAACATATGTTTGTGCCAAATAAATATTATTGTTATTAAAAACTTAATTTTGGGTAAAAAGTTAAGTTTAAAGTGCATTTTGTTACGTTTTTTAATATTTGACAAGATTACGAATGTCATTTAATGTAAAGAAAAATAAAAAATGAACGCAAAAAAAATGCTGTAGAAAAGCTTACTTATATTAAGCTTTTATGCAACGGTGAGCGTTGCAAAGTTTTGAAAGAAAGAAAGATTCAAAAACGTAACAAAATACACTTAAAGTCACTATTTCATTCATCTGCCTTGCTCTAGGGCCGACTTTCGATCTAATTGGATGAATTGAATCATCATCATTATCAGCCTATTAATGTTCCCACTGCTGCGACCCCGCGGGCCCAGTGCGGATTGGTAGATGTCACATGTCTTCGAATTTTGGGATACCTACCTACTTCAGTGCGACAATTGACAAACGTATCATCGAATATCGTTTCTTCGAAAACCTTTCATCGATATCACTATAATGCGATGCTTTGTTAAATCAAAGCCTTGTTACTGCGATGTTTCATTACATCGAAAAACTGTACTGCGAACGATTTTACTTCGTGAATATCATACTGCGAAGGCTTGTTTAATCGAGGTCTTGTTACTGAGATGCTGGTACTTAAGAAAACTTACATTGATTGATACAAGTACCTGCATTGATTTTATTTTCCAAAACAATACCTACATTTTTAACATTTCTTTGGAAGCGCCTGTACGAATTTTGTCAGCAATTGCGAGTTTGTTTACGTGTACATACGTATATGTTGGCACACATGTACATATATGTGCATGTATGTATATGTTTTATTGTGTGTTTGTTTTTCAACCTCAAACCTCCTCAATTATTGTCAAAGTTTGTACAGATGCTTTTAAAGAAATGGTAAAAATGTAGGATACGTTTGTCGCACTGAAGTAGGTATCCTTCGAATTTTTGGTTCTAAGACAACAAACAGTTTCCTCACGATGTTTTCCTTCGCCGTTTTGAGAGGTTTTGGTTTTCATGAATTGAATACTAGTTATAAATTAGAGCGACTGCCTATCTTGTCCTGGGTTACACGATACCACTTGGTACCCAATGATATTATTGCTTGGTACCTAAGTCTGGTTGCCAAACCTTCGGGCTAGTGACCCCGGCTAGGCTAGACTACCTGTAACAATATTGTCCAACAAGACAGAAAAATAAATGTAAAAAAAATTGCTAACATATTATTAATTTAAAAAAAAAAAACAGAAATAACCAATCAATTTTGAAGATTCTCAATGTACTTAGGTACTTTGCCATTAAAACACTGATTAAAAAATGCTGGTAATCATGAAAACCAAAAATGTATTTTCATGCTCATTTTAAAATGTTTTCGAACGAGCAAGGTACAATCATTGTTGTCAAAATGACAAAATAGAATCTAAATGAAAATCGGGAGTGACAGACCCGCGACTCAAAATAGAAATAAAATATACAAAAAGACAAAAAGTATAAATTGTGGGTGTATTTGGCTACTTTCAGGCAAAATCTAAGCAACTGACGTCACTTGAAAAACAATTTGATGTGCTCAAGTGGGAGTACGAGGTTCTTCTAGTTCGTTTTGATCGAATCAAGAGAGAGAGGGACGAACTCAAATCAAGGTTTTCCAGGGCTGTTTTAGAGGTACAGCAAAAAGCATCTTTGAAGACTGCGCTGCTTGAAGCGAAGCTGAAGAATATGGAAGGACGTGACATAGGACCAAAGGAGATTCACGTAAGAATTATAATGTTTAGGACTTTTCTAATTTCTTTTTTATACTTCCATCATCTTCATTTCAACCCGGATTCACCTGCTGTTGGGTACCCTTTTTTCTGCCATGCTTTTCTGTTCTGTAAATCTCTTCCATCTGTTTCTTCCGATTTTACCGATAGTGTCAACCCATTGCACTTTTGGACGACCCGGGTTTCTTTGGCCTAAACATGGCCACAATTTGGTCAAAACCTTTCTCCATTCGCCATCTTCGTGTCTAGTTAATCATCTTCCTGCCCAACTCTACTAGAAGCTTATGGCCCTGTATGATACCCTGCCATTGTAAACTTTAATTTAACTTATAAGTTAGCATTGTGAAATTGTGCACATTACCAACGACACTAGTATTTCTGACAACTCCTATAACAATGATTATTATTGTTAGAGAGTTACTAGTGTCTACTAGAGTATTCTGCTAGAATCAGTTCAATCCAATTTAGCATAACTAAGGAGTGAGTGCTTACAAAATATAGATTTGAACTGATTGAAGCTAAGCGAATCATTATTGCTATTTGCTTACTAGTTAACCAATTGTTTTATGTTGCTATGATTGCATTTGAATGATTTACATCGGTCTAAACAGGAAATTTTGAAGCTGAAAGACACACAAATAGATGACCTCCGCTACGAAGCAGCTCGGCTGCGTAAAGCCCATGATGATTTGCTGGCAACCTATGAAGCGAAACTTGCAAGATTGGGAGTACCGAAAGAAGAACTTGGATTCAAGTAAGAAATTAAATACTAGATATAACGCCATCTGTGATAACTTGCTTGTACTGTATACGCAAGTTTGTGAATAGTGCCATCTAGTGGAACGCAATGGAAGTTTTGTGCAAAGCCGTCTGTTGATTTTGCTTACGAGAGTAGAGCATAGATGGCGTTGTCATATATTTTCTTTTCCTTTTTCAGACCCCTCAAAGCGGTGGCCGTAGCTGGTTTATCGCCTGTTGTTGGTCAAGGTCCAGCTGGATTGGTAACTAAAGACCCGTAATGACAGACTTCATTCTGTAAATGCTATTTTTTTTTGTTATAATAATATCGTCATATTTTATTAAAATTATGCCAATTATTTACTTTACACAAATGTGAAAATTTTATTTAATGTAAATTATGAATATAAACCTATTTTGAATTATTTTATTGTTTTACTTTTAAAATACCTTCAATTTCATGAAATCCACGATACACTGTCGTTACTGTTGCCATAAATGTATTTGAATGTTTTGCAATTTATAGCAAACAAATCTATCCTTATTAATCATTTCAGTCGAATATGGTTCAACATCGAAGGGTTGAATAAATAAAACAAACAGTTTGAAGCCAATGAGTGTACTTTATTTCCTACTAACGATTTTTTATTTATTTCTTTATGTACAAAACGGTTATAAGGCAACAGTTCCAAATGAATGAAAACGCACTTTACGATGAATATTAATAATTCAAACATTTTCGCTTTTGTTATTTTTTTTTTAATTAGCAAGAAAATTTTGCGCCACACTTCAAATTGTTGAGCCGGTTACACACATATCAATAATTTTATTCCTAATATTTAATTTTATTTGAATATAATAATTAAAGCAATCATTAAATTTTTAATAAAATAAAATTTTGTTGCGGAATTGACAAGAACTACAGCAATGTCTTCTTTCAAAGTTTCCGAAGAAACTGATCAAAGTTTTTATTTTCAGTGAACTTTGTTATTTCCGTACCAGGTGCTGAGTGATACCTACTTTTATAGATAGATTATGTAAACACGGTTATGCATCTTCTAGGTGACAATACCAAGTTGGTTTTATTCAGTTTACGTGAATCAAGGTTAAAATATTCACGACGTAACTAACTAACATAGCGTGCCCTTACTTCAAAACCCAACTAACTGTACAAAATGGAGTTTCGAGAAAATCGTGTTTATAGGTTCGAATCGTAAAAATTCTATTAAAATACTTTGATAAAGAGGCGAGTACGTGTATTTTGATTTCTTATTGTATTCATTATTCGGGTGGTAAAGGAAAAATAGCTTAATTCTCAAAACAAGTAGAAAAAATGAAGGATTGGCTTGATAAATGCTACAGATTAGTGGTTTTTCCTGTAGTCGCAATGTTTTCTTATGTTTTGAAGAATAGAGTTTAGACAGCAGTTTTTTTTTATGAATTTAATAAACGAAATAATTATTTATGTTCACCTAATGGGTAATTGCTAATACTAAGTAGAAATATTTAGTCTCATTACTTAGTTATTAAATTGTTATTGTTAATTTAACGTGAATCATGACAAAACTACTTAAACGCAGATAGAATGTTTTTCCTGGCGAGAAAAATTGCTTACAGTGCAAAAACATTGCTTTAACCGACACTTACTGGGTTTTGTCTGTTCTTTATTTAAAAAATCTCCTGATAAGTTACCTTAGTTATAAGCTAAATCCAGAACGGAGCGTCATCTCGGAAAACGGGTTTACTAGTATGTAGATCTTGAAAAGGAGATTCTAGCGGTATTTGTAACTCATTTTTGCCCTGTGACTTTAGTTGGTTTTCGCTTTAAGGGCACGAATTAGGTACTTTTACCATCTGCTACAACTTTGGAATTTATTGTGTAACCTATTAAAACCTAAAAACTTTGAAATTGGACAAAATCCAAGGTTTTCTGGAAATCGGCCAGAAACAATTAACCTTTGCAATAATACCGCCTTCGAATAATAATATTCCGGTTTTTCTAACCGTCTGAATATTTTACTGTTAGAAGTAATGTAACCATGACTTTACGTACCCTTATTTTTCGAGGTATATAATTATTTGGTATCAGTCATTTTCCCTCATTTGGTCTGCAATATAGCACAAGCATAATCAGCTTATAGGTAATGTTCCCACTGCAGGGACTCAGGCCTCCTCTCTAATGAGAAGGAATAGGCTATAAATCCACCACGCGGGCCCAGTGCGGGTTGGTAGATGTCACATGTCTTTGAACCAGCATTATAACAATCAAAAATACATTGGTGACAGTCGGTTATGTAATTGACTCATAGACAACATAATGCTAGGTTACATGAGTTTCTGCTACTTCTGAATTTGCCACGAAACAAAATGGATTGAATATGTGTGTACCTGGCTCAAGCCGCGTAACTACCTACTAATAGTTATGCTCTTAACACCTAATTCTTTTACAAATATCTAAATTTTTGAAACCAATCTCATCAATTTTTTACAAAATACTTCTAGGTGGACTTTTTATCTAGTCTGTCTCACTTTTATGTGTCGATACATTGATGATGATGTTAATTATTAATATATCATTCTTATATACATATAAGTGTTTTGTTTCAAGCCAAAAAGCATTGAAATAGCGCTCCCATTAAACAGTTTAACAAAATACACAAAACATCAAGCAATTATTAGGTACATTTTGATCAATATTATATTTTTGATAAAAATGATGTTGATAATAATTATATTATTATTATATCATAGACATGTGTAAATTTTACACGGAAAAATATTCGAAAGTAATAGTAATAGTGTAAGGGTGTTAAAAAAGTTTAATAGACGTGTTTTATATTTTATGAGAAATACAATAAGGCGAGGTCATATTTCTACGTCATACTGTACAATACAATAAATAATCGAATAATAATTATCTACAACATTATTCGAACTTCAAAATAAAAAATCTCGTTACAACAGCAGAGTTAATTTATCTCGTAATATTTTAAATATAATAGTACAACATTCAGTAATAATATTTAAATGTTTATAAATGTCAAAAGTAATTTAGAAATATAACCTCACATTTACAATCATTTATTGGAAGAAAGGGCATCGATGTGAGAACTTAACCGAAGGTGCCTTAATTAACTTTACCATCACATTAAAGCATTTTACATACAATTGCAATACAACAATATCATTGGAAATATTAAAAATACGTAATATTAACACTAAAATCACTAGAAAACTATACACAACCGAAATTCAGACGTTCACAGGGGAAACAAAAAAAAGTATGACTAAAAATTAAATTGACTTCGACATTAAAATTTGTGATATTATTTACCAATTGCTTTTGCGCTAACTAACACTATTTTTTATTTAGTGAATATCAAAATAATTATTTTGCTTTATTTTTATTTTCCATTTGCAATTGCGATTTCAAATTGACAAAAACATTCAAATATTATTTTGATGTTATGGTGGATTTCCAGGTTAGCCCGCGAAATACAAATTTTCTTACGTTTTTAGCGATTTGCAGGCCAGGGCCTGCAGTCTCTACACTAATAACGACGCTACGAATGTCGTTAAGCCGAGAAATCGTAAACTTTCTGTAATAGATTTTCAGCTTTATTTCAACAGCATAAAGATGAAAATCTATTAGAGAAAGTTTACGATTTTTCGACTTAGCGACATTCGTAGCGTCGTTATTAGTGTAGAGACTGCAGCCCCAGGCCCTGCAGTCTCTACACTAATAACAGCGCTACGAATGTCGTAAAATCGAAAAATCGTAAACTTTCTCTAATAGATTTTCAACCTTATGCCGTTGAATTAAAGCCGAAAATCTATTAACGAAATTGATACGGCTCAGCGACATTCGTAGCGCTGTTATTAGTGTAGAGACTGCAGGCCCAGTGCTAGGTTGTATGTTAGTGAAAATATGATTCGCGGATGTAAGACTTATGCATACAACCTAGCACTGGCCTGCAAATCGCTAAAAACGTAAGAAAATTTGAATTTCGCGGGCTACCCTGGAACATCAACCTTAATAATTAAAAATATTATTCAAGTAAATATATTTAATTATAACAATCTGCTATTTTAATTTCGTTATAATTTTATTTTAATTTCTTTTACAAATTAATAACAATGGATTCCACTTACAAAGCAATCTTTTATTTTTACAATTAGGTATTTGGGATAAAACCTCCATACAACACATAGTAAAACTATAAAGGCGTATCTATCTATCGGATCTCAAACTTATACAAACACTTATTGTTATAATTCATCAAATTCAATATACTAGTTAATGTGCGTAGATTTTAGCGATATCTCCTAACATACTCATCCAGTCTACGTGAATTATTCAAATAGGTATAATAAAGTGTATAAAATAATTAAATAATATATTCAAAAAAATTAATAGGTCACATAAATTGTTGATCGAGGAAATGGTCGTGCATTATTTATGTTTGAAGCACGAGCAACTCCTCTGAACAAAGTGAATCCCGGCAATAGCCCTGAAAACTAAGATATTTCAAATAATGGGTCATCATCATCATCATCAGCCTATAATGTTCCCACTGCAGGGACCAAATCAAATAATGGGTAAAATTTCCAAAAAGCTTTTGCATTAGAAAATTAATCCTTAAAAAACTCCAGGGTTCAGATTAAAAAAATGGAACTCGACTGGCGTATTCATTACTCTAGAGTTTACGCAATATTCACAAGCCTTTTTCTTTTACAATATAATTACGAAAAACTTATGCATCGCTTACAACCGTAGGACATTTGAATCCGTATTCAAGTTTTCGGATTAATAAAGGCAATGCTCGGGTTGGCTTAAACTTCGGTCAAAAATGAAACGTTACAACGAAATAGAGAAACTAATTTCGATATAATTGATTAATGTATTCTATTTCGGTGAGTATAATGGTAGTTTCGGTTCGGATCGGTATGGACAGTGTTAATGAATTTTTGAATAGTCGAGGCACGGGACGGAGAATCGATATCGCGTAGCGCGTGGCAAGGAATTCAATAATCTCGACGTATGGTACCTACATACTTCATGATCGTTTACATCACGTTTGACCTAATTTTATTCGAGATTTCTCTAACCAGATATCAAACCTTCAGTCAAGCTTTGGGTAATTTAGCTAACTAAATTATAATGTGCATTATTACTCTCAAATAAACTAATTTAGCTTACAACTAAAATGATATCAATGAATTGTACTGGTGGGATAACACTAATTATTACAATTTTTAGTCGATGTATTTAAACATTTTTTTATCCTCAATATACTTTTTTTCTTATAAATATTTTCTATTTCTCGACTGTTTTTTGTCGTCGCTAATGTTTCTCAAAATCAACGATTGAATAAAATTATTTCACTATTTTTGAACAGCTTGCTTTTATACATAGGTACTTTTTATTTTATACAATACTTTTTTTATATTTTCAATATATTTTAACAGCACGCGTGCATTTTGACACATTAGCGTACGAGCATTAAAACCTTATTTATAATTACTATTAGGAGATAAAATTCTTTTATGACTAATATAAATCTTTTGTAGCGGTTATATCTTCTGTTCTATTAAAACCCTTCTGTATTGAGCAATAATTCTCCATGAAAGGTAGTTTGAAACTAAATTATTATAAAATAAAAAAGTAGCATAAATTGGCGCTCAAAAAATGTTGAATAATTTTATTATTTTGAAAGAATTATTGTCATTTAAAGGTAGATGGGATTTAATTAATTATAATTATCTTTTGAAAAATAAAGTTAGTACGTATATACGTTTTTCATTAAATATTTATTCAAAAATAATTAAACCAACAAAAACAGAAGATATCACCGCCAAAATATTCAGTATTATTTTTTTATTTCACAACGCGTTATAAAAAAAATCTTTCGCCCGTTTTCGACCTTTTCAAAGTCGTGCTTTCATACTGTGTCTATCCTACCTTCTCACTCTTGCACTCTTACAGAATAGAATGAGAGGAACAGCAATACTCAAGCGTGTTAAAATCACATGTCGAGCACAATATAGATTAAGAGTTTGTTCATAATATTGCTCAGCTCATCTCGTGATGCACTCTGTATCCAATGCCGCCTCTTCAGGAATCCTGTCATCTGTAAAGAGAATAAAAGTAACGTTAAAAATCATTAAAACAATGAGAAAAACGTTTGTTCTTGGGGCATTTTAAGAAAAAATATTAATTCAAACCCAAAAATACCATAAAAAATCAGGAGCTGGAGCTAAATGGGCCAGTGTCATATTTTGGCCCCCTCCTTTTTAGTCAAGACGAGGCCCATGTTTAATCAGTGAGACATGTTGGTTGATTGAGCATTGGGCTTTTGATACTTAAAATGTCAATGGTGGTATTCAATCCTGAAGTTTTAAAAGCAAAGCTGATGAATAAGTATCATCTGTATGCATCAATATGCATCCAAATACACAAAGATAAAGCATAATCTAAATGTGTACTTTAAAGAGCGTTTACATAACTTTTGTTGGCTTTTACAGGACCTACTTTAAAAGCCTATTGATACAAAGACACTCAAGCACTTGCGAAATCAAGACATTATTTGGCTATTCCAACCATTAAGGTTGATAAGTTACTTCGAAAGTTAGCTTCCTTAGATGTTCAATATTTTCCGCTTTTCACACTGATGCGTTGGGTACAAATGACATAAGTTAGGCTTGAGTAAAACTTTCCACTTATTCTTACTGGTATGGTATTGATTTATTTATACATTATAGATGAATTGGGGAAGGCAAAGTCTAACGAAGCTAATTACTTTCTTAACTTTCTTCACAAAGATGAAAATAAAATTTTAAAACGAAAATGTAAAATTAGCTACTGGGCTTACCTCATTACCGCATTAGTTTAAAATTAGTTTTAAAATACGTACTTTTAATTATAAAGCTCGATGGTTAAATAATTATCAATAATCACACAATAATACTATTTCGATACTAATGAATAATCAAAGTATAAAGCGCATATTTGAATAATTATTCCAAAATAATAAATATATATTAATTGATAATATTTGTGAAAAGCATTAAGCTTTTATGGACAAGTGTGATATTATAATTTATTTTATCTTGAATATTGCATTAACAATGTGCCAAATTGTAAGTGCGCTAGCGTGTCATACGAATTTGTGCCTTAAGCATGACTTAATAAAGCTCAAGCCACCAGAGACATACCTCTGTGTAATATTCTTGTTAGTCACGTTAGGCGTTCACGAACGATGACTTGGTCCTGTCGAATGCAGAGAATTCTTTTATAAATGTGAAGAACACGGGATTCTTTTTGCTAACCAATTATTTTTTCATTTGAATGTAAACCCAATTTATAGGTAAGAGTCTTAGTCGTAGGGTAAGTACCTACTCTTATTTAGTTATTAAGACTATTTTTTACACAATAATTGACTAGTTATTATTTGAAGTTTTGATTTGTGTTTGCTCGTGTTTTTATGTCACGTAGCTAATCCAAAAATATAAATTATACAGTAATTCAGAAAAAAAAAAAAAAGATGTTCTTCATATTCTGAAAAAAAAATTCGTGCACTTACCCAGACAAAGAAGCAGAGTTGGAAATCGGCGGACTATTGGATTCGAAGCCTTCTTTAGGCTTCTCATTAGCCAGTTGCATCTTCAGCTGATGTCCGAAACACGCCAGATCCTCCCTGAATGTATCAGACCCTGGGGTCGTTGGCTTCTCATCATCACCCGTAGCCATGCCCTCAGCATCATTCTTCAAGGGCTCTTGTTCAGACTCTTCCTCAGTATTATATATCTTAAAGTACGCAAACGTCAAATATATCACCGAAATTATGAACGATGGTATTGGTATTGCCATGGCATATACCAGGTTTAAAGTATTCTGCCACATATCTAGCTCAGTGATCACCAACCCAGGGTCGACACGGCTGTAGTAGCAAGTGTAGTTGTTTCCAATAGGTTTGTGCAGTTTGTAGAAGACCGTGCAGTTGAGGATAGGTGGATACCCACAGCCTTTCACGTTTGGAAACAGTCTAGCTCCTGTAAAGTACCATTCGGAGTCATTTCCTTGCAATCCGGTCGGTACAGCGTCTGGCAGATCTTCATCCAATAATTCTGGATATGCCTTATCAGCTGTTACTTCGTAATTTTCATATTCATAGTCTTTCCTCAACGCCCTCTCGTTTCTGATTAAGTTATCCATGTCAGTAGGAGTTACATTAGGATAAATACCCAATTTGTAGTTGACACGAATTTGAGTGCATTCAAATAAGTCTTTTGTGCAGCCCTCCCGGCAAGATGCCCAGGAGCAGTTACTAGCGCCAACGAGATGCTGCACACCTGTCGTGACGCATAATGCTGCGACCGGATCGAATTGCATGAATATTGTAGTAAATGCCGGTTCTATCACGAATGGTACGAGGAAGAGAAACGCAAAGAGACTGAACGTTCCGAGCAGAACAAAAGTCGCTGTAGTGTAAAATAGAAGTTTCTCAGCGAAGGTTGGGGGTATAATCTCTTCGTCTGTCATGGTGTGGGAGCGCTACGGGCGACCATAGCGCTGTCTCAGCTCGCTTGTGTCATATCATTTTACATCCCATTTCAGTCTTTGAACGTTGTGCTGGATTTTTTATAATTATTCACATATCTGTTGGTAGGACTGAGAAGCTTTGATGAGGCTTGGTTTGCTTAGATAGTTATCCTAAAATAAGTTAAAGTATCATTCAAACGATAAAAAAAAACACAATAATACAAAAAGCATTGTTTGCGTTAAATTTCGCTTAGTATCGGCAGTCTACCGAATTACAATGTCTAAATGAATAAAGAAAATATTCCTATTAGAAACGATGTAGTAAAACTCTTCACCTAAAACTTACGTAACCAGAACTAACAACGAAAACATCCACTATCTAACTATTCGTAGAATGAAGGCAAACCAAATAACGTGATAGGTATTTGACATATTCGGTAGAACATTCCAAACATCGACAGGCGTAACTACGGTGCGGTCTAGACTGACAGACGGCAATAACTGTGCCTAGGTATGGTCTGACTAGCAGCTGTGAATGAGGAACGAAAAGTGGTTTAACAAAGGATTTGGCCACTTAGTTGAAACGATAAATTTTGAGCATCTGCTCTGTAAGTTTTTGATCTCATTACAGAGCTATCTGACGTCTATGAGATATCGAGTAATGAATGAAAGAGCATGGAAGAAGTAAACACGCTGCACCAACCGCAAATAAATTGGGATAAATGCAAGAGATTAATGAGAAAAAAGGTACTTGAAATAGATAGGTAACAAAGGAGGGCGCATCAATATTAACAGGACTAAAGTCATCAAAAAACATCGAGTTTAATAATTTAGGACTGTATTTTAAAGGTTTCCACAAGGTTTTAACAAAGCATATTTCGTTCCACTGCAAAAACCGCTCAAGTAAAAATAAAGAGCTGCTCAGGGAAGAACATTAAACAAATGAGGCGCGGAAACTGGCACCACACACATAGTTAAATCGGGACGCCAGACTGTCTGGCCAGCAATCCAGTATCTAGATATCGATTTCGCCTAGAATTAGCATTCACAATATTTACTCAAGGCTCTTACAGTTTTTGATACGTTAACTTACAAAATGAAAGAGTAATAAGCTTTTCATACAAGTATGAAAAGCTTATTACTCTTTCATTTTTACTTGAATTAATAAATAACACACACAGGATGAAATAATAGAGAAGTATCACAATAGAAGAAGACATGATGCGCAGACCACAAATGAATTGGATTAAGGGCAATAGAATGATAATGAATTAATAAGCTTTTAATGACCTGTCAACGTGTAATTACGGTAGGTTTAATCAATTTATTAAATACACCACTGGTTTTAATTTCTCTTCCCATGGGTGTCATAAGAGTCCTACTTAAGTGTTATCAGGAGGTAATAAAAATCACTCTTAATATTTGCCTCATTTACATGTAACCCTGTACATAACGATCTAGTTTACTTATAAGCTGGTGCTGGTAATCAATTTAAATTGAATAGCACCATACCTGACGCGCTTCCTTACTTGAAAATAAGTAAACGCGTTCAGCACGCTATGGATCAGGCGATGCTTGGATTTACTTTTAAGGATAAGATTAGATATATTATGAAAAATACTGTGGGAAAGAACTGGTGTTTCCTACAAAGCTTGCAAAGTAAGCAAGCTGAAATTACACAGGACTGACCTTGTTTTCGAAGGACTAATGGAACAAACGAGGTCTGGATTGAACATTGGATATTAGTGTGGGACGCCCCAGCTAGAAGGACTCACCATCTGATAAAGGTCACTGGAACAGGCTGGCTGTAGACGGGGAAGGACAAGATGTTGTATCGCTGTTTGAGATAGGTTGATGAGTTACGTGAACTTAGATAGGTTGTATTAACTAATTTAACGAGCTTTCAAATTAGTGACAGAATGAAATACAATACGTTTTTTAACAACTTCATAAACCACAAGCCAATATAAAATTATTAACAGCAGTGACAGCTACAAATTATACGTTGTTTAAATGTCCATCAAACGGAAAACAAATCGACTACCATGATTGACGTCTTTGACATAAACGGGCCTTGAAAGTCTTGAAACACACTGGCCACACGAGTTCGTATTTCATGCTCGTCGGCAATAGGCATTACGATTTATTTATCTCTGACCTTTAGATTAAAAATATTTTAAAATTCAATCCAGGCATTCGCCTTTATTATTCATGTAGATACCCTGAACTTGTCGCTGTTGGCCATTAGATTATGAATTTTATATCACCATGTCAGTGCGTGTCAAGATTACGTCTAAATAGGTACCTACGAGAATAAAAATATTTCGTGTTCAATATTTTTGAATAATAAATTATTATTCATGAATAATTATTTAGACGTCAGAAATAATTATTATTTCATTAAATAAAATAATAAAAGAACTTATTTTTTGCTGTCAAATTATACCAATTATTTTTAAACCATGTTTATGCCTATTATTTATTTTTCTGTGCGCAGAAAAAAAACACGAGTAATCCTGGTTGGAGAGGCTTATGTCAAACAGCAGAATTTGATAGGCTGATTGATGGCACTTAGGTGCGACCGGAAAACATTGTGGAAAAATATAAAACGATCTACATATAGGTTATGCATATCGATTACAATCGGTTCTGGACGAAGCAAGCCTTGTAGCTTTTAGGTACTTTGTTACTTGATTCGCTGATCGATAGAAACCTCTATTTTAGTCTAAGCTTGTGTTCTACTACTTATTTAAACTTATTATTGAGGTAAACGGTGATCACAAAACAAATATTAAATCGAAAAATAAAATTTGTGAATAAATTATTTTACTTCACAAAAGTATTTTCATTCAATACCTACATACTTCCAAACGCCAAAAATATTGGGCACATATTTTTTCTTTTTAAAGTATGTAAATAAAAAATGAAGTGCTTCGAAAAGTCGATAAGAATGAGACGTCACACCCCCACTAGGTACACATCTTTGACACATTTTATTTTCGTAAACTTTTATTAATTTGATAAAACAAAAACACGTCATAGACAATATTTTTCGATAATCTAACAGACGGCCTAAACATAATCATATTTTTTTTAGTCAGGAAACATCCCTATTTTAGCTGACGCAATGCAATTGGGTTGTTTTCGTGATTGAGTAATCGGTGGCTTCTTCTGAAAAATTTTGGTTGGAAAAACCCAATAACTCTTTGCCCGACCTGGGAATCTAACCAGGGCCTAATGCACAGCAATCGCCCTTGCAACCACTAGACCAACGAGGCAGTCAAAATTAAATGGTAGAAGTAATACAGGCCAAAAAAATCAAAACAACAATCAATCCTTTAGGCTGAGTTGCACCAAAAAAGTAGTTAAAGTTAAAGTTTGTGTCAAATTTGACAGTACTTTAAGGGGTATAGAATTTTTTTTATTTATTTATGCACACACAAAATACAAAAAAAAGGATAAGAACGTAACAAATAGAAGAGCACAAAGGTACTGCTTATTTAATAATATGTATATACAATTTTTTTTTTTGCAAACATTCAAACAAAGTAAGTACCTATTATATTTATTGCTTTGTCTATAGCACGTATTATTTTTTGGTTGAACAATTACCTACGATGAATATCCTTGTTACGCCTTAAGCAATGCAATCGTATAGTCAGCCACCAAGCTACGTTTTTAGAGACTCGAAATCTTGGCAAGAAACATTCGTCGTTCCATGTGGAAAAACGATCGGCTCTAGGTAATCACACTTTTCTTTTCATCGCTTTCGTCATCAGAACTGGTTTCTGCGAGTATTTCTTGGAGCAGGGACATGATGTCTAAAGGTTATATTCAACGCGTTTGACAATAAAATTGACAGACAATTTAACACAAACTATAACACTAACCAGCGGAAAGTGAGCGGTTGCAGTTACTGTTAAAGTTATGACGTCATTTAACTATTTGTCAAATGACGCAACTCATTATTGGCCTAACCGATACAAAACTGAAGTTTTGATGTTTGTTTGACGTGTCATTTGACACAAACTTTAACTTTAACGACTTTTTTGGTGCAACTCAGCCTAGTATTTTTTTAAACTACTAGCTTATGCCCGCGGTTTCAACCGCGCGGATGTCGGTTATCGCTACTGATGCCGGTTATCGCGACCAAAATTAATGTTTTCGTACCCCACTTTCAACTCCAGTTTTTTAAATTTTTTTTTTATTAAAAAGTAGCCTATGTCCTTTCTCGGGTATTAAAATATCTCCATACCAAATTTCATGCAAATCTGGTTCAGTAGTATAGGCGTGATTGAGTAACAGACAGACAGAGAGTTACTTTCGCATTTATAATATTAGTAAGGAAGTAAGGATAGAAAGGATTATGAGCAGCTCTGGAGGCGTATCAAAAAAACTGGCCAAGTGCAAGTCGGACTTGCACATAAAGGGTTCCGTACCGTACCATGACTTCTTATAGGTTTACCTGTAATCTATACGTGTTGAACTTATTTCTGTATTTTTTTCAGAATTTTAGGCCCAGGTAGTGTTGGAGATAAGGGGCGGGGGGGAATGGTTGGACAGACAGACAGATACACGAGTGATCCTATAAGGGTTCCGTTATTTCCTTTTGAGGTACGGAACCCCTAAAAACCCTGTAACTCAATTACGAAGCTAGCCTTAAGAATATAACTTACAGTTAAGTCGTAGTTAAGTTAAGCACGTCATACCTCCGCTTGCTCTGACAAGTTAAGCCGGGGCAGGTTAAGATTGTAAGGCTTCTCTTGAAGCTCACAAGCGCATTATTAACATAGTTCTTGGATTTCGGTTATTTAATACTAGCGCAGGACTTGAGAATTTAGATCGACTTTTATTTGAAAACACCCTCGGTTATCATTTTAGCGAAAATGTCTTGCCAGGGGCTGCAGTTTCTACACTAAATATCGTTAAAAATCTGTCGCAAAGTCGTATCGATGTCAAATTTCTTTAATAAATTTTCAACCTTAGGCTGTTTAAAGAAAGTTTACGATTTTACGATTTAGCGACATTCGTAGCGTCGTTATTAGTGTAGAGACTGCAGGCCCTGGCAACAAAACATCATGCCTGTAATGCCCGATGGGTTCGCCAGAAATTTTTAAGCCCCATATAAAAAGGGGCTGGCCTAATTGCCACTAACTGGACATAAATCTAGACTCTGTGATGGCTACTGAGAAATTCCTGATGGAAAACCCAGGATAGCACTTGCAAATAAAAATGAATAAATATTCATTTCTAAAACCACATGTAGCAAATTATTTTTTTTTTCACGTATATTCATGATCTACATACCTATTATTTATGACAATGTACTAGTGTCAATATCTACAACCCTACCCTTCCCAACTGTGTTAGAGTTAGCTTCCAGTCTTACCAGAAGCATAGCTGCATACAGTGCGATCAAATTATCTTGGCAGGTCTGAACATAGGCTCTGCGAACTTTTACGCATGTAAACTTGTGAAGAAAACTGTTATTGCCAGATAAACCAATACTTAAACGATCAGAAAATATCTAATTTAAACAGTGAGAAATACAAATAAAATAAATATCATAACACTTTTATACTTTAGTTGTAACAAAATGACCTGTACGAAGTTCGGACCTGCCAAGATAATTTGATCGCACTGTACATCCATTCTATGAGGTAAATTCTTACCTCCACAATCCAGTAACGGGGGTTTTTTCCCTTTGCTAAAACTCATTCTATGACTTTTGACTACGACTCGTCCTGTCAAAGCTCTACGAAGGACAGCCAGAGCCAACGTGCTTTCGTCTAAGACACGAAAAGATAACATTTTAATTATAATGCGGTGAAAAAGTTAAACTTCCTAAAGACCTGCTAAGCAGTACCTACATAAATAGTCGAGAGTGCAGTTTAAGTAGTGAACCAGTTACGGCTTCTTTTTATTCCAACTTTTCCAACAGCAAAAATTACCTAACTCACTGAAGTAAAACATGATGATCTTACATTGTTTACACATTGAGTAACTTCTTTCTTTTCGAATCGGTAACTAAACTCTGTTCGACCAGTACGTTGCAACCTGGACGGATCTATCATTTCCTTCATACAAGTCTTTGAGCCAGCAGGTAATCTGTGCCAGCAGTTAGTTGTGCAATGAGAAGTGAAACTGATTGACAAGTTGCGCCTCGCCTAATCACCTTAGCGAAAAGAAAATAAATAAAACATAAAAATAAAATAATAAGGAAACATTTAAGGAAAATCTACGAGAATAGCAATGCTTATTCCTCAAATTCTGCTTCTCTTTATAATTCATACTAAGGCGTCTTCCTATACTTCTATTTCCCAAAAGAAAACAACCACCGATAGCAAAAACAAAACTCCTCCTGATAAAAAAAGTCTTAAGAATAGCGTGGAAACGTAATGGGGACACCATTTGTAAAGCAGAAACATACGTCATAGCATCTCCGTAGTATGTCATTGAGGCGGACGGAACCGTGGTCTACTATTGTTTATGTTTTATCTGACTCGGCAAGGGGTAGGCAGACGTAGTCGTATTGTTTGGAGTGACGTTTTTATCGAGGTAAGAATTATGTCTGTGTTGTTAACTAACCTATAGTTGACAAAACAAATCTAATTAGTCCAACAGAGAGATTTCCAAAAAAATATTGGTAACGTATTTCTTCTTTTTTCACGTATACAATAAATGAAGGCGATACAGTGCTTCGAAAAGTGTAACGACGACACAGTTTGGTATTTTTTTTACCAGAAAGTGACGTCGCCAGCCCCCACTCACGATCTTTGACACGTTTTATTTTCGTAATTTTTTATTAATTTGATAAAACACAAATCACGTATCCAATATTTTCGGATAATCTGAAAGACGGACTAAACAGATCATATTTTTTTTAGTCAGTTAACTACCCTATTATACATAGCATACTTAAGTTCACGCCTAAAATCCCGGAACGGTAAGCAAGAAATGTAACCCAATAGTACCTACACCAACATTTCGCCAGTTATGTTCAAGTAATAGCGGGCAAGAATTCCTGATGGAAAACCACAATAACTATTTGCCTCACCTAGGGATTGATCCAGGACCTCATGACCACTAGACCAACGACTAGAATAATACTCGAAGTAACACGCATCTTGTGACAGCGACTCTAAAGGAATCAAATGAAAAGAGTGGCTTTTAAACCTATGTTTACCTTCACTGTCAACTATTTTCTTACCAACGAACATGAGGTCTTTTGAATTCAAACTCAAAGCATTTATTTCAATTAGACCATTACAGGCACTTTTGACTGTCAGAAAAACAAAGAAAGCGAAGCTGCAACTATAGTCACAAAGCATAATGCATATTATGTGACAATGGTGTAGAAAGACGTACAAGGTAAGAGATTATAATCAACAATAAAAATGGCAGCAAACCATGGCAGTTTAGAGATACCCAGTCCCTATAATACTGACAGCACTGTTCACGAACATGATGCATGTTGCATCGATTTCCAGGTCGGGCTAAATGTTATTAGGATTTTCTCGGTAGAAGCGACGGTGTTTATTTATGTGCGGTGTCTAGGAGTCCTTTAGGCATATTATCACCCCGTCGGGGCTGTGGATTATCGAAAGGATAACGCGGCTCCGACACAAGGGCGAAGAAAGAAAAAAAGGCATATTATCGCTGTCTTAACGGGATATCAGCTATTTTCCTTGCAAAATCACGTTTCTAAAAGGGTTTTTTTATCAGAGCGATGATGGTTGCGGGCAATAGCTAGCAATTTATTAATGGAAAAACAATTAAAGCTTAAATCAAATATTGATTTTCTGTCTATCACCATACGTTTCCTATTTGCTTGTCGCGACTTAATGAGAATCTGTCTTCAGATAATCGAGATATTAAACAAAACACCGTTGAAAAGGGAAGGATTTAATTTGTATAGCCTGATACATTCACGGAGTATGAATGTGGATAGGTTTAAGAGTAGAGGTAGACCAAATAAAGCTGGTTGCCAAGCTACATAGCCTGGCCCACCGCTGCAAAGTTGCTTGTCTGTCGGTCTTCTACAGACTGTACTTCGGAGAGTGTGCGCAAGAGCTCCACGAACTTATTCCACCATCTCCCTTCTTCCATCGAGAGACTAGGCGTACTGCAGATTATCACCCATACCTTGTCGATGTTCCACACATTCGTACGAAGCGTTTTGCTAAATCCTTCATTATTCGTACAGCCAAGGAGTGGAACACCCTGCCTGCGTCGGTCTTCCCGAGTTCATATAGCCCCGATCTATTTAAGTCGCGAGTAAATAGGCTTCTTCTGGGTAAGCTCGTTCCATCGTCGACCTCATCTCTGCCCTTAGGGCAAGATTGAGGTCAAGATTAAGCCCATTTAACATTAAAAAATAAAAAAAAATGGATGAACTGTGTGAAGGATGATATTATGGTAAGAAAAGTAAAAGAAAAGTTTTGAAGAAAAAGACATGCTGAGCCGACCCCAAAATTAATTGGGATAAGAGCAAGAGAAAGATGATATTGGTACAATCATGAGCAACTATTTAATGTGATTTTCTCATACCATATTCATTGTACTAATAACCGCACGGAGTGATCGTTAAGGTAAAACTTTTCTTGCCAAGGTCAGCCGATGGTGGGCAAGCACGTTGAGCAGTTGGTCTCTGTAGTCATTCATTAAAGATCTTTGACAGTTGTTACATAAAAGGGTTAGGCAGAGGTGCTAATCTATATATATATATATAAGGAGAACTGACTGACATATCAACGTACAGCCGAAACTACTGGGGCTAGGAATGTGAAATTTTGCACACGGCTTCCTATTATAATGTAGGGGAGCACTAAGAAGGGGTTTTTGGAAATTTAACCTTTGAGGGGGTGAAAAGGGGGATGAAAGTTTGTATGGAAAATCGACATTTTTGTAGTTAAACCGACATCCACGCGGGCGAAGCCGTGGGCAAAAGCTAGTTATGTATAAGTCCCATGTAATATCGGTCATGCCTATTGCCATCAACTGAAAATAATTAGTATTGTTTCATTCTAAATGTATTTAGTAAAAATCTTTTCGGGCATCGTGAAATATGCCTTAAAATAGACAAATTAAACTACACAAGTGACACTAGTTAAAAAAACATTGATCAGAAATTGCTGTTTCCGTGAGTAATTACTACTGTAATTTTAACAATTAAATCCCACAGAATATATGATTAAAGGAAGATGATGATAATAACTCGCTTTTTAATAACTACGTTAGGGTTGAGTCCCGTCAGGGCTGCGGGTTGTTCGAAAGAGATACTGCGGCCTCGACACAAAGGGCTAAGAAGGAACATGGGTGGTTTATAGTCAGTAGAAGTCTGACACTCCCTATCTGTCTGCCCAGAGCGGGAGGAGTCATTTGATGATGTCCCCACCATACAATAAAAAAGAAAGGGTCGAGTTCTAGTCTAACCGTTATTTTACATGGAACGACTGCCTATCTGACTACCACAGCACGGTCATTGGGTAACACAATGCCCCTTTATAGGATTGGCAGAACTTAAGGTTTCTGACTACACGTTATGGCTGTCGAAAATCTACGAATGATAGTCAATATATCAACAACTTAACGGGTTTCCCCAGTCTCAGTATTTTAGGAAAGGTCACCCGTCCATAAACTGACCTTGGTTAGCGTTGCTTAATCATGAAGTGCCGGTTAGGGGTGAAATTTTGGAGCCGCAGGGTCCGTGTGTTCATAGGTTGTTTAAAAAAATTTCGAAACGCATAGTTGACGCTTTCCGTGACCCAAGGGCTGCAGGCTATATATTTACCTTGGCCAGACTGAGGCAACCCTACCAGTCTCTTCGGCAGATTGCCAGCTGACAGCGTTAGGGAGTTTTTTGATGCCCTTTTATAGTTTGTTATTAGTTTATTTAATATTTTTTGTTAATAATGCAACTATTTACATTATTAATTAAAGTGTAGTAAACACTCTACCTAATAAAGTCTGTTGCAATTCAGGGCAAAAAAGAAAGAATTAGTATTGTTCATAAAAGCACCGTTAACCATAAGTTAAACGATACGTTTGTAGGTTCCAAATCTACTAAATACTAACAAAGTTAGTCTCATAAAATATCGTAGAGAAACAATAAGGACCTAACATTCTGAAATAGCCAATAGCCAGCAAGTAAGGGTGATCAATGCTTGTACCCTTTTTGTCAAGAGGTCCTTGCCCCGACGTGGTACGAGTACCTACCCTTCAGGCTCATATTATGTAAATATGGAACCTATAGATGAATACGTCTGCAGGACCATCACGCCTGTTCTGTGTCTAGGGTAAGGCAGAGATGTATCTAACTAAAGAGTCATTAGATACACATTTTGCCAGTTGTTTTTTTGTTTTTCAGGATTATATCGGGAAATTAAATATTAACACGACAGTAACATGCTAAACAAAACATAACATCACACCTGTAGTTCAAAGGATGAGGCAGAGGTGTATTGACTGGCCTGTTGGTCTAGTGGTTAGTGACCCTAACTGCTATGCCGGAGGTCGTGGGTTCGATTCCCACCCAGGACAAATGTTTGTGTGATGAGCACGATCATTTGTTCTGTGTCTGGGTGTAATTTATCTATAATATGTATGTATTTAGAAATATATAAGTATGTTTATCAGTTGTCTAGTACCCATAACACAAGTTCTGCTTAGCTTGGGACTAGATGGCGTTGTGTGATAGTTGTGGAATATTATTATTATTATTATTGAATAGCCCACATTTTGACAGTTAACATAGGTGTAAACCTAGGTTAGTTCTGCCAACATTTTTCAGTAGCGTAATTCTTTTTGAGGTTATTTTCCAACAGTAGTCTAGTTTATATAATACTACGTGGTTGTGGAGATCAGATGGAATGTAAAAACTGGTATTTAGTTACGTCGTATTAGATTGGAACTCTTACATAGTTCTATTCTATTCTATTTTTAGTTGATGGCAAGCAAAGCCGATGTTGACCATTCTGCCAATGTCAAAAGTGAATTAACATTGGCAGAATGGTCGACATCGGCTTTGCTCTTTATCATAGTTAGAAAGAAAAAAGACTAGACAGTTAATGACGATTCTAGATAATACTACATTGATGTCAGTACTTCAATTTCTGCTTCAGTTCATCTACCTGCGACTTGACTTGACACAAAATCAGCATTAAACGTCAAAAACTGATTTCATTACATGATGAAAAGGTAAAAAATCTATAATTGTACTTAATAATAAAGCTGCCTAACCAAACATAATAAAAAGCGTGCCTATAAAGTTAATAAAAAGAGGTATTTAATCGCATAACCCTTTATTTTAACACACGCGTACTAAAACGCTAATCGAAGCCTCTCACAACAACTTAGACTGGTCTAACAATAGTTCTTTATGAGTAAACTAGTATAAAATGACCCCTGAAAACTTAGACCTTTTTTGTACGGTTAAAAGTACTATTACATAACCTAACCTCAAACTATACGGCTTGACGTCACACGCTACTAAAACAACGGAACATGTATTGAAGCACGAAAATGCTTAACAAACATGCAATCGAAGAGAATTCGAACAATTCTGTTGTGATATTTCAATTATAAACTCGAATAAAACAAACAATTCAAGTTACATAATTCGAAAAAACAATTTACGTTAAATTAATCTGGTTTTAGTAATTTTATTACAAAATTAAAACGTGAAAATACGCAAAGAAATACGTTACGCAGACTGACATAATGCAGTAATGACTTGCCTGTATTTTTCTGGCGTTTTTCTTATGAAATATCAAGTTATTTATTGAAATATCGACTGTATCACTTAGTATATTGTGACGGTAATTAAATGTGTCGTGTGGACTATAAATAAAGGTCTAGAAATTCGTTTAACCAGCCTCATTAAAGCTCGCCTCTCACAGTTACCATTTGAAACAAAACACTTTGTAGAAAACAATATTTTTAAAAACACTGTAGTCTTTTGACACTATATCATTATGTTCTGGGTTGAAAAACGTATATTTTGGAAAATTCTTTTTTCTTTGACGTCTGTTTTCCGTCAGACGTCGACGCGTTCCCGCGGTTCGAATACTACTGGGCGCAGGCCGTCCCTGTCGGCCTCGTATCCACCTCGAAACTATACGTAACACATAAAAAAAACCTATAAAAACCACCATTAAACATACCGTCAGTTTATCTAAAAATACAAAAAATATTGTAAAATATTTCCAAAAAATTAAATCAATTATTCGTTTTTGCGTTGGAGATATTCAAGCAAAAATTAATTTGAATAAATAATTCCATTACATTTTTTGTATTTTAATTTAATGGTTGTTTAGTTTTTGTTTTTTATTCTATTTTTGAATTATTTTGGCGCTCTGTCGTAGTTATTTCAGTGCGCGCGTCGCTTTGTCGGGTCGATACAGCGGTATCATGTGTTCCAACAGTGTACGGCGACAGACAGTCTTGTTTAACAATTCTGAGGTCCCAATGCTGAATGTTATTAAGATTACTTTTCCTTGTACCCTGCACAACCATTTCTATACAACTTTAAGAGGGAATCGTGTCTGTATGGCATACAAATATGGACGTTATGGTCTAGTTTGAGCGATTGGGGAACAGTGCTGGCAATGTTCGGTTACTTTGTCCCCTTGATAGTATTTTAGGTGCAATGAATGACGCAATTTACGTTTTATGGGTTAATGACTTCTGTTTTGGGGTAGGTTGGTTGTTACAAAAAATAGAAACAATACTTATTTCTAAAAAAATGTTCGTAAGGATGATTTCCGATTGAATTATCAGGTTAAAATGTTTTTATTGTTAAAATAAAAGGACTATAATATATTATTATCATTAATAAAATTTTTCAAAATTATAATTTATTAAATACCATTTAGAGACTATCTCTAGAAACCGTCAACCAACTCCAAAATTACGAGGCACCCTTAATTTTTTAAAACTGCAACAAAATACTTTCAATAAAGCTGACAAAGAATTTAATTTGACCCATTAAAAATACTGGGGAGGTTCCTCTTCATCCTGACATTAGTTGGCATTGTGCCAGGTAGTATTCTCAAGGAGTGGGTCATGCCTTCTTCTAAGAGATTATGACCAGCCAGCTTTTGTTTAAGTTTGTGACTGTTTTAAACCCTAAGGATACCAAGTCCTGGGTTTAATTCCCGGGTACGACATAGTGTTATTGGGTTTTCTACAGGAATGTATAGCGAAACTGAAGTGGGGGCAATGACTTCCCAGTCATCGCCGGTGGCGGCTGGGAATTTTTATTCAAATTTGCCTCCGGTGGTAATCCACGCGGGGGCGACTGGGAATGAATGATTTCTCAGTAGCAGCCACTGAGTCTGGATTTGTGCCCAGTCGACAGTCCGTATGTATGAGTCAGCCGTGAGTCGTCGTGAAGGGGACTCTATTAGATTTAACTCAAACATAAATGGCATGATTCGCCATTTATGTTTGAGTTAAATCTAATAGAGTCCCCTTCGTGATGAGTAAAATGTAAATAAATTATGAGAAATCCAATAATGCTATTTATTTCAGCACCACTGCTCTCAAAACTGTGAAAGAAAACATCGTGTAGAAACCAGCCTGTGCTAGAGTCAAAACTTCGTGGTTGATTATAGCGCACTCTCTATTATAGTGACGAGGATACAGGCCTCCCCTCATAAACAGTGAAAATAATATGATCGTGTTAAGAATATCCCAAATTATGTGGTAATCTATTATCGTACCAAGGACATAATTATCATGCGCAAGAATGAGAAAAATGTAGTAAGGAAAATGTTTTTTTTTTTTTATAAATGGGCTTGCTCTTGGCTTCAATCTTGCCCTAAGGGCAGAGATGAAGTCGACGATGGAACGAGCTTACCCAGAAGAAGCCTGTTTACTCGCGACTTAAATAGATTAGGGTTATATGAACTCGGAAAAACCGACGCAGGCAGGGAATTCCACTCCTTGGCTGTGCGCATAATAAAGGACTTGGCAAAGCGCTTCGTTCGAATGTGTGGAACGTCGACTAGGTATCGGTGATAACCTGCAGTACGTCTAGTCTCCCGATGGAAGAAGGGAGATGGTGGAATCAGCTCGATATGAATAAAATATGAATGCAAATGAAATATGAATGTAGATGACTATAAGAGTAGATAATAATAGTCCTCCTGACCGTTTTCGGTCACGGCGGCCAATCTTAGCACAGATTAGCCAACTGCGCGGGAGATATTATAGTGCACAAGTGTGTGCGCAGGCACAGGTGCACTCCCTGTTCCTTTTCTCTCATAGTCCGATGGGACGGCAATCCGACACGACCTGAGAGAGATCAGGCGCAGGACCAACGGCTTAACGTGCTTTCCGAGGCACGGGGGTATTATACCACCAACTTCCAAACTCCGGGCTACTACTGGGAAATTTCTAATGAAAAACCCAAAAGCACTTTTTGTCCGACCCGGGAATCGAACCCAGGACCTCATGCACAGCAGTCGCGCTAACGACCACTAGACCAACGAGGCAGTTCAAGAGTAGATAAAGACCACAGAAACGATGAATGGATAGACTGTGTACGGGACGATATGGCTAGAATGGAGGTGACTGCTGAGAAGACTAGGAACCGAGGAGTATGGTAGAAGACCACAAACTACGCCGACCCCAAATTAATTAGGATAAGAGCAATTCTTCATGAGATCTACGTTAGGGAACTGGCAACTACAGTACTTTCACAAGTTATTATGCCTTGTGATTGTGACTGTAGCGTAGGAGTGCAATACGTCGTTTCGGGAGTTGCTGCGTCGGGCTGCGCGGCGCCGGATGTTACCGGCGGCGATTGCTGTGGGTGCGGGGGCGCGCGGCGGTGTGTGCCGTGGCGGCGGGTGCGCGCTCCGGGTCACAGGGCGGCGGTTGCACGTTGCGGCGTGCATTCGTTGTTCCGGCTTTCGTGCTCGCAGTGTTCGTTGTTGCGGGCATTCGGTGGCGTGTGGTTCGGCGTGGTGACTTTCGGAATGACGTATTGCACTCGTAGTTTCGTTCTTCATCCGTCCTTCTGACATTCAAAAGTGCCTGTAATGGCTTAATTGAAATAAAATATTTGAGTTTGAGTTTGAGCAGGAGAATGATGACAAAAATATCCGAAGAGTTCCCCCGATTTCCTTAAATCGTATCATCCTTAACCACTAACGAACAAAATATCCCATTTTATGATTATTGCCACGCCAATATAAACCTAATACAGTCTGACATCTCTAAACAAGCCTTCACCAGAATAGCTCATAAACCCATCATAAGACATTTTATATAGCTCGTAAAGCGAGCTTTAATTTTGCTCAGAACGCTTAGAAATGCAGCTGTAGCAAATTGCTGGAGTTTTCTTGTGGAGGGAATGCAAAATCTTGAACGGAATCTGGAATGGGTCGTAAGTTTGTATCTTTATTTATTTTAGCATTAATATTTTTAGACTAGATGATTACTTGCCTTTGCCTTCGTGGATGTCGGAACCTGACTAATTTCCTGACTTTTCTCAAGAACCACTCTATTCATTGGGGAAAACTGCATGAAAATCGGTGCAGTAGTTTTTGAGTTTATCGTGAACAGACAGACAGACAGATGTTGTGGAGGACTTTGTTTTATAATATGTAGTGATGTCACGTTGGTAGGTATTAGTGCTGGTGCTAAGTTCATTATCTGCCTTTTCTTTACTCCTCTCTCTTTTTTTTCTTTTTTTTTTCTTTTCTTTTCTTTTGTCTTTTCTTTTTTTACTATTGGCTTCCAGTCTAACCAGATGCAGCTGAACACCAGTATTTTACATAGAGCGGCTGCCTATCTGAATTTTGTAAAACTGGTTGTCAGACATTGGGGCCTCAGACTACCTGTAATGACTGACAGAGATCTGAACAAATGACAGTCGTGACCAACGGTTTATCATGCTTACTGAGGCAGGGAAGAAACTTGGTATAAAATAAATAGTCACCCATCCACGGTTCAACCTATCTCCTCATTGACACACTATTGGTCATCATCATCATCATCGTCAGCTTATAATGTTCACTGCAGGCACTCAGGCCTTCTCTCTAGGAGAGGGATGGGTTATAATCCACCGTGCGGACCCAGTGCTGATTGGTAGATGTCACGGTTTCCTCACGATGTTTTCCAGCGGTGATGAAATAAATTACACAAAGTAATGCGCCTACCTGGTTTCGAAGCCACGATTTACTGCTCGTAAGTCGGGGCCGCCACCACTGGGCCACCGCTGCTCTCCATCTATTGTTAAATCCAAATAAATGAAGCGGTAACAAACTAATCATAAAACTTTAAACTCAGTTTATCATTAACACGGAATTCTGCAACGAGGTTCAACAGCCTGAAAGGTCTGTTTCCTGTAATTGCATTGCCGTGACTTCTGAAAAGCTGTAATTACTGCTGTGACCCATTTCTGAACTACATGCAATGCAACTGAAAAATGTTTAGTACAAAAAGTACTAACCATTTTTCAGCTGTATGTAAGTTCTTACTTAAACTCGTAGTTTTTGTATAAAGGATGTTTTATGCGTCATTAGTGAAGTTGTCTAAAGACTTATTTCTCGATGTCTGAATAGCCACTACTTACTGAACAAATACAAACTTGGAACTGAATTTATATTAAACTAGCTTTTGCCCGCGACTTCGTTCGCGTGGAATAGTAACTTCTGGCAGATTTTTGGTTTATCTCGCGAAACTATCTATATAACTAAAAAAACTATCCTTTCTCAAGTTCCAAACTATGTCTGTACCAAATTTCATCAAAATCCGTTCAGCCGTTTAGGCGTGAAAGAGTAACAGACAGACAGACAGACAGACAGACAGAGTTACTTTCGCATTTATAATATTAAAGTATGGATTATTATAATCCTAGGTGGTAAGACAGGCCCTTTGTCTGAGAAGCATTTTATTATGGAAAGCTTTGGGTGACCAAACCAACGCAACGATTGAATTTAATGAAAAGCTGGAATATCATTCAATTTTTATTTTTTTGTGCAAGTTTTTCTGCCTAGCCTTTTCCCTACTAAATTGCGTTCGCTTTTAACTTACAAAGATTTCAAAATAACTCCACTTAATAAAGTGCATGAGATCCCTCGGGAATCCCAGTATAACAGCACTAGCTAAGTGATTAACTTACTGGAAAATTACACTCTTCTGGCAGCGCCACAATATACGTAATTTTTCTCTTAAACTTTTTCTTTTTCTAAACTTTCGGATACATATCACGCCTGTAATCCCAAAAGAGTGACGCAGAAGGGACCCTAACAGGTACAGTACACTCGTATTTCACTAGTAATTTTTAAGTCCCTTAAAATAAAATTATGTTATATAGTACCTAGAACTGATATACGGCGGGAGGTGCGCGTTCCTCGTCTGTTTCACACTGTGAAGTGCAAAACAAACGCCGGTGAGCGGGCACCTCTCCGTCGCCTTGTATAATAGTAACTTATAACACACACTTTACCGATTTAGATATTTTTGCATTTTCTCCTGCAAAATTCAGAAAAATGGGTATAGCTTTGCTTACCGACAACCTATCATAAATTGCTTTTTTTTTTCTTTAAATTCACAAATTAATATGTGACCGTCCGTCCTTTCCTCTTTAAGATATTTTTATTTGAATCCGTGGACAATAGTGTGGATTATACGTTTGTTAAATGAATCTAATAAGCTCCGATATTCAAATTGTAACGTGTAACTGTTTTTTGTCCCTAAATAAATAAGATAAAATAATAGGTGGGAGAGCCTATTGTCATCAACTGGGCACAATAGACGCCATAACTGGAACAGAGAAACTATGATGTAAAATCCGACCTGGAAATCAAACTTCATGATCAGCAGTCGCGCTTGCGACCAACGAGACCGGCAGTCTATAAATTCTGAATAGAGCTTTATAATAGCACCCGTCGGGGCCGCGGATTTTAGTACTAGATGACGTGGCCTCGGCACAAGGGCAAAGAAGGAACATGGGTTCGGTTTTTAGTCAGTAGAAGTCTGACACTCCCTTTCGCTCTGCCCAAGAGCGCCCCGGGGTCATTTGATGATTTTCCATCCACCAAAAAAAAAACAAAAGCTTTATAATAGCAATCGGTAGTTATCTACTTAAACATTTAAAAATTGAACGCGCAAAAGGGTTTCCCCAAAGTATTAAAACTAAATAAAATTCATGGGTTTCACGAATAGGGGGTACGTGGGGGTAGGGGGTTGATAGCTGATAAATATTTGATTGTACAGCGATGCGGCCTTGACAGTCGAAGTAGAAAGAATTTACCGGTTAAATGGCCAGCTTTATTTCCGTTTGGAGTTACTTTTTCTAAGGGGAAGTATCTACTTTAATAGTCTTCGGGTAATTGACAAGAGGTTCGTATCTATTTATTTAATAAGCTTTTATTTAACTTGCCTTGTCTAACTGGTTAGCCTTTAAACCCGATTAATAGGATTGTCTGCATATAAAACGACGTGTTACAGTTCAGATTCACTTGATTCTGTACAAAATCGAAACTTAGTTTGTATGGTGCTTCAAACCTGCAATCATCATCATCATCAGCCCATAATGTTCCCACTGCAGGAAATCAGGCCTCCTCCCTAGGAGAGGGATGGGCTATGTCCACCACGCTAAGCCAGTGCGGGTTGGTAGATGTCACATGTCTTTGATTTTTTTTCTCAGACATGCAAAAAAACTTCACGATGTTTTCCTTCGCCGTTTTGAGAGCAGCGGTGATGAAATAAATTACACAAAGTAATGCGCCTGCCTGCGTTCGAACCCACGTCTTACTGTTCGTAAGTCACCACGACTATAACGGGCAATACTTTACTGGAACATGTTGCTGCAATACAATGGCTGGCAACATTACCAGCCATACTATGCAATATTGCAAAAATGGCCCGGCCATAATTATAATACCCCATATAATTGGTATGGCCAAACATTTTCAAGTGTAGCTGGCATTATTTTCGAGACGGCCGAGCAATAGTTGCCAATAGTAGGATTTCCAGGAAAGTATAGCCCGTTTAGAACCACCTTTATATAACGGACGAATGCTCCCTGTGAGCTCCTTAAGTGAAAACTAGCTTCATCCAAGTTTCTGACATGCTAAGTTAGTTTTTTTTTTTTTGAACGTTGCCCCACACTAGGAATTTCTCCTGTATCGTGGGTGCGTTCACAAACATTTAAACTCACATGTACAAATACCCAGACCCGAAACAACTATCTGTAGGCCATACAAATATTTGTTCCGTGCGGGGATCGAACCCGCGACACTGAGCGCAGCAGTCAACTGCTTGAGCCACTGTGCCAACCGTGCCGTCTTTGATTCCAAAGTAAATGTCAATGGTTTAATTGAACAACTAAACACAAACACAAATAAGTGGTTTGAATAAAATAATCATGTTAAGTAGTTTTGTGTAGTTTGTTCGAAAGATTGATTGACGATTGGCCATTAAAAAACTAATAAGGTAATAATATGCTCATATAAGTAAAGATCTGATCCAACTGCGTCTCATAATAATATCACTCCCTCAATTTATTGGGGATCGATGCAATCTGTCTTCTGCTTAAAAAAATTTAAGAGGGCCGTCTGTCTTCGTTATGTGATGAGGAGTGATGAAACGCATGTGACTAAAAGAATGATGAGTTTAAATGTTGGTTGATGAAAATGGAGAGAAACAAAGAAAATTTAAATATGTGTAAGGAATGATATGAAACGCATAATAAGTAAGATTAATTTTTCACGTACAAAATTAAAGTGCGATAAGCGACTCAAGCCGTCTACACATAAACCCAATGTACGGGATTCTAGTAGGCTGGTTATATATTTAAGTAATTTATGTAAAACTTTGTATTGGATAATAAAAATAAAAAAAAATTAAAAATAAAATATGAAAGAGAAAGGAGTAACTGATGCCATCATGTCGGATTTGGGATAATGGTAGAAGAAAAAATGTTGCATTGACCCCAAGTAGAGTAGAATACAGGGCAGGACGATGATGCAGCCTTTTTTTTTTGTAGGTGTAAAATCATCAAATAACCCCCGCTCTTGGGCAGAGCGAAGGGGAGTGTCAGACTTCTACTGACTAAAAACCATACCCATGTTCCATTTTCGCCCTTGTGCCGAGGCCACGTCATCGATAATCAGCAGCCCCGACAGGCGTCGGCCCTTGCGGGCCCCTCCTTGCTGACGATGATGCAGCCTGCCTCCTACTTCTACACATCTCTTAACTCCATCAACTATTGTGTCATTAGTCATACCGATGAACTTAATTAGCACTTGCTTCTATCCTAACATTATCCTTTTGTTTCATCCACGTTGCCAGTACTATAAACCTGATCTTTGTGAAGACCTTTTATAGGTAACCTCTGCTATTTTTTTTAGGCTTTTTTGTCCTACTGCCGGACTAAGGCCTCCGTCACCTCTTTCCAGTTTTCGTGATCTAGTACTTATAGTACACTAATCCTATAAAAAAGAGTCCAGCTCATCCTACCATCGCCTTCTGAACCTACCGCGTTGTCGCTTCTTGCTATTTAGTTTTTTTTTGCCCATTGCTCTTCCAACATGCGGCAGATGTGATCAGCCTAGGAGCAACCGCTACTAAACAAGATGTACCACAAAGTATCACCTTGCAAGATACCAATCTCTCAAGCTTCCTCTATTCAAAGCTGTCTTCATAAATAATGCTGGAAATAGCTCATGTTTCTTAAGTCACGTAAGTACAAGAATGAGGTATATAGGTACCTATGGAAATGTCGTGGTGTGGTATGCCGTAGACCCACGGCAATGCAGTCAAACGCACGGTACCGTGCTATGTGGGGTCGTTCAACCCTTTTAAAATACTGGCAATTCTGTTTAAGGGTAGGTGTTTAGTGAGGTAGCGGAGCAACTAGCGGGACTTGAAGTTTATTTTGGCAGTGGTGTTTAGAAATTCTTAAGTAATCAAAATCAAAAGTCATGCTATTGAAATTAGGCCGAAAATTGAGTATCAATTACATAAGGCAGTCCTCCAAATCCCCGCTCTCTAATGCTTTTGCTGAAGATAGTAGCCTAACCTTAATGGTAGCCTACCAAGGTAACCCATCCTCGCAATGGTGACAATTGGCGATTTGACTACTGTTAAAATTCCACGAAAATTTTATGTTATTTCAGAGAACTAACAGAAATAGCATGATGTGTAAAAAAAGTAATAAAAAAACTAAATGCGACACTCGGAGACTGCCGCGGTAAAGCTATTGCATAACATTTTTTATCAACTTAAGCAAATAATTAATTATTTAATTTGACAACCTCAGTTGACAACCTTGTTATTTTCCGTAACCAGCAACCTGGTTGAATATTTTCGTTACGGAATTTCTGGATTCGCTCTCCACGCTCAAGGCCCGCGATAGAAGCTATGCAATAGCTTAAAAGTTCTTCTTACTATCCTGACATAAGCCTGCTCAGATTGGGGGGTATTTTACACCTCACTCCCCCCGCAGACTTGAAAAGGCCCGCGGGCTGGCTGTCGGCGCATCGTCTATGCGCGGTCAACCACGGGGAAGGCGAGGGGCGCGGCCAGGAAACGTGGAAGTCGCACTATTATAGTTCCCATGATTCCCAGTAAATGTGTGGTAAGAAAACACCGGGGTGGTTTGCTGCGATGAGTTTTATGTCTCTCCATTTGATAAACATGTCCAGGAAAGTATGGTCAGCGTCAGAAAAAGCTGAACATTTCGGAATTTTAATTCTTTTATGTACAGTCGCCGTCAGATATATTGTAGCAGACAAGGTGACCAAATACTTGTGAACAATTTAAAATGTCAATAAGTTAAACACTTAAACTACAAGTTACCATTAATATCTGAACATTCAGGGGCCCAATTCTGTAAAATAGCTAACTTATCAATAGTGTGTCGATAGTGTGTCGGTTGTGTCTCAATAGACTACTCATTGACATTTGGTATTCTACAAATATTTATTGTCATTGACTTGCCACTGTAGTGACATTGAAACGCCATAGTAGGACTTTATGGTAGTCTGTAAATATATTTCAAGTGAAATCTGACAGTTGTGTCTATCGTGTTTGGCTATCGAACTGCCATTGTGAAGCCATCGAACAACGACACCTCTTTTCCCTATTGCATAATAATGTCTGTAGTGTGTCGATAGAGTGACAATGGCATGTTGCTTATCTCTAAGTTACAGAATTGGGCCCCTGTACTTCATTAATCTCTAAGCAGATGCTTGTCAATTCTTAACACTTCTAACAAGTTACAGTTACATTATCGGTCAAATATAACCGGAAAACATAAATGGTGCGGGTAGATTCATGTTTCGACATGGCGGGGGCCGGGGACCCTACCAAAACTAGGCTTTAACCGGTTAATTTTCACTACCAAAACCTAAATTTCGTAAAAAACCGGTTTACCACATAAGCCCGTAAAAACCGGTAAAGTACAACCTTTAACCTAAATCGATTTCGGTTTGGAGTCAATTACTGTAACTGGTTAAGAAATTTAACCGGTTTCCAAGCCTTGCCTTACATAGCAGTCGTAACAAGTCAACCAGTCTAGGCAAAGGGGATAATTCAGTATTAACTGGATTGTAGAGGTCAGATAGGCGATTGCCTATAAAACCAGTATTTCATATGGAGTGATTACTCCATATAAAATACTGGTATTCAGCTGCATCCGATTAGATTAAAAGCTGACCTCAACATAATTGAGAAATGGCTAGGCGCATAAGGATATCGTGGGTTGACGAAAGTAAATCGCTCCGCTTATCACCAAGCCCGAACCTCTAAGGTGCTAAATTATTACTTTTTATTGATCCGTGGCAAGCATTTTTATAATGCCTAGTTGTGCCTAGGCTGGTAACGTGGTAAATTGTTTGATGTATATCTACAGAAATAAATAATTAGTGCGGTTGAACGTAAAGGTTCGAATTTAAATATCCCTAGTTATTTATTTTTAATTTTGGAGTTGATTACCATATTTTTACCCGACTGCTAGGAAAGGGTTTCTGTTTTTTGTTTAGGTACTTCTGCAGATTAAAGTAGATACCTACTACCTACTTTAAATAAGTTCCTTCTTATTTGATAGGATTTAAACTTATTTGAATGAATGATAGGAACAATCTTAGACCAAATGTATTTGAGTTTCTCATTTCTGCTCTTGGGCATTTAAAGATTAACTGGTCCATATAATGGTTTCTCAAACATTTGACTCAACCTCGAGGCATTTCTTTTAATAACTATGGGTACCTTACAACTAGCTATCAACCAATGAACTAAAAGTCCATAACCTATAATTGCAGTCTGACAGGAGATATACCTCTTCCTATAGGCTTCCACCTTCAGAATCCAGTCTGACATAATAATATCCAGGTTTACAAAAACGTGTCATCTAACCAGCAAGCAGCTAACAATTAGAGGGCCGAAGTAGGTAGGCGATATTATTAATTTACCGTCTACAAGATTTGGCCTTGTATGGATTCCAGCCTTGGTCTCTGACAAACATTAAAAACTTCAAACTTAAGGTCTGCCAACGTTAGCTCACCGTATGTCCATCCTGTGACGATGACAGGTCGTGTCGACGACGCGTTCGTGTTACACGCACGCCTCAAATGTTGCTGCATCTCTGGTCCTGGTGCAAGCCATGGTCCGGTTCGAGAGGGAATGGGACACCGTCGCCTCCTTCTGCAAAGCAGTGATGCTAGCAAAGGAGGCGGTGGAACGTGAGAGGGAGAGAACCTCTCGTCCCAGCCACCGTGGGAGACGCTCCGGACGTCGGGGGCCACGTGATGGCTTCCAGCCACCGTAAACGCGGGCCTGTGGACGGTGAGTAATGGGCTAGGTCGCCGTCCATCCGTCTTATAACGACGACAGGCCGTGTCAACGGCGCGTTCGTGTTCCGCGCGCGCCTCATAGAGGTGTCAGCAACATGGAAGGGTCGACGCGTGTCGGGGTGGCAGGTTGTTCGATAGAGATACTGCGGCCTCGGACACAAAGGGCTAAGAAGGAACATGTGTGGTTTTTAGTCAGTAGAAGTCTGACACTCCCTACCGCTACGTCATTTGATGATTTATCAACCTCCAAAAAAAAACTAACTGATCATGTACACAACACCACGCTGCACTTCGAAACACATAATGTATAACTGACGGTGCTCAGGAAGCCGCTAAACTGAAGTGGGACAGAACTGGCCACGTCTGCCACATGCCCAATAAACTATGGGTCAAAGTAGCCACATTCTGGAGCCATGACATAACCAGAAAGCGTTGTGGCAGACCTCGTATAAGATAGTGGGACGAGTTGGTCAAAACAAACGAACAGTGCTCAACATTAGCCCTGGATCAAAAGAACTGGTTGTCAGAGAGAGGTCTTTGTCAAGCAGTGGGTTGACGCAGGCAGAGTAGTTGGATGGGTGATCAGGATCACTCATGATAATGAGTGCAATGATAACGAGGCAAGCAGGAAACTTGGTTGAGTGAAACACGTTAAGCCACGTTAGTCCTTTATTATGCGCTCAGCCAAGGAGTGGAATTTCCTGCCTGCGTCGGTTTTTCCGAGTTCATATAATACTAATCTGTTTAAGTCGCGAGTAAACAGGCTTCTTCTGGGTAAGCTCGTTCCATCGTTGACATCATCTCTGCCCTTAGGGCAAGATTGAAGTCAAGAGCAAGCCCATTTAAAATAAAAAAAGCCCTTGGGCCCAGTTGCCATTTGTAGATCTTTTACTGTCGTTACAGGTAGTCAGTACATAGCTCGAAAATCTAACAACCAGTTTTACCAAGGTGTATCGTATTACCCAGACTGTGGGGGTTAGATAAGCACTCGCTCTATATAAAGCTGCATCAAGTTATGCTGTAAGCCTACCCTAACACAGTTGAAAAAAGGCTAGGGAGATGATAATGACTGCAGAATACCAGTAGATGTCGGCACTGGGAAAACTGTAAATAGAGTCCGAAGAACAGCTGTTTTGGCAGTGACTAGGGTTGTTTGAGTAATCACTTAGCAAAATATTTATATAATCGTATTTTGCGTTTCTATTCGTGACTGTCTCTGAGTTGTTCTTATACTCTCATGTAATAAGAGGCGGGTCTATTGCCACGAGTCGGGCACAAATCTAGATTTCGTCAGTGCTACTGAAATATTCCTGAACGAAAAACCCAAGAACATTTTGCCTGACCCGGGAATTGAACCCAAGACATATTGTTCAGCAATATTTGCGACCATTAGACCAACGAGGCAGTCAAGAAAAGGCAGGAAAGCAGAGAGAGGCAGGAATTAAATAGTAGATTACTAATATTATAAAATAAAACCAATTTACAAAACAAGCTTTATTTGTCATTACACTTTGTGTTTGATTGCAGTTTGATGCCTCACTTGCGTATTATTACCTAAAATCTATTCTTTAGACTCAAACGAAACATTCATAATAATTATAATTATTTACATTATAATTCACAGCGAATAACATTCTGAATATATTTTACAAATACAATTTTAATGTAATATTTTATTAAATGTAATCTTTGAAATAATATTTGAAAAACAGAACACACCGATGATACATTTTATTTAATTTAATAATTAATAAACATTTAGAAATAATCATTTTATAACACATTTACAACAGACAAGTAGAGCTTGATTTAAATTTAAAGCTTTGAACAATAATTATATTAAATGTAATATCACAAAACGTGGCAGATTATGTACAACAATATTTTTATTTTATTTTTAACTTAATATTAATTCTGGCTAATAGAAGCTAAAAGTTTAAATAATGTTAATTATTTTTAAGTTTATTTAAAATTAGCTTTCTTGAAAAAAATACATGAAATACCTAATTGGAAAAAACATTTAATTGGTACTGAAAATCTGACAGACATAACTGAATCTCAAATTCAATTAAGTTGAGATGGTTACTTTTGTAATCATAACACAAAATTACAGACCAGTACCTTTGTGCTCTTCTATTTGTTATGTTTTTATCCTTTTTTGAATTTTGTGTGTGCATAAATAAATAAATAATAAATAAAATTGGTGTAAAAGTACCTTGAGCGTAACCGAAAGGCACTAAACATGTTCTCCCCGTCATTGCGATATTATTTTTATTTTAGACCATAATTACCTGGGTTTGATAAACCACCAAGACGAAATTAATAAGATACGACTCAGAGTTTAAGATATTTTATTTCACACGACCCCAGTGCTATTTTACACAGTGTCTTGAGTGTGTTACATTGAGTCATCCCGTAACACGTGATTCATCATCAGCCTATAATGTTCCCACTGCAGGGACACAGGCCTCCTCTACAGGAGAGGGATGGACTACAATCCACCACGTCGGCCCAGTGCGGGTTGGTAGATGTCACATAATTGTCTTCGAATTTTTTGGTTCTAAGACATGCCGGTTTCCTCACGATGTTTTTCTTCACCGTTTTGACAGCAGTGGTGATGCAATAAATTACACAAAGTAATGCGCTTGCCTGCCACGGCTTACTGTTCGTAAGTCAGGGCCGCTAACGCTGGGACACCGCTGCTCTTGTAGGGCTACCGCAGCTCTCTATTCACCCCAAATTAAAAGTCGTTTTACAGCAATATTGTTTGCGTAGAGTTACTTAGCTTGATGTACAGAATGCTTGGTTGACAGCTTCGTGGAGGGTCCTTTTACACCTTGTATACGTAGATTAGAAAGCTAATTTTGAATAATAATTGTGCCGCACCCATTTACGTTAAATTACTTAACAAAACTTATATTCTACCACCTGGACAGCTGTCAAATCAATTATGACATTAATTATAAAGCTACTAATCATTTCTTTACAGTAAAACTCTACTGATAAATCGAAAATAACTAAGTTGAATATAATTTTAAATAAAATTATAGGAAATTAATTCACACTATCCTCTAGACTGTCAAGAATGCAAAACCCTTTTTTTTTTTTCGTCTCAAGTGTCGGCTACCTGAGCCGACCTTTTTTGTTTAGCTTGCAGTATGTCGAGTATGAATGGAGAGCTGTGTTATTTTAATTGATTTGTATTGTTATTTTAATTGATTTGTAAATAAACATAAGTTTTATCAGAGTTCTCTTACAAAACAAGAGTTATCGGCGTTTTAATCACGCGCCGCGAGACGTCACGTGACTGACAGCGACTGTCACGTGACGTCATCCCGGATGGCCGTGACAGAGACGACCGTAGTGCGAAATATGGCTTGACAGTCGAGAGGCTATTCAAAATTATTAATAATTAAATTATTTACAATTTATATTATTGTATTTGCTACGTTAGGCATGTGAAGAAAATCGTGAAAGTGTGTTCTACTTTAATATTTCAAAATGAATTTATGATATTGTCGTTTTAGTTCTATTTTTATTGAACACTTTTAAAAATGCGGACGAAAATATTTATGATCCACTATTTTATTAAGGTACACAATTTTTGAACATGATATTCGAATGATATTATTTTTCTATCTATGTTTATTATTTTAATAAGAAAAAATAAAATAATTATCACGCGTTTCCGGAAGCAAAAAATACAAAAAAGGACTTAAATACTATCCGGCATAGCTCAGTATTAGAATAAAGAGACGTTGTTTTTATATTATTATAATAGTAGTTTTTCTTAAATGTTCATAAATGTTTTAAAGCATAAGCCTTGTTGCCCGCCATTATACTCGTTATAATATTAATTAATACTGTTCTGATTTTAACACCTCCCCAAGATTTTTCTTTGCAGCCTCTGTTACAGGTTATGCACTTTGATTTTTCGCAAATGCTCTATGAAAATTAGGTATATATTAGACAAGATACTGGAAAGACCATCGGTTGAAAAGTGAAAAATTTAATATTATGCATTGCATAGATTTGATTACTGATAGGAGTTGCTGAAATTACATTAGGCAGTTTTATTTTTGACGGAATTTAAATTCTATAGCGACAGAATGAATTTCAATGGCTTTCATAAAATGTCACAACCTTACCTACAATTTGAGGCAAACTTTTCAACCGAATCGTACATTGAATTGAATTTAATATCTGTTAGTAAAGTTTTGTAGGTCTTAATAAGGCTACGGAAAGACACCGCAATGACCACGCTGTGAACACGCTGCGACCACGCTGTGATCACGATGTGACCACTCTATAACCACACTGTGACCACTCTGTGACTACGTAGCTTACGCAGTGACCACGCAGCAACCACGCAGCAGCCACGCAGCAGCCACGCAGCAGCCACGCAGATTTACAGCTGTACGTAGCCATTAGGGTTGCGGGGGGAGGCGCGGCGGCGGGCGGCTGAAGCTCGGCGTCAGAACACATCATCACTTGGGTCATCATCCAACTCGCACAACAGTTTGCTGCTGTAAAAGTAAAAAAAATACGTTAAAATATTTCGAATTTAGAAAAAAGTGTTCTTTTGTTTTGTTTTTGACATTGTTTTGGAATATGTAGTGTTGTTTTTGTTTTAAGTCACTTGCTATTTCAAATTCAGAATTAAAGAAAACACTTTTTTAAAAGTTTTAGTATTCGTGAAACAATAATTGGAAAATTAAATATTTAATTGCAATTGAAAATCGGTGGAAATTGGAATACAATAGGTATTCGAGTTTTGTGAAAATATAGGCTGATCAAACTATTGTTTGTTTTATCTAAAATTTTGTTTCTACAATGTAGCGTAAATACTTTGGTTGTGCTAATCTTGCAAGAAGTATTAGTTACCTATTTTACTGTGTTTTTTTCGTGGATAAAGCAGAAACTTCTAGACCAAATCAACAGGTTTTGTGAACTATTTACGAGAACAAGTAATGATTTAAAATACCTACAGTGAAATTAATCTACAAAATACATAATTATTATTACTAAAAGTCCACACAGCACAGTGCAACATAATTCTATTAGAAAACGTACTTGTTAAAACTATATTCCATTAAAACTACGTAGTTCCAACACCATACTTGAGATAGGACCTGAAAGTCCAGTAATTTACACTATATGTTAAAATTACTCAAAAGAGGAAAAACAATCTACTTTTACTGCCAGTAATCACAAAGTTAACGACTATATTTTTTTCTGTTAAAAAGATAAAGAAATACTATTGATTTCTGACAGCATAAAAAAACTACAAAACAGGAAACTTAAATATAAAGAAAAAACTTACTCTTCTTTACTCGCGAACGATTCGGCGTGTACCCGTCTGTTACACGCCCTGTCGCAGCAACGACAGTGCCAGTACGCGAGCACGCTCAGACTGAACACGAACACCGTCGTCGGCAGCACCAGGGCCAAGATCAGCCCTCGCACCGTCGTGTCCCAAGAGTACCTCGCCACCACCAAGTCCGACCTCGTCAAACTATAGTAGCAAGGAAAAGTCTTCGGGGCTCTCGGCCCTGCGTAGTCAATCGCAAACACCGAACAATTCACCCGCGGAGGATACCCACAACCTTCAGGGTTTATCAGAAACTTCAAATCAGTCTCGTCCCATTCAGTCGGCACTGGTGCATTCTCTATAAACGGTCTTCTAGCTAAATTTACACGTATCTTATGGCATTTAGTGTGAGCGGTTGTGCATCCTTCCCTGCACGACGCCCAGGTACAATTGGTCAAAGTTTCCGCGTGCACATGTTCGGAGACGGCGCAGACACCGGCTTCTGGCACGAACTCTGCTAGTATTGTCTGTACAGCAGGCTCAACGACGAACGGTATCAAGAACAGGAAAGCAAAGACTGCGAGTATGGCTGATGTTCCAAGACAGAGTGATGTGTAGAACTTGAATCTTTCAAAAAAGTGGGTTAGAAGCTGCTCCCTCGTTGGTTGTTCCAATGACTTGAAGTCTGGGCTGCCTGGTTCGGCTGACGCACCCATGGGTAACGTCGACCTTTCGGAGGCTGCTGGTGATAGGCTGGCCCGGGATCTGCTCATAGTAGACATCTGGAGGGAGTGTCAGTCAGTAGAAAGCATTGCAAGCTGGTTAATCGTCTCTTAGTGAACTAGCCGGACCCTCACAAAGGAGGGGAACGCCTGGAACAGAGAAATAAAGATAGCAATAGTCAAGAATTCATATGGAACACAATAGTTTATGGCACGATTAGGTCTTTATATAAAATTAACTGTGTTGTCCCAACTGACAATTTCGATAATTATATAAAACTACTAAGAAGCTAATTATGCTTTGAAAGCAATCATTATAATCATTGTGACCTCTGAGTTTTTTTCTAGCTGTTTCTTAAATAAACTAGTTGACCTTATTCATATTTTATTACACGCTAACTAAACATTAATTGCTGAAACTGCAGTTGCTTGAGCAGCAAAACAATTCACAACACGACTACCTCACACAGTTAACAAATAAAGACTAACTTTCAATCTAAAAAAACTCAAGTCTACAAAAACAGACCTATTACTTATTCTAAGATGCTTAACTGGAACAGTTTGACGCAAATCTTTCAAAATTATCGCATTAAATCAGTGCCTTAAAATATTCAGTAGAAAAACACCCCTAAGTTACGGAACTATGTCAAGGGCAGTAGGGTGTTTCGCCGTTGGTGATATTGATTGGGTTAAAACAAGTAAGCGGACTTCGTGGTAATGAAATATGCATGGCTTTCGTGGTTTTCTTGCTATAAGTGTTAGCAGGTTAGGTTTGAATTATGTAAAAGCCTCTGCTTTGCCTTTTTCCAACTATGTTGGGGTTGGCTTTCAGTCTTACTAGATGCAGCTGAATACTAGAATTTTGCATGGAGCGACTGCTTATCTGACCTCCACTACCCAGTTAGTATTGCGTATCCTTTGTTAAGATTGGTTGTCAAACTTTCAAGCCACTGACGACTTGCAACGACGACCAAAATCTATATATATAGCAGCGGCAAACATGGAGGAAACTCAGTATGTAATGCTTGGGTACCCATCCACGGACCAATCTAGGCAAGCACGGCTTAACCTTAAGATCGACCCAAGCGGCAGTTATTATTTTGCCGCGAGCTCCTCATATAAGTAAGTGCCAACAAGTAAAATAATGTTAGAGTAGGTCAGGACTTTAAAATGGGTTTCAAAGAACTACAATTTTTGTGTTATTTTTAAGGGGATAATTATGATAAATGTAGTCATGCCATTACTTTAGAATCAATTGCAATTAATAGGGTACTGAATAATGATGACATCTATAGAAACCAGAACACCAAGCTACAACTACAATCTGTCAGATAATATCTTTAATGAATTTTCAAATTTATCTCTAAAACGTTAGGGTTCAAGATAGATTGGCAAATTTGACAGTTTCGGGTAGCTTGATAAGCTGGCTTCTGTAAAAATAATGAAGAGTATGATTTTACGAAAAATGATTATCTCACGTGACTGATCTCAGAGTGGAGAAACAGGATCGTTTGGAAGCCCCTGCATATCAGCCTGTCCGGCAGCGCATCCTTTAAATCTCATCTTTGCATCATCACCAACTTCAATGGTCCGTTGACAGAACACCAAAGTTATACAAGACACCACAACCAGTATTGTAGGAAATATCAACGCTACTAAAAACTGGCGGTACGTGTGTTCTAGATCGAATCGCGCTACAACCGTGTCAGGGCTATTCTCCATGTAGAAACAAGGGAATCTTGCTTTAGCGTTGTGGTCAGCACCATCGCGACCATAATCTTTCAGAAACTCCTTGCATTCATCAGCCAAAGTATTCACACATCCTTCTAAATTTATCATCAAGCGACTGTCATTTGCCAAAGTCAACTCCACTTCAGACGGAGCGATGAAACGATTAGGTACAGCTCTTGATTGGTATAAATACTGGAGGTAGGTGAAGTTAGTCAGGTCAGCTATATCCGTACGAGGCAGTAAAGCAGCATTAATACAGTCAACAGCAACGACTCCTTGCGTTCCATTGTGAACCGCATGACACGACAACATAAGTACTTCTTCCCCAGAATCAGTCCAAACCACTGTACTGTTTTCTTCCTGTACTAATTTCGCACATCTTGCTAAAAACACTCTGTCCCCACTGAGAACTATCACGTTTTTGTTACGGGTAGGAATGTCGACACATCTACGGTCACAGTTATAAGGCGTTCTTATCCTTCGACAAGTACCTCTGTTACAAGAAAACAGTCCATGAACGTCTATACAAGTTATTTTCCCTCTTCTACCAGAACATTTTAATGGTGGATCCGTTTCTCTGAAGGCGCACTCGAAAGCGTCTGTTATGTTGATACATTTTCCTTCGGTACAGTTGAATGTTCCAGTTAGGTTCTTACATTCATCACGGATGCAGTGGTATTTCTTGGCGTTCTCTTGGTCGATACCGAAGCATGTTTTGTTGGCAGAACTTCCACATTCGGACAATAGTAAAGACGTTCCGTTCTTCCTGACGTTGACGTAGATCTGGATGCAGGCACCGGAGGTCTTGCTGAGGCACCACTCACCGCAGGATCCCCAGTCACAGTTATCCTTGTTGATGGCTCTTGTCGTCGTGCACATAATCGGGGTAGGGTCGATTCCGGACGCGTTGGCTCGGGTATAAGGCATGTAGATCGCGACTGTGAGATACACCAAGGATACCGCACTGAGCACTGCTGTCATCTGACAGATGCATATTGTTCCACATATCTTCGTGTCCTGTGGAGGGACCACGAGATCCTCGACGGGTGTCGGTTTCACCATGTCGTCGACTTCCCACCCGCGTTCTACGGCTACTGACGTAAATGTAGCTTATTTGCGCATGCGTGGTGGCGCGATCGATTTGACGCTGCACTGCGGACAACTTCGGTGGTAGGGACTTTTTTTTAGAAACGTGTCAATGTACGGAAGGTACAATTAAAAAATATGTACACGCAATGGTTATGGAATGAGGATATGGCATGTGATATTTGTATTGAGAGTAATGATTATTGATAACGCTCTAATTTTAAACCGGATGTCATGTGCTGGTCGAAGAGATAGTTATGCTCATAAAAGGACACGTAAACAAAGCATGCGTCATGGTTAGGGGTAGAAAATTATTTGGTACTTATACAATTTGACGAATTACGATACACGAACAGGTTGTAAAGCTATTCTTACTAAATAGAGTAGCTTTCTAAGAGTCCTTGATGGCGGAAGTACCAATCAACAGGTTTAAAATATTGTTTAGCATTTTACATTACACACAAAGGTTATTTTGAGTTCTTAGTTTAGAATACTACGATTCAAAAAGTATGAGACAGATGCAAAAACATATTGAACAATCCTACCAGTCAGTTTATTCGTTAATTCCGTGAAAATTACTTCACAGATGGTTTAATTTTTACTTGGAATTTAATTGAAACATTGTCATACTATTTTATTATAATGATAAAATAGCTTTACGGGGCCAATTCAATTTGTAGTCCTTCTGTGAATTGAAGTTACACCACAAAAAAACATACGAAAATTGGACTTACCAGCTCACACGCCTCCGTCGTCCAATATCAAAACAATTATTAGAAAAACGTTTTCCACTGAGAAAAATACCGTCAATTTTCATAAAAACAATGATTTCTACAAAACAGTTTATTATTGTTGTATCACAGATGTCGAGCATTTATATTTTATTGTTTAAAATGTACGATTTTCGCGTTGATGTGTGTTATTTTTCACTGTTGCGAAGTTCGCTCGGAATTGTCCTGCGCAATGCGGAGTTTCTGTACCAGTCTGAAGTTGGTTGTCTGTTTACTGCATACAAGCTACGATGACTGATTGCTAAAGTTTCATTAAAGTTTTTTTGAACTATTGAAGGTTAATAATTCTGTTAAATGTTATGAAAAGTACCTATTTGGTAGTTGAGAATATGCGTCGAATAACTCTGTTGTATAAGTATTAGATGTTTAAATTAATTTTACAGGGCTCGTGGATTGAAAGTATGAGTATAATTGAAAAAAAAAATAGAGTTTTGGCCACGTCATTGTTATGACAAATGCTACTTTAATTAATTCAATAACTGTTTGTTCAATGTTCACTTTTGTCCTAATTCATTTTTCAGTCGCTATTTTTTGTTGAAACTGTACAAAAATACTAACAGAACCAATACTATAAAATATTACATACGTCAGCAATTAAAATGAGTAAAATATGAAGCTAAAATGAATATTTAAAAAAGAAATTTAAAAATTATCGTATGTATGAACTTAGTACCTATCACGTTTTTTTAACTGACGTATGCAACGTTAAAATTGAAATAGTACTAGGTATGAATAAAAAATCAAACAATATTAAACACTTACCAGGCACTTGTACTGCAACGCACACTTTCAAATCCATTTCAAAAATTTCCAATTCGTCAAACAAAATATCCAATTATATTTTTCCAATTTCGAATGTTTTTCAAATCCGTTTCGCTATTTTCGAAATTCATTTGTTTACATTTTGCCGCAGACCGGTGGGACAAGCTGTTTTGCCGCGGTGTCCAAAACTTTATGTTTTAGGTTAAGCTTGCTTAAGCCCGCGCATGCGAAAATCTCTGCCAAATATTCTACGACGATATTTCTACGGTTTGCAACGTTTTCATCGACTTTTGCCAAAATATTGCAGTTGGCAAATATATTATTATTGGCGTATTGATGTGTTGTATATTGGTGATTATTCATCTTTTCGTTTTCTTTTCGATTTTGTTTGCAATTTGATTTATTTATGAAAATACAAATAAAATAATAATATTTAAAATAGACAAGTATTTAGTCAAATGTTTTCTCACAGTCTGGTTATATAGAAATGCTTACGTCAGTGTTAGTCTAGTGGTCAGATGTGCGACCTCTGAGCTTGAGGTCTTGGGTTTAGTTAGGATAGGGCAAAGTGTTATTGAGTTTTTACATCAGTGATTACTCAGTAGCATCCATCCACGGAGTCAGGATTAGTCTTGATGGGATGGCAGTAGGCTCGCCACCTTTTTCCTACTCCTCCGCTATTCTTTTCTGATTAATTTCGTTGCGGGATCCAAGACAGTTAAATCGCTTCTCTGAGACTTCGTCGAGCTTCATTGTCTCGGCGCTTTTCTTGTGGTCGCCACTGTTGATTCTGGCTAACAGGAGTTACAGTGGTTTGGAAATAGTGTGGCGGGCATGTCCCATTAAAAAAAAAAAGGCTCGCCACCTATTACATAACACATACACATAACTGGTGCAGTAAGGGCGCACTACTACTTACACCTCTGTCTAACCCTTCAGTGATTACATGCGTGAGGTTATCTTCAACTAGCTGCACTCCCCCATTCAATCAGGACCTGCGACTAACTGTGACACAGTTAAACCAAAGATTTAAGACACGCAATAACAGTATTGTTTTTATTTTTTATTATAAATGGGCTTGCTATTGACTTCAATCTTGCCCTAAGGGCAGAGATGATGTCGACGATGGAACGAGCTTACCCAGTAGAAGCCTGTTTACTCGCGACTTAAACAGATTAGGGTTATATTATATGAACTCGGAAAAACCGACGCAGGCAGGGAATTCCACTCCTTGGCTGTGCGCATAATAAAGGACCCAGCAAAGCGCTTCGTTCGAATGTGTGAAATGTCGACTAGGTAAAATTTAATCAAAATAGCCTTCTGTTTAACAAAACGTAGGCTAAAGTAGCGAAATCTAGACAATTCCTATTAAACCTTCCTTCATTTAAACATAATAAAATACCAGTTCATATCCTCTTAAACTGGTAAAAAGAACCTTGTGTTGAAACTGGTATAATCCATTTTAAAAGCAGTATTATTTACCTGCTACCAGTAAGAGTGGCGACCCTATCATTGTTAGGAAAGGGCTAGGCAGATAATGTTTTTTTTTCTATATTTGTTTGTTATTATACACCATAATTATATAGATGGGCTAGCTTTTGCCAGTGGTTTCGCCCGCGTGAAAATGTCGATTTTCCATACAAACTTTCATCCTCTATTTAACTCCCTTAGGGGTTGAATTTCAAGAAATCCTTCCTTATTCCTTGTCTACATTATAAAGGGAACCTCTGTCTCTGTCAAAATTTCAGCTTTCTAGGTTCAAGGGTTTGGGCTGGGCGTTGATGAGTCAGTCAGTCAGTCAGGACTTCTCTTTTTATTTATATAGAAGATAGAAGATAGAAGATAAATACTAAGAGACTTTAAAGGCTATTCTAAAAACAGATGACAAAAACACGTACATCATGCCTGAAATCTTCGAAGGGTCCCTCTAGGGAGACCTCTACCGAAGTAGAGGTGTAATTGTACCTTATAATAGTACACCCACATTCCGTCGGTTATATTTCACTCCCACGTAGTGAGACACCATTAACCGGGCACAAATTTAGACTCGATTGCCACTACTGAGAATTTCCTGATGGAAAAACACTGAAACTTTGCCCTACCCGGGAATTGAACCGCCGACCTTATACTCAGCAGTTGCACTTGCGTCCACTAGAGCAACGAAGCAGTAAACAAAAATACATACACACGATAAAAGAACCTCGTCCTTTTTGGAAGTCGGTTAAAACTAGATTAATCCAAGAAAAATACGACAAAATCAATGGCCCAGAGGGCATAAGGGTCATTGTACAACAATAAATCAACTCCTCCCCGTCGCTTATTGCATTATGTCGTTAGTCTGATTGTTACTCGCAATTTATCAGTTAGGGGCTTAGGCGGTGGACATACTGTGTGCTTTTGATGTGAAAACAATTACAACAACAACGATTAAATATCTACTAATGCTGTAAAATTAAATTATTGTTAAACCAGAGCATTTTAAAAGAGGAACCATAGTTTCTCAATTGACAGTTCTTCTCCATAGGAATTGACCAACCCAAACCGTGCACCTTTTGTCGAGACTTTTTTTTTTTCGAAGTGCCCATTTATGGCCTTATGTGAAATAAAATATTTTGATTTTGATTCAGATTGTCACTGAAGTACTTTTTGTAGCAACATGTTGGGAAAGCAACACTTTGCGTATACATCAAAGATGTCACCGCTTAGTGACATTGCTACCCAACACATGTGCCGAACAACATAAAACATTACGCCAGTCCCGTAGCCGCGGACGGGGAAACCGCGGCCCCAGAATACATAGGGCTAAGGAGGAACATGGGTGGTTTAAGTCAGTAGAAATCTCCCTTTCCGCTCCACCTAGAGTGGGAGGAATCATTTGACAATTTCCCAGCCAACAAAACCAAGGCAGAGGTGTACCTAACAGTTCACCTACATTTTGATAATAAAATTATGTTTGAGTCTCATTTAATTGAGGCGAGCCTATTGTCATTAATCAGGGATAAATCTAAACTTCGCGGTGAGATACTCCTGATGGAAAACCCAATAACACTTTGCCCGACCCGAAAATCGAATCCAGGACCTCAGGCTTAGCTGTCGCACTTGCAACCATTCAACCAACAAGGCAGTTAACCTGCGTTTACTTGACAGACCATTTCATACACATTTTGTTCCATTTTTACGGTTCCGTAGTCAACTAGGAACCCTTATAGTTTCGCCATGTCTTCTGTCCGTCCTCGTTTAATCTCTGTGCAATGACCGTTAGCACTAGAAAGCTGAAATTTGGTACCAATATGTGTATCAATCACGCCGACAAAGTGGTATAATAAAAATTGGAAAAAAATGTTTTATTAGGGTAAGTGGGAAGTGATTTTGTTTTAAATTTCAACCCTAACGTGTGATATATTGTTGGAAAGGTATTAAAAATGAATAGGGGTATACTAAAATCATTTTTATGTAATGTCAATAATTTGTCATAAGTTTAGAAAATATGAAAAAAATCTGAAAAGTAGAACTTTATTTAGGGACTTTCTAGGAAAATCATTTTGCATAATGGATACCCACCTTTAAACTCATAAGTGGGAACACTTATTGTGACGGACGGGAAACTACGGAACCCTACACTGAGCGTGGCCCGACACGCTCTTGGCCGGTTTTTTTTTAATTTAGTCTGTGAGTAGAGGATATTCGGACATCGTGAAATAAGCCCATAGACGAATAAACCTATTTTATCTCTGCTGAAACGCCTTGTTTATAACCAAAAGCTTCGCCAACTACTAAAATATTCACTACAGCTAACAAGAATCGTAAAACAGTACAAACAGAATAAAAATCTAATCAATTAAGACGATGGAATTAATGAGTATTGATTATAAGAATGTTCTATGTTTCTGCGAGCCAGGATTGTTCTCAGAAATACGCCACATACAAATATACTTCTAAGAACAAATATTAAATGTGCCGTTGACTTCGTATCTTTCTTTGGACTTTTCACCGAGTTCAGAGATGAGACCCTAGAAAGCCACGTAACATACCACAGCGCCACAATTTGGGTAGATAAATTAGTGTATGCAACTATACATAATTAGGCATTACAACACTCGTGTGATATTCACAATATAAATACAAGAAATAGACATAAATATATTGTACCCACAACAAGGCTCAAGAAAATAGGTGGATCTTTCAGATGCCAATGTACCTATTCGCTTTTATAATAAACTACCAAGCCACATTCAAAATTTAAGCCTTAATAAATTCAAATCCTTTATAAAACGTAAACTTTGCCAGAAAGGATTTTATACTGTTAAAGATTATTTAGAGGACAAAAAAGCTTGGGATTGAATTGACTTTAGACCTATTTTTATATTTTTTTACAATTTGACATTTTATGAATTTTGTTTATACACATGACATTGTTTACTTTTTCAAGTATGATATTATTTTTTTGACCAATATTTACATGTTAAATATTTTATTTAATTTTTTATTTAGTTTTGTGTTTATTGACATTTAATAACTTGACATGATTATTTAATACTTATGACAAATATTTTATTATTTTTATATTGTGAATGTGAGGACCATGTGGGTCTTTCTCTAATTTTAACTATTGTCTGGCAGTTTGAGTACTATAAGCGACCCACCCAAATGTCCTTTCTTTGGTAATGTTCGTCGTGACGTTGAGCTCCTTGAGTTATAAGTCGAGCTCCACGATAACTGACAAATGCTTGCACTGACTGGACGGGTCCACTCAAATCTGTGTGGTGCTTTATTCAAAAGACCATCTCAGACACTAATCTGCATGATCTTCATGTATTTTATTATTTTCATATTGTGAACGTGAGGACCGTGTGAGTTTTTATTTAATTTTAACGATTGTTTGGCAGTTTGAGTACTTTAAGCAACCCACCCAAATGTCCTTTCTTTGGTATTGTTCGTCGTGACGTTGATCTCCTTGAGTTATAAGTCGAGCTCCACGATAACTGACAAATGCTTGCACTGACTGGACGGGTCCACTCAAATCTGTGTGGTGCTTTCTTCAAAAGACCATCTCAAACACTAATCTGCATAGTCTTCATGTGTGTATTATACCAAGATTATGTTTGTACCTTGAACATATTGTAAACCCAAACGATTTTAAAAGAGTGTCCATGAAGTTTCTTGCCATTCTTCTCATGAGACCAACGCTTTGGAATTGGCAACTACAGTACACTCACGAGTTATTATGCCTTGTGACTGGGACTGTAGCTTAGTTTATTTAGCTTCAGTAGTTCAGTAGTTTACTGCCGCACTCGGAGAGCTTCAGTGGTTGTTTGGGCCGTCGCACACTGGGGCCCTCTCATACAAAGTAATGCCCAAAACTCCATTATTAAATAAAATGCTATAAAATGATTATTTTCAAAATTATTTTTGTATGTATTCGAAAGAGTATGCTTCCGAGGTGGTCCCATTGTCACCAAGTCAGGACCTGATGATGGGATCCCAGGGAAATCGAGGGCAACCCTCAAATTATATAGGCACTTGTTACGTGTTTCGTACTTTTTCTTAAACTATTCAAGTATTTGCATCTAGCAGCCAACACTTCATGTTGATGAGCTGATGATGGAAGGTACAACTCCTTAACGGTTAGGAGTTGGAGGATAATTCTTTAATAAAATATTATGGGGCCGTATATATCGCAGTATTCTTTCAGGTTATCTAGGTGAGCTGATTAATTATGGAAGGTAGTACTCCTCAACAGTTAGGAGTTGAAAGCAATAATAAGGAAATCTTGAAGGTTAGGGTTAGGTTTCTTGGTTGAATGTTAAAAGCATAGTAAATATTTTTATAAAACATAACAATTGAAAATGAAAAAATAAAAAAATAGTTTTTTGCAAAAAAAAACCGACTTTAAAAAAAAGTTTAAAAAAAAATAAAAATAAACATCAGAAGAAAAAGAAAAATCAGATTAGTTGGTGGTTTTTTTGTTTGATTTGGCTGTTTTTGCCACCGACTTCAGAAGCAGATTTTTCTTCTGAAGTTAATATTTTTTTTTTTGTGTTGTTGATTTTTTTCACTTTTTTGTGTTTTTCACAAATTTTAAGCTACTTTGGAATATAATCTCACATAGGTTTGCATTTTTCAAGGCGAAGTATGATGGTGAACTTTCTTCTGAAATGTCCTACTAATATTATAAATGTGAAAGTTTGTGAGGATGTTTGTTACTCTTTCACGCAAAAACTACAGAACGGATTTAGATAAAATTTGGTACACAGATAGTCTATAACTTAGATTAACACATAGTATAGTTTTTACCCCGATTTTATCTTCCTTCTAGGGATAATTTTCGAGTTGTAGCGGGTGAAGCCGCTGGTAACAACTAGTAATGAAATAAAGTTGTCTACAACAAAAAAATATCAGAATTAGGTGCGACAGACAAGATTTATAACTGCTTTCTTCAAAATATAACTTATTTATTAAAATTAATTGCTATGGACTAAATACTTTGGTTTTATAGTAACATCATAACGCCTAACGAAAATTTGTGCGCAAAAAAACATTAATTATCTCGAAAATGCGCAAAGTGCTATTGCTAATCTCTTCAGTTCCTTACTAATCAACACCTAGTAGATATTAAAAAAAATATTTCAAAAATAGCACTTTGCGCGAAAACGAAAAAATATAAAATTTATATAAGAAGCCATACTATCACATATAATTAGTCATAAATCCAAAAGTACTAATTGTTATGGTTCATAAAAACAATATTACAATAACCATACCTTGCCTAGTTGCAGCCATAATGCACTTCAATAAAATATAACGATTACTTGCAGAAATAAATGTTTAAAGATTCACTACAAACTCACGGATAATTGATGAAGTGGGTATAACGTAAACTTTGAGCTAATGTACTGGACAGCACATAGCAGTTACTGATTCCGTATTTTGCAGAAATGATGTGATACATTCTTAAGTCTACCCTGACATAGTTTATTTTTTTAAATACCCTCATTTTGAAAATCGAGTTTTGGGCATTACGTTGTATGAACGGGTCCCAGTGTGCGTCGCTTGGTAAGGGTTTTTGGCAGTTTTGTCATACAAAACTATGTCAGGCCTTTGCTGGGTGGCGGCTTGAGTAATCGTTGGATATCTCTGAGTGCCGCAGTTAGTTTAATTCGACTATTCAAAAGTGCCTGTTACTGGCCTACTTGAAATAAATATTTTTGACTTTGACTTTGACTATGCTATTAAGAAACTCGCCTTCGGCTCGTTTCTTAAACCCACACTTGTGTTGTAATGCCCTTCATTATGCACAGTCGCATAAACTACTATTTCTGTTATGAATAATTAAGAGAAAAACGTAAAATACAGTTTACTATACCTACCCATAAAAAACCGACTTCAACAAAAAATAAAACACAAAAAAATGAATAATAAACTTTAGAGGAAAAATCAGTTTCTGAAGTCGGTGACTTTTGTTTGGTTGATTTCTTTTTTTGCCACCGACTTCAGAAACTGATTTTTCCTCTAAAGTTTATTTTTCACTTTTTTGTGTTTTATTTTTTGTTGAAGTTGGTTTTCTTTTTTACGAAAAGATCGTTAATGTAGAAAAATTTAGTTTATTTTTAGTTTATTTTTTATTTTTCAAAAACCGCTTGTCCGATTTCGATAAAAAAAATTATGGGACTATTTGGGAAGTAGGTATACCCTTTCCAACAAAAAAATAATTTTTCAAATCGGTTAGGAAGCGACGGAGTTGTGCCCGAACAAACATCCGAATTGAGAACCTCCTTCTTTTTTAGAAGTCGGTTAAAAATACCAACTTTTAGAAATTACAACAAAAATATCAAGTATTTTCGTATTGGGCTATTCTCAGCGACGCTACAACCAAAGCGCGTACTTTTTACGAAACAATACAATTAGTAAGTGCCTTCGCTGGGCTAGTGGCCGCAAGCGCTATTGCTGGGCTAAGTATCATTGTGTTTTTTCTTTAAGAATTTCTGAGTAGCATCCACGAAGTCTAGGTTTGGCTTGTTGATGGCAATAGGCCTGCTTCATGTTATAAGCAACTTAAACTTAGTCTGCGAAATGTGGGTGTAACTCTCCAGAGTTTACAAGCTAGACTTTATGTTTTTGCTAGTGCTAAAAGAATGGCCCTAGCAATAAAATTCAAACTCTCAACAAGCAAGTACCATTAAGATGGTATCAGCACAGAATACCTAAAGAAAAAATAGTAAAATAAAGAAGTTGTCCTTGTGGACGCGTCGCTATAGTTACATACATATGCTCTTACACGAGCCTTGCCTGGATCTTTCCAGACCGACCCACGCATTGCCAGGAGTTGAGAACTTTTGACATCATTCTTTAAGTGAAAGAATAATGCAATATTGTTATGCAATATATTATAGTTTTTTGTAATACAAACTTAATACCATGTCAGTAATCTTCAAAGGGTTAGGTTAGGTTAGGTTAGCCCATTAGTATACCCACATTTTGCCTATTGCCATCAACCGGGCACATTTCCAGACTCCGTAGCCAATAACACTTTGCCCGACCCGCTACCAGACCAACGATGCAGTCAGTTTGGAGGCAGTGTAATGCAAAAATGTTTCAAATAAAATGTTACAACAGCCCACTGACAGTCATCTGACAGCCACCTGACAGCAAGCCACTCCAGCGACAAGCCAACGATAGCCATGCCAACCATAGCCAAGCCACTAACAGCCATAACTACCGGACGCCTCCGGTGGGGATAAAGCTTTATAATGCCCTGCAAGCTCATTTTCGCGGTCTTGTCGCACTCGATTGTAAGGGGAAGCTCTGCCCGAATAAAGTTATAAATCAGTTCCTGTTTATTATTTACCACTGTCGTAACAAAAAGAAAATACACCATTCGGTTCTTGTAGGCAAGCGTGCTCCACCCTAGGGCGAGTCATCGCTTCACACAGGAGAGTTGCGGCCAAATGGAAGCTTATTTTAGCATTAAAAAAAAAGATCATTTCTGGAAGACCCGTCAAACGTATTTTTCTTTTTAATTATCATGTGGTTAGCACCTAAGTAGGTACTCGGCAGTTCGACAGTATCACTACTAGAATAATTATCAATTCTGTGTCCAGCTTTAGCATTATGACTTAGCTGAACAAGACTAAAGATAACAACTGTTTTTCTTCGTCATCAATCCTGTTGAATCACTGCTTTACCTTACTTTGACTAAGATTGACGCAGAAAACTTCCACTTTTCTAAATCACCATTCATGCAATCCTAAACCACTTCAATTTTGGTCTATCAATCCCATTCACAACTAAAAACTTTCCTCACGCCAAAAAACTACGAAATTCAACCTAAAGTTGACGATCCCACGCACCTAATCCGCCAGCGATTACCATCAATACGCTGAATCTTGCCGTTGACCGGTATATAAGCTTGATGCCCTCAGGACTCGCCACAAACTCCTGCGTATCCAATACAATAAGCTGCTAGTAAACAAGTATATTATCAAGATGAAGACTTTATTCGTATTTGCTGCTTGCATCCTGTTTGTTCAGGTTAGTGATGTTTTTGACCTAATTGTTTTGTTGACTGTAGTTTTGTTTTACTCCGATTAAAATTAGTGTGACTGTGTAGCCTATATACACAAATCACAATAAAACTATTTTTTAAATTTGTTCTTTGCTTCAATCGTATAATAATAATAATAATTTTATTTATAAATCAGACTACAAAGGTCCACTGTGTTAGTAACAATATTAACTTAGCCTATGTTAGTACTTAATACAATAAAATAAAAATAAATAAACAAAAGAAAAACCAAAGAGAGACTACAACCTCCTCTCCGGCACTGGTACAACGACATGCCATAATATTAATATTGAAGTGCATTCGTTTTCTACTTAATATTATAGTTGTTTGTTTATTTATAATTATTTATTTTTTGTGGGTTCGGAAAATAGTGATAGTATTTTAACTGCAGATTTGAAAAGTGCAGCCTGTGGATTCTCTTGGTTTTTATGTAGTTAAATTAATCCTGATTATCTGATAAATAATTAGGCAGTCAGTGCTAATGCTGCAATCGATGTAGCTATACACGGGGCCCAAATCATCTAATTTATCAATGTTTTACCATCGATATGAAAAGACAACGGAAGTCGCTTGTTTAGCTAGTTTAAAGATACCTTCACTTATTTCTTACGACTCAATTGCAATGCCCTGATTGGTTCACCATTTGAATGCGCTGCGCTAACAGAATAATTTCCAATTTGTGAATTGAGTATTAGCATTTGAAGAACTGTAGTTTTTAATTTCGATTTCCAGTGCTGTAAGTTGAAGGACTTACTTTCAGTACAGTTTGTGTAGCTTACTCATAAATTGGCAGTTAGAGTATTTAATTCAAACCGTGCAACTGACTATCTATTGGCCTTTTTCTAAAAAAATCTAAAACACTTTTTAAGATTTTTAAGTGACTTGCAGTTGTGATTATGAGAAACTTTTCGTGGTTAAATAATACAGCCATTTGGGTCGATTGCGCTTAATGTACCAAGTTTCCTCTGTGCTTCAGAAAGCACGTCTAGCCTATAGTCCTGGCTGTCAATTGTAGATCTTTGACAGACGTTACAGGTAGTCTGGTAAACCAGTCTTAAAGTCCATTTCACGAAAGAAGTCCCGCAGACGCAGCGCTGTATTCGCGCGACAAAATGTTGCTATCTCTCTCTCTCTCTCTCTTCATGTCTCCCCATCTGTCAAATTTAGTTCCTCAATTGTCCGCGGGACTTCTTTCGTGAAATGGACTTTACCGAAGGCTACAGCTCTTATTTTTTATATTTCTATGGGCTGTCTGATTACACAGTACCAATTAGTTTGTGGAGGTCAGATAGGCGGTCGCTTCATTTACAACCTTAGTATACAGCAGCAAACGGTTAAACCGGATGCCGATCCCAACATAGCTAGGAAAAGTCTAGACAGATGATGACCAAGTAATGTTTTGTTTGTCCAGGCTCTGACAGACGAACAGAAGGAGAAGCTCCAGAAACATCGCACTGAATGCCTGACTGAGACCAAGGTTGAAGAATCACTTGTCAACAAGCTGAAGAGTGGTGACTACAAGGTAAGTGTTACTTTTATGAATCAGTAACTTTATTCAGTGGTTTCGTTCCCGATATGCGTAAATTAATCCACGGGAACGTTTTAAATGTAGTCTATAAGACTTGTGGATAGTGTAGGATTAGTAGTTTCGAAGATTATAATAATTTTAGGCGATACAAACTAACAAATTCTACCTTTTTAAAATGTCATCGACTTGTTGAATTGAGTACTTATATTTCTCGACATCAGACGCATTTGGTCGTATGTACAAAACTCTCTGTGTTTGTATATATAAATTTATAATCACGATGTACGAAACTTCAAAAACACGCCACTATTATAGTACATTGTAACACAAGGGCCTAAAATGACCCATTATATACGAGGTAGTAAATAGGAACCGAGTTATAATGGGATTTTAGCGCCGTGTGTTACACTGTACTTTTCACTACGATTGCGAGAAAATAAAATAACCATGTTCAATATGAGTTTATTTTAAAAGAATAATAAATAATATGTTAAAAATATGTTTAAAACAATAATATTTTAATTTTTAACCGACTTCCAAAAAAAGGAGGAGGTTATCAATTCGACTGTATTTTTTTTTTTTTTTTTTTTTTTTATATTTGTTCGCTCATAACTTGCGACACCCGAACTGATTTTCATGATTCTTTTTTCATTTGAAAGCTGGTGCTTCCCGTGTGGTCCCATTGTCACCATTTCAATATCTGATGATGGGATCTTGTAGAAATCGGGGGAACTCTTCAATAAATAACAGCAGATTAACCGCGATTGTTGCTATAGCATATCTAAGCATTGTTTACGCCATCACACAACATAATATCACGCCTGTACTCACTACAAAGGTTATAAAAACTATTTTGTGAAGATCTGATGAAGAACTTCGGAGATAGGCAACGGAACTCCTCAATAAATGATAGCAAATGGACTGGAATTGCTGAAATCTCATATTGTCTGTCTGTTGTTTACACCAGTTCCTAACATAACATCACGCCGGTACGTTGTGAAGGGGTAAGCACATGTGAAACACTAAAAAGTGAAAAATAAAAACTTTTTTACAAAAAATAAAACCGACTTCGACAAAAAAAACACTCAAAAGTGAAAAATAAACTTGAGAAGAAAAATCAGTTTCTGAAGTCGGTGACAAAAAAATTAAATCAAAGAAACAAAAGTCACCGACTTCAGAAACTGATTTTTCTTCTCAAGTTTATTTTTCACTTTTGAGTGTTTTTTTTGTCGAAGTCGGTTTTATTTTTTGTAAGAAAGTTTTTTTTTAGCTTTTTTAATAATACAATTCCAAAAATTTCGCGCCAATGCCTTTTTTTATTTCTTCTGTAGCTGCAATGCAACGCACACATTCTACCATTTTTTAAAATAAAACATTTTTTTTACTTGAAACTAAATCACGCACCAGCTGGCTGAACAAAGTTGTCGTACGAGATTTACTTTTAGCCCTAGGGCAAATAAATGCAATTTTACGCCCGCTCTAGTATGCTATTATGACGTTCTTTTTGAGCAAGAGGAGTGAAAAATAACTTAATTGAGAATGTTCATCAGCTTGCTAGGAAGAATTCCAAATGTGCATTCAGCTACAACTAGCTCCATTACTCGGTACTGATTGGGAAGTATAAAAGGAAGATTCGGAGAAGTATTCCGCTCACAGTCAATATTCTCTTTCAGACTGACAATGAGGCCCTGAAGAAGTATGCCCTCTGCATGATGATGAAGTCAGAACTGATGACCAAGGACGGCAAGTTCAAGAAGGACGTCGCTCTGGCTAAGGTTCCTAATGCAGGTAAGATCTAAAGTGTCGGGTAATAAGATGGGTACATTGTTGACTTCGACTGCTATAAGGTTGGGCCTTGTTGATGAGGCCCAGCCCGAGGCGAAGACGATGCCGCACTGACTTAAGTTCGTCTATGCTACTATCCTTTTATGTTGCTAAGCAGGGCCATGTTCTTTTTTTAACTTACATCATTAGCGGTTATCTGATTCAAGAACATGCAAATTATAATAACAGGTTATCCAGTTCTGCTGAAATATACTAGAGAATTACAACATTTTGATACAACATTTTTTTTCTTTCTAGCTGACAAGCCCGCAGTGGAGAAGCTGATCGAAGCCTGCCTAGCCAACAAGGGCAACACTCCCCACCAGACTGCCTGGAACTACGTCAAGTGTTACCATGAAAAAGACCCCAAGCACGCGATTTTTTTGTAATTGCAGAACACCATCAGCATTTGGATTCTTCCTGAGAATATTCTGTTACAATCCTATTTTTTAAAAAGACTTTCTGATTTGAATTTGGAATTAGAACACTCATTGACGTCTGCACTTCGCAACGGTCAACCTTCAACTGACTTAATTGTACTTCAAGACCGATAGGTTTCTCTTTTTCAGTCTTTTTCATTCTACCCTCACAAAAAAATTAAAAAATTGTAAAGTAGTTTAGTGAAAAAAGCACTGGTTAGGAATAATTCGGTATACAGGGATCTATTTATTCGAAGTAGACTTATTTGTAAAACTGCCTAACACGAATTTATTAAATCATCAATTAAAACAAGAACATTATTTTTTTTTAGTTTTTTTTAATACACTCCATTTTATTTCCTTTAAATTATTATACACGTACTATATAAGTGCTTGTCATTTTGCATTGTCCATAGTCTTAACATTTTATGAGAACTGCACTCTTTTGAATTGAAATGCACAATCTGTCTGGATTATAGAAGTTCGGGAAATCAAATAAACATTATTTTCCATTTACTATTTCTGACATATTATATTGTTTTTACAATATTCCACTATGGTGTGTAAAGTGTTACTGTGTACACACATAATTTTGGAGCACATAGATTATTTTTGAACTCTATCCCAATGACCCAATGACCAAGTTTAACCCAGATGTTGACTGGCAGAGAATGCCATGTAGCAGAGAATGCCATGTGGCAGAGAATGCAATGTTGCAGAGAATGCCATGTGGCATTCATTCCACCTACGTTTCGTTTTTGAAGTGAAAACTTCTTTAGCGGCGCTGAGCACTTTTTGTATGGGTAAAAACTTTCAAACTCGCGTCAGGGTCACGTGATGCTGATCGAAAAATCGTAAGATTTTTCGATCAGCATCACGTGACCCTGACGCGAGTTTGAAAGTTAATATTGAAGTTTTCACTTCTGCCGGCACTCCCGGAGTGCTATTTTTTTTTTTAACGTTGACCAACACCAGGAGTTTTTCCTGTATCGTAGGTGCGTTTACAAACACACACAACACAACAACTCACATACACACACCAAACAACCAGACCCGAAGCAACTATCTGTAGGCCATACAAATAAATCTTTGGAACCCGCGATATGTATCACTCTTGTACATGAAGTTTAAATAAATTAAGAATTAACATAGTAAGTTAATCAGTGTTAATAATGCAACATTAAAATAACATTACGCCTGTTATCTCCAAAGGGTTAGGCGGAGGTGTATAATGGTATACCAGCATTTTGTCTGTTATGGTGAGATTTTTGGGTCAGCTGGTTTTGTGGATTTTTAGGGTTCCGTACCTCAAAAGGAAAAAACGGATATTATAGGATCACTCGTGTGTCTGTCTGTCTGTCCGACCATTCCCCGGGCCCCCTTTTTTTTTTTTTTGTGGGTGGAAAATCATCGAATATTCTACCTAAAATTTATATTCTCTATTATTCAAAATCACGAAGTTTATTTTACCGAAATTCATAAATGCGATTTTTTTGTTTTCCGATGTTCATATGTCCGCAGGGTCAAGTGCCAGACGAGATGTCTGTCCGAAAAACGGCATTCCGATTTCCAGTATTCCGAATGGCAACACCCAAATACTCCGAAATATTTTATTCCGAATTTTAATATTCCGATGTTCAAAAGTGCGAAAGTCATAATATCTAAAAATTATAATCACTATTATTCAAAATCACGAAGTTTATTGTACCGCAATTTAAATGCGATTTGCTTCTTTTCCGATGTTCATATGTCCGAAGAGTCAAGTGCCCGACGAGATGTCTATCCGAAAAACGACGTTCCGATTACCAGTATTCCGAATAAACTGCTAATATTTTAATTATATATATATAGGATAGACATAGGATATTAGTTTAATCCGCGTAGGCGCGGAGGGGCAAGACGGGCCACGAGCTGAGGATCAGGTTTACCAAATATGTCACCAAAATAATTATCCGATAAAATTTTATTTAATATCGTATTATTTGACAAACATTTCATAATTTTTTGACGGATGCTGACGGAAGTCGACGTCAAGGGCACCCCGAGGTGCGTTTAGATAGGTTCCTTTAAACCCTGCAGACAGAAATAGGAGCCTCGCGCAACGGGCCTCCGTTGACCTGCTGACGGAAACGCTAACCTTAGACGGTCAACGTCAGGGGCACCCTGAGGTTCGGTTAGTTAGGTCCCTTGAAACCCTGCAGACAGAAATAGGTGCCCCGTGCAGCGGGGCTCTGTCGACCTGCTGACGGAAACGCTAACCTTAGATGGTCAACGTCAGGGGCACCCCGAGGTTCGGTTAGTTAGGTCCCTTGAAACCCTGCAGATAGAAATGGGTGCCCCACGCAGTGGGGTCCGTCGACCTGCTGACGGAAACGCTAACCTTAGACGGTCAACGTCAGGGGCACCCCGAGGTTCGGTTAGTTAGGTCCCTTGAAACCCTGCAGACAGAAATAGGTGCCCCGCGCAGCGGGGCTCCGTCGACCTGCTGACGGAAACGCTAACCTTAGACGTTCAACGTCAGGGGCACCCCGAGGTTCGGTTAGTTAGGTCCCTTGAAACCCTGCAGACAGAAATAGGTGCCCCGCGCAGCGGGGCTCCGTTGACCTGCTGACGGAAACGCTAACCTTAGACGTTCAACGTCAGGGGCACCCCGAGGTTCAGTTAGTTAGGTCCCTTGAAACCCTGCAGACAGAAATAGGTGCCCCGCGCAGCGGGGCTCCGTCGACCTGCTGACGGAAACGCTAACCTTAGACGGTCAACGTCAGGGGCACCCCGAGGTTCGGTTAGTTAGGTCCCTTTAAACCCTGCAGACAGAAATAGGTGCCCCGCGCAGCGGGGCTCCATCGACCTGCTGACGGAAACGCTAACCTTAGACGTTCAACGTCAGGGGCACCCCGAGGTTCGGTTAGTTAGGTCCCTTGAAACCCTGCAGACAGAAATAGGTGCCTCGCGCAGCGGGGCTCCATCAACCTGCTGACGGAAACGCTAACCTTCGACGTTCAACGTCAGGGGCACCCCGAGGTTCGGTTAGTTAGGTCCCTTGAAACCCTGCAGACAGAAATAGGTGCCTCGCGCAGCGGGGCTCCATCAACCTGCTGACGGAAACGCTAACCTTAGACGTTCAACGTCAGGGGCACCCCGAGGTTCGGTTAGTTAGGTCCCTTGAAACCCTGCATACAGAAATAGGTGCCCCGCGCAGCGGGGCTCCGTCGACCTGCTGACGGAAACGCTAACCCTAGACGGTCAACGTCAGGGGCACCCCGAGGTTCGGTTAGTTAGGTCCCTTGAAACCCTGTAGACAGAAATAGGTGCCCCGCGCAGCGGGGCTCCGTCAACCTACTGACGGAAACGCAAACCTTAGACGGTCAACGTCAGGGGCACCCCGAGGTTCGCTTGGGCACCCCCAGGTTCGGTTAGTTAGGTCCCTTGAAACCCTGCAGACAGAAATAGGTGCCCCGCGCAGCGGGGCTCCGTCGACCTGCTGACGGAAACGCTAACCCTAGACGGTCAACGTCAGGGGCACCCCGAGGTTCAGTTAGTTAGGTCCCTTGAAACCCTGCAGGCAGAAATAGGTTCCCCGCGCAGCGGGGCTCCGTCAACCTACTGACGGAAACGCAAACCTTAGACGGTCAACATCAGGGGCACCCCGAGGTTCGGTTAGTTAGGTCCCTTGAAACCCTGCAGACAGAAATAGGTGCACCGTGCAGCGGGGCTCCGTCGACTTGCTGACGGAAACGCTAACCTTAGACGTTCAACGTCAGGGGCACCCACAGGTTCGGTTAGTTAGGTCCCTTGAAACCCTGCAGACAGAAATAGGTGCCCCGCGCAGCGGGGCTCCGTCGACCTGCTGACGGAAACGCAAACCTTAGACGGTCAACGTCAGGGGCACCCCGAGGTTCGGTTAGTTAGGTCCCTTTAAACCCTGCAGACAGAAATAGGTGCCCCGCGCAGCGGGGCTCCGTCAACCTGCTGACGGAAACGCAAACCTTAGACGGTCAACGTCAGGGGCACCCCGAGGTTCGGTTAGTTAGGTCCCTTTAAACCCTGCAGACAGAAATAGGTGCCCCGCGCAGCGGGGCTCCGTCGACCTGCTGACGGAAACGCTAACCCTAGACGGTCAACGTCAGGGGCACCCCGAGGTTCGGTTAGTTAGGTCCCTTGAAACCCTGCAGACAGAAATAGGTGCCCCGCGCAGCGGGGCTCCGTCAACCTGCTGACGGAAACGCAAACCTTAGACGGTCAACGTCAGGGGCACCCCGAGGTTCGGTTAGTTAGGTCCCTTTAAACCCTGCAGACAGAAATAGGTGCCCCGCGCAGCGGGGCTCCGTCGACCTGCTGACGGAAACGCTAACCTTAGACGGTCAACGTCAGGGGCACCCCGAGGTTCAGTTAATTAGGTCCCTTGAAACCCTGCAGACAGAAATAGGTGCCCCGCGCAGCGGAGCTCCGTCAACCTGCTGACGGAAACGCAAACCTTAGACGGTCAACGTCAGGGGCACCCCGAGGTTAGGTTAGTTAGGTCCCTTGAAACCCTGCAGACAGAAATAGGTGCACCGCGCAGCGGGGCTCCGTCGACCTGCTGACGGAAACGCTAACCTTAGATGGTCAACGTCAGGGGCACCCCGAGGTTCGGTTAGTTAGGTCCCTTGAAACCCTGCAGACAGAAATAGGGCTATTCAGGTTTACTAGGCGTTCCTATGAATTCGGAGTTTTAAATAATCGGAATTCGTATTTTTGATGATTCGAATTATCGTTAAGTCGGATTTTTTGTTTTTCGATTAATTGAAACTCGGCATTTTGAGAATAGTAATTATAAACGTTAGGAGTTTAGGAAATTCGGATTTATAAAAATATGATGAATGATAAATCGGAGTTGTTAAATTAGGAATTTTGAATCATTCGGAATTATGAAAATCGGTATTTTGAAATTAGTACTTGTGAATATCGGAATAAAGCTTTTCGTATTATGTAGTGCACCCATTTTTGATGATTCGAATTATCATTACGTCGGAATTTTTGTTATTCGATCAATTGAAACTCGGCATTTTGAGAATAGTAATTATAAACGTTAGGAATTTTGAAATTTCGGAGTTACAAAAATAGGATGAATAATAAATTGGAGTTGTTAAAAAAGGAATTTTGAATCATTCGGAATTACGAAAATCGGTATTTTGAAATTCGTACTTGTGAATATCGGAATAAAGTTTTTCGTATTATTGTAGTGTACCCGATTCTACCGTAAGGCATGCAAAATTTATACAGTCATGGTAAATCAACAATTAATCAAAATGGACTTTGAAATAAATCAACTTAAATGAATAATTAAGAACGATATTATCATTATAATAAGATAAGAGTCACAACCAACGACGTGGCGGTATGGTCGTTGGTCACAACGTAGAAAACATTATTTACTTAATATATAATAATATTTAAATTATTTCAATGTCATTTCTAGAATTTTTATTATTTTATTACATTTTTGTTGAAAGTAATAAATACTTTAATAAAATTTCCTATTATAATATTGTAGGAAAGTTATTCCATTGTTTATTCGTAAATAAATAATTCACGACTGCTGATTTTAAACGTATCACAAAAGCAATCCTAATCAGCAAGATATTAAATCCAACAACAGTAGATACCTCCTTTATTTATTGTCACAAAAATAAATTAAAAACTAAAATACCTAGGTATATTTTAGTTTTATTTCTTTTGCATAAAAGATGTGTCTAGCGAAATAAATAAGAAAGTATTTCTGTACTCAGAACTATTAAAGTGTTAACTCTATTGTACAAGAAATTCTACTACTACTATGAAAGTTCTGCCACAGGTCAGAGTTGCACGATGGCTCGATAGATGGCGTTGACGTCGAATTAGATCGCGCTATGGTTACGTTACCTCGCCACATACATAAGGCCTGGAGTACCAAATCTAAATTTTACCGCCTACGACTTAACGTCGTAACACAACAGCAACTTAATTAATCCTATTTCGGATTAAGGTATTTTTGGAAAGATCGAACTCCTTTTGAGTTGGATCTTGAAATCAGAACATTGTTTCATTAATTAAAATAAACCCGATTACCTGACTGAAAAAACTGATAAGCAAAAAACAAGCACAATAAAAATTAGACAAAACTTGAAAGCAGGCGGGGTCCATACTATTTTCATTTCATAATTTATTATACAAATGAACCCCACCTGCTTCCACTTTGCTTTTCAGTTTTTTCAGTCGGGTATTTCAGTTTTTTAACTAGGTACTTTTTTTTATTTTCAACTTTTTAGTTTTTTTGTGTTTGTTCTTTCGTTGGTAGCGTACCGCGTAAAATTCTTCGCAGATGTAATCATCTGCAAAGAATTTATACTTTTTTATAGGATTTGTCACTTTGAATTTGTTTTAATCTATACTAATCTATACTAATATTATAAAGCTGAAGAGTTTGTTTGTTTGTTTGATTGTTTGTTTGTTTGTTTGTTTGAACGCGGTAAACTCAGGAACTGCTGGTTGGAATTTTAAAATTCTTTTGTGTTGGATATTCCATTTATCGAGGAAGGCTATAGGCTATATAACATCACGCTACGGCTAATAGGAGCGGAGCATAAATGAAAAATGTTACAAAAACGGGAAAAGGTATTTCCTTTTTGAGAGCTTCCGCTGCTTGCGCTGCGAAAACGGTTTAAGTTACGCAAATATCACGTATGAAGGAATTGTTCCTCTTTAAAATTTCTAAAAAAGAGTCCGCGACAGCATATATCTATCTTTAAAGATTGACTCACTGTAACCTTTTTTTTACTATTAAACTGTTAAGTTAAAAATAATTATTTTTTGCGAAGCTTATTTAACCCATATGGTATTAATCTATATCTAACTAAATGTGTTTGTTAGAAGGAAAATTTAATATAGAATATTTGTGCTCTTTACTCTAAACAGTTTAAACAAATATCTTAGAAGATATCGCAATGTAAAAATATACGCGCGGCAAAATAATTCGCGCGTCGCAATGTAGGGAGATTCTTTCCGGGAAATTCAAATTCAAAATATTTACTGCATCATTGTTTACATGTACAGAGTGTTATCGTATATGTATTTAACAGTAAGAGATACCTATAGTAATTCACACTTGAATATAATATAAGCTAATCTAAACCATCTAAACTTTTATAATGAAGAAGAAAGATAATATTTTTTGTTTGTTACGATTTAGCTTAATTTCTGTCGGATAGTCGATATATCGAGAAAGGTTATAAGCTATATTTATGTGACGTAGACGAAGTTGCGTGGGTCAGCTAGTCAAATAATAAAAGTGTTATCTTATTATAACCTCCTTTTAAAACCCTTAATTTTGTTACCCTACTCGATGGAAACGGAAAAAAAAAATTGAACTCCGCGATAGGGTCCCCAAAATCCACAATTTCTTTAATGTTTTTTTTTTTAATTTTAATGTAGCCAGTGACACTCGTGCCATCAAGGCGAATCTAGCCACGTATATTAATTAAATCCGTTCACCCGCTTAGGAGTTATGAGGGAACAAAGAAACGAACTTATATACATACAGGTCAAACACATAACCCTCCTTTTGGGCTTCACCGCAGTCGGGTAAGAAGGGGACCAGTCACCAATGTGGTCTGCTATGTCAAATCATAAGAAAATTACTGGCACTTCCTCATAGTAGTGGCTTTGTTGAGATACTGTTTTATTCTATTATTAATATGAAAATCTGCCAAAGAACTTTGCACAGACACTCTAGTAGAGGGTTTGTTACGCATACTAAAAGATTTATGACAAACAACAATGGGTAGCCTAGTTACTAATAAAATAGACGCTTACGAAGCTATAAAAAGGATGTATCAATGTAATTTTTTTCAAAGTTACGGAGATATTAGGGATCAAAGTCCTAACTGTTACACAAATCAAAAAGAAACTAAATTCTACTTTAAATACCCTGTACTATTATATGCATTTTTATCAAAACAAAATAATATACCGCAATAGTAGGGGAGGCCACGATGCTGTGGGGATTTACTCGAGCGCTATAGAGACCTATTGGGTTGCAAAGCTTAGGTGATAAGAAGATTTTTTTTTTATATAATTATACCTTTTCATCGGTGGGGTGAGCTAATATAGATTTTAAAATATGTAAAAAAAAATACTGTTGCATGGACATACTCGAGCGCGGCAGATATTGATAGCACCAATGTCCTACGTATTTTTTATATTGTACATAAGTTAATCTGATCGTTTGCACGATGGGGGTGGTCGTACGTGAAGTTGAAAATGAAAAAAAAAAAAAAAAACGAGTTCGTCAGATTTTCTAAGGGGATGTTAAGTGACCCTTAAAAAAAGCTCTCATTCAATAATCTGACGATTTTGATGAGACGCAAACTCGCAGTTATTGTTCTAATTTGCAAAAAAAAATCGCCATTTTGAAATACTCAAGCGCGTCAGATTAAGATATATATTATTATGGTTATTTTTTATGTCCTAGACATGCTGTTTCACAATCTGACGATTATCTAGAGGGATTCGCCTAATCTGACAAAAAGAAAAATAACTTTTTTTTTTAAATCATTGAAATACTTTAAGTATGTATGGATAGAGTACATACAGACGAACAAAAAATGTCCACAAACACGGTACCCCAAAGAGTCACGTTATCGAGATATGATGCTCGTCACGCTGAAAATCATTCATTTTCACTATTTCGGACAAAAGTTGTAGTAAATTTTATAAGCATTTATTACGTAGAAGACATTTTTATCTACGACGCACCGTTTTAAAGATATTAGCGAAAAACTCAAAAGTGGGAACTTTTAAACGTGTTAAAATCAAAGTTGTAGATCTTTTTATTCTCTACAACTTTGCCATTACATTTTTTTTCCATAGGACTTGTAGTTTTGCCGGAAATCGAGATTAACCGCTTTCCCTCCTTAAAAACCCCCCCACCCCCACTTCCCGACCTCAGATCGACCGTAATTTATTTTTCCTTTAATTTTTGTTATATTCTCTACTTTTTCCATTGGGTTTTATCCTACTATACTTTTATTTGTTTTCAAAAATTAAATAGGTACCCTGGTCTATAAAACTTTATCAACGAATTTTTGTAACTTCGGCTTGTGGAAATCGTCAGATTATAGTAATATATTTTTGGTTATCCTTGAATTATTTCATTTAAAATTAAAAAAAAAAAAAAATTGCCACGCTCGAGAATGTCGAGATGACGTTTTTTTTACAACTTTGTAGCCCTCCCATTTCTTTACGTCACTCTCAAATCGTCAGATTAGTGGAATATACACTTTTTAGCATGTAATTAACTCACCCTACCTTAATCTGACGCGCTCGAGAATGTCTTATGATCAATTTTTTTTTACTAATTTGATCCTTTATCCTTGACGGGCGGCCTAATATATGCGGCTCATATTTGGTGTAGGTACTTAACCGGGTACAAGGTATACCCCTGTATTTATTAATCTGCCGCGCTTTAGGAAATCCCGAAATCCCGTCTAAGGCTCCCCTATTATGTAGAAGGAAACCTGATGTTTTAGAACCAAAAATTCGAAGACACGTGATATCTGCCAAAACGCACTTGGACGCGTGGTGGAGTATAGCTCATGCCTTCTCATAAAGAGGAGGCCTGGTCCCAGCAGTGGGAACATTATAAGCTGATTATGGTTATGCTTATCTGAATAAAGTTTTGAGTCCGTTTCCTTAGAATCCGTTTCATTAAAAAGGAGGTAGGAAGGTAGTGTCAGACTTCTACTGACTAAAAACCACCCATTTTCTTTCTGAACCCTTTATGTCCGAGGCCGCGGAATCTCTTTCGAACAACTCGCAGCCCCGACAGGCTTCGGCCCTTACAATGTTACTGACATCTCTTTGAGGCGCGCTTGGAACACAAACGCGCCTCTTCAGTCTTATGGGCCTACTACACGCACGCACTTCCCCACACTTTTGCCTGCGGGATTACACGGTGCACACAGTACATCGCGCGTGTGGTTTGTAATGGTAATACAGTTTTACCAACCATACGCGCGATGTACTGTGAAGTGTGAACGAAAACTGTGGGGAAGTGCGTGCGTGTAGTAGGCCCATTAGGAAGCTTGTTCATGTTGGGCCTGACCATGGTTTTGTAACATGGTGCATGCCCTTAACTTTTTCCTAAATCTTAACTAAAACCATCTAGTCCGTTGAAATTTTACATTTAGCGTGCATTTCTTAGAGATCACAATTTTTTTTTGATATCATGAGCGAGTCAGTATAAAGTAAAATCGAAGTTTGTGTGGTTGCAACCCTTGTCCCACGGCCGCCATCTTGGAAAAAGGGGTGGTTCAAATGGTTTTTGTGACGATCCAGAGGTCTCACAACTCTCTCGCTCATAACTTTTTTATTTTTGGTTTACGACAAAAAGTTACTGAACAAAAGTTGTAGATTATCTTATTTATAACAAAAACTGGGAACTCATTTTTGTTGTGAGACCTATGGTTCGTCATATAAATCACAAAAAACCATTTGAACCACCCCTTTTTCCAAGATGGCGGCAGTGGGACAAGGGTTGCAACCCCACAAACTTGGATTTTACTTTAAACTGACTCCCCCATGATACCTATCTAAAAAAAAATTGCGTCCTCTAAGAAATGCACGCTAAATGTAACATTTCAATGGACTAATTACTCTACAAAAAAAAACATTTTGATTTGGTTCTGCTTAATGTACTTGTAACACTATTGTGATAAGTGTAATATGTAGGTATTTCGTCTTTTTTCAATAAAGATTGTTATTATAAATAGCCAATACTTGTCATTATGAATTTTCTCACCAGAGCAATAATTTTCTCGTCAAAACAAACTGACAATAGACACTAACACTGATAATATTTTTATCCTAGAATATTTGTTTTTATTCGCTTATCGCTATAAAAAGGCTTGTTTGAGAATTATTATTCATTTACGGTTATTCCTCTGAAAGTGGTGCAATGAAGATTATTCCGTTTACGGTTTTATTGGTCTGTCAATTTACTGGAACATATATATACTGTAAGAATATGGAGGTAATTATATATGTTTATTTATTTTATATTAAAATTTGACCTCTTAACCTACAGTAGGGCAAAGGTGTACTATTCTTCTTTAGTAACATTTTTTTCGGAATATCAGCAATAGGGCTCGCTGAAGCCCCAACATAACACCAGCGCTGTACGGTATTTATTTTAAAATAATGTTGTATGTTAGTGATATAGAACCTGTGTTGACGTTTTCTGTTGTTTTTATTTAAGTTTCTTTTTTCGTGTGTCATGTCCTGTGCGCCCGAAAATTATATTTTTGCTTCTTCGTTGTAGTTTTGATCACAGACCATACCTAATATGTTGTTCAGATCAGATCAAAACTTTATTTACTAAAAGTTTTAGGTACAGGTAGATAATTATAATATGATGTATTACATAAAAAAAAGGTAGCACTCCGGGAGTGCCGGCAGAAGTGAAAACTTCAATATTAACTTTCAAACTCGCGTCAGGGTCACGTGATGCTGATCGAAAAATCGTAAACCCATACAAAAAAAAGTGCTCAGCGCCGCTAAAGAAGTTTTCACTTCAAAAAATAAAAAAAGTTAAAATGAGGTCGGCTACATTCTCACCTTGGTGTGAAAATTATTACATACATTAAAATATTAATATAGGCAAAACAATAAAAAAAAAGGTAGCACTCCGGGAGTGCCGGCAGAAGTGAAAACTTCAATATTAACTTTCAAACTCGCGTCAGGGTCACGTGACCCTGACGCGAGTTTGAAAGTTTTTACCCATACAAAAAAGTGCTCAGCGCCGCTAAAGAAGTTTTCACTTCAAAAAATTAAGTAAAGTGTATTAATATTTTTTAAGAATTATCGTACGTCAATAATTCTCATAATATTATGGTCGCAGTGGATTATAATAATCATAAACTGGATAAATACTTTGGCGTCTAAAATTGCCAGTTTAGCCGATCATAATATGAATTGCTTTAAAAAACATAAAATGGACCTTTCATAATATACATCTTCGTCTGTGATAGAAAGAGATCATAACAGGAAAATTATATGAATTGCGATAAAACTTGTAAAATGGTCAGAGACGCAGTTACTATTATGAAAGGTCCATTTTACGCTTATTACGTTACTCCTGTAGCAGAATTATATTTACAATATGAACCCCCAATTTTTCTGTTTTGCAGACCACAACAATAAACCCGGACGTATTATTGAAAAGATATCAGCTGGAATGCATCGAAGAAACAAGAGTCAACCCCGATATTATAGTTTCCTTAAACCGTGGCAGGTGGCAGTGGCGAAAGGTATACCTAAATTATAAAATACTAGCGGACGTCCCGCGGTTTCACCCGCGTAGTTCCCGTTCCCGTGGGGATACAGGGATAAGAAGTAGCCTATGTTACTCAGGGTGAATGTAGCTTTCTAATGGTGAAAGAATTTTTGAAATCGACGCAGTAATTTTTGAGTTTATTCATTACAAACACACAAACATACAAAAATAGGTACAAATCTTTCCTCTTTATAATATTAATGTAGATACAGTACTAGCTGATGCCCGCGGTTTCAACCGCGCTAATATACTGTATACTTAGCTAGTGTAAAATATAGACTCATAAAATGTGTACGTCTCTGTGTGCCCATTGGCCTTGTTCTGTTCTGTCTCCTGCTGATATGGAGGGATGTGGAAGTTATGTTTTTCCTACTAATCCGGTATTCTTTTCTGAGTAAATTCGTTGCGGAATCCAAGACAGTTAAATCGTTTCTCTGGAACTTGGTCGAGCTTCAGTGTCTTGGCGCTTTTTTGGTGGTCGCCACTGTTAATTCTGGCGCACAGGAGTTACAGTGGTTTGGGAATAGTGTGGTGGGCTTGTTCCATTATAGCCTTAGAGCACACGACAGGACCTTCGTTATTTTTTAAAAGCTGAAAGTTGGTCTGTGCATGACCCCTATAAAGGTAAAAACGACCAGCGAATATAGAGTTTGGGCTGTGGTGCCTTTGGCAGTTAGCGGGTAGTAAAGGTGCATAAAATAGTACCATATTTTTCGTTAAAGTATCAATTATTTGATATTGTATTCGGCATAACTTAAGAAACCTCGTCTTCCATTGCCGGACACTTCTGACGGTTCCAACTCCCAGCCAGGCACACTTTACCACTTTGTAAGTGTCTATCTTTCAAACGATTGACTTTGAGGAAAAATGGTTTTAGAGACCTCATGCAATGTCATTTTTAAAGACCTATCTATAGACACCCCACATGTATAGGTTTGATAAAAAAAAAACACTAACAATCACGATGCGTTGCGCCGCCATACCTAACTTAACTATATCTAAATGAATTCTTTAAAACAACCCAGATTGAATTTATTGTGAAATTAAAGATTAAAAAAAAAATAACTTTTTTACTTTACTGAGTGTAGAATTTCAATTATTTCAGATAAAGCAGCCAATTGTAAAGGATTGGGCTCTTTGTGTGTTATTGAAAAATAAATTAATGACAAAAGAAGGGGTTTATAAGGTTGACGTCGCTCTGAAAAGAGTACCATCGAGTGGTAAGAATAGTAACATTTATTATTTTATGTTTTAGTAGATTTACTTGGAAGGAATGGGGGAAGGTTTTGCAGTGTAAAGGCACAATCAGATCATATATAACATCACGCCAAAATCTCGGAAGGGATAGGCAAAGGTGTACCTATTAATACAGCTTTGCTTATCTAGTAATTTATCTTTAAGGCCCATGTCTTTGAGAGAATTTCTTGATTTCCAATAATTATTTAATATAAGTACCTATTATGTTTTATTTTTTGGCTATCTATTTCAGAGCGAGAGGTGGTTGAGAAGCAAATAGACAATTGTCTCATCCCGAAAGCGATCCCAGGGCCCGACATTGCTCTGACTTTTATGGTATGCTTCCAAAGAAAGAAATCAAATTATTCTTCGCTTGTGTCCGGTTTAACCCCCGACGCAAAAACGACAGGGGTTAATTAATTACTTTATTAAAGTTCCATCTATTGATGAAGTGCTGAACTATTATAAAGTTGTAAACAGTGACATCTAGCGACACAATTATGAACTGTATAAAACGCCATCAAGTGGATTTGCTTGGAACTACCTTATGTCAAGTGCGTAAGGTTAGTAGCTTCGTTTGCTAGTTTAAGTATAGATGGCACTGTAATTAAATTAGAACGCTTCAAACGCTTTCACTCTAATTTTTATAATTTCACCCTGAAAAAGTGTTAAAAAACCGCTTAAAAAACCGGGACCCATGCATGGTTGAAAGCATCCAAAAATAATGAATATTGTCATAGTTGACTACTCAAGAAGTTTCCTAGGAATGGCACCAAAAATATTTAACCAACTTCCCAAATCAATAAGAGCAGAGAGAAGAGATTATAAAAAGTTCAAATAAACCCCCCAAAGTATATTAACAATGAATACTTATAACATAAATGTAAACTGATTTTATTTTATTACTTTTATTAGCTGTAGTTCGATAATTTACTTATTTTGTATTGTTAGTTTTTATTTTATGTATATTTTATGAAGATTTAGAATTAAGATTTAGTAATTAATTGTAATAACAATAGTGTTAGTTTTTTTATTTAAGTTTTTACAAATAAAAACTTCTTACACTAATAATGTGACGTTATCACTACATCATCACTACATAATTATTATAAAACAAAGTCGCTTTCTCTGTCCCTATGTCCCTTTGTATGCTTAAATCTTTAAAACTACGCAACGGATTTTGATGCGGTTTTTTAAATACATAGAGTGATTCAAGAGGAAGGTTTTAATACCTTTTTTGCACCCGTGCGAAGCCGGGGCGGGTCACTAGCATCACTAGTTTGTAATAAAAAGTTACGTTACGTTAGTTGTGTAATTTTATTTAGCGAGCATACGTGGGTGATCAATATGTAGGTAATACAAAAAGGACTACAAAATCTAGTTTTAACTAGATTTATCAGATATTGAAACCCTCTTGTGCTATACAATTTCTTTACATAAACCTTTCTTTGAATTGAACTTCTTTATTTTATTTTTTTTGTAAATTAAAATACCTAGATGGAAGTAAAAATACTAGGTATACGAACAATCAAGCCTGGAGTTCTGCCTACCTCCGATCAACCTCTCTTTAATGACGGCGACTAGCGCCACTTGGGTAAAAACTTGTTTACAATAAATAGTTCGGGTTCCGTATAAACAATTCTTTTCTCTACAGTGATCTACACTTTGGAATGGGCAACTACATAGTATTTCCACAAGTTAATATGCATTGTGAATTAGACTGTAGGTTCGTTTTATTTATTTTTCTGGCATTCAAAAGTGCCTGTGATGATCTAATTGAAATAAATTATTTGAGTGTGACAATATTAATTTCAGGAACAGTGGAGACAGCCACGATTCTAGTTGTAGGTTCGAACTCAGGCACGAGCATTACTTTGTGTAACTCTTTTCAACACTCCTGCACGATTAAGAAAAACATCGTGTAGAAACTGGAGTGTCCTAAAACCAAAAAGTTGAAGACATGTGACATTCGCAGCGCTACGTAGGGGAAATTAATTCTTCTAGCAGATAATAGTGTTGCAAGCAGGCAGTCATATGTTTGCTTTGGATACGAAGCTTTTCGCTTTCTCTAAATATTCGCGGCACACACAATGCGAGGATTGTGGAACTATCTAGAGACTGGTACCTATAGAGCTTGAACATGCTTATCATCGTCAAACTCGCATTTTCCCAATTAATTATGTCGGGGTCGACTTCCACTTCAACAAGATACAGCTGAATACCAGTGTTTTAGCATGAAGCGACTGTAAGTCTGATCTCCTTAATCCAGTTCATCAATCATCATCAACAGCCTATTAATGTTCCCACTGCTGGGACACAGGCCTCCTCTCTTAGAGAGGGAATGGGCTATAATCTACCACGCGGGCCCAGTGCGGATTGGTAGATGTCACATGTCTTCGAATGTTTTGTTCTAAGACATGCCGGTTTCCTCACGATGTTTTCCTTCACCGTTTTGAGAGCAGCGGTGATGAAATAAATTACACAAACTAATGAGCCTGCCTGGGTTCGAACCCACGACCTACTGTTCGTAAGTCGAGGCCGCCACCACTGGGCCACCGTTGCTCCTAATCCAGTTAGTACTAGGTAATAAGGTACCCCTTGGTAAGACTGGCTGTCCGACTATCGATCCACTACCAGTAAGAACTGTCAATGATTGCTGGCTGTGTGGTATCCGAGGCATATATGGAGGACAATCGGTATGTAACAAATGGTTACCCATCCACAAACCAACCTTGCTTAGCACAGACTAACGAAGATAATAAACCCTTAAAGCTGTAGCCTTGTGCTTTTGTTTATATAGATACTAGCTTTTGCCCGCGACTTCGTTCGCGTGGAATAGTGACTTCCGGCAGATTTTTGGGTTATCTCGCGAAAAAAAAAAAAAAAAAAACTATCCTATGTCCTTTCTCAAGTTCCAAACTATGTCTGTACCAAATTTCATCAAAATCCGTTCAGCCGTTTAGGCGTGAAAGAGTAACAGACAGACAGACAGACAGACAGACAGAGTTACTTTCGCATTTATAATATTATATAGTATGGATAGCATTATGTTCATCATTATCATCATCAGCCATTAGACGTCCACTGCTGGACAAAGGCCTCCCCCATAGAACGCCATAAAGATCGGCAGCCTGCTGTTTGCATCCACCGGTTGCCCGCGACTCTCACGATGTCGTCGGTCCACCTGGTGGGAGGCCTGCCAACGCTGCGTCTTCCGGTTCGTGGTCGCCACTCGAGAACCTTTCTTCCTAATCGGTTGTCTGTTCTTCGAGCGATGTGGCCTGCCCATGCATTATGTTATTCAAAATATATTTTATAAGTATTTTTTTTTCGTAATGTCAACTGTATTATGATATCCGAAATAAGCTTATTAAAATGATAATACCAACGTGCTTAGTAATGAGGGCAGGTGTTTGCGTTAATTTGCACATCAAGGGCATGTTTATAAGTTACTTATGCGCATTAAAACATTGGTGATTGACATTATTATAAACCGATAAATGAGGACACATTTTGCAGTTCCGAAACGAATTATACAAATATAGATCGTTGTCAGCAAATAGAGGTTATAGAGGAGCTCCTGGCTAAATAATATCAGCCTCTTGGGTCGATCCGTTTTTCCCATTTCTCCACCGAACCCCAACCCACATAGCGGTAGGTTACTTTTAAACCAGACTCCGGTAACATAACATAACCCACACTCTATTGTTGGAAAGTGTTCGTCTATTCAGAATTAACATACGCATTCACGCCCGCAGTTGTAAATCAATTATCTAGATGTTTTCTGGCTGATTCTGTTGGTTCTTATAGTTTATTGTTTGACCAGAGGTTTTACCCGTGTGGCACTCGGTCATTGTCCCACGGAGTTGTTTCACTGAGATAGGAAGTATTTTGTGAGTGAAACCAAACATATAACCAAACATATATAAACTACCTTAAGATTTTTAACTGACATGGTCACTAACACTATTATTTATACTGAATACGGGATATTTACCATGTTTACGAATTGTTTCGAGTTCCCGATATTTCGGCGATGTTACAAGCACCATGATCAATATCGGATAAATATCGGATAAATATTCCGATTTCAGTATAAATAATAGTATAAACTTCCTGTTTGCCAAACAAATTCGTTACAAATTCGTTGCCAGCAAATTCGTTATGAAACTTTAGCGTGAAAGAATAACAAACATCTATACATCCATTCTCCATAAAAACTTTCGTAATAATTATAATAATATATAATAGTAGTAAGATTATTGCTGCAGATGCTAGTTTTTGTTTAGAAGCTTTGATGTAAAACCTGGAAGACCCAGGTGTGTTTAACTTGGGACAATATTTTGTAATTAATTCACTTGAGAAGAAACATTACATTAGATAAAAATATAGAAAACACTTTACTGTACCTACATCAATATTTATAACAGCATAAAATTAAAAGCTTAGTATAATAATATATGTTTAATGGAAAAATGTCAGTCGGATGTATTTGGTCAGAAACAGCATAAATAAATGTGTACGTTATGAATGCTAGTATGCAGGTCTCTCTGAAAATTAGAGTGATCTGAACCCAAAACTGCCAAATTTTCGGGGAGTTAAAATGGATCGAATAATATTTCAACCCGTACGTAAAATACGACGGACTACGGACTTTTACGTCAAGATACTCTGAAATTAATTAATAACAGCTCAATTTTATAATAATTAGGATCGACTTTAAGTTCGATTTTGTAACTTATGATTTGAAACAACAGCACCAATTATATAAAGGTAGTAGTAGTTTTTGTGCCTAACTGGTAGGTAGGCAAATCAAATTATCCAAACGTTATAATAATACAATAATTATTATAATAAGCCTCTACGGGCTTCTCAAAACGGTCTTCCGGCATTGAGAACTGTGAAGGCTCTTCTGACCTTTAGATTCTTGGGTCCAGTTCCACAGACTACTAAGATGAACTGTTTAATTTTACTGTTAATTCTGCTTAAATATCTCCATCTATTTAGAATTTAAATGATCGTTTTGTAGTGGATCAGTATAGCAGGAAAACTAAATTAACTATTTCCAAATCATTCTGAAATTTTCGTACCTTGATAGGTGAGCTAATATATACATAGTTTCTAAGTAGGTATAGAACCTAATAAACACTTCTGTAGATAGAACTTAAGAACTAATGACTCAAAAAATGTAATTAAAGATGTGAGGTTACCCTACTTTGTTTTTATGTACGCACGACCTCACCGGCCCTGCCGCGCGAGCGATATAATGCCTAAATTTTGACTGTTTTTTCTCTCTTGGAGAAAAATTATAAAGAAATTATACAAGTGACCCGAGATAATACACATTTTTTACGACCTTTATTATGATATAAGTTTTATTTTTCAAAGCCTAATATAACTCAAGTAAAACGATTATTTAGCCATCATTTGGACATGTCTTTGCGATTTAATTGGATGCAGTGAAGTGTAAGTAATCGTGTATCGCATGCCCGACATATCATGATCGAAGAGTCAATGTAATACGTTTTTTTTTTATTTAAATCCGTTCCATGTACGAGTAAAACGCTATTGTTGACGACGTTTATCGGGGTAACCCCGCCTTAAGATTCTCATCGAAAACAATATCCAGATTCTGTGTGCTTATTAAACAGTTGTATATTGACGTTCCTACGCTTGTTCTAGTAATATTGTTTTACCATATTAATCATTTGTTACAATTACAATAACATCTGCCAATCCGCACTGGGCCCGCGTGGTGGATTATAGCCCATCCCTCTCCTAGAGAGGAGGCCTGAGTCCCTGCAGTGGGAACATTATAGGCTGATGATGATGATGATGATGACAATATCAGACGCTCGTGCCTGACTTCCGAAATCAGCTCAAGTGCTCCGGAATGTAGAACATACTCGTAATTAACTCCGATACCTGTAATCTCCAAAGGGTTAGGTTTACCTAAACCCTTTGGAGTAAATAAATGGTATGACACCATTTATTTTGCCAACGTAATATGGGGCGAGCTTATTACCACCAATTTAGCATTCGTCAAGACACCGTAGCTGCTACTAAACAATCTTTGTCAGAGTACAAATTAGTGAAATAGACTGGAACTCTAGAAGAAAACTACTAACTGTAAAACCTAAATAATAGATATTGCATACAAAACAAAATAGATACATAAAAATACATAAACAATAGTAGGTAAATGATTCTATGTAAAATTCATACATAGGTACTAGGACTTGTAGGTAGCTAATATTTTTTTAACCAGGTCGGAACAATTACTGGCAATCTAAACTACGATCGGGTTTGTATGGCGTTTCCTAGTGTTGTATTGTACATACAAATGTGTATGGATGTGTGGGTGACAATAATATCGGTACACAACACTATGATGGATATTAAATTGTTATTTATTTATGTGTTACGGTTAATGAACTGTTTTAGGAGATGAGGAATATGCCTGGTTATGCTACAAACTGGAGCTGCATAAAGTTTGTATTATTTTCATTTGAATGGACTATTTGGTAAACATTCGTTACGTATTTTAATGAAAAAAATATACTTAATTGTTTTTCATACAGTTTCCTAAGGTCACATTATACTTCATAGAGATTCTGAAGTGAATTTTGGGATTGAAGTCAAATAATAAGAGATTTTGTTTCCACTCCTTTGAACACAATGGGCTGGCATAATCGATGATTTTGTAATTTAATATTTAAAAGGTTATCAATTCCACGTTATTGAGTTTTGTTGAATTTTTTTTCTTACATTTAATTTTTACTTTTTTTTATTTTTATGTTGTTTGTTTGTGTTTTACAAGTTATTTTTAACGTTTAGTGTTTTAGTTAAAGTATTAGTCGTAAGTTATTTTCAAAGTATCTTGTGAGTGTTTGCAAACCACTATTGTATGGGGTCTGCCTGTAAAGATAGTGTGTTTATGATAAATAAATAAATAATAGCAAGGTTTGAAGTGGACTATTATAATATAAAATTATGAAGATGTTATTTTCACCTTTCTGATCATATTCCATGTTACCTGGACTCGGCACGACATGTATTTTTGCACACTTTAGTAACAGGCAACCGTCACGCTATCCTTTATTCGTTTTTCTTCAGTATCATTTTACCGATGACCATTTATCCATATTTTCTTTGGACATCGTTACTCTCTCTCTATCCAGTGTATATTTAAATCTTTTTTAAATACATGGATTAAAATAAAATTATCGAACTGTGTAAAATTTCACAATACCTATTTTCCGCACTTTGCCTACAACGTAAATAGTCAGAGAGCTATACAATATATCGATACGAATCATGTGCGATGCAAAAACAGTGTATTTCACAAAACCTAATAGTTGTGTTTATCATGGCCGCTAGATTTATTCAAAGTTACCTCATTTTAGTTATTGTTGCCACTTAATAGCTGTAATTTGTTGTAAAACTGATGTTATTACGATGGAGGTCGGAAAAGTATTATTGCAGGTTACTAGTAACTTTTATTTTCGTTGTAGGTATTTGCTACGTTGACGCTTAAAAGCTTTGCAAAACATGGCATCAAAGAAAAATAATGTACTTCTTACTTCTGTATCGATTGCAAATTGCAACATTAAAAAAAAAAACATTTTGCCATCGATGCAGCAGGAAAGTTATATAGCATTTTTTTTGAACACCTGTTTAGATTGTCTTTTGCTAAAAGTAACGATTGCACAGATTGTGGGCTTCGAGTAAAGTTCATGCACTTGTAGGTATTGCACTTAATATTATATTGCTATATAGAGGGAAATCTCGTGGAGGTAAAGAACAGGGTTTAAAAAAAATCAGCCGACTAATAGGCAGAAAATCTAAGTATTTGTATAATTTATGGTCCATCCCGAATATTTAGGTTACTTTTATATGATTATTTTTAGACAGTACCTATTCTATTGTTCTTAAGTTAGCTTTTACGATACCTACTTAAATCAAATGAGATAGATACTTGACCTATCTCATTTGATTTAAGTTTAGTGTACCTAGTCTGTTCAAGCTTTTCTTAGGTTTATTTTAAATAATGATTTGGTTTATTGTAAACTTTTTATCATTTTGTTCTGTCATGTACATATGGGACTAATAAATACTATTTCATTCTTCATGTTTAGTATTAATTGTGCGTTTAAGCCATAAATGATCTTAAGGCAATTATAAAACTTCAAATTACCTAAAGAACTTTTTGCGACAATCTACTTATCCGACTTAAAGACATAATTATTTCCTTTTAAGTAAGTTTATTAAAACATTTCTCCTTAATCGTAACAAATTTCTTTTGGGCTTGCGTGCAGAGTAAAGTGTTCGATTCGGCTGTGAGATAATAATGTATGAATGGAAAGTCTCATCAAAATTCACCCAGCCTTTTTAAGTGAACCACGCTTAAACTGATAAACATGAATTACGAAGATCAGCAAAAAATGTGTTTGGTTTTTGTTTTAATCTGTTGTCTGTCAGTTTTGACTGAGTTTACGAGAAAAATTCGTGTGAATGTATAAAAATCGAGAGTGTTTTTATCATGAGAAGTTGTACATATTGTACTTATTTTAACAGCTTTCACACTGTCTTATTTTTTACTACCTACCTACTTAAGTCTTTTTATTTATCAGAATTTTAATGAGATTTCTTTAATGAAAACCTAAATTGCGAATAAAAATATTACTTTTGCTCTAAATAATAAAAATATAAAAATAAAAATTTCTGTTGATCTATACAGGGTTTCCTAGCGCAGACACCAGTCCGTCACAAACTTATTTTGTACCGTAATTTTAAGCTCTATATAATAAGCCATGATTAAATAAGACATAATACAATAATTTGTATTTAAAATGAGGTTTAGGTATGTCGACGTCCAAATATCTTCTAAAATAAATACTTTGCAGAAACACATCCATCGCCCAACCTTGTCTACCATTTAGCCAATTTTAATTTCTAACAACCAAACTGAATACGAATTCGAGGAACTTTTAAAAATACAGTTCCAAAAAATACCCGTTTTTTATCACTATAATCCTGCTGAACCCAACATAAGGAACCAATTTTCATCAATCTATTTGAACACAGGAGCCGACCCGCCCATAACTGCCCCCGGATTGGCTACCTACAACATTGTTAGAAAAGTCTTGACAGAAATCTACCTATCTCGCTCTAACACATAGATTGAAATACTAAAACAATCGGAGCTCTCTGTCTCCCGTACTATACAAATTACAGATGGCTTAATGTTTTTCTACGCGTCTGCTGCTATAAATTTTTAGGGCATTCTAATGCTTGGACCCTGCAAGACAAATTCAATTCTAATTCGTGTAGACTATGACCAATTTTCGTTTGAATTTTAAGTGTCGCTTACGCTGTTTGGATATGAAAATATCCAGGTATAATTTTTAACACAAACTTTTTTCGCCAAACGGTGTATAATCGTTAAACTTGTAATGGCGGCCGGTGTGTATATTTTTTTTTATATTCAGAGAACGTTACCTCGTGGACGGGTGTTAGTAATTATCCACATATCTAGATTTCAGATAAAACCTGTTATTTTTTTTCATATATTTTTTACATACTTTGTAACAGTGATGTGTCCTTCCGTTGTGAACTTGTATAATATTAATAACAACACGAAAGATGGATTGGACGTGTTTGTAATTATGAAGAACTTTAAGCATTTTGTTAATTATTACTAAATGAGCATCTGTTAGGCGAATGGATGGTCCCTAATGGTTATATTACATTTGATTGCCTATGCTTTGAAATAACCGTCATTCTTGTGATCAATGATGGGTTTATTAAAATAGCTTTGTAGAGTAAAGACTTAATTACCTACGTAATAATTTAGTACCAACTACGTACTAAATATCTACTTGTCTTAGTCTTAAATTCTTTATGATCGTTCCGACAAAGGAAATAAACATGTTCCTAATTAATTTGACGTTGAGTGAGAGGCTTTTAGGTATTACAGATAACCCTACTACGCTACGCCAATTTTATTTAAAGAAAACTTATAGCTAACAGCGAAAAGTCAGGCTGAATTTCATGAAAACACTAAGATTGCTCAAGAAATTGTACAGACGTAGGTTACATTAACTCCAACAAAAAAGCAAGTTTTATTGTACCTGACAGCCTAAACACATGGAACCATCATGATTGTATAGCTTTCAACGTAGTCTTTTGTTGTTTTTTGTATAATTTAAGTTTAATTAGATTCGAATTTGTAATTACCTAGTATTATAAGTAGATAGACTTAGTCATCAGTGAACGAAGCTGACATGATGATAGAGAGAGTAAGAATTACAGTATAAACTAGCTTTGCCGCTTGGCTTTGCTCGCGTGGATGTGAAAAAATTCCCCAGCAGCCTTACATCCCCTATTTATCTCCTTTTACTGTAGAATTTCAAAATCATTGGATACTTAAATTTTCCTCGAAGACCACTCTATCTATTGATGAAAAAAACATGAAAATCGGTGCAGTAGTTTTAGAGTTTGTCGCAAACAGACAGATAGATGCTGCAGAGGACTTTGTTTTATAATAATGTAGTGAAGTGATATAGTACTTATAACTGGGTAACGTACTTTACAATAGCTTGTTTGAAATAAAATGTTCTACTAATCAAAAAGGCGAATGCTCCAAGTGAGACAGCGCCTTATTAATATACAATAATAATAATTGCTCTTGTGTGCATACTAATTGATCCAACTGTATTTAAGGAGGCACTTGTCCCGTTTTTTTTTTAGAGAGTTGGAAATCATCAAATGACTCCTCCCGGTCTGGGCAGAGTGGTAGGGAGTGTTAGACTTCTACTGACTAAAAACCACCCATGTTCCTTCTTAGCTTCATCTCTCTTAGCGGCATCTCTTTCGAACAACCCGCAGCCCCGACAAACTAAAAATTGACAAACTAAAGATTGTCTAAAGCGTTTCTATCCTACGGCGTGATATCAACAGGAAATCACGCCTGTAATATTCGAAGGATTAGGCTGAAGTGTACTCAATTATAGTATAGTCACACCCACTTTTTGCCAGTTTGGTTTATATCCTACTTACGTAATAGGGAGCAAGTCCATTACCATCAATCAGGGCATAAAGGCAGACTAGGCTGCTTCTGAAAAAAAATCCTTATGGAAAAACAATAGAGTAGGTAGGTATTTAAATATTTATTTTGAAAAATCTTTACAATAAAGTTTAATTCAGAATTGGTTTAGTTTTTCGTTGAATCCGTAAAATTTTAACTAAAAATAACTGTTTGCCTTTTTTTAAAATTAATATAACTTACTTCATTCTTAAATCTATCAGGTAGATATGTCCCAACCTGATATATTATATTATAATAAATATAGGTATACATTTTTTTCCTGTGTCTCTGCGACAAGTAAATATTTGTTCTTTCTTTTCTTTTACGTAGTATGTGTATTTTATGAAGTAAGTAACGGTTACATTAATTCTTCATAAACAGGTTCATTCCTACAAGATCAACCCATACAATAATAAAGTAAAATTGACGCCCTTTAGTACATGACCGCAAAGGAATATAAACAAGAACTTGCCATGGTATATAAATCATCATTTGTAGCAAGTAACTACTTATGAAAAAACATGAGCGGTATGAAAAGGGCAGTCTTGTGGTAGCCATGTCAATAAATTACGATGATTATTTATTTTTATATTTTCGATCGAGGAAAACATAGTGAGGAAACCGGCATGTCTTAGAACCAAAACATTCGAAGACATGTGACATCTACCAATCCGCATTGGGCCCGCGTGGTAGATTATAGCCCATTCCCTCTATAAGAGAGGAGGCCTGAGTCCCAGCAGTGGGAACATTAATTGGCTGTTGATGATGATGATTGATGATATTTGCGATTTAGTGTCTAGCTCCCGGACTATATTTAGTTTTTGGTCAGTAAATCATCATCTGCCTAGCCTTTTCCCAACTATATTGGGGTCGGCTTCAAGTCTAAACTAAATGCAGCTGAATACCAGTATTTTACATGAAGTGACTGCCGATCTGCCCTTCATAACCCAATCAGTATTGTGTACTACAATAATGTTACCTTTGGTATGACTGGTTGCCAGATTTTCGAGCCTCTGACTACCGGTAACGACTGTCCAAGATATAAAATAACCGCCGGAACCTACAGCTAACCGTGCTTTTCGAGACACGGACGAAACTTGATATGTCATGGACGCTGTCACCCATCCATGGATCGACCTCGGCAAACGCTGCTTAACCTTGAATTGCGACCTGTGCGTCTGTTACCCAGCTCCAAAAAAAATCGTATAGTAAATCTGCTGCTTAAATTCGGTAGATGAAGAGTGATAGGTTGATTGCCTAATTTAAATCTTACTATACTCCAATTACTGGGTGCGCCAAAGTTCACCTAAAATTTCAACTCCGATAATTGGAAATCCGAAAATGTTCTTCCTAACATTTTTCATCCTAACAATCGCAATTCCTAACTTCTCTGTCTCTAATGTTTTAATTCCGAAGCATTCGACTTCATAATGTCTGTAGCAATAAACATCTATCACACTATTATTTGTTTTCCTATATTTTCTCAACATAACCATCTTTTACACTATTATTCAAAGTCATATCTTTTTTTTTGTTTTTATTACTTTTTATTCATAATAATCAGTATTATAAAAGGTCCCATTAAAATAGGTGGACAAAATTTTAGAAATCATTCAGACCGCTTAATAAGGACAATAGCAAAAAAAAATATAAGAATAAGAAATAAAATACCTACTTTTATAGGATGAGTTTGTTCTAGAGTGCCGGCAATTTATTATTTTAAGTCAAAATAAAATCACTTTATATATAGTGTTTTTTTTTTGTTTAGATGTCTTTAGTTAGGCTTACTAAACGCTGTGTTAAAATTTGTCCACCTATTTCAATGGGACCTTATATACTATGCAAAGATATCCATAGGTTAGGTTAGGTTAGAACTGTGACCAACTACGCGCGAGCCGAGCGAGCGTAGCGAGCGGTGCCGCGGCAGCGGCCGGCGAGCGCTACCTCGAAATTGGTCGCGAAATTTTTCTAAGTTTTTTTTTCATAGTGCCCCCAAGACGACACTCTGACCTGAATTTCATTCATTTATTTTATTTCAAGACAAAAATCAGTGAAACGACCTTTAATCATTCTAAACAGTTGTATGAGTGAAAATATTATGGTAATTATGTTTAGGAATAAAAGCGTTAGGATAAAAAACAGTAGGAGTTTAAATATATTTACACTAATGATATTATGAATTCCAATTTTCGGAAACATGAGTGTTATGAACATCGTCGGTAGGACTACAAATAGTATGAATGAAAACTTTAGGATGAAAAATTTTAGGAAGAGTGATCATTCGGATTACAAATCGTTAGGAAGAACAATTTCGGATAAAGAACTTTAGGTGAGCCAATATGGACCCCCAATTACTAGATTAGAATTTTAAGTTAACCGTGTTTACAGTCCGTTCAACCGATTGTGAACTCTATAACGTTGACAGCAAGACAAAATGTAGCTGCAGTAAACAGGCGGTATTGTAACATTCTTTTTGCTTATAATGCCATCCTTATGCCTACGGTATAAAAGTCAAAATCGGTTGAACGGACTGTAAAAACGGTAAATTTGAAATTCTAATCTTATAGTAAATTAATGGAGTATAGGTATGCTTATCGGAAACCAAAGAAAATGATGATGATTTATTCTTCGGAGCAAAATCACAGCGAATTTAAATTCTTAGAAAAAGAAATATTGATTCTGTTCTGTCTGAACATACAAAAAACTTAATAATGTAAACTTGCACTTTATAAACAATTTAGGATATTTTTCAATAAACCTGTTTTTTTTTTCTTCAGAGAAGAAAAATGAATGTGCTGATAATAGGTCCTGACTTAAAGCTGTTTAATGTAAATAGGAAATTATACAAACATGAATACTTTAACTGCATGCAATTTTTACCTCTTTGCAAGTATTAATTAGGCCTTTAAAACTAATTGATTCATAACCTTGGCGCATGCGAATTATAAGAGTAAGGTAGCTTAATTGGACCATAATTTCCTTGTTTCTGTACCTTTCTTAGAAAACAACACTGTAGTTTGGATATTATACCTATTTTGTTTATTACAAACGTCTTCCATCAGGAATTTCTCAATAGCAACCATGAAGTCTAGATTTGTGCCCGGTTGATGGCAATAGGCTCGACCCCTATAACTTGGGACTTAAGGTTGATGTTCCAGGGTAGCCCGCGAAACTCAAATTTTCTTACGTTTTTAGCGATTTGAAGGCCAGTGCTAGGTTGTATGTTAGTGAAAATATGATTCGCGGCTGTAAGACGTATGCAGTTACAGAATTATAATCATCAAAATCATCTTCGACGTCACACAGTTCAAACGCAAACTCCGTTCATTAGGATTGAATTTCCGATTTTGATCATCTACTTTTGCTGTAGACTGAACAAGGTCTAGGCTAGTAGCAAAATCCCCGCATTATTTTCTCCAAAAACAAAAAAACGTTGCGTTATTTTTGACAGATGAGTCGCTTCTACAAGTTCAAGTTGAATGTACTCCAGGATTTTTAACCGACTTCCAAAAAAAGGAGGAGGTTATCAATTCGACTGTATTTCGCTCATAACTTGCGACTGGGTGAACAGATTTTCATGATTCTTTTTTCATTTGAAAGCTGGTGCTTCCCGTGTGGTCCCATTGTCACCATTTCAATATCTGATGATGGAATCTTGTAGAAATCGGGGGAACTCTTCAATAAATAACAGCAGATTAACCGCGATTGTTGCTATAGCATATCTAAGCATTGTTTACGCCATCACACAACAATATAATATCACGCCTGTACTCACTACAAAGGTTTTAAAAACTATTTTGTGAAAATCTGATGAAGAACTTCGGAGATATTCAACGGAACTCCTCAATAAATGATAGCAAATGGACTGGGATTGCTGAAATCTCATATTGTCTGTCTATTGTTTACACCAGTCCTAACATAACATCACGCCGGTACGTTGTGAAGGGGTAAGCACATGTGAAACACTAAAAAGTGAAAAATAAAAACTTTTTTACAAAAAATAAAACCGACTTCGACAAAAAAAACACTCAAAAGTGAAAAATAAACTTGAGAAGAAAAATCAGTTTCTGAAGTCGGTGACAAAAAAATGAAATCAAAGAAACAAAAGTCACCGACTTCAGAAACTGATTTTTCTTCTCAAGTTTATTTTTCACTTTTGAGTGTTTTTTTTGTCGAAGTCGGTTTTATTTTTTGTAAAAAAGTTTTTTGAAGCAATGAGAGAGTTTACTAACTGGCTTATCATTGCACTGGACACTCAATTTTACAGACTGGCTTACCATATATCACACCAAACCTTTTTGGTGTATGTCGTTCCGGTCTTAGAATAATAGCAAACATCACTTATCGTGGGTAAATAATCATCTAGGTATAGCACTCGGCACGTAAGTTGAAACAAAATGGCGGTCGTCCGCATAGGTAAATTGACAAAAATAGAGTGAGATTCGAACGAAAATGTGCAACTGAGCATTCAAGATCATAATTCAACTTACGGGATGCAATCTGTAATACATTATCGGGTCTCAGTCGACTTATTTTCATGACTAGCTTTTGCCAGCGGCTTCGCCCGCGTGAAAATTACGATTTTCCATACAAACTTTCATCCCCTATTTAACTCCCTTAGGGTTGAATTTCGAAAAATCCTTCCTTATTCCTTGTCTACATTATAAAGGGAACCTCTGTGCAAAATTTCAGCTTTCTAGGTCCAAGGGTTTGGGCTGGGCGTTCATGAGTCAGTCAGTCAATCAGTCAGTCAGTCAGTCAGTCAGGACTTCTCTCTTTATTTATATAGATTGTAGCTTCGCGAACGAAAACCATTTTGTTTCAACTTACGTGCCGAGTTCTATACGTGGCCTGTTCCCAAGTATATGTTACGTTGGCGTCCAGTCTAACAGATTCACCTGAATACTAGTACCTGATGATCAGTCTTACCAAGGGATATTTACCCAGTACTAACTAGGTTGTGGAGGTGAGAAAGCAGTCGCTCCATGTAAAAAAAAATACATACCAATAGAGAACCTCCTCCTTTTTGGAAGTCGGTTAAAAACACACATATTCGGCGGCACCTGGTTAGACTGAAAGCCAACTCCAACGCCGTCTAGGTCTAGGCAGATGACGCATACGTATAATATCTAATTAAAGTTTTCCATCACAAACAAAAGCAAATTTATAAATAGTTTAATGCAAATGATCACATTCTACTACCTTTCCATCAATGTCAACGGTTAAACATTTAAATAAAACGAGTTGATGGTGCATTTTTAACCCTTGACGTTGATCGACTGGGAATCGATCGTGGCATTTGACTCTTGACGGAAGAATTAATACCGGGGTCAGCTGCCTCGAGAGTAGTACTCACCAAGCAGACTGAAATGGGCTCAGAAATACCTAACTCGAAAAAGATCAACAGAGGCTTAATGAAATAACTTTTTATAAAACAAAAACACAAAAAAGTGAAAAATAAACTTAAATAAGCCTTAAAAAGTATATGAAAAAGGTACAAAGTGCCTGTAAAATTTGAGGGTTGCCCTCGATTTCTCTGGGATCCCATCATCAGATCCTGACTCGGTGACAATCGGACCACCTCGGGAGTATTGGTACCTACTTTTTCGTCTACAAAAATAATTTTGAAAATTGGTCCACAATAACGGAGATATCAGTGGACATTCATAGAAAAAATACATACACACGAATAGAGAACCTCCTCCTCCTTTTTGGAAGTCGGTTAAAACCCAGCTACCTGCATTGAGCCTGTTTAGACCACTCTTTAAAGAAAGAAAATATCTTATGCTGTTATGAAAATAATGTAAATGCTGTATATAGGTACTGTAACGGAGGTCTTGTGGTCGCAAGCCTGACTCCTGAGCATTAGATCCTGGCTTCGACTTCCAAGTTGGGCAAAGTGTTAGTGGGTTATGCCATCAGGAATTTCTCATTAGCAGCCACGTTACGACATAGTCTTGATTTGTGCCCGGTTGCTGCCAATAGTCTCGTCCCTATTACTCATACTGTTTGCCCGCATCTTCCCGTTGCGGAGTAAACGCCTCTCGCCATGACCTCCAGTTGTTTTGAACTAGGGCTAATGTAGAACGACCAGTGGCGTTGGTTTTTGTCCGACTCGTCCCGCCATCTTCCACGAGGTCTGTCGCGACGCCTCTGGCTGTGAGCTCGCAAAACTATTGATGATTATTTTGGCCCACATAGAATAGAATGCTACGTTTTATTGCACGTTACCCTATTACACGGGACTTAAAAATAATTTGTGAAATATACACCAATGCTTTTTGATTTTTATGTGTAGGTATACTCGAAAGAGTGAGAGAGACTCATACACAAAAATAACAAAACATTATGATCCACGACCACACTGTATAATTACCATCTCCATTTTTAATTACAATTAGAAAACAATAACTAGTTAAACTTTATTGCTAGTAATGAGTGTAGGCTAGTTTTTAATCGCGGTGGAAACTATCCAAATGATTGAATCGCATGCTTGATCAACGGCGCAGGCGTCTGCATGCCTACTTACATGGTTACTTGGTTTCTGTCTAACGTTTTTGTGGTGTTGGGTTCTGTATGAGTTTGTTGCTAGAATAATTTGGGGTTCAGTTATTGTTCTTGATTTAAGTGATAGTTATGTCTTTATTTTGATGATACAGGGTGTAAACAAACCATTCACAAAGCCGTCAACCAAGCATTACGTACATCAAATTAAGTATCCCTATGCAAACAATATTGCTGGGAACCGACTTTTGTTTGGGGTGAAAAATCACATTTTATGGTTATACTCAATGTAGCACTGTTATAACATTGTGCTAGTGGATGCTTTGTAGTAAACGGGTCATGGAGGTAATTTAAGTAAAGTTATAAACTGAAAAACGAATGTTAAAAAAAAACAGCTGTGAAAAATTTGGATCTTTGACCCCCAATACCCGTGGTGAATTAAATAAAAGCCAACACTCCTACTCTGAGCCAAACCTGATGCCGGGACCCTTGTCACATCAATGGAAATGTAACTGAATGGTGCACAAAATAATTATCTGGATAGCGTAAGTTTATGCAGAACAAAAAAACTATTAATAATATATTATTCTTGTCAAGTATGCCAACAAAAAAAAATCTTGTGTGAGTTTATTTAATAGCCCAGCAAAGAGTTTCCAAAACCACCCACAGAACCCTAAAAACGCGCACGTGCGCAAGATTTTCTCTGCACAAAAACTGGCAGTACCATATGCAATACTAGGAATATAATTACAGTGTTTGCATACGCTAATTGTGGCACGTTATCGTAAACATCTGCGAATGCTCAATGGACTGGGAAATACAACGGGACTTGGAGCATCTTCATGCTATAATATTACGGCTGTATTCAATAATAATAAGTTTTATTCAAAGTTAAGCCAAGTAATCTCTTTCCAGGCACGGCAAGATAAGGAAATCGCAAGGTGAACCGAAAATGCCTGGAGGAGTTACTGGTCCATGAAAGAGTATTTTAAGGGCACCCTGCCCATGTCTCTGAAGCGAAAGCTAATCAAATCAAATCAAATCAATTTATTCGCAATAAAGTATTGGTACAATTTCGGTCTTTACATAAATCATAATCTACACTTTGTCATAATAATGTGACATGCAAACATTTGGGTTTATAATTATTTCTAAAGTCCTAATTCATAATAATGGTATTCTCCCCATCATGACCTACGGTGCACAAACTTGTGTCTTTGACTAACATCCAAAAGTCCAAACTCAAGGTTTGCCAACATGCTATGGAGCGCAGTATCTTAGGTGTAAAATTAACCGATCATCGGGTTCGAAACACTACACTGCGCTCCAAAACGCAAATTGTTGACGTGGCTCAAAAGGCTGCCATACTTAAATGGGACTGGGCAGGACATGTCTGTCGCATGCCGAACGAGCTGTGGGCCCGTAAAGCTCAGGATTGGTGCCCTGAAACAGTTACACGAGGTCGTAGCAGACCACGAAGGAGATGGCGGGACGAACTGGATGTCTTCCTTGAGAATTGGAGAGACGTCGCACAGAGTCGTGACCGGTGGAAGGAATGGAGGGAGGCATTTGCTCAGCAGTGGGACAACATAGGCTAGCTATAATAATAATAACAAAGTTCGACGCCTGTTCAAATCTGTATCACGCCTAGGGTTAGGCAGAAGTTATATAGACTTCACAGAGAGAAAGTAATAATATTGCTGGGTAGTTTGTTCCGCCACTTCATCTTCCCAGCTAAAACACTAAGAAGTGTCAAAGGGTGGGCGTTTTAGGGGACTGTCTCTTGTAAATAAATTTTGACGTTCGAAAAGTGCTGATTATATCAGCCTAGTTTGAATAAATGACTTTTGATTTTGATTTAATCACTCCTGTAATTCTCTTAAGGTAAGGCAGAGGAGTACCTATATTATTACAAACACAGTTTGCAAGTTATGTTAACGTTAAAGTGTAAGTTATGTAATAGAGAAGTTTAGTGTTAAAGTCGAGTTTAATCTTAGATGAGGTGAGATACTATTCTAGAGATTAACACAAGTAAAAAGAGACCGTATTACCAAGCAGTGGTTGTATGCTTTAGTGGTAAAAGTTTAATGATAAATAAATAGGGGCGCCAGTATTGTAAGGACAACCAAGCAGTGGCTGGTTTTCCTTACGCCGCTGCCCTGGGGCGGCTTTTCCAACTAGTTTTATGTATATTTAGACTGGCCTGTTGGTCTAGTGGTTAGTGACCCTAACTGCTATGCCGGAGGTCGTGGGTTCGATTCCCACCCAGGACAAATGTTTGTGTGATGAGCACGATCATTTGTTCTGTGTCTGGGTGTAATTTATCTATAATATGTATGTATTTAGAAATATATAAGTATGTTTATCAGTTGTCTAGTACCCATAACACAAGCTCTGCTTAGCTTGGGACTAGATGGCGTTGTGTGATAGTTGTGGAATATTATTATTATTATTATTATTATATTTTGGTCTGCCGCATGGCTGCCCCGAAAATCTAGAAACAAGCACTATAATATTTTTCTAACCTGCCGCTAAAATTTTCCATGCCATGGAGTGGAATTCCCTGCCTACGCCTTTGTTAGCAAGTACATTACGACCGTAATTTATTTATTTAAGTCCCGAGTTAATAGGCTTATTTTGGGATAGATCGTTCTCTCATGTGTTCATGTCCTCAGGATCCTCAAGATTGAAGACAAGAGCAGAAGATTTTCCCTTAATCCTTTTATAATTTTTATGGTCCTTCAAATTCATAATAAAACTTTACTCAAGACATTGTAAAAATGCAGTAATTCTAGCAAACGAAAGCAAAATTCCCTTTCCACAATTACAACGATTCGTCTCCATTTCAAACTTACAAGGAAACAATGACAAATTAAGGAACACACACGCACACACCTACAAATAACACGGTCGATGTAAATGCTCATAAAAAATATACACACTGTTAATAAGATAATTAGTCGGTGAATCTTTGACTATTTGACATCTTATAATACAGTGGTAGACCCACCAGAACCAAGGACCCCTGCTCCAGAAATCATCAACGTTTTTTCTTTCCACCATTTTGATTAGTATGAACTGTCAGGGGTCAAGATCAGTTGGTCGGTGTATAGTGCTTTAATTTTAGTAAATGAGTATGAAGAATCGTTCAGGGCGGCCGCTTTGATGTTCGTAGCGGGTGATACAAAGGAATCGTGTAATTGGTGTGGACGGTTTTGGGTACCACAGGAAAAAGGCAGCGGGTTCTGTATTCGGGATAAATGGATTTTTTAGTATGATTTTAAAATGTTATATGAAAATTTTATTAGGGCCTACCAGCTGAATTTCTTGCGACATCGTTCGTGCGGTTTTTTTTTTTTTTTAATGAGTATAATAACTCAACTTTTTATTCTTCTAGTAGGTACTCATGAGCTATCGCAAGTAAAACGCCGTCAACATCAGTCCAGACGTTTCGAAGATTTATCGGAACAGACAACAAAATAAAAATGTGCAAGTGCTGTACATACTTTCGTATTTATATTCATTAAAAAAGCTGTTACATTATTATAATGAAATTTCACTTTAGAAAAAGAGTTCTCTAAAAAAAAAAAATAATAAGGAAAAAACTATTTTGTTATATAAATTGATATACATAAATAGGTACATACTAATACATATTATTATAGATACAGACAGAATATAATAAACTAATATATATTCTAACTTTTTATGATCATCTAAAGTGTCAGATAGAGTTCACGTCTTTCAAAATGTATTTATTTATTTATGCATGTACTTGCTACACTTACAGTTTGCACTAACGCGTGCGGTAAGTTAAATGGTAAAGTGCATTATCAACCTACCTTTATTTATTTAAACTTCATGCACAAACGTGGTACATAGGCGGACTTAATGCCACAAGGCATTCTCTACCAGTCAACCTTATTTTAATTTGAAATGGTACCTTTTAACTCACAGTTTCTTTAGTTAATATGAAAATTGAACAAGGCATTAAAATAACAGTTAGATATCTAATCTTTTTAATTATTTTTATATTTTATGGACCCTTATTTTATTGCACTACAAGCAATAGTCATAATTATAATTGCTTTGCAGTAGAAATTGTTATTTGTTGCTGATATATTTATAGTTTTTTTAATTAGTATTATTAATGTATAAGTTTTGAGTGTTATTTTATGTACCATGTTGCTGATAATAATTTTATTATTCTTGTATAATACTAAAAATATTTATTCAAGGTTAAGTCGCATTTGCCAGGGTCGTTCTGTGGATGGATCATTCATTACAGTTTGCTCCATAACTAGGATAGCTTGCTGAGCAGTTGGTCCCGGCTGTCAATATTGTAGATATTTGACAGTCATTTCATGAAAAAAAAACGGGTATTCGAAGAATGGAAAAGGCAAGCTGCAATAATGTTTCCGGACTATAAATCTAAGACCGTTTAGTCTTGAGTTGGAACTTGCCTACCCTTTCAAGAATTACAGGCATGATTTATGTATGTATATTAAGTTAACAACATTACTTGATTTTCGAGTAATTTTCTTCTTCTTCGTCATGTCCATTTGCCCACCAAAAAGGTTAGATGTTGTAATTGCTTTTTGTATCAAATTATCGATAAATTATTCAATTTTTGCAATTATTAACCAAAAAATACTTGACAATTAAAATAAAACCAGCTTAAAATTTTAATTTTATTGGTCAAAAAAGTCTTAACGGCCCAATGTCTTCGCGGCGACAAAATTTCAAAATCAACACACGAACAATTAAAGGGCACTTTAGTAATCTTGATAAATCGTAATATCTCATTACAAAAACCATGTGCGACGTTTTAAAACATTGTTTTATCAGATGCGCACGGGCAAGCTGACAATGTGAACAAATTATACGAACGATTTGCGATTTTTAAATTTCGAAACACGGAAGAGGCGGTTTTTGAACGTAACGGTTTTGTGGTAAAAAACGGTTGTTTGATGTCAATTGTAGATTAACGTCTTAATTTTTAGGAATTAAAATTGCTGTTGGGTATATTTTCAAGATGACAGGAATTAAAGGGCTTAGAGAATACATATTGGATTTTCTTCCTTTTGTATCCACTACCTAACCATAGGAAGAAATAAAGAAAATATATGGAAAATATGTTTATTTGGCACATGCCACAAATGTACACAACAAAAAATAATAATTATAAAAAGAAACTTAAATCTAAACAGAAAAAGAGAAAATATATTATTGTGTATGACACGCAGCAAACTGCCGAGCAGCTACTTTCCGACGCTGGTTTTCAACTGAACCTGAGATGGTGTTGTAGCACATCTCGCCTGTATTCCATAATTTTCGATTGTAAAGTTAAAATATTAGGATCCTTATTTTTTTTTCTAAAAAACCGTATATAATGCTTCGCCTGACGGTCAGTGTTTTCGTGACTATTGCGCTAGTATTATATTATCTGTGCTATTGCTTTGATACCACAGCATATTTGTCATGGGTGGTTGATATTCTAAAATTCTAACACCACGTTACTTGTTTTAGGGGTTTTGCTATTTTCATTATTGAGTCTATTTGCTAAAGAATCGGAAGACGCGTTGTTTCAGAAAAGCATAAAATAAAGCAATGTCTCTATCTAATTTTTGACGTGAACAAAAATTATAAAATGGCATTGTATCGTTACATACAATACAGTAGTCAATTATTTATCTCAAAAAGGTACCTACAACTTTGGAACATAATATCTAGTTAACAAGCATATTCAAACCTTTGTGAGATCTGGAGTCTATACTAGGTACGTGGTATAAATATGCAAATTTTTCAATCTCCTGTAAAGTTGTAATTTTTGACTTAGGTGGTGTCAGTTTAGAACGACAAATAGGTGGTGTTAGAACTGCTACGACGCAGTTTCCGTCGCGGATATTAAATATTAACAGTTACACTATAATAAATAATAATAATATAAGTCAGCGCTAATTGCTAAATACGAAAGGCATTATAAAGGTGCTTGTCCACGATAAGCCTTTCATTCGAAAGCTGTCTGCGACTTGAATCCTTAACAGTAAGACATGTAGATAATACCCTTTTAATTCTCAGATTAGTTACTAATTACTGGTATTAATAGAAAAGGTCATATATTATGTTAAGCCTGACATCTTTTTATCCCAAAAGTGCGAAAGCGTCTTTTAAACCGATAACAATACAGAATACTGATAAAAACTATACATACGAACGAAGAGAAAATAAGACAAAAGACATTTTTATTTAAAAATTCAATGTTAATTGAATTGCACTTTTATCAATTTAAATGGACTTCTGAAGTGTTAAAAATGAAAGACAAAAAGCTTGCAGACTTTTGTTGTTTTAAATTTATTTTTATCTAGAGCCTTTTATTTATTAGTTATGCTTGGAATTTGTGATGCATTATTAATATAGGCATTACCAACCAAATGGGAAGACTAAAATAGATTTATGGGTGATCTAAATTTGGATGGAGACTAAACTAAGTACACAATAGTATTGATAAAAAGGTCGTTTTCATCAAGACTATTGTAGTTTTACATTTTAGTGCTATAGAATTATAAATACGGTAGGCTTTACGAGTTAAACCATTAATTACTGCTGCTTTCTATGGCTTTTGTTGGTACCAGAAAAAAGTGGTCAATAGTGTGCGTCGGACACGCACTTTGGACTTCGAAGCTATGACGTCTACTTTATTAAATCCTCTTTGCGTAACTCTCGGAAGAAAACGTGGCTAGTTCTGGCAATATTTTTGTGCTTATTTATTTATTTATTTATGGCACTTCAACGACTTACTCACTAAGGGGATACATATACTTACATCATAAACAGTTTTAAACATAGTGAGTTCGTCACTTACAGAAGTGCACAGCACTCGCAGAAAAATAAAGGGCAAGTACGGCAACAATAAATAATTTAGGTTAAATTACAAAATAAAATAAAAAAACTAAATGTGGGTTTTGTACAGACGCCAGCACATTAAGCTACTACAATCTGTCAGATTTCTTTGATAGATTTTCGACTTTATTGCTAGAGCATTAGGTTCAAGGTTCATTGGGAAAATTTGACAGTTTCGGGTAGCTTGACCTGCTGTCGTCTGTACATTAGGCCCGAGGAAAATACAGAATTAAATAACAAAAAGACAAAAAAACAAAAAATAATTAAACATAAATATCTGAAAAGAAGAGGATGAAAGTGGGTGCAATAAATAACCCTGCGTCATACAACGTGAGACTCCGAGCAGGATAAAAGCTTCATACGGTATTGACGGAAGGGGTTCGAGAAAATGTCATATCATAATGCTATTCCAAATAGTTTTAGGCTTTCTTTTTTATGTGGTTAGTGCCTAAACTGGGAAGACGATTTCAAAGGATGCAGTACAACAATTGACACATAGTAATGTGAGTAGTCCTTTAGTTAGAGGATCTCTAAAATATATTACTTCTCCAGTAGCAGTAGTATTAAAATTCTATTCCACAGGAGGTCTGTGAATATTCAAGACCATCGATATGGATAGTCAAAGTCAAAGTCAAAGCATTTATTTCAAGTAGGCCGTTACAGGCACTTTTGAATAGTCGAATTAAACTAACTGCAGCACTCAGAGATATCCAACGATTACTCAAGCCGCCACCCAGCAAAGGCCTGACATACTTTTGTATGACAAAACTGCCAAAAACCTTTACCAAGCGACGTCCCAAGCAACCACTGAAGCTCTCCGAGTGCGGCAGTAAACTACTGAAGCTAAATAAACTAAGCTACAGTCCCAGTCACAAGGCATAATAACTCGTGATTGTACTGTAGTTGCCCATTCCAAAGCGTTGGTCTCATGAGAAGAATGGCAAGAAACTTCATGGACACTCTTTTAAAATCGTTTGGGTTTACAATATGTTCAAGGTACAGACATAATCTTGGTATAATACACACATGAAGACTATGCAAATTAGTGTCTGAGATGGTCTTTTGAAGAAAGCACCACACAGATTTGAGTGGACCCGTCCAGTCAGTGCAAGCATTTGTCAGTTATCGTGGAGCTCGACTTATAACTCAAGGAGCTCAACGTCACGACGAACAATACCAAAGAAAGGACATTTGGGTGGGTCGCTTATAGTACTCACACTGCCAGACAATCGTTAAAATTACATAAAAACCCACACGGTCCTCACATTCACAATATAAAAATAATAAAATACATGAAGATTATGCAGATTAGTGTCTGGGATGGTCTTTTGAAGAAAGCACCACACAGATTTGAGTGGACCCGTCCAGTCAGTGCAAGCATTTGTCAGTTATCGTGGAGCTCAACTTATAACGCAAGGAGCTCAACGTCACGACGAACAGTACCAAAGAAAGGACATTTGGGTGGGTCGCTTATAATACTCAAACTGCCAGACAATCGTTAAAATTAAAGAAAGACCCACATGATCCTCACATTCACAATATAAAATAATTAAATATTAAGCATATTAAATAATAATGTCAAGCTATTTAAACATGTCAAAAATACGCTAAATTAATAAAAAACAAAATAAAAATATTTAACAAGGTAAATATTCATCAAAAAAATAATAATATCATACTTGAAAAAGTAAATAATGTCAATTTGTATAAAGAAAATTAATAAAATGTCAAATTGTAAAAGTAAAAATAAAATAGGTATTATGTCAATTCAGATTGGAGCAGTTCAATCCCAAGCTTTTTTGTCCTCTATATAATCTTTAACAGCATAAAAAGCTTTCTGGCAAAGTTTTCGTTTTATGAAGGATTTGAATTTATTTAGGCTTAAATTTTGAACGTGGCTTGGTAGTTTGTTATAAAAACGAATACATTGGCATTTAAATGATCCACCTATTTTCTTGAGCCTTGTTGTGGGTACAATAAATTTATGCTTATTTCTAGTATTTACATTGTGAATATCACTATATTTCTTAAACATCTTTATATTTTTGTGAGCATACATAAGATTTTCATAAATATACTGAGAAGGAACAGTCATTACATTAATTTCCTTAAATTTTTCTCTGAGTGAGTGTCGGGGGCTCAATTTATAAATTGATCTAACCGCCCGCTTCTGCAAAACAAAGATAGTCTGAATGTCGGCGGCATTCCCCCACAACAAAATGCCGTACGACATTACGCTATGAAAATAACTGAAGTACACTAATCGGGCTGTCTCTACATCGGTTAAGTTACGAATCTTTCTAACTGCGTATGCTGCGGAACTCAGCTTTTTCGATAATTTATCTATATGAGGTCCCCACTGAAGCTTAGCGTCTAAAGTTAAGCCCAAGAACACCGTGCTATCATCAGGATTCAACTCTTCGCCCTTTACCAACACACAGCTGCCTAACGTTAGGTAGTGTAAACCTAATGCATTTGGTTTTCTTTTCATTGAGAGGTAAATTATTAGCGTTAAACCAATGTACTACTTTCGAAATCGCGATATTTACGTCGTCAATAACTAGCTGCTGACGTTTAACTTTAAACAAAAGCGAAGTGTCATCCGCAAATAACACTATATCATGGTTATCCTTTATGAGGTAAGGCAAATCATTAATATAAATAAGAAACAAGAAAGGACCAAGAATCGAGCCCTGTGGGACTCCCATTGTTACAATAGAACCGGGAGATCTTTCCCCGTTGACGTCAACTCTTTGAATCCTATTACTCAGATATGAGATAAGAAGATCCAGAGCGCCGTTCCGGATTCCGTAGTGGCGGAGTTTCCTGATTAACGTGTCATGAAGAACACAATCAAATGCCTTGGACAAATCACAAAAAATGCCCAAGGCATCGCACTTATCTTCCCATGCACTGTAAATATGTCCTAAAAGTTCGACACCGGCATCAGTAGTTGAACAACCCTTCGTAAAACCGAACTGTTTACTATGTAATAATTTATGTTTATTAAAAAATCTTTGCAATTGGTCTAGTATTAATTTCTCAAAAACTTTACTAAAAGTAGGCAGCACTGAAATAGGTCTATAATTAGTGGGGTCTGAAGTACTACCCGCTTTGAATAAAGGAATAACTTTACTACTTTTCATAAGGTCAGGAAACTCCCCACAATCAATACAATTATTAAAAATAGAAGCTAAGGTAGGTGCCACAATCTCAATAATAGACTTGGCAACTTCTACAGAATTACCCCACAGATCTGCCGTCTTCTTAACATTTAGGGTGTGAAAGGTTTTGACTATATCTCCACTTGTGACATACTCAAAATGAAACTCCGAGTCGCAAGCTTTAACATTTTCCTTTAGCAAAGATTCGGCAACAGTAGGTGACGAGTTTAGTGATTTCGTCGTTGAAACGGGAATGTCAGAAAAGAAACTTTCGAAAGCCGCGGCGACGTCCGAGTCTGATTTAATTACAGTATCATTAATAGTTAAGCTGTAGTCACTATTACGTTTAATAGACTTTCCCGTTTCATTATTAATAATATTCCATGTAGTTTTAACAATATTATTGCTGTTTTTAATTTTTGAGCTCAAATAATGTGACTTTGCTATACAACATACTTTTTTGAATAGTTTTGAGTAATTTTTAACATATAAATTAAATTCGGCAGTATTTACAAACACTCTTTCATTGTACAACTCATAAAGTCGTTTTCTACTCTTATGAATACCAATGGTAGCCCAGTCACTGAAAGATACGTTACAATTTACCGAGATAGTCTTGGGAATGAATGTGGAATTAAATTGCTTACAATACATATTAAAAAAATTATCATATTGATGATGAGAATTGTCAGTAGACAATAATGGTAAGTTATCTATGATTTTACATTTAAATGTTTCCAAGCGTCTTGCAGTTTTAGGGTTAACAGTGATATCATTTTTAGCCATTTTAATTTTTTGGTTTTCAATGGTGATCATTTGTCCGCAATGATCAGAGTCTAGAGCATTTATGATTTCCTTATGAATCGGAATAACATCAGTATAAATATTGTCAAGACAAGTGGCACAAGTAGGCGTTATTCTTGTAGGCTCCGAAAATAGGTTTACGAGATTGTAGGACTGAAACAAACTTATAATTTTACTGCATAAACTAGACTTTTCTAATAAATTTATATTAAAATCACCGCAAGTGATAATGGACTTATTTGTGTTACAGATCTTGTGTAAAACTTCATCCATTACCTTTTCAAAGCAGTCATACAATCCCGTAGGTGGCCTGTACACACTTAATATAAGTTAACACTTAAAAAGTTCTAAGAATTATTCCTGTTAAAGAAATAAAAGAAAAAAAGTTAATTAATATAAAATAATTATTTTTAATAAAAATTTTAAATCGATAGAGTCTTCTAACACGAACTTGTAAATAAGTACTGTTTTTCTCGTTAAAGCCTACATTATTTTGTTTAAGATTACTCGTTATTGACCCATTAGCAGGAAAATGAAAACCATTCGGAGAAATAGACTCATTTCTTGGGAGACAAATAAATTTAAAGTTGTATGTTTTAAGAAATCTTACTGAGATATTACAAAATGTAATAGCACGTATTCCTAGTAGGTTAAGGTAGAGTATAGTACCTAATAGAACACCATTTTTTTGGGGGTGTAGTGGGACATCGTCAAATGATTCCTTCCGCTCTGGGCAGAGCGGGAGTGTCAGACTTTGACTGACTAAAAACCACCCATGTTCCTTCTTAGCCCTTTGTCCCGAGGCCGTGGTATCTCTTTCGAACAACCCGCAGCCCCAACGGGATCCTCAGCCCCGACGGGATCCTCAGCCCCGACGGGTACCTAATAGAACACCCTCATTTTGTTTTTATAGCATTTTATAGCAATCAAAAACCTGAACCACAAAATTGGTATAAAGATAAGCCCGTGATGATGTTGATGAGCCTCATGAAATTAAAACACTCCTTAAAATGAATAACACTGAAAGTCAACTCGAAACATGAATAAGTGAGGATATAACTAAATTCCATTTACATAGAGCAAAATTTCCATTGAATTTTACATTTTGACATATGAAGAGATCTTCTGCCTACCCCTCCTTATTAAGACGTCATTCGTCACCAACCTAAATCGGAATAGCAAAACGTCTTTGACCCTTTAGTTCCACACATTCACAATTCATATTAATACTTATTATAAACGCGTGTGTAACTCTGTCCGTCTGTTTTCTTGTCACGAGTTTGGCTGAACGAAATTTGGATACAATTCGGTGCAAAGTAGACCATGACATAGACTGACACTGTTAGCCTGCGTCATTCATCTGCTGGGCAACGGGCTGTCCCCATAACTTCCAGTTGTTTCGATCCAAAGCTAGTGTGGACCACTGGTTGTTGATTTTGTCCAACTCGTCCCGCTATCTTCTACGAGGTCTGCCGTGCCGCCTTTTGGCTGTGTCAGGGCTCCAGATGATGATCTAGCTTAACATCAATAGTGGTCAAAAGCACAACTGCTGAGTATGAAGTCTTCGGTTCGATTTCCGGGTCGGGCAAAGTGTTATTGGGTTTTTTCATCGGGAAGTTTTCAGTAGAAGCAACGGAACCTGAATAAGCGCCCAATTGATGGCAATAAGCTCGCATTCATAGCATGGGAATTAAATATACTTAGCTGGGAAAATGTGAGTGTACTATTAGGTCCACCTTCTGCCTATCCCGTCAGGGATTACAGGCGTGATGTTAAGATTTTAATCCGGTGGTATGTACCAGATATTCCGATGAAAACGCAGGCGAAACCTCGGCCAAAAGCTAGTCCAATATGTCCAGAAAAAAACGTTCGAATCGCGTGCGCATGTTCGTACGCATGCGTTCTTGATAGCATGCGTCACCGATTAAGATGGGTATCGTCACAAACCGTTATTAAACGTAAGAAGTTATTAGTGTTCTTTTCATTGTGATCGGTTTGTGAGACTATGTTTTAACCCCGACTTTGACTAGACCGTGTTTGTATGTCAATTTCCAAAATAAAAAGAGGAGCTTTTGGCTAAATAATAACAGCCACTCGAACAATCTTCAGATTAAGCTGCGCTCGCCTGGATGGGTTATTCAACAACTCGACACAAGAAACTGGACCGTATGTCCAGTTGGTGAAACTCAAAATTAGTATCACATTATTATTAATTAGTCAGTGAATGTGTGACCAGTTTCTTCCTTACCTGAAAGCGAGTTAAGCCGTTGGTCCCGGATGTCATTGACAGTCGCTGCAAGTAGTCAGTGGCCTGAAAGTCTGACAACCAGTCCTTCCCAGATGTATCATATTACCCAGTATTAACGTGGTTGTGGAGGTCAGATAAATTACAGTCGCTCTATATAAAACACTGGTATTCAACTGCATCCGGATAGACTGGAAAGAAGGAAGAAAGAAAACTAATTTATTTGACACATACCACAAGTACACACAATAAAACAGTATAAAACTAAAAATTAAATAGGGAACAAAAAGAGATAAAATTGTGTGTCTCACGGCAGCGCCAAATAGGTCCAGTTCAGCAAACTGCCGCAGCTATTTAAAATATAAAATAAAAAACATATGATTCTAATTATAAAAGAATATATAAAAATAGGAAGCCAACCTAAACATAGTTGGAAAAGCTAGGCGATGACAGACATACAAACTATTACAGTTACATATGTGGATATGCGTATGTGCGACAGTTTTTATTCGAGTGATTGCAATCGAGTTGACTTTTCTTTAATGTCGACTTTATACGGGTATCGACCACGAGTTTATTTATTTATTTTGTATTTGTTGAATTATTGTTTCTAGTAGTTGCAATGAAAGTAACGAATTGGAGTCACTTTTTTTATTGCTTTTGTGAACGGTAAAGTGTGGTGGTTCTGGCAATATATTGCAATTTTCTTTTATTTTATGGGTTACTAATGAATTCATTTATTATACAGGTGTTGACCTATTTATAGTATATATCTATAACTGTAACATTAAACCAATTATTACTAGAGTGTTCGGTTAAGAGGAGTAGTTTCGAAGTTAACTGAAAAACTGAATTTCGTTAAGAGGAACAAAACCAAAAAAAAATACAAGTAGAGGAACAAGTAATTCAAAATAATGATTTTGCAAGAAATAAACCAAAAAACACAACAAGAAAATTATTCAAAGGTAGGTTTAAACAAAATGAAATTAGTACTAAAGTAGAACTTAATAGTTTAGCTGCAGAAATCGAAACATAATTGTATGTTTGCATGAAAACATTTAGAAAATGGATGTGGCACACAAAAGTGTAAGTAGACCGTAATTGTTAGCACTTCTTATCTTAATTGCCTTTAATGATATTTTTCATTTTACTTTTATTATTAGACTAGAGTTTGCTGCGGCTTACTTCGCGTAGAAGTTATCGTTTTGGAACGTAGTTACTGGGATAAGAAGTAAACTAGGTCGTTTTCCATCTGTAGGTTTTTTTTTTTGGAGCAATGTCGCCGCATCCAAGACGTTTCCTGGTAAATCTTCAATAAGCTTCTTCTGGGTTAGCTAGTTCCATCGTCGGCCTCTGTCCTCAAGACGAGAGTAGGCCCATTTAAAATAAAAACAGAACTTTGGGAGCTGACTGTACTGTTTGAAAAACATTGTTTACCTATGGCACAGCCTATGGTTAGTGAAACTGTAATCAATGTATGAAGATCAACATAATTACGAAAAGATACTTTTTCACTTGTTTTGTGCGTCCTTTTTTGGTTAATCAGGATGTTTACCATGGAATATTATAATTGCTATCACAGAATGGCTTCCAAGAACTGGCAAAAGAAATGTGGATCGTCCGGCGCCGGTGGCGAGTTGGGGAGACGACATAGTTGCCATCGGGGTAAAACATGGATGAGGCTGGCAAAGGACCGCGGAGATTGGCACAAGTAAAGTACTTAACTATACCCTGCAGGTAGTGAGTTCAATCTGTAGATGCTGATGATGGTGGAAGTTTCCCGATATTATTTATTTATTTATTAAAACTTTATGCACAACAAAACGTACAAAGGCGGACTTAATGCCTTAGGCATTTTCTACCAGTCTACCTACAGTCTGTCAGTCGCCAGTCTGCCAGTCTGTCTATATTACTATACCCATTTCCCTAAAATTGCAACTTCTGACAGCCAGAATACAGCAGTGATAACCACCATGATCTACCTATCTCACTCAAAATTTCGTGCAAATCTGTTCAGTTGTAACGACGGCAAAAGGTTACAAACAGACAGCCAAGTAATTTTCACATTACAATAATAATTATTATTATGGAATAATAAATTCGATTACTTACACCTTGTAATAGCCGTTTTCGTACCAAGATCCATTTGCCGTTTGGTTTTTGTTTCTTTTACAGCAAAATATGTAATAGGTATACGTGTTTTCGATGTAATCTTACGTTTTTCATAAAAATACGTTTTTAATACGATTACACACCAGATACTAGTGAAAGTTGTAAAATATTGCTTTTATAATTTTAGAAACATTTATCGAGATCCCTACCAGTTAAAAATAAATTGGATTTTAACCTATTTTAGCGAACATCATCAGTCAATATTAAAATTACTTAAATTCACAAAATAAAACGCCCCAATTTTTTCCCGCTCACAATTAGATAGATATCATGACTATATAAATAGATATTTTAGACCACAAATAAATGCTCAATAAAATTCATTTTTTAAAGGTGAAATTTTAAATGTAAATGATGTTAAAGTTTATTGTCCGAACGGTTTTGCAAGGCGGCAGGAAATCGGTCCGGTTTGACCAACTCAACTCTTATCGAGTAACGACTGCAAAACAATAAAAAACAAACTTTTTTGCATTTTTTTTTTGTTTTTTTCTATACCACGGACATATGGATAAACGATATGCTAATAATAAAAAAACGCATATTTTTATAAGTATGTTTATTATGTTGAAGTTATTAAAAGGTCAGTTGCTTCGCTACTAGAATAAGTTACTTCTTGTAATTTGAACTTAAAACACTGTAATTATTTTTATTTAAAACAATAATGTGGTCTGTCTAATAGTTTTATAATGTGCGATTATTTTTTACTACTTACGATAGAAAAGATAAAGCGTTACGACACCATTTTGTTTTCGTTTATGTTTTTCCCACCCTTTGGAAGTAAATAGCAGATAGTGAGCAGTAAAAGTTTAGAATAATTAACTAAGCTATAATAAGTCTTTATTGTAATACGTGTCAAAGAGCAATAATTTAAATATTAAATTTGATTATCCAAGTAATATCTTGCTCTAAGTTGCTATACAAAACACAACACAAACACCTATAAATGATAGCCTTACTTTTTAAAAAAAGTATTTTTTTTAAATAAAAGGAATGACATTATTCAGAACATACATGAATAAGTAAAATAAAAAGCTATGAAGCAACATTTGAAGACTTAATTTAAGATGTTAATTATTTAAGTACAAATTAACAGTTTGCGAAATAATATTATTTACTTATTTTTGCGATAATACTCGCCGTTAACGACAAAAATTTGAAAAACAGATATTTTTGCCCTATGACCTTGACTTACGTTTTTAGCACACACGAGATTGTTCAAGACTTTCTAACAAATTAATTTATAATAGTGCATTCAAGACCACCGTCAATTTTCAGCGCTATTCGAATCATTGTTATATAACCACCTTTTTTTGCTTAATTTTGACTGGGCTAAATTTTTCAACATTTTTCTGCTACCACTACCAAGTTAGGCGGCATTATTTCTCAACTTACCGCTTTGACGGTAGCGCCATCACTCAGTGAACCACGATAACGCTTCAACTAATAAGTTTTAACGTACTAAAATAAAGGTCTGTGCTTACACCTGTGCCGTTAATGCTCGCATGTTGGACAGGCATCGCTTGTTACAATTATAGTTGCCACCCACCTTATAATACGGCGGCAATTATAATAGTTGTAATGAATGATTGGTGATGGTTTGATGTCTTTTTGTGAGGTTTGATAGTTATAAAATTGAGTTTGAAAAGGGTTTGAATCCTTTAACACTTCTATGTTTATTAAGCGGCATTTTATCATCATCATCAATCATCATCAACAGCCTATAATGTTCCCACTGCAGGGACTCAGGCCTCCTCTCTAGGAGAGGGATGGGCTATAATCTACCACTCCGGCCCAGTGCGGATTGGTAGATGTCACATGTCTTCGAATTTTTGGTTCTAAGACATACCGGTTTCCTCACGATGTTTTCCTTCACCGTTTTGAGAGCAGTGATGATGAAATAAATTACACAAAGTAATGCGCCTGACGGGGTTCGAACCCACGACCCACTGGGCCACCACTGCTTTTTTTTCATCATCCACAGCCTGAATTCACCCACTGCTGTGTAAAGGGCTCTCTTTTCTTGTGCCAATCTCCATGGTCAAAATTATGACAATGTCATTCAGATTTATTCCCCAAAGGCCGATGTCGTCTGCCCATCTCACTGCCGGACGACCCACATTTCTTTTGCGAGTTCTTGGACGCCATTCACAGCTTTAGTCCACCTGTCATCGGTAAACGGCATATAACCGAAGAATATTTATGATCTTCTTCTTAGCGTGTTGATGACAATTTAAATTGAGTCGGCCCAAAATTTGGCGACGAGTTTGGCACTTTCAGTAGCCTCCATCAGCTCCTGTGATGTGCAAGTAACAGGACAGGCTGGACACGATATCAAGTGCCCTATAGTTTGTTGGGCAAGACCACATTTACACTCCAGGGCAGAGTCATCTATGAATCTCCATCTGGACAGGTTTTCCTTAATTTATGATAATTTCATCACTTCTTCGGTAAGCAAACCTCCCATCAACCACTTCATCCCTGAACATTGAAAGTGAACAAATACAAGTGTAATTATAACATAACGACGCGTGTTCGCAAACGCAAACGCGACTACTGAGCATGGGTCCTGGACTCCTGGGTTCAATTACTGGGTTAGGCAAAGTGTTACTGGGTTTTTTCATCAGGAATTTTTCCAGTAGCAGCTACGGAGTCTGGATTTGTGCCCAGTCCAGTTACACCTCACCCCCTATTTCATGGGAGTTTAAAAATATAACTGGTTAATTGTGGCTGTACTAAGTACACGTCAATATTAAAAAAAAAATCGAAATATAGAAATATATTCGAAGTAAATATTCGAAGACATGTGACATCTACCAATCCACACTGGGCCCGTGTGGTAGATTATAGCCCATCCTTCTCTTAGAGAGGAGGCCTGAGTCCTTACAGTGGGAACATTATAGGCTGATGATGAAGTACACGTCTGCCCTCTGGGGAATACAGTCGTGGTGTTACGTTATATAAATTATGATCATGTCACCAGTATTTTTATTTATACGTAACACGCAGAAAACAACGTATAATTACAATCTGCACATAACTGTCTCGTTATGCTAAAGATATAACTACAATTTGTATGTAAAACAGCTTGGTTATTATGTCATTTACTGCACTGAAGTTAAACCTATTCATTAGTCTGGTTTAGCCAATGATATAACTGATGTGTGAGGAGCTCGTGGTTGAGTTATACATAGAATAACAGCCGCTCGGGTCCCTGCTTAGTTTCCTCCCTGCCGTTGCTCCCGGTTGTAATTTTTTAGATCTATGAGAGTCGTAGCAGGTAGTCAGCGGCCCGAAAGTCTGATCAAAACGAACCACGGGGTATCATATTCCTGTCGTTGAGTTTTTATTCTGTTTTCAGTGTTAGTGACCAAATCAGTTCAATAACTTATAGTCGCTGTATCTATACTTCTATACTAATATTATATAGAGGTAAAAAGTTTGTGTATTTGTTAAATTGTAAAGGGTAATCTCGGGATCTACTGAACCGATTTTAAAAACTCTTTCACCAATAGAAAGCCACATTATTGTTGAGTGTCATAGGCTACTTTTTATCCCTGTATTCCCACGGGAACGGGATCTACGCGGGTGAAACCGCGGGACGTCCGCTAGTAAGTTAGATTTCAGAAAGCTCTTTAAGTTAAAATATTACTTGTATTTGTAGCCAACTTGACCTAATAATGAAAGGATTACATTATTACAGTCTCAAAAAGAAAAAATATAACTAAAGTCACCACAAAAAAATTTGAACAAACTTTCACATTATTATAATCTGTAAAATACTTCATCCACATAACATGGCCACATTTCATAAGCCATAATTGCATGCAATTAACTGACATATTTTCACGAGTTGCCTTTGACGCGGAGTTTGCATAATTATTGCTGGCAAAGTACTGTCGACTGCATTTATTTATGGAATATTCCATATTAATAAAGATGGTTTAACGAATAAATTATTAATCATATAATTGATGTTACAGGCTGATTGATTGGCTGATGTCAAATTGAGTGTCCATTTGTAACACTTTTGGCTAAGAAAATATTTTTTTCATTGTTTATCGCTGTATTGGTTAAACAGTTTTCATAAATAATGATTGAGTATCTAGTGGTTATAATTCATCATAACTATTGTCATAATGGTGATGAATGTTGTCAATGAAGACAATATTTATCTCAATTGGTTAGGTGAGTGATTGCCATAGTTTTTTAAGCTGATCTACAACCGTAATGTATTGTCCACAAATCAAAAAAGATTGAAAGGAATGCAAAAATTAAAGCTCGTTGCAAAATATGTTATAATAATCGCTTAGTAAGATCTTAAGTAAAGCCACGCTTTCTTGAGTTCATCCGTGGATGAGTGACCAACCAATACATACTAAGTTTCCTCTATGCCTCGAAAAGCACATTAAGCCGGCTGTCGTATTGTAGTTAAGTATTTAACAGTCGATGAAGGTAGTCTTTAGCCCTGGTCTTGGTTTAAATGGTTGGTCAAATCTTTGAATGAGTTGTCATCATTGCTGTTACCAATCTCAAACCAACCCGCACTGGGCCCGCGTGGTGGATTATATCCCATCACTCTCCCAGAAAGGAGGCCTGAGTCCCTGCAGTGGGAACATTATAGGCTGATGATGATGATGAACCAATATCAATAGCTAAGCAGAGACTTCTATTCTTTATGTTTATTTGTACTAATAATGCCAATTGTGCCGATGTCGAGAAAATTTCAGCTCAATCGAAAACTGAGAAGTCGATTTAATACATATAACTTCTAAGTTTTTTACAAAGTCACACGTGAAACAATAAAATCGTCTTAAAAACGGAATTATTTATCGGAAACTTGACAAAGCTTTTTATTGTCAAATAATCGAATAAAATAACAGTCACCTGCCATTCATCCTTTATTGCCAGATAACCAAAGACAATTACATGATAATCATGCAACGCAGAAACAATTGCCAAGCACAATTGTCAGTAATCATGCGTGCGCGCAGACCAGGCAATTATCGACCGATCAATTTTTTATTATAATTTGTCTTGACTTGATCAAGGTTTAATAAACCAATTACATGTTGACAGTAACGTATACTTTTGAATAGGGATGCGCTGTAGGTACTTGCAGTTCTGTCGATAGTTTCATCATCATCACCCTATCAGCCCGGATTCACCCACTGCTGCAACAGCGTCGAAATATCGGGAACTCAAAACAAATGATAATCCGTAAGTGAATCCGTAATAATCCTTAAGTGAATCCGTAAGTGAAGATATCCCGTAAGTGACATTTTAAATATAGTTAGGAACCGTGAAAGCTTAAAACAGTGCTGCGTATATGCCTCCCATTTCCTTTGTCACATGCCCCGATCCTGTGTGTCTCTCAACCAGGTGTTTCAATAGTTTGAAACGATCCATATCATATCGTTCCTCCAAATTTCAAATCGTAAGGACATGTGCCGTTTCGTCGAAGACACGGTAGCACACATGTACTCTTCGGGTGCAACGGTGTCACTCAGATCCACGAGAAAACTTTAAAAACACCAAGATCCCTTGAGGATGTCCTGAGAAAACTGGGAAGATGGATCTGCTTGTGGAGGGAGGTGGCCTGGTTGGAGTAACGGCCGCCATACCACATACAATGATCCACTTTAAGGACTAAGTGCGGAAACCAAATCCCTGACATAGAACCATTCGAATAGTATCGTATTATCCTTTGGATGCAGAATACTTGCGTTTGTATGCTCATGGTAACTAAGTGTGCATCGATACAGACGCCAGCTCATCAAGTTACTCGAAACTGACAAATCCCAATCAACCGTGAACCTAATACTTTGGGGGTAAAATTGAAAATCTATTAAAGACGATTGACAGATTCTAGTAGCTTGATGTTCTGACGTCTGTTACTAGCCATCATAATAATATCAGGCTTTTTTGTGTCGATACAAAACGCCAGACTATCGCGTTATGTGTTACCGATACTGTAAACTATCGAATCAAACCGTGCATCACTACTTGGTAAATAAAACAAAAATTACGTAGTTTTGAAGAGAATAATAGATCCTACCTGTTAACACCTGCTGCCAATGATGTGGTGATGGATACAGTGTTTAGGGCAGGACATGGAACTTATTAGAACTTGATAGTTGTTCTTATTGCCCTTCATAATTATTGTGGAGACTAGATCTGTCTGTTTGATGGTCAGTCGTCTGGTATTTTATTTTAGGTCAGTAAGTCAATTTTTGTTATAGTAAGATTGAAGATGTTTTACTACTCAATTACATGGAAGTTGTTGCAGAGGAATTCGTGGCCAATTAATAGCAACTGCTCGGGTTAATCTTTAGGTTAAGCCAAGTTTACTCGATGGATGGGTGACCGTCCACTACACACCGCGTTTCCTCCGTGCCTCGGAAAGCACTTTAAGCAGTTGCTCCCGGCTGTCATTGGTAGATATAATTATGAATGTCTGACAACCAGTATTACCTAGGGGTACTGTAACTGTATTACCTACCCAAGTAATAGCTGGGCTGTTGAAGTCAGATAGACAGTCGCTCCATGTAAAATACTAGTATTTAGCTGCATCCGGTAAGACTGGAATCCAACCCCAATAATCAGGGAAAAGGTAACGCAGATGATGATTCCACTGAATTTCGTCATTACCATGTTCCTTCTTAGCCCTTTGTGTCGAGGCCGTGGTATCTCTTTCCCGGCAGATTACTATTAACCTGAATTCATAAACTTTTGCGACTGACTGTACCTCTAAGCTAAGAGTACTACAATTAAATCTAGCCTATATTTATTCTGCTTTACTAGAAAACATATTTTTCAAACTCATTAGTTTGTCGCTCAAACAGTAATCTTAGTTTACGTTTCCTTATATTTATTTGTTATGTATGTCACTGTTCTTTGGGTTTTCTATGCTAATATGCAGGGCATCCCACGGCTATGCTACATGGATGGAAAGTATCTCAAATATTACAAACTAGCTTTTCGATTTTCCAAACAAACTTTCATCCCCTATTTAACTCTCTTAGGGTTTGAATTTCGAAAAATCCTTCCTTATTCGTTGTCTACATTATAAAGGGAACCTCTGTGCAAAATTTCAGCTGTCTAGGTCCAACGGTTTGGGCTGGGCGTTGATGAGTCAGTCAGTCAGTCAGGACTTCTCTTTTTATATAAATAAATATATAGATAGATAGGCAGGTTGATCGAAATATATTGTTACACCAATATTTTATTCAGACAATTTCGAGCATTACGCCGAACAAATTTCTTGAGATTAGCGTTCTGCATTGTTAAAAAAATCAGAAACAGATTACTTACTTTACCCTTCATTGCTAGAATGTAGTTTGGAACAAAATAAATACTTAGTTCTTATACCTATAATAATATTTCTAGCCTGACTGAAATTTATTTCGTGCTAGAGAATATTTGAAAGAAATTAAATAATGTACCTACCTATATGTTTTGTCTTGGCCTGAATTTCTAGTTTGTTGTATTCATCAAACAGGATTCCTTTTGAGTGTGAAAAATGTCATAAATATTTCATTATATTTTCTTATGAAGTCAATACTCAGTATTAATTTTATACTGTCCTTCTAGTAATTCACATAAAATTGATTTATGTTCAATTGGACTATAATAAGAAAAACGTAATGTCCATTCAACATGTTGTCCGACTCGCAAAACAAGTAAAAATTAACATTAATGCTAAACAAGTAATACAATAATTTATCATATTACTGCTATAACACATAATAAACTATCAAAAACTTCGAACAAACATCTTAAAACCATGTTTATTCGTTTGAAAAAAACAAAACACGTTGAAGAACGAAATTCGAAAAGCGCGCGGAACGGCCAATTTTTAAATTCCGAACGCGTGGCGATTGGCCGCGCATCTGCGCGTGCGATGGACACTTGTCACTTTGACACTTCAATACAAAGTGCTGCATTCTGCCTCTGTCGGTGTGTGCTGTTTTTTCTTTTGTCTTATCTTCGACTTAAGGGCTGTGCTGTAGCTGCTGTTAAGATATATTTTCTGAAAAATACGAATTTGATTAATAAAAATTAGAGCGTAAAGTTTTCGTGATATTTTCTTCGTATTTTTCCTAATCATTAATTTGGAAACGTTGAGTCGTAATACCATTGCTTCTAAGTCTAGTTTTAGCCATGTTTAGTAGATAGGTGTAAGGTTCAGTCAAACTGCTATAATGGATAGATTGCGGATACATCACATGTATAGACGATGTTGTGAAGATTATCACATCGAGCCTTTTCAGTAAGAAGATCGTAACCGCCATTTTGCATAATTTAACAGGAGAACGTTATTTTTAATATTTCTCAAAATATTTACAGCATTAATTTGAAATTTTCACTTGGTGTTATATGGGCACCTCCCTATTAATTCAAATGTTAAGATTTTACTTAGTGACAAAAGATTCAAAATCAGTTGATCAGGCGGTTAATAATTAAAACCGGTTTTTGGGAACTTTGGCGCTTACGATGTTCTTCCTGAAAAGGCTCGATATGTGTAGAGCCAGGTCAGGTTTCTAATTTATCGTTTCTAAATGTACGTTAAGTCGTAAGTAAAGGTGCTTTTTTAGCACTAACTTACTACACGTAGGTATAGCCACGACAATCATCTCTCTATCTTCGCTCTAGCACTGTGCAACTCCAAAACAACAAACAAACACTTAATTTTAAAATTATTTATAATACGCCATTGACTTCAATGAGATATCAATGGCCGATAAAAGCGACATTTAACTCATGTCGGTTTAAAAAAAACCGTAATGCATATTACATTTATTATAGGAATGTTAGCTTTGCGACTTATGCCGTTTTCAATGATAACCTATTGTAGTGAACACTTTATTTATAGGAGCTCGTGGGTTAATAATAACTGCTGCTCGGTTAAGCCATGCTTGCCTAGGTTAGTGCGTGGATGGGTGGGTTGCCCCCAATTACATACCGAGTTCCTTTCGTGTCTCGGAAAGTACGTTAATCCGTTGTGCCCGGCTGCCAATCACAGTATTTTTCGCAGGGGTCTCCCAAAGGGTATCGTATTACCTAATTCTAAATGGACTGTGGAGGTCAGATAGGCAGTCACTTCTGGTAAAATACTAGTATTCAGCAGTATTTGGTTAGACTGGAAGTCGACCCCAACATATTTGGGAAAAGACTAGACAGATGATCCTAATGATTGCTCGTTTGAGTATTCAAAGTCAAAGTCAAAGTCAAAAATATTTATTTCAAGTAGGCCAGTAACAGGCACTTTTGAATAGTCGAATTAAACTAACTGCGGCACTCAGAGATATCCAACGATTATTCTTTACGGAATCGACCTGAGTTTCTTGATTGAACTATATTTCTTGGACTGTGTACTTTGTTCTGCAATTAAAATTACAACATAGGTAATATGATGAAGTAAGATACATATCTTCAAATGCGAATTAGTTTGAAAGCACCTTAACTTATCATTGTCCCTTTGTCCTAGCAGGGTAAGTAAATCCATTAATGGTGTTATTATGGTAAACGCCTGGTATTCCATGTGTAATGCTTATAATGTGTGTAATGCTCACGTGTCCCCATCTGTCAATGTTCCGGGTATTAGAAAATGTATTGTTTGAATTTGTAATGTGGCATTAGTTTGTAATTTCTTTGTCCAGAGACAATTACAATACCTATGAGAAATTGTAAGCATTTACGGTAGCATAAATATAAAGTATTCAGACGATATTTAACCTCCATTGTTAATTCATCTTGCAAATTGTTGCTAATACCTATTTGGAATAACTCAAATAGTTTGTAATGAAATACTTTTTATGTACCTTTTTTCTCCGCATTTTTTTTTAATCCAATGTCTACGGCGCGGCGAACCCGAATGGCTGCTAGTCTGCTTCTATTTAGCTATGAGCTCCTTACTAACTAAACCAGTTCATCATCATCAGCCTATAATGTTCCCACTGCAGGGACTTAGGCCTCCTCTCCAGGAGAGGGATGGGCTATAATAATCCACCACGCAGGTCCAGTGTGGGTTGGTAGATGTCATGTCTTCGAATTTTGTGGTACTAAGACATGCCGGATTCCTCACGATGTTTTCCTTCACTGTTTTTCAATTTCAATTTCAATTTCGGGGCCGACACCACTGGGCCACCAACTGCTCTCAGCCAGTCTATGCTCTTTACTAAGCCAGATAAGTAGGTAATAATTCGATGAATGATCAATGTACTTTTGGCGTTACATGAACTTCCAGAGAATGCATAGTTTGGCCAAGTTTACAACGTATATTCACTCTAGACAGTTATTCCTCGTACTCATTTTTCTACCGCAACACGGGCTTGTCATATTCTACTTGAGCTAATACGACAGAAAAATACACCACTACTATTATACTACTACAATTTATTCACTCATATTAACGCATATATATGTAACTATAAAACTGAAAAAAAAGCCTACAATTTGCATTAAAACATCACCTACTAACGGACGGACATGCTAATTCTAGCGTTATTGGTCGATTGCTGTCGCCTTAAGTGTATGGAGTTATTACAATTAGGTATGTATCCTTGTTAGTTTTTGCTGTAGGTTTGCTTGGAAATAATGTAGGTTTTGATAACCTGAGGAACTCGGACATAGGTTAGGTATGAACTAGGCGTAATGGGCCTACTACACGCACGCACTTCCCCACAGTTTTCGTTCACACTTCACAGTACATCGCGCGTATGGTTGGTAAAACTGTATTACCATTACAAACCACACGCGCGATGTACTGTGTGCACCGTGTAATCCCGCAGGCAAAACTGTGGGGAAGTGCGTGCGTGTAGTAGGCCCATAAGAGTAGCAACAAGACGCATGATTTTACAAAAACTAAGCATGCGTAATTTTACGTCGCGTTATTTTTTTGATAGATGCATCTCGTGGTCTAACTAATAACAACCGCAGTCAAATCAATTGTCAGGTTAAGTCCGTTTGTCTAAGTTGGTCTGTGAATGGGGACCACCCATTACATACAGAGTTACCTATAAGTCTTAGAAAGCTGGCTTAAACGTAGGTCTCGCCTGCCGTTTGGAGATTTTTGACAGTCGTAACAATGGCCCGAAAGTTTGACAACCAGTCTTACCGTGGTAGGTACATTACCCAGTACTTAGGCCCGTAATCCAACAAAGCGGAGAGGAGATGTGCCAAATTCGACCAATCACAGGAAAGGCGAAAGACCAGATGTAAGTTTTAACTAATGTGATTGGCCGATTTCCGCACATCTCCTCTCGTCTCCGCTCCTCTCCGCTTTGGTGGATTACGGGCCTTACTGGGTTGTAGTGGTTAGATCTGATAGCCAGTTGCTCCATGTCAAATACTGGCTACATCCGATTACACTGGAAATCAACGCCAACTAGTTGGAAAAAGTCTACGCAGATAATGATATGGTCAAAATCGTTCATAACGCAGCAACGCTGCTTGGCAGAAATAGTAATGGTGGCAGATTTTTTGCATTCTGGCTCGTTGAATACGGCTCAATAAGTGCTGAAGAAGTTGTTGCGTTGATGAACTAAAATATTTCTAGAAACACTAAAACAGGTTAATTTAACATTAACAAAGCAAACAAACACACAGTCTTAATTACATTATTCGCCGCCATCGTCCTATAATTCGTTATTTCCATCGCAATTCCGAATAGGATTATTTTATCAAACGCGCCATGACAACTAGGATTATCTCTCCTTTAATTAATAAAGGACATCTGTATGTCATTATTAAAGCCAGGTGATTTTATGAGGGCTTGCACGATGTACGCGTACTTATTGGTTATACGAGTATCACTTTTTTGCTATTTTTCTTGACGAATATAACGTTATTATAAATACTTACTGAAAACGGGATATTACCATAACATGTTTACTTTTTGTTTCGAGTTCCCAATATTTAGGCGCTGTTACAAGCACCATGATCACGGATAAACTGAAGTCATTGCGGGTGGATGTTTATGAGCAGATAAATCGGTCTACCCTCTTTCTTGTTCGTTTTTTTTGCGTTCGGTACCACTACCATTGTCACTCAACTTATTGTGCGAATAAATAATGGCTTGTGTTTAAACGCCTACCAGAAAAGAACCTATTTAACCACCAAAAAAATTCGAAATGCCGGCCAAAATGGATTAATGCTCACCAAATTGTGTTTCCTAAGGTATTGTAGGAATGAACCTATTTTCCTTTTTATTCTATACCATAAAGATTAATTATAGACGCCTTTAAAGTTAACTGCAGACCAAATATTTTATATTATCACTAAATAGATGTCACCAATATTGTATTTCACGACTTTCAATTTATCTCCATGACGCGCGCTCGCTTCGCTCGCATATTAAATAACACTAATATCTTCTGTCCCCGAAGTGCCGGGCCTCCGCCGGCCTCCTTCGTCGGCCTACGGCCCGGTGCTCATGCCGCCCATAAAGGATACTGTCGCGAGACGATCGTATTATAATTTTGGTTAATTTATTTGGTGAGCATTTATCCATTTTGGTTGGCAAAAAGAATATAAATACAACACGTACAATTATTCTGATGAGTGTCTAATTATTTTGGAACCTAAAACGTTGTTCTTAAGGCACCTCGGTTTATTTTATTTGAACTTAAGATATATTTTTTGGTACTTTACTGTACTTTAGTCTAGGGTCTAAAAATCTTTTTTGGTGAGCATTTAAATTGTAGCCATAAATAATGTGCGTAAACGTATGAAGTGGTCGTGAGCGCGACTGTTGAGCATGAGTTCCTGGGTTCGATTCCTGGGTCAGGCAAACTGTTATTTGGTCATCCATCCAGGATTTCTCAGTAGTAGTTTTGGAGTTTGTATTTGTGCCTAGTTGATGGCAATGGGCTTGCTCCCTATTACATGGGACTTAAAACATAACGGGCAAAATGTGGGTGTAATGGTACTTCTCAATCAAACCCTTAGGTGTTTACAGGCGTGATGTTTATGTGTGAAAAAAATTGAATTCTGTTTAGTCCGTCAGTTAGATTATCGAAAAATATTGGATACGTGTTTTTTGTTTTATCAAATCAATCAAAATTGACGAAGATAAAGCGCGTCAAAGATCACAGAGTGGGGCTTGAAACGTCACTTGAAGGTACAAAATGTACTATCATAATGACGTCACACGAGTTTTCGAAGCACTGTATCGTCTTCATTTTTTGTTTACGTGAAAAAAGAAAAAAATGTGGTCGATATTTTTTGGAAATCTATCTGACGAACTAATTAGTTTTTTTTTGTCCGATCCCCTATTGACTGTTATTAAAGCCTCAGTAAGTATTATGATAAACACTCTTTTTGTAAACGAGGGCAAATCATCAAATTTTAACGACTGCTTCCTCTCTGGGCGAAGCAGGAGGGAGTGTCAGACTCTTACTGACTGAAATCCATCATAGTTCCTTTTTATTCCAGGGCCCTGGTAACTCTTTCGAACAAATTCCGCAAACCTGGCATAATAAACACTCAAAAATTAAACAGCAAACATACCTATATAATTCAAGAGAAAATACCAATGAGAATTACTTTGAAACTTTTTTACTTTGTAATAACCTAACAAACCGCTAATGACTGACCATAATTATGAATCAACTGCGTCGATGATAATCAGCAACATAATATTATCAGACATGGTTCTTCAAAGTGGAGAAGAATTTATGTGAAGAACAAAGGTGAGACCAATCAAAGGTCAGCGTCATCATCATAGACTATACCGTGTTGGCGCCTTGGCGGGTGAATTAATATGTTTAGCATACGTTATGCCAAATTAAGCAACGACTGAATTAAAAAACGGTCTTGAAAAAAAAACGCACGGCACAGCTAGCGCAGTGGCTGAGCGATTGGACTGCTGTGCTGCGTGTCGCAGGTTCAATCCCCGCACGGAACAAATATTTGTATGGGCTACAGATAGTTGTTCCGGGTCTGAGTATTTGTGTATATGAGTTTAAATGTTTGTGAACGCACCCGCGATACAGGAGAAATTCCTAGTGTGGGCAAAGTAAAAAAAAAACGATCCGTTTTAAAATTGCCATTTAAATAACATAGCATCGTGCCTGTAATTTTCGAAAGGTTAGGCAGAGGTATACCTACCTAATAGAGTCTACACCCAAATTTCGCCAGTTGTGTTAAGTTCCATATAAAAGGGGGTTCCGATGACCCTGTGAAGGTTGTGGGGCCCCGCTGAATGCAAGACGCACGGGACTGGTCAATATGGCGACACCTAGGGCAGGCAGGGGAGGAAAAATGTGGATCTATTCATTTCTATTTGTTTATTTATTGAACTTATATAATCTTTTAAATTAGATTTAATACTGAATAGTAAGTAAAGACTTACTATTCCATATCAATTATAACTTATAAGAACATTTTTCAGATTTTTATTCAATGTATATTTTTCATTTTTTTCGATCCATCTATTTGGCAGTATTGCAACTTTAGGCAAATGTTCAAAGCATCAAATGATAGTAGACTGGACAAGCTTTAAGAAAAATATAGTTTCAAAGCGGGATCACTCGCCACTTAGCAGGAATTTAATTTAATTGGATCCGCTCCATACAAAAAAAATAACAAAATGCTTTTTTCCACACGAAGGAGCAAGTTTAAGAAAAAAAGCATCAGAACAGTTATTATTGAGGTTAATGAGCTCTATCGATCCGCATAAAGAAAATAGTGAAAAAACAAAGTTGATCCCTAAGTCACTAAAATCATCGTTTCGACCCACTGTGCGCCGCCGCCTTTTCATTAGATGCGGCACAACTTTGTAATCACGCAAAAGTACACACATCACTGTAAAGTGTAATTGATTGCACTAAACTACTAGCTAAAGAAACCTACAGTTGTTTGAAAGTACACCTTTGTTTTAAGCCTTAGGCTACAGCAGGCGTGGCGTTTGCAATAATATTACTTGAGATAGAGATATCGCATCGTTTGTAATTGATACCTTGTATGTTTTTAATTGAATTTAAAACGACAATAATATAACACCATACTGGATAGTTGACTGAGTAGGCCGTCACTTTAAAAACGTTTTTAATATGATTATAGAGCTGTCCGCTCTGTGCCCAAAATGGTGTTAAGTTAATTCGTTTTTTCAATATCTTCATCGTGCTATTAACATAATATTATGAGCGCAAATAACAAGTATTGAAGCTCATATTGTTATCGACCTGAATGCCTTACAATCATAATACAATTAAAAACAACCAATGAGACGGTGAACTTCGAAAAGAAGTGCGTTACCTGATTATTGTTGGGACCATTGACCGCTCGGGTCGATCTTCAGCTAAAGCTGCGCTTGCCCTGGTCAGTCTGTGGATAGGTGACCATCATTTTCAAGCTTTCTTCACGCCACGGTAAGTACGTTAGTCACTGTTGGTTCAATCTGTCGTTTGCAGATGTTTGAAAGTCGTTACAAGTAGTCAGTGGCCTGAAAATCTGACGACCAGACTTACCAAGGGATATCGTATTACCCAGCCTTAATTACGTTATGGAGGTCAGATAAGCAGTCGCTGTATGTAAATCAGCTGCATCCGGTTAGACTGGAAGCCGACCCCAACATAGTTTGGAAAAGGCTGCACAGATGATGAAGGTGAAAAATTGTATTCGGCTGCTACAATATTTAGCTTGTGGAATTCAAGATTGGTTCAGGATAGCCTCAGAGTATTAATGATATATCATGAACAAACGCAACGTAAGCTAAATGTAAACTTTCACTTCATCCATAACCCATAACGCATTGTTTAATTCCATCATATTTTTATTATTGCCAGTAAAGCCATTTCAATTACAATTTATGTGTTTTATTCGTATTTTGAGATCAATATCTGATATATTGTAGTAAGATCGTTTTTAAATGTCATATAATGGTAATATATAGTAATAGATACTGCAGTCTTATGTTATGTTTTCTTTTCTAGATAAATACCAACGTGTTGCCTTCGAAAATTGTTATTTATTTCATTTTTATGTTGGTATAAGTCAAGCGGTTATATTTTTTACAAAGAGAACTAGAATTAATTTACGGTTGTTTGTGGAAAGCGACGGCTTTTCAAATCGTCATATTATTTATGATATGTGATACAATGTAGATGCCGCGGGAAAAAATTCACAAGCTTGATATTATATACTTTGTGGATACACAGCTATTTTACAATATTAATAATTCTTTTATTTTTGTAAAAAAAAAAAAATTAATAAACATGTTCATATTTTGCGTTAAAGAAAAGGGAGAAAGGCGTGAGTGTATTAATGTACCTGTAAGTATGTACCTATGTAAGTACATATAGTTTCTCGTCGGCATGTAAAACCAAGTCTGATTTCTACTGACTAAAAACCACACTTGTTCCGTCTTAGCCCTTTCCACCTTATTACAAAAGGTAGTTAAACCTGGTTTAACTTAGACCTGGTTTATCTCGTATGCTGTCACTTTCTTTTGAATATTTTTGAAGTGAGACGTCATGCGAGATAAACCAAGTCTAAGTTAAACCAGGTTTAACTACGTTTTGTAATAAGGCGGTTTGTGTCCGGGGCTGCGGTATCTCTTTCGAAATACCTGCAGCCCCGACATTAACTGATACGGGCCCCTGCAATGTTACTTAAAAGCCTACCCTTAACCAATTGCTAATTTCCCTCAATATGAACTTCTCTAGACCTCACATACTCTATTTGTCTTGTACAACGGTCATTTAAAGCTAACATGATAATTAACAAACCGTAATTACTACATTAACATAAGCTAATACCACTTTATCGCTTAGTTATTGCAAAAAGATCGTTTATATGTAGTTGTAGTAAAATAATGCTTAAGAAATTCGTTGGTAATAGACATTATTTTGTAGATATTTTATTAGAATGTTATAGTAAAGTTGAAATAAGAGGAGTTCGTGGCTAAACAAAAAAACAGCCGCGAATGTCGATATTCAGGTTAAGCCGTGCTTGCCTAGGTTGGTCCGTGGATGGGTCCATACCAAGTTTCCTCCGTGTCGCGAAAAACACGTAAAGTCTTGGGTCCCGGCTGTCATTAGTAGATTTTTGACAGTCGTTCCAGGTAGTGCTTCGAAAGTCGTCGTCAGACTTACCAAGGGGTATCAAATATCAGCATCATCATTTCAGCCGAAAGACGTCCACTGCTGGACATAGGCCTCCCCTAAGTGTCATTTTTGCTTAGGGGGGGTTTGCCATATTCGCCACGCTTGGCAGGCGGGTTGGCGATCGCAGTACGGTCGATACAAAAAGCACAGAGAACGCTGCTACCCATTCTCTGGTACATCCCTTAGTCGCCTCTTACGACACCCACGGGAAGATATGGGATGGTGCTATTCTTAGCGTCCGACACCATACGGAACGTGGAACGTGGAATGTACGGAATGTGGTACGGAATGTGGTATCAAATATGATACCACATAATGGTAATAACCCAATACTAATTGGATCGTACAGCTCAGATAGGCAGTCGCTCCAATTAAAATGACTATTGGTACTCAGCTGCAATAGGTTAGATTGGCAACTGATTCCTACATAGTTGGGTAAAGGCTGGGCAGATGATAATATCTTTAGGATAAAACAATTTGTGATAGGTAGTCCTCACCGTATCGTCAGAACTAAACAAATGCAACTTTGAAAATCCGAATACTCAAATGGAGTTGAGGTTAAAAGTCGTGGGTTCGTAGGCTTATTTTGAGTTAGACTGTTCCATAATCGACTTCATCTCTGTTCTTAGGACAAAATTAATTATTAACAAGATGGTACCCCAGAGAAGGGTAAATAGAGGCGGATTGCAGAAAAAGTTGGATTCTTAGTAATCTTTATTAGTCATTCATTTCTAAGAAATTTTACATTCCCTGTAATAAGTTTACATATCATACGATTAAAATGTAACATGACCTCATAACCATTTACCTACGTATCTATTATCATAAATATTTCACGTACAAAAATATAAATAATGTAGGTAAGAATGCTAATGAAGGCATTAACCATGTATATTGGTATATAAGTCAATATATGACTATAAAAAAGTGCATTAGATGGTTAAATTTAAATAAAATGTTTATAAAAATGTGCATAATATAAAGTATTGCACTTTATTTGCACATTTTGTAAAAAGTTGATGTCAATAGGTTTTAGCTGCAACCTTTTAGTTGAATGACCAATCCAATGAAATTAGTTATAAAATATACTTTTTCAACAGATACTCCTAAATTAATATTATGATGGCATGGTTGGTGCAGTGGCTAAGCGATTGCCTGCTGCACTGGGTCTCGCGGGTTCGATCCCGCACGGAACACATATTTTATAGCTTCCGCGTCTAACTGTTTTTGTATGTGAGTCTAGATGTTTATGAAACCTCCTCGATAAAGGAAAAATAGTGGAGCAAAGTTTAAATCTTATAATATTCGCCGAGAGGGAGACGTAATAGAGGGTCATACACTTACGTCATTAGTAAGCCATTTTTTTTTATTACTGATTAAAACACTTATAACAAGAAAGACAACCGACTAGGTGGATATGGTCTCATGATCATTAATATGGTTGGTAGAAACTGGATAGAAATCAAAAGTCATTTATTCAAGCTAGGCCGATAACAATAATTATAATCAGCACTTTTCGAACGTCATTATTTACTTAGTTAGAAGAGACAGTCCTCCAAAACGCCCACCCTTCGACACCTCCTAGAGTTTCAGCTGGATAGCCATCACACAATGGAAGAGACATAGCAGGTACAGATCAAGTCTCTGACTTGGTGTGCAAATCCAGGACCCAATGCTGAGCAATTTAACCAAGGAGATAATTCTGCCTTTATCAATATTTTTTTTTTCATGGTTCACCTAACAATGTTTTTTATAAACCCAATGAAAAGATGTGAGGTGATTTTTTTTAAGTCTTACTGCGGTACTCAGAGCTATTTAAGGCGAGGTTGCAGTACTTTGTGTTTATGTACGCACGACCTCAACCCCCGCCCTGCCGCGCGAGCGATATAATGCCTAAATTTTGACTGTTTTTTGCTTCTTGGAGAAAAACTATAAAGAAATTATACAATATGTTTTCAACATTTACTTCAGAATAAAAAGTTCTATCTACTGATATAACTTTTATATAAATTCATGATGAAATGTCTTAGCAGTACCTACACGTTTGAAATTGTGATTTAGAGTCATGTTTGATAAAAAAAAGTATCGAGCCGATCATTCTAAATCGCGTTTCTATCTTTACGATTTACTAGAGAATATGTTCAATTTTTATGTAATGATTTTTATTTATTAAAAAAACTCGTATTTAGTTCGATTTTTATAGGTTCAAAAATCTTAAAAAGTACTGCAACCCCGCCTTAATGATTACTCAAGCCGCCACTTGGTAAAGATTTGACATACTTTTGTATGACAAAACTGTCAAAAGTTTTACTAAGTGTAAGTTGGACTTCACGACAAATAATCACCAATCACTTTTGATGATTATATTTTTAGATAGGTAGCAAAATTGATGATTTTTTGCTAGTTATAAAAATTTCATTGTAGGTTTGTCGATTGACGTCTGCAATGGTTTTATTGTGCTATAATTTTAAAAAACGAAGACGATTCTAGTTTTTATAATTGTTGTATGAGCCCGTAAATGGTATTATTAATCATGGGAGTCCTTTGAAAGGTCAATTAAAAGTCGCTATAAACATTAAGCTTGTAAGTTGTAATTGGCAGAAATAAGGACGTTAGTCCCCTTCCTTTCCTGTGACTTCAGATTATAGAATCCTGATGCCCAGGTCGGTCTGTAGATGGGTGACCACCTAACATACCGAGTTTCCTTTTGCCTGTATGCCGTTGGTCTCGGCTGTCATTTTTAGATTTTTGATCGTCGTTACATATTGTGGTCAGGGGCCCGAAAGACTGACAACCAGTCTTACCAAAAGGATATCGTTTGAATAACTGGGTTTTGGACATCAGATAGATAGTCGCTTCATATAAAAATCTGGTTTTCACACTAAGACTGAAAGTCGACCCCAACATAGTTGGAAATGGAAAGTTAGAGGATTAAGTCTGCTGTAGAATCTCATTTACTATGAAAACAAATGAACTATTAACATTTAGAACAACTAGCTGAATTAATTGACCATATAGTTGAGAAAGAATCCTCCGGATGCGTTATTCTTTTACATCGGAAACGTATTCTTCAACATTGTCTATTCCTACACGTTAACCAATAGAATTGTCTTATCAAAATGACGGGGCAATTAGCAATAATACATATTTTATTGTTTCGCCCCTTACAAGGCACACGTGACTAGATTATTATGCCAGGTGCGTAATTTCATAGCACGCATATTTATCTCTATTGGCAAATAACAACTTTAGTTAGATAAAATTGATTGTATTGTTAATGTTTTGTATGTATTAGTTCTTAAGATAAAGTGTTGCAAATTATTCTATTTCCTTTATGGATATTAAGTATGTCTAAGACCAGTTTGCTATTATAGTAAGTGGATAGGTTTTTTTTCGTTACAGTAACGTATGCAAATATCCTAATACATTTATATTTCACTAGCACGTTCGGTCTATTGATCGCAAATGAGACTGCAGAGCATGAGGTCCTGGGGACATTCGATTTATAGTTCGGGTCAAGTGCCCGACCTGAGAATCATTATTTTATGTATGATTATCATGATAATTAGGTTTTACCGTCAGAAATTTCTCAGTAGCAGCCGGAATCGGGATTTGTGCCTGGTTGATAGTAATAGGTTCAGCCCCTATTACGGACTTAAATATAAATGGTGAAATGTGGGTGTACTAATGGATACACATCAGCTTAACACACAAGAACTCTGATACCTGTTTAGGCACTAACCACACGACAATTTCTTTCTTATGTGCCTACATAAAAATGTGGCATGGATTGGTAGGTGCCTTAAAATCCAATAGCATGTCATCAAAAGTGGAAAAAATAGACACGCACCGAAGGTTGGTGACCGCTGCACTCCCGTTGTTTCAAACATCCCCAAAAACAAAAAAAAAACAGAAGACAACTGTCACTTCTGCAGTCCTACTAGTCCCTGCCCAAGAGTGATAACTCAAAAAGTCTCACATTTTTTGCAATATTAAGAGTTAAAGGTATAATAAAAATGGATATAATTAAGATATTGATTGTTGCTTACGCGCAGGTGTGTAAAACGCGGGACGAATTTTTAATGGAAAAATAAAAATTACTACAGGACACCAAGACACAGTTTTATGAGTTTATGACTTAACGTGTAACAGTAGTTACGGAAATTAATTGTCGGGTGCTTGTAGTAATTATAATAATTTTGTAGGGTAAGTAGAATGGTGTCTTAAATATAGAAAATGAATGAATGGTTAAGCGATCGTAATTTTTTGTAAGTAGCGTATTATCATCTTGTTTAACGGGTATTGGTTAGATGAAATAAGGGTTAAACTGGGGAAATAAAAGAAGACATCGTTTTATGGTAAAGACGAATGGATTGGCCTTCTAAGATAAATATTCAAGGAGCCTGCTCTTATCAATTTATCAGTTTTACATTTATTTTCAGTTTGAATTTTGTAGCTAACTTACAGGACCTACATTTAAACAATATAATTGGATTGGATCCCAATTTATTTTTTGAATTACATTTAAGCGCTATTACTGAGTATCAAATACCTACTGAGTTTGATATCCATATCGGACCAGGGGGTCTAAAACGGCCACTTTAGCAGTTCATAATAGGAATTGCGTCAAAAAGCGTAAATGACCTTTCATAATAGTAACAGCGTCTGGGACCATTAAGGAAAATAGATCACAGGTAAGTAATAATAGGAAAACAATATGAATTGCGTTAAATTCGTAAAATGGTCACAGACGCAGTTACTATTTTGAAAGGTCAATTCATATTCTGATCTGCTAAAGTGGCCATTTTAGACCCCCAGGTGTGAAATACTTATAAATAAAGTCCTTTAGTTGGAGTTTCTCAGCAGCAGCTTGGATTCTAGAATTCTACCGGGTCGATAGCAATAGGATCGTTCCATATTACAGGGCACTTAAAAACAATGCTTTTAGGTTGTATTATAATATTGTAGGATCCACCTCTTCAAAACCTTCAGGGATTATAGGCGTAATATTTTTTTATCTTTTCAGAAAACACGAGGTTCTTTGCACTATATTAATGTCAATGACCTCAGTACAAAGGTCAAACAAAACACAACATTTCCAATCCAATACTTAAGACAAATTACTGCAATTTCACCTCGAACTACCAGTTTATAATTACTTAACAAAAATTACATTCCACGAGCAATCCTACAATTGCTCTGTCGATTTATCAATACGACTTTTTACTGGCAATTATACTTACTAATCTATACTTACTTTAAAAATGGGAAAGTAACTTTATCTGTCTGTCCGTCTGTATAAGCTGGGTTTTTTTCGAGTGCCTTGCGGGCGAAGCCGTGAACAAAAAGTAATTGTATGCAAAAGTGTGTCCGTTTCGACCGCGCGGCCATGACGTTTTTTTTAAAAAAAAAAAACTATGCCAAGATTATGTAAAAGTTTGTAAGAGTTGATTCCTAAAACCATAAAGTCAAAGTTATGGTTACAAAGTTGGAAGGGTTTGAACGTGGCCGCGCCATCGAAACGCGGATAACCGCGCGGCCACGGAGATATTTAAAACTAAGCATTGCAGAGACCTGAAATTTAGGTAAACAACAGATTGAATATGTAAAAAAAAATAAAAAACATAGAAAAAAATCCTAGGTTTATATTTTAGGAGCAGTAAGACTAAAACCCCATGGCCGCGCCATCGAAACGGTGAAAACCACGTTATCGCCGATATCTCGCTAAAAAAGCATCGAAGATGTCTGGAGTTTCTTGTAAAACCTAGATTTGAATATGTCAAACATTGTAAAAATACACAAAAAAATCCTAGGTTCATATTTTAGGAGCTGTACGACTAAAACTCCATGGCCGCGCCATTGAAACGGTGAAAAATCACCTTATCGCCGATATCTCGCTGAAAAAGTATGGTAGAAGTCTGGAGTTTCTTGTGAAACCTAGATTTGAATATTTAGGTAAATAACAGATAGAATATGAAAAAAAAAATGTAAAAATATACAAAAAAATTCTAGGTTTATATTTTAGGAACTGTACAACTAAAACACCCATGGCCGCGCCATCGAAACGGTGAAAACCACGTTATCGCCGATATCTCGTTGAAAAAGCATCGAAGATGTCTGGAGTTTCTTGTAAAACCTAGATTTGAATATGTCAAACATTGTAAAAATACACAAAAAAATCCTAGGTTCATATTTTAGGAGCTGTACGACTAAAACTCCATGGCCGCGCCATTGAAACGGTGAAAAATCACATTATCGCCGATATCTCGCTGAAAAAGTATGGTAGAAGTCTGGAGTTTCTTGTGAAACCTAGATTTGAATATTTAGGTAAATAACAGATAGAATATGAAAATAAATTGTAAAAATATACAAAAAAATCCTAGGTTTATATTTTTGGAACTGTACAACTAAAACACCCATGGCCGCGCCATCGAAACGGTGAAAACCACGTTATCGCCGATATCTTGTTGAAAAAGCATCTTATAGGTCTGGAGTTTCTTGTAAAACCTAGATTTGAATTTGCTCTCTGCAACGCTTAGTTTTAAAGACCGTGGCCGCGCGGTTCTCCGCGTTTCGATGGCGCGGCCACGTTCAAACCCTTCCAACTTTGTAACCATAACTTTGACAAATTTATGGTTTCGGAAATCAACTCTTACAAACTTTTCATGGCATAGTTTTTTAAAGAAAAAAACGTGATGGCCGCGCGGTCGAAACGGACACGCAAAAGTATTTCTATTTGACCGTTCATGCCTGTTATCCACGAAGGATTTATCCACCTTTTTTAAGGCTAGGAATTCATCAAATGACTCCTCCCGCTCTGGGCAGACCGGTTGGGAGTGTCAGACTTCTACCGACTACAAACCACCCATATTCTATCTTAGCCTTTTGTGCCGAGGCCGCGGTATGTCTTTCGAATAACCCGCAGCCTCGACGGGCAAATATCTCGTATCGTAAAGCCAAATCTGATGCCCCTGGACGGGATAAAAACTCTAGCAGTCCAAGTTAGGCACTGTCACCATTATCATAATTATCTTGCTCTTTTCCCGATTAATTTGGGGTCACTGGAGCATGTCTTCTTCTTCCATACCTACATCTGTATTACTTGTCATCTAATCGGACACCTACTTGATTAAGCACCAACACACGATAAAAATACGTCACAAAATAGAGACAATGCCGCGGGACAAACTACTAGTGAATGAAGAAGTACGCTCCGCGCTCTCATACCCGACGGTGGACGTTTAAAAGGCAGTAATGCGTTTAATTACTGAGTGAACATTTACTTTCATAAAAGTTAGTCAACTAGGATGAGTAATGTTGCTGGGGAAGTTGCTGGTTGGTGGTGTGATGAAGTTTCTAGAAATTTTGTGTTAGCATAATTATAAAAGTAATAAATAAGTATCAGATTTTCGGGAGCATCCACTTCAAAATTCAAAACATATAAAACTAATATTTATGGACTTAATTTAGAAAAAAGCCATAATACATCCAATTTAATAACATAATAGGGATGTTTACTGACTAAAAAAATATGATTCTAATTAGTCCGTCTGTTAGATTATCGAAAAATATTGGATACGTATTTTTTGTTTTATCAAATCAATAAAAATTGACGAAGATAAAACGCGTCAAAGATTTGAGTGGGTGGTTGTGACGTCACTGTTCGCTAATAAATGTCATACTAATGTCTTAGAATATGACGTCACACGAGTTTTCAAAGAACTGTATCGTCTTCATTGTTTGTTTACGTGCAAAAAGAAAAAATATGTGTCCAATATTTTTTGGAAATCAATCTGACGGACTAATTAGATTTTTTTTTGTTAACATCCCTATTGCGAAAGTTTGTGAGGCCTTTATGGATGTCTGGATGCCTGAATGTTTGTTTATCTTTTTTGCAAAATCTACGTTTTTGTCTAAGAAGTGGCACCCTGTGGGATGATTACCGATCTCCTCATAAAACTGGTTGTCAGACGTTCGAATTTCTGAGTTGCTGTAACAAACTGACAAAGATTTACAAAATTGCATCTAAGATGCATCTTTTCGAGGCACGGAGGAACTCAGTATGTAATGGGTGACCATCCATCCATAAATCAAGCCAAGCGGCTTTACCTAAAAATCCATTCGAACACCTGTTATTATAAATCCACAAGCTCTTCCATAAATATCACTATAAACCATACAAAAGACCAATTTTATTACCTTACAATAAGATAAACAATAACCCTTTTAATCTCCAAAACACACACCTTTACACAATAAACAAACAAGACAATACTTTCACAGATGACAATTCCAATAGTTCTACATCAAAATTTAATAACATATTTTTGTTCACCCGTCCCGAAAGTTCACGGACACTTACCCGTTGTTCTTTTATTGCGATAAAGTGTGAAATAAAAAGGTCTTAATACTGATCAGCTGTTCTTTGACAGAAGCCTACTGTGAAGTATGCGCCGTGTTCTGCATAAATAACTATAATTAACTAGCTGATGCTCGCGGCTTCATCCACGTGGATGTCGGTTTTCGCGACCAAATGTAATCATGATGATCCCGTTCCAACAGCCAATAGGAACCTATTCCAGGGATAAAATATATACTTAAACCTTCCTCGAAAACCACTCTATCCATTGGTGGAAACAGTATGAAAATCGTGCAGAATTTTTTGAGTTTATCGCGAACAGACAGACAGACTGTCACGGCGTAGGACTTTGTTTTATAACATGTAGTGATGGTTTTACTTAGTAAAACTGTCATACACTTCTAGATTGACCTTAACGTCATATCGAAATATGTGGGTTAAGACATGGGTCTAACAGATGTCGATAGCGAATGTTTAAATTTTTGTCTGAAGAGATTGGGAAGATTACATAACTATAAAGGTTGATTATTGGGACCAAAAAGGTTGGTAGCAACACTGGCTGTCAATGATTGTCAAAGTTACTGTGACATCTGTAAAGTAAGTTATGTAACTGATCTTTACCTCGAAATGTCGCTTTAAGTTAAGTCATTAAAGACACATCACATATCGTTTAACTTTTGATCTTGACGTAACGTTAATTTATACAATATCTTTATTTTCTACCTTCTCAAAGGTCATCAGGAATTTCTCAGTAGCCAAGGAGGATTAGTACCCGAATGATAATAGGCTCGCTCCCTGTATATAACTTGGAAAAATTCGAAGATATTATGTGTCATTCATCAACTCACACTGGACCCGCGTGGTGGATTATGGCCCATTCCCTCTCATAGAGAGGAGGCTTGTGTCCAGCAGTGGGAACATTATAGGCTGATCATCATCAATCTAGGAATTTTAGAAACGTCCCATATTCCCACTAAACCCGCAACACGGTAACTGCTCGGAGAAACACAAGCAATTAATAATTCCATATTCCAAGCCAATATGACATTTACATGAGGTGTTGCTGATTTATAGCAGGCACGCGCAGGAGAACGTAAATTAAAACGAAGTTATGTTGGTAAAATGACATATTAATAAGTATTTTTTGTTTACAATTTTACGGACGATTTTCCTTTGAATTGATGGGATGGTTTATCATCTTCATTTTGGATGTGAAATAGATGTTTTTAAGTGATTTAGTAAGACATTTGGGTGATAAGAAGAATCCGGTTTACGATTATCCATTTTCTAAGATGATGTGTTTGCAACGTTCATTTGCTTGTCAACGTGTACGTGTATGCCAAAGGAAAATTCCACCTGCAGTTTCAAACAAAGCAAGGTTCAGAGTAATCAAGATAACGTTTTTTTTTAAACTCGCATAATTATATATCTGTTTCATAACTTGATTATTATTATTATGTGCCTGATGTATCCCATTGCAGGGCAAAGGCCTCCCTTCCTTCTTTCTGTGGCTGTTTGGACCCGATCCTTTTGATAAGAGTTCAACTCGTCACGCTATCTTCTTCTGCGCCTACAACGTTGCGTGGTTCTGTTTTTCGGAACCTAATCTGTAGCCATTCTGATTTATGACCATTTCAATTTTGAAACGACACGCGGCAGATTTATGACCTGGCCAGTTTCATTTTATTTTGCCAGTTGCGTTGCAAACGTCTGCGATTTGGAATTTAGTTTTGTCATAACTTAATATCATTCATTTTCACTAAAACCGTTTCCTTTTTTAACCGACTTCCAAAAAAAGGAGGAGGTTATCAATTCGACTGTATTTTTTTTTTTTTTTTTTTTTTTAACCGACTTCCAAAAAAAGGAGGAGGTTATCAATTCGACTGTATTTTTTTTTTTTTTTTTTTTTTTTTTATGTTTGTTCACTCATAACTTGCGACTGGGTGAACTGATTTTCATGATTCTTTTTTCATTTGAAAGCTGGTGCTTCCCGTGTGGTCCCATTGTCACCATTTCAATATCTGATGATGGGATCTTGTAGAAATCGGGGGAACTCTTCAATAAATAACAGCAGATTAACCGCGATTGTTGCTATAGCATATCTAAGCATTGTTTACGCCATCACACAACATAATATTACGCCTGTACTCACTACAAAGGTTATAAAAACTATTTTGTGAAGATCTGATGAAGAACTTCGGAGATAGGCAACGGAACTCCTCAATAAATGATAGCTAATGGACTGGGATTGCTGAAATCTCATATTGTCTGTCTATTGTTTACACCAGTTCCTAACATAACATCACGCCGGTGCGTTGTGAAGGGGTAAGCACATGTGAAACACTAAAAAGTGAAAAATAAAAACTTTTTTACAAAAAATAAAACCGACTTCGACAAAAAAAACACTCAAAAGTGAAAAATAAACTTGAGAAGAAAAATCAGTTTCTGAAGTCGGTGACAAAAAAATGAAATCAAAGAAACAAAAGTCACCGACTTCAGTAACTGATTTTTCTTCTCAAGTTTATTTTTCACTTTTGAGTGTTTTTTTTGTCGAAGTCGGTTTTATTTTTTGTAAAAAAGTTTTTGTTATTACGCTTTCGTATATTTCACAATAAAAAAATCGCTGACACGTATTGCTTTATGTGTTAAACAATAAACAGTTTTTGAAAAATGATAGCGGCAATTCTTTCCATTGGATGAAATCTATGGCTTATCTAAATGAATTCAAACAAAATGACAAGTCCATCACTCCAACACCCTCATAGAGGGATGAGGGGTGTTGCACTTTAACTAGGTATAAAAATAATTAAAGCGTACACAAGACATGTTAGCAGCAGGTGTAGTTACCCTTTATATCTTTAATCCCTAATGATAGTTTATAGCGACCTAATACTCGTGATGTGTCGATAATTAATTATCTATAATTGCGAACATTAGTATGTTAATTGACTAACGGGATGGTTATCATTGATAAATGATGCTAATGTATAGGTAGATGAGGTTTAGTTTTCATTGTATCAGCCAGCCTTAGGGTATTTTGTTGGATGCAGATCTCAAACTTTACTTCCCCAGGGATTCCTTTGTAATCGAGAGAGGATGATTATATCTTTCAAGACCAATTTACTTACCTGTTTCTTCTCTAATCTTTATTAGGTTTCTGTACCCCAAGGATAACCAATGGGATACGATTACGAAACCTTCACTGTTCATTTGCTCGTCCGACTGTCTATCAGCGGGCTGTAGTATCACATCAAATGTCATGATCAGAAATGGGAAGACGACTGAAATTTTCAGAAAACGTGTATTTCTGTTGCCGCTCTATAACAAAAAAAAAAAAATATGAAAGGGACTTCCCTACTACCCTTGAACTCTTGACGCGCAAGTTTGAAACTCCCTGGCCGTATTATTTTTGAGTCTGCTTATGAATGATATTTTAGAGTTAGAAACCATAAAGCGAAATATACTAAAAAAAATACATCCATACAAACTAATCCCGAGCGCGTTCACTGACAAGTGACACCAAGTGCTTCTTTTTTTTTCTATAGGTACTTCCACTCGGACCAAGGAGGTTGGTGGATGTAGTTTCTAACATTCGTCATACGACAGTTAATAACCATCAATGATTTATCAGGACTAAAGGTACAACTTGGTAGCCGACTGCACACAGCAGCAGCAGACGATATGTTGCAGCGACACTACTGGTTTCTGCGTATTTCTATGAAATTCCGTAGTTAGCGACATGAAGCTAGCGACGCGTCGTCGAGCGGCAGACGGTAGTGTCGTCCGACCGCAGATCAGTAGTGCCCATAAATAACAGAAACAACAGGAGATATGCCCTTTAGTAAAACGACATGACGCGACGACGACGCGGCGACGCCGACGTGTCGTGACGACATGAAGCGACGACATGTCGTCTGCTGCTGCTGCGTGCAGTCGGTTACCAACTTGTACCTTTACTGTGTTTGAGTCAAATAACTGCATCAATGCTACACGCCAAATCTACATCTGAATTGAATTGACAGTTTTTACGCCTTCCATTTTATATTAAGGGGAGAGCAAAAACAATACTCTTGTCAAGTCTGATACATGTCTAATATGATAGATACATTTTTAAGCGATATATCAACTAGTTACTGTACTTACTATTAAATGAAACTGTAATGTATTTTATTTCTCGTCAATGTCATGTCTGTTCAAATTATGAAGCAAAAACACAGTATGATTGAGGTTTTTGTTCCTTTGGTATTCTCAATTAGGTTGTAATATTATTGAGGAATTTTTGATGTTAAGATTATCTATTATGCAGTATCTTTGAAAGACGTTGAGAAATAAATTGTATCTAAGAAGTAATCTTTAAGAACAAAGATAGTTCTTGGTAACGAGATCTTCATTTAGTTTTGTCAGTGAAAGTTCTGTCAGCACAAACAACAACGTTTTCGTATAAAAATAACCATATTAATGGCTATGCTGTTGTATAGACTCATTTCCTTTCAAGTACCGAGTTTCCAGCTCGAAAATCACTACATAGGAGCATGTTAAGGACGCGAATCACATTTTCATTAACAAGCAGGCACGGACACAGTATTGCAAATTTTGGGGGTCACCAGGCGCTTTCACCTTTTTTTTTTTGGTGGGTGGAAAATCATCAAATGACCCCCCCCCCCCCCCCCCGCGCTCTTGGGCAGAGCGAGGGGGAGTGTCAGACTTCTACTGACTAAAAACCGAAGCCATGTTCCTTCTTTGCCCTTGCGCCGAGGCCACGTCATCTCGTACTAAAATCCGCGACCCCGACGGGCGAAGGCTTTACAAAGGTTTCTAATGCACATAATTTGAATCTTCTTCCGAGAAGTCTGACAACCAATCTTGCCAAGAGTTATCGTATTACCCAATCTTCTTCTTCTTTCTTCTTCTGGGTTGTGGATGTTAGATAGGCAAGTGCTCCATGTAAAGGTGAAAGAGAGTATAGAGATGATTGATCAATAATCTAATATTTCAAAAATGAAAATAAAACTTGGAACTGCTAGAAAAATATGACCATTTCTAGTAGAAGACAATAGTACTTAACTAGTAGAGAACATAGTTACAGTTCTAGTAAAGACCGTTTAATGATAAGAAAGGCTAAGTTAACTTGTCAACGTTACTAAACAGACATGTCATTGTTATGTTGATAACATAGTCATTGAATATTGACTTGAAACAATTGAACATAATAAGTAAGTTTCAGCTGTTTTGTACTGGATATTTCTTTTGTCTTTTAGAGGTATATAATGGATGTAAACGGAATCTCCTAACACAGGCATTACTTGCTTAAAAGGAAGCCTTCTTTTTAATCTAATGTAAAACTTTTTGGTTAAAAAACAAAGATTTTGTATTTGTATAAATGCACCTTTCACCAAACCGTCAACCACGTACATCAAGCTAATTAACTCTACGCAATATAACTGCTGGAAAACGACTTGTATTTTTGGTGTGAAAAATCACGTTTTATAGTAGGACTCAGTGTAATGCAGTCTGTCTGAACATGGTGGTGGTAGATGCATACGGGTACATTTACAGCCATTATAATAGGTACAAAAATACCTTATGGAACGGGAAAGGTTTTCCTCGTCATAGCATTTTTTTTACCTCGGGACTTTCTTATTACGGAGATAATGGAAGTCAAAGATCCAATTCTTTCACAAGTTTTTTTTAATACCAATTCTTAATTTTGTATGACTGATTAAAATACCTTCGCGACCCCTGTACTATATTTACCTGCAATGCATCTATCAATATGGTTCCTCAATCGCGTTCGATTTTCGCTGAGAGCAGTTGTGTTGCATGCGATCGCGCGCGTACCACAGTGTAAAGTGCTTACGAATCAAAACAACGCCGTCAAGTCGGCTGCATCGTAATGACCTAGTTATTGCGTAATGCTGACGGCTGGCGGCAAATATTATTGTTAAGGCCAAGTTAATACTGGCTTAATATTATAAAAACTAACAATGGAATCGAAAAAGGATACAGTCGACCTAAAAACAGAGACGGAACATCTTCTGTATAAGTACTATTGTGAAGAGAAAAATGAGCGTTTAAAGCTCCAAAAAAACCTAAATGACTTAAAAAGTCAAATAGAAAACCTCCAGCAACAGCTAAAACTTCAAGCAGAAAACGCAGCCAAACCAGCAACAACCGCCACCGAGACCTCATCATCGCCTGTTGAATATGCAACGGACGAAGAAGAACTCGCCCGAGAAACAGGGTGGATACGGCAAAAGAGCAGGAAGAAAAGAAAGTTGAACACCTCCCCTGCCCAAGCCACTCAAAATGAACACGGAAGAGACGTGAATAGAGGTATTGAAAAAGTCAAAAAAACTCCCCTGCCACCACCAATGGTTGTAGATGGTATACAGAATTACCAACAATTCTTTGACTTTCTATGTGAGAGTCAATCAGCTGACGCGTTCAGCATCAAAATGATGAATGGCGATACCGTAAAAGTAAATGCCAAAAACGAAGAATCATATCGAGCAATTTCAAAAGCCCTTTCAGACAACAATTGTCTTTGGCACTCATATGAAAACAAGCAAGAAAGGCCAATAAGAGTTATGGCAAAAAAATTGCATTTCACATGTATCCCAGAAAGAGTAGTCGAAGACCTGCGCAGTAAAGGCTTTAAGATTCTAGAAGCAGTCAACAAATTGAGTTGGAAAACTAAAGAACCACTCAATATGTTTATGCTGACATTCTCAAATGATGAGGAAACGAACAAAATATTCAATATCAAACATATTTTGGGATGTAATGTGGAGATCCAACCCTTAAAATCCACAAAACTGGTACCTCAATGCAAAAAGTGCCAGGCATACGGCCATACGCAAAAGTACTGCTCCAAAGAACCGAGGTGCGTAAAATGCACAGGTAAACATCTCACCAAGGATTGTAAAAAATCAAAAGAAGAGAAGCCAAAATGCGTCCACTGCGGAGCCCCACATCCGGCTAACTACAGGGGATGTATTGTAGCCAAAGAAATCCAGCAACTAAGATCGAGAAAGTCGAAAGGAAGTAATGTGACTGCTCAACAAAGCGCACCTGCAGGAAGAGGTGAAGACCCTGGCAAGTCCAAACCAATTCAAAGCATGGTGCAAGCAACCAGCAAAAACATTTCATACGCTCAAGTAGCTACACGAGGCATAGTGAAACCGCCCTTGGCTGATATGAACAGCAACAAAAAGTTGGATGAAATCTTAAAGTTAATGTCATCATTCGACGAGAGATTAAAACAAATCGAAAATGGCAACATAACTGCTACTTCTAAAACAAGAAATGGATAATACACTTAAACTTATGGCATGGAACTCAAATGGGTTACAAAAACATCAGAATGAGTTGCAAGTTGTATTAGAAATTGAAAAAATAGATGTTTGCCTTGTATCAGAAACACATTTCACAAAGCAATGTCATATTAAATTCAAAGGTTACAAAGTATACCATGCATTACACCCAGACAATACTGCAAGAGGCGGAAGTGCCGTTATTGTTAAGGATAATCTGCGACACTACGAAGTGTTTACATACGAAGAGAAAGATATCCAGGCCGTGGCAATTTGTCTACAAACAAAAAAATACCCCTTAACAGTATGTGCCATTTACTGTCCACCACGATACATGATAAGAAAAGATCACTATATGTGTTTCCTAGCCCGCCTTGGTAACAGATTTATCTTAGGAGGTGACTTCAATGCTAAAAATACGTATTGGGGTTCCCGACTTACTACTACTAAAGGCAAAGAACTACTGAGTGCTATAAAAGAGCTAAAATGTGAGGTTATATCTACTGGTAAGCCCACTTATTGGCCAACAGATCCAAATAAAATTCCAGATCTAATCGATTTTTTCATAATCAGGGATCTATCAACTAGTTATATCAAAACGGAGCAAAGCTATGACTTAAACTCAGATCACTCAGCAATCTATTTAGAAATTAGCGAGAGTCATTTATATAAAGAAAACAGTCCTAGTCTAGTTAATAAATTTACGGATTGGGAGAGCTTTAAAAACAGATTGAATGATCAAATAGACCTTAAAGTTCCATTAAAAACCCCTGAACATTTAAACTTCGAAGTTGAAAAGTTTATTATGCACATACAACAAGCAGCGTGGGAAAATACACCTGACTTTAACAAGAGAACGAAGGGAAACACTTACCCCCTCAGAATCAAGCAGCTCATCATGGAAAAAAGAAGGCAGAGAAAAATGTGGCATCAAACTAGGTGTCCTGATGACAAACAAAAGCTAAACCAACTTACAAAAAAAGTAAAAAGATTAATCCAAGAATACAAAAACGACTCAACCAAAACCTACCTTCAGAAACTAAGTAACGACCAAAGGACAAACTACTCCCTTTGGAAGGCTACTAAAAATCTAAAGAGGCCGATAGCCCAAATCCCTCCCATCAAGTGTGAAAACGGGTATTGGGCACGTACTAATGAGCAAAAAGCTGTGAGGTTTGCAGAGCACCTAGAAAACATCTTTCAACCAAACGAGGGGGAAACCATGGAAGACCACTCTCTGGTTAATATAGTGATGCCGGATCATGTAGATGCCATAAAACTAGTAACACCGAGAGAAGTTGCACGAGAAATAAAGCAGAAAATAAACCCAAGGAAATCACCAGGTTACGATCTTATAACAGGGGAAATCCTTCATAACTTACCAAGAAAGGGTCTGGTTAAGTTAACAACCCTTATCAATGCTGCACTGCGGCTTAAATATGTACCAGACTTATGGAAAGTTGCTGAAGTAATAATGATTGCAAAGCCTGGGAAACCGGCTCACGAAACAACATCATACAGACCCATTTCCCTGCTACCAATAATGTCAAAGCTGTTTGAAAAGCTGCTACTCAAACGTCTTAAACCAATCATCGAAAACAGGAACATTATACCTGAGCACCAGTTTGGTTTTCGAGAAAAACACTCGACGATCGACCAAGTGCACAGAATTACAAACCTAATAGAAAACGCGTTAGAAAACAAGAAAGTCTGTTCTACGGTTTTTTTAGACGTAGCCCAAGCTTTTGATAAAGTTTGGCACGAAGGCCTTATTCATAAGCTGAAGAGCTTGATACCGAAACCGTTTGCAGACATATTAGAATCCTACATTTTAAACAGAGTCTTTAGAATAAGACAAGAAGATACCTACTCAGAACTTAAACCGATAAAAGCTGGCGTACCGCAAGGAAGTGTGTTAGGTCCGGTCCTGTACCTACTATACACTTGCGATATTCCTGATCCTGAAAATAATACCATTGGGACCTTTGCTGATGATACAGCCATAATGGCCGTTGGAAACAGCCACGAAGAAGCAGTAGAAAAGGTTCAAATGGCTGTTAATCAAGTTTACGACTGGACCAAAAAATGGAGGATTAAATTAAATGAATCCAAATCCGTACATATAGACTTTACCAACAAAAAGCAACAATATTGTCCAGTCTATATTAATAACAACCAAATACCTTATGAGAATACAGCCAAGTATCTAGGTATGACCCTTGATGCAAAGCTACGATGGAAAGCTCACGTCAAGAAGAAAAAAGATGAACTCGACCTACGGTTCAAAAGAATGTATTGGCTGCTTGGAAGAAACTCCGAGCTGTCCGTGCCGAACAAACTGTTATTGTACAGACAAGTCCTAATGCCAGTTTGGACTTATGGTATTCAGCTGTGGGGCTGCACCAAACAGACAAATGCATTAATCATTCAACGATTCCAGAACAAAGTACTACGGGAAATTGTTAATGCACCCTGGTACGTAAGAAATGATGACCTCCATCGGGACCTAAACGTTGAGTTCATCGATAAAGTGATTCAAAAATCTGCAGAAGCTCACGACAAGAGACTTCACCAGCATGTGAATGTCGAGGCGATCCAGCTTCTCGACCACACGGACATAGTGAGAAGACTAAAAAGAACGAAACCGTTCGAGTTAGTGTTTAGTGCTAGTGTTAGTGAATAGTGTAATGTAGCACAAGTGTTACCAAATAAACACAAGAAAAAGTGTATTCGCCTTAATAGAGACAATAAGAAAAGTGCCAATGGACACATTCTTAGTACGTAAAGACAATTTAACAGTTTAAGTTAGAATTAAATTACTTATTAGCCTATAATACAAGGCTAGATTGTAATAAGATTAGGGTCCATCATTTTGATGGACACTAGTATAAGGGAAAAAAAAAAAAAAAAAAAATATGGTGTTTTGTGTGCATTACGTTGAGTACTACACTACAATAAAACGTGGTTTTTCACCCCAAAAAGAAAGTCGTTTCCCAGCAATAATTTGTGTAGAGTTACTGTCCAACGCAAAATTATAGAAGAACAGGCTTTATAAAAAACCTATTTTTGTCAAGTAAATCATAGACAAACAAAAATCAATAGAAATTGAAAACCTTCTTCATACCTCTAGGAACTCAAAAAAAACCCTGTACCCTGCGTTCCACCTTTTTGTGTAATTCACATTCGACTAAAAATAGTAAATAACATTTTTTACTACCTTTTTCAAACAAAACACATACAATGTTAGTATAACATATAACTATATTTATACTTAACAATATATAACTGTTTATTACCCCAGGAGCATACAATAATTTATAATTTTGATATAAAAATGAAGTAATTTTGAATTATACACTTTAATAAAACTGTTTAGGTACACCTGGGTCGTGTATTATAACGATAATAAGGTAATATGTATTCAACACAACATAGTACGTCAGCATTATTAATAATTAATAATTTCTATGAAATTATTAACATATAGTTTGCAGTTTTTATGGTATAATGTAGTAGTAATATGTGTGGCTATGTGGACTACAATATTTCCTGTGAATTGTTTATTGAGTTATAGGCAAATTGGAGTAGAAAAAAATGTTCCATAAATATCATCAATTTGTAGTCTTTAATTATGTTATAGTGTAAATGAAATAAACAGACTGGACTGCGTGATGGATTTTAGCCCATCCCTCTCCTAGAGAGGAGGCCTGAGTCTCTGCAGTGGGAACATTATAGGCTTATGATGATGATGATAAATGAAATATTTCAATCAATCAATGTTTATTTGTAAATACAGGTATTACAATAAAGGTATTATAATATATCTATTCATTTTAGTTGAGCTCTATGAATGTCCTACCAATGAAATAATAATTGTTGTACAAAATATACCTATAGGTTGTTTTATTTGACAGCAACAAGTACTCAAAAGTTCCTACTCGAAAAAATCGGGTTATATTTTTAATTCTGCTTGTTTTAGGTATTTAAAATATTAAATTAATGTGCTATTTTGTATTGGCTTAACAAGCGGTTTTTAATTATCAAAAATTGAAAATTCACAGGCTATTGCGCGAGATTGGCCCGAAAAAACTGCACTCAGAGAATAGTGGAAGGCCTTGTGTGAAGCTTTTGTCCACCAGTGGGACAATAACCACCAATGGGCATAATAATTATGTTTATATTGGACAACCGTGTAATCATAAAAAATGTGTAATAGAACAGGATCATTGCTATACAAACATTTACCAATGATTCACTTAAAATGTACTTACATTTTAAGTGAATTATCTTATGTGTTAGAGTAGGTACTTTGAATATGACAGGGAGTCATCTTTATTGAACACACATGACTATCACTACATAGTATAAAACAAAGTCGCTTCCTGCTGTCTGTCCCTAAGTATGCTTAGATCTTTAAAACTACGTAACAGATTTTGATGCGGGTTCTTTTTAATAGATAGAGTGATTCAAGAGGAAGGTTTTAGTATCTTTTTTGCAACAGTGCGGAGCCGGGGCGGATCACTAAATCACTAGTTCTAAATAAAATGAAAATAGTGTATTATTAACTTAAACATGTTGTTTAATAGACCATTAAAACTAACATCTCACCAAGATTATAACTGCAATATTTTATTCGCTTCGTCCTATAATATTATTGTAGAACCTTCAGTTAACGATAAAAGATCTGATTACACTGCCAACCCCTTCTTGTTAAATGGAGTTAAGGTTTGTTAAAGAAACCATGTTAACGGAATAAATAAATAAAATGTATTCAATTCTTTGGTCTAACTAAAACAGAGGACGCTATCAGTTTTTCAATTAGAAATATTATGTATTTTAACAACGACAAAATAGTTTATTACCAGTGAGGACTTCATGCAATTAAAAATTATACACCCGGCTGAAAACAACCGGACTAAAATAAATTTTCAAAAGGAGCTCGTGCCATTGGTCCCAGCTGTCATTTAAAAATCTTTGACAGGTAGTCAGCACTGGAAAAGGGCATTGTATATAGCTTTGTTTGCGCGTACAATTTTATGGAGCGTTAGACTTAGAATATTATTTCCTATATCTTCGGTAAGATTGACCGCCATGACTGAAAATCGGTCTGGATGACTACAGTTACCCGGTAGGCTATTAGTAGGCTAGATATTTCCTGTCTAGGCACAGACAAACATAATAAGCAGCTAGAAATTAAGTAAAGTATTTTCGAATTAAATATAGTAAATTCGAATTACAAAATTTAAAATTCCCGAGGCTATTAATTCGAGACCGCAAATTCAAATTCACCGAACATATGGAACGTGAAAATTCCGTCAATAATCGTTCAACTAATTCGATTCGAATTTTAAATTGTTGCCGAATTTGTTCGGTTTTTTTCGTTCGCCGTCGGTTCGACGCCGACGCGATCCGAAAACTGTCAATCAAACCGTTGCATATTATTATTTAAGGTATTGTAATTTGAAAATAAAAGAAATTTTGGAATTTCGAACATCGGAATCGTTTGTTTTTTTTTCGAGTTCTCGATTTCAAATAATGAGCGTCTCTAGTAGGACCGCATTGGTCTCACTTGTTATATTTTTTGTCGAAATCAAATCATGAATTAGTCTAATTTCACATCTTGGTTGCAAAAAAAAAAGGCAATTTTGTTTTGTTGCATAAATAAATGTTAAAATTTAAGAGAATCATATTCGCATTACTGACGATGTAGCGGTTTTTCCGCAACTATATTATTATTTTGCTATTGCGCAGATTTTTCCTCTTTAGATTAGAAGATTTAGATATCCTGCGCCCAAAAAAAGGACATAAATATTCCAACAAAAGGCTAACAAAAAACACAAAAAATACAACCATTTTAGACATACTTATTATCACAGTACCAAGCTAATTATTTAAAAAAAAAATGTACATAATATAGAACCCAAAAATACTTTATTTTACAGAGAATAAACTATCCATACCACACACACTTGACCGTATTATTTACCACAAAGACTAATTGTGTTGTGTCTCGCGGCACAATCGCAGACCCATGTAAAAAACGCACTTATCAGCCCCGGAGGTTCGTACAAAAATTGGGCTTATCCCTAATCTTATATTGACACCGTAATGAGACCAAAATATTGTAACGTCCGAGATTAGTCTAGAAAGGTGCGGAGATGACTTGTGACTAAAATTTTGAGGGTGTCCTTGTTTTTGGTTCGTGATAAATTCGTGTTCTAGAACATTGAGTTATGATTCTAGTCACATACGATACGTATTTAACTGGTGAAAAAGCCAGCAGTTTTTTTTTTATTCGTGACATAATTAGTTAGTATAGCCCACTCACAGCCTGTGTCTCAGCAGTGGAAATATTATAGACTGATTATGCTTAAGCTATGTAGGGCTTAACTTCAGTCTAGTCTTCCCAGATGCAGCTGAATATCAGTATTGTACATGGAACTAACCGCAATATAGATAATAAGACGGCACGGTTAGCGCAGTGGCTCAAGCAATGGACTGCCGCGCTGCGTGTCGCGGGTTCGATCCCCGCACGGATCAAATATTTGTAAGACCTACTTACAGATAGTTGTTCCGGGTCTGGGTATTTGTGTATGTGAGTTTAAATGTTTGTGAACGCACCCACGATACAGGAGAAATTCCTAATGTTTTTTTTTAAAAAAAAAAGAGCAAAATGATCACCATCTGCCTATTTTTTCCCCAACTATGTTGGGGTCGGCAACCGAAGCAGCTGAATTTTACATGCAGTCACTGCCTTTCTGGCCTCCACAACCCAGTAAATATAAAAGAAGCAAAAATATCTAAAGAAAAAAAAACACGATATATCTCATATCTCATATATCTCTCACATCTCCACCCCTCTCCCTATTCCAAACACAGCCACCGGCCGGATTTGGTTCCGTGAAACTAATCAGTTTAAATAAGTAAATTGACGATAGACCGCATTCGTCACGCGATGGTAGAATTCGGGTACCTACCTACAGCGTGCCCAGATGAGGCGATACAACTTTGTAACTAAGTATTTGTGTTATTTTTGTCTCAGGCACGTAACATTGCGCCTGTAATCCCCAAAGGGTTTGGCAAAATTGTATTTTATGGTACCTAAACGAATGTTATGTTTAAGATGTGTGTGTAATAAGATGTAAATACTTTGTTAGCATTGTTGTTATTCATGTCTCAAGCTTTGGAGACAAAGGTCATCATTATTTTCATGTAGTTGGGGTCTAAAATGACCTATTAGCTAATCATAATATGAATTGCGATAAAAAGCGTAAAATTTATAAATTATATTCCGATCATTCCCACTAGTTCTACTGCACAGTCCTGCGATAGTATGATTTATTTTTCTAAATGGTCACAGACGCAATTCATATTGTGATCTGCTAAAGTGGCCATATTAGATGTCCTTGTCCAATAGGGGATCGGACAAAAAAAAACTAATTAGTCCGTCAAAAAGATTTCCAAAAAATATTGACCACATATTTTTTCTTTTTTTACGTAAACAAAAAATGAAGCCGATACAGTGCTTCGAAAACTCGTGTGACGTCAAATGATAGTACATTTTGTACATTCAAGTGACGTTGCAAGCCCCACTCCATGATCTTTGACGCGCTATAGCTTCGTCAATTTTTGTTGATTTGATGAAACAAAAAACACGTATCTAATATTTTTTGATAAATAACTGACGGACTATACAGAATCATATTTTTTTGAGTCAGTCCGATCCCCTATTCTATGTACTTGAAGACGGCGCAACACGTTTTCTTGTTCCATTCTCTACTGTCAAGTATATCCCCAGGTAATAATAGAACACATCTGATATAAGTGAATGCACTGATTACAATTATGAAACAGAGTAAGTAAGTAAGTAAGTCTTTATTTTGCAAAAATTATCAATTGCAGAGAAAATAAATATCCCCTCTATGACATCACTGCATCATGTACTCCTTTCTCCATCATGTCATTGCTCTCACAGTCCCTCCATCTTCCTAGAGACAGGAGAATGATGATGATGATGATGAGTTTTATAAAATGAAAACGGAACATTGCGTAAAGAACAAGACAGTCTAACATACGCTATTGTATTTACCTGAAATTAGGGCGACTTGTGATGAGAAATATAGGGCCTAGCTTATTTTAAATCTTATAATTCCCCAAAATATCACTAGTTTGATTTACATCAAAGATGTGAAGTGTGGGTGCATAAATGAGTATATCTCTGCCTAATCTTTCGGGGATTACAAGCGTGATAATGTGACTTGAATAGGGTACTTGACAAAAACTATGTAATCAGTCCGTCAGATAGATGTCCAAACAATATTGGACACCTAATTTTTCTTTTCTCACGTTAACAATAAATGAAGACGATACAGTGCTTCAAAAAGTCACGCGACGTCACAGTTTGGTACATTTTTACAGAAAGTGACGTCACCAGCCCCGACTCGCGATCTTTGACACGTTTTATTTTCGTCAATTTTTATTAATTTGATAAAACTAAAAACACGTACCTATCTTTAAATATATTTTTCGATAATCTAACAGCCCATCTGATAGAACAGAATCATATTTTTTTAGTCAGTCAACTACCCTATGGCGGGATATTGTGGTGATAAATACATGGCCTAACTTATTTTGAATCTTGCTGATTCTTGCCATTCCCCAAAATATCACGAGTTTGATTTGCATTAAACATAACTGGCGAAGTGGTGTATAAATGGGTTTATACGAGTATCTGCGTAACGTTTCGCGAATTACAAGCGTGTTATAATGTGACTTTAATTCCATAAAATATTTATTTTAAGAAAATACTAAATATTTCACAACATTTTGTTACAACCCGTAAACATTCAACCATCCCTCTTTGCTAAATACTTAGATAACTTTGTTTTCCTTAAAACTTCGTATTGATTAAACTCCACGTGCCCCTAAACTTTTGAAAGCTTTGTAGTGCGTAGCGAGCAACCCGCTTCTGCATAAAGTGTTCCGATATTCCGATAGATGGCGCTATGCGTTGTAAAAAATACAAATCCGAGAACTATAGTTAAATAATTTTATTTATTTCTGACAACTAAGAGATCCATAAAACTTATTATTGGACTTTTAAATTAACCATAGTAGGACTCACACTAGGCATTCAGTATGGGAGGAACTATTTTAAAATTAGGAGAAAATGGTCTATGATCAATAATTGATTACAGTGCTTCTGTCATTTCTAGCTTTTATTTGTTTAACAGTAGCTTTTCTGTTGGCACATCCAACAGTCTTTAACTGATTTAATCTCAGGTAGCTCCTAACTAGTGTAGTTAAGTGTTCTGAAACTCATTAATTTTTATTTGGTAGGTATACATGCCAAATGATTGTGAGTATTTTGACAATTTAATGAAGTCATGTCATATTAGAACATTCAAGCCATAGGTTGCCTATTGTATAATGATCACTTTCTTTTGTAAAAGAAAAGATCGTGAGGAAACCAGCATACCACAGAGATATTTCTCGACGGCATGAAAGTAAAACCAAGTCAGACCATGTGCGGCATAAAACTCGGACATCAAGTTACGTACTAACCAGACGATAAAGAAAGAAGTTTGAAACAATCTTAATCAAATAGCCATTATGTTTCATTTAGAAAATTTTCAGTTTTCGTAAAAGTAGGTAAGTAGGTACTATAGTTTTGCTGACATAAAAATACCCTAAAATAAACGTGTATTTTAAGAGGGTTAAAGGTGAACTATTAGACAGTTGAACAAACTAAAACAAAGTCAAATGTAACGTTACATAGAGGTGACATCACCCTAACCAGAAGATATTATTTTTATACGAGACATTCAAATAATAAAAAAATTATGCGCGCTTTTTATGACCTCACTTGTAACCTAAAATTTTACTATTGGACTGTGGTCTAAGTTGTAAGTGAGAGCGTTTTTGTATTTTGATTTGAGCATCATCTGTCTAGCCTTTCCCCAACTAGAGTGGGGTCGGCATGCAATCTACTCAGATGCAGCTGAATACACTGGTATGCAGTATAAAATACTGATTAAACTGTTTTTTTTTTTTATTTTTTTTTAATATACTGATTTTTGATGAATAGACTGTCTATCAGACCTCCACACTGGGTACCTAACACGACAAGACTGACAGTCAGATTTTCAGGTCACTAGCTGCTTTTTTTTTTACTGACTAGTTTTCTATGGCAGCCGGGACTAGATAAATAGATAGAACGTCAATAAATTTGTCTAGCCACTCTGTTATGCTATAACCCTTTCTCATATGGCATGGCCCTTGTTCAGAAACTGATACTAACTTTTAGCCTGTGCAATCCCACTGCTGGACAGCAAAACCAAAAGTCTACGAAAATAACAACTTTGAAAGTAGCAATCGTGCTACGAAATAAATTAAATTATAAAAGCCTAATTGAATTATAAAAGCAACAGTAAATTTTTTATAGACACAAATTCGGATCAAGATTACAGCTATAAAAACTTGAGCACTTAGCAAAAATGCAACGTTAGATGCCAAATGTAATTGAATTGTATAATTTAATGCCTCATTGCCAATTGGACAGGCAAAGCAATCAACAAATACATCGTAATTAGCAAACTGCGGTAATTTACGGGGTAATTACTGTCAGATGTTATTACGCGTTTCCTATTGAACAGTGGTTTCAAATGTTTAATGACGGCCGATGCAATGTTAGAAAAATGTAAGAAGTAAAATAAATGTTGGGTTTAGGAAAACATGAAGTGGTGTATAATATTACAGTCACTTTGCTTTCAACTTTTTATTTCTAGCTTTCATAGTAATTAATCGACACATTCAAGCTATTATATAATGTTTAAGTATTTACTAATGTTCTGTAATACAGGCTTATCAGTTACTAACACAGTGTGAGGGATTATACAGCACACTAAACCAAATTCTACTCCAATTTTGAGGTCTGCGTAGGTACATCTTCTTTTCCGAAGTAGGACGCACAAAACGGTCTGTTTAAGCAACCGGTGACAAATATGTTAGTATTTCAAATTAAATATTTTAACTTCTCAATTGATGAATCCTCGCGCCATCTGTTAACGCAGTGCCCATGTATCGAGACTTTCTTGAGTTTTCTCACAAGGGCCCATATAGAGATGGCACTAGCGAGCTGACAGCTCCCCTTGACCGTTCGAAGAAGACGGTGTGTGCTCCTCCGAGCTCCGCTTTAAAAAATCCCTTTTTGTTGAAATCTGGACGATACTCGTAAAATAAATGGACCTGCATCTGTGCTTCATTGAGAACTTATAGTGCAGTGTTGATTTTTGGAGTTTTCACCATTCCACCGGCGGATCCACGAAGATTTAGCTCGCCGGCCGGCAGCCCATACTTGCAAGTGCGCATGAACGAGGTATCTTCCCATCTCCCTGGGTCTGAGTGGGATCTCTGAATTGCCAAGGTACGTGGGCATTTTTGCTGCTAATAATTCTCTGGTATTGGTTTGTCGAGGATTCATCAGAAGGGAAATTGATTTATTTTGAGGTCCGCCATTACACATCCGCCATAGGTTCTCATTTCAAATTATCTTATATTCTTCACAAAGGTGCAGGCTATTTACACGCCTCACCATATTATTTGGTCCTGATATATTTTTATTATTTTTGAAATAGGATTTGCAACGCTGACCTGAGAAGTCAAGCCATGTGGACCACTGGTCGTTAGTTCTGTTCAGCTCATCTTGCCATCACCTGCGATCGCCTGAATCGCATCGTCTTATTCTATTTTAAATACTAGCTTGTGCCAGCGCCTTCGTCCCCGTAAAGTTCGATAATTGTCCCACGGGATCATATTGCGGGATAAGAAGTATCTTTTGAGTTAATCCAGGTTATAAACTATCTGTGTTCCAAATTTCATCCACATCCGTTCTGTAGTTTTTGCGTGAAAGAGTAACAAACATCCATCCATCCATACATCCTTACAAACTTTCGCATTTATAATACTAGTAGGAAGTAGGATTTCAAACGTTCAAAAATCATACCTAACTGTAGGTGACTACAACCATTCTCTCCTAACTTAGACTACAGTAGACACAGATATTCGTAATGCGTGAGTTTCGGCAGTTCTGCTGTGATTTACCGACAGCAGTGTCAGAGGGGCGCGGGGCAACGATGTAAATCATACCGGCTCATATTTAACGATTTGAGGCCCTTGCCTATGGCTTGTTTACTTGGACGGCGTATGTGACGGCGCATCATAGACTAAAGACATGCTAGTGAAATATAGGGAGCCGAGAAATCATCTGTTGGTTCTGAGTCTCGTGGGTAAGGCATAACAGTTATGCCTAAGAACCTGTGATCAAATTCGTGGCAATCAATCTTTAAGCCGCGTTTGCTTACCTAGGCAACAAATAGATCAACCTTGGTCTGTGGATGGGTGACCAAACATTACATACCAAGTTTCCTCCGTGCCTCGGAAACACACGTACACGTTAAGTTTTTGGCTCCAGTTCGCATCTGTAGGGTAAATCCAGGATAGTCGCCCTGAGGGTATAGTTGCCTTGATTGCAATTACTCTAGTTTCGAGAATGAAACACACGTTACTTTATTTATCTATCGAGAGACTCTGCAACTACAACTGAGTTGACCGTGTTGAATGTCTTTGTGCAATTGCATGCGACGGCTAGGTGCGATCAAAGTTTTTGCGGGATAGATGTCCTCTTTCTCGACGGGGCATCTATCCTAAACGTAATTTACATGGGTTAGGCAACTATCCCCTACATGGGATAGTTGTCCCGCAAAAATTGCCAAAACTCTGTAAATATCAGAGATATTGTCCATTCCTTTCATGAAGTTAAAGATACTAAACCAAAGTACCTACGCGTCTTACAAATAGAGAATCTTGCTTTTTGAACAAATAGATATAAAGTAATTTCAAAAAGTGGGGCAACTATCCTGGAATTACCCTACATCTTTGACAACCAGGTTTACTAGGGAATATCGTATTACCCAGTACGAACTGTGTTGTGGAGGTCAGACTTGGAGCCGACCCTAATAGAGTTGGGCATAGGCTAGGCAGATGATGAGCTGTGTTCAAGTTCAAGACTTGTTTAAGTGTTTGCATTTTGTTATTTACAGATTATGAAGGTATCATCATTATCATCAGCCTATAATGTTACAGGGACCCAGGCCTCCTCTCTAGAAGAGAGATGGGCTATAATCCACCACATTATTGAAAATGTTCGTATATTAAGGCAAGAAAGAAGGTGTCTCATGTGATGACGGGTAAATGGGGTAATAGAGAGAAGTATGGAAGGAGAAGACATGCTACGCTGAGCTCAACTGAATTGGGATAAGGTGAAGAAAATAGTGATGATATTCGTATAAGTAAACTTCTATACTACACTTGCTTAGTAAGTGTACCAATACTACCCCAATAAAAGGCTTGAAAGCTGTTCATTACTGCCCTGAAAATCAGGGTAGTAATGCGTTCATTACTAACGCGTTTTGTTTTTTTTTTTAAAGTCTTGATGACGTTGGCAATCAAACAATTTAATTTATGCAGTGGAAAAGTGAAAAACAAGCTAAGTGTAGTATAAAGCAGTATATTTCACTCGAGGGTAAGTACAGATTACTAAACTCGTGTGGTTCACGGCCCTCCGCTTCGCGTCGGGCCTCAAATGCACACTCGATTAGTAATCTGTGCCTTACTCCCCTTGGTGAATAAATAGCTATTACTTATGAATTTTCATCATCATCATCTCCCTGCCCTTATCCCATTCTATTTGGGGTCGGCGCAACACGCTTTTTTCTTCCATTCTTCCCTGTTAGACCATCATCGATGTTGGGGTTATCTCGTCGTTGACTGGATACGCCAGTAGTTGTTGTAGAAGGATAGTTCACACCAAACCACTGTTATGTTCAATAGTTTAATTCCGTATTACAAGTTACGTTTGCTTGGTTGTCTGAGCCGCACTTGATGCAATGTTATTAATGATCGACCCGCCTGTGGCTAAGTTTTAGTGACGATACTGACTCTATATTAGAATTCTTACATCCTTCCTTACATAGTATAAAATAAAGTCGCTATTTTTGTCTGTTTGTTTGTCTGTATGCTTAAATCTTTAAAAATACGCAACGGATTTTGATGCGGTTTTTTTAATAGATAGAGTGATTCAAGAGGAAGGTTTTAGTATATAATTTGAACGACATCCACGCGGGTGAAGCCGCGGGCATCAGCTAGTATGTTAATAAAGTACGTTTAGCGTTATTCATTACGTGCGCATAAACGTATTTTTGCTGTGTGAGCATTATTGGCTCGTACAATCGACATCCATCTTATTAGTTTTATGACTTTTGAAAAGCATTAATATAATGCCTATTTGTGCACCACGGTTCCCGTACATGTTCAGCTTGACAAGCAAAGGGAAAGGTCGGTATTATGGGGGCATTAACACGATCATAATTATAAAGTTATTGTACACGCCTCATAAGTACTTTTAAGTGACGTTTTTACGAAGAAAAAATAAAAGACAGCTTCATAAGGCTTTAAGGGTTTGGCTATGTTACATAACACCCACGGTTTTTTCTTAGAAAAGCTGGGGGTTACCATGACATGTGAAAGCAGTTTTGTTTAAATCTTATATCTGAGTGGGAAAGAGACCTATGCAGATGTCTAGCTCCATCTCTTTTACATTTTTGTTCTTTTTTTTCCAGAATCCAGAATCAACAGTGGTGACCACCTGAAAAGGGCTGAAACAATAGCCACTATTCCCATTATTTATTCCCAAGCAATGGGAATCCTTACATAGTATAAAACAAAGTCGCTATTTTTGTCTGTCTATTTGTCTGTATGCTTAAATCTTTAAAACTACGCAACGGATTTTGATGCGGTTTTTTTTAATAGATAGAGTGATTCAAGAGGAAGGTTTTAGTATATAATTTGAACGACATCCACGCGGGTGAAGCCGCGGGCATCAGCTAGTAGTGGAATAAATTGCAATTTGCAGGATACTGTTCCAAAATTTTTGACAAAAATCATCATCATTACCATGTCCTCAGCACAATTTATTTGGTATCGTCGCAGAATGTGTTTACTTCTTCCATAAGTGTGAGGCCAGACTGCAAACGCGGGCGCGGGGCGGGCGTGGCACGACGTACTCAAACGTATGAACTTCATTTGAGCGTCCGTAGTGGGCACGCGGGCGCGGGAAGCGGCGCGGGCTACTTTCCGCGGGGAGCGCGCGGGCAACTCGCGCCATAGCTCGTTCATACAAGTGGCCGCAGTGAGTGCTCGGGCGGCAAGCGACCCGTAGAAATTATATTTTGACAAACACTGCCGGAGCCGCGGTCGACTGCGGACAGGCACAATCGCGTGCGTTCCCGCTCCCGCGCCGCTGCCCGCACCGCGCTGCCAGTCTGGCCAAGCACTCATTCTCTATTATCTTATCTACTCATCATCTCAGTATCCTTTCTTGCCATACATCGTTTCTTTGGTCTTCCTTTACTGTATTAAAGATATCTACATTCATACTCATCATTTTCTATGTTCAGTAAACTACCTATTCTATGTAAAGTTAGGTACTTACTTATAGTTGAATTTTATTTTTTTATTTTGTCACTTAATTATGATCATTATTTATGTTGAAAAAATTAAAACGTTGCTCCAGAAAAGGCGTTTTAACACTACGCCTTTTCTAGAGCAACGTTTTAATTTTTTCAACACATTTGCTCGTAAAATGCATTTACGGAGCCTGTATACATTGTTCGAAAGTTAAAAATTACGCACTATAGGTACCTACAACGGAACGTGCGGTAAAAAAGATACTCTCACCTAAGTACCTATTTTACCGCACGGTCCATACCCCGTTGTGCACCGTTCGTATTCTTTACGGTTTTTTTTTTTAATTTCCATAAAAAGTAATACAAGAATTCCACCAAGGAGTTTCACATTACTAGAATAAATAAGCTGACTGAACGAACCTCCTTGGAAGCGCTTTTGTTCAATACGTTTGTCTCACTTTAATACTAAAGAGTAAATGAGATGAAAGTTGTAGTTCTAATTTTCACCACGTGCATGTGGCGCCATTTGCAAATGCGCGGCATTTTAATATTAAAACGTCAAAGATTGTTGCGACTTTCCGACTGATATATAAAAACAAAATAATATGAGTTCAAGCGAATCCGATATTAATATGGAATCTACTCCACCTGATGTTTTAAATGAGGCGCAAATTGCAGAAAACGGTCTCTTGCCGCCAAAATCGCGAGAGCGCTATTTAATTACCTACAATAATTTTATAGCATGGAAGACTCGAAGAAATACTCAATCATTCTCTGAAAATGTTTTGATGGCTTACTTCAATGAATTAAGTGTGAAGTATAAACCGTCCTCAATGTGGTCAATATATTCAATGTTAAAAACCACTCTAAAAACCAATAATGACATAGATTTAACAAAAGTTTGTTTCATTACATAATTGTGTTTTCTCGCAAATGTGTTGAAAAACGTTGTATGATACACGTGCAGAAATTGGTTTTTACAAACTCGTGACTATGGTAAGCCCTCGACTTCGTCTCGGGCTTACATTCGTCTACTCGTTTGTAAAAACCAACTTACCGCACTAGTATCATAAATAACTATTACAACATAAACCAGAAGCATTATTTAGTTATTACGACCACGTACAAAACTCAATACCTACCGCATTTCTAAAGGTCAAACTTTACCATAACCAGCTAATAACAATTTGCCATAATTATCTGAAAAAATTGCTATAACTAACCCAGCTAGTACATAAAATACATAGTTTTTAGGGTTCCGTAACTCAAAAGGAAAAAAACGAAATCGCTCAGCCACTGCGTCAACCGTGTATATGGTTATCCGTCTGTCTGTCAATATCCTTTATGTCGAGAATGCGTGAAGGTATCAAGTCGACACTCTCATCGGAAATAATATATTGAAGGGTACTTTCCGTTGACCTAGAATCATAAAATTTGGTGACAAGCAATGTCTTACAGGTACATGTAAGGAAAAAAACTAATAACCAAAAATATGTAGTTTAATACCAAAATTCTTACAAGTTTGTACAGAACCCTTGGTGTGAGAATCCAACTGGCTCTTAGCCGGTTTTTTTTACCGTTTTACAATGCACAGTAAAATAAAGTTGGCAAAGATTTTTATTATTCAGCCAGTAAGCTTTATTGTTTATAGTGTCATAATGTTAAGTTTATAAACCTAACGTTTATTGTGTTGTTATTAAATGTGATTTATGATAGAATTTACATTAATTTCGGTTTGATTTTTTTAGTAAGTATGTCAAAGTTTTTTTAGGAGTAATTATAGCGTGACGATCGACAGACCTGCCGGGGCTGGCTGCGGGTTGTTCGAAAGAGATACCACGGCCCCGGACACAAAGGTCTAAGAAGGAACATGGGTGGTTTTTGTCAGTAGAAGTCTGACACTCCTTTCCGCTCTGCCCAGGGCCAACAGAGCACCAAAAAAATCAAACTAAAACGGTTGACAGAGAAGACGGGAAGAAAACGTCGACACCAACTAACATTTAAATATACCTTTTATGGGACAAGGGCAGAAAAATTACGATAATTCTTTTAAATAAAAATAAAATTGACTCGTGAAAAATAATGTTCATCATCATCATCATCAGCCATAAGACGTCCACTGCTGGACAAAGGCCTCCCCCATAGAACGCCATAACGAACGGGAGCCTGCCGTTTGCATCCACCGGTTGCCCGCGACTCTCACGATGTCGTCAGTCCACCTGGTGGGAGGCCTACCAATGCTGCGTCTTCCGGTTCGTGGTCGCCACTCGAGAACCTTCCCACCCCATCGGTTGTCGGTTCTTCGAGCGATGTGGCCTGCCCATTGCCACTTCAACTTGCATATTAAAATAATGTTGCTATGTTTCAATTGGAGTAAAACTTCATCATAATCCACAGCCTCTGTGACCACAGCTGGGTTAAGACGTCTCTTTGCTTGTGCCAAGACCACGTTCTTCCAGCCTCATCCAGAATTTTCCTATAGTAGGTAAATATGTATATTGATTCTGAAGAAACATTTAAATCATGAAATGATTTTTTGAGTATAAACGTACCATCTTGGATTCTTGTTCAAAAAAAATATGTTGTGATTAATTTCTCTGTTTTTCTTCATTCTTCAGATATGCACTGAAAAAAAAAGTAGTTGCCACAATCAAGATTTGGTTTAGATTGACTAAGTACCTAACATGTTTGCATCTGAGCCTATAAAGCACAATGATCACAGCAACTACTTTTATTTGATTGAGATATCTTGGTTAGAGTTCATCAATCAAGTCAAAACATAGTTCCTCCAACCAAGTTTATGTGTATTTGATAAACACAACCAAGGAACTTATTTAGCGCAAGATTTGATCAAGTTGTATGATTAATACAATTAATTGCAATGATAGATGCTATCAAGTCAAACTAACTTAATAAAGTTTCAATGATCTTTATTGAAGTAATCAAAATGCTTGATTGACACAACTAACTCACTTTTTGAACTTGTCTCTTTTTTAACTCTTCTACTATGATGTCTTGTTAAGGGTAATCGAGAAACTTGTTTGGGCGTTCAATCAAGTGAACTAGTATTGCTACAATCATGTCGTGATGATCAACTTAACTAAGATTTTGATTGATCTAAACAAGATATCGTCAATCAAGCTAAAAAGTCCCTTGATTGAATTGCATTTTTTCAGTGTGATACAATAGGTAGCCTGTTATAGGTATCACATTTAAAGAATGAAAAACAGTGACCATGTCAGTTTAAAAACTTATAATGAAAAACAATCTATACCTACCTACTAAGTTTTTAACCATTTTTCAGCTGAAATACAGAGTTACAACAAAGAAACTCACATCAAAACATAACATCTCGCCTGTTATTTCCAAAGAGTTAGGCAGAGATGATAGGTACTCATTGATACACCCACATCTCTAAGAGCTCAAAGAGCAATTCTAAAGGTAGCAAACTTCCATCCCTTTTTCTTTCCTACAGCTGAGTTATATAAATCCTGCAACGTGCTGACTGTGCGCCAGCTTTTCATTATGCACCTAGTATAACAGCACACCATGCTCACGTACACACGGCTACACATCAAGCTATACAAAACCAGTTAATCTTGGCCTCACTTTACTAGATCTTTTCGCACAATGAACGATCAGATTATACTGGTTTTGTATAGCTTGATGTGTAGCCGTGTGTACAATGCTGACAATACTAACAAGAGGCGGAATGATGTATGCATTTCTAATGTTAAATCCAACCATGCCTTTGCGGAAAAATTATTTTCATTTTTAGGCCCATTTTTGTACAATAGATTAAATAGAAAATTATGTATGTAGAAGTTAAACTATTTTAGTTGTAAAAAATCCGTAATTATTTTTTTACAACCTTTATCGTATGCACAGACAGAGGATCTACTTGTTGTCTGCAAATAAACTGCTTACACACTGTTTTCTATTAGGTAGTTTATACATATAAGTTTTAATTTTAGTATTTTACTATACACGAAATATTAATTTATTTGTTTTAAGTAGATATTTATATGCCTTGTAGCCTGAAACACAGGTTCAACCTAGTTCAGGCAAAAAATCAACTGTGCTCTATTGTAACTGTTGTTATGTTATTGTAAATGTGCCCTTTCTTATAAATAAACGATTATTATTATTATTATTATTTCGCCAGTATATTGTCGCATGTCAATACTCAATACTCAATACTCAATACATTTATTGCTTCCACAAGTTTACTTAGATGGTAGGTTTTACAAAGTTATGATCATTGTGGACCCTGTCGGGCACTGCAATAGTAGGAGAGAGGAAGAGGGCTTTTATTTGACTATAACTACATATATTAGAATTATCCTAAATGTATTATTTATAATGCAATCTAATTATCTATTAAAATATTTATTTATCTAATTTAAAATTTATCATTAAAGTATTCATTGAGATTATAATAGCATTTAATTAATAGAAATTGTTTTAATTTATTTATGAATATATTATTCTTTTCTATGTCTCTAATTTTATCAGGTAATTTATTATATATTTTGATTGACATCACAAAGGCACTCGTTGAGTGCATTTTTAGTTTAGAGCTTGGTAAGCTTAGCTAAGCTTGTCATAGGAGGCAAGCCTATTGGCATCAACTGGGTACAAATCCAGACTCCGTGGCTGCTACTAAGAAATTCCTGGTGAAAAACCCAATAATGTAACCCGACCTGGGAATCGAGCTCAGGACCTCATACACAGCAGTCGCGCTTGCGACCACTAGACAAATCAAGGAGTCAAACATAGTAGAAAATATAGGAAAATAATGCTTTTCTAAATAATTATTTGTTTCATTACCTTTATAAATCCATACTAATATACTAATATATACCTACTAATATATAGTAATATAATATTATAAATGCGAAAGTAACTCTGTCTGTCTGTCTGTTACTCAATCACCCCTAAACTACTGAACCAATTTGCATGAAATTTGGTATGGAGATATTTTGATACCCGAGAAAGGACATAAAAAACTTTATTCAAGGGGTTGAAAGGGGGGTACGAAAATATTACTTTTGGTCGCGATAACCGGCATCGGTAGCGATAACCGACATCCGCGCGGTTGAAACCGCAGGCATCAGCTAGTACTTTATATTAATAGAAGTATTACCGCCTACTTTAATAAATAAGGACCAACATTTTCGTTAACACCAACAATATAGGACCAACATTGTTGGTGGTAATTTCGCACATGTGCCTAAGCAAAGCCTATAATGACGCTCATTATAGGCCACGTTTCCTTTCGAACTAGGTCAAGTTGGAAACAGCTGATTACTACATTAGCTTAGCTTTTTCATTAAAGCTTTAAGTAAAACAGAAATAAAAATAATATCTCCCAGAAGTATCTAGGCAGATAAAAATCAAATACCTACCTATCAGTTACTAATAAACTTGAGAAAAAATTAGTAAAAAAATGTTAATTTAAACATAGGGTCGTCTGTCTGTGTGTACGGTTGAGGGGAAAATGCGAAAACTCGCCCGTATCCGGCGGCCATTTTGTGACGTCACATCTGGCTGCAAGGGACGTATTTGGACGTGTTGTTTTTTTACTAAAGAAAACCTTTTTTAGGGAGTACTTCAGATATTAAGTCTTGGTGACTTTTAGTGTGTATGGAAAGAATTGATAAAAAGATAAATATGAACACTGAATTTTTGGTAGTAACCGAAGTCAGTTAAAATTTACTTAACTTAAAAAAAAATGTTACCTACCCATCTTTTGTATTTTTATATCGAAATACAAACATGTCTAACTAAAAATGCACTAATCAGTTTTTACAACTCATTTTGAAGTTTTCATCGTCTATGATAATTTATTCAGTACCAAGGTACGAACTAAAATATAATTTCCACGAAACTTAAAAACTAATGCACTTAAGAAATGCCAGTTATCCTTTCTCCTGAACGTCGGCATTGCAACTGACATTGCAAACAAAACCTATACAATTTAAAACAAAACTATACAAAAAAAAGGTGCAAAAGAAAAACTCGAGCGCAATTGTTAAGAAAAATAAAAATGTACGCTAAGTACGTCCCCGTGTGCGCTTTGATGATGCCGGGCCGTTCTGATTGGTGGACGAGAAGTGGCAGGCGTGGTTTGTTTGCGCCCCTCCCACCTCCGTTAAGGGTCTTAGATTGTGTGGCTCCAAACGTCATCGGGCGCTTGCCGGCAGCGCCACGCGTGCTCACCTAACATAGCATAACCTTTAAACACGTGCTCTCACCAACAAAAATAAAAAAATACCGTGAAAATACCCGTGCAGTGACAATGTGGTGAATTTTAATGTGACTTAAGTAAACCAACTAGCCCAAACTGTGTTATGGGCTAAAAATATGATCTAAACAACTGATGTTATGAAAAGTGTGGAAACTAATGTTTTGTGTTTAGTGTTGTGGCATCGATCGGCTGAAAAGTGACCTCTGGCGGTTGAAATTGGCCGAGTTACATAAAACAGTAACAATTCAGCTTTTTTGTGGAGTGCTATGTTCAGTTGGTCGACGATTTTTTTTAGTTTGAGCCAAAATATCTTCCAATAAGAATTCTGTTGAAGCTCAATTTATTCTTCCAAAATTTCTTTTACTGCTTCTAAGAACTAATTCGATCATATTTTTAGATTTTTTTTTATTCTTTCTTCATAAAAATCCTTGACAGCCGTTTTAGGCTTCATTCGTGCAATATTGAAACAAAGATAAATCTTAGTGTAAAACGAGTGTAAATAAAAGCTCAGTCTAGATCGAATTTAAGATCCGTTTTAAGTGTAAATAATAGGCTCATTTATAGTGATAAATTAGATCAATTTAGTACCGAAGAAGGGTTGAAATTCTTGATAAATTGAAGGCCACACATCACAGAGATATTGAAGATCTCAAACATTGAATAATAGTTACAGACAAAGGAACATTTATAATTTACGTTCGACCTTTACAAGCGGATGAATTAATTGCTATCAAACAGTTAATTTTGCAAGGAACATCTAATTCGAGGCCTTTGTTTACGAGTTTCCAATACAATCAAGATTTTAAGTGCCGACAATTAAATTTGGAGTAAACTTATTAAAGAAGAACATATCAATTTTAATCGATGCGAAATTAACGAATTTAGCACAATTATCAACAATTTACATATCACTGAAATAGAAAACGTTTAAGATATTATAACTAAGAGCTTCTTTATCGTTGACTGAAACTGACCTTGGTGTACAAAACTGTGAAATCAATCGAGAATCATCAGGAGCATCTTCACGAGCAAACCCACATCCAAATGCTGTTGCGTTAACTTTATCATCACCACTATTGACAATATCATCTACGACATCAACCACGTGAACTGCACGACGCAGTTCACCAACACCACCAGCCAAATTGTTGAAAGAGTGTTCGCTACCTCCAACACCAGATGCCTCATTGACCATATGTCGTTACCCCGCCGATCCCATTAACTTGGGGGTGCACATCTCTGGGGTGGAGCTGCAATCCGTCAAGATAGCCACTGAATCGAAGCTGCAGCTGTGCGGGGGCTGGAGTGGGCAGGCTAGCTACGCGCTGGATGGATGCGTGGATGCTGGCCTGCTCAGACCACCACCGCAGCCGCACTCCAGCCAACTCGGTACTGTTTATGCCACGAAAAGGAGAAGGAGGAATGGAAAAAGGTAAGTCCTAACATAATTCAAGCTGTTTCATTGATGATGTCCTTCTGTTCGACTGTTTTTGTGATTTTGGATAAAAGCGTCGGCGACGGGATTTCACCAGTTCGCAATAGAAATGCTTGTGCCTTGTGCGCTGCAAATAAAGAGATCGAAGGTATTTACATTATACTTAGTATCTAGTTATTTTGAAAAACTAGTAGGATAAGTCTTTATGTAGGAATCTCCTTTTAAATTGTGACAATCAATATACATTTTTGGGGTGTATCCATAATGCGTTTCGGAATTTTAAGAAGAGAAAGGGTGCATAATGTTTCCCATGTTAATATTTCACACAAGATGGTAGTAAATTCTTTCTTATTATTGATTTTATTTCATTCTTATGTGACAATTTAAATTGGTGTCTCATTAAGGTTTTCTTTTACCCTGTCAATTTGATTAATTTGATTATATCAATTTCAACGTCGTGTAAATTGTCACTGTTGTAAAATAGGCTTTTAGTTCTTGAATAAATATATTTTGTGTAGAATTTATAATTGGTTTTGAATAATTAAATTCTAACTAATTGAGTTATGTGCGATATCATAGCGGCTACAATTTTAAGTGACAGGACAGAAGTCTTACATATCAATAGTATTTTAGCTACTAATAAATATGTGGTAGTTTACTGTGAGTAAACTAGTCGTTCTAACAATATTTACTGATACTTGTTAGTAACATAGATAGTTTCACATGAGGTAAGAAACTGTAAAATGGGTATATTACCTATATATACCTATGTAGGTAATATACCCATTTTACAGTTTCTTCTGAAAATATCTGTTTAGATTTTTATTTAAACTTTAATACCGAATTTTAAATCCTAAGGAATTGTTCTATACGAATTTTATACTGAAAATAGGTGATCTTTAAATTTAACTTAAGTAACTTTTATTTCAACCTAGTAATTAATAGTTCGATTTAAATTTAGCCAAAAGGTGTGATTTATGATAAAAAGGTGTTTATCAATCAATAAAAGACAATTACTTAGTGAAAACGTTAACACTTGTCTAACCAAAGTGCCGGATGTGTGATATATAACAAAAAAAGTTCAACAATCGTAACAAATCGATTTAAAACAATTAGTAATTTTGGAAACATCAAAATTCTCAACGCGTTTCGCCTATGCCTCTTGGTTTTTTTACAAATTTGTACTTTGTTGCCCTTGTAATAGGGTCAAGATTTGAATTTTATGATGACCTGTTAAGGTTTGACGGCTAAGTTCAACCTACCACAGAATTTGAATAGCTAAAAGCGCCTAACCGGTAAATGAGAATTATTTTTTCAATAATCTTATATCTTCTTGTTTTATTTAAAGTGTGCCTTATAAGATATTTTTTTAACGTTTCGCGGCCGTTTTTATTTAGGTTTAATCATATTCTTGATTTTTGTAATCGAGTTATACAAAATCAGCTTCTTTTTAATCCGACTCTATTTAAAAACATTATTTAGTTTAATATTTACATGGTGCCATTTTTATTGCGTATATTTGCACTTTGCCTGTTATCGCAAAATATGTGAAATGGTGTTTCACCGCACAAAATCAGAACAAACATTGTAGAAAATTCTTTACTGATTAATATTGACGAATAATTATTGATATATTTATTTTTAACCTTTTATTTCAAAATGTTGTTTATCCATTCCAAAATTATCTAATTCATTAATTTATTTATGGTACAATAAAACTGAACGGGAAATATATATGAATACTTAAATATTAGGTATATTAAATGATAAATTCAAAGTTAAAGCTCCTAAATCCCTACCTGGCATGCCCGGATACCTTCAAATACCCGTCACATAATATCCGCCTTATCATAAGTTTTATGCTCGATTATAAATCAATTTACACAACCAAATAAAGTACTTTTAGGACGCATGATGCAATTCTAGCTATATTGTAACCTCACCTACCAACCTATTTTTAAATACCGACCAAAGTACTAGAACTACTTCATAAATTATTGCAAATGCATGTTGCAACTTCAACATTATCATTGAACTCATTGCACCACCCGTTACAATTTTAAACCACCGTTACTTTAGCTCAATAACCTGAACAATTTTACAATTTTTTTTTTCTAATATTTTCTGCCAATAAAAATTAATACTCAATCACTTCTAGCAGATTTCGACATCTACAAAACCAAGAGCGTTTCGAATGATCCGTTCAAAAATCAGTGCTGGCCTATTAGGTTGATTCGATTATTAATTTATGAGGTGAATAATAGCCGTAAATCGATACAGTGGAATCGATTCTACTCGGTATGACCGTGGCGATAGAATCGGCTAACGGATTTCGAATGTGTTCAATTTCGAATTTCGTGAATTTTCGTCTTGTGGGGAAATTAGTTAGTGAAAGAAATATGCAAGGTTGAATTTATTTTGCAAGTGTTTACGGATACGGAATTAAGTATAATTATTGCCTTTTCTGAAATTATATTTATGGAACGTTGAAAGGGATCATTTACCTACATTTTTATTTTTAAACTATTACTCATTACTGAAAAGTTGGATCTCCTTGTAGTTTGTAAATAATGTTAGGACAAACATTTTTTTAAAACATTGCCCCACAAAAACAACACACAAACACCCAGACTCGAAACAACTATCTGTAGGCCATACAAATATTTGTTCAGTGCAGGGATAAAACCCGCGACACGCAGCGCAGCAGTCTATACGCTCGGCCACTGCGCCAACCGTGCCGTATATTTGCAAACTACAAGTACTTACCTATAACCAAAATAAAAACATTCAGTACAATTATTAAAATGTGAAAAGAATTGCAGGGCATCAAAACATTTGATTCGTCCACGACACTGTCAATAGTAAGGATGCCCAAAAAGGCTGGCAGCATTGCCACGTTGGATGGCAATGATGATGTTTTGGCAAAAATAATCGGCACAAATCATCATCAGCCTATAATGTTCCCACTGCAGGGACTCAGGCCTCCTCTCTAGGAGAGGGATGGGCTATAATACCTATACCACGCGGACCCAGTGCGGGTTGGTGGTAGATGTCACATAATATCTTCGATTTTTTTTGGTTATAGGACATGCCGGCTTCCTCACGATGTTTTTTTCACCGTTTTGAGAGCATCGGTGATGAAATAAATTACAAGTAATGCGCCTGCCTGGGTTTGAGCCCCAAAACTCGCTGTTCGTAAGTCGGGGTCGCCACCACTGGGCCTCTACTGCCCCTACGGGCCACTGCATAGCGGCGCAAATGGTAGTTATCTATTTGAGCCGTTTGGGGTTGGAACACTGGGGTCACGAGGTCCATGTAGTGTTCATGTAGTACTACGAGACATCGACAAGCGGTTGTTCGACTCTTCAAAGCTATAAATGAACATTTATTTACTCCATATAACACAATATCATGCTAGTACTCGTAGTAAGCAAACATCGGCTTTCATGAATTCTTGAACATGAAAACATTGCTTCACTCAAAACTTGGGTACCTAAGGGGTTGCTGACGTCATCTCCCCCCCCCGCCCCTTCAGTTTCAGGGCGTTTTAAATACACATGACACGCCTTCAACTGCTTAAGGTTACTGGGTGATAATGACCTTATGATGTGGTTCTTAGTTTTTGTGTGGTTTTGCAAGCAAGAGAACTTAATTATTTTGAAAGGTGGGTGAAGTTGACTGCGGGTTGTTCGCAAAAGATACCGCGGCTTCGACATAAAGGGCTAAGAAGGAACATGGGTGGGTTTTTAGTCAAAAGAAGTCTGACACTCCCTATCACTCTGCCCAGAGCGTTATTTGATGATTTCCCGCCCCCCCAAAAAAAAAGTAGGGTCAAGTTTCTCCAGTATTATCTCAGGGTTTTTCACGTCATAGTGATTTTAGTAACAGGATTTGAACTATAGCAATTTTCTTTACAATACTAGAATTCAATATTATTCTTAGCTCTGAATTTGGCCTCGTAAATTATTGATTGTGTGTGAAACCGACTTAAAGGTGAACCTGAAAATAGTAAAATCCTTAAAATCAGCTATGAAATATGATGAAAATGATTCTGCCCAATACCGTAAGCAAGCGAACGACGACGAGGTGAATAGCTGCGTTTAGTGCATCATCAGCTGCCTAGCCTTTTCCTAATTATTTTGGGGTCGGTATCTAGCCTTACTGGATGTAAGATTTTTCGATCAGCATCACGTGACCCTGACGCGAGTTTGAAAGTTAATATTGAAGTTTTCACTTCTGCCGGCACTCCCGGAGTGCTACCTTTTTTTTTCAGTAGGAAACTTGACATAACACCTGACTTATGTCGTTACTCATACTGCTCAGTTATAAAAACATTTTGAGCAAGCCTATTACCAATCAACCAATGTTAGCAAGCCTATTGCCATCAACTGATGTAATTGGGACCAAGCCTATTGCCATCAATCAATGTAATTAGGAGCAAGCCTATTGCCATCAACTGATGTAATTAGGGACAAGCCTATTGCCATCAACCGATGTAATTAGGAAAAGCCTATTGCCATCAACCAATCTTATTAGGAGCAAACCTATTGCCATCAACTGATGTAATTAGGAGCAAGCCTATTGCCATCCACTGATTTAGGTAATTGAGAGCAAGTCTATTGCCATCAATCAATGTAATTAAGAGTAAGCCTATTCCCATCAAATGATGTAATTAGGAGCAAGCCTATTGCCATCAAGCGATTTAGGTAATTAGGGGAAGCCTATTCCCATCAACTTTCCTTGTATTCGTAATGAAAAGCAGTAATCCCTTGTTCTTAGAATACTAACGAAACGATTAAAGAGGTTATTCTATGAAGTTGAAGTTGTTCGTGTGGCTGTTGGGCCGATTACCTGTGCCGATTACCTTGGTCTTCGACGAAGATTTTACTTTATGCTCTAGAGCATAAAACGCGACTTTATGTCGCCTACGCACGACATAAAGACGCATTTTAGAGCGAGAGAAGTGAAAAACATATAACAATACTATAAATACAATAAAATAACTAATAATAAATAGTTATGCAACATGACGAAATGGAAAGATAATGTTCTTTTACTCTTCCTTTGAAAATTGCAACAGTTTGGCAGTCCCTAATGTCAGGCGGAAGTGAATTCCACAGCCGCACGGCGTGTACAGTGAAGGAATAAGAGTAGAAGTCGGTAGAGTGTGGAGGGGATTTAAGGAGGTTCCTAAGATGCGACCTGCAAGGCGCATCAGAAGGACGGGAGTAGGAAAAACGTTCACGCAAATACGATGGCGTTTTAGGGTTGTGAAGGATATTAAATAGCAAACATAATATCCGAGAGTTCCTGCGAAGTCGAATTGGGAGCCACTTGAGTATTTTGCGAAAGTTAGAAACATGATCATACTTTTTAAGGTTAAAGACAAAACGAATACAAATATTTTGCAAGCGCTCAAGTTTATTTAAAAGCTCCTCGGTGGCATCCAAATAACAGGCATCGGCGTAGTCTATGATGGGTACCTTTAATATAATCCAAAGGAAATTTTAGACTGCGTAGCTTTCTTTATTAAGTGGTATTCAAATATAAACATAACATAGTAACACGCTTGTAATCCCCGACGGATTAGGCAGAACTATACCAATTAGAACACCCTCATTTGCCAGTTATTTGTTTCATGTAATTAGCCTATTGGCATCCACTAGTCACATATTCAGACTCCGTGGTTACTGATGAGATGTTTCTGATAGAGAACCCCCGTAACACTTTGCCCGATCCGAGAATCTAAACCAGGACCTCGTGCACAACAGTCGCGCTTGCGACCAAACAAATGAGGCAGTCAAGTCAAAGCAAGCAAAGTTGTCATGTGGTAATCAACTATGAGCAGTGGTGGCCCAGTGGTGGCGGCCCCGACTTACGAACAGTGAGTCGTGGGTTCCAACCCCGTCAGGCGCATTACTTTGTGTAATTTATTTCATCACCACTGCTCTCAAAACGGTGAAGGAAAACATCGTGAGGAAACCGGAAAAACATGAAACCCATGTCTTAGAACCAAAAAATTCGAAGACATGTGACATTTACCAATCCGCACTGGGCCCGCGTGGTAGATTATAGCCCATCCCTCTCCTAGAGAGGAGGCCTGAGTCCCTGCAGTGGGAACATTATAGGCTGATGATGATGATGATGATGATGATTCAACTATGAACGTACCCATATCGTGAATTATTAAGCAACTACATATCCTAACGAAGTCTATCATCATTCTCTTGCCCTTATTCCAATTCATTTGGGGTCGCCGCAGCATGCCTTCCTCGTCCACACCTCTCCGTTTCTCGTCATCTCATGAGACATCTCCTTTCTTATCATATCATTCTTAACACAGTCCATCCATCGTTTCTTTGGTCTTCCTCTACTCGTATACCCTTCCACATTCATATTCAAAACCTTCCTTACGACATTTCCCTCATTCCTCCGCATTACATGCTCATACCACGACAGTCGATTTCCACACAAAATCAAAAATCAAAATCAAAGCATTTATTTCAAGTAGGCCGTTATCAGGCTCTTTTGAATAGTCGAATTAAACTAACTGCGGCACTCAGAGATATCCAACGATTACTCAAGCCGCCACCCAGCAAAGGCTTGACATACTTTTGTATGACAACTTTTCAGTCACCGGCGCCACTTTGAGACTTCCTCTATGTACTCATTTCTTATTTTATATCTTAACAAAGTCTATATCCATGTAAAATAAAAACCACATCAACCGAACTAACCTACCATTACTGTCCATTTCCATCCATCCATTCTTGCTCAAAGAGGCAGAAAACTTCACACTACCCTCCGTTTTTAAAACACCATTCGTGACGTAACCGTAACGTAATGATTACGTAATTATTCTTTACTCAAACTATACTTTATTAGACAACTATTGTGTTTGAAAACCATGGATCCATGGTGTGTAATTTATTCAAGTACGGGCAAGAAAAGGGATTTGTATGCAGGTGAACTTGGGTGTAGTCTTTGAGTGACGTTAGTTTAGTTCGGCGCTGCTTACACAGTTAAGTCCATTATCAACTTACTGTCAATAAAAGGTTAAACTGATACTATAATAAGAACATAAAACGGAATATTTCCCCTTTTTAATTATTTGTTTAAGCTTTCGACGTTTTTGTACAGTTGTAAGTTGCTGTTTATGATCAGTGATCACCGATGCACTTGTAAGGAACGGCACGGTAAATATCAAGTTTTAAGTGCTAGTATTACAATATTTAAGCCTTATTATTCTTGTATGATGTAACTAAATATTTAGTATTGTTCGTCTCAGTATGTTAAGTTTTTTCTATGTTTTACACGTACGTGTAGGTACGCATAATATAACGTGATCGATGTTTGCGAGGGTAAAGATTCACGCCTGCACACTAAACTATTTTACTGACTATACCTTCAAACAATATTTTAATAGTACGTAAGTACTTTTTGAAATGAAGTAGTTTAACTTTGTAAGATGTTGCTATAATTAAAGTTGACTTTTTAATCGAAATATGTAATTATTCTGCCACGGTGTGTAAAATAACCACATTATAGACACTCTCCTGCAACAGTTGTCTGAAACAGTGACAACAGTAATTATAAGTTTGCCTAAGTTGTCAAGTTGACAATGAAATAATTTAAGGTTTTTGCTTATAGTAGGACAAGAGAGTTTGCTATAGAAAATTGTCGGCATTATGCATGCACTTATCTACGGACTAGACATGATTAGTGATAAAATCATTTACTAATTGAGTGGCAAAAATAACCCGCGGTGGTAAAAGAAAAGTCTTGATGAGAATAATTGTTATATTTGTAAAAATCTTAGAGTTTTATAATGATTAAAAGTATCTTTAGTAATACTTCAATATTTATTAGTAGCTATAGAAAATTGTCGGCATTATGCATGCACTTATCTACGGACTAGACATGATTAGTGATAAAATCATTTACTAATTGAATGGCAAAAATAACCCGCGGTGGTAAAAGAAAAGTCTTGATGAGAATAATTGTTATATTTGTAAAAATCTTAGAGTTTTATATTGATTAAAAGTATCTTTAGTAATACTTCAATATTTATTAGTAAGACAAGGGTCTAAATACTCGCATTAAAGGAATCTCTGACTGACTACCTAGTTGGTCTAGTGGCCGTAATCGCGACTGCTGAATATGAGGTCCTGGGTTCTGTTCCCAGATCGGGCTACTTAAGTGTTATTGGATTTTTTTCCATTTATGATTGCTCAGTAGCAGCCACGAACTCTGGATTTGTGCCCGGTTGATGGCAATAGGCTCGGCCTATAAACTGCATGGGACTTACATAAAACTGGCGTTTGGGTGTAGATACAATTATTAGGTACACCCCTGCGTAACCCTTCGGAGATTGTAAGTCTGATGATTTTATATAAGAATCTCAATAAGCAGCCGTCTACTGCAAAATATAAAAAGATAACAGTTTATGATGCCTTCCCTAAGAATCACCACAACGGTCGACGATCTTTGCTACTAGATATAGAATTGTAGAAAACCAACCATTTCTGTTAGTTATAACATCGCAAAACACAACACCAATTTATCAGTAAGACAATCATTTACCAACTGACCGTAAAAAGATTTTTCTTTTACGAAACCAACAAAAGAAAAAGATATTAAAATTATCAGGAAATTCCAGCATCTTTTTACGAAGACACCCCACATTGGTATCTTTTGAATAAAACATTGCATTTGCTAGTGTACGCTTTAACGGTTTTTATTAAGTTTTGTTTAATAATTATGAGTGATGAACAAAAACTTGCTATTCCCTTGACAGCTGGCTTAACTAAAAATTGATCACAATTCAACGTTACGCTGTTTATTTTAACATGGTCGGCAGTCAAGGTGGAGGCATATAATTGATGTTTATAAATACAATGTGGGTTTTGGAAGAGAATAATTAAGATTTAAATAAATCAATAAAATATTTAGGTCAAAAAACGTAACAGTAGGTACTTAGTTTCGCACTGTAAGCTAAGTACATTAGAATATAGAATAAAATAGAATATTCGTTTATTTGCTTTATAATGTAGGTATTTACGGTGGTTACATCATTTTAGAGAATCCTTGTACAATCTACCATTTTGGCATGCAAATATTGATGCTGTTCATCATCAGCTATGAAACAGCTACAACTTATCTGCTAGAAAGAGCGATACGGAGTAATAACATTTATTCATTAGAAAATTAGTTAGTTTCTTTTTGAAAATTGTTACTGGTTCCTCCCTTATAGGAATATGATTAAAAATTGCCGGCGCCATACCGAAAACACTTTTTTTCACTAAAGCTGTCCTAAATCGAACTGTGCGTAATATGTTTTGATATTGAGATCGCAAATTTGCATCTCTGTGTCTGCTTTTCGAGAATGTTAAAAAACAGATGCGGATTACATTTAACAAAAAGAGCAATTTCTAGAATATAAAGAGATGGAAACGTTAACAAATTATGAGTTTTAAAATATTGCACACAGCTGTCAGTAACCTTCAGACCAATTATTGCTCGTAGGCAGCGCTTTTGGGCTTTAAAAATGCTTTCTTTTTCGGTACAATTACCCTTTAAATAATACCGAATCTCAAAATGGAAACGACAAGACTATGATATGCTAGTAATACTGTTTTGATATTAACTTTTTTTTTAAGATTATAAAGTGTATATGCAGATGCGCTAAGGTTTTTGCAAATTGTACCGTAAGTTGTTACTATGCAGCCAATTTATAATAATTTGAATGTTGGAGCTAATATCGTTTTCATAGTTTTTATTATTATCGCAATTTAAGAGTGCTGTACTATCGTCGGCGAAGAGTACCATGGGATGGTGGATTTGGCGTGGGAGGTCGTTAATATAAATTAAAAATAACAAAGGCCCAAGGACGCTTCCCTGTGGTACACCGAATTTAATTTCTCTTTTTGAAGACAAGTATTTTTGTGCTAATTTGGACCTAACACATATTTTGTAAATTTCTGTCATCTGTTTGCGACCAGTTAGATATGTTTTTATTAGGTTTAGGATATTTCCTCGAATGCCGTAGGAGTTTAATTTTTGAAGAAGTATGGTATGGTTGACAAAATCGAAAGCTTTCTACATATCTGCAAATATAGCACATATAGGCGTTTTGGTATCAACATTTGACATAATATTGTTCAACAAGTCAAAAATTGCCATGTTTATATTTCTATTTTTTCTAAAGCCGTATTGCTCATGACAAAATATATTAAATTTAATCAGGAAAGATAATATTGCTTCATAAATAACTTTTTCTAATATTTTGGAAAAAACGGGAATTAGAGATATCGTACATTGCTTGTATAATACGATTACCGAGTAATGAATTATAACAAGAACGACAGCTTTGATAAAGAACGCGGCACCTATCCACGGAAGAACCTAGGCAAGCACAGCTGAACTTATAATATCGACCCGAATGGCTATTATTGAGCCTCGAGCTCCTAAACAAAATCACTTCTGCCATAACAGTCTTAACTTATTTGCTAGTTGATAAATATCGGATCATCATCATTACTTCAAAGACATCGACTGCTGGATACCTGTACGCCTCCCCAAGCGTCAACATTCGCATCGTCCTGTGTTTCTCACATCTAACGGGTTCCCACGACCTTCACCAGGTCACCGCACCACCTTACGTGACAACATTTGTAAAATAACAATAAAAATAAAACAAAAAATATTTGCTTAAAAAATTAACTTCAAAAATTCATTAGCCTGTCGCCCCCTTCCACTTACAGGTCACATAGATCTTTACCCCATAAAAAAAACCAGCTAAAACATACCACACAATCGTAAATTCGAATAAAACCGTCGAAATTGTAAATAAAAACAGCGAAATACACAAAATTGCGCGGGCACAGTGTACGGAACCACCTGCGCGCGCAGATGGCTTGCTGTCAGTTAGTTAAATAATAAGTTTGCCATTTGAACCCTAAAGCGTGGTGAAGACGGGCGATTTCTTAGGTTTTGAACCTCGAATGGTTAGAGTATTATTTTTATTTGATGACATTAATTTTTATTATGCTTTACGGTTTCTCTGCGACATAAAAAGACAAGGAAGCCTAGACGGACTGACATGATAATAATTTTTGTATTAATAACATTTCATTTGTAGTAGATAGTGCATAATTCTAACATGGTTTTACAAAATAGACCCTCTATTTACTAACACAAATTGTATTTTATCATACTCGTGTTACATATATATTTATGTTAGCCTGTAAGGCATACCTACATTTGTGGGCCAAAGTATCCGTATAACAAATTAATATTATTTTATTTTTAAATATAATTTTACCCGACTTAGTCTACACTAAGTCGGGTGGAACATGGAACCCATGACTCCTTGTATGGAAATGAACATTAGGACCAATCACTATTTAATTGGGATAAAGCCAGAAGCCTGTTGATCTCTGTAATATTAAAAAGTAGTCACACTATTTATTAAATAATTCTGGTGGAAAAATGAACAGTATTAAAACTACATTATAATAATGAACATATAAGGGAAGACTTGTGACTTTTGAACAACAATGTATAATGTGCTGCGTGCGGTCCATTAAAATGTAAGAAAGCTTACCCTGCCTGACTGCCGTCAGACATACTACGTTTTAATAGGGAGTAGGTTATATTTCACTACGTGAGCCCAGTACTTCATCAGTTACTAGCCTAATCTGAAGAGGAGGTGCTCATGGCGAAATAATAGCAGCCATTGGGTCGACGAGCTCGTAGCTTAATAAGAACTGCCACTCAGGTCGATCTTTAGGTAAAGCTGTGCTTGCCTAGGTCGGTCTGTGGAGGGGTGACCGCCCGACATACCGAGTTTCCTCCGTGCCTCGGAAAGCACGTTAAGCTGTTGGTCCCGGCTGCCATATATATAGATCTTTGGCAGTCGTTACAGGTAGTCAGTGACCTGAAATTCTGACATACCAGCAGTCTTACCAAAGGGCCTAGTATTAACTGGGTTGTGGAGGTCAGATAGGCAGTCGCTCCATGTAAAAAAATACTGATATTCAGCTGCATCCGATTAGACTGGAAGCCGACCCCAATATAGTTGGGAAAAGGCTAGGCAGATGATGACTCGGGTCGATGTTTAGGTAAAGCCTCGCTTGCCTAGGTTGATCCGTTGATGAGTCCACTCATTGCATATCAAGTTTCCTCCGTGCCTCGAAAAAGCAGGTTAAGTTAAGTCTTGGCTGTCATTTGTAGACCTTTGACAGTCGTTACAGGTACACGTAAGCAGTTGTCCGAAAGTCTAACAACCAGTCGGACAATCGAGGTATAGTATTACGGAGTTTTCACCGTTTTGAGAGCAGCGGTGATGAAATAAATTACACAAAGTAATGCGCCTGCCTGGGTTACGACCTAGTTCGTAAGTCGGGGCCCCACTGGGCCACCGCGGCCCTGCTCTCAAAACGGTGAAGGAAAACATCGTGAGGAAACCGGCATGTCTTAGAACCAAAAAATTCGAAGACATGACATCTGCCAATCCGCACTGGGCCCGCGTGGTGGATTATAGCCCATCCCTCTCCTAGAGAGGAGGCCTGAGTTCCTGCAGTGGGAACATTATAGGCTGATGATGATGATGATGATTATGGAGTATTACCCAGTACTACTGGGTTGTGGTGAAGGCTAAATAGGCGGTTGTACCCTGTAAAATATGGGTTAAATTTAAGCCGCATTCGTTTAAACTTGAAGCCAATCCCAGCATAATTGGAAAAATGTTCGGCTGGTAGATGATGTGTCGCCTAATCCTTAGCTACAATGAGTTTCATATTATTATGTCATTTTACATATTTCTCTCCTCACCCAGGGCGCTGTTTAGGGCTCATTGAAACGTTCGTTTTCAAAGACTATTAGAAAGAAAGAAAAGAGAGAAAGAAATAACATTTATTGGTACAGACACAGGCTAACAATAATAAACATGCAAAAATTAATAATTATGAAAAGTGTTTTTTTTTTTAAACAACCTAAAACTATTTGGTACATAAATTGTTTGCCCCACGGCGGCTCCAAACAGGCCCAGTTCAGCATAAATAACAGGCAACTAAGTGCCTGACGCTGGTTTTCAAGTGGACCTGGTTGAGAGGTGTGTACGTCGAACCAGTTATGTGATTGTGTGTAGGTATACTAATACCTAATATGTATAAATAGATATTTTTTTTAAAAAACGTTGCCCCACACTAGGAATTTCTCCTGTACCGTGGGTCCGTTCACAAACATTTAAACTCACATACACAAATACCCAGACCCGGAACAACTATCTGTAGGTCATACAAATATTTGTTCCGTGCGGGGATCGAACCCGCGACACGCAGCGCAGCAGTCCATTGCTTGAGTCACTGCGCCAACCGTGCCGTCGAATTTTATGTGTCACAAATAAGAAAATAATATATATAGTTTATTAGTTATGGTGTATACTGCCTCATGGATCTAATGGTCGCAGTCGCGACTCCTGAGCAAGAGTAGTACTTAAACATAACAGGCGAAATGTGGGTGTAAATGTAGTATGGGTACACCTCACCAAACCTTTCGTGGAATCCAAGCCTGATGTTATGTTACATAAAAATTAGCTTCACCAGAAGCCGGATCCCTCCAAGGTAATCAAAGACCAATTATTCCTTGTTACTCAATCGTTCAATCAAAGTGCATGAAGGAGAGTTTACACTCAAACAATAGCGGCCTGCCCACCCATAGCAAAAACAAGCGCAATTCTAAAAGATCGCGCTTAAATGAGCACTAACCCTTGATTATCGTCCGATATCGGGCGAGATCGCTTGAGGCAAATATGCGCCTATAATTTCGCGGACGCGGCAACGTGTCGCGTGCCTTTATCGATTGTTTTATTTATCGATAACGTGTTAACGGTGATGTGTGGGTTGGTTTTAATTGATTGGGGGTTAGGATATGTTTTTTTGGTTGGTGGTGGTTTTTTCTATAACCGCAGGGTATTAAAAATTATATACTAAGAATAAAGTAGTTGAATAATAACCGCTGCGCAGTTCGTTCTTCAAGTTAAGCCGCAATTGCTTAGATTGGTCTATGGATGGGTGAGCCAGGCCATTTCATACCGAGTTTCTTCCGTGCCTCGAAAAGTACGTTATCCCATTGATCCCGGCTGTCAATCGTAGATCTTTGACGGACGTTAGGTAGTGACCTGAAATTCTGTCTAGGTACAGTCTTAGCACAGGGTCTCAAACTGGGTTGTAGAGGTCAGATGTCGCTCCATGTAAAATACTACTGCTTTAAAACTGGTCTGCCAGCGAGCCATGAAGCGAAGTGTACAAGAAGTCAATATTACCGACCATATAGATAGTTTACTTCGATCCAAGACCCAAATCGCAGACGTTTGCAACACAACTGCCAAATTAAAAGAGAACTGTTTAGTTAATTGGGCCAAAGTGGCCACAGATTGGGTTCCGAACAATAGAACCAGGCGACATGGTAGGCCCAGAAGGAGATGGCGTGACGAGCTGGACTCTCATCAAAAGGATTGAACCCAAACACCTAAAGACAGACACATGTAAAGAGGAGAGGGTGACCTTTGCCCAACAGTGGTACAATCAGGCTCATAATAAAAATAATACAGCTGCATCCAGTTAGACTGGAGGCTAACCCCAACATAGTTTGAAAAACGCTAGACAGATGTGAACAATAAAATCCTATCTTAATTTTATTTATCCTAACTAATATTATAAATGCGAAAGTAACTCTGTCTGTCTGTCTGTCTTTGCTTCACGCCTAAACTACTGAACCGATTTGTGTGAAATTTGGTACAGACATAGTTTGGAACTTGAGAAAGCACATAGGATAGTTTTTATTACAAAAAATAAAATAAAAAATAAAATTATTCCGGACATACAGCGCCATCTATTGGGTGCGCGTTCACCTTTGGTGCGAAAAAAGGGTTGAAAAGGAGGGATGAAGAGATTACTTTTGGTCGCGATAACCGACATCGGTCGCGGTAACCGACATTTACGTGGACGAAGCCGCGGGCATCAGCTAGTTAGTTCATAAATAATACTCTTTGAACAAATACAATTTTTCAATTAAGAAATATGATATATTATCATAATTCTATGCATATTTGATTACAGAAACATATAAAACTGCTAGACCGACACTGATATGTTTGTGTCTACGTATAGTTATAGCCATTTCATTTGCAAGGCGGTAACACTGGAATTTAAAATGGTTTTCTTCGTGGATAGCTGTTTGTAATGCAAACACGATGGGTGGTCAACATAGTTATGACTAAAAGCTGTTACCTTTTTATAGAAAGGTTAATTATTTTTAGTGCAATTTTACTATTATAGTTCATCAACTAAGTGGTGCAAGTCTAACTAATATAGCTTCTCCAAATGCTCTAAAGAAGGCAACCAAAGCGCATATAATGGGCCTGCTCTTGACTTCGATCATGCCTGATAGAAAGCAATGGATGAGGTCTGATGGAACACTCATGCCCAGAAGATGCTTGTCTACTCTTGCATCGAAGGCAGACGAGTTATATGTGGCAGGGAACACAGATGCCAGCCAGTACAGAGTTCCACACTTTGACTGTGCGCATAATAAAGGTGCAGGAGAAGCTTTGAGGGGTGACTCGTTGGGATTACACAATCAAGTGTGAAAAATACGCTACAGTATGTCTGATAGTCCAATGGTATAAGGGTGACGGTGGGACCAGGTCTTAAAACATGAATTTAAAGACCTGGTTGAGGAGTCACACACTAAGTTTAGTCTGCAGAAGACCGACAGACAGGCAACATTATGACTTTCGCAATGTTCTCATTGCTTTGCTTGGTAAACAGTATTTTACGTTCGATAAACATCGCTATAGTACAATGAATAGTTCATGCTGTCTCTGTAGCGGGTGTATGCAAGGAAAACACTGCTATTCTAGTAAATTAGCTTTCAATTGTGATTATTGTACAGCATAGCTCTGAAATGAGGTGATCCGACAGAGGACCAGAGTTGTCGACATAGCTCACAGGATAAGTAAGCTGAAGTGGCAGTGGGCCGGCCATATTAGCCGCAGAACCGATGACCGTTGGAGTAGACGTGTTCTTGAGTGGAGACCGCAAATCGCAAGCGTAAAGTGGGACGCCCTCAGGCTCGCTGGAGCGATGATCTTCGCAGAGTGGCTGGTAACAACTGGATGAAAGTTGCCGAAAATGGAGTTGAGTGGCGCAAGCTTCAAGAGGTCTATATGCATCCAGCAGTGGATTGCAATAGGCTGATGATGATGATGTACAGCATAGCGCGGTGGTGTATACCTCTTTTACTCAATCTAAGTTCAGTTGACATGACATAACATCAAACCTGTAAACCCCAAATGTTTAGGTTAAGAGCTTATGGTACCTCAAACGCGAGTTTTATAATGCGTAAAAGTATATGATTCACTGCAGTAATCAACATCAGAAAAATATAATAATATGATATTCTTCAGGTTAAATGCTAGTGCCATATTATAGTGTTGTGAAAACATAATACAACTAACTTTGCTCGATAGAAAAAAATCGCGAAGATACCTCTAACAATTTATTTTAACGAGTAAAAACCATATTATAATACATGTCATCGTTCTGATTTTTTTGCCAAATAATTCTACAAGCAACATACTAAAGTCATAGTGTTTTACTTTTTTAGTCCAATCAATAGTATTTTTGTAAATCGCAAAATACTACTAATTTCGCACTATTCGGCCGCAGCGAAAGACGTAACAACCGCTTTGTAGTGCAAGCTGATTAGAACTTTATTCTAACAGTATTTCAAGCGAAGTTTGAACCACCACAAATAGGGTTGCTAATCTGAGGTAGCATACGCTCTTAAGATACACATAATAGTACAATCACATTTCTCCAGTTATGTTTAAGTATATGCGAGCCTATTGTCATCAACAGGGCACAACTTCATACTCCACGACTGTTACTAACTGCCGCACTCCGAGAGCTTTAATGATTATTTAGGCCATCACTAAGTAAAGGTTTTGACAGATTTTGTATGACAAAACTGTCAAAACCTTTACTAAGTGTGGCCTAAGTAATCATTAAAGCTCTCTGAGTACGGCAGTAAGTTCTCTTATTATAAGCTTATTATGTTCTCTTATTAAAAGCTTATTATAATGCCAAATTAACAGTCCCTGTTATGATACTGCAAAACTCAGCTCAACCGTCGAAAAACATAAAAATATAAACATGCAACCGCATAATCATCAGCCGATTATAAGACCTTCAAGTAATTAAACATGGTCCGTTAACATTTTTAACGTATCGCGTCAGTATTAAAGATTTTTAAATGTCCGGTAACAAGCTTGTTTAATTTGAAGCAGATGCACTTTGGTGGCGCGTTTGAACGGGATAGTGGGGTTGGCAAGTGGTGAGTAGGGGTGAGTTGTGTTAATAGGTTGAGCAAATTGATTATTATTGAACAAGCTTATCTATATTTTTTTAAATTAAATATTTAATATTGATGTATTTACCCATTCAATAGTATACACCCAAATCGCCAGCTCTTGGGTCCGTGCAAGCAATGCAAGCGGCTGCGCTTGTACACACTCACATCAAGCTATACAAAACCAGTATAATCTGATCGTTCATTGTGCGAAAAGATCTAGTAAAGTCAGGCCAAGATTAACTGGTTTTGTATAGCTTGATGTGTAGCCGTGTGTACATCATCATCATTGTGCTTTATCTTACGTCTTTCTCAAAATATAAGTTTAAGCTTCCTTCGCATTTCGCTTCGCCGATTACCAATAACAATATCAACAATAGTCCTCACTAAAATATAATAATGTTAATAGTAGTAATAAATGTAGATCATTAAAAATACCGATTACCTACTTCATAAATTAAGCAATGCAATCTTTCATCCTTAACCAGATTTTAGAAAATTAATCTATACTACTACACTAAGATTATCTGTACTTTGATCCATTAAGTGCATAGCGGATTTACTACACCTAATACTAGTAAAAGGCATATACTTCAAAACACTGTCTCCCAAACTTGCCCACACAAACGAGGCATCGTTTTTGCTATAAGCGCTTGCGCACGTGACCGCCATGTCGATTCTCCTAATTAGATCAAAGGTGACCGACGTCAACCACTTATGATAAGAACTTTAATTTCACACCAGTTACAGTTGCAAGAGCCTTAAATAGTAAGTTTAATTTTAACTGAATAATATAATAATTGCCCAGTCTTACCAAAGAATTTCGTACTAACCAGTAATAACTAAGCCTTCTTTGAAAAAATAAATGTCTTTAAACGGAACTGGGTTGTGGAGGTCAGATAGGCAGTCGCACCATGTAAAATATTGGTTCTCGGTGGCATCCGGTTAGACTGGAAGCCGACCCCAATAGTAGGGAAATGGCTTCGTGGAATATGATGAATGATATGGTAATTCAAAAGTAGGTACTAGAATTTTATTTTGGCTGTTCAATGGTGAAAGAAAGGTGAACAAGACTTACTTACGGGATCTGGCACGATCTACACTTCTAACTCTGTTAGAGGTAGAACACAAAAAGCAGCAAAAATGATGATTCCAACAAAATGGGTAAAGGTACATTTACCTGTATTAGGTACTTACTAGTATTTTTGTAGTTTATCATTTTCTGAGGCTATAATTTCTGGTGAATATCATTGAAGTAGTTACATCTGTTTAAAGTAACTAACAAAAACCATCGAATGCAGTCATCATTCATCATTTTAGCCAAAAGATGTCCAATGCTGGACATAGGCGCCCCAGGTGTCGCCACATTGACTGGTCCCGTGCGTCTCGCATCCAGCGGGTCCCCGGAACCTTCACCTTGGTCATCGGTCCACCTAGTGGGAGGCCTTCCAACGCAACATCTTCCGGTTCGCGGTCGCCACTCCAGAACTTTCCGGTCCTATCGGCCATCCGTTCTGTGAGCAATGTGCCCTGCCCACTGCAACTGCGAATGCAGTCGCTGTAGCCGAAATCGGCTAGATAGCATCATAATCACTACCTACGGATCCCAAATATCTAGATATTCACTCCTAAGACTTGACTACAAACTCAAACTCAAATCATTTATTTCAATGAAGCCATTACAGGCACTTTTGAATGGCAGAAGGACGGAAGAAGAACGAAACTACGAGTGCAATACGTCATTCTGAAAGCCACCACGCCGAACCACATGCCACCGAATGCCAGCAACAACGAACACTGCGAGCACGAAAGCACGCAGCGACGCAAACCGCAACAACGAATGCTCGAGACCCCGAATCACGGAACAACGAATGCACGCCGCAACGTGCAACCGCCGCCCCGCAACCCGGAGCCCCGCACACCCGCCGCCACGGCACACGCGGCCGCGCGCCCCTGCACCCACAGCACTCGCCGCCGATAACATCCGGCGCCGCGCAGCCCGACGCAGCAACTCCCGAAACGACGCATTGCACTCCTACGCTACAGTCACAATTACAAGGCATAATAACTTGTGAAAGTACTGTAGTTACTAATTAAGCAACCAACTAAATAAGACAAGACACCTCACTACAAATACCAGTTCAGATGATCCCTAACAATTAACTCATTGAAATGAAACCGTTTCTTCGTTACAAATATCTCACATTACTAACCTTAAATGGATAACTTGATCACAAACAGATGTAGGGAATTAGTACTCAATAACTTGCTAATTGGGGACACGAAACTATTTGCTCATTTTCATAACTTGATCTGCTCTAGGATAGAAAAACTTGTCAAGAACGTTTCACGAACGTACAGTCAAGGGTTCCGTGGTCTGGAAGATTATTTATATTTTATCATCATTTCCCTGCCTTTGTGGACGACAAGGGTCGTCCTTCCTTTGTCCTGTTGTCGTTTTCTTTTTTTTTTGTTGTCTCCTGCTAATATGGAGGGAACTGGAAATTATGTTTTGCTACCACTTTTCTGGTTAATTTTTTTGCGGCATTCTAGAAACTTAAATTGTTTATTTGCGATATTTACTCATGGGAGCTTTATTCACTCGGAGCCTTTCCGGTGCTTGACAATGTTGGTTCTGGCTTTCAAAAGTTGCAGAAAATGCGGAAATTAAGAGATAATTAAAAAATATTGAAAATTTCTTTCTAAAATAAAATAAGTGTTCTATTTAGACGGGCACGTAAATACACAGGACCTAACATCGAGATATAAGTACTAACGTACTAGAGAAGCCACGTCAAATAACTGAATTGTCCTATTTCGTAATTTGAATCTTTAGTTCGCTGCAGCGCTAAAATAATAACAATTCGTCTAAACCGTAACTAATTTACCACAAGTTATAGAAAAGTAGTAAGTTAGTTCAGTTTCCGGTCTTAAGCGCCATGTAAATCACGGCACTTACGCGTTTTCTTCGGCGACGGCGACGACGGTGCGGCGCGATCGCCGCAGTTGAACGAGACAAAGTAGGAATTTACGGTGTCTTCTCTAGTACGATAGTACTTATATCTCGATGGGACCTAACCATTCTGTTCCATCTTTGCCTTTTGTCTGCGGAACCCCAAAACTATCAACAATGTGGTATAGTAACGAAAAGATGCATTTTAACACGGCATTTTAACCATTTTGACACTTATTTTTTCTACTTCGTTGCTGATACCAATTTACTGGATATTTAATAAGGTGTCGACATAATGTGTCATTGTTACATTATTTTTAGATCAATATTCAATGAATTAAAACAAGGAGCTCGTCGCTAAATAATAACAGCCGATCGGGTCAATCATTAAGGATATATTTTTTATGAGTTTTTATTGTTTTTCCTCCGTGCTTCAGAACGCACGTTAAGTCTTGCTGTCATTTGATCTTTGGCAGTCGTTACGAATAGTCATTAGCCGAAAATCTGACATCCAGTCTTACAAGGGCGTATTTTATTTCCCAGTTACAGGTTCGTTAAGGGTATTTTACCCTCATTTTTGTTTGATAAACTTCATAAAGTATCAATTAAGTTACGCGGATCCTGTAAAACATAACCCTCCTTTTGGGCCTTGTCGAAATCGGGTAATAGTCATGCCAATCCAAAGAAAAGCAGATAAACAATCGCAATATCATACCCACATAAGTTCATCTAACTTCTCACACCGTTTTGTAAATCCCTGTTACCACATTTTTACCCTGGAAGAATCCCGTTTTTACCCGTAAATCCTCATAATCTGGTTTATATGATTCCACATATCGCTGGTACATAAAATGTGTAAACTGTTATTTCCTAGGCTAAAGAAAAAGCTACTCATCCGAGTTAATTATGGCGCTCATAGCGCGCCGAACCAATAAAAATATCAGCAATTCTTTGATGAAACATACGGGGTTTTAATGCGTGCGTCTCTGCCGCGTTTTGTTTCTGAATAGGCTTTGTTAGTAATGTTTTGCACAGTGATTGCCTCAATGGTTGGTCTAATGAATGCAAACATTATTGCTTAGCATGAGGTCCTGAGTATAACTCCCAGGATGGACAAAGTGTCATTGTGTCTTTGCATCGGGAATATCTCAGTGCTGAGCATGATGTTCTAATTTCGATTCCCGCGGCGGGGCAGACATAGTGTTATTTTGTTTTTCAATCATCATTTTCTCAGTAGCAGTGATGTAGACTGAATTTGTGCCTGGCTGGTGGCAATAGGTTCGCCCCCTACGGGGACATGGAACTTAAAATATAACTGCTAAATGTGGATGTACTATTAGCTGTTATACCTCTGCCTTACCTTTTGGAGATTACAGGCGTAATGTTATGTAACGTTGTTCTGCGCAGTACAAGCCATGATTAGGTTATCACAAAACAGAGTTTTTGGGCGGAGGCCAGCGGGCCTGCTCCAACTACATCACCGTACATTCCCCCAGCGGCTGTATCTAAAGGAAACATCACGCAACAATGGCGGAATGGTATCAGCTCTCATGGTTGTCACCTGTCGTAATTACAATAAAAACTGGTGAGTCCCACAGGCGATTATACTTGCTACGCGTGGCGTGAAGTTTAGAACTTTTTTGAGAGATCGGGTGCGGTCATGTTGGGGAGCGGAAGCGAGTTTAGGTCCAAAGGGAGCATGCAGTTTCTTTCAACCTCTGTTATATGGAATTAATTATAAAAAATCTCTCCTGTTGGCTTTTGATCTCAATTATTCTAGTCTTAATTTCAATTGTCATTTTCTGATTTCTATCAATATCTTGGAGATTTTTTTTATTGAGTTAGTATCAAAAGAACCAACTAGACTCGGACAATAAATAGAAAGTTATCTGCTTATGAAATAAAAGTATTATAATTTAAACACAACTGCATAATTTACTTCAAAATCTTGATAACACAAACATGGTTTTATGCAATTTCATAAACTCATTGTTTATGTTACCTACGTTCAAAACATCAACAAAATTGCAAATACACAGGAAATACAAATAAATACAATGAAAATAAAACATTATTTGCACAGTTCAATCGTGATAAAGACTCAGTTGTTGTCTATTTTATTTACATTTTTAACCGACTTCAAAAAAAAGGAGGAGGTTATCAATTCGATTGTATTTTTTTTTTTTTTTTATGTTTGTTCGCTCATATCTTGCGACTGGGTGAACTGATTTTCTTGATTCTTTTTTCATTTGAAAGCTGGTGCTTCCCGTGTGGTCCCATTGTCACCATTTCAATATCTGATGATGGGATCTTGTAGAAATCGGGAGAACTCTTCAATAAATAACAGCAGATTAACCGCGATTGTTGCTATAGCATATCTAAGCATTGTTTACGCCATCACACAACATAATATCACGCCTGTACTCACTACAAAGGTTATAAAAACTATTTTGTGAAGATCTGATGAAGAACTTCGGAGATAGGCAACGGAACTCCTCAATAAATGATAGCAAATGGACTGGGATTGCTGAAATCTCATATTGTCTGTCTATTGTTTACACCAGTTCATAATATAACATCACGCCGGTACGTTGTGAAGGGGTAAGCACATGTGAACCACTAAAAAGTGAAAAATAAAAACTTTTTTACAAAAAATAAAACCGACTTCGACAAAAATAAAACACAAAAAAGTGAAAAATAAAAATCAGCTTCTGAAGTCGGTGGCAAAAACATGAAATCAAACAAACAAAAGTCACCGACTTCAGAAGCTGATTTTTATTTTTCACTTTTTTGTGTTTTATTTTTGTCGAAGTCGGTTTTATTTTTTGTAAAAAAGTTTTTTATAATCGACTTCAAAGATGGAGGTTTTCAATTAATCTTGTCTTTTGGAAGTCAGTGGCAAATAGTCAATAAAACAAACAAAGTTACCAACTTCCGAAAGTAAAGTTATTTGAAACTTTTAAAATTATTTTCTTTGTTTTATATTCCGCTTCCGCCGCCCCCCTAGTCGCAGCCTTAAACCCACCTTCACACTAACAACAATAATCGCCACGGCGTTAAATGTTGCCAGTATTAAGTGATCCAGCCAGTGTCATGGCGATATGGCAGGAAAATTGCCAGCAATGGAGGACTGGCATTCGTTATAGTTTCATCAAAATTGTTTGTGACAAACTATCGGCTATACTTGAGTCATTATGACGTCATTTTGTATGTTTTTATGGTAAACGTTTATGTTTTGAGTTAAGGGTTGAATTTATGAGTTTTGTAGGAGAAATTGTTGTTGTAAATGACACGGCTGTTACGTAGGAAAAAAATATATAGACACATTCTTGGTTAGTACAAAAAGTTTGATGCGTTGCTCAAGAAGTTTCATAAAACATTATCTTTGAGGGAGTCTATTCTGGAATCAATCTGATTTTTCAAAATAATGTTCCATGAGTTTCCAAGACAGAATAGCTCTTTACCGGGTTACGGAAAACCCTACCAGTAAAAGAAATTAAAAAAATCCGTAAATACCTACTTTTAATGGAAAAGTCCCCTTCAACCATGTCATTTAGGTATTCCTTTATAGCGAACGCTCAAAAAAAAAAAACAACCACAATGATCTATTTCTTTCCCAAATATTATGTTGAATTCAGTTTCCAAAGTAAGTATTTCACAATATTTAAAATTTCACACGGGATATCTTCCGTGATTATTATTTATTTTACATTCCAACTACGTTGGGGTCGACTTTCAGTGTAACCGGATGCAGCTGAATTACATAGAGCGACTGGCCAGTGGCCATCAAGCCTCCACAAATGTCCTTGTAAGACTGGTTGTCTGACTTTTAGGTCAATGGCTACCTGTAACGACTACCAAAATATATGGCAGCCGGGACCTAAGCTGTAGGTCCCGGCTGCCATATATTTTGGTAGTCGTGCTTTCCGAGGAACGGAGGAAACTCGGTATGTAACGCGTAGTCACCCACCCACAGACCAACCTAAGCAAACGCGGTGTAATTTGAAGATTGGTCTTACTATCTAGCAAAACAAGACCATAGCAACAAAAATCACATAAATCACTAATACCAATTGGACACCCATCCCATAAAAAACCATGAACGACCAACTTTCGCACACGACCGCGACCGGCGTAAAATCGCAGCGATTTTTAAACGCACGTGTAACGGTCTCGTTCGCCTATTAACCATTGATGGCTTCACGCGTTATTTTACTTAGACATTTATTACTGAAGACAATAGAAAACTATCGATGTATGGTAATAGAGGCGTGAAACGGAAAAAAACATGCGGTAAATTGAATCGTATTGGTGGGAGAGGGGTTCCGTTTATTCTTGAATATCCCGTAGCTCAAAACGGTAAAGGAAAACATAGTGTGGAAACCGGCCGGCATGTCTTAGAACCAGAAAAATTGGAAGACATGTGACTTGTACCAACCCTGCAGTGGGAACATTATTAGACTGATGTTGATGATGATTACGTGGCTAGTCTAGGTAATGTGACCAAATAATTTTACATGCAGCTAAAATATGACCCCTTTAGGAATCTTGTTTTAAATTATATACTGTCTAGTACCCATTAATTGAACACTGGTCCGACAGTGAGTTACCAGTCCTAGAATTAATTTGAGACAGGAAGATTATTCAGAAAGATATCAAACACCTTAATTGCTCCGAAACTCCGCCTTTGATTAAATTATCGATCCAAAAAATCTGTCGGCAGTTCATCATATATAATATATACTAGCTGACCCACGCAACTTCGTCTGCGTCACATAAATATAGCTTATAACCTTTCTCGATATCGACTATCCGACATAAATTAAGCTAAATCGTAACAAACAAAAAATCTTATCTTTCCTCTTTATTATAATAGTTCAGATGGTTTAGATTAGCTTAGATTATATTAAAGTGTGAATTACTTGCATGTCTTAGAACCAAAAAATTCGAAGACATGTGACATTTACCAATCCAAACTGGGCCCGCGTGGTAGATTATAGCCCATCCCTCTCCTAGAGAGGAGGCCTGAGTCCCTGCAGTGGGAACATTATAGGCTGATGATGATGATGATGATGTGAATTACTATAGGTATCTCTTACTGTTAAATATACTCTAACACTCTATACTTGTAAACATTATGATGCAGTAAATATTTTGAATTTGAATTTCCCGGAGGCCAGCCAGAATCCCCCGTACCTACATTGCGACGCGCGAAATATTTTGCCGCGCGGATATTTTTACATTGCGATATCTTCTAAGATATTTGTTTAAACTGTATAGAGTTAAGGGCACAAATATTCTATATTAAATTTCCGTTCTAACAAACACATTTATTTAGATATAGATTAATACCATATGGGTTAAATAAGCTTCGCAAAATATAATTCTTTTTAACCTAACAGTTTAACTGTAAAAAAAGGTTACGGTGAGTCAATCTTAAAAGATAGATATATGCTGTCGCGGACTTTTTTTTAGAACTTTTAGAGAGGAACAATTCCTTCATACATGATATTAGCGTAACTTAAACCGTTTTCGCAGCGCACGCAGCGGATGCTCTCAAAAAGGAAATACCTTTTCCCGTTTTTGTAACATTTTTCATTTATGCTCCGCTCCTATTAGCCGTAGCGTGATGTTATATAGCCTATAGCCTTCCTCGATAAATGGACTATCCAACACAAAAAGAATTTTTCAATTCCAACCAGCAGTTTCTGAGTTTACCGCGTTCAAACAAACAAACAAACAAACAAACTCTTCAGCTTTATAATATTAGTATAGATTGATGAAATACTCGTAGGTTCACTCTCTTTTATACATAGTCCTCCTTACCGATTTCGGTAACGGCGACCCATTTTAATAACCCCCCCCCCCCGCTCTTGGGCAGAGTGGAAGGGAGTGTCAGACTTGTACTGACTAAAAACCAACCCATGTTCCTTCTTCGCCCTTGTGCCGAGGCCATGTTATGCCTTTCGATAATCCGCGACCCTTACAAGCTATTTCCTAGCGTGTGCCCTTATGTGGCTGGCCAGACCGAATTTACTTTTAAATACCCGGTCACAGTTAAAGCAGTAGAGTTGACCGGCAAAGTTGTAGGTGTAGGAGGGCTTAGGTCTCTCTTTACTTGTTTGGCGCTTTTCGTTCAGTATTTCACTCGTTCACTCTCTTTTACATGGGATTTGCACATAACTCAGGTTTTTTTGAACACCTCTACTTTATCTTAAGGGGATGACAGGCCTGTTGTGATGTCCTTACCTGTGTTTGTAAGACACAATAATACCCAAAGAGAAAATATTCTTCACTGAGGATTTACCTCACCTCCCACAGAACCCAACAATCGTTATTCTAAACGCTGTTTCAGATAGATTCTATAACGACTAATAAAGATTATTAAGAGCCATTGTAGCCGGATCACACGGCTATATAAAACGCTTTTTTGTGCGTTCGCGTCGATGTTATAAACCTGACAAGTATTCAATGGCTGCACTTATAGAGCTATCAATTTTATTTAGCTCGTGTTTGCACAAGATTGAGGTATTCTTTGTGTATTTAATGTAGGCCCTAGTCTATAAACAATACATATAACAGTATCCTATAGTTTCTGAACCCGCTGTTTACATGCATTTGGAATTTGCATCGTCAAGGCAAATTCCGAATAAAAGTATAAGGGGGCGACCCTATTGCCAATAACGGGGCACAAAAGAATCCATAGCTGCTACTGACAAATTCTTTCGAATCCAGGACCTCATATTTTCTGTACTCCACTAAAGTTTTGCTAGGGTCTTGCCTGGGTATCGTATTACCCAGTATTAGCTGGGTTGTGGAGGTCAGATAGGCAGTAACTCCATGTAAAATACTGTACTCAGCTGGATCTGGTTAGACTGAAAGCCGACCCCAACAGAAAAGGCTAGGCAGATGATGATGAAGACTAAAGTTTTACTAGGAATGTTGAAATTCAACTCTCCCGAAATCATAATTACTTTTTACTGATGTTTGCTTGTCGTGTCCTTCGTGGTGAGTCTGATTACTCGGAATCAGTAAATTATGGTTTCCTCTACATCCTAAAAAAACGAATCAACAAACCCAGTGACTCCATGATTCGCCAAATCCGTCCCCATAATAGGCACCATGCTGTGCACACCGTATCGTCTATAACAGTAATCTATAGAGTTGTATAAATGAATTCATTTTCTGCAATTTTCACCGTAGATATGGACTGGATGCGTCACGGTCGCCGGAGCCGTTAGGATCGGCGCATACTGGACTTTGCTTGTAAACATTGCTGGTTGAGATAGTTATTTATAGTGGTATTTGAGGTAGATCTGATTCAAGAAAAATAATAATTTCTATTCAAATCGGGTGCTAGGCGCAACTTCTACATTATTTTTGTAATGTATCCTATTATCGAAAGCATCGATTCTTGCTCAAATCGGATTAGCCATTAATCATATTAGTCCAGGTTTCCTCACAAAGTGTTTCTTCACAATTTTAGTCTGTCTTTATCGAGGAGAGCTGGTGTCAGAATTTTAAGGCCAACCATGGGCCTCTGACTTGGCTTTACATGTCGCCAAAAAATATCACGCAGGCATGCTGGATTCCCCACGACGATTTCCTTCACTGATTACGCATATGAATCTGAAAAATCAGAGGCGCGTGTCTTGGGTCCAAACTCGAGACCTATAACTTGGCAGTCCGACGGTCACACCGCTAATCTATCGGTGTTTTTTTGTCACAATCTATCTAGTCTAGATAAATAAAAGAGAAGTCCTGACTGACTGACTGACTCATCAACGCCCAGCCCAAACCCTTGAACCTAGAAAGCTGAAATTTTGCATAGAGGTTCCCTTTATAATGTAGACAAGGAATAAGGAAGGATTTTTTGAAATTCAACCCCCAAGGGAGTTAAATAGGGGATGAAAGTTTGTATGGAAAATCGTCATTTTAACGCGGGCGAAGCCGCTGGCAAAAGCTAGTGTTATAATAAAATTAACTTAAAAAGTTAATATAAATTGAAAAAGCAACATTCAGTGACACAATAATTCTGTCGCGTAATTTTCAGCAGGTGTGCTGAGGTGTGGTGTGCGTGAGTGTGTAGGTATATAAGTTACAATTGATTTACGATAACTCCTTAAACTTACATCTCTATAACCAATCTAGAATTAACTTACATTTTACTTTACTTTCTTAGTAATTCACGCAACATACAAACTCTTGTATTATGTAAATGTCCACCCATGTAGGGATATTAATGGTCTATATGACCGCATGTATTTCTTTGATGTATGCGTGTATCAGCTAGTTGTGATGAGCATTCTCTTGTTAGGAATATTCATGTAAAAGTTTAATAAGTTTTGTGTAAAAACTTATGTTTGTTTAGTACGTATGGTGCATGGTGAAGAACTATAGAAGTCATCTTTATTTATGACTGTGTTTCCGGAGTTGTTAAAAAAAAGTGAACAGTATCCTCTTTTGTGAAAACGTGATGTATTTTATTAATCAGTTTATTTGCTTTCAATTGATACGTTAGAATTAATGAGTGCATAATGAGCCTATAATGTTCCCACTGCTGGGACAAAGGCCTCCACTCTTTGGGAGGGAATGGGCTATTTACCAGACCCAGTGCGGGTCCGTAGATGCCACATTTTCGAACTTTCAGTTAGAACAACAATTAAAAATTGAAAGATAAAAAGGGTTACCCTACTACGATGGTAGATGGTAAGTTCGACTCGCACTTGGCCGGTTTTTTTATAATAAAAGAAAGCAAACAATCTTTTTCTAAGAAGCAGAGACGGTACATCCGGTTACAAATAGAAAAACAATCCCAGACTCACATAGTATGTAATTTATTATTTAAAGTGCAATACTAGACGATTCTATTCACAATCAATTTTTTATACAACTCTATGTACTTACTATATGACATTGACAGATTATTTCGTAGTTTTCTTGCAACAAAAAAACGAGATTTACTCGAAACAAATACATGAGCTTTTTATTAACACTGCATCTTATAACTTCATTATTGCAATCTAATGTTATTTTATCAATTTTTTTCTTAAACTTTCTAGCTTCCAGCCAATAGTGGAAACCAATCTGATTTATGTCTTAACTGGTTTAATATAAAGTTGATTATCCAATAGCAGAATAACTTCAATAAAAAATCAACACAATACCTAGTGTTACTCACATTAATCATTCGAAACCAAATTGTTTTAGATCAAAGCCGATCCGCTTTTCCGTTTTCATTCTTATTTTCTTGTAATAAAGCTCAATTTCCTTTGTGTTTTCTTGGCTACTTAAGGCGAAGCTCTCAGTAAGAGCGAAAAGATTGACATTTAAATACTTAAGTGGAAGTGAAAGGCTGAGAAAATGATATTTTTGATTAAAATTGGAAAATAATTGCGTCTCCCACGTAGATGCGATGGTTCACGTAATGGTTATAGTTTTTTTAGTCGTTTAGTTGACTCCCGGTCGCCACTAAACTGGTTATTTCCGGTTATTTAGTCGTTTTTGGCGGACTATTCTTGTATCTGTGATGAAATCTCTGACGTGGTACAAAGATTTTTTGAGATAGTGCCTTTTAGAAGTTGAACTTTAGAAGCTTGTTAGTTACTGTTTCCGGTCTATTGTTTCTGTCCAGATTTGCAGTCGTTTTAAATCGTAACTGTACTACGTGATAAAAGACAAGCTACTTTAATGCTAAGGGCCAACAAAAAACAAGCTGTTGTAATACTTAGGGCCAACATACGACAAGATGCTGTAATGGTAAGGGCCAATAAAAGAAAAGCTATTGTTAAACTAAGGTTAAAAAAGACTGCTGCTGCTTTATTTCTAAAGGTTAACAAGAGACAAACTACTGTAATGCAAAGGGTCAACAAAAGACAAGTTGCCTATGTTGTTCCTACTCCTCCGTTATTCTTTTCTGATTAATTTCGTTGATGGATCCAAGACAGTTAGATCGTTTCTCTAGCACCTCGTCGACCATTCATCATTTCATTGTTTCGGCGCTGTTCTTGTGGTCGCCACTGTTGATTCTGGCTTACAGGAGTTACAGTGGTTTGGGAATAGTGTGGCGGGTTTGCCATGATAAGGGTAAACAAAAGAAGCTGCTGTCAACAAAAGCTGCTGAAATAGTCCTCTTAGGCATATTATCGAACTAACGATGAAATGCGGATCACTGTTCATTTGAGAGTAACTGCAGCACAGATAGAACTAAATGATGATATTACTAATATTAAGACACAGGCCAGTTACAACAAAACATTACACCAGGTCTTACCAAATATACCAACCGCTAGTACTAGGAATTCTGATCATTCCGAACACCTAATGGAGTGTGAAGATATAGATAGAGCAAATACTGTTACAAGGCACCAAGTTGCAAACACAGAGCTACTTGAAGGCATCATTACTTATGTTAGAAGTAAGTAATAGGTACTGTAGTGTAGTGTGGAACAGTTTACTAGAAAATTATTGAATGCTGTATTTGTAGCGGTTTCACTTCTGTGAGTTGTGGAATCCTTTGTTGGTTTGAAGATTTCAGAATTTTGAATGGTATTGGATACTTTTTAGTTTCAATTATGTACGTTTTTATTATAATTACATAATATGCGCAAGCCGAAAATCGTTATCGTGACACAGGAACTGTAACAAATTCTAGTCTAAGTACTTACCCATAGAATTCTTTCCATTGTTGCCAAATTGAAGCTGTTCCGGCGAGATTGAGTAACTAACACCCGTCCATCCAAACATTCGCACTGTATAAACTAAGACTGACTTTATACTTATAAGTAAAAAACTAGCAAGAACAACCCTTTTGACAAATTATATAGTTCTTGTATTATTGACTCCTTGATCACACATTAACGACAAGTAATAGTAGATAAGCAGATGCAGTAAGACCTATAGTTTTAAAGGAGTCATAACTTACCCTTCAACCACCATTGAACGTCTCTTGACCATAATCAGCTACATTCATTTTTTCTTCACTATCTAAAGAAATAACTTCATCAAGACAACTTATGTCTTCAAACCATTCAATTTTAACATCCACTCATACAATATCTGCCCATATCAATTAGCCTTTATCCCATAACAAGATATAATTACTACATGTAACAGTAGTTTAAAAATAGCTGTAGTTTCTCCATTCTTTCTAGATCTTTCATCCTTTCCTATAGTTTCATATGAGGAGGTCTAGGCGTAATGGTTTTATGCTCTATGAAATTTAATGGGGCCTGACCATCGCACGGTATAGGGTCGTAAAAAACGCGTAATTTCAATAGATTGAGGTATTATTGTTTATGATCAATATAAGTTACCTACATCGGTATATCTGTACCGTAGCTGTTAGGTAAAAACTTATCTAATACGTGTTAAAGTAGATTATTGCATTAAAGCCTATTAATGTCTTTAACTGCACATGGGCTGTTATGATAATTAATATTTTGAAGTATCTTTTAAACAGCGCTCTTGATAATAAGATGGGTGATTTCAATATCAGTCATAATGGTCCAGATGGCTTCCTATCTCATTTCGTTCTTAATTTTATTTTATACTTTATTTTAGTTAGTACTTAATCATTTGTTGCTAACTTCAACATCATGCTCAGCAGTTGCGATTGCCAAGAGAAGACAGATAAGACCAACGAGTCGCGTTAATATCGGGAAAAAGCTAAAAGGGCGACAGTGCATTTTGGTTCATCAAACAAAATGAATACGACGCCGACGGTAGCATATTATAATAGTAACCTTACAGTAACGCGACGACTGCTTTGTTTATGTGACATTAGGACATTGCCCTTCACCATAAAGATAGGACTTCATTTCTACAGTTAATGGTTTAAAAATTAACCCAAAAGAAACAAAATCCGTCTTTTCAAGTCAAGACAGATTATCATTTGTCTTATCGCAACTATGCTAGTGTTGGCATCCAGTCTTACTGGATCCAGTTGAACACCAATAATTTATATGTAGTGACTACCTATCTGACCTCCACAACCCACTTAGTACTGGGTAATACGATACCCCTTGGTAAGACTGGTGCCTGTCATGACTGTCAAAGATCTACTAATGACAGTTGAATGACGGTTTTCGAGACACGGAGGAAAGTCGGTAAGTCATGGGTGGTCATCCATCTTCAGACTAACCTAGCCAAGCGCGGCTTAACCTGAAGATTGATTGACCGCAAGTTCTTCAAGCCAAGACACATAATGATATTTTAATTTACCCATCCGTATTTACGAGTAAAGCTACTAAAATTAGTAGAATATTTTCAAAACAGTTTCATTTAACATTTAAAAACAGGCATGTAACATCTGCGCCCGTAATCGCTTGGATTAAAAATTATATTTTAAATATGTTACTGTGTGTGGTCTAATAATAATATAATTGTCAGCAATTTATTCGGATAATTAAACGGGCAGCGGAATTACGCAGATATGCGTAATACGTAGTTTTTAATGCAGTTTACGCATACGAATGACCATGAATTTACGGACTTATACTGATTATTGTCAGCTGCTCGTGCAAGATTGTTTTTAATTCAATTTTGTTACTTTTGCGTATATTTTAAATTGTTTACGGATTTTGTATCAAAGCAACAATGTAACAGTTTTTGAGTTGATTTTAGAGAAACTTTTCTGTATCAGGCAGTCTGTTTAAAAATATATATATATTTTGCAGTCAGATATCACTGCAAAATATATTTTTTAGTAACAATGTATTGACTGTGTGAAGTATGATATTGCTTTAAGCGGGTGTCTGATAGGATGACGATTAATATACAAATGCGAAAAAAGAAGATATCCTGTGCCGAACCCAGATTATTTAGGACTGGCTTTTGCCAGCGGCTTCGCCCGCGTGAAAATGACGATTTTCCATACAAACTTTCATCCCCTATTTAACTCCCTTAGGGGTTGAATTTCGAAAAATCCTTCCTTATTCCTTGTCTACATTATAAAGGGAACCTCTGTGCAAAATTTCAGTTTTCTAGGTCCAAGGGTTTGGGCTGGGCGTTGATGAGTCAGTCAGTCAGTCAGGACTTCTCTTTTTATTTATAAAGATAAGGGCAGGAGATTGATGATGATCTATTTGTAGTACCTACCTATAGCATAAATTATACTTGCCTCCTACGGGACCACTGCATGCTGCATGCCAACGGCTTATTCTTAGTTACTATTCATAGTGTTCAGTAGCTATTTACATATTTATTTAAGCTTATCAGCAGTGCATTCAGTCTTTAGAACTTGTCAATTCTTTTTCTTTTTCAACCTTTGACTACCCAATCGGTTAGACCGAGAGATCTGATAAAAACCTATATTCTTCTAGTACTTATCTCTCCTTTTTTGGCGATTTCAGCAGAGCAATGTTGGTTGATGACTGTAAAATATTTACAGATACTGATAGCCTGCGTCCTGTGGAGGCCTATGTCCAGCAGTGGACGTCTTTTGGCTGAAATGATGATGATGATGATGATAGCCTGCGTCATCCCAGCGCTGGGCAAAGGCCTCTCCCCATGACGCCCTGTTGCTTCGTTAAAAAATAATAAATGTGTACTTTACCCACTTCTGTCGATTCTACAAAGATTTACAAGCTTGAAGGTATATGTAACAAAGGTTTTGTACAAAAACCTATATATAACATAAACACAAATAAAAACCATAGAATATATAGCACAAACGTAAGTTTTTTTCGTAATTGAGCCTTATTATGGCGCATCAAACAAATGCTTTGGAATTTGTTCCACGAAAACTGTTGTACGGTCAGCAGCAAAATTACAAGCGTAATTACGACAATTATTAATAATTATTATTCGAAATAGTATTATTATTTTTCGGGAAATAATAATTTAAATGCCTATTATGTTATTTGGTGTGTTTAGCATTGATATTAATGTAATCAGCTATTTTGAGATTATAGATAAGTGTGCTTGAATAATAATGTGAGCTTGTACTGTGTATTGTTTTTAATATTTGTTCTTACGTCACTCATATTTTGAAATGGATTATTGTAAATTATCTAACAATACTTAGTTAATGTTTGTGCTTGGGATGCACAAAAATAAATACTGTTTTGTAATAGAAAAGACATAAACGAGAAACAGGATCAAAAATCCACTAAATCAATATCTGCATTATAATTATATTATATAAAGCTTAATTACCACTCACTCACTGACTGACAGAATTGTTCTCCCAGATGGTGGATGGGGAGGTAAGTATATTTTGACAGATTCGGAAACAAGTAACTCTCGTGAGTATGGGAAAAGTCCCAAACCCCCCCTTTTCCCCCCCCTTCTCCCCCCTCCCTATCGTATCTCGGAAACAAAGAGACTTTACGTGTTTTTTTTTAGAGATTCGTATAGAGGAGGTTTGGTCAAGTAAAAATCATTTTTCAAAGTGGACCCCCTTTCCCCCCTTTTCCCCCCTTTTAGGCGAATCTCGGAAATAAATAGACTTTACTTGTTTTTTTTTAGGGATTCGTATAGAGGGGGCTCGGTAAAGTAAAAATCATTTTTCAAAGTGGCCCCCCTTTTCCCCCTTCTCCCCCGTTTAGGCGGATCTCGGAAATAAAGAAATTTCACGTGTTTTTTTTTAGGGATTCGTATAGAGTAGGCTCGGGGAAGTAAAAAACATTTTTCAAATTTGACCCCCTTGCCCCCCTTCACCCCCCCTTTAGGCGGATCTCGGAAATAAAGAGATTTTACGTGTTTTTTTTTAAGGATTCGTATAGAAGAGGCTTGGGGAAGTATAAACCATTTTTCAAATTTGACCCCCTTGCCCCCTTCTCCCCCCTTTTAGGCGGATCTCGAAAGTTAAGAGACTTGGAACGAATTTTTTTTCAGATTCATATAGAGGGGCATTGCGTTAGTCGAAATCATTTTTAGAAACTCCCCCTCTCCCCCCCTTCACCCCCCCTCCACCCCCCCCCTCTTCACCTCTTTTTTACTCCTGAAAAAATGTTTGATTCTTACCTAAATCTATTTGAGGGGCGTTGAAATTTGTATACCCTCCCCTCCCCAACCTCCCCTAAAATTAAAAGGGCTGTAACTTCATAACGGTTAGAGATAGCCATTAGGTGTTTGAACAAATATTATAGTAGGCGTCGAAACCTGTCCGGTGGTGGTACAGCGGTAAAGCGAAGGGGGGAGCGGGCGAGCGAAGCGAGCCGGCGACCCGCGTAGCGTAGGGATAATGTCATGATAGCTTTGCGGTGGTAGGTAGGTCCTGAGTGGAGCGAACCTGCGAGACCGAGTGGAGCGAAGGGGGAGGTGGCGAGCGAAGCGAGCCGGCGACCTCCTTAGCGTAACGAAGGTTGAGTGGGTGAAGCGTAACTCCAAGCAAACTTTAGGGTAATGTTTTTTTAGTGGTAGTAGGTAGGTAGTAGGTAGGTGATAGGTAGGTAGTAGGTAGGTGGTAGGTAGGTGGTAGGTAGGTGTAGGTAGGTGGTGTCATACGTGAGATTCATATAGAGGAGGCTCGGGGAAGTAAAATCCGTTTTTCAAATTTGAACCCCTTGCCTCCCTTCACCCCCCCCCCCCCCCTTTAGGCGGATCTCGGAAGTTAAGAGACTTGGAACATTTTTTTTTTCAGATTCATTGAAAAGGGCAATGCGTTAGTCGAAATCATTTTTCAAAGCTACCCCTCTCCCCCCCTTCACTGCCCCCCCCTCCCTCTTCACCCCTTTTTTTTAAACTCGTGTTCTGTTTTGTTTACGGATTCGTATAGAGGAGGCTCGGGGAAGTAAAATCCATTTTTTAAATTTGACCCCCTTGCCGCCCATCACCCCCCCCCCCCCTTTAGGCGGTTCTCGGAAGTTAAGAGACTTGGAACAGTTTTTTTTTAAGAGTCATTGAAAGGGGCAATGCGTTAGTCGAAATCATTTTTCAAAGCGCCCCCTCTCCCCCCTTCACGCCCCGCGAGCTGCGCGCAGCTCGCGCAGCCACGCAAATACTAGTTATACTATATAAAGCTAAATTACCACTCACTGACTGACTGACTGACAGAATTGTTCTCCCAGATGGTGGATGGGGAGGTGGGTATATTTTGACAGATTCGTAAACAATCAACTCTCATGACTATGGGAAAAGTCCCAAACCCCCCCTTTTCCCCCCCCTTCTCCCCCCTCCCTATCGTATCTCGGAAACGAAGAGACTTTACGTGTTTTTTTTTAGGGATTCGTATAGAGGAGGCTCGGTAAAGTAAAAATCATTTTTCAAAGTGGCCCCCCTTGCCCCCCTTCACCCCCCCTTTAGGCGGATCTCGAAAGTTAAGAGACTTGGAACGATTTTTTTTCAGATTCATATAGAGGAGGCTCGGGGAAGTAAAAACCATTTTTTAAATTTGACCCCCTTGCCCCCCTTCACCCCCCCTTTAGGCGGATCTCGGAAATAAAGAAATTTTACGTGTTTTTTTTTAAGGATTCGTATAGAAGAGGCTTGGGGAAGTATAAACCATTTTTCAAATTTGACCCCCTTGCCCCCCTTCTCCCCCCTTTTAGGCGGATCTCGAAATTTAAGAGACTTGCAACGAATTTTTTTTCAGATTCATATAGAGGGGCATGGAGTAAGTCGAAATCATTTTTCAAAGCTCTCCTCTCCCCCCCCCCTTCAACCCCCTCCCTCTTCACCCCTTTTTTTCAGTTTTGTTTACGGATTCGTATATAGGAGGCTCGGGAAAGTAAAAACCATTTTTGAAAATCGACCCCCTTTTCACTCTTCTCCCCCCCTTTAGAGGATCTCGGAAGTTAAGAGACTTGGAACATTTTTTTTTTTTCAGATTCATTGAAAGGAGCCTATCCTGTGGTGGTACCGGTAAAGCGAAGGGGGGAGCGGGCGAGCGAAGCGAGCCGGCGACCCCCGTAGCATAGGGATAATGTCATGATAGCTTTCCGGTGGTAGGTAGGTCCTGAGTGGAGCGAACCTGCGAGACCGAGTGGAGCGAAGGGGGGAGGTGGCGAGCGAAGCGAGCCGGCGACCTCCTTAGCGTAACGATGGTTGAGTGGGTGAAGCGTAACTCCAAGCAAACTTTAGTGTAATGTTTTTTTAGTGGTAGTAGGAGGTAGTAGGTAGGTAGTAGGTAGGTGATAGGTAGGTAGTAGGTAGGTAGTAGGTAGGTGGTAGGTAGGTGTAGGTAGGTGGTGTCATACGTGAGATTCATATAGAGGAGGCTCGGGGAAGTAAAATCCGTTTTTCAAATTTGAACCCCTTGCCTCCCTTCACCCCCCCCCCCCCTTTAGGCGGATCTCGGAAGTTAAGAGACTTGGAACATTTTTTTTTTCAGATTTATTGAAAAGGGCAATGCGTTAGTCGAAATCATTTTTCAAAGCTACCCCTCTCCCCCCCTTCACTGCCCCCCCCTCCCTCTTCACCCCTTTTTTTTAAACTCGTGTTCTGTTTTGTTAACGGATTCGTATAGAGGAGGCTCGGGGAAGTAAAATCCATTTTTTTAAATTTGACCCCCTTGCCCCCCTTCACCCCCCTTCACCCCCCCCCCCCCCCTTTAGGCGGATCTCGGAAGTTAAGAGACTTGGAACATTTTTTTTTAAGAGTCATTGAAAGGGGCAATGCGTTAGTCGAAATCATTTTTCAAAGCGCCCCCTCTCCCCCTCTTCACGCCCCGCGAGCTGCGCGCAGCTCGCGCAGCCACGCAAATACTAGTCTATAATATAAAAATGAATCGCAAAATGTGTTGGTAAGCGCATAACTCAACAACGCCTGGATCGATTTGGCTAATTTTGGTCTTAAATTATTTGTGGAAGTCCAGAGAAGGTTTATACGGTGAGAAAGTGGTTGGTAGGTAGGCAGGGTAGTAAGTAGGTAGGGTAGTAAGTAGGTAGGGTAGTAAGTAGGTATGGTAGTAAGTAGGTAGGGTAGTAAGTAGGTAGGGTAGTAAGTAGGTAGGGTAGTAAGTAGGAAAGTAGGGTAGTAGGTAGGTAGGTAGGGTAGTAGGTAGGTAGGGTAGTAGGTAGGTAGGGTAGTAGGTAGGTAGGGTAGTAGGTAGGTAGGGTAGTAGGTAGGTAGGGTAGTAGGTAGGTAGGTTAGTAGGTAGGTAGGGTAGGTGGTAGGTAGGGTAGTAGGTAGGTAGGGTAGTAGGTAGGTAGGGTAGTAGGTAGGTAGGGTAGGTGGTAGGTAGGGTAGTAGGTAGGTAGGGTAGTAGGTAGGTAGGGTAGTAGGTAGGTAGGGTAGTAGGTAGGTAGGGTAGTAGGTAGGTAGGGTAGTGGGTAGGTAGGGTAGGAAAAAAAGCATTGCAACGCATGCGCGGGTTCAGCTAGTTCTCAAATAAAAATAAGCTATTTAATACAAAAAAAAATATGGTCTTAAGGATGAGAAGTTTTTATTTTTCCTCTTTGAAGTCCAAAATTCAAAACAAACTTAATAACTTAGCTTGCTTAATTTGTAAACTTTTTAATTATACTACATTTATAATAGTGGTTAACCAATATTTTCTAATCTTCCTCATCCCATGACTTATTGCATCCAAAATTCTCTCACATAAATCATAATCTATTTAGACGAACATCTCTGCTGACTGTACACCAATATTAAGTCCACTACACCCGCACCGCAGGGCAGCGTTTAAATGACTTATCATTATGTAATTACTATCATTGTCCACGCACACACTCACACACCCACTCATTCACACACACAACTCACACTTACACATCCTGTAGACTCACACATGCAAATGAGCATGTAAAGTTTACACATTCGTAATTCGAGAAATATACACCTCAATAGTTTATTTGAATGTGTGTGTTGGTGATTATTGTAGGTTAAGTATGTGGGTGTATGTGTATTTTGGCAGTTGAGAAGGGCTTAGGGGCATATTACATTGTCAAATATCTCTGATCATTTAAATGATCATATATTTGATCCAATATAATTGACTATTGAAAAAAATATATGATCAAGGAGAAAATGAATCATAATATGTCTATATTACCTTATCCAAAAACATTGACTCATAGATCTATGATCCAAGATAAATGATAGTGTAATATGCCCCTTGTAGAGGATTTTCTTTCGTTTTAGTACTGACAAGAAAACTAGATCGAAGTTCCAAAAACTTATTTAGCGAAGGCACAGACACAAAAATATGAAAACATTTTCAAACTCAGCGATGCAATGTAAGAAACTTAAGTATGGTGATAGTATTAAAACATTAATTTGTTACAAAAGGTTGGTTCTCTGTGAACTAAATCATTATACGGCACGGTTGGCGCAGTGGCTCAAGCAATGGACTGCCGCGCTGCGTATCGCGGGTTCGATCCCCGCACGGAACTAATATTTGTAAGACCTACAGATAGTTGTTCCGGGTCTGGGTATTTATGTATGTGAGTTTAAATGTTTGTGAACGCACCCACGATACAGGAGAAATTCCTAGTGTGGGGCAACGTTTTAAAAAAAAAAAATTATCATCATCGGCCTAAAGCAATCCACTGCAGGCCATAGAACTCCTCAATCGCATGCCACTCAACTCTATTGTCAGCCACTCTCATCCAGTTGCTACCAGTAACCCTGCGAAGATCGTCGCTCCACTGAGCCTGGGCATCCCACCTTAAGCTTGCCGGTTCAGGTCCCTACTCAAGAACACGTATACCCCGACAGTCATCGGTTCTACGGCAAATATGGCCTTGTACCACTTCAGCTTACAGCCTGTGAGCTATGTCAACAACTCTTGTGAGCCAAATCGTCTAATACATTGCAATACCTCTTCGACTTTGAAAAGTGTTTTATTTTCTGGTCATTAACACATAGAATATCAGTGTTTTCCCTATGACTAAAGCCCAGTCATACCACAGAAAGCCCAGTGACTCGACAAACAACATAATTTAATTGGTTCCGCAGAAATCTCGAAATTTTCAACTATTCACGACTAACGTCCAACTAAAGGCGATAGACATCAATTGCAACGATTAAATTATTATCTGACTAGTTTTAAGACTAGAATTCAGTCTAGATTTTATCGAGGCAATAGATATGTCTAACAGCAGGGGTGTTAATTGCTAACCAAAAGTTTAACCGAATTACTGTCGTAAATTCATTCACGTAGACATAAATGGAGTTATGCAATGTCTAACACTAAAGGGCTAAGAATATTGTCAAGTTTATGCTACGAGTTTTCAGCGCGAAATTGTGTAGTTTATCAAGTTTCCCTTTGTAATAGGTTTTTCTGTCACTATATGGAAAACAGTATCTTTATAACTCTGAGTGAGTACAAGATCCTTGGTTCCATTCTCAGATTGGCCAAAGTGTTATTAGGTTTTTGATATGAGGATTTTTTCAGTAGCAGCTACGGAGTCTGATATTGTCTTCGGTTGGTGGCTAGGTTAGCCCCATATTACAAGAAACTTTAACATAACAGGCGAAATAAGGGGGTGTACGAGTACCTACCTATCCCTTCGGGGATTACAGCCAATAAGTTATGAATAGGATAGCCTATTCATAACATAAATGCCTGTTTTGATGGAGAAGTTTAAACTACCTACTACTTTAAAAACTAACAAACTAAACTATAGTACTAGATATCTCAGAAAGTTTATACTTCTCCGTCGGCTACAACTAGTGATCATAAATTTTAGCTTCGTGTAATATCTTTAACAATATAATTGACGGTTCCCGAATCAAATCTAACAATCAAGATTACTGACTTTACACAGAAGTCAACATCACCAACTAATGATTAGCACAGAAGACCAACATCCTACAAATTTACACAAACATAGTATTATTATATTATCACATTCTTTAATAAGGATCGCGACATAGTCAGATATTCATTTACCTAACCTTCTACATACAGTCAGTTCCCTTCGCATTAAACCATCCGTTTCGTTAACTTACTGCCCTGGGGCTGCAGTCTCTACACTAACAACGACGCTACGAATGTCGCTAACTCGTAAAATCGTAAACTTTCTGTAATAGATTTTCAGCTTTATTTCAACGGCATAAGGTTGAAAATCTATTAGAGAAAGTTTACGATTTTACGACTTAGCGACATTCGTAGCGTCGTTATTAGTGTAGAGACTGCAGGCCCTGCTCTGAGAAAATATATCTACCTATCCTTTCAAATGACACCATCGTCTAATTTTATCGGCAACTAGTGACCCTCCCCAGCTTCGCACGGGTGCAAAAAAGGTATTAAAACCTTCCTCTTAAATCACTCTATCTATTAAAAAAACCGCATCAAAATCCGTTGCGAAGTTTTAAAGATTTAAGCATACAAAGGGACATAGGGACAGAGAAAGCGACTTTGTTTTATACTATGTGTAGTGAAGTGAAGGTCAGGCATTTTCCATCAGAGATTTCTCAGTAGCAGCTGCGGAGTCTGGATTATATGTGCCCAGTTGATGGCAATAGGCTCGCCTCTTACGTGGGACTTAAACGAAACTGGTGAATTAAACGAATATGCTTTAATGGAGCTCTGCCTAAACCTTCAGGGATTACAGGCGTGATGTTATGTTGTAACTTCAGTAAATTTTGTAGTGTACTACAAAACCATGGACTTTTTATCAAACTGGTGAACAACACAACAGTTGCAGTGGACAGCTTTGAAGATCGGTCATTCACGATCACCATTAGTTGAACTTCTGAACTTTCCTATTCCGTGTCATTACTTTGAATCAGCCATTGAACCGCTTCCCAGAAAACGAATAAACTTTAATTAAACTCATTATAACTTCTTTGTGACAGTCGGTTAATTATTATTAGTGTTTTAGGTCGTTGACTGTGCTTCATCAGTCAACAAATCTAAACTCAGTTTCGATTTTAAGTATCTAGTTCTGAATAACTATAGTAGGCTGGATTCTTGTAAATAATTACCTTTATTTCAAAGGTGTTTACGAACATTTAAACTCATAAATACACAAAAAAAACCAGACCCAGAACAGCTATCTTAGGCCATACAAATGTTTATTCCGTGCGGGGAGCGAACCCCAGCGCATCAGTCAATCGAATAGCTACTGCGCCTAAAGACTTGTAGTTTACTGCTCGACAGGCATTTTTTTTTTTTGTTGGATGGATAATCGTTTTTCGTAATTTTATGTATAAATTACGAAATCGCAATTTTATGTGTTTGAAACCTTGTGTGTACTCCCTGAATACCGTTGCCAAGTACGCGCAAAATAGACTTCGGTATACACGAAGTACATTGCCAAGTATACAGAGAAAATACAAAAGGCCTTCTTTTGTTTGTTTTGATACAAAACGACATCGATTTTATGTCGTTTAGCGTGTTATTTTTTCTTTTACTACAGTGCTTAAACCTGACACGATCACATAAGATTTAAGCTTTAATCCCGAAAGAAAATGCATGATCCGATGACGGTTCTAGTTCGGATGACGAACCACACTTCCTCCACCAAGCTCAACTCTCTCCCACTAGAATTTTCAGTCTTTCAAAGTCAAATACACATACAACGTTGAAACGCACCCCTAATACCAATGCTTCAAGAGGTTGTTTCGTCTCCATCCACTAATATTACAACGCCACACCGTCATTGAATTCAATTCAATCAATTTCTACTCCAGCAGTAGAAGTTCTGCTGTCACCAGTTCCTAAGAACATCGGAAGCTTCACCTGTGCCAATCACTAGATCTAAACGAAAGAAGTTTTCACTATCCACTTTTTGCTCCACGTAGTACAATCACAAGAAGATAATACTTCACACTATAGTTAGCAATATACTCCCTGAAGTACATAGATTTTCGCGAAATCTGTAATATTCAGATTTATTTCGCAATTTTTTTTCAGCCTTCTGGTATCATAAAAAAACAGGAAATAACAAACAATCATTGAATTTTAGAAATAAATTAATTTGCCAATCTAAGGGTTAAAGGAAGTAACAATAAAGAAGAACTGACATAGGCTGAGTTGATTATTTAATTACTATTAATATCATAAACGGGATATTTACCATGTTTGATTATTGTTTCGAGTTCCCGATATTTCGGCGCTGTTACAAGCACCATGATCACGGATAATATCCCGTTTATGTTATTAATAGTATATATTATTTATGTTATTATTATTAATATATATAAAGAGTCAGTGACCATGTCAGTTTAAAGATTATATAATTGTCGGAAAATAAGCTACATTGGAAATAGAATTGTCCTAAGTCCTTGTCTAAAGGTTTGTAGAATACTAGACAACGGTAAAATAACCTATTTACCTACTGCAGTATCAACTACCATTATTCACTTATTCCCACAATAAAATTACCAACAACAGTACAAAATAACTCAAAAAATAACTTTATCCCTTTTAAGTGCGAAATCAATAAAACTTTAAGTAGCAGTTTAAATGTCAACTAAAATATACCGAACGGCCATTATAAATAAGGTCTAGCTCATTACACCTCCTGCCGCAGTCGGCTAATTTAATTGGATAAGTATTGTACTGTGCTATCTCTGGACGTCCTCTTATCTTTGGGTTTTAGAACAGAGAGTGGGGTGGAGACGCGTTATCACTAAGGAGTCCTAAAATTATGAAGTGTTCTGCCCCAGCATTGGTCAGTTTTCGATTCTCTGGGATAAAATTTATATGTTAAATCAGATAGACATTTTACAAGGAGTTCGTGGTTTTGCAACTGTTCTGTTACAAGTTTCGTAAAAAAAAAAACATAAAAAAAAAATAACAATTATGTGGCACAACCCAAAAAAAAGCATGTCCGTTCTTAAATCTAAATCTAAAACAACCATGTTATTTAGTTCGTAAATCTGGTCCCCAAAATCACTATGCAAAGTAATTTTTTTGCCACCAAAACAATTTCAAGTACACAACTCCACTCCATTCCCAGTCCTACCGTAGCCAACCAGCGGCAAACAGTTTGACGTACGATGAAGGAATTTAGCGATAAAGCAGCTCTACGTGCTTCGCTGTTCGGCCCCGATTGTCCGGCCGCGAGGGTTCTCGTTAAAATGGCTTTTAAATGAGCAGCTGTTTTTTTAGGTTCTGCCGTATTTTATAAAGAGGGTTTTAGGTAATAGGGGATGGAACTATTAGTTTGGAGAAAATCGTAGAAAAGGATTTTGGAGAATCGTTCTGGATAGATTCTTTGAAAGAAAGTGTGAGAGTGAGTGTATAACTTACCTTAAAAAGTTAATCATTGGTATTTCATTCAAGGAAAAGATGCTTACCTATTCGTGGCTGCTAACACAAAAAACTGGTATCTTGAACCAGTCTGTGTAATTTTCTGCCTGGCTTCCAGTCTGACTGGATGCAGCTGACTACCAGTATTATATAATGGAGCAACTACCTATCTGACCTCCATAACCCAATTAGTATTGGGTAATATGATAACCCCTGGTTACACTGGTTGTTAAAGATTTTCGGGCCACTGACTACCAGTAACGACTGTCAAAGATCTTTAAATGGCAGACAGCTCCAAAATAAGCCATGTATAATAATGTAGGTACTGCAATTTAGTCCCCGCTTCAAAAGCACACTCAAAAAGGTCAGCTGCTGCGAAAAGCACGTTAAAAGCTACAAAGGGACACTATCTAATGCAAGTTGACTCAACATCCTTTCCATACATTAATAGGGCACCATATTCTCAGAAGCACGCGGTCAATGACCCCATAACCTACCGCTCTAATTTCTGCAAGATTCAATCGCGTGGATACAACTCTTCGATCATGAAATCACGTCCTTTCGTCTCGTTAAATGCACTGATACGATTTGACGTACAGATGTTAACTGATTTAATGGCATGGAAAACTCTTTGGTTTTGTAACTTTATACCTTTACACCTCCAGAACTGTCTCGACAAACAAAACAGTACCTTAAAACTTGGAAGATAAAACTCAATCTTCTTTGGCAACATTTGTGGAGATTGTTTTAAGGATTTTGGACTTTAACTTGTCGGTTTTAAAGGTGAGGTTTGAGTAAGGTAAGGGATTATTCAAGAAGTGTAAATAAGCTACTGTTTTAGTGTCAGTTTACTTGTACGTTGAGTTTCGATGTCCAAAATTCGATTCTTGGTCAATTAAACATGTTATCATATTAGGTAGACACGGCTATTTCGATTTGACGTGTCTTTTTATCAGAATGGAATGGAATTAATGTTTAGGTTGTTTTGAACTGTCTTTCTTATTCTTGTCCGTCGAAAACTTCAACTCCGAATAAGTATAGACATTGTTTTAGTTTGGGATCCCAAACCTTCTTCATTTATCGAGTAGTTAGTGCCTTATCTGGTCTCAGAGTTTTATAGCCTCTGGCTTGACTCAACATGAAAAGAAAGAAATAACCCTTAGACATGTTGGTTTCCGATGTTTTCCATTCAACGAAGCATGTGGGGTCATAAATTTGAACTCGAGACCTATGCTTTGGCAGTCCGCACCCAAATGAAAAGACTTTATTTTCATTTGGATACTTTTAATTTTAAGGTACCTATAATTCAGTGTGATCCTTAAAATATGACAATAAGACATTTTCTTGAATAATGTTAGGAATTTGTGAATAGGAAATAATTAATTAAGTTTCATTTACAGCATTTCCACCAGATATTGGAATTCAAAATGTTAATCTTGCCACTTACTTCGATTGGAGAGCGAAAACCCTCTCCACAAAAACGCTACAATAACGAGCTTAATGAGGCTAAAATTCTGCCCATCTCATAAGGACAAACAAGCGAAATAATCCAACGCAATATTGAATACAGTCCCCCACTGCGCCCGCGCATACCAACGGAGTAATTGAGACATATATCAACGCAGTGTGTTTAGCCAGACAACGCCGCGAGCCAAAACAGTACAAGTGCACAATTCTCTTTATTAATTTAAATTTTTTCAACATAAATTAATGGGAATATCATAAATATTGATAATTAATTGACGCTTCTGGCTATTTGCGTTTGTCTAGTAATAAAATTATCGCAATTTGAATTTTTTTTGTGCTGGTTTTTGGTCCTTTTGGCGCCTCGGGTCTGCAAAAGGTAATGGATGCGTGGTTTGAGGCTGAGTTATGATGTAGCAGAAAGAATTACTTGCCATTTTTAAGACAGGTACAGTACCTAGTAATAAAGGTACTGGCATCACAGGCCTGACTTGAAACTGTTACAACTTGAAAAGAAAATGAAAGATTGGGAATGAATTCAAAAACCAAGCGACGGAACTTGTCTTGCATAAAAAGTACCTTTCTTCATCTTCATCATCATCAGTTTACTGATATCTACTGCTGGACATAATATGCCTCCTCAGTCGCATGCCTCTCAATTTGCTTTATACCTTTATAACATACATAATTACTTCACATCATTTTCTCATAACCTAAAAAAATAGTTTTAGGTACAATAATTTATCTATAGGTTTTAATTAATTATATATTATTATTCCAGCCAAATATCGAAAAATATATTATTTTTGACTTACACATACTCACTCTCTAAAATGGTAAATAAAGATGTCTTCGTTATAACTGAAACAAAGTATAAAAAGAAAATACCCAAAGAAATACATAAGTTATTATTAATTATTGTGATATTTTTGGCCTTCAATAAATAAGAGGTACTTTAAATGGACACCTAGTTCTTAATGTTTTTGTTTATATTTAGACTGGCAGGTCTGCTGGAAGAAATTTCACATGAAATAAGCAATACCTTTGTGCTCTTCTATTTTTTTATGTTTTTATCCTTTTTTTGTATTTTGTGTGTACATAAATAAATAAATAATGACGAGCAAGACATTACTGTCTTACTTGCTAGTCTTTACAGACTAGTCTTGCAAGAGATAATTATTATAAGTTTCCTGACTAAAAAAATATGATTCTGTTTAGTCTGTCAGTTAGTTCAAACAATATTGGATACGTGTTTTTATGAAATTAATAAAAAATACGATAAAACGCATCAAAGATCATGAGTGGGGGCTTGTAACTTCACTTTCTGGTTAATAAAGTCATGCATCACACGAGTTTTCAAAGCACTGTATCGTCTTCATTGTTTGTTTACGTGAAAAAAGAAAAAAATACGTGTTCAATATTTTTTGAAAATCTATCTGATTTTTTTGTCAACTTTGGAGAAAAATACGTAGCCTGGATATGTGTCCTATTGATGATAGTATTGGCTCGCCCCTAATTACATAGCACTTTAACGTAACCGGTGAAATGTAGGTGTACTATTAGGTACGCCTCTGTCATACCTTTCGGGGATTAGAGGAGTGATGTTATGAGCAAGAAGTGCTTCTAATGTCGACTTTTTAATCTACTTCCATTTTAGAATTTCACACAAACTATAAAGTAACTATAAAATTAATCAGAGTCAGAAAAATATGTTAGATATATCTTTTACTAAGGATTAGTTAACAAATCAAAGATTTAAGAAAACTTGTAATAATACCAATTTCATTGTGCTACGTTGAAAACAAAGAGAAACTTACAAATCAAAATAATAACTTTATCAAACACCAAAAAGCCCACGGAACCCTAAAATCGATAACCAAATTAGAAAGCATAAGAAATCTTTAATACCCACTACGAACCGTTTATTACATGGTTCCGTACATTTTTTTCGTTACAAAAATTATGGTTCGCAACCAACAATGAGGTATGCAAATCTGCCGGGGAGTCGAACCTGGTACTGGTATTAGCTGCCGTCTAAGACATCGAGCATTTGGTATTATTATAGACTTTAGCCGATTTTCAGAGGTTAATGCCTGATTGAACGGGATTTAGATGCATTTGCGTTGAAATCGTTTTGATACGACCGATAAGTTTTGATACTTGAATTGTTTTTGAGTTATTTTTAACATTTTCTTTGGAGATTGTTTAAGATATGTTTTAAAATCGATCATTGTTCTTGATAAATCAAAATTATTTGACTGAACTAAGTACCAAGAAACCAATTAAAAAAAATGTTTTTGGTTTGGTATAAGGTTCCTTTTTGTCGACCCTTGGATAGTAGCGGGTAACACAATGACTATGACACATGATTTTAAAATCTCCATGTAACCGTTTAGCTCTTTTAATTTTTTTTTATTGTACAAACAATAGGGATGTCTATACTGCTTCACATTGTTATTCTCTTTGGTAAACCAAAACGAAAAACACTGTTCCTTCTTACAAATCTAAAGCTTGACTTAAGAAGATCAAAATATGGCATAATTAAAATCATCATCATCATATATCGAGACGACATCATCAGCTATCAAGAGCAAGAGCTCTTGTCCCATTCTGCTTGGGGTCCATTCTCCCCCTTCCGATGGCAATAAGGCATCATTTGCTTTCTCCTTCATATCATTCCTCATACAATATATCAAAGTGACTTTTGTATATTCTATCAGCATTTCAAATCAGTAAAGTAATTACCCTCCTTTTGGGCTTCACCGAAGTCGGGTAAAAGTGTCTGTCACCAACACAAACTACCGTCTATACCAACATTTCTAGGTCCTCAGGTAACCTAGAACAATCCAACTCAGTGTATCAATCCAAACCTTCATGTCCGTACAATGCGTGCACGTCTCGCGTGCTTCCCTCACCTTTACATTGGCACTGCTCAACAATTGCTGATAGCACGAACTTCGTTCACGAATACAGTCTACTGAGGCCCTTCATGATTCTTTTAATCTTCGATAAATAAGATGTCTTCCAGGCCTTGACATTGGATAGAAAGACACTAAAGATTTTAACATTTTTGGTCCTCCCAGAAGCTATTTATTTACACAAATACGATGGCTTTTCTTTCTTTTTGGAGGGTGGGGAAATATTCAAAAGACTCCTCCCGCTCTGGGCAGAGCGGTAGGGGGTCTCGGACTTCTACTGACTAAAAACCACCCATGTTCCTTCTAAGCCCTTTGTGTCAGACCGAGGTATCTCTTTCGAACAACCCACAGCCCCAACGGAAAACCCGCAGCCCCAACTGATGTCTTCTATACCTTCACATTCAAAAGAAAGGTACAGACACCAGTACATCAAGGTACCGCAATCTGTCAAAACTCTATAATAGGTTTTCAACTTTATCGCTAAAGGTTCAAGGTTGATTGGGAATTTTTAACAGTTATTTTCAGGAAGCTTGATGTGCTGCCGTTTGTACCAAAGACAACAATATTTTCAGTTCTCTCAGAACTCAGACCTTTTTGTTGGTCTGAGTCGCAGAAGATGAAACTCAGATGTGTCGTTTACATAAAGACAATGCCTCTAGCAAGGAATTGCTCAAGGTGGTAAGCCCTGCTTGTAAGTCTCGAGTTGCTTCCGGCTGTAAACTGAAAATAGTCATGAGATTACACCAGATACCTAGTTGCCATCTTCCAGCTCTAAAAGTTGAACTGTGTATACATATAAATGAATATCTAATCTTTGAAAAATTAATGATGTGGACACAGTGTGAAAAATCAGGCAGTTAATTCCTCACATTTCTTTTAGAAAGGTGATCAGAAAACCCCTAATAGTGACACCTAAGATAGATCCCGCCTTTTAGTACATTACACAGGAACACACAATCAGTCACTCATACCTCCCTCAACAATACGCAGATTCTCAACATCCGCGGCAGTTTCACAGACGCCCATCCCAAGATACAGCTCTCATGCGACACGTCAACTCGTCCTTCGAGTCACGCGCTAACACTTAACCTAGAATCCACAAACGTAAACAAACCAGTCTTAAGCTTGGGCTCGTCCAAGCTCTTACAATGCGTGTCTCGCGTGCTTTCTTCGCGTGTGATGTAACACGTGGTCTGAGACTTGAAGCACGCAACCGACGTACAACCGGGCTGTGATAACGCTGTGTCAATGGATGGCGTGCTGATTTTTAATCATGGCTGCCTGGCCAAGAATGGTATGTTTGCGTGACAGCGCGTTGGGGAAGGTCGATGATGGTTTTGATGATTTTTGTGGTGTGAATGGTGGTTGTGTACTTGAAATTGTTGTGTGGTACTTATTTTGAAGAAATATCGTCGTAACATTCGCTCAAAGGACTGGTCGTTGTCGTCGACCGATGAATTGGCATAGTTGTAAGTTGCATGGAACACGACTCGCTACTCTTTTGTACACGTCTACAATGGTACACACATGTATCATTTCAGTCCAAGCAGACTTATTTATTTCAGGAGCTAGTAATCGGTCAGGCAAGATAGGCTGTGGACTATTTTTTATATGGCATATTCTCTAGTAGTACTACTCTTCTGTAGTACTCCAGTAGCAGATAATAAATATGAAGTGACGTTTGGTGTTCACGATGCCAGTGTACTTATTACTTGTACCAAAAAAGTTACACTGCTGGTACCTAAATCCTATTGCAAATATTCCAACACTCACAAAGTGACCAAAGGGCTACTTTCCATTGGCAACTTTTTAACGTTAAAACTATCATGTAGTTATCTATAAAAACCCCACCTAACAAACACCCTACTAACACAACACTATCCCATTCTACAACTCCATAATAACCACATACCTCCACAAATACAATCACCATTTTCTTTCTTACTCACAAACATTCTACATAGCGAGTAATTCTTATACCCCAGATCAGCAAAGGAAATCGTTAATGTGTCTGTATTGTTTTAAAATGGACATAAACAGTGGCTGGCTTATCTGCGCGCAGTTACGGTCAGCCATGCGAGGTAAATGGATAAAAGAAATTGTTAATAAACTTTCATCTTTACGTCAGACGGACTTAGTATGTCGGACGGCTAACTATTTGTAAGTGGCTGCAGATGGATCTCTGAAATGTTTCTTCTTAGTATTCGATTGGATCTGGGATTTGTAAAAATTAATGAGCGAATTTTTCAAATAGCATCAAATGTAAAAAAGTAGGAATGGAGATTCACTCTGGAGTCTTTGAAGCTAGGCCTATAATAACACCCGGATATCTTGTCTTAACTGTCATTTAACCGCCAATAGTCTTACAAAATCCTACGTTTTATAATGTGATAATTCTAATCTCGGCGAGGGGGCCAGTAGTACCTACACAGGCTATCTTGGTATGAAGTCCTGACTCCCACAAACCTCTGTACCTCCAGTAATTATAACATCTATATTAAGCGGCCATGTCCTTTTATAAACATTATAAAATATTCATTAGAAAAGTTAAATATGTGCACTTTCAAAAGCATTTTCAAATATTATGGCACAGATTATGGCATTAACCCGTCTTTGTGCTCTAGTGAGTGCAGTGCAGTTGTGATAAACATCCTTCTCCTAGTTGAGACGAATGTGTAACACCTCAGCATTCTAATTAATGTTGTCAACGTTTCCATGTGTACTCGTATTATTGTTTTACCGTTTTAATTAACTATAAATAAATAATCACAAATGACTGATTTCTAATCATATTATTAGTTACACACTTGTTTTATTTGGGCATATTGTCAGTTCCATGTACTCTAATTAAATGAATAGAGCCTACTGACTTTGTTAATTTTATATCACTCTATTTTCCAATACAGTTCAAACTACCATATCAGTGCCATCAAAAAGCAAAATAAAAATCCTCACACAAAAACTGAAGGCGCATTCAAAGTGCAAACATATCGTCACGCCTACTGGTCACAGCTGACTCTATAACACACTATAGTGTGGAAACTCGAGTTTATTGCACTTGGCAACTAGGGTGCAAACTCTAGTGAAATAAATCCTCGGATAATAATAAACAAGGAACTTAATGAGCTTTCTGCTAAGTCTAAATGAATACTGAGTCTTGAAGTATTAATATTTTTAATTGGTTAAAGGGTGCTTGCCGAAGAATCGCCAGACTTAAGTGGCAATGGGCGGGCACATTGCTTGCAGAACGGATGGCCGATGGGGCCGAAAAGTTCTGGAATGGCGACCGCGAACCGGAAGACGTTGCGTTGGAAGGCCTCCCACTAGGTGGACCGACGACCTGGTCAAGGTTGCAGGAACCCGCTGGATGAGAGACGCACGGGACCGGTCAATGTGGCGACACCTGGGGGAGGCCTATGTCCAGCAGTGGACGTCTTTTGGCTGAAATGATGATGATGATGATGAAAGGGTGCTTGAGTAAGTTTTTGAATCAATTGGGGAGTATCTTGGGTATTGTAATGTAATTATATTATCTGTATAATATTATGTATCAATTAATTCAAAGCATCTTCACTCTGGGTCTTAAAAGCATGATGGCAGCCACTGTACATCCAGTGAATCTGTTATTAAGTTTCACATAAATAATTATGAGTTGTAGTTTATTTACCAACATTAGGAGAACGACTGTCTCGTTGGTCAAGTGACCGCTGAGCATGGTTATTGAGTTTCTCCATCAGGAATTTCTGAGAACCAACTTCGGAGTCTAGATTTGTACTCAGTAGATGGCTATAGGCTCGCCCCCTATCACATGGAACTAAATATAACTAGCAAAATGTGAATATGCACAGAAGACTTAGGCCCAGATTCAAAGACCACACTTTGACTTTACTTTGACTTTACTTTGATGGAAAGATCTACTTTCACGCAAAAATATATTTCTTAAGCCCAGATTCACAGACCACACTTTGACTTTACTTTGATAGAAAGATCTACTTTCACGCAAAAATATATTTCTTAGTCCTGTCAAGCTGTTATTTACTTTCCAAAAATCATACTTTACTTAGTAAAGTCAAAGTGTGGTCTGTGAATCTGGGCCTTGGAGATTTTATCGTCTGATAAATATTTTCGTCTTAGTTTTTGTTACCACCTAATTCTGTAATAGGGGATCGGACAAAAAAAACTAATTAGTCCGTCAGATAGGTTTCCAAAAAATATTGACCACATATTTTTTTCTTTTTTCACGTAAACAAAAAATGAAGACGATACAGTGCTTCGAAAACTCGTGTGACGTCATCCACTAGTACATTTTGTACCTTCATGTGACGTTTCAAGCCCCACTCCCTGATCTTTAACGCGCTTTTTCTTCGTCAAATTTTTATTGATTTGATAAAACAAAAAACACGTATCCAATATTTTTCGATAATCTAACTGACGGACTAAATAGAATCATACTTTTTTGAGTCAGTCCGATCCCCTATTCGTTTTAACAATAACTTTAACTTCCTCTGTCCAACAAGGCTTCTTATACCAAAACCAAGAACCATTCCTACTCAAAATCATCTTCTACAAGCCATTCAAACTAAAGATCATCTGCTAAAACACACAATTTTCCATCCCTCTCTATCACTACAATCATCTTTCTATCTATAAATATAACACCCAACAGTTTTCATGTCTGAAGCTAAATGTGCTGTTATCACGGAAGACACGGTACGGTGCGGTCAGCTGTTGGGGGGTTCGATTCCTGGGATAATCATTAGGGTGTTTACCTTTCAGTTTTGATGCTTTTGTTGTGGGTCCTGTTTTTGCTAGTGATACTGTAAGGGGTGGACGAGAAAAATTGTTTATTGAGATTTTTCTTGTTAGAAATGATAGGAGTAATAAATATCTTCAGCATCGCTGATGGGACACAGGCCTCTTCTCTATGAGAGGGAATGGGCTATAATCACCACGCGGGTCCAGTGTAGGTAGATGTCACATGTCTTCGATTTTTTGGTTCTCAATACTCAATACTAGGACATACCGGTTTCCTCACGATGCTTCCCTTCACCGTTTTTGAGAGTAGTGGTGATGAAATAAAATTACACCAAGTAATGTGCCTACCTGGGTTCGAAATTCACAACTTACTGGTCGTAAGACGGGGCCACCACGGCTGGGCCAACGCTGCTCCCTAAGAAAGAAATATGTTTTATAAAAAACCTTCTTTTACAGCTGAAAGCTAGATTGTTTTAATTGGCCGCTCATATCAGGTATCAATCAGACGATATAGTAAAAGTGTAATACTTATAGGAAAAGGTCACAATTGTATCGGTAAATAGGGCGAGTGATTAACTTGTCAGTGTTGACTGTTAGCCACACTAGTGCAATTTGATAAGCTTTCAACTTTCGATTTTAAAACGAATTGTTTTTGTATGAATCAGTCTGTCAGTAGCATTGGTATAGTTTGAATTGCTTTATCGGGTCCAGCGGTGGGCGAGGTTTCTTTTCGCAAAGGACAAGAAACAACCATTCTTTTAGTTTTTTCTTTTGATAATATTTATGCCAGCTTATTATTTATTAGCCACTAGCTGATGTCCGCGGCTTCGCCCGCTTGGAAGTCGGTTAAATTATAAATACTAAAAACCTTCCATGAGAACTACTTTATCCATTGGTGAAAACAGCATGAAAATCGGTGAAGTAGTTTTTGAGTTTTTGAATCGTACACAAACCAACATAACATTTTTATATAAATAGACTAGCTGATGCCCGCGGCTTCGCCCACGTGGATACTGTAAAAACAATCCTTGATGCGGATTATATATCATTCTAAAATTCCAGCTCGATCGGTGCAGAACTTTTTGAGTTTTTGAAGCGTACACAAACCAACATAACATTTTTATATATATAGAGAAGATAGAGATATAGATAGATAGATAGATTTATATCCCATTACAAGGACAGGGCCTCCCTTTTCTCTTTCCATGTATCACTATCCAGTGCTTTGACAGACCTTGTGAAAAAAGTCACGTTTTTCCATCTCTTTTTGGCCTACCATGTTGCCGGTTGCTGCTGTTTCGGACCCTTTGTGGGTTTACTTTAGCCTGACGGAAAAACTCCATAACATTTTGCCCCGACCTGCGAATTAAACCCAGGACCTCATGCTTGTCGCGTTTGTGTGACCACTAGACCGGCGAAGTAGTTTATCTATGAAATAAATGTAATTTAGTTTACATTACAGACATTTGCTTTTTATAAGTACATACAAACGAAGACATTAAAGCTTATAATTGTATTTATGTTTAATTTCATTAGTGTTTTCGCTTCACTTCACTACGCGAATGCCTAACCCGTCAATGGTCATGCACGATTTAACAATAAAAATAAACTGGCACCCTATTTAATCATTGGACACCCTTATTAACAAATAGTGGGTTCAAAAGAGTACACCTGTGCCTAACCTTTTGGAAATTAATGATGCAAAAAAAAACATGATGATATTTTAATCATGTTGTTATTATTGAACTAGAGACGAAATGTTACGAATTATCACTATTATTAAGATTTTGTCAATGATGTTAACTATTATGTTTGTTTCTAAAATTATTATTATTTTAGTATAAATACATTCCTTTGGGCAGCAATCATTTGTACGTTTGAAAATGAACAGATTAATCATTTTATAAGTTTTCATGTTCTAATACTGGGTTATGAATTTTAGAAGCCCTTTTAATATTCAACACAAGATTTTATACTTACGAAATTATGATAATAAGAACCTTTCAAGAAAACCACACAAATCAAACACTAAACCTATACAAATTCAAATCCCCAACAAGCCACACAAAACGTCACAAACTTCAACAACACAATTACCATAAACACAATTTGTAACCTAAAAACACTAGTGCACAAAACAATTCAATAACAATAAACTATTCTAATTTGACACAAAATCGAACTAATCTAAGTCTGACTCACCTTATATTATAATCGCGGTCTGAATCACATTTTGAGCGGACACCGTTGCGTGACTAGTAGTTATTCAGTGTATCGGTGAAACTTTCATTATGTTGGGGTCATAAAGGCCACACGTCGCACGATGAGGGTTGACTGATGTTGGATATAAAATTTTTCGAAAATGCACGGCGTTTGAAGGGTTGGGTTGTTGTAATTAGTAATTATTATGTTCGATGTCTTTGTTAATTGTAAGAAATGCGCTCGTTACGCCTATTTTTGCGTCGTTATAGGTAGTGGCCTGAAAGTCTGACAACCAATCTTACCAAAGGGTATCGTATTACCTAGTAATAACTGGGTTGTGGAGGTCAGATTGGCAGTCACTGCATGTAAAATACTGGTATTATTTAGCTGCAACCGGTTAGACCAGAAGCTGAACGCAACAAAATTGGGGAAAGGCTAAGCAGATGATGATTGAGCGTTGCTGGTTATTACTACTGGCGTCACTTCACCATAATCGCGGGTATGGTGGGCATCAACACGTTAGAACTGAGACGTAAGTGTGCGCTGTTGATGCACTACTATCTACTACTTAATAATAAAATTGACGACGGGACTACTTTAGCTCGTTGTTCACTGTTTGCTCCGGACCGTCTGCGACGGTCGCGGGCCTGTGCCTCGAGAGGCTTGTTCGCGGCTCCCATTGTGCGTACCCAAACTGCTCGAAATGCGCCCACAACCCAGGCGATGAATCTGCTAAACGCCCTGATTGCTCAGGAGCCGGATCTAGATCTTTTTATGAGCAATAAAGCAATGCTTAATAGTTGCATACGATTTTTAAGTTAGTGTGTGATGTTGACTTGCTGCACGCGTTGGTGCAAACTGTAAGTGTAGCAAGTACCTGCTTAAATAAATAAATAAGAAAATACAGGACCCACAGTTTTCTTTGGACTTAAATTGTCATGAATTCGTAAAATCCAACATGTCAAATTGTGGTTAGAGGTTGAGAGATTTTTAAATAGTTTAGAAAACCTAATCCATACTTTTAACATTCAGTTAGGTTCATAAAACAAAAATCCCTGCTTCCATCAAATACAAAGCCCTATTCCCAATCCAGAAATCGACCCGTCCACTCACCTTTCCCAAACTTTCACCGAAGCGAACGGCGAACCCCTAAAAAACACAACCCTGTACTACAAATATTTTTTACAAGCCCACCCCAATTTTCGTACCCGAAAAACGGCAGACCACGTGCAAGCCAATTACGACCCCCTCGTGCGTTCACCCTACAAAACATAACGATATCCATGTACCCCAAGAGGGTAGTCTGAGCAGTAAGAAAGGGGGCGTGGTCGGTCTAGGGTGGCATCTTCCATCTCGCTCTCACACTCTATTTATTGAATTTTTTCAGGACTGCGCATTCGATTTTTTGTGGGTTACTACGAATACAATTGGAGTTTCGTGAATTTTGCTTCGCGTTGAGTCATTGGATTGGAGTTTTCGGTATTTTCATTGGAATATCTCAGTGACTGTTGTAGTGAGTAGCTGTATTATTAATGGGTACCTTACTCTATTGAAAGTATCGTGGTATTTACTACTAACAAATAGTTTCTGTTTTGGGCTGACTAGGCAAAAATGCAAAGAAATACGTCACTTCAAACAAATGAAAATAATATTGTATTACTACAAGTTTATACTGACTGCGGTGTAGAAATAATATCGTCTTTCGGATTTTGAATATTGAGAATGAAGACAGATGCATTCACGATTAAAAAACGTAAAATTTTCAGCCAGTGATAAGTTACGTACGAACGTGGACGAGACAAAAGGAGTATTTAAGGACCGTAGCAGGTGGCGTTCTGTGGTTTCTGACTACCCCATGGGGAAAGGTGTGCCTAGTGAAAAATGTTTGGATTCCTTTTCAAGCCTGTGTTCAACGTTGAAAATCCTACATGACGATAGCGTCATGTAGGATTTTCAACGTTGAACACCCTTAGAACGGGTAAAATTCTTATGGCCGTTTACGTTCTTCAATAATAGTATTGAAGAACGTAAACGGCCATAAGAATTTTACCCGTTCTAAGGGTGTAGAAATAGCCGCTGTAGCAGATTATTATCGATCACAGAGTGTCAATATTTACATTAAATAAACTGCTTCTGTGACCATTTTAAGAATTGTAACGTGTTACATATTATCACCCTATTATGAATCACCATTTTAGCGCTCTTCATCATCATCATCATCTGTCTAGCTTTTTTCCAACTATGTAAGGGTTGGTTTCTAGTCTTACCGGATGTAGCTGAGCACCAGTTTTTTACATGGACTGACTGCCTATCTGACCTCCACAATCCAGTTCTGGGCAATATGATACTCCTTGGTAAGGCTGGTTGACAGGCTTTCGGACCACTGACAACCTGTTACGACTATGAAAAGTTTTAGGCCTCTTGATATTACCAGTAAATACTTTTCTGTCCATTACATTATAATTCAACCATAACAATTGAACAGCCGTAGAAAAACCCCATAAAAAAACCACAACACGCAAAACGAATTTCCTTACCAATAGAACATTCAATCAATTATAAAACAATCAATTAAACCAACATCTATCATTTCATGACAACACGTCGTAACGTCAACCTCATTAGCTAAACGGTACAACCCAATAATTATAATGAAATCATAACATTTCTCTTACGTTAGCAGGAATGTTCGACTTTCCAATGAGTATAGAAAAAGTGGTCGCGTTACTGTGCGAAGGATTCCGTATACGGCTGTTTGAAATAAATAATTGATGTATCAGAATTGAGATAAGTTAGTGCAGACAATAATATTATCGTTATTTATTGACATGTTGTACTTATTTGGTGCAATTTCAATGTTCAATTGACTGGTTCCGTACAATTTTTTTGTTAGACACACATATTTAATAGCAATAAAATACTAATTTCACTCAATCTGAAAGGTAAGAGTACTTAACATCCAATACAACCCTTGTCCTCTTACATACTTTATTAACACAACAATATTATATTACCTAAACAACAGTCAGAAAACCAGTCATAATACCAAGACGTACCTAGTACTACCTGATTTGTGTAGGTCAGACAGGCAGTTGCTCCATGTAAAAATACTGGTATTCAGCTGCATTCGGTTGGAATGGAAGCCGACCCCAACAGAATTGGGAACAGGCATGCATACGATGATGCCTTGGCTACGGATACAGTCATAGCCTTCAGAGTTGGTCAGTTTGACACACCTATAATTTTCAGGAAAAGACCAAAATCACAAAATCGAATAGATCCATTGCATTTTGTAAGCCACAGTTCAAGTAAATTCGTTTATTTAAGGCGGGTTCCTTACAGTTACAAATCAAGAAGATAAGGCACTGATAGATGGCTTCCTTTACTGATTAACATTTAAAAGACTGTTTAATTTTGAACTGAAAAGTTCGTTCACGTCTTAAATTGCACTTCGAATAGGAATTTAGAGGTTTTGTTCTAGCATTTGTTTGTTTTTCATGTTTTTTTCAGTTATAAACAATCTTTCAAACCTTTTTAAAAACAATGAATTTATCAGGATCCCTTTTCACGCTTGAGCTCTCGAAAATGTGATTTAGAAGCACAATAACTGGTTCAGCAACCCCACAGCTCAGAGCAGCTGCGGAGTCTGGATTTGTGCCCGATTGATGGCAATAGGCTCACCCCCTATTGCATGGGACGTAAGCATAACTGACGAAATGTGGATGTACTAAGAGGTACACCTCTGCCTAATCCTTCGGGGATTACACGCGTGATGTTATGTTTATGTGTTAAACGCTTCACGTGTTTATCAGTAGATTTGCGCACTTTGAATTTTTTTTTTTTTTGTAAACGGTGCCTCACACTAGGAGTTTCTCCTGTATCGTGGGTGCGTTCACAAACATTTAAACTCACATACAAAATTCTACATGCCCATACAAAATTGCATAACACACGCCCACTCGAATGGCCAGTGCTCAAGTCAGCATGTAGCAAATCCGATACCCTTTATAAATTAACAACTGCAACACTAAAAACTAGAACCTCTCATGTCTCTAACCCTAAAAAGCCGTCAAGTAAACGTTCCAATCCCACACTATGATTACAAACACCACTTTTTTACCATTAATTAGTTTATTAATTATTCAAATTTGTATGCGAATTCGCGATGCTTTACGCGATTAGTCGTATCGAGATTTTACGGCCGATAATGTTGTGGTTCGAGTCAAGAGATGTAGCGATAATTGTGTGAAGGAGAATGATTGTGGTGTTGTGACAGCGATAAACAGTGAATGGCATGTGTTTTGTTTGATATTGTAGAGGTCGTGTTAGTTGTTCTTTTCTGTTTTTTTTTATATCGTTATTTTACGAGTAACAAAGTAAACATACGCACAAAATCCAAGGCAAATACGTCCGTCAACATTTATTAAGTTAGATTTTTAATGATGATATTAATTATTAGTCAGATTTCAGTAAAGAACAAAGCAGCACGATTTATGTGAGCAATCAGCTCTAAAAGATTATAAATCCTTTATCAGTTCAATATTGACGAAGCTGTGGCTATTGACTTTCAAGTCTGTTTTCTGTACTTATAAGAAAGAACTTTGGTATAAAAAGAAGAAACTTTAAATTATACATTTTTAAAAACGAGCTGATGAACACCAAATAAACTCATAACTTCAACCAAGCAGCGATAGCTTTGTTTTTTTTTTTCTGTTCTGTGACCGTTGAATTGCTCTGCCTAAGTCTAGGATTTTTTGGTTTCCTGTGCTTAATTAACACTTGCTTCTGTGAAGAAAAACATCGTAATAAAAACCGACTTAAAAAAAAAACACAAAAAAGTGAAAAATAAACTTTAGAAGAAAAATCAGTTTCTGAAGTCGGTGACTTTTGGTGATCTTCTAAAGTTTATTTTTCACTTCTTTGTGTTTTTTTTTAAGTCGGCTTTATTTTTTGTCAAAAAGTTTTATTTTTCACTTTTTTGTGGTTCACATTATGTAAGTTCACATGTTCATGAGTCATAATGTGGACAATGTAGTTTTTTTCAGTTTTGTTGATTTTTCAAAAACCGCTTGTCCGATTTCGATAAAAAATATGGGACCATTTGGGAAGTATACCCTTTCCAACAAAAAAAGAATTTTTCAAATCGGTTAGCAAGTGACGGAGTTATGCCCGAACAAACATAAAATATATATATATATAAACATCCGAATTGAGAACCTCCTTCTTTTTTTAGAAGTCGGTTAAAAACCAGCATGTCTGGCCTGTTGGTCTAGTGGTTAGTGACCCTAACTGCTATGCCGGAGGTCGTGGGTTCGATTCCCACCCAGGACAAATGTTTGTGTGATGAGCACGATCATTGTTCTGTGTCTGGGTGTAATTTATCTATAATATGTATGTATTTAGAAATATATAAGTATGTTTATCAGTTGTCTAGTACCCATAACACAAGCTCTGCTTAGCTTGGGACTAGATGGCGTTGTGTGATAGTTGTGGAATATTATTATTATTATTATTATTATTATTATTATTTCACGACGGCATGTGAAGCCAAGTCACAGACCCATGGGTGGCATAAACCCTTTTTTATTTTAGGGGAGTGTCAGACTTCTACTGACTAAAAACCAAACCCATGTTCCTTCTGCGCCCTTGTGTCGGAGCCGCGTTAACCTTTCGACAATCCACAGCCCCGACGGGCGTGGCATAAACCCTGATAACACCAAGATAAGAAAAACCACGCGATAAAGAGGAATTCATCAACATAACTTCACAACTTGCGTAGTATGTAGCCTCCTAAATATCGCTCCCCGCTGTCGTTTATAACACAGACCAACCAAATGAGTGTTTGCCTTAACTAACGCCAGTTATTACTTTATTGTTGGCATACACTTTGTGTACAATGTCTAAGCTCGTTTTGCACAATCACTTTGGTGTTACTGTCGACTTTTCACTTTTGTTGCGTGGTTTTTTAAACTTTTTATTGGCGATTAAACACACGCGCCGTTTGAGGGTTAGACAGTTCAATAGTTTCTAGTGATGGGACACAAGAAGTTGATGTCATCGGTTGATGACACAATATGTCAGTGGTTGAATGAATAACGAGTTTTTGTGTGTAGGAAACTTTTTCAAATGACGTCATGTTATGCAGTTTCAAGCGGTTCTAAGCAATTGTAGTACTTCGGTGACTGATCGAGCTATTCTAAAACAGTTTATGTGGAGCTCTCATTGTACGGAAAATCTATAGAAATCGAGGTCATGTTTTATGGAAAATGGTTGATGTGTTACCGTGTGTACTGGTGACAAAAATGTTAATGCTGCTATAGTAATGTATAAACGATTTTAATCTCAGGAGTATCCTTCACAGTATCAGGCAGATTCCAGATTTTATTGATTATTTTTCTGATGTATTAAATAAAGAACCTCTTGGTCTTATATTTCCCTAGATATTAAAAGAAAATTTAGTAAACCCTCTTCAATAGGTTATTAACTCATATTCTAAGGACTTACAGAAAAAAGCACGTGGTTAAATCCTAAAAAAATCAAATAAAATTAAATGCACCATCAACAAGAGACAGATACGAATGCAATTAAAAATTATGCATGAACGTAAACAGAAAAAAATAAAAAGATATTCATTCAACCACACTTCCGAATACTCCGGAAAGAAACCACACATTATCTTGCCTTAGCCTTGGGCCCACAGTCCTACCAGTGGGTTATGGGCTCACCAGCCTTCACCACGACCCCAATACCACATCAAAAGCCTACGTCTCACAGTACCACACAATATGACAAAAACAACATTTTCACAGCCTCTCAATACTTTAACGACAATGTCATTGATTGATAAATAATAATTAATAAATGCCTAATAGCATTGTTCACAGATTCTAGGTCGAGTAAGTTTTTTTTTCTGAAAACTTACAACAAAGGTATTATTCAGTTTACTGTGCACCAAGACGATGCAACTGTGTCAGCAATTAAAATGATTAGGTACTGGGGTGTGGTCGCTTTGGTAGCGGGAAGGGTAGCGTAGCGGGGAGCGGGGCGGAGAGTGATGCGGGTTTTACTATGCCAAAGCACATGAGAAGAGTGAATGGAATGGGTGAGCATCTCAAAGTACCAGTTAAACTTTGAAATCACGAATAATGCTACAATTGAATTGGCTTTCTTTCAGCTGTTTTTCTAGGTGAATTTTGGCAAGCCCTTTGCTCGAAGTTAAGTTTCGTATATAAGCATTTAACAGAAAAGGTTTCACCTTTCCTCGATTGATACTGATTTGATAAAAGATTTTATGTGTCGTACTTTTTCAGTGTGAATTTTATTTCTTTTGTGGGGTCATCTTTCAGTCTTAACGGATGCATCGGAAAACTAATCTTTGATAAATGTAGGAACTGCCTATCTGACCTCTACAATTCAGTTACTGAAAAACATCAGTAATATAAGTATTTGTCGCTTGTGCGAATCTCCTAACACAAAATCGCCAATCGTTTACTCCATAACCACGCCCCACCAGTCGGATGATTATGAATTATGTAAATTATAAATGTTAAACAATCCAAGAGATTGTTGATGCGATGCCATGAAAAAATACACCCTCCATGCTTCGCCTAACACTCATTAAAATAATTGCTTTTTGCAACCGTGTTCTCTCCGTCTGTCTGTCTGTGCTTGGGTGTGTTTGTGCAGATGAGTGATGCTTGTGCATGTGTGTGTGTGTGCAGAGTGATAAACTTGGTTTCATGCTAGAGTTGTGGCTATGGGCTAGTGATAAACAACTTTTTCTGAAAGAAAAGGCTTTGAATTTAAAAATAAAGTTTATGATTTGATTTATGAGATTGTTGTGTTATGTCAAGACCCCTTCGTGTGTTGGAAATAGTAACTACATATAATATTATCTTTAACTTATAGCTATCTGATACAACTTCTGCATTATAAGGAAAATACTGATGTATGATATACAAGGAGTAAATAAACGGACACTTCATGAAGCCGTCAACCAAGCATTCTGTACATCAAACTAAGTAACCCTACACAAAAAATCTAATTCTTATTTTTGTGAAAATTACCTTTTACGGTAAGGTTCAATATAACGCACTCAAAATACTGTGCTGATTGATGCATTGAACAGCACGAGAGTCGTAGAGGTCTTACTGCCAATATCTCCGTAACTAGAAGGATCCCAGGTATGGCCTAGAGCAAAAAAATATCGTAATGCCGAATCGTAATCGGAAAATACGTGCCTTTTGGCTTTGTTAAGAGTAACACCCTTTATAGCTGTGCAGTTGAATCTCCAAGAATAGAAGCAAATCATTCATTTCAGAAAACTTTAATACAAAATGCCTCTTCGTTACACACTTACTGACTCTCTACTTTCCTTTTTAATGAAGAAAAGAGGACAATATTAACAAAGCTTTAATTAATTACACTGTCTTCACACATCAATAACATCCCAAATCCCAACCTAACCCTATCACCGCCACCCGTGAACAAAATCAGTCACAATTAAAATAAAATTCCCCACAAACATACATACGTACAACAATTAAAATAAATAAATCACACATAAGGAACTAATCCGGTACATTCACCTTAATTCAATCAGCGTCGTATACTAATCGAATAAGCCGCTTGAACTGCCACGGAGCGGGTTAGGGGCGACGCATAGCGTGATGCAAAAACGCTGAGTCACGCTGACTTTGACAAAATGGCGGACTTGTAATGCAATGTGTGCTAATTTGGTGATAATAAGCCCTTTTTAGGGCATTGTGCAATGTTTGATTGATATGGCTAGGGTGCTGTTTTTGTGATTTCAGTTTTGTGTGAAATTTGGTAAAGCATATGGACTAAAGTGGTTTCTTTTTGCAGATTTGTTAACATCTAGTTAAATCAATTGAGAGCTCTATGTGTATTATTTTATGGGACCGAAACGTGGTCGCTCACAATGGGCCTCATCAGAAAGCTCAAAGTCACCCAGAGGGCAATGGAGAGGGCTATGCTCGGAGTTTCCTTGCGTGATCGAATCAGAAATGAGGACATCCGCATGAGAACCAAGGTTACCGACGTAGCCCGAAGAATCGCCAGACTTAAGTGGCAATGGGCAGGGCACATTGCTCGCAGAACGGATGGCCGATGGGGCCGAAAAGTTCTGGAATGGCGACCGTGAACCGGAAGACGTTGCGTTGGAAGGCCTCCCACTAGGTGGACCGATGACCTGGTCAAGGTTGCAGGAACCCGCTGGATGAGAGACGCACGGGACCGGTCAATGTGGCGACGCCTGCAGCAGTGGACGTCTTTTGGCTGAAATGATGATGATGATGATGATGTGTATTATTTGACTAAAATAAACTCATGGAATTGGTCATACTCCGATCACTGCTTATTTCTTTGCGAGATTCAAACATCAGTCGGCAATGCAGAAATATATAGCAGTTATGACCACATTTTTCTAATTAAAACTTTTCGAAACTGTACAGAAAAACGCACATTATGCCACTGTTTTTCCTCGCAGTATCTGCTAAGCCTAATCACCACAAAATGCATCGCCGACGCGCCGCCGCCGGCAAATCCAATAGGTTTTCATTTAATAAAACCCTTTTATTGGCTTACCTCCGATTTACCGGCTTTATAGTTCGCTAGCTTAGCATTATGTGGACTATAGGGTTTATTTGTATTACAGCTATGGTGCTTTAGAGGCCCCTGTCAGAGTACAAAGGGTTAATAAAGTATCTTTTAATTTTGGCATGGATAAATAAAGGCAACTCCCGTGTTATGGTGTTTTTGCAGTCCATTTAGGCGTCTTGGCAATAAACTTTTTGGCATTTTTCAAAGTAAATAGCGCAAAATAACAGTAGGTATTTTAAGTGTTTTCTTCGACTAATCAGTTCTACGAGTAGCTACGGGGAACGCAAGTGCGTAAATCAATACAGCGAAAGATTACCTACAGAAAACATGTCTCAAAACATCCGTTTCTCTCAAGATTGAGAAGGTTAGACACTTATTTACACCATATTGCAGTTTGTAACGATTGGAAATCCAGTAAAAGTTGTTTCAGCCATCTTTAAGCTGCCCTGGTGATACCTACGACTTATCTCTCTATATCTACACCTATATATAGTACCTAATGATCAATCTACAAGTAACATTGGATCTTATCCCAAAATATTAACGACTATTTTACCATACACTGATTTTACATACCCTTCCATAGGATCACGATTTGCTGATCTTCATTGCGAACAGGGCGTGGTTGTCACGTCATAGGTCAAACAGTACTAGAAAACATGAATAAAAAACATAGGGAAAGGTGTAAAAAGTGACGCCTTTAACAAATAATTGTGTGTTCGAATCGGATTAGTGACACAATCGTGTTAGAGACCACACCTCCGCGGGCACAGGGTTAATTCAGATGACATCGTTGCTATGGCAACGTAACGCCCCGGAACTTTACGAGTCTGCGCTGTAGATATTGTCTACCCCCGAAAACCAAAAATATTTTTCATAATCGATTTGGTATTTTTGAGGTTTTCTCCCAAATGCCATTATTTGGGAGAAAACCTCAAAAATACCAAATCGATTATGAAAAATATTTTTCAGAGATGAAATCACAAAATAAGGCAATTGTATCTAATCATTATAATCAGACAACACGAACGAAATTAGGAAGAAAAGTGTTCAAGTTTAAACGTTCTTATCTGCTGTATGAAAATGCTTCTTTTCTGGGGTGTAATCGATCCAACCAAAGCCATTATAGTGACCGCATTTCCACGATCGCGCTCGCAGGGTTAGCTCGAATAACACACAATTTTGTATCGGCATGTAGTAGGCAATTTCATTGTACGCAAACCTACTGATAATATGTGAAACGTTTAGCGTTCAATAAAATATTTATAGATAGGGATGAAAAAAAGCGAAAAAGCGCTGTAATAAACCGGAAAACTGTAAAAAGAAAAGACGAGGACGAGAAAAGATTATAATTATACATAAATGGTTTTGAAGCGACGAACACTTTTTTGCAGTCTAGGTTTCATTGTTAATGTGTAGGTAATGGTAATGCTGTGTAGTGTAATCTTTAGTAGACTTTAACGGACAAGAAATCTGTTACACATCATCGTAGAAGTTATAATAACACCTACCTACGAACAAATAGCAAACGGCATCAAAAATTTAAGTAACCAAAAATTTTCTTCAACGACCAAATCTCTTTTACAATATAACAAATTCTATGGCGACAATAGCGATCCTACATGTTATCTTTTGTTATGATTCAGTGGCATCTTTAAAATTAGCCTTGTAGTACCCTGCTTATAGATCACTCATAATATTATTGTACTAGTTTTGTGAGAACAATAATTATATTTATAACGTATGAAATAAAACTTCTTCGTACAACTGTTCTACTAAACCCATAAAAAGACACCGCGATACTCATACGTCGCAATTTAATGAAGCAAAAGAAAAATAGACCATTAACATTATATTATTTCAGTATCGGTTCTATCAAAAAAGTGCACCATTTTATTATGATTTAGAGCGAAATGTTCACTCAAGCAAAATGTATTCTTAGAATGCCAACAATTTTATTGTTAGGGACCGTTCAGAATGCTTGGCGGTCCGCTGCGATGGTTGTAACTTTAAAGTATACTGGAAAAATATTTCAAAATAATGTGCTTTTAATAATATGTTTTACTAGCTTTTGCCAGCGGCTTCGCCCGCGTGAAAATGACAATTTTCCATACAAACTTTCATCCCCTATTTAACACCCTTAGGGGTTGAATTTCAAAAAATCCTTCCTTATTCCTTGTCTACATTATAAAGGGAACCTCTGTGCAAAATTTCAGCTTTCTAGGTCCAAGGGTTTGGGCTGGGCGTTCGCGTTGATGAGTCAGTCAGTCAGTCAGTCAGGACTTCTCTTTTTATTTATATAGATAATATAGATAGATAATAATATCATCCTCGCCAGCCCCGTACTTCTTTTCATGAAACCAAAGAAGAAAAACAAAAATAGATATAAATTTAGCTGCTCTGACAGCAAAACTGCAGCTTTCTTAATTTTATTGAAAACGAGTAACGCTGCATCAAGAATATCAAAGTACTAGTAGGCCACGATTATTTTTAAACAGAAAGTCTGTAATAAAAGACAAACAGAATAACAACTGGAAGCTTTTATCAAAAGACAAACAAAATGACACTTCACAGGTGAAAAACTTAATCAAAAAATTAACACCCTCCATTTACAAACTAAACCCAAACGTTTAATTTTAAAATCCAATTTCACTGCGGGCGTGTAGTGTGCAATCTCTCCAATATATCTGCATATCGAGTTGCTCTGTCCGACTACTGTTTTGCCCCGGCTGGGCTCGAGCCGGTCTGTCCTGACGTTTTTTTGCCTGTATCGCAAATCGAGCGTTACGGTATGTCTTCGTTTTGTGGCAGCCATTTTGTTTTTCTTGTTTTTGGTATTTCGTCTTCGCGCGAAATTGAGGATTAATTAAGCTATAGGATTTTGAATGTTAGTGTTGTTTTAGGGTCGTTGTATTAAGTGTTTTAGTCTTTTATTTCTGGACAGAAAACAATGATTTTTTGTGGTTGTCAAGTTCATTTAGTTTTAATTAGCAATTTAGGCTCGTGGAAAGAGAGCATTTACCTTACAAAGGAACCAAAATAACTCGTAAAAACCACAATCTAAATGACCCAATTTCTATAGGTGTCAAACTCTTGTGAACTACTAAAACTATTAATACACCATCAAACCTGTATGAATAATAATCTAGTTGTTCCATGTAACTAAGAAAGAGTAAAGGTGAACAAAACGCACTCAATAATCGGAAACACTCATTTAAAGTGTAATCAACACGGTCAATTGCATACATTCATCGAGCCATTAAAATTATGCAAACGGCCCTCCACATCTTTCTTTTAGATAATTATACAACGCTAATATGTATCAAAAGATAATCAAAAACAATACTTAATTGTACATAAGATACCTTTTTGATCACACTAAAGTGTGTGAAAAGATAAGAAGAACATCACTGTGTCAAAAGATAATAGTGACAGCACTAGTAAAGTCATGTCAAATGTCCCTCTTGTTAAACAAAGCTTTAACAGACACTACAATATGTAAGGATTTATCTATAATATGTATGTATTTAGAAATATATAAGTATGTTTATCAGTTGTCTAGTACCCATAACACAAGCTCTGCTTAGCTTGGGACTAGATGGCGTTGTGTGATAGTTGTGGAATATTATTATTATTATTACTACAATAAATGGTACAAAGATAAAACAAAATGTTAATTGCATTAAAATGATAAGAAAAGGTAATTACAGGAGCAAAGACATATTGTTTTACATGACGTTCGTTTGTTACTGAAGAACTTAAAGAACATAATAATACGAACCCACTGTAATGGTTCTTAGATAATTTTATTAGTCTATGAAAGCCAACACAAGCCTCAGTTACTCCAATTTCATAAACAGATTTTTGGGAACAACAGTTATCTCTGTCAACTCAGTATTCTTTATTTCACCCTATTATTGTCAAAATATTGACCTGGCTTTCAGAAATGCATTGACTCTTTGACGTAAAGTAATATGTCAGTGTGCTGACGGCGCTTTTCGGTGACTTATTTATTTAAGTATTCCAATTAATTTAGCTTTAGGGCAGGCAAATTTTTTGCGTTATTAGATTTTTTTAGAAGACATGCAATGTATTGGATTGACTTTTCTATCTATTTACTAACTTAGTGTCAGAGTTCTTATGGCGTCCATGGACCTCTGACTTGGCGTTAAGTGCACTCGAGAAATATCTCTGAAGCATTCTGGTTTCCTCCCGATGTTTTCCTTTACTGAAGCATGTGATAATTGTACAATACGTACACACGGCTACACATCAAGCTATACAAAACCAGTTAATCTTGGCCTCACTTTACTAGATCTTTTCGCACAATGAATGATCAGATTATACTGGTTTTGTATAGCTTGATGTGTAGCCGTGTGTACATGATCCCAGAAAACCAGAGGTATGTGTCTTGGGTTCGATCCTATGTGTATTCAGATACATAACAAGATGCTATCCTATGTGTATTCAGAAATATAACAAGATTCCTAACCAAATTAAAGAACTTCCAATGGCCCGTTTCAGAAGGACACAGATGGTTAGTTGAGAATGCATTCTATGACATAAAAGAGTTTTTGAGTTTAAATAATTTGTAACTATTCTAAAAATCTATTATATGAATTCAATTCTATCAATTTGATTATATAAATTCAATTATACCAATTCAATTACTTATATCAAATCAATTCATTTCTATCAATTCAATTATATAAAAAAAAATTGCATGTTATGATTGAGTATGCTAAGCGACTTGTACCTGCTACTACTGTAAGACCTTTGTAACCATATTTATTTGCAAATAAATCTTTGACTTTGACTTGACTTTGACTTTGAAATTGAGACCTATATCTTGGCAGCCCGGGCCGAGTCATACCACTAGACTAGCACTGTTATATTGGATTGAGTTATACCTAAGTTAATAAAAAGCCTACTTAATTGATTGCCTAAGCAATTCGATGCATTTTGAAAGCATTTGCCACTCATGTAGGCTCTCCGTTCTTTATAATAATCCCATTTCAATGCGTGTGACAATATTAATAATTGCCATGCAGTGGCCGTGCTCCCATTAATAATTTATTTGTTCATAACACCTTTCCGCGTCCGATACTATAATAGTCCCAGGCTTTTATTGTTAAGAACTTGTTTACAACCAGAACCTTATAAGGACGTGTCCTCATAAAAAGATAATATTAATTAGAACTCAAGTTTTTGCCACTACAATTAGTATAAATTATTGATCGTCGCGATAACAAAAAAAACGTTTTGTCAAAGGAATATTTAGCATTTTTTCTCATAGTTTTCTCTTTTTGAATTATTTATCGGCAAAAATAAACAGAAAAAATAAAGGCCATTAAGAAAAAAGTTTTGCTATCTAATAGTACTTTTTTACTGTTTTTTTTTTTGTTTTCTTTCTTTTTGAATTATTTATTTCTCGCTTTGTTTGCTCTCAAATCTAATATATCAAGTGGTAATGCGTCTTTTAATGAGTACTTTTATCGTATTAATCTAGGTAGAACCTGTTTTAGACACCTTTTGGTATAATTCGTGAGTAATGGTGTATTATTTGCGGTGTAGAGCTAAATACCGTTGAATTTACTTTTTCTTTTTGACAATTAATCAATGGTTGAAATACACACATCAAAAGTGTCTAGGGATCAAGCATTTTTATGCGGATTTCTTGAGATTGAGATGTGGCTTTGTAATAAATTTATGATTTTATAAATTTATATGGATCCTTTTTGGTGCATTTCATAATTTGAATCAGGAACTGTCAATCAAATTCGAGTAAAAGATGAAAATCAGCTGTCAATATTTTCCCTATAAAAACATACAACGCATTGAAGACATTATTAGTGCTACTGTTTCCCTACTACTGATTAAAACCAACGTTATTATGGAGCGGCGACGTCATTTAAGCAGGGAAGAAATGCTCAGAGCCGTGGGAATGATAGAAGCTGGTTCCCGGCAACGTACTGTGGCTTTAGCTCTGAATACAAGTCAGAGTGTTATCAGTCGACTTTGGACACGTTACCGAAGCACTGGTACCGTGGCTGAGCGCCATGGAGGACGGTATCGCTGCACCACACGGAGACAAGACCGATACATTCAAATCTTAACTCGAAGAGCTCCAACAATAACCGCCATGATGTTAGCCGTGAGGCTTCATCACTCTTCAGGGAACTTAATTAGCGACCAAACAGTCAGAAACCGCTTGCATGAAGTGAACCTTCATTCCCGAAGACCGCTACGGGTACCACCTATAGCAATGCACAATCGTAGGATTCGATATCAATGGGCTCTTGAACACAGAAATTGGGCAGAAGAACAATGGCGTTTCGTGTGCTTTTCTGATGAGTCTCGTTTTGGTATGAGACCGGATACAAGACGTATACGACACTGGAGAACCCCTGGACGCCAACAGCGATTAAAATCCTGCCAGGAAGTCCATCCTTATAGTGGTGGAACCATCATGGTATGGGCGGGTATTTGGATCGGCGGAAGAACTGAGTTGATTTGGATCAGAGGCAACCTCAACGCTCAAATTTATGCTGAGACGATAGTATCAGACGTCATCGTTCCTCTACAAGTGCAAATCGGTCCCTTATTTCAGTTAATGCATGATAATGCACGACCGCACACCGTAAGAGTTGTAAGACAGACTCTCGCCGCAGCTAACATCAATGTCCTGCCCTGGCCTGCTCAGTCGCCAGACTTGAACCCGATTGAGCATGCATGGGATATGCTACAGAGAAGAGCTCTGCCGAATATGGAGGGTATCCAGTCGCAAGAAGACCTTTTTTTGTTGTTGCAACGAACATGGGCGGCCATTCCACAGCGTGATTTGGATGAACTCATTTTGAGTATGCCAAACCGATGTTCTTGTGTTGTTAGTGTTCGCGGTAGAAACACGGATTATTAATTGTTTAAGTTACCCAATAAAATTTTAAAGAAAACTGTTATTTCAGTCTTTTTTTCGAACTTTAATGTTAGTGGTTCAAATGTCAAAAATCCCTTTATTAGGAAAATGGCAAATTTCTTTATTAATGCAAAGGTGACTTGGTTTATCGTTACTGTGACAAACGAAAACACTTTATTTGATGAATCCTTAAAGAAAATTTTAATTAATATCAATCAGGAGAAAAGTTATTGCAAAAATATATGTTGATCCCTAGACACTTTTGATGTGTGTATTATAACCTTTTCGTTGTATTGCGTTCGTGATGATGCTACTTCATGCGGTTTTAAATGTGAAAACATAATAATTTCACTTCAAAACAAAGCTTTTTCCCCACGTGGGGTGGGTGAGATAAAAACACCACCTAAGGTCCAAATTGTTTTGGCATAGTCCACGTGCTAACATCGAATCATACACGTACCTACGCTAGTTAAACATTTTTTTTAAATCCATCTAGATCATAATATTGCTTTATCGGATAACAACAGAATGAGAGAGGAGCGTACTATCACAATAACTGCTATCCTAATGATCATGACAAACCACTATTTCTTCCAAGAAATTTATTCACCTTTTTACCACCGGACTAGCAGACGTACTGCGGCGTACCATCCACCCTTAGTTGATATCCTGACGGGTCGTACTCAGCGCTTCTTTTCCACGGTTATTATGGGCACACACAGCCAAAGTGTGGAACTCTCTACTGGCATCTGTATTCAAATTCGGTGGCAAGAGTGATCGGGCATCTTTTGAGCACGCTTGTTTCATCATAGAACATGGCTTTCTAGATGGCATGATCGAGGCACATTGAGCAATAAAAATATCTTCCTCCATATTCATCTGTTTCTCATAAACCCGAAGTACAAACCTACATCCACAACATACCAGAAACACATACGGATATCAACCTCCTACACCAATCCCATATCCATTAGCGAAAAACCAAAATCGTACGATTACCAGTCTAACCCTCCAAACGCCGGCACTTAAAGGGTATTAGTTCCGCTCGTGTGGCCTCACAGACCGTATTGTCCGATCACAATGACGCTGCGGGGGTTATTTGGCTTACCTGTTAAATGATCGCTGTGGGTAATGGGGTTTAGTTTACTTTCAATTGGGTTTTTAATTCGTATTTGTGATTGGGGTTGAAGTCACCAGAATCGATTCTTCATGCCGATCAAATCGATTTTCGTCAAAGTTTCATTTAATGGCGGGAAGCGCCAGGGCAGCCGACGAAATTCGGGTTCAGATACACACATACATACATAACCTCAAGCCATTTTCTCGTGTGTGTAGGCAGAAACCACAGAACCCCAACTGCTACGATCTCAACATTCTCCTTTTCACATTCAAACATATGGTCATATACGCACGCTGGTTGAGATCACTACGCATCTGTCCTTATGATTTAAAAAATCATAATAAAATCGTGACGCGTATGTATAGTTACAGAATCGAAACGAGTAAAAATCGATGTTCCAGTCAAACGGCTTTAAAAAACCAAAGAAGATAACGTTTTTTGGAAAAATCTAGGCTAACATTGATCATGTCATTGTGTGCACAAGTCGAAACATTTTGTAATCTTTCAACATTTTGTTACACTTGACAATGTCAATGTCATCATTCTCAATTCACCCTCCAAAATCTCCATTACGACAAGAAATGTTCACAAAAACACTAGTAATAGATATATTTGTGAGATGCCCGTGATTTGGACAATGTTTGATGATGTACCATTAGGGATCGTAAGCCTGGAGCTCACTTAATATAGTTTTAATAGCACTGTTAACCCCTCCAGTACGCAGCTTGAGGATCTACCCATTTTTTTCAAACTCGTTTTGAGTGTAAGTCATTTGGGTAACAAAGAAAGTATTTTTATTCAATCTTAGATTTTGATTTGGTGTTTTAAAGTTATTTTAGATGTAACTCTCCGAAATCCTGTGCGAAAATATTTTGTGATTTATTTTCCTGTTCTAAATATGTAATTTTACAAAATTGGCAAAATGAGGAGCAACGCTTAATGGAGGGACGGACGGAGGAGTGATGAATATAAATGCCGATGAATGGAGAGGAAGACCAAAGACACAATAGATTGATTGTGTGAACAATGGTATGAAAGAAAATGGTGTAAAATGTGATTGATGCAACACTAATACATTATTTTACTAATTATGAATTATAAGATGATGATGAGAAATGAGCAAAACTTAAAGATCACCGTTAACACTTTTCCGGAAAAGCTACCAGTTTAACGCATAAATCATCAGTGCACTTAATAAGCATTATAAAATATAACAGGTACTTACACAGTTATTAAAAATAACTGTTCCTATGTTCTCAGTTACTACTTTTATCGTTCATAAAGTTTTAATCCCCTTGTGTGGGATGCAACGGTAAGCGAAACTGAGTTTTATTAGCTAACTAGCTTTTGCCCGCGACTTCGTCCGCGTTATACTAAAAATGTTATCTTTGGTAAGTAGATCTATCATTGATTTTAATTTTAAATGAAAAACTTGCAATAATATCATGGCGTTCATGCGGTGCTTGACCCTCAAGAAGCTCCTGAGTGATTTCATCCCACTTAGGCTTGGTAGTTACAGAAATAAATAAGTCGGGACGTCCATATTTTCTTACGTAACATAAAGCGTCTTGAGTACGTAAATTTTACCCAAAGGAAACATTCCTTTATTTTTGAATAGAAAGCAAACTGCATTCAAAAAATTTCGAAAATTCTCTTCTCCCACATCCGGGAATCGAACCTGCTAAAATCTGGAAAAAATATACCCTGTACTTTTATTGCATCGATCGTTAGGGTCAATTATAAGAATGAAATTTCTCTAACAAACATGATAAATTAAATGAAAAGAAAACCAGGAAATCTTAAATTAATTAATTATTTACAAAAAAATGGTAAACCAACTAATTAGTTGCTCGAAATGGGCTCCATTCTCTTGGATACACAAATTTTTATTCTTTTAACGAATTCATTTCTAGTAACCTTTAATAAAGTGTTGTGGTGAATATTATAAATCGTATTCTGAACTTCAACTCTCAACTCGTTGTCATTCGCTATATTTCATGTAAATTTGATTTTTTACATAAGTATCCCCACAAAAAAAATCTAATGGGGTGAGATCTGGCGATCTCGCAGGTAGGTTTTCCTCTCATTTAATTTATCATGTTTGTTAGAGAGATTTCATCCTTATAATTGACCCTAACGATCGATGCAATAAAAGTACAGGGTATAATTTTTTCAGATTTTAGGCGGTTCGATTCCCGGGTGTGGGAGAAGAGAATTTTCGAAAATCTTTGAATGCAGTTTGCTTTCTATTCAAAAATAAAGGAATGTTTCCTTTGAGTAAAATTTTCTATCTGCAGTATTAAGAGTACTTTCCCTCCAGGTGGCATTACAAAATTCCACCCTGTATAATCAGAAAGCTCCGAACTGCTAAGCTATCGGGAGTTACACGTGTTATTGTGAGTCAACCATAAAAGATAGACAGATGCTGTTGTGAGATATTTTTTAGATAATTTTATGTAGAACATTTCCGTCATAAATGATTTCTATGTAGCTTTAACCATTAAGGCTGCGCACACGACGGAAGCTTAAAAAATGGAGCAACTTCTCCCGTTTTCTCAACATTTCCCTTCACTGCTCTGCTCCTATTGATTGTAGCGTGATGAAAAGTATACGATAACCTCCCCAGGAGTATGAAGAATCATTGTACCAAGTTTCGTTAAAATCCGTCGAGTAGTTTTTGTTTCTATAAGGAACATACAGACAGACAGACAGACAGACAGACAGACAGACAGACAGACAGACAAAAATTTTACTGATTGCATTTTTGGCATCAGTATCGATCACTAATAAACCCCCTGATAGTTATTTTGAAAATATATATCATGTACAGAATTGACCTCTCTACAGATTTATTATAAGTATAGATATAGATACATAATTTCTTAGATGTTATTATTTTACATGAAGTGAAATGTTAGCGATATTATAAACCTATCGATGTGGCAGATTAGTTTCGAGGATATGATTATTAGTTTATTAATATTGTTTTATGTAACAAGAGAGTGTCTGTTTGTGTTGGTGGTGATTTTATCGTGTCGTCTCAAAAACGACTAGAGTACTACTAACTTTAAGATAACTTAAAGTTAGTAGTTTAGAAAAAGAAGAGTAAATGCCACCGTGACGTCTAACAGGGAAGAATTGAAGACGTGTTGCGCCGACCCCAAATAGAATGGAATGAGAGCAGGATGATGATCTTATAGTTAGTACCTAGTTTCTTAAGTACTAACTCAGACATAGAGGTCAGATAGGCATCCGGCCTGACGAACCCGACCCCAACATAGTTGGGAAAAGCTAGACAGATGAAAATAGTATAGTAGTAGTTTAGTTTGGTATTTATCTATATATTTATTCGTTTTTTTTTTATATACACTCGAGAGCAATGAATCCGGGTCACTTAAAGAATGTTAAAAATCTCGGAAACTAAAAATGATAGGTTAATGCAATAAATTGTATTTAATAGACAATGTAATACTCCTTAAATGAAAGTAAAAAAATATGAGTCACCATACATTTTATTAACACAAAATTACATAAAGAAAAAAACTGCTGATCTCTCCTTAAAACAAAAATAGGAAACATGAAAGAAGGTCGGCCAAATCGTACCTGACGATGAAACGATGGTGTCCCAATATGGCATATATATGACAAATATCCTTATTTTTTAAGGTCTTAAAAAACGCAAGAAATAACTCTCTAAGTAGCCACAAAAAAAAGTTATCCATATAATTGTGTTCTTTTAACTGTTTCGAAATAATTAAAATAATAGTTTCAGAACGCACTGGAACGCACCTAATTACGATTCATTTCGCGGATGAAAGGACTTGGTATTCAAAGACTAATTTTTCACGTTTTTCTGAATAGTTGTTCATCCTAATTCAATTCAATTAGTACGCAGGCATCAATTTCAACTACTATGCTTATTTATTATGTACTGGATTCTTGTCATAAAAATAATTATGTAGGTTCATAGTAAGCTTAGCGACTCAAACGGCAATGTTTTTCACTTAGCGTTTTGTTCACGTACTACGGAACGTCATTTGTGATCGACAAGTTACATAATCTGTGGTCATCATCGATCCGCTTAGGCTTTTTTGAAGTCGTTCCTAAAAGACTTCACGTGTGATGATATTATTATGCCATCCTTGATTTTTCGCTATACACGCTGTGAAAGTTAGAGCAATAGGTGTAGTTTTCATTGAATTGTCGGTCAAAATCTGCCGTCCAAGCAGACCAGACTCCACGAGACGGCTTGACAGATGGCTCTTTTTGTGACATCGAACTCTAGGAGACTCATGGACAGACAAGAAGTGCGTTTTGAGATATGTCCCATTTTTTAGGTAATTATCTGAGAGAAATCGAAATAAATGGGAACGAGATCGCTAAGCCTCTTCGCTTAGCGCTAACTACACTTTTAGGCTACTTCGCAGTCGGGTTAAAGGTAGTTGTTGATTCTAACCTCAAAAGTATTGTTGACGTTATTATAAAAAATCGTGGCTATTTAGATACGATTTTTCAACAGGATGGTGTTTACAACATAAAAACAAACCAATTAAACTATAGCTTGTTTTGGGACATGAAAAATAAAAGTCGGGTCCAGCTCCTATAGAAATTTGGCCATTGTTCTTTTTGAACTTTATTACGATTTTCTTGAATTTTAATACTTCGTATTGCCTCCTCGTGCTTCCATTACTGCGTTTACGCGGTTTGGCATGCTGTACACCAAGTTCCTTATACGATTTTGGGGAATATTCTCCCATTCCTCTGTGAGAGCAATTTTGAGCTCACAAAGCGTGATTGGGGGAGGGTTTCGTTGTTTTACGCATCTGCCTAGCTCGTCCCAAGCATGCTCGATCGGGTTGATATCCGGGCTGCGCGCTGGCCACTCCATACGAGTAATGTTCATCTCTTGAAGGTAGTCATCCAATCCTACCTGTATGAGGTCGGGCATTGTCATGCATAAATATAGCATCCTCACCTAAATTGACCATAAATGGACCAACGTGATCATTGAGGATTTCTTCCACATATCTTTCGCTAGTTAAAGAGCCGTTTTCTATGATCACCAGCTCTGTGCGACTTTCAGAAGAAATTCCGGCCAACAAAAGTACAGACCCACCACCGTAGGCTACTTTTTCTTCGATGCATGCTTGCTTGAATCTTTCCCCTGGTCTTCGATACACTCTGTGTCTTCTATCGTGCTTGTAGAGCATAAATTTTGATTCGTCGGAGAACATAACTTTTGACCAATCTTCAATTACTCCAATTTACGTGGCTCTGGGCATATCTTAGTCTTAAAATACGATGCCCACGCTCCTGTTTAGGGCCGTTTGCAGGTCTAAGGGGTTTTAAGTTAGATTCAGCAAGCCGACGTCTTACTGTCCATGCACTTGGGCTGCTTCCTCCGAGGCGTCGAAACTGATTTGTGAGTTCAGTTCCTGTGAGAAAGCGATTTCGAAGCATGGTGTTCACCAAGTATCGGTCTTCTCGTGCTGTGGTACACCTGGTTCTGCCCGTTCCTGGTCTGCGTAGGTTAGAACCAGTTTTTTCGTAACGTCGGAGAACTCTTTGTACTGTTGACAGCGACACACCGACAGTCCTGGCTGTATCGCGCTGACTCCGGCCGGTTTCCAGCATTGTAAGTATTCTGGTGCATTCTTCAGGCGTAAGCGACATAATTTCAGCTTGAATAATGAATATAGAGCACTATCAACATGGTTTATGTACCCACATAAATGACAGATTACAAACAAAAGCAAAACCAAATGCTGTAATTACGTAGTTTCATCTTCGAAAGTGGCCCTTTTTCAAATTTGATTTTTTTATGATATAACTTTACAATAACTAAGAAGTTTTAATACCTTCATTTAAGGAGTATTACATTGTCTATTAAATACAATTTATTGCATTAACCTATCATTGTTAGTTTCCGAGATTTTTAACATTCTTTAAGTGACCCGGATTCATTGCTCTCGAGTGTATATATTTGTGTATTAGTATTGTTAGGTATACCTATACTTTTATTTTTTTTATTTTTTTATTAAAGTTGATATTGTTTTTTTGTACCCTACCACAATGTTGTCTTGTTTGACCATATGGTTGACTGGTAGAGAATGCCTTGTATCACTATTGTGCATAAAGTTTAAATAAATAAATAAAATGTAGTTAGTAGATCTTACAAGTTTTGAGTATGAATGTCGATGGGTATAACAGTAGGACATCCGCATGAGAACCAAGGTTGCCAACATAGCCCGAAGAATTGCCAAGCTTAAGTGGCAGTGGGCAGGGCACATTGCTCGCAGAACGGATGGCCGATGGGGCCAGAAGGTTCTGGAGTGGCGACCGCGAACCGGAAGACGTTGCGTTGGAAGGCCTCCCACTTGGTGGACCGATGACCTGGTGAAGGTTGCGGGGATCCGCTGGATGCGAGACGCACGGGACCGGTCAATGTGGCGACGCCTGGGGGAGGCCTATGTCCAGCAGTGGACGTCTTTTGGCTGAAATGATGACTAGTAGTAGAGAAGAGAATGGAAATAGAAGATATTATGCTGCGCCGATCCCAAATTTATTGAGATTAGAGCAGGAGACTGATTCACTGTAATTTTATATTCTTTTGCCTTTTATGGGCCTACTACACGCTCAAGCTTCACCACACTTTTCGTTCATACTTCACAGTACATCGCGCGTATGGTTGGTAAAACTGTATTACCATTACAAACCACACGCGCGATGTACTGTGTGCACCGTGTAATCGTGGGGAAGTGTGAGCGTGTGGTAGGCGCATTAGTTATGGCAAAGAATCAGTTATAATAATATAAAAAATAAGATAATGACAGTCCATTGCCATTCTTTTGTTATTTCTTTGTTTAAAATTTTCAAGGAGAGTTTAATTTGTAAAGAATTCAACCTAGGGTGGTTTTAATTTGAATTAAAATATTTTTTTTTTGATCTCAGGTTTTTGAGTAGGAGATGACACGCCCTTATGAAAATTGTCAAAAAGTATCGCAAAATAATACTTTCAATACAATAACCATTACCCTATTATAGGTATATAAATAACCAGCAATAATCCGATTTTTACGCCCAACCCTCTAATGCGATCAATTCCTTTTCATGCAACCCTCGTATAATGTCTGGGGACAAAGAGACCCCGCTTTGTATTTTGACAGGAGTTAATGTTGTGGGGTCCTGACATCTCTACCTGACGGGGATGGTACAATAGACCCCCTGTTGGGGACGTGTGCCGTATTGTTCGCATTTGAAGGGTTAGATAAATTGTAAGTGCACTTGTTAAATTGGAAGGTTATTGGTTGTACATTTTGATGGTGTGTAGTGTTTTTGTACGTTATAGTAGACATAAAAAAACTTACACCTTATAATTCAAATGTTCCAAAGATGGAGTCAACTGTTGTTTATTTAGGATTTCAGTTCTGATAATCGCTATCTATTTTAGTATTTAATGCTTGCCCTAAGACTTATTTTCCCACTGCTGTGTAGTCTATTTTTACCTAGTCTATTTTTTTAACGATGCTCATCTTAATAACCCCATTATTGAGCACTTTTCTAGATTTTAGAGCTTCTTCTCTCTTTGTCAGAAAATCATTTTTTTTGTGTAACATTTTTAAAAATCTGAAGAAGGTCATCTTAGTATAATAATATACTGAATTCACCCCATTAGTCTGCGGAGGGCTGTCATTTACACCCTATAAAGTAGTAAAAAATAAGTCTTTTACTCCTAACCTACATCAATAATAAAAATTCCCGCTAACCACATAACAATTTCTCATCAAAGTCAAAGCGAACAGTTATCTATTAGCCACAAATGTCAGTAATAACAAATCTGTTTACGTTGTTAACCTGGACTCGTATGGCAGACCACTTCAATTGTCCACTGGCTAGCCAATTGCGATGATTTGCGGCAATCATACGACTGTTATGTCAACTTATTATGGGAATTCTATGTGGATTTGCGATGGTGTTATAATTTATGTAGGTTTTTGATGTGAAGTGTGTTATTGGTTATCTTGGTATGGACAAGGGATGCAGAGGAATGGGGAAAATGTTGATTAAGAATGAAGAAAAGAGGACGAACAATGAAACGGTGGATGGATTGTGTGAAGGATGACGAAAGAAGATTGAACACCCGTATTTATAAACAAGTCATTACTATTACTTGAGTAAATGTCATTGTTTAAGATACGATTTTTTCTCTGTAGTTTAGTAATTCCTTAATGTTAGAACTATCAAACGTTAGAATTCTTAGTTTTGCTTTCATTGACGGTTCTAACTTCGTTTAATTCTTGCCCATTGTATAAAAATATTTGCATAAGTAATTACTTAAGTCCAAGTAATTACTTTGACTTGACTATAAATACGGGGGTATGAGTAATAGAGAAGTATGGAATAAGAAGACATGCTGAGTCGACCCCAAAGAAATTGGGATTAGGGTAAGAGAAAAAATATGGTATTATGGGTTTTATTAGTTGCTCGCTTCGTCTAAGAGCTCATCTATATATATATATATATATAAATAAAAAGAGAAGTCCTGACTGACTGACTCAGCAACGCCCAGCCCAAACCCTTGGACCTAGAAAGCTGAAATTTTGCACAGAGGTTCCCTTTATAATGTAGACAAGGAATAAGGAAGGATTTTTCGAAATTCAACCCCAAAGAGATTTAATTAGGAGATGAAAGTTTGTATGGAAAATCGACAACTTCACGCGGGCGAAGCCGCTGGCAAAAGCTAGTATATAAACAAAAAGGAAAGGCCTGACTGACTGACTGACTGACTCATCAACGCCCAGCCCAAACCCTTGGACCTAGAAAGCTGAAATTTTGCACAGAGGTTCCCTTTATAATGTAGACAAGGAATAAGGAAGTTTTTTTCGAAATTCAACCCCAAAGAGATTTAATTAGGGGATGAAAGTTTGTATGGAAAATCGTCATTTTCACGCGGGCGAAGCCGCTGGAAAAAGCTAGTGGTTAAATAATAAAAGCCATTCGGGTCAAGCTTGAAGTTAAGTCGCACTTGTCTAAATTGGTCCGTAGATGGGTGAACACCCACTGCATTACGAGTTGCCTTCGTGCCTCAGAAGTTGGTCTTGGCTGTTGTTTGTAGATCCTTGACAGTCGTTACGGGTAGTCAGAAAGAAAGAAAGTAGGCCGGTCAACCAGTCTTACCATTGCAAGGGGTACCGTATTCATCATCTGCCTAGCCTTTTCCCAACTATGGTGGGGTCGGCTTCCAGTCTAACCGGATGCAGCTGAATACCAGTATTTTACATGGAGCGACTGCCTATCTGACCTCCACAACCCAGTTAATACTAGGTAATACGATACTCTTTGGTAAGGCTGGGTGTCAGAATTTCAGGTCACTGACTATCTGTAACGACTGCTATATGGCAGCCGGGACCAACAGCTTAACGTGCACGGAGGAAACTCGGTATGTCGGGCGGTCACCCATCCACAGGCACCTAGGCAAGCACAGCTTTACCTAAAGATAGACCCGAGTGGCAGTTCTATTACTGATTGTGTCTGTAGTAAATCTTAAATTTAACTGACACCTTGCTATTGTATCGAGTCTGGTTCTTCTAACCAACCTAACAGACAGATGTGTGCTGGGGAGTTTGTTCCGCCACTTCTTCTCTCCAGCTAAACACTAGGAAGTGTCGATGGGTGGGCGTTTTTGGGGGACTGTCTTATAAAAATGTAAATACAGTGAAACCTGGTTAAATGTGTCTCAGATATCCAAATCTGTCTCATGGGACCCCAGTATGAGTTCCAGTTATAGAGGTTTCTCACTTATCCAAGTCCCAGTTAGCCAAGTTTCACTGTAGTAAAGTAAAGTAAATTTTGACCTTCGAAAAGTGCTGATTATCAGCCTAGTTTGAATAAATGAATTTTGATTTTGATTTTGATTAAGCCACCAACCAAGGGGTACCGTATTACACAGTAAACTGAGTTGTAGAGGTCAGATAGGCAGTCGCTCCATGATAAATGTTGATATTCAGCTGCATCCGGTTAGACTAAAAGCCAACCCAAACATAGTTGGGAAACGGCTAGGCAGGGTATAGTAACGAACACAATAAATGAAATTGAGAAGCTCCTGACTAAAAAACTTCATCATCAGCCTATAATGTTCCCACTGCAGGGACTCAGGCCTCCTCTCTAGGAGAGGGATGGGCTATAATCTACCACGCGGGCCCAGTGCGGATTGGTAGATGTCACATGTCTCCGAATTTTTTGGTTCTAAGACATGCCGGTTTCCTCACGATGCTTTCCTTCACCATTTTGAGAGCAGTGGTGATGAAATAAATGACTAAAAAACTTATTTTAAGCAAATCGCGAACTTAACGCGTACGAAATCACAGCTTGTAAATAAATAAAGTTAGAACCATATTTTCCCTTTTTTTGAAAGAGCTAGAAAGTGACGGTGGTTAAAAATAAAGATTTGAATGTAAGTTAATTATCCAATAACTTTTGCATTCGGTTTTTCCTGGGGTGAAGCCAAAAATGTCCGAAAATTACCGGGATAAAAAGTACCCTATGTCCTAACCCAAGTTGTAGTCTACACGTATGGCAAAATCGCAACGAAATACGATAAGCAAGTATACGATGTGAAAAGGTTAACATACAGACAAATATGATGATCTATATTATCTATATCTATCTATTTCGACGCAACATGTGTCGATACTCTTGCGCCATCACATCTTCCAAGTTCATCGTGTTGCGCAGGTGGAGCCGCTGCGGCTGCAAAAAACCTCAAGCGGCGTAAGTATAGTAACCTTTGCGGAAACTATATTTTCGAGCCGTTTGGGGTTGAAACTCTGGGGCCGTGGGGTCCGAGTGCTCATAGCTTGTTTAAGGAAATCTCGAAACGCTTAGTTGACGCTTCTCGTGACCCAAGGGCTGGCTTTTATCTTGGCCAGAGGCTAAGTGTTGCCATACAACGAGGCAATGCCGCCAGTCTTTTGGGCACATTACCGGCTGACAGCGTTGAGGAGAAGTATTTCGATGCCATATTATAGTTTATTGTTAGTTTAGTTTATTTTATAGTTTTTAATTAATTTAATATGTATTTTATTACTAGCATTATTTTTCATTATTTCATTTATCTTGCTGTAACTGACGATTAAAAAGTGTTTGTATAAATATAAGGTCGAAATCCTTTACCACATTCCTGCACACCAATCATTTGTATAACCTTCTCGCGTCTAACAGTTAAGCTTCCTATCCTGGCCTTGACAGAAATAGGAAAACATACCTCAGATATTACGAGAAAAATCGTAGGAAAACGCTCATTTTGACGAAGGCTGTACGCAATCATGCGCGAACTATGGTATTGGCATACTTAATTTTGCTTGGCATACATGCTCATCCGACGTTAACATACGACCTACTGCCAAACAAAATTTAACCCTAACCTCTTCTACTGAAGGCTGAAATTCGACTACAAATCCGCACGCACTTACGCCTTTTGGTTTATTAAGTATTTGATTGTATTAAAAGTCGTATGTGCAAATTTGGATTTAGTGAATTCTATTTTAAAACTAAGAATTAAAGTTGAATTTCGTATGTGCACATCCATGCACATCACAAAGATGAGCATTACTGTTTATACGTCCTAAATCTCTTGTCGATTATTCAATTATAAATATGTCCGTTTGCTGCGCGAAAAAATATTTTTTACGTTTTCATATTCAAGTAGTGATTGTTAAGAAAAATAAGCACTTGACGTAGGAATAAGATTTTTTATTGATTGTTTTATAGATGATAATTGATGACAATTATTTTCTTATTGTATTTATAATGGTGTTAATGTATCTAAGCTACCTATTGAGGAGTCAGTCTAAGATTTATTCTTTAGTGGTTAAACCGGTGTAATCTTATAGTAATCAACGTGAACAATGTATATCGATAAGAACAGCAGAGTTAATCGATTTTACTTTGACTGATAATCAAAGTAATTATTTTTTTTCATTCACTATTACATAATTTTTCTTCTCATTGCGTTCTTGGGCGTGGTACACGAGATTTCTTTTTGTACATTTTTGCTTATTTCTTTTTAGGTCTTAAACAACTTGCACACGACATCTGATCATTAATTGAACTTCAATCGTTAATTGTTTGAAGTTGACTGGAACAAAATAATGTTTTTATTGTAATATTAACGCAAATGTATATTTAGGCATATTTAGTAATTTGTGTTAAGTGTTTATTGGAATTTATATCATCAGAAACATCTCAGTAGTAGCCACAGAGCCTTGATTTGTGGCGGTCAATGGCACTGCTATTGACCGGGCAGAAATTAAGGCTCTGTGTCCCCTTAGACCTTTTACATGGAATTTTAGCGATATAGCTGGCAAAATGTAAGTGTACTCTGCCGTCCTATCACTAAAAAGCAGTTAAGTGACAAAAGTTGTTTTCGAGATAATGGCAAAAAAGGTGCGAATCGTTGTCTCTAAAAAACTATGATACTTAGGATTATCATTCTTGAACGTATCAACTGGTATTTTTTTCTGCCTTGTTTCAAGATATCTTTCTGTTCTGAAACTCTTACCAATTATTTTAAAAAATGATTTTTATTCTTTAGTTAAGCATTTAATTAACATTTTTCATCTGATTACTCTACTAAAAGGCCGTTAACCATACCTTAGCGGCTTTTTAGTTAAGTTATTTATTTAACCGTTCAGACCCGACTGGAACGACGTCGTTCCACTAAGAAAATTCCGTTGAGACCCGCTGGAACGACGTCGTTCCAGTCGGGCGCATCAAATTCAAACCTTATTTTTACCTAAAATATGGCTCTAAATTGTCTGGCAAAATTTGTGCCAAAGGGTAACTAGCTAGAGCTGCGTATGGCACCAATAAATTACTAAACATAAACCTGGAACACTTTTAAAAAAATATTGAGAGGTGCCATAGTGACGTTTGACAGTTGATGCAAAAAACGGTGTGGTAAAGTGTGGGTGTCGTAGTGTTTTTGTGTTTTGTGTTTGATTTTGTTTGTGAAACGTTGGTAAGTAAATGTTTATTAGGTTAGAAGTCCCTATTGCAACTTTGTAGATAATAATTTGCATGGCAATTCATATCCCAAAATTAGTTTTCGAGCCAACAAAATATCATAACAAAGATTTCGTCGTCGTCATTGAATGAGCGAATTGAAAATATGAATTTGACTCCTTTTCATTGAAATATGGTCTTGGAAACATTATTATCAACATAAAATATAGTGATAATTCATTATATCGTGTATTCGAAGCAAATAATTTCGTATTTATTTATATTTCAAGGTTATTTCGCAATTCTAAAATGACAGTTCGCCAATAAGAATCTTATAAGAATTTTGAGTTGGAATCTTATTAGAATAATGTATGTAGGTCTCCTAAAAAAACACTATCATTAGATTACTTGTACATTTGTTATATTAGTTCTAAAGTTTCGTGTAAATTGATTCAGTAGTTTTACCAAAACAAAATAAGATACGCAACAAGTCGAGTGGCGGCGAGTTCTGTCCTAAATCCGGTCGTCTGTGGGATGACAATATACGTCTTTTAAAATAAGAGTTGTTTATATAATAAATACATCGTCTAGCTCTTCAGAAACAAGAAACTGTTTACCGTTTGAGATAAGAGATAATAAAACTCGAGCATTAAGCGTTTTAGTGAGCAAGGTCAGATGACGCATGCGATGACGTAACTAGGCGGTCCGTGAGGGAGTTGAGTTAAAATCTTATTAGAATAATGTATGTAGGTCTCCTAAAAAAACACTGTCACCGTATTACTTGTACATTTGTTATATTAGTTCTAAAGTTTCGTGTAAATTGATTCAGTAGTTTTACCAAAACAAAATAAGATACGCAACAGGTCGTGTGGCGGCGAGTTCTGTCCTAACTATACGATATTTATAATTCTAAATAAGCTATAAAAGAGTTGTTTATATAATAATACATCGTCTAGCTCTTCAGAAACACGAAACTGTTTACCGTTTGAGATAAGAGATAACAGAACTCGAGCGATAAGCGTTTTAGTGAGCAAGGTCCGATGACTCATGCGATGACGTAACCAGGCGGTGCGTGAGGGAGGGGGGCCCGTTATTTCGCGCGGCGCTTGAGAGGTTAAAATTATGACATTCAGAATGTTGGTTGATAGTTTTGCAGAAATACTTAACTAAAAAGTCGTTAAGTGACGTAACTGCTTTATAGACATGGTATTCGCTAAGATTAAAGTAACCTTAGGAGCAGTTATGGGGTTTTAGATGCTTTTAAGCTAATTATGCCAATAATAATTGGAAACTTTGTAAAATGTTAACTACCTTACTTAACTAAAAGGTGGCTAAAAGTATTTCGCTTGTGGGTTAACTGCTTTTTAGTTAAGCAATAATCAGGCAAATGTGAGATTTAATGGCATGTTCTTGTAAAATCCTAAAACATATTTCAATATTTTAAATAAAATATTATGATATAAAGTTACATTTATACCCACATTGCCTACACTACCCGAAGCCACTGGGCTAGACGATCCATAACATTAAACTCTACTTTTTTTAAATTGGGTAGTGTATATTGATATACCAGGGTGTGAGAATTCATGAAGTCATCAAGAATCACTATGTTATGAATGAAGAGTGGGTGGATACTTACAAAGTGCTTGAATAAACGCACTATAAATAATAAGAACAAAATGTAACCGATCACACCCTGGGGTGTGAGAATTCATGAAGTCACCAAGAAACTCTTTGTCATGAATGAAGAGTGGGACTCTGGGTGGAATCTTCTAAAGTACTTGAATGAAAGCACTATAAATAATAAGAACAAAATGTGACCGATCAGACTGCAACTCTTATCGTGGCAAGTCGCTGCTCTTGACCCCTAAAAAGTATTTGCAAAAATTGTTGCAGAATCAATGGTTCCAGAAACCCAAAATAATTAGTTTGTCGTTCTGAGACTGGAACTTTTGAAGTGATCTTCTCTGTTGGCCAATTACTAGCCAAATATCGGTATTGATGAAACGTCTAATGGAAGACGATTTGTTTTAAAATGCACGTCATTTTTTTATGTCACTAATGTAAAAAATGGGCCTACTCTTGCTTTGAGGACTGAGACGAGGTTGACGATGGAACGTGCTAACCCAGAACAAGCTTAGGTATTAACTCGCGACTTAAATAGGTTGGGGTCACTATGAACTAGGGAAACGTTTGACCTTTTAGACGTCATGTAAAGGCAATAAACGTAGACAACCAGCTCTTAATATTCTAATCAGCTCCAGTTAAAAGTAACAACAACAGTACAGAAATAGGCAGCAGCATCACGTTCAAAGGGAATCTCGACGCAATAAATCAGAGAGTTGAGGTTCAGCAGTAGCATTTGTAAAACTATAACCCAAAGTTTTTCGTTCTCATGATCTCAAGTTATTGTGTGACGTCTATAATCTCAAATCACGATGAGAGACTAAGCGTATCTTTGACTCTGAATGGGACTGTGTCGGCCAGTTTTTACATTTCAAAGATGGTCAGAATTCTACTTAGTTTGCTGCCTTTACTCAAAGTTAGCCAGGAATAACTCCACTTCTCTTTTGCGAGATGGAACAGCTCAGCAACGCTCCTGATTACGGTTCATTCGAAAATGTTTGTCAGCCAAGACGTTTTGCTCCGACCGATGGCGTTTTCCCACTAGGTGCGTTGCCATTATAATTTGTTGCATTAAATCTCAACTGCCACTACTATCTAGAACGGGTTCGAGCTAAGCAACCTTTCTTTGTTTGATGGTCTGCATGCACTTGAGGTCTTAGCCTATAATATTCATCTTACGACTTTGTCATTTCTAACTTTTTGAGTCCAGCTCTCTTTTACCTGTAGATTAAAACGCGATGACCTTAAACCTAGAAAACCTAACTATGAATCTTCAAATGTGTCCTGACATGACCGCTTTGTAACAAAGTTTTTCGTCCAAAGTTGGAAATGCTACTAATATGAGAGCATATGAAAAAGTAGTACACCTAAACTCATAGTCCTAAAAGTAGTACAACAAAAAACATAAAATGCAGTCGTTGTGGGTGAAATCAACTGAATAGCTTGTTTGTATTTATCTTTAACTTTGATATTTGTGATTGAGGGCATTTATTCTTCCGCCACGCCTCTAAATCTGATCCGATTTAATTGAAATGTGACACATTGGTAGACCATGACCTGGAATAAGACTTGAAATACCCCGTAGTGAATCAAGTGCGAGAGTTGGCAAACTGCCTTTTAGCTAAGTAATGGGGCTTAACTGCTTTGTAGCTAAGCATAATTTATTTTTTTCCACCGTTTTCATCAAACAACTACGAAATATTATCAAGTAAAATATTAAATACTTAGCTAAACAGCCGTTAAAGGCGGATAACTGCATTTAAGCTAGCTTTTTAAAACATATGCATAAGAAAAAACTAAACTACAAAGTAGTTATAGTCCTTTTGCTTCTTTATAGTCAAGAAAAGTGAGATAACGTGTTTGTAGTTAAGTAAAAGACCAGACAATTATAGAAAAATCCGGCAGTTAAGGTATTTTAACGTATATTTAGCGAAGAAGTGCGGGTTAGCCGCTTTCAAGTGAAGGAATCATCATAAATTCTGTTACTTAACTGCCTGAAAAGTTTTTGTATCTCTGAAACTATTCATGTTATAAAAATGTTTCTTAGACAGAAAGATAGAGAATTTCGAACTCTATCACGTTGTATCAAAAAGTAAAAATTGACCATTTGTCGGTTAACTGCTTTCTAGTGATAGGACGGCAGTACTATTAGTTACACCTTTGCCTAACCCTTTGGGGATTACAGTGTGATATTATTTCGTGATTTGTATAAAGTTTTAAAGCCTTTTCATAATTATATTAAAATAGTACAATAATCTTAACACTACAAAAGCTACCTCAAACTTTAAACTTACACTCGCGGCCAAGAAAAAGTAGTCGGTCTTAAAACAAAGCCACCTTCGGCCTTAACCCGTCCAACGACCTTTCTAATATATTTATAATTATAGTCCACAACACTCCACATTTGTAAACATGGATGTGACGTAACAATCTATTATTTTTTATTGTTATTTTGGTTCTAAACTAAGCTTTAGCGCGGCTGCACTTGGGCAGGTTTCGTTTTTACATAAATTTGATAGCTGTCTAAATTTAATGAATGACAGATGTAGGTTTTGTTTTCAGCTGCTTGTCAACAGTGTGTTAATAACATAATTAATACTTATTAAATATTTTTTTGTATACTTCCAGCGATCCTAAATACAAGGCTTTAAAATAGGTACTATCGAAAAACGGCGAGATTTTTTTGCCATTAGAATAGGTCTAATTATTCCCAGGGATTAGTCAATCCAGCGTAGTTATAGTCAGCACTCAGTTAACCAGAATCTAGAAGAATATTTTGTAAATATCCCAATTAATTTGGGATATTATCATCTTCCCAAAAAAAAATATATTAATTAACATACAGACCCAAATTCAGGTACTTATGGACAGAGAGACAATGAAGTACTTGAATGTCTGGTTGACGCATACCACACAAGATTATGGGTGTCCGAATTTGAAAGTATCAAATTAAATTATGTGCTATTAAAATTAGATTAATGTAAATAAGTACCTGATTATTAGGTGTGTATAATGCTTAAGGTTATATTGTAATATTATTGAATTATGGTCTTCTTGTCATTAAAATTTGTGATAGGTACAATAATTGTACAATAAAATTGAGCTGAGCAAGTAATTAAAGTTTTAAAAAAAATTTGCCATTCTGAGAATCAGGAAAAGGCACTCTGAATTATTATTCAGAGTGCCTTTTTGTTTGCGCATAATTTTAGTAAATAAATAAGTCCAAGGTATTACTACCGTCTCTAGGTGTATAACTTCTAAGACGCACTAGTAGCAGGACTATTGCTCAAAAGACGTCACGGCTAAGAAAAAGGTAACAGTAGGTGAGATCTAGATGAATAACTCCCATGACGATACCTTTTTTTTTGGCGGGTGTGCAATTATCAAATAACCCCTCCCGCTTTTGGGCAGAGCGAAAGGGAATGTCAGACTTCTACTGACTAAAAACCACCCATGTTCCTTCTTAGCCCTTTATGTCGAGGCCGCGGTATCTCTTGTGAACAACCCGCAGCCCCCGCGGGGCTCGCAGCCCCGAGACATGTTATTTTGATAACTATCTATACTAATATTATAAAGCTAAAGACGAGTGTGTTTGTTTGGTTGAACGCACTAATCTCATGAAGTACTGGATGGAATTGAAAAATCATTTCTGTGTTAGATTCTCCATTTACCAAGGAATGCTTAATGCTGTATTACACATGAATGAAGTCGCGGGCAAAAGCAAGTAATTAACAAATAAACTAAACTATATTCCTCAAAAGACAACCACACAATGACGTCAAACGACGTCAGAACAATTACGCAAGTGTACGGCCAAGAAAACGGTAACAGTAGGGACATCTAGGTGAATGAGTCGTCACGTTACGTGTTGACATGCGAGCGAGTGTCACGCATCAAAATGAAAACAATACTCGCGGGTCACGTGATACGCCGCTATTTTTAGAGGTTAGTGTCTTTGTTGTGGGGTCAGCAGGGAAAGTGGTTTTGTGAACGATTTTCTTGGCTTTTAGTCTGTGAGATATTGAGAGAGATTATGGTCTAGAAAAAGTGGTCAGCGACGAAGAAATGAGAAGACAGGGATGCCGTTGGAAGTAATTTGAACACGAGCTTTGATTGAATTTGTCATATTCTTATCTTTTTTCATCAGCTTATTGCCATTTCCAGTCTGTAATGCATTTTCAATCTCTAAAAAATTTCAGAATGACGCATGCGACAAATCGCGTAGATTATTAGCAGGTAAATAAATCCAAATTACAAGTCCAACTTCTATTCACATAAACATTTAGCTCGTTCTACTTTTCATCCTTTTCATTAATTTCATTTGTTAGTGGAGTTCAGAAATCTTTATTTTACACAAGAAAGTGGTTCCACGTTAGAGGTCAATGGACTATAAAACCATTTAACCTCACAAACAAGAAATATTCTAGAGCCATTACACCCTTTTCACACATGAGAAGTCAGCAGACAGACACCCAAACCAAAATTGCTTCTATCCCATTTCAAAATGGTTAAATTGTTATAAACAAAAGTATAAGAAACGATTTCACATGTTTAAGTATAATTCTCCGGTTTTGGCCTAACGATCGTTTAATAGTCAGCTGTTTTGATGCACTTTGGTTATTTCACTTGTTAAGAAATCTTTGGAAATGTGCTTTAGTTTTTGTGAAATGGCTGCTGATTTCAGACCATATTTAGAATGTTTTTTGGAGTGAGGTAAGGTAAAATGAACGAAATCTTAGACCGTAGCACGAAGGAGCGATGTTTATGTTCCTAATATAAATTAGACGAATTTTCTAAACGAAAATACCACATCCAGTAGCAATGCAATATTTTTTTACAGATTCCCTAAATTCAGCGTATACGCCAATGTCCCTTACGCCCCTGTAAGGGACACAAATAAAGAGACGAGAAGGCAGTTGTAGTTTCAACTTGAATGCTATTTGACTCACAAATTGTCACTTATTTATTATGTAATTAGTGCATTTCAAATCATGGGATGGTATGGTATGGAGCAGTGGTGGCCCAGTGGGAGCGGCCCCGACTTACGACCAGTAAGTCGTGGGTTCGAACCCAGGCAGGCGCATTAGACTGTGTAATTTATTTATAATCACCATAGCTTTCAAAACGGCGCGCGGCGAAGAAAATCATCGTGAGCCAAAAAATTCGAAGACATTTGTGACATCTACGAAACCGCACTGGGCCCGTGTGGCCATCCCTCTCCTAGAGAGAAGGCCTGAGTCCCTGCAGTAGGAAAATTATAGGCTGATGATGATGATGAAATTATGGGTAGAATGCACTGAATGAATGAGCTGTGTCTGAAATTAGAGCCTTCACACGTTGTTTTAAAACTTTCTAAGCCATTTTCTTTCTTACATACAGGGTTAAAGGGACACCGACAAACTAACAGTAAATACAGGTTCCAATAGTCAGGTTGTGCACCCCACAACCTTGACGAAATCATAATGAAGATAATAACAAAATAAATGTGAGAAAACACAACTCCTTGTTTACGCAAATTACAAAATTTCACCGAAGACCAATCGAAGCAAATTGACACTAATTTATAATTAAACGAAAATCACAAACCGTAAGTAAATATAACGAATAGACAAAATATCTTTACTTTTTTTCTGGTAATAGATACTTTTTTCTACTAATTGAAGACGTAAATCCATTGTCTATGCTACGCTCATGATTTCGCAATGAAATTTTTAATCACCACATGGCTGTTTTAGTTTTTGATATAAAAGTTTCTCAATTATGTATTCGATACGATATGTCTAATAAGTGTTTCCTATAAATTGTATGGTTCCCATGGTCCATCAATTTGGACATAACTGTTGTGTCAAAATAATCATGGTTTAGTGATGGGTCGTATTGTTCTTAGGTTCAAGGGGTCAGACAGGCCTTTAGTGGCTAGGTATAATAATTACGATACCATAACATTACATCACGCCTATAACCCTTGGAGGGTGTGGCAGCGGTGTACCCATTAGTCTAGGGTCATTTTGCCAGTTATGTTACTACGACAACCATGATATTGAATAGGCTATAGCCTAAGACCTAAGTCATTGGATTTTTCCATCAGGATTTCTCAGTAGCCGTAGTAGTACTCACAGAGTCTGGATTTGTGAAAGTTTGATGGCATTAGCCTCGCCCCCCATAACATGGGATTTAAAATATAACTGGCGAAATGTTGGTGTACTATATTTGTAAGTAGTACCTCTACCTGACCCTTCGGGGATAACAAGCTTGATGTTATGTTCTTCTAATTGGCTCCAGCACATTTCTCATCCCTTCTCACACAAGTCTCGTTACAATTTGTCAACACAAAATAACCGAAACGTTACAAAAAGTGAAAGAACGTTACAAAAATAAATATACCGTCGATAATAACGATACCTATCACAATCGCCAATCGATTATAACTTAATCGAGTTACGATTTATAGAAATAATCGGTCTTGATTTATATGAAACCTGCATTTTGGTCCCACATTCAAAAACCTACCTAACTACCCCCAGTCAAAGTACAATTTCGAATGATAAGTTTCTGGTGTATGAGTACAATTTGTATGAACCTTTCCCACCTAGAGTTAAAGTTCAATTTTGAGTAATAAATCGACGGTGTATGAATACAAATTGTATGGTAGTAATATCAAAGGGTTGCGCATGCGCCGTTTGATACTAACGTTTGAATAAATCAACAAAAACGACGGGCGGCGATGACTAATGTACTATTTATAATTTGTGCTGGACAGGGAAATGGTTGGAGTAGCCAGAGCTGTTTTATTTGATAGAAATATTAGAATTTATTGAGGAAGCTGTGTGACATAAATTAAAATGGCGATATTAGAAAATCGTAATAGACATTGTAGATAAGCTTTTGTGGGTAACTTCGGTACTGTTATTGTATTGAATTAATCTATGGAAACGTTTTACATCTAGCTCGGCCTGTAGCGTTCTGTAAGTCAAAGAATATTCCGAAGATGCTCTCTACATACAAAATAACAAAAAAATACTTGTTTTCATTACTCATACTCTGAAAGTAGGTCAGAACATGCCTGCGGAGCGGGTTGAAAGTACTACTTTTCAGCCCTAGGTAGAATCGCTTTCTACTGACAGCTGTCAAATTATTTGTTGTAATTGGGAGCAAACCTATTGACATCAACCAATGTAATTAGGAGCAAGCCTATTGCCACCAACCGATGTGATTAGGAGCAAGCCTATTGCCATCCACCGATTAGATTTAACCGATTTGAAGTTTTTCTCTTATGTTTACTTTTTTAATTTTTTTGTCCTTTGTGAAACCAATTACCTTTTCTTTCTTCATTCTTTCGATTTAGGTAATTGGGCGCAAGTCTATTCCCATCAACTTTCCTTGTATTCGTAATGAAAAGCACAGTGTTTACCTCGGGTTAAAGACTTATTTAGTCCCTCAAACTATTAGCGCCCTCGCTGCGCTCAGGCGCCAAACCCCGTCTCGGGGACTAAATAAGTTCCTTTCACCCCTAAGGTAACAATGTACTATTATAATATTAGTGTAGATTAGTTCGAAATAACTGAAAACATGCTTCAAGTATCATGACTACCGCCTTGGATAGTATATAAGGTAGATCGGTAGGTAGGTCCTGACTGTCCGATGTTCTCCATAGATTTTTGATTAGATGACAATCATGAGTTGTAAAAGAAAACATCGTCAAAAATAGAAATTGTTGACAAAAAAAATTGTTGAAATATTTACAAAATTCTTAACAATTTACTCGGTCTTCTAGATCGGTTATTCATTTCTTGAGGAAAAACAACTGAAATTAGAAAAGTACTCAGCAATATAGAAAACATAACTGAAATCATCATAGTTAAAGTGGATGTTATAAATTGATAAGGATCCAAACCCATGACAAATACGTTTTAACAAAAAGTCGTCTCCACAACTTTCCCTGTCCGACTAATTTAAGTTAACCTAATACGAGTGAGCCTCATAAACAAATTATAGAAAAACAAACAGAACAACAAAATAACATATTATATTGCATTAACAATGCGGTAATTTAAATAAATTACACCCTAATTAATAATATAACCTGATGATCTTTTAAATTAAAACTTAATTAATTATTTATTATAGTGCACAATTTAGGTACTGGTGTATACTGTGGTTTTTAATTTGAGTGAGTAAATTGACACTTGGAAATGTCAAACACAACAACATTGTATGGAAGTTTGACATTTCCAAGTGTCAATTTACTCTCTCAAATTAAAAACCACACCTTAGGTAGTTTCTTGTGAATAAAGTTATAAATTAAGTGGCAATGGGCAGGGCACATTGCTCGCAGAACGGATGGCCGATGGGGCCGAAAAGTTCTGGAATGGCGACCGCGAACCGGAAGACGTTGCGTTGGAAGGCCTCCCACTAGGTGGACCGATGACCTGGTCAAGGTTGCAGGAACCCGCTGGATGAGAGACGCACGGGACCGGTCAATGTGGCGACGCCTGGGGGAGGCCTATGTCCAGCAGTGGACGTCTTTTGGCTGAAATGATGATGATGATGAAAGATAGAAAACAAAGAAATACCTATATACTTGAAAGTGTATCTTTAAATTTTTCAGAACCTCAACAATATCATGGTATAATTATTTTCCCAACATTATTGAAGCCGGTTTCCATATTAACCAGATGCTGCTGAATTCCAGTATTTTACACGAAACGACTGCCTATCTGACCTCCACAATCCAGATACTGGGTATTGGCTATTCCTTAGTAAGATTGCTTTTTAGTCTTTCGAGGTTCAGACAACACGTAACAACTGTCAAACATTTAAATTACTACCAATCGTCAAGATCAGTTATAGAATCATTTGTATCTGACCTCCACAACCAAGTTAGTACTGAGTAATACGATACCCTATTATAAGACTAATTACTTATCAGGCTTTCGGGACATGACTGACTACCTGTAAAACAGTCAAATATCTACAAATGACAGCCGGACCGACGACCTGGTCAAGGTTGCGGGGACCCGCTGGATGAGAGACGCACGGGACCGGTCAATGTGGCGACACCTGGGGGAGGCCTATGTCCAGCAGTGGACGTCTTTTGGCTGAAATGATGATGATGATGACAGCCGGAATCAACAGCTTCACATGCATTGAGACGTTATGTTGTACTGATCCCAAATAAAATGAGAATTGAGCAAGAGAATGATTCAATCCAGTGACAAGTCAACTTACATATACTACAGGATCCTCTCTGGCAAGAAGCACATAATATTATCTATTACAGCTGCTGCAGTAGTAACATAAGTCGTCATCATCATCATCATCAGCCTATAATGTTCCCACTGCAGGGACTCAGGCCTCCTCTCTAGGAGAGGGATGAGCTAAATAGGTAGTTTGAGTTTGAGTTTGTATATCCACCACGCGGGGCCAGTGCGGGTTGGTAGATATCACATGTCTTCGAATGTTTTGGTTTCCAAGACACAGTTTTTCCTTTACCGTTTTGAGAGCAGCGGTGATGAAATAAATTACACAAAGTAATGCGGCTGCTTGGGTTCGAACCCACGACTTACTGTTCGTAAGTCGGGGTCACCACCACTGGGCAATATAATATGGAACAAAAAAAAACATGACGTTGCCCCAAATAAAATGGGAAATGAGCAAGAGATAGATGATAATAATCTAGTGGCAAGTCAACCTGCATAGCAAAGAATCCTCTCTGGCAAGAAGCACATAATATTATCTATTACAGCTGCTGCAGTAGTAACATAAGTACTATAATCTTAATACATACCGTCGTTTAATGACGTAATAGCGAGTTCCAAAGAATTCTCCGTAATAAGTGGTTATGTTAGTAAATGCAGATGATTGGTTCACATCAATATTTCATCTTGAGACCTTTTTTGTGGGCTGGTTTCTGTGTTACTTTGTAGTAAGGAATGAGAACTTGAAATACAACTCACTTACATTAGGAAAGCCAGTAGGGACTTCTTACGAATTATCGAAGGCGTAAGCTGCTGGGAGTAGAACCTATGTGTATTCAACCCTGGAGTTGAACTCAGACACCTACGCTCAGCGGTCGAGCTGGTAACCTTAACAAACTATAAGCTATATAAGTTGGTTTTTGTAAACCTAATCATTAACCTAAGCAGCGATGGCCCAGTGGTGGCGGCCCCGAATTACGAACAGCAAGTCGTGGGTTCGAACAAATTTCATTACCGCTGCTCTGAAAACGGTGAAGAAAAACATATTGAGGAAACTTATGTCATAAAACAAAAAAATCATATGTGGCATCTACTAACCCGCACTAGGCCCGCGTGGTGGATTATATATAGCCCATCTCTCTCCTAGAGAGGAGGCCTGAGTCCCTGCAGTGGGAACGTTATAGGCTGATGATGATGAATCATTGTTTTACATTTGTTGCCGAGTTTGGGGAGAATACGGGGACCTCAAATAACAGGTACAAGGGCAGCAAGATGACGATTGTCTAGTTTGACACAAGCTATAGTATCGTGAAACGTGTTATTTTAGCTATTTTTTTTTCTTTTTTGTAGGGTGTGAAATCATTAAATAACTCCTCCCGATTTGGGCCGAGCGGAGGGGAGTGTCAGACTTCTACTGACTTATAACCACCAATGTTCCTTCTTAGCCTGTGTTTGTGTCTGGGACCGCGCTATCTCTTTCGAACAACCCGCAGCCCCGGGGCCCGTGCACCTAAGCTCTATAATTATTATTACACTAATGACTAGGTTTTCAATTCAAAACATTGTTAAAACACAACCTATGTGCCCGATAAAAGAAGAACAAATAACCTGACAAAGTAGGCAATTTCAATGAATTGTCAATGTCTACTATGAATTAATGTTGATCGTCAGTTGACAAATTGCACTTCAGTAAAAAGGCAGGTTTTCTTACAAAATTAATCCCTAAGTACAATCAGTTAAGACTCATTTTGTAGACTAACAAATAATGCTTACCGATGACTTTTATTGAGTTCGTGGAATAGGTACATAAAATGGCCACTCTTTCTTTGTTTCCTACAATATTGATTGATTTATAAACTCTGAGAATGCGAAACATATTAATCACAAACACGTGTAGATATTACGATAACGCTGAATCGAAAGTTCACTTTGACTATTATTGGACAAATGCTATCTTTTATCTTTAAGGTACAAGTTGGTAGCCGACTGTACGAAGCAGCAGCAGACGACATGTCGTCGCTTCATGTCGTCACGACACGTCGTCGCGTCATGTCGTCGCGTCATGTCGCTGCAGTCATGATTTCGAACCCGACTGCAGACGGCAACTACAGATGGCATCCAGTTGGTGTAAACTGAAGACACAGGTTCCGATACATTTTCGGCTAAAGGACATAATTATTTCCTGTTGTTTCTGTTATCTATGGGCACTACTGATCTGCGGTCGGACGACACGTGCGTCTGCTAGCTTCATGTCGCTAACTACGGAGGGAATTTCATAGAAATACGTAGAAATCAGTCGTGTCGCCGCAACACGTCGTCTGCTGCGGCTTCGTGTCGCCCGCTACCAACTAGTACCTTTAAATAAATAAAACAAATTCTACGACGGTTACACTTGTAATGGAAAGTTCCTAAGTTTAAAATAATACAGTATGATATAATTTGTTATTTTCTATTAGGTTTAAAATATTTCTCCATCTAGTTTCAAAGACTAACAAAAAATAAAACCGACTTCGACACAAAAAACACTCAAAAGTGAAAAATAAACTTGAGAAGAAAAATCTGTTTCTGAAGTCGGTGACTTTTGTTTCTTTGATTTCATTTTTTAGTCACCGACTTCAGAAACTGATTTTTCTTCTCAAGTTTATTTTTCACTTTTGAGTGTTTTTTGTGTCGAAGTCGGTTTTATTTTTTGTAAAAAAGTTTTTATTTTTCACTTTTTAGTGTTTCACATGTGCTTACCCCTTCACAACGTACCGGCGTGATGTTATGTTAGGAACTGGTGTAAACAATAGACAGACAATATGAGATTTCAGCAATCCCAGTCCATTTGCTATCATTTATTGAGGAGTTCCGTTTCCTATCTCCGAAGTTCTTCATCAGATCTTCACAAAATAGTTTTTATAACCTTTGTAGTGAGTACTAACAGGCGTGATATTATGTTGTGTGATGGCGTAAACAATGCTTAGATATGCTATAGCAACAATCGCGGTTAATCTGCTGTTATTTATTGAAGAGTTCCCCCGATTTCTACAAGATCCCATCATCAGATATTGAAATGGTGACAATGGGACCACACGGGAAGCACCAGCTTTCAAATGAAAAAAGAATCATGAAAATCAGTTCACCCAGTCGCAAGTTATGAGCGAACAAACATAAAAAAAAAAAATAAAAAAAAATAATACAGTCGAATTGATAACCTCCTCCTTTTTTGGAAGTCGGTTAAAAAATACGAATAATTTATCGTAGTATATCTATTTACATAATTATCATCATTATCATTATCATTGTCATCATCATAATTCCTGTCCTTATCCCATTCTACTTGGGATTTCCTCACCTGTTTGTCCCCTGTCAGATGTCACGCCATAATTTACTCCTTCCTCTTTCACGAACACAACGACACGGTTGGCGCAGTGGCTAAGCGATTAGACTGCCGCGCTACGTGTCGCGGGTTCGATCCCCGCACGGAACAAGTATTTGTATGGCCTACAGATAGTTGTTTCGGATCTGGACGTGTTTGTGTATGTGAGTTTCAATGTTTGTAAACGCACCCACGATACAGGAGAAATTCCTAGTGTGGGGCAACGTTTTAAAAAAAAAAAAAAAATAGCGTTTCTATACACAGTCCATCTATATTTTCTCTGGTCTTCCTTTCCATTCATTTACTTACACCAGTGTAGCGCTTTTTATCAAATCCGACACTTCTTAGTAAATTTTGGCGTTGACGGTTTCTAAATCCTTCCACAGAAAATCAGAATGCATATTTTCCAAAACAGGCAGCTACATTGGATGATTAATGTGAGAATTATATTTTCAACCCTAATTAAAATAAATTGCTCGACCACAACTATTATAATCACACATAACAAACTTTTTCCCCATTCCTTTATTCCAACAAAAACAGCACACAATTAAAAACAAAACCGCGGACACAACATCAAAAAGCCGCCGCCAACTTCAAAGTAAAGTAAAAAACTAAGCGCAATTTCGTTAAAAAACTAAGCACAATAATGCACTGAGCTTACCCCTTAGCCGTCCGCATAAGTTATGCTAACAAGTTGGTTTGCGTGACCCGGGCCTCGTTAGGCCAGGCAGGCCGAATGCTACCGTTACACCGCTGGGTAATGTGATGTGTCATTTTAAATAGCCTCTTAGAAATGAATGATCCGAAATAAAATGGTGTTATGAGTGCGGTGTAGGGTGGCTGTGAGTTTGGTCGGATAGTTTTTGAGCTTTAACTAGAACCAAAAATTTCGAAGACATGACTGTGACATCTATCAATCCGCACTGGGAGCGTGTGGTGGATTATAGACCGTTGCCTCTCTTATAGAAGAGGCGTGTGTCCAAGGAGTGGACATATCATAGGCTTATTATGTTTATGCTATCTTCAACATAATTATAATAACCACTGTTAGATTTCTAACTGTTAGATTTCTAAGTTGAACTCTAGTCACAACGTCAAAGAAGGTTTCTTAATTTCTTATTTTCACGACTTTTGTTTTTCAGCAAATCGTAAATTATAAACTTTATTTAGATGTGAAGGTGATTTGAAGCGACTTCTTAATTAATTGATTGTTTGTAAATACAGAAATAAAGAGTTTCAAAATGAATAAAAACTTAATAATTCTATGCTAAAGGCTACAAGGCACAATTGCATAATTGTTTGTTTAGCAATTACAAATCGTTGTAAGAAAAATGAATACCTCCAAAGCGTAATGTAAGAAGTTAACAATAATAAATGGCAATAAGTGGCTAAGCGTACTATTATGTATTCTGTGGCTAAGCTCAAGTTCTATTCTTACGGTTACTGCAGTTTTTTTAAATATAAGGGATAGGGTTTTCAGTTTATTTTCTATCCCGCAGTTCGGTCGACAAAAATCCTCTTAGAAACGTTTTAAACATGCATAATTACCTATATAAAACTAAGCTAATGTAGCTGATGAGATCATCAATGAAAATTATTCGGAATCCGACCAGTAATCAAAAAGTTCCTCCATCCTCCTCCTCCATCCAAACTTTACCTTTTCATAATTTTATGTAAGTCTTCTTCTTATCGTGCAGGCAGTAAGGTCTAACGACCCCACACACCCTAGTGTCAGAGTTTCTAAACCGCCGCAAGGGCCTCTGACATGGTTTGACGACCGCCATTTGGCGGCCGGGACCACCGGCTTATACGTGCCTTCCGAAGCACGGAACCATCTTTTTATCAGACAATCAGGTGATTCAAGCCTGCAATGTCCTAACCAAACTGGAAACAACTTCACAAAGTTTGCTTACCGTGGGAATCGAACCCACGACCACCGGGTCACAAGGCAAACGCCTAAACCACTCGACCACGGAGGCAGTTATGTAAGTATAGACCCCAGAACATCAAGCTACTACAATCTGTCAAATTTCTTTAAACGATTTTCATCTTTATGGCTAACGCTTTAGGTTCAAGTTTGATTGGGAATATTTGACAGATTCGGGCAGGTTGATGTACATTGGCCTCTGTACTGGATGCTACGATGGTTCCCGTCGGGACTGCGGGTTGTTCGAAAGAGATACCGCGGCCTGGACACAAAGGGCTAAGAAGGAACATGGGTGGTTTTTAGTCAGTAAAAGTGTGATACTCCCTACTGCTTTACCCAGAGCGGGAGAAGTTATTTGATGATTTCCCACCCTCCTAAAAAAATGCTACGAAGGCCAAATTCCTAGTAAAATAAGGAGGTGTTTAAAACGCAGCATTTTTAACAGCAAACCATAATACTTTACTCGTGAACCGAATACGTTACCTCCGGCCTCAAATTCCCGAAGGAATACATAGTACCAACTGTAATGTAATGATAGTATTATGTCCAACATAATCTATGTGAACGGACAAGCCTATCACATTAACTGGACATAAGTTACTTTTTATTTTCAATTACTTATAAAGGTTTTTAACCCCATTTTATATAAATAGTTACGCGTAGGTTACAATTTTGTTCTATCAGTTTGACGTAAATAGGCCATGTCTTTTCCTAATCTAGGATTAATGGTAATACGAGAATTTCCTTAATCTGCAGTTCTGCTGTGATCACCAATTGTACGTTTTCTTGAGATCTAAGCTACTTCCTTGTCAGAAAAATTATAATTCAGGACCTTTTTGTAGTTCTGAAATCACCTGACACTTAAGAAACAATTCACTTCAAAGACGTTGATTGCTGACCTACTTTGAATATGAATTTTATTGAGCAAAAACACCCTACATAAGCCTGGCCACGTTAAGCACACTTTTTTTCTACCAATGGACAATCAACTATCAAAATGATTTATTTAAAAATAGAGTATAGAAAAGAAGAATAGCATTAGAGCATTCAGATCTCTTCAACAGGAAAAACTCGTTAAATGGTAATGTTGGTTGTTTGGCCATAAAATAGGGCACGGGCCGAGTCGACCAACTACTGGCCCTAGTATACCCCAAATATGTTTTGTTTACTACGTCTAGATAATAATAAGCCTTTATTAGCATTTAATATCAAAACACCATTTTCATATAAACCTAATCTCCACCTTCTTTTCACAGCATCAAACCCCCATCAAAAGACGGCGTCACAAAAAGCAACCCGAGCAAGCGGCACAGAGAGCGCCTCAACGCTGAGCTGGACACCTTGGCTTCCCTCCTGCCCTTCGAGCAGAATATCCTCAGCAAGCTGGACAGGCTGTCTATACTGCGGCTGTCGGTCAGCTACCTTCGGACCAAGAGTTACTTCCAAGGTTAGTGGCTGGTTTTTTGTCTTTGGGTGACAAAAACATACAAGCTAGAACATTTTCAGCGTCGATGATCGGCAATTTTGGGATATCTGCGCAGTTCCAAAACGAGCGTTATCTTTTGCGTCTATTATAGTTTTGAAAATGGACCAATAAAACTATAAAAAACCAGTACACGCCGAGTTCTCATTGTATGGGAAGTTTATACAAAGCGATGTCAGGTTATATTGGATTTGTTAAGCTTGATGTTTCGCCGTGTGTGCAATGGTACGTTATGGAAGTTTAATTAGGCTCCAAAGTATTAAACATTTTTTTCTTTTACAATTACTTAAAAAAAATGGTTTTGAGTAGGTACCTACACATAACAAAAAAATTATACAACCTAATTTTCTAAGAAAATCAAATCACAGCGTTCCAGCATTTTCATGAACGTAGAAAAGTGCACAATATTGTCCATATTTCCCACAAAAAGTATATGCACAGTAGTCCAAAACAGGGTTGGGTCAAATCCGTGGCTGGCGTGAACACATTGATAAGTCGACTTCCATGTTTTATTTTTTATTGGCTTATTACATCCTAGGCATAAGGATCATATATGAAAAAAAATTACAGCTCCAAATATCCATAAATTTTGGAGCAATCGACCTTGGTCGTAAGTTGACATCTCTCATTTTGACGTGTCTAAATTTACAAGTCCACTTGTCCAATTATGCATTCTCATGTTTTTTTGATCAAACATTGATATGTTGATATATCAACCTATACTCGGTACCCAAATGAATATTCATTATATGATATCTCAACTTATACACTTTTGAGTTTTCTATAGGCACGAATTTTAAATTGACAAATCGACATATCAAGTTATGGCCGACCGAAGTATTTCTGTTTAAATTGTGATATATTGAGATATCCAGTTACGACCAACGAAGTTCTCAACCCTAAATGTAATAAATATAGTTATCACTATGTATTTCTGTTACAAAAAAGTTAAAGTTAAATGAATATGTTTAGTTAACAACTTATATCGGTGCACACCGTGCACATCCCTCGCTCGTCTGTTAGTAAGCAAACGTCAATTAATTCAGAGTTCGGAAGAACAGAACTTCGTGACTTTAAGTTGAATTCATCTCGCCAGTGAAAGAATAAAGTGGACGAAAATGGTAAGACACAGATCTCCTAATCACAAATAACATTTTGCCACCTTATAAGTAAGTATTGATAAAGGTTGAAATAGACGTAAAAATAACGCGGCGATTATTTAGGTACGCGCGCGATGTATCTGCAATAATTATAACAAAAATAACGTTTGCAAAATAAAATAAAAGAAAAGCCTGGAACGCGAACCTCCGTATAATTCGAATTGAAAGTCTACAATAGATGTCTTTAGGTTGAGCCCAATCTCTAAGGAGGCATTGCCAATTAGCGCAGAGAAAAAAAAAAGATTTGATGGACAAGATTGACTTGATTGACGATTCTTATAAAGAGTTTTATAGAAATATAAAAACTGTCGGTGATGTCTCTGCATTTACTGATCCAGATTTGGACGAGGACAAATTATTATTGTTTTTTATTGTAAAAACACTGGTAAACTGATAGTTTCGTGGTCCTTCATTTTAATATTTGTTTAGGTAGAAGAACAATGTTTGATTTGAGTAAGTAATAGGTATTTTAGCGAATCAAATATTTTTAGGGTTCCGTAGTAAAATGTCAAAAAACGGAACACTTATAGATTCGTCATGTCTGTCCGTCCGTATGTCACAGCCACTTTATTCGGAAACTATTATGATTGCACAGTTGAAACTTGGTATGCAGCTGTAGTCTTTAAATCGCTATAGGATTATTATACAAAACTAAAAAAGAATACAAGATTAAGGGGGGCTCTCCATACATGGAACTGAAACAAAAAAAAACTTTTTTCATCAAATCTATTCGTGTGGGGTATTTAAAGATAGGTCTTTAAAAATGACACTGAGGTTTCTGAAACCATTTTTTCTCAAATTCAATCGTTTGAAAGATAAACACTTCTAAAGGGGTAAAATGAGCCCCCCCCCCCCTCTACCTTCTAAACTAAGAAAGAGAAAAATAAAAAATAAATATATGCTATAGATCGCAATGATAACTTTCAACCAAAATTTGTTTGAACGAGATATAGTAAGTGGTTTTTTATATATAGCACATTTAAAAAACCGCAAATATAACTTTGTCATTCATACAAACAATATGAAAAACAAACTTATCACAAAATAAATATTTCTGTCGACGCTAAAATAAGAAATAATACAAATTTAAGGGGGATTTCCTACTGCGATGGTCCGGACTTCTTCATGTGCAAGTCTGACTTGCACTTGGCCAGTTTTTTTTTTTGTTTTTTATCTGTTTGCTATCTATCTATATAAATTAAAAGAACAGTCCTGGCTTACTGACTGACTCATCAACACTCAGCCCAAACCCTTGGACCTAGAATGCTGATTTTCGGCACAGAGGTTGTCTTTATAATGTAGAATAGGAATAAGGAAAAAATTTGGAAATTCAATCTTATTCCTAGTCAAAATAGGGGATGAAAGTTTGTATGGAAAATCGTCATCTTTGTAGTTTAACCGACATTCACGCGGGCGAAGCCACGGGCAAAAACTATTCCAATAATAATAATGGGTTTTTCATTAAAATGACATTGTTTACCCATTAATACTCCCTAATTAAGTAGGTGAATAAGTTGATAACTGTTGGTGAATACGTTGATAACGCTGTGAATAAGTGGATAAGTCGGTGCATAAGTTGATAAGTCGTTGGTGAACGAATTGACAAGTCTATTATTATGCAATCTATGGGGAATTTCGATTATTTACTGTCATCATTGAAAAGAGGGCATAAAATAACCTATAAAACAACTACAACATTTATGTTAAACTAATTTACCGATTTACCAGAAGACGTCAAACCCTTTAAATGGCCGTCCTGACAAATTGCAGTTTTAGACTTATCAACATATTCACGCCAGCCACGGAAATAATTAGGTAGAGATTGGTTTTGTAATAAGTTAGTTGAGTTTCAGGAAATTGTGCGAAGTTTTATTACTTTTCGTTACCTATTGTTGTATAAAGCTTCGTTCACACTAAGGCACAAGTCGTGATTCGTTTTGTTGGATATTTATACAAGTCTTACCTAGGTCATTACTATTTTTGTGGAGATAATTTTTTTGAGCGAAATTCGGTAGTGTCTCTAGCGGTTTGATTATAATAAATATTAAACATCGAACCACACCAAGAATCTTTTGCTACGCAGAAAAGTGACCTGGAGGCCTAGAGTGGTTGCTTTAGCAGAATCATAATAGGGTAAAAATATGAATTACGTTACAAATCGTAAAATGGTCACAAAGTGTTAATAATATGATTTATTAACTTCGTCTGTGACAATTTGGATAATTTTCATTCATCCATTTTAGGCTCCCAGGATGTTCAACACTGTATACCAGCTAGACAGTCATCTTTACAACTAAGTTTATTTGATTTTCTCAAAAAGAAACGTTCTATAGCTGGTTAATAAATAAATAAAGTTTATTACCGTTTCATAGAGGTTTAGTTAGTGTTTGGAGCCTTTTTTGAGCAAATAATGCCTGTGTGACCTGTGAAATCTTTCATACATACCTAATTTCCTTTTGTAAGTGATAATGATAACTAAAAAAATTAGTTGTTCCGGTCTGATCCCCCAAACCGATCCACTGCCAATATTTTTCTTTTGTTAATTCCTTTCTGATCCCCTGTAATTTATCATTCCGTTCTGATCCCCTTTTTGACACAAGTACAAGTGAAGTACAGTCAACCGAAAAACAGTTGTTAATGAAAAAATAATCAGTTTTTATTTGTATAACTTACAATTGTACGATCATCCCACAAACTACCAGGAGAACAGAAGTAGGAAGGAGGTATTGGAATCTTTAAATCAAATCTATATTATTTCTTTCTAAAACCATGCACTTTTTTTTGTTGGAAATAGGAAACCAGGAGCAGGACAGTAAAGTCCCACAAACTACCAGGAGAACAGAAGTAGGAAGGAGGTATAGGAATCTTTAAATCAAATCTATATTATTTCTTTCTAAAACCATGCACTTTTTTTTGAAGATTCCAATTTCCAATAACTCCTTCCTACTTTTGTTCTCCTGGTAGTTTGTGGGACTTTACTACCTATTCTTTTTTTTTTAATCTAATAGAACCTGTACAAATATTTTGTTGCTGACTGTCCTAAAAATGTGTCAGGGTATCCGATTCTTTTACGGGGGATCAGACCGGAATAGAAAATAATTTATAATAAAACGGATCCCCCTATCAGTTTTAGGGGATCAGACCGGAATAACTCAAAAAAATCTAGTCTGCAAACAATAGGCGCCAGAACAATGAAAAAACAAAAGCCTGCAACACAATAAACCCACAAACAACGAATCTATTCTCATTTTAAACCCAACACCCAACTTAAAATTTAATAAATCGAGTCTTAGAATCGGTTGCATACCGATGTATCGATTACTTATAAATGCCTTTCCCGGCACTTATTTAACGCTGTCAGCTAATTTTATTGCGGACTACAACGTATTAATATATGTGCCGTCTCTCTCCGTGTTCTCGATTCTCTGGAATCGATACTGCATTCGATTTTGATGTAATCAATGTTGTTTAGATGCAGTTTCGAGTAATCTAGTACAGGTCGAGTGAAGCGGTAATTTTAATAGGAGGTTAAAAGTTTGAAATGTGATCGCTGGGCTACGTATTTTTAGAGCTGGTTTTGCATATTTTGAAGATTAAAATTGTGTGTTAAATTGATGTTTCTTTGACATAAAGTTAGTAAGAAAAAGCAGACTTAGCGTTTATAATAATCATAAAGTTCTGACTGTCTTATCATTTGTCACTTACTGACTTCCCAGAAAATCAAAATAATTATCATGATCATTGATAAAAAACATACATGTATGACATTATTTTAGATAGTCTAATTATTTTATGTAGCAAGTAAATATTTTGTTAAAACTAAATTTATGTCTAGCTTTGCTTCATAATTATTATATCATAATTGATACCTGTCATGTCTACGTGACATTAAAAATTGTATGTGACTTTAAAAAAATCAATTTAAAGACATAAATATTATATTGATATCATCATCAGTTTACTGAGTATTTTGGCTGCGAACGAACGAATACTACGGACTGATGAACTCACTTAGCAAATAACATTGATTTGCAATTTTCTACGTACCCAATCATAATTCAAGAGACATTTCAGCACTCCACTGTCAAGTAATACGTACTCGCATTACATTGGCAACACCGACATTGCTCAATGGCGTCTCCACTACTTAGTCAGTTCTAATTTATATCTTAAAAATATAAGACTATTATGTACAACGGTGTGTTTGATTTAATACGCCTCTACTCGCTGACTAATACCACATGGTGTCAGAAGTGGGATTTTCAATAATTTATCGCCGTACACTTCAAACCAAAAACACCAACCCACTTTAAAATCAAAGATAAAAACCAATACACAATACCACTCGTTAATTGGACTCGTAAATCTTAACGAAAAGCCTTCCCGCTACTACCATATGCATATATCAACGAGTAAATTATGATCACTGCATATAATTTTATTCAGTACCGTTGAGATATAAAAATCAGTAGGGGGCGGGTGGGTCTGTTTTATTGTAAACTGTCGTATGTGTAAGGGATCGACGACGTAAATAGTATGTTGCGAGGTTGTACTGGTGGGAACAGCGGTTTTATGGGTTAAAAAAGTATGATGTACAAGTAAGGTGCTACTGAAAAACTGTTGAACTGCAGCGGCAGAGACAAAACGTAATGACAGATCGTACAGTCATTAGTCATCTAATACAAATAAATAAAATTGAGGTATCTGTTGGTAATATCAAAATAATAGTTTTTTACTAAATGTATACGAACTTATAACAAAATCACATGTATCAAAAAAAAATTCGCTGGACTAATTTTGACGGGACTTTATTGTAGACTACTTTGCAAAAAAATAAAACAAATTCCAATTTTAAAAGGGGAAGTTATTTTATTAGAAAACGAAGGTACAACAGCTACTTAGTTTCTTAGTATATCTAAGAAAACTGCCGCTGACGACAATGTCTCTCAGAGCATTCTCACAGAGTTTCATGACTGCCGTCTATCATTGTGATTCGGTAGCATGGCTGCAGAGGTCATTGATTACAATCGCTTTCAGTAATGTTGACTATTGATTTTGATTAAAATCATAGAATGACGTTAAAAAATGTGCTGAATTTTTCTGTTCAATTTTAGTTTTTAATTAATATTGACAATGACACGAAGACACGAAGACTTAATAAAATGTCTTAATTGCTAAAAAAAAGTATGACATCAATGTATTTGAGTTTTTTTTTTTTTATCAATGTAATGAGGCCTATGTCCAGCAGTGGACGTCTTTTGGCTGAAATGATGATGAATGTATTTCTGCCAATTGACAGAGACAATATGAAATTTTAATTATTTATTTATATTAAGGTGTGCTGAGACCTATTCCCAGGTTGGCAAAAGCTCCTGTCGGGGCTGCGGGATGTTTGAAAGAGATACCGCGGCCTCAACACAAAGGGCTATGAAGGAACATGAGTGGTTCTTAGTCAGTAGAAGTCTGAACACACCCAACCGCTCTGCCCAGAGCGGGAGGAGTCGTTTGATGATTTCCCTTCCTACAATAAAAAAAGGTTGGCAAAAGCTATTGGGTTTTTTCTTTCAGGACTTTCTCAGTAGAAGCCACGGAGTATGTAGATGGTAATAGGCTCGCCTCATATGATATGGGATTTAAACATAACTGATGATATACCCTATACACTGAAAAAAAAAAAGTAGTTGCCACAATCAAGATTTGGTTTAGATTGACTAAGTAACTTGTTTGCATCTGAGCCTATCAAGCACAATGATCACAGCAACTACTTTTATTTGATTGAGATATCTTGTTTAGGGCAAACACGCAGCTTTATTAGGGTAAAAACCTTACTTGATAGCTGCAATCAAGTTGTATTTGATAAACACAACCTAGGAACTTATTTAGCGCAAGATTTGATCAAGTTGTATGATTAATACAATTAATTGCAATGATAGATGCTATCAAGTCAAACCAACTTAATAAAGTTTCAATGATCTTTATTGAAGTAATCAAAATGCTTGATTGACACAACTAACTCACTTTGTTACAGTTAACATTTTTTTAACTTGTCTCTTTTTTAACTCTTATAGTATGATGTCTTGTTAAGGGTAATCGAGAAACTTGTTTGGGCGTTCAATCAAGTGAACTAGTATTGCTACAATCATGTCGTGATGATCAACTTAACTAAGATTTTGATTGATCTAAACAAGATTTCGTCAATCAAGCTAGAAAGTCACTTGATTGAATTGCATTTTTTTCAACCACCAACCAACCAACCGCTGAATAACCCTTTGGGAATTACAGGCTGTAATGAAGTGCCTACATCCCTACATTAAAATCTAAGTAAATAAAGCTACTTAACACATTACCTATATTGTAAATCACCCATTATGTTGTACCAAATAAAATAATAAAACACCATATTATAATACATACTACACAAACTCCACACATGCAAGCAATAAGAATCACAAGGAAATGGTTTACATAATTTTCGTGGAATGCCTCCACGAAGTTTACGTGTTTCATATTATTGTATGGCTGTATTTAAACTTGACACGTTATGACTACGAGCTTAGGCGGTGCCAAGACAGTTTGGTTCCATTTCCTAAAATTATACAGGTATGCATACGGTAGGTTCTTAGAAAAACTAAGTAATTTAACATATTGTTACGGGTATGGAATAAGTTAAAACAGTAGTGATTAAATATCAAATATCTTTATTAATCACAAAACACAAAGTCAATCACACATTCACCACCGAAACACTATCCACTTAGATATTATCGCATTTGTAGTTATTACTTTTCTAACTTATTTTAATTTTGAGTTAAGTATTTAATATCTAGTCGTAAGAGTATCCACATTCTACATAGAAAAATAAACATATTATAAAATTATGTTTACCTGTAAAAGAAAATTCGTTACAAAAATTACCAAAAAAAAGATACTTGTTTGTTTAATCCACAACACCATTGACCGTAACTGTACGTTAAAAAAGTACCGATAATTCTAATTAAATCGATTGTTGAAGCATCGATTACAACGGTTATTCCGATTCGAAACGATTTCGGCCTACACCACGGGGTTCTTTGGCTATAGGACAAAAAAATCTTCAGGCTCAGTACCGGTAGCATGTAAATTATCGATGTATTCTTAGTAACGATCACAATGCTTGATTAATGTTTTCGAAAAGTTAATTTTTCATGTAACTTTATATCGGGACATCCATCTTGCTTTCTCTTGGAATACGAAGGGTTAAATGTGAATTTGAGTTGTTTAAGGGTTTGGTTTTTGACATAACATTACACCTGTAAATATCGAAATGGTTAGTCAGAGGTGTATCCATTAATTAGTCCACGCACATTTCGCCAGTTAAATTAATGCCTGTAGCCACCTATATACCTCCGCTGCGAAACAACAATTGCGGAACCGCTGCACGAGTTTCGCTGTACAACAGTACTACGGTCAACGGGCGGAGATGTAGACGGCTCATGAGCAAAATCGTGTTAGAAAGAGACAACATCATAGTCAGTTTTGTACGTTAGAGCAGGGAATTTCGCTCCTGTTTCGCCGCCAAAGAACTTACAACTCACAGCGAAACTAATGCGGTTTCGCCCTTTGAGTTTCGCAGCGGAGGTGTGCAACAGGCATTAAGTATCATGTAATAGGGGGTGAGCCTATTGCCATCAACCGGGCATTATTCCAGACTCCGTGACCTACTGTGTATTTCTAATAACACATTGCCCGACCATCATAGAATCATCCAGAATCACCACAGGAAAGTTGTACAATAATTTTGTTAACAAAAATATTTCTGTGTCAAAATACATATTTTGGATCATTTTCTTTTTATATAACTTTCAGTAAGAAACACATAAACCCTCTACCAATAAACCTGAACCAATAAATCCAAAATATCCCCCTTACTACCAAACCAGCGAGTTTTTATTTAATGGTGGCTTTTATGGAAGCAATAGGAGCGATTTCCCATCAATAAAGAGCTGTAACGGTGTTAAATTAGCATCAGATCGATATTCTCTTCCGGGCCGTGTACGGTGGTAGCAGGCACGGGCGGCCCAATGTTTACTTTGCTTGAATATATTGTGGCTTTATGTATTGTCGTGGTAGGGTTTTGGATGTGAGTATAATAATATGTTGTAGGTGTGTGGACAGGGTAAAAGAAAGAAAGAAAGAAAAAGTATTTTATTGGTTTCACACTGGACAAAAAATATAATAAGTAAACATAAGAGAAATACTTATTAAAATTAAGACATAATTATATTAAATTCAAAATGATGGGGTTGTTGAGTTTTTAAATAGCAAAGCTGTTACTGAGAAATTCGTGATGGAAAATCCAAATGACACTTTGCCCGACCTGGAAACTGAAACTAAGACCTCATACGCAGCAGGCGCGCTTGCAACTACTAGACTAATGAGGTATTGTAGCTGTAGGTGTGTAGTATAGGGTTAAGGTGGATGTTCCAGGGTAGCCCGCGAAATTCAAATTTTCTTACGTTTTTAGCGATTTGCAGGCCAGTGCTAGGTTGTATGTTAGTGAAAATATGATTCGCGGATGTAAGACGTATGCAGTTTCAGAATTATAATCATCAAAATCATCATTACAACCCTCCAAGTTCATGTAACTGTCAAGAATGAGTATTTCATCAAAAAGTCAAAATTTCAGCTTTCTAGGTCCAACTAGAAAGCTGAAATTTTGCACAGATGTTTCCTTTATAATGTAGACAAAGAACAAGGAAGAATTTTTCGAAATTCAACCACTAAGGTACTTAAATAGGGGATGAAAGTTTGTATGGAAAATCGTTATTTTCACGCGGGCGAAGCCGGTGGCAAAAGCTAGTAATTAATAAGGGAGCGACCCTTAATTGCCATCAACTGGTCATAAATTTTGCTAGACCCTGTGGCTGCTGTTTAGAAATTCGTAATGGGAAAACACAATAATACTGCCCGACCTAGGATTCGAACCCAGGACCAGGAAATCCATTAAGTTGGCTATAATAGTTAACTTCTTAACTGGACCTAGAATAGTCCATTTTATTATTAAATTGATATTCAAACTCACACTTTCCCAAAATCACAAAAATTCACATTTTTTTATTCTCTAAACTCAATTTCCACGTTCCCCAAAAAAAACTAAAACAACTTTTTCGTCCTATTTACTCAATTCTATTATCAAATTCGTTAGCCATTACCAAGAACACAGTACATTTTCCAGCCAAGTTTATTAGTTGGGGCCAACGTGTGGCTCGTTCACAGGAATTACTGGCCTGGGCAAAAATCCAGGCACGGATTTATCGAGAACTAGGCACGTAAAGATCAGGGAATTTAGTTCGTTTGGGATTTCTGGCAAGCTAACGGCATTTTCAGCTGTTAAAGCTTGTAAAATGCCGTTAACTTTGTTGTGTTGTAGAAGATTTTTTTTTCTAGGAGATTCTTTTAATCTTGATGTCAAAATGGATGACAAAATTGAAAATGATTTTTCTTGCTATAAAGAATAGAATAATTTTATTTTAATTAACACAGATAACATTTAACATAAAATAAACAAATTAACCATGCACCAGCAATCAATGTTTTTACTCGGAAGATAATTTAATTTTTCAGGGACCTTTACCTTAGTTAGTCAGTTTTAAATATTTTTATGATTTATTCACTAATCCAGTAAAGGCTACCATACAAATATCTAAGTAGAGCACAATAATTGTAAACTCCAAAAATCCTAGTGTGGAAAAACCACGTCCATGGCTTAGAAAAAAAAATTGGGGCAACTCAAATACTTGAAAAAATCAAGGTAACATTCTAACACAACTTTCAAACATTAGGTTTTAAATTAAACACCTACTTATAATACATAATTGTATTATTCAAATCAGAGCTTTAAGCCGCCGCTTTTTCCTTTTAAATCTACCTGATTTCACTAACACTACGCGACCCTAACCTAAACAAAAACATGCCATTGAATATTCAACGTATTATTCTAGCGTTGAGAGCTCAAATTCCAACAGCGCAAAAATATTTAGGCGCTCTTTTCTTTCCATAAAGCTTTACGTTTTTCCTTACCCAACATTTTCCCGTCACCACATTAAAATAAAGCTCATAAACCAAATTAAGCTTTATAAGAAACAAATTAAAATCTAATTTGGCGTGCACCGAGTTGAAGGTTGGTTCGTCTTAACGATGTATATAATTGATCTGATAAAAGCAAGCTAAAAACCTTTGGTTTTGTTTAGTCACAATACTTATTATGTTCTTTTCTTTGGTTTTCTTTTAAATTTTCCTTTAGCAATGTTCTTTAGACGGGTTTAATATACTGTGATAGATAGTTTTGTGTTACAAAAACCTGCAGGGTATTCATTGCGTTATTGAAGTTGTAGAACAGGCAAATTTTTTAAACATTCGAAGCAATGTATTAGGTTTTTTCTTTTACGAGACATTTATGCATTTTTGCCTTTTCTCTTTGTCTAGGCCTTCCAGTATTGACAGTCAATGTTGACTATGTTTAGACACGGAGAATCGTTCTAAACAAGAAAAACAATTGAATGTGAACTTATGCCAACAAATCTCAATTTTAAACGATTTATATCGCTACCCGTACCTACTAACTATCGCCAAATATCATGTCTCACGCGTATCATAATACAGGACCTATGTATTAAGACACGCGTGCGATATGATATTAGCGACAGTTAACATAGACAACGATAGTTTACAATGACGAGTTTTTGGTACAAGTTCACATTCAATTGTTTTGTTTAGTCAAAGCGATTTGACTATAGCCACTTACAGTCCTAAAACAAACTATTTACTAGTTGTCACTTTATTTTAAAAAAAAAGTAATTAAGAAAGATTCCTATCATTCCTTAACACTAACAAAATTAACTATCTTTCAGGCATCAGCCTTCAGTTGAAGCTACATAGTTTTTTCAGGCAATTATGTCTGAGCAAGCAAAGACAAATACCCTAGACGGCCATGATGTCATTCTATGCAAACTTTGTGTCGTCATGGTAAGCAAACTAGTGAAGCAGACTTACAAAGTAGGTAAAGAAAGAATTTTCTTTGTGTTTAAAACATTTTAAGGTATTTTCTTTTACTTTGAGCTATTTTGAAGGTTCTGGGTTTGCATCTTTTCGCATAGTAGATATATTATATTGCCTATTGGTTTACTGCCTCGTTGGTTTAGTGGCTGCAAGCGCGACTGCTGAGCATAAAGTCCTAGGTTCGACTCACTGGTTGGGTAAAATGCGTAGCTGCCACGGAGTCCGGATTCGTGCTCGGTTGATAACAATAAAAATCAGGGTGTAAATGACATTTTCATGGAATAGTCATTCAATGAGATTAAATAAACTTAGAGTTATGCAGTGATTTTAATGAACATAATTCTGTAAATACACCCTTGTTACGGCCATATTTTGATCAACATAAACACTGACTCTAACCTGAAAATTGAAAAAAACGTAAGAAAAATTGAATTTCGCGCTCTACCCTGACACTTCCCTCTTAATACAGACTGTTATTTAATACAACAGGTTTGGCTCTGAAAAAAGTTCACCTATCCTATGTCAAACATAAATGTTAATTAAGTTCATAAAACCCTGCCATCATTAACCACATTACAACGACACACCACATACCTACCCATAATTACCCGACGTCTTAAAGAAATCAGAATCACAACATTTATTAAGTCCTACCACAAATTAATTTCTTATCAAGATTTTTATATTTTTGAAATCAATTATGGCACGATAAGCGTAGCTTTCGATGTGACAAATTAGCCTTTTTTACTATGGAGCGAAGTGTTTTATGAAAAACAATGATCTCTGATAAGGGTGGCTAATCAATCATGTGCGGAATGAAGGTAATGCTAGGAAAATGTGCTTCCACCTTAATATGATGTTGATGGTGCATTTTTTGTTGTGAACAACGCTTTTTTGTCGGGAAAGTTTTCTTATGTTGTTTTATATTCATAAACCGGCAAAATTCATTCATTGGCTAAATAATCGCAACCACACGGGTCGATCTTTAAGGTTAAACGGCGCTTGCCTACGTTGGTCTGTGGATGGGTGACCATCATAATTATTATATACCGAGTTCTTCTGTGCCTCGGTAAGCACGCTTAGCCGTTCGTCCCCACTTGTTATTTGTAGATTATTGACAGACTTACTATTTTTTAGACTGACGCTGACCCTAATAAAGTTGGGAAAAGGCTGGACAAGAGACTGATGACTGCCAGACAAAACTTAGCTTTCGCTTAAAATTTCATTTATTAACAAAGATAATTATGTAAACACTAGGCAAACTCTTCAAAAAAGTAGTTTATAATAATAATAAATAATAAAGCCTTGTTTATTCCTTAATAAAAATAGTACAATTTCACATTAAATTAGTAATTCTTATCGATAAGAAAACTCATTAAGTAGGTACCCAGTTTTTCATAAAATAATTGTCGACATGGAGCTTTCATCATCATCATCAGCCTATAATGTTCCCACTGCAGGGACTCAGGCCTCCTCTCTAGGAGAAGGATGGGCTATAATCTACCACGCGGGCCCATTGCGGATTGGTAGATGATGGAGCTTTAAGATGATTTAATTTTCTTGTTCTAAAAACTGAAAATATACCTTTTATTTTCCTAACCACAAAAGGCACTTAAATGAAATACATATCAATAAAACATCAGGCTCCATACTTAAATTACTTTTGTTAAAAACATAAAAAGTCTATCAAATATATCAAAAGTTATTTCAGCATTAATCTACAGATTTTAATCTTAAAATAAACCCCAATAACAATAGTGGGTAAGCACTAAAAGTTTTCACATAGTAAGCCATTTTAATGTTATATAGTAGTTACATTTACTTCTTGTAATCTTTCCTCTAAATCTCGTGATATTGTTCAGCGTTTTTAAGGCACTAAAAACTTAATGCGTTCAGCCGTTTCTGAGGAAATGGGTCTTGATGGACTGACAGACGGACGTAAAGTAATTTTATGTACCTATAGGGGTTTTTACACTGGAACACATAGAACTCTGAAATGGAGAATCACCTCATGAAAAAATACACTCGCCTAGATATACGATCATAAGAAATACACTCGCCTAGATATACGATCATAAGAAATACACTCGCCTAGATATACGATCATAAGAAATACACTCGCCTAGATATACGATCATAAGAAATACACTCTCCTAGATATACGATCATAAGAAATACACTCGCCTAGATATACGATCATAAGAAATACACTCGCCTAGATATACGATCATAAGAAATACACTCGCCTAGATATACGATCATAAGAAATACACTCGCCTAGATATACGATCATAAGAATAAGAGTTATTTACATAACCAAGTATAGGTCTTGAGTTCGAACCAAGCCATCCGCCTCAGATTTTTCGGGTTTATGTATTTTTTACTCTCGGAGGAGCTCGTGGCTTAATAAGAACTGCCACTCAGGTCGATCTTTAGGTAAAGGTGTGCTTGCCTAGGTCGGTCTGTGGTTAGGTGACCGCCCGACATACCGAGTTTCCTCCGTGCCTCGGAAAGCACGTTAAGCTGTTGGTCCCGGCTGCCATATATAGATCTTTGGCAGTCGTTACAGGTAGTCATTGACCTGAAATTTTGACATCCAGTCTTACCAAAGGGTATTGTATTACCTAGTATTAACTGGGTTGTGGAGGTCACATAGGCAGTCGCTCCATGTAAAATTCAGCTGCATCCGGTTAGACTGGAAGCCGACCCCAATATAGTTGGGAAAAGGCTACGCAGATGATGATATATTTTTTACATACTTCGGTGAAGGAAAATATCGTGAAAAGGTCAAACCCAGCATGCCTAAGAGATATTTTCCGACTGCATGCAAGGCCAAGTCAGACACCCTTATGTGGCATAAAAACTCTCGAGGCCAGGTTAGACACTAACCAAACGATGAAAGAAGACTGACTGGTCTACCTACCTCCAACGCCATTCAAGGACCCTAAACACCAAATAAAACTAAGACCAAAAATAGAACATAGAATAAAAAAATAAAAAAAAACCTAGAGAAAGCCGTGTATACTTAAGCCGCACATAATAATGAAATTAAAAGGCACTTTGTATGAAACCTAGTAAACAGTTAACGAGTTGAAATAACTCGTAAAACGTTGCTATGGGGAGCACGCACACTGCTGTACGCTCGGGGATTGTAAACACTATGCGGGGTACAGGGTGTTTGGAAACGTTTGTAGGAAAAAAAGAAAGAAAGAGTTTGCTTTAAAATCATCATCATCATCATCATTTCAGCCAAAAGACGTCCACTGCTGGACATAGGCCTCCCCCAGGTGTCGCCACATTGACCTGTCCCGTGCGTCTCTCATCCAGCGGGTCCCCGCAACCTTGACCAGGTCGTCGGTCCACCTAGTGGGAGGCCTTCCAACGCAACGTCTTCCGGTTCGCGGTCGCCATTCCAGAACTTTTCGGCCCCATCGGCCATCCGTTCTGCGAGCAATGTGCCCTGCCCATATTGCCACTTAAGTCTGGCGATTCTTCGGGCTACGTCGGTAACCTTGGTTCTCAAGCGGATGTCCTTGTCCTTGTTTTTAAAATAATTTGATACAACTGTTTGGATAGAAGAATACCAATAACCAGGACATCATAATGAAATGAAAAGACAGTTTGTATAAAACCTAGTACACAGTTAACGAATTAAAATAATTGGTGTACTGTCGGGGATTGTAAATTCAATGTGGCACAGGGTATTAAGGAAACTTTTGTAGGAAAGAGAGAAAGAAACAGTTTTCTTTATAATACTTAAATACGCTGTGGGAAAGAAAAAGATCGATAATGAACAGTGTTTACATACGAAATAATATACTTAAGCAAATAGTATGTGGATACTTCTTCTACAATAAATACAAGTTCATCTTTCAAAGTAACTCTCCAAAAGATGGTCAAATATTATTATTTTAATTGAAAAATATATCATTCTCCCTATAGATATAGTAGTACCTATAGTTATTGTAGTCATAGGAAAAACTACAATAACTATAGGTACAATTTCTCAACAAAACATACTACATAAAAATAGAACTCTGCAACACAAAAACAACACCCCATACCACGTAGGGCGGCGACGGGCCCGCCCGCCCTGCTCTTCGCACTTATAAAATATAAATAAGCCTACATTGTACACAATCTATGCATCGATGCTCGCTCACCGCGCTAAAGGAAATTGTTGCCTTGAAGGGCGACTATAAGTACCTACACCTCGCCTATAAGTACCTATAGCTCGGATATAAGTACCTATAGCTCGGATATAAGTACCTATACGACTGATGGAAAACCTTCGATGTTGGATTGGAAGTTTTGTAATAGGTTCGTAGTTCAGGTGTGAAAATCAAACGAAAATTGCCGTTAAAATACATTTTGGGAAATGATGAATTCAGCTGCATCCGGTTACACTGGAAGGTGATCAAAACATAGTTGGGAAAAGCTAAATACAGTTACAGCTCAACATTGAATGTAAGGAGCTCGAAATGTGCGTTTTTTGCCTTAAATAAACTTTATTTTTATAAAAATTGCATTCGAACGTAATTTTCTTATTTGGCCCTAGGTCAAATTGGCTACTTTGACATTATCAGCAATATTTCATTTGACAAGCTGTGATAGGTAATTAACTAAAGCAATTAAAGGACCGAAAAGTAGTTAAAATTAAGTTTAAATTTAAACCTTAGTTAATTTTCTTACTTTAGGACTGACATTGTTTGACCTACGATGAACTTGCAACTTAGATTCATTCACCTTTTTGCCGCAGACATTTTAATTACAATCATTCAAATCTTTTTGGAATACAACCTTTAAACAATGTCGGGCACTGAGTTCAGTCTTCATACTATAAAGGGTTCTGTACCTGTAAAGGGTAGAAACGGGACCCTTAGAGCAGGAGTCAGATTTTATCAGCATCACCATTAACCGCAGCCCGACTTCAACCACTGCAGTAGTGATAGATCAGATTAGTGGTGTGTCCGTTTGCTTGTTAAGCCAATTCAAAGGCCCTCTGATTTTTTGGATTCCTATGCGTATTGTTTAATCATCACTTACTTTGGTGACAAAGTGAACGAAAACATCATGAACAACATCATCAACATCATCCATCCATTTTACAGATGTGTACTCTTAGTTTTGACAATCCTTGTTCTCATATCGGGCAGTGGCTGATCCCATTTGTGATTTGTGCACTGGCACGGTAATATTATCATATTTGTTTTTACACATGTAGTACCGCTTTTTTATAATCAATTTTTAAACTAGCTTACCTTTTTTATATTATGTAAGTACTTTCTCATACACACACATATTTATACACACACAAAGGGCTAAACTGTTTTACGTTCGTTACGTCACCATCTCAGGGCCAGATGAAAACCAGCGTCAGGCACTAGCTGCTCGGCAGTTTGCTGAACTGGTCTTAATTGGCGCAGCCGTGAGATGCACACACTCTTTTATTTTTTACTGTTATTTTTTTTTTCATATTCTTTATTGTTTGTTGTGTGCACTTGTGGCATGTACTAAATAAATATGTTTTCTTTCTTTCTTTTTTTTCTTTCTTTCATGACAAAATTTGCATACCTAAGACATATTTCTCGAAGGCATGCAAAGCCAAGTCAACAGCATGCAAAGCCAAGTCAACACCGCATAAATACTCCGACACCAGGTTATGCACTAACCTCTCGATAAAGAAGATCGATCGATCCAAGGCTGGGTGGAGGTCTCTGTTTAAGAAAATCTCAATGCTCACGTGCCATCCTCATCAAAGTTTTATCCACGACTGCAACTATATGTATATCTGCCCATCTCAAATTTTATTCTCTGGAATAATATTGTAGCTCTTGAAACACCAAATCTCTTTCCTCATATTTTCGTCATACCTGAAACACACAACCCACTTCCTACCTACATACGACCATCCCAAAAATCAGCATCATTAAAAATCACGACAGTAAAACTGCATACCATAAAAATTCCTTATGGAATCCTCGTCCAATGGGGGTCGCATAAAAAGCAGCCCCTTACGGGGGTGCCCTTATATAGCTACGAAATTACGGCGGGTAGTTTGTAAAATTTGCCGACTGCTCGGGGGGTGAAGGGCGGGTGGTGAAGAGGGGTGGAAACAACCCTTAATGGCGGAATTGCGTGACAGAATTTCGGCAGTGACCCGAGTTGGCCTGTGAAAGTGAAAATATCTGTTTAGAGTTGATAATACCGGGGTGTTTTTTTTTATAAAATTTGCATTTTGTGTTTTTTTTTTCTGTGTGATTATTATGGTTTTTAATGACATAATCAAAAATCGTTCATTACCATGAAAATCAAATGTTGTCAAATGCAAACCACTTCATTACTCTTTCTAACTGATTCTAAAAAAATGCAGCAACAAGCTCCTGTTAAGAATAAACTATAAAGATGGTTAAGTTATTTTGTAGGGAGGTACCCTATAAAATAACTTAACCATCTTTTTTATTCTAAGAAATAATAACAATACTCAATCATACTTCACAGGAACACCGCTTTTTAATTACCAGTAATAGCTAATTTATCGTATTTTAATAACATATACCTCATCATTTTGCCACCCATTGCAATAGTTATTTTCACTTGAGAATCGTTTTTACTATCAATTTTTTATCCATTACTCGTTGTATAAACAATCTTGGTAATTATTACTTACGGGAACCGCCAATGGAAATTGACCGCTGGAACGGTTTCAATGAAACAATTAAAAATTAATAGACCATCGCTCTGTTTTATGACAGACAATTAACATGACTAATTTGTTTAACATTGACTGAGGAAATAGTTTGAGCAAGTATTTAGCCATAAGTAGGGTCGATAAGTTAAGGGCTTTTTAAGAGTCACCACAGTGTAGTTTACCATTTCACCGTTTGTCATCATCGTCAATACCATCACCTTTAATACTTTACCCGTGGTGTTAAAGTTCTCTCTCTGACCTTATATACTAAATCCTTTTGTCTATTCTAATGAGCTACAAGACTTACTATCAGCTAAAGTATTAATAACTAGCTGACCCACGCAACTTCGTCTGCGTCACATAAATATAGCTTATAACCTTTCTCGATATCGACTATCCGACATAAATTAAGCTAAATCGTAACAAACAAAAAATCTTATCTTTCCTCTTTATTATAATAGTTCAGATGGTTTAGATTAGCTTAGATTATAGTAAAGTGTGAATTACTATAGGTATCTCTTACTGTTAAATATACTATAACACTCTATACTTGTAAACAGATGCAGTAATTATTTTAAATTTGAATTTCCCGGAGGCCAGCCAGAATCCCCCGTACCTACATTGCGACGCGCCAAATATTTTGCCGCGCAGATATTTTTACATTGCGATATCTTCTAAGATATTTGTTTAAACTGTATAGAGTAAAGGGCACAAATATTCTATATTAAATTTCTGTTCTAACAAACACATTTATTTAGATATAGATTAATACCATATGGGTTAAATAAGCTTCGCAAAAAATAATTCTTTTTAACCTAACAGTTTAACTGTAAAAAAGGTTACAGTGAGTCAATCTTAAAAGATAGATATATGCTGTCGCGGACTTTTTTTTAGAACTTTTAAAGAGGATCAATTCTTTCATACTTGATATTAGCGTAACTTAAACCGTTTTCGCAGCGCACGCAGCGGAAGCTCTCAAAAAGGAAATACCTTTTCCCGTTTTTGTAACATTTTTCATTTACGCTCCGCTCCTATTAGCCGTAGCGTGATGTTATATAGCCTATAGCCTTCCTCGATAAATGGACTATCCAACACAAAAAGAATTTTTCAATTCCAACCAGCAGTTTCTGAGTTTACCGCGTTCAAACAAACAAACAAACAAACAAACAAACAAACAAACTCTTCAGCTTTATAATATTAGTATAGATAATGGAGAGCACCGGATAAAATTAAACCCCAGCAGTACGAATGTTTCAAAAAATAATAATTGAAAAGGACATTGCTTTTCTAAATACACGCCGCGTGTCAAATAATATGATTAAGCCTTTTTAGTTATTTTAGTCTCTTTTAGACTGAAAGAGCGCCAGACCCAGAACAACTACCTGTAGAAAGTTGATCTGTGTTATGTGAGTTTTAATGTTTGTAAAGGCACCCATAATACCGGAGAAATTCCCAGTGTGGGGCAACGTTTTTATTTATAAAAGAAAATAAAAAGCAACACTGCCAAAATCAAAACGGTATCAACAACTCTATATAAACCCCGAACATTTCAGCGCGCGGCGGCAAATTTTATTATAACCAAATTGTGAACAATATTTTCGTAAATATTTTGGAACGAGACCAGTTTGTATACTCTACACAAACCAACGCAAATACTTTATTTATGGATAGATAACGTTGAAACGTTAATTTATGAGATCATTTGCGAATAAAAGAAACTTGCTTTTTGTTTGACTTAATTTTTTCTTTTAATTTATTGTAGCAGGCTGTATTTAATTGTTTGGAAAAATATAAAACCTTGGTTTACAACTTTAGTATAATGTTTCAGTTCCCATTTTCATTTGTAATAGGCAAAAATGACGAGTAATGGAGCGCAGTTAGATGTTGAATTTATTAACAGATCGTCTTCGAAGCACAATCGCAGCTCAAAAGGCCGCTCCACTCAAATGGGACTGGGTAGGACATGTCTGCCGCATGCCGGACACACTGTGGGCCAAAATAGCAGGAAAGTGGTGCCCTGACACTGTGAGGCGGGTCGCGGCAGGTGACGCAGGAGATAGCGGAACGAACTAGACAGGTCCTTCAGTTATTTTTAGTGAAAATGAGCATTTATGCATCATAAGGAAATTCATCAAAGTAAAAAAAACGCAACCCGTTTTAAGTATGATTGTATATTTTTATAAACGACTAGTTTAGTTTTGTAGTTCATCATCATCATCATCATTTCAGCCGAAAGACGTCCACTGCTGGACATAGGCCTCCCCTAAGTGTAATTTTTGCTTAGAGGGGGTTTGCCATAATCGCCACGCTTGGCAGGCGGGTTGGCGATCGCAGTACGGTCGATACAAAAAGCACAGAGAACGCTGCTGCCCATTCTCTGGTACATCCCTTAGTCGCCTCTTACGACACCCACGGGAAGATATGGGTTTTGTAGTTATATATACTTAAATAACGCCAAAAAAGTAATTTCAATAAGTGCATTCACTACAGCAATAAAATGTCTAATTCCTAGCTAATAATACCGTGATTTCATGTACCAACCATATTAGTCACAACCCCGGAATCGAACCCGAATTCCCCACGCAACTGTCACCGATTAATCTAAAACAGAAAACCCCGGAAACGTAGAAACTTAAACAGGGAGTTATTAAAACATCATTGATTCGAATCAGTCGATTTTGTACGTAAATATGTAAATTCGGTCGGAATGTGAATATTTTGTTGGCTGAGCTATAAATCATTGTACATCGTTTGCTAATTTATGAGCGTCGTTTGCATAATTATGGCATTTATTTTTGTATGTTTGGATTTATTGGTGGGTGTCTAATGCTTGTTTTCACTAACGTTAGGCAATATCTACAAACTCTAGTTAGAATTTTCAACTTTCAATGCTGATCCGAGAGCTGAAAACTTTTTTTTGGGGTGTCTGAAATCATCAAATAACTGCTCCCGCTCTGGGCAGAGCGGTAGGGAGTGTCAGGCTTCTACTGAGTAAACACCACCCATGTTCCTTCTTAGCCGTTTGTACCGAAGCCGCGGTATCTCTTTCGAACAACCCGCAGCCAAGAGAAGAAAACTCAATAACTATTTTCTTCATTCAGAAAATTCAACAGCGTGCTTTTGTTTAGGATTCGTGAAAAATAACGTAAGTGTAAATGCGAATCATATATTCGGGCTATGGTCAAATACAAATTAAATATTACTAGATGTTGCCAGTGGCTTCGCCCGCTACAGCTCTAAAATTATCCCACGGGAAGATAAAAAGTTTAAGAATCGGGATAAAAAGCTATTCTATGTGTTATTCCAGGTTATAAACTATCTGTGTACCAAATTTTATCCAAATCCTTTCAATGGTTTTTGCGTGAAAGAGTAACAAACATAATAATAATAGTCCTCCTGATCGTTTTTCGGCCACGGCGGCGGCGGCGGCGGCCAATCCTAGCGGAGATTAGCCATCTGCGCGGGAGATATTACAGTGTACAAGTGTGTGCGCAGGCACAAGTGCACTCTCTGTTCCCTTTCTCTCATAGTCCGATGGGACGGCAATCCGACACGACCGGAGAGAGAACAAACATACAAACATACTTACAAACTTTCGCGTTTATAATATTACTAGCAGTTGCCCGCGACTTCGTTCGCGTAGAAATTTTGACTCTCTTGTCTGGACTGCCTGTGGATGGTACTATGTCAAATCGAATGCCAAATGCCAATCGAAGCGATTATATTCCCTTAAACCAGCCCTGTCGTAAAATCTATTCCTACCTGAAATGTCTTAACTATATTCTATCTCTCTGCCAATTTTCAGGTACAAAAAGCCAAGGATTTCATATGGACTTACGGGAGCCCTTAGTCCAGGTCTTCCTTACAAACTTAGCTAAGATCTCCTACTCCTAAACTCTAGACTTGTTAAATTTCAGGTTGTTAGTACAAAAAAAAAAAAACAGTACATTTTTACAAACATGTGAAAGCCCTCAGACCTCCTTATTCTGGCCATGTTGCTAAACTCGCTAAATCTGTTCTTAGTCAACGTCTACTAACTATATAGTACCTTCCTGCCAAAATTGTAGCACAAAAAAAGGAAGGACTGTCATACAAACTCGCGTGAGCCCTTAGACCTCCCTAGTCCGGCCCTGTCGCAAAATCGATTCTTAGCAAACTTCTACTCACCTACTACGTCCCTGCCAAAATTCAAGTTAGTAGCACACAAAATGATGGAATTTTAAACAAACTTGCGAGCGCCCTTAAACCTCTCTAATCCGGCCCTGCCACAAAACCTGTACTTAGCAGAGTTTTACTAACTACGTGCCTGCCAAAAATCAAGTTTGTAGCACAAAAAATTAAGGATTTTCTTACGAACTTGCAAGAACCCTTAGACCTCCCTAATCCGGCCCTGTCACAAAATCTGTTCTTACCAGACGTCTACTAACTATAAACTACGTCCGTCTCAAAAATCAACTTTGTAGCTCAAAAAATGAAGGACTTTCATACAAACTGGCGAGAGCCCTTAGACCTCTCTAATCCGGCCCTGTCTCAAAATCTGTTCTAAGCAGACGTCTACTAACTTTAAACTACGTCACTGCCAAAAATGAAGATTGTGGCACAAAAAATTAAAGACTTTCATACAAACTGGCGAGAGCCCTTAGACCTCCCTAATCCGGCCCTGTCACAAAATCGGTTCTAAGCAGACGTCTACTGCCTATTAACTACGTCTCTGCCAAAAATCAAGATTGTAGCACAAAAAATGAAGGACTTTCAAACAAACTTGCGAGGGCCCTTAGACCACCCTAATCCGGCCCTGTCGCAAAACTAATTTATAGCGGATGCCTACTGACTATAAACTACGTCTCTGCCAAAAATCAAGATTATAGCACGAAAAATTAAGGACTTTCATAAAAACTTGTGAGGGCCCTTAGACCACCCTAATCCGGCCCTGTCGCAAAATTAATTCATAGCAGACGCCCACTGACTATAAACTACGTATCTGCCAAAAATCTAGATTGTAGCACAAAAAATGAAGGAGTTTCATACAAACTTGCGAGGGCCCTTAGACCACCCTAATCCGGCCCTGTCGCAAAATCCGTTCTTAGCGGACGTCTACTAACCATAAACTACCTCCCTGCCAAAAATCATCTTTGTACGTCCAGCGGTTTTCGAGATTTCGTGATGAATCAGTGAGTGAGTGAGTGAGTGACCTTTCGCTTTTATAGATATAGATAGTAGGATTATGCATAGAACGATACAGTTACGTATCACTGTCTATAACTTAACATGCAACAAATCTAACAAATGCTCACTGTAAAACAAAGCTCTGGCAATCGGGACTTGCTGTGATTTGGGAATATAGTGTGGCATGAAAGTACTATTGTTACTCATTCCAAAGCTTAGATATCTATGGCGAAAAATCGCCAACAAAACCCCATACATTTTTGACGGGTTTCCACCAAGTTTCTACATGAATACTTTTTACGCCGCATTACTACAAAAGTACGCAATAAAAAAAAACTTTAATCTAAAACATTAAATGATAACCTACAAAACAAACTGGCACATAAAATATACACTCCCTAGAGGGCGCTGGCCGCGGTTTTATTACAATTATAACATATTTTATGTAATTTATAACACACTGCTCCTAATGACTTTATGCTAATCGTAACTGACACCATGTTTGTTGATAATAAATTAGATGTCTTATGGCGCAGCCCTGAAAATGGAAAATTATTTTTTTCTGAAATGTTTGACTGTTTCGAGTGGAAATAAAATTAATACTAGCTTTTGCCCGCGAGTTCGCCCGCTTGGCAGTCGATAATTACCCTACGTGAAAGCATTAGTGGGATAAAAATTAACCAATGTCAATAAAAAGTGATCAAAGGTCTTGTTTGTTGACGGTCAGATTTACTTTTGAATATTTACGCTATTACTGAACGTCAGGCCATGGGTTCGATTTACAGGACAAAGAGTCTTTAATGAGTATTTGCCAGAATTTAAAAAATTAAAACATTGCATTGGTAAAACATCCAAGAGTCTGGGTTTGTGCAGGTTGATAGACTGCAATTAACCATGTAATCGGGAAAATCAACAACGAGCTTATGAGGCTTTTTTCCCTGATTACATGGGACTCAAACATATCAGGCAAAATTTGTGCATAATACATACATAAATTTGTGTATAGGTATCTAAACCTCTACCTAATCCTAGACTACAGGTGTCATGATATTATTTTTGTGTTCAAAAATCTAACTCTGCTACGAGTAGGAATTTAATTACTGTTTCGTGATAAAAGGAGCTTGGAGAGATAAATTAAAACATCACATTTGTTTTTTTTTTATGACTAATGGCTGAGGAAGTTAGATTTAGTCTGAACAAGACAAGTGGGATAGGTTTTTTAATAGATATAATATACTGCAGTGTGACCGTTTAATTTTTTCATACTAATTTCTAGGATGAAAAGTGGTTTTGATAGCCTCCTCCAGGTTCAAAGTTTCGCTCAGACTCAGGCGAACAACTTAATTTTTGCATTTATAATGTTTCTCTGGATTACATTGGTTTTAGTAATCTAGGACTAAATCTTGAGAATCTTCTCCCTCCGAAGAATGTTCATCTAGAAAATAAAGGTCCTTTTATGATTGGTGTTCTTTTAGCTTTTATAGCAACACATCCAAAGTATTATGTCAAAAAACTTATCACACGCTAGATCTCTATCTCAACTCAAACATAAACAGAAGCCTCGGTAGCAGCATTTAAATTCGTCACCAATAACTCTCATATATTTACGAGCAACGTCACAGTATATAACATATATATAGCAATAAATAACGCACTACCGGCGCTCGCCGAAGTGTGATAAATGTGCTCTTAGCCTTAAATAATTAACTCGAGGTTATATGCGGTCAGGGCAGGGGAAAAAAGGCTTTTTGTATGTGTGTTGACTTTACGTCGGCTCCTTTGTAGGGTAGATAGGGTTAACCGTTTTAAAAAACTGGTTCAATTGTAACTGTTATTGGTCTATGATAGCGGCAAGGTGTGTTGCGGTGATGTTTTGTAGAAACGAAGAGAATTCGCCTTTAGTGAGAGTTTAAATACGGATAATGACGGATGAAAGAAATGTCAGAATTTCTGCTAGCATCTGATTATTACAAGTCACCTAAAAACCCATAACATAGCGCCTGTAATCTCCAAAGGTGTAACGTATAGGACACATATTTCGCTAGTTCTGTTTTAAGTCCAGTCCCGTGTGACAGAGGGTCATTTTATTGCCATCAACCGGGCACATCCAGACTGGGGCCAATACTGAAAACTTCCTGATTGAAAAAAACTAATAATTATTTGCCCGACCCGGAAGTCAAAACCAAGAGGTTTTGCAGTCGGCACTCGGCCAATGATACCTTTAAAAAAACTTCGAAAAAATACTAGTTTCTTATGTACGCAAACTATGGATATATATTGAACGAGTAATGGTTCGAATTCTGCATGTCTTCGTCCAGTAAGTAACCTTAACGAATTCTTTGTTTGCGTCAAAACTAGTTGATCTTTCTCGTGACATGCATTATTATTATGAAGGAAACAATATCAATTAGCTGACGAAGTCCTGTTTCCCTAACTAGGATTAAGTTCCCGTTTAATGATAATGATAGCCTTTATAAAAAAAAAAAACAATCTAGTTACACATATTATTTACTTAATAAGAAAATTTCATTCTTCAGACATCAGTTTCCGAAGATAGTTTTTCTTTAGCATAGGCCTCCCCCATATTCATCCAGGTTTCTCGGTCTATAGAGAACCTCATCCACATTGAGCCCGATGTTACTAAAAGATCACCGTCCTACCTTCATATCGGGGGGTCATATTAAACTCCCATGTGATAGAGGGCTACCTATATCCATTAATCAGCTGCTACTAAGAAATTTCTGATAGGAGAACTCGAAAAAATCTTTCCCCGACCTGAGAATCAAATCCAGGGCCAGCAGTGGCGTTTGTGATCACTAGACCAAGATATCAGTCGAATAACGATTCATCTTATCCAATGACAAAGTTACAAAAAGGATACACCCAGTATTATCACTGGGTTGTGGAGGTCAGATACGCAGTAGCTGCACGGCACGGTTGGCGCAGTGGCTAAGCGATTGGACTGCTGCGCCGCGTGTCGCGGGTTCGATCCCCGCACGGAACAAATATTTGTATGGCCTACAAATAGTTGTTTCGGGTCTGGGTATTTGTGTAGGTATGTGAGTTTAAATGTTTGTGAACGCACCCACGATACAGGAGAAATTCCTAGTGTGGGGCAACGTTTTTTACAAAAAAGAGAAAGAAAAAGAGAAAAAGAAAATACTGGTATTCAACTGCATCTGGTTATAGTGGAAGCCAACCCCAATACAGTTAGAAAAAGGTGAAGCAGATGATGATGAAATAGTCGGCGAGCCTTAACCATCAACCAACTGCTACTGAAATTCCTGAACACCCAATACCACTTTGCCCAACCTGTAAATCGAACCCAGAAACACAGCAGTCACACTTCAGGCCACTAGTTGTGATCCATCATATCCAAATACAAAGTACAGAGTTCCAGCTATACTTTGTATCACACCGCAATTATCCAATGCCTGCTGTGTCAAGGAGACGGCTAATAGTAACAATTTTACGTACCAAACCCAGCACCAAACCGGGACCTAATGCTCAGCAGTAGCGCTTGCCACCAATGAGGCCTTTAAAGCAACTCCGAAAAAATACCAGTTCCTTGCAAGTATGAACACTAACTACGGATAAATATTAAGTAGTTGTTCATATCATGTGCTAGTCCAGTAAGAAGCCAGAGCGAATTCTTTGTTTGCGACAAAACTATGAAGCAAACAACACATTTCGCCAGTTATAATTAAGTTCCATTTTTTTTTATTATTATTATAAATGGGCTTGCTCTTGACTTCAATCTTGCCCTAAGGGCAGAGATGATGTCGACGATGGAACGAGCTTACCCAGTAGAAGCCTGTTTACTCGCGACTTAAACAGATAAGGGTTATATGAACTCGGAAAAACCGACGCAGGCAGGCAGGCCATGTAATAGAGGGCGAGCCTATATCCATCAATCAGCTATTACTGAGCAATTCTTGATTTGAAACACCCAAAAACACTTTGCCTGACCTGTAAGTCGAACCCAGGGTCTCATACTCAGAATTCGCGCTTGAGACCATCCATCCATCATATCCAAATACAAAGTACACACTGCGAGCCATACTTTGTACTCCGCAATTATCCAATGCCTGCTGTGTCAAGGAGACGGCTAATAGTAACAATTTTACGCAGGCCGGTCACGGTAACCCGGTATCGTATAACCCACTACCACACATAGATGTGGTATCTTTACGCTCTTTTTCCGTTATAAGATAGGCAGGAACTGAATAAATGGTTGAAGTGTCAAAAGAAAGTTCTTTGGGTTTAGTGTTTATTGAAATTAGACTTGCCAGTTTCTAGGTTATTATATAATTATTATTGCATAACATAACATGACACCTGTAATCCCCAAAGGATAAGGCAGAGATGTACCTAATAGTACACCCACATTTCACCAATTATGTTTAAGTCCTATAGGTACAGACTACCTCTTTTACCAACTATGCTGGGGTCAGCATCCGGTCTTCTCGAATGCAGCTGAATTTTACTTAAAACGACTGCCTATCTGACCTTCAAAACCCAGTTTGTACTTAGTAATACCCTTGGTGAGACTGGTTGTCAGACTGTCAAGGACCTAAAAATAACAGTCCGGACCAACGGCAATGGCTTAACTTGCTTTCCGAGGCACGGAATCGGATCCAATCTCACTAACTAACAAACATTAATTTGCAAAAAAATACAATTACAAGTTAATTACATAATTGTCGCAGCATCTGCAAAACGTAGTGTTTTCTCCTCCAGCGCAGTTTTATGCTTTCTAACATACTCGTAATTATTGTACGCAAAGTAATGTTCATCGCTGTAGCGGCTGGAAAATGAAAGTCGTTGAAAAAACAAGAAATGTCTGGCTGTAATGAGATCGATTTCAGTAATTAGATGTGAAATGATTGATGTACGCTTGAGCGCTTGAAGTTCTTCGTAGAAAGCGGCTTTCTGGCTAATTGTTTGAAGGACTGAAAAAGCGGTGGATGATGCTTATCGCTTGGATATCAGTTTTCGATGACGTGGTGACATTTTAATTATCTTGCGATAAACAATCCTGTCAGTGTATTAACCGATGAAACAAGATTTACGTCTATATGGTTTTAAAATTTACTTCAAGTAATAATGAAATGGTGTTGAACGACAAAAAAACACCTTTTTCTTTGCCCAACACTGCGTCCGTTGCACAATATTTGCGAACAGCATCTCGGCAGCAGCAAAACTGATTCACTTTCAAAGGAGATGGGAAGATATTCACAGTTGATGACCTGAGGTGTTGCTGAATTTGCAAAATATATTTTACAAGGCAGAGAGAAAATAACTACGAGTTTGCATCATTCATCATTATTATCATTTCAGCCGAAAGATGTCCACTGCTGCACGTAGGCCTCTCCTAAGTGTCGCCACATTGACCGTTCCCGTGATCCAGCGGATCCCCGCAACCATCACCCCACCTAGTGGGAGGCCTTCCAACGCAACGTCTTCCGGTTCGCGGTCGCCACTCCAGAACTTTTCAGCCCTATCTGCTATACATTCTGCGAGCAATGTGCCCTGCCCATTGCCACAACGAGTTTGCATAAATTATTATAATTTGCCTTCAAAGCAAGAGTGAACAAGCATCTTATGGGCACGCTCGTTCGGCCTCATCCATCGCTTTCCATCAAGCGTGATCACGGTGAAGAGAAGCCCCATTTTGCAATACTTTTTTAATAAAAGCCCCTGAAACTGATAAACGACACTACTTAAAAACCGTTTCCTAATTAGTCCAAAAACACAACATAGCTACTAATAACCAAAAAACAATATAAATAATTATCAGCATAAACACTTCTGAGTCTCTCAATATTGACCGTGCATACGTATGGGGCGTGAGCTATAAATCGGTGCGCGGGCGCAGCCGTCGATCACAATCGGTCGCATTCAAATGAGCTGCCGACCGAATTTATGACTTCGGCACCCGATGATTCTGATGTAGAGTTAGGAAGGACATAGAGGGATTGTAAAGCAAGTATTCAAGATTTTAAAAATTCCTTCCTTATTTTAATTATGTCTAAATCTAAATGGGTACTTTTTTAATAACATTCGATTTTAAGAGGAAAAACAAATAAACAGAAAGTCGCACCTTTTTCCCAAGGAAGTTGGCAGCAACTACAGAACGCCGCCTGTCATCCAGAGCTTTAATTATTCATCTACTGTTGGGTATAGACCTCTCTTTTCTTATAGATTGGCACTGGTCAGCTCCATCTAGGATTGTCGCCTAGGGCAACTATACCGTAGGACGACCCACGTTTTTACCAGTTATTGGACGCTGTTCGATCACGTCCTTAGTCCACCTGTCATCACTGCACCTTGCCAGCAGAACGCCACTTTCTCCTTTCATAGCAGTTTCACAAATTAACAAATTCTTACCAATTTTTGCTTTTTATCAACATCTAGTTTTCGGCCACAACCGATTCATCAAATTTCTAAAAAAAAACCGTACTCCACCTCTACACAATTCCTAAGTCTACGCGCACTCGAAGTTGAACCGAATCCCATATTTAACAGGTAGCCGCGTGGACATTGTAGCCGATATCTGGAATTAAACACAGCCACACCACTGTGCGCTGTGCACAGTGTGACGAAATAAAACAAGCCAAGAGTTAATGTTATATGAACGTTGACGTACTTTGTGTGTGTTGATGGAAAACGGGAATAGCCATCACGATTCTTAGGTAAAGTGTTATTGGGAGTTTCCGTCAGGAATTTCTCAGTAGAAGTCACGAAGTCTGAATTTGTGACTGTTGATGGCAATAATAATAATAATCAATTTATTTTCAGGCATCTAAGGCCCATAGATAAATACCTTACAGACTAACATAAATATAATAAAATACAATTTGTGTTAGTTAATAGAGCCTTAAAACTATGTTAGTAGCACTTCACTAGCGCACTAGGTCACTGCACGTTCTTGTGGCACTTGCCCGCGGAAGCGACGGAACACCACTCCCTGGGGCCAAAAGTCCTCTTCCAAGACGAGATGCAGAAAACAAGTTGGTATTCGCACCACAAACGCCTTAAAGTTGACGTTGCGGCGCGACGCGACTCAAGCAACTGCACTCTCGCCACGTACTTGGTCTTCTGGCGCACGTACTCCACGATGTCCCCCGCCCCCTATTACACGAGGCTTAAATGTAGCGGGTAAAATGTGGATGTGCTGAATTGCTGATAGATACACCTCTGACAATCCCTGGCATGATGTTATGGTATACATAAAAATCTTAAAAAAATTTAAGAAAATATGTTTATTTTGAAAACGAAAAAGATTTGTTTAAGTAATTCTCCTAACTACTAGTGAGGTTAGAAATACATCCACCATCCGTAATGGTATTCCCTAGTCCTGAATACCGTTTTAGGAAAATCCCGATCCATGGGCCAGAAGCTAAGTGTTTATTTAGATGCATAGTTTTCTTTTTAGCGTGTCGATGACAATTTAAAATGAGTCGGCCCAAAATTTGACGACGAGTTTCGCACTTTCAGGAGCCTCCAACAGCTCCTGTGATGTGTAAGTAACAGGACAGGCTAAGTAAAAGTATGGTTATAGGAAAACCTTCTACTTAGATTCTAGGAATGATCTCCACGTCAACAAAAGAGTCAATATTTTTCTGCTAAGAATAATCAGATAGAAAAACAGACAATTGTCATTGACAATGAGCAAAATAGATTACAGTATTGTTATGTTTTTACCCGACTACCAAGGAAGGATTTTATTAATTCATTGATGGTAAAGATTGCATCACCAATATGTCATCAATAAATATTTATTGGAAAACTGTGTTGTTTACGGGATTTTTCATTACTATACTAATGATGATATAGTAAACGTAGTTTTACAGGATGTTCTAATTGATAACATTGTACAAACAACTTCAGTAAACAGTCAATGTCCGTTGGTCATTTGGTCCAACTTTCTGTAATATAGTGGGTTATCTTCCTCTTAGCGTATCAATGATAACCTCTTGTCCGCTAAGACATCTCCAGGAGATTTATAACAATGGCTTTTTAATTGTGTCTTAAGGCGTATGAATAACCCCAACCTATGCCAAGAGTCTATTCAAAGACCTCCAAGTCAGCTAATTAATATATCTGCCTAGCCTTTTCCCAACTATGTTGGGGTCGGCTTCCAGTCTAACCGGATGCAGCTGAATACCAGTATTTTACATGGAGCGACTGCCTATCTGACCTCCACAACCCAGTTTATACTGGGTAATACGATACCCTTTGGTAAGATTGGTTGTCTGATTTCCAGGTCACTGACTACCTGTAACTACTGCCAAAGACCTATATATGACGGCCGGGACCAACAGCTTAACGTGCTTTCCGAGGCACGGAGAAAACTCGGTATGAAGTCAGCTAATTAATATAAGTAACCAAACAGTTTAAGAAACTCAGCCTAGATAGTTAAGCAGATAAAATGCACCTTAGCTTCTATTGAACAGGTACGGTAACTTTACAAAGCCAAATCCTTCACAATACTCGCGAAATATTTCAAAACCAGAACGGCCCTTAACAAAACGACACAGCATCTAACATGCAAAAGCCATTCACACTTTCACGCTTCTGCATCAAATCTGCCCCCGTATTATATATATAAGTAAAGCCTTCTCAGTCCTTAATGCATCATTAAAGCGAACACCGATAACCGCCAGAATCCCGTGTTTCACACCGAACAAAACAAACCTACAGCACGACTCACGAACTCGCTATATTAGTGACAAAATGTTTTTAACGCCTGACTTTTTGTTCCGACCCGTTTTTTGTTCGAACCTCTGTTCTGTTCCAACCCGTTTTTTGTTTTATTGAGATTTAATTAAGTTTTAATTTTATCTTGCGGCTCCCGTTGTTTTAATTGAGTATTTTTTGGGATGTTGAAAGAATTATGGGTATGTGTAATATTTTTAATTGTTGAACAAGCGTGCGGGGTGAATGTCGATCTTGACTAATGTCCTGAGATTGTTCTGCGATAATTTGAGGATGGGAATTTCGTATAGGTTACCTTGTTTTGTTTGAACTCATGAATGAAATCGTCTGTGGACGGTCCTGGTTCAATGATTCCTTCCACACAGATTTTTTCGGTGAAAATGTTGCTCGAATTTTGACTTTTTACGATTAACAGTAATATCTTGGAGCTTGCTGCAAGCTATCACTACATCATTATAAAACAAAGTCCTCCGCCGCGTCTGTCTGTCTATTCGCGATAGACTCAAAAACTACTGCACCGATTTTCATGCTCTTCTCACCAATGGATAGAGTGGTTCTCGAGAAAGGAATAAAATAAGGAATTTGTCACGCGTGCGAAACCGCAGGTAAAAGCTAGTAAGTATTATAATTTAATTTATGTTGCTTATAAATGAGACTTTTTACAACACTTATGAAGTTTAAACGTAACAAATTCATATCCTTTGATCACGTCGATATTTAATAGGTACCGCCCTTTTCTATTAGGCTTTACATCAGCCACGTTTAAAGTCACGTCAACCAGTTATTATGTGTTTTATTAAAAGTTTAATAATAACTAGTGTCATAATTGGCCACTTCGTAATTTTTATTCGAGTAATTTGTAAGTATTTATAAACTAAACTTGTTATTTAAATGTCTGATCTGTTTTTTTCAAACGCCAAGCTAATATCGAGCTTAATATTGTCATAATAAAATAAATATTTCTAAAGAATTTTACGTTTATAGCAAAGTTTCATTAATAGTTATATTTAAAAGCATGTAGAACGGATAATAAAACCAAAATATGACAGTTTAATTTCAATGCCACTTTATTCACAGAATATTTATTATAATAAATAATCTACTGGAATATTCCACAAAATGGGTTTCTGAATACCTTAACAAAGACGCGAATAGGAAAAATACATTTTCACGAAACTAATTAGTTTCTAACGAATTAAAACTGATCGGTACAGCATTACGCTTCAAATTACAGTTATTACCACTAAATAGTGACGGGCGTTGCATAAAGCACTCTAATTGTATCGATAATTAACTATTCGTATCAATTACACATTTTTATCCGAAACAATATTTTTCGCAGCAAAAGCAATTTTCGCATACATACGTTCGCAATTAAAATACGTAGTAATGATGAATACTGTTATAATTAGCGCTGTTACGGCCGGACTGATTGATGAAAAGTGAAATCGGTAGGATTTCAAACGATTTTCTTTTCTCTCTATATTACAATAGATAACTTCGGACTTCACAACGTAACTTCTCTCCGAATGGTATGAATGCTTTATTAAGAACACCTTGTATAGTGTTCACGAATTATCTCTGTGCTGGTAAGTCATGTTTAGCCCGAGGATAACTCGAAAGCATAAACCAGCGATGTTTATAAAATAAGGCACCACTTTAAACAAGAAAGTTATAGTCTGAAATGAAATACAATAAAAATGATCTGATAACAAACTATTCATTTATTCTAAAGTCAATAAACAGTAGCATATTTCTTTCATAATTCTTTCGAACAAAAGTTATGTTTACCTGCCACCCATAAAAGTAAGAGTCGGACGGTATATCTAATAAATGCAAATAGTTACAATAGTTTTTAATTACAAACGTGCAATGTAAATTAACTTCGCATATTTCTTCATATAAGGATGACATATCGGTTCTGGCTGCCATAACTATGAGCCATTGCCATGTGTTCGTGAAATAAATACAAAACAAATACCTTTCATAAACAGTGGTGTCGACAATCGATAATCGACATTGTATGCAAATGTGACATGACAACACTACGAAAAACTGCTAGGTGTAAGCAATAATGCTTTAAAGGAATCAAATAAAGAACAATAATTATTCGATAATTATTTCTTTTTGAATTTAAATAATCGAATAATGGACACGTCGAGCTGTTGAATTTGATCATTAATTTGAAGTTCGAATGCGAGGTATGAAATGAAGAAATTGTTTAAAATAGAAATGAGTATTTTTAATTACTGGTTTTGTGTAGGACAACGCTATAAAATTTTCATTATGGCTATTTAGAAGGTGTCAAAACCTTTTAAGGGTACCAAAGTGCAACTTTGTATTTGATTAATCTTTTGAAAGCTTTTTTCTTCGACAGCAGCGTTGTAATAGCTGGCAATAATGGCTTGTGTATATTATAATATATTGCTTCATCAACTTTAGATGCTTACAGTTTAAAAACCGCAAAAGCTATTGATTAATTGTTCATTATTGCATCGATGGACGATACATTATGATAGACGTTTATTTAAAAATATGCGTCGTGCATAGCAAAACAACTATTAAAAAGTGCTAAATTATTTGCAGTTACAATTTTTTAAAATCTGTCACCGGTACATAAAATCTTTAATAAAAAGAAAAGAAGAGCATTTATGAAAAAAATAAAAAGACTTAGTTAGCACCTAACTAAGTATTTGATCATTAAGACCAAAGCTAGTAGTCTATGGCCAGAAAGTCTGACAACCTGTCCAGTCCATCAAAGGGTAAGACCGGCTGTACCCGTATTAACTGGGTTCTGGAGGTCAGGGCAGTCGCTCCACGTAAAAGTACTGGTATTACCTACCAACTATGTATGTTATAATTACCTATAATTTACAAGTGCTTCCTCTCTCCTAACTCACTTATTTTGCTGTGCCCGACAGGGTCCATGTGATCAAATTTTAAGTTTTACCACCTAAGTACTACATGTGGAATGCAATAAAGTATTGAGTACACTGGATCGGGTTAGACTTGAAGCCGACCCAATATAGTTAGGAAAAGGCTAGTCAGATGATGATGAAAGACTAAAAACTAGAATAGGATAATTCTTTCTAAGGTTTTGGCTACTGTCTAATAAGTTAGAATTTCCATATTATTTGTGCAGAATAAACATTTTTCTTTCTTTCATTCCTTTCCTTCAAAAGTGACAGCTGTCAACATTAGTTACCATATCAAGTTGAAAACATACACTTATCAAGCGAAAAAACTGGTGAAAGACCCAATTATGCGTACAGGTGCGAGCGCAAAAATAAAAGAAAGTCTTTATCTGTAGGGACGGGGTAATTATAAACGCGTGTAATTAGCAATAAGGATTTGCAAACACCGGGCTTCTGATGAGCGTTTTGAGACAATGTTGATAGTTGTTTAGACTGTTGTTCTGCAGCTGGAGTATTCGATACTTGTTTATTTAGTTTTTTTTGCTAAAGAAGGAAAGACGAGGGTTTGCGACAGTACGGAAAAGCCGGTAATGTTTTTGTAATAAATGATTTTAGAGACACATTTCTATGATAAAGCCGCAGCTGCGGGTGCCAGAAGACGGCTGTCGTAACCGAGGCAGGGCAAAGAAACGCTGGCATGTCGATCTGGACTCATTTTTAACGGATTCCCAACCTTCTGCGACCAGAGTAGGCAAATTGTAACCAAAATTGGAAAACCTTGGGAGAGAACTTTGCCCAGCAGTGAGGCGGAGCAGGCTAACAAAAAATAGAGACATCACAAAAAAATTATGAGGACAGGAGAATGAAGATGTTGATTTTGGCACGTCAATGAAATCATTAATATGTAACGTATCTGATTTCGACATTAGTAGAGTTCAGTCTTTGACAACATGGTTTTCTTATTGTTGGTTTTTCAGTATTTTCTATCAAGATTTTGGGCCAAAAGAAACATTCGTATTAAAAATATTATTTTCCTCCCTCTTCATCCATTCTTACTTGAAATAAGCAACATTTACACCCCTAAAAATTCAAACACATGTAGCAGATCTAATAACTATTCTAATGGCTCATTAAAGTATTAACCACAAAGGTGCTAATGAAGTCACTAGCAAATACTTTTCCCACGGTAAAAGCAATTGTAAGACAGTTCACTGGAAAAGGTACATAAAGCACAGAATACATAATAGTACTACGTACAGAAGGGACACTCCTTTCCCCGCGCTCATATTAAATACCGCACCTCGCCCCGCACTTCGAGGTAGTCGTCGTCGACACTTGAGCAATGGCTCGCGCTCGTATTACTCGTCGTTCGGTTTTCGCGACGCAGACCGTTGCACTTTCCGCGCCATTTTTTAGGCTACGAAAACCCTACTAGAGTTTACGCACACATTTGCACGTGCACGTCGTGCACAAACGTTATTTGTTTATGTAGTAGTAATAGGTAATTATTTTGCGGGCGTTGTATGGAGTGTCCGAGGTGTGCCTATAGTATACAATGGAATATGTTTCTACATATAATTTAACATTAAAAACTTCTACGATCCCCGTTTATTTAATCAGTTGGAGAAAACCATGTACAATTTTACAGAAACATCCAAGATATTGTACAGGAATCGAATAACAGTAATTTAAAAAAAAACTGGCCAAGTGCGAGTCGGACTCGCACATGAAGGGTTCCGTACCAAAACGGTATGCTATAATAATTTATACAATTTCTTCTATGGGCCAATGAAACTTGACCTCTAGATTGTATAGGCGCTCATACGATTCAGGGACCAAATTATATTGGTTAACTGCTGTTTCCATCTGTTGTTTCCATCCAAGTTCAAAATGATTTTCCTAGAAAGTCCTTATAAAGTTCTACTTTTCAGATTTTTTTCATATTTTCTAAACTTATGGTTCAAAAGTTAGAGGGGGGGGGACGCATTGTTTTTTACTTTTGGAGCGATTACGTCCGAAATTATTGACATTATCAAAAAATGATTTTAGTAAACCCCTATTCATTTTTAAATACCTTTCCAACAATATATCACACGTTAGGGTTGAATTAAAAAAAAAAATCACTTCCCACTTTACATATAGGGGGGCTATCCTAATAAAACATTTTTTTCCAATTTTTATTTTACCACTTTGTCGGCGTGATTGATACACATATTGGTATCAAATTTCAGCTTTCTAGTGCTAACGGTCACAGAGATTAAGCGAGGACGGACGGACGGACAGACAGACATGGCGAAACTATAAGGGTTCCTAGTTGACTACGGAACCCTAAAAATGGAATAAGTATTTAAAAATAACGAGATAAAAGTTACCAATCGTGCATCATCTATCAAAACAAGCAATAGCAAAAATCATCTATTCAATGCATCCATCAGTAAAATATTTTGAGCATGTTACATCGAGTCATACCGTGAAACGTAATTTTTTACCCCAAAACAAAAGTCGTTTCCTAGCGATGTTTTTTGCGTCGAGTTACTTAGTTTATTGGACAGAATACTTGGATTATAGCGCCTACCACACGCTCACACTTCCCCATAGGTTTACTTGCGCAAACTGGCTTGAACACAGTACATCGCGCGTGTGGTTGGTAATGGTAATACAGTTTTACCAACCATACGCGCGATGTACTATGAAGTGTGAACGAAGAGTGTGGTGAAGCTTAAGCGTGTGGTAGGCCCATAAGACTTCTTGAAGGGTTTGACCTAGTGACGTTGGATGCGAGACGCACGGGTCCGTTCAATGTGGCGACACTTATTAGAGGAGGCCTATGTCCAGCAGTGGACGTCTTTCAGCTGAAGTGATAATGATGATGAAGGGTCCATTTACACCTTGTAGACTATTAAGGTATTTTATGAACTCATCTCAGTAAGAAAGGTATATACCGAAATCTACCACGGGCCCAGTGTGGGTTTACTAATATCACATATTTAGGTATTTTTTCGGTTCTTGAACACGCTCGCCAGTTTCCGCGAAAAAGTACTGTCAACACAAAAATAAAGTTTAATGACCAAGTAAATAATATTTAATTTTTACGTTACTTTGTAAACTGACGAAGTTAAGTAGTTTGAAGGACAGAGAAAGTAACACAAAGACAAAGGATATACCTAGACAAGGTGCAAATAAATGTTTTTTTATTTCTTTCTTTGGTGTATTATGCCATATGAATTTTATTATTCGTTATTGTACTTTAAATTGTAGATTTGTAGATACATTTATGCGACAAAAAGGAAGCCTTGAATTTTGTTGTCTATATTTTAAATTTAAAACAGGCAATGCTCTACAATTCTTGTTGTGTATAGTGTTGCAGGGCATGGATAAATCTGCACAAATATCATCACTACATATTATAAAACAAAGTCCTCCGCCGCGTCTGTCTGTCTATTCGCGATTAACTCAAAAATGACTGCCCCGATTTTCATGCTGTTTTGACCAATGGATAGAGTGGTTCTGGAAAAATATTTTAGTATATAATTTGACCAATTTTCACGCGGGTGAAGCATCGGGCATCAGTTAATCTATAATAATAATAACATAATGACTCTTTTTGTTTGTTTGGTCGCACTCATCTCGGGAACTACCAAACTAATCTGTGTCTATCAAAACATATTTTCATTTTGAATTTAATAGCGCACTGCCTGAAGAACGTTATAGGCTATTAACATCAAGCTACGACCCTTAGGTGTCGAGTAAAACGAAAGAAGAACTTGGCTGTAGACTTTAAAATACGGATATTTAAGAAGATTAATATTAGTTGCTTAACCACTAATATAATATTATTAATGATTTTTGAATGGCGAAAGAAATAAAAAAAATATGTATTTATAGATTGCAAAATTAAACTTTAATGATACCAATAGCATCGTCTAGAAAACGTTTCAATCCCCATTCTTCGTACACTCCAATCTCATTTCACAATTTATCGATAATAAGTACCTCCACGTGCACATACCCATCAGAAACATAAACAAACACGTACAATCAGGCGCAAAATGATTTAAGCGTCGCGAGTACCCGTGAGCGCACACGATTTATGCTTTCTCGCGAGCAATCAATGAACCAGGTACTTTGACGTTTCATTAAACAACTCGACATCTTCATATCTTGCGAACAGTTATTTATGTGCTCGACTGTACCTTTAGGCTCTTTACACAATATCGCCTTCTTTGCTCAACTACTTCATTCAACTTTGGTCTTTATTTTTGAAGAAGTTGGGGATAATATTGCTTGTTCAAAATTTTGAGTGAAATGAGACATAAGTTGAGCATAGCGCAATTAATTTTCTCAAGTCTCTAGGAAATTGTGATCATAATTTTTGTTCGGACATTTTATAGTAAAATTAAATTATAATATTTAAAATGTGCGAACCATTAAGAATATTAACTTAACGATGTTTTTGTATGGAAATTGAGAGAATTTCAATTATGAAATAAATTAAAAATAATTAAATAATTCATGTAGGACCGTTTACATGGTTTATAAATAGTTAAAGGTAAGTACTACCGGGCCTTTTACTATTTCTTATTATGCAAGCATATATATTGAACTAGCAGTTGCCCGCGACTTCGTTCGCGTAGAAATTTTGACTCACTGGTCTGGAATCTAGTAGACCGCCTCTGGATGTACTATGTCAAATCGAATGCCAAATGCCAATCGAAGTGATTATATTCCCTTAAACCCGCCCTGTCGTAAAATCTGCTCCTACCGGAAATGTCTTAACTATATTCTATCTCTCTGCCAATTTACAAAAAGCCAAGGATTTCATATGACCTTACGGGAGCCCTTAGTCCAGGTAGTCCTAAAAAAATCTTAGCTTATGTCTCCTACTCATAAACTCTAGACTTGCTATCAGGTCGTTAGTATAAAAATAAAACAATACTTTCATACAAACATGTAAAAGCCATCAGACCTCCTTATTCCGGCCATGTCGCTAAATCTGTTCTTAACCAACGTCTACTAACCATAGTAGCCTGCCTCTGGATGTACTATGCCAAAACGAATGACAAATGCCAATCGATGCGATTAGGTATATTCCTTTTCCCACACATACATATTACGTCTGAACTATATTCTATCTCTCTACCAATTTCGGCTCCAAAAAGCCAAGGATTTCATTTATATACTTGCGGGAGCCCTTAGTCCAGGTCTTCACAAAAAAAATTGTTAGCTAATAGACTTGCTAAATTTCAGGCCGGTAGTAGGTAGTACAAAAATCAAACTTACATACAAACTCGCGAGAGCCTTTAGAGCTCCCCAATCCGACCCTGAACCAAAATCTGTTCTTAGCAAACTTCTACTCACCATAAACTACTTCCCCACCAAAATTCAAGACTGTTGCACAAAAATGGAGGACATTCACACAAACTTGTGAGGGCCCTTAGACCATAATACGGCCCTGTCGTAAAGTTAATTCATAGCAGATGTCTACTGGCTATAAACTACTTACATATCTGCCAAAAATCAAGATTGTAGCACGAAAAATGAAGGACTTTCATCATTGATATAATAAAACCCTAGATGCACAGTCTCGAACAAAACAAACAGTCAAATTATAAAATATTATCAGTAAATTATATCAATGACTTTCATACAAAGTTTTGAGGGCCTTTCATCAACAGCCTATTAATGTTCCCACTGCTGGGACACAGGCCTCCTCTCTTTTTGAGAGGGATGGGCTATAATCTACCACGCGGGCCCAGTGCGGATTGGTAGATAGTGCGGATTGGTAGATAGTGCGGATTGGCAGAGGCCCTTTAGACCACCCTAATCCGGCCCAGTCGCAAAGCTAATTCATAGCAGATGTCTACTGACTATAAACTACATCTCTGCCAAAAATCAAGATTGTAGCACGAAAAATGAAGGACTTTCATACAAACTTGCGAGGGCCCTTAGACCACCCTAATCCGACCCTGTCGCAAAATCCGTTCTTAGCGGACGTCTACTAACCATAAACTACCTCCCTGCCAAAAATCATCTTTGTACGTCCAGCGGTTTTTGAGATTTCGTGATGAGTCAGTGAGTGAGTGAGTGACCTTTCGCTTTTATAGATATAGATAAAGATGAAATCAAAGGAAATTCAGGTTAGGTACATAAGGATACATAACATAACATTACGACTGAATTACTTAGAAGGGTTAAGCAGAGATGTGCCTAATAGGCGTCTATTTATTAGGGCCTCATTCAAAAGGCAGTACTCCTCGATTCGGCTCGCAATGTGAGGAGTTTCTCTGCCCTATTATCTTCCAGTTACAGTTTACTTACAATTTTTCAAATATACCATATCTCTGCTATTCTTCAACATGCACATTTCCTTGACAATATTCATGAAAACCAGCAGCATTTTACTTAATCGACCTTTTTAAAATTCAGCATTCTGTTTGACATGTCTCGAGTAAATAGTGTTGCGCTTTTTATTCGAAGTCGCGTCGATAATATCGATACCTAATTAGTGTAGATGAATTTTAAAATCGATTCCTATCAGTATCGATAAAGGCTTACATGATAGATAGGGTATTGTAATTATTATGATAGGATGCATTTAATTAGATTCAGGACAGAATATTGAAAAATGTTAACGTAATTTTAATATTAAATGGTTTTATTATGGAAGTAGTGATGGTATTTACTTTGGCGCTTAATTTGTACTACAAGAATGGGCAGGTTATATCGACATGTTTTTAGAGCGGAAGTATACTGGCCATGGCCATGGCCATTTTTATGAAGAGTAGTTACTTAATAAGAAATTAATTTCTCTTGGTTTACCATAAACATAATAATAATTATCGTAAACTGTATAAGCGTGCAACCTTTTAAAAACAAATATGTCTATCCTATTTTCATATCTTTGCGTAAAATAGTTTTATCACTAAACAATAAGACCTACAGCTTAACAGATTTTTGAAAAAACTTATCTGTTAGGGATTAAACCACACCATCAATACTTTCTTCCATAGTTAAATACGCTGTCAATAATATCTCCTTAAAAAAAACGACAAGTTAAAAGTCAACAATTTGACGATTATAATAATAAAAATAAAGTGTACAGATGGATCTGACTCTAAATTGTTTATTATTTACCACAGAATCACTTTAATCTAAATAATTTAAAAATAAAGCACCTCCTTTTTAACCGACTTCCAAAAAAAGGAGGAGGTTATCAATTCGACTGTATTTTTTTTTTTTTTTTTTTTATATTTGTTCGCTCATAACTTGCGACTGGGTGAACTGATTTTCATGATTCTTTTTTCATTTGAAAGCTGGTGCTTCCCGTGTGGTCCCATTGTCACCATTTCAATATCTGATGATGGGATCTTGTAGAAATCGGGGGAACTCTTCAATAAATAACAGCAGATTAACCGCGATTGTTGCTATAGCATATCTAAGCATTGTTTACGCCATCACACAACATAATATCACGCCTGTACTCACTACAAAGGTTATAAAAACTATTTTGTGAAGATCTGATGAAGAACTTCGGAGATAGGCAACGGAACTCCCCAATAAATGATAGCAAATGGACTGGGATTGCTGAAATCTCATATTGTCTGTCTATTGTTTACACCAGTTCCTAACATAACATCACGCCGGTACGTTGTGAAGGGGTAAGCACATGTGAAACACTAAAAAGTGAAAAATAAAAACTTTTTTACAAAAAATAAAACCGACTTCGACAAAAAAACACTCAAAAGTGAAAAATAAACTTGAGAAGAAAAATCAGTTTCTGAAGTCGGTGACAAAAAAATGAAATCAAAGAAACAAAAGTCACCGACTTCAGAAACTGATTTTTCTTCTCAAGTTTATTTTTCACTTTTGAGTGTTTTTTTGTCGAAGTCGGTTTTATTTTTTGTAAAAAAGTTTTATAAAACCAAGAATTCGAAACAAAACTAGGATTAACCCCAAAAAAATATCGACACCTTTTTTGTAAAACTCACCAAGTCGACGATATAAATAAAATTTACAGCTGCGGTGTTTCGCATCATTACCGATTACGATCGATTAAAACGATATCGATCATAATTGATCGGCGCATGCGCACTCGATTCTCACAAAATACCGTAACCGCCGTAATGGCCAGTGTTGCCGTATCATTGAGGAATTATTTTTGTTGGCAACTTATCTTGGAATGTTTAATGAGTGTATGATCTGCTTTTGTTAAGTAAACGGCCTTTGGGTATCAGCTGGTGTCCTGATGGTAATTTTTATAAGAATATCGAGTTTTATTAAAAAAGTGTGACTAAAGTTTATGTACCAGGTAAAATTGGGTGAATAAAAACGCAAGGTAATAATTCAATAAGAATAAGAATATAAGAATACTCCATTTTATTTGCTTAATTTGACTGTATAATTAAAAAATACGTTTTTGGCAACATACCATAATTATTAATTCAACGTTAAAATCCTTTCCAAAGTGTTGTTTTAATTCACCCATGCGTTTCCATTCCCCCGTTTTACGTACTGATCATGTTTACGGGGCTAACATGGCCAAAGGTCGCAGAGGATAGAGAGGAATGGAAGGAGAAACGGGACACCAAACAAAGAAAAAAAAATATAATTAAATATAAAATAAAAATTTAAAATTAATAAAGGAAGTTGTAATTGTTGCATAGAAACAGCCTATTTTCACATAAACACTCGGTTAGGCAATATCCAGACGACAAACAAACACAGTCTCAAAATATTATCGCGCATTCTGATGGGGAAGGCGGACGCTTCAGTACGTCATCCCTATGCTGGTTAACTCCTACAAAAAATATAACCGACTTAAAAAAAAAACACAAAAAGTGCAAAATAAACTTTAGAAGAAAAATCTGTTTCTGAAGTCGGTGACTTTTGTTTGTTTGATTTCATTTTTTTGCCACCGACTTCAGAAACTGATTTTTCTTCTAAAGTTTATTTTGCACTTTTTTGTGTTTTTTTTTGAAGTCGGTTATATTTTTTGTTAAAAAGTTTTTATTTTTCATTTTTTAGTGGTTCACATCGAAGGGTTCACATGTTCATGGGTCTATGTGGACAATGTAGTTTTTTTTTAGTTTTGTTGATTTTTTCGATTATTTCGATTAAAAAAATATGGGACCATTTCGGAAGTATACCCTTTCCAACGAAAAAAGAATTTTTCAAATCGGTTAGCAAGTGACGGAGTTATGCCCGAACAAACATAAAAAAAAAAAAAATAATACAATCATCCAAATTGAGAACCTCCTTCTTTTTTTAGAAGTCGGTCAAAAATGCCGTCTGTCCAAATTCAGAGCAAAAAGTTTAACAATCAGCCTATAATTGAATTGCCAAACTTAACAGATTTCTCACACGAAATTTCACAAAAAAAACTGCACTTTACCAATTAAAATCATAAATCCGACCAATTCTTTCACATTCTCCACCAATATCGAGACGAGACAATCAAAATATCGATGTTAATAGCCGAAAGTCGATTAAAATCGCCACAGTATCGATAAAAAATCGGTAAAGTGATCGTTACTGTCCGGTACACATAACTGGTGTTTTATGATCAAGTATATAGAGCGAAGTATATAAAAACTACTCTTTTAACTGGCCGCCTTCACTTTCCCCCATTTTCCTCATTATTTCCTGAGATCCGGGAAATTGTGGGCAGTCTAGATGCATATTGTGAAGATTTTAATGTTATTGAACATCCGTTTTCTTAATAGATGCATTAAGAAGACGGATAACTTTTTCATAACTTTTTCCTTTTTATATTATTCGTTATTTCTTGTTCCTGTACTATAGTATACCTATACAGTTTAATTTTATTTTACTTTTAATTTAATTGTTTTTTTTTTTATAGCAACGTATTGGATTACTCTGTAATGCTGCTATAATAAGTATTAAATAAATAAATTAATTAAAGACTTTCTTCTTCTATTTTTTTCATGGTGTTAGTGCCTAACCAGATGTCAGAATGTTTATGCCGCCTATGGCCCTCTGACTTGGCTTTACATGTCGTCAAAATATATTTCTTAGGCATGCTGGTTTCCTCACGATGTTTTCATTCATTGAAGAAAGTGATAAACAACACGCACATGATTCCTAGTCAAACTCGAAAGTCTGACAACCACATAATATACCAAGGAGTGTAACTGATCCGTCGGAGCTGCGAGTTGTTTAAAAGATATACCCCGGCCTCGACACAAAGGGCTAAGAAGAACATGGGTGGTGTTTAGTGAGTATAGAAGTCAAAAAAAGGGGTGTAACTAAGTAATTACACATACAACACATCAAACATCTACATTTCTAATCAAACTTTCCTCTCGCAGGTCTGCTGGAAGAAATTTCTTTTGAAATAAGCAGTACCTTTGTGCTCTTCTATTTGTTATGTTTTTATCCTTTTTTTTTGTATTTTGTGTGTGCATAAATAAATAAATAAATAATTGGGTTGTGGGGAATAGTCAGCCTACCGTTTGCGGGGTTTCAGCTGCTTCTGGTTACACTAGAGATCGACCCCTATAGCTAGGCAGATGATGATTCGGGAATCCTAAAAAGAGAGAAGTTAACAAGAAATATCTGAAAATATACAAAAATAAATAAATAATGACTTTAGTCTGAATCCAAACAATTCTCACACTGACAACCCACCGATTAATCTTCAGAGGAACAATATTAAAACCAATAATAATTGCCACAAAGAATGGGATGCTGAAAACGTTTAAAATACCTATACACTATAGCCAAATCAGACGAGCGATCAATACCGAGTCCACATTTAAGTTATATCGGTTTTTATTATACAAAGTGACAACTTAAAGTTATCATAGTAACTATGTAGTTTGCAGTGAATGTATGAATTCATTTTTTTTTTTATTTAGTATGGGCTTACTCTTGACCTCAATCTTGCCCTAAGGGCAGAGATGAGGTCGACGATGGAACGAGCTTACCCAGAAGAAGCCTATTTACTCGCGACTTTAATAGATTTGTTTTTGTAGGACTCTTCATTCTTAGTAAAAGTAGGGTTTTTGTTGGCCCTGAAGACACAAACCAGTCTTAACAAGGATTTTCGTGATCAGAGACAATATGTATGTTGTTGGCGGCTTCCTGTGGATTATCGAAAGGTTAACACGGCTCCGACACAAGGGCGAAGAAAGAACATGGGTTTGGTTTTTAGTCAGTAGAAGTCCGACACTCCCCTTCGCTCTGCCCAAGAGCGGGGGGGTTATTCGATGATTTTCCACCCACCAAAAAAAAAAGGTATGTTAGAGACGGCGGCTTCCATTCCTACAACCAAAAGAAAGAAAGACAAATAGTAACATTTTAGGTATATATAAATCTTTGTCAATATGTGATCTAGGTATGATAAATTATTTAAAATTAAACGTCACGCCAAACAAAATTACTCGTCTATTTTATATTTCCAGACTTTACTACGGTTTCTAGAAATATCATGTGTACCTTTTTCACCCTGCACTGTATACAGCACATATCTGAGGCGAAATAAATGACACCCAGCACTGACTACATCAGATAGGAAGCTTTTAATTGAGCTACACTGGTCTTTCTGATTTATGTGGAGACCACGCCAAAACTTATTCCCATTTTGCCGGTTGTTACTGGTATTTACGGTCGAGTAGGTTGGCTAGACTTTTACGTTTTTGCATTTTTTTTTGTGTGATTAGTGCCTTACTTTGTGTCAAAATGTTTGTGCCCCTGACTTTACTGTACATGCCATCGAGAAATATCTCTATATCTCTATCTTTCTCAGGCTTTCAGGTTTGATTTCCCCACGATATTTTCCCTGAAGGAAGTGATAATTTTTCGCACGTAAAACAGACAAAATCAGAGGTGCGTGGGGAGTGTCAGGTTGTGAACTCGAGATCTAGTCATAGAACTCGAGTTCGAACCGTTACCTACTTGGTAGTTCAACGATCACACCACTATACAATCACTGCTGCTTTTGTAGATAAGTCACATTGTTTTTTTTTTTGTAAATATTTTTTTAATTACAAAATGGTAAAAATGTTACAAAACTCAATTAGAATTTGTCTGACCTGGAAATCGAACTCGAAGCGCGACTACTGAGCATGATGTTCTATGCTCATTAGTCGCACTAGCAACCAATAGGCCAGCGAGGCAGTAATCTATTACATGGGACCTTAACTTCAAACCACACACCACTGCTTAACCCTTCAGGGACTACATACATGACTACATAATTATTTGACGGCACGGTTGGCGCAGTGGCTGAGCAATAGGACTGCTGCGCTGCGTGTCGCGGGTTCGATCCCCGCACGGAACAAATATTTGTATGACCTACAGATAGTTGTTTCGGGTCTGGGTATTTGTGTATGTGAGTTTAAATGTTTGCAAACGCACCCACGATACAGGAGAAATTCCTAGTGAGGGGCAACGTTTTTTTAAAAAATAAAAAAATTCAAAGTTGCCATTTTTTTCCAAAACTACAAGTCCGATTTTGATGCAGTTTTCAGTTATGGGTTCAGGTTTTATTGGTGCATGTTCTTAGATAAAAAAAATAAAAATAAAAGTTTAAAATAAAAAGCAAAAAAAAATAAAAATTTTGATAAAACCCACGACGGTTAAAAATTAATTGAAAAAAGGATAAAATAACATAAAACACCCGCCGTCGGGGGCTTTTTTAACACCCTGCTCGCCCACTTACCCACCCGTATGTCCTAAAGATCTCCACACCGATACACCGCGGTTACTACCACCCCTTAGTCAGTTTTATCCTTCATTTTAACGTCCAAAATGAAATACTACTCCCATCTCGATTGAATTTTCATCACCTTATAGATCAGTCGTGATGTTATTATAACTTGATGACAGATTATAAATATCCTTCGATGAATATAGAGTGTAAATTAAACTATTAAATGGGCATTCAGAGCTGGCGAAGGGATAAAGTACTGTCATTTGTTATTTAGTTGACTGGGCACGCTGAGGATTGTGTCCATTGGTCTTTATTGGTTCTGGTTTAAAGGACCGCTTTTGTACTAGTCCATGGAGGTTAACATCTGAGTTTTGGTTAGTACCTATAGGGAAAAACTGTTTCCGCCTTATTACAAAACGTAGTTAAACCTGGTTTAACTTAGACTTGGTTTATCTCGCATGACGTCTCACTTCAATAATATTCAAAAGAAAGTGAAAGCGGATAGAGTTCAACCTGCCGAAAGTATTATAATACTAAAATCTAGCAAGCTTAGAAGAATCATAATATCTGTAACTCGAGGGGGGTTGGCGCTGTAAGCCGAAATACAGGTTCTTCCTAGTTCGGCTGTAGAGGCTAAAACTTTTGTGTACAACTACTGCTATATATAGCATTTTATTTGTAATTTATAATAAGTACTTTTTTTTTAAACAATAAATTATTATTATGTCCTTTATTTATTTACTAACATAAAATTTACATTTTTAAATATTTCATAAAATAATAAAAAAACATTTAAAAATATAAAAAATAGTCGTCCACCGGTGACGGGAGCAGGGTCCAAGCCACCGGTGGTTAGGGCTCCAGAGACAGGAACCTCCTCACAATACGAGCCGTATCAAGAAGTACTGCCTTCTGAATCAGGCCCTTGATCCAACCGCCGAGCGAAAGCTTTGAAAGATGTTGGTCCATGCTTTTGGCTATAAGGCCATTGGCCGTTACGACTATCGGCACATTGATAGCCGAGCTCACATGCCACATATCGACAACCTATTATTATTATTATTATCTTTCTTCAATTTTGATCTGCCTAGTCTTTTCCCAACTATGTTGGGGTCAGCTTCTAGTCTAACCGGATTCAGCTGAATACTAGTATTATACATGGAGCGACTGCTTATCTGACCTCGACAACTAAGTTACTGGGTAATATTAATTATACCTCTTCATAAGACTGGTTGTCAGACTTTCGGCCCGCTGACTACCTGTAACAACAGTCAAAGATTTACAAATGACAACGGGGCCAAACGGCTAAACGTGCTTTTCGATGCACACAGTCCATCCATCACTTCTTTAGTCCTCCCCTACTCTTATAAGACATCCATATTAATACTCAAAACCTTCCTCGTAACATTGTATTATACCTAAGTAAAAATAACTTAACTATAGTTTATTAAACTGTGTCATCGATAAAACAAGATTCAAAGCATGAAGAACACGTCAATACAATTTGTAGCTAATAAAATTTTCATACTCTTATGGAAGCAAAGACTACTCATGATTATTTTTATAGAAAACTAACTTCATTTAACAAAAACTTGACATCCATAAATGTAGCATAAAACTTTTCTATCTTTATCTAATTCTGAACAAAAGAAAGAGATAGAAATACAAGGTTTTAGAAAGAAGTCTTATTTATGAAAGACATTGACGTATTCAATAAATAAAATAGTATTGCCTGTTGCATATTTTGTTATGTATTTATTTCTCATGTTTATTCGTTTGGATAATTGAGTTTTTCTTTGATATTTGTCTGTAAACATGAGTTTTATTGTGGGTCTTATTTAGTCCATAAATGTCTAATATACATGAGCTTTTCTTTAATAAGGTACCCTTCAAACAATTTATTGTTCTTCACTTTTTGTTTCTAACACTTTTTTAAAGTTCATTTTAAGGCAGTAACGGATATGCTTAAATTCAGAATATTCATACCATCAATATAGAAATTCATGCGTTGCCATCAGTTGCCATACAATCTAGGAAAAATGTGTAGAGGGTGAAAAACCCCATTGGCGCTGGCACACAAGACATTTAATAAATTAATTCAGACAATTTCGATTTGCCATGTCATATTCTTCTATCGTGAATTTCAATAAGTATTCACCTCACCCTAAGGTTTAAATAAACTAATAAATCTGCATATTTTTGCATACCTACATTGCTTACTCAGGTAAACATAATACCTGACAGAAATCAGCATATTTATTCTTACTTGAGATTTTTTTTTATCTATCACCTGCAAACAATATTCTGGTACAGGTAAGTTATAAAACTAATTATGAAATAATTATATTACTCAATAAACTGATGCGCATTACAATATATAACTCACTGAGCATGATATATGATACTTATATTCCTAGTCCATCATTATATACATAAAAGTAATTTATGTACACTTTAAATGCGTTAATGCAACCTTTAAAAGAAATATATCATTCTTAAGCTGCCTTCCCGTGTTGGATGGCAAACGCCAATGAGTTATAGCCATTTCATTAAGAACCACTATTTTGATGTAGTACTTGTGGCTTTATGGCTTTCTTCTCTATTTTGAACTAGCTTTTCTGCTGGATCCACCCGCTATTACTACTGGGATTTTACTTATCCTACATCCTTAGTTACGGCATCACCTGGATCCCGTCAACCGTTAAGACATGAAAAGGGTATAGACAAATAGGTTTACTTTTGTATTTATAATAATGATAATACGGGAAAAGAAATGAATTGCATCCTCTTTTTTTGGTTGATGAATCTCTGCACTGTATAACGCACTATTTGGTTCTTTTACCCAATAAATAAAACATGTCCCTCTTATTAGGTACTTCGAAAAGTACCTTTGGTTTCGCTGTTCTTTCTATAAAAAAACGACAAGACAAAACCATGATGTCATTGCAATAAAGAAATAAAATCAAACACCACCAAACGCGTCAAAGAAGCCATTATAAAGAAAAAAAAAACCAATAACAGTACTCCAAAATCTCAAACTACAAATCCTACCCACCCTTTCCCATTAAAACACCGTAATCCCACATTTAAACGAATCAAAAGCATATTAAATAAGCAATAATACGAACGCGTTTTATAAAGGTGGACGCACAAAGCTGTGGACATGCCGAGATGTGATAATATGGACGTTTTTTTTGGTCGCACACAGGACCAAAAAAAACGTCCACGTCGTGACCGGTAGGCTCCCTGCACGCGACTGGCTTACATGCGGGAGATTATACAGATATTTTAGGTGTACTTTTTAGTGTTCTGTTATTATTGTTATGAATTAAATTTGAATGTCTTGTGGTCATTGAGTGGTGTTGGTATTTTGAGGTTACAGAAGAATTAAAATTTTGGGTGTCATTAAAAACATAATTTTGAAATTGGAAAATGTTGTTTCATGATATTATTTTGCACAAGTCAATATTTTATTTAACATGTAATTATCCAAAATATTATAAGATTTGCTTCCATATTCACAACAAAAACAGGTTTGGTGGCTATTTAGGAGCAGCCCTATTACCATCAACTGGCCATAATGCAAACTCCGATCGGCTACTGAAACAATCCACACTGTCAACCTTGCAATCGAACCGACCTTATGCTCCGTAGCAGCGCTCAATATAACTGGTGAAGTGTGGGTGTATACTGTATCATCATCATCATCAACCTATAATGTTCCCACTGCAGGGACTCAGGCCTCCTCTCTAGGAGAGGGATGGGCTATAATCCACCACGCGGGGCCAGTGCGGGTTGGAAGATGTCACATATCTTAGAATTTTTTGATTCTTTTTGATTTGATTTTTTTCCTCACGATGTTTTCCTTCACCGTTTTAAGAGCAGTGGTGATGAAATAAATTACACAAAGTAATGCGCCTGACTGTGTTCGAACTCACGACTCACTGTTCGTAAGTCGGGGCCACCACCACTGGGTATACTGTAGACTAACCATTTTCTAACCCTTTGAGAATTACAGGCCTAATGCCTTCGTTACTCAAGGACACGGAGGTCTTATTTCTTTACCAAACATCCACTAAAACAGTTCAACAAACACCATTAACAAAATAAGACCAGCCTCCATGTAAACCTCGAGCACACGAGTGTGAAATCAGTATATTGATAAGCTAACGACCGACGGACCGGGATTCTCGGGCGGCTGTATCAATTAAATGGACGAAGCAATCTCAACACTTTTAAATTTAAACCAGAGCGAAATTGGTACGCTCCCGTAACGGGTACTTTAATTAATTAGCTTGTGATCGATGGGACGGACATAGGTGTCCGCGACGGGTTAAAAGTCCGGTAAAATGTTCTTGATGCAGAGGACCGATTTCAGCATTGGGTTTGAACGCGACCAGCACGCCTTAAACTGCGTTTCAGAGGTACTTGAATATTGCGAAATTCACCTTATGTGTATTTTATTCAGGTATTTGTCCGTTAAAGTTTCGTTTTTACTAAAATTGAGTAGTAGATTAATAGTATGTACCTACTTAGAAGTAATAATTACTATGTGTTGGCTGTTCTTCTAAATAGAGATCTACGCTTTGGAATGGGAAACTCCACTACTTTTTTCCAGTTATTATGCCCTGTAACTGACCTACTTGAAACAAATGATTCATTTTTCGTACACAGTTCATTGCAACATAGGCAACCGAAACCCAAGTAATCGTCAACAACATCGAAGTCAAAAAACAAAATGCAGACTGTCACTTGAATTTCTAAATACCAAAAATAAAACCTGAATAATAAACAAAATGCAAACAAAAACACGAAGTGTCCAAAATGCACTGCCAATTTCAATAACACATTCCCCCAACATTAACCCATTGAACGCCACACGACTACTCAGCGTGACACTCACATATCAAATGAGCCAATCTCGCGATTACCGTGTCCATGACGTTTCGTTTCACGCAACTGTCCTGACAGTTGGCCGCATAGATAATGTGCCAACGGTTTTAATTGGTGTTTTGAACTTATGAATAGGTATTGATTCTGTCGTGTAATGGAATGGTTTTTGTGATTTTATTACGGTGTATTAGTTGTCATTGAACGTTGTTATTGTAACGTAGACCCGTGTTAAAATCAAGTGCGTATGCGTTTTTTTGTTTAATCCTACCTATATAAAAGACATTGCGTTTGCTTCTTTGTATTATTCACGTTTTAAGTACTAAACAGATTTCGATGAAAACTGTCATTAAAACGATCTTTGACCTGGAATAGGACGTACGATACTTTCAATCCTAGTGGGACGTACCTGTGGGATAATTCTCGACCTCCATGCCAGTTAAGCCTCTAGCATAAGCTGGATAAAAGTGTAATAACTTATAACCAAGAAAGTGAGTTTTAGTTCAGGTTTTCCTCCCATAGACATATCATTTTAGATTCGGAAGACTGCGCAGTACGACTGGCCGACACTTTAGTATTTGAGTCAATGCAGTTCAACATTACATCGTACCCAACAACATTTGCTTCCCTTTAAATACCATTAACCTTTAACCATAAAGTATCGATATTTGGGCCACCTTTTTTTTTTTCGGCCCAAGAGACCAATAACGAGTACACAAGATTTAAAATATTCGAAGCATTTACAAAATTGTAATTTTAAATTTAGAATAAAGGGTCTTATAACTCTTCTGGATTCCCACAGGGAGCGTCGACGGCAAATGATTTAAAACCATTTGCTCCTTAATTAATACGAAATGTGGTATTGTTGGCTATCCCTTTCCTTCGTATTGGTTTTTGAGGGTTTGGTATCTCTGTCTCTTTTCTGCCAACAGTGAAATTACTTTGTAGTATATTGAGACATCTTGGTTTGTCGTGATTTATTGTGAGTCGGCAAGAAATTTTATCAATATGTTTACTTTAAGAATTAGTGGTAACTACGTCACGGCTGGCGATTTATGTTACTATGTTAATTCAGTATTGATATCACACTTTATGTTTATAGTTTTAAAAGCTTTAAGAAACCTTTTTTTAGGCTACTTTCTATTGTATTTGTAATAGGCCATGTTATTTAGGAGTCGGCTTGTTCGTTTGATATTATGTTGATTTAATGTCGATGCATTCATGTTATTTGTAACGAGATTAACATTTGACAAACCTTAAGTATCTTTACCATTGGCATAATATTAATGTAGTAACAAGTGTTCAGAGGGGCGACAAATAGAAGTCCTTTTGAAAGTTGTGCGAGACATACGAAACATTACATAATAACTACTAGATAGTAGATATTCAGCAGCCAATGCACTATAATGACACACAATACGTTTCTTATTTTCACAACTTCGTTCTTATCATCATTTTACATTTTCGCTGACTGATTGCAATGTCTAGGCTCTTTGTAAGGCTGAATTTTCCCACCTGTTGGCAGAGGACTTCATAATTAAGCTACTTTTGGCTAATTCACGAGGAAGTCATTGCCACCATTATGGTGGCAATGACTTCCTCGTGAATTTTGAGCACCTATGGGCTATGATAGCCCATAGGTGCTCAAAATTTTGACAAGCTCTTAAACTTATATTGAACAACTACGTTACAACTTGACCAAAGTAAGGTCATCATCCACCTATCCTTTTTCCCAACTATGTTGGGACCAACTTCCAGTCTCGACTCACAGAATTTTACATGGAGCGACTGATTGACTGACCTATACGATACCAAAATGAAATTAAAAAGGACAAAATCCAGCTGATAACCAGGCCCTCTCAATAAGCAAATACACACGTTAAACGAGTAGTACTATCCTTTAATATTGGCGTGACACTATTATAATAAGAAGCGTGTCACGCGAGCGGGCGCGTGACGACGCGGCGACGTCCGGCACTGAAGGGTTAAGATTTCTAAACGATTCTCTGTTTATTTGCATGTTTCTGTTTGTTTTGATGGCTGTACACGATGTTTAAAACAGTTTATGGTTTACATTGGTTTAACTTCGAGAAAATATAGAGGTTTTTAGGTGGTTGGCATATGAAAGGATAAGTTTGACTGCCTTTCAAGACACTTTCGAGTGAATTAATTAACTGCTACTCCATCTAATATATAGAGGGCCTAGGGCATAGCAGGAAGAAGATGATAGCTAATTGAGATTCGATCGAAAAATTTAAAGATTTGGAAGTCCAAATCTTTAAATTTTTTGCGGTTTTGTGTCTTCTTTGTCCAATATTTTTAACTTAAAAAACTGGATAGTACATTATGAGTCTGTCCACCCAGTTGGTTGTATTCTTATGCATTTCAAAAAGTTCAATGTCTCGATGAAATCTTCTTAAATTTTCCAATCGACTTTTATAACAGCTTAAACCAGTCATAGTTACTATCTCATATCTTATAAACTTAATGTTTTTTACCAAAATCAGTATCAAATAAGCAATTTTAGGAAGGTTACATTTTCTGGTCCTTAGCTCCGCGAACAAAAGGACCAAATTCCTGTGTCATCTAAACAAGGCCAAAACAAAAACACCCAGTTCCCAGCTAATAACACACAAGGACCAGTATTTTTACCTCAACGTTCACCCATACGGTACTCTCCACATGTCCAGTCATTAAGAGGTCACGGTGCGCTACCCCGGGTGTGGGGTTCGACCACGTGCCATACTGTGAAACGGTTACAACAGATGTGTGGACTAAATTATACGTTTTTAATTGTTTTCTGTGAATTATGATGTGTAGGGTTTTTTGTTTTTTTTTTTTTGATGAATTTTGTTGGTATGTGGTTTGGGTGTATATTGGAATGGTTCATGTTCATAGAGTCGTAGATATTTTAGAAAAATAACGGTAGACGGGATAAGGCAGACTGGAGAATATTTTCACCAAAAAACCTGGAGAATCAGCTCATCTATACAATCTTCAAAGCAGGCTGTCATAGTTATAATTAAACGTTGTTTAAATGTACTGAGCGCGTTAAGATTCACAGGTGAAATCACATATAGGTATTATGGCAAAGGTTACAGGTCATTGCTGGCTTTCCTGATCCCAGTGTAATGTGTCAAAATTGGCAATTTGGTTAAAGGCGTCACTGAGACATATTTCTATCATTTGAAGAATTAATTGAATTGAATTATCTATTTATAACATCAGAAATATCTTTTACATAGTTAGGTTCAATCGACAGTCACCATGATCAGCAAATTACTGAGCATATTACTTTTGTATTTTATAAACTTTGGTACATTTTTTGGTCCTTTGGACCAACCAATTATTTCGACAGTTTTATTACCTTACCCCTAGATTAATCACCTTTTTTACACTAAATCAAAAATTTAACTTTAGCCACACAAAAATATTGTAAACCCAAGTTCTAAAATCACGTTAGTACAAGGCTATTATGTAACGCAAACCGCTCTTGATCCGGTTAACTTTAACTGGAGTTTATGGTGGTTAAACACGAACTGCTTGTTATGGTCACTGTAACCTAGCCATTGTTAGTTCAAAATTAACATACATTTTACTTTGACAAAATATTCCTTCTTCAGTTTGAAAAAACGGCGAATTTTAGTTCTGAAAGTTAAGTACGTTTTGACAAACTTTTCGTGAAAAATACATCATGGTAATATAATTATCTTAACTCACCTGCTCAAGTCTGAGAGCTTTGTGGTTCGATTTATTTGATATTTTTTTCGAAGGTTGGGTAGAGCTAGAGCTCGCGTGGGGTTACCCACCCTTCTTCTTTCTTTATGAGGTTAGTGCCACAGTACCTACTTGGATATTTCATGAGTTGTCTTCTCTTATACATATTTTTTTCATATACGTCTAGGTAGATGTTTTATTAATAAATTTTAGTAACAATGTGATGTGTATGAGGTACCATCATCATCATTTCTACTTAGTGGGAGGCCTTCTAACACATTGTCTTTTGGGTCACGGTCATCACTTCAGAACCACAACCATCACCATTTTACAAGTTCAACTAATTTTCTTCCGCAATTTTTTTTTTTTAGATTTACTTTTTTTTATATAAAATGGGACACTCTTAATTTACCTCAATCTTGCCCTAAGGGCAGAGATGAGGTCGACGACGGAACGAGCTAACCCAAAAGGAGCCTATTTACTCGCGAATTAAATAGATACTTAAATAGACATGTACCAAAGATAATAAAGAATTGTCTCAAACATAAACATGCGTAAACGAAGCAGCTGCCACATCATAATTCTCTAACCCCTCTCCGCAAATAATACAAGTATATTCCTAAAATCGCAATAATAAAGACGACATACGCAATTACAACAACATAACGCTATCTCCGTTATGGTAATCAGCAGGGAACACATTTACGCTGCACCTTTGCCGTCGTATGAATATTCATACTTATGGTAAAAATACTTGGTTGTATAGCCGGAGCCTTAAATAAGAAGTTCAATAAGTTTGTTTGTAGTATTTAAAATAATAAATAAGTTAGGGAAAAGTTGTCATTATTCAAGGCAGGTAGCTACCAGCCTTGAATAATAACAACTTTTCCCTAACTTATTTATTATTATAACTTTTTATTATTGGTACCTGGTATCCAATAATAAAAAGTTAAACTAGCAGCCTTGTCAGTAGTAAAGGATTGCGAGATTTTTTGCTAAAACTGAATAACAGAACATCGCAGTAACAAGTCCTCGGTTTAACAAGGCTTCACAGTATGATATTTACGAAGTAAAATCGTTCGCAGTACAGTTTTCTTCGAGTAACAAGGCGTCGCAGTATAGTGATACCGATGAAAGTTTTTCGAAGAAACGAAATTCGATGATACGGCTTTGGCACTGAAGTAGTCAAAACCAGTCATTAACTGCTGCCTAGCTTTTTCCCAAATATGTAGGAGTCGGCTTCCAGTCTAACCGAATGTAGCTGAATACCAGTATTTTACATGGAGTGAAGACTGCTTATTTATTAAGCAGACCTAAAACTTAAAGTCTTTTGAACACCACAACCTAGTTAGTACTGGGTAATATGATAAGACCCCTTGGTAAGGGACAAGGGGTAACACGGATCCCGGCGATTTGTCTCCACGGATACCGGGATCCGTTTCTACAAAAAAACAGACTGGTGGTCAGAATTTTGGGCTACTGACTAACTGCAGCAACTGACAAAGTTCTACAAATTACAGCTGGGACCAACGGCTTAACGTGCTTTTTGCGGTACGAGAACCTCGATACCTATATGCGTGGTCACCCATCCACAGACCAAACTAGGCAAGTGCGACTTTACCTGAACATTGATCCGAGTGGCTGATTTGCTATCAGTAAAAAGATGCGATTTCTTTACAGTCGGGTAAAACTAAAGACAAGTGGACATTTGATATCAAATAAAAAGTTACTGTTATGTTATCAACGGATTTTTATCAGACGCTATATTACCAAGAATGTTTTTAAAACAGTAAAACAGAAAACATTAGCCAATAAAACTGTTACTAAATAAATAAACATTGATATCGAATTGTCCATAAATCGTAAATCAATGCAAAATAATGCGCCTAATGACAACGTATGACAAATTGTGCGCACGCGACGTTCTTTGGGTATTAATACCATTGCGTTTCCGTACATTATTAGTTTTTCTAATACCCGCTCTAATATGGCAGGAGCGTGATAGTTAGAACTTCTCATTCCGGGGTAAACAGACTTAGATTTATAAAATGACAATAAAAACATACATAAACTCACGCTTTTTTCCTATGGTGGTAGGCAGAAACCACAGAACGCCACCTGCCATGAAAATGAATGTTTGAAAGCTAAATATTTTTTGAAGCACCCATTGAATCGAGGTGATGCAACAAAGAATCAAAGTTGGCGACAGAGCTCACAGTAAGCAAGCTGAAGTGGCAAAGTCTTAGCCGTAGAACCGATGACCATTGGGGTAGACGTGTTCTTAAGTGGAGACTGCGAATCGGCAAGCGTAAGTTGGAACAGGCCCTCGGGCTAGGTATAGCGAAGATTCCTGCAGGGTGACTGGTATCGCCTTGTAGAGAGTTGCCAAGAGTTTCTTGAGATTCTGAGTGACCTGCATTGAGGAGGCCTATGCCCCAGCAGTGGACTGGTCCAGGCTTACGATGGTGATGAAGATGAACGTAAAGTAGCTACCAACACAAAGATTTTCGTTAATTACATAGTTTTAATATCGTCACGTTACAGCTTAATTATAGAAAACACCCTACACAGACACACAATAAATACTATTATTATCGTCCTATCGCTTAAGTGCTAAAATACAAAATTAACGAGTTTCGCCAAAGCTAAACAGCCTACTGTCATCAATTTTCGTTTTCAATTTATAACAAAAACAAAAAAAGTAACCCCCGATAGTGTAATGACGATTATAGAGGGTGATAAACCACCGCGCATTCGATTAGTGACGTACCCATGGACATTATCGATAAATCGGTAAATCCATTCGATTGCCGGGCCAACGCTATCTTGATCTGTGAGCCGCAAAACAATAACTTTGCCTTTTTTTTATTAAAAAGTTAAAATGTTGTGCAAAGAAAAGTAATGAAGGCTGTTTTGTGAAATAATTGCGATTGTTTTTTATACAGAGTGTACGGCTTAATGCTGTGGTGTTTAAAAAATATGTGAGGTATTGAAATGTTGTTATACCTATTTATTTAAATGAGCCGTTCGTTCATGAGGATTGGCTGAAATAATTGCAATGACGGCCTTCTTGCCTTTATATGACTATTAAAATACGTTTTTTACTGACAACAATAAAAGTTTTGTTAAACATTATTTTTATTGTTCGTGTTTTGCGGGCAAATATACTATTATATCGATAAATGCTGGTTGTGGTATTGTTTCATGAAAAATTAGCTAGCTATCTTTTATGGATCTGTCTATTATATTTAAAACCCTTAGAACTAAACAAATTACCCGTAAAAGGCTGACCTAGTAGTTTACTAGATAAATTAATATTTTTTGTTCAGTGACAGTAACAGTGGTTGAAAGGCAAAGAAGACTTTACATTTAATATTTATCATGTCAGTAGGATTTTTTATTAACAAATAGTAGGACGCTACCACTGAGTAGCCCAAAAAACCTTGTCTAATAGATACCTACCTACCTTTACCTATTAATGGATAATGAATAAAAAAATATATAGTAATTTAGTTCCTTGGCAAGAAAATAGCTATATTTATTATTGATTTGCAAATACACCCGGTCATAATAAATTTTGTTACTTTTCAAATAAAAAACAAAACCCAAAACCTTACACCTAATACGATCAATAATAACTCCCAGCCAATTGAAACGGCCGTCGATAAACTATGATCTATCGACATAAATCTATCGATAGTATCACATCACTGGTTTCCACATGGTGTCTCCCAGGCAGTAATTGGCCAGGCTGGTCGTAAAGCGTACCGTACCGTTTGTCGGTGACAATGCCAGTGTTGCCAGTGTTGTGGGAATTATTATTATTTATTTTATATTTATTAGGTGTATTATGGATTTCATAGTTCAGGTTTCTATGGCAGTGTTTTACAATGTTTTGATAGTTTAGATTGTCGGACTACCAAATTATAGGTCTGAGATTCGAATCCAAGATACACACCTCTGAATTTACGGGTTCCTGTGCGTACCTATTATATTGTGAGAATTAGAAGGAATGAGAAGAGGCATTTTCCTAAGAGAGACAATATGGGCTAAAAATGTCCTTAATGTATAATAATCAAAATTTACACTAGTCAAATTTTGAAACAAGAAAACTTTTGTCTATTTATGTTTAGAACAAGGATATACATAGATCATAGAAACATAATTAGAATTTTCCAAACACGAATAGTTTTTTTGTTATTTGATGTTAAAGTTTGAAAATTTCAGTTTTTATGCTCAAAATGAAGGTCTATTGCAAGTTTTATGGCAATGTAACTTAAGAGTTAATTCTGTATTTTGCTTCAGGGACATCTCGTTGTAATGTCCAGCAGTAGGCTGCCAGCATACATGGACTCCACTTGCCCTGATATCGTTATTCTATAATATTGTAGAGTTTTCTAATTAGTCCATCAGATAGATTTCCAAAAAATATTGAACAAGTATTTTTTTGTTTTTTCACGTAAACACCGGTGCACCGAAAAATCCGTGTGACATCAAAGTTTGGTCCATTTTTTACCAGACTGTGACACACTTTATTTTCGCCAATTTTTATTAATTTGATAAAGTAAAAAACATGTATCCAATATTTTTCGATAATCTAACTGACGGACTAAACAGACTCATATTTTTTTAGTCAGTCGACTACCCTTTTGTACGTAGGAAATCAGTCTATCTTGGAATCATAATGACATTAGACATACGACTAATTAAGTGGCCTACACTACCTGCTATTACCATTGTCACATCCAATAGTTAGCAAGAAATTCTAACTAACTATCATTGATACTGTGTCATTAACCGAACGATCAAAAGTTCACTGTAATTAGAACAGAACCTTTCGCATTGAACTTTTAATAAATGGTTCTCAAACTTAAGTTTAACTAGGTCTTATTAAGTTGATTAAAGTACGAATACTTAAATAAACATGAACATAAGATCATTACGCCTGCAATCCTTGAAGGGTTAGGCAGAGGTGTAACTAATAGTGCATCCACATGAATTTGCCAGGTACGGTTTCAGGGCACGAGCCTTTTGCCCTCAATTGGGAACAAATTCAGACTTCGAAGTTACTAATGAGAAATTTATAATGAATGTCTTCATAATAAATTTCTTCGGAATCTGTCAGTTCACTCAGCAGAAGCTTTTGTCCCAGGGGCATTGGACATGGACATGGGATTTGGATCCAGGACCTCATGCTGATCAGGATCTAGTGCTTACGAGCACAACGCACTCATAACAAAAAAAATATTTAAGGGAAATTGTGGTTATAACCCTTAGCCTCCCGTCCGCTAATAAATCTCCAGGAGATTTATAACAATGGCTTTTTAATTGTGTCTATAATAAGGCGTATGAGCTCTTAAGAGCTTTAACTATATCTTACTACGCACACACTGCAACTTTTTTCTTGACATCCTAGTCCAAGAAAAAAGTTTGAGAAACTACATAATTATGTGAGTAAAGAACTCATACAAAAACATTGGCACAAGTACCAAACCTACAATCTTTTAATACTTATCTATAAGTACACTATCACAACAGTATTCGCTGCTACTAAAAATACTATAAAACTCAATTTTATAAGAACTACAAAATCGAGTATTTTTTTTTTAATGTTGAAGTATGAATAAGAATGGAAACAACATCATAATCCTCGTAGTCTTTTTCCAACTATGTTAAGGTCGGTTTTCCAGTTTAACCGGATGCAGCTGAATAATAGTATTTTATATGGACCGATCTGACCACCACAACTTAAGTGCATGTTTACGTACAGGCGGGGCGTCGCGCGGTGCGTGCTGCGTTTTTAATTCAAACACATGTATGAAAAATTTAACGATTTCAATCGTCGATTTTACGAGAAACTATTTTCGCACGTTAGTTTAAAATACAGCGTTTGTTGCGGTGGACCCGTCTCTCAGTAAATTATTAAACAAGCACGAGACGAGCCTTATGCACGCGCCGCGCGACGCCCCGCGTCTCCGTAAACGAGCCCTAAGAATAATAGAAAGTAATCCAAAATAATTAAAAGACTTATCACTTAATGATTTCAAAGTAATCACCAGAAAATGTCATCTATATTCTTAATGGCTGCTCATACAAAGGTTTTAGTTTAAACCCCTCACACAATTACATATTTTAGCTAAGCTTATATTCCCACATCAAAAACACATAAAACGTCCCTCAGCCAGCATCCCCCTGCAACAATCTCTCTGATTTGTCGCGCAAGCCACGCCCCCTCGTTTACTCGCGCAAGTGGCAATAAATGCAGATATTGAGCATAATAATAAATTTATATGGACGTTATGTTTGCACGGATTTTATCCCGCTCTAACTTGTAAACTGACGGTTGGGGTATAGATTATTTTGGACGCGTTATTTTCGAAATGATATTCTGAGTTTAGTTGCTTTTCTACCATCTTTGAAGTTCGTGGCTACGTAATATCAGCAGCTCGATTCGATCTTCAGGATAAGCAGCGCTTGTCTAGGTTGGTCCATGGATGGGACCCCGTATTACATACCGAGTTTAGTAGTCAGTGGCGGAAGTCTGACAACCAGTCTGACCTAGGGATTACATAGTGTTAACTGGGCTGGATGAGATAGGCAGTTGCTCCATCTGAAGTACTGGTATTTAGTTGCATCCGGTAGGACTTGAAGCAGGCCCCAAAAAACAGCTTGCGAAACCCCGCAGACACAACAAGTAAATGCTGTTCATTTTACAAATTAATTTTAACAAAGACCTACCCATACATCGACTCACCACGTTTTCGATATCTCGTGTGTCAAATGGGCGAATAATTATATCAATAATGTTTGCCTGAAAACACCTTTGCCTACGTTGATGATATCAGTACAATGATTGTCCATTTTTATGTCGTCTATAAGACGACATAAAAATGGGGCATAAGGTGTTTAATAAACACCAATTGATGTTTTATACTTACCATTTCATGCCTTTTAAGTGTCGGAAAATAAAGCCAAAAAAAACTTATTTAGCCTGGTTGGCTGAATATCAAATACATTGTATTTACTTTTATAGTTTTCTTACGATTTCTCTTTACATCCCAGATATTATCATTTCTCGTGCAAAGCAGGTGCCTCCACAGCGTCTCAACTAATGCCCTGTTTGAACTGTATCCAGCAATTAAAAACACATAATTATTTATTATTTTAATTACTGAACAAAATACGATGTGATATTTACTAAGTACAGTTGATATTTAGGAATGCGGGCGCAATTAACACTCAAAGGTGGTGTCCGTAGAGATAACATTAAAATTGTAATTATAGAAAATTATAATTATAATTACTAGAAATATGTAGACTGTTATGAGACCAATAAAGAAATTAGACATGCTGTTTTGAATAGAAATATCATGATTGTTTGTTTTTATGTCTTTTATAAGGTGCTCAGCATATAAAGCTACTAATCTTCTAATAATTTATCGAGTTTAACTGCCTCATAGATCTTGCGGTCGCAAGTAAAAGCATGAGGTTCTGGGATCGAATCCCAGTTCAGTAAAAGTGTTTTCCAGTGATAGGAATATCTCAATAGCAGCCTCGGAGTCTGAATTTGTACCAAGTTGATGGCTCGAATAGGCTTTCATCAAATGACTCCTACCGCTCTGGGCAGAGTAGTAGGGAGTGTCAGACTTCCACTGACTAAAAACCACCCATGTTCCTTCTTAGCCCTTGTGCCGAGGCCGCGGTATCCCTTTCGAACAACCCGCAGCAAGGCTCGAATAGGCTCGCCCCCTATTACATCAGACTTAACACAAAACAGGCAAAATGTGGACGTATATTATTACATCTCTGCCTGACTCTTCAGTTATTACAAACCATGATGTTATGTTATTAATTATTACTTAGAAGTATATTTTGTATTGTTCCAGTGGTCATGCACAAAGAAAAAGAAGACATCCATGGACATCGCAGAGAACACTCACCGTACGACCACGCCATGCCGGATGGAGAGATGTTCTTACAAGTAAGTGATGATCACACCTATGTTCATCATAATTATCACCCACATCGCACACAAGTAGGCCGCAAAAAATCAGGCGAAATGGGGTATAATTGGTTTCCTCAACACCGAGTGCGAGTGCGGCGCTCCGGATCAAACAATGCCCCAACTGCTGAAGTGTCCTAGGTGTCCTTTCTTCGATTCTTGGTGACCTGAACAGCGCCCCTGTCACTGCAATAAACGTGGACACCTACTGGGCCCAAACTGAGGTGATATGGAAGTAAAATTGATATGACAACAAGGACATAATCTACAGCCAGACTCGACTTGTTGCCATGTTCCACGTTCTTATGCCAGCCTCATTCAAGATATTACCGCGATGGCAACAATGTTGTCTGTCCATCTCAGTATCAGACGACAAACCTTTACATTTCTTGGAAGCCACTATGTCACAGCTTTACTCCACACGCAGTCACCAGTTCACCTGCCTTGCTTGGGTAAAGGAATCTGAATGTACCTATTGTTCGCTATGTGCCAGCAAAAGTCTTGTATGGTGTTACAACTAGGTACACGGTGAATCATCATCATCATCATTCTTCTGCCCTCATCCCAATTTATTTGGGGTCCATACTTTTCTACTTCACGTCATGGTCAGCAGTCAGCTCCATTCTAGCCTTTGATTGCAAATTAAAAATAAACCATTAGGTATTTCACATTTGATCCCATTAGTATCTAATTCCAATCCGGAAAATAATACAAAAAACCATAATTGATTCATCATGCATTATGATATCTACGAAAAATATAAATATTGACTCCAGGGCTGACACTAAACTATTTTCCATTATCATAACATTATAGTATTAACCTCTGACCTTCGAACTCAAGGTTACAAAATAACAGAGCCTTGAACAAAGCTTAAGTTTTTCAATTTTATTAACTTTTTCGATTTATGCTATTCAATATTGTTTATGGAAGAAAATTTGTTACTTTTGTTATTCTATGTTGACTTTTAAAATATTGATTGACTAAAACTTAAGTTCAACTCTATGAAATTGAAGGTGAAGTCCTGGGTTCGATTCCGGGGACGGCTAAAGTCATATTGAATTTCTTGAACTTGGATTTTTTCTGTAGCGGCCAAGGAGACTCGACTTTTTCCCGGTTGATGGCAATAGACTCGCCCCCTACTACATCATCATCTGCCTAGCCTTTTCCCAACTATGTTGGGGTCGGCTTCCAGTCTAACCGGATGCAGCTGAATACCAGTATTTTGCATGGAGCGACTGCCTATCTGACCCCCACAACCCAGTTAATCCTAGGTAATACGATACCCTTTGGTAAGACTGGATGTCAGAATTTCAGGTCACTGACTACCTGTAACGACTGCCAAAGATCTATATATATGGCAGCCGGGACCAACAGCTTATCGTGCTTTCCGAGGCACGGAGGAAACTCGGTATGTCGGGCGGTCACCCATCCACAGACCGACCTAGGCAAGCACAGCTTTACCTAAAGATCGACCCGAGTGGCAGTTCTTATTATGCCACGAGCCACTTCCTAACATCCTTATCCTTATCCTTATCCTTACATAGTATAAAACAAAGTCGCTATTTTTGTCTGTTTGTCTGTATGCTTAAATCTGGAAAAAGAGGAAGGTTTTAGTATATAATTTGAACGACATCCACGCAGGTGAAGCCGCGGGCATCAGCTAGTAAAAAATATAACAGATAAAAATATGTGAGAGTGTCTTAGGTACACCTCTGCCTAACCCTTCGGGGATTACAGGCGTGATGTTACGTTGTTATGCTTATGCTGTTGTTATATTCAAATTCGTGCAGCGTCAGGTGCAATGTATTGCTGAATTTGTTACATGGAATTTTCCTGCAAAATAATTTGCAAACGATTATTGTCAACAACTATAAAGCCTTAAAATCTTTGTTTTTTTAACCCTGCAGTTCTTGCAAAAACTAGTCCCATAGAGTCGACATGACACAGTTATAAATTATGAATAGTTAGTCCATAACAAAATAAATCAATAGGAAGTATCGGCGCTATAAATAAACAGAACTATGTGCTTATTTTACGTTCTCTAGTTAGCTTTGTGAGTTTTCGTTGTCATGCGATACGATATTTGCGAGGATACGGAAATATTCTTTATTATTCTTGCCATTCCTTTATAAGCTTCTGTAATCTTTCATGTTTCACATAAACTTTTCGATAGAGAGTGAGAATTTGAGTTTCCATGATATTATGATGTCGAGTATTCCATTCCAACCTAACTTTTATGTTTGCTAAAACGTGCAACACCCAAACATTATCTTGTTGAATAAGTATTCCAATACTAAGACACGTTACATTATAAATGGTCTTTTGTAGTATTCTACTTAGCATAACATCACGACTGTAATCCGCCTCTGCTTAACACGAGGCGTATAGTGAACTCATCTAACTTCGTGAAAAAGGCATTTGTGCACTCGTACAGCCCTATGATACCACTCAAACCAAATATCACCGAATTAGGCGAATCACAGAATTAGATGAGTTCACCCTACCTACCTAATTGTACACTCACATTTCGCCCGTTATGTTTGAGCGTCATATAATAGAAGGAAAGGCTGCCTTCAACCGGGCACGAATTCAGACTGCTACTTGGAAATTTCTGATAGAAAAACTCAATAACACTTTGCCCGACCTTGTAATCACCCAGGACCTCGTGCCAAGCAGTTTGCATTTGCGACCACTAGTCCAACGAGATAGTTGATTATTATTGATTGTTCTATAAATATTAAGACACCAATCATCAAAAATAACATAAATTTTCTCCTGTTGTTGTTCTACTATGGTTTAGCATTTTCCTGATTGCCAATAGCAATGGAAACATGCGCCCACATTTCTCCGTCCAAGTTGGCTCGTAACTCAGCCGTGTGTCTGGCCGAGGAAATAGCTACGAAAGCCGACGAAAAACTTGGCTAAAGTCTTTATTGTCGACGACAGAATAATTTTGGTCCCCCACCGTTAGACCGGGTTTCAACCTGAAAAACTTTTCCCTTTTGTTTTTTGTTTGAATTCGTGAATCGGCTTCGAAAAACTTTGTTTTATTTATTCGTTATTGGCAAAGTTTTCTCGGTGTATGGGTTTTGGAAGAATTATTGAATCATTTGGTATGCCTATGCTGTTGTTATATGCAAAGTCATACAGCGTAGGGTGGAATGGATTGCTTTATTTGTTACATGGAAATGCCCTGTCTGAATATCAATGCCAAGTCGGCGCATACTTCTCTATTACTCGTTACCACATCAGACACCTCCATTCTTACCATATGAACCTTTACAGTCTCTCTACTCTTAATCCACATTCATACTCGAAACTTTACTGACGATATTTTCCGCATTCCTTCGCAGTTTTCAGTCACAACTTTCAGACTTCCTCTTAAGTCCTTACTTCTTATTTTATCCATTCAGGCAAAACCGCACATCCTCTTTAAAATTTCAATTTGTTTTCTGATTCAAACATGACTTATTGTTCTATTACAGGCACTCAACGGTTTCCTGATGATCCTCACGTGTGAGGGCGAGGTTTTCTTCGCCACACACAGCATCGAAAGTTACTTAGGCTTCCATCAGGTATGTACAGCATATTTCTTAATATTAGCGTTCCTACAGAAGAGTACCTACCTATAATTCACAGTAGGTATATTATAACAGGAGATGGCGAAACGAACTCGACTCTTTTAAAAAAGATTGGCGAGTAATAGCACTGGATAGAGATATGTGGAAAGATGGAAGGGAGGCCTTAGAGGTGCTACACCATATTCAGCTTGGCTTCATTCGGCCTAGCTCGTCGAAAAAACTGCGATGATGAAAGAGCTGCCCCGAACTTAATTCAGTGATGTTCGACGCCAAACAGATGCCAAATATAAGAGTACATTTATTTTGTAGTAAGTGTAATTGTTTTGACTCGGTTTTCATGCTCAAGTGATAATACTGAATTGAACTTATCACTACTATTATAAAAGTTCTAATGCACACTGCCTGCTTTGAAAGTTCTTAAAATAATGTTAATAATTGACTGTTTATTTTGTTTGACTTCAAAAAAATATTCAAACCACGCAATAACCCAGCCTAAAAACAGGCGAAAAACAAAATTCTCCTGGTTTAATGAAAATTTTTACCCACAAATTCACTTTAATTAATTACATTATTTCCATATAAAAATTACCCTATTTTCCTTATGAAAGGCCGCATTAACCTTATTAATCACTTAGCCAGAATAAGATAAGGTTTAGACCAAAATTTAATTAATCATAAAATATTAAAAGTGTGCTATAAAAATATTAATTAAAGCACGATAAGTAAGCTTAGTACCGTTAGTGCCAGTGGAGTGTTATCAGTGGCACTTTTTTATCGGAGTTTCAACGAATGGCTTTGTAATCTCTAAAGTATTTACATATTTTCACGTTTTAGTACGTTTTTGGGGGTTACTAAGTTTAATGTGGGGGGGTTTATTTAGGTGCCTCCCCTTGGGAATAGTGGTTAAATGTTGTAGCTATGTGAGTAGTTACGTATGTAATAACACATTGAAAAATAACTGGTATTGTAAAGAATCCAGTAAAAAATAGAGTTATAAAAAACCTACAGTTGTTAAATTTTCAATCAATCAACAGCCTATAATGTTCCCACTGCAGGGACTCCGGCCTCCTCTCTAGGAGAGGGATGGGCTATAATCTACCACGCGGGCCCAGTGCGGATTGGTAGATGTCACATGTCTTCGAATTTTTGGTTCTAAGACATGCCGGTTTCCTCACGATGTTTTCCTTCACCGTTTTGGGAGCAGTGGTGATGAAATAAATTACACAAAGTAATGCGCCTGACGGGGTTCGAACCCACGACTCACTGTTCGTAAGTCGGGGCCGCCACCACTGGGCCACCACTGCTCTCCAATCTGTTAAATTTTAGTAATATGTTACTAGATAGTGATAAAGTGAGACATAAAAATAATGTGGTAGTAGCGGGATTAACACACGTTATTCACACGGGTTCCAATTTTTTGTTACCGAAGATCAATATTTAATTGCACATAGACAGGGTAACCCAGTCGGTAGAACCAACCCCCAAAACGTGGCTTACAAATGATTCCAGAAGCTATGTATCTAAATAATTTAATAGCTTCCTCCCCATCCTTATTTTTCCTTAAACAATAACTCCTCAGATATCCTCATACGACCAAATAAATCATTTTCATATCCCAACATGTTTCAATTTTTCAAACCACAACAAAAAATTAACATAACCGCGGTATCCAAAAAAAATCTTTAAAAACAAAAGTCTGCGACGTATATTAAAATCGCTCGTTAACAAATGCCCTCCGCATTACAGCTAATAAAGTCCCCGATGAAATATTGCTATTAGAATGTAAAAACCCCGGTTTTCGACCCCCTTTCGACCCCGTACGACCCCCGCTATAAAACTTTCAGTTGGCAGTGATCGTATGCGTATAAATTTTACGTCCTATCCCCCCTTTCTCCTCTTTGTTTTGTTTATGCTCAAAGCGAGCGAGTAATTCGGTTACCTGAGTTACTTTAGTAGGACAAAGATTATTAGGCAGAGTGGATTGAATGGTTGATGGGTACGTAAGCTATTGCGGGAACTATAAACCTACCTAACGCATACGAAACTCTACGTTGGAATTGTTCATTCAAGTTCGATGGTCGTGAATCTTTGTAGAATTTCGAAAGCTCTATAACTTCTACAAATAAACCACTTCGAAGTACCTACCAGAAATACCGCTGCAACAAAAACATGCTTACCGAAGAAAAAACAATAGGGTAATAAATAATTATAGTTACATGCTAGTACTCTCTAGAATCTTTTATTCTTTAAGCATGACATCTCTCAACTAAACAGTCTATCTAAGATTTCTACCTACTTCCGCATCTACGGCCTAACCAAGCCTATCAAAGTGCGTAGGGTGGGTCGCGATTAAAACAAATCGATTTATAAATCATTAAATCGGTCCGGGTACTTGCCACTTCCTGGCATACTGCGTGCCACGTGGCAAACTAAGCCATGCTTAAATGAGGGCGATTATACGCAGTAAAGATTGCCCAGAGTAAATAATACTGTGGACGTTAAATCCGATTATTAGCATACAATTTTAGGTGAAAATTCGGTAGGAGGTGAGGTTGTTAAAAATTAAGTGGGAAATGTTTGCGGAGGAAGTAATAAAGAAATTTATATTGATTGTGAAATGAGAATTTAGGAACAGTGGTGGCCTGGGAACGGCCTTGACTTAAGTATTGCTGAACCTGTGTTCGAAACCGAAGTAACTTTTCTTTAAATGTGATCTAACCTATGTAATCTGAGAAAAATTGAATGAGACGAAACCTGAGAATTAGACTTCGTTATGGGTCTATTTACACCCATTAGAAAAAAGAATAAAAAATACAATATAACCAGTCCACACCAAAGCATAAAAAATCTGCTATTTTTACAAGCGCATAAAATATAAGGTCCCATTAAAATAGGTGGACAAATTTTAACACAGCGTTCAGTAAGTCTAACCAAAGATAAATCTAGACAAAAAAAAACATTAAATAAAGTGTTTTTTTTATTACTTAACATAATAAATTGCCGGCACTCTAGAACAAAGTCATCCATTATAAGTAGGTACTTAAATGCGTCTTTCTTATTATTTTGTTTACCATCGTCCTTATGTTGGTAGTCTGAATGATTTCTAAAATTTTGTCCACCTATTTTAATGGGACCTTATATAAATACTCAATGATGACTCACCACTAAGAAATGCCTAGTTCAAAACCACAAACGTAAATTCAATAATACAAAAGTACACTTTCAAATTAAACAAAAACTCAAAATCCAAATGTATCTTTATTCGGAGGGGTGGTCTGAATAGCAACATTAACTTCAATCCGCACCAGGTGGGTGCCGAGCAGTATCGATCGCTAATGGTCTGAGCTTCATCGTAAATGGCTCCGACTGCCACCAAGATCATTTTTATTATTCCATTTTGTTTTAATTTTTGCTGTTTGAGTTTTTCATTTTTGTGTACCTTGGATTGAGTCATTTGGTTTACTTTTGTGGGACTGTCTGCATTTTGTTTCAACTTTGTAATGGGAATGTCTAGAACTTTTAGAGGTCAAATACATTACTTTCTACTTTAACACCATACGTAGTGGCTAAATCAGGTTTTCAGTTGGTTTAGTTCTTTTTTAACAATCCTTATTGTACCACATAAATTAATGCGTCATAAACTCATAATCATAGTCACCTGAAAGGATTTATATAGTTTTTTTTATTATTATTTAATAAACAATAATCATGATTCAATCAAAATGCTTCATCAAGATAAAATGGGACCCTAAAGTTAACTCACAGTTAATCAAAACTTTCTATCTCCCCCATAAAAAACTAGTAGAGACAAATTACGGCTATATTTTCCAAAACGTACATAAAAATTATATCATCCATCAATACAAAACCACGACGAAAAATTGCCAAAACAAAGGTTTATCAACAAAACATGATGGCGTACCATAGCAACCCCCTACCCCAATGAGAACAAAAACCAATTACCCAACAAATCATCTTTTGACGTTTAATGCCAACGCAATATGTTGTTACTCATACCAGCCCTATACATTATTTTACAAATTCATTTATATGTTTGGAGAGGGGCCGAAGTTCGTGCCTTGGGTTACCCCATTGATTATCAATTAGTTTTGTACTAGCATCATATGTTGTTGCATTATCTACACTATTTATACGGTCTATTGTTGAGTGACGTGTGGTAAAATAAATTAGAAATCCACCCAGAGAATTTTAGAACATATTCCAAGGCAGTTACGTCAGTCATTAGCTTGTCATAGGTCCGGAATTAACACGTCCATCTTCGTTACAGATGATTCCTTAATGATTGAGCTTCGAATCGATTTCTAGGGCTCGCTCGCTGTGGTTTATTGATTTACGGTTTGATTGTGACTTGCTCTTTTTGTTACTATTGTTGAGCTTGTATTTTGTTAACTAATTATCTTGTTATCTTTTGGTTTATTGAATCTTATTAGGATCCTATTACTATAACAAAGATTTAAATAATTCAATGGTTTTTTTTTCCTTATATTTGTTGATATATAAATAGTTTTCATACTAACTAACCTAGAAATTGATTCGGATTGTACCTACCTATCTAGGATTTATTATTATTAATAATAATATAATATTACTTGAAAGAAAAAAAACAGAAAGAGAAAAAAACTTTAATACTATAAACAGAAAAAAAAACAATGCTTGCAGCTCGCTCAGAATTTATTTATTTTTTATGGTCCAAAAATCAATCAAGCTGCAAATTGCCTACTATAAAAACAATAAAACTGACCTTATAGACGTGTATAATGTGTATATCCTTGAACCAATAACCTACTAATAAATTTATCAATTCGTATTTCCAGTCGGACATAGTCCACCAGTCAGTTTACGAGCTCGTCCACTCCGAAGACCGAGAGGAGTTGCAGCGTCAGATCCTGTGGAACTCCTTCCTTCCTCCGGAGGTCAGCAACCTGTCGCTACAGGATGTCCTGCGGCCTGACAGGGCGCATCTCTTAGAAAGGAGTTTCACTGTCAGATTTAGATGTTTGCTTGATAATACTTCTGGGTTCTTAGTAAGTATTAATTGTGTCTTATTTGAGAACGAACTAATATTTTGTTTCGTTTTATTTCATAAAAATATTACAAACATAGCATAATGGCTAAACGTATTAACGTAACTTTAATTCAAGCAAATGTATCCGAGATTGTTATTTGAGAATCTATCGCGTGACTTAATTATTTTTCTTATTGTTAACTTTATACTTTTATGAAAACAATGTAATGAGTCAACAATAAAACAACTTATTTATTCAATTATGCTAAATTCTTTACATTTACGTTTTATTTCCACAGAGGCTTGACATCCGAGGCCGAATCAAAGTCCTTCACGGGCAGAACAAGAAAACAGAAGAGCCACCTTTAGCATTGTTTGCAATATGTGCGCCCTTTGGACCTCCCAGCCTTCTGGAAATCCCTCAGAAGGAAGTCATGTTCAAGAGCAAACACAAGCTCGACCTGTCTCTAGTCTCTATGGATCAACGGTAAGGAAAACGATAAATTTGAAAAAAAATACCTCAGTTAGCTGAAACAGCTGACTATACTAGTTCCAGCCAAGTTGGGCTAGACAAGTTGTCTAGCCTAACAACTACACAAACTTTCTTCTTTTTCCAAAAACGCTAATTTTTACCGCTAAAAATAGTAATGCCAACTTCGTTATAATACAAACCATAAATAGACAAATAAATTCCCAAGAATTCCACGTTATGTGTGACAACATTAATCTATAATTAAAAAGCAAATAGGACAGAGACTCTTAACGAATTTAAAGTCAACAATGCATCGTTTGATCTAATTAATACTTAGTTAAAACTAAAAGTTACCACGACGAAGTACTGTGAAAAGTTATTTTAAGCAAAAACAGTAACAATAAAAGATCATCAGTGATCAGAAGTATTTTATAAACCATAATAAATTGGTAATTGACACTCGAATAGTGTTGGAACAATGGTTGGCTTAATTAATGGGAATGTTGCAAGGTTGAGACAAAAAATAATTTTTAGACAATGGCTATCTAAGGTTAAGGAAATAGTGAGTTCAAATTCTACCCTGATGAACTGTAGTGATTAAAATGATTTGTTAGGTTCAATAATTCCACTGCCGGGTATAGATTGGAGGAACTTTTGATGACATGAAAAACGTGTTAAAAGAGAGTCTCTTAATTTTGTGTGAGGTCGGAGCAAGGTTTAAAATCAACATAACGTTTGTTTCCTAGGCTAGACTGGTCAGAAAAATAACTTTACAAAAAAAATATACTTTTGAGCTTGGTGAACCAAATTACATACCATCCTGATATTCAATCCAATGCCCTCTCGTTTCGTAATTTTACAGTACTTCCAAAAATATATTTGATAAACAAAGTGTTTCTTTTTCCAGGGGTAAAATGCTGCTAGGTTATACAGATGCTGAGCTGGCGAATATGGGAGGCTATGATCTTGTACATTACGATGATCTAGCCTATGTCGCCAGCGCACATCAAGAATGTAAGTACCCATCATATTTACAGAAATGTTATCTTTGAGGCAATAACAATCGCACATCGGAATATTACAATGCGTTTTTCATTAGGGCAAAAACCTCCCTTCTTTCTATGTATTTATTTTTGTCTTTGGCATTTTGGGCGCAAGCCTTTTGATAAGAGTGTGTAGTGATTCAATAAATAACTGTCAATGAAATGTGGGATAACTTAATATTAACTTAACATTTTTTTGTTCCAGTATTAAAAACAGGTGCTTCCGGAATGATCGCTTACCGCTTCCAAACAAAGGATGGTCAGTGGCAATGGCTACAGACCTCTTCTAGACTAGTCTACAAGAATTCTAAACCTGATTTTGTTATCAGCACGCATCGACCGCTCATGTAAGTTCTTAATCTTTTCTCATTTTGTGACTATTATACTTAGAACTTGTATAATTACTGTTTTTATAATTGAATTATTTTAGAAATCGATCTAAACTAAGTTTGTTGCTTTTGTTGATTTCAGGGAAGAAGAAGGCAGAGACTTACTCGGAAAAAGAACAATGGACTTCAAAGTGAGCTATCTCGACACCGGTCTAACGAGCCTCTACTTCTCAGAGTCGGAACAGCTCTCTGGCTGCGAGACCAACGTCACCACTCCTCCAAGAACAGCCAGGAGATATAAAACACAGCTGCGGGACTTCCTATCAACTTGCAGGAATAAAAGAAGAGTCCCCACCACTCCGGCGCCACCTCCCGTGGATTACTTAGCAGCAGACGCAGTAGCGGCAGCTTACACGAATTTAAATGGCGCCTACACAGCTCCTTACGGAGAATACCCTCCAGCCCCAACCTTACACTACGCCCCGCCACCTCTAGACGACAGATTCTTAACAGCAGACAATCTCTTCCATCAATATAAGCCTCTATCTTATCATTATACTCCTTACGCGCCGAATGGCTTCCTTGAACCAGCTCCTCCGCCTGGGTACGAAGTAGCGCCGACGTATCATCGACCACCTTCGAGAGAGTATACCTATGTGGACAGTACCGGGAGGTATATGAGTCCCGTGACTGGACAGGAGAGGAGGTCGCCTTCCGTTGTGCCGGGACCAAGTCCTGCGGGGTCGAGTAACTCGGAGCAGGAGAGGATGCAGCAGCCACAGGCGTCGGAGATGCCGCGCCAGACGGTGCTCATGTGGGGCGCAGGAGGGGCCGCTCAAGAGGTCCCCGTCGAGTACTCCCCTCCTCAGGTTTGGCGTTACCATCCATCACACTATCATACCGCTGAAGCCACTCAATGAACTTAATTTTATATTTTTGACTTCCCCAAACAGATGTTCAGTCCTGTTAGATTATTTGTCGAAATTCTTACGGAGACGATCGTTTATACTTAGAAAAATATTGCAATCTTTGTTACCAAGACTTTATTTTCTTATACCTCGCTCAGTGGTGAGACCGAATCGGTCTTTAGGTCTTCTATTAGACTTAAACAGGGTCCTTCCAGTATCTTCTTGTAGATACGTCTTTGATGTATATTTATAATTCGAGAATTTTATCCAAATATATTAAGAGATAGTCGTTTGTAGTATAAATGGTACGAATCACGCGACGCAATGTTACACGCGATAGATTTAGTAATTACTTTGTAAATATTTTTTATTTTTATATTACATGCTTTGAATGAGAGTTTCTCTAAATGTAAGCTTCTGAGTCTTTGATAGATTTGAGCGAAATAACTTATCTACAATTTTGTAAAAGTGACAAAGTATTCGAATATGGCCTATGCTTTGAATTTCCTTGTTTATAAGAGGGCCCCAATTCATATTGATATACTTATTAATTATTTGCGTGTGCGTATTATTCTCTCTGCGTTCTAAATGATATTCAAATATACTCTAATATTTGTCTAATCAAATGAATTTCTTTACCACTGGCTTACGCTGATACTTCTTTAACTTCATTGTCATTATTAGAATTCTAATCGACTGATGCAAAATCTGAAATAAAATTCAATATAACATGTTCATTACTAACACTTGTGTTACTATTATTGCAGGCACTTCACAGTACTTTAAGTTACGCGGCAAGCCTCGTATAAACAAGGTACATATCAATAATTTCTTTATAAATTTCGCTCAATTTCAAATTCAGAGTGAAATAATACATATCATTATAATTTAAGCACGCAATAATATTATGATCACATATCACTGAATTACGCAGTCGACCCAGTACTTTATGAGTATTTTTACCTTTAAGCTCTACGGCAGTAAAATGTATGGCTATATTTTACAAAATTCACGTCGAAAAATATTTTCACCTTGTCTACTAACTTAAATTATAAAAAAAAATATCTGTCCGATTTACTGAAGTCATAAAAGGCTTCATATTAAAATGAGACCTTTTATAAATCAATCTTGCAATTACTATTATTTATTGCAAGGTTTTACACATTTTAGCTAATGCTGGACACATTTCTATCTCAATTACTTTATCTTTGTGCTCTTATCCCAATTTATCTTTTACATGCTTTTTTTCTTTGTATCTCTATCACCGGCATTGATTAGCCACCATATCATCAATATTTCATCAATAATGTCTTCTTAAAACTTTGTGAGCATAACTTTTAGTAATGGCGTCCGAAATGTGTCTTTCATTAGCCCTTTGGTTTTGCTTATGCACCGTGTCTGCAAGCATAGGGTCGACTGCTGCACCGCCGAACCAACGCCACGTAGCATTGTAAATACACTTGTCGTGCCTTTCACTATGTACTTCTATTGTTTTTATTGCATACGCCGAAATTTTGGCGGTTTTAGAACTTTGCTCTTTACAAGAAAAATTCGAATGGTTAGAGAGATTGTGAAATCAAGCGGAGTCATGATTGCATCAGTGTAGTTGTAGGTCTAACAAATATTTTTTTTAAAAAACATATATAGAGCCGCTGAGAAAATTCTCGAGTTATCTATAAATAAAACATTATTTTGCCTACTGTTGTTGGTATTAATTGAATACTCAAAAGTTACAGTTACTTGATAAAGAATTTCAGACAATGTATTGTCTTCTTTTTTCTTTCTGTCGAGATGAAGAAGAACACTTTACTGTGATTGTTTTACTATCGCTATAACTAGTCTTAAAACAGTTTTTGAGCAAAGACCCATTACTCTAGTTCCTTTTCCTCCTCGATTTAACTTCTTGTAGTTGTACAGACCAAGCACAGCTTTTTCTAAAACCTCTGAGAATTTCAGCCAGTATTTATTTAATATTTCATTGTGCTACAGTGACCGACGTTGGTACGGCATCGGTGACCTTGCGTTCAAATGACTCTTCCGCCGTCGACTTAAAATTTAAGATAGCTTAAATTTTGATGGGGTATTGCGAAACACTGAATTTTGGTAGTTTGGAAATTAAAAAAAGAACTATTGTTCTTGAGCAAGTAAAAGTTCTGTTCCATATACATAGCTCCATATGTAGCTAGAATTTTTGTCACTAAAGTCATTAGAAAAATCCGTTAAATGTAATTTTGAAACAGCCAAAGTAAAGTAGCAACATACTTGATAACTGTATAATGATTTTTGTGGTGTATAAAAAATATAAATTGCAGGTACTTCCTTGAAGTACCATTTGTTTTTTTTTTCTGGACTTACAATTCAGTGTTATTCGCAACAGAACCAATATCAAAAATATTTCGTCTTCTTAATGTATAATAAAAATAGTTTTGTCGATACGGGTCGTTCGACTACAGGTTTTGTATTGTATCGAGTCTTATCGAAATAATCTTCCATTGTGTGATTTTCATTTCCAATATTAATAATAATTATAAAAATAAAACATTGTAAATTCACATTTTGAGGGCATGTAATGATTATACTTATAAAAGTTTTGAACTACTTACTTTTTTTATTATTGTCGATTCAAAATACTTAAAATTCAAACAAATAAATATTTAGAATTGATTTTGTTCAGACTCTTTAACGTCCCGAGAGTTTAATATTGTTTTATTTGAATAGTGAATTTGCAGAAAAGTACCACATTTTAAAGTTAAAGTACCAGAAATGTGACGTTTTACTATAAATTGAACAGTCACAAAGAGTCTGTCACTTATTGCTCATTATTATAAAACACATTCTTAAATGATACTGATACATTGATACTGTCAAATACGACATACTTAAATGAAACGTGTGTTCAGCCAACATTTTTTCCATTAATTAAAAATCACCATAATTTTACTCTAATTTATTAATTAAATTGTAAATAAATAATTAGGTTTAGAAGCTTAACCGTGTATTATTGAATTAATTATAATTATTCATAATTATTTAAATGAACATAATTATAAATAAGATAAAGTTATCCGAACAATTTCTGTATTTATTTTAGCATATCGTAATACATAATGTAATTAAAAGAAAATCAAATAAATTTTTCATGCCACTGATCTGATTTTTTATTTAATGTTTATGATTACTTAAACATAGATGCCGCTTGCCTGTCTATTCCTTCTTTCCATAGGTTGATGGGTTGGAAATTAGGTTATCACAGTCAAGCTTTCAGATGAAGTAGGTACAGTCGAACAAGCTAATAAGTATACAGGGTAGAGATCTTTATAATTCTAGTACACTGAAAATATTCATTGCAATTTGGTTTTATAAAGCGTTTCGCATTAAGCGACTGATGTCAAACGCTGTATCATTTCACATCAGTCTCTAAAAGTATCTATATAATCTTAAAAGTTACTGCAAATTAGCTGGCTGTATACTTAATAGCTTGTTCGACTGTACTACAAAATCCGTAATTCCCAAATTTCAACAGTTAATAGGGGCGAGCCAATTGCTATCAATCGGGAACAAATCGAGACTCCGTCACCATTGAGAAATGTCTGATGGAAAACCAAATATTACTTTGTCTGACATGGAAATCAAATCCAGAACCTCGCAGTACGGTCAGCATCAGAAGCAGCTAAACATTTCGGAATTTTAATTCCTTTATGTACAGGACTCTAGCTATTATTTTTAATGTTTCAGAAGATTATTCGTTAAAATAGTCCTTCCACTCCAATAACATGTAGTAACGAGTAATATGTAACAAGATTTTATTTAAAAAAACAGCTTCGAAGCTTTGAGTAATGTTAATATACTTCTGATGCTGACCCTACCTTACTGCAGTACCTATTTCAAAAGCACAAATGGTCACACGATTATTTTTTTGGCGCTCCGGCAGTCTGTTCCCAAACCACTGCAACTCTTAAAAACAAGCACCAACAGTGGTGACCACTAGAAAAGCGCCGAGACATCAAAGCTCGACGAAGTCACTAAAAAAAATTAACTGTTTTAGATCCCACATCGAACTTAATCCGAAAAGAATAGAAGAGTAGGAAAAACATAATTTCCATTTCAAATAATAACCTTGAAAGAAAAAAGGGAATTAAAAAACAAATGGTCAGGTGTATAAAACCTTGGCTGAGAAGTCTGAAAGCACGCCATTACGTGTATTCATTGCCGTTTGGTAAAAGCATCCTCTTACCATTTGTCAACCATATGCGCCATCTAGTAACAACTTGCCGAACTATTGACCTAGTGGGGTTTCACGGATAGGTCTTCGTTCCACATGTTTTACACAGATGGAATTGCCGTCAGAATTCAAACGTAAAATATAAAAAGCTGCTTTTTGTGCGGCTCCACCGATATAATGTCTGAAGACTTTGTTTTTAGTTTAAGTCAATCATCATTTAACGTAAATCATTGACACGAGTTCTACACGATGAAGAAAATCATTATTGTTTTATTAATAAGAGAAAACAAACAATAACAAACTACAAATGACTAATGCCCGGTTTCTGAGGCACTTTATCTGTGGTTTATCTGTGGTTTATCTATTCAAATGTACGCATATGAATAGATAAACCACAGATAAAATGCCTCAGAAACCGGGCATAAGAAATATAATAGGGGATCGGACTGGGTCAAAATAATATGATTCTGTTTAGTCCGTAAGTTAGATTATCGAAAAATATTGAATACGTATTTTTTGTTTTATCAAATCAATAAAAAAATGACGAAGATAAAAAGCGTCAAAGATCTTGGAGTGGGGCTTGAAACGTCACTTGTGTCGTCAAAATGTACTATCATTTATGACGTCACACGAGTTTTCGAAGCAGTGTACCGTCTTCATTTTAAGTTTACGTGAAAAAAGAAAAAATACGTGTCCAATAATTTTTGGAAATCTATCTGACGGACTAATTAGTTTTTTTTTTGTCCGATCCCCTATTGTACGAGATGCCATCAGTGTGGAACTCACTACGTTCTCCACATTTTATCATTATCTTAATGCTATTCGTATGTACACATTAAGAAAGAAATAGTTAAGATGGGAATCGCAATGAGTGGAGAATCTCTAGAATTTGGTGTTCTCCAGGGATCTCTACTATCGTCCCTCTAATTTGCTATTTATATAAATAATGTTAGACTTGATTGGACAACTTACTTTGTACGCCGATGACACGTCCTGCTGACTTGCCTATTTTTACCCGACTACGGCGAAGCCAAAAGGAAGGGTAATGAATTTTACTTCGGTAACAACATAAACACAATTGCACAAAATCTCCAAGTATTTTTGTAGTTGACGCACAAAAATACTTAGAGATTTTGTATAATAAGTTTAGTTCCAATTTGCTTCTATGCATCAAAAACTTCGCACATGAGATTCTTGGCTAAAAATAAAATTCTCTGACCACCCAGTTAGACATAAATTATACTCAAATATTCAAAAGTAACACAGTTTGACACCCAACTCAATTAGCAAGCACACACCGATTACATAAAATCAAAAATAACATCGCTAATGGGATCAATGCGCAAGTACATAAATAACATCCAAAAAAAAAACCGCTCACACATAAATTATCTCATCGAAATCAGGGGATGCGCTGCAATCTACAATTAAAGTTCTAAAATTAGCACAAAATAAAATAATTAAACTTCTATTCAACTACGATTGTCACACACCCACACCAGAATTATACAAAAACATTAAACTAACGAGCATTCATTAGTAAAAAAAGAGTATTTTATCGGTTTCACAGTCCAAAGGGCTTAGAGGAAGATTATAATCTTAAAGTGATCATGAATCTGGGATTCAGTGGATAACCAATATTTTACATGAAGCGACTGCCTATCTGATTTCTATCAAAACCGAAATTTATTTGGCATAACACACTTGGTATATTCTTCTTTGAACGAATGTGTTTATGGCCAAACAATTATTTAATAGAATTATTGTTTGGCCGAATGTTTAACTTTCCGAATTTTCAATGGCATACTTTTAAGATGGCAGAATTTTATTTGGTAGAATTTTATAAGGCATATTTGCCAATTCTATTACAATATTTTTGAACTAAATTAAAATTAAAAGTCAAATATTCCTTGTGCTACAAAAGTTAGTGACAGAAACGAATCGCTGCAAAACAAACTCCACGTAGTCTCTTCTGCCCTTACCCCGAGAGTGTAATTTAAGCCCGCGTAGGCGCGGAGGGGCGAACTTAAGGCGACATTAACTGCCCGCGCCCTTGAGCGAGTGGGAGGAGACAGCGATATTAGGCCGATAGAGGAGCTGAGGGAGTCAGCGATACACTGCCGCCCGTCGCCCCGCCAGAGCCCCGCTTCAACGCGCACCAAGATTTAATTTATTAAAAAAAAAGTACGCAGTAATGTTAAAATATTTTTACGTAAGTCTTTAGTTGGTTAAATTTCCTATCTGATAGTAAAAAAAATAAATAACAGTTATCACACAAAATATTGAGCATTTCGAGACGAAAAAGTTTTTTCGTGTTGTTTCTAGTGATTTTTTTTTCGAGGTTCTTGATTAATTTTAGAAAATATTTTTGCATAAGTCTTTTACCTATACATTTGACTACAGACTGTAATTTTTTTGGAATTGTAATATGTACCAATACGGCTAACTCTGCAACGAAAAACAGGTCGTTTTTACGGTGTCCCTCTGTGACAGCGCCTTAAGCTTGCGTGGGACCGCCGCGCGCCGGCCCGCTAGGTAATATGTGTTCTGTGCCGCCGGCGCAACGCAGCGCCGAAGCCGTGACAGAAGCCATGCCTTTTGCATGTTACACGTATGAAAATAATGATATGTATGCAAAAAGACGATTCTGATTTTGAACTTTCGGCAATATGATGGTTCTAGAAATGAAGTTTATGCTCATTGATGATTCTGACTTACAAAATTATGTGTTTTGAATTTATGGTAAATGAGTGTACGCCAAATGATTTTCAGCGAAATGAAGTTTCTGCCATCCACGGCTGTGCAAAATAAGATTCGGATATAAAAAGTTCTACTAAAAAAGGTAGACCCTTCTATCACATCTAGATTTTGCGATGTGATTTTTTTTCGTATTCTTTGAAATTTGGAATTCTTGGTAAGTTTATCATGCAAACTATTTCATTTTATTTGTAAAATGCCAAGAACCTGCAAAAAATCAGCAGACTCTTTTTTCTCATTTATAGTGACGACAATCTGGTTAAAAGATTAACCAGATTGTCGTCACTATAAATGAGAAAAAAGAGTCTGCTGATTTTTTGCCTATCAATTTTACTTTAGATTTTCTATCAATGAAAGAGATAAAAGTTGGCTGCCAAAAATTTGTTGTAATAGTTTCTCAAGAATCTTAAGAGGTTGGCTTGAAGGAAGTGACAATTTTTTTTTGTTAAATAACGATTCAAGGGCATCAAATATTATATCATTCTATTTATACATTTTTCTGCATATCGATTACAATTTTTAAACATTTCTTAAAAAAAATATAACAAACGTTTAAAAATATAAAAAAAAATGTGATTCACCGGTGTCGGGAGTAAGGTCCAAGCTACCGGTGCAGGTTAAAGCTTTAGAGACACTAACCTCCTCACATTGCGGACCTTATCAAGGAGTACTGCCTTCTCAACTAGGCTCTTGATCAAACCGCCAAAGGAGAGCCTCGAAAAATGTTTTTTTTTTTTTTAAAAAAACGTTGCCCCACACTAGGAATTTCTCCTGTATCGTGGGTGCGTTATTATCATTACTATTATCATTATTTTTCGGACCGGTGATTATTAGACTTTCGGGCTACTGACTTACTGTAACAACAGCTGTCGACTATCACCTGTATAACCTAAAGATCGAACCGAGCGGCTGTTATTGATGTTATTGATGAAAAAAGCATTCAAGGAGGTAAAATGAACTGAGAGGGTTATTTTGTGATTTGAATGATTATGTCTCTATAAATACATACGCAGGTCAGTCAGGTTTAATGTTGATTAAAATATGATTCGCGACTTTGTGACTGATACTGAACAACTCATAATGTAAAAACGCAATAACACTTTGCACGACCTGGGAATCGAACCCAGAATCTCATGTTCAGCAGTCATACTTACGAATACTGGACCAATCAGGTAGTAATAGATAAATACATAAAATATTCGCTTCCCTTGATTACTGATTTTAATGTCCATACTATTATAATAATATTTTTTCTAAGGAGTCTGCTGGTGGAATGCATAACTGCCTCCTTTTTAGAAGTCGGTTAAAAACTAATACAATTTGAGTCGTTTATTTCGAAGACATTGTTTATATAAAGATAATAAATAAACAAAGTCGATGTGAGAGTTGCGCATGCATTCATTTCTTGAAAGATGATATATATCTAGAGTTGTTGAACCCCCCACATTATTTTTTACTTTTTGGGTGTTTTCTACAAATAGTAGATAAAAGAGGGTTGAGGAGGACGGTGTTCGTGGCTAAATAATAACTCTTCAGGGTCAATCTTCAAGTTAACCCGCGCTTACCTAGGTGGGGCTGTGAATAGGTGACCCGAACTACTCATTACATACCAAGTTTTCTCTATGCCTCGTAAAGCACGTTTAACCGTTGGTTGGCTACCATTTGCAGGTCTTTAGTCTCTAGGCAGATGTTGAGCAGATAGAAGAGAATCTAAAAGATTATTTTGGTAAAGAAAAATAACACTGTCCTTTTGTTTGAAAATGTCAACTCACTGATTCGCCGACGAGCAACTGGAATATTATAATAATGTGAAAATAATAAAAGACATTTAAAGAATATTTTCTAAAGCCGTATTGTTGTCTTTTGTCTTCTACTTTATTCTCATATACATAAAAACACCCAAAGAACAGATTGTCACCAAAAATATGAAAGTCAGCGTATACTGTTCTCACAGGTGGCCTTCTTTCTTGTGAGTGGGTCTGTATTCGCTATTGGTAAAAAAATACACGGTGGAAGGAATTCCGACACTCATCCTTAAATTTTGACCAAGTAGTGGTTAAACTTTTTTTTTATGGGACCAGCCCGCCACACTATTCTCAAACCACTGTAACTCCTGTAATCCAGAATCAACAGTGGCGACCACAAGAAAAGCGCCGAGACAATGAAGCCCGACGAAGTCCCAGAGAAACGATTTCACTGTCTTAGATCCTGCAACGAAAGAATAGCGGAGGAGTAGGAAAAACATAAATTCCATTTCCCTCCCTGAACAGAACAAGGCCAATAAGCACACATGGACGTATACAACAGGGATAAGCCCAGTTGGTTAATTTTTTGTAGGAAATAGCTGATTGAGAGGAGGGTTTAGAATGGATGTACTGTATACGTGGCAACTGTTTGTTCTTCAAAAGTCCTTTCCACCCCAAAACAACCTCTCGTAGGAACTCCATTTTAATTCAACGTAACTATAATTCTAATCCCAAAAAACATGCCATCACTCTGTTGCAGAACAAAAGAGTAACACAAAAAAAATAAACGCATGTGGTACCATCATCTCTATACTATTCGTCACAGTTGGATACTCGAGTGTAATCCGACGTCGCTTGGCCATTCTTTGACGGGCTTTCGACTCCGGCGCATGGGTCCGTTGTAGTACAGTCGCAGCGAAAAGTATTAGTGTTGTGAACATGCAGTTGCAGTTAGCTGATGTTTTGTGTTATATAGTTTTGACGGTGAGTGTACTTCTATTTTTTTTTTAGATTTTTTATTTATAAGGGTCCTATTTGAAAAAATAATAGATTCCTCTGATTTCTGAGATTTTGAGTTTATTTTGCAATTTCTTCTTCGGGGTAGTAAGTTTTTATTTTTCAATTATGTCAAAATTATGGCGATCTACGTATCATATTTTTATCATATTTTTAAGTTGAGCAGTCCGGATATAATCTTTACTTTACAAAAAAACGTTGCTCCGCAATAGGAATTCCTCCTGTATCGTGGGTGCGTTCACAAACCAATATAATAATACAGAATAAATAATTTATTTTATTTTATTTATTATTTTTTGGAAAACTTACATAAAACTTTAATTTCTAAGTTTGCGTTAGTTTTAGCATTAAGGTCGTATGTTCAATTACAAGGTCGGGTCAAGTGCTATTAGGTTTTGTCTTCAGAAATTTTTCAGGTAGCAGTCAGTAACAGGCTCGTTCCCCAGAACACTGCTATAGCCCTTTGGGGATTACAAGCGTGAAGTATTGTTATTTTTGGCGGCTTATTTATTCATCATCATAATCAGCCTATAATGTTCCCACTGCAGGGACTATAATCCTCCACGCGTGCCCAGTGCAGGTTGGTAGATGTCACATGTCTTCGATTTTTTTCGTTCTAAGGAGATGTCGGTTCCCTCACAATGTTTTCCTTCACCGTATTGAGAGCAGTGGTGATGAAATAAATTACACAAAGTAATGCGCCTGCCTGGGTTCAAACCCACGACTTACTGTTCGTAAGTCGGGGCCTCGACCACTGGACCAATGCTCTCATTAGTACTTATTTATTAATACTAGGTAAAACCTTTCGAAGATTGATAGTAGGGTGTCATTAGACGCCAGGATGTGCAACTTTTAGAAAAAAAGCTTGTTTTATTTAGATCAGGAATGCAACTGTGTACACACCGTTAGGTCTCTGCCTACCTTATTAGCACTGGTCTAAGTAAATAGCATGACCGGATCCTCTGTCATCTGTTCCGTGCGGGGATCGAATCCGCGAACATTATTTTTATGAGGACTACCATTTCTTGCGGCTTCTCTCGCGTTGTGATCGGAAATTAAAATAACGGCATCAATATCTGCCTAGCCTTTCCCAAACTATGTTCGGGTCGGTTTCCAGTCTAACCGATTTCAGCTGAATTCCAATTATTTACATGGAGCGACTACCTATCTGACCTCCCACCCAGTTAGTACTGGGTAAAACGATAACCCTTGGCAGGACTGGTTGTCAGACTTTTGGGCCACTGACTACCGGTAACGACTGTCAAAGATTTACAAATAATAGCAGGGACCACCCGAACGTACTTTCCGAGGGCACGAAGGAAACTTGGTATGGAATGGGTGATTACATAACATAGCAAGATTCCTTCCTTCTCCACTGAATGGCTGTTTTTTTTTTGCCACAGTTTAACATAATATAAACATACAAACAAATAAATAGCTCTTCCGTGACTACAATAAGATCCATTCATAAATAGCAATCAAATAGTGTAATAACCTGCAATTGTTTACCAATCTCTGTAGTTGAATAAACAATTTTTCAGTCAGTAATCAGAGACGGTGTATTAAAAGCCCACGATTACGCGATTGATTGTCAGTTGAAAAAACATTGTAAAAAGTGAAGATGTTTCTTAGTTGTGATAGAAACTACGAAACACGATAATACCATTCAACCACGATATATTGAAACGTGGCGAAATGAGTAACTTATTTAGTCATACGTAGAGTGTGTTTCTTCTTTTTCATTATTTCACGCTTGTATTCTAAATGTAAGTGAATAAGCAGAAGTGTAGTGATACTGTTAGCCTGCGTCATCTCATTTCTGGGCAAAGGCCTCTCCTCATGACTTCCAGTTGTTTCGATTCAAGGCCAATGTGGACCACTGGTCCAGCTCATCTTGCCATCTTCCACGAAAGGAGCACCATACTATTATAACACTAACATTTCTTCTATTATGTGGACCTATGTCCCATGTTCATCTATGTTGTATTGTATAACGGGCTGGTGCCCGCAACTCCACGTGCAATGCAAAGGTCAACTAGACATTTATCCAGACTTTTTATTCCTTCTTCTTCTTAGTGTGTCGATGACAATATTTAGCCCAAAATTTAGAAAATATGTTAATTTAAACTGCTCATGCGCCGCAGTAGCGTATCCTAGACCAACGAAGCAGTCCATATAATATCGTTCTTCAGCCCTTATCCCAATTTATTTGAGGTCGGCGTAGCATGTCTTATTCTTCAATACTGCTCTATTACAGTCGCCATCAGATATAGACAAGCATCTGCTATATTAATGAAGTAATGAATGTTCAGATATTAATGGTAACTTGTAGTGTATGGATCTTATTCACATTTTAAATTGTTCAGAAGTATTTGGTCACCTTGTCTGCTACAATATATCTGATGGCGACTGTACATTACATGTCATCTCAGCAGTCTTTTTCTTTCTAACCATTTCATTCTTCACACAGTCCATCCATCGTTTTTTTGGTCATCCTCGAGGCAGTCCACTGTTTCGGATTTAAAGATCTACACCAGTTCAAGAACATAGGATACCGTACAAGGAAAAAGAGATTTTAACATTAACACAAATGATTGCTTTTTGCTCTGTCAAATATCACAACTACAGGTGTCAAACTAAACTGGTCATTGTAGTATTTGTCGTGTAAACAAGAGGTGTTTGTACGATTGATGTTATGTGCATCGATAATCGGTATAATTTGATTGTGATATTGATTCGTATCGGATAATCGGCTGTTTGAAGAGGGGAAATCTGGTGGTAATTTGGCTCTCAATTCTGTATGTTTAGATTCTTCGTCATACATGGTGGTACAGGTTATAGGTTATATAGGGATACCGTCACTAGATACGGCTTAACGTGCTTTCCGAGGCACAGAAGAAACTCGGTATGTAATGATTGACCCATCTACGAACCAACCTCGGCAAGGTCGGCTCAAACTTATAAATTAATGATTCAACATGAGTAAGAATATTTTCTCAGACCGAACAAAATATAAATGTAGTCCGAATTCATCATAAATTCATAAAACCGCGCCAGTATGAGAATTTTAAACACTTATCACGTTTCGAACCGGTTTTAAGACTTTTGAAAGTTTATTCTTCTATAAGACTTCTGTTTTATTTTGGGATAATTGTTTTAGAAACGTATACCGTAACGTAGCTACAAACAAACATTTATTTCCGCCTATTGGTATGCTGTAATGCTGGCTATAAATAGAAATATATTGATGTATTTCGAATAGGAAAACTCACAAAATAACATAACTTACCAAAAAGCATCGTGTTACTCAGTAATAACTGGGTTCTGGAGGTCAGATAAGCTGTCGCTCGTCGCTGTTGAACGGTAATAACTGCTCTATATAATGGACGTTCCGTTCCGTATGGTGTCGGACGCAAAGAATAGCACCATCCCATATCTTCCCGTGGGTGTCGTAAGAGGCGACTAAGGGATGTACCAGAGAATGGGCAGCAGCGTTCTCTGTGCTTTTTGTATCGACCGTACTGCGATCGCCAACCCGCCTGCCAAGCGTGGCGATTATGGCAAACCCCCCCTAAGCAAAAATTACACTTAGGGGAGGCCTATGTCCAGTAGTGGACGTCTTTCGGCTGAAATGATGATGATGATAATGCTGTACCTTTAGTGAAAAGTGATACAAGTCACAAATCCTCGTTTTGAGAAAAACAGAGAATAAGTTTTGCATTTTTTAAACGGATACAACTTTTTTATTTTAGTATATTTTTTGACGTATTGACTTTTATCAATTGGAAATTGTTTTTATTATATCGTGTATGTTTTGATTTTGATAAAAAATTATTAGAATTTGAGATATTTTAAAAAAACTAGACTTATATCATTAGCCACATTTAAGTTCCTATGTGTATAATGATACAATTTCAATTATATCATTTTACATGTTATAAAATGCACTTGTGTTCAATGTTACAAGTATTTTTGAAATATCTTTTTAATAGTAACAGAGTTATAAATAATAAAACACTGGAACTAATTTTGTTTCGAAAGCATCGAGATTTCATGGGTACCGTGTCTTTTTAGTGTGCTATGACAAAATCTAACTTATATCAATTTACACACAATGAACACAATAGAAGATGTGGTGTATTTCGATTTATCTTTATTTATATCAAATGAGCTGAGGTGTAAAGTAATATAAGTTTAATTTAATTTATATTGTGGGTCCTAGTACCTACTGCCCTTATCATCATCATCACCATCATTTCAGCCAAAAGACGTCCACCTGGACATAGGCCTACCCCTGGTGTCGCCATATTGACCGGTCCCGTGCGCCTCGTATCCAGCGGTGGCCACCTTCACTAGGTCATCGGTTCAACTAGTGGGAGGTCTTCCAACGCAACGACTTCCGGTTCGCGGTTGCCACTCAAGAGGTTTTCAGCCCCATCGGCCACCTGTTATGCAAACACTGTGCCCTGCCCACTGCCACAAAATTTTGTCAATTCTTCGGGGTACGTCGGTAATCTTGGTTCGAATGGATGTCTTCATTTCTGATCCGATCCCGCAAGGAAACTCCGAGTGTAGCCCTCTCTATCGCCTTTTGGGTGACTTTGAGCTTTCTGATGAGGCCCATTGTGAGCGACCACGCTTCGATCTAATGGAGCTTGTTTTATTTTCAGCAACCAAATACCTATCAAGATCTAATACTCTACACTCGAAGTTGTAGACGATTATGTCTACCTGGGACAAACTGTCTAGTTAGGTAGGTTTAACTTTGAGAAAGAGGTCAATCGTTGAATTCGACTCGGCTGGGCAGCTTTTGGGAAGCTGAGTAGTATCTTCTTGTCCGACTTACCGCAGTGTCTCAACCACCATGACCAGTGTGTGTTGCCAGTGATTACATATGGGACCGTAACGTGGTCACTCACGATCAGCCTTATCAGAAGGTATAAAGTCAAACAAAGGGCTATGGAGAGCTACGCTCGGAGTTTCCTTGCGTGATCGAATCGGAAATGAAGACATCCGCATAAAACCAAGGTTTATACTGACGTAGCCCGAAGAATTGCCAGACTTAAGTGGCGATGGGCAGGGCACATTGCTCGCAGAACAGATGGCCTATGGGGCCGAAAAGTTCTGGAGTGACGACCGCGAACCAGAAGACGTTGCATTGGAAGGCCTTCCACTAGGTGGACCGATGACCTGGTGAAGGTTTCGGGGATTCGAGACGCACGGGACCGGTCAATGTAGCGACACTTAGGGGAGGCTTATGTCCAGTAGTGGACGTCTTTCGGCTGAAATGATGATGAACCAAATAAGGTCAACTTTTGTGATTGTAGAGCCGATGAACCAGGTTTGTTTCTCAAATGTTTTTGTATTCGGCATGGGATTTGAGATTCGTGATTTCAGCAAGCAGGTTTGATGGACAATAAGTATGCACATATGCTTTTTTGGGATTTAAGATCTAGCAGCAGCTAGTCTCAGAATATAGGATGCCGCGAAAAGTGTACGAATAGTGTTATCGTTTTAGGGTTCCGTAGCCGCATGGCAAAAATACAGAACCTTTACAAATTCGTCATGTCTGTCTGTCTATCCGTCAGTCCGTAATTCCGTCTGCTGTACTGCCACTTTATTCCGAAACTATTAAGACTAGGTACTCAGTAGAAACTTGGTATAAGGTAGATGTATTCTGTAAACTGCTTTACGATTTTAATACAAAAATAAAAGATTTAGGGGGGCTCCCCATACAAGGAAAATATTAAACTATAAAAAACGTCAATCTTATAAGTTTCTCTAGATAAGATTTTAAAAATGACATTAAGGTTCCTAAAAACATCCAGAAAGACACACACACAAAAGTTTCCCCCTCCAAATTTTTAAATAGAGTTAAAAAATACTGTTGTTTAATAGTTTGAACGAGATTTAAAAAAACCGTAAATATAACTTTGTCATTCATACAAACACTATGAAAAACTAAATTAATCACAAAATGTGTATTTTTGTTGCCACTATAACAACAATAAATACAAATTAAATGATACATACTACTACGATGGTACGGAACCGTACATGTGCGACTCGGACTCGCACTTGGTCAGTTTTTTGTTATTTTATGGTGGAGTGGATTCACTGTCACTACTAAAATATATTGCTCTACTCACGTTTCAGTCAGTGCAAAAGAAATAAGAAAACAACATAATCATGAGTGCAATAAGGACAATAACAAAAAAATACAGCCAGCGGACACTATCCGTCAACAACTAAAGATGCATTTTAGTGTTAAACTAATGAATCTAGTGATTTGCTAAATTAATCGTTTAAGACTATTCTTATAATTAAATATTTTTGGTTTGTATTAGCAACATTGTTAAATTCTCGTAAAAGGGAGGACGAGTTTTTTTTTCTCGCTTCTCGTACAGAGAGTGCTACATCTCGCAAATGTACGAGATTTCTCGTACATCTGGCAACGCAGTTTGTGCGCGATTACATCCCCGCCATCATGGCTGTTCTCGCTTGATACTAGATCACTGCATAGATCACTTTACACAATAATCACTATCGCTCGGATCCTAAAAATCCTATACTACAGCGATATAAATAAATTTATATTATTGAGAACTAAACGCGTTACTTAAAATATTTCACGTGTAGTTTGATACAACTTTAGTTGTATCACTTGACACGTTGGTGATGTTTAATGCTGCTTATACGTATGAGATACAATTTGAGTTATATTATCATTCACAATTGATAATTTTAGGAAATTTAATGTGTCATTTAATACAAATTGTTTTGTATTAATACGCACAAAACTGATGTCATTAATATTAAATGTGTCAAGTAATATAAATCGAGATAGCCTTATTTACACATACTTGTTTAAATTTAAGCTTTAGTTCAATTTAATATTACTAAAGATATATCAGTATACACAAAAAATATCATAAAAATTAACCAAGAATGCAACTTGTATCATTAAACACGAAACTTATTTCCCGTTCTTTAAGAGATAGAGTTATACTGATTAGATAGAAAAATCAAATAAAATTCAAGCTTCAAGATTGTATACAGAACTAAAAACTGCTACAAGTCGAGTTATATCACTTTTCACTAAAGGTACAGAATGGACGTCATTCAAATTGCTAATCCAAAAAGTTCAGTTATAGCAGTAGCGATATCTTGGAAATGGTGACTCGTAGACATTTTTGTAGATAAATAATGCAAAATAGCTCAGTCATTCTACAGTTTTGATCTGAGCTATTTTGTCGATACACACCTTATACAAGACAATCTTATCTTTTTGACCTTCGATCTTGAATAACGTTTTCAGCACACACGGGATTGGTGGGGACTTTTAAGGTTTCATTTAAAATGCCGTATCCAAGATTTCACTAAGGGGTTTGAACTTTTTTGTATGGGAGCTGGCATATCGACCCACCGCCATTTTGATTTTTTTTCGAAATCGCGGCCCACGATGAAAGTGGTATGTATGGATAGAGGATATATAGACGAACAAAAAATGTCCAGTAACGCGGTATCCAAAGTGTCACGTTACCGAGATATTTGAAGGTAAAGGTGGACATATGAGTACAGTGACCACATAAAATTAGACCTTTTACGTGTCTATAGACGTTTATTATTATTATTACTGGTTATTGAAAGAGAGTAGGCACATTACATACTACTAGGAGCACGAGAAAAGCGTTTCATTGCGATGCGAAGCGATTTTATTGTGCGTATAATAATAATCAACCTGGAAACTATTATTTGGATACAATTTAACGCCTATACACGTAAAAAGGCAATTTTTTTAAATATTTAATGATTGTCGATGTACTCATTTGTCGATCTTTAATTTCAAATATCTCGGTAACGTGACACTTTGGGTACCGTGTTACCGAACATTTTTTGTTCGTCTATATGTCCTCTATCGATACGTACCACTTTCATCGTGGGCCGCGATTTCGAAAAAAAATCAAAATGGCGGACAGGTTGATATGCCACATCGGTTCTATCCCCTTTCAGCTCTATACGAATAATTGTTATTATAAGAACGCTAGGCAAATCTTAATTACCATAATAAAACTATCTAGACTACATAGTTAGAATCTAGGCTGAGTCATTTGATACGGCGGACATTTGTGTTAATTTTCACCTTTGCTACCTAATACTAACTAAGAGAAAATTATTAGTACACGGATCAATTTCCAGTGGGCTTTGTTTTGTGTCCGGAATTGGGTCAGCCGGGTTATGTTCAGTTAATGAATGTGACTGATTATCATGATGATGGTGATCCTAACTAATATTATAAATACGAAAGTAAGTTTGTATGTTACCTTTTCACGCCTAAACGGCTGTACTGATCATCATGAAATTTGCTACGCTGTCAGCCGTACAGAAGCGTACAAAGGGTATATTTCATCCCGAAACCAGTGTTCAAAATGCTCTTGGACTGCTTCGTTAGTCTGGCTTAGTAGGCGACTCGGCCTCTGTAACTCGCCCGATCCGGTCGAGACAGGAATTTCACTGTGTAATCATCTAGTGGTTACAAGCACGCCTGGTGAGCATGAGGTCCTTGGTCCAATAGGGGATCGGACTGGGTCAAAATAATATGATTCTGTTTAGTCCGTAAGTTAGATTATCGAAAAATATTGAATACGTGTTTTTTGTTTTATCAAATCAATAAAAAATGACGAAGATAAAACGCCTCAAAGATCTTGGAGTGGGGCTTGAAACGTCACTTGTGTCGTCAAAATGTACTATCATATGACGTCACACGAGTTTTCGAAGCACTGTATCGTCTTCATTTTAAGTTTACGTGAAAAAAGAAAAAATACGTGTCCAATAATTTTTGGAAATCTATCTGGCGGACTAATTAGTTTTTTTTTGTCCGATCCCCTAATTTTATTTTTATTTTCCATCATTATTTTTTCAGTACCTAGCAGCCACGGAGTCTGGATTTGCCCCCGATTGACATGGGACTTAAACATAACTAGCGTAATGTGGGTTTACTATTAGGTCTTCTCTGTCGTCACACTCTTGGCAGAGTGGTTGTGGTCGTCATGACAGGGGTGGTGGCAAGCTTAACAATTCGACGCCATTCCTCTCGTACTGTTGCTTGCCTCGTGCATTCGTGGAGCGGACCGTTTAGTGCATTTTTGATTTGGTAGGTCCAGCGGATTGGTGATCTACCGCGCGCCCTCGTGCCCTCGGTTTTGCCCTGGACCACGAGTCGCTCCACAGACGTGTCCTCTCGACGTGTAATATGTCCAAAGAAAGTGAGAATACGGCCTTGAACGATGGAAGAAAGACGTTGTTTTATATTCAGTTCTTCGAGAATTGAGACGTTGGTTCGGAATTGTGTCCAGGCTATGCAAAGCATTCGCCTCCAACACCACATTTCTAAAGCGTCTATCTTCTTACTATTAGGTACACTTCTGCTAAACCTTCGGGAATTACAGGCGTGGTGTTATTATGTCAAAGTTCTTTTGACCTGAAAATACACAGTTGCATACTTGCACTGTAAGGTCTATAAGACTCCCGTCGGGGCTGTGGATATCGAAAGGTTACCGCGGCTCCGACACAAGGGCGAAGAAGAAGGAACATGGGTTTGGTTTTTAGTCAGTAGAAGTCTGACACTCCCCTTCGCTCTGCCCAAGAGCGGGGGGGGGGTTATTCGATGATTTTCCACCCACCAAAAAAAAAAAAAAAAAAGGTCTATAAGACTAAAATTGTCTATCACCGAGCAGCAATGAGTAACCAGTCTCTTGACAATCAGGTCATCAATTTCCACCATACTTACAACAAAGAAAATGACACATAATGATGCTAAATCAAATCACCACCATGATTTCGAAACACTTTTCCATCAGCTCGCTGTCACCGCAAACACTTTCGCTACACGACAGCCATATTGTTTTGATTGTTATGCCTTTTATGGCGTTAATTGTATCATTTTAATCCGATTACTGTGGTGTGGGTATTATCTTTGTGTGAAGTAGGTTATGAGTATATACAATTAGTTTATGGCTTGTTTGTGGCTTAGTTTACTTGTGTTTATTAGTCTTACTTGCAGGCTAGGTAGAAGTGCGGAAGGCGCTCCGGGCATCGGGGGCCACGTGATGGCTTCCGGCCACCGTAGACGCGGGCCTGTGGACGGTGAGTAATGGGCTAGCTCGCCGTCCGGCCGTCGTCATGACGGCAACTGACCGTGTCGGCGGCGCGTTCGTGTACCACGCGCGCCTTAAAGAGATGTCAGCAAGGAGGGGCCCGCAAGGGCCGACGCCCGTCGGGGCCGCGGATTTTAGTACTAGATGACGTGGCCTCGGCACAAGGGCAAAGAAGGAACATGGTTTCGGTTTTTAGTCAGTAGAAGTCTGACACTCCCCTTCGCTCTGCCCAAGAGCGGGGGGGGGGTCATTTGATGATTTTCCACCCAACAAAAAAAAAGGCTAGGTAGAAGTATAATCTAATATTATAGCCCCAATTCGCCAGTTGTGTTTATAACATGGAATAGGGGACCACCTCTTTGCCATCAACTGGGCACAAAGCGGGAAGAAAGTCCTGTTGAAAAAACTCGATAACAATTTGTCCGACCCTGGAATTGAACTTAGGATCTCATGCTCAGAAGTGGCACTTGCAACCACTAGATCAAATTAATATGATTTCCACCCCCACATCAATGTCTGCTGTGGTCTAAAAAGACAGGGGATAGCATAGAACCCTATAAGATAAGCACGCAGGACATAACCTGTTAATTTAAATCGATATGTAAGATTTACATATCCAGTTCAGAATTTAAAAGACTATAAAAATGCTTTTTACATAAAGAAGACAAGTCTAAGACAGCTCTCAGTCAAGTGTGCAAGACAGTCTAAGACAGCTCTGATGCATAAAAGTGTTTACTGCATGGCACCAATTATATATGATCACATACCAGAGTCAATAAAAACCTTAAATGTTAATTTGTTTAAAAGCCACCTAAAGAAGTTTCTGATCTGCAAAGCATATTATAGTATCTCAGAGTTCCTATCGGAAAAAAAACTGTGGGACCTAAGTAGGATCTAATATCTATGTTTTGTCGCTTTTATGTTAGACTTGTTGGTATTACATTTTTTTGTTATTAATTAATTTATTTCTGACATGCACATAAAAAATTTTAAAAGGTAATTTGATTGACCAAATGGATTATTTTCTTACTTGTTATTTTTCTTATTTTAATTGACATGCTTGTATTGACATCCCTAATATTGTAACCAGTGACATTTGATGTAATATTTTTGACTTTTTTCTTTACTATTTTCTATTTATTGTGTTTTAAATGTCTTGACATGTAATTTGTTTAAATGGAATTCTATAATTTTGATTGTTTTCTGAAATAATTATATTTAATTGATTATGTTTTGCATGCCCATGCGACGGCAGAACATGGAGAGCTTACTTATAAGACAACATCTATGTACCAATTTTTACCCATGTTTGCAAACTAATAAATGATTATGATTATGATTATGATTATGATTATGATAAAAACTTTTACTTCTATAAGAGCAATTAAAACCAATAAACAAATATCATGGTCTATGTTTGTGTGGGGCTCTAAGGTTCTTGTAGGTAGGTACAGTGCAATCAAATTATCTTGGCAGGTCCGAACTTCGTGCAGGTTATTTTGTTACAACTAATGTACAAAAGTGTTATGATATTTATTTTATTTGTATTTCTCACTGTTTAAATTAGATATTTTCTGATCGTATAGGTATTGGTTTATCTGGCAATAACAGTTTTCTTCACAAGTTTACATGCGTAAAAGTTCGCAGAGCCTGTGTTCAGACCTGCCAAGATAATTTGATCGTACTGTACCATGCTTTTCAACTCATTTTCACTGCTCACCTGCCAAGCCTTTTCCCATCTATGTTGGGGTCGGCTTCCAGTTTAGCCGGATGCAGCTGAATACTAGTACAACATGGAGCAACTATCTGACCTCCACAACCCAGTTAGAACTATTTGCGAGACTTTCGCGCCACTGACAACCTATAACGACTGCCAAAGATCTAAAATTGACAGCCGAGACCAACGGATTCCCTTACTTTCCGAGGCACGGAGAAAACTCATATGTTACAATCATCGGCACGATTCTTGAGCGCTGACGCAAAAGTGACTTATTGGGTCCCTTTGGTGGTATGAAGTGAGACGCGGGGCGGGGAAAGTGCAGTGATTGGCCCGTAGCGCATGGCGTCACTCGGGATTTGTTCTTTACTCCTGCTGCACTTACCTCACGACCAATAAATAATAAACGGGTGTGCGTTTTATTTGTCAGAAAGTGTACGATGCGCACAGCGATCCCCACTCTTCCACCGAGCGCTCAAGAACCGTGCCGGTATCTGTATGTATGTTAAAGTGGTCACCAATCGACGGACAAACCCAGGCAAGCGTGATTTAACCTGAAACCCCAAGTAGCTATTATATTTCTATTTTTTTTAAACTTTGCCCCATACTAGGAATTTCTCCAGTCTCGTGGGTGCATTTACAAACATTTAGGGCCGATTTTTCAATAGTCAGTTAATCGACGAGATAAGGTTAATTCCACAGTTAACAAGAATCTCAATTTTTCAATAGGCAGATAGGCCCTAACGGCCAGTTAAACTCTCTAACCAGTGAATAAATTTAACTGCCCCTTTACACACCCGTTAGCACGCTAACGGACAGTTACTTGACGTATCCAGTGGACTCGAACGTCATAGAACGAGATCGGTAGACTTACCATCTAAAAATCGGGATATTTGTACCCGAAAACGGTAAATGACCAAAATAAAATTCAATATTTAATCAAATTCATATTTATAATGAAAAAAAAAAAACACTTAATATACAAATTTATAACAATCATATTAAATAAAAGTAATGCGATCCAACTAAGAAGGAGAGAGTCTATGATTTTCATCTGTTTTGATAGTTTATAACCTGAATTAACACATAGGATAGTTTTTATCCCGATTTTATCTTCGTGGGATGATTTTCGAGTTGCAGCGGGTGAAGCCGCTGGCAACAGCTAGTTCGGTCAATAATCTCACTTCACTTTTATTATAAATTCATGGAACACTCACGTTTTGGGGAATTTTCCATAATTAAAACACAGGGGATAAACACAACACACAAACAGAAGATATTCGAACGGAAACAAAAATATTAACACGAAGACAATTCGTCAAAGATACGATGAATGTTATTGCTAAGATTCCCGTTAAGTTGAAAGTTGTCTGTCTCTTTCTAACATCTGTAAACGTTTATAAGTGCATCTCGCTCTCGCAGATGTAGTGTGAAGCTAGTCACAAAAATCGGTCAGTTAACAATCTGAACAGTAACTGGGCTTTGAAAAATTGAAACTCTTTATTCGTTCGTTAAAGAATCAGTTAAATTTATTGAACTGTTAGCTACTTGACGGTTTATCTGGCGATTGAAAAACCGGCCCTTATACTCACATACGCAAACAAAACACCTAGACCCGAATCAACTATCTGTAGGCCATACAAATATTTCTTCCTTGCGGGATCGAACCCGCGACACGCAGCGCAGCAGTCCAGCTGTTCAGCCACCGCGCGAATCGTGCCGGCAATTTATTATGTAGCCACCTGCTCCTCGGTTTTGCCTATCAATTAAAAAATGTCCGCTCCTTGATCACTTCCACTTTCGATTAGTGAAACCGAGACCATTTCACGCTGATTGATCTAATAACACATGCTTAGGCTCCGGTTCATTAGGTGGTTTAATCGAACCACCAGCGATGCTAACCATTGACCATGCCATGTCATACTCGTGGTTGTCTAGCAAAAGGCCATCTTCACCAAGAGTGTAGAAGGGACTCAGGGATATGCTAAAAGAATTGGCAGCAGATTTCTTAAAAGCCTAGTTAGCCTAACCGGGGTTACAGGTTTGACTCACAGATGAGACCAACTGTTTTATTGTGTTTTTCCATTAGGAATTCTAAGTAACTGCCCGGAATTTAAAAGTAGGTGGTGTAATACCATCTTGTCAAATATAATGGCCTATTGCCATTATAATTAAATCCAGACTCTATGGCGGCTACTGAGAAGATCCTGATGTACAAACTAAAAACCTAATATCAATTTGCCCGATCCGGGAACCGAAACCCAGGACCTCATGTGCAGCACTCGCGATTGCATCCACTAGATCAACGCAATGATAAATACATTAGTTTGGTATTGGTTGCATTTACTTAAAATTCATTATCACCTAGTATGATACGAAATACAAGATTTATTGATATTGTCTACGATAGTTCGTAATACAACTCATACTTATAAGAGGCATGAGTTATGTAAACGCGATTCGATCGGCTCTTCTCGTTTACTTTTCGATTTTCATTCGCATGCTATAATAGTATTGTTGGATTTTAGTAGTATTGTTAGATAACTTTATAGAGATATTTTCATACTCTATTTTCAAACTTTCATCCCCTATTTAAATCCCTTAGGGGTTGAATTTCGAAAAATCCTTCCTTATTCCTTGTCTACATTATAAAGGGAACCTCTGGGCAAAATTTCAGCTTTCTAGGTCCAAGGGTTTGGGCTGGGCGTTGATGAGTCAGTCAGTCAATCAGTCAGTCAGTCAGTCAGTCAGTCAGGACTTCTCTTTTTATTTATATAGATTTATGTTTTTTCCTTAAAAGCACTGTTGAACCTGGGCATGATTTGCGGTGGTTTTCAGTACCAAACCCTCTTGCACCACAACATGTGTTTATTAATGTTTCGCGATTTATTGTACACTCCACCTAAGACTTTGTTCTGATAAAGAAAGAAAAAAGGAAATAAAGAAAACATTTATTGTGCACGCAACAAAAAATAAAAATAATACACAAAACTGTATCGTTGGCTTAGTGGTCGCAAGCGTGACACCTGAAATTGAGGTCCTGGCTTAGAATCGTCGGTCAGGCAAAGTGATATTGGGTTTCCCACAAGGAATTTCTCAGGAGCAGCCACGGAATTTGAATTTGTGCCCTGTTGAGCCTCGCCCCCTAATACATGGGCCTTCAACATAACTGGCGAAATGAGGGTAGGTATACTATTAGGTACACTTGTGGTGTGATGATATCGTGTTATGAAATACAAAAGATAACCTTTTCTGCCTCCGGCAAGGTCAAATAGGCTCATTTCAGTGAAATAGACTACTAATGCCCGGAAGAAAATAATAAGCTTGTACGTACGGGTTTCAGAGACATGGCAAACGGAAATCAAAATTAATACACAATAACTGTACATAAAAATCACTTTAGATGGTTTTCTAATAATGATCGTCAGTAGGATAGGAAGTAACTTGTTTTGAACAATAGATTTCTTCCGGTGGCTGTTATGTTATTATGAACGATATGTCATTAGAGGATTTGAGGTAATGCACTGTTTAACTATGTCAATGACTCAATGCATAATAACAAACAAGACTGTTATTTAGAACTATGCAATTTGGGACAGTATTTAATATTGTTATGTTATGTTATTATGAAACACGCTGGTATTTCTCTGCGTCGGTGAATGACCACAAAAATGAGGGATAGAAGATGTGAAAGGTAATAATAGTATAGTAAAAAAAAAAGAATTTTCTTTCGAAAATTCAGCATTTTGTCCAATAGGAAATCTTACCATGTGTGTTTGTTTGTAAATAAATATTTTGGTTAGTTTAAAAATGTTGTTCTTCGTTTAGTCTTTTGTTAACATTTCGATTGTGAGCATGATTCCTGAAGTTTTGACCAAACTACTCTTCTTTTTCTCGGATTAATTAAAATCAATTAACGCTATTATAAACAACCAGTTGACAACTTAATGCCTAATTTTTCATGTACCTAATCTTAAAAAAATGTAACGAAATGAAACTTCGTATTTAATTAAAAAATTCTTTCTTAAATTTTACAACGTGATATTTTTAAACAAATTCTTAACTGGCTAGAAAACAAAAAACCTACATGATAAAACAAACAGATTGAAATCAGTGATTTACAATTACAACGATACTTTCTCCCGGCAAAGAAAAATAACTTCAAGAAAGAGTAAACAAGCGATTATGTACTTGGTACATCCGGTGTACCCTGGGTTTTACCACCACTACCAATCAGTTGACTGGTTGGTTCAGCTATTTACGTTAAAGGGTCCGTTCACACAGAACGGCTCGGAGTGGGGAGAAAAAGAAGATTTTTTTTAAACGACTTCCAAAAAGGAGGAGGTTCTCTATTCGTGTTTATGTATTTTTTTTTATTTATGACCGCGCGTATCTCCTTGATTTGTGAACCGATTTTCAAAATTCGTTTAGTGTTTGAAAGAGTATACTCCCGAGGTGGTCCCATTTTTACCAAGTCAGGATCTGATGGTGGGATCCCTGAGAAATCGAGGGCAACACCCAAAATCAAACTCTGTTTTAAACGCGATAAAAATCTGCTCTCCTCTCCGAACCGGTCTGTGTGAACTGACTTCAAGAGAGCCGAGAATGGCAAACAGCTATTTCTGTTAAGTAGGTTCCATTTCATTTTGCCGAGGCTCAGGGACTGTTCGAAAGAGATACCGCGGCCCCGGAACACAAAGGGCTAAGAAGGAACATGGGTGGGTTTTAGTTAGTAGAACTCTATCAATCTCTTCCGCTCCATCACCCAGAGCGAGACGGGTCGTTTGATGATTTCCTAACCAGAAAAAAAGAAGGTTCCTACATAAGTTTGATAAAATCCATTCGATTTGATTAAACTCGGCAGTACATTTTCTACCTATAGTTTATATTGTTTTCTTGTCTCGTTGCAGAACTGCGCCGCACATGCTTTTTTTTTAAATCGAGCTCTACAAAAGAAGGAGGTTATGTATTATTTCTTTCTTTCCACCATCATCTTTTATTTACACTGATTTCCCTAACAATTAGTCTGATTTGAGTGATTCATTCATTTGATAGAAGAAGCTCGCACGTTTGTTCCATATCAGATTTTAACCCCCGATGCAAAAACGACGGGGTGTTATAAGTTTGACGTGTCTGTCTGCCTATGTCTGTGTCTGTCTGTGGCATCGTAGCTCCCAAACGCATGAACCGATTTTGATTTTGGTTTTTTTTGTTGTATAACTTTGCTTTGGTATTTTATGAGTTATCCTCTATTGTATACATAATAATATCTTCTTATTCGTCTATGTGGATGGATGTACTAATAACTTCTAGTTACAAATTGATACTTGATAAAGATTTGTGACACAGAAGTATGCGTACACCACAAAAGTATCATGAAAGACCAGCCGTGTGCGTTTTCCTCTAGCCAATCACGATAACTTACTAAATGCACTTTATTTTTTCTGTCAGATAATAATGTTTGGTTTAAAAACCTCTACAACAAGTTATTCGGAATGCAGCACTAACGCGCAAGTAAAAGTGCATAAAAGCTTGTAACTTATCCAACCTGTTATTTGTTTACCTTTGCAACAAGAAAATCGCCATTTTCCATTATTAATTAAGGCGGGGTTGCAGTACTTTTTAAAATTTTTGAACCTATAAAAATCGAACTAAATACGAGTTTTTTATTAAATAAAAATCATTACATAAAAATTGAACATACTCTCTAGTAAATCGTAAAGATAGAAACGCGATTTAGAATGATCGGCTCGATACTTTTTTTTATCAAACATGACTCTAAATCACAATTTCAAACGTGTACTGCTAAGACATTTCATCATGAATTTATATAAAAGTTATATCAATAGATATAACTTTTTATTCTAAAGTAAATGTTGAAAGCATATTGTATAATTTCTTTATAGTTTTTCTCCAAGAAGCAAAAAACAGTTAAAATTTAGGCATTATATCGCTCGCGCGGCAGGGCGGGGGGTGAGGTCGTGCGTACATAAAAACAAAGGAAAAACTAACATTGATTATTTTCACTTGTGATTGTAACACATTAACGATAAATGAATCCACATAAACCAGCGCAGTACCACTGCAGGTCAGTCACCATCGCTTTGATTTTTAACGGTATTCCAAAAAGACGAGGTTATATTTGTCTGTTTTTTTTTTCTGTTGTTTTGTTTGTCTAGTTATTTTATTTGTGATTTTATTTGTTTGTACAGCAAATATTATGTGCGCCATTAATTGTGAAACTATTTCGATGATTATTTTATTGTTTTGATGAGTATTATTCAGTGGTAGTCCTGCTTAAGATTTGGCTAAGATCTGCTCTTCGGGCTGATCTTCGGGTAGGTATATACAATGCAACTCTTCATGATTGACATTAAATCGGTCGTAATTGCTACAATCAGATGTCGGTTGCAAATAAAACGGATTCATACAAACAAGAGTCACCTGCTGAAGCTAGTTATTTTTCACTGTTTTTAGAAGGCCGAAGTTGAATTTTTTGCCAAAAAGTTATTTCACTAATTCTATCAAGATACTAGAGCGACTTAACATCTGCTTCAATTAAATATAAATATTTAATTGAAGCAGATTTTAAGACAGTGCAGTTCTACATGCTGGTCTAGCATAATTTGAGTTCATCGACACGTTAAGTAGCAGAAATAAGATCATCCTAAACATCGTCGGCCTTTATTTTTGGGGGTGTGGGAAATCATCAAATGACTCCTCCCGCTCTGGGCAGAGTGGTGTCAGACTACTACTGACTAAAAAGCACCCATGTTCCTTCTTAACTCCTTGTGCCGAGGCCGCGGTATTTCTTTCAAACAACCCGCAGCCTACACCTCAAGCAGTCAATCGCCTCAACTAACTCGTAGCTGTCTAGTTCATCTTTTCTCTGCGTCAAGAGCAACACTCGATTAGCGCGTGCCATCACGAAAGAAGACTTGTTTACGTAAAAACATTGCTAGCCTTGGAATTAATATGCGATTTATTATTCTCTCAATCTTGGATATAACTTGCGGTTTTATACAGTGTCAATGAACTTGAGAGATCGGTAGTTTCCGTCTTGTCGTGAACGGAAACTTAGCTTGTTTTAGGAACGACGCACATTACGGTCTTCTTCTTTTTCCGGAGACCCGAATGAAATGTTACAGGTGGCTACACCTGTAACATTTCATCATCAGCCTATTATATTCCCAGTAGGGACTTAGGCCTCCTCTCTAGGAGAGGGATGGGCTATAATCCACCACGCGTGCCCAGTGCGGGTTGGTAGATGTTACATGTCTTCGAATTTTTTTTCACCCTTTTTGGGAGCAGTGGTAATGAAATAAATTACGCAGAGTAATGCACCTGCCTGGGTTTAAACCCACGACGTACCGTTTAGCATCCAGCGGATCCCCGCAACCCTCACCAGGTCAGGCGAAGTACTTACTGTAAAGTTAAACAATAATATTCCGAAATAAACAAACAAAAGTCTGTTTGTTTGTAAGTTTATTAATCTGTAACATCTCATGAGTTATTGTTGACACACCTGCAAATAACTAATAATAAATTTGTGGAATATTATTTATTTATTATTTATTTATCTAGTGTCGTCATCCAAAAACTATGTACAATGTTTCATTGTATCATTTATTAGTGTTTTTTCGGAAGTCAGTAAACATACAATATCTTGTTAAATAGTTGCATTAATAATTTGTTGATGAAGATAAATTAATGGCTAAGAATGTTACTGTGTTGTTATTAATATTTTTCTCATGAAATATATTTTGCTTCCTTCATGATACCTACATGTGTGGTGAATTATTTTTAGTTTAGGCATTGTTAGAAGTTTGTTAGATATCGTTTTTTCACTTCCGCTTAGGTTTTTGGAAAATTTAGGAGGATAGGAAATATTAATTTATCATCATCAGCAGCCGACAATGTTCCCACTGCAGGGACTCAGGCCTCCTCTCTAGGAGAGGGTTGGGCTACAGTCCACAACGCGATAAACATTAATATTAAACAGTTCAGTATACGTCACGACTTAAACCGGTATATAGAGTTAAATAATTTAATACAAAAAACTTGTTTAAACCGTGAAGAAGCATAATTATGTTATTCGTATAGTTTCACTCTTATTTTGAAGGTCGTTCAAACACTTTCTTCGTGTGTGCTTGCTGTGGAATTTTACAGTTACGAGTAAATATTTATTCAAAGTAATTTAAATAATACTTAAAGAAACAAGGATGTGGTCCATTTGCACAACAAATTACTAATATTTAACTAACGTTGAACTTACATATAACATCACGCCTGTAATCCCCGAAGGGTTAGGCAGAGGTGTACCTAACAGTACACGCACATTTCATCAGTTATATTAATTTAAGTCCCATTTAATAGAGGGTGAGCCTATTGCCATCAACGGGCACAAATCCAAACTCCGTGGCTGTTGCTAATAAATTCCTAATGGAAAAACCCAATAACACTTTGCCCTACCCGGGAATAGAACCTAGGACCTCATACTAAGTAGGAGTCACGCTTGTGACCACTGGATCAACGAGGCAGTTAACGGTAGTTAAACACACGGTTAGTTTAACCCAACCCTGTTTAAAATATCATTCTGTGTTTCTCATCTTCTATCCATTGACAGATACAGAATTGTTACTTAAATTCGTTAAGCGGTATACACATTTAGATCCTATTTTACGCGATGTCCGAATAAATTAATAAAAAATTCTGATCACAAAAAAAAAACTGTGTTCGTTCTGTTGTGTTGTTTGTGTGTGTATGTGTTTTGTTCTGTTAACAGAATGTTTATGAAATTATCCGCCAAGGAAAGCAGTGGTGGCGGTCCCGACTTGCGAACAGTAAGTCGTGGGTTCGAACCCAAGTAGGCGCATTACTTCGTGTAATTTATTTCATCATCACTGCTCTCACAACGGTGTAGGAAAACCTCATGAGGAAATATATCTTAGAACCAAAAAAGTCGAATACATGCAGTGTGACATCTACCAACCCGCACTGAGCCCGCGTCGTGGATTATAGCACATCCCTCTCCTAGAGAGGAGGCCTGAGTCCCTGCAGTGGGAACATTATAGGCTGATGATGATGATGATGATAATGATACTTGTTAAAGTCCGCATCCTATTACAATAGTCCCAACTTCCCAAGAATATACACAAAAAAACGAAATAATAAAAAAAGTAGTAGCTACTCTCTAGTAGCTACTACTTTTCAAAATGGAAACGTAATACTAAATTATCTTATTTATTTAAACATTCGGTCGGTCATGGGAAAAGTGACAGTTTATCTTGACCTCACAGTGCATTGTTCTGTCTGAACTGGAAAGTTACACAAGTTAAGTTAAACAGTTAATTTTAATATTATTTCTGACATACATTACAATGTCAAACGTTAGTTATGAGCTAGTCAAATGACAACAATATACCGTTTGGCCTTCTCATCATATTTGTAGGTAAAGCCTATCTCAAGCTCAGCAGTGGCCATTGCGACCACCAGACCAAAGAGTCTTTAGTCAACTGAACCCGCTTGCAACTGGACCCACAATAAAACTATGAATAAAAAAACAATTTAAAATGTGACTTGTTTGACAACTCGTGGGTCCAGTTCGAGTGGGTCCAGTTGACCAAAGACTCAAAGAGGTAGTCAATTAAATTAAATTAAACATTTTCTTTATAATAAATGTGTAAGCCCTTTCAGTCGTAATCTGATCGCGTTCCATCGACATGTCCTAAGCTAAGGGATCAGACCCAGGACCAACGATTTGGGTCGCTTTCCGAGGCGTAGTATAATGTACCGCTGACTTTCAAATTCCGGGCTGGTACTGACAAATTCCCAATGATAAAATAAAACCTGAGAATCAATCTGGGGAAGCTGTAGGTCTCGGTTGTCATTTGAACATCTTTGAGGTCGTTGCGAGTTGTCAGTGACCCAAAAAGTCTGACAATCTGTCTTACTATAACGAGTGTCGTAATACCCGGTACTTGCTCATTTGGGGGTCAGATAGGCGATCGCTCCATGTCATCATCTGCCTAGACTTTTCCCAACTATATTGGGGTCGGCTTCCAGTCTAACCGGATGCAGCTGAATACCAGTATTTTACATGGAGCGACTGCCTATCTGACCCCCACAACCCAGTTAATACTAGGTAATACGATACCCTTTGGTAAGACTGGATGTCAGAATTTCAGGTCACTGACTACTTGTAACGACTGCCAAAGATCTATATATATGGCAGCCGGGACCAACAGCTTAACGTGCTTTCCGAGGCACGGAGGAAACTCGGTATGTCGGGCGGTCACCCATTCACAGACCGACCCAGGCAAGCACAGCTTTACCTAAAGATCGACCCGAGTGGCAGTTCTTATTAAGCCACGAGCTCCTCCATGGCGATCGCGATCGCTCCATGTATACTACTGGTATTCAGCTGCATCCGATAAGACTGGAAGCCGACTCCAACCTGGTTAGGAAAAGCCTAGACAGATGATGATGTAGAATTAAACCTACAACAGTCTCTCTCGAACACGAGATCAACACAGGGCAGTTAAAACCATTTAACAGTTATAGATACCCAAGATGACAATCAGTTAAAACCATTTTACCTTTCCTCGCCATTGCATCTGTTAATACGTTCAGCAAAAAAGATCTAACTGCCCACATTCTATCGCCTTTAACAAACTGCGCAAGAGCATAAGATTTACCGACACATTATCCCGCACGCACTAGAAAGTGATGCAGGCGCATCTGTTCTATAAATTTACAGCCGAAGAAGCTACCTGGTGTATATTCATTTTCAATACCTACAGGTTAGGTGACGCATATTATTATGTAGGATGTGTACTGTACACCCATATGACGGCAGTAATGTTAAGTTCTAAATAAAACAAGGCAGTTTTTTCTGCACTAATAAAATCATGAGTGAGAACAGACAACACAGCACCGCAAGTTAGCTGCATGTATACTAAACATTTTGTCCCATTGTACTTTCATATTGTATATTTGTATGCTGTACTTTTCGACCTTAGGGATCAAAATTATCATCGAAAGAACTGCCGCCAGACAGTATGTGACTGACATTATGAATAACATCGTTTGTATGGAAATTTTTATATAATACGTGGTATAGTTTTAAATTGTGAGAAAGGTTTAGAAAATATTATGGAAAGTTGGTCACGAGAGGCAAAAGGTTGAAGGTTCGGTCATAACAATACAAATATAATTATTACAGACGCAGCTTCGGACACCAGACTCCCATAAAAAAAATTTACGAAGCCGAAAGCCATTTGTTCTTCACTTCATTGCGAAAAATTTTCTATTCTAGACCATACATGGGAACCTTCTATAGAAGAGCTCTTGACTTAACAACTGCCACTCGGGTCGATCTATAGGTTAACCCGCGCGTGTCTAGGTTTGTCTGTGGATGGGTGATCGCGTAGTTTTCTCCATGCCTCGGAAAGCATGTTAAGCTGTTGGTCCCGGCTGCCATATATAGATCTTTGGCAGTCGTTACAGGTAGTCAGTGCCCTGAAAGTCTGACAACCAGTCTTACCAAATGGTATCGTATTATCCAGTATTATTAACTGGGTTGTGGAGGTCAGATAGGCAGTCGCTCCATATAAAATACTGATATGCGGCTGTCCGGTTAGACTGGAAGCCGACCCCAACATAGTTGGGAAAAGGCTAGGCAGATGATGATGACATGAGAACCTTCTATTAACAGAGATATAGGAGGTCATAGGTCAAAGTTTTCACTAGTTTTGTTTTTACATGCACGTTTTAATTTTAAAACTTTTTCACCTCTACGATCCCCGCACCATTCAATGCACCCATCATCACCAGCACAATGTTTTGAGTGCATTTCATGGAGTCGTACCTTATAATTTTTTTGTTCGTTTTTTGGAGTATCATCAAATAACCCCTCCCGCTCTTGGGCAGAGCGAAAGGGAGTGTTAGACTTATCTACTGACTAAAAACCACCCATGTTCCTTCTTAGCCCTTTGTGTCAAGGCCGCGTTATCTCTTTCAAACAACCCGCAGCCCGACGGGGCAACATGTAGCCCCGATAAAACGTGATATTGCACCGAAAAAAAAGTAGTTTTCCAGCAATAACTTTTGTCTTTTGGGCATTTTACCTTCTGACAGCCGCGTTGACGAGGAGTTTTTCGATGCCCTTTTATAGTTAGTTGGTTTTTAATTTAGTTAGTTTATATTTTGCTTGTTATGTTTAGTATAGTCATATATTAAGAAATCAATTAATATAACTTATGAGCTGAGTTACTTAGTTTGATGTACAGAATGCTTAGTTGCCGGCTTCGTGAAGGGTCCCTTTACAGTTTACACCATGTCGGTCCTGGCTTGACTGAACTTTAAACTAGATTTGACTTTTCATTCCAGTTGTTTACTAACCACTATAAATTAATCAACTACCTATTATTGCTTGTAAAGAACAGTTCAAATTACAGAGACCATTATTTATGGAACCATAAGGTAGCTGTTGTTGATGTTGCCTGCTGTTTTGTATAGATCTGAATGTTGGGCAACAAAAAGAAATTCGTACATACGAATAGAGAACCTCCTCCTTTTTTGGAAGTCGGTTAAAAACTGATGAATGAAAGTCAATTGCATGTGACTGAGACGAGAATGCTAAGAGATCCCTTTTTTTTTTTTTTTTTGGTGGGTAGAAAATCATCGAATAACCCCCCACGGTCTTGGGCAGAGCGAAGAGGAGTGTCAGACTTCTACTGACTAAAAACCAAACCCATGTTTCTTCTTCGCCCTTGTGTCGGAGCCGCGTTAACCTTTCGACAATCCACAGCCCCGACGGGCGTCGGCCCTTGCGGGCCCCTTGCGCGCGTGGAACACGTACGCGCCGCCGACACGGTCTGTTGCCGTCATGACGACGGCCGGACGGCGAGCTAGCCCGTTACTCACCGTCCACAGGCCCGTGTCTACGGTGGCCGGAGGTCATCGCGTGACCCCCGACGCCCGGTGTAGCACCTCCACGAGCCATTCATGCAGGCGCGCGAGGACTATCGCCTCCAGATCCCATGGTGGCAATCCGGCAAAGAGGTTAAGAGATCCCCCTTAGTATACGAATCGGTGTGGCGTAAAGCCACAAAATAAGGAGTGAGAAAGAAGACTTAACAGAGGAAGTCCTGGTGCCAGTACCATAAAAACTCAAATAGATTGTGATAAAGGTAGCGAAAATTATGAATAAGATAGCTGTTGTGTTTCTACTATCAATTGTACAATTCCTATGATATCCAACATGATAAGTTAATCCCATCTTCTTTTTTATCCCCGCATAACACTAAGCAACGCAAACGCATACTTTCTTAAATCATTATAGTCACGTGAAAACTAACATTCTGCCACCATATGGGGCTGGTTGCAATAACGTAGCAAAAACTAAAAGAAAAACATTGATAAACGACTGCTTAGTGTTATATAGACGTTTTAAATGTCTGTCTGTCTAAGAAATGGTAGGTATATGGAATGAATAACTGCACTTAGGTGATGATTAATGTGATGATGATGTTAAAATCGGTGGTGATAATCAGCTTGCGGCAGTAAGGTTCGATGGTTTTAAGACGTCATTGTTATGTTTTAGTAAATGATGAGCTTTTTATCTATTTAATCACTTTATTAAATAATTATACAAGCTGCTGCACATTGCTTCCAGTGTTGCCAGGACCAGAGAGAGCTGGGATTGCCATAGGCAAATCCCACCTTTCTTGAACCATAGACATAAATCAAAGACTCAATATTAATCTATTACAGTCATGATCCTAAAACAGTCCTAACTTAATCTTATTCCAGCGATATAGATTATCCACACTGGATTAAGAATAAGTTACGACTGTTTTAAGATGTCATGATAGGCCTTCTGTACCCGAAACAATTACTTAACATCACGCCTGTAATCCTCGAAGAGTTAGGCAGAGGGGAGCCTGTACACTCTTTTCGCCAGTTATGTATAAGTCCCATGTAGTAGGGGGTGAGCCTTTTGCTATCAAATGGGCATGGATGCTTCTGAGAAATACCTCATATAAAAACTCAATAACCCTTTGCCCAACCCGGGAATTGAACCCAGGACTTCATGCTCAGCGGTCGATCACTAGACATAAGCATCGTGAGGAATTCACCATGTTCTAGAACCAAAAAAAATTAGAATACATGTGGTATTCACCAACACGCACTGGATACACGTGGTGGATTACGGCCCACAGCCTCTCTATCTCTCTCTCTCTCTCTCTCACACATCTAAACAACACAGAAAGTGTGAAAATTATAGCCAGAATGTCATATTGCTTCAATACATTCGGCACTCATTAGCATTTAGTAGAAAACCCACCGTTTAAAACAATAAGGACTTTTGTTAAACGCCTCCTTAATTTGAATAGCAACACTGCGTGAGTGGTACTCACACATAATCAAATGACTTGTTTAATTCAATTCTCAAATCCATCTTATTTTCTATTTCAGATAACAGTAACAGCATCATGCGCCAAAATAGAAGAACAAAGCAAAGAAGCAGAACAATCACAAGATGTTAAAAGAATAAGTAAACGAGAAGCAACTTTCATATACGACTTCGATGGCGACCAGATGGATAAAATATTTCAAAAACCTAAAGTTATCTACAGGAGAATATCAAAGGGAAGATATGCAGCACCACATGTAAAATATGGATCTCCAAAGGCACGTTATGGACCACCGAGGCCGAAACACAAGTCACATAAGTCGACCAGGAAACCAGGAAAAAAGGGCCGCATAGGGAAGCCGAAAACGTCATCTCCAAAGTATGGACCACCCGAGCCAAGAAATAAGCACAAATCTTACTCATACAATAGGCAAAATAAATATGGTACTCGTAAGTTTAGACCTAATGGTAAACCAGGTTTTGGACACGTTGTGAAAATGCCTCATTACTCCTTCCGCGTGCCTGATAAATCAGGCTTTGGTGAGCCACCAGCACACAAGGACCATGGGCCTCAGAAAGGTTATGGCGAGCCTCCCGTCGACTCTTACGGTGCACCTCTGAAACCTGGCATTGTAGACGTGTATCCAACAGGTAACGGTTTCCAAGAGTCATCAGTGCACGATGATCTCATTTACAAGCAGGAACATCGGAACCACAACTACATCGACAATTCCGACAACAGTTACGCTTTCTCAAAGAGGGAGCCATCGTTCTCTAATTTCGTGACACTGAACCCCAAGGAAAGCCACGCAGATTCTTTACCTCCGACTGACAAACCAGACAAATTCTTATTCCGGAAATTAAAACCATTCTATTTCGCTGATTCGAAAGTGGTGAGTAAGCCGTGGAAGGCTAATAAGCAGGATTACGAAGATGAGATTATTGTTGGTGGACAGTATGCCGAGCCTCCGGCGAGACACATGACGAAAGCCGTTCAGTATACTCCGATTATTGCTGACGATTATGACGATGAATCTGGGAAAGATTCCCTCCACGGTTACGTCGATGTCGAAGGCGCGCAGTCCGCCAACCAATCACCTTACTCGAACTACAAGAACAGTAATATGGCGTTCAGCCCGCAGAACCTAAACGATGCATTTAGTATAGTAGACAAATAGTTTTAAGCGACATGTTTTTTTTAAAATAAGCATAGAAAAAGGAGAATGGTCGTATTTGTAAATTATTGATTGGGAGAGAAAAGTATGTGTGATATTTTTTACGCGTGTAAATGCTAAATATTTGATTATGTAGCGAACAAGCTACAAGTGAACATGGTAAATATCCCGTTTATAGTATTAATAGAAGCTAACGATTGTTGGATCTACCCCAAAAATCAATGCTTTTATTATGATTAGTAGGTCTAAGACCAGTTTTACGATCATAATAATAATTGTTGACATCCTAGTTAAGGAACTTTATTGTTGAGCAGATCAAAGATGGAGGATGCCCTTCGCAGTATTTTAGTCTGGTTTTTCAGATTAGTTTATTTTTTCAAAGGCAAAATAGAGAAACAATATTTATGAAGATGATTTGTGCATTTCGTGATCCATTTTATAAACAATCTAGTTCTTGATTTTGTGAATTACACGCTCTTTCGACAAACGTTATATCTACATCTACACTAATATTATAAAGAGGAAAGATTTGTACCTATTTTTGTATGTTTGTAATGAATAGGCTCAAAAAGTACTGGGCCGATTTCAAAAATTCTTTCACCCTTGGAAAGCTACATTCATCCTGAGTAACATAGGCTACTTTTTATCCCTGTATTCCCACGGGAACGGGATCTACGCGGGTGAAACCGCGGGACGTCCGCTAGTTATTTATATTCTTAATGAATTCTTGTATTATTACGTAGGTTTCTTTCTCTGGAGCACTGACCGCCGCGCGCCGCAGCGCCGGATCTATATTCAAGATAAAACATGTAAAAATTGTAGCCCACTGGTATGCGGTATACCGGTGGGCTACAATTTTTAAATGTTTTATACTGTTACTTTTTTTTGAAGAAATATTAAAAAACGTGAGTTTGTAAATAAATAAAAGGAATAATAGATTCTTGTGTCTTTGGTCAGGTTGCTTTTTCGGTGAATATACACTTTTCTAAACAATTTGTGTTTTTAATAGATAAATTAGACGTTAATTTTTGATTTATTAACGTTGAACTCTTCAGCGACTGTAAGGGGTTAAACTGTATACCAAAAACATTTATATGAATATTAACCTAGGGGTTAATTTTTTAATCGAACGAGTTGATCACTTTCTTCTGGCCATTGGGTGGCTAGCCCAATATCATATTATTATCATGTATGTATGTATAACTTTCGGAGACCCACCGGTGGGTCTGCTTGGTGGGTCCTTGAAGACGAAGCGATAATATCTTATATTCCACCGTGTAATGATCAGTTTTCAAGGTATGATAAGCCTAGCCTAGCTTTAAGCCCTTTGGAACAGCTTTTTTACATTATGGAATGCAAAATAAATGACTATTGAATATGTTTGTATGTTTGTACATAACGGAGACCCTAAGGTAAGTGTGAGTTGGGATTTTAGTATCTAAGGTTAGTTAAGCATTGTATGTTAAGATATAAATTATATGAATTAAATTGTAATTGTTTAGAATAATAAGGATTTTGTTAAACGCCTACGTAAAATGTAATAGCAATGTGACTACTCATCTTCGCCTCATTGCCAAGAGCGTTTAGATAGTAATAATTAATTTTAATGTACCTACTGTTTAGTTACTTTTTGATTTTTTGTCTTCTTCAATTTGGTTTTGCACGGAATACAGCTCTTAAATCGTCGGAAGCCTTTTATTTAAATAATTCTGGATATAAACCCCCAACATGGTCCTAACGAGCGGATATATTCAATATTAATCAGTGGAAATATCAAAATCAAGGATTTATACTGGAAATTACAATATTCAAGAACATTGGATTGGCTCAGTACACGGAGTCCAAAGGTCAACGTGAATTTCGACTTGGAAAACTTGCTATATTTGGAGAAATTGGATAGCTGGATGTGGATAAATACAGTGTTCAGTGGACAATATTATCAATAATACCCAATACTCTGAATTAGGTTTGTTTTAAGGTAAAATAAGTGTAAGTTTCCGAAAATTATTGTTAAGGTTAGTACTACCTAATTTAATTTACTTAGATTGTTATAACCAGATAATTAATTTATTTGCAGTTAACCGATTACATTGTTTAAACTAAGCAGAATCTAGGTGTATTGTTTATAAAGTAATTATATCAATTTATCATTAGCTATTGCAATAATTCTTCAGCTGAGTTTTTTAGTGTAAGGTATAAACCAATCTGTTAGGTAGATTACTATAATAATTATTGTACTTTAACTTGTTGTATTTCAGCTGCAAGACACATTGTTATTGTGAGGCATTTGTATGTTATTTAATTGTTAAACTTGTACATTTCAGTTTAATACCGGTGTCTCAAAATGACTGACAAGGAGTTAATTAAAAGACGGGCAAGTTATAAGGGACGTTTGACAACGTTCTCTAAATATGTCAATGATCTGGAAGATTCGTTGAATCCATCACAGGTATGCGAATTGCAATTACGTTTGGGTAAGATTGAACATTTATTTGTACAATTTGACGAGGTTCAATTAAAATTGGAGTGTTTAGTTGATGACGTCAATAGTCAACTACCAGAGCGAAATGACTTTGAATCTTTATACTACAAGATGTTTTCAAAGGCTCAAGAGTTACTTGCACGTAACTTAAAAACAATTAAGGATGATTCTTTGGAAAGTAATAACGGTTCATCACGATCACGTAATCATAGGCTTGTTAAATTACCTACCATACAATTGTCAAAGTTTTGTGGTTCCTATGAAAAATGGTTGGAATTCCGTGACACGTTCTGTAGTTTGATACATTCCAACGATGAAATAGATGACGTCAACAAATTCCATTACCTTAGGGCTTCTCTCGAGGGGTCAGCTGCTGTGGTGATTCAATCTATAGAGTTTTCTGCCAGTAATTATTCTGTTGCGTGGAACATATTGTGTGAACGTTTCGACAATAAGCGGCTTTTAATACAAAATCATGTAACTTCATTATTTAATCTCGAGGCAATAAAGAAGGAGTCATCGGTTGCCATAAAACGTTTAATTGATTCTGTAAACAAGAACTTGCGTTCATTGGATTCATTAGGAGAACCAACAAGTCATTGGGACACACTCTTAATTCATATAGTTACAAATAAGTTGGATTCTAAAACCTATCGCGAATGGGAAGAATTTAAAGGTGACGTAGATAAGGAAAAGTCAATCACATTAGACATGATTCTTGGTTTTTTGCGAAATCGTTCAGACTTGTTAGAAACGATTGAAATGTCACAAAATAATTCTAATAATAATTCTTCCAATTCTAGCAATAAACATAAGAGCATGGTGTCTGTAAGCAGTACGTCAGCTGGTCGCCCTAATTCTGATTCTAATTCACCCAAATCATGTCCGAAATGTCAAGGTGAACATAACCTAAGTAACTGTTCACAATTTTTAGGACTTAGTAATGAACAGAGGTTAGAGTTACTACCACAATATAAAGTATGTTTTAATTGTTTCCGCACAGGTCATTATTCCAATCATTGTAAGTCAAGCGGTTGCAAAGTGTGTAAACGCAAGCACAATACACTTGTCCATGTTACAGATGCGAAAGCTAAGTCAACAATTAAACCATCTCCCACCAGTGGTGATGGTACTGGCAGCGGTGAAGCTACTGCACCATTATCTAACAATAATGTAACATTATCGGCACAAGTCACGACAAATGTACAAAATAAAGGAGAAGTCCTTTTGGCCACTTCATTATTAAAAGTTTATGATGGCGATAACCGCGAACATCTCGGTCGTGCCATTCTGGACAGTGGCAGTACTTCATGCCTTATTACAGAAAAATTCTGTAATTTATTAAATTTACCGACTATGAAAGTTAGTGAGTCACTGATGGGTATAAATAATTCTAAGTCACCAATAGGTAAAATGTGTTGCGTTGCAATAAAATCATTAAATGAAAACTTTTCTAAAATTATTTACTGTTTTGTCTTACCGTCTATTACTGATGAAGTGCCTTGTCGTCAATTGAATTTAATTGAATTAAATATTCCTAGTAATTTATGTCTAGCTGATCCTCACTTTTATGTACCATCTCCTGTAGATTTAATTATAGGTGCAGATGTTTTCTGGGACCTCTTGGGTACAGAAAAGATAAACCTCGGTGTTGGTAAACCGGTGCTATATGAAACTAGACTTGGCTGGATAGCTTCAGGCCCTATGCTACATAGTGGTCAAGTTCCGTGTTCCCTACCTCTAATTTGTAATTTCACAAAGATTAATGATCCCGAAACTAATATTTCAGTGGATAGCTCAAATACTGATGACATTCAAAACCTTTTAATGCGTTTTTGGCAGTTTGAGGAAGTTAGCCATCAGTCATCAGTATATTCTCATGAGGAGAAAATGTGTGAAGATCATTTTATTCAAAACACAACGCGTCTCAAGGACGGCCGTTTCTGTGTAAGAATACCTTTAAAACAATCACATAATAACTTAGGTGACTCTGTAAACAGAGCTAAGCACTGTCTGCTTTCATTAGAGCGCAGGTTTAAGGGTCAACCATCATTTAAAGAACGTTATTGTGACTTTATGAAAGAATATGTTGAGTTAAAACATATGTCTAAATGTTTACCTGATTCACAAAAGGTTGCATATTTTATACCTCACCATGGCGTGGTGCGTGAAAGTAGTTTAACTACAAAGCTCAGAGTGGTGTTCAATGCCAGTAGTCCCACCACTTCAGGAGTTTCATTTAATCATTTACAAATGATAGGACCTACTGTACAAGATGACTTGGTGTCAATTCTTCTTCGGTTTAGGAAATATAAATATGTTCTCTCTGCAGATGTGGAGAAAATGTACCGCCAGGTCATAGTACATCCAGATGACAGACATCTACAGCAGATCCTATGGCGGGATGATCCCTCTAAGCCTATGGAAGCATACCAGCTAAATACAGTTACATACGGTACCGCTAGCGCACCGTATCTTGCCACTAGGTGTCTTAGACAGGTAGGGCTTGATTGCACTGATAAAAAGATTGCTGGGATCATAAAACATGATTTTTACGTCGATGATTTGCTTTCTGGCGGGGATACAATTAATGAGGTCATAGATATACGTCATAAGGTAACCGCTGAGCTGGCTTCGGCTGGTATGCCGTTACGTAAATGGAAATCAAATAATGCTCAAGTAGTATCTGATAATACAGATCATTCTTCGTTAAATTTGAACATTGGTTCAATAGAACCCTGTAAAACGTTGGGTCTGAGCTGGCATACAGAGCCCGACGTGTTATGCTATTCAATTAATCCCAATATTACTACTGTAATGACAAAACGCGGTGTACTTTCTGCAATTTCTCAGATTTTTGATCCGCTAGGTCTATTGGCCCCATATATTATTGTCATGAAAATAATTATGCAAAAGCTTTGGGTACATAAATTGGGATGGGACGATCAGTTGCCATCTGATATATTAATAATATGGTCGAATATTATACGTGACTTACCATTGTTGAATACATTGAGTATTCCACGGATTATACTTTGTGATTCGTATAAAGATATAGACCTACACATATTTAGTGATGCATCACAAATTGCATACGGTGCATGTCTATATGTTCGAAGTACAAGTCATGATTCTAATGTCCTAGTACGTTTGCTTACAGCCAAAAGCCGAGTAGTTCCAATTAAACCAACTACAATACCAAGACTTGAGCTGTGTGCGGTGTTGGTTGGTGTTCGTCTTTACGAAAAGGTGATTTACGCTCTTAGAGCTCAAGTTAGAAGTATCACCTTTTGGACTGACTCCATGGTTGTGTTAGGCTGGCTTAAGATGTTGCCAAGTAAATTACAGCCGTTTGTGCGCAATCGTGTGGCAGAGATACTGGACAAGACAGCTGCATGCAACTGGAGGCACGTCCCTACAAACTTAAACCCAGCTGACCATATTTCACGCGGAGTAGATGTAAGACTTTTGCAATCTTTAGATTTGTGGTGGTCAGGTCCTGAATTCTTGAGATACGACATCTCAAAGTGGCCTAGTACTCCTTCAGTAACAAACGAAAAACTTCCTGAAACACGGGCCGAAGTTTCTTTATTAGCTACAACCGTAAGTTCACGACCAATTATAGAATTTAATAGATTTTCAAGTTTCAATATGCTTAAACGGTCGGTGGCATACGTTTTGAGATTAGTAAGTAGTTTTACTAAAAAGGGATCACCTAAAAATCCATTTTTAAGCACTGATGAATTAAAACAGTCATTATATTTTATTATTAGACTCTCGCAAAAGGACTCATTTCCCGAATACACACTATTATTAAATAAGATGGAACTGCCAAAAAAGAGTCCACTAAATAAGTTTAAAGTTTTTCTAGATGAAAATAAATTACTGCGTGTCGGAGGTCGACTTGAGAATTCTCAATTTTGTTACGACAAAAAACATCCATTGCTCATACAGTCCACTCATATTGTCACAAAATTGTTATTTGAATTTATGCACAAAAACCTCATGCACGCTGGGCCGCAACTGTTACTAGCGTCTATCAGAGAAAATTATTGGCCAATTGGTGGTAGACGATTAGCTAAATTAATTTATAATAAATGTGTTTTATGTTGTCGTATGATAGGACAGGTAGTCTCACCTCTCATGGGTGACTTGCCACAGCAGCGTTTGACTCCCGGGGGTTACCCCTTTGAAATAGTAGGTGTCGATTATGCTGGACCGATTATGTCAGCCACTAGACAAGGACGTGGTTGTCGTCTTACTAAAGTATACATAGTTCTTTTTATATGTTTCACGACAAAGGCTGTACATATCGAGTTGGCAGGTGATTTAACAAGCAACAATTTTCTATCAGTACTCCGTAGATTTGTTTCGCGAAGAGGTAAGCCTAAACACATCTATTCTGACAATGGAACCTCGTTTGTTGGAGCATATCACGAACTTGGCAAGTTTATTAAGGGTAATTGCAATTCATTATCTAGTGATTTAGCAAATGAAGATATTAACTTTCATTTTATCCCTCCTTATGCTCCTCACTTTGGAGGTCTTTGGGAGGCCGGTATTAAATCTACCAAGTATCATTTAAAAAGAGTACTGGGAAACTGTAATCTTACTTTTGAGGAGCTGAACACTGTATTGGTACAGGTAGAAGCTTTACTCAACTCTCGCCCACTCACACCACTCTCTTCGGATGCCAATGATTTGTCGCCGCTTACGCCTGGACACTTTTTATTAGGACGGCCACTGACAGCACTACCTGCACCTAATCTCGAGGACCGATCCGTGACTTATTTGACGAGATACCAGAGGATTGAGCAACTCCGTCAGCACTACTGGTCTCGATGGAGCAAAGAATACGTCTCAGAGCTGCAGCAGCGAGTGAAATGGCGATCCTCCACTAAGCCATTAGAAAAAGATGCTTTAGTGCTCATAAAGGATGAGAAGCTACCTCCTTTGAAGTGGCGATTGGGCCGAGTCACGGCAGTCTTTCCTGGACAGGACGGCATCAGTCGCGTCGCTGACATTAAGACGACGTGTGGAGTGGTTCGTCGAGCTTTCAGCAAGATATGTCCACTACCGTTATCTCACACAGAGGATTCTGGTTGAGAGACGATCTCTCAACGCCCGGGGGGATGTTTAGAATAATAAGGATTTTGTTAAACGCCTACGTAAAATGTAATAGCAATGTGACTACTCATCTTCGCCTCATTGCCAAGAGCGTTTAGATAGTAATAATTAATTTTAATGTACCTACTGTTTAGTTACTTTTTGATTTTTTGTCTTCTTCAATTTGGTTTTGCACGGAATACAGCTCTTAAATCGTCGGAAGCCTTTTATTTAAATAATTCTGGATATAAACCCCCAACAGTAATTATAAAATTAATGATGTGTGTTTATAATCATGTGTACGATAATTGAAAACTCGGTTCTTGCTCATACTTTAACACTAACCAAACCGCAACGCAGTTGCGAAAACAGCATGATATAGGTACTCAAAAAAAAAAAAAAAATTGTTGCTATTTTGATTTAAATTTTCATAAATAAAATTTATTTATTCTTCAATAATTATTATCATGATACTGGACTATTATCTTCTGAAATTATTTTAGCAGTTCCTTCAAAAAGCCTGCCATCTAGTGAGGTTTGTTAAACTTTTTACCCGACTACGGCGAAGCCAATAGGAAGGGTAATGATTTTGGCAGTCTATGTATGTATGTATATGTTCCACCGTAGCGCCTAAACTACCAAACGGATTTTAATAAATGAGGTGTCTATAGATTTGTAAGAATAGCCCGGGAGTCATAGGCTATTATATTTTATCAAATATTTTTATGACGGAAGTTAAATGTCAGATTATAACATCGAAAAAAATTAAATTGAGATTAATCATAACATGTTTGGTATCAAATGAAAGGTCTTGACGAGCACATTACAAATATGTGTATTATATTATAGTTTTAATCAACATACGTTTAGCAAGGGGTCAAACCGTTCTCGCGATCTAGTCTGTGTTTTATATTCGTATTGTGTAAATAACAAACCAACATTAAGTAGAAAATTAAATTATGAAAGTAATAATATTATCACGTATTTATTAATAACGCACAAAAATAACATTCAAATAAAAAATTTAGTTTAATAACTAAAACCCGACTCACAAAACCGCGGTCTTAAAAGTAGAAAATAACAAAATATTATTTGGCATGTGACGATGCACAGCATCCTGTGAGAGGGCGTTGTATACTTCCCGTTAATTTTCAACCAATCACAGCTCTTTTAGTCACGTGTTTCCGGTAGTCACGTGGTCCCAGGTGGCGTGTTCGCTAATGGCGGACTTTTACCTCATATAAATTAGCAATAAAATTAGTGAAAAATCTTATTTTATTTCAAAAAGAAGTGCTAAGTATTATAAATTAGCAATAAAATGAGTGAAATTCTTATTTTATTTCAAAAAGAAGTGCTAAGTGTTATAAATTAGCAATAAAATGAGTGAAAATCAAATAAATAGTGCTATTACGAATAATAGTGATTCGGAACAAAAAGTGCAGGTAGGCGACGACTTGATGTCTTCATCGAGCCGTAAACGTCTGATATAAAGAGTGATTCGAGCTCTTCGCAATCTGACTCTTCAGGTTCTGAGGTAAAGCAACGGAAATGCGGTAAGTCTTCAGACATTTCTAACCTTATGAAACAAGTGGCTGTACTAACGAACCTTTTAATGCAAAACGTTGGTACATTCGTATCCGGCTCGACACCGAATACAGCGGCTTATGTGCTGGAACCAGTTCCGGTTCTAGCTCCGCATTACCCTAAGACTAATTTGAACCGCCCGCCGGCGGTTACCAATAAATGTTTAGTGGAGTTTCGCGGTTAAATTTAGGTTAATAGGTCCCATAAGGACTCTAAAGTGCCTCGCTCTAATCCGGACCTCGTGAAGCGACTTGAAGCGTTACAAGGGTTCGGTGAGTAGCCATGGAAGGATGTGCGCTACGTGGACGCCTTGAGGATTCATAACACTTCACCTGGTTTTGTTGAGCTTGATATTACCTAACGATGAACTTCGACAGTTTGTTAAGAGTAAAGATTACGCGGCGAACTCCGAGAGATTGATAGCAGCCCTGTGTACCTAATGCTTTAATTTCACAACGCGAGTTACTGAATCAAAGCTTACAGAATTGCATTGATTGGACAGCTTCTTCTGATGCTTCACTAACAGCATTTTGAATTTTTTCGATTTTTATTTTCGATAAAATTTCGCAATCGTTTCTATCAATCTTTCTTTCAATCATTTCTACGCTCATTAAAATTTCACAAAATTAGTGAGGAAATCATGCAGCTCGTTTGCGAAAAATGAGCTGAATAATATAGAAAATCGCCGGGAGCGTATCCTAAGCGAAATTGCAAGTAAGAAACGTCGTGACGGTCTGCGTAAGATCGCTCCGAGTTCTAATTTTCATATAAAATTTCGGAATCATTTCTACCCTCATCAAAATTCCACAAAATTTGTGAGAAAATCATGCAGCTCGTTTGCGGAAAACGAGCTGAATATATAGAAAATCGCCAGGAGCGTATCCTAAGCGAAATTTCAAATGAGAACCTGCGTGACAGTCTGCGTAAGATCCCTCCGAGTTCTGATTGCCTATTCGATGAAATTCAGCTGCGCGCTTTCTTTCGTCAAAAGATTGAAATTCTAGAAGGGACAAGACCCCGGCCATGCAAAATAACAAGAACAAAAGGACACCACTTTTATGGAGGCTGTCTCCGAGCGTATCGGAGGCAGTGTCAGACGCTTTGGGCTCCGAAGGCCCTTCTCGGAATCATCACGGGAATGCGTCTGCCATTTACCTCCAAACCACCACTGATTCATCCATCAGTACGAACTTTGCGTCAATTCAAAACAAGAACAAGAGTTCTACAATAAAGAAGACACATGACTCGCAGCGACACCACTTTTACGGAGGCTGTCTCCGAGCGTATCGGAGGCAGTGTCAGACGCTTTGGGCTCCGAAGGCCCTTCTCGGAATCATCACGGGAATGCGTCTGCCATTTACCTCCAAACCACCACTGATTCATCCATCAGTACGAACTTTGCGTCAATTCCAGACCATTCAATCACTAGAGATGTCAATCTAGGTGAAACAATTATTAGAACAAGGCGTTCTAGAAGTTGTGGATCATCGCGATGTCGGTCCGAGTTTTTTCTCAACAAAGTTTCTCACAAACAAGAGCGACGGCTCCAAGCGGCCCATATTCAACCTGAAGCGCCTGAACCGTCACATAGTTCCAAAACCATTCCACCGGGTCTCTCACTTTCAGATATCCCATTTTTTTTACAAAAGGAGGGCTGGATTGTGAAGCTGGACCTTTCCTCAGCATATTTGCACGTAAGCGTCTTGAGAAACCACCGACGGTTCCTCAGACTAATTTATGGTCTAACAATTCAACATATTACCTGCTGAATTTCTCAGTGTTGACCAACTGGGTGGTCCTACTTCTACGATCCAATCGAGAAGTATTTACCCAGGCAATTCTATCTCTTTCGAAGTACGAAAAGGAAAAATTTCTGGCTCGGATTATTTTAGGCACTCTCAACTTCGCCAGCTTTGTCAATCCAAGAGGTCGTCTTTACTGCCGCCAGCTTCAAATTCTTTCTCGGACTTTGAAGCGTCTCCCTCATCGCAAAGCTGTAGAAATTTCACAACTGGTCATGAAGGATTTGGAATGGTGGGTCACACCCTTAGAAAAGCCGTTTGTTCGGTGCAGCTTGCACCTGAAGTTGATTCACCATTTTATGACGACGGATGCTGCAGATTACGGGTGGAGAACACAGTCAGACGGTCTTCCAGTTTTAGGAAACCAGATCAGCGGTGCTGGCACTGCAATCTCACACGGAACAGGTAGCAGAATGGCATCTACTGAGACCAACTCTCAGATAATTGTTTCGTAAAGTTGGGGTTCCCAAGTAGACCTTTTTGCCACCTGGGAAACCAGGGTTGTGATGGAGTACGTTACCAAATAATGTCCAGACTTACATTAGCTTAATTTTGCAACCCTTTCAGTCGCTATTTCAGCTGGCGTGGGTGTTTCCGCCTCTCAGCCTAATCCCTCGAGCCCTTTACTATCTGAACTCGGCTCAGGGCAATTTATTGATAGTGGCTCCAATGAGGAAGTGGTTACTGGATCATTGACCCCGAGCTCTCTGCAGATCCTTGAATATCCCCAACCTAGGTCGAGTTGTAGATCGGAGCACGGGCCTGCCACCTCCTCGCATTCAAGACATAGAGCTCTATGTTTGAAAGATAGAGGGTGGGGCGAAATAACTAGTAATGGTCAGAAGCTGAAAGGTCCCAGCTCCGATCTAGCTGGAGCACACTTAGAACTTATAGACCGGCCTGGTCCCGATTTAAAGATAACAATTTTGACTTCAAAAATTCTCCCAATAATATTAGTTTGTCAAGCCTCGATTAATTGAGGAGAGATGTGCCTCTCCTACCATATTGCTGCATATGTCTGTAGTTCTGACTTTTGGACGACCGTCCTATGGCGAAAATTTGAATGAAAACTTCTTAGTACAACTAATATGCTTTTAAAGTTATTTCGCTACAGTCTCCTAGAGCAGAGAAATCTCCTATTTGGGATCCAAGCGAACTGGTTGCCTCGATGCAGATGAACCCACCAAGTAACTATATTGATCAGGGTGATCATATCATTCTGTATCCCGTGTTTGGGTCAAAGACGGACACTGCTGTGTTCAGGCAATCAGGCCGGAAACTATTTTGTTACGCTAACGTAAATATATGTCCAGTTAGTTGGTTTAGAAAAGTTTTGGAATTGGGAAGACCGAGACGTACACCCAATTGTAATCATTCATTGTTTGTATCAATTCGAGGTCCCACACACAGTGCATCACAAATTGTGATAGGTAATTGGATTAAAAGCTTACTAAAAGATGCAGTTATATCTGCATGACCTGGAAGTATGAGTGAACTCCAGCCGTGGCTTCCTTGAATTGGTACGAAAATGTCCCAATAGAAAATATTCTCTCGGCGTGGACCGAATACTTTTGCTAAATATTATTGTAAACAGATAATAGGTCTAGGATCTTACTTCGAGTAATCTCTCGAATAATTTTGAACTGGTATAAGATGAAATCGATTGTCTCTGTCGTTGTTTAGTGATTCTTATTTTTTAGATTATTACTTATCCTGAACTATTTTAAATGTAATAGAAATAAAAATATTACCTAATTACCTACCTAAATTGAATTAGCTAGAAGCTGATTATTCTGATTCGTATAATGAATAGATGTTGCGGTGTTACCATGGTTTTATTTTTCAGTAAATATTATCATATTCTCACATAGCGTCGTTGTGGTCACCAGGAGTTATAAACACGTCTCTCACAGGATGCTGTGCATCGTCACATGCCAAATAATAGTGCAAGTTTTACATAAAAATAAAACTTGTATTATTAAGCAGAGACGATGCACAGCATCCATTTAAGGTCTCCTGGTGAGAGACTTCTATGAGGTAAAAGTCCGCCATTAGCGAACACGCCACCTGGGACCACGTGACTACCGGAAACACGTGACTAAAAGAGCTGTGATTGGTTGAAAATTAACGGGAAGTATACAACGCCCTCTCACAGGATGCTGTGCATCGTCTCTGCTTAATAATACAAGTTTTATTTTTATGTAAAACTTGCACTAATTCTTGTCTGATATTCTTCGTAGTCGCATGCCACCTTGCTAATGGCAATTAGCAGCTGACTTCTGTATCAATGAGAATACCATGAAGGAGCATCAGGTATCAGTGGCATGCGACTACGACGAATATCAGACAAGAATTATTTCTTGCTTTCTACTTTTAAGACCGCGGTTTTGTGAGTCGGGTTTTAGTTTTTAAACTTAATTTTTTTAGCTACATCACCATACCAAAATGGTACAGAATTTAAGATGTCGCTGCGCTACGTTTTCACAACAATTGCTTTGTTCTTAGCGAAGCTTCTGCAGCCAAAAGTTGATCCACAAGCGCACGAGTTAATCGTGGCCGGGTTGTTGTGCATGAGATCCCAAAGGAAAAACTCAACCAGGTGCTTAGAGCGGGTGTCCCCCTCCAGATAGAGCCTGTTTGTTTACTTGGACCTGTGGCATGTACTCGACCCAGGACACGCTAGAAATGCTAGTATGATACATCACCTTGCTCGTGAGGTCTCGAGTATCCTCGGAGAATTCCCCAGGTATGCGAGAGGCCTAACAATAAATTGCGCTAGGATTTGTCCATTCTGCCCAAACTCATCCTTATGTTTCAGATTATACAGATAATTATGTCAGTGAACGAGTAGCTATAGATGCAATCTATTAAAATGAAGCTAAATTTAGGTAAAACCATAAAGGCTAAAACACATACTTAACAACAACAAACCCCGTATAGACCCCGTGTAATATGACTTCGCACCGTGACGTTTCATAAGTACGTAAAAATCATAGGCGTGCATTATGAAAAATGTCTTGGCAATCGTATTCCATGTATCGTGTTATATCGTACCGAACAAGCCGGATTCCGAAAAGGCTTCAGTACCGTAGACCACAAACATACGCTTGGCAAGTTATACAGAAGACCGAAGAGTATAACCTGCCTCTCTGTTTAGCGTTTGTGGACTACGAGAAAGTCTTCGATTCGATCGAGACTTGGGCTGTACTGCAGTCTCTCCAACGGTGCCAAATCGACTACCGGTACATCGAGGTGTTGAAGTGTTTGTACAAAAACGCCACCATGTCAGTCCGACTTTAGGACCAGACCTCAGAACCTATCCTTCTGCAGCGCAGTGTGAGACAGGGAGACGTCATATCTCCGAAACTGTTCACCGCTGCATTGGAGGATGTCTTCAAGGTTCTGGATTGGAAAGGACTTGGCATCAATGTCAACGGCGAGTACATCACTCACCTTCGGTTTGCCGACGATATAGTAGTCATGGCTGAGACCATGGAACACCTCAGTAAAATGCTCGATGACCTCAGTAGAGCTTCCGAAAGAGTGGGTCTTAAAATGAACATGGACAAAACCAAGGTTATGTCGAATGTTCATGTAACACCCACTCCTATCAAGACCGGAGACTCTACGCTCGAAGTTGTGGACGATTATGTTTACCTGGGACAAACGGTCCAGTTGGGTAGATCTAACTTCGAGAAAGAGGTCAATCGTAGAATCCGACTCGGCTGGGCAGCGTTCGGGAAGTTGCGCGGTATCTTCTCGTCCAACTTACCCCAGTGTCTCAAGACGAAAGTCTATGACCAGTGTGTGTTGCCAGTGATTACATACGGGACCGAAACGTGGTCGCTCACAATGGGCCTTATCGAAAAGCTCAAAGTCACCCAAAGGGCAATGGAGAGGGCTATGCTCGGAGTTTCCTTGCGTGATCGAATCAGAAATGAGGACATCCGCATGAGAACCAAGGTCACCGACGTAGCCCGAAGAATCGCCAGACTTAAGTGGCAATGGGCAGGGCACATTGCTCGCAGAACGGATGGCCGATGGGGCCGAAAAGTTCTGGAATGGCGACCGCGAACCAGAAGACGTTGCGTTGGAAGGCCTCCCACTAGGTGGACCGATGACCTGCCCCCCTATTGCGTATCTTTTTAACGTCAGTGGCTATCAGAAATGTCCATAGATTAACTGTAAATTGGTTATGTTTTGGTACATTTTTTTCTTAAAAACTCACCATTTGACAGTTATTTGATAGACATTGTATGTTATCCACTGTCATCAAAAGATACACAATAGCCCTGCTGGTCAAGGTTGCGGGAACCCGCTGGATGAGAGACGCACGGGACCGGTCAATGTGGCGACAACTGGGCGAGGCCTATGTCCAGCAGTGGACGTCTTTTGGCTGAAATGATGTTGATGATGATGAATCGTATAAAAGCATTATAAAAACATAACGACACGATAGCATGTCATATCATTAAATCGTGATGATTTGATCCTGCACTAATAATGGAAAGAAATAAATGGAGAGTATCTTCTGTGATGTGCAGTGTATCGCCACGCTATGAAAGATATTCGTCCTTCGTTCCTTGAGAGCGTGCCACAATATGACTTCGTATCGACTATGTGTTTTAGTTCTATGACCTATAATGGAAGTGCCTAGAGACAAGACAGCGAAATGACAACATATTTCTTGTAAATCCAAAAAGGACATTTTCGTTTCAGTACTACACCTATAAGATATATCAGAGAAGGGCTATCTTAAATGAAACATGCATTATTTTAGATAAACTATATTTAACAGAAGCTTAATTTCAAAAGTCAATGTCTTAAACACACAATATTACAAAACTAAAGTATATAGTTACTAATCAAAATTATCATAAATTCATCGCAATTTACACATTCTCGTAAGTTAGACCAGTATTTATCTCATGTTTCTCAGCTACAGCGGTGGATATGAAGATCTGGTAACCGTCGGAAATTCCTAGTTAGTCCAGAATATAAAATAAATACACTTTTAGATCTTTCGTCGACGTCTCAAGGATGACCCAAACGCATTTGTTTTCTCTTTACTCCACCACAATATCAGAATTCGCGACCCTAAGCTCATAATTATTTCTGCCTTTTAATCATACTTCCCTTACTTGCTCGATCATCGTCTTCGTTTGATGTCCTTAACGGCTACTGCAATCTGGTCTAACACGTGTTTCTTCCGCCTTGCATTGCCACAAGCCGCCCGCGCAGCTTCGCACGCGCAGTGGGCAGCTTGCTTCGTTGCTGCACATTCAGCGCAAGCGCATTGTAGTTTATGTTGTAGATGTGCTAGTCTTGCTTTCGCTTCTGCTAGATATTTGCATTTCTCTTCTAATCCCATTTTAGTCTTTGCTAAAACGCAGAGCGCCTGCTTCTCCAGTTGTGCTGCCAGTTGACACGCTTGACTCGTTATTTTATGCTGGAAAGTGTGAACAAGAAAGGTTTCTTTATAAACATTTTCTAAGCAACTTATGACGAACTAAATTATAAGAGATGTCCTATCCGGACCCGATCCCAACGCAGTCTAGTCACTTTCTGGGTAATATTCGTTACCTATCTGACAAATAAGAAGCACCGACCGTCTGAAAACCCTAGACTATTTTAAAAAACGATAGAGGCCAATTTCAAGAAGTAATTCAAAATACCATGAATTTAAAAATAAAGTTAAAAATGACTAATCTAATGCTCAATAACGTTGAGTCTCGATACGACGTCGACGTTAAACCAACTGACGTGGATGACAAAGAAATCGTCCCACGACGTTGTATCATCAATCCTGTGTATTCCTGCGCCAATGATGGAGTGAATAATGTAGGAGCTCCTATTTTCTGTAATGTGTCGATTGGAGAATCGTGTATAGTGTGTTATGCTTAATTCACAGTAATTAAGAATATACATATATCAAATAAAACAAGCCTTTTATAAATATGCTATATATTTAACAGAAGCTAAAACTAAACCATTTTATATCAAAAGTCAAACTTCTTAGACACACAATATTAAAACTATAGTAAATTATAAATACCTAATCAAAATTATCATAAAATCATCGCAATACACGCATTCTTGCTAGATATTCGCCGGCTAAGAATATTATGTCACATTTACATTCCTATCAAAACTAAGTGCAAACGCTAAAATGATAATAAAAGTAATAATGTTTTCAGATTTCTTGAATAGAATGAAACAAGAACGTTTATTTCTTGAATAGAATGAAACAAGAACGTTTGGTAATCTGTAAGAGATTTTCTAAAATTTTGATACAGGATACAAAACAAAATAATTATCGTAACATTCCTAAGTGGTCAAACAATAATTATAATTAATGAACTATTATTTTTGAGTAAGTAAAAGTACTTATGTGGTGTCTTTTGCGAAAACTAGTTTTCAAGAAATTATGCTTCTTGTGAAGCATTTCCGACACAAGAAAAAAATACTAATGACATCATCAAAAGAAACGTGCTCCAAAACTTTTCATACAAGATCTAAGCAATAATATTTAGTGAGCTGCTGATAAACTTCAGCGGCAGATATGAAGATCCCGTGGATCTTGTAACTGTTGGAAATTCATTATTAGTCCAGAAAAATCAAGCGTAAGCGAAGATTTTATGGGAGTGTCCTATTCAACAAAATGCATTTCTATCAAATTGGTTGACAGTCGGTAAGTAAAGCTTCTATTTACTGTTACCACAATTATCAGAATTCTCGACCCCTAGCACATGTCTTATATCAATCTCTTAATCATACGTCCTTTACTTGCTCGATCATCGACTTTGTTTGCCATCCTTAGCGACTACTGCGATCTGGTCTAACACGTGTTTCTTCCTCCGTGCATTGCCGCAAGCCGCCCGCGCAGCCGCGCACGCACATTGGGCAGCTGACTTGGTCGCCGCACATTCAGCGCAGGCGCATTGTAGTTTATGTTGCAAGTGTGCTAGTCTCGCTTTCGCTTCTGATAGGTGATGGCATTTCTCTTCTAATCCGAATTTCAACTTCGCCAAAACGCAGTGCGCCTGCTTCTCAAGTTGTGCTGCCAGTTGACACGCTTGACTCGTTATTTTATGCTGGAAAGTAGGCAAGAAATGTTTCTCATTATAATATTAACGACGCAACTTAACGGCGAACCAGAAGATTCAAAATATCTTAGTCATGAATACTCGTATTAGGACCCTTAATAATTAGTCGCGTGGAGCCATCGGACTTCAAGCAACTTAAATTTTGTCATAATTCAGCAAGTATTACAGGTTCAGGACTGTGTCCTTGTAGCTAACTAGCTCAGGCACCCCTCTCTCCACAGTGCTTTGTTAGCCGAGGCGACATCCGCGTATGCTATAAGATAAAGAGGTGTCTGGGGTATATCGGGGCTGTGGATTATCGAAAGGACAACGCGGCTCCGACACATGGGCAAAGAGGGAACATGGGTTTGGTTTTTAGTCAGTAGAAGTCTGACACTCCCCTTCGCCGCCCAAGAGCGGGGGGGGTTATTCGTTGATTTTCCACCGACCAAAAAAAAAAAAACACATTTTCCTCTCTGCTCCGCATAATCCATCACTATATCCAAACCACGAAAACCTAATACCACACAACTTTTCAGTCACCACCGCCACTTTAAAAATGTACTCATTCCTAATTTGCTTGAGAAAGTCAGAGTTCAACAGTACGCTGTATATCTGTTTTATTGATTTTAGTAAAGCATTTGACATCGTCATCAGGTACAATTTGTGGGAAATACTGCTAAAGATGGGCGTGCCTCACCATCTGGTGCATCTAATCAGAACACTTTAAGAAGGCGGAACAGCAGATGTGCGCTTGGATGGTGTCGATTTAGAATCTTTGGGGGTATGAGGAACAGGGTGTAAAGTTCCTCATCCCCCTAGAAAAGGGAGGATCCTCCGACCAGACGGGTGTTGTGTCCGGTGGGCTAACTGCCCTTTTCTAGGGGGATGAGGAACTTTACACCCTGTTCCTCATACCCCCAAACTGGTGACCCCCACGTGATGCTGCATATTAGCTCCAGTGAGTCGGAGTGATGCAGTGCTGCGTTGTGGCTGGCTGGTGCGTCGACCAGGAGAGAAGTGCGTCTCTTGCTGACCGGCCGAAGTGCGAAGTGCGCTGTGCCAAAGTCGCTGATGAGGCTGGGGGTGATGTCCAGGAATGCGCTTCGGCTGCATGCTGGTGGTCAGGATAGTGGATGGTCATAAAGCCGTGGATGCTGGCTGACCGTATGACTCGATGCTCGAAGGCGAAGGGGAAGTGGTGACGATGTCTGAAGTAGTTGCACGAAGGCTGCGCTGACGTTCATGCTCGGGGTCACCAGTTTGGGGGTAATGAGGAACAGGGTGTAAAGCTCCTCATCCCCCGTTGAAAAGGAAGGATCTTCCGACCGGACGAGCAGTTAGCCCGCCGGACACAACACCCGTCCGGTAGGAGGATCCTCCCTTTTCAACGGGGGATGAGGAGCTTTACACCCTGTTCCTCATTACCCCCAAAAATCCTTCAAAACACAAGCAGGTATCAGAAAAGGATGTATATTGTCACCCTTGCTGTTCAACATAATTAAATACACCAACTACATAATGTGGACTGTTTTGGAAAATTGGGATAAAGGTGTGTCGGCTGGAGGTAGGATGATATTCAACAAGAGGTATGCAGATACAGCCCTCTTGGCGTCATCTAAGAAGGAAAGCAGTAATTTCTTGCTAATACTCGAATCAACTAGTCTAAAGATTGAACTAGCCTTGAAACGCGAAAAAACCAAGATGATAGAAGATAGAGTCCACAAAAGCTATCCAGCTATGACACCAGTTGCCAACTGTGAAGTCGTCAATAGCTCCATTTATCTGGGCTCGACTGTCACCAATTGTGGGGGCTGTGACACCGAGATTAGACGACGTTCGGAACTCGTTCGGTTGCTCAGAAAATGCGACAAAATCTGGAAAGACCGATTAACTTAAAATACCAAAATACGCCTTACAAATACCCTAGTTTTCCCGCTCTTTCTCTATGGAGCGGAGACGTTGTGAATGTAGAACCGAAATTGACGCCTTTGAGATGTGATGAAGGAACACTGAACACATACCTAGTCGGCATGGCAGTGAATAACTTCTACCTTGGAGAACACCGTCCTACCAGCAGAGAATCAAGCCTTGCAGCAACAAACTTCAAGGCAAGGAACTTGATGAGAAATACAGCAAACAATAATGTGGATGCAGATGTATGTTAGGAAATTATGTTAGAAGAACGTATGCACGTACAGTCTTGGTTGTTGAACTGTGTTATGATGGCGTCCATTCCTCTAAACGCCATTGGTAAAAATATCATCAATTCTGAATTACCTCTGAAAATATAGCTGATCTTTGAAAATGATCCTCGTAGATAAGTATCTAAATAATTTACCACAGTTACCGAAAATGGTGTCTTTTGGTAATGACACACCAGTGATATGATATTTATAGTTATCTGTTCAAAATCCATGGTGTAAACATGTGAAAACTAAATGTGTTCGATTCGCGTTCTAGTTATTTGCCTATATCTAGTCAATGATTAGCTATCTAAATTAAAACACGCCTTTCTTTATAAATACTTTATTTAACTAATAATTATTATACCAAACCATTGGAATCAAAAGTCAACATCTTAAAAACAAACTATTACAAAACTAAAGTAAAAGTACTAATCAAAATTAACAAATTAATTACAATTGACACATTCTTGAAAGTTTCTTGTTCGGCTAAGAATAAGTAATATTAAACTGTCCTATTTCAATGAAATGCAATAACTGTCAATTCACGTGCAAGTTCGAGTTTCATCATGACGTGACAGATTTGACTAACATTTTGATGTAAGAAACTAAAGCTACAATTAAAACAACTTACCTGCGTACATGGCAACGAATACAAATAAATATTTGAGCAGACCAACATGGTTATAGAATTGATGAATGAACAAATTTTTTAGCATGAAGAAAAAATAATTCAAAACCAAGTTGTTTTTCATAAAAGTGCCAAGAAAGTACCATTATAACACATTTGGTAAACCGTTATAATTGACAGGTTGTGCATGAAGTCCAGAAAACAACAGCAATAACGTATAGTATTGCATCATTATTCCAGAGTTTCTTAAGCTATCAATGATGAAACCAGCATCAATCTACTTTTACCAGATGGTAACCGACGGAAATTCCTTAAAGACTGTATGGAGTTTAATGTTCCACGAAACATTTCTATCCAATGGGTTGGCATTCGTTCAGAAATTTTATTTGCCACGCTATGTATCTTTCGTCGACGTCACAAGGATGAGCCGAACGCTTTTGTTTTCTCTCTTATCTACTCCGCCATAATATCAGAATTCTCAACCCATAACTTATGTTCCAATCTCTTAATCATACGTTGCTTACTTGCTCGAAATCAGCGTCTTCGATTGATATTCGTAGCGATTGCCGTGATCTGGTCTAAGATGTGTTTCTTCCTTCTTGCATTACCGCAAGCCGCCCGCGCAGCTTCGCACGCACAGTGAGCAGCTTGCTTAGTCGTCGCACAATCAGCGCAAGCACATTGCAATTTGTGTTGCAGGTGTGCTAGTCTCGCCCGAGCCTCCGAAAGGTTATGGCATTTCTCTTCTAATCCAAATTTCGTCTTCGCTAAAACGCAGTGCGCCTGCTGCTCAAGTTTGGCTGCCAGTTGGCTCGCTTGAACCATTAGATTATGCTGGAAAGTGCGAGCAAAATGAGGGTTCCTTAATACACTATTTTTGAAACAACTTATGACGAACTGGAAGATTGGAGATTTTTAATAGCTATGATCAAAACTTTTTTATTATTTTTTTTAAGTATCGCCTTAGATATTGGTTTTGGTAATGGGCTATTAAGAATCTCCGAGTACGTCCTATTTAACGCTATACGAAATCGCGGCAGACCAAGGCGAAGATGACGGGTTGATCTTGAGTCTTATAGGACTGACAAGCACTTGCAGAAGGAAATTTTGTAGAAAAAGTGAGAGTCGAAACCCGCGCTCAGCAGTGGGATCATGCAGGCAAGTAAGTTTATTTCTTAAAATATTAAACAAAAATATCTACGGCCTAATGAAATTTAAAATAAAGGAAACAACAATTTGACAGCCTAAATATATTAGTGTGTTTATTCAGATATTACATTATAAGTATAGGTAGTTCTATATTTACAAAAAATTTGACTATTTACGTTCCACCATTCAAACGAATCAGCGAGGCGTTTTTTTGCCACCGGTACACAAACAACTTAATAATTTCTTAGAAGTTTTGCTCAAACAGAGTGGGACACAAACCAATGCGGTTGCTGCCAACAAAATCGTGTACATGGGCACGCAAAGAATCATGATGTAATAAAGGAGCCTTGCTTCAAATAAGGTGTGAAAAATTCCTGAAGTCGTCTGGCCCCCGTTCTTTAAACCTTGAGGAAAACAGAAAACAAAATTTTACGAAGTATTCAGAGAAACTATTTGGCACTTCAACAATTACTACAAAATAACATTGTAAGTAAAAGCATTAGGTTATGGTAGTAAACGCATTGAATTTGCCATTATTATGTTGAATACGTCGTAAAACTTTGAATTCCTTTTCGTTTTGTCGGATAGGAATTGTTGAAGATACACACACCAAACAGGGCGACAATCACGCCACCGTGAAAACAAGTTATCGCTGCAAAAGTGTCATCGTATAGAGACACGTTCACAGAGTTATTCAGAATGATTTGGCAGGACGATAACACTGTCGCAATAGATTTGCTCGTGCAGGTGTCGCCTAGTCAAAATTCAAATTTATGCTTTTGAATTGCATTTTTGGGTACTGTTTATGTATTTTGCGAGAACATATTTTAACTGCAAACAGTAAAATTGTCTTTGGCGTAACCTTAAAGTTGAAGAAAAATACGTAAAAAAATGTCAAAAAATTACTAGCTCACCTGAGCTGTGGCTTGCTGAGCCGCTTGCACAGCGGCGTTGACAGTTCCTTGTTGTTGATGAACAGCTGCAGTGTTCTCAGCAACGACTGCCTCAGCTTCCTTCACTTCTTGTTGGAGTTGTTCTACGACAGCTTGCTTGCCCGCGAGTGCAGCTTCAGCCGCCTTAGCTGCTTGTAGAGCCTTCTCTGCCAGTTGGGTTTTGACCTGGAAGAACACAATAGTCAGATTATTTTTCCCAGTTAAGTTGACAGGTGGCAGGAGTTAACAAAAGCGTAACAGTAGACAAGGGCGAATGGAAGACCATAAGTAACCTGTGACAAAGGCAGGAAAATGACGACAGGATGCCAATGAAGGCAGTATGATGACGCAGTTCAGGATTGACAGACGTCATGAAAAAGATTGCTGACGCTGTCAGTCAAAGAACCACTTGACAAATGCCTCTCAATACCTTTTGAGTTAGTCTAAAAACGGAATCATTTATGTAAAAAAGAACTAACCATATGAGCCGCCTGAGCTCCTGCAGCGTTTTGGGCAGCCTGCGCCGCCTTCGCTTCAGCAGCTGCTTTTTGTGCTATACTCGAGGCGCACTTTCCCTTGCAGTCACGAGGGGTTTCCCTAACTTTGTTGTCCTTCTTGCCCTGTAGAGCCAGCTGTTGAGCCAGCTGCGGCAAATCCGGCTGCTTCTCCGACGACCTTCCCTCCGGGAACCCCCACACTGACGCGCAAGTCAGCAACAAACACACAAATAGTCTCATTGAAACACAATTTATTGTCCTACGTGTATATAACGGCAATATTAAATTGCCAACGCGAACCTAATTACTTGCATAAGTTTTTTTCTCTTTCGTAGAATGGTGGATAAGATTTTTTCTTTGAAGCTTGTGACACGAACAAAACACGATCAAGTTACATGGCAGAATGACATTGATTGTTCTAAATTTTAATTTCTTTGACAGCCTTCCATAATAAAATCGCATGTAATTCTTCTTAAATGGCAATGATACTTTTTCAGTTTTGAACTCAATGTTTGGTCTAATTTTGTACCAAATTCTAAAAATATTCTACTATGGCTGCTACGTTAGTGTGTAGGTGCGATTCCAGTACCGCACAAATGTTTCTTTAGGTGAACTGGCTTCACACAAAATGTACGTGTGATTACCGCAATTTGCAATTTGTGAGGACAACTGCAAACATTTGTATACGTAGAACTAGCTAGAAATATATATTATATCAAATAGCTGTTATTTGATCTGAGACGTAGAACTTCACTTGTTAACGCATCACTTGTGCTGGCTGTCCAGTGGATCTTGCCCGCGGAAGCGACGGAACACCACGTCCTGAGGCCAAAAGTCTTCCTTGATCACTAATTTCGATAAAGCTACCGGTAAAGCTGTGAGTTAATTTTGTTCGCGCTTAGTGTAACACATTTGTGAACGAACAAGTTACTATGAGAACCCATAACCAAATTATTTGCCACAACGCTTACTGCTACTACGAAGTATTATAATATCTGTGCTGCTACGATGTTAAGCCGTTGCGCGTTGGTCTAGTACTTGATCTCCCTCTGGTCGCGTCAGATTGTCGTTACGTCAGACTATGTGATAGAGGGAAGAAAGATAACGTATGGCATCCAATCAAGCTTTGTAAAACTAGTTCATGCGGATCTCATACTCATTGAAATTGAGGCTATATTGGAATATTGTAATTATATTTTTTTTTTATATTGGAAATGTATAACTTGATGTTTCACTTTGTGTACACCAGTTTGTGTACATACTTCATCATCATTCTCCTGCCCTTATCCCAATTCATTTGGGGTCGGCGCAACATGTCTTGTCTCCAGTTTGTGTACATACTTGTACTCATTTATTGTCTCCACTGGAAGAGAGGACAATAGGGATGTGTCCTGAGTAAAAAAACTATGATTCTGTTTAGTCCGTCAGTTAGATTATCAAAAATTTGATCTGAGATCAAAAAATATTGGATAGGTACGTGTTTTTTGTTTTAACAAATTAATCTAAATTTGGCGAAGATAAAACGCGTCAAAGATCGGGAGAGGGGGGCTTTTGACGTTATTAAGTGGTAAAAAATGTAGTGCGATGTGACGTCGCATGAGTTTTCGAAGCACTGTATCGTCTTCAATTTTTGTCTACGTGAAAAAAAAAATACGTGTACAATATTTTTTGGAAATCTATCTGACGGAATAATTAGTTTTTTTTTGTCAACAACCCTATTAAATGTGAGCTGCATTCGGAATCATAACTTCAAGGGATCTGCTGTCGTTTATTGAAGACCGTAATTATGAGCGAAATGCGTGGTGCGATTCTCCACAAATACAAAATGTATTCCACTTTTTTCTCCTTGAATAATCTCTAGAGCAATTTTTTTTTCATAAAGTCAAGGTCTACTGTTAGTAGACACGTCCATGTCATTTCTTTTATTTGCAGCAACTAAAAAGTTAAGAAAATATGAACTCCCAAAATTGCCCTATTTTTACACGACTGCCCAAAAAAAAAAGAGTGTTATGTTTTAAGCGTTCATGTATGTATGTATGTTTGTCTGTGAGTTTTTAAGGCTGTGATTAGAGGACTACCAGACAAATTCAAAAAACTTCGAATTCTATCTTACTCGCCGGCGCGTGGCACCAGGCTTGACTTGACGGAGTGCGACGGCAACAGTTTCATGAAATACCTATTTTGGACTCTGTTCCCTCTTAACGCTGCCGCTGCTGTTCAGTCAAACGTATTGTATACCACAGAACAGAAAGTCTGTGTTATAAACCAACCTCTTCAACAACTGAAGGTTTAAATGAGGTTTTATAGGTACCTATGTATCCCTTTAATCCCTTAGTAAAAGGTTAAGCCAAACATAAGTTTCTATATATTTTACTGGCAGCAAATACAGAACTGCTCAAAGAACAGAACATTCAAATATTGACATCATGTCGGTGCAAACTGTCAATCAACAAATTGTCATGGCTTAAATTTTGTGTGAAAATCGGTTTTTTTAAAAGACCTACGATGAAATTATGTGTGCGGTTATTTTGACTATTAGTTTAGATAGCATATCACAGATGCTCGAAACGCCTCGCATTTAGTTGAATAAGCGTACATTCTGATCAACTTTTGGAATATTGTGTTCAGGAGTAAGTGTGATTTTTTTTTCTTGGTCTTGTCAATTTCAGATGTTTTGGAGACTAGAATTTTAAAGTCTTTACTTAGCCTGATCCCAGCGTCTAAAGGCTAGTTTGGTTCTAAACAATTATTTCACAGAGTTGTGAACACTTTTCCTGCGTCACTGTCAAAATCAAAGTGGTCTTTATCGACGTACATTTCAGGTTGCAGTTGCTGCTCCGGAACGTCTGTTAAATTCGCTGATCACAATTAATGCCTTTAATGATGGATGGACTGTATGAAGGATGATATGGCTAGAAAGGAGGTGAGTGCTGAGATGACGAGAAATAGAGAAGTATGAAGAAGAAGACATGTTGCGCCGACCACAAATGGATTGGGATAAGGGCAGGAGAATGATGAATGCATGTCTTTAATACAAAATTCTTCCATAGCTTGACCTGCTTACTGTTGACTCTTCATAACGGCATAGCCTACAGAGTGTAGGCTTCCACCATGACTTCCTACTGTTTCGTTTGAGAAATAGTGATGATCGTAGACCACACCATACTGTGTAGTAACTAATCACTTTTATTTCATATTTCAGTAAAACGTGCAAGACCGGTGTTACGTGCGAAGCTGCGTCTCTGGTCTACTTCTGTCATCATCTTGACTTAGCCCAGCTGTTCAGCTACGTTCACACTAAAACCAGACTCCTGCAGTCAGGACTATTGAAAAATGATTTGTCTTTCATTGTACGCGCTGATCGCCTCTGCCACGATCCTAGCGTGCGTTCCAGTGTGCTACCGACAGTTTGAAATGAACAAGTTCGTCAAGTGCCTCCGGAAATAGAAAAATAACTATGATAGTTTGCATGAGTTGCATGACTGCTCTCATTGCGGCTAGTTTAATTTCTTGTGGTCCCATATTATTGGACTCTTACTGGCCGAAATGTTCATTCAACAAGAAAGCAGAAGAGCCATGCCCACCGTCGCAGCCATGTAAAAGCCCCTGTTGTCCAAAACGATCTCACATTTGATGAGAAATTAATTTGTAGATTGTATCCTTACTTAAGTTGTATTAAATATTTGTATCATCTGTTTTTGTTTCACTGGTTGTCTGGTTAGATTAATATCCACACAGGATTGCACAAGTTCGTTTTGAGCACATACTCAAGATATAGCCATCTTGCTACTACTCCTACTCACCGACACTTGCCACTTCATCATAATTATAGACCCTGAAGTTTATCTTCTCGATGAATACACGCATTATTAAAGGAAGTTTCTATTACAAAAATTTACACACTGAATCAATAATAATAGATTACTATATTCAGCATAGGTAATAGCTGACTCGTTTTGGCCCTTACCACACTAATCCTGGATAAGCCCTCATTAGTGCAATTGATCAAGTCAATCTGCGGGTCAGCAGCAAGCTTTCCTGAACAGATGAACCAGCTTAATGCGTAGGAACCTATATAATTATAAACCTTGAGAACTACCCTGTGCATGAAGTAAAGGATTTTCGTACTCCTTCGCTATTATTTTCTGATTAATTTCGTTGCGGACTCAAAGACAGTTAAAACGTTTCTCTGGGACTTCGTTGAGCTTCAAAATCATTATCTCGGCGCTTTTCTGGTGGTCATCCTCAGATGGTCGTCACTGTTGATTCTGGCATACAGGAGTTAAAATGGTTTGGGAATAGAGTGGCGGCTTGTCCCATTTGGTCTTAACTTTAAATACCCACTTGCAAGGCAGTGCTTTTCTGTTATTTGGTAAAGAAACAAGATCCCATGTTTGGTTCTCATTAAGGGAAGAATATTATATTTTGCGAATATAATTTTGCGAATGTAATAATATGAGAACAAAGGTAAAAATCAACTATCATCAACGAATTGACATCATCCGTTGCGGTGCATTTGAAATAATCTACAAACTACTGGACGTGGAGTTTGGTTCAAACAAAGAGAGGCATAAGCCCAGCAGTGGGTGTAGCTGGGCTGTGGGTGATGATGATAATGAACTCCTGGGGGTCTAAAATTGTCACTAATTACACATTTTACGAATTTTAACGCAATTCATATTATGAACTGCTAAAGTGGTCATTTTATACCCCCTGCACATCATCATCATCGACCTGCAACAGTTCACTGCTGGCGATAGGCCTCTGATTTTTTTTTTATTGTTTGTTGTGTGCACTTGTGGCATGTACTAAATAAATATGTTTTCTTTCTTTCTTTCTTTCTGAAACTGCACATCACTCAGCTTGATTCTCAGCAACGCTCATCCAGCAGCCCCACCTAGCCTGATGGCGTCTCGCCTCATAATATCCAGACTGTATGGAGTTCTTTTCAAGAGTCCTTAGACAAGGGCGCACTTATTTTTATGCTGAATCTGAAAAAAACTTTTTGATCGTTGCAATAAGGTTGATGGGTTGCCACTTCGGCGTTTAAATACGGTGCAAGGACTGAGTGTACAAGATTTGCAGGTGGTTGGTCACAGTGGCGAACGTGGTGGAACGTGGGCGTTATGATATCCTAAAAACCAGACTCTTTTTTTTAATAAAATTAATTTCTTTTTCTCTCTAATTGAAATCGACAGAGACAGACAAATAGTAAGACAAATGTAAGAAAAGTTAATTTTAGTTTAACACCTGAAACGCTCAACTATATGGTGAAGTAGGTGTGGCGACTAGCGACATCTATCGCAACACCTGCGTACTAACAACGATCGACAGAAATTCCTACATCGCGCTATCAACATTATCCGCGACAAAAGCCTATATAGGAGTTCCTGACTTACATCTGTCGGGCAGTTATTTTTTTTTTTTCGCCTTCGAGCAGCGAGTCATACCGTCAGCCAGCAGCCACGGTTTCATGGGGTATCCCATATCACCAGCATGCAGCGGAAGCGCATTCCTGGACATCACCCCCAGCCTCATCAGCGACTTTGGCACAGCACACTGCACTTCGGCCGATCAACAAGAGACGCACTTCTCTCCTGGTCGACGCAGCAGCCAGCCACAACGCAGCACTGCATCACTCCGACCCTGTTCTTTCTGTTCCGTGACTCCGACTCACTGGAGCTAATATGCAGCATCACCCCGACTCACTGGGACATCACCGCAGACAGTTCCGACTCACCGTGAACTATGCGGCATCCGGTTCCGACTCACTGGAACCTTCCACTGGCTGACAAGCACCAAGACTTAACCTGCTTTCGACCTCCGGTCTCGGAGGGGAGTGATGTGGCGACTAGCGACATCTATCGCAACACCTGCGTACTCACAACGATCGAGAGAAATTCCTACATCGCGCTATCAACATTATCCGCGACATAAGCCTATATAGGAGTTTCCGACTTACATCTGTCGGGCAGTTAGCCCACCAGACACAACACCCGTCCGGTCGGAGGATCATTCCTTTTCAACGGGGGATGAGGAACTTTACACCCTGTTCCTCATACTCCCCCCTATTTTATTCTATTCTATTCTATTTGTTGCGGATTGACACCTCTAACTTTGTTCTTGTAAACCATTGTCCGTCATCATCAGTCCTATCTAGTCCCATGAGCTACATCTAAAGTCCCATCCACATTCCACAGGTGCCATTCTGGTAGTTCCTTAGTGGGGTTCCTTATTCATTATTTTCTGTTAAAGAAAGTAGGCCAAGGTCTGTGAAGGCCAAGAACAGTTTTTACGCGTCAACCCAGCACCCCTTCAGCATCGCCTCACCTCCGCAGCTCTTCTTATACTAGGCGTTAGTGCAACGGCACGTCTCTGAATAGGCTAAGCATCTGACTTGTCGGCGTGGCTGACTGATGAAGACTCTAGAAACTGAGAGATGGGACTGACCCTGGCATGGCTGGGGGAAGAGCGGGCAGATGATGAATAAGAATAAGAATATTTTATTGTTCCAGAAAACTCACACTAGGATTCACTGTGTCGTGTGTAGTGATAAGTATTGATTGCAAAATAGCATCACGGGCATAGTTTGCTCCACGGGTTTGCTCAGTGTTGGTAAGTAATCACAGAGTTTTACTTACATTACGAATAACCTATACAACATTTGTAAGCTCTTTCTACTTTATGACACTGACAGAGTTTTAAGAAGATATTTTAAATTTAGAAAACATGGTGACTTTTTCTTTGGTGTCGTGACTCAAGCAAAATTTTGTATATGAAAAATTTGTGAAAACAATATGCGTGTTAAATTGTTGTGGAATGTCGCTAGGATAATCTTGGTATCGGGATTATCTTTTGGCGTTTGATTGAAACATATGATAGAAAAATTCTTGTGCTCTGTCAAAGGATAACAGACTGGTGTCTGCATGTAAGTACCACTAGTTACACAGTTTAACATACAAAACCGTCTCTTGCGCTAGTCGTTGGTCTCCACGGCTGCTGGGGCCAAAGTCACGGTCGTTTTCCCCATCATCGCGCGTGAGAGCTATAAATCCTCATAGTTTTTCGTAAAAGCATTCGAAAAGCATCGTGTTCAAATGCCAGGAGCTAGGTGGTATAAATTGGTCGTTAGTGACATAACTTTGTGGCCATCTGACAAGTTGAGTGCTGTTGAGTGCATGTTGTTATGTGAAGTGAATTTGAACTTCAGAAGAAACGTACCAACAAGATCCAAGATAAGCATTGTTTTAATTTGTTTGTAAAATCCTGTGGTTTTCCAAAATTACTTCAATTTTTGTTTCAGACTCTATGCTTTTTGGCCCAGTTGGTGCTGTTCTCACCGGTGCAGTACTCTGCGTTAGTTTCAAGCTCGCAAGCAAATACTTGCCGCAGAGTAGCCAAAGAAAACTTGCACTAGCTGTGGTATGCCACGGTAACTCGGAAGCTGCCTTACCAATCATCGTATTCCTAGGATTACTGCAGACTGCAAGATGGTGTGTGTCTCTTGCTCCACTATTATTGGCGTCTTGGGATTGTTATTAATTGGACCTCTTGTTTGTGAGAGATTACTACGCTGTATGAGTAAACAGAAGAAATCTTGCACGTAGCCGCCGAGAGGTCACTACGACGTTTGCCAGTCATTGTTATTGTTCATTTAACCAACTATGTAAATGTGATTATATTTTATAAACGTACTCGTGTCTATTATTATAAAATTTTCAAAGTTTAATTTGTACAGTAATTACTTGCGGTTTTAACTTTTTTAATACTTATTTTTGTGATATCTAATATGAAGCCACTCGTTCACTTACGTTAAGTTCATCAAAGTTATTAAATTCTTTGTCATTTACTTTGTCTATGATTGTAGTCTTCCTAAATGTAAATATCTGTTGTTTCAGAGTCAAAGCTTTGCGTCCCTCTTCTGAATAATCAGTCCGGCTATTTTTGAGATTATTGCGGAACCTCCGCCCATCACATTTGGAGAAACAGGTGCTTATGTAAGACAAAAGTAGTTGTTAAGATAGAATTGAGGACAATACATCAATATATTTCTCTATCTCCTGACGTTTTTTCTGGAAGTCTACGGATGAAATAACTTGTTCTTGAGTGCATTCTTAAAATCTTTGATAATGATCTGTATGAGTTGCCTTACAGCCTTAGTGGCAGCCACCTGTATAGCATGTGGACCTTTATTTTGTGACAAGATCTTACGATGTTTCATAAAAAGTAAACGTTAGTAACACCCCGATTTAAATAATTTTCGTAAGTCCGTACAATGTTTCCATAATTTTGGTTTTGTAATAAATTCATGTCACCATAATGATTTTTGTTTTTATTTTCGTTTTTGACTGATACGTTAGATCGTAAAACTTTCCTTAATGCTTTTAAAAACCACGATCTTTTTCAGTCTATTTCTTCTTTTATCAATTTCTTCTTCCACACAGTGTAAACGTCAGCTTTAAAAAAAAACTTTGTTATAGGTACACATTTTACAACAAACGTAAAATATTTCACACATCAGCAGAACCGACCCTTTAGGCTCAGCGCAAACGGGCCACCGACCACTGCCACCGGTGGCTGTTGCGCGCCACTTGTAACGCAATAATCACTAGTGGCTGCTGCTGACCATTAGCAGCTGCCACTAGTGGTTAGTTGCCAGCCCTAGTAATCGATGGACGCCACGACTCCACGAGTGGAGGCGTGTGGTGAGGGCAATAGCGATACAAAACGTTTTTAAATCATGTAAACAGCTTGTTCCTAGTTTGCACGGAGCCAGTAAAATATTATTCTATTCTAACAACGAATGAAACGCGACATGGCCTTAGCCATGTGAAGTGTAAAACCAAAATTGCTTAATATAAAACTGTCTAAAGCAAGTATTTTTAAATTAATCGTGTAATGCTACCATCACTGATAGGTACATTTTTAAAGCTACTTATTGACCTTTTTTTGTTTCAGAAAAGCCCTTGCGTTTTACCCGGTGGATGATTTGCATTTCTTTGTTGAGTGCTGTTGGTGCTTTAACCCTGGTTTTTTGCTTACCCTGCTGGACGCGACACTTGTTCAGGAGCAAATGTCGGTGCCCGGAATCGCCTATATGCCCTGACTGTGGGCATACCGTTCTGATCACCCGAAGCTAGAAGAGAAGCTTATTCTTGATCGAAATTACGTCGAAGATACCTATATATTTTTTAATAACTGTCGGCCCCGGCTTATTTTAATTTGGACGAGGCAGTTGAGTAGCGGTACTTGAATCTGAATCTGGGAAATTGGATTGATCCGAAATGATTTGTATGAGTTGTGCCACCGCCTTAGCGGCTGCAGGCCTTTTGATCTGTGGGCCGATATTTTGCGAAACATTGTTGAAGTGTCTTTTGAAAAGTAAAAAGTGATAGCCCTTAATTTACTCGTATCTGTTGCGTTTGTTCGTTCACAATGTTTAATGTAAATATAATAGAATAACCGAAACGTTTGTTTTATTGCACTGCCAAGCCTAGTAGAGTATTATACACACATACATACATAAACTTTCGCCCTTTTCCCATGGGGGCAGGCAGAAATCACAGAACGCCACTTGCTACAATCCTTAATACTCCTTTTGTCTCGTCCACATTCATGACATCTGGTCACACACGCATACATGCACACGCACGCATAGTCCGGGAGGTAGCGTTGCAAATGAAAAAGTCATAGTAAGCCGGCTGATATTTTCATTGATGGTTGATCTTATATGACCAATAAGTGAACCAACCATCAGCTGCTCAAGTAGCGGTGGGTGCGGGTGTGGGTGGTTCCGGAAGTGGTAAGAAAAAAAAAAAAATAAGTCATAGTACGCCGGCTGAAACTTTTTTCATAAATGTTTTACATTATACTGAGCTGAAAAAAAATCTTCAGCTGCATGGTGGAGGGGGGATTATGCGTCAGCCGCTCGCATGAACTTGTAAAAGAAACACGTAAGTCATAGTACGCCGGCTGAAACTTTTTTCATAAATGTTTTACACTATACTGAGCTGAAAAAAAATCTTCAGCTTAATGGTGGAGGGGGGATTATGCGTCAGCCGCTCGCATGAACTTGTAAAAGAAACACGTAAAATTAAGTTATAGTACGCCGGGTGAAATTTAACTACGTGATTGTTTAAATTATCAAAAGTACGAAAACAACAATCAGCTGCGTGGGTAGCGGTGGAAAGACCGTCAGCTGACGCAGCAAAAGTTAAAAATATTGGAGCATTGCTACAACGCTGTCTCCTTCCTCCGCGGAAAGGGAAAAATAAGCCCTTACAATTGTTGCGATAATCTCATGCATATATGCAAGCATTGTTGGAAATTACAAATATCCCGAATTGTACAATGGACGGCGTCTTCGCAACGATTGAAGAATTTGTTTGTCGTATGTACGGATTCAAAGGGTTAAACGACGTCAACGCTACACGAGTTGCCACATTTATTAAAAACTATGAAACTATAGATAAGAACGATATTATGCTGAAGTGGAAAAACCGTATCTATGGAGCTATCTTCCCACCATGCAAATCGGAGCTACGCCAGCATTTACTGCGAACGTCGTACATCGCGCACCTTTGGAGCCATGCTCACCTGAAAGAGCCTTCTCAATTATCTCCCATTGACTGGGGATGGGAAGAAAGAGAAGAAAACTATATCTTCAAATGGTTCGAGGGAGATCAAATACCCCCATCAGTCGGCAGTATAACGGATAGCAGCGAAAATATTGCTGGTATGGAATTTTTGTTGGTGACACTTTCTTTGAGCGTATGTATTCTGGTATCCGAATTTTAATGATTAACATTCATTAAAGTTCATTTACAGATGATGAAGAGGATCGAGATCTTCAGGAACCCGAAGAAGATGAAGAGAAGAACTTGACACACGAAAGTTCTGATGACGATTCATCTGGGGACGATGACGATAGCGATAATACCATATAATTCTCTATCTTTCTATATCTTTTTTTAAATTCCTTTTAGATTAGTTTATGATATTTCCTTTGCACTCTCCAATATATTTTGTACTAGCTGATACCCGCGACTTCGTTCACGTGGAAATTTTGATGTGTGACTGTCTCGTTGATCGAGTGATCTCAAGTGCAACTACTGAGGATGAGGTCCGAGGTTTGATTGCAAAGTGTTTTCGCAGTAGAGGCCACGGAGCGTGGTTTTCGTGCCAGGTCGATGGCAATATTATATCTATAGACATCAAACGCCCCCTATTCCATAGCGCTTGAACATTACTGGCAAAATGTGGGTTTACGATTAGGTACACCACTGCCTAACTCTTTCGGGATCTTCTGTTGGCACTGGATGGGAAAACTCTTCGGAAAGTGGAATTTTCGCATCTACATCTAATTCCAGGCGACTCTCTCCTGTTTAAAGCAGTTTATTTGCAAAGACATCTGTTCCATGGCCAATCGCAGATTTTTGGTGATGTTGCAAGTTGGGGTAAGATTCGACGGCAATTTGTAAACGGAAAGTGCTATCTGGCCATTGTTAAGCAAAGTTGCGGCAATGCCCAAGGCAGCCACAGCCGATAAGACGGCACGGTTGGCGCAGTGCCTCGGCGTTTGACTGTGTCGCTGCATGTCCTGTATTCGATTTTTATCTAATTTTAATTAGGTTTTATTTTAAAGTTTTTACAGCTGTATTTCTTACTGTGTACGTCAATTTGTATTTGTTGACTATTCACGACAAATATTAACACCGCAATTCTGAAAATGGTGTCAAATGAACAATGCCATCTGTCGAAGACGAAGTTAAACTGCCAAAATTTAATGCATGGGAAGCAAACACACACTATAGGGTTTAGGCTATGTAGTTTCCTGCATGAATGGTGCGCGGAGGCACTACACTGGGGGATAACTCCGCTGCCGCCGTATATTGCCGCATGGCGGACAGACCCCACTGGTGTGATTTCATGGCGACATGGAGAGAGCGACTGTCGCAACCCCGTGCAGGGCACAGTGGTGGTAAGTCTCCTCTTTGAGGAGTGGCTTGAGAGGCGCCACGGCGCCCTCACCTTTCGTCTGGCGCAGGTCCTCACCGGACACGGTTGTTTCGGGATTCGGGAGGCACCTGCACCGAATCAGGCGGAAGGAAACGCCCAAATGCTACTATTGCAAGGATTAACCATAGGACACGGTGGAGCACACCGTGGAGGTCTGCCTTGCCTGGGCGGAGCCCCACTTGGGTTGAGCCCCGTCGTGTTCTCTTAGCGACGATCGGCGGCGGCGACCTCTCGCGTCCGGCCCTGGTTCAAGCCATGTTGCGGGGCGAGAGGGAATGGGACGCCGTCGCCTCCTTCGGCGAAGCAGTGATGCTATCGAAGGAGGTGGCGTGGTGAGAGAGAGAACCTATCGTCCCAGCCGCAATAGGAGACGCTCTGGGCGTCGGGGGTCACGTGATGGCTTCCGGCCACCGTAGGTGCGGGCCTGTGGACGGTAAGTAGTGGGCTAGCTCGCCGTCCGCCCGTCGTAAGACGACGACAGGCCGTGTCGACGGCGCGTTCGGTTCCACGCGCGCCTCAAAGAGATGTCAGCAATATGGTTGAGGCCCGCAAGGGCCGCCGCTTGTCGGGGCTACGGGTTGTTCGAAAGAAATATCGCGGCCACAGCACAAAAGGCAAAAAAGGAACATGGGTGGTTTTTAGTCAGTAGAAGTCTAACATTCCCTACCGCTCTGCCCAGAGCGGGAGGAGTTAAATGATGATTTCCCACCCTCCAAAAAAAAAACCTCTATGTAGATTTTCAAAGCAGCGTCATTTAAACTAATCAAGGGTACAGTTTGTTATCGTAACTGTTTGAAAAATACGATTTAAAAGTTATCTTGTGAACACACTTATTAATTAGTACCGTTTTGATGCAATAGATGTCGTTGCATGTATGTTTCTAAATGATGATAAGTTTTCTTAAATACCTTAAATTCGTATATCTTTTGATAGAGAGCACCAATTCCAATGAATCAAAAACTAAAACCCTAATCTTATTATTTTTAAAATGTACACGTGATAATACTATAATAAACTATACAACCAACACACACAGACACAACAAAAGAAAACATTATTTTTTCTAAATAATTATGTTCAATATACAGAAACTCTACGTCTACAGATTTATAATATTGTATTTACAATTAAAAGTAGATTATATAAATTTACTCTGAATTGATTTGAAAATCATATAGCATCGAAATGAAAACAAATACGTGGAACTTACAAAAAGTGAAAACCGATTGGGGATCGAACTCGCGAACACGTTTCAACATTTTTGGAAATCTTATAAAAAATCACAAAAAGTGAATACTGACTGTGATTTGAACTTGCGTACCTTTGTTTACAGGTAAGTCTCTGTACCGTTAGGCTACGTACACCAGCGACAAACTGTTTGAAATAGACCTTCTGTTTTAATATAGTATGACAGTTGACATTTCGATTGTGTACGATACCGGAAATTTGAAATGACGTAAGGGACTTCAGCTTTCTCTTGGATTTGCAACGCTCGCACCAGGTGCTTAAAGTGAAAAATTGCACAGCACGCTCGATGTCCCTTGCGTTATTTCGTATTTCCAGTATCAAGCTGTAAAATAGTTGAGGATTATGGATAATGCAATACTGCTCAGCCCCTTTATTTATTATGGGGATAATTTATAGCCCATGTGTTATTCCAGACTATAATCTACCTCTGTGCCAAATTTCATCCAGATCCGATCCTACTTACTACCCTACCTACTTACTACCCTACCTACCTACTACCCTGCCTACCTATCAACCACTTTCTCACCGTATAAACCTTCTCTGGACTTCCACAAATAATTTAAGACCAAAATTAGCCAAATCGATCCAGGCGTTGTTGAGTTATGCGCTTACCAACACATTTTGCGATTCATTTTTATATTATAGATAGATTATGCATTTATTTCATCTATGTAAGTCAAAACAAGAAAATAAAAGCAAAATATTTTCGTACGATATTGTTTTACGTATACAAATAATCTGTATCTTAAGTGCGTCAGCTGACGGTCTTTCCACCGCTACCCACGCAGCTGATTGTTGTTTTCGTATTTTTGATAATTTAAACAATCACGTATTTAAATTTCATCCGGCGTACTATAACTTAATTTTACGTGTTTCTTTTACAAGTTCATGCGAGCGGCTGACGCATAATCCCCCCTCCACCATGCAGCTGACGATTTTTTTTTAGCTCAGTATGATGTAATATATTTATGAAAACAGTTTCAGCCGGCGTACTATGACTTAAATTGTTTTTTTTTTTCGCTACTTCCGTAACCTTTCAATCCTACACCCACCGCGGGTGCGTCAGCTGACGCTTGGTTCACTTCTCAGTCATTCGAGATCTATTGAACAAGATGGCAACCGATCGGCGTAAAAACACTACCTAAAATGCAACGCTACCTCCCGGACTAGCATGTTAAGATCAGTGTATATCTTTCGGGCGTCCCTCCCCGGCGTTGCAATAACCTTGTCCTCACAACCCTACCACTACTCAATTTCATCGATTCTTTCTATTTTCTGTCTGCACACACAATTTCTGAGCAGACTCTAAGCCTACAGTTAAAATAAATACCAACTCAAAATTACTTTTTGTACTTTTGGGGGGTATGAGGAACAGGGTGTAAAGCTCCTCATCCCCCATTGAAAAAGGGAGGATCCTCCGACCGGACGGGTGTTGTGTCCGGTGGGCTAACTGCCCGACAAAGTCGCGGATAATGTTGATAGCGCGATGTAGGATATCTGTCGATCGTTGTTAGTACGCAGGTGTTGCGATAGATGTCGCTAGTCGCCACATCACTCCCCTCCGAGACCGGAGGTCGAAAGCAGGTTAAGCCTTGGCGCTTGTCAGCCAGTGGAAGGTTCCAGTGCGTCGGAACCGGATGCCGCAGAGTTCACGGTGAGTCGGAACTGTCTGCGGTGATCGGGGTGATGCTGCATATTAGCTCCAGTGAGTCGGAGTGATGCAGTGCTTGCCGTAATGCCCCAGTGAGTCGGGGTGATGCTGCGTATGGTCCAGTGGGTCGGAGTGTGCAGTGCTGCGTAGTGGCTGGCTGCTGCGTCGACCAGGAGAGAAGTGCGTCTCTGCTTGCTGACCGGCCGAAGTGCAGTGTGCTGTGCCAAGGTCGCTGATGAGGCTGCTGGGGGTGATGACCAGGAATGCGCTTCCGCTGCATGCTGGTGGTCAGAATACCCCATGAAGCCGTGGCTGCTGGCTGACGGTATGACTCGCTGCTCGAAGGCGAAGGGGAAGTGAGGATGACGTATGAAGTAGTTGCACGAAGGCTGCGCTGACGTTCATGCTCGGGGTCACCAGTTTGGGGGTAATGAGGAACAGGGTGTAAAGCTCCTCATCCCCCATAGAAAAGGGAGGATCCTCCGACCGGACGGGTGTTGTGTCCGGCGGGCTAACTGCCCGACATAATTATGTAAGTCGGGAACTCCTCTAAAGGCTTATGTCGCGGATAATGTTGATAGCGCGATGTAGGATATCTGTCGATCGTTGTTAGTACGCAGGTGTTGCGATAGATGTCGCTAGTCGCCACATACTTATTAGTAAACAGCTGAATGTGATCGAAAAAATGGATAAATATTACAAATCATTTTAATTTACTGTTTATTTATTTATTTATTATATAGGCTTCTCAACAATGAGTACACTGTTACAATTATAATTTGTACATTGCAAACTTAAGACTAAGCGCCTCATTACTTACAGAGAAGCACAGCATGCAATGTTTAATTAAATTAGATGTAGATGTATTTATTAAATGTAGGTATAACTTTTACCAACAAATAAGTAAGGATCATTCCCATTAGTTCTACTGCACAGTCCTACGATAGAACTAGTGGGATTTATTTCCACTAGTTCTACGATTCAATGTGGTACGAAATCGTAGAACCAGCGGGACTCAAGTTTCTCATTCGTTCTATCACACAGTTTAGTATACAAATACGGTAGTTGGTGCCGTAGTTGTACACTAAACTGTGTGATAGAACGAATGGGAATGATCCTAATTTGTTGGTAAAAGTTATTTTAAATTACTTGATTTTTATATTATTATGTTTTATTTATTTATTTAAACTTCATGCACAAACGTGGTACATAGGCGGACATTGCATGGCAGGCATTGGCATTGTTTTGTGCGTTTTATTCCTTTATTCATAAATTCGATGATATTTTTTTAGAAAGTGGAACTAATGAGAATGATGTTGATTAACTTTAGTTTCACTTGTTCTACTAAGAAGAACCATGGAACCATTGTAAAAAAAAAATCTCACTAGTTCCATGGGACAACTACGGTGGAACTAGTGAGACGAGTTCGATTAAGTTTTGTTTCATTGATTCCATTATCAAAGTGCATGGAAATACTGAGAAAAAAGGTCTCACTAGTTCCATGGAACTAATTGCTGGTGGAACAAATGAGAATGATCCAAAAAAGGGATTAACATGGGTGGTTTTAGTCAGTAGAAGTCTGACACTCAGTGTCACTCACTGAGTCATTCGATGATTACCCTAAACCCAAAAAAAGGCAGAAACAGAGCATTACTTTCTGCATCGTCATCGTTTCTGCATCGTCTTGCATTACTTGAAGATATTTTCATAAAAAGTTATACCTATTATTAGTGAAGTTTGCTTCTGGATTTCTACAATTTATACTTTTCTAATTCGATAGTGGTTTGTTGAAAAATGGGTTCATGACAAGCAAAATTGCTTCGATATAGTTTGTTTTCTAATACGAAGCCCGCTTATCACTTACATGGGGTCACAACTCGAACAAATTATAATTAATCTTGAAAAAAACACAATAGATGGCAGCATAGGTAGCAGTAATGAAATTAACAATCGCTTAAATGCGTTATACGGTAGATTTCGGCCGAAATAAGATTTGCAAAAATCAAAAGTTCCACGTTTAACGCTTATTTATCTATTTACACTCATTTATGACGTTATTTCAACAAAAAAGGTTAAAGGAGGACTTTTACTTCAATTCGTACCCATAGATTGATAAAGTTGTCAAAAGTAAGCCATCTGTAAATCATTTTCTCTAGAGCTGTTTGCAATAGATGGCGTTTTACTCAATTTGCCACATACAATAATCGTAACTGTTGTATAATTTTAGTTAAATTTAACCATTAAAAAGCATATGTATTACTGTTTATAGAAATATAACACATCTTTTAACATTTCTAAGCGAAATAATTACATATTTTTCTCATTTTACTGAACCCGAAAGTTCCGGAACCACATAACACGAAACGTGAACTCCTAGATGGCGTTGTAAAACTCCAGTCTGTGGCAATTAGTGCGACGCTGGTGCTGCCATCTGTTGAAATAATGGAGGAAAGAATATAAAACGAGCAATAAGATGACTTAGGGAGGTGTCATTTCTTTGTATGGGATTGGGTATCTGTACGAAGTATTATAATATCTGTTATAATATCTGTGCTTACGTTAAGTTTGACAAACTTATTAAATTGTTTGAAATTTTTAAATTGCTTTTAGGTCCTTGGTTATCTTCCTAAATGTACATCTCTTTTGTTTCAGGGGCAATTTGCGTCATGCAATTGATCTGATCATTGCTACTATTTTTTGAGATTATTGGGGGATCACGCATCACATTTGGTGAATCCAGAGATACATGTCATGTAAGAAAAAATCTGTTGTTAAATGGAATTGAAGTCAATTCGTAAATATTTTCCTCTATTCCTGAGGTTTCATCTGGAACTAAGTCAGTGGATGGAATAACTTTTTCTTGAGTGCGTTTAAAAAAACTTTTATAATGATTTGTATGAGTTGTGGTACAGCTCTTGTGGCAGCAGTCTGCATAGCATGTGGACCTGTACTTTGGGACAAGATCTTAAAATGTTTCATCAAAAGTAGTAAACGTAAACGTTGTTGCTAAATTTCCAATGTGTTCATAATTTCGTTTTACAATAAATTGATGTCACTATAAACTTTTTCGTTCTGTTTTTTTTACTAACATTTAAGTGTGTTTATGAAGCTTTCCTATCTAACTCGTTCCTAACGATCGTGTTCCTAACGTTACCAAGAAAAACAATAAAAACATACATACATACATACATAGCCAGTCAAAATCATAACCCTCCTTTGGCTTTGCCGTAGTCGGGTAAAAATAAAACTACAAACTCGGTCAACCAAGTTATGTGAATTTTTGTTTTACATAGAATTTGCTCATTAGCTTTTAACAAATAACAAATTATGGATGTTCTCTTTACTGTCCCTTTATACTTGTTAAAATACTGCCAGCGTCATCAAATGTAGCCCAGGCAAACTCTTATTTGTAAAAACTTGTTCTAAAGCGAGGTTCTGGTGGCGTTCTTTGTTTTATGCTAACCCGCATAGAAAAAAAGGTTTAAGTATATCTAAGGCTCAAGAAGGGCTCAAGGCATTTTTTATTTAGAGCCAAGTAGTGCGACAACCTCAACGACCACTGAATCATGGTTGTGAGGAAAAATCGACTTCTCACCTGACTCTAGATTGCCACCTCTATCAATGATTTATTTGTTGAGATAGAAAAACCTGTAACAATTAATTGAATTGTTCAAAAATTAGATTTTAGTGCTTTGGCCACGTTCCATGACGCCGAGTGTATTTCCAAAAATTTGAAAGAAGCCATCTAATAGTTAGTTGGTCATTATACTCTAAAACGAATGCAACACAACACTGCCTTAGCAATGTGGAGTGACCCAATCAATAATTCTGTTTAAATTAGATCTGTATTAAGCAAGTATTTTTTAACTATCGTCTGATGTTACAGTAACAGATGGATATGTTTTTAAAGCTACTTTTTGTTTCAGAAAAGCCCCCAAATTGTACCGAGTGCATGATTTGCATTTCTTTGCTGACAATTGTGAGTGCTACAGCCGTGGTCCTCTGCCTACCTTATTGGACGCGACACTTGTTCGTTAGTAAATGTAACTGTCCAAAATCACCTATATGCCCTGAATGTGGTCTGCCGTTTTGACTACTCGAATAAGAAGCTAATTGGTATATGATACACTGAAATTAGTTATCTTTCATTGGAATTACGTTTAAGATATACTTACGTTTTTTTTTAATTTGGTTAGTCGAGCTGAATATATTATTATAGAGTCAGAAGCAGTTCTTTAATGAAATTGGATTGACCTAACAAAAATGATTTGTATGAGTTGTGCCACCGCTTTAGCGGCGGCAGGCCTTATGATTTGTGGGCCCATCATGTGCGAAAAACTCATGAAGTGTTTGATGAAAAGTAAATCTAAAGGGAAATGAAAATCCTCCTTTATTTTATCCGCTGAGTCTGTTAATGTCATTCACAATGGGTGTTGTTAATCTTTTGTTAATATGATAATTTGAACAAAAGCTTGTTTTATTTGTTCGGAAATTTCATCGATTGCCCTTTTGTTGTACCTACGCAAGTCTTATAATTTTGCTGGTTAACAGGGAACACTGAAATCGGTTGTATAGGGGACGATGGCACTATTTTCCCATCTGCCCCTTTGTATGTACAACGGTACAGGGAAACAATCTTATATGTAGGTGAAATCCTTTAGACAAACACTCTCATTATAATTGCTTTATTTAGTAATCTTCTTAACTCAAAATAAAACACACTGTTATTAGGAAAATTTACTAAACAACTAACATACACCGTAATATCACTTGACTCCATTCAACTAGACTATAAAAGTACAAAAATTGAGCAAATACATGTCCACACGTATCGGCGAAATAAATAACTTACTTATGACACTTAACAATTGACTAAATTCCGACTACGTTTTTGGACTATGTTTTTCAGGCGTTACTATTGCAATGGCCTGCTTTTTCGTCCTTATTTTACCTAAAACGGCTTCGTCTAATTTCGCTATTGTTGCACTTGGGGTAGGATAGTACCCCACTAGTCTTGATTGCGCCGTTGGACGTACTATCTGTACTTTTTCATTATTTACTATAGCCATTTCTTTATCTTCATATTTCTCAGCACTTGATCTGTAGAAACGTCTTACTGGTGCTGAATTTGCTGCGTTTGGATTTACATCTTCAATTTGGTCTGTTAGTGTCTCTTGCCGTATATTTTCTATTGGTTGTATATCTAGTTTAACTATTTCTATGCTAGATGTTGTTACTTCGGGTTTCTGTGTTGTTGTTATTGTGGGTTTTTGTGTTGTAGTTGTAGTTGGAGGTGCTGAGCTAGGATTTTTCAAAGTCATTCGTCTTCTATGTTTTCTTTCTCTGCTATCATTATCTGTTACATTTCCTTGGTCTATATTTATATCAGCGTTCACAGTGATGAGTTTGAAATCGGAGACATTTTCTGATGATGTTGTATTATTTCTTTTAAAGCTTCTTGTAGCGTTCAAGTTTCTAGTGCCTCTGTAAACAGGGGCGGTTTCAGTGGTTGTTCTGCGGTTTCTTTCATCAATCATGATAGATGTGGGGGTGATGAATTGTACGTGGTTTGACGAGCTAGCCGTGTTTTGTACACTAGCAGTGTTAGACACGCTAGGTGTATTAGGGAAGCTGACAGTATTAGCTGCATTAGGTTGAGCTAGTGCAGCTGCGTTTGGTTGAGCTGTTGTGGCAGCGGTTGGACGAGGAGCATCCTGATTTTGATTTTGAAGTATAGATATAGCATCTTTTATGTTGTCCACGTCGCTAGGGGTATGCTTTTGACCTGGAAAAATAAAATTAAATAATATTGTGAGTGTTTATGAAACTTGGACGAAGTATACGTAAATTTAACGTTTACCTGTGCTTTGCAAATTAATCTGCGTAATGATTCTCAAGGATTAAAATAATTATTGGAACTTTTATGCCCACCAACGTTTTTTTACAAAACTACATCTATGTTAATTGATATGGAGACAATACAGATTATTGAAAAATAAGCATTGTCAATCTGCCTTTTAGTGAAATCTTCTTCAGAACCACTACAACATTTTTAGAGATTACCTTTTCCAAACATACTAACTAGACACAAATAAAAAATCTTTTCTTACCGTCCTCCTGCATCTCCTTCTTGTAAGTAGAGAAGAAAGTAAGTGCTTTCATCAACTGGTAGCTCTTGGACACCGGTATGTTGGTATCATACAGCTTCTTGGTATTCTTGCAGTCCACATAGAACCACCAGTTGCACTTCAGGATGGTCTGGTCAAAGAGCGTGGACTCAGGACAGAGGAAGGATTTCATGACGAGGCCATCGTCTGTTAGGGCACAGACGTGGAACACCTGGAGAGAAACGGAGTGCGTTAGATTTTGTTTGGATGAAAGTACTTGGGTCTGCTAGTTCATATTGTGGTATTTATAACATAACACCATGCACCTATAGCCCCGAATGCCTAACCAGGCAGCAAAGGTGTAACTCATCCACATTTCGTCACTTATGTTTCAAGTCCCAGATAATAAGGGGCGAGCCTATTGCCACCAACCGGGCACATCGGGCTCAGCGGCTGCTACTGAGAAATTCCGTCCAGCCGTTTAGGAGTTCAGTGACATACACACGTATATATTATAAATATTAAAGTTTCAGTCCACATGCACATTATAAATATACGTATCCGATATTAAAATAAATATTCTAAGTAAAACAATATCCTGTAATTTTATCCTGTGAGAAAATGTATAATAGCAACATTGAGGTATAATGCACTCTGCGCGTATGCGTGCGCGCAACAACTTGTGTGTGTGTGTGTGTACTACGTAATAGCAAAAGCTTTTGCCGACAAATACTTTCTTTACAAAAAAATATCTTGACTGTTTATGCCATATTTTATGGAACCATAAATATGTATTAAAACATTTCAGAAACCCTGAATTAATAATTTTATCCCCAATCCATCACAATTTGCTAGAAAATGGTCAAATGAAAACTATTTGAAAAAATCCAATAGCGACTTACCATACACCCAAGACTCTCATCGCCGTACAATCCAGGGAAGTACTTCTGGTCACCGCAGTGGAAGTTGGTCTCCGGAAGGTCAACCTTGGACTGGAAGTGGTCGTCGAAGTTCTTCTCATAGCCAACAGGGTAATACTCACGGGGAGCGTTCATAACCTTGCCGGCTATGGGGTTTCTGAAAACCATGATGAAGTCAAGTTAGAATTTGTACATGATGAGGAACCACTCCTTGGAATTTTTTTTACTTTGTAAGCCTGATAGTGCTATAGTCCTTTCGCAATTATTTAAACCTTTGACTTTTCATTGTAAAATCTGTAAAATTAAATTGTTGAGTTGCTTCAACTGACGGGTCTGTCAAAACAACATTGATTTTAATCTCATTGCGATAAGGTTGTAGGTCAAAGGTAAAATAATTGTGAAAGAACAGTTTATTTAAATCCTGTTGACCGAAACTATGAATGCTAAGAGCACGACAGCATTTCTTTTTATTGCAATACGAATTGCTGTTGCTTAATAACTTGCATAATATTCGCACACCAGGCCTCAGTGTTCAATTTTGAGGTGCTCATAAGCAAAAATGTTACCAGTACATCCAATTATTTATTTTTACCTGATCTCCGTGGTCCTCCAGTGAAACTAGACGCAACAGATGTTAAGGATTAACAAGATCGTAACAAGGATTCTTAAGACTAGAATTTCGTGGCAATGGTAAGGGTTATACGAACCTCTTCGGCGGCTTCTGAGGTAACGCAGCAGTCAATATTTCAGGTTCAGGTTCCTGTTGGAACACGAAGGGCTGCTCAGTCGTCGTCGTTGTTGTTGACGAAGTTGTTGTAGGCGCTGGCACGGGAATATTTGCGTATTTGCTCAACAACTGTTGTTGCCTCAACACTATCGCCGCTTCAACAGCCTCCATAGAAATGTTCCCGGCTTTAGCAATCTCTGCTATCTTCGAATTGATATCTTCTTTATTAAACTTCAAGACAGTCTCGTCTCCATAACCAGTGATAGAATTGTAATCATCGACTTTCTTCGTATTATACAAATTGTTGTTCGCAATATCGTGGACTTGATGAGGAACAGGGTCTACAAAGTTAGAAAGAGGATGCTTTTGGATGAGAGAGTTAGGTGAGTAAGAAGGTGGCATATGTATTTCTTTAAAGGCTGGAGAGGGTACGAAAGAGATAGCTTGAGAAGGTGGCATAGGTACGAATGGATTAACAGTAGTGTGGGAGTAAAATTTTGGATGTTCTACAATGACGGGACTTCGTGTGAATTTGATTGGGGAGAATTGCTGTGCTGTCATTTGTGATACCATTTTTGATATTTGGTTGTGTGATGGGTATATCTCACTTTGGTATGCGAGTCCTGGGCCCTTGGACTGTGGGACTTGCAGTGGCGAGTAGGTCTTCCTTGCTATAGGTATAACGGAGAGGGTTTCTTGTTTCGGCGGTAGTGGTCTGAAGGCTGGTATTCCCATGGGCATGGATTTGGCCATGGTGACGGTGGGGACGGGCTTGGCGATGGGCTGTTCGGGAGCCTGGACGACGATGGGCTGCATTGTGGTGGTTCGGTGCAGGCTGGTCAGCTTATCCATATCAGACTGGTTGGGGCGGTTCGCAGGAGCCGAGGGGCGCATGATCCTGTTCTGTTTACCGCGCTTCTGGAATTAGGAAACAGTAGATATTGTAAATGCAGGCTATATAGATTAACTGGTACTATGGTTAAAGTTCCTAAAAAAGAACAAATTGAAATCTAAGGCCATTTGCTTAACGTTAAAAATAGACGCAACCAAAATTACCGTTGCACGACACAACATAAAAACAATCGTTGCACATTTTTAAGCCATTTGAACCAAATATGGTAAGATTTCCTCTAATGCTAGACATAATGGTCCAATCAGATGTCGGTTTTCAGATATAAAGTTGCATTACGTCTCTGCCATACCGTAATAACAGTTATTTTTAACATGATTGTCTTATAAATTGCTGCTCTTGACCACTATGTTTGATGCAATCCGAATAGTTTGAATGGGCTCTTGTCTTCTTTTTTTTATTTCGTATGGGTCAGTAAGTCTTTTGCTTTATATTACACTAGCTGATTGATGCCCGCGGTTTCAACCGCGCCGATGTCGGTTATCGCTACCGATGCCGGTTATCGCGACCAAAAGTAATATTTTCGTACCCCCCTTTCAACCCCTTGACTAAAGTTTTTTTGAAGTGAAAACTTCTTTAGCGGCGCTGAGCACTTTTTTTTTTTTTTTTTTTTTTTTTTTTTCTTTATTTATTTAGGGACATTTATGATCGCAATGCGTATGTCAGTCCCATCGTATCCTAAATATACATTTGTCAAATGTGGGCCATGAACCTAAACAGACTCTTCGCATCATCACCATTTGGTTGAGCCAGGATTTTGTGGAATGTGCCTACTTCAAGTCTGTTTAACCTCAATACCCTAAACAGCTCATTTCTCCCAGACTCATATCGGACACAGTCCATCAATAAGTGGTGTAAGTATGGGTAAAAACTTTCAAACTCGCGTCAGGGTCACGTGATGCTGATCGAAAAATCTTACGATTTTTCGATTTTCGACGCGAGTTTGAAAGTTAATATTGAAGTTTTCACTTCTGCCGGCACTCCCGGAGTGCTATTTTTTTTTTATTATAATTAAAAGGTAGCCTTTGTCCTTTCTCGGGTATCAAAATATCTCCATACCAAATTTCATGCAAATTGGTTCAGTAGTTTAGGCGTGATTGAGTAACAGACAGACAGAGTTACTTTCGCATTTATAATATTAGTATGGATTTATATTAATACATTCTATGACTTTAGCTTTTCAAATCGAGGTAGGTAATCGTTTGCATTTTTTTTTCAAAAGCTTGTCCAGATCTGTGGATAGCGCCTACATGATTGAGATATGCAATCTCAACTACCTGCAATTTGACAGGCGCTCTACGTTCAAGTGTCTTAGAACAATAAATTCGTGTGATGATGATAAATAATAGTATTGTTTGTTAGTTGCATTATGTTTTAGTTTCTCACCTCCTGCTTTACATTAGTTCTGGATAGGTCACCAAGGATGTTGGCTGGTGGTCCATTTTTGACGCTGACGGATCGCCTCCGGCTGGGGTCCAAGTTTGTGAGAGACTGCTCGAAACCCAGCTCGTCACCCAGACTGAAACCTGGAAATGATAGATTGTTGGATTAAATCAGTCATAAATAGGTACACAAGTAAACTCCTATTTTCTCTTTTCTCATGGTGGTGGTCCTTTTTTTTTTTTTTTTGGTGGGTGGAAAATCATCAAATGACCCCCCCGCTCTTGGGCAGAGCGAAGGGGAGTGTCAGACTTCTACTGACTAAAAACCGAACCCATGTTCCTTCTTTGCCCTTGTGCCGAGACCACGTCATCTAGTACTAAAATCCGCGGCCCCGACGGGCGTCGGCCCTTGCAGGCCCCTCCTTGCTGACATCTCTTTGAGGCGCGCGTGGAACACGAACGCGCCGCCGACACGGTCTGTTGCCGTCATGACGACGGCCGGACGGCGAGCTAGCCCATTACTCACCGTCCACAGGCCCGCGTCTACGGTGGCCGGAAGCCATCACGTGGCCCCCGACGCCCGGAGCGCCTTCCGCGCCTCCCGCGGCGGCTGGGACGTTGAGAGGTTCGCTCCCTCTCTCGTTCCGCCACCTCCTTCGCTAGCATTACTGCTTCGCAGAAGGAGGCGACGGCGTCCCATTCCTCCTCGCCCCGGACCATGGCTTGCACCAGGGCCGGCCGCGAGAGGTCGCCGCCGCCGATCGCCGCTACGAGAACACGGCGGGGCTCCGCCCAAGCAGGGCACACCTCCACAGTGTGCTCCACCGTGTCCTCCGGTCGATCCTCGCAGTGGAAGCATCCAGGCGTTTCCTCCCGCCTTATTCGGTGCAGGTACCTCCCGAAACATCCGTGTCCGGTGAGGACCTGCATCAGACGGAAGGTGAGGGCGCCGTGGCTCCTCTCTAGCCACTCCTCAAAGAGGGGACTTACCGCCACTATCGTGGCGTGCCCTATGGTGGTGGTCCTTGCAAACTCTTTTTGATTCGTCCACTATCATACATCTGGTCATAAACACATACCGATTGCGAGTACTACGCACCTGATCTTTCTGAAGAGCATCACTAAAAGGAGCATTGCTTGGTTTTACCACCATCTTCTGCCTAGCCATTTCCAACCATATTGGGATGGGTTTCCAGTCTAACCAAATGCAGCAGAATACCAGTATTTGGCATCCAGCAACTGGGATGTGGAGGCCAGATAGGTGTATTTAGGCATCCAAAATCCAGTTGGTACTGGGTAATACGATAACCCTTGGTAAAAACTGGTTGTTAGTCTTTCGGGCCACTAACTAATTAACGACTGTTAAAGATCTACAATTGGCATTTGGGTCCAACGGTTTAAAAGGGCAACTCAGCATGTAAGTGGTCCTCCATACACAGACTTAAGTATGCAAGCGCGGCTTAACCTAAAGATCGCTATTCGTATCGATTAATAACTAGCCACGAGCTCCTCTTTGTTTAAATTTACCATAGGTGGAGAAATCCCCTAGTGTGTTACTTTTCAAGGGTACACACACAATCAGTTTCCTAACTCATCTTTGATTTCAGCAAATTGAAGCAACAAGAGACTTGTAATAACAATCAATTGCTCCTCGACTTTCACTCAGCAGATGCGCTGACCATGACTACTGGCAATTAAACCATTGTTTATAACCTTCAGTGTCTGCGAATTTAGCAATATATGAAGACATTTGTGGCTGAGAAATTAGAGATGATAATATCTTCTAAAAACATTGTGTTTTAGATAAAATCTGAAATGAAGTTAAAGTTGAAGTTGAAGTTACTGAAGACATAAGGAATGGCTTGGAGAATTCGAGGGTTACGGTGTTGGTTTTAATTGACTTTTCCAACGCTTTTAACACCGTCGACCACGATATTCTTCTGGCCATACTGTTGCAAATTGGGGTCTCTACGTTAGCACGTGAATGGTTTTCTTCATATCTTCGTGGTCGCCAGCAGGCGGTGCGTGTTGATCAGGTTTACTCTGACTGGTGCGACCTGGTAGCTGGTGTTCCACAAGGCGGTATACTCTCTCCTCTCTTATTTTCATTGTTTATTAACTCCATTACTACTATCCTCAAGTGCTCTTACCATCTATACGCAGATGATCTACAACTTTACGCTCACATCACATTGCTTAATGCTGATCTTCAGACAATCGGAGAATGGTCCGCCAAATTTGGGGTGGCTGTCAACGTCGGTAAATGCCAGGCCATCCTCATAGGTAGTTCGTATTACCTGAGAAATTTAGACACTAGCCAACTGATGCCGCTTATGTTCGACAATAATGTGATTTCTCTCTCACCTCATGTAAAAGACTTGGGCTTGCACATTGACGACACATTTAGTTGGAATAAGCAGGTAGCTCAGGTTAGTCAGAAAGTTACATACTCGCTGCGGTCTCTTTATAGATTCAAACATTTTCTACCATCTAGCACTAAATTAACTTTGGTCCAGTCACTTGTGCTTCCCATTATCGACTATGCTGATGTTTGTTACTCTGATCTTTCCCAAGAACTTTTAAACAAATTGGATCGTCTTCTTAATAATTGCATTCGGTTTATTTTTGGCCTTCGTAAATACGATCACATCTCTGCATACCGTTCTCAGCTTAAATGGCTGCCTATCTGACTCAGAAGATCCCTCAGATCTCTTTGCACGCTCTTCACTATTTTAAAGGATCCATGTACTCCCGATTATTTAAAAAAATACTTCAAAGTGTTGGGCAGTTCACACAATCGTAACCTTCGAGCTTCCAAGAACCTTCTGCTCGAAATTCCCTCACACCGTACTGGTTTTATGTCCTCTTCCTACGCTGTCTCAACCATAAAGCTCTGGAATGCGCTACCCCCTTGCATTAAAAAAAGCAGAGAGCAAGATGGCTTTCAAAAGAAAAGTGCCGGAAATGCTTTTTGAAATCGATCTGAATTGTTCTCAATCAAGTCACTAGTAAGTATTCGTTGGTAATAATTATGAGGTTTTCGTGTTTTAGTCTGTTTGTATGTATTTAAATATCTATTAGTTTATTTAATTATATCTATATAATATATGTGTATTAGTATGCACCGATATATATAATATGTTTGCAAAATGGTATTATCCTTATTTTTATAATTTTTTTTTGTACTCTACCACAGTACTGTCCTATTTAACCCTAAGGTTGACTGGTAGAGAATGCCTTGTGGCATTAAGTCCGCCTATGTACCACTCTTGTACATGAAGTTTAAATAAATAAATAAATAAATGCGACAAAATAACAGGGCAGCAAAATTTGGACAAATGATCTTGTAATTTTGAATACGCGTACGCAGCAAAGTTTTATTAGTCGACGAAGAATGAGTTCCACTATATTTCTATGGTCTTAATTTATGTAGTATGCACGCCGGCACCAAACTCTATAATTAAGTTTATCTAATCTGTTAAATATAGGTACATTTTTTAATCTATTGCATAGATTCTATCGCGGGCCTTGAGTTGAGCGTGGAGAGCGAATCCAGAGATTTCCTAACGAAAATATTCAGGATTCAGTATTCAACCAGGTTGCTATGGTTACGGAAAATAACAAGGTTGTCAACTGAGGTTGTCAAATTAAATAATTGTTTGTCTCTCTGCTTTCTCCTTCTAAAATATTCTTACTCGTATAATTTGTGTACAAAGTGTTTTAAATATGAATAAACAAAGTGCATTTATTAATGAAGAAAGTCACGAAAAAATAGTGAAAGAAAATGAGCGAGGAGTGAGTACTCTATAAACATTCATTTTATTATTAGTACGCATCTATCTTAGAATTTTATTGGTTTTTGCATTACTATTCTGCGAATCGGTCTAAAACGATTCGTTTTCTTATAGTAACTAAAAAAATAAAATAAATAATTTTCATATTTTTCAATGTTATGACACTTACGTCAGGCTGTCAATACTTTTTCTTTTAAATTTTCTGTCATGGAGTTTCTTACTAGCTTAGTTAGTCTATGAAGGTTAGTTTTGATTTATATAATGTACATCGCGCGAAATTCGAAGATCAAACTCTTAATATCGTTATTTTTGTTCAAATTTTTTGAATGAATAATTATTTTGGTGTGTAATTACACTATTAATACCTAATTATTTATACCTATTATTGCATAAGTTGATAAAAAATGCTATGCAATAGATTTACCGCGGCAGTCTCCGAGTGCCACACGTTTTTTTATTTTTTTAAACGTTGCTCCACACTAGGAATTTCTCCTTTATCGTGGGTGCGTTCACGAACATTTAAACTCACATACACAAATACCCAGACCCAGAACAACTATCAGTTGGCCATACAAATATTTGGTCCGTGCGGGGATCGAACCCGCGACACGCAGCGCAGCAGTCCATTGCTTGAGCTACTGCGCCAACCGTGCCTTCAAGTCACATCTTCCTTCTCTCTAGATTTTCAGCACCTACTGACTCGTATCTAAAACAAGTAAATTCTGACTTCTTGTGATCAAACATGGTAATTACTGTTCCCTCTAAATAAGTTAACATCTCTGCCTAGTTATTTTTTCAACTTTTTTGGGATCGACTTTCATTCTAACCGGATGCTGCATCCGGATAGTATTACTGAGTAATATCCCTTGGTAAGATTATTTTTCAGCCTTTGGGGTAACGACTGTCAAAGATGACATAACAGACGGTACCACCGACTTAGCTTATTTTCCGAGATATGGAGGAATAGTCCAGTCCATTCTTCAATCGATCAATGTCGATTTTTCCATATCTTCATAACAATGCCGTGTGGCCGTAATAAAGGTATATATATACAAAAATTCAGACCACTAGGAATTTTTCCGCAGATAAAACCTAAAATGACTGGACTAAAACTCAATCTACGGTTTCCCCTATTTTCACAAGAAAAAAATACTAATTTTCATGATTAAGATCTTCAGACATCTATTCCTTACGTTTGACTTATTTATATACATACATTATACATACCCATCTTTCTTTAACTTAGTAAGTAGTCCAGCTACATCATTACTTACGATGCAAATACATCTAAAGAAAATCTAAGTAACTGGTTCAACTATTCATCACAGTTTCTTTGATTGGAGAAACACGTTTGATTTGTATATAAATATGTTTTCCATTCATAGGACTCGTCAAGTGTCGAGTGCGACGATTGCTAACTTTTTACTTCATTTGAATATTTATTGCCTTATTAAAAACTAACACATTGCTTTTAAATTGTTATTAATGCGGTGTATAGTTCCTAAGACTATATAGCCTTATCCCAGCTATGTTGGGGTCGACTTCCAGTCTAAACGGATGCAGCTGAATACCAGTATTTTACATGGAGCGACTGCCTATCTGACCTCTACATTCTAGTTAATTAATACTGGTAATACGATACCCTTTGGTAAGACTGGTTGTCAGTCTTTCAGGTCACTGACTACCTGTAACGACAGCCAAAGATCTATATATGACAGCCGGGACCAACAGCTTAACGTGCTTTCCGAGGCACGGAGGAAACTCGGTATGTAACGAGTGGTCACCCATCCATAGACCAACCTAGGCTCGCGCGGCTTAACCTAAAGGTCGATCCGAATGGCAGTATTATTATTAAGCCACGATCTCCTCCAAATATGAGTTTTCCAAATATGTGAACACCTGTAAATAAACAAATAAGTGTAACTTACCTAAACTAGCATGTGCCTTGATGCCTCCAAGATTCCGCACCCTGAACAGACTGGACTTTTTGAAGGCGCAGTTGATTTTGAAGCCGAAATCTGATTCTAGTACACATGTTGGTTGCACGATTTCTGAAAGGGAAGAAAATATATACATTATTTACAGAAACGTAGCACCGCGCCTGTAACCCCCGAAGGGTTAGGCAGAGGCTAATGCTGCTTCCACATTTCGCCAGATATATTTAAGTCCCATGTAATGGGTGGCGAGCCTAAGGCCATCAACCTGAAACGATCCAAAAAATTCCCTATGCCCGACCCGGAAATTCAACCCGAGACCTCATTCTCAGTAGTCGTGATTACGACCACTAGAATAACAAAGCAGTCTAGCATCGAAATTTGTTTAAAATTAATATAATTCGTACTCAATTTAAATGGTCAGCCACTTAAGCTGATGTAAAATTGTTTTTTTACAATCACTCAAGCGAAATATAGGTAAGTAATAAAGTACGTCCTTAGGTCGAAATTGTTCCGTTAATCATAGTACGATGTAATTACATATTTAGGCTCCAAGGTTCTAGGTTTCCATTCTTTTAAGATGTTTAATCATATAGTTTCCTTTAAGCCACGTTTACACTGGTTGAGCTGTGAGCAGATAGTGAAGTAAGGACGGAAGATCGACGGCCTCGTTCGGAAGAGATACCGCGGCCTAGACAAAGGGCTAAGAAGGAACATGGGTGGTTTTTAGTCAGTTAAAGTCTGACACCCTACCGCTTTGCCCAGAGCGGGAGGAGTCATTTGATGATTTGCCACCCTCCAAAAAAATAAAAAAATGCATGGAAGATGGAAGTAGGTAATGGAATTACAAATACTCATCAATGTACCTGCCTAGCCTTTACCCATCTATGTAGGGTTGGACTTTATGGGCAGACTTTCGGGCTAATGATGGTTACCTTGTAACGACTGTCAAATAATATTTATAATTGAGCCGGGACCAACGTCCAGGTAACGTGATTTTTGAGGCATGGTAGAAACTTGGTAAGTAATGGGTCATTTATCCACGGACTAACCCATTCAAGCACGGCTTAACCTAAAGATCAACCTGAGCGGCTGTTATTATTTAGCCACGAGCTCCTGATCCTGATTTGTTTTTTAGGTTAGTTCAAGTTAGTTGTGTGAGTTGTGTTTAACTGAATTGGTGTAGAGCATTTATCTGATTTTAGAAAACAGTCAATGCTTCGTTCAGATCCAGTTTAAACATACCTTTGACACAGTAATCATCATCATTATCCACAACCCGAATTCACCCACTGCTGGGTATAGGCCTCTCTTTTCTGGTGCCAAACGCCACGTTCTTGTGCCAGTCTCATCCAGGTTTTTCCCTAATGATTGGTTCTAATTCGCTGCAGGCAGCAATTCAGCATCTAATTCCGTTTGATTCAGTATTTAAATCAATAAATGCAGTTATCTCACGATTTTGACCTAGAATGGTGATAGAGCCTAGTCATGTAGGTAATTTGTTTGATTTTGACTTATTTTCATAGAACTTGTTCGTTAGGAAGGAAAATACAGGAAAAAATGGACATCATGCCTGGTAATATTGTGATTAAAGCAAACAGTTCTGACAATCCCATACTCGAACTATTAAATCACAAATATTGTAATATGCCGAAAGATTCGCACTCGCACTATAAAACAGTCCTATTTACAAATCCTGATGAACTCAAAATCATAATATGGCTAAATGTATCCTATCTAAGTGGGAACAAAGAGGTCTGTTCCCTCTCAGATAAGACATTTTACCGTTATCTACGACTAATAATTTATAATTAGTCAAGATTACCCAATTAAAACTATTACCATTTCCTCCAATCAACGTTAAATATAGCTAATTTATCCCAAATACGCAAGGATGCGTCCCCGATTACATTATCTCATGTATACTAAACACACTGCCTGCATGCGTGCGCGCATCCTATTGCTAAATAATTTAGCGCTAAATGTAATTACAAACGGAACATTTTTCCGGCGATACGTAACGAAGTCCAGGATATCGAGTGGCCTAGATTTCTCTTCGACCTATCGTTGAGTTTGTGAGTTACTGTGAATGTAAAAAAAAATTAAGTTCAAAAATCTAAAACCCGACTACTAACAAAATTGCGGTCTTAAAAGTAGAAAACAATAAAATAATTCTTGTCTGATATTCTTCGTAGTCGCATGCCACTGATACCTGATGCTCCTTCATGGCGTTCTCATTGATACAGAAGTCAACTGCTAATTGCTGTAATAATTAGCAAGGTGGCATGCGACTACGAAGAATATCAGACAAGAATTATTTTCTTGTTTTCTACTTTTAAGACCGCAATTTTGTTAGTAGTCGGGTTTTAGATTTTTGAACTTATTTTTTTTATTTGAATTTTATTTTTGTGTTTACTTAAACTATAATATAATACATATTTGTAATGTACTCGCCAAGACCTTTCATTTGATACCAAACTTGCGATGATTTTCTCAATTTAATATTTTTTGAGGTAAGTTTTTTGACATTTAAATTCCGTCATAAAAAGAATTTATAAAATTTATAAAGCCTATGTCACCCGGGCTATTTTTACGAATCTATTGACACCTAATTTATTAAAATCCGTTCAGTAGTTTAGGCGCTACGGTGGAACATACATACATACATACATAGACTGCCAAAATCATTACCCTTCCTTTTGGCTTCGCCGTAGTCGGGTAATTAAAGAAGGTTATATTGCATCTTTTGTTCAGGCATCGTCATTCTCTTGCCCTTATCTTAATTTATTTGGGGTTGCCGCGGCATGTCTTCATCTTTCATAATTCTCCTTTACTCGTCAGCTCAGGACTTCAGCAGTCATCTCTTTTCTAGTCATATTATCTTTCACACAGTTCATCCTCATTCATCTTCATTTATTTTAATTCAGACAGTCGTCCCTGTAAAAACGCCGCACTGGGATTCAGTTGCATCCGGTTAGATTTGGAAATATAACTTTATTATCAAGCAACTAACTTAAAAATAACATACATAAAATAAAAACAAACTAATAATAGGTGAAGTGACAGGTTAATGGAAAGGTTTATGACAAGACGTGGGGAAGAGCAGCACCATCTTCATAGATGTTTATCCGTTGCCATTTATGACGTGTGCCGCGAATGCACATACTACTTGCTCTGATGATGGCTGTTTGTATTCTAGATATTATATATTATATATTCCGGTTAGATTTGAAATCGACCCCAACGTAATCTGCCGAGCAACTACGTCGGCTTTCAGTGATAGCCAAGTGCAGCTGAATACCAATTTCTTACATAGGACGACTGCCTATCTGACCTCTTGAACATAAAAGTACTGGGTACAGTACATACGATCTACAAAATGACAGCCTGGACCAACGGCTTAACGTACTTTCCAAAGCACCCATCTATCTTTGTCCATACCAAGATAGACAAGCCACTTTTGAATGGCAAGCACGGAAATAGAACAGAGTCTATTGCCCATTCGCAAAGAGAGTTTAAGCAGATGATCTTGTAATATTGGAGTGATGATTATTTGTGATGATAGATGCTAAAACTAAATTACATTGGACAGCAGGAGAATAGGAACCACCACTCCATCGTGTAAGTACCCCTTGGATTCTGACCTCGAGCTAAGATACAGTAAAAGCAAAATCGTGATTGAATGAATTACGTCGGTAGGTAATTATTGATAACACGTCAAATTCCACTAGGCTTTTGTTAATTTACCTTTCAAGACACAGGAACTGTTAATAACTCAAATTACCCCAATTATGTCAAAAAGGACCACCTCGACATTGTCTTTTTTTACCACCTATATCCTCAAACCAGCCGGTTTTATTACGTAAAATTCGTTCAAGTAAAATTTCGTGCCCTTAGACCTTCTCTTCCGTGGTATGTACCTTGAGGGGTGGTTGACCTGGCCTGGTGACTACCTGCCCGAGATTTATATAAAAGTTACATCATTTCTGAGAATTCAGGTTCAACACGGATGTAGCGGATTGTGAGTAAGAGGTTTTATTTGGGGGTCATACTTGGAAAGGGTATTTTGAAAGATTTATGATTTTTTTATATGATTGGTGTGCTTGAGAATAAGTACGCCTATTTTCTCTAAATGGTTTCGTGGATACTACTTTTGTGAGTAGGATGTATTCCTGGGGTATTCTTTTTTATTTCAGTTCTTTAGCAGAATCTGAATTTAGATGAATTTTACGGCTTGATAGCTATGAAGCCTGACCTATCATCCTTCTGCTATTTGAGATCGGAACACGATTTTTCTTCCGTTCTCCCCTGACAATCGTCACGCTATCATTTTCTCCCTTTTTCTTCATATACGAGTAATACATCCATCTGGATGCTCAAGAATATTTGACTTTTCATTAAGACTGGAACTACTGCATTCCACCTACATAGCCTAACCTAATAAATTCAGTTAGGTATAAAGGTCTTTGTAGGCTCGGCTCACGATTGCACACTGTTTATTTACTTGAATGTAATAATAGGACATAACCTACTATTCGGACTGGATCTTATAACAGCTGTTTATCTTGTTTTAATACTTTTAATAACGGCTTTGTAGTAATAAGTTATGTAGGCGAGTTGCTGATGGTAGAATTTATCTGTATTATTTTACACAAATTGTCATAATTCTCTAGCCCTTATCCCGATTCATTTCGGGTCGGCTCAGCATTTTTTCCATACTTCTCTATTACTGTCGTCTCGCTAGTCACCTCCTTTTACACACATCATGCTTTGTTATATAATTTATGTATGGAATTGCTGCTACACTATTACACTACTAGCTTATTATTATAAATGCGCAAGTTTGTGAGGATGAATGAACTAATTTTTTTATTTACAATAAAACCACTTATCTAATTTTGATGTTTGACGCACATATAGTTTGTAACCTGAAATAACACATTTGAAATTTTCCGGTATTACAATCCCGTGGAACAGTTACCAAACTCCACGCTGGCGAAACCGTGGGCATAAGCTAGTCTCTCAAGGCAATGCATCATTCTTCCCTATCCCGTCTCCTAGGAAATATGAATTAAAAGTATGTTCATTCAAGTGCATCAAATATCACAAAAGTATGTTAAGTATTATAATGGGACACATAGAACAACATTATTTGAAGATAAATAACGGCCAATAAGAAGATCTCAGAACCAGAGATTTTGATTTCATTAACGGGTCTTTTATAACGGTTTTTTGAACGGAGAAAGGAGAGCATTTTTTGAGTGCTGCAACTAGGTCTTAATTTTGAAAATATATGCCTTGGAGAGATTAAAATGGCTTGGTAAATAACGGTGCACGTAAACAGTAATATTTAAATTAATTATGTTTCGAGATTAAGCTCAATCGTGACTGCTTTGTTTCTGTAATGATCAAAGCAATTATATTTTTATTGGATTCCTTAACAGATAAGTGGTGACCGCCATCTATGGATATTTCTTATACCCACTACTGAACAAAACTGAAATTCTGTATCAGATTAAAACCAATCTAACCAGATGCAGTAAAGTCAGTAATTCACAGGAAGTGACTTCCTATCTGAGATCATAACGAAGGCAGAGGATTTCAAAATTCTCTGTAAATGTCGACCTCGAAGATTATTTTTTACACTAAATGATAAGTATATTACCTATATATTTTTGCAATGTTATTCATAGTTATTACAGTGTTGACACGAGCTTAGAATACTTTCGATTAGAAGTACATCCTGCAAGGTCGCTTGCCTAACACCTATATACATAGTTTATAATGCAATCGCTGAGATCTTTGAATGAAAAACATTCATCTTTGAATATAAATGCTAATCGAGCTATTAATTACATTTTCTAGTTTATAAATAGTGGCTGTGAACTTGATTTTAGGATTCCGTAGAGTATGGCAAAAAACGGAAGGTATTGCTCCTCAATATGGTCCGCATTGTGAGCTCGCTCCAATTTCTAGAGCTTTAACCACTAGTAACGTGGACTCTGCTCCCGATACCGGCGGACCTCAAGTGATAGGCGGCAGAAAATGATGGCCTTCTATGGAGTCTTACTAATATATTGACTAAGAACACAATCTAGTCTTATAGACTCTAGTACCCAAACTATTTGTTTAACTGCGGAATCATAAGAGCATAACTAACACTTTATCGGTTATTGAGAAAACTGGATGATAAATAACGCAAGAATTGTATAGCTTCTACAATAATAAAAACAGATTTTCATGTTCATGTAATATCACTTTTACTTTGTGTTCAAGTCTGGAAACCCATGGCAGTAGGTTAGACATAATGACATAACTTTAGTGGTCATTGGAAAAAGTTATCGGAAAAAGTTCGGAAACAATTGACATAAAATTATGTAAATTACTTATGACCATAAGATGGTTCATTGGAAAGCGCTTATTTATGTATCTTCTGTATATGACCATTTAAACCATAATTATAGTATAACAGAGTCCAAAAGTAGTATTTTTAAATTTTTACTGAGTATTAAGATATCATTACATGTATAGCAAATGTTTATGTTAAGTGAGCTGTGATCTCATGAGAAGATCGATGTAGGTACAGTGTAATATGCAACATGCAGGACGCAGCTTGGAAGCCTTAGCGTGAACATTTTTCACAAGATCGAACCCCTTTTTTATGGATGTGAAATCATAATAATGACCTCTCCCACTCCGGGCGGATTGGATGGGCGTGTCTTTCTTCTGACTAAAACACCCATACCACTTCTAAGACCCCTTCCATTTGCTGGCATCTCTTTGAGGCGTGCGTGGAACGGCAAGATCGAAACCCTAGGTCTAGATCTAGGAAGAACTGTACAACTCCGGCACCACAGCCTGGCCCCGTGGGTGTGGCACCGATTGCCACAAAACGGAAAAGAGTGCCGTAGTGAAGCAAACCGTGACTAAATTATGAGATAATATTTTTACTTTTTAATTATAGTACAGAGAAATTAGTTTTCTAATAACTTTCAGTGTAAGATAGAAACATTTCGTAACTCTTACTTCAATTACAACGTGTCGGAGTGACAAGCCTAATTATGATGCGGTGAGCGCACCCACCATAGCCACCGACCGCGACGGTGAAGTACATCCAGCTTTAATTCAGTTTGTTACAATCATAATTTGATTATTCTTTGACTTTTTGTTAGTTGGAATGGGGTCCGTTTGACTATTTACATTACAAAGCTTATAGAACCTTTACTTTCAGGGTTCCGAACCTCAAAAGGAAAAAACGGAACTATTATAGAATCACTCGTGTGTCTGTCTGTCTGTCTGTCCGATCATTCCCCCCCCCATTTCTCTCCGAAACTTCTGAGCCTAAAATTACAGAAATTTGTTCAACACTTGTAGATTACAGGAAAACCTCTAAAAGAAGTCTATGATACCAACATCGAAAATCTCTCAATATCTACTAAGTACGGCAAGTCCGACTTGGACTTGCCCACTTTTTTTAAAAAGTCTACGTAGTGTTGTAATTGAAAACTTAGAACTTACTTTATTGCAATCTAGCTTAAACCCATAAAATGAGAAAAGGAAATGAAAGCAACGAAAGTTAGGTAGGCGTAACTCGCCAAAAGTGACTTAGACTCTTGTAGAGTTACGCCTACCTAAACTTTCTTGACGAAACTGTATAAGGTACAGGACCTCAACCTACTTGCGTAATAGTTGTTGTTGGTCAACTTACACTTGTACCTATATGGTGAGCAAATAATATCACAAAAGAAAGTAGGATCGCTGTATAGACAATAATCCACCTACAGTATTCGATTTTGGTACTCCCAATTGATTTTAAAAAGCAGTTATAATGTTTTTCGATTTCTATAATGACAGCCTTAGTCCTTAGACATAATTCTGTAATAAACTCTGTGTGTGTGTGTGTGTGTGTTCATAATTGTGTGACATAAGGCTGTCACCAAATGGCGTCCAAGAAATGGCAAAAGAAATGTGAATCGTCCGTCGGCGAGATGGGCAAACGACATAGTTGCCATCGGGGGCAAAACCTGGATGAGACTGGCACAGGACCGTGGAGATGAGCATAAGAAAAGAGAGGCCTATACCCAGCAGTGGGTGAGTTCGGGCTGTCGATGATGATGATGATGATTGTATGTCTCTATGATTCAGCAGGATTTCAGAAACATCCTGTACTTACTGCAATTTTCTGGTCATTGACTAACAGAAACGCGCAACAGTGCGAACGTAACAATGTCAATAAGTATGAATCATCTATCCGGTTTTATATCCGGCCAGACAAACGGATATGTAGGAGAAAGACGACTCACAATCCTTGATTATTATTTATAAAAATAAGCAATGTGGCTGTATCCAACTCATCTAAATGTACATCTTCTGTTTTTACTTTATCGAGTTGTCTGTGCCTGTTGGAGTTTGGAGTGAGAGTTTTTTCTGCCGTCCATGGTTCTCTTACTTGGCTTTACATGCCGTCGAGAAGTGTTTTCCTCACGATCTTTCCCATCATTGGAGTGTGGCGACTAACGACATCTATCGCAACACCTGCGTACTAACAACGATCGACAGATATCCTACATCGCGCTATCAACATTATCCGCGACATAAGCCTATATAGGAGTTCCCGACATACAACTGTCGGGCAGTTAGCCCGCCGGACACAACACCCGTCCGGTCGGAGGATCCTCCCTTTTCAATGGGGGATGAGGAGCTTTACACCCTGTTCCTCATACCCCCAAAGGAGCAAGTGATCATTAATTATATAATACGCGCATAAATTATCAGAGGTGCTTGGCTTAGATCGGAACTTGAGACCTATAACTTAGCAGTCCGATCACACCACTAGGCTGTTTAAATGGGCTTATAAACGTAACTTCATGTCCAAACAGTAATTAGGAATCATAGAAATGTTCTGTTGCTTATAAAGGCTTTGCCTATTCAAAATCATAATCATAATGGTTATCATCTACCATCAAATTATAAATGAGGCCATATTCTGAGAGTCCTGTCCCACCGACCTAGTATTTTTAACATAAGTAGGTACACCTTGGGACTTTTACCGGCCTACTATTGTTTTTTTTTTTTATTATAAATGGTCTTGCTCTTGACTTCAATCTTGCCCTAAGGGCAGAGATGATGTCGACGATGGAACGTGCTTACCCAGAAGAATTATAAATAATATAATTACCAACATTTTAATTAACAATGAAACGAGGATATTGAAGTACCATATAATTATGTTTGCTGTTTGTTTTGAATTCACAATAAGCAATGTGTCTTAACTCGTTTAAACAAACAGTAAACATGGTAAATATCCATGTTAATGTTAGTGACCATATCAATTTAAAAACTTATATCATCTGTTAAATACCATCAGGTCATCGGCCTATTGGTCACAAAGGCACGTTAACCTCAACCAATTAATTAATACGACGCCGACGCTTCCTCAAGTCAAAAACTAACCAATTAAACGGTCGCTAATATAGTCATTGATCCATAGCCATACATAACCGATGTATAGTCACGCTACGAATGTAACATAACATGTAAGCTCGAGTATCAAAATCTATCCCTACAGTAAATATATGATGAGCTCATACAATAAATCCTAATAAACCAATTGCTAACATACTTAGCATAAATTATTCCTAAACATCCAAATGTTTCTTTTTTTCCTCTTTATAACATCACGCCTGTAATCCCCGAAGGGTTAGGCAGAGGTATACCCATTAGTAACCAGTAGTAGTTACTAGTTAGACCAACCCGCACTGGGCCCGCGTGGTGGATTATAGCCCATCCCTCTCCTAGAGAGGAGGCCTGAGTCCCTGCAGTGGGAACATTATAGGCTGATGGTGATGATGATGATGATACTCATTAGTACACCCACATTTCGCCAGGTATCTTTTAAGTCCCATGTAATAGAGGGCGAGCCTATTGTCATCAACAGGGCACAATTCCAGACTTCGTGGCTGCTACTGAGAAATTCCCGATGGAAAAACCTCAATAAGACTGCCCGACTTGGGAATCGAACTCAGGACCTAATACACAGCAGTTGCGCTTGCTACCACTAGACCAATGAGACAGCCTACCACGCTACGTAATAGTGTCAAAAACAATTAGCTGTTCGATGTGTGGTTGTCCGACTGCCGGATGTTCAGAGAAAGGAGGCTTACTTGTAGTGTTAGCAAATAGGTACGACTTTGTTTGAGGGATTTAGATTTTTAAGGAGCTTAGTTTAAGCTTCTTCGAGTCCAGTTTTGAACCGGATGTGCCAGGCATAATATTATCTATCACATTTTTTTTTGCTGGAACACACAAGTTGTAAGTAACTTGTGTTAAAAGTCGAAATAAAATCAGTTTTACCAAAGGACAGATCGTGATACTTAATAAGTGACTCAAGTGAGATATGCGGACCAAATATCGTGTAAAATACTGGTGTTCAGCAGCATCAAATACGATATTAAACTGAGCCCTTTGGTGCGAAAAGACGAGGCAGATCAGATATGTTTAAAAATGAAGTAAAAAATGTATTCTAAGCATTTCTTAATTGTAGGCCGTTTTTGCTCTCCCTACCAAACAGGTGTGTTATATTGTTATATTGCTCAACTGACCAATGAAAAAATAACAAAGTATAGCCACCGAAATGAAACAGGCTAATGTTGATTGAAACAATAATATTTTTTGTGCAAAATTACTAATGCATCGATAGAAATTCATTTGATGAGCCTATTAAAGTTTAGCTACCTAGTATGACCTACTTTCTCTTAAGCAGTTCCGGATATTACTAGACTAATATTTTTGTTTATGTCCAAACTGCCATTCAATCATCATTAAACAGAGTTCATAACAATATAACAATCATCGAAGAATCGGAAATGAAATAAAATCTTCTGCATTATTTCTACAATGGATTTCTAAGATTTCTGTAAATAACAATTTAATCATAAGACGTACATTTTGTGCAAAAAAAACTTGTATTAGATACTTCCGCTCTTCCAGTTTACATTAACCATACAAAAGTGAGAAAATCAATAAAATGCAATTAAAATCCAATTCAAAACCAAAATTAAATAGGAATGAAAAATCTAAGAAGCAACTAAGAGTTTCTAAGCAGAATTCATTATTGGGTATTGAAGTGTCCTATCGCGACTGAACAAAGATAATATGTAAATACACAAGTTTTAGTTTCAATCAACAAAAAATCAACCAACTTAGGAATATTATGTTGTAGTTGATGTCATGGACGTTTCATGATTAATGCTAATACAACACACTGTCACGTAAACAAAACTGCGGGCATAGATATAATTAAACATAGACATTCCCCTGTTACTGTGTTGCAACTTGCAGTTTGTCGTAGTGCATTAGCACTCCATCTATTGCCATAAATCACAATACACAATATGATGCAAAGATTTACACTCATACTAAAATGACACACCTACAACATATAATATGGAAAATTATGGATTTTCGACACACATCGCCCTTAATACCCGGTTTGTACACCTGTCACAAAATTTCTACATTATAGAAACCAGTTGGACGAGTATAGTGTTCTGAAGATACCATAAATTAGGTTTATTGAGTAAAAGTGAAAAGAGCCGTGTACGACGCGATTGACGGAGCGTGGACAGATGGATGGATGGACGGCTGTGAAATATGTGCGTGTAAGTGGGGTACTGTAAGTAGGAACTTCGGTAAATAAATGAAATTTGTGAAAGGTTTATGACTTCTAAAATAGCAGAAATTAGAGAAGATACTTAGACTTTGTATGATCCGGGGTTGCTAATATTGAAGGAAACATTTCGCACCAGAACTGGATGTCGAAATATCTACTCATGGATAATGTGTCACACTCTCGAGTTATATAATATCTATGTTGATCGTGTGGTTCGAAAGACACCTCATACTGTAACAAGACGAGACCACAAATATGGAATACACCATGTCTACAAATAATTAACAATTGCCTTTTAAAAAAATTGATGACGAGCAATAATGACGCATTAAGGAAAGAGAGGAACACAATTGGAACTAAAAAGATGCTTTCAACAAAAGCTGCCGAAATTCAACAACAACTGCAACCTAAAGCAACAGTACCCCACAAATTCCATGGTATAACCACAGTAACCACAACAATAACGACAATAATGGAATCATCGCGTTCAAATCGCCGTATAATGCCATCAATTTGTGCGACGGTCGCGTAACGATTGCTACCAGCATATCATTGGTACAGCCATAGATTTAGATGGCTAGTAAATTGAATGTGACAAATGATAGCCAAGACAATAGGTGATTTAATTTCACTAGTTTGACTCTAAGTAACGGGGTTTTGATTTGGTGAAAATAGTAAATTATGGTGTCTGTTGTACTGAATTTGTCTTTGGGTGTTATTATATTGGGAGAGTTTTGTTTGATATTATTTTCACATGACTGCCTCGTTAGTCTAGTGGTCGCAAGGGTGACAGATGAGCATGATGGTCCAGGGTTTGACTCCCAAGTCTGGAAAAGTATATATGGGCTTTTCCATCAGGGATTTGTCAGTAGCAGCCTCGGACTCTGGATTTGTGCCGTTAGTAATTAAATTTTGGATTATTATTAGAAAATTGATTAATTATTTTCGGCTCTTTACGCTAATATAATGACGATCACGTTAAATAACAAACGTGGTGTACGTATCGAAATGGTTTTTGACTAATAGGTATTATGAACAATAATGACTGCTGAGATTATGAGTAAAAAAGTAGTGTGGTAAGAAACGCCAAATGAATTGGTATAAGAGTAGGAAAATTATCAAATAGGAACCCGCCTTCTAGGCCCTCTCTCTATGAACACGTTGTATCTCAGTATCACCAAGGTTAACACTAATAACATCTCTTTTGGTCTCATAACAATAAATAACTTTCTCATGTCTGTCTTTCAAGTGACGCTTTCCACCAATCCTCATTAGTTTGTATAATACTGCGTAATATAGGCATAATTCTTTACAGATTCATCAGCGTCAAATGCAGGGGTCATATTTTACCGTTTACGTAAAACAACATGTAAACCTTTGACCTCAACGCAACGGTGTCATATACTTAAAAGGTATTTTTTTATTTTAGTGGCACTAGAGTCTTATGAAGTTGCAACATTTGATGGGTATTTGTTCTTAGCAAAATTGACAGGTTGACTTCACCTCTGACTATTTTTATTATATCTATTTTTGCCTTTATAGGCTTACATTACATTATTTATAGTCAGGATCGGAACATTAAATTTGAAGGCGTCTATCGCAATAGATCTGTGTGATAGGTTTTATTCGAGCCGTTGCGTTGGCACCACATAAATTTATATCGAGTGTGGCAATGATATTCTAGTAAGGCGTGACCCTAAGTGGCGCTCTTTAATTTTTATTAGATTATTTTTATTTACCTTTCTTAACATAATTTATAATTAATTTAAGACTGATTAAATGTGACAACATAACAGTAAGGCAAAACCAATGAAACTATGTATGGGTTGTGTGAAAGAGGATAATTATGGCAAGATAGGGAGGGGGTAACTACAGAGATGATGACTGAGAGAGAAGTATCAATGAAAAAAAGTAGTTAAAAACTAAAAAACCCGACTGAAAAAACTGAAAAGCAAAAAACAAGCACATTTTAAATTTTACTTGGAAGCTTTTTTTTATTTCCAACTTTTTAGTTCTTTTGTGTTTGTGCTTTCGTTGGTCGCGTAAAAATCTTCGCAGATGATTTAACTTTTGTGCTTGTTTATAGGATTTTCCACTTTGAATTTCTTTTAAACATATAAGTGTCATATATTTTTGTAAACTCCCTTTAAAACCCTTTATTTTGATACCCTACTCGATGGTATTGGAAAAAAAATTGTTTTTGAACTCCGCTATTGGGCCCCCAAAATCCGCATTTTTTCTTTGTTTTTTATTTTTAATGTAGCCTATAACACTCGCGCCATTAAGACGAATCTAATGACGTATATTCATTCAAATCGGTTCATCCATTTATGAGTTATGAGGGAACAAAGAAACGGACATACATACATACACGTCAAACACATAACTTAAAAGAGAATGGGCGAAAATGTATGATAGCTGGTACACCCCTCCAATAGCAATGAGATATACGTCGTTGGATAGCTCTTTTTAACTGAAACAATATTTACTATTACAGTTTTGTTGAAATGTTTGTCCGTTTTGAGTTATAGCTCAAAAACAAAAGTAAAAATAATATAATATAATATTCCACAAACTATCACACAACGCCATCTAGTCCCAAGCTAAGCAGAGCTTGTGTTATGGGTACTAGACAACTGATAAACATACTTATATATTTCTAAATACATACATAATATAGATAAATTACACCCAGACACAGAACAAATGATCGTGCTCATCACACAAACATTTGTCCTGGGTGGGAATCGAACCCACGACCTCCGGCATAGCAGTTAGGGTCACTAACCACTAGACCAACAGGCCAGTCAAAATGGATACATTAACGTTATAATATCTTAGTGTGTTTATAAGCTAAAATTACATCAATGTCGTTGTATATAACGTAATTCGTAATTATCATAACAAAACATAACATCACGTCTGTAATTCCCGAAGGGTTAGGCAGAGGTGTAGGTGCCTAATAAATAGTACACCCACTTTTCTTCAGTTATGTTTAAGTCCCATGTAATAGGGGGCGAGCCTATTGCCATCAACCTGGCACAAATCCAGACTCCATGGCTGCTACCAAGAAATTCTTGAGGGAAACCCCAATAACACTTTTTCCGACCAGGGAGAATGTAATGGAAGCTGGTACACCCCTCCAATAGCAATGTCATAAACGTCGTTGGATAGGTCTTTTTAATTGAAACAATATTTACTTTGACAGTTTTGTCGAAATGTTTGTCCATTCTGAGTTATATGTTAAAAACAAAAGTAAAAATTGATATTTTTAATATTGTGATATTTTGGTGTGTTTTGTTTTGTTTTTTTTTAAAACGTTGTCCCCACACACGTTGCACACGTTGCATCTTGGCGTGTAAGGGAAAATAACACTAACGTCGTTGTTAATATAATGTAATTCGCAAATAACATAACTATTATTTTACAGGATCGGATTACAGGCGTGATGGTATCACGCCTGTAATCCCTAAAGGGTTAGACTGAGGTATAACTAATAATACACCCATGTTTTCGGCAGTTATGTTTCCCATGTACTAAAGGGTGAACCTATTGCCATGAACTAGGCATAAATACAAATTCCCTGACTGATACTGAGAAATTCTTGAGAGCAAATCCAATAGGTAACTATTTACCCGACCCGGGAATCGAACGCAGGGCCTCATGTTCAGCAGTCGCGCTTGCAACCACTAGACCAACGAGACATTCAAAAATTACCAATTAAAATGTACGTAAACAGTTAAGTACTTTGTGCCAGAATACTAAAAACTTGTTTTAACTTTGCTTTTTGAGCTATAACTCAGGATGGACAAACTATTTCGGCAAAACTGTCAAAGTAAATATTGTTCCATTTAAAAAGATTTATCCAACGACGTATATGACATTGCTATTGGAGGGGTGTACCAGCTGCTTCCACTGCGAGGATCGACCGGAGGACACGGTGGAGCACACTGTGGAGGCGTGCCCTGCTTGGGCGGAGCCCCGCCGTGTTCTCGTAGCGGCGATCGGCGGCGGCGACCTCTCGCGCCCGGCCCTGGTGCAAGCCATGGCCCGGGGCGAGGAGGAATGGGACGCCGTCGCCTCCTTCTGCGAAGCAGTGATGCTAGCGAAGGAGGTGGCGGAACGAGAGAGGGAGAGAACCTCTCAACGTCCCAGCCGCCGCGGAAGGCGCTCCGGGCGTCGGGGGTCACGCGATGACCTCCGGCCACCGTAGACGCGGGCCTGTGGACGGTGAGTAACGGGCTAGCTCGCCGTCCGGCCGTCGTCATGACGGCAACAGACCGTGTCGGCGGCGCGTACGTGTTCCACGCGCGCCTCAAAGAGATGTCAGCAAGGAGGGGCCCGCAAGGGCCGACGCCCGTCGGGGCTGTGGATATCGAAAGGTTACCGCGGCTCCGACACAAGGGCGAAGAAGAAGGAACATGGGTTTGGTTTTTAGTCAGTAGAAGTCTGACACTCCCCTTCGCTCTGCCCAAGAGCGGGGGGGGTTATTCGATGTTTTTCCACCCACCAAAAAAAAAAAAAAAAAAGGGGTGTACCAGCTTCCATACATTCTCCCTGGTCGGACAAAGTGTTATTGGGGTTTCCCTCAAGAATTTCTTGGTAGCAGCCACGAAGTCTCAATCTGTACACAGTTGATGACAATAGGCTTGCCACCTATTACTTGGAACTTAAAGATAATTCGGGTCTACTATCAGCTGGTACACCTCTACCTAACCCTTCGGGGGCTACCGGCGTGATGGCATGTTATGTTATTTGCGAATTACATTATAATATTTTCATACAACGACGTTAGTGTTATTTTCCCTTTTTTTTTTGGTGGCCCTTACACACCAAGATATATCACAATATTAATAATATCAATTTTTAACCGACTTCCCAAAAAGGAGGAGGTTCTCAATTCGATTGTTTTTTTTTTTTTTACTTTTATTTTTAACCTATAACTCAGAATGGACAAACATTTCGACAAAACTGTCAAAGTAAATATTGTTTCAATTAAAAAGACCTATCCAACGACGTTTATGACATTGCTATTGGAGGGGTGTACCAGCTTCCATTACATTCTCCCTGGTCGGACAAAGTGATAATGGGGTTTCCCTCAAGAATTTCTTGGTAGCAGCCATGGAGTCTGGATTTGTGCCAGGTTGATGGCAATAGGCTCGCCCCCTATTACATGGGACTTAAACATAACTGAAGAAAAGTGGGTGTACTATTTATTAGGCACCTACACCTCTGCCTAACCCTTCGGGAATTACAGGCGTGATGTTATGTTTTGTTATGATAATTACGAATTACGTTATATACAACGACATTGATGTAATTTTAGCTTACACACTAAGATATTATAACGTTAATAGGTATCCATTTTTACTATTGTTTTTGAGCTATAACTCAAAACGGACAAACATTTCAACAAAACTGTAATAGTAAATATTGTTTCAGTTAAAAAGAGCTATCGAACGACGTATATCTCATTGCTATTGGAAGGGTGTACCAATAAGCCCATTCACCTTTGTGTTCTTTCTCCAAAATTATTTTACTGTTATGTTATGTATTTATTATTTTATTTTTACATTGTTTATTTAACAATAAACAATGTAAAAATAAAATAATCACACAATCAGTAATAAACAAAAGTATATAACTATACTTTTGTTTATTACTGATTGTGTCTGTAGTAAATCTTAAATTTAACTGACACCTTGCTATTGTATCGAGTCTGGTTCTTCTAACCAACCTAACAGACAGATGTGTGCTGGGGAGTTTGTTCCGCCACTTCTTCTTTCCAGCTAAACACTAGGAAGTGTCGATGGGTGGGCGTTTTTGGGAGACTGTCTTATAAAAATGTAAATACAGTGAAACCTGGTTAAATGTGTCTCAGATATCCAAATCTGTCTCATGGGACCCTAGTATGAGTTCCAGTTTAAATAGAGATTTCTCACTTATCCAGGTCCCAGTTGGCCAAGTTTCACTGTAGTAAAGTAAATTTTGACCTTCGAAAAGTGCTGATTATCAGCCTAGTTTGAATAAATGAATTTTGATTTTGATTTTTAACCCTCCTTTTGGGCTTCGCCGCAGTCGGGTAAAAAGAAAACAAGTCGGCACAAAGGCACCGTTAAACAATCTTCGCAATCGCTCATTCATCATCACCATTTGCGTTTTCTTAACTATATTAGGGTCGGCTTCCACTCCAACCGGATGCAGCTGCATACCAGTATTCTACAAGGAGGTAATAGGTGGGTTATGAATGCCTATCTTCACGTATTCATAACCCACCTATATTTGTAACTAGCGACCCGACCCGGCTTCGCACGGAAGCATATTTCTACACATAAACCTTCCTCTTGAATCACTCTATCTATTAAAAAAACCCGCATCAAAATCCGTTGCGTAGTTTTGAAGATCTAAGCATACATAGGGACAGACAGCGGGAAGCGACTTTGTTATATACTATGTAGTGAAGTATCCTGTTTATTACCGCAGACCTATCACCCAACTTTCGCTGGATGTTGAATGACCGTTAAATACAATATTTACACCGCAGGGTCACTTTCAATGGGAAAGTCATCGTGAAGAATGTCACCAGTCATGGGATTATCATCATAATGGTAGTAATTATAACGGTCTAAATGGTTTAAGATTAGCTACGATTATGGTAGTTTTGTAATGCTAACGTTCGTGATTGTAAAGCGGACGTGAGGCAAGGTTTTATAGTTTACATTAGACAACGTTTTGCTTTAGGTTTGAGACTTAGAAGTTGAATATAATCATCCGATAATGTTCACACTGCTTAGACACAGGCGTCCTTTCAATGAAAGGGGTTAGGTTATCCACCGCGCAGGCCTAAACAGGGTTGGTGGATGTCAAATAATTTACCGCCTGTAAACCCCAAAGAGCAAATTATTTTGTTCCTAACAGTACACCGATAGTTTTCGAGATAAATTCTTTACGTCGCATGTCATCATCATCATCAGCCTATAATTTTCCCACTGTAGTGACTTAGGCCTCCTCTCTAGGAGAGCGATAAGCTATTCCACCACGCGGGCCCAGTGCGGGTCCGGTTTCCGCACGATGATTTCCTTCACCGTTTTGAGAGCAGTGGTGACCAAATAAATTATACAAAGTAATGCCTGCCTGTATTCAAACCCATGACATATACAGACTTCTTACCTGCGTGCATGCCAGAAATTTCTGATGGAAATACCCAATAGCCATTCTCAGTGTCGGTGATGATCACAAAAATATATCAAAGTGTTGGTTTCTACAACAAATGACCGGTTTCCTCACAGAAACTATCATAGGTTCTCAAAAACTATAAAGCCTATCTCAGATTAAACAGTTAATAGCACATGACTGTGTATATAGAAGTTACAGCGCTATTACGGTCATTAGATCACCGGGTGAACACTCCGTAATGGCGGCTAATGACACCGTATGGAACGTTGCGTAAGCGCAGAAGGTAGGTCATGTTTACTTTGCTGTGGACTTGTTTATACTTGCGTTTGTAATTGAATTTTGTGAATGATTCAGGTGCCCCAACACGCAACATGCTTTTAAGCACATAGGTCGTGGAGTCGTAGCCAAGCATTTATAAGCACCAAATGGCAGACAAACCTTCCTATAATACTATATATAGGCTAATTGTTTGTTGACTTTTATAAAACCCAAGTTACAAAACTAAGCTAAAACCTATTCTCAACTTTATCTCTTCTTGTTGAACTTTCATTTGTACACCACCATTCATCACTAGACCACAATACATGACAAACAAAAGACGGTCGTAAGTCCGTAACCCGACAAACTCTAGTCACCATATTATTCTCCGAAGTGACTTGTGTGCATAATTGTACATCGTAAAAACATACGCCTTCCCAAAAGACAATGCGTCGTAAAATTTGTCAAGAGCCTCTCTCCGGATAACGACATTTTCTAAAGACTACGAATATAAGATTTGCAATAATTTTTGTATGAGCCATGGTGACAAAAGCTGTAGTTGTGCAAAGCCGGTTTTGGTGATGCTTCAACAAGAGAGAAAAGGGGACGCTAGTTTTGCTTGGGATACTTGCAGAAGACCACTTTACATTCTTCGCATGGATGCAGCGAGGGTATTTCGGGTCAGCCCTTTAAGGCGACACAGTGACTCCTTGCATGAGCCGATGGTCACACGAGGTGGGATGTAAATACCCACGCTCTTCTTTTTCAACAGCAAAGCTAGGGGATCGGACAAAAAAAAACTAATTAGTCCGTCAGATAGATTTCCAAAAAATATTGGACACTTATTTTTTTCTTTTTTCACGTAAACTTAAAATGAAGACGATACAGTGCTTCGAAAACTCGTGTGACGTCATATGATAGTACATTTTGACAACACAAGTGACGTTTCAAGCCCCACTCCAAGCTCTTTGTCACGTTTTATCTTCGTAATTTTTTATTGATTTGATAAAACAAAAAACACGTATTCAATATTTTTCGATAATCTAACTTACGGACTAAACAGAATCATATTATTTTGACCCTGTCCTATCCCAATAGAGGAAATTAAAGAAAGTTGCATGTCACCCAAACTAATTAAATTGTGTAGGTGCAATATATCATAATTGGAAACATATTATTATCGCTAATTCACCAATACTTGCGTACATTTTACACCCAGCATAAATATCTTTGTATGCTACTTTTGAAATCTTTTGACTTTGACTTTGACTTTGAAACAACATGTTATTAGTACTTTACTTCTTAGACATCGATTAAACGTCACACACGCCTGCATGTTTACTTTCCCATTTTGTAATAACTTCATTAAAATAACTTAGCCATAAACTTTAACTCAGTCGACAGACCACACTTTGTGCACCTATTGAACTCTTATTACTTAACCAAGTAATAAATCAGCTACTGATAACCCTGAACACTTAAGTTACCTAAGTGTTACTCAAGCATACAGGTTAGAGGGTACAAAGCTTCGTTACTTTGTGTAGGTAAGCATTTAACATTACGACCTTTTGCGAAGTTTCAAAGACTTGTGTAAAAAGGCTTTTGTTAATTATAATGTCACGATGACAAGGAAACAATTTTAGGCTCTTTGCTCATTATGGAATATGCATAAAATTTGAAATGGCCTATAATATTTTTTTCTTGAATACTTATTATCGTAATATTATAATGAAAAGGATTTTTTTTATTTACTGATTATTTAAACCCCTAAAATAATATTCAAAAAGTGCAAAATAAGGGAGCGAAATTCAAACTTCCAAAACGCGCCACCATTGCTCGAACGAAATGTGACGTCATCTGACACGACATTGTATCCCGTTAGGGTATGTAGATGTTCTGTGAAACACCCACTGGACGTGTCATGTGACGTCACGCAAAGCGCGCGCGAAATGGCGGCGTTTGAACAGCTTAAATTTTTTAAAAGTTTTAAATTTCATTTTTAAAAATATCTAGAGTATTTTGAAGCCCATTAATATTTTTTTCTACGTTATAAAATAGTAAACTATTAATTTAAGACAAAAAAGAAAAACATGAATATTCCCTATTGCCCATGTCTATTTACAGATTTTTTTTTCGGCAATTTCATCATTTACAAACATTTTCAGTTTATGTAAAAGGTCTGTGTGCCCATCTTCACTAATAACAAGCCTCATCTAAATAAATGCGACGAATGATATATTCTTGCACTGATGCCTGTTGTTGTTGGCATAAAAAATAAAGTTAAATTCGTTGGAGCTAAACTTAATTTTTTTTTCATCCTTCACTTTGTGCCATTAAAAATAAGCATTAGTCTTAACTTCTGTTTCTTCCTATGGGTTCAACTGATATGGATATAACAAAAAATTGAAAAAAGGCGCCCAAAATTCACCATTCTTCATTGTTTTTTATTTTTATTTTTTTTGTAATTAGTGACCATCGCGCCAACAAGATGAATCTAACGGGTCGTTTCTAGGCTTACGAAAACACAATGGAACGGGTAAATTTTATTCTAATAAAAGACATTTAGATAATCTAGGTCACAAAATCCTATCAATCACGAATAGATGACCTAGATACTAACTTCGTAAATACTGTTTCATTTATCATTAATGTTCATCTTGTTAATGTTACAAAAGCAATCTAAAAGTATTGTAATAAAATGTTCTGTAATCGACATTTTGTACATGGACATTGGTATTTGTTCAATTGCAGTTTATATAAGTATGGACATTGGACAATGCAACGATAAAGAGTAATGGATCGATACTTTAAATGCTACAGTAATATAACTTTAAGCAATTCAGATTAATTTAACAAGGTTTTAAACTGCTTGCGTATTACTAAACCTTATTCTTTATTTATTTTTAAATGATTACATCCTGTTATCCACCTGCAAAAATAATTAATAAATATGTTTTTCAATTCTATTTGTATTAGGTTCTTTTAAAATTAAATATTATCCGATTTAATACGGTCGTGTACTCTATAATTCAGTGGCAGGAAGCCATAATATATTTAGATCCAAAGCTAGCAAATTCTAAAGACAGGTGAATGTCAGCGAGTCACTAAATCCCGGTAGGTAAATCACTAAAATTAATCATTCTAATGCATCCACCGGAAACTAGTAGAGTTATGTCAAGAAGAGTTGCGTCAAGATTTCGACACAGATAAAACTCGTGGACCATAACTTAATACACGTGTACAGTCAACAAAACAGTTTGGTATGTACGCTGATTTCGAACTGGGATTGTAATAATTTACAATGCAGAAAGATTGACAGTCTCAAATAACTAAAACAATTACCTTGTCAGATAGACAGTCAGACACCAATAACATTCGTGCGAGAACCCTAACCTATATATTTTTATTTTTAAACTGTAAGATGTATGTACTGTTGGTGTACCTAGTTTAAATAAATAAATAAACTTTTCACAATAAACGAATAATATGTTACGACAGTACAAAACAGGGGCCCAATTCTGTAACTTAGAGATAAGCAACACGCCATTGACACTCTATCGACACACTACAGACATTATTACGCAATAGGGAAAAGAGGTGTGCGAAGAAAATGGTGGGACAAGTTCTGTCAGAACTAAAAGCACAAAACAGCCTAGGGAAAAAAAGTTTGGACTACTTATTCAACACTTATTTGGAATTCACTCGTAGAGTTCAAGTTGGGTGAACCTTTATACACATCAATTTTATCGACTGTACCAACACTTGCGATATCGTCATTGCTAAAACGATGACCTTAGTACTAATAACCTCGTACACCTCACGTGCTATTAAAACTTCATATAATTTGCGCTAATGGTGTCAAAGTTATGGGAACTGGTCATGTATCTGCAATTGCTGATCATTGTGCAAGTTTGGCTAACGGAAATTGTTTGGGCATTACACAAAAATTGCATGCTCCTATGATGAAGATGTGTGTTGTGTGACGAAAATATTGAACTAACCTTCCAAGGTAGGTACTTTGTTTGAAGAATCATTAATTCTGCACAATTAAAGGAGTTAGAAATAAATAATGAAAGAAAAATGAATTCAAAAACCTCAAAATTTACCAAAGGAATGTTATGAACACCATGCATAAAATGTAGTTTATAAATTACTAGATTTAAATTGGCTTACTTATTTGAAATTGCTACGAGCAAAATTAAATTACAACCAATCAATTAGATTGGAGTTCTAACACCAATCAATTATACTATAAAGATCATCTCTTGTTGGGTTTTTGCGAAAATTGTAGCCTGAGGGCCTACAAGCTGCTATTATCTGATTATATTATTTTATTAGTAAGGTGTAATGATCTCGTTGATCTACTGGCCTCAAGCGCTTCTACTGAGTAAGTGGCCCTGAGTTCGATTCCCAGGCCAGGCTGTGGTATTGGGTTTTTCCGTCAGAAACACAATAGCAGTCATGGAGTCTGGATTAATGCCCGCGGTTGAAACTAATAAGCTCGATCCCTATTACGTGACTAGCTTTTGCCAGCGGCTTCGTCCGCGTGAAAATGACGATTTTCCATACAAACTTTCATCCCTTAAGTCCCTTAGGGGTTGAATTTCGAAAAATCCTTCCTTATTCCTTGCCTACATTATAAAGGGAACCTCTGTGCAAAATTTCAGCTTTCTAGGTCCAAGGGTTTGGGCTGGGCGTTGATGAGTCAGTCAGTCAGTCAGGACTTCTCTTTTTATATATATAGATATTGTCGCCCAATAATTGGTGTAGGTAATGCTGGTGTACCTACCTACTACAATCAGGTGCACCTCTGCCTGACTCTTCGGTGCCGTATTGTTATGTTTTGCTTATGAAGCCATAATTTTCCTAAGAATCAGTTTTCACATGGTTACCTTAACACGTTAACTGGGTGATGTACTTGATAAGGTCGATGGCCTTTCGAATTGATCGATATCGTTCGTTTATAACTTCACTAGCTGATGCCCGCGGTTTCAACCGCGCGAATGTCGGTTATCGCTACCGATGCCGGTTATCGCGACCAAAAGTAATATTTTCGTACCCCCCTTTCAACCCCTTGAATTTTTATTTTTTTTAAAGTAGCCTATGTCCTTTCTCGAGTATCAAAATATCTCCATACCAAATTTCATGCAAATTGGTTCAGTAGTTGAGGCGTGATTGAGTAACAGACAGACAGACAGACAGACAGAGTTACTTTCGCATTTATAATATTAGTATGGATTATAGGGTTATTACATCAACGATTACCTGTTGATTAGAATACTCCAATTAATTATTCATCAATTAGGATGTTATTAATCTGCTTGGTAGAGCTCCTTTATAAAGTAACAGATAAATCTTCATTTGCCTAGCTTGTTCAATTATGTTGGGGCCGACTTCCAGTCTATCCAGATGCAGATGAATATACCAGTGTTGTACCTACATGGAGCGACTCTAATAACTTAGATAAATTATACTCAATGAAGTTTAATTGACAGGTTAGTTGATTGATGACAATGATTTATCCCTTCTGAACTTTTGTTGAAAAACTCACACTACACTATCACTATCTATTTAAGTCGCGAGTCAATAGGCTTCTTTTGGGTTAGCCCGTACTACCGTCGACCTCATCTCGGTTCTCAGGATAAGATTGAGGTCAAGAATCTAAACACATTGATCAAAAACGAGGACCTCAAAATATTGCTGAACAATATTATCAGCAAAGTTTAAAGCTCAATGTGGAACTATTTTAAGTACTATATTTTTAACTGTTACCTTCAAAACCAACATCCTGATATATCTCAAATATTTTCCGATTTGTGAAGTATTTATTATTAATAGTATTACTTGAATGTCTTAATTACATTTAATTAGTCTTGCGGTTGACAGTCTGCTACTGGTTATCCCCGTTTCAATGCCACAAAACATTCAATACGCTACTCAATGACATATTATAAATAGTTAAGTTAATAGTTTAAACAACAACTTGAGTATCAGTTGTTTAAATACAGGGTATAAAAGACATTGACTTCTGTAACTGAAAGCTGTACCCATGGATTCAACGCATTACCGCGGCCTCGGTACAAAGAGCTAAGCAGGAACGTGGGCGGTTTTTACTCAGTAGAAGTGTGGCACTCCCTACCGCTCTGCCCAAAGCGGGAGGAGTCATTTGATGATTTCAAACACTCCAAAAAAAGTGGACATCCCATTCCAAGCGTAGAAATGTGTCACTAAATATTAAAAAAATGCATTTTCCTACATGAACATGAAGAAGATTATTATTATTATTTGTTTACATGAATATTATTTTTTTAATTTGTACTGTAGATAGTATATACTCGAGCTATATATACTTATTCCGAAGAAAAAATAAGCTCAAATTGTATGGTATAGTCTAGTCAACAAGTGCTTTTTGAGTCAAATCGAACGACCGACACCTCGTTCATATTTTTCGGAAGCGGAGGAAAAATAATTAACCAAAAGGTACTTTGTTGACTAGACGAGTTACTAGGTAGGTCAAAACAAAACAATAGAAGATATTATCAAGTATCAACGTTCGTAGTGCGCTCAAGTACAGAAATATTTCACAAAGCAGAAATGTCAAATATTCATACTTATCACGGTCGGCTGAGCAGAAAAAGATTAGTCAAGACACTTACCAATTCTGTGCAAAAACTGTTTGAGTGAACAACATGTTGTACTCACTAACTAAGTGGGCTGAATTACGGCTATTGTTATAACAAAACAATGATTGTGGCATTCTTAAAAAAATACTGTAATATTAAACTGATGCGATATTTGACTAGAAAGACTAACTAATTAAATAAATTGAATGTATATCTTATTTTGTTTTTAGTCTTAGAAGGTTTCCATGACTAAGATACTAGAAACCGCTTACCATATCTTCTTGTAACCGTTAATTGATATCAGTCAATTGTGGAAGGATCAATAAACTGGCTGTGACCGTGAAGAAACTCGAACTTACCTGTAACAAACAAAGAATATAGAATTAGTCACAATTAAACACATTACTTTCAATATTCATACATAGGTGGAACATCGTGAGGAAACAAGCATGCCTGAGATATTTCTCGACGGTAAGTGAAGTAAAAGTAAAGTCAAATCAAGCCCAACCAATAAATAGACCCCGCCATCCCCTTCAAACCTAACCTGGCGAGTCGGGGTGCACCAAGTCCCGAGCTCGCTTCGCTCGCTCTTGCATCCAAGTAGGGATCAGATTCAGACTTCTACTGACTAAAAACTACCCATGTTCCTTTTTAGCCCTTTTTGTCGAGGCCTCGGTTTCTCTTTCAAACAACCTGCAGCCCCGAGCCCAATCAGGCCCTGGGTCGGCATAAAAACTCCAACATCAGATTACGCACTAACCACACAATAAAGAGAGGAAATAAAGAACTCATGTAGGTGTAGTGGTTATGTAGGAACCTATGTAGGTGTAGTGGTTCAGGTGTAGTACAGTGAAACTGATTCCAACTCAACGAGAACTTCATAACTTCGTCTTTACGAACTGACATTCAACTCATCACAATCTTTCACAGGAAACACATAACATCGCGATCGTTCTAATACCCGACTGTTCATCTATCTTTTTTACTGCAATACATTGCTCCAGTGACTCCAATGTCTTATTTATTGTTTTTTGTTGTAAGAAATAGGTCCATTGCCCGCTGATGAGTAAACCTTAACCACTTGGCCACGAACTCCACGTTCAAGCGACACGCGTACTACGATGGCTAATAATAAAGAATTGCATAGAGCATTTTACGAGTTTCGTACAGATCAAGTTATCTGAAACTATCAAATTTCCCCAAACATCCTTGATCTTTTTTTTTTTTTGGTGTGTGGAAAATCATCGAATAACCCCCCGCTCTTGGGCAGAGCGAAAGGGAGTGTCAGGCTTCTAATGACTAAAAACCAACCCATGTTCCTTCTTCGCCCTCTTTCGATAATCCGCAGCCCAACATCCTTGATCTTATAATGCTTCTTTATATAGTATATTAAAACAAAGTTGCTGACGGTGTTTGCACGCTTAAATCTTTTAAACTACGCAACGCATTTTAACGCAGTTTTCAGCAGTAGATAGAGTGATTCAAGAGAAAGGTTTATCAGAAGATAGACCTACATTGCACCTGTCCGAAGCCGGGGCGCGTCGCTAGTTAGAAATAAAGTTCAAAATCAATTAAAGAACTTTGACAGGTTGTATTAGTTGCGTCTGTACGCGTAGAAAACAAATGACAGACGCGCATTTTGCAACAGTCGTCACAAGTTGCATCGGTTGGAACCCGCAGCCCCGACGGGAAGTTGCATCGCCTGAGGTTGTGAGCGAACCTTAACATGTGTCAGCTCTGAAGATCCGCTTAACGGTCTTGCTAAGTGCAGTATAATAGTAGACATGTGTAGGTACTTAGATATATTATCTACTAGTAGGAAATAATACAGTATTTTCACTTAATCGTGATGAGATATTGTTAGAAGATATCTATATTATACAGATGATCGCTTCGATTGTAGTATTGATGTTTGGTTTCTTGTCTGCAGTTGCGCTTGCGACCACTAGACCAACAAGGCAGTCTACTTCGACAAGTGACAAAATTAACGGTCTCTTCTGCAAAAACTTGCTTGCCCTATTTGCTAATAAAAGACGCAATATTTTTATACAGTGGCCATTCAAAATCGACACATGAGTACAAAATACAAATACTTAAACTTAAGCAAACACACTAAGTAAATAACATGCACTCACAAACTTGAAGAGCACTCGAGAAAGTTAACATAATAATAAAAAGCTTCTATTGTTTATCTACTTATTTAAACAAATATACACCAAAGGTAATATCTGCAAATAAAACAAGACGTGGCACGGGCACTCAAGGGTCCACTTTCTTGAGTATTTCACCTTGTGGCTGCATCAACAAACTTTAATTAAGTTCTAGTAAAGGGCATCAGGTTTTTGGTGGAGGTCAGATAGTAAAAAAAAATTGTTATAAGCTGCTTTCGGTTAGACTGGAAGCCAATCCCAATATAGTTGGAAAGGTGGCATAACAAGTGATGGAAAGATTAGGACAGTGATTCAACTGGCGAAGAGGATGTAAAAAAGCGCTCTTTGAAAGGTCTGCCTCGGGGAAGTACAACTGCAATTAAAAGTTGATGAACAAATCAACAAGGCCACAGGAAAAATTATCCTGTTCGGGGAAGTACATAATCGCCACCTCTAATAATCCATACTAATATTAACTGGAGAAGAAGAAAAACTTTGTGCACCATACGAATAAAACAGATTTCGAAGTTTTGGCCATAAAAGTAAGCTGTGAAAAATTTCCATGAATAGTATCATAAGCTTATTAAAGAGTTCATAAATAGTAGATTTTACAACAAGTGCACAAAACGAACCATTTTTATCCGAGACTTTTAGCAGTCCGAGCCGAAGGCGATGGCTGATAGTAATGTCGAGGATAAAAATGGTTTTGTGGACGAGTTATAAACTCTGCTTTTCACTTCGAATGCGAGGAAATAAAACAGTAGTATGACATATTTCTTTAATTAAAATTCAAATTAATTTTGTAACAATAATTTTCATTAATTAATTAAATTACCGTACTTGAATTTAAATTTTAATATCATTTAAGTCTTAAAAAACACATAAGGCCAATAAATTAAAGTAAATATTATAAAATAACAAATTCTATCTATGAACTTCTTATTGTGTTTGGCTGTATGGCTCATTTTCTTTGCCATAAAGATACATTTATGAGTAGTAATACGTTAATGCCCTTGTGCACAAAATTCGATTTTGTGCAGCCTATATCCTGCACAAATAAGCACTTTCAGAGCATGAGAAGTGAAAAAGCCTCTTTTACATGACACAATATGGCAAAAGAAAACTTCGTTGCCAACGAAGAAGGAGAGAAAATCGATTGAGGTTCGTCAAAATGTTTCAAAGGTCTGAATAAAAAATGCAACTCAGTCTTGACAACCCTACAAACCAACGACGCACGAATTTCACCGCTTCAGAACGTCTACCCAAATATAAGCATACTTCGATTTGTATGCAGATTCGTGAGCCGGACAGAATTTGGACATTCATCGGTGGTATGCGACCGCGTCGCCCCGCTGCGGTGAAAGTGAACGTGGACGAATATAGTGTGGATGCGGTATTTATTAATATTTCATAAATTTTTTAGATGGCGGGACGAGTTGGACAAAACCAACGACCAGTGGTTCACATTAGCCCTGGATCGAAACAACTGGAAGTCATGGGGTCTTTGCGCAGCATGCAGTGGGATGACGCACAGTATTGATATTTCATCATCACCATCTTCTTGCACTCGTCCCATTCTATTTGGGGTCGGTGCAAGACGTTAATATTTAATTTATGTTTAAACACCATTTTATGACAATTTTTTTAAATGTAGTTATTTCGTGAATATCCAGCAGACATAGGTAATTACCGTCCGATAAGTCTAATGTCCTGCTTCTATAAGTTATTTTCATCATGTCTACTCAACAGAATATCTTCGGAATTAGACACATTCCAACCTATGGAACAGGCAGGTTTCAGAAAAGGATTTAGCACTACAGATCACATACACGTATTGGACCAAGTCATCGAGAAATACCTGGAATATCAAAAGCCGCTCTACGTAGCTTTTATTGATTATAAAAAAGCTTTTGACTCTATCTCGCACCGCAGTATATGGGAAGCACTGAATAACCAATCGGTAAATCACAAGTATATAAATATTATAAAAAATATCTACTCCCAAAGCACAAGTCGAGTCAAGCTGGATAGAGCCGGACCTGTAATCAATATCAAAAGAGGAGTCAAGCAAGGCGACCCAATCTCACCGAAATTGTTCATAGCTGTCTTACAGAACATAATGGCAAACCTCCCATGGTCGAAGAAGGGCATTAATGTAAATGGAAAACATCTGAGCCATTTACGTTTTGCTGATGATATTGTTCTCCTATCGGAAAATCCTTTGGAACTTAATGTTATGGTCAAACAATTACAAGCAGCGAGTGAATATGTGGGATTGGAGATGAACCTCAGTAAAACTAAAGTCATGACCAACAACCAAATGACTCCTATCTTGGTTAATGACATGCCGCTCGAATACGTTCAAGATTACATATACCTGGGTAAGCAAATCTCCTTCAAGAAAAACAGGAATATAGAAGAAATAGATCGTAGAGCAGCTATTACCTGGAGAAAGTATTGGGCTCACAAAGAGATATTTAAATCAACGCTCCCAATTAAAATGAAAAAAATGATATTAGACGCTACAATTTTACCTTGTCTTACTTATGGCTGCCAGACTTGGACATATGATAACAAGGCTAGGACCAAAATCCAAACCACACAGAGAGCTATGGAGAGAAGTTGCTTGAATATCAAAATAAGCGACAAAATAAGAAATACACACATTCGCAATAGAACTAAAGTGACAGACGCTCTCAAATTCTCGCAAAGCCAGAAATGGAGATGGGCCGGGCACGTTGCAAGATATCCCGACGATCGTTGGACCATCAGAGCAACTAAATGGAAAGGTCCACAGGGTACTAGAAAAAGAGGCCGGCCCTGCGCCCGCTGGCAGGACGAGATAGTTGCGAATGCTGGACGAGACTGGCTAGCCATCGCTTCAGATAGAGAAAGGTGGAATTCTTTGGAGGAGGCTTTTACCCTAAGGGGGTCCACACATTAATTACATTTTATATTTTTCGTAATCATAATTATTATAGAATCACTAAGACATAATTATTATTCATATATCTACAATTTCTTCAATCTTATTTAATTTTTTAATCGAAACTAAAATGTTTTTTAGCTTAAGGTTATTATTTGTTGATTTTTTATTTTAAGGTTATTTACTATTTTTATTTGATCCTTATTGGTTCTAATTGTTATTGTTTATTATTTAATTGTGATTAGATTGTTTAGTGATTGTATAGAATTAATATTTTTTTGAATTGGAATAATAAAGATTTTTGTTTTAGTGTAGGTAATCTTATTTGGTGATTTTATAATTAATGTTATTTATTGTTTAATTTGATTATTATTGGTACTATTCGTTATTGATTATTGATTGTATCAAAATTTATATATATATTTTTTAAAATCAAAATAATGATTGTCTTTTTGTTTGAATGTAATCTTATTTGGAAAGTTCATGTAATGTATTGTTTTGATTTGATTATTATTAGTACTAAATTTTATTGTTGTTACTCAATATTTGATTGTGTCATTGTGTGGAATTAATAAAGCTTTATTATTATTATTATATTTCGTGAAAATATGAGAGAAGGGAAGATTTGCAAAATCTGTACTGTGATGGATGAGTTACATATAATTTTTGTGTACTAATTTAAAACTGAACAATGATTACTATACTACAGAAGTGAAAAGCAATTTAATTTAGTATGCCTAAGAAGACTGAACGAATTTACTTTGTATACTTGCCTACAAAACTTGCCTAATGAGACCAAAAATGTTTCTATTCCTTAAAGATTTCCAAATTAATACTCATAGGCCCTAGTTTATCACTAAGTACAAAAAGTAGAGGTCACTAATCACCCTCATTACCCTTACCCTCATTACCCTTTAAATTACCCTCATTTAATTGCTCAACTTTAACTGTTTACAGTTAAAGTTGAGCAATTAAATTAGGGTGATTAGTGACCTCTAACCACGCTAAAGCGTGGCTCATCCAAAACCCATCAGCTTTCACAACTCCATGTAAAAGACGACATTGACCGGCCCAGTCAAGGCTACTATTGTGTCGGCTAAGAAACCAGAATGAACACATGTGTTTAGACAGATTTCTCTGTATTTTGAAATCGATATTTTCTTACTAATGAGCTCTAAACATCAAAGCCATAGATGTTATTTCGACAACTTTCGTACGGGTACAGTGGACATGGCTGACACAGGCCGCCGACATGTTGAAAACTTTGATGTGTGATAAATGATGTTTATTTTGAAAATAGGTTTTTTAACACTTTTACACACGGCTTTAACACGTTAAACTAATGGGCATGTGCTTCGTTCCAGACAGAACTGAAGAAACACTGCACTGAGAAGAAACAGCCAAAATCAACTCAGAGGTCATAGTTTCTTTTATGGTCCAGATAGATTCTTTTTTTTGACGATCTTAATGAAACTATTTAGATTAATCCGACAAAAAATATGCATCTTATCGGAACATTTGGAACCGAGGTCAAAAATGTTATTAATCTAAATCCGACCACACAAAAACCCGAAGAAATCGTACCAACGCACGTACTTTTAAATATTTTTAGAATCTTTAAGGTCCATAATGAGCGTTAGCGTCACATAAGCTAGTACAGAGTACTACAACTAAAAGCAACTTAAGTACTAGGAGGGCTGACCCCAAATAAATTAGGTAGGTTAATAACCAGCAGGAGAAAGAAGAAGGCTGATTGACACCTTAATCAACACGCCCATAGTATTGCGCTGCAGAAATTGGTACTCTCGAGTTGAATCCATCATCATTTTATTTTTTTTTATTTATTTTATAATTTTTTGGAAAACTTACAGCTAGGTAGAAATAGTAGATAGGTTTATAACAACAATAGAGCTAATTACAAGTTTCCACAAGTATGTAGTTACAGTTAAACAGAATATAAATGAAAAAGAATGGAAAAGAACACAAAATACAAACGATAAGGGTTAGTCGAAGAACTTATCACAAAGCGTCTTTTTTTTCAACTTCGACACGCTTGTATTAAAAATGTCGATCTCAACCTCCTGGCAAGCCGCGTTGTACATACGGCTCGTCCTAATCATGTACGAGTTTTGTCTATAATTGGTCCTTGTCGTTGGTATGTGCAACAAACGAGGTTTAAGCAGGAACGAACAAGGTACACGCAGCCCAATCTTGCTCAGCAACTCAGGGACATCACTGGATCCGTTTGCAATTTTAATTAGAAAGGCCAAGTCGGAAATTTTTCTTCGCTCAAATAAAGGAAGAATATGAAGCCTTTTGCATCGTTTAAAATAATTTGTTAGATATATCTTGGAACGAAATTGAATGTACCTTAGGAATTTTCTCTGTATGCCCTCTATTCGTGCGATATAGATGTTATATTTAGGGTTCCAGACTTGAGAGGCATACTCGAGGAGACTACGAACGAATGAATCATGTTCATACCCTTGACCCATGGGGTCGGCTCAACACGTTTTGTTCTTCCATTCTACTCTGTCAACGGTCACGCTATTTTACTTCAATAGCAACCATTTTATTTCGGCATCCCATTAGGTTTTACCCAGTGATCGTGCAACCGGGCACAAAACCTATCAAACAGCATTAGTTCAGCCTAAAATCCATCCATCGAACGTCAAAGTTTCATCATTAGTCAATATATTGTGTAAAGTAATAACACATAGGTGTTTACGTTTACTTGAACGAAGCTTTAGTTGTTTTCAAAGGATTTGCCATGGATTGATTACTGACCTTATTAGACCACACTTTAGCTTAGGTAAACCACTTATTAAGTACTTAATTAATGAGCGACGGATTTAAGGCTCACTTCATTGAAGGTCGTCTTTGGAAAGGGTCTCAGTTGTGTAGTCAACGTCAGAGTTATCATTTCGTAATTACAATTCAGTTTTGAAATACGCAAGTGCGTGTTTGAAGTCAAAGGCTTGATCCCTTTGTCAGGTAGGTGCTTACTCGTAGAACATTATTTCACACATGACTAGCAAATATTAGGTCAACTATTTATTTATTAATGTAACTAAGCTATACCTACCCACAGCCCAGTTTGCGTCTTCAATCCTTCGAATGCCTCGTGATAAATTTTTAGGAGACACAGAAAATGTCTTTTTTTTGTGGTCGTTCTTAGATATCTTCGTAAGATGTATGGTTGAAATTCCACGACTCGAACAACGCTTTGTTCGAGTCGCATTTATTGTGCGAACCGTCAGTCTGTTGAATTCACTGCCGACTTCTGTTTCCCGATCATTATACGAGTAATCTAGATCTCTTCGAACTTCGAGTGAATCAGTTTCTTCGAGGCAACGCACTCCAGCCTAAGGCGAAACATCGCTTCACATCAGGCGATGTGAGCCCGAACGCAAGACTGGGTGATGTAACTTTGTTGAGAACTCTTTCAGATAATAATTAACTTTTTCTTAGTCAGTGATCTTTTCACAAATCGATTGCGTATTCCGAAGTTCATTTGAGCAAAACGATTTCAAGTCATTGATATGAAAATGTATGCAGCATGGGCTAACGGCCTGCCATTTCTTATGGCTTCCATCGATCAATCAATGACAATATTGGTCAACTGGCCTTAAGGTCAGCGGTGGTCAATGGTGTTGCACCTAATGTGTTCATGTCTAGGATGAAACGTGGGTCTAAATCCGAACTTAGGTGTAATCGACACTCATTATTGTGAAGGGCAATGTGATGCAATTTCATAGTGAGAATACGTTTTTAGAATTTTTAATAAAGGGCTTGGGAGCAGAAAGAGCACGTCTTGATTAATGTTAACTTTGATTTCTGCGAGCCTATTAATTTAAGCATCTCCATTATACATTCTTAGACTTTTACAGACCCACACCTATTTATATCAAGCGTTTGTAGAAACCAATATTCAAAAGTTATGTACCTACTAGATAAATAGATACTTGATCCGACTTTTAAATAGTGAGGACCAGACCTACCCACTATACATTTAAGATATTTTCTAGATCTCTCAGTTAGCGTTCACAGATGAAATGGAATGAAATGTGAAACTGGCGAACTTTCATAAATATCACTTAGACAAATATACTTCTGACCCAGATTCAGATGAGCGATTCAACAGAACATATGTCACTTGACCGACCGAGCGGATACGTAGAAACGGATGGTTTATGCTAATGTATGAAAGTGTCATCAATAAGTATACCAAGTTGAAGACGAGAGATTGGAGGAAATATCTAGAAGATTTCTGCCACAAATTTCTACTCGGAATTTTATTCTAGATATAGATAAAAAGTTGAAGGAACAAAAAGTTTTCTTATCGAATTTATTTAGGCTGCCGAAATAACCAATGCGATGGCAATGAAACAGTACAATGGGATAAAGATTTAAACTCACGATATCTCGATCGTCGGTCAATGCCATTGTCACTAAGCTATTGTCGATTAAATAGTAGGGTAAAAGTAATAGTCTAGTCAACAAGTGCTTTTTGTTTTTTTTTTCTCCGCTTCCGAAAAATATGAACGAGGTGTGATTCGTTTCGGAATAGCGTGCTTGAAAGCCCGAAAAGCTTACGCAAACCTGAGTCCCCGTTTTCGGGGTACTCGTATCGTAGAATAGTATTTGTTCATGAAAAGTCAGAAATCGCTGAAGCAGGTCAGACTCCCCGCTTTTTTGACCGTACTTTTAAACCCTCTAAAAAAGTTATAAATATTGGTGCTGCAGTTTTCTTGTTTCCTCCTCTTTTACAGATAATTGCAATAAACAAAACTTCACTTTTTTCTTCACAGTTAATTGTTTATAACTTTTGAAATTTTAGAAATGAGCTCTTGATTTCTTTCAAAAAATACCTACAGTCACGCTATTCCGAATCGAATGACAACTCGTTCAAATTTTTCAGCGGCGTAGAAAAAATATTGACCCAAAAAGCACTGTTTTGTTGAATAGACTTTAATGCATTGATCGATTGTTCAAGTTTTGTTGTCAGGTTGTACCTATACGTTAGTAACGAAAACAACTGTCATAAATTTTGCGGGGCACAGATAGTAATGAATAAATAAATTACTATACTTTATAATATAAGTTTTTAAACTGACATGGTCACTGACACTACTTTTAATATCATAAACGGGATATTTACCATGTTGCTGTTGTCCATGTTGTGATCATAGTGCTTGTAACAGCGCCGAAATATCGGGAACTCGAAACAAAAATCAAACATGGTAAATATCCCGTTTATGATATTAATAGTACTATACTTTATGTTAGCCCAGCACAATGTAATAACTTTTATGTATGGCAAAATACTTTACCACTATGTACTTCTTCTTTACGTATCGATTATACTCTTCCACTGTAACCTTGCGATTGAGAAATGATAATAATCGATCATCGTATAAAGAAATCGCAAGAATCAATAAGACTATTATTTTTCGCTGATTATTTGCCAAATGTCATACATTCACTGCTGATAGACACTTGATTGAGTACTTTTGCTTGTTGCAATCCTACGAATTAACCTTCCCTACCTTCAATGTAATGTGGTTTATATACAAACGACGTTACATCACCCTTGCGTTAGTCAGAGGAGTATTAGTACTTCCATATTCGGCCAGTTAAGTTAAAGTGCCAAGGGGCAAGCCTATTGCTATCAAACCGGGCACAAATTCAGACTGGTAACTAGAATACCCTGATGAGAAAACCAAATAACACTTTGTCTGAACTTTGGTAATCAAATTCAAAACCTCATGATCAGCTGTCGCGCTTGCCATCTCTTGACCAAAGGGGCCACAAGTACCATCTATGCGATTTAAACAAACATGTCTCAAGAACAAACAATATAAATATTAATCAATTATGCGCAAGAGCAGGTTACGTGCGGTAAGTAGTTAATCGTTAATTTATTTGATGGGACGATTAACCTACCTTTTGAACTGACAGGTTCATAGTAACTACTTAGTGAACAATTTTTACATTGCTAGAGGTGGCTCTTGAGAATACAAGAGTAGCAATAATGTTATTATGTAAACATAACCCGATCGCGAAAAGTAGTAATAAGTGAGTAAATGCCTAAGTAAAGGAATTTTTTTACCATGAATTCTATGAGTATTTTAAATTCTGATAAAATATTTTTGTCTAAGATAGTCTAACCCACAATGCCATATTTAACGCTCTGAACAACCAAGAGATAAATCCCACCTACATCAACTTGCTCCGTAATATATACATAAACAGCACTGCTTCAATTAGATTACAGACAGTCGGACCATCATTCCCCATAAAAAAGGCGTCAAACAAGGAGACCCACTTTCACCCAAGCTTTTAATAGTGCTCTCGAAGAAGTGTTTAAAAAGCTTACGGCTAGTTTTTTTTTTTTTACATGGCAACAATTTACAGAATCGTTTATTTATTATACTACAATAAAATGGTGGGTGAGGTGCTGTATTCCTAGCTAGGTTAATAGATAACCTGTGGTAAGGAATACAGTGCCGGTCCCTAAGGAAATAAACAATAAAATCGTACACAGTATGCATTACAGTCAGTACATTGTGAATTTGTGATGTGAATACTACAAACATTTGATATTTAATAATATCAAATGTTAGTTGGCAAGAAACGGCATTGAAATCGGTGGAGTGAGGTTAACCAACCTTCGTTTCGCTGACGACATTGTCTTATTCTCCTCCACGGCGGCAGAACTGGAGCTTTTGTTGAACCAGCTCAGTGAGGCAAGCATTGAGGTTGGACTCGCGATGAATATGTCAAAGACCAAACTGATTTCAAACACCACCCCACACAAGATCCGAGGAAATGGTGAAGAATTGCAATATGTCCACGAATACATCCATTTGGGCCAGTTAGTCTCTTTCCAGGCAAGGCAAGACAAGGAAGTCGTAAGACGAACCGAAAATGCCTGGAAGAGCTACTGGTCCATGAAAGAGCTTATGAAAGGAGACCTTTCACTGTCACTCAAGAGAAAAATCATGGACATGTGCATTCTTCCCATTTTGATCTCAGACTTGGTCTTTGACAAACATTCAAAAGTCCAAGCTCAAGGTTTGCCAACGTGCTATGGAGCGTAGTATCCTAGGCGTTAAACTAATCGACCGTATACGCAACACCACACTGCGCTCCTAAACACAAATCACTGACGTTGCTCAAAAAGCCGCTAAGCTGAAGTGGGACTGGGCTGGCCATGTCTGCCGTATACCCAACGACCTGTGGGCCAAAACAACCACGTTGTGGAACCCTGACGCAACCAGAAGGCGACGTGGTAGACCTCGTAGGAGATGGCGGGACGAGCTTGACAGAACCAACGACCAGTGGTCCACATTGGCCTCAGATAGCAAAATTTGGAAATCATGGGGGGAGGCATTTGCCCTGCAGTGGGATGACACAGGCTAACAGTAAAAGTAACAGTAAGATAATATTTTGTGATTTAGTAACTAAATTACGAGTTGGCACTTTGTGTTAGGTTTTATTAATTTTATGTTTTCCATGACCATGACAAAAAAAGCAACAGTCCCAGACACAAGGCATAATTACTTGTGAAAGTACTAATGTTGCCCATTGCAAAGCGAAGATCTCAATGGATAAAAATGGGCAAGAATAGAAGACACTCTTTGAAGTCATAACCTTTCAACCACATACCTAATGACATCACCATCTGTCTAGCCTTTTTCCAAACTATTTTGTGGTCGGCTACCAGTCTAACCGGATGCATCTGAGCGACTGCCTACCTGACCTCCACAACTTATAGTAACTGGGTAATACAATACCCTATACCTAATGACATACTGGTATCTAATTAGACAATTTAATAATTCAGTTGCTACCTATCATCAAGTTAATTTAACTAACTAATAAAGATAGGCCTTAAAGCAATTCATCATTTTCATTTCAGCCAAAAGACGTCCACTGCTGGACATAGGCCTCCCCCAGGCGTCGCCACATTGACCGGTCCCGTGCGTCTCTCATCCAGCAGGTTCCTGCAACCTTGACCAGGTCATCGATCCACCTTGAAGCAATTAGTTTTATTTATTTAAAGCTCTTTAACAAACACGCAAAATGAGATTGCAAATAACCAATTATGTATTGCAAATTCATCATTACTACTGGGTTTATGGTTATAATTGTAATGTCCTAACCACACTTACAGATGTTCAATAACTTTAATAAGCCTCGAACTAATAATATAATTTGTCCAATATTTTTGCTAATGCAATAAAGTTTTTATTTGCACACCGCAAATAAAACTTTTTAACAAAAAATAAAACCGACTCCAAGAAAAAAACACAAAAAAGTGAAAAATAAACTTTAGAAGAAAAATCAGTCACCAATCACCGACTTCAGAAACTGATTTTTCTTCTAAAGTTTATTTTTCACTTTTTTGTGTTTTTTTTTGGAGTCAGTTTTATTTTTTGTTAAAAAGTTTTTATTTTTCACTTATTAGTGGTTCACATGTTCATGGGTCATAATGTGGACAATGTAGTTTTTTTTTTTAGTTTTGTTGATTTTTCAAAAACCACATTTCCGATTTCGATAATTATGGGACCCTTTCCAACCAAAAAATATTTTTTCAAATCGGTTAGCAAGTGACGGAGTTATGTCCGAACAAACGTAAAAAAAAAATATATAAACATCCGAATTGAGAACCTCCTTCTTTTTTTAGAAGTCAGTTATAAAGACCTCACCTAAGAATAAAATTGTAAGCTAAAAGGTTTTAATTTTTTAAAGATTCTTTATTTATTCTAAAAGAACATAGATTGTTCGTTTGTAATAGTTATCTAACAAATAGTAATTGTTATAATAAACATTAATATTAGTTACCAATTAAAAAAACAGTTACGTGAGAATATGGGTATTTAGTAGTACCTATAATATAACAATGCATGAAAACCTTAGTCTTTACGAAATTCTCAGACTTTTAGTTTTAATAAAATGTTTTATTTTTTGCAAAGGCAATTCATTATTGTCGACGCTACTAAAATGTAACGTGTTAGCAACCTTCATATGCCTAGCCTATTACCAAATATGTTGGGATCGGCTTTCAGACTAACCGTATGCAGCTGAATATCAGTATTTTACATGAAGCGACTGCCTATCTGACCTCCCTAAACCCGATAAGTACTGGGTTATACGCAACCCTTTGGTGAGATTGATTGTTAGACTACCTGCAACGACTGTAAAATTAGTGGTTAAGTATATCTGTCGTTTGTTGATCACAAACGACAGATATACCTAAACACTACACAAATAAATACTCAATATCCTTATAGACTACTGGTTACTTTCGTTTGTCGCACAATGCGCTCTCTAACAGTACATATTGACTATTGTTAATAGTGAAAATGGTGAAAACACTTTGTAGATTCACGCGGTATGGGAAACAATAGGTTTCATGGGAGAAATGGCGGGTGACTGCTAATTATGTTTAATAGAGTTTTTATTTGGAATTTCACTATCACAGACTGTTGTCTCTTTTATACTTTGTCGCTAAGATTGTTAATTGCAAGTGCCTACTCGGGAACACATTTCTTTATTTGTTCGCGTGGGGTTCGGAAATTTTACCACAGGATCAAAAAAGGACCGTACTGCCAGGACAAAATGCCCTTTGTCCGGTCATGGTCGATAACCATGTGCTAATTTTCAACGAAACTTGTTAGGCTTGACAAGGTAACAGGATTTGCTTACTGACGAACCGTCACACAGAGTTACTTTAGTACAGATTCTGCTTCTGGCCATCCCATAGATATTAAGGAAACACTTGTTGTTCCTAAGAATCTGACAACAGAAGGGTGAAGTCGCAATTCTCGTAAACAATCATTATAAATTATTGTTTATGAGAACTGCGACTTGTTGTAGTTAAATATTATTTAACTACAACAAGTTCATCCTTCACACAGTTCTTCCATGGTTTTTTGGTCTACTCATCCACATTCATACTCAATACTTTCAATACAACATTTTCCTCACTCCTCGCATTAATCAATAACGTTGCTCTTTAATTAATGACCCACTTACAAGATACAAGCATCTAAATGAAGTATCACCTAACCTACGCCAGACAAATTCAACACAATGGCGACGATAACCGTCTAACTCGGCGCGCGCGACTAATGATAAATAATGACTTGCGCGCACGCATCTAATTTGACGACACAACCGCACATTTTGTGCGATTAGTCGTGTATTATGTTCGTTAAGGCAATTATATTATATGAAATGGTTTTTGAGGAGGTTGAGGCTCAATACGAATATAACAACCGTATAATTAATCGACTGCAAAAATAAGCACAGCTTGCCACGGTCATATGGGTAATTGGATTGAAAAACCAAACGGCATCTGTAATATAAAGTTGTTTTATACTATGAAAGCAGACTGAGATCGCATTTTTTTTACTACTAGTTTAAAAAGAAACACGTAACTAAAGTAAATGTGCCAAGTTTAGCATATATCGATGTATACTTTCTTTACAAGCAACGCTATGACACGACAGGAAGGTTTTAATGTGAGTAATACCAACAGAGAATTAATAAGACAAAGGCACTGGAAGGCAATAATTTCCATGCTAAGTAAAGAATGTAGATCGTAACACCAGATCAATGAGTGTATCTATAAGAGAGCAATGAAAGTAAAGGAAGGAGAAATGTAACGAGATTACAGTCGCACGCGAATTTTTTGTGAACATACCATCACGCTTTAGATCTTTAACAATGTTACAACAATAAGTGATAAATCATTCGCGTTGATTGACGACGGAGAAATGGGTATTGTTGCGTTTGTTCAAATAGCTGACGTCTCACAAGAGACGTTGAAAGACTTAGTTGATGATCATGACTTACGTAGATGGTGTTTTGATTAAATTTATTTTAATACAAGCGTGTCGAAGTTAAAAAAGACGCTTTGTGATAAGTTCTTCGACTAACCCTTATCGTTTGTATTTTGCCATTTTGTGTTCTTTTCCATTCTTTTTCATTTATATTCTGTTTACTAATCCTTATCACTGTCTTTTTATTTTTTTTTATTTTTTCACTGTCTTGTTATTTAAATATTGTATAACTACATACTTGTGGAAACTTGTAATTGGCTCTATTGTTGTTATAAACCTATCTACTATGTCTACCTAGCTGTAAGTTTTCCAAAAATAATAAAATAAAATAAATAAATTATTCAAGTGAAATAGGAATTTGTTTGTTTCTCGTGTGGTTAGTATTAAACATGTTGTCAGAGTTTTTATACCGCCAATGGGCCTATGACTTGGCTTTACATGCCGTCGATAAATATAACTCAGGCATGCTGGATTTCTCACAACATTTTCCGTCACCGAAACAATAGATAATTATATGTAGAATACGAACATGAATCTGAAAAATCAGAGGTGTGTCTTGGGTTCGAACTTGAGACTTATTACTTGGCACTTCGACGGTCACACCACTAAGCTATCACTGATTTTTCCAAATAAACATTCCATCACGCTTTAGATCTTTAACAATGTTACAACAATAAGTGATAAATCATTCGCGTTGATTGACGACGGAGAAATGGGTATTGTTGCGTTTGTTCAAATAGCTGACGTCTCACAAGAGACTGTGAAAGACTTAGTTGATGATGATTACTGTTGCGAAGGTGGTGTTTTTGATAAAATTAATCAAGTTTTGGAAGTAATAAGCAAGGTACTTGAAAGAGGTCTATGTTTATTAGATAAGTCTGACGTATTACTATCTTCATGAAAAGTTACATAATCACTGTCAGGCAACGCACAATCTAAACCAGTCTTAAATTGACTGTCGATGGTTTACGCTTAAAAAAGACAACATTCTTTGATTTGCGCACTTTTTAATTCTTCAACCAAGAGTAGCACACCAACGCCTTCGACAACATCCTGGAAAACCTTCCTATGGCAGAAATCGGCTAGGTGGTATCATCATCATCATTCTTCAAGAACGATGCTAATGGTATAGAAAACACTATGAGTTACCAGATAAGCAAAACATAAAAATGTTAGTCAATAATTACGTTAATACATTTAATTAATTGCAGTCTTGTCAGACCAAAATTCGTCATTAATCTCGGTCCACCAAAAATAATACAATTCTAACTCCGGTTTAACATGTGCCAAGAGTTTGGTAACATTAATACTATCAGAGATCGAAATCTACTGGAAACACCCATGTCTCATAGTCGACCAAGATACATCTGCATGCAATATTGCCACACTTTCAATGGATAGAGTAGAATATAGGTAATTATATTATAGGATTTGGAAGACATGCATGAATATCCTTTTGCTTAAAATGGTGGTTTTGGCAGTATTGCCTAAGAACTTTTAATGGTACGTATTTATGATTAAGCACTACTTGCAATTAAGTTCATCCTGCATGTGATTCCAGAATTTTAAATTTCAATTTGAATTTTATCGAAAATTAAAGTTAGGAAGAAACAACCAAGGATGCGAAGCAAACAAACCTATACCAACAAAAAGTGTTTCTATTCCAACTGAATTTGCTTGGTATAGAAATCAATGATTTGATTAATCGACCCAGATTTACTCAAGTGATTTTAATACCAAAATCAACAATGCGCCCGTCAATTTATTTAATGATTTCTGATCTAGATTTCAATTGAATTCTTCGCTATCACGTATTTGAATTTCTAATTACAGTTTAATAGAACTTCGGTGTTACAATAACAATGCCGTGATGAAACCTTTTATGCAAGCAAATATCACAAACTGGTTTAAACACGGACTATGAAATAACACGAGAAAACTCAAAATTACTGTATCTAACAGTACATTTATATCTTCGTATACAAGTCTGACCGGTCCTGGGCTGGTCAGTTACAAAACATTTTACGTATGTATGCAAAGCTTGTGTACACTTTCTACTTCTATTGTCTTACTTTAGTCATTGATGTAATAATTCCTACTGTTTCTTTTGTACTAATAGTTTGGATTTGTCTGACATAAATCTAGTGAGTTTTTAGCGTTTTTTCTTGATAAGTCCTTACATCTGGTGATAGCAAACTGGTTTGAATCAGTCCAGATCTCAGCTAGGTTGAGTTCAGCATTTTTATTTTGGGAATAAATGTATTCATATAGCTATGACAAATTGTAACTAAACTTAACTCTCTATAACATTATTATTATTCTAGTCAAACAATCCTCATGAAAAGAAGATTTAATAACACATTTATAAAACTGAGGGTCATTCGTACGTCAGACATTGGCAAGAAGCCTACCGGATATAAGCTAGTTGTTGCTAACTTTCCAACCTTACTCATCTTAAAACGTTACTAGTGGCGAAATTTGTTGAATCACCCATCAATATTAATATTTTAAATGCAAAATTAAGTCTATCTATTTGCTACCTAGCCTTAACCACTGAACCGAATGGTTTACTGTCTGAGTAGAAGCCTTGTTCTAACTTCTATGTCAAAATCATTCAATATAATTTTGAAGACTGCTCTTACAGAATTTTGGAGGGCACGGGAGTGACTCCGCCAAGTGGAGCAATACCACAGGCACAGCCATACCATTTTTTTCTCAAAGCTATTATAACCATTTTCTACCTCCCTATAACTTCGTTGTTGATAATTATCTTTAGATCTCACATTTTTTACGGTAAAAGAACTGCGTGAAATTTTGTACATAATTATGTTTTGATGGGAGTTAATTTATTCGGAAGACAAAATCAATGACTAGGATGATTCATCAATCATTCATGATAATTAGGTTTTTATTCACGACCAAGAACAAATGGAATTAATCAATACCAACGTTGTGGTAATAAATACCATTTCAAGTAATGACTTGCGTGACAATATTGCGACTGTCGATGAAGAATTAGAAAGAATAGTCGCAGTGAAAGATATACTGCGATTAGATCGCGTTTTCAGCTAATATGATGTAGCAAAAAGTGGTAGAATTAATTTTTATAGTGGTGCATAAGAAGTTGCATAGTAAATATTTCCTAGAGCAATGGCATTGTGATTGCTATTACATACAAGGCTTATATAGTGTAGACATTTCTGAGAATAAAGAGAATTAAGTTGGCAGGGCGCATTGCCCGCAGAACGGATGGCCGATGGGGCCGAAAAGTTCTGGAGTGGCGACTGCGAACTGGAAGACGTTGCGTTGGAAGGCCTAGGTAGACCGATGACCTGGTGAAGGTTGTGGGGACTCGCTGGATGTGAGACGCACAGCACCGGTCTATGTGGTGATACCTGGGGGAGGCCTATGTCCAGCAGTGGACGTCTTTTGGCTGAAATGATGATGAATGATGAAATTTTTATTTTCTCTTTACCACTAAATAAACCTTAAAGGTATTATTATTAACCAGTACTAACTGGGCTGTGGAGGTCAAATAGGCAGTCGAACTATGTAAAATACTGGTATTCAGCTGCATCCGATTAGACTGGAAGCCGACCACAACATAGTTGGGAATAAAAAGGCTTAACAGATGATGAATCTCGATTCTAAAAAGTTAATATGTGTTGCTCTCATGCATCCTGGGTTACTCTTTTTATTACCAGTATTTATGTAATTTCCACTGTATGTGCACTGACCTATACGAATATCGCAACATTACATCTTTCCTTACTTACAAATCATCTTTTACGCAAACTTCAGTAGCTCTCGAAAATAGTACTAATGAAGCAAGACCTACGTGTTTGGTTACCTACAATACATAATTTTCACGTAATATTTTGTACTTCATATGCATTTTTATTTTTACACGAAAAGGAAACGTGTAGTACTTACAACCAGCTTAAACAGGCAATAGAAATATTGATGACTCAATCTCAAGCTTATATTTATGCATTCAGTTAGTTACAATCACAAAAGATCGTTAAAATTTTCCGGGGAAAGGGAGTTGTTTTATTGTATTTTTTTTTCTGAACTTCCAGTTCCTCAGTAGTCTGGAGTTGTGCCGGATTTGTGGTAATAAGCTCTCTCCCTATTACATGAGACCTGAACATAACTAGCGAATAGTGGAATGGGATACTTCTACTGAACTCTTCAGGGAAACACAGGCGTGATGTTAGGTATATTTTATCCTTATAGCAATAATAAAAATGCTATGGCAGGGTTGAGGTTACTCTGGGCATGTTTTCAGAAGATTACCGTAGAAAAATTAAAAACTCAAAAAAGGAAGCATGACAACTCTAGCAAATTGACACCTTATGCTGCAAATGCAGAATTTCTCAGCTCATAAACAATTTCGACGAATATCACAAGATTACCAAGAATATTTACGACTGCAACATTCACAGTTCACACCTACATTTAGCACTATGCTGCATTCTATCTTGCATCAGTAGGCAAGTCCAGTGGCCTATAAAGATTGAACGGACCTTTCACTGCACTCGCTTGTGAAAGTCCGAAATTAATCCTCTTCTCTTTGGGTATAAATAACAATAAGATATCGCAATCGTGGCCTTGATCTTATAATTTAATAGCCTGTAGTTACAGTTGTTAGACAGTTGCGTTTTGATAACTATATTTTTTTGTAGATGCTTTTAGTGCTTGCCTGACTATCAAGACAATAGGGGATCGGACTGGGTCAAAATAATATGATTCTGTTTAGTCCGTAAGTTAGATTATCGAAAAATATTGAATACGTATTTTTTGTTTTATCAAATCAATAAAAAATGACGAAGATAAAACGCGTCAAAGATCAGGGAGTGGGGCTTGAAACGTCACTTGTGGGTACAAAATGTACTATCATATGACGTCACACGAGTTTTCGAAGCACTGTATCGTTTTCATTTTAAGTTTACGTGAAAAAAGAAAAAATACGTGTCCAATAATTTTTGGAAATCTATCTGACGGACTAATTAGTTTTTTTTTGTCCGATCCCCTATTCACTCCATTTTCTTTTATTTCGTAGGTACACAACTTATTAATCTTTTCTGTGACATTCCATCATATCCATACTTTTTTTTTTCTTTGGATTTTTACCATGTTTACTATCTGTTTTGAGTTCCCGATGTTTATGAGCTGGGGTAAGCTGGTGGTGTTCATGACAAGACAAATCGGTCCTCGTTCTTGTTCGTTTTTTGCGAGGTACCGCTAACATTGTTACTGTCAACTCGATTCTGTTCCCGACACGGGATACTCAGTGTCTATACCAATGACGTATTATTTAGAGACACGTTATCAACCAACATCTCGGCGCTTAAAAACGGCGAAAATGACACCGTACGGCGGGATGCCTGTTGCTAGAGGGAGATAAATAAACATCTTCAGTTACGTCACAGGATAAGTAATAGTCAAATTACATGCTCATTGGTCGAGCGCATGAGTGACGTCACGTGACTACTAACTTCAGGCGCCGGCCGCCTTAGACGCAGCGTCGTACAAAATAAAATAAAATAATGTAGTTTTGTAAACTTATGGGCCTACTACACGCACGCACTTCCCCACAGTTTTGCCTGCGGGATTACACGGTGCACACATTACATCGCGCGTGTGGTTTGTAATGGTAATACAGTTTTAACAACCATACGCGCGATGTACTGTGAAGTGTGAACGAAAACTGTGGGGAAGTGCGTGCGTGTAGTAGGCCCATTACGCGTGAAATGACACATTTTTGTCTTTAAACACACGACCGGCATGTTTTCTTTATGTTTTGCACAGGTTTTCAACTTTTCACACACGATATAAATTAAAAACAAACGTAGCGTCGCGCGACAGGTTGGTGCGTGACTGAGCGCAATGTGGTCAATTGCCTTCATTTCATGTTGCCATTTTAGAGTGCGGACAACGTATCTATAGTTTTATACATCATTGGTCTATACGCTAACTTTATTCGGCACTTTTTCGGATTTTATTCAGTTAAATGTTATTGTTGGTTTTTCGGTGTAATGTTAGTGACCATGTCTGTTACCATGTCATGTATGTTTTTAAACTGGTCATCTCTCTCTCATCAAAGCTTCATAAAATTGCCATGGTTATCTTTAGCCACACAGACTGTATTACAAAATTGATTATCTTATTCAGTTTACACAACGATGGAACGTAAGTTGATTAATCGACATACCTACTTATATAAACATGAGCATCCAACATTATATAACTGACTAATTAATGTATTACATCTGTATAATATCCCTTAATTAACAGGTTTGTACGACGCCTAGTTTCATAATTTCCTATTACCATACCCATATGGTTACCATGACTATAGAATATATAACAGAACTATGAAGAAAGTTATAAATCAGTAAATCCCACATATTAATATGCTGGTCTAGTGCAATATTGCTCTAGGCTACGTTTAATAGCATCGTCGGGCGGTGCATTGGCAATAACAAAGTGATTTTGAGTGCTAGCCAAGTAATTCATTGCTGAGATTTAAGAGGTAGATAAACTAAAGTATGTTTTATAGTATACAACATACTTTACAATGGATATGCTAAGCGAGATGTTGCCTAGATAAAAACCATTCTGAAACATAATTTAAATTATCGTTCACTCATGTCAGCAATCAAAATGCGTGAGTGACGGAGCATTGGCCTTAGTTTTGAAATCCCAATTGTTCCATGTTAATTGCAATTATTTGCAATATGCTCGGCCTTTGGGACTTCAACGTGGAATACTCAACGATAATTTCGAAATGTGGGTAGGTATATATAGACACGAGTCTGCCTAACCCCTCGGGGGTCTAGGCATGATATTAAATAAGTTACCAAAGTTTTTATAACAAGGCTTGTCAGCAGTCAACACTATCATAAGATCTGACAGCCGATTTAATGCATTATCAGGAGTCATAATCAGGCATTCAAAATTCTAACAGAGGTGTAAAGGTTAGACAAATGCATGTAGTAAAGACAAATTAATTAATTTGACTCATTGCGAAATTAATGACCAGAGAAAATGTCATTACATTCTGAGGTTTTTTTTTTCGGTTGTGGGTCTTTGTTATTTTAAAGAGGAGCTCGTGGCTTAATAAAAACTGCCACTCAGGTCGATCTTTAGGTAAAGCTGTGCTTGCCTAGGTCGGTCTGTGAATGGGTGACCGCCCGACATACCAAGTTTCCTCCGTGCCTCGGAAAGCACGTTAAGCTGTTGGTCCCGGCTGCCATATATATAGATCTTTGGCAGTCGTTACAGGTAGTCAGTGACCTGAAATTCTGACATCCAGTCTTACCAAAGGGTATAAGTATTACCTATTATTAACTGGGTTGTGGGGGTCAGATAGGCAGTCGCTGCATGTAAAATACTGGTATTCAGCTGCATCCGGGTAGACTGGAAGCCGACCCCAATATAGTTGGGAAAAGGCTAGGCCGATGGATGGTCTTTGTTATTTTAAAGTGAGGTGTTTCTTCTTTTCTTCGGGGCTGTGGGTTGTTCACAAGATACCGTGACCTCGATATACTCTCAGACTCAAACATGGGTGGTTTTAGTCAGTAGAAGTCTGACACTCCCTTTCGCTCTGCCCGAGAGCGTGAGGGGTTATTTGATGATTTACCAGCCGTCCAAAAAAAAAAGGTCTAAAGGTTAGATAAACGCATGTAGTAAAGACAAATCAATTAGTTTGACCCTCCATTTATGCAAATTCCTCATACCTTATTCATGGCCAGAGCTGAGTTCTCACGGGTGCGCAGGAGTTGAACACGTTCAATGGCGAAATGTTCGTACGTTGTAATTTCCTTATAAGTGTTACAAGTGCGAAAAAAGTCGTAAATGTTCTAGTCACGGTGTGATTATGGCAAACATGGAACAAAATGTGAGGAGGTAGGTTTCTATAGGTTCTTATAGTATACCTGAAATTATTGTAACACCATAGACTTGATTGTTACTTGCACATGAAGTGCAAGTGTTTTCCAACTCACGAAGGAAACTCATATGTCACTCATATGGTATGTCACTCATATACATACCAACCTAGGCAAGCATGGCTTAACCTGAAGATTGATCCGACCGGCTGTTTTTATCTAAGCTTGTGGACGTGAACTACTACTTCTTATTATAAGACTTTCGAGCACACAACTTTCCCAGAAAAGCAACGTTATGAAAAAAGGAGACGACGTAAGTATTCGAAGTTAGCTAACTCAACCATCATCAGACTATTAAAATTTAAGCAGAAAAAAACTTAAAATTCGTTCAAAGTCCTTTGTGGTCAAACAACTTTAAACCAAGGCTACCTAATGAGGCGCCTTTTCAAGAAATCTCTACTTTTACAGACACTAAACCCAAATATATCTCATTATAGTGGGTGTATCAAGGATGCTGATCTCATAAACAATACAAAATGGCCACCGCGCCTAGTTGAGATGAAAGGTTAATTCCATGCTTTGGGGACACGGCAGAAAGCTGAGATTGGCCTAATGTAGAGTTTTGTAGTTAAATTGCTAATGAAGATGTTATTTGAATAAGTTTGAGTTAAATAAATTTATGATATTAATAGATAACGAAACTAAACGAAAAAGTTTATGACGTTTTCCTTAATGGTGTAGAATGGAATAAACGAAAAAGAACTTTCAAAATAGAACAGGACTATGTGGGATATTGAACTTGATGTAAATTTTTCCATCTTTCATCTCATAGAAAAAGTGGGATCCTCAGACACCACGGGTGTTGTCTGGTAGCTTACTGCCTGATAGTTCTTGTCGAATATCAAAAATGGTAAGTCATCATCATTCTCCTGCTCTTATCCCAATTTATTTGGGGTCGGCAGGTATTGCGGTGATAACAACGATATTACAGAAAAATCTAGAAATTGTTTCAATAGGCAATAACAGAAAGCGCAGCTTGACCGACTTTAATTAAACCCTAATGTACCTTTGTTTGTAACTGGATGTAACTTTGGTTGTAAATAAAGATAGTATAGATGTGTTTTCACACCGATTGGGTATATTATTCTAATTAGTATTCTAAACACCAAATCAGAAAATCTGGTAAACATAGCATAGTATACCTTAGCAGGTTTAAGAGACCAATTTATAAGTTAAATGTTAATCGGCTCCAATCGTCTAATGATGAAAGTATGTTTAATGTTATAAATATTAGAAGAAGCATGCGGTTTAATATCCTTAGAAGTCTGTAACAACTGAGAAAAACCAAAAGTTTGGCAAAGATTGGAAAGCTAAGGTCACTCATATACAAGGTCCCATTAAAATAGGTGGACAAAATTTCAGAAATCATTCATACCACCAAAATAAGGACGATGGTAAAAAAAATAATAAGAATAACGCATGTACCTACTCATAAAGGCTGAGTTTCTTCTAGAGTGCCGGCAATTTATTATTTAAAGTAAAAAAAAAACAGTTTATTTAATGTTTTTTTTTGTTTAGATATGTTTGGTTAGACCTACTGAACGCTGTGTTAAATTTTGTCCACCTATTTTAATGGGACCTTATATAAGGCTTCTACGACTGTGTTAGAGAATATTATCATTTACAGAATATGGTCTAGACAAAAAGTAATGTTATGAATGAAATATTTAGTTGATACATAATTATATAATTATCATAATTAAATGGTCAACGAGATATTATGCATTTCAAATAACTACAGTCTCATATTGAAATCTTTACACAATTATGTACCAAACAGAATGTTTTTCTTAGTCTCGAATGCATGAGTAAGTTTTTAATAACAAATAGATTTCAACTTATTATTTGTGTATTTCACCAAAAATGCAAACAATACAGTTCTAAGTGAATATAAAACATAAAGGGTAACTTAACTTACGTAGCATGGTGTTATTAATTGTTTAAAAATAATGCATGATTGTGGTTAAAATTAATGCAGCCCTCAAGTGTAGGGTGTAATTATCTCATAAAAAAAGTTATACTTTTATCATTATTGTATCCTCTTAGCTTGACTCTTGAACCCCCATATCCTGGTTTGAAAAAATCCATCGTTACTGCAGGCTGGCGTTTCACTTTTGTTGATCTCCTGAACTTTGCCTTATAAGGTTATGGCTTAGAATCACCTACGATGCAGCGAGTGCACGCCTTCAATGTGTTATATAAGTGTTAGCATTGTTTGTCTGTGCTCTTCCTGCAAATAATAGTTTTGGGTAGACATTCTTTTTGGGGTCAATTGTTTATTTTATCAGAACAATCTGTTTAAAATTTAGTTTTTTTTTAACCGTTCAATAATTAGTTTTGGTTTAAGTAACGTAGCGAACATAATAGGGTATACTTTATTTCATACCAAAATATTGGTAATTAAATAATTATATTTAATCTCTGGGAGGGCAGAGATTGCCACAACGACTGACCCACTCTGATCTGTATCCAGCAGATTCTTGGTATGGCCAGAAAGCTCTCATGTAAAATTATATTATCTAAAAAAGTTTCATTGAACTGTAGTACGAAAGTTTTTCGAAATCAACTAGCCTATAACGACTATATTTAATTTTCAAATGCCGTGCGATGCGACTCTCTTCTTCTATTCAAACATCATCATAAATCATGAAAAGTCAATCAGTCCATCACACCATCACCAATAACCAAAGTAACGGAGACAAAGCAACCATGATTAACCAGATACAAATGAGCCATGACAACCTAATACCCCGCTTCCCTTACCTCTATATTCAACCGTTAACCACAACAATAGGCGTTAACAAACATCATCAGTTAACTAAGAATTCGATATGACTACGCCTATTAAGTCGACCTTCCACTGCTAGCTATGATATGCAGAGGTCTGCCATGATAGCTTTGCGATTCTTTCTTTACGTACTGCGTAGTATGGCCGTGTGTCGCAGCGGGCGAGTCCGCCTGTATTTTAATTGCAAGCGAGGCTAAATTTACTTTTGTGGTGAAGGAAAACATAGTGAAGAAACCAAACTATCATCCTGAGAGATATTTCTCAACACGTCATGTAAAGCCAAGTGAAAATTCTGAGAACTTTCAGTGCCTAGACTTACCACACGATAAAGAAGAAGAAAGGAATTTTGTTGAATTAAAGGTAGACTACAGTGTAGACTTAGATTAAAAAAAAACCCAAAAAAACATCAAATGACGGTTCCCGCTCTGGGCAGAGCGGTTGGGAGTGTTATACTTCTACTGACCAAAAACCACCCATGTTCCTTCTTAGCCCTTTGTGTCCGAGTCCACGGTATCTCTTTCGAACAACCCGCAGCCCCGACAGAAACCAGTATCCTGAGAGGTATTTCTCAACACGTCATGTAAAACGAAGTCTGTTTTAGAGTTTTTATGATTTTATTTGTGCTTACACTAACCACGCGAAAAAGAAGAAGAAAGGAATGAAGTGCACGAGTGCACGACTAAGGTAGAAATATGTAGCTTAGCCGTGAGATACTTTGGACTAGTGCCTTTAAAGTATAATTCATTGATACGGCTACTAGACACGTGGGAACAAACACACAGACATACACGCAAACATTCTCAATGTTTTGTTCGTGAAATAGGTGAAAGTAGACGGAATGAAAAGAATCTCACATTCTTTATAATAGTTTCATGAATTATTCAATAAAGTTGTTATTTATGTTGAAGAGCGATGTTTCATTATAAATAGGAATGTGATGGTTTTCTGATTTATATAATAATATGCGCCTTCTATCACAGATTAAACTATATGAGATGGCCATTGGCCATCTCATAAAGGTAGTGACGATAGTTCACGTATCTGTGCCATCTACATTATTATAAAACATTATTATAAATGCGAAAGTTTGTAAGGATGTTTGGATAGATGGATGCTCTTTCACGCAAAAACTACTGAACGGAAGTGGATGAAATTTACAACACAGGTAGTTTATATCCTGGATTAACACATAGGATACTTTTGATCCCGGTAGTATGATCCCGTGGGACATTTATCGAACTCCACGCGGGTGAAGCCGCTGGCACAAGCTAGTTTATTATAAAGAGGTAAAGTTTGCATGTTTGTAAGTTAGTGGTAATCTACGAAAATAGTAATCCGATTTCAAAAATTATTTCACCAATGAGAAGTTACATTATTCCCATTGTTTATACTGTATACTTTATACAGTATAAACAATGGGATTTGTATACTGTATACTTTAGTGTATTTTTGACTAAAACGCGAGAGCATCCACGGGCGAATGCTAGTATCACTTAATGTATAAGAATATTCGATTTTCATATAAATAATTCACATATTGGAACGCAAACTACGCCTAGGTCGTAATTCTGCACACAAAAAATAAAACAATCTACGTATCCATGCTGCAAGCATTACCGACAATGCACAATATTACAAAACGCACCAAACATGAATAACTACAAAAAAAAACAATAACCCTGACAATAGTCACGGGCAATGATCGATAAAAATATCGCCGTCGATATCGATAAAGAGGTAATTTCACAGACAATTTCACTCGCCCGCTCTAGTTGCCGCCATGTGACAACTGACGACATTTCTCTGTAATAACTGGTCTCTGGTTCATGGATAAAACGTTTGAGGTGTGCTTTGTTAGGTGTCAGGTCCGTGATTGAATATTTCAAGATAGAAAGAAGACAGATAATTTAGGCTTAAAGCCAAAATATGACGTCAAGTAAGAGATCGTCCTGTAATCTGTAATGGGAAAGAAACAGAGGTAAAACTATACAACACAGCCATATTGAAATTCCATAAAATAGTAGATGAGACGAAAAATTTGCCCACAAATTCGACTCCGGCTGCTACTGGGAAATACTTTTTTTTTTGGTGGGTGGAAAATCATCAAATGACCCCCCCCCCCCCCGCTCTTGGGCAGATGTTCCTTCTTTGCCCTTGCGCCGAGGCCACGTCATCTAGTACAAAAATCCGCGGCCCCGACGGGAACTGGGAAATACCTCATGGAAAAACCCATCTTGAATTTAAAACTAATCACTATCACCACATATAATCAAAAAAACAAAGTCCTCTGCCGCGTCTGTCTCTCTGTCTGTTCACGATAAACTCAAAAACTACTGCACCGATTTTCATACTGTTTTCACCAATGGATAGAATGGTTCTCAAGAAAGGGTTTAGCATATAATTTGTCGACATCCACGCGGGTGAAACCGCGGGCATCTGCTATTTAGATCTTTTAAATTAAATAGGTATGCCAAAGCGCCATGCTACATTATGTTCCATTCAACTATCTTCTTCAGATAATATTAACCTTCATTTACATCTTGTATATTTATAACTATTCTCTTCATATTTGTAAATTGCAAGTGTTGCAAATATGTCGTAAGTATGTCCGGAAGTTGATTGATGAACGACATAGTAGAGGACGTCGAGATAATATAAATAATTTCATTCATTGAAGGCTGAACGAAACTACTTTTACTAAAAATACAAACATTTACGGTAACCCTGATTTTCGCCCAAAGTAAAACAATTAACTGGTATAAAAAAAACTTTTCGTATAACTATAAGCTCCAACAACCATACCTGCTTATCGTTTAATAGTTTCTGAAAACCCATTACATATTTTTTACTACGATTTAATTAGTTTTACCTGTAACTAACTAAACGTGTAAAAATCTACAAGTGTTTTGAATTTGCTTAAATCGATGCGTACCTGTAACAAAAAATAAGGAAAAATTAGCAATAGGCACAATTACAGGCTAACATTTTTACTTAGATAAAATGAACAATTAGTTTCTGCAAAAATAAAAGTATTGTATAAATGACCATCGTGATTTAAACTATAGAATATTTTGGTGAGTCAGTCATTCAACTTAAAGTATTTAGTTAATTTGTCTTAATTAAAACTAACGCATAATTTTTACTAACGCATAATTTACTAAATTACTCTTATTCTTTATTGCACACATAAAATAACAAATATAAACAAAAATTACAATTATAAAGCTTATGTACAAAGGCGAGCTTAACCCAGAATTGGGTTTTCTTACAGCAAACCTAATTTCGCTAGCGAGATTTGCAAAAGAGGAGGAACACTTAATGTACTTATGTGCATTAACATTAAACTATGTTACATATATTAAATAGACTTATAAACAATTACTTTTTTTTTTATTTATAATTTAAACGTTGAATCATACTTTCCCTTACTGATTAACATGTTTTTAATTTTCATATTAATTATGAAACAATTACATAAGTCATATTATATTTTTATACAATTACGACGTATGTTTTAATATGACACAGTCTTCCAAAGCATCATTATTTTTTAAGACTCCATACCGTAAAGATTTGTTGATGATTACATTTCATTATAGAGGCAAATAGTAGTGACCCACTCGTATTTCGCACGGCTGTACCGACTTTATAATACATCGAAAAAGTTTTAATGAATGTAAGTATAATATTAATGACCAACGCCTCGGTTGCCAGTCTTGTCAAGGGGTGTCGTAATACCCTGTACTGGCTGGGTTGTAGAAGTCAGATTGGCAATCACTCTATGTAAAATATTGGTATGCAGTTACATCTGGTTACACTAGTAGCCGACCGAAGATGATTTATGGGTAGACTAGCTTTTGCCCGCGACTTCGTTCGCGTGGAATAGTGACTTCCGGCAGATTTTTGGTTTATCTCGCGAAAAATGTCCTTTCTCAAATTCCAAACTATGTCTGTACCAAATTTCACACAAATCGGTTCAGTAGTTTAGGCGTGAAGCGAAGACAGAAAGACAGACAGACAGAGTTACTTTCGCATTTATAATATTAGTTAGGATTAGGATTAATACCACTAATGAATTCTATTACAAAAGTATCAAACACATTATTGCGCCTCGTCAACATTGATCAATTTGCACTTACATGTTTTTATTACATTATAAACATCACCCCTATAATCCCCGAATGGTTAGGCTGAGGTGTACTCATTAGCACACCCACATTTATTACGATATTTTGTAATGTTATCACACCTTACATAAAACCAGGCACTAAACGTTTACCCAGTATAGTCAACAACAAAAGTGTTAAAAAACATCATGATTGCACTTTCGCACTTCGACAACCTTGATTCAATTTGCACTTGGAGTGACATCTTAAATTCTTACCATTTTGCAGACTTTCACAATCACTAGGTTGGACAAACATCCAAGCAAATAATCTGTGTATGTTAATATGTTTGACATTGACTTTCCAATGTTGACCGTACGTGATAATGATGTGCAATAGAAATTGGCATTCCGTAAATTAAATTAGAGTGTTGTTTGACAGTTTTTGTCTTTGGAAATGTTGCTCTTTTTTTGGGTATTTAACGATTCGAAATCACTTCGAATTTGCCTTATATTATTTGTATTGATAGAGATATCGATTAGGGAACCCAAGGGTTATTGTAAGCCATTTTTGCAGGTATTATGGTCTAAGTCAACCTAATAATATTGCCAGGTATCCAAATTAACAGAGAATGGCCTGATATTCAAAAACTTCACAGATTAGCAACTTACAACACTACATAAAGGGGTTTGAACTTTTTTGTATGGGAGCTGGCATATCGACCCACCGCCATTTTGATTTTTTTTCGAAATCGCGGCCCACAATGAAAGTGGTATGTATGGATAGAGGACATATAGACGAACAAAAAATGTCAAATAACACGGTACCTAAAGTGTCACGTTACCGAGATATTTGAAGGTAAAGATGGTCATATGAGTACAATGACCACATAAAAATTAGACCTTTTATGTGTCTATATGCGTTTATTATTATTATTACTGGTTACTGAAAGAGAGTAGGTACATAACATACTACTAGGAGCACGAGAAAACTATTTTTGACATAACATAGCGTTTCATTGCGATGCGAAGCTATTTTATTGTGCGTATAATAATAATCAACCTGGGAACTATTATTTGGATACAATTTAACGCATAGACACGTAAAAAGGCTATTTAAAAAAATATTTAATGATTGTCGTTGTACTTATTTGTCGATCTTTAACTTCAAATATCTCGGTAACGTGACACTTTAGGTACCGTGTTATTTGACATTTTTTGTTCGTCTATATGTCCTCTATCCATACATACCACTTTCATCGTGGGCCGCGATTTCGAAAAAAAAACAAAATGGCGGACAGGTTGATATGCCACATCGGTTCTATCCCCTTTAATGATAAATAAATCATGAAAAGGACCTCCTAAATTAACAGCAGGACACATGATCACATGACCCTCAGAAACAAATAAAAAATCGGTTGTCTGTAAAATCGGTTTACTGACGATAGTTGAACGTGACAACGTCCTAAGAAAATAAAACAAAACAATTGAGACGCCGTTGCTATGGAAAAGAAAATAAAACAAAACAATTGACACGCCGTTGCTATGGAACGCCTCAAAGCGAGGTAACGCGGTATGACGTCATCTTTTTCGTGCGTGCAGCCGGCCATCAATTTATAAGACGTTATCACGTCAAAAAATTACTATACTGAACCCTTCACAGAATCCCATTCACTTTTCACACTGAATGTGAACTTATGTGTCTACGATTGTAAACAGTTGCGAAAACAAGCTCGTAATTCTATTGGTCGATATTAATTTGTGGTTTATAACGTGAAGATTAACCTATTCAGAAGACTATTAAATATATTACTATTCACCACTTCAGTGTTGTGAAAATCTTTGTTTGTTTCAGAAATAATTACTTTTGTTCATTTTAATTGATTTAAGAGATTCGTTCTCTATGATCCATCCATTGTAATGAATAGTTCTTCATTATTAAATTCGCATTGCAAGGTTATCGACTACACAAAAGCTAGTCCTTTTTAATGTGACCTAAATAATTTTGACGAGATATTGTACATTTACACTCAAATCATCCGAAGATTGTGTAAACCACCTCGTTGGTCAAGTGCGACTGCTGAGCATGGGGACTTGGGTTCAATTCCCGGGTCAGGAAAAGTGTTATTGCGTTTTTTCATTAGGAATTTCTCAGTATCATCCACGGAGTCAATATTTGTAGCCGGTTGAAGGCAATAAGGCGCGCTCCCTTTTACGTGAAATCCGCCATGGATCTGTAGGTACATAACATAACACATAACCCTTCACAGACTATGTCATCTTAATCCATAATTATGAATATTCCATAGATAAACACGAATTACATAATCATACTTAAAGCCTGTCTACTTAAATACTTGTAAGGTTTACGACGAATTAATTTTAAACAGTAAATCCATACATTTTGGGTCACATGCCGTAAATTCACGTCTTTTTCCCTCAGAGGTAAGCTGATATCTCATAAATCGACTTGCTACGATCCATACCTCTCTTTTCGGCTCGTCCACATATTTCAACAATTTGGAACACAGTATTTATCATCGGAGATAAGAAAAGGTCAAAGAACTCGTTTACTGTTAATTTTATAAAGTTAAAGTTCTGATTAATTACGTTAAAATGTGGTCAAAATGCAAATCCATAAATGCTTTTATTTGAAAGCATTATACTTTACTTTCAACATAAAAAAACACTTAATTTCTCAATGTAATATTTGGCTGCCTGGTGTTTTGACTAATTTGGTACATAGGAACTTGACAAGATACTCGTACTTCTAATACTTTTAAAACGGCCATCAGTTTCAAGTGCTACAAGATAAATAGTACAGGATTGCTACAGCGCTACGCTGCTACGAGATTGAAATAGGTCACGTGCTACGAAATTTTGTAGCCAATGCTTTATAAGTTATGCTTACGAGGTTACAAAACAGAGTTATGTTAATAGTAAACTCAAAATAATACGAGGTAATGAAAGGATCCATGGACTACTAAAATAGAATTTCAAGAAGTAATTAATCCGACGATCTGGATGCGTATTGCGAGGACTGGTCCGAAGCATACGAAAACAGAGCATATGGAAACAATTCGGGGAGGTCTCTGCCCAGTAGTGGGACAGTACAGGTAATTCCCTGCCTGCGTCGGTTTTTCCGAGTTCATATAACCCTAATCTATTTAAGTCGCGAGTAAACAGGCTTCTACTGGGTAAGCTCGTTCCATCGTCGACATCATCTCTGCCCTTAGGGCAAGATTGAAGTCAAGAGCAAGCCCATTTATAATAAAAAAAAAAAAAAATATTATAGTTGGAAAAGGGATGACTACTAATATGATAAAAAATAAAGTAGTACCTATAGAAGACATGGTTCACTAACACCAGGTAAATTGAGATATAAGCAGGAGAATGATAATTTTTATGATGATGAATGAAACTTTAAATAAGAAATGCATGGTTGTTTGTAGTCAACAATTCATTGTGCTTAACGAACCATGTGTTTAAATGTTACTAAGAAAGTAACAATAACACTAATAACACATTGTATTTAAATCATTACAATAGTGCACAAGTAGGCCACTGGTTCATCGTCTGGCTGGAAGATACTACCGCGCTCACTAACGAGTGGCCAGTTTTCACTCGTATGCTGTGAAACATAACGTTGAAAATTGGTCAACATTAAAATTAGACTTTTAGGCAGCCCGAAATGGGCTGACTGAAAGTCTAATGTCGAATGCTTACTTTTTAAATTTTGTTTTTTTTGTGTTGTGGCTTGTGGCGAGACAAACTTAATGGACATAATACTTTGAAGAAGAAACACCTCACTTTGAAATAACTAAGATCTCAGAATGGAATGACATTTTCTCTGGTCATTTAATTATGATGTTTTCGGGAAGGCAAAGATTAGTTTGCGAAATTGCGACCACGCATAAAACCTAAATTAATCGATGGCTTGTATTTATAATACAATCAAGTTTAGTCTGAGACAAAATATTCTAAAGTGTAACGTTTCCGAGATATGAACTATCAAAGCTTAAGTCCATTCATCTTCAACACAATCTTGATTTGTTGGCGCTGAAAATGTTAAGTGACTTTATGGTGTAACTGGGCGTAAAGTCTCTAACTCAAGAGCCCTTCTACCATTTCAATCAATAAACATAATACAAGTGGTTTGGTTTTGCAATTGCATCAAACTCAAGGAGGTCACTTTACTAATGATTCTCCACTAGAATCAATAATAAAATGGGAAGGTTATATTTTTTCATAGAAATCGGTACGTGTGAGTCACCGTATTAATATGCATCCCGTCTGATTCTCGCCATATAACCGCGCCATCACACACACGCAATTTAATCAAACAAACCCAAACGTTTCTTCAATAATTTATTATTCCCTAAACCACGATATGCGGGTTATTCTGAAACACTGTTAAAAAAACCGCATTCATTAATTTTATTGACCTAGTACCGTAATTTTTTGTCTGAAGTTTGATATTGATGAAAAACTGCACCTTGTGTGCGCTGAACGCAATAAATTATTTGTGGTGAAACATAGGCGTAAAGCCTCTAATTGAAGAGCCCTCCTACCATTTTCATCAATAAGCATAACATATTAGCACCTATATGAAGTTACTGTATACAAGTTACTTTCACAACGCATTGACCAACGCTAATGATCAATATACTCCATAATGTGTCAAATTGCGAAGGTCGTAATTTTGTAACAACTTCAAGTTTCACATTTCTGAGGTAATATCATCTTAAGTACTTAGGAACGTTAGTAAATGCTGAAATGTATGATTTGTTACTTATTGTTATTAAATGATTAGCTTTATATTACATGTCTTCTCATGAGACCAACGCTTTGGAATTGGCAACTACAGTACACTCACGAGTTATTATGCCTTGTGACTGGGACTGTAGCTTAGTTTATTTAGCTTCAGTAGTTTACTGCCGCACTCGGAGAGCTTCAGTGGGTGCTTGGGACGTCGCTTGGTAAGGGCTTTTGGCGGTTTTGTCATACAAAACTATGTCAGGCCTTTGCTGGGTGGCGGCTTGAGTAATCGTTGGATATCTCTGAGTGCTGCAGTTAGTTTAATTCGACTATTCAAAAGTGCCTGTTACTGGCCTACTTGAAATAAATATTTTTGACTTTTGACTTTGACTTTAATGGTACTGTTGACGAAATAAGTTTAGAATATTTGCATAGATTATGGATATTACCACTATAGAAGTTGCAAGTTTGGTTTGGCTCAGGTACTTAGAAATCTGATAGTCTGACAGCCAGTTAACCCAGGAATAATGTATCAGTCAATAGCTACGTTCTTTTTCTTGTTCGTGTTGGCTAAAGTGTTTTTTTGGAGTGTGGTATATCATCATATTATGACTCCTCCCACTCTGCGCGGACCGTAAGGGAGTAGCAGACTTCTACTAACTAAAAACCACACATGTTCCTTCTTTAGAGCTTTCTGTCTGGGGCTGCAGTATCTCTTTTATCATTTACTAGCGACCCACCCCCACTTCGCACGGATGAAATGTGCTACATATAAACCTTCCTCTTGAATCACTCTATCTACTAAGAAAACCCGCATCAAAATCCGTTGCGTAGTTTTAAAGATCTAAGCATACATAGGGACAGACAGCGGGAAGCGACTTTGTTTTATACTATGTAGTGATAGTGATGGTGATGATGATATCACACAAGAGAGATAAGGGAACATAATAAAATAATTTGGTGTACAAAGGCACACATTATGATTTTATAGTGATGGACTATTTATTCACGGTGTCAAAGACATCAACGCGCAACTAGCTACTGGTAAATTCAATACACTTTATGCACTTTGTGCACTTTTTGTGGAAGCCTATGTCCCACAATGGGTGGTTTTCGACTGAAATGATGATGAAGATGAAGTGATTTTTCTCCTCCTTAATATCATCAATTGATTAAAGTTAAGTAAAATTAATATAATAATAATAATAGTTTATTTTCCAACAACTTAATACTATTTTACAATGCAATGTGGCAACAATTTCAATGAGAGCAAAGAGATTAGCGTCTGTAGCCGAACTAGGCATAGCCTGTATTTCAGCTATCAGTACCATTCCCCTCGAGTTTAAAATACAAGAATAGGTGCCAAGTAATAGAGACTATTATACATTAAGTAAAAAAGTTAATACTTATTACATAAAAAATGAAAATAGGTAAGTACATAATCTTAATCTATTTATTAAATGAGCTGTGTATGTGTGTGTGTGTGTTCGTGTGTATGTGTGTGTGGTGTGTCTATGAGTATATGTAGGTGTATGAATGTGTTTGTGGGTGTCAGTATGCGGGAGTGTATGTGTGTGTAGGTGAGCTATTCAGAAAGTGCATCTATTGTTTACTGTGGTCGTAGCTGTATTTTTAGTGTGGTATGAATAAGAGTTGTTCCGTCTCCTCATAGCTTAATCTCTGCAAATATTGGAATACTTTTAGTTTGCAATGTTTTCCAGTCAAGGGGTATATATGAATTGCTTTGTTAATCTTATTATAAAGGTACGGGCCTAGAAAACTTACAAATGTTTTGCCAAAGGTTGTTCTAAATGTGGTTGGATAGTCACATACATGGTGCTTACGACGCCTTTGTAATAATATACGATTGTAGGGCTGTTTTTTATGTTCGTGGAGGATACTTTTATGTATAAATAACTGTCTCACTGTCAAAACCTGGCACAACTGGAACAGTGTAATAGTGGGAAAACGCATCGGTTTGAACGTGCTAACCTTCAGTATGGCTCTCTGAGCGACCTCAACTGCCTTTAGCGTGGTTTTGCAGATACCTCCCCAGGATAAGATGCAGTATGTAAGAAGCGACTGGCACAGGGCCTGATATATTCGTTTCAGTAGTGGAGGGTCCGCGACATTACGTATGTTTTTAAAAACATAAATTAATTTGCGTACTCTATTACAAAGAATTTTGACATGTTCTTTAAAGTTGAGCTTATTGTCTAAAGTAACACCAAGATACTTTAGCGTGTTAACACGTTCCAGAGGTGAACATGCGCAGCCATCCACAGAATTGCATTCATGTGACACAACTTGTAGGTCGCTGCGAATACCCACCACCTGTCTAATACTGAAACAAATATACTTAGTCTTATCAACGTTTAACAATTAATTAAGTAAATAGCATTGAAACGGACTAGAGGCCAGTACCTAATTGGCCATATCAGCTGGGGCTGCAGTCTCTACACTAATAACGACAAAATCGCTAACTTTCGATTGCTAATTACCAACGAATAAATTCGGTTGCAATAATGATGCTTGCGAGAAACGCATCTTGGATGTAGAGACTTCCTTTACTTGCAAGCATCATTATTGCAACCGAATTTATTCGTTAATAATTAAGTATTGAAAGTTAGCGATTTTGTCGTTATCTCTGTCGAGACTGCCGGCCCTGGTATGGCTAATTAGGTAATAGATATCAATAAATTACTATTCATAGTATTCACGCGTGACCATTGGCTGTGTAGGCACCTGAGCGCAGGCAGATACTTAGAGGAGAAAACGATGGTTTTGAATGAATGAATTTTTTTAAGAATCATTATGAGCACTCACTTTTTCGTCGTTTATGGCAAAACCATCCTTTTTTCAAGTCTACGTAGTTCGGTGGAAAACTTAATTCTTCTAGAAGTTATTTACGAAACAAAAAATAATGAGAAGTAATCAAAACAAATTTTCTAAAGAATCATATCATCACATATTCATATTATTACATCACAATAAAACTTTTTTCTTTAGATATAGCTAACGTGAGATAACTTCCCATGCACAACTATTAACTTACTTAACTTACTCACACACATCATGAATAATAAGTTATTTAGGAAGCTGCATACGGTGTATAATTTTCTGAATACCAATCTTTCACTTTCATTGCCATGTGCCTACTGGTTTAGGTAATGACCGGAAAACTGTACAGTTCCTATGTTTATGTTATTCTATTACGTGACACAAGATGTAATTTTCTCAATGAGATAACATGCTGTAAGTAGGCGTAACCTGCGACTATGATGACCTGTTGGGAGTTTCAGAGGAAGTTTTTTTTTTCAATATATTATTGTTAAAAATATATTAAACGTAACATGAAAAAACAAATAAAGATTTGAATAAAATTAATATTCAACTGTTTACTGTCTAACCGGATGCAGCTGAATAAGTACGAGTATTTTACATGGAACGCCTGCCTATCTGACCTCCACAGCCCAATTATAATTATTGATACCACTTCTTCTTCTTAGCGTGTCGATGGCAAACCGTCACTAAATAAATTATATTAATTTGGCCCAATATTCAGCTATGCGAACTCCGCTCGCTGATGCAGTCATTAGATCATCAAGTGTGCAGGTGTCAGGGCATGCAGCGCAGGATTGATACCACTGATAGGACTGGTTGTCAGTATTTCGAACCTTTGAGTACCTGTATCGACTTTCAAAGATTTACAAATGACAGCAAGCTCAACGGTCTAACCTATTTTCCGAGATAAAAGTTGGTGTTAATGGACGCCATCCATCACTTACCTAGGCAAGCGCGGCTTAACCTGAAGATTGAATAGGTAGTCTATAAATCAATTAATATTTGATCTACATTTCTAGCTTCCACATAATTACAATAAACGATTATGAGTAATGTGACAACCGCTTTTGCAAAACTTGACCTTTAGGTGGACCATAACCAGGTCAAGAGCAAACTAAAATAAATTATATAAAAAGTCATTTCCTACCCTAACACGTACGAATATAACATAAACAGGCTGACAAATTACAAAAAAACATAACACAATACAATTATGTCAAGCATAGTGGCCGTTACCAAGATTAGTTCCGCTAGGTCCCTACACTCTGGAAACTCTCAGAGGAATTTAAGTATGTTATAGTTAATGGTATCAAGCATCCATCATCTCAGGGAACTTTGTGTAAAGAATCTAAAATGGGTGTAAAATACCGAAAAGTAAATGCTCTCCCAGTCATCTCGATTTTTTTTTTGTACCACTTCCAGACCTTATCTGGGAACCTTTTTTTTTTCTCTTTATTTAAGAAAATTATATGATTCTGTTTAGTCCGTAAGTTAGATTATCGAAAAATATTGAATACGTGTTTTTTGTTTTATCAAATCAATAAAAAATTACTAAGATAAAACGCGTCAAAGATCTTGGAGTGGGGCTTGAAACGTCACTTGTGTCGTCAAAATGTACTATCATATGACGTCACACGAGTATTCGAAGCACTGTATCGTCTTCATTTTAAGTTTACGTGAAAAAAGAAAAAATACGTGTCCAATAATTTTTGGAAATCTATCTGACGGACTAATTAGTTTTATTTTTTTGTCCGATCCCCTATTCTAAATATAATATAACTTATGGCTCTACTATAACGTTCCCTAGAGTTTTCCTAATATTTTAACTTTACTCTAAACACATCCACGGCCTCGTAGTTTTTTTAATACATTCATTAGCATATAGTAGTGTTTTGAGCGCGTGGCATTGAACCCTGCCGCAAAACGTGATTTTTCACCCCCAAAAATATTTTATTAAAAAAGTTGCACAAAATCGAAAGCACTATAAAACTAGTCTCTACTTTATAATAACATCATCTAGACGTTATTAGAAAGTCTAAGTTTATTCACTTTATTATATTCAATCACTTGCTACTGTCTATTACGGCGTAAACATCCAATCAAACATCCAATTTTCTAGAATATCGATCAACTTATTTACGATAAACTCAATGATAACTGGGGCTAGGTTATGGTCACTGTGTTGGCTTGAGATACATATTTCACTGAGTAATTTGGGCTCGTGCTTAAACTTGTTGGCCATCAGATGGTGCAATTTTAATTGATTGCCCACCTACTGGTTGAGAAAGACATAGCGATGACTATGTCTGTCTAAAATAACTTACTAACTAATAAAGTCCCCAAGAAACTGGCCATGTTGAGTGGAACGCTAAGACTCTGGCGTTTTGAAATTTCCTTGAAGACTGTGAACACTCGGACCTGGCGGTACAAGAGTTTCTACCCCAAACGGCTTCAAAATATTGTTACCAATAAGGTTACTGGATGTTTCTGACCGCTTGATATTGACTTCATTCAAAATTTAGTTCGGAATAATCAAAGCTAAAAGTAAGTTCGAATTATGTGATTTCGAAAGATGACAACAATAGCCAATAATTATCATACCAATTGACTCCAATGTCAATCTATTAAGATTCGTTCGAAATTTTCTCACGCTCCAATAAACATAAAATATTTGCAAAAGAACAGGACAGAACAGAACTAATGGTCGCTTATTTCGGCTTAACATTAAAAGAAAAAAGTCGGGCCAACTGATATGGGTATAATTTTTGTCCAAAAAAGCCCAATTTAATACTGGTTTACCTCCCTACCAACAATTTAAAACCAATTATGGTTAACTTAATTTCGTTTTTACCAAAGTACCATTTTGGTATTTCTTTACTCATTAATTCCTTCCAAAGCTTTGTGCAATCAGCACATCGTAAATTCTTTACAGAAACTAAACATTTCGTTGACATTTTAAAAATATCGTCGAATATTCGTCAGTTATTGCAAAATACGTTGTGTAAGAACAGAAAAACTAACACATGACATTGGCCCTAAAGCCACCTTTACAGTAATTAGGTAATTATAAGCTAGTGTGTAATTATTGCTGTCAATATCTTTGTTTCTTTTTAATAAAATACACAATATGTCTGTATAATTTTGTAAAAGCTATTAGTTTGGTGTTAAATAAAAGTACCTATTTCCAGTAACTAGATCACTTCTACTCTAAAATGGTGAAGGAAAACACCTAGAATCAAAGATTGAAGTTAAAAAATCTACAAATGACCGAAACCGTTGAGCATTTCGGTCATTTATAGAAGCCGAAAGTCTGTCTACACAGCTGCATCCGGTCAGACTGGAAGCCGCCCCAACATAGTTTGGGAAAAAGGCTAGGTAGATGATGACAAACAAAACCAATACAATCAAAATATTAAATTATGCAAAAATGAAGACAATACGGTACTTATAATTACTAACTGGCCACCGTGTAGGTAATTACTTTAATCGTTATATGTTTGGTATTTAATAAAAAAACAATTAAATCAATTAATTGTATGAAGCTTACAAAATCGTGTCTACATTCGTACCGTTGTCTAATGTTCTGTGTCTTTCACGACATATTCTTTAAGTTGTTGTGCAAAATGCGAGTAGCATCGATTATTCCGATATTATTTATGGAAAGGAAAAATGAATAAATAGTATCAGGAATGATAGGCAAGAGAAGGGAAAATGAAAACGTGTTGCGTCGACCCCAAATTAAAATGGCATGAAACTTCCTTAGATCAGACTTATGCTTATCATGTACCTATTTAATTTAAAATATTTGGGCATAGGTATATACTCGTATCTAGGTTTTATATAATATATAGCTAGGTAAGATGCACAGTTGATGTGATACATTGTTATAGATTGAATTAATAATTATACAATAATATTTAAGTACAAACAATTACCAAATTGAGAAAGAAATGCCATAAATCAGTGATTAACAAACAGTACCTGACTACTATTTATAAACATACAGTCATGTCATGGTGAAATCTTATGTGGAAATGGATTGCAAAGTAATCCCATCAGAGCACCATACCTTCTACTATTTCCTTCAATTAACTTTTACTATTTCCAAGTAATTCTGATACAAATGTCTCTAGTTACCCGACAATGTTAGTAACTTCACAGCCAGATAAACTGGCTACAGATGTGGTACTTTAAAAATATTGAGTGTAGATGTAGCTGTAACGAAACCGAAAGGCTCTCCCCATCATTGCGATAGATTTTGGTCTAGTCCAACCCAGAGAATTTTCTAGTTGCGGATATACATATTAGAGGTCAAAGTTCCAACTTACAAGTTTTTGATGTCATAATAATATAAGGTTACTTTAAATACACATAAATACACTTTACATACAATATACTTTAGGAAAACATCGTGAGGAAACCGGCATGTCTTAGAACCAACAATTCGAAACATGACGTGTGGTAGATTATAGCCCATTCCCTCTATATCATTATCATTTACTCTAAGAGAGGAGGCCTGTGTCCCAGCAGTGGGAACATTAATAGGCTGTTGATGATGATGATGACTTTAAATACCTCCATCCCTATTATTCAATGCATCTACCAACACAACATTTTGAGTGCGTTAGATTGAGTCGTACTGCATAAAACCTTTTCCCAGTAATCATGTTTGCGTGGAGTTACTTAGTTTGATGTTCTGAATCCTTGGTTGGTTGCTTGGGTGTCGGTTTCGTGAGGGGTCCGTTTACATCTTATAATAAAAGGTTGATATTTAAAAAACTATCTTGGACGTTCAACCTGACTGTGATGTTTGTGTTCGTGTGATTAACTTGTTTCTAAAGATCTAGTTTAAAATCCAATCGTACAAATACGTAGAAATTGTAACAATTTACAAACCACACCTAACTATATAGGTATTACTACAGTCCTAAACTAAACCAGCGGCTATTGTAGGTAAACCAAATTACGTGTAACCGAAACCAGTGGTTATTTAAGTCACAATAATAATTGGCAGTAGTTATCACCAGAATTACGATTTACTATAGCAAGGAAAACGTGCGCCCTCGAGCAATGTTGATAGTGTAATTTTACGATAGTGCGTACTTTATTTGCCTTTCGGTTTTAGGTGGTTAAGTAAATTCAACTTTAGGAAGCTTATGTTTACACTTGATATTTATTTAATTATTTACTAACCTGACCTATGAGGGTCTCAAGTTCGATGTCGCTTGCGTAGATGAGTGGCCAACCATCACATAATGAGAACCCTGCGTGGCTCGGAGCCTCGGAAAGAACGTCAAGCAATAATAATCTCGGTTGTTTTCTGTAGATCATTGAGTGTAAGACTGACTCGTTCATATGGTCATGTAATGAGGAGGGACGAAACGCATGTGACTAAAAAAGTGATGTATATAAATGTTGATGGATGGAGAGGGTGTGAGGAATGACATTAACGAGAAAGGAGTAAATGCCACCTTGACGTCTAACAGGGAAGAATGGATAACGTGTTGCGACGACCCTAAATAGCATGGGATTAAGGGCAGGAAGACGATGATGATTGAGTGTAAGACTGCTTGTCTTACACCCGAAAGTCTGACATCCAGTCTTGATAAATTAACCGTGTTACTAAATAACTGCGTTGTGAAGATCACATACGTAGCTGCTCCATGTAAAATACTGGTATTTAGATGCATCCGGCTTGATTGCAAGCCGAAGATTTAAATACTCTACTGAATTTAAAAAAACATTTCGTTTGAAATATCGCTTCCCATTACTACAGACATCGGATATTCACAGACAAGGTCGCGATTAAAAGATAATGTTCGTTTAATCGATCGTGTGGTCACTGATCTTATGATCTGCCTCAGACTATGAGGCAATATTGCAGATCGATTTGTTTCAACATATACGTCCCACTGTAAATGAGTGTCTAAATGATGGTCAATACTAACAGCACATTAGGCTGTATTTTCAGACTGTAGTCTGATGAGTTACATGACTGGTTGATGGCAATAGAGTCGTTGTAAAATGTGAGCGAAGGTACCAGAGGTACAGCTCCGCCTTCCTCACGGAGAATATACATTTGCTACTGGTCATAAGCCACCCCAGAGCATTGCATCATTAAATCAACACCCCCTGATATGATTATTTCATGAAACCATGATATTTGAGGTCCATTCTAATTAGGAGAGTTGTATTCATTTATGTATAGAATGCTGTAGTACACATTCGTTCATATTATATTCTGTTTTACAATCAACAATCTTCTGGGCACGTTGCGACTACTACTTTTACGCCTAAGTGTCTTACTGTCATCGTTGTAGTTACTTACTTTAAGTCTTAATTTTTATTATTATTTTAGACTTATTTGTAGTTTCTTATACCGATCTGGAATTTGAAATTTAGACCAGCACACTGAGATAAGCGCACTGCGAATTTGATTAATTGACGCTTTTTTTCATCATGGGTCAACTCCAAGCCATCAATCAACAAACAAATACGTGATCTAAAGATCACTTTGGAATAGTTCTCACAATAATCGAAGGCTACATTCACAAGACAGAGGTACACCACAATCACTATCTGCTAAATAACCAGCAGATAATGCAATCTGTATATGAGCAGTTAATCCAAGTTGACGTTTGACCTCTTGGTAGTCTGTGACCCTTTCGTGCCAACACTATTTATGTGCCTTCGCCCTTATGCAAATGCTTGAGCTCCCGTAGAGTCCTTTGAACTGAGTAGCCTTGTCAATCAATCAATCAATTCAACCATTCATTACACCCAGTCGCATTCCAATGGTGGGCCTATCCCAAATTGTTTCTCAACATCTGGTGCACTGCCTTTCGCATCTACTCCGACCCAGTCACCTTTTCTATATCATCAGGCTCTTAAGAAAACTTCTTTATCATCGTTATCAGCCTACAGCAATCCACTTTTACGACACGACTATAAAATAAAGTGTGTGTAATTGTATATATACCTCATGACGTTACCAGTCTGCATACAAAAAAATCATTCGAATACTATCATTTTTTAATGCAAAATGGGCCTGCTCTTGACCTCAATCACGCCTGATGGAAAGTGATGATTTTATGAATATTTTGGTTTGTGAGTTTTGTGACATAAATGTCAAAGTAGAAATCTCAAACTAGTAGCGAAAAAGCATTAATTAATTTTGAACCTTGACCCTCGCTTTTGGCATACCTGATCAATCTCATGATCAGTAAATCTACTGCCAAAACCTGTTAGCCTAAAAAAAATATCAAACATTCAAACATGACATGCGATTAGATAACTGATTAAGCTGACCTTTCAGAAATCAGTGGTTGTTTGAAAATTAATTATATTATGTTCAGTCTCTTCAGACGCCAGTACTCCTGACAGTCCTATGTCAATCAACTTTGAACCTCATACTTTAACGATAAAGTTGAAATTCTATTAAAGTTTGACAGATTGTAGTAGCTTAATATGATGGCATCTGTATTACCGAGTTCACTGACGGCCTCCCACTTTTCATTCTTACTCCCTCAGAAATTAGGTTGAAAAGAGTCAACTATCAGTTTTGATAGTAGCTACATTTTGCCTAATAGTAAAGTAAAACAATGTCAATAAAAAATATTTGCGTCAAACAAGAACACTATGTTTAGACCTAGTAACCTAGAACTTTTATGAACAGTCAGAATTCAATCAAACATTTTAAAACGTGTTGAGTTTTTATATACACTTGAGGACATAATTACGTACAAAGTTCGGTGGCACATTGCGATCTCATTCTGAGAGACCTCGCTCCTTATAGAGTACTAGTTTTTGGCCGCAAATACACCCACTTTATTTATTAATTTAACGTGTTTACTTTACTTTAGTGATGTTCGAGTTATTTTGCTGTCTGATTCAGTTGTTGAATTGTTCTTTGAATGTCGTAATTTGTTTATTCACTAGAGTATTTACAACTCTTTTATTTTTGAATGTTAATACATTTGTGAATGTTAATCTTCGATCAATAAGTACTATTATTGATCGAAGATGTTAATTCAATATTTTGAGATGAGTCACTCAAAATGAACTGACTACTAGAACTCAAACTCAGTCATGGTCCAAATAATGAATTTCCTTGCAATAGCAATAGCAGACAAACTTGCAAATTAAAAGATACAATTTTCCGAAAACTAATTTGTGTTCCATGGAAAGTAGCTAATCATCTGAAAATTTTAATTCCAGTTGGACCAGCAATATTATTGTTGCTGAATTAAATCCTCGTTTCCTTAACAAAATTAAGAAAAGGAAAGTGACGTACGAAAACGTTTTTAGATACCGAAACAAAAATAACAAACTACTAGCAACACGTGGAAAATTTTAAGAATAGACTGGTCTGCTGCTGATCAATTATGTGCTGACCCAAACATATAATTATAATAGAGAAAGGTGAGTCGTTGTTATAGTTTTGTCTGCCATGATACTTATCGTCACGCGATAGTTAAGATTCTTAGAAAGAAATGTTAAAAATAGATTTCAATTATCTTTAACGTTGTCTGGTTTAGAGTTAGTTTTGATAAAAATAAAATAAGATTAGGTTTTGGGTGTAAAATTATACGGAAATAAGTCAGGTTATTCTGAAATATTATACCTACATGTTATACGATTTGGATTCGTGGTCTGAATGGCCTGAGAAGGCAAAAGACCGGGAGAGTTGGAAAGGAATGGGGGAGGCCTTTGCCCAGCTGCGGGACAGAATAGGTTAAATAATAAAATAAACTACGCTAATAAATATTTTTTAAGATAAAACTCTAGTGAAATAACAGACCCAAATAGCACCAACGTTAAAGAATACTATTACATTTTTAATTCTAATCACGATTTACTCAGCCATATTTCCCAAATATTACTGAATTTTATTAAAATCTGAAACGTCAAGGTTTCGAGGTTAACTGTTGCATTGCAAGTAACGCCAGTGTACGTAACTAGTTTATGGGTTGCGCCATACATTATACAGTTGTGCATGGAGACGGATGGACTTCAGAATGGTAACTTCTATTTCAAGGTAACTGTGTAACTATGTTTTGTTTGGTATTGTTAAAGATGCTAGCAGCTAATTTGGCATTTTTTTTATAACTCTACGTCCTAACTCCTTCGGAATAGCAGTTTAAAATGACAGTAAACGCTTTTTTTGAAGTCCCTTCCTATCATTTATCGTCTTGATTGCCGCGCATTCCGCACCGATTTCATTGACATGCACACAAACACGCTAAACTCTTCTTCTCCGCGTCGATGGCACAATATTTTTTACATTTTATTAGCCCAGAACCTCGCCAATTCCACCGCAATGTCGGTGGCAGCGCAAAGGCCACCGCGGCTGCATGTTTTTGGATAAGTGGCCAGGATTGGAGGTGCAGGTTGCCATGGTTTGCGACACAGCTCCACAATCACAACCAGAGGCAGCCCTACTTAACGAGTTTGGTTTGTTACAGCGTCCCACTTGAGTCCAGAGACTGTTCAAGGACTTCCAGGTGGACCAAGAAAAGTTAGTTGGGACACTTAATATAATGTAGTGCGTGTCCTGTTGGCTGCACAAGAACAAGATGATAAACATTCTGGCACAAAAAAATACCACTATCTTAAAACACCAGAAAACTACAGTCTCACACAAAAAAAAACACAATAATTGCAAGAACCACAACCGCTTGTCTAGTTACACGCAAGTCTGTAACGCAACGTTATGTTACGACCAGATGGATATCGAAACGCGTCAGTGGGCACAGAGAAATGAGCTAGCGCACCGACCCTGGGCGCTAAATACTTGTTTTATATTCTTTTTAATTTTTAGATGGGTTGAAGTTTAACGGACGTAAAGAATAGCACCATCCCATATCTTCCCGTGGGTGTCGTAAGAGGCGACTAAGGGACTTACCAGAGAATGGGCAGCAGCGTTCTCTGTGCCTTTGTAACAACCATACTGCGATCGCCAACCCGCCTGCCAAGCGTGGCGATTATGGCAAACCCCCCCCCCAAAAATGCCTGGGGGAGGCCTATGTCCAGCAGTGGACGTCTTTTGGCTGAAATGATGATGATGAATGATGAAGTTTAACAGGCGATAAATAAATTATTGTATTTAGGTAGGAAGTGGGATTGGGCTGGCCATGTCTGCCGTATGTCCGACGAGCTGTGGGCCAAAATAATCACGTTGTTTAACCCTAACACAGCCAGAAGGTGACGCGGTAGACCTCGCCGGAGACGGCGGAATGAGCTGGACAGAGACCACGAGCAGTGGGCCACATTGACTCTGAATAGAAAGATTTAGAGCACGGACTCATGGCTCGTCAATCCACGTACTACACAAGAGTTGCTTAAGACGACCTTCCAACGACACGTGGAGAAAAAATATAAACAGCTTACGATGATTTAATTCGGTGTTAATTAATTTCGTTAGGAAGGAATTTAGCGATTTGGATTTACCTAATTTAGCGGATTTACGGTTGATTGGCTGCAGCGTTTCCTAATAAAATTTAATATGCATCATAGACTAAGCTAATTAGTAACATCCGTTAGTCTCACTTACGAGGGTCAGCCTATATTTGGTCTACATAACTAGTTTTACTACTTAAGCCTAAAGACGCCCATACAAAGAAGTCACAATTGATGATGATGACCATTCGAACTGACATAACAAGGTAGTGGTCCACTGCTCACTAACTTAATCTAATAAACATAACATAACCCCGATGCCCGAAGGGATAGCCAGAGCTGTACTAACAAGTACACACATTTTGCCATCATGACCGTATGTAGTAGCAAGCGATACTATTGTCATCCACCGGGCACAAACCCAGTGGCTGTTCCTGAGAAACTCCTGATCGAAAAACCTACGAGCACCAGCCTTTCATGGAAAGCGACATTCGTTGCCCACGGTCACTAATAAAATATTCGTCTCCTTGGTCTTTACAAGATCTAGTCTAATAAAATTAAAAAGTTTATTTTATCATCCAAGGCCAATACCTCATAGCCATTAATTTTGCTAGTTGCGGTCAGAATCTTAAGTTTTTCGTAACATATTATGTACGTAAGTAGATAATTCAGACAAAAAACCCATAATTTTTCGTAGATGTTTTTTTTTTCGTCTTTTGTAGAAACTAGAAACGCATATTACTATCACCAGTCATGGTTGAATGATGAAATTCATAAGATGATGTTTTTTTGTTAAACGTTTCAAAATTCGTACAGTGCGATCAAATTATCTTGGCAGCTCTGAACATAGGCTTTGCGAAATTTTACGCATGTAAACTTGGGAATAAAACTGTTATTGCCAGATAAACCAATACTTAAACGATCAGAAAATATCTAATTTAAACAGTGAGAAATACAAATAAAATAAATATCATAACACTTTTATACATTCGTTGTAACAAAATGACCTGCACGAAGTTCGGAGCTGCCAAGATAATTTGATCGCACTGTAAGTGCGCGCAATTCTGATTGTGCATTTTTGTGGCTCAATCGCTTGCATGCTAACATCATCTGCCTAGCCTTTTCCCAATTATGTTGGGGTCAGCTTCCGGTCTAACCGGATGCAACTGTATATGGAGTGACTGCCTATCTGACCTCCACAACCCAGTTAGCACTGGGTAATATCATATCCCTGACTGGTTGTCAGACTTTCGGGCCACTGACTACTTGTTACGAACGCCATAGGTCTACAAATGACAGCCGCGACCAACGGCTTAACATGCTTTCCGGCGGCGTACCAAGAAAACTCGGTTTAAAAAGGGTGGTCACTCTTCCGCAGATCAACCTAGGTAAGGACGTGTTTAACTTATAGATTGATCCGAGCTACTGCCAGGAGCTCCTCTATCCACGAATAAATGATTCTATATTATTATATAAAAATATTTAAATGCTCAAATATCACACATCGTAAAATAGTCTAATAGTCTAGACGTATCAGAAGGGATACACTGAAGGCTGATTGCTAAGATATCATTAAAATTAGTAACAGACAGACAGCGGACGTGTGAATGTGCTTGTGCTCTGCATAATAAAACGAAACGCTTAAAATGCCAACGCTTATGGATTCTAATCATAATTACGTTGCTTAAATGGTTGTGAAAACTTCCATTATTAATGAGTTTACTTCCACGACCGGTGTTAGTAGTTTATCTAGAAATATAATATTATTATGGGTACCGGTACATCATCACAGCAATGCTAATCTAGTGGTCTTATTATCTTGTGGGCAGTAAGGTCTAACGACCTCGCACACCCTAGTGTCAGAGTTTCTAAACCGCCACAAACGCCCTCTGACATGGTTTGACGACCGCGGTTTGGCGGCCGGGACTACCGGCTTATACGTGCCTTCCGATGCACGGAATCATCTTTTCATCAGACAATGAGGTGATTCAGGCCTGCAATGTCCTAACCAAACTGGAAACAACTTTACAAAGTATGCTTCCCATGGAAATCGAACCCACTCCCACCGGGTCACAAGGCAAATGCCTAAACCACTCGAACACAGAGGCAGTTAAATCTAGTGGTTTGACCTTTGGACTGCCGAGTCAAAGGTCTCAAATTCGAACCCAAACCACGCATCTCTGATTTTTCGGAATCATGTGCATACTGTAAAATTAACACTTGCTTTGTCGAAGGTGAACATCGTGAGGTAACCAGCATGCCTAAGTGATATATACCTCGACGGCATGTAAAGCCAAGTCAGAGGCTCATAGGCGATATATAAAAACTCTGACACCAGGTTGGGCACTAACCACGCGATAAAGAAAGAAGACCTTTCTGTCTAGGGCATTAAGATTCCTTTTAACTTGAATACAGACTAACGGAGTAGGCTCTATGCATTGGACAGTAGACATTACCCGTGCATTGGTCACAACTGTACCGGTTGTATGACTTGTATGTATGTCAGAATCTGAATTAAGGTTCAATGTGCATTTCACATTATTGTCAACAGCAGACATTCTTGAGGACAGAGATTTTTAAAGGTTGTGCTACCACTTATAAAAACGTACAGACGTTCATCCAGACGAAGAATTCTTTAACGAAAATCTTTTTAAGTCTCACTTCTAGTTAGGTGGTCAGTCTCGTTTAGGGACTTGTATGATAGTGTTGTTAGTTGAGAATAATTGCTAGCCATAAGCTAGTTTTAAATAACAGCTACATAGTGTCCTCACAGAGACTCATCATTCTCCTATACTTTTCTCAATTTATTTGGGATCAGCGCAGCATTTCTTCTACCTCCATACTTCTCTATTACAGTTTCCTCCTTTCTAGCCATATCCTTCACACAGTCCATCCGTCTTTTCTTTGACCTTTACTCTTCTATAAGAGACACATCCGTATGCAAAACTTTCCTCGCGACAATTCCTCATTCAGTCTTCACAGCGACTCTACCATTAAACTCATTACTAGGATGATCAATTGCCAGACAAGATAAGAATCCGGCTGATGGCAACTATGTCAGATGTCTGGTGCATCGTTCCGTTAGCCGGAGGGCTTGGCCGTGAGCTCGTGACCTACGATTGTTCTCGACACGAGATCTTGTGCATCTGCCCGATGATTGCCGACAGGTGCGTATCGTCTCTGTCATATCAATGAGGCTTTGGTATCAAGTTATACAGATCTGAATTAGACTATTTAATCCTTTTTCTCAACTTATCGATAGCAAATATGACATTGGTTGTTCCTCTTTTTGATTCATTAACGCTCCAATCACAGAAAATTGGCTATCAACTCTGAATATTTATTCTTGTCCTAAGAAAACTGTTAAAAATCAGAAGTCGAGGTTGGAACCATCTTTGAGGCTCAGTTCATTAAACCGCTTCGGTCTATTACAAGATTCAGAGACAGACTACTGACACTATTGACCCAGGACTTTGTAATGCTAAAATTGGTTTAAAAAATTGTCCATGGAGTTCCTGGTTAGTTTTAAAAGACATCTCTGAGTTTTCCTTTCAACTCACTGACCGACTCCTACGCAATTCCTACTTAGAATAAATGCCTTGACATTTTTACCCGACTACGGCAAAGCCAAAGGAGGGTTATAATTTTGACTGGCTATGTATGTATGTATGTTTGTATGTATGTATGTGTGTATCTTCATCTGTTCCCTCATAGCTTCTAATCTACTTAACGGAACTCGACATATGAGGTATCGTTAGAACCGTCTTAATTTTCCGCTGAACATAGGCTAACAAGGCGTGACGTGTCACAAAAAGCGATTTGGCGCCCTCTAGCGGACAAAAAGTAAGGCTTAAAAAATAAAAATGGAAATATATACGCCGTGTTTGGTATCATTTGAAAGGGCCTCACTTGTACATTTCCAAAATATTAATATGTGCTCAAATTTAAAATCACGCCCTCTAGCGGACAAAAAGTCAAGAGTAAAAAAAAAATTAACACCAAAATTGTTTAAATAAAAAAAAGTAAAAAACTAAAACCCGACTACGACAAAAAAACGACGCTGAAAAAGTATGAAACAAGTTTTTCAGGATAGAACAAAAAGAAAAGCCGTAGTCACACGTTATAGGTACCAACCTAAACACTTTAATACCGTGTGACTACGGCTTTTCTTTTTGTTCTATCCTGAAAAACTTGTCGATATTCCAGACCGCTAGCAGGTATGCTATAACTTAAGCAGAGGTATACTATAATAGCTCACTTACTTTTCACCAGTTATTTTTTTTAAGTCCCATGTAATTGATGGCAACCATTTTGCCATCAATGGGGCACAAATCCAGCATCCGTAACAGCTACTGAGAAATATAACTAGTCTGGTAAAAAAAAGTAATACAGATTAAATAAAAGCTAACGGACCAATTCTCTTGGTAGCAGTATACCGGATCGAATCTGACCTGATAGTAACCGTGTCAGCGATCAGGTGCAAAGATACCGTTATGAAGGGCTTGACGTCGATTGTTCTGGATTCTGTGACGTAGGCAGGTCAGGTTTTTATCATTAATGGATTCTGTCGCTTTATAGAGCTATCGGTAAGTTATAGATTATATTTAAAGTGTGATGACATTAAAAATGGTTTAAAATAATTAAATTGCGATATGATAGTTACCTACCTACTCATATTATGTTTCTTGCTTATTCATTTAAAGCTTGCAAAAAAATCCTGCTGTTTCATACATCAAAAATGTTCCCCTGATCATTTTAGAACGAAAACTGAGGTAGTATAATATTTTTGAGCACAAGATCTGCATCCGTATTTATTTTGTATCGCCGATGAAGGAGACATCGTAAATTCGTAAAGCGGGCTTTCTTTTTATTTTTTCGAATTCCTTTGACGGTTCGACGACTGGTCTGACTTCTTGTCAAGTTTGAGCTACATTTATCTTTTTCTCCACATCCTTCTGTTTGTACTTTACGAGCTATCATTTCACTCACAGATATATTATTTTATTTGCTGCATCTATCTATATGTTTGGTTTGGTTTTATTGAGTTTTTCCAGGAATTTGTCAGTACCAGTCTCAGAGTCTGCATTTGTGTCCGGTTGAAGCCAATAGACCCACCCCCTATTATATGGGACTTAAAGATTACTGGCGAAATATAGGAGTACTACTAAGTAAACCTCTGCATAACCCTATCTCAGATTACAGGCGTGATGTTCTTTTATCTTTGTCTCAATATCTTTCTGCTAGTATTTTAAGAAACAGAGAAATATGGTATGAAGAAAACATGCTACGCCGAATGTGGGCATGTACTCTTGTAGAGGAAGGTCAAAGAAATGATGGATAGACTAGGTATGTGAAGAATGATATAGCTACTGGCAAGAAATGGGGGGACTGCTGAAATGACGAGTAATATAGAATTAAGGAAGAAGAAGACATGTTGCACCGGCCCCAAATGAATTAGGATAAGGGCAAGAAAATGATGATGTTGAAGTATTTTATGAGCTACCGCTTCATACACACTTATTTTATTTACTGCATTCTTTATCTATCTCTGCAATTAAATATCAATCAGTAACAGCCCGAAGCATGAATTCCAATGCAACTGTTGCACTGGCCTTGATTCTAGATTCTAGACGCAAAACGTTTTTTTGTGATTTCATTCACGCTTTTAACTTACACGGAATATTTTATCTTTTAATTTATTCAGAGAGAGGAGAGAATTTTGAATTGGAATTTGTAGCTCAGATGGTTTAGTGTTTCACTGAGAACTAGCTAGCATTATAAAAAAAAATGTATAACCTCCTACTCCACTTTAGTCTTGGACTACGATGGCACATAATATAAACAACATACGTGCATCATCATCATTTCAGGTAAACGACGCGACGTCCACTGCTGGACATAGGCCCCCTAAAGAAAAGATGGATGGATTGTGTGAGGAATGATATAGAAGAGGGTATGTATTATGATGACGTAATGTCTGATAGGGGACAGTCCCCTGTCCCAACGCAACGAACGCAAGAAAAAAACGTGTTGCACCGACCTCAAGTAGAATGGGACAAGGACAGAAAGATGATGATCGAAATACAATGGGTACAATAAAGTCAAATAAAAAAGATATTTTAACAAACAGAGATCAGTTTTGCGTCTACTCGACAATGAATTCCTACCAAAATTGTATTCGTCGTTCAAACTACATTCGCCATTTAAAAAATCAATGACCTAAAGCGTGCATTTCGACGTTACAGTTTCGTTGACCATGACTCGCCACTGTTGGCCACTACTGGCCATTATTAGCAAGTCGTCAGCCGTGAATGTTTGGGTTTTTTTCCTTTGCGTAACTTTGGCGTGCCAAAAGCGAATACGTGCTGTTGTGCACTTTTTTGTGCTATGATTGGGCTATGAATAAGGCATGAGGTGTAGAATGTGGCGTCTTCATTTAGAAATTATTGATGACTAACTTTTACCCACGGGTTTACCTGCGTAGAAGCCAGATATCATCCCATGATTGCTAATGAATACCATATTTCTGGCAAAAAAAAATAAATTAATCTATTATGAGTCGTTCCAACAGGGATAAAACATAATACCTATCGGGTTAGATAACCAAAAACATAAGAAAAATTTCTGTAACAAACATTATTGCTCACAGACTTGCTATTTAAATTAAAACAGGATCTTACATCTTACTATAAAAAATAACTGCTTTCCATTATCGATTTTCATTGAGGATTGCTTAAAAAATATTTTTGGAGGAGGCACAGTGAGCGTCAGAAGTAGAATGTTTGGGTTTTTTTTCCTTTGCGTAACTTTGGCGTGCCAAAAGCGAATACGTGCTGTTGTGCACTTTTTTGTGCTATGATTGGGCTATGAATAAGGCATGTGTTGTTTAAATTCGAATATTTTTTTAATCTTGACAGGTCAAAAGTTAGATTAGAATATTAATTTATAACACCTTAATATCCGTTCACCCATCAAGTTGCGAATTCCAACACAATAATTATTTTTGATTAATATTTTCTCTACCCAAACAATTATTGCTAACCGACTTGCTATTTTAATTAAAACAGGATCTTACATCTTATAATAAAAAATAACTGCCTTCCATGATCGATTTTTTTCACAAATCACATAAGGAAGCGAGTTTAAAAGCCAAGGTAGTTAATTTGAACGCGTCCACTTTCTCCCGCGCGAAAGTGTCACAACTACATAGTTATGCATTTAAAACAATTTTAACGATGACAACCTATGAATCGATGAATCGGTATTCGGTCGATATCGATTTATGAATATTCTATTGGTTATTACGGATTGTTTATTTGTTTTTACTGTTTTTTTTTCTGTGGTTTATCGTTTTTTTCTAATAGGTTAACTCTATAAGTTTAACAAATTATATGCGTATTGTTTGGACAAAAAACTTGAAAATAAGTACAGATCTTGATTTCACAGGTCATCACCAGCATAGCCTAGCCTTTTTCCAGCTATGAAGGGGTCAGCTTTCAATCGAACCCGATGTAGCCTCCAACGGAATACCGGATACCACCCGTAACCTGCTCGCATATATACCTTGATTCTTGAGTAAGTTATCTTAATATTATTATATGACTATTTATAGAGAATAAAAACATTTGACAGACAAACACTTCGGAGTCGGAGAGTAAAAAATCGTGTTAGCAAAATAGAAAACATTTAATCTAACATGAAACTTTCAAAGAAAATACTCATTTGACAAATAACCATCAGACAGTAACTTCCTAATGCCGAAAAAACTTGACCAACATTAATCATTCTTAGACCATACACTCTTACAACATGCACTTTCTTTTACGATTTTAATTTCGGCAATGCCTACATCCTTTAGAAATCTTGCTCTACCTATCATACGTTATAGGGGATCGGACAAAAAAAAAAACTAATTAGTCCGTCAGATAGATTTCCAAAAATTATTGGACACGTATTTTTTCCTTTTTCACGTAAACTTAAAATGAAGACGATACAGTGCTTCGAAAACTCGTGTGACGTCATATGATAGTACATTTTGACGACACAAGTGACGTTTCAAGCCCCACTCCAAGATCTTTGACGCGTTTTATCTTCGTAATTTTTTATTGATTTGATAAAACAAAAAACACGTATTCAATATTTTTCGATAATCTAACTTACGTACTAAACAGAATCATATTATTTTGACCCAGTCCGATCCCCTATTACTGCAACTCTTCAATTTATGATTGCAACAACTTTCTGACTAAAAGATTAATCCACTCCATCGCAGTTAAAAAATGCAAGAGCTTTTATAAAACTGGCATTTTAAAAACACTAAGGAGTCTGATCGAGATGTTTTTAGACAGGTTTTAAGCATCTAGTATCGAGCCTTTTGCCAACTAAGTATGTTAGGTCGGCTATGCTCTAGTCTAACCGGATGCAGCTGAATACCAATATTTTACATGGAGGTTATTACCTATCTGACCTACACCACCTAGACAGTCGGTAACACGATACTATTTGGTAGAACTGGTTGTCGTTTATCAAACTTTTGAATGCACAAACAATATAGAAAAGAACTACTAATGAGAGCTGGGACCAACATGATTTCCAACCAAGTCACGATTTGAGTAATAAAGCTCTACAATGTAGTTATAAAGCCATATTTAATTTACTATTCAGTTGATATGCATCCACTTTTCTCGCGTGCAATAATTTACTAGGTATTTCATAAACGCGCTTCATATTAATAACTAGCTTTTGCCCGCGACTTCGTCCGCGTTATACTAAAAATGTTATCTTTGGTAAGTAGATCTATCATTGATTTTAATTTTAAATGAAAAATCTTGCGATAATATCATGGCGGTCATGCGGTGCTTGACCCTCAAGAAGCTCCCGAGTGATTTCATCCCACTTGGGCTTGGTAGTTACAGTAATAAATAAGTCGGGACGTCCATATTTTCTTACGTAACAAAAAGCGTCGTGAGTACGTAAATTTTACTCAAAGGAAACTTTCATTTATTTTTGAATAGAAAGCAAACTACATTCAAAATTTTTCGAAAATTCTCTTCTCCCACACCCGGGAATCGAACCGGCTAAAATCTGGAAAAAATATACCCTGTACTTTTATTGCATCGATCGTTAGGGTCAATTATAAGGATGAAATCTCTCTAACAAACATGATAAATTAAATGAAAAGAAAACCAGGAAATCTTAAATTAATTTAATTATTTACAAAAAATGGTAAACTAACTAATTAGTTGCTCGAAATGAGCTCCATTCTCTTGGATACACAAATTTTTCTAGTAACCTTTAATAAAGTGTTGTGGTGAATATTATAAATCGTATTCTGAACTTCAACTCTCAACTCGTTGTCATTCGCATAAGATTTCATGTAAATTTGATATTTTACATTTCCCCACAAAAAAAAATCTAATGGGGTGTTAACTGGCGATCTCGCAGGCAGGTTTTCCTTTCATTTAATTTATCATGTTTGTTAGAGAGATTTCATCCTTATAATTGACCCTAACGGTCGATGCAATAAAAGTACAGGGTATAATTTTTTCAGATTTTAGCCGGTTCGATTCCCTGGTGTGGGAGAAGAGAATTTTCGAAAATCTTTGAATGCAGTTTGCTTTCTATTCAAAAATAAAGGAATGTTTCCTTTGAGTAATATTTTCTATCTGCAGTATTAAGAGTACTTTCCCTCCAGGTGGCATTACAAAATTCCACCCTGTTTAATCAGAAAGCTCCGAACTGCTAAGCTATCGGGAGTTACGCGTGTTATTGTGAGTCAACCATAAAAGATAGACATATGCTGTTGTGGGATAGTTTTTAGATAATTTTATGTAGAACATTTCCGTCATAAATGATTTCTATGTAGCTTTAACCATTAAGGCTGCACACGCGACGGAAGCTTAAAAAATGGAGCAACTTCTCCCGTTTTCCCAACATTTCCCTTCACTGCTCTGCTCCTTTTGATTGTAGCGTGATGAAAAGTATACTATAACCTCCCCAGGAGTATGAAGAATAATTGTATCAAGTTTCGTTAAAATCCGTCGAGTAGTTTTTGTTTCTATAAGGAACATACAGACAGGAGGACAGACAGACAGACAGACAGACAGACAGACAGACAGACAGACAAAAAATTTACTGATTGCATTTTTGGCATCAGTATCGATCACTAATTACCCCCTGATAGTTATTTTGAAAATATATATCATGTACAGAATTGACCTCTCTACAGATTTATTATAAGTATAGATAGATAGGCACATGCTATTAATCCGCCCGTGTGCATTTGTAAGTCGGATTTAAGTTTTATAATGAAACAAGAAACGGTGTTTTAGTGATTTCTTTAGTTCTTTTATACTTTCTTAGAAATTAGTATGCTATTTTTAACCGACTTCAAAAAAAGGAGGAGGTTATCAATTCGACTGTTTTTTTTTTTTTTTTTTTTTTTTTTTTTATGTTTGTTCACTCATAACTTGCGACTGGGTGAACTGATTTTCATGATTCTTTTTTCATTTGAAAGCTGGTGCTTCCCGTGTGGTCCCATTGTCACCATTTCAATATCTGATGATGGGATCTTGTAGAAATCGGGGGAACTCTTCAATAAATAACAGCAGATTAACCGCGATTGTTGCTATAGCATATCTAAGCATTGTTTACGCCATCACACAACATAATATCACGCCTGTACTCACTACAAAGGTTATAAAAACTATTTGGTGAACATCTGATGAAGAACTTCGGAGATAGACAACGGAACTCCTCATTATATGATAGCAAATGGACTGGGATTGCTGAAATCTCATGTCTGTCTATTGTTTACACCAGTTCATAACATAACATCACGCGTACGTTGTGAAGGGGTAAGCACATGTGAACCACTAAAAAGGGAAAAATAAAAACTTTTTTACAAAAAATAAAACCGACTTCGACAAAAATAAAACACAAAAAAGTGAAAAATAAAAATCAGCTTCTGAAGTCGGTGACAAAAACATGAAATCAAACAAACAAAGTCACCGACTTCAGAAGCTGATTTTTATTTTTCACTTTTTTGTGTTTTATTTTTGTCGAAGTCGGTTTTATTTTTTGTAAAAAAGTTTTTGTCTAAATGAATTCGAATCTAGATGAACTTATGTTATAAATCCAAAAGTAACTCTATCTGTCTGTTGCCTTGCTAAATAAATGTCTGCGTATTGATGTTCGATGTGTGGCACACATTAGGACTTAGGGCATCTTTTTAGTATCCTGGTTTTATGGAGCGTTTCTGTTTGGTTTCTGTCCGATTTTTAGGGTGCCGTTTATCCCTCTTCCCTAGATGGTGATGTGAGTAATAACTAGCTTTTGGTAATGTTTCAAGTGATTTTCAAATATGCTTAATTACGTATGATAAAGTAAATTAGTCGTATTTGAAATAATGATTAATGGATTTTTAGAAAACCTTACAGGTATTTCTAATAGAATCATTGCGCGAGCATATACCTAATGAGTAGGTATTGTTACAGACATTAAACAAATTGGACTGTTTTCTTTTGAATAGTTTTCAGAAATCTTTTCTTCGTATATATTATTCGTTCGCGATAGCGAAAATTTTGATGATTATGTGTGAGAAAAATAAAAGATAGCCTATCCTTTTCCAGGAGATAATCGTCTTGCCAAAATTACGATCATATTATACGTAGCTGTAAAAAATGTAAGCACAAACAAACATAGGTAATTACTTTCGCATTTTTAATAAATAGATGAATATTTCTTTGCATAATTAGATATTTTATATTCCTTTACAATCTCTGTGAGAATCATATTTCAAGGTCTTATTGGACGTAATTGAAAGTGCTTTTATTTAATCATAAAAGAGAAAATTAAAGAAAGTCCCGAAGTGGTCCGAACATTTGATTGTAATGATATCCTATAACTTCATGCTTGATGCTTTGTAGGGTAAGTATAGGTAGAGCAGTTTATATGTATTTTGGCCCCACTTTATTAAGTGACCAGTTTCTACTAGATTTCTAGCTTTGCTTGCTTTTGTGTAGATCAGTCTTGCTTGAATAATACTGAGATTAATGATAAAACCTTTGTGTATGACTATATTTCTTATTGATTAGTTATTTGACTTCGGAACTTTTTAAACTTTTTTTCGGAATAAGAAATTAAGTATTTAAGTTTTACGCATTAAAAATTGATAGACATTTCGCCTTTTATAAGCAGGTTCTACGGTCGTTGATTAAATAATAATGGTGAGTAGATAGGTAGGTATGTAAAGTGCATAATAAAGACAGCAGATTACCTTTGAAAAGTAGGTCATAGTCATAAGTTTTTACGGTAGGTAACGTTAAATTACCCAAATTAAATCATAACATTAAAAAAGTAGATACTGCGCTCCTGCGATTACCGCATAATTTAATTAAAGGTTTGTTTTTAATATTACGAAACTTATGGAGATTTTTTAAAATGTCTGTAAAAAAATATTAATGGGTGATTTTTTTAAAAGAACTTACCTATGAAAACAGCCATTATTAGAAGGCATCCGCCAAATAAAATCGTAGACTTCATTGTAACTTTTTAAAATTCAAATCCTTACACTTTCACCAAAACACAATTTCACTGCATTACTTGAATGCAAACGTTTTATTTTACAAACAATTAATTTATTCCACGCCCATTTTGTTCACTTACACTAAAGCACAATTTATTATTAATGTTTTTTCGTTTATGGTTTACGGAAATGCCGCCAATTTTTGACAGTTTTTTTTTTGGAAGCGCGCGTCGAATCACGTTCGAAAGTCAAGCGCTAACTGCGCATGGCCGGCCAGCAAAACAGGTGTGCAAACCGGTGGAGTAAACGACCCGTATAACCCTACCAAATTGAGAATTCACTTACTTAAATAACACGCCCTTTAGTTGAATGACGCGCTAATTTGGTCGGGTTATAATTTGTAGGCGTAGAGCGTATGTGCAGATAGTTAACGTTATCACACTTTCTATAGTTATTTTCAAATTGTTACGTATACTCTCGTTATTTTAATTATTTGAACGTAAAAACTGCGTGGTGATACTATTTACGTTTTTCTCGTTGGTACTGTGAGGTAACAGCGTGATGTCATTAGTTATGTGTCATACTATCTCCGTTGTGAATTTTAAACTTTCTTCGTAACAGGAAAATGCTTGTACTTAATCGACAGGAATATACACAGTGACTACGAAACCGGATTAAATAAATTACAATAGATTTGACGGTCCATTAAATTCAACCTGGGTACCTGTACCCAAACAATGTATATACCCCTTTTCAGAAAGCTTGATCTATGATGGCCTGATTAATTTATGGTGCTGACAACTCTGAAGTAAACTTTCGTTAGATTTGTTCCACCATTAGCATACTTAAGCAGTAAAAAATCAATCTTTTGATTAGTTATGCTAGACAAGATAAGAAGGCAGTAAATTTATAAGATAAGAGGTAGCTTTTACGAGAACAGATGTTGCTCTCTCAGAAAGAAGGTATGGGCCTGTGTTACACCAGTAGGAACCTTATACCACAAGGGCCTATTAAAGCTCGATAAGTTGGAGTTTTACTGTTACTGTTACCCTGTGATATCCCACTGCCTGACCTCTAAATCATTAGATCTATGGATTTATATGGATCAATATGGACCCAATATGGATCTGTGTCAGTGTGGTCAATCTCCTGTGAGGTTTACCGTGTCACCTGGAGTCATTTGCGTCAGATGGAGTTTTAGAAACTTCTATTGGAATGGTCACACTTAATTCCTCATTTCGAACAGCTTTTCTCTCACTTCCCACTCAATGCCCAGTAAACTGTAGGCACCTAGATACCTAGCTACATTCTGACTTAATTAAATTGCGTGTGTTAAGTATGTCAAAGCCAACGTACAGAAACGTTTACCAATTAAATGAACTTGACCTATCGGGGTGATCACCTATTGCACATGCTTATTGCAAACCCAGTGAATGGTTTTCTTTTTTACCAGACTAAATTTCGGCGAGGATCTTATAATAATATGTCCTCGGTAACTGGTGGTAGGAAATATTCTGGCTATACGCAAAGATGACCAAAGGATCCAGAGACAAGAAGCTCTTTGTTTTGATGACATCGCCAAGTCGTGAGAAACACCCTGTACGCAAGCAACTAGAAAGTGCTTCAGAAGAAAGAGGAGGAGGCCTATTGTCACTATTGGGTGATTCCGATATAAGATAGTGATGTACTATATATTGTTAGGTTTCTCACAATTTCTGTGGGATTTAGGTCAGACGATATAGTTGCCACCAAGGGAAAAACCTAGACGAGACTGGTACAAGAACGTAGCGATAGGCACCAGAAAAGAGAGGCTTGTACCCAGCAGTGGGTGAATTCAGGTTGTGGATGATGATTTTGCAGATGTGTCTAATGCGGCCGCCACACACTCGACGAGTGGCATGGGAAGTAGCGAGGAAAGGAGGCAGGGACATAGTGTGGCAACGTTACTCGTCATGCCGCACGTCATGCTCCTCGTCCTGCCCACCGCTCCGCGATGATCGCGCGATGAATACATGTGATCCCCCATCTCCGTTGGCGAGGACGATGACGACGATGTATATTTCTTTTCATGATATTGATATAATTAACTATACTAAAAATGCATAGCGCGCACGCTGCCACAGTTTCATCGTCCACCAAAGGCAAATAACAAGTGAGGAGCGTCGCGATTAATTGCGCGAGTAGAACATCGCAGCAAATAGCGGCAGCGCGAGGAGCATGGCGATGAGCAGCGCGAGGAGCATAGTGTGGCGCCCGCATAAAATAACAGTGCCTATGTTGTAAAAAGCCGTGACTGCTATTGTACCTTTGCCACACTACACATACAACCACTTTCGAGTGTTGATTGTTTCATTGTAGCATAGTGTCGTCGGGTAAACATTTTTCTATGGGAAACTCTGTAGCAGACTAAAGTTTTTATATTTTCACTCTTATTATATAATCCCATATTATTATAACAAAAATAACTATTGTAATGATGGTACCCAAATTACAATAGTTATTTTTGATATATGACTTTCAATTCAGTTATGAAAATGAGAGAAAAAGTTGCGCAATAAGAAGCTTTTCATTAAAACAATGCGAATGTCGACGTGAATATTGGTGCAGCTATTATAGGTCAAGAGGACCTATAATAGCTGCACCAATATTCACGTCGACATTCGCGAATCTAAGGGCATTTTTCGTTGGAAATCGATCGTTACGGTATTAACATTGAACCAATGCTCACTCTGGCTTGTCATTGAATAAAAATTAATTCATGTTATATCGTAATACATATAATTCTGTCACGGTATATATGTGTTACCGGCCAAATCCGATTTCAGGCCAAACTAGTTTTGCCTAGGCTTAACTAGTTCTTCCTTCACGTTCAGGGTTAGCGTTTCCGTCAGCAGGGCGAGGAGCGGGGCTCCTATTTCTGTTCGCAGGGTTTAAAGGAACCTAACTAACCGAACCTCGGGGTGCCCCTGATGTCGACCGCCAGCAGGCCAACGTTCTTCCTTCACTATCGCGTATAGTAAGAACTAGTGGAGCCTAGGCGAAACTAGTTTGTCCTAATATCGGGTTTGCCCGTTAACATAATATGTATGTCCACACGAACAAGTGGTCCACCGACAGTAAGAGGTAAGTACCTACCCAGGGCAGGGTAAGCAGGTTTTTCTTAACTTAATTAGGTACGTAACAATAACAATTCGTGCCCTCGATTTTCACTCGAGATTTCCCATAGGCAAACATAGAGAACTGCAATATTCAAAGAATTTTCAATATAGTACTTAGAGCACCGGTGGCCCAGTGGTGGCGGTCAGGCGGTCCCAACTTACGAACAGTAAGTCGTGGGTTCGAACCCAGGCAGGCGGCCAGGCGCATTACTTTGTGTAATTTATTTAATCACCGCTGCTCTCCAAACGGTTAAGAAAAACATCGTGAGGAAACCGGCATGTCTTAGAACCAAAAAAATCGAAGACATGTGATACCTACCAACCCGCACTGGGCCCGCGTGGTGGATTATTAGCCCGTTCCCTCTCATAGAGAGGAGGCCTGAGTCCCTGCAGTGGGAACATTACAGGCTGATGATAATTAATACAATTCTCAAATTCAAAATTTTACCAAACCATGGCGAGCCATGGCCTACCTTCTGACCTGCTCTTTGTGCAAATCCACCTGCGCTTTGAGGGACCTTACCGAAGCCACTACAAATGTAGACAATGTGGCTGACTTCAGAGATTTAATTTAACAATAGGAATCATCGACATGACGAAGAAGAAGATTAGTAAGATAGTCCTAAACTACAGCGTTACCTTCCTACCGTTTTAATCCCGTGGAGTTTCGAGCCGGTGTAAGAAATACTATCAATGCACTGGATCAACCCTCCACGGGATGAAAACAATTTAGATGTATAATGGTTAAAGCCCATTCCGTTGTAAAGAAAGATCGTCTCTTATTTATGAACTCCCTAAAGACATCCAAAATATATTCGAGCCAATTCCCAATATTAACCACTGTAGTGCAGGGCAAAGGATGGATGGATGCAGGATTAGGATTAAGGGCGGGAGATGTGCCAAATTCGACCAATCACAGGACGGGCGAAAAACCAGATGTAACTGTGATTAGTCGAATTTGGCACATCTACTCTCCGCTTGGCACATCTCCGCTTTGATGGAGTCTCGCCCTAACTCTTGTTGTTCTAGCAGTGGTAGTCCAGTGGCGGTGGCCCCGACTTACGAGCAGTCGTGTGTTCGAACCCAGGCAGGCGCATTACTTTGTGTAATTTATTTCATCACTGCTCTCAGAACGGTGTCAAAAAGGTAGACCAAAACAATCAAAGACTATGAGACATCTACCAACCCACGCCCGCGTGGCCCACGTGGTCGAAGTCCCGTTCCCTCTCACAGAGAGGACTCCTGCGTCTCAGCATCATCATCGTTCTCTTGCCCTTATTCTTATTCATTTGGGGTCAGCGCAATATATCTTCTTCATCCATACTTCTCTGTTTCTCGTCATCTCATGAGACAACTTTTTTCCCATAATAATATTATTCGCTTCTTTGGTCTTCCTGTACTCATAGACCCACCCACATTCATACCTATCCAAAACCTTTCTCACGATATTTTCCTCATTCCTCGCATCACATACCCATACCACGACAACCGATTTCCACACAACTTTTCAGTCACCGTCTCCACTCCTGCGTGCGTCTCAGCAGTGGGAACAAAATAGGCTGAATAAGAACTCTTGTTGGTAAATAATAAGATGCAAAATACTGGTATGTGCCTGAAAAGGTACCGATCCAGTCTGATGATGGTTTTGTGACGGTGTTGAGGAGGAAGCGCCGTCAGCGAACCATCAAGAACCGCTGCGGCACGGCTCCATCGAAGCCCAATGTGCCTATTCGTGCCGCAAAGCCGAACACTCCGGTGTACCTCTCCCGTCTACATTACACCACTACGACGGACGACATCGTGGAGTACGTGCGCCAGAAGATCCAGTACGTGGCGAGAGTGCAGCTGCTTGAGTCGCGCCGCAACGTCAACTTTAATGGGCCTACTACACGCACGCACTTCCCCACAGTTTTCGTTCACACTTTACAGTACATCGCGCGTATTGTTGGTAAAACTGTATTACCATTACAAACCACACGCGCGATGTACTGTGTGCACCGTGTAATCCCGCAGGCAAAACTGTGGGGAAGTGCGTGCGTGTAGTAGGCCCATAAGGCGTTTGTGGTGCGAGTACCGACATGCTATCTGCACCTCGTCTTGGAAGAGGACTTTTGGCCGCAGGGGGTGGTGTTTCGACGGGTGCGCCAAAGTTCACCTAAAATTTCAACTCCGATAATTGGAAATCCGAAAATGTTCTTCCTAACATTTTTCATCCTAACAATCGCAATTCCTAACTTCTCTGTCTCTAATGTTTTAATTCCGAAGCATTCAACTTCATAATGTCTGTAGCAATAAACATCTATTACACTATTATTTGTTTTCCTATATTTTCTCAACATAACCATCTTTTACACTATTATTCAAAGTCATATCTTTTTTTTGTTTATATTACTTTTTATTCATAATATTCAGTATTATAAAAGGTCCCATTAAAATAGGTGGACAAAATTTTAGAAATCATTCAGACCGTTAAAGACAGGACAATAGCAAAAAAAAAATATAAGAATAAGAAATAAAATACCTACTTTTATAGGATGAGTTTGTTCTAGAGTGCCGGCAATTTATTATTTTAAGTCAAAATAAAATCACTTTATAGATAGTGTTTTTTTTTTGTTTAGATGTCTTTAGTTAGGCTTACTAAACGCTGTGTTAAAATTTGTCCACCTACTTTAATGGGACCTTATATACTATGCAAAGATATCCATAGGTTAGGTTAGGTTAGAACTGTGACCAACTACGCGCGAGCCGAGCGAGCGAAGCGAGCGGTGCCGCGGCAGCGGCCGGCGAGCGCTACCTCGAAATTGGTCGCGAAATTTTTCTAAGTATTTTTTTCATAGTGCCCCCAAGACGACACTCTGACCTGAATTTCATTCATTTATTTTATTTCAAGACAAAAATCAGTGAAACGACCTTTAATCATTCTAAACAGTTGTATGAGTGAAAATATTATGGTAATTATGTTTAGGAATAAAAGCGTTAGGATAAAAAACAGTAGGAGTTTAAATATATTTACACTAATGATATTATGAATTCCAATTTTCGGAAACATGAGTGTTATGAACATCGTCGGTAGGACTACAAATAGTATGAATGAAAACTTTAGGATGAAAAATTTTAGGAAGAGTGATCATTCGGATTACAAATCGTTAGGAAGAACAATTTCGGATAAAGAACTTTAGGTGAGCCAATATGGACCCGTTTCGACGCTTCCGCGGGCAAGTGCCACATGATCGCACAGTGACTTAGTGCAAGTGTAGTGATACTAATATAGTTTTAAGGTTTTATTTACTAAAACAAGCTGTATATAATCGTATGTATGTTAGTCTGTAAGGTATTTATATATGGGCCAAAGTAGACTGAAAAGAAATAAATGTTATGTTATGGTATATAACTACAGCAGCATCCTGTGGGCCTACTACACGCACGCACTTCCCCACAGTTTTTCCTGCGGGATTACACGGTGCACACAGTACATCGCGCGTGTGGTTTGTAATGGTAATACAGTTTTACCAACCAAACGCGCGATGTACTGTGAAGTGTGAACGAAAACTGTGGAGAAGTGCGTGCGTGTAGTAGGCCCACTGTAAGACTGGAAGTCGACCCTAACATAGGTACTTAGTTGGGAATAGGTACTTAGTTGGGAATAGGCTATAGATATATGAATATGTTTGTAACTTTGTACCTATGGTTATTTACTAACTTAATGTGTGGTGATTTCGAAACGTATAGTAAGTAAGTAGGTAGGTAATTCTCAGTAGGTATAATTTATCTATACTTACCTCCTTAGCAAATGAGGTGATTAGGTAATATGACATGATACCTACACATAGGTACCTACCTATGTGTACCATAATAATATTGTTAATTCAAAAGTAGCTCTGTCTGTCGCGCTTTCACACCTAAACTACTACTGAACCGATTAAAATGTTTGGTATGTACCTACACAGATAGTTTAGAGCCTAAGAAAGGACAAACGCTACTTTTTGAAATATAAAAATAAGTATTAAGTACTTTTGGTCGCGTTACCCGACATCCACGCGGGCATTAGCTAGTATTGATAAACGTCCTATTTTCATACTTTCATAAACCTAATTATGATACGAATATGTAGCGTTTACTTACCTGAACTTCCAGGATGTCAGTTTGTAACAAGTGGATCCTAAAGTCCGAAATTATATCCACCACTCTTTTAGTCTAATCACTTGCGTTTTACATACATACATACCTACATAAACTCACGCCCTTTTCCTATGGAGGAAGGCAGAAACCACAGAACGCCACTTGCTACGATCCTTGCAAAAGTAGAAGTAGGTACCTACTCCTTTTGCCTCGTCCACGTTCATAAATCTGGTCAAGCACGCACGCCGGTTACGAGTTCTACGCACCTGTCCTTTTTGGAGAACGGCACTAATAAGAGCTTGCCCATACCAAGACAAACCCTTCCGCTACGTGCAGTATTTAGCGACTTGCATAAAGATCGACCCAAGTGGCAGTTACCTATTATTACGCCAAAACATTGTGCTAAAATGGATGCTTCAAATAGTAAACTGGCCATGAAGACAAATTAAAGTAGGTAAATATTTTTTTTAACTTGTGAAAAATTCGGAACTTTCACTAATCTGTGCTTTCACCTCCAATATTCTACGAAACTAGAAGGTTCTCAAGTAGGTAAGTAAGGTCCAGAACAACAAAATGATCGCAATGTCGGGGAGAACAAGTCAGCATCGTTAATACTACGACAATCTGTATTATGAAGGAGTGCTCAATGCTTTGAAGTTTATGAAGACTTTTTCCTCACTGGTCTTCACTGAACCAACTGAACAAAAACCCGACACAATTATTATACCTGTACCCACGCCCTGTCATCTATTGATAAAACTGAGAACCAAACACAACACAACTGTGTCCGTAGTTCAAAGGTTTACTCATAGATGGCGCTTAACACAAGTAATAAATTGTCGTGTAGTAAATATAGATGGCGCTAAAATATCGCTTAGATTCTCGTATATTTTACTGATTTATGAAAAAAATATAAAATAAGTAGACCACTTTATTATTTATGTGGTTTTGTAAAGTTTTATGTTTATTTAAATATTAATTTTCATTTACAAGTTTTTGAAACAATCAAACTAATCTGAGTGACGAGAATGTCTTCCAACTATTTTTTTTCTAAGAAACACTGCATCGACTCTGTAAAAAAATCGTAATGCTCGAAACTCGAATCATAAATCAGCTGGTATTATAAATTAAATTGAAAGAAATAATAATTATTTCATTTGCTGTTTTACTGTAAACTACTGGAGTTGATGACGCCATCGATTTAATTCAACAAACGGTGTGAAGGTTGTTCGCCATCGCTTACGTCTTACGTCGTCGTTGGCAGTGAACGGAACGAAGTGTCGTCGTATAGATCGCGCGCTGGCTGGCTGGCTGAAAATAGTGAACCAAAGTATGAGTTTTCGAAATATGTTCGAATAAAAAAGTGTGTAGTGAGTGACTGTCATCCAGCAAGATGGTTGATGACGTGAAAGATATTACCGAAACCGCTGAAAGTAAAGGTAATAAGTGCAATTATAGTTGAAATGTGGCGTTCTAGTGATAAAATGTGATTGAAAAATTGTCTAACCCTAAACCGTGTCGTGGCCCCACGTAGTGGGCTCGTGTACCGCTTTCGAGAATGTCCGAAGTGTGATACTATCCTCACAATTGTGTGTTTTGTTTTTTACCTATATTTGGACGTCTTTTTCACGTCGTGGTATGTTCTATAATTAGAAAAACGCTTGCCAGACGGTAATAGTTCGCCGAGAATGTCTCCAAAAACGTTAGGCCTCCGTAATGTCACAGTGCCGTACATAACTTCGTTTTTGTTATGTTAGCTTTATTTTTACCGTTATTTGGGAGTCTTAGTTTACTTTCAGGAGGTTTGTTCTTAAGAAATTCCTCGTACATGACGTAAATACAATGATACGTTGGTTGTATGATGTGTAATTTGAGTCATATTATATGATTAGTAACGCGGACGTTTTGCTGGTAAATTACATATTTTACACGTACATTGCGGCAAACTTTCTAGCAGTTTATCTTATCACAGCTGTATCTGTACGTAATAAGTCTGAATTGCATTGGAAATGAACATTTTCATCATAACAAGTTACAGAGAAATGGTTCCTAGTCTGTCTTTGATACAAGATAAAGTTTTTGCTGGTATTACGGCATTATGTACGTAAATACTGATAATGTTGGATAAGAGAGGAATAAAACTGGCCCTAATGGCATGATAATCAACAGGGTAATTTATTAGTATTTGTTGATGTAGTTATTTGTATCCAAGTCATTCAAAATAATGTATTGACATGTGACTTATTCCACTGTCAGGGTCATTTATTGGTTGCATGGCTGTACAAAATTGAATGCTAGCAAATAATTTACAATACAAACAAGTCTATTCAGATGAATGCAGTCTGCAACTTCATCATAGATTTCAAATGTTATTCTTTAAACAGTATTGTTGTAAGTATTCATAAAACCTTGACTCTTAAACCTGACCTGGTGGGTTTTTCTTATGATGATAAACATGAATATTTCATGCATTTGACAGTATTATAAAACAGCAGTTTGTAAAAATGTTCCTGAAATAATAATCTGGGTAATATAATTTGATAATTCCTCACTCATTATATTCGGGTTAAACTGAAAATATTTCATAGAAATAATCGGACAGACTTGTTCAACCTCCCGAACTGAGCAAAAAGCCCTGTCATATATTACCCTATACTTCTCTGGGCTGTATGGTCTGTAATCTCATCTACGACTTGTTCGAGAAAATAATAAAAAGGGATTGTTATAGAAATATTTCCACACCATTTTAAAAAAACAATTTTAACAAGAACTGTATTGTGTGCTTTAAGACTGTGACTAAACATCCTAGTTTAGCATGATTGCTAGACGACTATTACTTGATACTGGTTTTTATAGCAAAACCTTATGTTGCGAAGATGTGCCACAGACGTCAACTAATCTCAAACATATAATTATTGAAAAAACCTTTTAGGGAAAATTGTTTATTCATTGTGCTCCATAATAATGCTGATGACTAGGCAATTTGATTTAAAATTCGAGAATTTTCCTTTAATTCTTTTCCTTGAGTGTTTTGTATTATCAGTGAGTATTTTAAGTATTGTTTACAATTCTGTATGTCTCGTTGGTTCCTGGGGATACTGCTCTACATGAAATCTTAGATTTTATTCCCAGATGAAAGAAAGTGTACCTATTGTATAATGGGCTGGTGTCCACAACTCCACATCCAATGAGCATTTTTGCCTATAGAAATAAGGCAGTGTTTTTGGGGTTATTCTATTTGGATGTTCTCAATAGCAGCTGGGACCATTTGTGCCTATTTTATTTTTAACTCAACCAGTGGTTTTGAGTTGCCATAAACAAAAAGTTGAGGCTATCTATGGTAAGTTATGGCAAGAGGCTAGTGCAGGCTAATCTCTTTCCATAACTAGTGCTCACAGTGTTACGATGAGTAAATGTAGGTACACTTTCCATACAGCTCTGCCTAATAACAGTTTGGAGAAACAGGTGTGATGTTATGATCAATAAACCAAGGTTAACACAGAATATAATATTCTCAGCCCGCCTCCATAATATCTCATTAAAATAAAGTGTAGGAGTAAGTGCCACATATCCAAATTAGTATTTAACTCAATGATTTATCATTGAAATGCTGAATAAATTAAATATTCAAAGTATTCACGCTATATTGTTAAGTCTGAATGCAAATTAGTATGAATACTGTCAATTACTTGCTTTATTGAAAAGATCCTGTGAATGTTGTGTTATTATTTTGTAACGCCTGTGCAAAGTTACTAGAATATTTGATATTATTCAAAAAGATTTTTGATATGGTTTTGTGCTTGAATTTAATGTTATTCTCATTTCTACTAGACGAAACTCTGCTTGCAGGATTGGTAACTAGGTATGGCTTTGCTATAATTTTGTTACGTTTTGAAACTGCTGCAGTATATTGTAGCAAAATATTAAGTTTCATATGAGTTTAGTAACTTTCTGATGAATCTGGCATGTCATTAATAATTCAAAGACCCGTGTACTGGATTATGACCCAGTCCCTCTCATCATGCTTTTGACTCATCTCAATATTTATAAAAGGAAGGTAATTAGAAAGGTTACAATTATGTAAATTAATATTAATTTAATAGTATATTTTTAGAGTTAAATGACTCTTAATTTTAATATTTATTAAGAAACATTAATTTTATTATTACCTTTTGCAGTACCCTACTGGGTCCGTACCACACCGATTGTACCATAGCTTTGATGCCTTTTATTCATTACATTATGGAATGCAAGTAAAGATATTAATATGAGATGAAACCTGCTTCTCAGCAGAGAACATGTAACGGGAACTCACTTGTCGTACCTTATTTCAATTTATTTGGGGTTGGCGCATGTTTTTTTTTCCCATACTTTTCTACTACTCATCAAACACCTTCTTTCTTGCCATACCATCCTTTACACAGTCCATTCATCTTACATGTTATTAGAAGTTGATACTATTTGTCTGGATGATACATTTTTTGTCTAAGTTACCAAGTTCACCATGGAAAATACCATAACCGCTTTTCCTACATTTTAACATTCAGGAAACACCTTAAGAAACCAAGCTACGTCTAAAAGGAGCTATTGACATCATAAATACATAATTAATGCATGAATCACCAGACATTACACTGCGGTGTGGTAGCACACCTTTTTTAGACAGGACAATGACCTTTATGTCTAGGTGATAGAGTTTATTTCACCTTGTATCAAAATACAAGAATGCAATATTTACTGAAACATCCAATATTTGCATAGAACAAGTTGGAAAGTGATTGTTTCTATTATTATCTGGCTGAACCATCTAAGTAATGGCTGTTTAGTTTAGAATATAAACTATTTTTGGTTGAACTAAAGATTGTATCTTGGATTAAACTAATTTAAACGTAACTAACGGTAGTCGGTTGATCCAATTTATTTTATAACTTGATAGTTGTTAATTGAATAATAAACCTTTAATCATATGATAATAATACCTTTCCATAAGCATTTAATTAAGGTCATTAGTCAGTTATAATGTGTTTTATGGGTTTGGCACAGAAATCTAGTAACTTAATATCTATTAAGTCTTAAAAAACACGGCAAAAGAGGTTTATGCTAAAAAAGAAATTTATTTCATATGTATTTAATAATATATAAATTAAGTAACATAGTTGGTATATAATTATTGATACCACCTAATTGCTAGCACCCAGGATGTATGAAACTTGAAAAAATAAATAATACTATCTATGGATATTATTATCTTCTCTAGTCAGGTTATAGCCTTTGAAATTATGTTATACAGGGCTGCTGTCCGGATGGGGGGGGGCATTATCCACTTTAAGAGACCAGTTCTGATTGGTGTCCACCAATCTGCCACATTGTTTAAGACTTGCCAGTTTTCTTTCTTTACTTAGATTGAGCAGGTAGGTAGGTATAGTTAATATGCCATATCAAATAAGTCATTGTATTTAAATTTTAAATTCAGTACTTATCACTGTTTTTATTAAACATGAACTTAAATTAAAATGCAGTATTACATCACCAATCAGCAATTCAGTGCATTGAAATCACATAGACCATAGATTGATTGTCATAGACCTTTTACTATATGTCACTGCAGTCAAATCTGGCCAAGGTCCAAACTATGAACTTTAATATAGCTAAAACAAAATATTTAATCGTTTTTCTCCAATTATGAATAGTGAAAAGGTTTTCAAAGACTACTGGATGGAGTATCCAAGAAAAAATCGCATTTAAAAATAGTCTTTATTGCGTCGTCATAAGGATGTAGAGTAGACGCTTTCGGATGCAACCTTCCTACGGATGTCATCGCCCACTACCATTGGGTAATTCTCCTAAATTAATAATTTATTTATTTACATTAAATCACTTTCAAGCGCGGTCATTGGTGGGCGGAGAATAGGCCACTTGACCAACTCGGCGAGGTCAGAAAAGTTTTAATTTTGTGTACTAAGCAATTAAGTAAAATGTTCTCATTTGGGTCTTTCTGGCGCAGTGTCAAGGTCCATTTTCTTTAAACACTAGTGGTTCGCTCATTAGTCAGTCCTTAGCCGCAAACTCAACATCGTTTGGGATGGGGTATCTATCGAACACAGCAACTTCCCAAAATATCTCGGTGTTACTTTGGACAAGTCGCTTACATTCGGCAAGAACTGCAACAATATCAAGCAGAAGGTGCACTCCCGCAACAGTCTTTTACAGCGACTAGTTTCGTCAAAGTGGGGTGCTTCGCCAGACGTTATGCGGACTACTAGACTGGCGCTATCCTTCTCTGCGGGTGAATTTGCATGCTCCGTGTGGAGTCGATTAGCCCATGCAAAGTTAGTGGATACAGCACTGAATGAAACGTGCCGGATAATCACTGGCTGCCTCAAGCCGACCCCGGTACAGATGCTGTATTCATTGGCAGGCATAGCGCCACAAGTAGTTCGCAGAGCGGTGGCGAGCTCTAGTGAAAGAACCAAAATGGTCTCCGACGCTAGACACCCTCTACACAGTAACATCATAGTTCCGCAAAGGCTGAAAAGCCGCAACAGCTTCATGAAGTGTGTACCCCCGCTCACTGGCGAACGCCCTAAGACACTCCCCTTCGCTCTGCCCAAGAGCGGGGGGGAGTCATTTGATGATTTTCCACACACCAAAAAAAAAAAAAAAGTTGTGGCGTGTTGCCTTACCCAACCCATTTGTGCCACTTGCCGAAAAACGCAAATTGTGAACCTAGCAAATTAACATTGGCACTGGCAACCAATGGCACGAAATATCATTTAAACACAACTCACTCATTTATTTCTATTAAACCATTACAGGCACTTTTGAGTATCAGAAAAACAAAGAAAGCGAAATTGTCAAGTATTATAAAAAAAATGTTTGTCATTTCACTGCTGCTTTCTACTCCTTGATGTCCATGCAATGAAATCGAAATCGTTGTCATTCGCCTAGTATAAATCTGTCACTACTTGCCTTAGGTACTTTATCATTATCTGCCACCATCTACCACATCGCATTTTCTACTGCCAAGTACCCATTGTCATCATATCAGTAGGCCTCCCGTATCTTCTGGCTCATTTCCCAGTTTCGTGTGTCCCTTTTACATGTACCTATACACACCTGAATTTATTGGGTACCCCCGGGCCCCGTTAGCTAAGGCTTATGCGTTAGTTAGGGATACCCACTTACCCACACATCTGTGAAGAAATCTGCTACCTACAATCTACATTAACATAGGACATCCATTATGTACATGTACATACGGGTAGAAAAGGGAGGCTACCTAGAACGATCCTAACATACTCCTTTTGCTTCGCCCACGTTCATACGTAGGTATGCCGTATGGTCAAACACGCACGCCCGTTATTTGTACTACGCACCTGACCTTTCTGAAGAACATCACATAATCATCAATAAGTTCTACTATCTAATAAATCACCTATCCCCAAAAAGAATGCAAGCAATAGCTGCATTCCTTCAACCGTTGATTAGATGTAGGCGTAGTTTAGTAACGGTTAAGCAACACTTGTCGAGGTCAGCAGATAGATGGACCTCGTATCAAAAGGGCGTGCTTGATTCGATTGCGTGATTGTTGTGTAGTTTTATTAGGCTTAACTAAAGCAAGAACGGTAGGTTCTAAATGGGATCTCGACAAAAAAATGCCGGACATGCGTTTAACAAAAAAATCGAACAACAGATTTGCCTTGAGTTGTAGAGTTGAGTACTGACCACAGATTTTGCGTTGCAAGGATCGAACCTGCATTGATAGACGAACGCGCAGTACAAGAATATATATCTAAGCGTATCTTAATTACATTGACAATCATGCTTCAATTGAATTAGGTACATCCAGGGTACATCATACTCGGGAATTCCCACCTGTCATAACATCCATTATTGATAGGTAAGTATCATACGTGCTCTAAGTAAACCCCACTTAGGAACCCCCTTCAGGCCCTTTCTGCATTAGTAAGTACAGACTGGTAGAAAATGTCCGAGGCACTATGTCCGTCTTTGTACGTTACTTGTGTCTAAATAAATTAGTAGGTACATGTCATAATATTGTAAGTAAATGCCAGACAGATAGTTGTCCACGTGTAGTTGCTAGTTCTTTAATGACTCAGTCGAAATTCTTGTTACGTACTTAAGGTAAAATAAAACGAGGGGTTTTCACTGAGTGACCGGGGGTTAAGGGGTAATAACGAACCCGTCGGGGCTGTGGATATCGAAAGGTTACCGCGGCTCCGACACAAGGGCGAAGAAGAAGGAACATGGGTTTGGTTTTCAGTCAGTAGAAGTCTGACACTCCCCTTCGCTCTGCCCAAGAGCGGGGGGGGTGTTATTCGATGATTTTCCACCCACCAAAAAAAAAAAAGGGGGTAATAACGAATACGGTCAAAGGGTCTGGAGTTCTTCCAAAGATTCTAAATAAATTAAGTAAGTACCTAAAGAAATAACCAAAAAATTGGGAAGCAAAAATCCTCAACAGATGAAAAACATCTTCAATCTCATCAATCGTCATCATCAAAAATCTATTTTACCGTTGAAAAGGTTAGTATACCTAGGAGAGGGCGGGCCTACGTGTGGGCCAGCTATCAGAAAGACCTGTAAGCGAGTAACTTAAATCATAAGAGCCTCAAAAAAGATTGAACGTTATTTTTTGTGTCGTAATTTTTATAAATGCATGTGTAAATAAAATAAAACTGTCAATGCTGCCCAGACAGCCAGACGACGGCAAATACTCTTCAGTCGCTAGTTTGTCCTACATGATTTCCCACACGTTGGCCACTCCAATCTTCCGATCAGATAAACCAATCTATATTTGCCATTACATATATTCTGTCTGGATATAACGAAAATACTTAGTACACTTACGCAAGTGCATTCCTTTCATCTTGCTTATCGGTACTATTTAGATTGTGTTCGATAAACATGGTAGGTAACCTATTGATTTGATATCTGATATGAGAAGCATGTTGTTTAGTAATATTTGTGAGTTTCGTTTTGTTATTGAAACTTGAGAGACGAAGAAATTCCCCTGAACGCTTGGATACGTCAATTGTTCAGAGGGAAGTCCAAAAGTTTTAGAAACAGGAACGTGTACTAGGAACTCTCTAATTCTTGTGATAGTGTCGAAATCTAGTTGTTTAATTAGAAAAATCGACGATTGGTGTAAATAAATAAAGACTAGCAAAATCTAAAGCCAATCTCGGCAAGCAAACTGTGAAAAAAGGCTGGGAAGAGTCTTAATTGCAACACAATTAATGATGAATCTTGAATTGCCATGCGCCAATAGCATGCCAAGTGTAAAGACTGCAACGTAAATAGAGACAGGTTAGGTCCGTCGTTTATTCGCATCATTGTATCTGAAACATACATAATTATTTGCTCCATTTGTTTGAGTCTCACAAAATGCGCAGTTAGATAACGACGCATGTCTCTTTACTAGTGCACTTTGAAATATCTCAAAATCTGCAAATCATGCCATTCGTTTTTCGGAGTGATCCAGTCCTTTTCAACGAATTTGCATCTCTGCTCAATATTGGGCATTTTCCAAATGCACAGTTTTGCATTCACAATTCGTCGATTACTGTGTTACGTCATAGGCTATACCTGATGGGTTTATCGACATCTATTCGGCAGAATTCCAACTCTAGTTCAAGAGTTTCTCAACCGTTATCGTTGCGAACTGAATTATTCTCCATACCGACAGACTGTGTAAATAAATCACTTTCATCTAGTTCCCCATCATGCATTGTCTCATCTGCTTTACACATTTTTTTCTTAACAAAATCACCACTTTTACTTATCGTAACGATCATATACGATCTAGCCACGTTTCCGGCATTATAAAGTCTTGTGTTATAGGCAATTGTCTTCCGCTCAGCGAGTATGTAATCACCGAGGAATGTCTCCTTCAACTTGACTAGTAATGAATGTGGAAATACGTTTTTTTTTCCTCTCAATCTTGTGTTTCTTAACATCTTTGTATGTATCTTGTTAAGTTAAGGCATCTCTTTGAACGAAGTTTTCTTTGAATTTGATAAGTCTCCTTCAAAATATATTTTAGTTTAACGTGAGACCGCCTAAGTAATTAATCTAAAGGCTGATGGATAATATGAAGACTTAAAATTATCGCCAATATTTGGTTATTATTTTATAACATCTAAAATATCAAAGTTCGTCCTATTTTCGGCAGTAAAGGCATAACGTGGTTTCGAGACTGTTTTCTTTAAAGTATATTTGACACCCACGTGCGAAAATCTAGAAACCAACAAACTGCTTTCGTCTATGTCTATATTAATTGCTGGTTTAGGGATAAATACCCCAGACGAGTAAATAGCAAATCTTTGTAAGCTTTGATCAATATCTGCTTACATTACATATTCTTTGTCAGTAATAATTAGTCTAGTAGAAACTCTTTCTAAATTAGTATTAATGGATCCATTTTGGTTATATTATTACCTATTGTTGTCTGCTACAAATAGACGATACTGACTGCTAGGAAACTTACGGTAACTGTCTATTTATGTTCCAATTTATCAACGATCCCCGACCATATTGACATCCCAGAATCAGGGGTCCTACGACCTTTATAATCACGCACTGAACTTTATTCTCTAACAGTCTACCGTTATTATCAGCCTTAGATGTGATGTCAGCCGAGATCAGCTCATTATGACTAAGTCCATCACGGATTCCATAAATACGCCCACTCAACAACGCCATAATATATTAATCTTGTAATCTAGAAAAACATCTGTCATGTCTTTGTTGGGATTTAGATAGGAATTTGTTATTGTTTAAAGTTCAGTGATGAGAATTTAAGATTTAATCACGTAACGTTTTAAGTTTTTAATATAATCAAATATTTTACGTATTTCTGTTAAATGAAACTCTTCTACTGCTCGTTGTTTTAAATTAGAAACAGTCACGCCTACAACCAATTCGGTGTTTGCGCATATTTTGTTTAGAAATTCGAGACCAATTATATCTGTCAATTAACAAGCAATAACTCAAGTTTCAAGTAGTTTGATACGATACGTTGACCTCAGTTTGTTTAGACTCGAGCAATTCTTTGATTAGTCCCATTCAATTGCCTTTTTAGGAGAGTGGTATCGAGTGTCTAATTTGTCGCCAAGAGCTATATCTTTGCACTTTTTCATGAACGTTGCGAATCTAGATATTACCACAGCCGTCTGTGGACAAAAACTAGCCATTATATTATTGTTAGTCAGTAAAAGTGGATCGAATGGAGTGCTCTAGAGAAACCTTGGTGTGCTCGTGTTTTTATATAATATTATTACCCGTTGCTTTAACATTACGATCTGGCATCACGCATACGGAACTGTTATTGGGCTGTGCGTGATGTTTGACAAAGATTATAATTTTGGAAATCAATATTTTATTCGCGTGAGAGAGTCGTTGTTGAAAAGACGAGTGGTTTTAGTGTTTTTCTTTCAAGATTTCATTTTCTTGAAGCTTATTAGATTTTTTATTTGATTCAATTAATGGATCCCGTCTCCGTGGCATAAAAAAGAACGAAACTGATACTGTAGAATTAAATCATCGAAGTAGCACGTTCCTAGAATTCATAACCGAGTATTCAGTCGCTGAGATGTTAGTTATTTCGGCAGTAGGTCTAATTATCTAACCGCTTCAAGTTTCGAACAGCAGAAGCTGTTCTAATATCTGTCCAGATTCCGATTGCGGCTACATGCCGAGCTAGCAAGTGCTAGACCACTGAATTCCTTTCGAATGACGTCGCACTATTTACTAACTCTATTGATCCTACCTACATTGAATAGATTCAAACACTCATTCACTATATTATTGATCAGTCCACATTTGTTTGTGTGACGTGTCCGCACCGCACTAGTACGCATTTTAAATTAATTGGGTCAAGTCAACGCGTTAAGGGTTTGGTATGTGTTACGACGTTTGATATGTCAGTGGGGCAAAGAATTGATTATGTAATTTGTGTAGTCGATAACTATGGGTGCAATAACCTGACTTGAATTTAGGACAAAACAACAAATGGAGCAGTCCCTATCCGTATTCATAATGCAACAATTGTCTTGTAAAGCAAATTAGTAATTGAAGCGATGTAGGGCAAGCGTCCAGGTCTCATCTTATGCTGTCCTTTCACACACGTGTAGTCTTTACTAAAAACCTTTGCCCGGTTGCAATCCTTTTGACAGGGACTCTGCTGCTATCCAGTTCATACGTGAACAAACTTCCATTCATAGTAGCATTGTAAGAAAACCTGTGTGAGCAGGCCTGTTTTGCATTAGCTTTACGGATAGGCTTAACTTGTTTTATTAAGTCTTCATTTCCTTCATCTTAAAACATTTATCGCCTTATTACAAAACGTAGTTAAACCTGGTTTAACTTAGACTTGGTTTATCTCGCATGACGTCTCACTTCAATAATATTCAAAAGAAAGTGACAGCATGCGAGATAAACCAGGTCTAAGTTAAACCAGGTTTAACTACCTTTTGTAATAAGGCGGTTACAGTCTCATTTTCCTGTTTCCCTCACAGACTCGCTTAGTAGCTTTCTGTATTTCCTCCTCATTGACAAACTGTCCAAACTTACCATCGTCGTCGTTTGCAGATATCTCATTTAAAGTTAAGTACTTGCCTGTAACTCCGAAATAAATTGTGTTAAACTCGATTTAGTGAGCCGGTTTGACTGTATTCGACAAGTTTGTCCCACTTTTCTGAAGTTCCCAACTAGAGCTAGAGACGTCCGTCCTTGGTTGAGAAAATTACAAACGATTTTCCTAACTGGTGTCCAAGAGTCTTTTTTCAATTCTTTCAATGTTAACTTCCCGTTTTTCATTTGAAGTCTTTCAACTTCAGGGAGAACTTCCTAAAGCCTTTTATTAGCTGTCACCGTATTTTTATTGACATTTACGTCTCCATTCGTATCCCGTCTTTTCCTTTTTTTACAAAAGGGAGCACCCGACATTCTTTCGTTTACGCGAACCATTTTCTTTCCTGCTGTGTCATTCATTTCTACTTCTCAATGCTCGAGAATTTTTAATTTAGTTCCGGAACTCGATGTAATGATTCGAAGACGAGGTTTCTTCGAAGCATGTCAATGGAATTTCGAATAACATAAAATTAAATTTATGTTATTCGAAATTGTTACAAGTGTTAAAGTGAAATGTATTACAAGTTGTTGTTGTATTAATGCTAATGGGATGCACTTATTTCAAATAGAACCTTCTTGTAGTCATTTTGTACATTCTTGTTTAGTTGTTCGGTATTATAACTAATGCAAATGGCGCCACAGTATCTTGTCCTGTTCGTTGATACAGCATTTCTATTTTCAATTATCGGTTTGCAAGTTAATTTATAGTCACGACAATTTAATGTAGACTCAAGTCTACATTAAATTATACTGAACAGTAAATATTCTAAAATTCCAATAAGACATTTAATACTTATGCTGATGACTTCGCAATAGCCAAAGTCATGCGTAAATGATAGATGCCAAGATCCCAAGTTAGTTCGAAAGCCACAAAAGTGTCCTTACTCCCAGATGTGAAGCTGTTCACGAACTTCTAACGCTGCTAAACTTGGAATTAAGGCCTTTTCCAAAGTGTCGTTTAGATAAAAACTAGTAATAGGTCAGTAGGTAGGTACGATCAGTAACTCATAAAAGTCACATAATAGTCAAGAGTATACACATAGTAAAGAGGCATAGAATTTATCTTAACACTGAAGTCCCACGCAAATGAGAGTTAAATTAAGGAAACTGGTAATTGAATGATCTGGGCTATCAGTCTACCAAGTTGTTTGTCTCCAGGACTATCATTTCGGTTCAACGGTGTACTTACAGGTACCCAAAGTCTGCCGTCCTGCGGCTGCTCGTCCTTTAAACGAAGGACAATAGGTTCACATCACTTCTAGAAAAAGATTTTAAGGTGCTACCTTGCCCCGTTCATTCTGTCATCTGTTTACCGTTGTTTTAGTATGTTTTGGCAGTTCAGTAGGCTCTTAACCTCCCTCCAGTCCTTATAAAAGTATATCGTTCAATAAATAATGGCCTAATTTTATTGTGGCTTACTTACTACACATTAATTTACTACTGCACAATTTGTATGTCGTGTTGTACCGTTCGATTGCATGTCGTATCGACAATTCTTAAACGGCCTTTCTCGCCTCAATTGTCCAGACGTTCTTACGTGCCTTAACATGTTGCCATATTGCTAGCAGATGGTATCTTAAGGTCTCGATGGATGCTCTCAAGAGATACTAAGACCTACTTAACGCCCGCCACTTGAACAACATTGCCTTAACCCAAGCTGTCAGTTGACCGCTTGTATTTATTAGCACAGTCGATCGCTTGAGCTGACGTGACTTCAATCAGGTAGCCATCTTTTAACGGGTTATGTGCCGTAGAATCTATATCAGCTACTTGATCTAACTGGGTTGTGTTCAAGTAGCCATTGCCATCAAGCCTTGAAGCTCCGTTCTCTTCGTAATCTTCATAATGATAGACTAGAGTTACTTAATTGAATCTTGCCTTCCGAAAACAATTGTGCTGTTCACATTCATATGTTATAAACTATAATCAAATGTAAGAAACTTTCTCTCTAACTTGCTGAGCACGAATAATCGTAGACCACACACGAATAATCGTATAACAGCGATCTTTAGAAGTGGACTGCATCGAATTGAGACTTCTCTCATACTTGGAAAGGAGAAAGGGACGATTAGGCAGATAGAATGTATTGTGATGTCTGTAAATTAGTCGGACTATGGTGCTAATGGACTTCTTTGTAAACCCCACTAGAATAATAAAATTGAAAGTTCGCAAGTCTGGGTGGATTTAGCTGATTGTGCAATCTCCTAGACCTGAATATTAACCGAATGTTTAGCCACTGACTGAATTCTTGATCAGCAAATATAATGTGTCGGGGTAGATGTCTTGTACAAAAGTGCCTTTGTTAAAAAAATACCTTTAACTTGATTTTTGGCTCCAGGTGCTCGAAAATTGTCTAGGTTCTAAGCTATTTCTTGTGGCTAGATAAAGGCAGTTGAGTTAAGTTGAGAATAAGCTTACCTAAACCGTGCCATATTTACGACGTTGTATTGATCGAGTCTGTGAAGGTTTATTACCATACTTGAATATTCCATAACCGATCATAAAATCTGTTTGCGTAGGTTTGTAAAAGTCTGTAATAGGTCTGGGGACCTTCTGGAAAACAAATTCAAAATTCTGTGTGTTTCTAGTTATGCCAAATGTCAGTTCTCCGCTAAAACGGCAAACTTTAATAGATTTAATTCCACACTTACGTGGATTAGTCTGTGGATTTCATTGCAGGCTTGTCTGATTCCCGATCATTATAATATGGAACTCTGTAAAGTTCGAGCAAATCGGTTTCTTCTAGGCCAGCGTGCTTCACCCTAGGCCGCATCATCGCTTCACATCAGCCGAGTTCTTAAAAAAATTCAAACTTACCGCCAGTATATGGAGTTCACTGCCGGGTTCTATGTTTTCCGATCATTTTAAGGTTCCGGAATGACTTTGACCTTGTAAAAAGTCATTTTTACACCTTTATGAGCTCGGAGGGTTGTATTAATGATTTTGATGATTATAATTCTATAACTACAATTGTCTTACAGCCGCGAATCAAATGTTCATCAACATACAACCTATCACTGGCCTGCAAATTGCAAAAAACTTAAGAAAATTTGAATTTCGCGGGCTACCCTGGAACATCATCTTAATGTAGATTTCTTTACAGTTTGAGTGAATCGGTTTATTCTATGCAAGAGTGCTCTACCCTAGGCCGCGTCATCATCGCTTCACATTAGGCTAGTTGCGGACAAACACAGGCGTATAAACTTCATCATTTTCTTGCACTTGTCCCATTCTATTTGGCATCGGTGCAACACGTTTTATTCTTCCATTCTCCCCTATAAACTTGCAGACCTATAAACTTACATTCGAAAATCTTCCTACGAGCTTTTGTGAAAATTGTGATTATTCTAAACCAGAGTTGTGCGAAGTTTGCCAGTGCTCTTGAGATTTTCATAAAGTAAAAGATAAAAAGCCGCGCCAAAATTAATAAAGACTTGCTTCATAAATAAATTATGTTGCGTTTCTCAGCCAGATTGAGAGGGCTAAATTTTAAGGAACTTTAGACCAAGTTTTTAACGAGGTTTGTTAAAATATTTACACACAACAACTTCCTAAGTTTGCAAGATTAAGTTTTGCAAGCCCAAGATCTTTTTGAAGGTATGAAGTCTGAATTTCACGGTTCAATTACTGTTGAAGAACGCTCTAAGGAGTATTTATTCGGTAGTAACAAAATACATGACCATTACTTACATTCAGATAAAGTTCCGCTGTATTGAGTTTCCTATTGACTTTGTCGTATAAGACGTATCGACCTTCGTATCAAATACTTATTACGTTTATCATCCCGAAATATGTTTTGTCTTTTAAGTTGACTTGCTGACAATATTTTTCTCTAAGGCATAAGCCAATTTTAGTAAAACCTGTGACACGCGTATAGAAGCACCAAGTCTCAAATGTTTCTCTGAAATGTCTAAATCGCACTGGTAGTCTAAAAACAGTCTTTGCAAAAAGATTTTTTTCCATATTTGTTCTATTTTTATTAAGTTACTAGCTGATGCCCGCGGCTTCACCCGCGTGGATGTCGTTCAAATTATATACTAAAACCTTCCTCTTGAATCACTCTATCTATTAAAAAAAACCGCATCAAAATCCTTTGCATAGTTTTAAAGATTTAAGCATACAGACAAACAGACAAAAATAGCGACTTTGTTTTATACCTACTATGTAAGGCAATGTAAGGATACCCAACAACCTTGGATAAGACTGGCATAGAAACGTGGAGATTAGCACCAGAAAAGAGAGGCAACAGATATCCCAGCAGTAGGTGAATTCGGACTGTTTATGATGATGATTATGGGCCCATACTGTCCTTCTGCTGAGTCAAGCTCTCCCTCAAGTTCTTACAGAAACTTCCCCATGCCTCCTCAAACCAGGCCTCCCATTATGCATCCAACTCCCTGGTTGACTTTACAATTTTCGAAAATCTAACTTTTAATTTTTCTCCTCCAGCGTCGCAAGAAGCCCTAGACCGAGCACGACTAGCCCGTGAGAGGCGCGAGGCAGAACAGAGGAAACGTCTGGACGAGTTGCGCGCACACGCCGCAGCCGCGCAAGCGCAAAGAGAGAAAAGGGACGAGGATAGGCGCCGAAGACAGGCGGAACAGCGCGCTAAGGATGATGAGAGGCGGGTACAGGTAAGATAGAGTTTTAGTTCTCACACGCTAAGGTCGAGATTAATCAATTATATTAGCACGTACTCAGTGGTAATCCTGATCGAACCAGGTCCCACCTGCTAGAGTTCCCTCAGTGACCATTCAAAGGCACCCTTAACGATCTGAAAGAGGCCACTGACGCCGGAAGAAACATGGCCACATACTAGACCCAAGTACCTACGAAGTAACAAAAAAGAGATACTTACCAGTAGATTATGTTCCCGTCGTAACCTTGTAATTTGACAGTGACAAGTGTCAGAAGTTCCAAGAAACACGTGCTAAGTAAAGTTTATTAATCTCGAACCACTCTTTTAAGCTAAAATACTTACTAACACACATCAATACATCACTACTCCTTTATGGCTAGGCTAAACTACCTCCATATCCACTTAATACTAAGCAGGTAGCACTTAACAATAACCAAATTACAGACAATACCATTACCCATTAATTGCCTATGCTCATTATCTAGAGTGGTATCTGATTAATTAATGATATTGAGAATTCTGTCTAGCAAGCCATTTTTAACTCTATCTTCAGAATACCCCTCATACTCGTTGAAATTTTAGTACATCACCACATTCCTTTGAGCAAGATTAGCTAAAATCTAATTTCTTTGCGCGAAAACAAGTATTTGTTTAGTTCCAGTCCATACGTCATTTGCCCCTACTTTATCGAAATCAATTTCGTTTCGAGGCGCAGCATGCCTTTTTCTTTCATTTTTTATATTCGTCATTCATCAGTTACTGAGTATTGAGAACTTATTGTTTCGAAATCGAACTTTAATAGGCATACGTAAAATAAATTGCAAATGCTAGATCGTTTCATTTTTTCGAAAGTAAACATACGGAGCTCTGAACTCAAAATCGTGTGATGAAACATTGATTAGTTATATAACAAACATCCAACAACAAATTGATGATTAGTGCGCCAAGTTGTAGATGCTATTTATATCATAAGTGGTCAGCAACTAATAATATTCATGTCCTGTAAACAATAGACGACGACATCTTTGCCATGGAAGACTCAGGCGGAGATGATGAGACGAACTAGGCGCCTTGAAAAATGGAAGGAGTAGTAGTCCTTTACCCAACAGATAAACAATATAAATTAATAATTGCAAGAAAAATGCACGAACTAACTTAGAAAGAAATACTACAGATAAAATTTGTAAATGAATTTCTCACAATTAAAGGGACAAATAATACAAAAGACATTGTAGGCGTCTAAATCTCTCTGATAAATGACGACAGGCACGCCCTTTGAATAGCTTTTGTAGAAGGGACGAATAAATTACTCATTCGGGTTATCTTGGGAAACCTTTCCTTCACGATAAACTTGGGTATGGACCTTTAGCCCTAATACCTAAGACGAAAAACCAAAGTAATGATGGATTATTTGAAAAATAATCTAAGGAAACGAAGGAAATATCTACTGAGATGGCAGTTGTTAAACGGATGTTTGGAAGACGAGGATATGATACTCCGACCCAATTTAGGATAAGGGCATGAGGATGATGATCGGACTTAAGCCCCACTACTTGTACCATATCCGGCATCTATCCTAGCTGGCATTATTCCGATGAAACGAGACTGAAATGATGACAGCACTGTTATGATAACACTCAATAGCATCAGCTTTCAAGAGCACTTAAACCAAGGTGTAAAGCGAAACGCTCGAGCGAAATATTTACACTAAAACATGTATTTTACAATTTTTACAAATCATGTCTTGTACAAGCCGGTAATTGAACCCGGGCTACTTTCACTGTGCGAGCAAAATAATGGTTACGGTAACATACGACGGTGAAAATTAGAAATTAACTTAGAAAACAAAAACGTTGTTGTCGTTATAAATGTTATAGTTTGTAATGTGCTGTTATGCTGATGAGGGATTAGAATCTGAGGCAACGGTGCGGAAAGGAAGAAATATCTTGGACATGTTAGTTAAATCTTGTTTGCTTTGCCTTGGTTCAGCAGTAGCAAAACATTAAATGATGCATAAAGTTGAAGAAAATGATAAATTTTAAGAATCGTATCCCCTGTCATCCTCAAAAACAAAATCGAATGCCAAAGTAACAGCAGTAACACTTCAATTGAAAAAACTTTAAATGTTAGAGGCTAAAATATTAGCTGAAGGAAACGAATGCTAGTAGTTATCGAAACGTAGACAAATTACCCTAGCTGCGTGACCTCTAAATTCTCAACAGTCAATTACAGAAAGTAAAGTACTCAACCACTAGTCTATGACAACCTAGTACTAAATACCGATAAAAATTACCTTACCGGTAAACATATACACTGCAATGATTTAAGGAAAATAACAAGGTGTGTGGCGTGTGCTAAATATACTATTTACATTATGGTTTTCGGATGTGCTATTCTTGTTCGCATTAAACACGGTTCATTTGTCTGTTATGAGTTCAAGGTTCATATAATAGACGATTAAGTTTGTAACATATGCGTTCGTGTTTCTAGTTTTACGTACTACATTGTCTTAATTTCTGGGTGAACGGATATCTGTGGGCAATCTGTATGGATCAAAAGATCTAGGGTCTCTCTCGTTTCGTTTGAGAAAACAGTTCAAGGGTGCAATTTCGCTGAAAGGCGTTTGATGTAGGGTTTACCGCAGTCGATAAAATTCTTAGAATGACTACGAATGTCTGTATTTCACACTCAAATCTTTAAGGACTGGGAGGTTCTCGGCAAATAGGGGCTTAGGAATTTTAAACAAATTAAATTCTGGCTCGTTTCCTTCTCAGAGATTGCCCTAGTTGCTTTACTTACTTATTGGTCTTCATCTTTATTGCTTGAGAACCAGTTGTGTCCACCACTTGAAAGTAGCCGCTATCTTGGTTTTGACTTGACCGCAGTAGCTTGTTTCAGGTGTTTTTGTCCAGATTCACAACATTCATTATTTATTACATTTTTTTGACTGGCCTGTTGGTCTAGTGGTTAGTGACCCTAACTGCTATGCCGGAGGTCGTGGGTTCGATTCCCACCCAGGACAAATGTTTGTGTGATGAGCACGATCATTTGTTCTGTGTCTGGGTGTAATTTATCTATAATATGTATGTATTTAGAAATATATAAGTATGTTTATCAGTTGTCTAGTACCCATAACACAAGCTCTGCTTAGCTTGGGACTAGATGGCGTTGTGTGATGTTGTGGAATATTATTATTATTATTATTCATTCATTCACACTTTTGCCTATAGGTAAACAAATTCAGCTAATCTTTTCCGTTTCTCATTTCGCTAAACAACATTTTACAAAATGCTTGGCCATAAAAAGCATTGCAAACAAAAGGCGAACTTTCACAACACTGGCACATTTCAGCTTAGTTTTGTTGGTACCTAACTTAGCTGCCAACAATCGCATCTGGTTTTTATATTCTTCTGTTAGAGGTCGTTTTGTATTTTCAGTGACCTTGTGTTGTTCAGCCTCACTCAATCTATTCGGTTGGGAAGGCTTTAAAGGCCCGCTGTTTTTCCTTACTCCTACCTGTCGACTATAAACAAGATTTATTAGACACGGGTTAAGCTCTACGTTTGCCTCGGCTAGGATTCTATTTTTCGAGTTTCTAGAAGTGAAACTTATTGTTGGAGTGGACAACATGTATACCTATGATAAAGATGATGTCGAGAACAATTAGGTATGGTACAATGTAGGTAGCTTTAAAAGGCTAAATGCGGAACCGGTTGGCATTGACAGTAATTAGCAAGTGGATTGCTTAGCAGCATATTGCTATAATAGTTGTTGATTAATACTGCATCACATCTCCCGTGCCGTTTCCTCCTTTTCGAAAACGAACCACCTCCTTCAGTCCCAGCATATCCCATACTCATTGATTTTCTACGGAGCAAACCGTTTCACCTCGTGTGACTGACATAAATAGGGTATTTTACCAAAAAAATCTAATTAGTCCGTCTGTTAGATTATCGAAAAATATCGGATACGTGTTTTTTGTTTTCTCAAATTAATAAAAATTGACGAAGATGATACCTGTCAAAGATCATGAGTGGGGGTTTTTCACGTCACTTTGTGAGTAAAAAAGTACTATCCTTGTGACGTCACACGACTTGACACGACTTTTCGAAGCACTGTATCGTCTTTATTTTTTGTTTACGTGAAAAAAGAAAAAATACGTGTCCATTATTTTTTAGAAATCTATCTGACGGACTAATTAGATTTTTTGGGTGAAATACCCTATTGTTCCTAAGCTGGCATAAATGTAGAATTTATACGAAAGACGTTAGAAGATATGGCTGGAATAATCCCAAAACAAATCTAGGCATCTATCTTCAATACGTGAATATTTTCCCTTTTTACCAAATATTTTCTTTTAACATAACATAAAGGATATTGGATATGTTTTTGTAAAGAGCACCGTATGTGTATTTTGGCTCCTTTCAAAGAGTCTCGATTTTCTCTATCGATTTTATTTGACCTTATACGAGTATGTCTGGTAAGCTTTCATGTTTCGTATAGCGTTGTCTAGTCAGTACATGCATGAATAAACAAAACCTCATACATGTCTCAACTGCTGAATTAGGGCCGTAGATCATCATCAAGAATTCGTATAGCCCATTGACACGAAATACAGGAGTGACCAGATTAGACAGCTTGAAAAATGTCGTACCTATGTTATCATTATTCAGGTAGATTCAGCTTCCCGGAATCCCCCCATACTTTAGTAGAGCTAGTTTACTAATTCTTGGCACAGTGCAATATGCATTCCAAATATTAAACTCCCGTTAACCTCTTCCGCTCGACTGCGTTAAGAGCAGGTTAACCACAACAGTTTAACGGGTCGAATTGAAACAATCTGTCGAAGCCCTAGTTGTCGGGCTATTTTCGTTTTATAGTATAGTAGTGACGTCAGGAGAGAGTTAGGAAACACTCAATGAGAGCATTGCTATTTAAATGCCGTCTAGTACAGTAGGAGATGCGAAATTTGTATCGATCTCTTGCTGGTTTTCGAACGATTTGTCATCATCATCAGCTCTTTCAGTTGGAGAGTTTTTATATAGCATGAGCTTCCTAAGGAATCCGACTAAACGTTAAAAACTGATGTTGCCATCAGTTTTGAACAAAGACTGTTTTGAAGCTTATCCCGCTTAGATATGTTGTGTTTAATATTACACAAATCTATTATTTACTTTGTGGGAGAGTCTCATATTAAATCTATCTTATCCTATTAATAATGTTATGTGCTCAGAAGCCGTTAAGCAATTTAATTAACCTTTAAATACCTTCATTAATACCCGCTTTTCTCACAAGCCCGCAAAGCTTTCTCTAGCGAGAGTAAAACATATTCCCAGATCATCAATCTCCGAGCCTGAACCTATATGGCCATTCAGTATTCACTTCTTCTCCTCTCTTAACACAAGTATTGCAGTATCGATTGCGGTTAGTCCGTGCAATCAATAAGGGTGATAACGGACTGGACGGTTAGTCTGCGGTCAATAAACCGCCGTGCTTCTGACATGTCCAATTGGTTGGAAATGCCGGGCGTCGGCTGTCGAATTGATTAAACCTGATTAGACCAAGATTTATCGGGTTCCGTTTTTGGTTGTTATAGGAAGGATAAGCTATAGTTATAATTGCAGACATGCCTTTACCTTTCCTTTTGGGAGAAGCGAGTTAAGTTAGATTTGCAAATATATAATTATAGCCTTCAGAAGCAAGTCAACAACTTGACGTACCGCGTTGCATTGAATGAGACAGACGGGTTGCGGCCCTGGCATTAGCCAACGCGTTAGACAGCCCAGTGCGTAAGACACCTTAGACCTTTATTACGTACCTACTGCAATTAGCATACTTCTAACCGCCGCGCCGGTGCGGCTTGATTAGCGACTTTTACCTACCTCTAGGGCTTGAATGTTCACTTATGAGCTACTTCGAAGTCTATATTTTGTGCGGTGTTTAATAAAGGCATTCGTGGAATTCTCTCTTAAGATTTGTAGAAGCTATAATTATAGTTTTACTTGCACAAATATTTAGTCTCGAAAGAAGTATTTAGGTCAGACAGAATTACTCTAGTAGCAGTCGTTAAGGTGCAATCTTCCTATTTCGTGTACGAAGGTATGTGAAGAACACGGAAGGTCTTAGGACCAACTCCTGTTTCCTGTTTGGTATCCCAAATGACGTCAATCATAAGGAAGATCGTAAGGATACAATTGATGAGGTACTCTACACGGAGGCCCGGGTGTAGGTCTAAACGTTAGCGTGGTTGCGAAGGTCGATCGTCGTAAATCTTATAGAATTATCAAAGTTGGCAAGGCAGAACAATCCTCTATTCATCTTTAGTTCGATATGGGTTTATGTAAAGGTATGGATGACTTGAATATTGCATCTGCACATTTCTTCAAATTCGTGAGCTCCGCATCAGCAACGTTGAATGGTTTAACTTACATGTACGTCATCTTTACATAACTCGTCCTTGCTTAGATGACGTCACACATTCCCACGCACACCGCCGACTGTTTTAACGTGAGCTACAGAATATTGATTATTAACAGATAACAGATTATGATTGTATCGTTTATTTAACGATCGTGTAAATTGTCCTACATTGAAGGATTGGAGGAAATTTTCCAATATTGCGCATTTTTTTGCTTCGGTAAATTATTCGTGGAATTCCAAGGTTCGTTTTATTTGACCTGTCGGAACTATTGGTATTTTTAAAAACCTGTCTATGAGGTCAGGTTTATTATTAAATGATTAAAGAATTCCATCTTATCTTAAGTTATTCAATAACGAAATGTTTGTTTACTAATTTTAATGAGATGCAGTAGTCACCTCCGTTTCTTTGGCATCCGGAACATGTTTCTGGCTTACTGCCAATGTCCCCTCTTCCGAAAGGAACAAGTCATGCTTTGAACTATGTTCGATTCTATTCAACTGCAGCATTAACTAATCAGTAATCTGTGCTACCGGTAAGTCACCTGTAGTCTGAATATATGGTATTTCTTGACGACCTTTCTGAATTATCAATGTCATGTGGCTGATACTGAATTACAGTTAGGTTATTGTTTTCACAACCATGCTCGTGTTTTAGCATTTTTCAATACGTTTCTGATTTGTTTTCAAATCATTCATGTCATGCAATTCTATTACTTTTCCCTTGTGTTGTCCTGTTCCTGATTTCCCTCTTCTGCATGTAACTTTTTATTTCTCTCATTATTTTTCGATCTCTCTGGTGGATTTGTACCCGTCTTACCAACTTTACTCACCTCACTGGTGTTAAAAGGTGCGTTAATACGATTAAGTTCTTCAAGAGATTATCCGCTTTCCGCTAACCTAACACAATCCATCAAAGCTGTCTCGTTATAATTTCACATTACATCCATTTAATTACTAGAAAACGTAATGGTTAGTGTATGGTGTTGTGTTATCAAACAGTCGTATCGCATGTTTATCTACCGTGCTATTCTGATATGTATCTGCGACTGCCGACTGTGGATCCAAAGTATTATGTTCAACGTTTGCGTCCGGATTTTTAGTGTTTCTTGTTAGTTTTGTAGCCAAAATTTTGCAGAGCAAATGTATTAGTTTGCTGCAGTGTGCAAAAGTTGGGCAGAATCGTTTATTCCATCCAAAAATGAAACTTAAACTCTAGATTTTTATGATTCATTTTTGTTTAATTTAGTAACGTTACCTGCAATGACAAGATGTGCACTGCTGAGCACGGGCCTTCCCCATTAATCGTTGCAGTTAATGATCCTAGGGGACAAAGCTATAATAAGCTATAATCACCACGGTTGGCGGAATTTGCTAGCGGCGACATCCGAAACTTTAATATGACTGTATTTTTAACAGTTGTTCTAGCTGTAAACATGGCTACACATCAAGCTTTACTTATCCAGTATAACCTGACCTCGCCTCGTATGTGCTTTCCTTACAATAAGAGATCAGCTTAATTCGAATTTTATAGCTTTATTGGTCGTTGCGTGTACCTAGTCTAGTATAGGTCTAAAATCATTAAGCATTCCATACAATGACTCAAAGAACTGGTTGTTCATCAGCAATGCAAAATAGGAAACCCTTGTCACAGTACCACGGAGATAAAGCCTATGGATCCCTATTGGGAATATTACAGTTTGATTTGGTTAAAGCAAAATACTTCTTCTGAAGTTTCCTAAGTTTTTATTTGTTTTAACGTTGCCCTCATCATCTTTTCCTCTGGATCTTGCTTGAAACGTATCAGATATTGGTACAGACAGAATTTCAAAAATAACAATTCGGTTCTACCGGATCACAACAGTGTCATTTGGATGCTGTCCTTTTACCCCCACTAAAATCACGTTTTTCCCACTAAAGTGGACATATCACATTGATCTTTACACGTTTATCTGGGCACACAATAGCACATCAGGTGACCAGGTCAGCGTTACATAAGTGCTCTATTGTCAATGAGGTCATGTGCCAACTCGTGCGAGTTACGACTCGTAGTATGCGTGTGCGCAAGTGATGTTTTTTTAATGGGATCTGTTTTGTTTTTCATGTGGTTTATTTATTCATTAGGTTGGTTTTGTTTATGTAGCTAGTCGAAATAAATATTGACCCTGCAAATATAACATTCTTTTCTGGGCAGTGTTGTCAAAAGGTTCTAAGAGAACGGTAATTTTTGCTTTAGCTCGTTCCAATTCCAATAGAATTGATGGTGAGTTGTTACTCGAAATACTGTCAAATTCAAAAGTTTTGAAATAAATGTAGTTGTTAATGATTTATTGAGCTCTAAACCATATGGCACCCAACAAGACAAGGGGAAAATAACTGCACAATTATGCTACCAATACATAACTATATAATCAATAGCATCTTTTTTACCCTACTGCGGCGAATTCCAAAAGGAGGGCCATGTTCAGCCTACTTGGTCCCTCAGCTGGGCAAAGGCCACCCCCATGGCTATCCCTTATGATAGCAATAGCATTTTGTAAATGACGAAATTGTATCATAAAGTAGAGATAAGTCATATGACCACCGTTTTCATAATTATAATGTTTATCGCGATGACAACATTATGAAAACAATAACTAAAGACCGAGATAACGGACTTTGCAATATAATAAATCAAATCTTAAAGTTACTTAACACCCTCGTTTTCACTCTCTACCAATGTTTACCTTTTAGACGCGTTAGTTTCCCCATCCATTACATTGAGTAATATAATTTGTTAAAACTACCACAAATGTACGATTAGGTGGATTTTAACAGGAACATTTATATGTGACGCAATTTGTGAAGTAATTGTCACTTACGTTTTATTACTAGTAAATGATTCACTGGTGATAAACATTTATTTATTACTCAACCTATAGGAAATGCATGGGAAGCCAACTCTTGAGCGATCGAAAGATCTAGAAAAGATCATTGTAACATAGTCTTCGTAAGGATCGCATCGAAGTTTGAGCGAACCTAGGACTGGAGCATGCATGCGTTGAAAGCCAAATATGCTCCTAGAGTGTATAATCGCTTCATATCAAGCTATTTGCGGCCTAAGGCAATTAGTCCAAGATCCCAGGGCCGCCAGACGTCACGTATTTTCTGACGAAGGAAATGTGGACGATTGAGTAGTGTTAGTATGAACTAAGGACACACTACTCCCAGCTAGCTTGCTTGGACGGCCAATTTTCAGGTATCAGGTCATCAAGGTACACAAAAAAATTACTTATTTCACGTATTTTGTCCAAGCTGATTTTTACGTATATTTTAGGCAATATCCTTAAAAATAAGTCGCAAATAGGCCGTATTGCTGTGAGAGGGAAAGAAAAACGATGGATTGAAAGAAAAACTTATAAAAAATCATCAAATTATGAGACATTTATGTTTTGTTGTAGTGCGTGATTGGTCTACTACTCCCTAAATTAATCACACTGACGCTATCTAAGTATACAATCTATACAAATAAATAAGTATTTAAGTGCTTTTTACCGAATGCATGATTATGAAAATATAATTATTATTTCGATATAATTATGTCGTTTAATTTATTGTTTGTCTCCGCAACGGCTGGACTGATTTTGACTTTATACGGCTGATGGTATAAGGACTGCTGGTACTTTTATTTTAGAAAAAATCAAACTTAAATAGACCGATCCTATAACACTGTTGCATGCAGGCAACAGATAGTTAATAAATAATTTCACCATAATCGATTTAATAAATAATTTCACCGTAATCGATTTCAATATTACCCAGTGAACTGCCCGCCGAAGTAACTGCATCACCATCGATCCATCAAACAAACGTCAAATTGTACCTTCACTTCTTTCTGTTCACTTTCGATCATCGATCACTTCGCTGTCCGTATTACCTTCGCCATTGACTGCTAAATTAGTGACCCCGTCATAATATCACTTGACCTTATGATCTATCGAGCAATGATCATATTTCTACTCAATAACATCATAGATGATGTTGTTTTTTTCATGTTTGTAAATTCTCTTTTTTCCAATCCGTTATTGTTTCAAGACCCCACACATCGCTTTCAATTCCCATTATACTCGTAAACTCAAAATACGACATCCAATTTACTCTAAACTACTTCAAGTCAAACATTCATAGGTAGGAGTCCTACGAAAATACACACGGAGTGCATCAAAAATAATTTAAAATTAACTCTACGCCACGCGTTAAGGAGTGGACAAAAATAGGGAGGCCACTTCCTTCAGGACTTCTCGGATAACGGATTAGTTAGGGCCAGACGGGACACTGTTCATCGAGTTGTTGTTTGTGGCAAATTGCGATACTCTTTCAATTTCCATGATAGGATAAATGGTCAGTTTTCTGAAGTCGTCATTGAAACTCCTTCCTTACTGTAAAGAGTGATAATAAGTGGAGTGTTTGAAAGAAGCAGATTGTCTCCCCCCCATCTCCCATCTTCCGAAATAGCTAATGGAATTGCCTATTTGTTATCTTCAAATCCTACTAGAAACAACATGCAGTGGTTCATATACTAGCGACCTACCTATCCCCGCTTTGCAGGGTTCGTACAATTTAGCAAAACATTGAGATTTCAGACCGAGCAACACGTTTACACAGACACACACGAAAAGTGACTTAAATGTTTTAGAATACGTATAGATATCTCGCCCAATTCCAGAAAAGATTCAATACCCACTTTTAATTTAAGTTTTTTCTTTTCTTTTATTTCATTTACTTATGTTCAAATCTCTTTGCAGGTAACTCATTCAGTAAGTACACTTGAATATTCAGTTCTGCTAGTGGACAAGTATTGCTCTGTGGCCGCAGTGTGGCTTTAAAGTGGCGCGTCTGAGCCTCTAAGCCGGCTTTCCGATTGACTACGTCGATACAATGACGATATAAAATACCGCAGAAGCTGTAGCAATGTTTCTATTGTTGGTTTATATATAGAGAAGTTTCGCTACCGCGACTATAGTTGTAAATTTGAAGTAGGAAGTGCGATATTGTTCTGTACACAGTTTATTGGCATAGCGGAGTCAGTATCTTGTGAAATTGACGTGTTTTCACTGTGCCGTGGTGAATTTTAGACGTGTTTGTATTAACTTGAAAATAAAAATAATACGGTTGAATATAAAGTGGGCGTACCTAACAGACTTTAAAGTGAATGAACGCTAGACAATGGCGTGAGTTAGCATGTTTAGTGGTACCTAAGTGAGACAGTGAATGATTACAGACCAATTGAAAAAGAAAGCTTTAAAACTAGTACGATAACTACTAAAGATGCACTGGACGAAACAGAACGGCGAAGACTTCAGACCCCTGGTAAGCGAAATAACAAAACAGAAACAGTTTTCTAGTCCATTAGAAATAAAAGTGCTGAAGAAAATTAAAAGAACAGTAAAACATTTAATAAAAACTTAAAATGCATTTCACTAGAGAAATCCGGTGCAGGAATTTGTAACTAATAGAATTGTTGAATGTGCGCAAAGAGTTTGTAATGCAAATGTTTTAAAACACTCTTTGAATGCATAGCAATGATGCAGCCATCTATATGGAACGTTTATTTGTATTGGTTCAACGCAAACCAGATAACATGAATTTAGACCAAGATAAAAGAAAGTGACTCAAGGACGCTTGAAGAAATTCGCAAACGTTTACTTGAGAATTTTATATCGTTTTCGCTGAATTTTCTGGTCGTTTTAAATTCTTTAGGTCATGCTTGCACTCTTTATGAGCTTACCGTATAAGTATGGATTTAACACACTTAAATACGGCCTTGTTTAATGTAGATTTTGCCAACCAATAAGCCAGCTCGAACAGTTTTCTTCCAAATTAGAGAGTTAATTCGACCACAACATGGAAAGAGCTAAACAACTGTATTAATGAAGCATGCAAAACGAATCTGAGTAACGAATGTAGACAGGCAATAATGAGCATGCAAGGACGGATAACCTCCTAGTCTACGTAAATTAAACAAGAAAATATCGTCTAGCAATAATCAAAGAAAACCAAGCACGCTTACTAGAATGTTGAATTCATATTGCAGTAGCCGAAAAGATAGTCCATTACGTTGCTTCACGTCCTAAAGCAGAAATGATTGTGTACTATCAGTCGTTTCACCGCACAAGTCGGCACGACACCCCACAGATAAAGTCAACTCAAGAAACAAGTTATGACGCTCACCGAAATACAGTTGGCGGAGAAATTTCATTTATATGAAAACGCCTAAACTGGAAGGTTCATATCAAGTACCCGACTATGGGTTTATTACGTGAAGAATCCAGCAGCTCAGATAAAGAAATGGACTAAGATCAATACACGTCAACTGGAGAAAGTTATCCAGACGTTGTGATAAAAAGAGTAGCAAAAGCTAATCAGAAAAGACTGACGTCATAGGACGCTGCAGAAAACGCCGCATTCTTGAAGACTAGTGTTCTTGACTCCATCCAGCACTTTACCGCAGTCGTTCAACCCTTGTGGGCGTAGGCATATTCACGTATCGCACTACGGTTTGATGTACAGACGCGAGCACTAACATGGTTACACGTTGCAACTTTCAAAAGCTGGCTACTACTATACTGATTGGGATCGACAGTTGCTACGATGAAAGCACCTTGGAACTCCTTATTTCAAAGATTCAATCGATTTTTCTCAAGAAAATCGCTTTTGTTTTTTGCTAAAGGTAGACTTAGCGATACCTGTGACTGTACTCTCTGTCTAAACGTAAACGTATATCGTGTAGCCAACGTTTTGTTGATATTACGCGCTTGCTTCCGTTTTTAGAATGTTTCGCTGTCGTCATAACTGTCTGTGTTTATTGTGCTTGAGCTTTAATTTTGTGCTTGCATTCCTGGGGTGTGTGACATGGTGAAAAAGGGGTGGCTGCTTGTTTTTGTGTGGGTTTGGGGTTTTGTGAATATTTTGTATACTAAGTGACGGTTGCAGCGGAGTAGTATATTCTTGATTGTCCGATAAAGAAGAGTGTTATATTTTTGCGCAGTGGTTATTACACTGCGACAGAAAAATAAATGTGTTCTAGGTTTTTTTTTCGCAACGTCTCTAAGGCCCGCTAATAGGGTATTTCACCAAAAAAATCCGTTAGTCCGTCAGATAGATTTTCAATAAATAATGGACACGTATTTTTTCTTTTTTCACGTAAACAAAATATGAAGACGATACAGTGCTTCGAAAAGTCGTGTCAAGTCGTGTGACGTCATAAGGATAGTACTTTTTTACCCACTAAGTGACGCCAAAAACCCCCACTCTTGATCTTTGACACATTTTATTTTCGTCAATTTTTATTATAATATTGATAAAACAAAAAACACGTATCCAATATTTTTCGATAATCTAACAGACGGACTAATTAGATTTTTTTGGTGAAATACCCTATTGGACCTGTCTGCCTAGAGCCCTATGTTCAAAGGATTCTCATTTTCCCGAGAATCTCATTCCGCTAATCCCGTATGGATAACACTGGTGTAATTTCGCACGCCCACGTTGCGTACGTGACGGTATTACACCCCACATGATAAGGTCGGTCTGATAAGACAACCGATTGACAGGCACTATCTAAATTCCGAAAGTCATTGGCAATATTGATGCTAAAATCCACACTTGCAATATTTACATAGATGGGACTTCACTTATTAAATGAACGAATAATGAATCGGAGAAAATAACATCGAACTCCACTAAAACAATACCAGAAAACTGTTTGTTGTGACGGCCTATGTAGAGTAAACATAAACCCGCCGCATACCGATTCAAAGCAAACAAGATAAAACTAGTTTTGTTTAAAAATCCGCGAGCATAAAACCCAAGTTATATTCCAAAATAGATAAAAATTCTACGGCTCACAATCAATTCCCACCACGGCATATCTCTCAGAACTCATAAAAAGAGTTAAATCAACACTAACAGTTTGATCTAAAAATATATCGTACAAGTTTTAATGAATATTTTATGTGCAAGCGCAACCTACCTAACCGAATCTCGAAGCATTTTTCAATGAACATCAAATAGAAGTCGGACTTCCTCTTCTTAATAGTCTTGAGTGGCTCCCAAACTTTCATGGAACGATATTTTACAACGATCCTTTACCGAAAATAGTTCGCCCAAAAAAGAAATCATCGATCCGTTGGTCTAGTGGTCCTAGTAGAGATAGTAATAAAATTATGTTCGGAAATTCTTTAATACTTTTAGCAATATTAAACTCCTCAATTCAAGCCCCCAACCCCACTAGGAACCTAATACGGTCTTTGCAACTGTGGGTGGAAAACTTTATCCTTATGAGGATTAAAAACGGTATGACATTGTCAACTTAAAAATAAATAAAAATGTCACTAAAACATGCCCGAAGTTTGGTGACGAAGACATGACATTGACAGGCTTGGCAAACTAGGTCGGTGTGCTAAAATAACGTGAAGTTTACCATCTGTCTGATAATGACCTTGAAACGGTAGATTCTAATTACCTTGATGTTTTGGAAGACGCTGATGAGACGGTATTCTAATTTTTAACGATGGAATCATTAGCAATGTTACTGTTTGCAAGTATTTCGTATTAGAGCGGGAAAACAATAAAATTGTAGAGGCAGAAAAATGTACTTACATAGCTATTTGAAATCCAACTTCTGTGACAAAAAAGATTTACCTACTAAAGCATTTACGATCCCATACCTTGCATGTCGGCTCATTATATTCCGACATTTTCGTCGTATTGTTCCATTTCTCTCACGAACATTCGTTACTCGTATTCAGCATAATATTCAAAATATGTGATAAAAAGATGCCGTGAATATTTTGCATTAATAATGTTGTTTAAACGGCGCTCGTGGCGTGCCAAGCGATCCGAACGGGCGATGATGCATACTTCCTGTTGTTCCGAATCTTGGAGACATCCATTTAAGAATTACTTGTATTTTGTGGCTTGTTGCTGCTCGGTTACAGCGTGTATAGCCTTTGTCGGGTCCTGGTAACAAATAGGGCCAAGGCCAACCCATCCTCTGTCATTAATCTTGGTATAATGGATTATGCGGCAGAGTTGAGAGCATTCACCTGTGTGTTAATAACGTGGTAAGGTCATCTATCCACGCCCGTCGACTGTCATGCGTGGAGATTGCCTGCAATATCTTACATACAATGCTTTGTATGTAGGCGGAAGAGCATTTTGAATTCTATTCCGAGGCTCAGAAATGTTAATTATGCCCACATTCGTTCCGAGATAGTGCGGTATCTCTCAGACAAAATATTTGGCATCTTTTAGAATTTCAGGGTCTATTCACATGTCCTTCCTATTCTTTTTACCCTTTCAAACTTCTATGGTCCCGTAAGGTTCTACGAGTAGTCTCCGTAATCATTTTTAATACCAATCTATAGATAGATTATTTAGTTGACTTGTTCAGTCTGCCTTGATGGATCTAAGGCGTGTTTATAATCTTATATTGTTTGCTGAGCCGCCGTTGCTGGATCAGCGATTGCGTCCGGTCAAGCTGAACGGAGATATCGGCTTACCGCGCTATTTCCTTATCAGGCCCTTGGACGGTTTTTGTTAAGTGATTCACTGAGGAGTTATTCAGACCAGGTTGGGATTTTGATTACGCAATTTATATTGCGTGTTTAAATAGAGAGCTGTCTACTTATGAGATCATGGTTTATTTGAAGATGGCTCTTCAGCTTTCTCGGTCTAGATACCTATTGTATGAATCGTGATGCCTTAGCATATGGTTTTATCTACCAGATGACGTACCCTATTTCAGGCCAGTGATCACATACTTTGATGAGCAATGAAAGCAATTTTTGCGGTTCTTCCTTAAATGGATGCTCTGCTTCTTCTTTCAGAAAAAAAACCATAGGGACTTACCCATGTATGCACTATAATGACGACCAAGTCGCCATTATAGCGTTTAGTGTTGAATATTGAATGTTTATTAACACTATTTCCACGTCTGGAAATATAAATCTTAGTTATTGACTGGTCATTTTCTCACGTAAGTGGCTGACTAGAGGAAATTGTGATCAGAGTGCTCTTAAACGCCAGTCTAACGACTTGGCACTTGGCATTACTAAGAAAAACTTGACGTTTTAAAACGCTTGCTTTCAAAGGTTCCTTAATAGGTATTTCCTGCTGATAAAAGTCAGTCATTGCTCTGATCTTGTACGAATTTGCCGTTAAATATTCTCTCTTAGTTTCGAAATCTCAAACCATCTTTGAAATCTCCTTTGGAATGCTCTAACAGTCTTATGTATGGAAATTGACTTAACATTAAAGCAATTGACGCTATGACTTGCGAATACTAATGAGGATCTTAGTAGTAAATAATGGCTATGTAATTCGCCATACACAACCTTGAACTGATTGTAATAAGGATTATATTAAGATGAGCTCTCAAAGTTCAGTGTCATAATCCCTGTTTTGCGTTGGGGTTAAAAAGGACTCTTCAAAAAGTACTTGGACAGCCGCGGGGATCGATCCTGCGACTCTTAGAGCAGCATATTGAAACTTTGAATCAAGCTCTTTAGAACCTTGAACTTCATTATGATTCGACCTTGTACAACCTTGATGCCTTTGGTAATTAGCGGCCAAGGTCATGGAGCTCATAGTAAATAGTTAAGTTGAAATATTTTCTGTGTTCATACAGCATTATATGTCGAGTCTGTCTGCTAATTAGTCTAGAAACGTATTGTCTTGTCAAGTCTTATTATAAAGTTATGACGAATATGTTCTAGGACAATATATGCAGTACGAAGTCTGTATTGCACGTAATTATTTGAATTCACAGTCTATTTGTTCACAATGCTGCCATTGAATTTTACTGCTTTTGACAGAACAACTGCTCGTATTTTAGAACCGTTTGGCGCGAATATTGTCGCAATGAAAGCCAAATTTGGCACTGGAGAAGACCACAAATGACAAATGCCGAATGCATGCTGGAGTTATATCTCGATCATTACAGTCAGGCATTTATAAAATCCTTCTAACTTTCAAAAAGGGTGAGTAAGGACTATGAATGTAAACCGAGGAACACAACGATTTCGATAGGAGCTCGCCCATTGAAAGAGACGCGTAGTTGCAACGTCAGTGGGGCTAATCAGAATCTACATACGTCGTAAGGAATGATTCATGCGGCATTCACGTTGTTCGTATTGATAGTCTCGATGAAATGTGTGTGGGGTAGGATCTGGGACGCATTGTATTTGCATTTGTAGAAACTAGAATGTTGGATTGGATACTGCCAGGATGAATTGGGTTCAAAGATGATAATGTTTCAAGACGAGTTTATTAACAAATGGTTTATAATTTAGGAAGCGTAGACCCGATAAAATGATCCTCCAAAGTTTGTACTTGCCCACATCTGTACGTAGAACTATGTAGGTTGAATGTATAGCTACTTGATTCGGTTGATATGTTAATACCCTTCATGGAAATAACTTGAGATGCATGTCGCAATAATGAGTGAGCCAACACAACATCAACCATGCAAATAAAACATCAGTGAGTGTACCCAAAAAAATGTGTACCAAACTAAAATATAATTTGTGGCCGCCGACTGGAGTCCCGGAACAACAATAAATATACCAGACAGACAATATTATAGCCATTTGTAACATCTTGGATCTTGCAAGATTACTCGTAGTCTTGATGTAATAGTTCCTGGTAAAAACACTATTATTTATCAAGCGGCGGGCGGTCTGAAGCCCAAAGAGGCTAATCTTTGCAATATGTAAGGCTTAGACCCAAATTCAACCGAAACTCCCGAAAATTCTGAAATTCTGCGAAACTACTAACTAGATTGTTACACCCAAAAAACTGATACAACCGTTACTTTGCAATTTCCTAATCGAATGTTTATCACTTTAAAACGTAATCGAATCGTTTTGCGTTGTAAAATCGATTAAACTAAATGTTAAATGCAATTTATTGGGTGTTTATCGGCCACTCCTTTTTGTGAATATCTAAGTCTAGGTGCCAAGATTGTGGTTGGTAGTTTCCCAAAAGATATGTTTTTACTTAGTAAACAGATTGTAGCAGAACTGCAGAAATCAATATATATCATCATAAAATCCCTAAAATATTTTGAAAATGTTTCTGGTTACTGCGATCATCATCTTCCTGCCCTTATCACGTTTTCTTCTTACTTTCTACCCTGTTAGACGTCACGGTGGCCTTTACTCCTTTCTCTTTAAAAAATAGTATGCTGCTCCGACCAGCTGGTTACTGTCAGCCTGTATCATATTACTTCTATATCGACAAAGATCTTCTATGTCTTCCAACTTCTTCGTTCTGTTCGCCTGGACCTGGATTCATGTAATGTGTTTGGTTTGTTTGTGTTGTTCGTCTTCTGTCTGTGTTACGGTTAGGTCCAAACGTGTGAATAAATCTAAAGCCTGCTTTTGCCCCCTTGTTACAGGTTGAAGAACGCAAGCGTGCGATATGGGAAGCATCAATATCGCGCCGCGAGGCGTTGCTGCAACGAGAACGCGATCGGACGGAGCGGTTGGAGCGGCAGCGCGCTGCTCGCTCCGCTCCCCGGCCAGCGTTCGCTTTCGGCTCGTCCACACCTCGACTACTTGAGCCGGTAGACTCAGCTGGATTCTTCTGGGCCGCGCGCAGGTTAGTTTTGTCGACTGTTACTGTAACGTATATGTCACGGGCCACGTTGCAAATAAAAATGTTGCAGCGTGTGTTACGTGTTGCGTTATTAGGTATATGTTCTGTCAATGATCACTGTTAAATGAAAAATTGCCTACTAAAACAACGTGTGCTGACTTCTGCGAATACAGACTGATTCTGTGATATTTGGCAATATATCGAAGGCCACAAAAGTCTTAATTTTGTATTTAAAAGTTTGCACCAAAACTATATTTAATCTGTACTGTTTTCATAAACAATAATCTTTGACAGTTTTGTTTACAAAACAAATGAAGGACCAAGCCCGCGTTTTATTAACTTGGTAATTAATTATCTAATTTATTTGGGTAAACGTATACTAATGAAAACAAATATGCGATTTAGGTATGATCCTAATTTTTTGTTAAAGATGCTAATGATTTTTTTTTTGGGTAATTTTTAGTAATTAAAGCTTCCCAGATTTCTTGCTTTGCTTTTTTTTTGGGTTCACACAGGTTTTGGTCTCCACACAAATGCGACGGAACCCCAGTAAATAACTACCTAAATGTCCTATTTTTTATTTCCTTTCTTTTTTGTGCACTAATAGTGTTTTTTTTTTGTTTTTCTCCATCTCCAGTACCAACCCCATAGATCAGATGAACTTTTTTGAATCACTGTAAGCAGTTTTTTTTTTTCAAAAGTTTTTTTGTTGTTATTAATTTTTACTAATTTGACATGTTTTTTTTTACTAATTTTGTTTTTAATCTTATTTGTTTATTTTTTATTGGCGATGTAATGCTGTAAATATTAAAAAAAAGTGTAGATAGCTTTGCTGGAACAAGATAGTAGATTCTAGATAATTTAATATTAGTAGATTACTAGAAAGTAGCTTAGTGTGCATGATACGAGCATGATCTTTGTTGTATGTTGGGGTAAACCGATTGTAAATACTAATATCATTATTATTAAAGGAAAAACGAAAATTTTATCAGCCTGGGGTAATTTAGTACAGTCACATGTATTTTCTCATGACCTTGTTGGTCATGAGAAAATACATGTGACTGTACCTACCCTTTAGTATGTTTTTAGTTTTCAAGCAATACTTTGAAGGACTTCATAACTTTTCCTTGTTACTCAACAAGTAAAAGTTATGAAGTCGTTCAAGTATTGCTTGAAAAATAAAAACATATTAAAGTCGTTGTTACACACTTACCAAACCGGACGTACCTATTGCCTCACCTCCTGTATCAGGGGACTGTAACATAACTGGCGAAATTTTGGTGTTAAAGATACACACAGTGGATGATATAAGTAATGTAGGTATGATCAATACGGGATTTTTGTAAAAAACCTTCTTCGATTCCTTTAAAGTTAAATAAATGCGCTCTGACCAGTACTAAAACGCCTATAAGTTTTGCCTTAACTATATACGAAGTTACAAAACCACTAGCTAACAAAAAATCGCAGTACTTAGGTAAACTTTTTCAAATCATTTTCCCTTACAATTCTTTTACTTCATCATTCATTCAGGCGGTCCTTTAAAAGACCGGCAGTAGACGAAACGACGACGTCCTTACTAAGTAGAATTTTCTTCGAATCGATGATAATGACCAATAATTATATATTATATAGATTAATATACTAGAAGCAACAACATTGATAACGTTATTTCAAGGTCATTGATAACGAAGGTGGGCTGTTTATTATTATTAACAATGCAGCTGATTTCCACGTTGATATTGAATACATTTTGACGGGTTTCCCCTAGTTCTGGGAAGTTTAATCATATCTGTTTTGTAATCCTTCTTTCCTGAAAGATCAAGCAAGCAAAAAACAAAATTTAACTTTATTAAGATAATGACAACAATTTTATGTAGGGTCTTTTTTATAGAGGATCCTTGAATTTCTGTGAGTTAACCAATAAATCAAAGGATTCGATCAACATTATATCGGACACAGTAAACAATTTTACATTCTTCTTTTTACCCGACTGCGGCGAAGCCCAAAAGGAGGGTTATGTGTTTGACGTGTATGTATGTATGTCTGTTTCTTTGTTCCCTCATAACTCCTAAACGGAGAAGGGATTTGAATGAAACATACGTCGTCTTGATGGCGCGAGTGTTAAAGGCTACATTAAAATCAAAAAACAAGGAAAAATTGCAGATTTTGGGGGCAAAATCGCGGAGTTCAAAAAAAAATGTTTTTTCTATACCATCGAGTAGGGTATCAAAATGAAGTATTTTAAAAGGAGATTACAAAAATATAAAACTCTTATATGTTTAAAATAAATTAAAGTGACAAATTCTATAAACAAGCACAAAAGTTAAATCATCTGCGAAGAATTTTACGCGACCAACGAAAGAACAAACACAAAAGAACTAAAAAGTTGGAAATAAAAAAAGTAGTTAAAAAACTAGAAAACCCGACTGAAAAAACTGAAAAGCAAAAAACAAGCACATTTTAAATCAAACAAAACTTGAAGCAGGCGGGGTTCATTTGAATATTAAATTATGAAATGAAATGAAAATAGTATGGACCCCGCCTGCTTTCAAGTTTTGTTTGATTTAAAATGTGCTTGTTTTTTGCTTTTCAGTTTTTTCAGTCCGGTTTTTTAGTTTTTTAACTACTTTTTTCAACATTTGGTGGTTTTGTGTCCAGTTTATTCCAGCCACTTCAATGGCATTGTCTTTCCACCTAGCTAAATGGATATCGATTCTTGTACCAAAGTTTCACAATGTTACTTGAAGTTCGAAATCAAATAATGACCCAAGGATCCGCAAGCTTGCCATCTGTAAACCCTTGCAAATTATACAGCCTCGGCTATCCATTGAACAATTAATAAAAAAACTCGCAAAAAAACATCTAGGCCATGCAGAAACATTAGCCAAAGTTCACACGAGAAAATCCTGTAAACCACAACTAAGTTGACAACAAAACGCATAAAAGATCATTTACTAACTTTTAATAATGTGCGCAAAACACAACAAAACGAACCATCGACCGGTTCTTACTGAGTTACATTTTTATGATAATTTTATAACGAACTTGAATAAATAAATATTGCGTTAAGAGTGGTCTTGGTGGATGTTTATGTAACTCGTTTTATTTACTAGGAGTTTGTGTTCATTCAAGCTGTGTCTTAAATGGAACAAGAAACTTACGAGTTTAGGAAGCTCTATATTGTGTCAGACTTACTTGTTATCAGGTTAATCATGCGTCTAGACTCAGCAGTTTGTGCTCTGATCGATTAGACAGTGAATCAATTTTCCAGTCATACATAAAAACTCACGCCCTTTTCCCATGGGGGTAGGAAACCACAGAACGCCACCTGCTACGAATCTACGATCCTTACATACTCCTTTTGGGATGTTATCACAGTTTTATATGTACACTTTATTTAGGTATTTGAATATAATTCCTTCGTGCAACTAGTGTACTGAAAAATTCTGCGACGGTTTCAAGTACCTGTACTGTGTTAAATAATCGTGAGGTGTCTTGCGTAAGGACTTAAGTAAAACAACCTCAACACACAAGGTGTTCTTAAAATACCTGAAAACCTAAAAATATTCTAAAATACATATCATCCATTATCATCGAAAACATGAAAATTCGAAGACATGTGACATCTACCAACCCGCACTGGGCCCGCGTGGTAGATTATAGCCCATCCCTCTCCTAGAGAGGAGGCCTGAGTCCCTGCAGTGGGAACATTATAGGCTGATGATGATGATGATTATCATCATTCCATCCATCCCCGAGGATTTCAACCTCACTTTGTAGAAAATATTTAGTCAACCGCCATAATTAGCCAATTATAAACGGTCACCTTTTTAACCCTGCCGAACGCTCCAGAGCGGTGGGCGCCATTTGGCAAACGCAGTAAAAATCGTTATAGACATTAATACCCTCAAGTTCACACTGAGGGTGAATGTCAACAAACCCCGGTGTCTGGCTGCAGTGGGCAGACAGACGGCCTAGCCCTCAGGGGTGACGCATATATTGCCGTATTATAGCTAAAAGCACGCCTGAAAACTGAAAAATGTTTCTAGAGAAAAAAAAAATAAGTTCAAAAATCTAAAACCCGACTTCTAACAAAATCGCGGTCTTAAAAGTAGAAAACAAGAAAATAATTCTTGTCTGCTATTCTTCGTAGTCGCATGCCACTGATACCTGATGCTCCTTCATGGCGTTATCATTGATACAGAAGTCAGCTGCTAATTGCCATAAGCAAGGTGGCATGCGACTACGAAGAATATCAGACAAGAATTATTTTCTTGTTTTCTACTTTTAAGACCGCGATTTTGTTAGTAGTCAGGTTTTAGATTTTTGAACTTAATTTTTTTATTTGTATTTTATTTTTGTGTGTACTTAAACTATAATATAATACATATTTGTAATGTGCTCGCCAAGACCTTTCATTTGATACCAAACTTGCTTTTAATTATCTCAATTTAATATTTTTTTATGTAAGTTTTTGACATTTAAATTCCGTCATAAAAAGAATTTATAAAATTTATATAGACTATGACACCCGGGTTATTCTTACGAATCTATTGACACCTAATTTATTAAAATCCGTTCAGTAGTTTAGGCGCTACGGTGGAACATACGTACATACATACATACATAGACTGCCAAAATCATTACCCTTCCTTTTGGCTTCGCCGTATTCTGGTAAAAATTGAGGGTATTTTTAGATTTTTTGCATAGTGGATTGCTATTTGGATATGAAATAGAATATTGTATTTACTTACATATTTTTTGTGGATATACCTACATACAGGTTGTTTCATACACTTTGACCGTAAAGGTATTACGCTTTTGTAGGGAGTAGCTGTTTTGATTAAATTATCGATTTAAAGTTTATAATGTGGGGGCTCAAATTGATGCTTCGGTGTTCCTTCCATCCTGTATACCTACACGACGTCTTTATTATTCTCCAGTCCAATTGTTTGTTTTTAATGGATACCTACGTACATACATAATCTGACGTCTTTTTTGCATAGGTATATGTAAGCAATAGGTAGTAATAATTATGAAGAATCGCACCAAGTGGCGTTATGTAGTTTCAGCCTGCCACCCCCATGGGAAAATGCGTGTTCTTTATTTATTTATCATTTTTTTTTATTATTATAAATGGGCTTGCTCTTGACTTCAATCTTGCCAATTTAACAAAAAAAAACGTTTATTTGTCAAAATTAAACATTTTCGGGGTGACTGAGTTTCAGACTGTTTAATATTCCGTAAACTTCCATTAAATTATTTTTTCGTCAAGAAAACATATTGGATTTCCAGAATCTTCTGAACTGGTAACGGGTAGTTAAATGGGAAATAAATCCTGGTATGAAATCATCTTACTAATAATATATTCAAATCAAGTGTCTCCGTCAATGTTGTACATAAGATATTAGAATAATTAAAGTACTCTTATGTGTGTTCTTCTGTTGGTGCTAAACTCTACCTGTCCCATCTTCGGCTTAGAAAATTATTGAACCGGATCTAGATGAATTTTCGTCTTCCATTTACTTATTTTACAAAACTTTATAAAATGATGAATGACGATGTTTTTATTACTAGCTGATCCCGGTCTGAGCCAATATCGTTCTATAGAAAAAATCTTGGACAGCTCAGGCTTGCTAGTTTTAAGTCGGTAATCGCATTTCGCTAGAGAATGTTCTATTAGATCAACTACATCGAAAATCATTTAAGTTTTTTTTGCACTAAATTAATCAATAGTTTCGGTTTACCAATCACTAGTTCAAAGAGATGGTAATTGCTTATGTATTTTAAGAGCACATAATTGTCTAATTTCATTTCTAATAAAAAATAACAAAAGTTATTTCTCAAATTCTTTAGCCCGGAGGCTTGCCTCGATGACTCATATGTGGAACATTTATTTTTATGTATATGATTAAAAACTTGTTTGTTAATTGATAAAAAATAACTCGGGTGCAGGTGTGCCAATAATATGAGCATACACCTGGTGACTTAAAATATATGGTTAAATATAATATACAATGTGATCTACATGGTCATTTTTTGTGAGGGTGTGTGCTTGTATGTACAACTACCACATCGCCCGCGACTTTGTCCGCAAAAAATGTTATAGCTATGCCAATATGGACTTTTTAAAGAAAAAAATTACAGTTTCGGGTACAGGCAGCTTGATGTGTTGGCACCTGTAGAATTAACAAAATTGAGCGGGCAGAGGTGGCTTAAAACTCTTGCAATAACATTAAGGTGGATGTTCCAGGGTAGCCCGCGAAATTCAAATTTTCTTACGTTTTTAGCGATTTGCAGGCCAGTGCTAGGTTGTATGTTAGTGAAAATATGATTCGCGGCTGTAAGACGTATGCAGTTACAGAATTATAATCATCAAAATCATCATTACAACCCTCCAAGTTCATGTGTCATTCTTGACAGTCGCTAAAAATGTAAGAAAATTTGAATTTCGCGGGCTACCCTGGAACATCAACCTTAAATATTCACTGCATACTCCGCAAAGTAGGTACAAAAATGTTTATTGCTAGACTCCCAGCTCCGTACTAAAGTTTCTTGTTAACCGTACCTGGGAGTCGATGCAATACCTACAAGAACACAGAATGCATTGGCTGGTATACTAGCCCAGAGAAATTACTCCCGTTATTCTTTAAGCATCTTAGCATATAACTACGTTGTCTACTTCTTACAGTTGACACAGGCTCGCATCAATTAGATGGCTGGTAAATGATAGCTAATAGGCAGTCCTTAAATACACAATATAAGTCTGAAATCGTCCAACAGCCTTGAACAAGTCATAACTTTTCTGAAAAGAGGCTTTTGCCGTGTGGCCAGAGCCTAACCTGGAATCAGAGGTTTTTAAGCTCCCCGTGAGGCTCTGACTGGGCCATGCTGTCGATAAATATTCTTATACATGCTGGTTACCTCACCATGTTTTCCTCCAAGCATCAGCAATTGATAATTATATAATACGCACATAAATCTGATTAATCAGAAGTGCGTGTTTTAGATTCGAACTCGAGACCTTTGAATTTGCAGTCCGACGGTCACACCATAGACTAGCACTGCTAAACTTTACAACAACATTCCCCGTGTTTTACGTTCATCATACATCGAATAAATATGAAGTCTTCATCCGTCAGATGGGATCTCAGCTGCGACTTATTAACCAGTTTGTAACTCAGTATATTTGGCGTGAAATTAGAACATCTGTTTCAACTTGTACACTGTATGCCAAACAAAATGACACACTGTAAGGAACTCGCGATTAAAATTGTTGTGACCACTTTTTGCAATAGAGTGTACGGTGCATTACTTCCATGTGTTTTATGTCTCCTTAAATTCCATAAGGCATTGTGGTTTGCACACCTGTTATACCTTGTCATGTCTTCTTCATTATTTTGATACTTTTGCAGCAAAAAAGTTTATACGCCATTCTGTCGTTGTCCTTTACTCTTAAAAAAAAAATACCAATCGAATTGAGAACCGCGTGTTTTTTGGGAAGTCGGTTAATCCTTACTTATAAAACAAAGTCGCTATTTTTGTCTGTCTGTTTGTCTGTATGCTTAAATCTTTTTTTAATAGATAGAGTGATTCAAGAGGAAGGTTTTAGTATATAATTTGAACGACATCCACGCGGGTGAAGCCGCGGGCATCAGCATGATAGATAAACGTTGTCCAATTAACATACAAGCAAAATCAAAGTTTATTGTTACTTCTCTTTGGTAAGATTTACAGTAATTACTAGCGGATGTCTTTATAAATAATTATTGTGTTAGTTTATTTTTTGCTAATCTATTCGATAATAAATTTTCCGCGATGCATATCTCTTCCGATTAGATATGCAACTGTTTTTAGCTTATAAAGTTACAATCTATTTTATTGACACACATAATTATATTACTTCATCACCTGTCGCTGTGTGGTGTTGTGTGTGTATATTTATAAACATACTCTATATTTGGAAACCGGTATTTAATAGATGACTAGTTGTCCAAACTACTGAACACACATCTAAGGATAAATTATTATTAAAGATCTATCGCCGGTATCGTTACGCTTGGATAGAATAATGAGTGATCAAAGATATTGTAATTATTACGCTGTTATCTTAAGGATGTTAATTATCGTCATCCTTTTACGATACCGAGAACCTACTGGTACTTTATTAATAACCTACGCTTACTTTATATATTTTCCCAATATGTTCATGAATCAAACTAGCCGTTGCCCGCGTCTTTATTCGCATGGTTTGATGAGCATGTAGAAGAGAAGAGTAGCCTATGTGCTATTCCAGGCTGTAATCTTTATCTGTGCCGAATTTCATCCCGATCCGTTCCGTAGTTCTGACGTGGTTGAGTAACAAACATCCATCCAAACTTCCACATTTATAATAGTAGTAACCTTAATACTCGAAACACCATTCAAAAACTAAACTACCCAATTCTCGTATTTAAATGGTTAATCAATAACGGCTTATTTAATAATTAACACAAAACTATAAAGTTACCAATGTCATAACAGCAAACACTACCAAAAATTCGCTATAACAAAAACTAGTTTTACACTACCGGCCAAATTAATACTTACACCCACCCAAAAACAATTAAACTTTCGCGCAATTACTGTACATATCGTGTTGGTAAACTATAAAGCTTGTTTAGCGTTTATTTTGGCTTTAAACTCTGACATTCCAGATTCTAGACTTAGAACTATTTAGGTCACATGCCTATACCGTGTTTTGTGGAGCGGATTTTAATTAACGGTGTCTGGTCGGTTATTTTTGTTTTTTTGTCTATTTTTGTTATGAAGAAAAATGCTTAACAATAGATGTGGTTTTAATGGGAAATTATTAGCGTAAGCGTAATCAGCCTTTATTGTCACTTCTACTGCATCACTGCGCATGGTCTCCTTTCTATGAGAGGAACTTTGCGGTGATTTTATCACGCCGGGGATACCCCTGGCATGGTGGAATAGTGGATGTCTTGCCTTTGATTTTTTAGTTTTGATTTAATGGTGGGATAAGGGGACGGAGATAATGATGGTGGTCGTGACTCCGTCTCACTGAGCGAGTTTCCTGCTATTTTGGGCCACAACATTTGGAATATTTTGTTAAAATACGCCAACATGAACGCGGTTTTCTCATGATGATGGCCCCTTTACAGTTCTGAGAACAGTGGTGATATAAATAACGACCTTGTCTTTATGGTCTGGTCTGGTAGGTTCTACCTTCGACCCTCGTACGTCGCAGCAGTTGCCATTGCGCATTGTAATTACGGCTAAGAATATCCCTTTTTTCACTTACCAACTGAATTGTTTTCGATAAAAGGTTTTATTAATAGAACATGACAGGTTAAAGGTTTTCTACGCATTCACTTGCTAGCATAGTTGACCTCAAGTAAGTTTTCCTTAAGTGGTCCTTACGCTGTTAACTTGCGCGTTTATTACTGACTTAGAACACTTAGAACTTACTTACAACTACATTCCGAACCAGCTAGCTCTACTACTTCATCTGGAAGTTCCTCTTTGATAAAGTTATAACAGCTGACATTCACTTCCACGATTGTTAAGAATAAAATGCTCTGTAACCGATTTATTTCATACTGCTCTCAAACCAATAAAGGAAAACGTCGTGGGGAACCCAGAACTAACCTGTTCAAAGATTTTTGACATCTATCAAAACGTTGAAAAAGCCTGCGGCGTGGATTACAGCCCATTCGATGTATAAAACATATTTCCCAGCAGTGGACACGGTATGAGCTAATCAGGATAATTCGGCTTGAAAAATGTTCGTGCTTATATTTACCGAGTTTTCAAACACAATAAATTTTCCCTAAATCAACATTATAATCAATTTTCCTAAACCTCATGAACACTTTAAAACAAAACCATAATAATTGCCCTTCAAACAAACATTGGGGCCTTGTCAAGGGCGTTAACTAGATTAACAAAAACCACTCTGCATGTCACACGACTTTTAATTACTCTCTGACACGAGATACAAACTTAAACAACACGCGATTTATACGAAAATAGCTTTTATAATCAAGGTGTTAAAGTGCATGTGAAGAGTAAATTAATTAGTGTAAATGTTGCGTTTGAGAATAGGGGATCGGACAAAAAAAAACTAATTAGTCCGTCAGATAGATTTCCAAAAATTATTGGACACGTATTTTTTCTTTTTTCACGTAAACTTAAAATGAAGACGATACAGTGCTTCGAAAACTCGTGTGACGTCATATGATAGTACATTTTGACGACACAAGTGACGTTTCAAGCCCCACTCCAAGATCTTTGACGCGTTTTATCTTTATAATTTTTTATTGATTTGATAAAACAAAAAACACGTATTCAATATTTTTCGATAATCTAACTTACGGACTAAACAGAATCATATTATTTTGACCCAGTCCGATCCCCTATGGTGATACGGTAATCCATCATCGGTTCTAGGAATGGTTATGAGTAATGGAGGATTAACTATTTAGAGACAGTCCTAGTTCTGTCAGCTGGTTCAACTAGGTATTTTAGAGCAAATTGATGCTTCTAAATATACATAGGACTTACGCCCAAATACTCGAACGTCACTCAATTATAAGTAACCCTCAAAACTGCTGCTATCTCTGTCACTCTGCGTTAAAGTAACAAAGACAGCACGAGATTTAAGTGCAACTTAAAATTGAGTGACGTTCGAGTATTCGGGCGTTAGTTGTTATACTTTTGCTGTGGTAAAAACATACTTCCAAAGTAGGTAGGTACAGTTTGCTCAAGCTAAGCCATAATAAGGGATGTAACAGAATAAATGTAAAATCCTCTCGTTTGGAGACTCAGACCATGAAAATGACCATGAAAACTCTTATTATATGACGTTTAGAAATTCAGAAGTTTTTTTTAGCTTTCCCATACAATGCTGATCAGTTGATGGCGTTTATTCCTATAGAAAGCTCTTTGAACAATAATTGTTCAGTTTCGTGGTCCAAAACACCACGCAAGAGATCTTCCATTTATTATACTTCGTTGCTTCGTCCTTTGAGATTAGGATACAATGTAGTAATACGTCTAGGTACCGCCTTTCACCCACTAAGTTTTTTTTTTTTTTTTTTTTTTGTGGGTACTTAGTCTTCCTGATAGTTATGCCTGTACTGCCGCTCATTCGCGTTTTAGTGCGTCGCCGATCACCATATTATTTCTTCCTTTTATTTGAAAATAGTGCATAAAGATGCCAAAACGTAGTCATAAAAACGACGATAGTGATTATTTAAGAAAGAAGATTCGGAAACTCGAAAGGAAACTTAATAAACGCGACACGCGGTCGCGTGTTCGAAATAGTTCCGAGAGTAGCACCTCGTCAACGAATATTATTATGACGCCATTACTATCGGACCATGAAGGTAAGCTGAAGTGTTCTTTTTTCAAACTGAAGATATTGTGAATAGTTTTTCGGACTATATCCGTATCACAACTGACATGATGTCATGTTATATCTATAGTGTTGTGTACATCTTATGGGGATGTTACCTTCACATAATTTTGGATTCCCAATTCATTGGTCATTTATTGATTGTGTACATTTGAAAGGAATGTTACCTTCACATTATTGAATGACCTACTTAATATTAATTGCATTTCATCCATACGGGCTAATACATAGCGATGTGTACCTACATCTTATGGATAATTTTGGATTCCCAATGCATTGGTTATATAGTGATTGTGTACATTTGATAGGAATGTTACCTTCACATTATTTAATGACCTACTTAATAATAATTGCATTTTATATCCGTATGGACTAAAACATAGTGTTGTGGGTAGTTTTAAGGACTATCGCCGCTCTAAAACTACTAGTTGTATACTAGTTACATTGTTAACATTGTGATCATATTCACATACTTACAAAATATAATATTATCACTTGATTTTGAAATTCTGATGATAAACTTGGTGTTGTGGATAGTTGTGAGGACTATCGCCGCGCTATTTTCTATCCGTTACCTACATTTGGTACATTTTATATTTCAGCTGAAATGGAAGTTCAAGCTGAAGTCGTGTCATTGCCGATTATTGACTCAGATGAGCCACAACCGGGTACGTCCACCTCGACGATACAGGATATCCCTGCTACAGACGCAGTACAGACACTGCAGTCAGAACTACCTGTTGAAGTAATAACTCAACCTGAGCTGGACGAAGAGATTCTGAATCTCTTGGGCGAAACTCCATCAAAAGACAAAAAATATGGACCAGATATCAGAGGCGAGTTATCTGCCCGCTGGGAACACATCGCAACGACCGGCTTGACCAAGGATGCCAGAAAAGAGTTGCTTGAAAAGCATCTTGTTCCAAGAAACTGCACAAAAATTGATGCACCGAAGTTAAATCCAGAGATAAAGGCCGCTTTATCGGAGATGCTAATAAAAAAGGACAAAGCTTTAGAGTACAAGCAGGTGCAAGTCGCAGCAAGTATATCTTGTATAAGTGAAGCCCTCAGTTTACTCTTTTCTTCAGGGTATAAAGATCAGTCTGTAATAAAAATGCTGATAGAAGCCGGTCGACTAATGTGTGACTCACAACACAGCGAGTCTATGATACGCCGTAGTTTTATATGTTCTACAATAAAAAAAGATATAAAAGATCAATTGTTTAATACAGAAATTGATAACTTTCTATTTGGTGAACATCTGACCGATACTCTAAAAGCTGCAAAAGCTATATCAAAATCAGGCGCTGAAATTAAAATAAACACACCGGTTAGAAGACCTGCACCAGCGCAGAGACCGAGACAGGCTCCTGTCCAGACTTTAAACCAGGCGCCTCCGTTCCCGACAGCGCGGCAAGCGGGAACAGCGAGGAGGACAGCGCCCGCAACGCGCACGCGGCCGGCACAGCAGCAGCCGCGACAGCAGCCGCGCTTGCAGCAGCGCCAAGCCCCGCGGCGCTAGACCCGGTACGTTCTGCAGGTCGGTTATCCTACTTTTATGATCAATGGCAATTGATAACCAATGACCATATTGTATTATCGTGGATACAAGATACCGTTTACTAAACCTGTCTATCAGTTACACGAACCAAGTTTACCTGCATTATCTTCATCTGAGTCCTTTAAATTCAAGGTGGCCATCACTGATCTCATAAACAGTGGAGCCATTTCACATTGCGAACCATGTGAGGGACAGTTTCTCTCTAGTTATTTCCTGGTTAAAAAACCCAATGGCAAAAACAGATTTATATTAAACTTAGTCTTTAAACAAGTACATCTTAACAGAACATTTCAAAATTGAAGATCTAAGAACAACATTAAAATTATTATCGAGAGACAGTTTCATGGCCACCCTTGATTTAAAGGATGCGTATTTTCTCGTACCTATACATCCGATGTATAGAAAGTACCTACGATTTAGGTACGAGGGTAAAATTTACCAATTCAATGTATTACCGTTTGGTTTAAACACAGCCCCATTTGTGTTCACAAAGTTATTAAAACCGGTAATTTGTTTACTAAGATCATTAGGCTATTTGTCATCCATCTACCTAGATGACATTTGTCTAGTTTCTAATAATTATCAAGATTGCTTACATAATATTTTACAAACAAAACATATTTTGGAGTCTTTAGGATTCATAATAAACTTTAAAAAGAGTTGTATGATTCCGAGTAATGTTTGCAAATACCTTGGTTTTGTGATAAATACGAAAGAATTTCATGTTAGCTTACCTCAAGAAAAACGAAATTTAATTAAACAAGAGTTACAATCGTTTCAATTGAAATCTCGTTGTAAAATAAGACATTTTGCTCGCTTGGTAGGCCTCCTCACTTCATCCTGCCCCGCAATTCAGTACGGTTGGCTTTACACCAAGCAGATGGAAAGATGCAAATACCTTGCATTATGTAAAACTAGTCATTACGATAGCCACATGTCATTACCACAGTATTTGCAGGACGATTTTACCTGGTGGTTAAAATCTATTGATACCGCAGTCAATCCTATTAGACAGGACTGCTACTGTCTAGAAATATTTTCAGACGCTAGCAAAAAAGGGTGGGGGGCAGCATGCGGCGAGGAGACCGCTAGTGGCCAGTGGAGTAACACAGAGTCTGAAAAACATATTAATTGTCTAGAACTCCTGGCTGCTTTTTTGGGCTTACAAACATTTGCAAAAGGCTTAAAAAATTGTCAGGTGTTACTACGCGTTGACAACACAACTGCTATTTCGTACATCAACCGTATGGGTGGAGTAAGATTTCCACATTTAACTGAAATCACAAAAACCTTGTGGCAGTGGTGTGAAGCTCGCGGTATATTTGTATTCGCTTCATACATAAGCTCAGAAGATAACGAAATAGCAGATGCTGAGTCAAGGAAATCTCACCCCGATATCGAATGGGAGATTGAAGTTCATGCTTTTGAAAAGATTGTGAGAGCCTTTGGGCAACCAAAAATTGATCTTTTTGCATCAAGGTTGAATAATAAATGTGTTAAGTATGTTTCATGTGGAATAGAGACCCAGGAGCATTCGCTGTGAATGCATTTACTTTAAGCTGGACAAATCTTTGTTTCTACGCATTTCCTCCTTTTGCTGTCATATTAAAAGTATTAAGAAAATTAATAAACGACCAGGCCGAAGGTATTGTTGTGGTCCCATTCTGGCCCACTCAACCCTGGTTTCCACTATTTCAAAAACTTCTCTGTTCAGAATTAGTTCAGTTTAGACCCTCTGATAAAGTGTTATTGTCTATTTCCAACAGTGTCCCCAAGCTCACGTTGATTGCAGGGAAGTTATCAGGACGGCGTTACAAAATAGAAGAGTACCGCAGTCATCTTTAGATATTATGATAGCCTCTTTATCTGAAAAGTCATTAAAACAATACGACGTTGCAATTCGACGTTGGGTAAACTTTTGTAAAACTCACAATATCACAATACATGAGGCGTCAATTCCGATGGTAATGTATTTTCTCACGGAGTTATTTCATTCTGGTTTACAATACGGATCTTTAAACAGTCATCGCTCCGCTCTGTCTTTGATCTTAGGATCGAGAGTAGGGTCTGATGATCGTGTTGCAAGGCTGTTCAAAGGTTTTTACAGACTTCGTCCTCCAGCCCCAAAATATAATATCACTTGGGACCCGTCAATAGTTTTAGAATTCTTATCAAAATGGTACCCAAATAATAATTTAAGTTTAGAACATTTAACTAAAAAGGTCGTAACTTTGCTCATACTTGTAACTGCACACAGGGTGCAGACCATTAGCAAAATAAAATTAGAAAATATTATTGTCAATAATAATCTCATTTTGATCAAGATAAACGATTTGTTAAAAACATCGCGACCTGGTTCATCACAACCTTGTTTAAATATACCATTTTACAAAGACCGGTCGGAAATATGTCCCGCTGAAGCTCTCATAGAATATATTGATAGGACAAAACTTTTGAGAAACAATGCCGATAGCCTTTTTATAAGTATTAAAAAACCACATAAATCAATATCCACAAATACCATCAGTCGGTGGATAAAAAATGTATTATCAATCAGCGGAATTGACACTTCAGTATTTTCTGCCCACTCCACCAGACACGCAGCCACCTCAGCTGCTCATAGAGCTGGCGTCAATATTGACACGATACGAAAAGCAGCTGGCTGGAGTGGCAGCTCCAATGTTTTCGCTAGATATTATCATAGAGATGTTCAATGTGAACAAACTGATCAATTTGCCTTATCAATCTTAACCTCTGATTGAAGTTAGATTTAATTACATAAAATTAATTACTTACTTTGTTTATCTACCCTAATTAGAGAAAAAACTATAATTTAATTACAAATATTGTAATATTTTGATTAATATAGATTTGCCTAATTATAAAAATTCAGTGTTTTAATATTTCACCAGCTTTCAAACTCTACATTGTATCCTAATCTCAAAGGACGAAGCAACGAAGTATAATTGGAGATTAAACGAACTTACCTGAAGTGAAGTTCTATCCAAATTATACGAGTTGCTTCGTCCGAAGAGATTAGTTCCCTCCCAACCCTATGAACCCATACCTAAGTGAAATATTAAAAGGGTTCCATGCTTTCAACTAAATGAGCGGCAGTACAGGCATAACTATCAGGAAGACTAAGTACCCACAAAAAAAAAAAAAAAAAAAAAAACTTAGTGGGTGAAAGGCGGTACCTAGACGTATTACTACATTGTATCCTAATCTCTTCGGACGAAGCAACTCGTATAATTTGGATAGAACTTCACTTCAGGTAAGTTCGTTTAATCTCCAATTATGTTACACCTTGTTCATGACGATTCCAAATACAAGGAACATGACCAAAATAAACAAACCCGAAGTCCCGAACGCACTGACATTACGTAAAATGTCCATAATAGGAAAACCACTACAAATACATAAATAAAACTGTGTACAATTTTGTTGGCCTACACTGTACCTAATGGACCAATGTTCCCGTTTTGTCGTAAGTCAAAGGACGGAAGTGGGTCAATATTGCGCGACCACACTGTAACAGTTTGACACTACTTACACTCTTTGCGGTTATGTACCGTATGGTAGTGCATAAATGGTACAAAGTGGGTCACAGACCTATTGGAGCTCAGTGGCCGGCTAGCGTTATATTAAAATTGGTGGTCGGAATTGCAATCTGCATTTTTGGATGATTACACTTTCGTAATTATAGTGAATCTGGTTAACCGAACTGCTGATTGGTTATTTCGTTCGTAGTTTATCCTTTCATTTGGCTGATTAATCAGACCGATTAACTGACGATGTGCAGACATTTTCTAGGAGAATTTATACGCGTCTGGGGAACAATCAGCTGCGAAGAAGCCAATCATTTTGGAATTCGAATTTGTGGTGGGTAGATGAAAATGTATCTATAGATCTGCTTCGATAGAAGGAAATTATCATAACTTATCGCTGTTTTCCTTGAAGGGTTAGGCAGTCGTGGCACACACGATTTCGTAAGTTATTTTCAAGTCCGATGGGATTAGGGGCAAGCTTATTGCCATAAAACGTACATAAATCCAGAATCCGGATTACTAATGGGAATTATTTAGGGAAAATCACAATAACACTTTGGCGGACCTGGGACCTCTAACTTAGCAGTCGAACCTAATATTCCAATACCTGATTATATTGTAGAATGTCTCTATGTGAGTTATGCCTCACACATCCGTTTAGTATTAGACTAGCTACCGGATATAACGTCCGAGTTGGATGCAAGCCCAGTACACCTATGATTCAAGTACTCTATTAATAGATACTATTATCTCAATGTGCCAAACATACAGCATTACACCTGTATTCTCCGAAGGGTTACCAGCGGTGTAGTACAGTATGTTCTTTGTTTCACCAGTTATGTTTAAGTACCATATACCTAATAGAAGACGATTCTATTACCACAAATCCTCATCCAGAATACCTCTGAGAAGTTCCTAATGGAAAAACGCAATAACACTTTGCCCGAACTGGTCATCGAATCCAAGTTCATGCTCAGCAGTATCGCTTGCGACCAGCAGCTCGACAAGGCTGCAGCATGTGGAAGGAACCATGTTCTACTGACTAAGTACTGACCCCAACCCATTTAATATACTGAGTCTTAGGTTAAACGAGAGACATATTGAAGTAGGGTGGGTATTCAGTATTCGATTCTCATTCTTATTCTTATTCTTTATTGCACACATAAAATAACAAATATAAACATAAATTACAAAGCTTATGTAAGGCGAGCTTAACCCCCCGTCGGGGCTGTGGATATCGAAAGGTTACCGCGGCTCCGACACAAGGGCGAAGAAGAAGGAACATGGGTTTGGTTTTTAGTCAGTAGAAGTCTGACACTCCCCTTCGCTCTGCCCAAGAGCGGGGGGGGTTATTCGATGATTTTCCACCCACCAAAAAAAAAAAAAAAAAAAAGGCGAGCTTAACCCAGAATTCAGAGGATTCTCGTCACAAATATGTAAAAAATATATTACTTACCTTAATTTGTGACGTAATTGTCCCATGGCCCCCGCACACTCTCCAGATCTCACTTTATTAAACGTTTCTTTTTCGTCATTGTCCTACGCCAGTCTTAAAATATGAAAGGAAAATGGATTATAACTAAAAGTCATCGATCCGCGCACATTTTCTGTGATAAACGTAACCTTATCCCTGGTCTAATCCATTACATCACCAAGACCTACCTATTCATAACCTTCATAATAAGTACCTCATTTGCAAAACATAATCCTGGCGACATCCAGGCCACGTCCGCGTCTTCCGCCATGGTTTACTGACCTGATGACGTCACCAGACCACCATTGTCTTACACACAATGGCCTTATATCGGCTAATTTGTCAATGGGGATATTTTTTTTTGTTAATTTTGCAATTTCTCGGTCGGTGATCATCGTGTCAGCGGTTTGTTTGGACCGAGATGATTCGAAAATTTTGTGGTTGGGTTGTGGCCTAGTTTCAAATATATCGTTGTCTGTCAAAGCTTCCTTCGTTTAAGACTTTATTTATACAAAACTTTCAACATTGCTTAAAGACTCGATAGCATGAATTTCAGTGAATATAGGGTCTAAAGGTCACACAGGTCGAGTAAACCATGACTCCCAAAGTAGGAGATCCTGTGGCTTAGAAGTCAGTGATCAAAGACCTTTTTATTAATAAGTGTGTTAAAATCATGGGAAAACAGATTTGAAAGTACAATAGCAGTCAAGTAGAATGATGAAGTCTTCCGGCAGTTCTTTTCGAAGATCTTTCAGAGGCTAATAATTTACAACGCTCTTATCAAGGATGTACCACTTTCAGCAAGTGGCTATGGACGTATGATATACATAATGCCCACCTTATGTAGAAAGGATTACTTCGTTATGGGTTTTTAAATGTTTGGTGGAGGCTACTCGTGGTGTTGGTAAATTATGCTAAACGTAAATTTTTGTTGGTTTAATTAGTATCTATGTACTTTTATGTTTCAAAGTCAATCCAGGAGGTAATAATATATAACTAGTAATATATAATGCTCTATGTTTCCGAGAATAAGACCTTTTTTCTTTAAATTTTGCAACCTACATACAATGGTAGTTTCAGGTCTCACCAACGACCATCTTTAATGTATTGAATTCATCAATATACAAATACAGCAATCGACTTTGTCGTAAAGAAAATGTAGGTCATTGTATATCCATTAAGTATGTATTACTTACTTTAAACACCTCACTCTTTCAGAACTATTTATGTACTTACATACAGTAGACAACGCAGGAAATTAACATATTATATTTGAGTACATTGGTACTGCATATTTCTTAAGTAATTGATCTGCGCTAGTAAATAGATTATCTACAAGATAACTATATCGTAATAAAATTAGCCTGTCTGGAAAGTTGTGCGGCCAACCCCTATTCAGACACACAAAGGTTATTTTCTATTAAGAGGGCTGAAACTGATCAATGTTTTAAATAAGAAATAATAATATATATAATATTTTGCTCAGGAGTGGGACAATAACGGCTAAATAAGAAAAAATATTATGAAAGTAATTTACAACTTTATCACATCTCATAGTTGTAAGGTAGTGAGTGGTCCGAAAGTCTGACAACCAGTCTTCCAAAGGGTATGGTTTTAGTACTATCTAAGTGGTGGAGGACAAATAGGCAATCGTTCCATGTATAAAAACTTTTTAACAAAAAATAAAACCGACTTAAAAAAAAAACACAAAAAAGTGAAAAATAAACTTAAGCAGAAAAATCAGTTTCTGAAGTCGGTGGTCTGAAAACAAAGAACTCCTTAATTCATTAACACTTCAAAGCAAATCAGCTGTACGTATGGAATAAGTATTGTACATAGACTTGCGTGCTATATAAATAGGACATAGGTATTAGGAAGTAACAATAATTGTATACATTTATGTACATAACTAGCAGATATGCATGTATTTGAGTAGAATAAATCAACGCGCAATGTAAATCGCTTTAAGTGTTGAAAACGCCTATCTGACAACTTATAATTACTTACATGTATAGCGAATGTTGATTAGCAATTATTGTAACGCTTTGAAAATGTATGGACTGGCAGTGGTATAGCATTACCAGGAACGCAATGCGAATGATTGCTTTGAAAATGTGTGATGCTGTATGATTTAAGCTGATGACAATAAGTTTGAATAGTTGACACTGTTGATGCGATGATTCCCATTGTCCACCAGTGGTGGACAGTGACATGACTTTTTTTAATGTCCACCAGTGGCCAGCGGAATTGTCGTTGTATCCATCACTTAATCTAGGAATTATCTAGTATTTGTATTGTATTTATTTCTATCATCTATTTTAATATATAACTACCTATTCTTATAAAGTTTGATGATAAATTATTTATTTATTAGTTAGTAAAATAAAATAAACCACCATTAATTAGACCAATTTTAACAGCAGCTCGTTGCATCTGTTATGCCAAATTAACCCTTACTACATACGTGACTACCAATAAACAAAGCCTAAACTCGTCTGTGTTATATTTCCAGGGCGGCATCAACTACAAATGTGATGTTCGCGTCTGCGCCGCTCACGAGACGCGCTTCAGCGTTACACTTGGACTCCTCAGACACTGATAACAAAGGTAAAATCATTTACTCATATATTACATATATTTGTACTGGTCATCACTGTTATAGAGCCTCGGAAAGCACGTTAAAGCCAGCTTTTGAGTATGGGATATAAATAACATCTTGAGATATAATATTTTATCTCGTCATACATTTTGTACGTGACCGTTCACACTGTGCTATAATATATATCTTACAGTGTGAACAGCAATAGTCAAAAACCGGCCTAAGCCGTTCGTCCCGGCTGCCATGTATTAGATCTTTGGCAGTCTTTATAAGTAATCAGTAGCCTGAAAGCCTGACAACTAGTCTTACCAAAGGGTATATTACCCAGTGAGAACTGGGTTTGTGGAGGTCAGATAGACACTTAGACAGTCGCTCCATGTAAAATACTGCATCCGATTAGACTGGAAGCCGACCCTAACGCAGTTGTGAAAAGGCTAGACAGATGATGATGTCACTGTTATAGAAGCAGGATACCCATATATTCACGGTAAACTTAAATCAGCTTGCAAAACTCCTGTCTTTGAAGTCTGCAGAGTTTTTACGGCTAACCTAATTTAATCTTGTTAATACAGAATCAAGTTAAAGAGGGTTTTATTAAGCATATTCAGTACGAAAACTTGATAGCAAAGTTGGTAGGGCGTAATGAGAACGCCTAAACTTTTCATGCCGAATCTTCTTCCTGTGAACTCCCCTTTCAGTAGGGGTTGTGCTAGCTAATTTAATTTTATCCCGGTCTGTTACTGTAATAGTAATTGTACTGTGTTAGTACTTTGACTGTTCGAATGTAGTAGATTAGACTAATCCTGAATTAGAACTTATTCCTTCATTTTGTCTAATACACATGACGACAAATCAAGCTATGCAAAACCAAATGAAGAGTGAACAGGACCAAAAATAGATATTTGCTAAAACTATTGCCGTCGCACTGCTTCAGGCCTGCCCCCCTAGCGTGCGACAGGGACAGCTGCAGTTCAGGTCGATTATATCACGAAAATTTGACGGAGTCGACGATTTGTATGCCCCTTTTCTCCAAAATGATTGCTCTAGAAGTCTAGACTCTAGAGCAATTTTTTTTGCCTCTAGAGTCTAGAAGCATTAGGTACTCTTTTTGTATGGACAATCGCACCACCGCGTTCCCTATTGTGATCTCTAATTGTACGAATAGCTCGTACTATGCTAGCTCAGTTTATACTGGATATGCATACCTTGATGTGTTGCCGTATGTACCGATGATTGCCGTTTCGATTCCCGCATGAAACAAACCTATTTATTTATTGAGACGAATGTTGCACAAATGAATTGTTGTTTGTACTTTCTAAAACCATTTTCCTTATTCATGCTGCTAATAAGGAGCTGTGATGTTCATGAGTTTCTGTAAGTTCTATTTTTATATTTTGTGCCTATTGTATTATTTTGAAACAAAGGTTTGCTTACGTCATCGTTTTCTTTGTACGTTTTTAAGGGTCAATGTGTTTAGGACGTGGTTCTGTAGTTGTTATACAGGGTGTAAAGGAACCCTTCACAAAGCCGTTAAATAAGCATTCTGTAGATCAAAATAAGTAACTACACAAATTGCTGGGAAACAATTTTTTTTTAGATGAAAAAATCACGTTTTATGTTGGGTTGATGAAATGAAAATGTTAAAGCCTTTCGGCTTAGTTAAAAGTACTTTTATACCCATTGTACAGTGCGATCAAATTATCTTGGCAGGTCCGAAGTTCCGAACATAGGCTCTGCGAACTTTTACGCATGTAAACTTGTGAAGAAAACTGTTATTGCCAGATAAACCAATACTTAAACGATCAGAAAATATCTAATTTAAACAGTGAGAAATACAAATAAAATAAATATCATAACACTTTTAAACATTAGTTGTAACAAAATGACCTGCACGAAGTTCGGACCTGCCAAGATAATTTGACCGCACTGTATCTGATGAATTATAAGAAACATTATGTAACGTTTGGCTATATGACTACAAAAACATAAAGACCAATATTTAGCCCTAATCCAACGTACAAACCCATTATACATTACTTACTACATTAGATACACTAATGGCCGAAATAATTGTCCCCATATTATAATTACGTTCAACAAAACTGAGTCATCACTCTGAATAATTCGCTATTGTATCGAGATCGGGTACGTCGCGGCCTTGCGAAAGATTAAGAAAAGATTATGCTAATTCGCTGTGTAAGCCGCCCGGTGAGGCGTTACACTTACACGTTTATCTGCACGTATGTGTAATTCAGTTTAGCGTAAACGATTACGTTGACAATGTTCACGAAAATGCTGAGGAATCAGTTTTTTAAATAATTTTGTAGTGTCGTATGATTTTCATCTTAAAACAAGTCTTATTGAGCAATTTGATGACAGTACAGTAATGTGATTTTGTTTAGGTAGGTAATTGTGGAAATAATAATGATCAAAAATTGAGTTATGCAACAGATTTTCATTTTTCAACTATCTATGTGCAATTATAATAGAAATGGTAAACTATCGTACCTAATCTAATCATCATTGGCTAATCCAGTGAAGTAGATCCTGATTCTACATGATGTGAATCCTGTCCATTGGATGTCACATTGTTTTGTTTTGTTATCCTTTAGTTCTACAAATTGACCGCACTGTCCATCGGACATCTCCGCAACACCTAAAAAAAAAAAAAAAATCTTCTGATTTGCAATACTATTTTAAACATAACACCGTCTCTAACGACTTTTTATTACAAATTCCAGACGAACCCGACCGCACTCCCCAACCCGTAATGTGGTCATCAGTAGCTCGGCGTCGCACCGACCTGGTCCCGACGGTCCCCGCCCCGCGCGCGCCAGGTAGGGCCTACTCCATGACGCGCCTGGACCGACTGCCGGCAGCGAGGCCGCTGCACTCCACATCGCCGTCCATGCATCACCTCAACAGGGCCCGTAAGATCATGAAGCAGATCAAGCAGCTTCTGTGGAGCTTTGGGTTGCTTCGCTTCGATTAGGGGTGTTGTGATTCGATTTAGGGGTGTGATGCTTTGCTGATTTGGTTATGCTATGCTGTGGAGTAAGATTGAAGAATGATAGGATTCGAAAGACGATATAGTAAGTTTGACGAACTGGTATCTACATTTAAGTTACGAAAGTTTCGAGACAAACTGTCCAATAAGTCCAAGTAAATGTCCACTCCATAACGCGCCTGGATCGTGTCCACGGCGCGCGGCGTAACCGATGATTCGCTTCGATTGTTTAGGGGTGTTGTGCTTCGATTTAGGGGAGTGATGCTTAACTCATTATGGTCTGATATGCTTTGAGATAGAGTTAGATTGCAGAGTGACAGAAAGAAAGAAAAAATATTTATTGGACGGATTTAAGGAATAACAAAATGATATATATTTTTACAATAAACCAAAAAATATGAAAGACGATAGAGTGAGTTTGACGAACCGTTCTCTACATCTAAGTTATGAAAGTTGGTTTGTTTAAGTCAAGACAAAGTGTCAAATAGGTTTGAGTAAATGCTAAGGCCTACTCACCCATGTCTTGCCTAGAGGGTTGCACTTTGCCCCGCCGTCCTTGCATCACCTAAAAAACAGAAAGCTGTCCGTCGACCTTTGGTTTCGCCGCGGGTTGCTTCGCTTCGATAATTGAGGGGTGTTGCGATTCGGCGGGATGTGAGAGTGAGAGTGGCCCGCAGATCAAGTGGCAAAAGACGAGATTTTGGAATGATTGCGACTAACAGTAGTGTCAGATTGTAACTAGGCTGACACATTTAAATATTGAAAGTGTGTATAAGGATGTAGTTTGGTAAAGCGTGTGCTTTGCTTTCCTTTATTAGGGTAGTTTCAAACTATCACTGGACAGGATAGAGTGTGTTAACCTTTTGACCGCCACAGACGACAAACCAAAAAGTACCAAAATGCAAGCGAATTGCTATTTACTATTGACGAAATGCAATTCGCTTGCATTTCGTAAATAGTAAATGTTTAAAAAAAAAAGTTTAATAGGAACCTAGATAAATATCGTCTGTATCCGAATAACATAATTTTAAGTTGGTAATACGTTCGTATCGCGAATGATTTTGGTATTACGTTTGTATGGAGAATGTTCGTTCACCGTCCCCTTAAGCTAAAAGTTTGATTAATATGCTGAGAGTGAGTTGTGTAACAAGCTTTTATTTTGAGTATGGTGAGGTATAAGCAGCAGTAACATTATGCTAGTAAATGCGTGTGAGTTTGCGCCAGTAAATATAGTGGTTGACATGCAGTGTCTTCTTTTAGTCTTATTTTCACGATAAATAATAGTTCTCTGCCCGATTTCACGACTACTAAGTGAACCCTTAATAATTGCTCTGTTGGATTTTGTAATGTCGGTTCTGTGCTGAAAGTTTAAAATCCAATAGAATGCATTTATTTAGGCACTGGTGAAAACGGGCGTTACTCTTAAGAGTACTGTCCATATAAGGATATTCAACCAGATAAAGCTCTTTCTGATAATCTTAATGTCCTATCCAGTATTTTTGTTTCTCGTCTTTTTTACGTCTGGCAATCTTCTGTGTGAGATTGTGATGTGTTGCCATGCTTCGACCTAACTGCCAAACATTTGTCTTACAAACTGAATATGTTTTGAATTATTCGTGCTTTTGGCATAACGGTAAAAGGTTTTCGCTTCATCGTTGCGGGGTTTTTGTCGCCAACACGCCATTAATGCCTTTATTTTAATGTAAACATGTCACTAATTAAATTATTAAGTCATTTATTTTTGGGTAAAATTGTCACTAACATTATTTTAAGCACTGTAAATGAATAGTAGTTTAAGTGGTGTATTTAGAAACCACGTTTAGACAAAGAAGAAACGTTGAGCAATCTGCCACGGCAATGTGCTAACAAGCAGTACAGAGAGTTCTATTCAAATGTCTTTTTTATCACGCAAAGGCAGTGGGCAACCTAAAGTTAATACGCGACGAGTCTCATCGTATAACAAGTGGACTTAACTAAAACAATTGGACTACAAACAGTTATTTTTCACCTGCGGTTACGTCCTATAATTTTACCGGAAATTGTATATAAAAGTCTTATTATTTATTTTTAAATATTTTTATCAAAATTTACTTTTTTATCACATTTCAATCGTAATCACCATTTCATCATTTTCTAAATTCATCGTTTCGCACTGGGTCGCTTGGTTTTGGTATCAAAATTCTTTGTTCCATTTTGGTCTTTATCCCATACAGCTTTAGGCTTGGTTTACTATGAAAACAACGGACTAAAAGGTATTTACCGCTACCTCTAATAGCTCTTGTATACAATGGCCTATGTGTGTAACATAACATAACATCAAGCCTGTAATCCCCGAAGAGTTGACTAAGGTGTACTTAATAGTAAACCCACATTTCGCCAGTTAAGTTTCAGTCCTATGTAATAGGGCGCGAGCCTATTGCCATCAACTGAGCAGAAATCCAGACTGTCCCTGATGGAAAAATCTAATAACACTTTGCCCGACCCGGAAATCGAACCTTGGACCTCATGTTCAGCAGTGGTTTGCTACCACTCGAGCATGAGGCAGATAATCGTCATTTATGTGTAATTTTCGCGAGTCGCGGTAAAAATCGTCAGTATTCTAATGGTATCTGTATAGTGACGTCAGTAAAATCATCTGTAAGACATTATTTTTGATAATACGTCTTTAAATTAATTAAATGAAATAAGCAGTACCTTTGTGCTCTTCTATTTTTTATGTTTTTATCCTTTTTGTATTTTGTGTGTACATAAATAAATAAATTAATGCCAAAAACTGGTCTACCATAAGCCATTGTGTACACGAGCTACCACAGTCTTGGTCTAGTCTCCCCCATGGTGTGGCCAGCCTCTTCTCCAAAGGTAAGAGTAACTAACAGCTTGGCTTTCTGACTAAAATGTGTACTATGCACTTCCCTCCATCTAGCACAAAAGCATTATGTACACAAAATTATTGTAAAAGTTTTTACCTGCATGGTTTTCCGAAAAAGATTTTGTTGTTAAAATTTTGTGCTATAATAGTAACTTTATTTTTGTGGAAAATAATGCTGCTATTATGTGCATTTACAATTTAACTGCACTGTATATTCTGTTTTCTTGTCATACTTACTACCTTACTACAACCTTTCATTACAACACACACACATGTATTATATACACAAACTTCAACTGATGTACACAAAAGTTCATAAAACAGAGACAAAAAATACAAAACTATAAAGGGCTACCACGTGTTCAGTACCATCATTCTGAGCTAAGTGAGCTACTCCCTACAAATTTGTCATTGGCTATAAAAAAAAACATTCCTTCTCATACATTTTGACCGAGTAGTGTAGGTATTTTTGCAGAAAACAGCATTTTTTTTCATAAATTCCAATTTATATTGGACATTCAAAATCTATGTTTGTCGCTGACTTTCTAAAAGTGGAGTGAAATACTAAACAATTCAGTAATTAGTTTTGTGCATGTCTTGTGTCGGAATGGCAGTCGCTCCATGCACCGTCATCCACGCTCAAATTACTGGTATTCAGCAGCATCCGGTTTGACTTGAAGCTAACCCCAACATAGCTGGGAAAAGGCTAGGCATAGTCGCTGAATATTTAAATGTACCAAGTTCGTTTTACTCACAATTATTCACCAACCGGTATAATATAAATCAACAGTAATACCATTTTTGTTTAAAACAATTTTAAACCTTATTTATAACTCAACAATACAACATAAATTGCACAAAAAGAGAAGCCATGAAATCAACGAATAGCTTCCATCGCTTGAGATGTATGGATGGCTGCATTTGGTCCTATATCTGAAGTATTCCATAATAAAGGATCAGTCAGACTGATTAGGACAGACTGCGGACTGACTGCTGACACCGGACTTTGACAGAAATAACATAACATCACGCCTGTAATCCTCAAAGGGTTAGGCAGAGGTATACCTAATAGATACTAAGTACACCCACATTTTGCCTGTTATCTTTAATTCTCATGTAAAGGGCAAACCTATTGGTATCAACAAGGTACTAATCCAGACTAAATGGCTGTGAGAAATTCCTGTTGGAATAATCTAATAACAATTTGCGTGACATAGAAATCTTACTCAAAACATCATGCTTAGCATTCGCCATATCTGTCCAAGTCCGTTCAGAAATCTGTCCATACTTAGTCCGGTCAATTTAGACATCCGAGGTTACATTAATTCCCACCCAGCTGAAAATTGGTAGGATTGTTCAAAACACCATTATTAATGAAATGTAAAAAGCCCCCATCGATCCGACACTTGGAAAAAAAGTTATTCAATGTCAAAGTAATGTAACCTTACCCCTATTTTTTGGTCTAATTTGACGGGACTATACTGGTTAGACTGAATCTATAAAGAGTACTCATATTCAGCCATCCATACACCTCCCACCCCATTCTAACAAACAACACAACCGTCCATTCGATCGCATAACACAATATCCATTGCTGGTTTCCTCTCCACACCCTGCTCCAAGCCTGTACATAAGCGTCGATGTATACAGAGACGCGGTCGGGCGACACAACCCCGGGCTCGCGACCGGGCAGCGCACTGTCCAATGCTACAGGGGTCATACGAAGGCCTACTTCTGCACCGAGAAAGCCAAGACCTGCGTCCATTGCCGGTACGGGAGTTAACACGCCTAGAGGTAATTGTAATTTAGATTGTATTTCTGAAGTGATAAAGCTCTTTTTTGTTTGAGTGTTGTTGTGATATTTGGAATAATGATCTTAACATTTGTGAAGATGTTTGACATTCGACTTTAATGATTATGTGATACAGTTCTAATTTATTTGCGGTTTTGTCGTGATATTTGAATACCTATGTAGAGGTAGTTGAAATTCGACTTTGATTACCAAGTTATAAAGTGTGTTTAGGTTCTAATAATGATGTGATAAGGGTTTTTTTTATTAATGTGGTCGATGTCGCTGTTTAGCGATGTTGTTTAAATGTGTCGATGTTTTAATACTGAATGTGCTTTTGTATATTTATTAACATTAATGTAAGAAATTAACAATAATAATATAGTGGTTCGATTTCCTATTATTGTTATGTGATTATTTTTTTCATATTTGTCCATGCTAACTAGTAATAATTAATTTGCAATGGCATGTTTTTTCTAATTTAAATTAGTCTTCCTATCCTAAATTATGGTTCTACGAATGTGTGAAACTGAAAAGTAGTGCTAAAAAACAATAGTTTCAGGGTGTTATTAAAATTATTGGAATTTTTGTACGGGATGCCAGTACTCTAAAAGTCAAGTATTTATTGCTTCTGAACCAAGTCGAAATTAGCTTAGGGAGCGTTCAAGTATTACGTAACGCAATTTTTGAAGATGTTTGACCCCCCCTCTTTAAACGTCAAGTGATCATTTTTACCCTAAAGTCGTAAAAAGTTACGCAAAAGTTTTTACACTTGGTATAGTTTTAATCTACGGAATAAAGCAAGAGCATTTTAATTCACAACACCTGCATATTTTGATTATTTTTTATAAATTTTTGGCTTGTTTTTCTCCTTCATTCTCCTAATTACAGTGCGATCAAATTATCTTGGCAGCTCCGAACTTCGTGCAGGTCATTTTGTTACAACGAATGTATAAAAGTGTTATGATATTTATTTTATTTGTATTTCTCACTGTTTAAATTAGATATTTTCTGATCGTTTAAGTATTGGTTTATCTGGCAATAACAGTTTTATTCCCAAGTTTACATGCGTAAAATTTCGCAAAGCCTATGTTCAGAGCTGCCAAGATAATTTGATCGCACTGTACTCCTAAGTATTTTAGCATAATTATTTTATTCCCTATTTTTTTTTCAAAACAATGTTACGTAACGTGTTATAAGAAAGACCCCCTCCCGCCCCTGTAACGCATCGTCGAGACCCCCCCCCCCATTTTCGTTACGTAATACTTGAACGCTCCCTTAACAGTAATTACAGAGTTGGTCCGCAAGTACTTTGTTCCCTAGAAAGGTGCCAGGGATTTCAATTACAGCTTAAAGGACTATTTCATCTTTTAACCAAAATATGAATGTGTTGGCCAGGAGGCGGCGACACTCTGGCACAGAGCGCAGCGACGACGCCGAGCGTGTCGCGCGACAGCACCGTGATGGCGGGCGGCGACGTGCCGCGTCGCGCGCACACCACGCCGCGCCGCCCTAGACCCGCCTCGCTGCACACGCAACCCAAGCCTAGTGAGTGTTGCGTGTCGGAGACGTGTGCTCATACGCCCTTAAGACGTGTGCTCATACGTCCCAGAGACGTGTGGTCATACGTCCCTGAGACGTGTGGTCTTACGTCCCTGAGACGTGCGGTCATATGTCCCTGAGATGTGTGGTCATACGTCCCTGAGACGTGTGGTCATACGTCCCTGAGACGTGTGATCATACGTCCCTGAGACGTGTGGTCATACGTCCCTGAGACGTGCGGTCATATGTCCCTGAGATGTGTGGTCATACGTCCCTGAGACGTGTGGTCATATGTCCCTGAGACGTGTGGTCATATGTCCCTGAGATGTGTGGTCATACGTCCCTGAGACGTGTGGTCATACGTCCCTGAGACGTGTGGTCATACGTCCCTGAAACGTGTGGTCATACGTCCCTGAGACGTGTGGTCGTGCGTCCCTGGCGCGTAAGCAAAGTCTCTTTAACTACATACTTGTGGAAACTTTTAATTGGCTCTATTGTTGTTATAAACCTATCTACTATGTCTACCTAGCTGTAAGTTTTCCAAAAAATAATAAAATAAAATAAATAAATAACTTATGGGTATCTGGCTCTTAATCATACAGTCTTCTGTATGATTGCTTCTGTATGATGCTATGACTTCAAAAAATACATCTCTGAGACGTCAATGATGCTACGACGCGTCGTCGTATAGCTAAGGTGAAAGCGCTAAAGTAGACCGCGAAGTTCAAATTAACCTATTTTTTTTGTAATTTCTCGGTCAGTGTCAAGCTGCATGCTGAACAAAATATGATTCGCAGGCGTCATACATCCCTTTGATGTTGAGTCATATTTCCCTGAGACGTCTAGTCATACGTCTCTGCGACGTATCTAGTCTACCACGTGAGAAATTACTCAGTGACACGGCTCGTGAAAGTTGTAGTTTTTAATTTTTGCAGCACCGCCAGTCGCGCCGGGTGACGGCAAGCCGCCAGTACACAGAAAGCCAAAGCCATCCAAAGATCACGATAAGGTAAAATAAAAAATAATAATAATATTAAATTTATATTATTAATATAAATTAATTTATTAATTATTATTTTTATTAATTTTTAATTATTAATTTAAATTAATATTTAATTAGTTTGGTAATATTTAATCATCTTCGAGGTCTTTGATCTTTGAAGCTGCATATTTTTGCTGAAAAACTAAGAACCGATGATATAAAATGCATTTGAATGTAGTTGAAATATCAGTCTTCTTTATCGTCTGGAACTCTTGTCCGGTTGGGTGCTCTTGGGAACTAACTACACTTCCCCTAATTTTTGTGCTTTAAATTGCTTCTCGAAACTATACTGTTCCCGTTAATCTTAATGCCATTCTAAAATCCTTTTCCATTTATCCTACATACGCAAAGAAAATCCTTTTCTATTTATCCCAAATGCACAAATAAACACAGGTGTAGATATTACATAGTCAGAGTCAACTTTTAAACATTTGTTTAAACCATAGGTGGGGCGTCGGGGCCGCGGATTTTTGTACTAGATGACGTGGCCTCGGCACAAGGGCAAAGAAGGAACATGGGTTCGGTTTTTAGTCAGTAGAAGTCTGACACTCCCCTTCGCTCTGCCCAAGAGCGGGGGGGGTCATTTGATGATTTTCCACCCACCAAAAAAAAAAAGGTACAAACCGTATGTACAAAATGTATGTGTATGTATGTGTCAAAAGCAATTAAACTCAAAATATTTTGACGAGAAAAGGTGCACGGTTCGGGTTGATCATTTCCTATGGAGAAGAAACGTCAAAAAACTCCATGGTTACTGTTTTAATATGATTTCATGTTGTCATCCCCAGACGGGACGTGGCAAGTCCCTGTCGGCGTCGCCAGGCCGCACGTTGTCACCGTCGCCTGCCGTCTCCAAAGAGTCCAGCGTCGACAAGGAGGTCATTAAGGTAACATAACATTTTATATTGTTGTTATAAGGTAAAATAACAAAGTTAGGTATAATACCCGGCACGGTTCATGAGCGCTCGGCGGAAGAGTGGGGATCGCTGTGCGCATCGTACACTTTATGACAAATAAAACGCACACCCGTTTATTATTTATTGGTCGTGAGGTAAGTGCAGCAGGAGTAAAGAACAAATCGCGAGTGACGGCTATGACGCGATGCGCTACGGGCCAATCACTGCACTTTCCCCGCCCCGCGTCTCACTTCATACCACCAAAGGGACCTAATAACTCACTTTTGCGTCAGCGCTCAAGAATCGTGCCGATGATAATAATAGCCAAATAACGAAGTCATACCCACCCATGTATTGGTTTTTCTAGCTTCACAGGTAGTGTTGCACGAGTTTATTGAAACACAACGATTAGGATTTGAACTAAAATCGATTCAAAAACCTAATGAAATGCGACTTCTCTAAATGAAGCTTTTTAACTAGTGAATAGTTTTAGAAGCCGCTATAAGATTTTTGATTTACAGGGTGAAAAGGACACCGTCGCTCAAATAGTTACCACGTATTTACAGTGGTGTGCAGTGGTCCGCCACGGTGGGTAGGCCACGAAATATTGACAGCAAAAAAAAAATTGTCACATTTATAACATTTGAAAATAAGCCTGTAAAAGTTATACCTAAAATACAATTCAAAAACTCACCACATTATTAAAGGTTCAACTCATGATTTTTTATCGATGCAAACAGAAGAAAGATTCGGCCACCTCAAAAAACTCATCCAAGTGAGTGGGTGATAGTTACAAAAGTACAAATCACGTCACTTGCAAGATAATATCCGAAGCGGCCTTCACACATCTACCTTTAGATACAACTTGCACCTTATCATTACTTATACGATAATTGAGAAAACTTATTACCTTTAACATCTAGCAAACACACATTATCAACACAAACTTCACAAGTAAATACCTAGGTACCATTGTTATTATTTGCTAAGGGAATAAACAAATAATACACAACAAAGCTAATATTTACACTACTGTTAATAATGGTATCTAATAACTGACAATATCTGTACGTTTTCGGTTTCAAAACAAATCGCGCTATAAATTGCTTGTCACAACAATGAAACAATAATAATGGCTTCCTCGTATAATATAATTTCTAATTTGCCGATAGAAAAATACTACCAAATAAAATTGCATCATTTTCATATCGAGTTTGTTCACAACAGCCGTCAACAGCGGTCAACAAAAATTTGCAGGATTATAGGTACGAAATCAATCAATGAAATGTGTTGTCAGTGCTGCACTCTATCTATGGACGGAAGAGCGAAGACCGCAAACGCGCGAAATTCAAATTTCTTAATTTCCTTACATTTTTGCAATTTGCAGGCCAGTGCTAGGTTGTATGTTGAATAATAAAATATGATTCGCGGCTGTAAGACGTATGTAGTCAGTATTCAAGCTAGCACTGGCCTGCAAATTGCAAAAAACGTTAAAAAAAAAACAAATTTGAACTTCGCGCCGGAGTTCGCGGGCTGAAGATGGCACGCATGACGCATCCAATCGTAGCCTTGTGTTGTTGCAGCCAATCACAGGCCAGCTACACTCGCAGGAGTTGACATGCATGTGTGCGGTTCATATACACGAAAATATGCACCGATCATTCACCGATGTGACGCTGTGTGCGTAAAATTATGAATGGGTTTTAGGCTACTCAAATGCTAGCCTAAGCAAGCCTGTAAATATAAGATTCGTACGCGAAAAATTGCTCTAAGTATTTTAACAGGAGTTTGAACTTTTTTATTATTATTTTGTACATGGTGTTATTTTATTACATAGTTAATTAGTTATAAGAAATGCTCAGTTGGTAAGGTAGGCTAAGCCTAAGAGCCTTAATAGAGCGCACGCCACTGCGTATTTAGTATATCATTTTAAACCACTTAGATCAAAATGTGTGCCGAGATTATTTTATATGACGACAGATGAGACCTGTCTTCGTTGATTTGTTGGTCGGTCATGATGGAATGTGGAGTCCAACGTGAAATAACACACAGGCACTGTTCGGTACACTAAACTTTACCGTCCAAAACACTTTACAATAAAAAAATAACAAAGGATTGAAGATCTGTTTTCAGATTTAAATCAAATAAAATGGAATGTAGTGAGGTTAGCCAAGTCAACCGTTCGTCACCATGATTTAAATTTGAATGTGTCAACTGCACAAGTCTACCGCCATTTTATTAACATCAAAAATGACCAACGATAACTTTATCCGACTAAACACACTCAAGCATTGCCAGACCAAAAATTAAATTAAATTGAACTAAATCAAAATTATGATAAACGCTTGACATTCCATTACGCGATCTGCGACATATAGATATTTTAAAATTACTGTTGAAAAATGTCTAGTTACGTGGTATTGAATACGTGGTGGTAACCATTTGTGCGTCGCGTCGTTGACCCTTTCACTGTATCTCTGTACAATAGGGATGTTAACAAAAAAAAACTAATTAGTCCGTCAGATAAATTTCCAACAAAATATTGGACACGTATTTTTTCTTTTTTCACGTAAACAAACAATGAAGACGATACAGTGCTTTGAAAACTCGTGTGACGTCATATTCTAAGACATTAGTATGACATTTCTTAGCGAGCAGTGACGTCACAACCTCCCACTCAAATCTTTGACGCGTTTTATCTTCGTCAATTTTTATTACAAAAAATACGTATCCAATATTTTTCGATAATCTAACAGACAGACTAATTAGAATCATATTTTTTCTAAGTTAGTAAACATCCCTATTGCATTGTATTTATTACAAGTCAGTATACATAAATAGACACTAATGATCCCGTAGTAAGTATTGAACCAATAGACGTAGATACCGTCGTGTTCACCCCAAACCCCTGGTTGTCTCACAGCCGGCGGCACCAGCACTTCCCCCGGCGCTGGCCGCCAGCACAGTGGACCCGGCCGCGGTGCTGCACAAGCTGCAGGCGCTGCAGATACACAACGGAGATGCACTCCACCTTATTGATAAGGTACACACCTCACACGTACTTTGCATGATAGCACACACTGATTAACTCACCTTTTGGCACACTGATTGATAGTTAGCTATGCGACCTTCTGGCAAAGCTGGCCAGTTGATCAACCTTTGTTCTAATTTATTTTCGATTTTACTTGAAGTAAAAAAAGCCTTCAAGCTCAAAGTCAAAAACAAAGCTTTTTTTTCAATTAAATAATTACTGGCCCATTTAAATGACAAAGAAAAACTGAAAAAGGAAGCTGGAGTCCCAGTTCAAGGCATGACTGTGAAAGTTCTGTACTTGCCTATTCCAAAACGTAGATCTCTAGACTCTATGGAGAAGAATGGTAAAAACTTCATAGACACACTTTTAAATCAAGAAGAAGGAAAAAGTTAAATGGGTCACTTGCATATGCAAGAAACTGATTGTTTTTTTTTTAACTAAAAAAAATTATAATCTATATTTCCTTTAAAATTGCAGGTAAACGAAATCAAAGAAACAATAGAAGATAAGCAGGAAACGAAAATCGAGCAAGTAACGGAAGTAGTGAAACACGAAGAGACAGCGAGCGAGAAGGTCGAACAGAGAAGTGAGAAGATCGAACAGAGAAGTGAGAAGATCGAACAGAGAAGTGAGAAGTCCGAACAGAGAGAGAAGAAGGAAGTCAAGGAGGACAGGAAGGAGCCCTCCGTTGAAAAGACTGATGATAATGAGATGACTGGTGAGTTGACCTTGACCATTGTTTTTGTGACTCAGAATATGCAAAATGACTTGAATGACTGCCTCGTTGGTTCAGTGGTCGCAATCGTGACTGCACTAGATCCCGGGTCGGGCAAGAGTTTTGAGTTTTTTTTTTAATTCTTTGTAACATCCGCGCGGTCTGTATTTATGCTCGGTTTACGGCAATAGGTTCCTCCCCTATTACATGTCATTTCAAACATAATTGGTGAATTGTGGCTTATTATGTACACTTTTGCCTAACCCTTCGGAGATACCAGCCGTGGCGTTATGTATTAAATTAAAATAAATAAATTAACTCGTCTGTCTTTCAAGCAAGAGTAATCAGGCACATTCTGGGCTTGCCCGTTCTATGATAGACGTCATCTATCGCTTTCTATCAGGTTTGTCGAGGTCAGGAACTTGCCTATTTTGCCATAAAAAAGAGTGTTCTGCTTTTAGGGTTCATAATAATGTTTTTCCCTCGTAAGTTAGTAACACAAATTATTGTATATTCCAGCGTCTATGACGGCGCGGCGTATCACAACGGAGGAGCAAGCTAAAGCCGCGCTGGCTGAGCGACGTCGGCGTGCCCGGGAGGAACTGGAGAGACAGGCCGAGCTCGAGCGGCAGAGGTAATGCTCTAATGTAATTAATTATGGGACAAGCCCACCACACTACTCCCAAACCCCTGTAACTTTTGTTAGCCAGAATCAACAGTGGCGATCACAAGAAAAGCGCCGAGACAATAAAGCTCGACGAATTCTCAGAGAAACGATTTAAGAGTCCTATTACACGTTTGATTAGCGCGCCCGCGCGGTGGTGTTTGACGCAGAATATATAGCACTTTAATTTTATTTATTGTAATTTTGTCTTATTGAATTGAAAACGAAAACTAATGAAACGTATTCATTGTAGATCGAAGTTTTATATTATATTAGTTTATTTGATAAAATAGGGGATCGGACTGGGTCAAAATAATATGATTCTGTTTAGTCCGTAAGTTAGATTTTCGAAAAATATTGAATACGTGTTTTTTGTTTTATCAAATCAATAAAAAATGACGAAGATAAAACGCGTCAAAGATCTTGGAGTGGGGCTTGAAACGTCACTTGTGTCGTCAAAATGTACTATCATATGACGTCACACGAGTTTTCGAAGCACTGTATCGTCTTCATTTTAAGTTTACTTGAAAAAAGAAAAAATACGTGTCCAATAATTTTTGGAAATCTATCTGACGGACTAATTAGTTTTTTTTTGTCCGATCCCCTATTGTGTCAATTTGGGATATAATGGACGCTGAATCAAGACATTTATATGGCTTTCTTTACTATTTTTTCCTTAAAAACTCAAGGAATGCAAAGGAATTCTAGAACTCCAATAAACAAGTAAAACATTCAAAGTACCTTTTAGTAATTTTTATTTATAGTAAATTACACAAAAAAAAAAGAAAATGTGTAACTCCAACCTACAAGTAAGAGAATGGTACTATCGTTATTCTCAAACAAATAATTAAAATATCTTATATCTGCTGAAAATTACAGCGTCAGAAATCATGAATTTGCGTAAAAAATGTAATAGGACTCTTAACTGCCTTGGATCCCGCATCGAAATTAATCAGAAAATAAGGCCTGTCCTGGCCTGTTTGACTTTAGTATCCTTTTTTCTCATCTCCTACTTGTTCTTTCCAATTTTCCACGTAATCTTCGATTGTAAACTTGCTCAGTAACCTGAACATACTTGTGCCAATATACTCACACTACTAGCGAGTCCCAAATCGTTTTGAATCGCATTGGTGCGAGTTATGCTGTTAGCTCATACATTCACAATGAATATACGAGCTAAGCCAAAGCCTAGTACTATGAGCACAAAACCCCATTCATATTAAAGTACAATTTTGATATAGGATCTGTAGAACTAGTAGAACTTTTCGTTCGCACTAGTTTACGATTTTGTTCTACTCTGAACCGTAAGACTAATGGCAAATAGAATTCCTACTAAACCTTTTCACTGTATCATTCCAGGCTTGAACGCGAAGCCGAGGAAGAAGCAGAGCGACAACGCCAAGAGGAAGAGCGGCAACGTCGCGAGGAGGAGGAGGCGCGCGAGCTGGCGCAACTGCAGAGAGCTATGAACGAGGAGAAACTTAGGAAAGCTATCGAGGTACACACGCAGCTTACTGCTTTCTATTTATATAATTAATACCTACACGATCAAAATGTATATGGAACTACTGATTAAAAAAGAAATATCTATGGATGTTTTTAATTTCTTTTTTTTTAATCATTTATTCCGCATTTAGTTTCGAACAGAGACGAACTTTTGGAACAACACCTTGAGTTAAAGACTTTGAAAACAATATTGATATGGGTAGGGCAATGGAAGACGCGCATTTAATCAGAAATTTGGATGATATAGGTATTATCAAAACTAATTATTTTATTATATACTAGCTGATGCCCGCGGCTTCGCCCGCGTGGATACTGTAAAAACAATCCTTGATGCGGATTATATATCATTCTAAAATTTCAGCTCGATCGGTGCAGAACTTTTTCAGTTTTTGAAGCGTACACAAACCAACATAACATTTTATATAAATAGATTTAGCAAAACTATTGGCTGAAAATAATAGTCATTTGTGAAAAGATGTAAAGACGAAAAGCAAATAGAAGTGTCGATTGCGGTTTATCGAACGTTTCACACAGCTATTCCATATCGAATGATGGTTGATCGACGAATGAATGAATGTCTAAATCTAACAAGGGTAACCAAGCTACAGCGTGCTGAATTAGTCTGAACGATCCGAATCATTAACACCTATAGTGACACATTTGTAGTAAACCGTGTATCGATGAGTCATTAAAAAATACAATGAAATGCGTGATAAATAGACGTGGAGTTTCGAACACCAGCCCGTTATACAAAACATATCTACGGCCACTTTTAAAATTAATCTATATTTTCCAGGCTCAACAACAGCTCGAACGCGACGAAGCAGACCGCAAAGTCCGCGAAGAAGTAGAGAAGCAGGCTCGTCTCAAAGAGGACGAGGAGAAGAGGAAGGCGGCGGAGGAAGCGGAGAAGTTGCGCCGGGAGGAGGCCGAGAAGGAAGAGAAAGAGAGGCTCGCTAGGAAACAGAGAGTCGAGGCTATTATGGCTAGGACTCGGCTTAGGAAGGTATGTGTTGTAGATAAGAGTAGTTGTATAGACAGAAGACCGAGTGACAGGAATAAAGCTTGCTAGGTTAAAGAGGTTATCATGGCCAAGACATGGCTAAAGAAGATAAATGTCATAATTATTCTACCTAATAGTTTACCCTATCGGGTCCACATTACCTCTTTTGTAGATGAAATATGTAAAATGTGTGATAAAGTAGTGTAGTGTGGTGTTTTGAGCTGTATTTGTGTGTGTAAGTTATATTATGTAAGTTTTTTGAAGCCTGTTTTGTTCATCTTTTTTCAAACTTGTCAGACTTAGTGCGATTTCCGATTTCTGGCCTTTTGTTGTTGCTTAATTCATTTGAAATATAAAATTAATCGTAATTTTGTAACTCCACAGCAAGCAGAAGAAGACAAGAGCAAACAGCAAGGTCCTGCGGCCGCCGAGCCCGCGCCCGCGCCCGCCGCGCCCGACGCTGGTGAGGAGTCCGCGCCCGCGCCCGTACACGCGCCCGCGCCCGCAGCTGTGGACGCGCCCGCGGCAGACAACGGCAATGGCACTGCCGATCTATTAGGATTGGACTTCGCGCAGGTAACTATTGTAGGAGAAGCCAGAGCAAAAGGGAAATAAAAGCTTCTATTTGAACAGATTTAAGCCTGATTTATTTACTAGGTTCAAAACATCAAAATAAGCACAGAATAAAAGCTACAGCATAACATTTACCAGTTTATTTTAAAAGTTCACAGTACTTACACAGGTATTTTAGAGCTCCTCACACTATGTACTATGTTATACATTCTACTCAACATAATGCTCATAACTTGTTCACGTTAGATGTTTATTTGCTATGTAATGGCAAACACTGCTTTTGAGAATGAAGGCTTGAATTAAATTCCAAGTATGAGAAGTTCGTAAAGCTGAGTTAATTGCAACAAACTGACAGTATTATTTTACCCTATAACACAATTTTGATGTGAAAGAGGCACTGCTTTACCATTACTAAATAATAATGCTGTGTACATTTTTTATAAAGACCTTCAGTTCAATCAAAATTATTCAACATCTCTCTTACCATTCCAGCCCCAAGAGACTCTTGTGGAAGTGCTACCTAACGCAGTAGAACCTGCGCCCGCGCCGGTACAGCACACCACACCCAACAACGGCAACGTCACTGCCGACCTACTGGGACTGTCCGAACAACTCGCTGTGAGTACAACGAATTTTAAACCTTAAGGGCTTAAACTCAAGGCATCTTCTGGACTTGCCAGGTTAAACCGAAGCCAACGCCAACCTCATAGGTTGACCTGCAAGGTGCCCAAAAAAAAACTATATTACTGACGTTGCTCAAAAAGCCGCTAAGCTGAAGTGGGAGTGGGCTGGCCATGTTTGCCGTATGCCCGACGAGTTTTGAGCCAAAATAATCACGTTAGGGAGCTACACAGCCAGAAGGCGACCCGGTAGACCTAGCAGGAAATGGTGGGACGAGCTGGACAGATTCAACGACCAGTGGTCTACATTGGCCCTAGATGCTTACGAAATTAGGTTGAATCGGTAGAAAAGACCCTAGGTCAGCATACTGCCGAGCATTACCATATTTTCAACCAAGGACGATGCTTTGAACTAGATGCTATGCTAGCGCCATTACTTTCACAGTTGCTATCTCAATTACATCTTGTGTGCAGAGAATTTGCATTTCCCCTTTTAAAAAAGGGTACTTAGTTTTGCCTTATAAAACGTACAAGTTGTAATGATCCCTTCCCTATTGCAGACTGAGGACACAACCACAGAGCAGACGACGACACCCAAACAACAAACAAACGACAACGCACCAATAAACAACACCAACACGCCAACCTCGGCCAACAACGGCAACTCGCAGCCCGCCAACATTGGCCACATATCCGCCAACTTCATCCAATCCGAGCGCCTGTCCAACGAGACACAAACCAAGATGGCCGACGTGCCCAAACTACTCGACGATGACTTCACCTCGCACAACGGTCACGGGGCCACTCACAACCACCCCTTGACATTGCAGAATGCGATCTAAACGTCTACACATAAGGTTGGTAACTGAATGCAGTCGGTTTTCATTGCGTATATATTGGCTGGTGGACGGGAGGTTGTGATTATGGCACGCTATTATTGAATACTTGGAGGTAGGTAGGGTTATTTATATTGACAAAGATTTTTGATGACCGCTCGAGGTGGTAAACTTCACAAATGCTTGAAACTGCACTGTACGCGAAATATTTATAACTAAATGACGAAGAAAACATCTTTGATAAAACTCGGCGGTCAAAAAAATAAACACGGAAAAGACTTGAAAATAGAGGGCAGCACTTACGCTTGTCCCTTTTCGAATGAAATACTAATAATTAACAAATAAAATGTGTGTCACGGTGCTTTCCTTAATTAAATTCACACATTTTCTCAAAAAAGGTTAAAACAATGTTTTTGTTATTCATCGTTGGTGCTAGTAAATGTTTTTAGATAGACTTGTAAAACAAATTAACAAAAGTGGCCAGTCTTAGCCTAGGCACTTCTTTGAATAGGTTTCCAACTGCCTTAGCATTTATAACTATATTTTATGTGAAAACCCATGTGTTTCATATAGAAATTTCTATAGAAAGACGTGGGTTTTTATGTGATATGTAATAGTATTGACAAAGTCATCTTAATTCAATGTTAAATATTTTAAAAAGACGAGAAAAATAAAGGTCACACTTTCATAGTAACTTGTTTCAGTCCGAAATCGGGCGTCTCTTAAATCTGTGACGTTAAAATCTACTCGAAAACTGTCTATAAAAATCTTCAATTACCCATATTAGAGTGACCCTATGCCACGCTGGGGGGTATCAGAAATGTAGGTAGGAAAACAATCTATAGTCGAATGGGCGATCTCTTACTGAGCCAATATGTATGCGTGAAAACAGGGTATGAAGTGTCTGTCACTCTAGCCAGAGCTGTGTGTATAACAAAACTATAAATATAAATAACTAATATATACTGGACTATGTAACTGAAAAATGCTTCATTTTAGTTTAGAAGGTAATTTGTTTGAGACCAATTTAAGGTAGCATTCGTCTGCCTCCGTATTCACCAACGCTTCCATTCGAAGAGTCGTATGTCTTGTCTCTTTTTAGCATAACGAAAACGAGCGAGATAGATATACGATTCCTCGAATCGATGCGCTTGTGAATAAGGGGTCTGATGCCCTCGAAACAGCATCAGAACTCAATGTAAAAATAAAAGCCAGCTTTTCAATTTTCAACTTACGGTGCTTAGCCGAACCTGGATAATCGAAAAGCGCGCGTTTATTTTGTCATTGACTTAATTATCGCTTAACATTTGTGAAAGCGTGCATTAGCCGCGGTAAGTCCAAGTATCTTATGCTAGTAAAAATAAATCCGTCTCATTTTTACTGTAGTTTTACCTTAAAATCCAGTGCCCAGTTTTAGGATAGGATAGGTATAGCTCACAGGCTTTAAATGCAGGAATATAGTATACTAAACTTATATATTTAAGTAAGCATTCGTTGGCGATATCCTCTTAGGTTGGTCTTAAACAAAACTATAACAAGTTATTCATGATTAAAGACACATATTTTCTTGAATAAGGAATGCCTCAATAACATGCAGTGTGATTTAAAACCCTCGGCCCAGTGCCAAGGGTTGAAAATCTAGTGCAAACTGGCATGTTTCTTAACGATAATACCACAGAGTGACAGATCACCGGGAAGGCACTAAATTATTATAATATATTATAATTAATGCATTTATTGTAAATTATCGCAAGTGATTATACTATGGTTTTACTCACAAACTGCTAGGTTGGTCGGTCGTAGGCTTATTTTGTATATTGTTGTGACGGGAGTCCGGTGGAAACGAAGCGAGAGATTTATGAAGCATATACTCCCTCTGCTGGGACACAGGCTTACTATCTATAAAAGAGAGTGGACCACATTCCATCCACGCGAGGTTTCGATAATCACAAAACGGGTCGGGCAAAGTGATATTGGGTTATTCCATTAGGAATTTCTTAGTAGCAACCATGGAGTCTAGATTTGTGCCCGATTGTTGGCAATAGGCTCGCCCCCTATTACATGGAACTTAAACATAGCCGATAAAATGTGGCTGTACTATTTCGATACACCTCTACCGAACCCTTTGGGGATTTCAGGCGTGATGTTATGTTATGTATTTCCCTATTCCTTCGTTTTCATTGGATTCCCGGTTTTGAGGTCTTCAGTTGAATTTAAATTCCACTGAAGATTAAACAACCTGTAATAATGTAGTTTGTTGTCACCCATTACTTGCAAAATTCTCTCAAAACGTACGAATTTTGTACAGTAATCGGTTACAGTGAAGAATTACATGAAAATCTAACTTAATGATCCAATAACCAATATGTAGAGTTAAGTTAAAAATATGAAACTTTATTTATTCAACAATGACGACGCGTTATTAGATGCCAGGCCGCTAGAAAAAATTATATTATGAATATAACCTCTTTGGTCCGTAAACCGCTCGTAAAATGACACAGAAAAAGAAAGAAGTTGCTGTTAAAATATAAACGTCATCTTAACTTCCATTGTCAAATCTCAAGATTGACATTAGAATACATAAGATCGATCTCAAACGTAAGAGCGATTTATCAAAACGGGCTGTAATGTATTGCTATATTTTGTAATACTGAATAAGCATAGTACCTATCCGCCAAACCAATGTAAGTGAAGTCAAAAGTTCGCGCCATTTTTCAAAATTCATCGACGGAATAATATCTGTTTTTTTTGTTTGTTTGTCTTTCCCCTTTAGTAAACGTTGTATATTGAAAAATTCCGTCGCTTAAAGATTGGTGTTGTGTGATACGTTTTAAATAAGATTTATTTTTAATTGTCTTATAATTTTTAATACGCGTAATTTGATTATTAGTGTGAATACTGTGAATAGAGTTTAATGTGAGAAAAAAAAACAATTTAAATGAACTGGCATTGAAAAGAGAACATCTTTGATTTGTATGGATATTAGAAAAAATGCAATGGAAATATAAGTTTTTAATTAATAACAACATTATTAAAAGACGTGACACTTAATGAAATTGAGCATTTAACCGATATCAAGATATTTTTTATTACTAGACAAGAAATTGAGCGACAATTGCTCTTTCAACTAATTTGCCGAATAAGCAAATGCTATACCAACTGGTTATTGGTGTCACCAGATTAATTATATTATCACTTAGCCAATCACCAAGAAGTAAGCTTTGCTACAGGCATTTAAGTAAATAAGACCATGCCAAACATTACTAGTTTGGCTACGAAGATCCTAGAAAATTACAAAGGCATCAACTTTAAAGTTACACGATGCCGTATTTGCGATTACAACAGCAATGAACGAGAATTCACAAACATGAGATTGTTGTGAGATTCAAATGCTTGTGTCCCTATTCAAATATAATGAAAATATAGGGTATATAATGAGGGAAGAGACTTCGAACAAGTTTATTTGAGGCAAGCGGGCATAAGCATGTGGAAAATCTATGAAATATCGGTCATACCCGCTTAAAAATATAGACAAACGCACAGAATTATTTCTGATTAGGGACACAAGTGTTAATATTACCTAAAAGCGACGTTATGTTTAATTTTTCTAAAGTTGTTCTTAGAAAAACAATGAAATGAACAGTATATGTTTGGGGTTGAAATGAAGTTATGCTTAATAAAGTTACAATAATGTAATTTAAGTTATTTAACAAGTTATATATACAAATTTTTGTATGATAAGTAGATAGCATTCAATGTTATTCAGCTTTTTTTTATAGAATGTTAAAGAAAACTAGTTATTTGATGCCGTTTCGGTTCATAAAACAAGGTTACAATGGGTTGCATTATTATTAATTTCAACTGAACTAAGATTCTAACCGTTTACTAGTTATTGTATAAATTAATTATTAAGTCAGAAGTTATGGTTACGTTTTCATACAAAAGTATATAACTATTATTATTGTGTTAAGATTTTAAACTTATTAGCGTTTCAATTTACTTTGCCTGTTTTAAAATAATTTTCTATGAAAATGTAACTAAAACTGGTTGACTTAGGGGCTGTTACCCCTGCCTGTATATTATTCCATAATATTTTCTTTCACATAATAATAATAGTAGTTTTTCCAATTTTTATCTGTTGTGTGTTGAGTACATTGTTTTGTGGGTTTAGCAAAGTTAGGTAAAGGTTAGTTATTTGATGGGTAAAGAGAGATTGACTTAATAAATCTACATCGTATGTCATTTTGTGAAAGTATATCAAAATGTATTCAACACACCACAGACAATCATACACAACAACTGTCATTTTGCTGTCAAAAGGACATACAACTGACATTTGTTGTGAATGTTATATAACAAATTTATCATACGATTTTTGCTTGTAGGTAACATTTGTACGATTTGTGTTTTATTTTGCTTATCCATCCACTCTTAATCGTTCAAATTATATGGAAATCATGTAGATGTCTCACGGCCTTAATTATTATACAAATGATGTATGAAATCGAGGCCAGAATGAGTGGCCCATCTTTGAAAACATTACAGCAGTAATAACCATACTAAGTGGTATACGATTCAAACAAAATCTTAGTAAATTGTCGAACCTATTTAATTTTGTTGGATGGTACACTTATTCTGGCCTAAAGTGTACTTGGGTTGACATTTTGAAATCGCAGCTTACTAGTAAATAATATGACAATAGGTTTTGTTATCAATTAATTCTTGCCAAGCGCGGTATCAATGAATTCGGGATTTTAATAGTAATACGTACACCATTATAAAATTGACAGATTATTTAGTAGTGAATTGTACAAAATGTGTACCCAAGTATCTAATTGTAATATTTTATTACAATTATGCAGTGTGACAGGTCACCCACAGTACGTCGATCGTCATGTTCCATAGTCTGAAGTTATTTTATAAGTTTAAATGAGTTGACGAGCGCCGAAAGTTGCGAATACACCCTCCATACAACGCGACCATCATACCAAAATAAGCTAGTCTAAAAATGTTATGTAATTATTGAAGAAAAATCGTGCTATTTAAATTATTTTCCATTACAGGGATTGTACCACCTCGTAAAGCTGTATTATTTTATCGATGTGGAAGAGAGATAGAACTATTCAGTATGGATATATCTATCTCTTTCTCATAGTTTACGATTGAAATAATACTGATTTAAGAAGTGGTGTTATGCCCCCAGATGTACTAAATTGTTGGTTTTTAAGTACTTGTGTATGTAACTATAGAGTTAGTAATAAATGAAGTATGGCGGCCTGTCACACTGCGCCCGCGCAAGTGTGTGCGTGTTTATGTATGTGTGCGTGCCCGAACGCAGTCCATTCATCAGTACGTTTAGTCGTTGAATAATAATGTAATAAATATCATACATAGATGGACATGGCTTCGATGCGTTATATAACTACTGTATTACGTTTATAAACATCATGGATTTATTAAATGAAACAATTTTAATACGAAAAATAAATACAAAGAAGTTAATTTTGTGTTTTTTCTTTTGTCTTTGGCCCTGTCTACAGTTACCAGTAGGTATGTATGCCTGTTAGCAACGCAACTAGCTTTGGGGTTAAAAAGCCACATCAACTTTAGGTAGGTATGCCAACCGGGTACATACGTGGATCCGCGCATTCCCGTTATACATCCAGAACGCAGATCTACGACAAAACGGTAAAATCTTCGTGTAATGCTCTTCTGGTTCCAATTTACACAAGAGCAGAATCGCGCTTAGAGACTGCGACATTGAGAGAAGGTTCGAGAACCCGTGCACGCGAGGACTCAAGCGACGATACCACGTGTGAAACACGTCAAAATGTGTCTTGTGTTGCTGCTGAGAGATTTAGGCGCTTTGCACATGGAGCAACTATTGCAGCAACTGGCAACTAGCTGTTTCCATATTATATTTCAATTGGACTACGCACACAGCAACTCGAGTACCTATCGAGTTCCTGTGACCCTGAACTGATGACGATCACCGGAACTGAAAGCAAAAGTAAAGTAAAGTCCAATTGAAATAAGTATATTATCGCACTGCTAACACAACAAGACAAAAAGAGACAAGTGTGTAAGTGTGTACAGACTATTCAATCCCAGTTTTGCTCGATCTAACACGAAAGGCGACATGCAGCGCCTAGTCTAAACGAACTATGAAACATCTCTTTTCACTGCTCAACCATTTCCTCCAAAGCTAAGCGGAGACGAGGAGAGTAAATAACGAACGTCTATTTGTCGCTATCTTTTTCTAGATCCAGGCATCCAAGTTGCTATGTGTATGAAATTGAGAAGGTAAATAAAAAACAGAAAGCAGTAAGAGATGGTTTATTTAAAATTGTTCTTAAAGGTAACTTACAATATGATATCAGCCGGCAGCATAGCCGTAAGTTATTCATTTGTGCTAAATATTGCATGCCGTTCATATACCTTACCGAACTCTAAAACATGCAAGATCAGTTTATTTCATAGTAAGTAGTAGGTAGACAAAATTTGTTACATAGTGCTAATAACTAGCACTTATCATTCACCATCATCATTTCAGCCAAAAGACGTCCACTGCTGGACATAGGCCTAGCACTAATGTACCAGCGCTTAGCCCGCAAAATATATCTTTCTGCCAGTGAAATAACAATTAAAATTGGATCATTAGTTCCGGAGATTACCCCCCACACGACGAGGCCCACTGGGGTCAGTGTGTCACCGCGGCACGCAAAGGGCATTAGAATTAGAAGTAACACGGATGGGTTTTCGTCAGTTACAGTCTGACACTCCCATCTCCGCTCAGAACGGGAGAAGTCATTTGATGATTTCCCATCCTTAAGAAAACTCCTAAATTAAACTTAAAAACTAATTTACCTCTTTATAACATTAGTATAGATAGAGGTATCTCCCAGTAGAGTTGGCAAGTTAAAATATCTTTCCTAATATTTATCGAGTCAAAGACCGGTTCTGACCTCTTCGCAAATAGCAGATTCCCGCGATCTTCTCGTGGTCGTCACAAAAATTCATTACTTAAGACATATTACTAAATATCTAATTAAAATTACTATAAAACTACTTCCTCATTGTTCACATCACTCACAGGCGAAAAAGCACAACCCATGTACTTATTTTCTTTGTACGCGTGGCTTATGACTCGGTTCCATAAGGGGTCAGTACTTAGCAAATGGGGGTCACAGAACAAGATGACAGCTACTTGAGCTCGTGTGAGGGCGACATTGACGCGTTTAGAAGCTTTGAGAAATCCTAAGGAATGTTTTTGGTCATCAGCCAGCAAGGACTCGGTAGACCGCACCGTTGATATGATGATGAGGGGTCGTTCTTGACCCTGGAACTCTTCGACGGATCCAATTTTCGGACGATCCAGAAGCATGTTGTCGCATACACAACGTAAGTGTTTTACCTGAAAAATTAAAATGATTTAGTACTTCAATTAAGATTTATTTATGATTTAGGCTGCCTAAAACCTCGGGTATTACAGGCGCGATGTTATGTTATGAAATATTTGAAATTGAGTAAAATAATTTGAAATTGTTGTGTAGATCTTGCAGTCTTGAACTAAACTGAAATCGACAGCACAGCAAAGAGAATTTCGAAATGTATTGTCATCAGTTAGGACGAGCCAAAAGAAAACTGGTCAAGTGCAAGTCGAACTTGCACATGAAGAGAGATTGTCAATGTCATTTTAACACCATAGACATCTTTTTTTTTCCTTACAGCTTATGAATAAAATTGAGTTAAGGGCATGATAATGATGATGACTTCTTCTAATTTCTGTATTTTTTTCCAAATAAGCTAAGTAGTTTCGGCGATCAGGGAGGGGGGGGGTTGGTGGAAAGGTCGGACAGACGGGCAGACAGACACACGAGTGATCCTATAAGGGTTTAGTTTTTTCCTTTTGAGGTACGGAACCCTAAAACACATGGTTGAGTCATCAGAAGTAAAACAAAGCAGGACATTACCTGTGCCTGATAAGGTGTAATGATACCAATTTCATCAGGTGATATATTCTTTCTGTATAGTTTGCACAAAGTCAATGCAACCATGGATGCTTCTTCAGGATTAAACCAAGAAGGGCTGTCTGTATCTCTTGCGTTCTTGCCTTTGACACCATGCACAAACACCCCACCAGTTTTTATATCATCAGGTATTTCAAATATCTCGGAAACAACATCAATAATTTTCGGCACAAACGGTGTGTTTCGATCCATTTTAGCAACTAAAGTATTATCATAAAACATTCTACTGGAGAAGTTTATAACTTCTTGTAAAGACCTGTAGTTATCAGTCAACTGGGTAATCAACTTATTATTATATCCATTTTCGAAAGCAGCAAAGTCTTTTTGGTATGGGAATGTTTCAAGCATCCGTGACAAATATGAAATGTCTAGTCCAAACTCGCTGCAATATTTAGATAATACAACTGGTCCAAGCTGCATTGGGTCACCGGCTAGAACAATTTGGCCACTTTCTTTATTAACGAATGTCATCGGTATCATTGTCTCTGGTTCTGTTGCTTGGCCTGCTTCGTCCACTATTATGTGTGTATAGTGACCCTTGGGAAGTTCAATTTGCGCCAATATTCCAAGACAATTACATGTGCCAACAGTGACCCGATATCTACCAACATAAGATGTTGGAACACTCGTGTTAATACCATTTTGAACCATATGAGTGGGTCGCGATGTATTGTCTCTAGCTATGTTTACTGTAGCACAAAAAGGTTTTAGTATCTCTGGAATATTTTCGGAGTCAACCAAATGGTTTGCAATGAGTCTGAGTATAGAACTTGAAAATAGATTCCGGTAATCTAATAGTCGTTCTGCTATTAAATTGGCAGCACTATTTGATGGCGTTGCTACTAAAATTCTGCTATCTGGTATAAGTGTAAGTATTTGCAACAATGTCTCTACGACAGTAACTGTCTTACCCGTTCCAGGTGGACCAAATATGCAATAAGGCATTGGACGACACTCTCCAATTAAAATATTTGTCACAGCTTCTTTTTGACGACTGTTTAAACTTGGATTGAACCATTTCATCGTTTTTAATTTTTCTAATGGAACTTGCGGTGGCCGTGTTATTAGGTGAGATGGGAACAACACATCTGGACCTAATGAAGATATAGCTAAATTAATAGCATGGTGGGCTCTTCGCATTTGGGTTCTGCTGTATTGGAATGCTACAGAAACATCACTGCCCCGGTATGTTTCATGGAATTTAGGATCAAACTTTATGAGTACGACATCCCCTCGAATAACATGAATATAGCCTTCATATGAATCGGCATAAGTGTCCCAAATGTCTTTCACGACCACTCTATCTCCTACGACTAAAGAGGGTCTTTTTTCGGCTAATCTTTTTACTTGGAGACCAAGATACTCTTGATGTTGTACCAAAAATGCAGATTTCATGTTAAAACCTCTCAGCGTGAGTGTTGCTTGAATTTCTTCCAAGTATAATAAGGTGTGCCATCTATCTGTATAGTTGTTAATATTCAGATGTCTCAAGAGACAAGGCAAACGGGTTTCAATTCTTGTTAAAGTTTCACAGTATCCCATATTTGTTTGTTCGCAGGTATTGCCTACAACCGCCGTCCACACTTTATCTGGTATAATATATTGTCCCAGTCTCACTGCAACAAAATTAGGTTGCCTTTTTAATGGCACTCCCTGTATACTAGATGTGGTACCATTTCTAATATCCTTCATCATCTCTGTCACGTCATTATGATCATATCTGTTCTTGTAACGATCACCATTCTTTGTTGGGCTAGGAATAATCTCAGATAAAATATTTACTTCTATCAACCTCTCAATTTTGAAACCTCTAAAAGTTATTATCATATGTTCCTTGGCTCTTCCATAAAACTTTGGAGTGCAAGTGACTTGTAAGTGAAATGGTTTATTTGGGTACAATCTTGTGGAATTGCTTAAATTTGGGTATATATGAATTTGAGAGTCCCTTTTTTTGCAAAGTAGCATCCATTTAAACATTATAATTGGTTGATCACTCTTGTTTGTTATAGTCAGATCTAGTTGGGGATTTTCAGACATCTTTACGTTTTCAAATTTCAGAGGGAATGTTATTTCAATGTTGTTAAGTTTTTCTGTTTCTAAGCTCCTTTGTTCAATGTCGACTATGTCCTCCGCAACTGGAGTGGGTGCAATGGCTTTTGATTTTTCTGTTATTTCTATTCTTATGACTCTCCAGGAACAGTTGCCTTGATTGCTTTCCACAGCTTCAATAACAGCCTGTAATGAAAAATAAAAATAAATGAAAACTCGTGCGACGTCACATTTTTTACCGGAAAGTGACGTCACAAGCTCCCACTATAATTTCGTCAATATTTATTAATTCGATAAAACAAAAAACACGTATTGTATACAAAATTTTTCGATAATGTAACTGACAGACCAAACTAAATCATAGTTTTTTAGTCAGGAAGCATCCCTATTCAAGGAAATAATGTCTAAAAATGGGTGGTCTGGCCAAATTTTTTTATGATGTGGCATTACAAAATACATACAACCCTTAATTTTCACCCTTCTATGGTGGTTTTTTTGGTAGTTTTGTAAATTACTAATATGACTATTAAGAAATAGGGGTTGGTGAACCCCTATTTTGTAATAGCCATATTAGTAATTTAATCATTTTTAACCCCGTTAGGTAGTAATTGTGTATTATATTTACCTTAGCTCCAACATGTATTTCACCACCATTCACAACACAATGTTTATCCAGAAATATTTGTTTATCACAAGTTCCCTCTTCTCCATTCCATTTAGTTACTGTAGCGGATAAGACTTTGCTCCTCAGTGGTCGAAATGATATTACTTCCACTACCTGAACAAATAAAAATACTTACAAAATATTTTATTTTATAAAAGCAGCAAGCGTTGGGTGGAAACTTCGTATGAAATGTCAAAACATAGTGGACTTTTGTTCAAAAGAATACCTAGTTAGATTGTTTATAGTAATCTTCACTAAAACATTAAACACTGTCCTTATCTGTCAGCTGTCACTATAGGAACAGAGTCATTTTTAAAGAAACTTTATTGTTGTTTCAGTATTCTGAATATAGTTACCGTAAATAAATTAAATGTTAAACTCACATTGTTCAGAGCAATATCCATAGGTTTGTCATCATCATATTTAACCTTGCACAACAGTTCCAGTAAATCACCTTGTATCGGTACAAATGTAGCCGCGACTTTATCCAGACTGAATTTGAGATCACTTTCTTTAATGATCACCATACGGTCTTTACGATACTCTACTTCACCGATGAAAACATGCTCTATTACTCCAAAACCAGTTTCTTGACATTCAAATTCAGCATCACCCCAGTGTTCTCCATCATTATGAAGTATTCGCACAACAACCAGCGAGTCATTGGAGTCCTTGTAGCAAAGATACTCTACTTTGTCGTTCAGTTGAAATGGAATAGAGCAACCAGTTGTGTCAAAATAGAACATTCCATCAATAAAAACAAAGTTGTCATCTGTGTTAATGTAATTTATTACACCTGAAAATAATAGCCATAGAAATCACATTATCGTGCCTCAATTTTACTAAAAACATAAAGAGCAGACTAGGAAAAATTAGATATTAGCTCAGATCACAGAAACAACAGGAGATATGCCCTTTAGCCGAAAATGTATGGGGACCTGTGTCGTCAGTTCACACACGCAGAGCAGTAAAAACAATAGATATACGCATTCGCAAACACATCCGCATTTCTTAAAACATTACGTACTACACAATCAATTATAAACCTTATCCCTTCAGTCACAGCGTGTATTTACCATGCACCGCACAATTTACTTAATACATTTTGTTTTACTTCGACGCTAGTGATTGACTAAATCGAAAAGTTATCGATTCGTTCTATTTATTAATATATTGTAATAAAGTTCTTTTGGGGTCCTGAAAATAATATATTATAAATAAAAAACAATATGTCCAGAAATCATTCAAAATAAAAAAAAGTCATTTATTCAAAACAGGTTGATTAAAAAAAATATATATATATTGATTTGTGTCTGTAGTAAATCGTAATATTAACTTACACCACAGATGACGTGTTGCAACAGATTTTGATGCGGTTTTTTTTTAATAGATAGAGTGATTCAAGAGGAAGGTTTTAGTATATAATTTGAACGACATCCACGCGGGTGAAGCCGCGGGCATCAGCTAGTTAATAATAAAAGCAAGATGCAATGAAAGAAGAATCATGCACGAGTACACACGGCTACACATCAAGCTATGGGAACATTTTCAGTTTACAGTGACCACGCACTGTTCGACGAAAATCCTATACAATGCGAGATCAGCATATACTAGAAATGTGTAGCTTGATGTGTAACCGTGTGTGAGTCGCCAATAAAGACAATCCAATGTCTTTAAGTATTCGCTTAATTTTTTTTACACAATACTGTTTTACATTTCATCGGCTATTTATTGCCCGAATTCTGAAGTTCCCAGTTACATGCATTCCCATTAGCTATTGATTTAATAAAAGACTAGCTTTTGCCCACGGCTTCGCCCGCGTGGATGTCGGTTTAACTACAAAAATGACGATTTTCCATACAAACTTTCATTCCCTATTTAAGTCCCCTAGGGGTTGAATTTCAAAAAATAAATCCTTCTTTATTTCTTGTCTACATTATAAAGGGAACCTCTGTGCAAAATTTCAGCTTTCTAGGTCCAAGGGTTTGGGCTGGGCGTTGATGAGTCAGTCAGTCAGAGAGTCAGTCAAGACTTCTCTTTTTATTTAAGTATCTAAATAGATAGATAGATAGATAACTCGAGCAACCAATGAATACTATTTATTCAGTCAATATTAAGCAATAAAAAGCACTTCCTATTTTCAGTATTGCTTGCAAAAATAAGAAAGCGTGATAATATAAACGTTGTTATTAGCCTTTGTTCTCATATTATTACATTCGCAAAATATTATATTCGCAAAATATTATATTCTCGAATTATTATATTCTCAAAATATTACCCAAAGAACAATCACAACGAAAAATGTTTTTAATTTGAGGGAAACAATAATTAATATTTGACATCATCACATAGGTTATATTCATCACATATATTTGTCTCGGATGGGAATCAAACCTACAACCCCTTTTTTTAAGGTTTACCTACCTACCTTCTGTAAAATAAATCTAAAAACTGAAAAAAAAAAAAAACTGAATACTGAAAACTTGTATGCACTTGATCACTCGGGATTTGTTAGTTTCAGTTATATTAATTATATTTTATTAATGTTAAATGCAAATAATTTTGCAATACTGTATGATACTGCAATTAATTTTTATTTTAATATTGTATTACGTTCGAAAGTGTTTGTTTGTTTTTTTTTTACCTACCTATATTTATAATTTGTTGTTTAAACTAAAAATAAATTTATATTTTATTAGTAAATACATAGTACAGAATATTGGTTTTTCTTATCTCCATTTACGGCAACGCTCAGTAACGCCATAAAATACACCTTATACTGCAGTAACAATTGTGTAGAGTAATTAATTGTATAATGCATAATATGTACACACGGCTACACATCAAGCTATACAAAACCAGTATAATCTGATCGTTCATTGTGCGAAAAGATCTAGTAAAGTGAGGCCAAGATTAACTGGTTTTGTATAGCTTGATGTGTAGCCGTGTGTACAACCATTCGTACGTATACGCAGAATCATCGTATAAAATATCGACAACTACAAACATCACAATTAGACATCTCTAGCTCACAAAGACTGACAGCAGCAGCTTTTCGAAAATATTGTGTGAGTGAGAGCATCAGTAAAACACCTATCCATTGCGCTATTAGATCAGCCGATTCACTGGTCGATTTGTACTAAACAAGCAATGGTTTTTGTTCCTAATGAAAACAATTGATTTGGTTTTTCATCATGTTTCTCGTACCACGAAGTAATGTTTTAATGAATTTAATATGAAAAACATTATTTTTGTAGTACTTACGTGTGAAATGAGATACCATCTTTCGTGTAATTCACAATACAGCTATTATTTTTACAAACATTCACTGAACAACGCGGCATTTTGTAAAAAATCACGAGCAGTGAAGACGTCGCAAGTTGACATTCGACTTATTATTGAAAGTGGCATAAGGCCCCGTCGTGGCCACATGAGTTCGCATGTACCACGCCTCCTTGCCATATCTCCTGTTGTTTCTGTGATCTGAGGATATTAGCATACCTCCACTGAGCCACTGACACTGATTTAGACAAAAAATAAAAGGCTAATGAGACAGAATATCAGAGCTGTACTAATTACCACACTCATATGTCGTTACCTCTCCAGACTTGTTAGAAAATTAGTTTTTTGTTGCCTTTGTAAAATTTGTTGAAATCAACTTAGAAATCTGATAATTAGACCGACGATATATGATATCAACCGACCTGGGCCCCCCTGATGGATTTATAACCCACTCTCTCTCATAGACAGGAGGCCCGTGCCCGAGCCGTGGGAACATTTTGAGACCGATTATGCTCAGATAACATTTTTGAATGGATTGATTTTTGGCTGGCCTCCTATTTCATGAGACTTAAACATATGCATTGAAACATGGAAGTAATATGGTGTAGATAAATAACTTACCAGTCCGTTTAAAACAATCTTTTCTAGGTATATCCGTTAAACCTAGATTCTCTCTTTCTACCCTCTCTTCCTCCTCTCTTTCTAACTCTAGTTTTATAAGTTCATCAGCAATCCAAGCTTCCGTTTCTTCGTCAGATTCTTCATTATTATTGATGCCAAGTAAATAATTAAAAATTGACTTTATGTAGGAAAAAACCATTTTGAAGTAAGTACTTATGTTTCTTTCAAAGTCAAAGAAAAAAATATTTATTATTTATAAATTGTATTCTTATTGCACAAATCCTTTGTCATACTCAAATTCCCACTCAGTAGACTTTAGGTAGTCAAGTTCTTTCCTCAATGATTGGATTCTTTTCTGATGCAATTCTTTTTGTGCATTTTTCATTGATTGTTCAATGCTGAGTCCAAGATCAGCATGGTTCAGCGATTGGTCAAAATTCTGTATTCTACTTTGAGCTGTGTTCTGAAATTAGAAAAAGTTGTTTGGTTGTTTATTTTGGTTAATAAAGATCAAAAATGGTTTTGTTGTTGTGTTCATTTTGGAGGCGGGCAGCATGTGCACTTCCATTGTCATCTTAGTAGCATTGTCTACTTGTAGCAATTAATTTTTATAAAATTGAAAAGAACTTACTTGTGGAGTCTCAGGTTCCGAAGGAGAGTAAGTTGACTGGGAAATGTTACTTGAAGTAGACATCATCAATTTCAGAGCTGAAATAAATGACAGTTCATTGTGTTTGTAATTTTTAAGTTATAAATTCAATAGGTTATCCCGCTCGGCTGCACCCCGTGCCATTCGGTCGCAACCTGCTCTAGAGGTGGATCGATCTTGCAGTATCAACAATTATTTTTAACCTACTTTATTGTACGTTAGGCTAGTCGGCAATTCGACGAGACGATGAAAGAGTACAATAAAAATAAACCATGAATAAACCCTCAGAATAAACCAAAGATATCGGGCATCGGCAGCTTTCGATAACGTAACATTGACATTGACAATTTGTTTGACTGTGACATATTACTGACAGTGACATTGCCCTTGCCTTCCTTGCCCTATCCTCCGTGCGTATAATAAAAACAGTCATGGAACTATAAAGTTCTAAGCAAATTGTTGCAACTATTTATTACTTTTAGTCCGGGTGCCACGGTACATTTTTTAATTTGATTACTATCAAGCTAGTTTTTCGTGAGTAGCTTCATTTTGATGAGACGCCCAACATTTCCTGAACAAAAACTCTCGATTGTGGTAGCTAGCAGAGGTATCAAGGATAAAATATTTCTGAGCGTAAAGCAAAAGTCAGGCCACGCGGCTCAGGCCTCGCTCACGTCCACACTCACGCCGCGCGCTAATGGGGACGCGCCTTGAAATGTCGTCAACTTCATAGACAGCAGTGACATCTGAATTTAGTCTTGGTAGCATAAGAATCGCTGAATCGTAGCAGACCTTTAGTTTTCTTTGTCAAATTGCTAAACAAATGTCATTGTCGATATTCGTCCATTTTCACGGGCTTTCCCGATTAATAGACTGAGCTTCCTGAATTTCAAGGACATTGTTCTGAACTTCCTAGGTTTTTTAATTAAATTAGTTGAGGGCCAACCTGGTGCTTCCTCATATCCTCATAGCAAGTAGGTAGTTAGGTATACATAACCAAAGTCCGCTTTCACATTATGACATTAGCAGCGCGACAGTCACGCGACTATAAACAAGTCAGCTGTTCTTATAAAATGTGAAGGAATCTGCTTCGTTCCGTCCTAACTCCTAACTCTTAATGTGAAAGCGCCAGGTGTTTAATAGAGCCTTGATAGGTACTTCCAATAAACTCAAGATGGCAGCACTTTCCATACATTACATGCTTATACCAGAGTTTTTGTTCTTTCCCTTTTTAAGTAGGTTGCGACTTTGATTTGGTTCTTATTCTGAGAAATCGAGAGACTACGACAACTTTTAGATTGACCGACCACTTGATTTGTGCCCGGACTTATTTTAAGTGGTGAAATGTGGGTAGGTATACTATATCGGGTACCCCTCGGTCTGCTTTATCCATCGGGGCTAACAGGCGTGATGTTATGTGATATCACACAACCGGTGACTAGTATCGACTCGGAAACATCACGCACTTCGCTACGATCGCGTGGTCAGCTGTGTTGAAAGCGTGCTCTAGTCATTAACTATTCACGCAGTAACTTAAGGTGGAATTGTTTTTTCAGGTGGATAATACCGCCTCTAAATCCTTCCGGGCTTTAAAGATTACTCAGTGTATTTTTTACTTAGGTAGGTATATTAAGGTTAATGCGACAAGGTAGCCCGCGAAATTCGAATTTTCTTACGTTTTTAGCGATTTGCAGGCCAGTGCTAGGTTGGTAACCACTATAGTGATTGCCCAGCGTATAGTGATTGCCAACATTAAGAAGCAGTGCGTTTTTTTGGTAATTTTTAAAGGGTTAGTATAAATTTAATAACCATAGTTGTTACTAATATTTATATAGTAGCATTTTAAATTTCAATAACTGGCAACATTTTATTTTTTAAATGTCATAACCGATTTTGATGTAACAGGTGTGCAGCTCGTCAAAAAAAAGTAAGTTTCTTGTGATTTTTCAGGATAGTTGTTTCAAAATTGCATTTTTTGTTGACTTTTTCTGTGTTAAATGTTTTGTGATTAATGTTATTCGATAAAAAAGATATTTAAGTGCCTATCTAACTACTTGGAATAACGGTTACTTTTTTCGTAAAGTTTTAAAAGGGGGTGGGCAATCACTGTACCAAAATTCTAATAATTTTAGTTATTACCATATCATTATGTAGCTATTGTCACTGACAATAGATACAGCTATTGCCCGGTCAATAGTTGTATATTAATCCTTATTTATTTTTCTATTTTTTTCTAATCGTTTCTTTCAGAATGCCAAAGGTGCCTAAATTAAAATACTCTCAAGAAAACCTTCAGAAGGCAATAGCTGAAGTTCAAAATAATGAACAGCAATTGTCAGATCGCCAAATTTCTCAAAAGTACGGTATCCCGAGGTCAACACTTCGCTTTTACAAACGTAACCCGGGCCATAAAACCAGTCTGGGCCCATCTGTAGCTGTCACCAGTCGTTCCATTCACGATGTATTCCAGAACACCATAAAAGTAACATCCCTGATGATGCTGATATGTTGCTATCAACGACCATACAGCCACGTTGCTATTTTTATGTCATTTTTGTTATAAAATTAATGATTCTGACGATGATACGAATTCTGATTGCGAAGAATTATATTTAAATGTTCAAAAGGCTCGAAGAGATCTCAATTTTTAAGTATTATTATTAGAATAAGACGTTAATTAATGATAACTGCTAGGTGGACAATAACTGTTCATTATGTATGACAATTACTATGTCTGCTGGGCAATTACTGTGATTTTAGAGGTTTTGCTTTTGTTGATTTTTTATTATTTTATTTCTAAAGATATATAAACAAATGACTGATTTTCCAATAAAAAATATGGTAAAGTTACATAAAAACAACTATTTTACTTGATTTCGTTATTAATAAACATAATAATAAGAAGAAACGACTATCAATCCCTTAACCGGGCAATAACTATATTAGTTACCCTATGTTAGTGAAAATATAATTCGCGGCTGTAAGACCTAAGCAGTTACAGAATGACCTTTTGATGAAATACTCATTCTTGACAGTTACATGAACTTGGAGGGTTGTAATGATGATTTTGATGATTATAATTCTGTAACTGCATACGTCTTACAGCCGCGAATTATATTTTCACTAACATACAACCTAGCACTGGCCTGCAAATCGCTAAAAACGTAAGAAAATTCGAATTTCGCGGGCTACCCTGGAACATCAACCCCATCAACCTTAATGTATAACCACTATGGTGTTTGGCAAATTAATACATCATCATCTACTCAGCCTTTTCTCAAATATATTGGGGTCAGTTTCTAGTCTATCGGGAATTCGGGATCAAGCTGAATATCAGTAGATACAGTGTCTCAAAAAAAAGTTTATATTTAGAAGTGGGGCAAGGGCTGGCTTTTTCTTTGGCCAGAGGCTAAGTGTTGCCATACAACGCGGCAACGCTGCCAGTCTCGTGGGTACTTTACCTGCTGACAGCGTTGAGGAGGAGTTTTTCGATGCCCTTTAATAGTTAGTTTGTTTTTAGGTTAGTTTAGTTTATATATATAACTAGCTGATGGCCGCGGCTTCACCCGCGTGGATGTCGTTCAAATTATATACTAAAACCTTCCTCTTGAATCACTCTATCTATTAAAAAAAACCGCATCAAAATCCGTTGCGTAGTTTCAAAGATTTAAGCATACAGACAAACAGACAAAAATAGCGACTATGTTTTATACTATGTAAGGATATAGTCTTAGTTTAATGTTTAGAAAATAAAATATTTGAATTTAAAGAGGTCCCTATTTAGAAGTTCGATTTAAAAATTAATAGTTTAAAAAACACTAAATAACACGCTTTTACGTGCACCAAAAGTCAAAAATAAATTACGGATAGTTCAAGTTGTCTCTATTTCTGATCTGAAGTGTAAACTACGTGCTTTTAATTATAATATTTGATTGTAAAAGCGTGGGGCGCTGGAGCAGGAAAGACTTTCTTGTAAACAAATGTAACACGAACAAGAACTCTACATTTTGCCACTGTTGACTGGTACTTTGAACAGACTGTTTAATGTAGAGCCTCCTACTAGTCGTGCTGCAACTCTAGTTAGAGCGCCGATCTCTGTAACCTGCTTCCCGAAACATCGCTTAACTTGATTTCTCAGCAAGGTATACAAAAAATCTTTCCTGTTCCAGCGCCCCACGCTTTTACAATCAAATATTATAATTAAAAGCACATAGTTTACACTTCAGCTCAGAAATAGAGACAACTTGAACGATCCGTAATTCATTTTTGACTTTTACGTGCACCTAGTTGATGCACGTAAAAGCGTGTTTTTTAAACTATTAATTTATTTTATAGTTTTTAGTCTTTGCTAATAGTACCATATTATTGTATTCAGACCTTTAAACCTAATCGTGGTCAAAGTTCATTACAACACCTTTCTAACAAGTCCAAACACGGCTATAATACGATCATCCATCATGAAGTTCCAGTTCATATCTTCCGGCTCCATCATCAGATCAGCTCGACAGTAGGTACCATATTATTGTATTCAGACCTTGAAACCTAATCGTGGTCAAAGTTCATTACAAGACCTTTCTAACAAGTCCAAACACGGCTATGATACGATATTTCATCATGGAATGCTAGTGCCTATCTTCCGGCTTCATCATCAGACCTTGAAACCTAGTCATGGTCAACGTTCATTACAAGACCTTTCTAACAAGTTCAAACACGGCTATGATACGATCATCCATCATGAAGTTCCAGTTCATATCAATTCCGGCTCCAACATCAGATCAGCTCGACAGTACCATGTTATTGTATTGTCATCAAAATCACATACAACTGCCAATTTTCATAACGAACAATCTTTAAAAGATGGTTAAATTAGTTTTCTTAGATTTCATTACATACCTAGTTACATACTTAAAGGTCAACCTAATAAAAGCGTGTTAAAAAAGTAGGTAAGCAGTATATCGAAATAATGTTTATTAATTATTAAAGTACACAATTTGGGAATTTAATATTTATTTCCTCGCAGAAGCTCGAACACTGCAGAATCTTCTACGCGCTACAGTCGCGGAATCACGTTTTTGTAAAACTCGCACGCACAACACACGGTCTGCTTTCGAAAAACGCTCCATAGTGACTAAATTCCCAAGAGCCAGGCTACCGACATAACCACCACGCCCCTTGGACTCGTTGCGTTCACGCAGTAAGCTAAATAAATATATACTTTCTTTTGAGACACCTTGTATTTTTCATGAACTGACTACCTATCTGACCACCACAATCCAGTTAGTACTTGGTCATACGATACAGCAGATACAGCTTTTATTTTTGGAGTGTGGGAAATCATCAAATGAGTCCTCCCGCTCTGGGCGGAGCGGAAAGGAGTGTCAGACTTCTACTGACTAAAAACCACCCACATTCCTTCTTAGCTCTTTGTGTCCGGAGACGCAGTATTTCTTTCGAACAACCCGCAGCACCGGTGATTTAGCTGACCTACGCTTGGTGTTTCGAAGTCTACTCCGAAGCTCATTTGTTTTATCTGCCATCAGTTCTTAGACATACAGGGTGGAAGGGTCACACAAATGGTCACTACATATTCAGTACGGGCTCTACCTTACGCTGACCGATTGTGGTATCGGTTTTGCAGGTGATATAATAATAATAATCATTTTATTTCAGGCTACAATGGCCCATAGATATATACCTTAAAAACTAACACATATAAATTAAATACAAAACTAACAGACACACACACACACAGATAGTTGTTTCGGGTCTGGGTATTTGTGTATGTGACTTTAGATGTTTGTGAACGCACCCACGATACAGGAGAAATTCCTAGTGTGGGGGCAACGTTTTTTTTTTAAAAAAAAAAAAACTCTTGTTAATAAATAAGACTTAAGACTATGTTATTAGCACTTCAATTGTAACCACATCACTGGTGCAGGCTGTCCAGTAGAATTTGTCCGCGGTAGCGACGGAACACCACGTCCTGAGGCCAAAAGTCTTCCTTCATCACCTGGGGCAGATAACAATTCGGTACTCGCACTACGAACGCCTTGAAGTTAACATTACGGCGCGACTCCAGTAAATGCACCCTCGGTGTGTACCTTATCTTTTGGCGCACGTACTCCACGATGTTTTCCGCTTCAGTGGTGTAATGCAAGCGGGAAATGTACACCGGTGTATTTGGTTTGGCGGCACGCAGGCTCACAGGAGCCTTGCCGACCCACCCACACATGCCCAGCATCATGCCTGTAATCCCCTAATAATATAGTAGGTATACCCAAAATTCAAAAATTAACGTTTAAGTCCCATGCTATCAATTGTGTACAAATTATGATGGAAAACCCAGAGATGGGAATCGAACACAGGCCCTCATGCTCAGCGGTCGCGATCGCGTCTAACGATCCCATTGCCACTGAAAAGAAGATTTATGGAATTGCAATCTTATTTAATAGAGGATAAGGTGTAAAATGAAGCAACATTAAAATTGACAACTGCGTATATTAATTTCACTATTGTTATAATACAGTTTTACATTTTGCCAGCCCTTACAAAATGTGAAGACAAAAACCAACATAACTAATTTATACTAATATTCGGATTAAGTATTAAATTAACAGTTAAAACTAAGATAAACTTATTGTTGTAACAATTTACTGTAGACATTTTCAAATAAGTAAAACGTTAAAAGTAATTTTGCTTAAAACAAAAAAAAAACTAAAGTTAAACCACAGGACTGATTTCATTGCTTGGGTTTTATTAAAACTCAATTATATGAAAATATGTACCTACCTATTTTTTAAGTATTTTAAGGATAAACCGAACCGAATTATCTCTGAAGTGTGAAAACATATTTTTTTTCCGAACCGGAAGACGTTGCGTTGGAAGGCCTCCTACTAGGTGGACCCATGACCTGGTGAAGGTTGCCGGTATCCGCTAGATGCGAGACGCACGGGACCGGTCAATGTGGCGACATCTGGGGGAGGCCTATGTCCAGCAGTACCTAGACGTCTTTTGGCTGAAATGATGATGATGATGACGACTAAGTACTACGACTTCAATCTGGTCCTGAGAACAGAGATGAGGTAGGTAGACGATGGAACGAGATGACCCACAAGAAACCGACCTCGCGATTCAAATAGATAGGGGTCGTATGAACTTGGCTGTAGTGAATGAAATTAATATTTATCAAATTGATACACTTGGCCAACGTGCCATGTTACAGTGATTTCATATATTGTGATTTTAATATAGGTACAGACAAGTTGGTGGTCAATTTGCTTATCGATCAATTAATTTTCCTGACTTTCTTTACTTTTTGATTTTTTCAGAATTTCTAATAACGAATGTTTTGAAATCAGCCCTGTATAAAATTTTATTCATGAATTTCGAATGTTTTTCTTCCAATGAAATATTTAGGTTTGTTTTGCATAAAATAATAAAAAAAAACATATGTATTATAAAAATAATAGGCACTAATGTAACAATGAAAAACGTAAACGTAAAGTTTATTATATAGGTAAACCTAAAGTTTATTTTTATAGTGATATTAATTACAATTACGAATACAATCTACATTTATTTATTTATAATTGAAAATACTCATCATGAGCTATCTACTTGTTTAACTTTTATATTTTTAACAATTATTAAGAAATGTAGATTAATTCAGATTTGATAGCGATAAAAATATAAGATTGTATTAATTAGATATTTATCTTTTTAAAGAGTTACAAGTTTTCAACATAGATATTTTCTAATAGTAAAACATATTTCAACAATTAAATAGAGTAAAGTAATTATGTTTCTCTAATATGTTACAATTATTTCTAGTCACTTCAAAAATATAAAAAAGAGAAAAAAGGTAAAGCAGCCAGAACGGTCAGGTAACAAAAGAAACAAAAGATTTACGAGTGACCGATAGAATAATAGCGAAAATTAGGCCGCCTTTATCAGGATACATTTTACGAGGAAGTCAGTTAAAGACTGTTACTAAGGACAGAATGGCTTCTAAAGTTCTAATGTAAAAAGAATACAGAGTTAAATAAGCACACTCAAACTTCTGAAAAATTTGCTTTTTTATTAAACCATTTTTTTATACGCAGAGATCCTGGAAACTATAGACACAGATATTTTGTAAAGTTATATACTAAGAGAACAGTTTCTATATAATGTTTACATAATATTAAATTTATTAAACAAAACATACATAGTCTAGTATTTTAACAGTTTTTGTTTGTATAACAACGAAATAATAAAAAATAAGTCTACTGATGAAATATGTTTTGACTAGTTACAAGCCTAAACAATATTTTATAATAAACAGTTAGTATATAATAGTATAGTTAAATAGATATAATTTATTGACTAGAATCTCTTATTAACATTCAGTGAAAATAACGCTAAAATAAGCCTCATAACTTTTTATTGGCAAGAGTTCTTAATTCATAGGATATGTCGAAAAGGTAAGTCTTTCTCAAGAAATAGGTAGCATTTAATTTTTTTATTATTATTTTATAATACTTTTTTTTAGTAATCAATTTTTGAAGACACTTAGTTTGGCATATCCATCTCGAGACTGGGTTCTGAAACAAAATAATTATGAATTAATTAACATAATAAAGATGTACTCGTCGCCAAATAATAATAGCCGCTCGGATCGATCGTCTAGTTAAACCGCGTTTGCCACGTTAAACCGTCGGTTCCAGCTGTCATATATAGATCTGACAGTCGTTAGAGGTCGTCAGTGGCCCGAAAATCTGACAACCAGACTGAACCAATGATACAAAGCGTTTTACACAGTATTAACTGGGTTGTGGAGGTCAGACAGTCGAGCTATGTTTAATACTGGCCCCCAACACAGTTGGGAATAGTCTAGGCAGATGATGAATAAAGATATCCCATATTATAGTCCCGGAAATGGGATCATTATTTCCTATAACTGGGACACAGGCTTCTTCGTTAATTTACCACGCCAGCCGAGTGCGGATATCACAAGTCCTCGAATGCTTTGGTCTGCCTGACTTTCCGCCAGTTTATTTCAATTTTCAACATGACAGTAAAAACAAGAAACTACATTTTAATGTTACGTAAATGAAGCATGAGCGGATAAATAACAAGTTGGAACTTTTTACACGGCAATTAGTAGGCACGGTCAGTAGCAGAAGTAGCTTAGCATTTCGAAATTTTATGTACAGGACTCCAGTTAATATTTTTAATGTTATAAAAGATATTTCTTTAAAATATTTCTTACTCTTAAAAGAATCCTCCTTATTCTTTGAAGAGTAAGGAATATTTTAAATATCTAACAAGTTTTTATATAAAAACCTGCTTTGAAACTTTGAGTACTATTAATCTTCTTCTGATACTGACTGTACATAGTTTGTTTTTCAAGTAAAAGCATTTTTTTTTTTGTTAATGGAAAAAAGGAAACCCAAGAAAAACAGTCAAATATTCAAAGAGGCAAAGTATTTGTACGGTGGAGATAATAATTTAGATAAAATGAAAAAAGAAATATAAATGGAGAAAACAAATGAATTGACAGGAAAAAGACATGTCTTTTAAATTAGATTGTACCTTCAGTAAAGTACAATCAGTTTTCTCCGTCATCTGTAATTATATTGTACCATGCGTATTTTTCGAACGACTTCCGCTCATGATAAATGATGAAACAACTGAAAATGAATGATAATGCGAATTAATGAGATTGGGATGAATGAATTTCAGTTTTAAGAGGTTACATTGTATTCCTTAATAATTTCCTTATCAATAAGGTCAATAAATAATTAAAGCAATATATTAAATATTAATTGTAAAAATAAAATTACGGAATTAATGAAATTACTGTCACACTTTTAGCTGTATAAAGGCGGCCACATACGTAGCGGTATACCTGAACGGTATACCGGAACTGAAGGCTTGTGCAAGTATACCGGAGCGTGTGTGTGACAAAACTTGCACAAGTTTCCTGACTTGCACAAGTCTGGTAGGCAGATCAAAACTACGATCTGTATACCTGCGCAAACTAGTTTGTGCAAGTATACATGAGCGTGTGTGTCGGAACGCTTCAGTCGTACGCGCGCCAGTGTTTCGGTCGGTTTGTGTTTATTTTCGCGCCAAAATTTCTGTCGATTCATTTATTATATGAATTAATTATAATTAATATAATAATAATAAAGAGATAATGAATAATAATAATGAAGAGCAGTGGTGGCCCAGTGGTGGCGGCCCCGACTTACGAACAGTGAGTCGTGGGTTCGAACCCCGCCAGGCGCATTACTTTGTGTAATTTATTTCATCACCACTGCTCTCAAAACGGTGAAGGAAAACATCGCGAGGAAACCGGCATGTCTTAGAACCAAAAAATTCGAAGACATGTGACATCTACCAATCCGCACTGGGCCCGCGTGGTAGATCATCCTTCTCCTAGAGAGGAGGCCTGAGTCCCTGCAGTGGGAACATTATAGGCTGATGATGAATTATATTTATATTTTTGTTTTTTTTTTATTCATTCATTCATTTATATTTCACGAAATACTCATTGCACAACACGACTTCTTTGTCACAGGCGCAGAACTGAGACTGCACAGGCATACTTGAATCGTGTGTGGTCACTATGGACGTTAGGTATACTTGCACAAGCCTTCAGTTCCGGTATACCGTTCAAGTATGCCGCTAGCTACGTATGTGACCGCCATAATGCTAATTGCTACGTTCGCGTCGGTCTACGACAGTGCAAGTCTTACGGCGTAGCAAACTGCAGGGTCAAGTGCTACGGCGTAGCAAACTGCAGGGTCAAGTGCTACGGCGTAGCGTACTGTTGGGCCAAGTGCTACGGCGTAGCAAACTGCAGGGTCAAGTGCTACGGCGTAGTGTACTGTTGGGCCAAGTGCTACGGCGTAGCAAACTGCAGGGTCAAGTGCTACGGCGTAGCGTACTGTTGGGCCAAGTGCTACGGTGTAGCAGAACGTATTATTAAAGAGACTAAAAAAGGTTATTATTTTCTTAGTAAAATAGAGGCCATGTCAGAGGCCCTTGAGGCGGCTTAAAAACTCTGACACTAGGGTGTGTGTGGTCGTTAGACCTAACTGCCCACATGATAAGAAGAAGTAAAATATTTATATGTAATCATGGAAAATTTGCGGACTAATTTATAAAAGGTAACGACTTATTCATCGTGAACTGTGTGGCCTTACTTATTTTTAGTGAATTACGCATCTTCAACGTAAAAATTTTTTGTTCATAATTTTTGTACATTTATATAATGATCCAAAATATTTTTTGTGGTTCATTTATAAACTTTGTTTACAAAAGAAGGTAAAATTGCCTTTTAATTACTGCTAATTTTAGGAAATATTTTTTGTTTGAAAAGTTCCGTTTAATTTCAGAAGTAACAGCTTAACAATAAAACAAAATGCTGATGATGACATGAATGAATGATGAAATGATGATGATAATTATGTTTCTAAAGCCTCAATTGATACAGCGTACAATTGCACGTGGTACGCACATCTTAGGCGTATTCAAGACCCATAAGCTTCGTAATTGTTATGGAACCTTGACAGTAGCTGAACGCAGTTTTATGTCTGTAACATTCTACTCTAATTCAACGCGAAAGTCTCACTACCTACTACATTATGTATGATGCACGTTGACCTTTAATTTAATATTGAAATCAAACTCGCGATAAAACTCACCATCTGTCCACTTCTTGCCTCGCATTCCGAAGAAGCCCATCTGAGCCTTTCTCTTGGGCAGGGGTCCGTTCTGATCCACCAAAAACTTAATTTCATGCGCACCGCTGTTTTTCAGGTCCTTTTTGCCCCTCACGCCGATGAATTTACCACGGAAGGTCAGATCATAAGGTCGCTTATTGTTCATGGATTTCTTTCCACGTACGCCGTAAAACTGGTTAAAATTCGCAGCTCGCTTGTTGAGATCGTTAGACATTTCAGGTTCCACGGACTCTAAAGACTCTGGCATGTTCGCCGTGGGAGCATTCAATTGAGACAAATAGTGCAGAAGTAGTTCATTGAGGACTGGAAAGTCAGGGTCAGTGTTTTCTTCCTTTGAGGAGTAGTCTATTTGGCCGATTAGCGATCCATCTCTCTTGGGGAACAGCTCAGTGCTTTGGGATTCTGATAAGAGGTCTTTTTTGCCTCTCATTCCCACGAAACCCATTGGGGCTCGTTTGTAGAATTCTTCAGGGATTTCTAGGATGTCGTGGAGGCTCTTCTTTCCTTTGACTCCGACGAAGAACTGTGGTTTCCGTTTGTAGAACTGCTCGATGCCATCTTCGTCGAAGTACTTCTTGCCGCGCATGCCGAGGAATCCTTGCGGGACTCGCTTGGATACTTCCTGCGAGCACGCAAGGGATACCAGCTGAATGGTGATGAAGATGAGACAGGCTCGCGGGGCACCCATGTTTGAATGATCTGGAACAATGGAAATAATTGTGAGACGATTGGTAAACTTGAAGTTTTATGTAGACAGATTCATACAAATGCTTATTGTTTATAAATTTAACACAACATCCTGCATCCTCGATGGATTAGGCAGATACATACGACTACCTAGTACTCATTTCACCACTTATGTTTGAGTCTCTGCATGCGAATCAAATAGAGGCGAGTTTTTAGCTATCAATTGGTCTCAAATCTAAACTACGGCCAAGGCTGTTGAAAATACCCCAGAAATTGTTGCCCAACCGAAGAATGGCAGTGGCATTTACGACCCAACAGACGAAGGTGTTTTATAGTAACCTAAGTATTTACAACCGTTCTATTTGATAACCTTGGGTCTTACATGAAAAACTGACATCAATGTTTAGGTGGAATGTTTTTTCACATTGTTGGCCTACAATGTTCCCCCTGGGAGTTACAGTTATATGCACGATGGTTTGTTTGAGCCAGTAACATATAACATAACATCACGCCTATAATCCCCGAAGGGTTAGGCAGAGGTGTACCTAATAGTACACCCACCAGTAGTTTGAGTCAATAGTGATACAATATTTATGTTAGTACTTTAGTAGTACTTCTAGTATCAATTCGTTGTCTGTGAATCATATTTTACGTTTTAAGGTTATTTCCAGCTCAGTAATTTCGTAGGTTAATATGGCTGCTTCCACATTAACTAAAATATATATATATATATAAAGGCAAATATAATCAAAAAAAGTGAGTGCGTACAGTCGTACAACTCAGTAGCAACAGAGTTCAAAATAACTATAATAAATCTGACTGACTGGGCCGATATACCCTACATATTTCCGTTGGTAAAATTGGATCAGTCAGACTGAATCTGTGTTGGTGAGTATTATAATGGGACTGTTTTCACCAAACAGATTTTAAGAGTCAATAACAACCAATGAGTAGGTACTTAATTATATTACTCTTACTAGCTGCACCCGACGACCATCGTCAGCGTGAAATTATTTTAAACATTAACTTCCTTAATTGAATTGGATTTTGTGAACAATTTTTTGTATTTTTTTGTAATACCAATCAGCCCGCGAATGACAATAATCAAGCCAATTAGTCATCCAACCACATTTTCCAAATAACTGTTGATACATCTTCTAAAAGAAATAACTTCATTCCATTAGCAGACTAAAATAAACATTATTACAACATAGCATTAGGCAATAATTTCTTTATGTCGACATAGGTCGGTTACAAAGGGTCGCAGTGACCGTTCATACAATTTATATTATTACATATAAATACATATTTATGTTCTTAATATTGTTTTTATTGTTTATAAATGAAGAGATATTGTATTCGTGTTTGTTTTGAATAAAATGGCTTGGATGATTGTTATTTACTTATTTGGTTGGGCTTTATTTTTATTCCTAATTGATGTTTGGCCCAATGGCTGCAAAGTTTCTCACGCGTGCGCTTTTTGTCTTCTAAAGTCAGATAAAGAAAGAAAGATGAAGCACCTATTTATTTAAGCCTCGCAGATAATGCAAAATTTTATAAAAAAAACAGGAGAAAAACTTAAATTAAAAATAAGACATTCGTTAGACTGAATTGGTCCTGGGGGCCTAAAATGGCCGCTTTAGCAGAAGTATAGTAGGATAATAATATAAATTACGTTAAAATTCGTAAAATGGTCAAAAAGTGACTACCTATTCATAATCGTACGTTCGTATCGTGGAACGAGACCAAAAGCTCATAATATCTCAGCATAGGGTACGTGGGATAGTAATATCTTAGAATACCTACAGGGTGACAGGTGACAATGGTGGGAAACAATTTTTAGATTCGAAATTACATTATTATTTCGGGTCTGGGTATTTGTGTATGTGAGTTTAAATGTTTGTGAACGCACCCACGATACAGGAGAGATTCCTAGTGTGAAGCAACGTTCTTTTAAAAAAAAAAAAAAAACTAGGAATGTCTGTTAGAAAAATAACAATTCCAAAGTTTATTTTTTTATTGGTTACAACCGATTTAGTACCAATTTTTCTGGGATTCCAGCCATGCTAAAAACATTGAACGTAATTAATTATAATCACCACTAATTTTTCAAATTCAAACTCAAGCATTTATTTCAATTAGTAGACTTTTGAATGTCAGAAATACAAAAAAGCGAACCTACAATCACAACGAATAATAACTTGTGCAAATGCTGTAGTTACCCAATCCTAAGCGTAGATCTCTACGCAGAAGAATTGGCAAGAAACTCCACGGAGACTCTTCACTACATATTATAAAACAAAGTTCTCCGCCACGTCTGTCTGTCTGTCTGTTCGCGATAAACTCAAAAACTACAGCACCGATTTTCATGCTGTTTTCACCAATAGATAGAGTGGTTCTTGAGAAAGGTTTTAGTATGTAATCCACTCGGGCGAAGCCGCGGGCATCAGCTAGTTAAAAGTAATGTATTGTTACAAAAATCGAGGTTACATCACTCATGATGAGTTTATACATTTATTTTCGCCACACTAAAAAAGATAACCCATAAATACGTGGGCTCATTATCGTCTACAGAAATAACCGATATTATTATTATTATTATTATTATTATTATAGCTAGCCTATGTTGTCCCACTGCTGAGCAAAGGCCTCCCTCCATTCCTTCCAACGGTCGCGATTCTGTGCAACGTCTCTCCAATTCTCAAGGAAGACATCCAGTTCGTCCCGCCATCTCCTACGTGGTCTGCCACGACCTCGTGTAACTGTTTCAGGGCACCAATCCTGAGCTTTACGGGCCCACAGCTCGTTCGGCATGCGACAGACATGTCCTGCCCAGTCCCATTTTAGTATGGCAGCCTTTTGAGCCACGTCAACGATTTGCGTTTTGGAGCGCAGTGTAGTGTTATTGATATTAAAATCCTAATATAAATATTATGCGCCCACCATAAGGCTTACACTGACACGATGTTCAAACGGAAAAAAAAAAGATAATTATGCAACATGAACTGCCAACGACAACTCCGTCCTACTCAAGTGCCAAGTGGTGCGAGAGAGAAAGACTTGGCGAGTAAGGAGTGAAAAAGATAGAAGGCTGGCTAATGAGCCCACGTTGACAATGCTGAAGGGTTTAAAGACGTGTGGAGGTTTACGTTTGAATTATTAAGGAAACGGAAGCTATTTATAAAAAAAATATGGAATGCCTGAATGAATCGTTTGACTTAAGGCGTTATTGAAAACTGAATGTAGGCTTTGCTTTTGCTGGCGACCTCAAGTGCGCGGATATTTAAGTACCTTTTGCTTACTATTTTTACCAAAATTAAATTAGACGCCCTGAAAATTTGAGGGATTATTTTTTCTACCTACACATCTACCGATTAATAACAGTTTTAGTCTAGAAGTGTGACCGTCGTTTGACAGCTTGGCTTGACAGTGTCAAGCCATAAGTCACGAGTCCGAACCCAAGGCTTCTAATTTTTCAGATTGCAATTTCTAATGTGACTGCATGTCAATATCCCTTATTGACAGCTAACCCCTAACCAGCGCTGACAGTTTTGCACCTATATCCGAGAATATCCGAAATATACTGTCGCCATGCACGAGCCATGACCGCAAATTCGTTTATGTTCCATTAAGGCTTGTGCACACGATAATTTCTTAAGTAACATCAATAACATCACCACTATGACTTTACACAAACTATGTTCCTCCTATCGATCGCCTATTCCTTGCTGACCGCGGTACGAGAATGGAAGGTTGCATAGTTTTTCTATAGTAGGTGCTCTCACTCCAGTTACGATTCGGAGATTTTCACTATCCACGGACAAAAGTCCTTACCTAATCTGCTGACTCTATTATAGCCCCTATTCCAATGGATATATTGCGTTGTTTTTTTAGAAAACCCGTACGAGAATTGGCATTGGCATATTTGTGCAGGGATGGAGTAGGGAGTGATGGTTACGTTTTTAGAAAGTTAAATAAGGAACAAGGGTTTCCGAACTAGTGACAACACTATTTTGATTTTAAGAAAATGTGACCTTTGACACAAAGTTAATAATATTTTCTAACCTTTTTATTGTAAAATTGCAAATTAACCAAACTCTCGCAAAAAACTGTCCAGCAGGGCTAACATGCGCAAGTCGACAAAATTTTGTCGACGCATTATCTCGTGCTGAGACGACTTATGTCTGTTTGTCGATGGGAGTTAACATGGCGACACTTTTATCTCGTGTCGTTCTGTTAAAGAACTCATGTCGTTCTGTCAAACCTGTTTTTGTCGTCAGGCTCTAACATGCGCGCTTTATTTAGTCGAATTTTGACATTTTCCTATGACAAGTTTGTCGTTGATGGTTTTCGTAGACGAGAAACCGCGACAAACAGAGAAAAAAACTGAAAAAGGGGGGTAACAGTGTTCTGTGAAATTAAACAATTTATGTATAATGGCGGTGCCGTACTATAATTATCTTTTAACTGTTTATGAGGAAAGGGAAGCAAGAAAAATACAGAGGAAGGTGTTTCGCGACGTCTGCAACCCATTCGACTTAGGGATAACGAGTTCCAGTATCTCTGGCGAATTACAAAGCCTATGGCTATTTATATTATAGACTAGCTGAACCCACGCATGCGTTGCAATGTGTTTTTCCTACCTACCTATCTACTACCCTACCTACTACCCTACCTACCTACCTACCTACTACCCTACCTAATATATTTGACCATATAAAAAAAAAAAAAAAAGTATCTATAAACCTCACGGAGCCCGAGACCTTTCCAACGAATGCAAAACCGTGGAAATCGGTTCGTGCGTTCTGGAGTTATAGCGTCAGGAAGGAAAACCAGGTACTTGCTGAATAGTGAACTTTCACTAAGATTTACGTATGGCATAGTGTGTTGTATTTTGTACACACGGCTACACATCAAGCTATACACTTCCAGTATAAGCTGGTCTCGCATTGTATAGGATTTCCGTACAGTGCGAGATCACTGTAAACTGGAAATGTATAGCTTGATGTGTAGCCGTGTGTACATTACAGTTAGTACATTAATTCATCGAGATAAATAATGTAACATAATTTATTATGATTACTTATCTTCTATCTCGTAGAAAACTGCATTCTTCACACCGTTTATTTTGGGAGTCAATAAGGAACATTGATTAAAGACTTGCTAATAAACTAATATGCATCTCCGCCATCTGTGACGGGATTTTGATCTAATACGTGCTAATACTTACAATCTCTTTGATGCCAAAGCCATCTTCTTTCTAACAATCCAACAATTTTTCAAATTGTATTGAAAATATTTAATCTAGCGTGAACCACAACTAACAACAAATTTTGAAATTCAAAATTTTAAGGTCGCGTTCACAAATATGGCAGCGTTCACGCAATTCCCACCAATATTGACCGAATGAAACCGGCGTTACTAAACTAGACTATGGTATGTTTTCATGAAATGGCAACATCAGTTATCTCGCGTCGAGAAGGAGAAGTCACGACGGGATATCTTCTCGAGCGTGGTGCGCATGTTAGGAAAAGTGACAAACGAATCGAGAACGACAAAATTTGTCATCTCGTTTAAGAGATATGTCGACTTGCGCATGTTAGCTCTGCAGGTAGAACTACCAAATTAGGTACTTCACTAGGTATTTGTTGTATAATCAGGCCTTATTATACCCAACACAAGTGGTTTTATTTTTTGTACCCTTTGACGTACTTCAAGTCCGACTCTGTTCCATAGTCCGTTTAGGTAACTACACCTTTTTTGCTACATACATTGAAGCTGACAGTTCCGTAGTGGGGTGTAGTACATTTTTCTGCGTACACCTGAACGGCTTCGGCCGTCTACGAAACCGGAGTTTCGTAACTGGTTTCGATGAAGGAATGATTTGTCCTTGTACGTAACTGGTTTCGATGGAGGACATATTTGTCTTTGTACGAAACCACGGTTACGTACAAGGAATTTTTGCAAAAATATGAAATTTTACTAGTTACGAACAAGGAATAATAATTCTTTTATCGAAACTATTGATTTATGTGATAATTGGTCCAGGATCTCATAGCCGCAAATATCAGGCTAGTTGCAGTAGTCCGGTTGAATTATAACACCGAACTACTGACACTGTTTAGTGGCAACAGTTCGGTTTCTTTTTTTTTTGTTTGAGAAAATAAGAATAGGTAGTAAAGTCCCAAAAACTACCAGGAGAACAGAAGTAGGAAGGAGGTTTTGTATTACAAAAATAGATACTGCGGCCTCGACACAGGGCTAAGAAGGAACATGGGTGGCTTTTAGTCAGTAGAAGTCTGACACTTCCTACCGCTCTGCCCAGACTGGGAGGAGGCATTTGGTGATTTCCCCACTAATTTACCATTCTGGCCTCCTAGTAGTTTGTGGGACTTTACTATCCTGGTTTCCTACCTCCAACAAAAAAAAATGCATGGTATTAGAAAGGCATAGTATAGATTTGATTTAAAGATTTTATTACTCCTGGTAGTTTGTGGGACTTTACTATCCTTGTTTCTCATTTTCAACAAAAAAAAAACGGCCTGGTATTAGAAAGGCATAAAGATTTGAATTCAAGATTCCAATTTCAAATACCTCCTGCCTACTTCTGTTCTCCTTTTAATTTGTGGGACTTTACTACCTATTCTTATTTTCTAAAACAAAAAAAAAAGAATCCGTACTGTTGCGACTAAAGAGTGTCAGTAGTTCGGTGCTATATTTCAACTTACCTTGTTTCAATAATAATTACAAGATGAAGGTCAGTTCAGTAGACAGCAAACGCGTCTACTGAACTACTTCAATCACCAAAATAATACCTCAATCGAAACTAGTTACGTACAAGGACAAATCATTCCTTCATCGAAACCTTAACAGTAAATTCTTCGTACGTAACCATGATACACAACCGTGGTTTCGTACAAAGACAAATAGGTCCTCCATCGAAACCAGTTACGTACAAGGACAAATCATTCCTTCATCGAAACCAGTTACGAAACTACGGTTTCGTAGACGGCCGAAGCCCCTGAACGGGGGGGGGGGGGGGGCACAGGTCAGTGACCGATTTGTGGGAAGGACGAAGTTTAAACGAAATGCATGTTAATTATTGATAAAATGTGTCATATACCACTTTTACAGATAGTTTTTTGGACCCACTCTGAGAGGTAGCGAGTGGAAACTTACACATAATTTATAAAACGGCTAAAGAATAGCAGAAAAGTAAATGGAAAGTAAGACGAAGTTGAGTTCGTCGAGTTGGGAGAAAAGATACAATTATATTGCTTAAGCTTCGCCCGTGTGTAGTTTGGATATTGATACAATATGGGATCGTATTACCTGGATAAAAAGTATCATAATCCCAGTTATGCAAGGTTTAAACGGACCTTTCACGGAGCCTTCCACTAAGTATTCTGTTCTTCAATTAAGCAACTGCCGAAAATAATTATTGAAAAACCCTGTAACGGTTCGCCCAATCCGGGAACTAAGCCCTAGGACCATAAAGCGCACTTGAGACCACTGACAACTAGACCAATGATGTAGTCAACTCAATTTTCTTATACACACTGCGATAGGCCTGTGGGGATTACAGTAAGCGCTACGTCTAAGTAAACATACATGGACTTAGAGAAGTCAATACTATAGTACTGCCGATTAATTCACAGGTAGTCCCGTTGTGTATTGAGATAGTTGACAGTATTAATTACTGTTTACAATACATATACAAGCAGTTGCATTGGTATACACAATACGCAATCAGAGCTTAGGAGCTACCGTACTGAGTGACCCGTTCGAATCAATTGGGATTTATATTGTTAGTTTTGTTAAAGTCTTATAATTCATTGACGGAAAATACAGCTCAAACAGCAAGCATAGCATGGCAATTCTATGTCTATTCTACCCAGAATAGACAAAGATCTTTCTTTACAAATCGACTTGAAATCTTTCTACAATCTGTCATTATGTCGATTCTTCCGTCGACAAAACCCGTTTCTACGGTGGCCATATGCTACGCGTGCTGGGTCTAAAAGCACGAATTTTACACAAAAGTCACTTATATTATTTAACAACGAAATCGAGCACAAAGGCAGCATTTTTGAAAATAATCTAACGGGGTTGAATACCGGTAAAACTTTGTTTCGAACTTCAACATTTTTTTCGATGGAAATACCAACGCAGATATATGCATTATAAACATGCAATACTAATGCCTAATGCCATGTTATTTACGGTCGGTGTAACACGTTTTTATTGCAACCATTTTCCCCTGTCAATCGTCATGCTATGATTTAGTCCTTTTCCTCCATACGAATTTTAATTTTAATTAAATATACACACAATATATTCATCTTTAACCATATATAGAGCAGATAGGTACATTTCTTGATAATTTGCGATAAAAAGATTTCTTAAAACCGAAGTAATTTTACCCGTGAATAACCCACGATAGTTTATAGAAATAATAATATTTTAATATAAATTACAAATCATGTTTGACTCACAACAGAATTACATAATATATAATTTGGGTTAGAAATAAGTTATTCTAAACACGTTTCTTTAGATAAATGTATTTCATAAATAGGTCAAAGTAACATAAACAACGTTCGTGGGTGTTTTCTGTTACCATTCAGGAGTGTGTATTAATTATTCCGATGATATATCATTAGGCACATATTATACTGTGTTACTGGGAGCTAAAGTTTGTGAAAGTTCAACTTACTAATCTGATGGCCTATTACATACGAGTATATGTCAAAACGAGCAGCGGTGGCCCAGTGGTGGCGGCCCCGTCTTACGAACAGTAGGTCGTGGGTTCGAACCCAGGCAGGCACATTTTTTTTTTTTTATTAGCCTACTTTGTGTCCCACTGCTGAGCAAAGGCCTCCCCTTTCTCTTTCCATACATCTCTATCATGGCTAACATGGCCAGAGGCACATTACTTTGTGTAATTTATTTCATCACCGCTGCTCTCAAAACGGTGAAGGAAAACATCGTGAGGAAACCGGCATGTCTTAGAACCAAAAAAATTCGAAGACATGTGACATCTACCAATCCGCACTGGGCCCGCGTGGTAGATTATAGCCCATCCCTCTCAAAAAGAGAGGAGGCCTGTGTCCCAGCAGTGGGAACATTAATAGGCTGTTGATTATATGTCAAAATATTTACAATATTTTTTAATAGAATTTGATGTGAGCTGTTCGGTATTTTGTTTTTAATATTTTTATGGTTATAGGTACCTAATATATGAATGTAAGCCTCATAAAATATTGAAATTATGTGTAGATATTGATGGATCAGATATCCGAATGCATATTTACTTAAGTTCATTTTTACCAGCAAAGTGTACAAAAGTGTGGAAGTGGCTTCTTATAATATTTTTTCCCGATTTCAAATGATTTCATAAAAAAAAATGTAGTGTGTATTACGCAGTATTCCTAAGAAAAATAAATATTCCTATTCTATTTGGAAGTAGACATGAAAATCGACGAAACACGCAAAAAAAATAGTTCTTTAAAATTTTGCCGTTCCCGTTACTATATAACTGAATCAAAATTTTACTTGTGAATATTCAAATAGTGTAAAATGGAAAGTCTGACTGGGCTTATAACAATGATGATTATTTTGATACTCGAAATCGCACTCCATAGAGTCCACCCTGAAACTCTAGGTAAATATACATCAAAATATCCGATCTCTAAATAACAATGCAATTATTCATTTTAAAAGGAAGGAACATTTGTAATATTAAGAAGATCAATTGATTTAATCAATAATAAATCAGTCAGTAATTTGCTTAGCGTTAAACATGATTTAACACTCCAGAGTAGGTAATTGGCAGTATCATATGAGATGACACCGAATGACACGAAATAGAGATGCGTGGAAAAAGAAGACATGCTGCGGTGACCCCAAATGAAATGAGATAAGGGCAAGAGAAAGGGGATCGGACTGACTCAAAAAAATATGGTTCTGTTTAAACCGTCAGTTAGATTATCGAAAAATATTGGATCCGTGTTTTTTGTTTTATCAAAACAATAAAAATTGACGAAGATAAAGCGCGTCAAAGATCATGGAGTGGGGTTTGAAACGTCACTTGAAGGTACAAAATGTACTATCATATGACGTCACACGAGTTTTCGAAGCACTGTATTGTCTTCATTTTTTGTTTACGTGAAAAAAGAAAAAATATGTGTAAAAAGACAATTTTTTTTTTGGAAATCTATCTGACGGACTAATTAGTTTTTTTTGTCCGATCCCCTATTGGCAGTATCTATATGGCAGTTGTGTATGTCAACAATTTCAATTTTAAAAAAACTCTCGTAAAATCAAAAGTAAGAAATCTATGTCCACAATAAATCGAAACACAAAACATTCAAAACTTGTGTACGTCACTGTACACACTGATTGTAAACGTGACGTGAACGCACCGCACGTACAGTCGTAACGAAAACGTTCTGTTCGAAATAACTAGTTGGTTTGATTGATTTGAAAACGGTCAGTTTTGGACCGACGCTGTATGTCATGTTGTTAAAAAGCGTATCGGGATATATAGTACATTACTGCAGCGGCCAGCAACAGAGGCATTGATGGACGAACGTGTAAATGTGGGCCGAGGCGAAGCCGAGGCACACATACGTAAGTCCATCAATGCCTAGTTGTGGCCAAGGCTTGTATAGTACTTTTCTCAAATAATGCGAGGAAATTAAATACAATTTATTTACTTTTCAAAATCACATACAACAATAATTTTTCACGCGTTGAAGAGTTCAGCCAATTCGAAATTTAAATAAAACCTTTAATAAGTCACCTCCTTGGTTGCTATGGTTCAGAGTAAAAGATCGTTCCATTTTTAAATAACACGACAGATATGAGTTTAGTATGTAATTTATTTGGCCGCTAAACACGACAGATATGGATTTTCATACAACTTTTGCCGGCCGCTGGTCGCATGTATCTGGCCAGTACAGCAATTTCGATTTATCTCGAAGAAGGTTGTCAAAATAATGCTCAAATTTCCAAGCATGTTTGAGAAATAAATGTTTGTACATCAATCTAGGAATTAGGTTTTAGTTTGCATTCATTGGAACGAAAACGACTAAAAATGCGAAAGTTTGTTAGTATGTCTGGATGTTAGTTACGAATTTTTCTAAAGAGATACCGCGGCCTCGGACACAAAGGACTAAGAAGGAACATGGGTGGTTTTTAGTCAGTAGAAGTCTGACACTCCCTACCGCTCTGCTCAGAGCGGGAGGAGTCATTTAAGATGACTTCCCACACTCCAAAGAAAAAATGTTAGTTTCTGTTTTATGCAATTTGGATGTTTGGCACACAGATAGGAAATAATCTTGTCTCAAATCAATTAATTTTAACTCAGTTACGATTCTATGTAATGTACAACTTACTAGTAATTATCGAGCTCCACGCGGGCGAAGCCGCGTGCATTTACTAATCTATACTTCTATACTAATAATATTATAAAGAGGTAAAGTTTGTGTATTTGTTAAATTGTAAGGGGTAATCTCGGGATCTACTGAACCGATTTTTCTGAAAATTCTTTCACCAATAGAAAGCCACATTATTGCTGAGTGTTATAGGCTACTTTTTATCCCTGTATTCCCACGGGAACGGGATCTACGCGGGTGAAACCGCGGGACGTCAGCTAGTAACGAATAATTTCAAAAACAGTATGATTTTTATTTAACCCTGTCTGTTAACGTTTAACATAGGTCGAAGCTGTCATCGAAGGAGACCAATTAAACATTCACGCCTTTCAAAAGTGACAGATATTTAATAAATAGGTATAACTCTTTGTTGTTTGAAAAAAATAAAGGATTTGAACGAAAAAATCGCTCTTTGTAAATCAGGTACCCGTGAAAATAAGTGTTGTATTGAAATAAGTAAAGTAGTACGCATAAATTGACAAAATGATTGGCGTTGGCACTTTGAATAAAAAGTAAAAGTTGTAAAACTAAAACTCTAGGCCCGAAAATGCGATGTAAACGTTAGCAAAAAAAAAACGATATAACTATTTACGAATTGAACATATATGTAGGTTTCCTAAAGCATTTTGGACAAACATAAGAGGTTATTCATCAAATAGGTAATCTCTTGAATCATATTCAAGAGATTATGAATAACCTCTTAAAACTTAATCAAAATCATGGAAGAGTGACTATTGAGATGACGATCTGGCCACGAATAAATATGAAAAGGACAGGAGAATGATTATGAGACCTAACGCTTTAGTCTGTGCGTAAAATAAATACAGGATTTTATTTAGTAATGATAATCCCTTCACATAAACAAATTGATAGCATCCAATTTATTATTTACTAGCAGAGACGTGACTTCGCATCATATATTTAAAAAAATTCATAACGAAACCAGGTGTTTTACATATTTCCTGAATGTATAATATACAGTGTAATCTGCGGTTTAATTACTTAAATAACTTGTATATACGACGCAGCCAGTTTAACTTGAACCTTCATATCGCCATTTCTTACCAGACCGATATCAATTAAACGTCGCAGTCTTCAGTTCCCCACTTCACTGGAGGTCAAGGCAAAATGGTATCGTTTTCTATACAAAGTGACATAAAGTAAAACTTCGGTTAAGCCTACTTAAAACTATTGGTAACGTGTATTAAAGTCGTAACTCGTATAATACCCGTTTTCCTGTCGAAAAGGTTAATGTTTTGTGTTCTTTGAATAGAATGAAGGCTGACTGATCCTCTCTGGTAGGAAAATGCTTATAATAGAATGAAAGGGTTTCCCATGCTTATTTGTATACTTATTTAACGAAAATATGTATAACTAAAACTGACACTGGGAAGAACATACACATATTGGTATTTATGAACGAGTGCGCTACATGATCTCGAAAATATGTTATGTGCAATGAAGTGACGACAAAAGCACTTAGGAACGCATACCGTTACAACGAATGCAATTGTCTGCAAATGCATGTATCTGGGAAGGTACTATCAACTTCTCAAATTGTTTGGTGTAGTTTTTAATGGAACGTAAACTTGGTGTTATGTTTTTAAGGATAGACATTAATACAAGGATATAATAATTAAATCCGGAACAAAATTCTTGAACTATTATTAATACAGTTTATCCGTGATCATGGTGCTTGCAACAGCGCAGCGCCGAAATATCGGGAACTCGAAACAAAAAGTAAACATGCTAAATATTCTGTTTTCAGTATCAATATTAGTGTTAGTGACCAACTCAGCTTAAAAAATCTTGAATTTCAAAATACCTGTTCAATATAGCGTCATAGCCTACTAACTCAACTAAATAGATAGGTGCGATCATTTATCTTTCATTGTAGCGTACTATGGCTAGTGCTTTAGTTAAATGTTCAAAGTGAACGAGGCTCCAAAGCGGCACAAAATGAGTTTCAGATAATAAGGCCATATTGGCAATCTAGCCGAGTGTCCCTCCCCATTTTATCCTGATTTATTACAATAGTGATTGAAGTTTCTAGTCTATCAAGGAAACTATAGGATAGTCCACCAAGTCCTCCTGCCGGCTTAGCATGACCACCGAAGAAACGGGTTTTGTCGACGGAAGAATCGACAAAATCACAGATTGTAGCAAGGTTTCATGTCAAATTGTATGGATAAATCTTTGTCTATTCTTGTTAGAATAGAGATAGAATCACCATCTACGGGGGCTGACCGTTTGCACCGCGGGTAATCTTAGCGTCAAAAACGAACAAGAAAGAGAAAATACAGTAAGAAAATAGAAAAACAATAACAAGTTTAAAATAAAAACCAAAAAAATTGTCCGTTACGCGATAGCACGCAGTATATAAGGTCCCATTAAAATGGGTGGACAAAATTTCAGAAATCATTCAGGCCACCAAAATAAGAACGATGGTAAAAAAAATAACAAGAAAAACGCATTTAAGTACCTACTCTTAAAGGGTGAGTTTGTCCTAGAGTGCCCGCAATTTATTATTTTAAGTAAAAAAAAAATCACTTTTTTTTTTTTGTTTACATATCTTTAGTTAGACCTACTGAACGCTGTGTTAAAATTTGTCCACTTATTTTAATGGGACCTTATATATTTAATTCATAATTAATTTAAAAACCTATAAAGAAATTATGCATAAAATCGAAAACTTTCCTTTCAAACGAAAATGAGGTTTAAATGAAAATCTAAGATATACCTCATTTTCGTTATCTGCGACCCCGAAAACCATGAAAACGAAGTCATGTCATTTCCCGTCGGGACATACGGGCCGGTTTTAGGCGCGCATATAGATATTTCACATCAAAACTCATTTGCAGACAAGAAACCATTTTTTTTTGTGAAATGTAATAATGATTGAAGTGGTTTCTATTGCTACGGGTTGTTTGAAAGAGATACCGCTGCCCCGCTAAGAAGGAACATGGGTGGTTTTTAGACAATAGAAGTCTGACACTCCTTTCCGCTCCGTCCAGAGCAGGACGAGTCTTAAGATGATTTCCCAAACTCAAAAAAAAGTGGTTTCTATTTCCAGTCGAGTCAACAATAGAAAATAAGAATGTTGAGAGTCAATTTATGAATGGCGTGTGTTGAATTACAAAAAGTGAGAGAATTTCTTTGGTCTTTGTAAACGTTAAGATACGACGTATTTGGTCACATGATCTCTTAATTTATGTCTTACTAGCTGACTGTCACCACGACGAATTTTCCAGTATTTTTTTTTGTTAGAACTTAATGAATCTACAAATAAGTAGTCGCTTATTTCTGAATAAAAACCAATAGATTACTGTGAGTATTAATTACCTACTATACTAGGGTAGTTGACAAAAAAAATCCAATTAGTCTGTCAGATAAATTTGCAAAAAATATTGGAAACATAATTTTTTCTTTTTTCACGTAAACAAAAAATGAAGACGATACAGTGCTTCAAAAACTCGTGTGACGTCACATCGCAGTACCTACATTTTTTACCACGCAGTGACGTCACAAGCCCCCACATGATCTTTGACATCTTTTATCTTCGTCAATTTGTATTAATATGATAAACGAAAAAAAACACGTATCCAATATTTTTCGATAATCCAACTGACGGACTAAGCAGAATCATATTTTTTTAGGGAGAAAATATCCCTATTTATTTACGTGTTTAACAATGTGTCCCTTTAAAGTTAAACCACCATCCCTAAAATTTTCCAAGCAATTCATCATTATTATCAGCAACATAGTTCCTCTATCAGCAATAAAATATAACAGTCACACAGTTTATCGGATCGGGTCGAACTGCACCACAAAACGCCGTACAAACGAAACTATGCCACTGACTCGATAGCATGCACTGTGAGAATTTAATTTTGATTGTTCCTATGTGCGTACGTAGTTTTAGGCCCGCTAGGCCAGTTAAGATAATTAGGCCTAGATTTTGGTAATTTAAAATACCGCCACAAATCGTGATACTTATTTATACAAATAAATCAAATAGTGTGTCTGTTTGTTATAACAAACTACTACTGATTTTGATTTATACTAAATGCGTATGAAAATATTATCTCTGTTCCGGCTAACCTTTGAAACGACTGGACAGATTTTGACGAGACTTTTACTGGCAGATAGCGGATGTTATAAGGGATAATTAAGGCTAAGCTAAGACTTTTATTTCAGCTACAGCGTGACAAAATGAGACATTAAACAACATGGTATGTTTTGTTTAACTACTTAGTTGAAAAATTTCGAATAAATCTACGAAAGATGTAAAAAATAGCATTTACGCGAAATCGTTTGTACGCGATGAGGAAAATTGACAGCAAACTGTTTCCAAATCGTTGAACGTAATCCGTGCTGTGATCCGGCAAGTATGTTCGAATTCGAAGTATTAGGCCCTTCTGCCATTACGATACTTGTAGAATACGATACTCGATTAGAATACTGGTTGGATACTATTTCGCCACTCGACGCCCGCATATTATGCTACTGAAAAATGACTAAATTCATCATTTGTGCTAATTCGTTTTTTGTGGACGGACGTCAAGCGATTCCAGTTACGAAGAAGCACTTGCGGTTTTTCTGTTTTATAGAAACAGAAGACGTCATCGCAAGAGTAGAAAATACTGAATTCATCCATATACGATTCCAGTATTTTCAAATTTGTTTCCAATTTCGGCCCAAGTCCTGTCTATTTTATTTTTTCGCCTGTATTCTGGTAATTTGTAATTATATAAACAAGCATTTTTTTCAACTTCTTGTACAAATTTAACTTATTCATTTCTTGCTCCACAGCCATTTTATCGAGACTCGGAAGAGACGCGACGCCCAAACGACCGACAAGGCGAGTCGTGCGATAATAGTCGCGGACGCGTTGGATACCAGTTGCGTAGTGTGCGAGCCTGCATTCAAATGAATGTGAGATACTTGGTGGCGACTAGTCTCCGATACTCGCAGGATACTTGAGTCGCCTGTGCGTATCGTAATGGGAGAAGGGCTTTACCTTTTGGCGGCAACTTGAGGAAAACACAAAGAATGACATTTTTGACAACTGTCTTTCTTTATCAAGAGGCGAAGCGGTCGACTGTAAAATAAGGTTACTCTAATAGTACAGTCATTTGGTACATTTGGTAGTTTTCCTTGGAAAGTTTTCCGGGAGTTTTCATTTTCGCTTTGCGGTGCTACTGGTGAAACTATTGATTTTCAGATAATGTTGTTGATATAATGTTTTATTTCATTTCATGATGAAATGAAATATAATTGATTACAGTGTAGTTCCCAATTCGCTAGTATTTGGCATCGCAGTTTTAGAGAAAATAAAACAAAACTTTTTCTCTATGAATTGGCAACACAGATTTGACACTTCTTTTTCGCGCGTTGAACGGCATCGCAAGTAAAAATGGTTTCTGAAGAAAAACTTATTGGAAAAATGTGGAAATACTCTTGTATAAGTTGGATTGACGACGTCGAAACAAAATACGGAGTCCCGATGGTGTGCCAAACGCAACCTCAGTTTAAATCAACGGCAAAGTGTCGACCGGGACCGGACTTGACCGGAGCCCTTTGCTCGTCATTACTTCGGATAACGAAGGTAAGCTTTTTGTTTTAGGTGCAACTAAGTCAAAAAAAACGTGGCTGGCTACAGCAATGGTCGAGGATAATATACCGTGTTGGTACGAGATACTTAAACACGAAGATCAACTTTGATACGAGATATCAGCTTTGATGTTTATAACAGATTTCTGTTACCGGCACGAGTTGCCGATGCCGACCAGCCCCACATGTGCTTACAGTACGAGATACTGTTTACCGTGTTAGTACGAGTTACCAAACACGAAGATCAACTTTGATACGAGATATCAACTTTGATGACAAACGGCACGAGCTGCCAATTTGATCTAAACCAGCATGTGCTTACAGTACGAGATACTGTTCAGTGCTATTCTAATGCTGTTGAGAAACCTTACAATATACAGTGTTTACAAACACTACAAGATATCAACTTGGATGTCAGATTTCTATTATATCGGCACGTGATGCCGATTTGATCAAAACCAGCATATGCGACAGTACGAGATACTGTGTAGGGCAAGTCAAATGCTATTGAGAAACCTTAAGGGACCAAGTAAGGTATTTTTTCATCATTTTTTGAGAAAAAAAACATTAAAAGGTGTGAAATTTGTCAAACATCAGGCCCTGGTGAATAACGTGACACTCATTTTGTTGAAATCCCAGATATTGAATCCTTATCATCACCAAAGTAAAGCTAGTGATCTCTAAAATGGGAATAACTAGAAATAAGTGTATCGCTTACCAGCAAAGACAGGTGTGCACAGCACTTACAATAATAGACAAAATCAGGTCTCTTATAATAAAAATCCTACTAGATAAAATAACTATGTTAAAATCACTTGGTGAAGCAACAAGTTGGTGTGTGAACTCTATCATTAAGAAACTAAAAACAAGGTCTGTAGTGGCTCTGCACTAGCATTTCATAGAAATTACTCATAAAACTATTTTTAAATGTTGGCAATTTATCAAAGAATTGCGGTAAATAAGATGCCTAATACAACAGAGTTCAAATTCTATTAAGAAAACTGCACCAAGCCAGCAATTTCTGCTTAAAACATAAGTAACAAATATATGGGAAACAGAAAGAGTCAACCACAACAGTTGAAAGCATCAACCAACCAAGGAGATGGTATGAGATGGACCACAGACTCGACCACAGCCATCACACCGCAGAACATCCTTGAACCCACAGCGTTCCGAGAGAACCCGGGATGTCTACCACAACAGCAGGAAATAAACAAGGTACATATTTTGTTTGTTGGTTGTAATCAACAAATGACCCCATTATATTGCAGTGGATTAAGGATTTCATGTCCCTTTCATGTCTCAGTCCTAAAAATAATTTACCTGATTGTGAAATTACACATATGCAGGAAGCTTTTGTTCATAATTGTTCACCTTTTACAATTAAGAGCTATAACACCATGTTGTCATCCAAAGGGAGAATACATCTCAAAAGATTTTCCTTGTTTCAAAACCTGATGGCAAACAGGTTAATTTTAAATCTAAAACCTTTGAACAAGTATGTAAAAGTCAGCACTGCAGTAAGGTTAATTGCTGATCATTAATAAGTGTGTTGCATAGACTTAAGGAAGTCATATTTATGATTTAAAGTTCCTTTGTTTTGAATTCAATGGAACCTTATATGAATTTACAGCATTGCCATATGGACTATGTACTGCACCTAGTTTGTTCATTAAATTGTTAATACCTGTGGTTGTTTATGCAAGAAATTTAGGCCACTTATTCGTATTCTACATTAATGATATTTTATATATTGACCAAGCATATTACAAGGAGTGTTTACAAAACATGAAAACAACAATTAGTGTGTTAAAGTTCATATGCTATTATTAGGGTTCCGTAGTCAACTAGGAACCCTTATTAATTATGACAAAAGTACCCTAGTACCTTGTTAATGTTGTAAACTGGGATTCATGATTAACTCCAAATCATTGTGCCTACCTACCAACCATACCTTTTGAAAAAAAGAAATACAATGAAGAGTAGGTATGTTAAATTCTAAAATTTAAAATAAGAGAATTTTGCCTTGTTTTTAGGCACATTAGTAGCAGCATGGCCAGCTTTATCATAATATGGCATAGTACATACAAAACAAATGGAAATGGAATACCATTACTGAAATCAAACCATCTTTTTATCAGACAATCAATCAATTATTTTATTAATTATGATGCATCCATGACATTACCTATGGTTTACTTTTTCAATGGTCATCATCATCATCATTTCAGCCGAAAGACGTCCACTGCTGGACATAGGCCTCCCATAACCCCCCCTCGCCACATTGACCATGACCAATAATTGACCGTTGACTTTCAATGGAGAAGGAATATAATTATGTTATTCCTCCACCAATGACACCATGCTTATCAGCAAAACTTAGAAGCATAGCAGTGAAGAAAATTTGATTTACAAGTTTATACAGACCTGACAGGTTGGGATACTCATTGCTATGGTGAAAATGTTGGAGGCCTGTGGTCACAATCAGAGCAAATATATCACATAAACCAGGTTAAGGGCAATATTTTCAGGTTTAAAATGCTTTGTAAATTCAAAAAATAATTGTGATATTCTTCTTCAGATTGACAACACTACTGCCATTGCTTGCATTAACAAGATGGGTAGTGTTCAATGTCTAACCTAAATGATGGTAGTAGAAGGATATGGGTTTGGTGTGAAGCTAGGTGTATTAATCTCCAAGCATCTTACATAAAATCTAAATATAACTTGTCAGATGAGGAACCAAGGCATACTAACATTGCCACAGAGTTGGAATTATCATTTATGATTTATTAGCCTTACATAAAATCTAAATATAACTTGTCATATGAGGAATCAAGGCATACTAACATTGCCACAGAGTGGGAATTATCAATTATGATTTACTAGCTACCGGAGTTAATTCAAATTGTAAAGCATATGTGTCATGAACTTGATATAGAGACCCATATGCATTTCAGATAGATGCCTTCTCATTTAAATAGAGCTCCTATTTTTTTTATACACATTCATACCATTGACATTAATTACGAATTGTCTTCAAAAATTAAAAAGGGGGGGGGGGGGGGCAAGGAAATATGAGTAGGTGTAGGTACCCACTGTGGACTTGTGAGATATCCTTTGGTAAAAATGACGATGGTTATAAAACCAATCATATTCTATTCTAATAATAATTTATTACAATCTCCTTTCAGTACCAAACACCCATAAAGCAACCAGCCCACCGGCAGACCACCACCAGCTTACTCCGGCAGCGACCATCTTTTGCAAAATGCATTCACTTAAAGAGTTGGTACTTATTCTGCCAAAATCACAGTGTGATTCAATACCAGATCTAATACAATACCTCACTGAAATACATTATACATAAACCAAATAATGTTGGCTACAGCTTGTTACATTAGGCTAGATCAATACTTTCGCTTCTCTGTTAAATGAATGAATTGACAGGGATGATCACATCAAGCGTTTTCTCATGGGTCTTTAAAGAATTCAACCAGCTTTATACAAGTATGGGAATACTTGTGATCCTACAATAGTAGTGTAGTAGTAATCACTGTCTAATTGGGGATAATCTGAATTTTAATTTAAAAAATTAAGTAAAAAGCTTGTCACCTTATTAGCTCTTGCTACTGCTCAAAGAGTGCAGACTCTATCAGTTATTAAAAGACAATATGTCCATGTCACAAGACATAATACATTATGTACATTACTATTCTTATAAAAATATCACTGTCATCAAAAACTGAAACCTGCTTTCCTTTTATAACAGGCATCCAAACAAACAATTAGTAGAAGAATTAAATTATTAATGAAGGGAAGTGGGATTGACTGATATATTATGTACCACACATAACACACTTTATGCAGACACATATTTTGCTAAACAGGCAGGGGTGTCATTAGATGTCATTAGGAAAACTATTGGCTAGCCAGATAGTTCTATTACATTGACAAGGTTTATGATGTATCAGTGAATGTTAATGGTTTATGTCTGTTTGACGGCACGGTTGGCGCAGTGGCTAAGCGGTTGGACTGCTGAGCTGCGTGTCGCGGGTTCGATTCCCGCACGGAACAAATATTTGTATGACCTGCAGATAGTTGTTTCGGGTCTGGGTATTTGTGTATGTGACTTTATATGTTTGTGCACGCACCCACGATACAGGGAAAATCCCTAGTGTGGGGCAAATACCGTCTTAAATACCAACTTGAAGATGTAAATCATATTTACATTCCTTTATTTATCTTTACACAAACTTAATAAGTTAAAATTTAAACATTCAGTTTTAAGTTTTATTCAAACATTCCTTAATATTAATGATTATTTATTTTATTTGTACACTGTCATTAATAGTGTTTTAATTTAGTAATATGGCATTATTAGCTATACATACTTATAGCATTTATTGTTTCATATTGTATCTGATTATGAGACAGGACTGATAGTATTTTATTATCATGAAAATACTAGTAGCCAATTATCATTGGTTTGTCTTTAATGACGCCCTAGTTATGTAAGCCACATAATGGCTATTTTGTCTTTTTACACATACATACTTATTATATAATACCTTAAGATTGATGATTATGAATCATACCTACCTAAGATATACAAGCATAGGTTGACTATATTGGTCTCAAATAAATTTGATTCATGTAACAATAAGATTGATTTGGTAAGTCTTGTATATTTCCAAAAGAGTGGCCCATGTCGACTTAGACTCTAAACAGCTACACTGTAATCCTACTATTAATATAAATGCGAAAGTTTGTGAGGATGGATGGATGGATGGATGTTTGTTGCTCTTTCACGCGAGAACGGCTGATCGGATCTGGATGAAATTTGGCACAGAGGTAGATTATAGTCTGGAATAACACATGGGCTATATATTATCCCCATAATAACTTAAGGGGGTGAGCAGTATTGCAATATCCATAATCCTCAACTGTTTTACAGCTTGATACTTGAAATACGAAATAAGGCAAGGGACATTGAGCGTGCTGTGCAATTTTTCACTTTAAGCACCTGTTGCGAGCCTGTGCAAATCCAAGAGAAAGCTTAAGTCCCTTACGTCATTTCAAATTAACGGTATCGAATCACAATCGAACTGTCAACTGTCATACTATATTAAAACAGAAGGTCTATTTCAAACTATTTGTCACTGGTGTACGTAGCCTAACGGTACAGAGACTTACCTGCTAACAAAGGTACGCAAGTTCAAATCACAGTCAGCATCCACTTTTTGTGATTTTTTATGTTGAAAGATTTCCAAAAATGTTAAACATGATCGCGAGTTCGATCCCCAATCGGTTTTCACTTTTTGTAAGTTCCAGCTTTTTGTTTTCATTTCGATGCTATATGATTTTCAAATCAATTCAGAGTAAATTAATATTATCTTCTTTTAATTGTAAATACAATAATAAAATCTGTAGGTATATTGAACATAATTATTTAGAAAAAATAATCTTTTCTTTTGTTGTGTTACAATCATGTTTAGAATTTTTGTATGTAGTCTGTGTGCCTTGGGTGTATTAGTTTATTAATAAGACTAGGGTTTTAGTTTTTGTTTCATTGTAGGTAATTGGTGCTCTATCAAAATATATACGAATTTAAAGTATTTAAGAAGAACTTATCATCATTACGAAACATACATGCAACGACATCTATTGCATCAAAACGGTACTAATGAATAAATGTGTTCACAAGATAAAATTTTAAATCGTCTTTTTCAAACAGATAAGATAGCAAAATGTACCCATGATTAGTTTAAATGACGCTGCTTTGAAAATCTACAAAGGGTTTTTTGTTTGGAGGGTGGGAAATCATCATATTTTGATTCCCACTCTGGGCAGAGCGGTAGGGAATGTCAGACTTCTACTGACTTAAAACCACCCATGTTCCTTTTTTGCCTTTTGTGCTGTGGCCGCGATATCTCTTTCGAACAACCCGTAGCCCCGACAAGCGGCGGCCCTTGCGGGCCTCAACCATATTGCTGACATCTCTTTGAGGCACGCGTGGAACCGAACGCGCCGTCGACACGGCCTGTCGTCGACATAAGACGGGCGGACGGCGAGCTAGCCCACTACTTACCGTCCACAGGCCCGCGCCTACGGTGGTCGGAAGCCATCACGTGACTCCCGACGCCCAGAGCGTCTCCTATTGCGGCTGGGATGAGAGGTTCTCTCTCTCACATTACGCCACCTCCTTCGCTAGGATCACTGCTTCGCCGAAGGAGGCGACGGCGTCCCATTCCCTCTCGCCCCGCAACATGGCTTGAACCAGGGCCGGACGCGAGAGGTCGCCGCCGCCGATCGCCGCTAAGAGAACACAACGGGGCTCAACCCAAGCGGGGCTCCACCCAAGCGGGGCAGACCTCCGCAGTGTGCTCCACCGTGTCCTCCGGCTGATCCTTGCAATGGTAGCATCCGGGCGTTTCCTTCCGCCTGATTCGGTGCAGGTACCTCCCGACTCCCGAAACAACCGTGTCCGATGTGTACCTGCGCCAGACGGAAGGTGAGGGCGCCGTGGCGCCTCTCAAGCCACTCCTCAAAGAGGAGACTTACCACCACTGTGCCCTGCGCGGGGATGCGACAGTCGCTCTCTCCATGTCGCCATGAAATCACACCAGGGGGTCTGTCCACCAAGCGACAATATACCGCGGCAGCGGATCGGCTGTGGCAGCCTCGGGCATTGCTGCAACTTTGCTTAACAATGGCCAGATTGCATTTTCCGTTTACAAATTGCTGTTAAATCTTAACCCAACTTGCAACATTACCAAAAATCTGCGACTGGCCATGGAACAGATGCGTGTTTGCAAACAAGCTGCTTTAAACAGGAGAGAGTTGCCTGGAATTAGATGTAGATGCGAAAATTCCACTTACCGAAGAGTTTTCCCATCCAGTGCCAACAGAAGATTCCGAAAGAGTTAGACAGTGGTGTACCTAATCGTAAACCCACATTTGCCAGTAATGTTCAAGCGCCATGTAATAGGGGGCGTTTGATGTCTATAGATATAATATTGCCATCGACCTGGCACGAAAACCACGCTCCGTGGCCTCTACTGCGAAAACACTTTGCAATCAAACCCCGGACCTCATCCTCAGTAGTTGCACTTGAGACCACTCGATCAACGAGACAGTCACACATCAAAATTTCCACGTGAACGAAGTCGCGGGCATCAGCTAGTCAATTATATTTCAGTTCATCATGAAATGAAATTGATTAATCAGACGAACTTACCTTAAGTGAAGTCCGATTACAATTTCATGAAGGATGAACTGAAATATAATTACCCACCCAACCCATCCTTTTTAGGATTAGTCCCTTGTCGAATGGGCTAATAGAGCAACGCTATCTCTAAAGAGTGTCAAATCTGTGTTGCCAATTCATAGAGAAAAAGTTTTGTTTTATTTTCTCTAAAACTGCGATGCCAAATACTGCATCGCACCAACAACTACAACTACTGCCAAATGTTGCTTTGCGAATTGGGAACTACACTGTAATCAATTATATTTCATTTCATCCTTCATGAAATTGTAATCGGACTTCACTTAAGGTAAGTTCGTCTGATTAATCAATTTTTTACTAGACCTTACAGCAATAAAAAATAGCAAATTAATATGTAATTCTATCATGAACACTTCTAAGTACTTAGAAATTGCGTAATTTATCGTTGTATCTCATACTGGAACACGTCGATATATTTCTCGTATTAAGTAAAATTGACAGCAACTTGTAACTGATATGTTGAGAACAGTATAGGGTTACATCGGCGTACCTATTACCTATCAATAAGCCAATAATGTGTTAATATATAACATAACACCACGCCTGTAATCTACAAAGGAGAGCCTTTAGCCTTTAGTAGAGGTGTTTTTAATAGAACAGTCACATTTCTATAGTTATCTTTAAGTATCATGTTATAGGGGGCGTGCCAATTGCCATCAAACGGGTGCATATACTACGTAGCTGCTACTGAGAAGTTCCTGATGGATAAACCCAATCACACTTTGCCCGACCCGGGAAGCAAAACCAGGAACTAATGCTCAATAGTCACTCTTGTGACCACTAGACCAAAGATGATGATATCGCTCATATTTACGTTCACACCGCATGCTCAAAGTCGGGGCTGCGGGTTGTTCGAAAGAGATACCGCGTTCTTGTACACAAAGGGCTAAGAAGGAACATGGATGGTTTTTTTGTCAGTAGAAGTTTGACACAAGCTCCGCCCACAGTGGGAGGATCATTTGATGATGTCCAAGCTAGTGCCTCTAATCTCACAACTACCCACACTCGACTGTGATACAGAAAAGCTAGATTATTCTAAAACGAAACATATTTTCATAATTGTATTGGTATATGAAAATGGATGTTTGTGTAAAGTATTCGCTCAAATTGTTCGCTTGAAAAATGCAATTTACAAACAATGTGGAAGAATTTGATACGAGCACGTCTGTTTACATTGAAGAAGTTACTCTTCGCATAACGCGAAGTCATTTAGGCATATTATATTTACATGTGTGGCGACTAGCGACATCTATCGCAACACCTGCGTACTAACAAACGATCGACAGAAATTCCTACATCGCGCTATCAACATTATCCGCGACATAAGCCTATATAGGAGTTCCCGACTTACATATGTCGGGCAGTTAGCCCGCCGGACACAACACCCGTCCGGTCGGAGGATCCTCCCTTTTCAACGGGGGATGAGGAGCTTTACACCCTGTTCCTCATACCCCCAAACTGGTGACCCCGAGCATGAACGTCAGCGCAGCCTTCGTGCAACTACTTCAGACGTCGTCAACACTTCCCCTTCGCCTTCGAGCAGCAAGTCATACCGTCAGCCAGCAGCCACGGCTTCATGGGGTATCCTGACCACCAGCATGCAGCGGAAGCGCATTCCTGGTCATCACCCCCAGCCTCATCACCGAACTTGGCACAGCACACTGCACTTCGGCCGGTCAGCAAGCAGAGACGTCCTTCTCTCCTGGTCGACGCAGCAGCCAGCCACTACGCAGCACTGCACACTCCGACTCACTGGAGCATACGCAGCATCACCCCGACTCACTGGGGCATCTACGGCAAGCACTGCATCACTCCGACCCACTGGAGCTAATATGCAGTATCACCCCGACTCACTGGGGCATCACCGCAGACAGTTCCGACTCACCGTGAACTATGCGGCATCCGGTTCCGACTCACTGGAACCTTCCACTGGCTGACAAGCGCCAAGACTTAACCTGCTTTCGACCTCCGGTCTCGGAGGGGAGTGATGTGGCGACTAGCGACATCTATCGCAACACCTGCGTACTAACAAACGATCGACAGAAATTCCTACATCGCGCTATCAACATTATCCGCGACATAAGCCTATATAGGAGTTCCCGACTTACATATGTCGGGCAGTTAGCCCGCCGGACACAACACCCGTCCGGTCGGAGGATCCTCCCTTTTCTATGGGGGATGAGGAACTTTACACCCTGTTCCTCATTCCCCCAAACATGGTTTAGGTAAACTTGATAAGATAGGCAGCCTATTTGTTTTTTTTTTTGTGTTTTAACATGAGCTCTTAACTAATGTGTACGCCTTGTTACTTTAATACCCTCGCATTTTCACAGTATATACGTTATTTACTAAATCTGAAAGTGACTGAAAAGTTGTGTGGAAATCGGTTGTCGTGGTATGGGCATGTGATGCGGTAATGAGGAAAATATCGCGAGGAAGGTTTTGAATTATACGAATGTGGATGGGGATAAGAGTTGAGGAAGATTGATATGATAAAAAAGGAAGTGTCTCATGATATGGCGAGAAACAGAAGTGTGGAAGAAGAAGACATGTTACGCCGACCCCAAATGAATTGGGATAAGGGCAAGCGGGGCTGTGGATTGTCGAAAGGTTAACGCGGCTCCGACAAGGGCGAAGAAGGAACATGGGTTTGGTTTTTAGTCAGTAGAAGTCTGACACTCCCCTTAGCTCTGCCCAAGAGCGGGGGGGGGTTATTCGATGATTTTACACCCACCAAAAAAAAAAAAAAAAAAGGGCAAGCGAATGACGATACGTTATTTACTAAGTATAGTAATAATAAAAGTACCTGCATGTCTCAAAAGCCGAAAAGAATTAAAGATCATCAAAAATTATCACACTAGGAATTTCTCTAGTATTCTGGGTGCGTTTACACACATTTAAACTCACATACACAAACCAAACACCCAGACTGAGACACAGAACAACACTATCTGTACGTGCGCGGATCGAACCCGCGACACGCAGTGCAGTGAGCAGTCCAATTGCTCAGCCACTGCGCCAACCATGCCGTCGTGATTGTAATATTAGGTTGTAACGATTATGGTATTAGCAAATAATATTATATTTAAACTAACAAACCAAATCTTTTTTTTTTTATTCTTTTTTCTTTTAACACTAACAAACTTTGTAAATAGTATTTCTGTAAGAAATAAATGGCTTTTTTATTTTTTTTATAACGATTATGGTACTTCGGAACACATACAGTTTTGAAGTAGGCCTAAGAAGGTTAAGCCTACGAAATTGCTTTTGAATTTGGTTAAGATATTGGAGCAATCACCAAAAGACTTAAAAGATTATTGAAACCTATGACTGAACGTGGCTACAATGTTGTCGTGACAGATTTTATTTTTAATAGTACAGAAGAGGACTTTGTTAGGGTTCCGTAACTCAAAAGGAAAAAACGGAACCCTTATAGGATCACTCGTGTGTCTGTCTGTCTGTCCGACCATTCCATTCCATCATTTCGGAGATAAGGGGGGCTCTTATCTGCGAAACTACTGAAGCTAAAATTCTGAAAAAAATACAGAAATTAGTTCAACACGTATAGATTACAGGAAAACCTATAGGAAGTCTAAGTACGGAACCCTTCGTGTGCAAGTCCGACTTGCACTTGGCCAGTTTTTTTTTCATTTAGAATCTTCACAAAAAAGGCTGGATGGACAGATCTAGAAACAAAGTATTGTTTCTAGAAGACCATTATCTGTCCAGCCTTTTAATAACTATGTTGGGGTCGGCTTCCAGTCCAACCGGATGCAGCTGAATGCCAGTATTTTCCATGGAACGATTTCTTTTCTGACTTCCACAACCCTGTTAGTACAGGGTATTACGATACTCTTTGGTAAGACTAGTTGTAAAGACAGCTAGTCCATCTAATAGAAATGCCTCCTCTGCAAGACGTGAGCTCTGGCAGGAGCTGCTTAAGCCCCCTGACGGCTTCATCGAGCCGTCCGAAAGCCTTCCACCTGGACATGCTTTGCCGTGGCCGACGTGGAAATCTCTAAATAGACTCCGAACCCAGGTCGGCCGCAGCAAAGACAATCTCTTCAGATGGGGGTTCATAGACGGCTCAGACCTCAAGTGTGTATGCGGCGTTTCTCCACAGATAATGTCCCACCTTCCATCTTGCGCTGCATGCCCTGACACCTGTACCCTTGACGACCTTATGACTGCATCAGCGAGTGGAGTTCGTTAGTTAGGGCCAAAACGATTTAACAGAAATTTGCCATCGACACTCTAAGAAGAAGAAGTTGTAAAGACTGCCAAAGATCAACATAATATATGGCAGCCGGAACCAAAGGCTTCAAGTGCAAGGCAGGAAGGAAACTTAGTATGTAATGGGTGATCTTCCATCCACAGATCAACCTAGGCAAGCACGGTTTAACCTAAAGATCGACCCATGTAGCCATTACTTTTAAGCCACGAGGTCCTCCTATTTGAAACAGACGAATATGCATAAATGACACTTTTCTTTTCACAATGACATAGGAATATTTATTTATAAATGTTAGACTATACTAAATATATAAACTAAACTAACCTAAAAACAAACTAACTATAAAAGGGCATCGAAAAACTCCTCCTCAACGCTGTCAGCAGGTAAAGTACCCAAGAGACTGGCAGCGTTGCCGCGTTGTATGGCAACACTTATCCTCTGGCCAAAGAAAAAGCCAGCCCTTGGGTCGGAGGAAGCGTCAACAAGGCGTTTTGAAATATCCTTAAAAAGGCTGTGTGCACTAGGACCCCACGGCCCTAAAGTTTCAACCCCAAACGGCTCGAAAATATAGTTTCCACAAAGGTTACCATATTTACGCCGCTTGAGGTTCTCCGCAGCCGCAGCGGCAGCGCCAGCACAACACGAAGAGCTTGGAAGATAGTAAAATTAGTACTTCCACTTTCTTTAGGTACCTATTTAACACAAATTCAACCTTACGAGCTAAGTAATAAAGTCAAAATCTTACTAAAATCGATTCCGTAGTCCAAACCTCCAAAACGTATAAATCGTGTGAGTATATCTGGTGCACCGTTTGAAAGATAACTGTATCCACTCACACAACCGCTAAGCTTTGAATAAAGCTTTATTTTTGAATACGCCACTTCATAGTACGTCATTACTTGTACTGGTGGATACAGAAGTGTTTGCAAAATTTGATTAAATGAAACAAATTCGGCACTGATATTTACCGCGGTTTTTTTAATGGTTGATTGAATGCTGAATCACCATTGTGACAAACGCGTGATTTGAAAGTTTTAGTATTCGAACAATTTTGAAAGTAAAAATTCGTATTTTATATTTTTCCACATTTTAAAACTTTTTTCATAAGCGTGTGCATCACAAATAGTTCTTTATTCAAAAACCATAAAGCTGTAGGATAGTTACAAATCAATTAATATCAAATCAATAAGCCTTTTTTTTGTAGGTTGGGAAAATCATCTGGGCAGAGCGGTCAGACTTCTATTGACTAAAAACTACCCATGATCCTTCTTAACCCTTTGTGTCGAGGCCGCGGTATCTCTTTCAAACAACCCGCAGCCCCCGAAAAACCCGCAGCCCAAATCGATAAGCCTTATCTTTATATTTTGACAGCTGTCATCACTCATCACACAGATGATCATGATCATGAAAGTACAGAGATCTCTCAAAGATTCTGGAAAGCACTTATAACGCTCCAAGCCAAGCAATATGAAGCAGACACATGGAAACATTAGTGACTTTGATAAATGCAAACTGTCGTGCACTAAGATTTGCTATTTCCGATTTAAGCTAGATTATTTAAGTCTTGCAAGATTTGCTAGCACGTTTACTTATGAAACTTGCATTACGCTCAGATATTGAGATTAAGACAGTAAATAAATATTTATTAGTAGATTACCTACATTATTATTATTTTTCTTATATTATTATAGTACCTACCTACTTAATGAAATGGTTTTCCCTAAAATTGACATATGTCGATAAAACACTTTAATATTTCGGAAATATGTCGGGCAAAGGGATACTTCAGAAATGTCTGTTATAATATTTGTTACTAGAGCTGTTCCTTTAGATGACAACAGTACTTGACGATCAATGCTGTAGTTTTTTATTCGTTTAGTACACTCTCGGCCCCTCGACCCCTAAAAAAAGATTTGTCTATTTGTTTTCTCTCAACCCCTAAACGTAGTTCACACTCGACCCCCAGGGGGTGAGTCTGAATTTTCATACAAAGGACAACATACCTCGTCCACTTTCAACCCCTAGTTCGGTAAGTACCTAAAATTAATATTTTGGTACAGTGAGGTACAAACTAAAGGCAACATTCAGAAATTGTTTTTTCTTAAGCTTAGTCAGAAGGAGGTTAATGTTTTTCGAGCGTGTGTGTCCATTTCTTTGGCACGCCCTGCACCCCAAACGGCTAGACGGTTTTTAATATATGAGGTGTCGTTGAATTCGTCAGAATTGTAGTGACATAGGCTTTATAAATTTTGAAAACGCAGTTTGATGAACAAGTCCCACATCTCAATAAGTAAACATCAAATCTTATTCAAACCAATTTCCGTTGAAAGATTTTTTTTACGTTCTCCTATACTAATTTCAACTTGCATTAAAAAAAAAATTTGGGCTAGAGCTAAATAAATTATGGCTGAGTAACTAGCAGATGACCCCACTTATCCACCATTTTCGTATTCGCTTTGTCAGTTAGAAATGATTTGAGTTGGTTTTTCAATTGTACATTATTAAGCTCTCTCCAACTTTTAGGTAACTTATTATAAATAATGGGAGCCATGCAGAAAACACTTGCGCATGTGTGAAGTCCTACTTGCATGCAGACACAGCTGATTTTGATCACGCGAAAATAAGTTACTGTTATTCCTAATAAACACTGTTTCCAGAATATAAAGGGAGGAATTTTGTTAAAATCGTCACAGGAGATCGTGCTATGCGTATAAAAAAAAAACGATCAATATTAGACAATACTTAAAGTCTATAATTAAGATCCAATAACAATATAATAATATATTAATATGTGTGTGTGTGTGTGTGTAGAAAAAAAAATAGTGGTAAAATTATTACTTATTAAACTATTAAATTACAATCTTAATAAATAAACGGACTTAATTTTTCTAAACAAAGACTTAAATTACTGGTATTTCTTTATTAACAAACTGATTCAGAATATAACTAATGCGTTTGTCGTTGTCAATATCGTCTGATCGACGTCTACATTGTGTTGAAGATATCATCTTAACAACTTTTTAATAATTGGAATCATCTTCTATCATTTTCAAAAATTGAATAATGTTGGTGGTTTTTGCTAATTTTCTATTTAGCATAGCATGCCAACCTTCCAGTTTATTAGTGGTGCGATGTCGTTCGCCATAACAACACCATTTATTTTTGGGGTCGAGAGTGAACTAAACGTTTCTATTACTCCTTTTTTGTTTGGTTTGTGTTTGTGTATTTTTGGAAATACAGTTGTCAAACACCATTGAGTATTAAATACCAAGTCTATCAAAACAACTTTTGTAAATTCCTTAAAATAAAAAAACCCACCCTTTTCTCTTTGTTTGCTCTTAAATAGTAAAACAAAATTGTACACGCTCTCAACATATAAAAAATTATAAAAAACACCTCATTTAATTCCCAACACGTTTATCGATGTCTGTACCGCTAATCCGCCATGTTGATTTTAGATAGCGATACATTACTCTATCCATCATATCGGATTAGCTCACCTATACATTTGATACACTAAAATTACTTGCTTACCGGTATGCCATGGGTTTGCTACGGGATAATATATCCGCCATGGAGCTCATGAATGTCAAGTATTGCGTATTGATACGAGGATACTATATCGATTTAAATACTCTATCGCAAAAGAAAGTTTGTAAGTATGAGTCTGTTAGTTTTAATATCTGATCCTGTGATGAAGCTTGACCCAAAAGGGCCGTGTCTTAAAAAAGTAACATGGGGCCCCTTGGATCTCAGAATTTTGCAAAATAGTCTACTGACTGAGAGTAAAGTGTAAAAGTTGGAGGTTTTTTATTCAATCAACAAAAAAAAAGTTGTGGTTGAGATTTTGTAATATTCTTCCACCACACATCGGGAGCCCTGTTACTAAGGGATCCAGATTGATACGGTTACGCCTCTGATCACACCACACCAGTTTTGTGCGATGGACAGCGGCGTATCTTTTTTTTTTTTTTTTTTTTTTCGTTGCCCCACACTAGGAATTTCTCCTGTAGCGTGGGATCGTTCACAAACATAGAAAGTCACATACACAAATACCCAGACCCGAAACAACTATCTGCAGGCTAAACAAATATTTGTTCCGTGCGGGGATCGAACCCGCGACACGCAGCACAGCAGTCCAATCGCTTAGCTACTGCGCCAACCGTGCCGTCTGCAATTAATATAGTACTTCACACATTTCGTTACTCACGTTTAAGGTCCAATATGTTAGGTTTAGATTAGGTTATAGGCTTAGGGAAATAGGTTATTGCAACAGTGTTCTGGCTGCGCCACTGTCTGACGCAACCAGAGCACTTTACAGACTAGCTATGCTAAGATTTACTTAAACAATAGATTTTAATTAGTTTTAGCACTATTTGTTAAAATTTGTAAAACCATCCAGGGCGGCATAATCGCATGTGCGACAAAGCCCTTTTTATTGAAATAAAAAAAAGGTCCAATATGTCAAAAGAAGCGAGCCTATTCCCATCAACTGGCGCCTCAATCTTGACATCGAGCTACTTTTCAAAATCTCCAAAGAAGGAAAAATAAAATAACACTCTGACCGACTGTAAAATTGAACCGACGACCTTATGCGAATGAGTAGTACTTGCGACCACTGTACCATACGAGGATGTCACGTATAATATCGGCCTTGAAGCTCTACTGACCCCATAATAAACAACAACTAATGGACAGATAAGCGCACATAATCTATTTTAACATCATTAGATAATTTTAATGCGCACTTAATTGCCACGATATATTGCCACTTATCGTAACCACTCAAAGTCGACAGTTCCGGTCAAAACAGTCGACAGAGTCAGAAAGATACAACCTTTTCTGTCTAACTGATGTGAGTGGAGTCAACAATCGGATAGGACTTAAATATAATGGACGGGCTTACCCCAATCGTGATGGCATTTGGGAAGATTAATTTATCTTTACGCAAAGCTAAGGTTATAGTAATTTTGTACGTTGGTGTTGTGACGACAGTATTTTGTCGAATATTTGTTATGATAATGATTCATCACCTGCGTATCTTTTTCCCAACTATACTGTGGCCTACTTTCAGTCTAACCTGATGCAGGTGAATACTTACATATTATATCCCTGGAGCGACTGCCTGTCTGACCTTACAAGTAAATTTATTTCTGGGTAACACGAAAAAAGGGCGGTGGAGTGACGATCTTCGCAGGGTGGCTGGGTAGCAACTGGGTGAGAGTTGCAGAGAATGGAGTTGAGTGGCGTGCGATTAAGGATGGATTCAATATCGAAAAGAGAAAACTGGAAGGTTGGTTGTTAGAATTTTAGGCTCCCGAGTCTGACATTCTAACAATCAACCTCTCCGGTTTCAGTTCACACATGAAAGTCCACAGTTGGCAGTGTCACGGCCCGTTCACGACTTTGGTCTAAGGCGGCGAGCGGGGCGGCACTCGCTAGAGTATAAATGTTCTGTGCTAAGCGCGGGGCGGCGCGCGGCGGCGAGCGGTAATAAGCTGCCGCTCCACAAAACATATATAGGTACTCTAGCGAGTGCCGCCCCGCTCGCCGCCTTAGACCAAATCGTGAACGGGCCGTCAGTCGTCACGGGTGACGACTGACAAAGATCTAGGAATCACAGTCGAGACCAGCGGCTTGACATGCTATCCGAGCTATGCAGTCTCGGTAATATCATGAATGGCCCCTCGGTTGGCGATAGCTCAGCTTTACTATTAACCGCCAACACATTTCTCACATGTCTAACAATTTAATTTCTCACCAAGTCGACAACGATAAGAATACGAATTTGAATGTTCAATTGTAAAGGACATAACTTAAAATTACCGTCGTTTTCAAACAAACAAGCAAATCAAAGCAATATAAATAAAAGTGTACATCATTGATTGAGCAATAAAAACACAATCTTTTCTCCCATTACCCTACGTACTCCTCAATAAACTGACTTCACTAATACTTCTTTTACTGCAGTTCCCGGTTAACAGTGGTTTACGTAAAAGGGACAATTAAAATACCCGTAAAACGCCGTCAACAAGACAATAAAGTTAACTGGAGTATAGTTAAATTTATGCAGTCCACTTTACTTAGTGAATGTAGCAGTTAAGTTAACTGCTGGATTAAGGGACGGTGCAAGCTGCATTAGCTGTTTAGTAGCTTAGAATGCTGCTTGCTTAGATGGCTGTGTTGTTCAGAAAAAACGGCTAAGTTTACTCAAGGGAGTCGTAAAACACGATGGATTGCAAAGCTTTTTTTTATTTTGAATTAAGTACTATCTGCATGAAAATATTCTCAGTTGCTGTTTATAATCACTACGCCTGTAATCCCCGAACAGTAAGTCATAGGTTCGAACCAGGCAGTCGCATTACTTTGTGTAATTAATTTCATCACCGCAGTCGGCTGCTCTCAAAACGGTGAAGGAAAACCTCGTGAGGAAACCGGCATGGCTTAGAAGTTCCGAACCAAAAAAAGTCGAAGACATGTGACATCTACCAATCCGCACTGGGCCCGCGTGGTGGATTATAGTCCATCCCTCTCCTAGAGAGGAGGCTTGAGTTTCTGCAGTGGGAACATTACCTATAGGCTGATGATGATGATGTACGTGTCACTCACATTTCGCAGGCTCCGTAACAGCTACTGAGAAATTCCTTATGGATAAGCCCAACATCACTTTGCCTGACCTGTAGATCAAACACAGGATATCATACACAGCAGTCACGCTTGCGACCAACGAGATATTCATCAGCATCATCATCAGCCTATAATGTTCCCCCCGCAGGGACTCAGGCTTCCCCTCTAGAAGAGTCACCCTCTTCTAGAGGGGAAGTATCGCAGAATACGCAAATACCACCCACATTTTTAAATAAGTGGTTGGTTTTGTAATAAAATTGGTTTTCGCTGAAAACCGTCTTTTACCTTTAAACTTTTTTAAAATATCGTAGTTTTCTTTAGGTATTATAATTTACTACTGTTTTGTAAAACTTTGTATAATAGAATTTAAATATATTTCAACTCAACCGTATCTAATTCAAAATAGTTTCTTTTGATATTCTTTCAACTGTACATAATTTCATACGTTATTCTTTGACATGATAACCCAGCATGTCATTTTGTCGCAAGAACACAAAAGAACGCAATATTCAATGCAAGAGTACCTTTAAATTTAATAGAAAATGCACGGGATGTGTTCAGTGAGGTTTCAAAGGGTAAACATGACAGGTTTAATATGTTTGTTCAAAGTAGAGTTGGCAAAAAAGTATAGTACAGTCGCGTGCACTAATATTTACCCTAAGCAACTTTTTAAAGTAATTTTCTCGTACCTTGTTTGTTGCATCTTTATAACTTTACGAACATACTATTTTGGAGCCCATACTATTACGAAACATATCTTATCTCAAAGTTGCAATAGTTGTTCTACGAAATAATCGCCTTAGAAGTTTATTTAATGTACCTATACATACTTATAGTGTCTGCATACCTAACTACATCATGTAGTCCAGAATACCAAGCAAGGAGTTGGCAACGTTGTACAGCCAACATTTTAACTAAACTAAAGACGCAGTGGAAATCACCAGTAATAAGGTTCTTCGCATTTTTACAGCAGATGAACACTGCTTCAAAGTTACAGTAATAAGTTCATACATTGTAGCAGGTGTGTTGCAACTTGGCAAAAATTATAAGGTCAAGGAGGCAACACTTATTATCATTGACACAACATATAAAACTGATTAACATCCGTAACCACTCTAATTTAGGTTCAGTTGAAAACCAGCGTCGGGCACTAGTTGCCCGGCATTTTGCTGAACTGGGCCTTTTTGGCGCAGCTGTGAGGCACACAGTGGGACGATTTGTTTAGTTTTAAGTTCTTTTTATATTATTTTTGTTTTACATTGTGTGTATTTGTGGCATGTGCCAAATAAATGCATTTTCTTTCTTTCTTTCTATTAACATCTTCTTGTTCTTATAGAATGGTACTTCCATTCTCCGTGGTCAACCATCACATTATCATTACCTGTTTCTTTTTCGTTCATCCATAACACCACCATTTTTCTTGGATATCTTTTTCTCCCTTTCACACACTCTTTTATGTAAAAAAATCATATGCATGTAAAATGTAGTTTGTAAATTAAAGGCGCATTTGGTCATACATTCAGATAGTAGTTCTATTTTACATGTCAAACACTGACAGACACCTTTTTTTTTGGGAGGGTGAAAAATCATCAAATGACTCCTCCCACTCTGGGCAGAGCGGAAGGGAGTGTCAGACTTCTACTGACTAAAAACCACCCATGTTCCTTCTTAGCCATTTGTGTCGAGGCCGCGGTATCTCTTTCGTACAACCCTCAGCCCCGAGGAGACTGACAGACACCTAGTTCTGTCTTCTAAACTTTCAGTTTATTTCCATAGTACACCTCCCATTATAATTTTTTCATCAAAACCTAACCACAACATCTAACTAAAAGAACAAATAAAGAAATAACAACCACTTGAGAAACGCAAACCAATACAGCCAAGTATAAACCAGCCCCAAGTTCCCCATACGTTCAATCAAGGGCCTGATTATACTGTAAGTCGGTTCAGCGGTTTTTAAATGTCGACACACAGGTGCAACTGAGGTAGTTGAGGTACTCAGAGTTACTAGTTACTGGGAACTCGGTAACGAGTCAACTGGGTACTTCGACTAATAAGTTTATCGGATAATTGTTAGAATTGGAATTGTGTTCTATTTTTGTTTCGTTTTTAATAATTAGATTGAACATATAATAGGTGACACAATGAGCGGTCTTATTACAGAAATCTATTCAACTTTTTTTTAGGGGGTGGGATATCATCAAATAACCCCTCCCACTCTGGGCAGAGCGGAAGGAAGTGTCAGACTTCTACTGACTAAAAACCATCCATGTTCCTCCTTAGCCCTTGTGCCGAAGTCGCGGTATCTCTTTCGAACAACCCTTAGCCCCGACGGGTTTCAAGACAACCTTCGGTTGGATTACAGGATGAGGGAGATACAATACTGCAGAAAGTTTGTCGTATACCAATTACATATTATACACAAATATATAATAACGATAACACTTATGAACCTCACCAGCAATAGCGCTTGTGACCAATTAACCGAATGATGGTAAAGTTCATTATATACCTAATCATGACATATATCATAATTTTGTTGGAATGAATAACGGCACTTAATGTTTATTTATTGCTGTACTGCAGGTAAAAGCTAAAATAAATGTGATTGCGGTCATTAAATGACAAACAACGTACCCGATCGAGTGGAACCCGTGTTACTTCAATTTGCCAATTATCAGTGTAAAGTTTCATGAATAAATCACAATTTGTGTGTGCATGCATTGAGATAACACGAACAAAACGACTCGTGTTTCGGCTATAACTGTCGAAATATTGCTGTTATTAGGAACACCTCTACCTAAGTACTACAGGCATACAGGCGTGATATTCTGACGTTTTGTTATCAAAGTATTGCGAACGAATGATAGTATAGCAGATTGTATTATCACTTATTATCGTCAATTCCACGTTGGCTGTTCCAAAAGGTTAATTTTATTCTAGAAATCATTGACTCACACGCTGATCACACACACACGTCACAGACAGGCCAAATTCACAACTTTTTATTTCATACTAGCTGATACACACAACTTCGCCCGCGTAGATGTCAATCAAATTATATACTAAAATCGAGAACCACTCAAACATCGAGAACCAATGGTTCTCGAGGAAGGTTTCAGTATATAATTTGACCGACTTTCACGAGGGCGAAGCCGCGGGCATTTTCTAGCAGTCTATTATGTTACAATAATAGTACATAAGGAATGAGTACATAAGAGGAAGTCTGAAAGTGGCGCCAGTGAATGAAAAGTTGATGGGTAATCGATTGTCGTGGTATGGACATGTGATGCGAAGGAATGAAGGAAATGTTGTGAGGAAAATGTTGAGTATGAATGTAGATGGCTATAAAAGGAGAGGAAGGCCAAAGAAACGATGGATGGACTGTGTGAAGGATGATATGGCTAGAAAGGAGGTGACTGCTGAGATGACGAGAAATAGGGAAGTATGGAAGAAGAAGACATGTTGCGCCGACCCCAAATGAATTGGGATAAGGGCAGGAGAATGATGATGAATAGTGTATCCTTAGTTAATAATTATTATACCTTTAACACGATTGTATACAATCTGGTTCTTCTAACCTAACAGACAGATGTGCTGGTTGGTAGTTTTTCCGCCACGTCTTCTTCCCAGCCAAAACACTTGGGTGTCAATGAACAGGCACTTTCGGCGACTGTCTTCTGTATACTTTGACGTTCACAAAGTGCTGGTTATCAGCCTAAGCCTCTTTAATGATCAGTAACTATGCCCCAGTGATTAATGCTCGTTTGTCGTTAAAATTTATATACTAAAATCGAGAACCACTCAAACATCGAGAACCAATGGTTCTCGAGGAAGGTTTCAGTATATAATTTGACCGACTTTCACGAGGGCGAAGCCGCGGGCATCTTCTAGCAGTCTATTATGTTACAATAATAGTGTATCCTTAGTTAATAATTATTATACCTTTAACACGATTGTATACAATCTGGTTCTTCTAACCTAACAGACAGATGTGCTGGTTGGTAGTTTTTCCGCCACGTCTTCTTCCCAGCCAAAACACTTGGGTGTCAATGAACAGGCACTTTCGGCGACTGTCTTCTGTATACTTTGACGTTCACAAAGTGCTGGTTATCAGCCTAAGCCTCTTTAATGATCAGTAACTATGCCCCAGTGATTAATGCTCGTTTGTCGTTCCTTACAATATAAGGAGAGACCTTTTCTATTACCCTATAAAGGCCAGTTATTACGAGGACTTGATTGGTCAATTATTGGTAATTATAGCGATCGATTGTCTTCAAGTCAGTGTGTTTGTTTTTGTATAGTCAACCATGGGTATCGATTTGACTTCGATAGCAGCTTTATCACGTAACATGTACAAGGTCACTGAAAATAATTGTATAAATCACTTCACACTCGTGATTTTTTTTTTCATTTATCACAACTAGTGCGGAAATACCAATTCAAGTTCAAATTGGTTAAATTCGTAATCTTCTTAGAGTGTTGATGTCCATCTAAATTGTGTCTGCAGTTCTCGCTTCCTTTACAACTTTGCTTGCGGCACGGGTGTGAATTCTACCTCGACTACAATAACAAAGTTTCCCCTCTTTTATACCAAAATGTATTTCGTACGATGATCTTTGGAGTTACAGTTCAAAAATACACTTTCATTCTTCAGCCTAAACCGGTCCTAGCTGGAGAAATATGACCCTGTATCCAAAAAGTAGTCAATACATTCATCACCTGGTACATTTCAATTGAACGAGATCATATCTAAACTCGTCCATATTTCAGCGGCAACACGTCTGAGAAACATTTTTCAGTGTCGCGTTCTAACAGGTAGGTTAACCAATGTGATTTAGAAGACTCAAATATTAATGTAAAAAAACCAGTTTCAAAAAAAAAATTGTCAATGTAGTTTTCGGCTCCAAAACAACCACACTTGCAGCTCGCCTCAACTGCAATAACAACATTACCCCCTTTTAAATCAAAATAATAGATATTTTACACGATGATCTTTGAAAAATACAAAAATATTACAGATGCCTTTTGATTTTTCACTGTACTAGGAGAAATATTACCTTCAACCCAAAAGGTAGTCAATACATTCATCACTTGGTACATTTCAATTGAACGAGACGAGATATTATCTAAACTCGTTCATATTTCAGCGGCAACACGTGTGGAACACTTTTGAATTTGTATGCGACGCCATTTTTCTGTGTCGCCTTCTAACAGGTAGGTTAAACGATGTGATTTAGGAGACTGAACTATTTAATACGTTACATCACGCCTGTAATCCCCGAAGGTTTAGGCAGAGTTGTTTAAGTCCCATGTGTGGTGGCGAGCCATCAACCGGGTAAATATTTAAGTTAAATGAAAAAATAAACTGTTGCGCATCAAGCAATTCCAATCATGATATTCATGATGAATAGTTAATTCAAATTATTAAATTAAGGGGTGATATAAATATGTACAGTTTTTAGGCTTTACGACTGTCAAAGATCTCTAAATGACAGCTGGGACCAACAGCTTAACGTGCTTTCCGAGTCACGGAGGAAACTCGGTATGTAAACATATCATACACCATGTGCCCATTCACAGCCCAACCTAGGCAAGTGTGGCTTAAATAAAAATAATAGAGTTAGAAGTAATAGAGCTAGAGGTATGAAAGGAGAAAACATGCTGCGCCAACCCTAAATAAATTGAGATAAGGGCAGTGGAAAGAAACGATGATAGCCTACTTTAAGATCAGATATAAATTAAGTCTTACATTTACATTGCACAGATTGCAAATTACTCATACCCGAGAATACGAATCTCCCCTTCAAATAACGTGGGCTGAAAACCATCAGAAATAAATACCACATTTATACCTCACCCTAAGTAAACGCATTAACAGGTCGTTTGCAACGAAATATCCGCAAAGATCCAGTTAAATCCAGATCTAATACCGGTTATAACCGCCTCAAACTGGACGTTGCCAGGTATTGGCGGCAAATGTAGCAGAAATGCATTCATATTCATAAATGTATATTTTGTAATAAAGTTTGAATTGCGGTTCAACACTCAAGCGGTTATTGCTACTAATATTTCTACGATTGCTTGATTTTATTTTACAGGTCCAAACACATGTGATTTTATTTAATCCTATAACTTAAAGTGTCGACGATAAATTGGAAATTTAAGGGGCTGTATAGAGACAGCTTAAGGACATTACGATAGTAAGGTAAAACAGGTGAGTAGCAAATTATGCCATGATGATAGGGGAAAATGGAAGAAGAAAACGTGTTGCGTTAACCCCAGCTAGAATGGCGAAAGGGCTAAATGATGATGATGAGCTCCTTCTGGTAGCATAGTGAACGGCCACGGAACGGAACCCTTTTTTTTTTTTTTTGGTGGGTGGAAAATCATCGAATGACCCCCCCCGCTCTTGGGCAGAGCGAAGGGGAGTGTCAGACTTCTACTGACTAAAAACCGAACCCATGTTCCTTCTTTGCCCTTGTGCCGAGGCCACGTCATCTAGTACTAAAATCCGCGGCCCCGACGGGCATCGGCCCTTGCGGGCCCCTCCTTGCTGACATCTCTTTGAGGCGCGCGTGGAACACGAACGCGCCGCCGACACGGTCTGTTGCCGTCATGACGACGGCCGGACGGCGAGCTAGCCCATTACTCACCGTCCACAGGCCCGCGTCTACGGTGGCCGGAAGCCATCACGTGGCCCCCGACGCCCGGAGCGCCTTCCGCGCCTTCCGCGGCGGCTGGGACGTTGAGAGGTTCGCTCCCTCTCTCGTTCCGCCACCTCCTTCGCTAGCATCACTGCTTCGCAGAAGGAGGCGACGGCGTCCCATTCCTCCTCGCCCCGGACCATGGCTTGCACCAGGGCCGGACGCGAGAGGTCGCCGCCGCCGATCGCCGCTACGAGAACACGGCGGGGCTCCGCCCAAGCAGGGCACACCTCCACAGTGTGCTCCACCGTGTCCTCCGGTCGATCCTCGCAGTGGAAGCATCCGGGTGTTTCCTCCCGCCTGATTCGGTGCAGGTACCTCCCGAAACATCCGTGTCCGGTGAGGACCTGCGTCAGACGGAAGGTGAGGGCGCCGTGGCTCCTCTCTAGCCACTCCTCAAAGAGGGGACTTACCGCCACTATCGTGGCGTGCCCTGCACGGGGTTGCGACAGTCGCTGTCTCCATGCCGCCATGAGATCGCACCGGAGGTCTGTCCGCCGCGCAGCAATGTGCCGCGGCAGCAGAGTGACCCCCCGGTGTAGCGCCTCCGCGCGCCACTCATGTAGGCGCGCGAGGACTATCGCCTCCAGATCCCACGGCGGCAATCCGGCAAGGAGATTCGCCGCCTCGCGGGAGATCGTGCGGTACCCGCGGACTAGCCTTACGGCCATGACCTTTTGGGGCGCGTTCAGGTAGTGGACGGCCCGCTTCCTCACGGCACGCGCCCACACCGGGGCCCCGTAAAGGGCCATGGACCGCACGATCCCCGCATACAGCCTACGGCAGGAGGCGTTAGGCCCCCCCAGATTGGGCAAGAGCCACCTAAAGGCAGCCGCGGCCCGCTCCAGTCTGGGAGCCAAACGTCGGAAGTGCTCCACGAAGTTCCACCGGCTGTCGAGGACGAGTCCGAGGTACTTTATAGTACACTCGACGCCGATGGGAACCCCTCCCACCGTTAGCTGGGATCCCGACGGTGGCACATTCCCACGCCCATGGAAGCACATGGCCTCGGACTTGTGAAGCGCCACCTCGAGACCCAGCTGCCGGATCCTCTCCACGACTATCTCAACCACGGAACGGAACCCTAACGGTGAAAAACGCAGTGGAAAGAGGTAGTTACTGCTACTTTTTCTTTATCATTAAACTAGCTTTTGCATAGCATACAAATTTTCATCCCCTATTTAACTCCCTTAGGGGTTGAATTTCGAAAAATCCTTCCTTATTCCTTGTCTACACTATAAAGGGAACCTCTGTGCAAAATTTCAGTTTTCTAGGTCCAAGGGTTTGGGCTGGGCGTTGATGAGTCAGTCAGTCAGTCAGGACTTCTCTTTTTATTTATATAGATGTTCACTCTTAAGCCGGCTTTTGAGTATGGGATATCTTGAGATATAATATTTTATCGCACGTCATGCATTTTGTGCGTGACCGTTCATACTGTGCTATAATATATATCTTACAGTTCGAACAGAAATCGCGGAATGTAATATATATTACATCCCATAGTCAAAAGCCGGCTTTAAGTCCTACACACTTTGATGATTTAAAGTACATCGTTTCTGCACATCCACTTATTTTCAGAAAAGCCTTTAAATACAGATAGAGAAGAATAATTATTTATTTGCTAAGAATGTAGGTACATAAAAATAAATTGTTATATTATATAAAAGGATCAATGTACATTCTGCCATGTACATTCTATAGCATGCAAATACCTAATACACACAAAAATAGATAACGCAAGTCTTATGATCCCTATGAAAACCAAGCGTGCCATTTTTTGATTAGCTTGTAGCCGTCAAAGTGACATATTTAGTAACGTTACTATAAAAACAAGTTCTATTTATAAAAATGGACTACATTTTTATTCTTTCGTGGTCAAGAATGAGTTGTGTTGTCATGTTGTACTTTTAAACAAATTAGCTTACTGCGACAGTAGCCACGTTAAGCATTAAATGCTTCAGCCGGGCACTCTCTTGCGCTATCTAGATAAAGCTATGTCTGTGAGTGCAACCCACTAAACGTAATAAAACTTTGACCTATACAATCACCGGACATAACAAAAAAAACATAAGACCGTTACCCTCTGAAAACATATTCTTACCAACCCATCATATTATTATGGGTGTGAAAAACCTCAATTAAAACCAGCCTAAGGCCCTCAAGAGAGTTTTTAATGTTTCCGCCGTTTATTCATTCTCCCCTTTTAACCCAAATAAATAAGAGCCAAATAAAGATTTCTTCGCCCTTTAAAAATTTGTATGAAGGTTTAGATTTCATTATAAGGACGTGTGAGTTTAATACAATTAGGGACGTCCCTAAATCGCGCTGACAAGCCTGTCCGTATTTAATAATGTAGCCTGACCTTTATGTAATGTGTCGGGAATTAAAAGTAGGTTCTATAAGGGTGAGCTTTTTGTGATAGAAAAATATTTATGATGGGGGGGGGGGGGGGGAATGGTCTAGCTAGACGTAAAATTGTTTATAAGCTTAATTACTTTATAAGATTCACCAACTGCCTCCGTGGACGAGTGGTTTGGGCGTTTGCCTTGTGACCCGGTGACGTGGGTTCGATTCCCACGGGAAAGAATACCTATTTTGTAAAGTTGAAATTGCAGGCTTGAATCAGCTGATTGTCTGATCAAAAGATGATTCCGTGCTTCCGAAGGCATATTTAAGCCGGTGGTCCCGGCCGCCAAATGGCGGTCGTCAAACCATATCAGAGGCAGTTGAGGCGGTTTAGAAACTCTGACACTAGGGTGTGTGGGGTCGTTAGACCTTACTGCCCACACGATAAGAAGAAGATAAGATTCAACTACCTTTAACTAGGTAAACATAAATAACATATATCAGTATCCTACATAAAATATATTCTTAACGAAATCAAAAGCCCATTTATATAAGTGAATAATTAGGTTGGCTTTACAACAAATCATGAATTCTTAAACATCTGAGTGATACAGTATGAACGACCCCTAAACCGAACCGCACGAGTTACATTACACATTTACATCGTAATGTCACCTAAATAAACTTGATTACGAGTGCTGTCAACTTTTTAACATTACATTATGATGATTAATTATGTTATGGCGGGTCCTCGTATGATTTCATGTTGCTTCATACATTTAAATCTATATTTTCAGAAGAAATTTCAATTTTTTTTAATTTTTTTTTTTATTACAAATGGGCCTGCTTTTGACTTCAATCTTGCCCTGAGGGCAGAGATGATGTCGACGATGGAACGAGCTTACCCAGTAGAAGCCTAATCCAGGACTACTGGCATTTTTGGTTGTCTCTGTACCTCGAAAAGCACGATAAGCCGTTGGTCTTAGCCGTCATTTGTAGATCTTTGATAATCGTATCAGTTAGTCAGTGGCATGAAAGTCTAACAAGCAGTCTTACCAAGGGATACCATATTTCTCCTTCTTAGTCGATTCACTCTTGCCAGAGCGGTCGTGGTCATCATGTTCTGGAAGTTTGGGCAGCAGACAGCACCCGCCGTACGACGTCCCGCCACCCCTGCCTGCTAGCCGTCAATCGGGCACATTCGTGCACGGGAGCGCCCATCGCAGCCTTCACCTGGTCTGTCCATCGCATCGGGGATCTTCCCCTTGGTCTTGTGCCTTAGACTTTCCCCTGCACGACAAGACGTTCTATGGAGTCGTTTTCACGCCGACTAACATGCCCAAAGAATTTCAGGATCCGACTGCGCACTTGAGTGGATAGGCGCTCTTTTATGCTAAGCTCATCAAGGATGGAGTCGTTTGTTCAGTTAGGCAGTCGCTCCGTGTCAAATTCTAAAATTCAGCTACATCCGGTTAGACTGGAAGCTGACCCCAAAATAGTTCGGAAAAGGTTAGTCAGATGATGATGAATTAAATAATAAATTCTTCCATCTTCGCAGTAATTTTTTCTTTCCCTAAAAACCGAGAGCCCATTTTCAGTAATGTTTATAAAGCTCGTTTAAAAATTAGGCTGCAAAGTCCCGCTGTGTCTGTTATATACTGCTATCTTATTACAGGCTTTTATGAATCGACGCCGGAGTACAATATAAACAGAGCCTTACGTTCAATTTACAAGTTATTAAAATTTTTGATTGGGATATCGCGTCAGGCACGTGGACCGTGATTCAAAGGAGATTAAGGCAATGTGGACTGCAGTGTTGCAAGTTAATTTGAACTCTATTGTTTGTTTTATTTGTTGTAACATCACGCCTGTAATCCCCGAAGGGTTAGGCAGAGGTGTACACTATTATTTTGCTAGTTAAGTTTCAGTCCAATGTGACAGGGGCGACCCTAATTGCCATCAACCGGTGACAAATCTGAATTCCGTGGTTGCTACTTACTTCGAAATTCCTGATAAAAACCCAACAACACTGCCTAACCTTGGAATCAAACCCAGGACACCAGGTTTAACAGTCGCAGTCAGTCAGTATACGACCACTAGACCAACGGAACCATCAGTTATTTATTTAGGATACGAATATCTTATTTTTTCGTGTCTGTCTATGGTTTCAACGATCATTAAGAGAATTTACTCCGGAAACATGTCTGACAATGAGTCAATATTAACCTAACACATTAATAAAGAAATCTCAATGCTTTTTCATGTCGTAAAATCGGTGCGAATAACGTAATAATAAAAATTGCTGCTTGAGAAATTCGTGTAAGAATCTTTAGGCCATACTAATGTGTTACGTGCGAGAATGTAGCTCATTGTCCACAAAGTTTAATTGGAACTCTCTTAGAGGATCATTGTATTATCTGAACGTAACTATGAGACCAAAACAAGAACGAAATTGCAAAAGATAGCTTTTTCCAATATATGTTACCACCACTATAAAAAATATTATAGTAGTAGTAATGAAAAAATCTCACTTAACTTCACAAATATTCATAATGATTTTTTTTTAACTTACTTTTTGACGCAGTGAATGTTTGTGATGTTTCATGGAGTATTTTAACTTTTTCACGCAAAAACATGGTTGAAATTGGCACACATATAGTATAAATAACCTGCCAACCTACCAAGTTACCAATCCAACTTTCATAGTAAAGGATGTTTTCCATGTTCACCTACCTTTCCAAGGTTTGAAAAGTGACATTTTCACACGTGTCTCTAAAATATGCTAATAAAATTCATAAAGTCAAACTTTACAAATCAAATATTGACGGAAACTCCAGTTCGCACACAAACAAATCATCCATGTTGTATTAAAACTTTGTATTCCTTTTTTTAATATTGTTTACTTTAACTGGCTGAAGAGCGGTTAGTTGGAGAACTGTCTGAAGTTCGTGAGCGGCTAATTTGAATGATTTATGTGAATATTTATTATAATGATACTTTGTTTTTGTTTTGCGAGTAGTTACAGTAGCAAAATTGCAGGAAAGACTTTTGGCAAACTGTTGCACGGGCTACGGTCCTTTCACGATCTCGGACGACGCAAGTTGAGTCTAACCAAAAGCGTGTGACACTTGTTTCCCTTGCGTGAGTTCCGTCGGCGTCGCTTCGAGTCGCAGTGACTCATGGCCTGCTACGAGTCTTCCATTTCTTCTCTGACGCCTGTCGCCGCATTGCTGCGCTATTATTTTTATTTTTATTTATTTTATTTATTTATTTATTGGCCTATCTACAATTGTTACACTGTTTGTTCACATAATACAACAAAAAGATACATGCATAGTGTACAATATGGTGCGATAGACACAGCATGCAAAAAAAAAAAAAAAATATTACAATTACAAAAAAATTACAATTATCGTGCAGAAATAACACTTTAAACAACAGTGGGTAGCTCTAGCAATAGCAATAGCATCCGCATCTATAGTCAAGTCAAAGTAAACACCTGAACTTAAGTAATTACTTATGCAAAAAAATTATACGAGTAGATAGGCAATGGGCAAGAATTTAAACGAAGTTAGAATCGTCAATGAAAGCAAACATAAAAATTCCAACGTTTCATAGTTCTAACATCAAGGAATTACTAATGTCACAGGTTCGGTAACAAATGACACAAATTATGTAATTTTACAAAATGATCTATAAAATTTTACTGGAAATGCTAACTGCATTCTAAAGTATTAATTTTTGCATATTATACATTTAAAAAACTCATCATGGGAATAACTCCACAACCTTCTCTAGAAGCGACTTAGACGATTGTTTTAGCATTCTTAATGAGGGGGTAAGTAAAAATTGTAGTTATTAGCGCGGTAATCTAGCCGAGAGACGACGTAACTCAATTCGACGGGAGATTGCAGCCAAGAGACATTGCGTCGCCATACTTCAAAAATTAAATTTTTCGTTGATTATAAGTATTTTTGCTGGTAGTTTTGTGTGATACGATGTGATGAGAAGGAAAAATCGCATGTCAATAAAAGAGTGATGAATATTATAAATGATGAAGTAGGGAGAGGAATACCAAGATGATATGAAAGAAAAAGAAGTAAATAAAGAGAAAAATAAAACATGTTGCACTGACCCTAAGTAGCATGGGACAGGAACAGCAAGTGGATGAGTTTGTCTGATACCTACACTAGGTTAATTTCGGCGTAAATCAGACAGACTCTTTTTAACTTTATTGTAACTCATCACTACTGCCAGCTCTCAAAATGGTTAAGGAACATCCCGAGGAAACTGCCATGTACAAGAACCTTATTTTCATCTAAATCTGTACCTTTTAGTGTTGCCATTACACAAGCCTTTTACTTTTAAAAAACATCGAAGGGCTCAAATGAAATAAAAATTGTGAGTAATAAAATATAAATGAGACCTGTACATTAACATCATTAGGCTCCCAAAGAAGGGATATTTACTCAAGTGGGTTGCTGTATATTTTCGATTCAAAATGGAATTTTTAATAGCGGACCAACTGTGGTAAACTATCTGAATAAATCTTGGACCGTTTTATTTTTGAAAAAAAGTACCTAATTGAAGGGCCCTCTCGTCAGTTCATTAATTGCAAGGATTTCGAGCAATGGATGCCTGGGATCGATTCCTTGGTCACGCAGAGTGTTATTGGTTTTATTTTATTAGAAGAACTATTCAACATTAGTTCCGTGTGGTGTCGGGTTCCGTGTGGTGTCGGACGTAAAGAATAGCACCATCCCATATCTTCCCGTGGGTGTCGTAAGAGGCGACTAAGGGACTTACCAGAGAATGGGCAGCAGCGTTCTCTGTGTCTTTGTAACAACCATACTGCGATTGCCAACCTGCCTGCCAAGCGTGGCGATTATGGCAAACCCCCCCAAAAATGCCTGGGGGAGGCCTATGTCCAGCAGTGGACGTCTTTTGGCTGAAATGATGATGATGAGAAGAACTATAACAGATAAAAGAAGAAAGGGATAAAAGATAGATATTCTACCCATCATTGCGGAAACTTATAATATTCCACATTAAGGAATAACTAGCAACTCTGCAACTTTAGTCACGTGAAAGTTATGATGTCAAATATCCTCTTTGCTATTCCCAATTTTGGGTCAATCTCTACGCCCAGATCCGTTCAGCCATTCCGGCGTGATTAAGTAACAAACATACATCCGCCCATCTATTTAATATTAAGTATAGATAAGGCAACTATCAACAATCCATGTTTAAAAAAATAGAAAGCAAGTCAAACACGAAGCTCAATCGGAACCGCGATTCCTTATGAGAAAACTTGCAAACGTTCCTGAGAGCAGTCTTGAGTCAATGTTTGAAGACGAGCACAAGCACAAGCAGAGATAGACCGATGTTATTGTTGGGAAACTGTCTTTAAATGGAAGAGATGTTGGCTGATGTTGGTTGTTCTTTTATTGGGTTTGGTGACCAATGTTTGCTGCCAACTTACATATTCCGGGTAGAGTAAATACTAAATAGTTCACTTTTATTGATATAAATACGTCATCTACCGCAGCCTTTTGCTAACCGGTATCAACTTAGCCTTTTCCTATCTCTCATCATCTCATGTTAGGTTCAGCTTCCAGTCTACCTGGGGACATCTGAAAACCGACTGGCTCTCGAACTTTATAGCCCAGTTTTCGGGCTCACACAATGCCCTTTAGCAAGACTGGTTGTCTGACCTTCAAACTTATAACTACTGTTAACGACGATTTACAAACATACCGCATAATAATGTAGTCTAAATTTGTGCCCAGTTGATGTAATAGAACTTAAACATAATTAACGAAATGTAGGATGAACTATTAGCTAAACCTCTGCCTAACAAGCCCAAGATTACAGGCGAAATGTTATTTTATGTAATGTAAATACTAATTTAAATAGATACACATGTTTGAAAAGTAACTTCGAACGTGAACATCCGTGCATACTTATTTCGTAGCAAAATACGTAGCACCTTGCTACGACGTAGGCGACTGGCTACGAACTGCTACGCCGCGATGTTTTAATTTTAAACGTTTAAATAACTTATTGCAGAATTCTAAATTGATTCAAAAGGGTTCAAAAATATGATTCAAAATGCAGTAATGTATGCAGGCAAGCGTCTGGAAAAGTGTTGTGTACATTATAATTGAATATATTCCGTTGAAAATTTTAACAATAAGGTGGACCTATGTCAGCGGGAGTGACATGTATCTAAAAGTCTCAATTCGTATATTTAATGATTTGGAATGCTATTGTCCGAGGAATCCTTCTATATTATATTTTTAAATGAAAGAGCAGAAATGAGAGCTCGCAAACATTTAACCTCGGGGTTAAATGGTTAAAAATAAATTTATATGCGAGCATTAGCCTTTTCGTCTTGTTTTCAATTCGTGCTTTTTACCTCAGTGACATGATTGGAAAAATTGACAACTTTTATGCGATTCAAATTCTAAATACATGTTTCAAAAAGATCCATTTCATAGAGTCATAGCCCGGCCTGATATGCCTGCACATAAAAGTAAACTGTAACATGGAGTAAAATTATAATATTTGTAAAGCTTAAGTCAGAATTTTTAGTAAAAATATGCGAAATTTCTAGTAACAAGTTGAAATATGGTATATTATGTAATCTCAATGTAAGACTGACGTTATTTAACAGTCCTTAAGAATCCTTTGACGACGCTTGAATTTTGAGAAGAGGATTTTGAGATAAAAAATGGCCTCAAATGTGAAATGTGTCATAAAATACCCACTAAAATAGTTTTAAGGTTTTAGTACCTACCACATATTGTATTATATCGTATGTATATAAGTCTGTAATGTATATATTACGGGCCAAAGCTGTCTGAAAATTTAAAAATGTTATGTTATAACAAGCTGTTATAACATATTCAATGTGTGTTAATAAATCATTATCATCGTCAATTTCCCAACTACGTATCTGGCCTCTGGAAATATTTATTTAAAACTAGTTTTCGTATAAAAGCATCAAATAAGTTAGAACTTTCAATATTTACGTAACTACAAGGTTCTAGGGGAAGAATAAGTGACAGCCTACTTCATTCAACAGATTTTTACACTTTTTATTTGCATACTAATTTGGCAAGCTATAATAAGTTACTAAAACCTCATTTCCGGATAAAGTAATAGAACCGCGAACGTTAAAAAACATCGTAATTCTAAATCTGCGCCCTTATGAAATCAAATAAGATGAACCACCGTGCGTTTTAAGCGAGGTTATGCTAAGAGCGGAGAGAATCGAGAAATAAAATAAACTGAACGTTTGTTTAAGCTTTTATTAAAAATAAAATTTAAAAAAAAACTCTAGGTCGATCAAAATTGATCGAGTATACCTACTTACATAGCACAAAAATTATTAAATATTTACTGTATGAAGTATCGTTTTTTCTGTTTCTTAATATTATTTATAGAGAAAGAAAAAGAGAGAACTTGTCAACGGTTATTAGCGTTAGTTCAATTTTGATCCAAAAATATGTATTTTTCTTCTCATTTTAATAAAAGTTTTTCTTTTTTATAGTTTATTAGATTATTCGTCTTGTTACTATCCCACTGAATCTTTACAGCTATAAAACAAACCACGTGATATAACGAGACCCCAGTTAACAGCGGTTTACAGGCGGCAGCAAGTTTATTGCGTTTTGCCTCACTCTCGCCGCGACTCGACAAAATATTTATTGACATTTACAGGGCTGATGGCTGTCGGAGATTTTTTGAGTAAACGGGAAGTATGGTAGTGAAGTTATTTGGAAATAGTGTATTTTGTTCGTGGTTTCTTCGTCAGCTGCTTTTTTTAAATCATCAATCATCATCAACAGCCTATAATGTTCCCACTGCAGGGACTCAGGCCTCCTCTCTAAGAGAAGGATGGGCTTATAATCTACCACGCGGGCCCAGTGCGGGTTGGTAGATGTCACATGTCTTCGAATATTTTTGGTTCTAAGACATGCCGGTTTCCTCACGATGTTTTCCTTCACCGTTTTGAGAGCAGTGGTGATGAAATCAATTACACAAAGTAATGCGCCTGCCTGGGTTCGAACCCACGACCAACTGTTCGTAAGTCGGGGCCGCCACCACTGGGCCACCACTGCTCTCCTTTTTTAAATGTCATTATTTATTTTAAAAGTTTTTTTTTTAAGTTTGTTTTACTATTTATCTTGTTACTACCCCACCTCGTCTTTACAGCGATAAAACAAAACACGTGATATAACGAGACCCAAGTTTACAGCGGTTTACAGGCGGCAGCAATTTTATTGCGTTTTGCCTCACTCTCGCCGCGAGTCGACAAAATATTTATTGACATTAACGCAGGGCTGATGGTTGTCGGAGATTTTTTGTGTAAATGGGAAGTAGGGTAGTAAACTTTAAAATAAATAATGGATTATTTCGTGGTTTCTTTGTCAGCTGTTATTTTAAAATGTTCTTGTATTTGTTGTCATCTATCGTTTTTTTTAATTGACATTAGGAATAAAACACACACTCGAAGTTAAACAAATATATTTATAATTACAAGTGTTAGTAGCCAGCTCTTCTTCTTTCAACAAAAAAAAAAAAAAAAATTCTCTTCTCAGTAGAAAATTGTTTTTTTTTTGTTTTAATTATTAGTTTTATATTTTTGTTCACTAATATTGTTAAAGATTCGATGAATAGGTGTAATAACTTTTTTTTCGACACAAATACCTACAAAAACGTAACCCTGTCTTTGCTCAGGTCAAAAGACCAAAAATCTAACAACCCTAAAAAGCGTTAACCGCATAAAATGTCTTCCAATACTTGCCCTGGTTTTACCGTTCAATTAACCGAGGTATAACCGCTAATATACCCTGACAGTTGTTCAATTGGCGGGAATTTATGACCCTATCTTAAAATGGCGGGAGTCATGGCAGTCAGACTGTTAAAAGTTATGTTGGAATTGGCGGACGATAAATTTTGATTAAGTGACGTTTGGCTCGTTGGCGTAGTGGATGAGCGACTGGCTGCTGCGCTGCGTGTTGCGGGTTTGAACTCAGTACTGAACAAATATTTGTTTTACCTACTGGATAGTGTACCAGGTCTGGCTACATCTCGCGCTATAATCCTTACATAGTATAAAACAAAGTCGCTATTTTTGTCTGTTTGTTTGTCGGTATGCTTAAATCTTTAAAACTACGCAACGGATTTTGATGCGGTTTTTTTTAATAGATAGAGTGATTCAAGAGGAAGGTTTTAGTATATAATTTGAACGACATCCACGCGGGTGAAGCCGCGGGCATCAGCTAGTATTCGATAAATTCAAGTTCATTCATTAGATTATAATTGAAATGAAATTTCATGATGTGCATTCAAACTTATTGAAATATAGTATTTTAACTGTAAAATCGGATTCATGTGCGAATTGAATAATTATCACTCGCTCCGATAAAGGAAAACATCGTAAGAAAACCGGCATGTCAGACAGATATTTCTCGACGTCACGAAAAGCCAAGTAAGAGGCCCATGGGTGGCGTGAAAACTCTCTGCCATCATGGCAGGTTAGGCACTAACCACACGACACAGATGAAGTAGCACTGTAAAATCACGTCAGTAAATCAGCAAATTATTATTTGGTCTCCATTTCCTCAGTACCCTGTAACCACAGATCTTCTCAACAAACTTACAACCAAAGCTACATTAACTCACCTGACTACAACTAAACTTCAAACTAACTTTACTTTGACTCACTAACTACCTTTATTACCTAATATAAATCTAAAGTTCGTCCCCTTAACTTTTAAGGCACATATTGAGAAGAAAACCCTTCGAATAAACTTTAGGCAAAACATTTGTTACTTTGTAGATCTGCCAAGTTAAAGCAAATGTGATAGACTTAGTTTGAAGAGAAACAGGTCACTTTGGAGTTCGGCCAAGTTTAAAATTTTGTTTGGGAAGCGACAAGTGAGAATTAAGACGGCTTTGGGGCAAAGGGTTGTTTTTATTCAATATACGATAAGCCGGTAACTGAATTTATTTCTTTTTCGTTCTGTTGTTTTGAGAAATTATCTTTTCGGAACAGAAAATCTTCTTGCTTGGTTCCTAAAGAATTGGAGTGTCAAAATAAATACTCATCAAAAGTTAGGTTTCAAAATGCAAAAAAGCAGGTTGCAAAGTTACATGTTTAAGCCCCATTTAATAGGGGTGACATCATCATCTGCCTAGCCTTTTTCCAAAAGACTTGGGGTCGGCTTCCAGTCTAACCGGATTCAATGCAGGTGAATGTCAGTGTTTTTACATGGAGCGACTGCCAATCTGACCTCCACAACCCAGTTAGACACTATTGCCATCAACGGGCACATAGGGATGTTTACTAACAAAAAAAAAATATTCTAATTAGTCCATCTGTTAGATTATCGAAAAATATTGGACACGTATTTTTTGTTTTATCAAATCAATAAAAATTTACGAAGATAAAACGCGTCAAAGATTTGAGTGGGAGGTGGTGACGACACTGCTCGCTAATAAATGTCATACTTAATGTATTAGAATATGACATCACACGAGTTTTCAAAGGACTGTATCGTCTTCATTGTTTGTTTACGTGAAAAAAGAAAAAACATGTGTCCTATATTTTTTGGAAATCTATCTGACGGGCTAATTAGATTTTTTTTGTTAACATCCCTATTCCAGACTTGGTGACTGCTACACAGAAATTCCTAATGGAAAAACACAATTATGTTTTGCCCGACTCAGGAATCAAACCCAGGACATCATGCTCAGCAGTCGTACTTGTGACCACTACATCCCAGTCCCAGTTAAGTACACACCTGTAGGTTTTAACCCTCATAAGCAAACGTGAATAATTTATCACATGCAAGCCAGGCTTTTAGTCAAATGCAGTCTGATGTGTTACCTAGCATACTGGCGTTTGTGTGAGTATATTCACTGTGATAGATTAATCGTTTATGGTAATTTCAAGTAGTTCTTACTAGTAAATTAAAAACTGATTATTAAGGAGTAAAAATAAATTAAAGGAAAGAAAGAAAATGTATTTATTTTGTCGTATTTCTACGTAAATTTCAAGTTGTAGGTATAACTATAATGTACCATATTTTAGATTCAGACTGTTAAAGAATATTTGTAAGAATATTTGTGATTCTATAGGGATCTTAATGTTTTTGTTGTAAATCTATTAATAAATTGACAAAGACGTGATATTTTATGGTGGAATATACGTACCTACGTGCAAATATGACCCAAAATAATAACAATAACATTATTATTTTTACGCGTAGGCAAAATCTGTTGTTACATGTATAACAATAACTGTACAAAAGTCAACTTTAGTTGAAAGTCATACAGGAATAAACATCTTTCGTAATAATAACTTTATTCAATAAAATCATTATGTGTGGAAGTGGGAAGTTTCTTTTGTGATATACGTTTCTTCTATGAATTTCTGAGTATGTCACCTGTTTTGTAAGAATTTTAAACACGGTATCATTTTCATCTGTCTTGTTTTCAAAGTTTGTCTCGTAATTGTTCATTTCTATGAGTACAGTCAAAAGCACGGCAATTAAAAAAAAAACATTTTGAACGTTTAGGTATTCCATTTTATATCGCTTTGGAATGAGCAACTACAGTACTTTAATATACTATAAGCGTGACTGTAGCTTCGCTTTCTTTGTTTTTCTGAAATTCAAAAGTGCCTGTAATGGTCTAATTTAAATAAATGCTTTGAGATTCAGTATTGCACTTTTGTAGGAAACAGCTGGTTTTTTAAATGTGAAAGCGAATTTTTCTAGTTGATAATAACAATTGCAACTTTGAACCTTTTTTATATGGTCTCTGTTGGTGCCAAAATACAAATAAAATGAGAGGAAATTACTTTAAAGTTGCTACATGGATTCATATTATATTAGTGCTCACGAGTGTACGTCCTACGAAATAATCTCGGGTATATCGCTAATGAGCTGGTAACAAACAAATATATATAAACATCATGAGAAACATACATTTTAAATTAATTTTCGAATTCCACCGACCTTGATTCGCGCCAATTAGATTCGTATCACCCACACATTCGCATTAATTTCTTTCATCTTTTCAATAATAAATACGTTGTTTTTTTATCAGAAATCTCCATGGTATTCACTCCCTACACATTTGTATATAAATCCTGGATGATTGATATTGTGAAAATGATTGAAAACACAAGTGATTGACAGCTGAATCGTGACGGATGTCTGTTAATACTGATTTATGTGTTTGCATAGAAATATTTAATCAAGGACGCCTCGATTCAAATGAGATTATTCAATGGGGTGTAGCGGCCTTGAGTGCGTTTAGAAAAACCCGATGACAATTTTCGATTAGCCTATCAGACTCAACGCCCATCTTCTGGTCGCAGGATCCATCCTTTCCTAAGAAGATCAAGGAACTTAGGAATCGACCAACCCGAACCGTGCAGCTTTTTGTCGACGTTTTACAAGTGCCCATGTAGGTAGGCCTATGTGAAATGAAATATTTTGATTGTGATTTATCAAAAACTAAAAAGTGTAACTATTTCGCCATTTTCCTACTACACTCGAGAGCAATGAATCCGGGTCACTTAAAGAATGTTAAAAATCTCGGAAACTAAAAATGATAGGTTAATGCAATAAATTGTATTTAATAGACAATGTAATACTCCTTAAATTAAGGTATTAAAACTTCTTAGTTATTGTAAAGTTATATCATAAAAAAATCAAATTTGAAAAAGGGCCACTTTCGAAGATGGAACTACGTAATTACAGCATTTGGTTTTGCTTTTGTTTGTAATCTGTCATTTATGTGGGTACATAAACCATGTTGATAGTGCTCTATATTCATTATTCAAGCTGAAATTATGTCGCTTACGCCTGAAGAATGCACCAGAATACTTACAATGCTGGAAACCGGCCGGAGTCAGCGCGATACAGCCAGGACTGTCGGTGTGTCGCTGTCAACAGTACAAAGAGTTCTCCGACGTTACGAAGAAACTGGTTCTAACCTACGCAGACCAGGAACGGGCAGAACCAGGTGTACCACAGCACGAGAAGACCGATACTTGGTGAACACCATGCTTCGAAATCGCTTTCTCACAGGAACTGAACTCACAAATCAGTTTCGACGCCTCGGAGGAAGTAACCCAAGTGCATGGACAGTAAGACGTCGGCTTGCTGAATCTAACTTAAAACCCCTTAGACCTGCAAACGGCCCTAAACTGGAGCGTGGGCATCGTATTTCAAGACTAAGATATGCCCAGAGCCACGTAAATTGGAGTATTGAAGATTGGTCAAAAGTTATGATCTCCGACGAATCAAAATTTATGCTCTACAAGCACGATGGAAGACACAGAGTGTATCGAAGACCAGGGGAAAGATTCAAGCAAGCATGCATCGAAGAAAAAGTAGCCTACGGTGGTGGGTCTGTACTTGTGTGGGCCGGAATTTCTTCTGAAAGTCGCACAGAGCTGGTGATCATAGAAAGCGGCTCTTTAACTAGCGAAAGATATGTGGAAGAAATCCTCAATGATCACGTTGGTCCATTTATGGTCAATGTAGGTGAGGATGCTATATTTATGCATGACAATGCCCGACCTCATACAGGTAGGATTGTGAATGACTACCTTCAAGAGATGAACATTACTCGTATGGAGTGGCCAGCGCGCAGCCCGGATATCAACCCGATCGAGCATGCTTGGGACGAGCTAGGCGGATGCGTAATACAACGAAACCCTCCCCCAATCACGCTTCGTGAGCTCAAAATTGCTCTCACAGAGGAATGGGGGAATATTCCCCAAAATCGTATAAGGAACTTGGTGTACAGCATGCCAAACCGCGTAAACGCAGTAATGGAAGCACGAGGAGGCAATACGAAGTATTAAAATTCAAGAAAATCGTAATAAAGTTCAAAAATTTCATGTTTCCTATTTTTGTTTTAAGGAGAGATCAGCAGTTTTTTTCTTTATGTAATTTTGTGTTAATAAAATGTATGGTGACTCATATTTTTTTTACTTCCATTTAAGGAGTATTACATTGTCTATTAAATACAATTTATTGCATTAACCTATCATTTTTAGTTTCCGAGATTTTTAACATTCTTTGAGTCACCCGGATTCATTGCTCTCGAGTGTATATCGATAAGGCTAATCCTTCAACAGTGCTAACGAACTCTCACGCAAGCTATCATATTATATAATATAATCTACGGCTTTTTTATGTTCTCTAAACGTCACCTGATGATTTTATCTAATAAACAAACGTAATCAGTACTATCTGAACAGTCTGATGAAGAATTAGTTAGTCTGCTATCTAAAGCCGATTTCAGACGCTTCACTGGAGCGAGCGGTTCACTCAGGAGACTGATAGTTTTTAGTTTTTTTGTTTCATTTTATGTTCGCAGGACACCGACAGAATCAGGAAAGAACGTTCGAAAAAAACTAACATCGTTGAATCTGTTCACTATTTAATTTATGTTTAAGCCTTGAAGAATGACCGCTTTAGCAGCATGATACCTAATAGGGTAATACTATGATATTTGTCAAAATAAACAAACTGAAAATTCATAATATTTATTGCGTCAATGATGGTAGAACATGAAGAATAAACCAATTATTAAAATCATTTATTTCTTTAAAAACATTGTAAAGAAATAAATTATTTGATTTGGCCTTTTTAAGAATTTTAACGTGATTCATATTACTATCCTTTTATTATTCTGCTAAAGCAGCCATTTCAGACCCCCAGATTATTCACTTCGAGTGAAACATATCGGCTTCGTGGAAGTTCGGAAATCAACGAAGTGTTCCGATCGACTCACCCGTCGTAGTTCGTAGTGTGTCGGATTAGCGTTAGGTTCTGTATTGACAGGTGGCTGGCTCAGGGCTTGTATGGTGTCGGTCGGGTCGAAAATATTCATACGTTTCAATGTCTGTTCTTTTTTGGAAATATAGGATTAATTTTAGGCTGAAATGGACCTTAATATTAAAACAATATCATTTGCAAAAGATGTCAATATTCACTTCGTGCTTTTTTATGTTTTGGTGTCACTCTCGGCTGATCTTTTATTTTGTGTACATCGTGATTGGCGTAATGTTTCGTTTAATAATTACTAGCGGACGTCCCGCGGTTTCACCCGCGTAGATCCCGTTCCCTTGGGAATACAGGGATAAAAAGTAGCCTATGACACTCAGTAATGTGGCTTTCTATTGGTGAAAGAATTTTTAAAATCGGTTTAGTAGATCCCGAGATTACCCCTTCCAATTTAACAACTACACAAACTTTACCTCTTTATAATATTAGTATAGAAGTATAGAAGTATAGATAAGTTAGTGTACTATTAGCTGTCATAAAACAAATGAATAATAAGAGCCACACGGGTGATCTTCAAGGTTAAGCATTGCTAGCCTAAGTTAATCCGTGAATAGGTAACCATCCGTTCCATAGAGAGTTTCCTCTGTGCCTTGTAAAACATCTGGAAAGATTGGAAACCGCACCGCAAACCCAATAGAAAATATTCCTTGTTCAGTATTAATGATAATAATGTTAATGACTACGAGTATTTCAATTTAGAAACATACTAGGCGAATAGGGTATTTCACCAAAAAAATCTAATTAGTCCGTCTGTTTGATTATCGAAAAATATTGGATACGTGTTTTTTGTTTTATCAATATAATAAAAATTGACGAAAATAAAATGTGTCAAAGATCAAGAGTAGGGGTTTTTGGCGTCACTTAGTGGGTAAAAAAGTACTATCCCTATGACGTCACACGACTTGACACGACTTTTCGAAGCACTGTATCGTCTTCATATTTTGTTTACGTGACAAAAGAAAAAATACGTGTCCATTATTTATTGAAAATCTATCTGACGGACTAATTAGATTTTTTTGGTGAAATACCCTATTGTGTTACCAGGAAGGTTTTCAACTCGCCCGTACGCTTCGGAGAAAAATCAGTGTGTTGTTGTCAAGCCAACAGCCACTAGAAACTGCAACATGACCTTTGCCACTTAAATTCCACAGAACAAAGAAAATGTCAAAACCGACCTTTAAAATTCAGGGAAGCAATAATAAAGCGCTCTAACTTTCCCAGAAAGGAGGTTCCTACCTTTATGTCATTAGAAGCACATCCCCTTATTAGCATTTACTAATTTACCTACTTAGGAAGTAAACTAGAGCTAATTACATCACTATATAGGTACAAGGTAAGCTCAGTATGAGGAATAGTGAGCTTACCTACGTGTTACGTGCAGCTGAAAGTTTGTTACTTGATTAAGCCTAACGAAGCTGTGGATCGTAATTTAATTTCGGTAAGACTCAAAATTATGTGGAACTGACGGTGTACCTATAAGTTATTCGACTAATTTTACTAATTATAATAAAATATTAAGAGTAAAAGGAAGTGCATACATAATTATACAGGGTTAGTTTACAATCACCAGACAAATATTCAGAGAAGGTTCAGATATTTTTTTCGTAAACTCAAAACTAAGCCCTAAGGCAGGTATACTATGTAAAAAGTCAAAACAAAGTGCCTAAATCGTACTCACTGACATAATAAATTCAAAAGTTTCTGAAACAAACTACCCCAATTCGTTAATCGTCGTTCTTTTCTAATCATTAATTCCTTTTAGGGCTAAACTAAACGTACTTAGTTTCACATCAGTAGGTACCCAAGACATTATATGGATAGATGGTTATCTATACCTGGTTTAAGCTTGTGAACGATTCAAAGAAAAAGGTGAAAGAAAAATCAATTTATACCACACCAAACTATACTGCGTGGAAGAGACATGCTACGTAAGTTATTTAAAAAAAAAACAGCTTTTTCCCGCAAAAGTGCAATACCTACGATTATTTTTGTAATTACCGACGAATAGTAAAACAAAAAAAATGAACTACATAGGTAATCTAGAAAACTATCTAACTCAATCAAATCTATCAAGAGGTTCTGTTTAGTGACCACTACTTACGTAAAACTTCCTCACGTTAAGATCAATAAAGAAAAACTAGATATAAATTAGCAGTATATAATAATTTACTATAACGTGTAAAAATCCATTATTATTTCAATCAAACCAGATCGCCAATCAAAGCTTGTTATCACTAGATTACCACATCAAACAGAGTGAAAATAAATCACAGAAAATAATTTTCAATCTCACAATGAAAATAGGCATAGTTTCACCTACGAACACAAAGAAAACCGGCCAAGTGCGAGTCAGACTCGCGCACGAAGTGTTCCGTACCATTATCTATAAAAACGGCAAAAAAATCGTGGGAGCCTCCCTTAAATATTTATTTTATTTTGTTTTTAGCATTTGTTGTTATAGTGGCAACAGAAATACATAATTTGTGAAAATTTCAATTGTGCTTGGTGACCGACAGACATACAGATGGACATACAGAGAAGTTTTAGTAATAGGGTCCCGTTTTTACCCTCAGGGTACGGAACCCTAAAAAACTGGCCAAGTGCGAGTCGGACTCGCACATGAAGGGTTCCGTACCAAAACGGTATGCTATAATAATTTATACAATTTCTTCTACGGGCCAATGAAACTTGACCTCTAGATTGTATAGGCGCTCATACGATTCAGGGACCAAATTATATTGGTTAACTGCTGTTTCCATCTGTTGTTTCTATCCAAGTTCAAAATGATTTTCCTAGAAAGTCCTTATAAAGTTCTACTTTTCAGATTTTTTTCATATTTTCTAAACTTATGGTTCAAAAGTTAGAGGGGGGGGGACGCATTGCTTTTTACTTTTGGAGCGATTATTTCCGAAATTATTGACATTATCAAAAAATGATTTTAGTAAACCCCTATTCATTTTTAAATACCTTTCCAACAATATATCACACGTTAGGGTTGAAATTAAAAAAAAAATCACTTCCCACTTTACATATATCTATCTATCCTAATAAAACATTTTTTTCCAATTTTTATTTTACCACTTTGTCGGCGTGATTGATACACATATTGGTACCAAATTTCAGCTTTCTAGTGCTAACGGTCACAGAGATTAAGCGAGGACGGACGGACGGACAGACAGACATGGCGAAACTATAAGGGTTCCTAGTTGACTACGGAACCCTAAAAAAGATCATGCCATCACCGAAATACTCTCAATTACAGCGAATAAAGAACTAACAGGAATTCTTAGATAATAATATTTGTACAGGACCACGGTTTAAATTAGCGTCCTAAATAAAGATTCCAGATTGTTAAGAAAATGTTGAGCGCCCCTGATTTGGAGGAACATTACAATGGCACAATCTGAGACGTAAACAGTGAGACGTGGAGTGTTGACTGAGCTCTAAAAGGCACAATGTTTTGTACCCCTGAACTGAAACCGTTTTACCTGAGCCAATATATTTGAGGTGGCTTGTGTGATGGCTGAATGGCGTCGCCATACATTTTGTATGACTCCGTATTGTTTATTCATGGGTCTGTGTCGTGATATCTGACTGAAATAAGCGTTAATTATCCACGCACGATATTCGGGTATTCATTTGTTTGTTTAATAAGTTCAATAGTTAAATGTTTTTCCTATATACGACTACACTATTCTTTTCTGATTAATTTCATTGCGATATCCTAGATTCGCCAAGACTTGAAAAGCTTAATTGTCTCGGCGCTTTTCTGATGGTCGCCCCTTTTGATTCTGGCTTTCAGAAGTTACAGTGCTTTGGGCATAATGTGGCCCAAACAAGTACCATAATGTAAGAAATATGATCTACATTGTGCTCTGCAGTAGAACTATACTATTGCTTTTACCATATTTAGATATCCTCGTAGTTGCTCAAACTGAAATACCTCAAATAGGTTTCAAAAACTCAGATAGTAGAATAAAATTCTTTCCAGAAATGGGTTTTCACTTCTCTAAGACATAAGATAACATCACGCCTATAATCCCCCTTAAATAGACCAAGAACTATTCAAATTGTTCCAGATAAAATAGGTGAAAATGGTGAAATGCAACAATTTTCATTAAACGGTGCACTTTTGTAGCTACCCTACAATTATTCTGTTTAAAACACTATTGTTAGCAGTGTTAAGTCGAGCATTTAATTACGCAATAACCCTGTAATGTAGCTTGACATTTCATTTAAAAGTTTAAATGAATAATAAATTAATTATGCAATTTTTCGTTCCAGTTTCAAGAAACGAATCATAATTGCACAAACCATTAGATACCTACGTATTAGTCATCATCAGCCTATAATGTTCCCACTGCAGGGACTCAGGCCTCCTCTCTAGGAGAGGGATGGGCTATAATCTACCACGCGGGCCCAGTGCGGATTGGTAGATGTCACATACCTATCTTCGATTTTTTTGGGCCTCACGATGTTTTCCTTCACCGTTTTGAGAACAGTGGTGATGAAATAAATTACACAAAGTAATATGCCTGACGGGGTTCGAACCCACGACTCACTGTTCGTAAGTCGGGGCCGCAACTACTGGGCCACCACTGCTCTCGTACTACTAAACGTATTAGTAATGTTTTGCAAATGCGCGATTTAAAATCTTGTGTTATTTAAATCGTAGGACGCTTAGCATGCAGGTTTTATGAAACAAAAACATCCCGCGACTATAGCGTACCCTTTTCATCAATAAGGGACAAGATAAAGAACATATTTATTTCTCACCACAATCTATCTATCTATATAAATAAAAAGAGAAGTCCTGACAGACTGACTGACTGACTGACTCATCAACGTCCAGCTCAAACCCTTGGACCTAGAAAGCTGAAATTTTGCACAGAGGTTCCTTTTATAATGTAGACAAGGAATAGGGAAGGATTTCGAAATTCAAACCCTAAGGGAGTTAAATAGGGGATGAAAGATTGTATGGAAAACCGTCATTTTCACGCGGGCGAAGCCGCTGGCAAAAGCTAGTAAATAATAATAATAAAGCCTGTTTATTCCATATTTCCAATTAACATTTCAAATGTTGTTAATTAGTAGTTTATTAGTATGTTTTCCTTATAATATGTTAGTACTTATGTTAATCTTCTTTGTTTGGAATATGGACCCCTTTTTGGGTAAGGGCCTCCTCCAGCTTCTTCCACAAGTCCCTGTCCTTGCCTAGGTTTATCCAATTGTTCCCTGTCACCTGTATAATGTCATCAGCCCACCTTCTCTTTGGTCTGACAACATTCTTTTCCCTCCTGATGATTTCATTTTTAACTTTGTGTATTTTACTAATCTTCAGCATACTACTTTCCATGGCTGTTTGGGTGGGTGCTGTTCTCACCACAATAAATACCTAAGTATACAGGGTCCCCAGGTATGGTGAAGCACAAAAAAAAATATCGCAATGACGGGAAGAACTAATGCCTTTCGGTTTCGTTAGGGGTACTTTAACACACATTATAGACCGGTTTTGTGAACATTACGTGGTTTTATTGTACTGTGGTAGACTGGTGCCTAAGCTAGACGAAATGCCTGTATTTCAGAATACCAATTATAAGTCTCCACCCTGTCGGAAGCACATTTTAACAGAAATATGCACTCGTAGGTACACAAATACGGCAATACAATATGCCTAGAGTAAAATGCTATCCAGCTCAGGCGCGGATCCACCGTAGTGGGCACTGTGGGCATGCCCACAACCCTAATAGACTTGTGACGTCACATTTTACGGTCTCACGGGTCATAACCCCACCAAGATAATCAAAAAATTGCATTTTTTTTTTTAAATCTGCACAACAGACACTAACCATTCCAAGGCGGCAACCAAATATTGTAGGCTCGCTTCGCTCGCTATTGCATTTTGCCCTTTTTTATTAAGGTCATAATTTGACATTGATTTTGTTGTCATCTCTGTATGAATAAACAAAAAGAACCCAATAAATGGAGGTGGGGTGGGATGCTTAAATTTTTAAGCTCTTTTTTCCTCGCTCCTGCATTATGATAATATCAAAAGCGGTTTCAAAGGCTTCCGCCTTAAAACCTAATACTTTCGAGCGCCGGCTTGCTCCACTCGCTCTTGTGTGTCTTAATCTTGACAAATTCTAACTCATCTCGGGGAACCTCCTCACCTTCCCTCGAAATCGAAGCGATCAACCTATCCGAGGCAGAACGCAAAAAAAATCTCGCTCGCTGCGCTCGCGAATACATCCTATCTCGTTTCTACTAACGTTGCCAGAGTACTTTTTATTCTCAATCCCGTATGAAGGAAAAGAAACTATTATTGTAACTTGCCTTTAGAGCTCTTTTTGGGAAACTAAAGATGCACATCCCGCCCTCCCTCACCCAAATATACCTGTCGGCGCTCATGCACGTTTTGATTCAGAAAACTATCGATTTAGTTCCTAATAGTGTCACTATATCGATCATGAGCGAGTTCATACTCCAACTCGCACTTGGCCGATTTTCGGGTGACTGTGCCCACAACCTTTTTTGAGGGCTGGATCCGCGCCTGATCCAGCTCCAGCTAACTTCAGGCTTAAATGACCTGAATAACTGAATATTTTATTTTATTTCACATTCAAGATTATTTTCGTTAGGGGCGTGATAATTGTCATAATTTTATATTTTACTGTTTGTACAAGAGTACGAATTTATGATTTAATGTTGTATTAAAAATGAAAAAATCAACGCACATAATAAACTGTTATTAATAAGTAAATAATATTAAAGTCATAATCAACATAAAAAAGGGGTACCATCTATCTGGCAGAAACTTGATGCTCCGAAATTTATTTGGCTTATCACACTTGGCATATTCTTCTTTGAACGAATGTGTTTAAGGCAAAACAATAATTTAATAGAGTTATCGTTTCGCCGAATGTTTAAATGGCCGAATTTTCAATGGCATACTTTTAAGATGGCAGAATTTTATTTGGTTGATTTTCATAAGGTATAATGCCAATTCTATTACAATATTTTTGAACTAATTTAAAATTAAAAGTCAATACCTTTTGCTACAAAAGTTAGTGACAGAAACGAATCGCTGCAAAACCGACTTCACGTAATCTGTTCTGCCCTACCCCGAGAGTGTAATCTAAGCCCGCGTAGGCGCGGAGTGGCGAGGCGGCCCGCAAGCTGAGGAGCAGGTGGCTTAAATGCGCGCCACCGCGGCTAAGGCAGGCCGGCGTAGCCGGCCAGCAAGCTGAAGCTGCGGCGGTGTGTGTTATAACCATCTGCGACGATAAGCTTGCGTGGGACCGCCCGCGCCGGAGCACCGCAGCGCCGGAGCCGTGACAGAAGTCATGCCTGCTGCATGTTACACGTATGTATGAAATGAAATGCGTGCCAAAAGACGATTCTGATTATGAATTTTCGGCAAATGATGGTTCTGGAAATGAAGTTTATGCTCAAAGATGATTCTGACTTACAAAATTATGCGTTTTGAATTTATGGTAAATGAGTGATTTTCGGCGAAATGAAGTTTCTGCCATCCACTGCCATGCAAAACAAAATTCGGAAATAAAAAATTCTACTTTAAAAGGTAGACCCATAAAAAAGTACCTACATATATTTCTTTTAATCGTGAAGTAGGTTAATTAGGAAATAAGGTATAAGTTATACATTAAGTACAGTCATTACCATAATACTGATCTTTTATATATACGTAATTACCTATACCTGTCTTATGTTATGTTACTTATGTTTTTACTTGAGCTTAAGCTTGAACATGCCTTTCCCCAACAAAAAATCGAGTTCTGCTTCCAGTCTAACTAAGCAGCTGAATATTAGTGTTTTACATGGAGCAACTGTCTATCTGACCTCCACAACCACAAGTTAGTACCTACTGGTTAAAACCCATGATAAGAATGTTTTTTTTTTGTTTTTGGAGGGTGGGAAATCATCAAATGACTCCTTCCGCTCTGGGCAGAGTGGTAGGGAGTGTCAGACTTCTACTGACTAAAAACCAGCCATGCTCCTTCCGTTCCGTTAATCAACTTGCCGACGTTGGTCACTCATCCACGGACCAACGTCGTCGGCAAGCGCGGCTTAACCTTAAGAGTGACCCGAGCGACTGATATTATTTAGCAACGAGCTCCGCTTAAATTCATTATTGTACAATATATTTTATTGGACATCAGCCCACTCTATTTCACAGATCGTGTTCATATCACACGTGGGATCATTATATTATAAGGTTAATATAAAATACACATCACTGAGGGATTGTTATCGCCTCGAGAAAAATCATCAATTAAACACTAAATTGCGTCTGATGCAAGGCTCAATGCGATGACTTCTGAAAACCTAATTTCATTTATGCCCAGTATTCATTCAGCTCATAACCTAACTCATTCCCCGGGGTCTTACAGGCCCCCAATCTACTGAATTTTATCACACCTTCTAAATAAGAAAGTGCTAGCACACACATTTAATCCTAAAAGCTTACAAACTAATCCACTGACCATTGGTCCATTTTGTGCACAAATCGGTTTATATCGCAGAGGTTGGGGGCTTGAGGTATCTATTAGTCCCCAGTCCCGGGGGACATGGCGGCCCCCATGTTACCTGTCGGATATTATTACTTTTTTACTTACTTTTCATCGGCATTTTAGGGTTGTGTGCCGAAATGTTCGCAACGGAGAATTCAGGCGTCTGATCTCGTAAATGTATCGTAGTTTACGAAAACTATTCATCGGATTTAAGAAGATAGGTTTGTGTCTGAGTTTTTAGTAATTTATATGGCTGCCGTAATTGAAATAATGACCATAATATGTGTAGTGTCAGTAAAAAAGAAATTCAAAGGTTTTTCTACAATTTATTCGCTTGGAATTTTCTAACGGGAACGTTATTATATTAAAGAACGACATCTGCTATTATCTGCCTAGCCTTTTTATAACTCTTCTAGAGAAACCATATGCAGCTGAATACCATTACTAAATATGAAGGGACAGAAGCCAAATGCCTCTCGTTTTTCCATGTTATCAATTTCATTTCAATATCAATGTTTTTGGCACAGCCCAAGTAAAACAAAACATTATTATCTATAGCCGTCATCTGTCGGATATTGCATAATTATTAGGTCAGTTCCATTCGCATCGTATTTTTTTTTAATGGGACATGCCTGCCATACTATTCCCAAACCACTGTAACTCCTGTTAGCCAGAATCAACAGTTGCGACCACAAGACAAGCGCCGAAACCATGAAACCCGACGAAGTCCCAGAGAAACGATTTAACAGTCTTGGATCCCGCAACGAAATTAATCAGAAAAGAATATCGGAGGAGTAGGAAAAAAATTGCATCGTTTATTACCAATATCCTCATCTCGCCAAGTCGAATTACGTAACCTAAAAAAGGCCCTGTCAATTACACCTTAGGACAGCGGGAGACCTATCCTTTTCCCTCACCGGGTAATTACGTAATGCCTATTACTTACACACCTCTTGTTCAGCTAATAGCCCATATTTAGAGTTTTACCTCAAGAGGACAAAATTAGGTACGAGTATACGTCAAACCAAACCTCGTGTCTCGTGGTCTCGTGCGTATTTAAAATTAGAAGATGATTCTGTACGTCATAGGTTTTGGCTGATAATGTTTTTTTTGCGAACAGTCGATGTTTAAAATACAAAGGGGTGATGATACGGAAAGATGTATGGACTATGGATGCTCTGCGTTAAAAAAGTCTAAGTGGTAGGATGAAACTTCTATTAACTGAAATCATCACTATCGTAATGATAGTGATGATTTCAGATGCATATTATAAAACAAAGTTATCCGCCGCGCCTGTCTGTCTGTCTGGTCGCGATAAACTGAAAAACTACTGCATCGATTTTCATGTTGTTTTCATCGATAAATAGAGTGGTACTCGAGGAAGGTTTAAGTACCTATATAATTTGACGCGGGCAAAGCCGCAGGGATCAGCTAGTACAGAATAATATTAACCTGGTGGTTGAAACTAACTAGGTATTTCTTGAATGTCATTAGATAAAATACTACGATAAATTATTATTAGTGATATTTTTTTTACAAAGTAACGTACGTACTGGCGTTAAAGTAACACTACACTGCGCAACACCAAAACACAAATAACTGATGGTGCTCAAAAAGCCGCTGAGCTAAAGTCTAGGCTGGCCATGTCCGCCGTATACCGAATGAGCTGTGAGTCGATGCATGTCTCTTTCTTCAATACTTATCTATTTCTTTCTAGTCATATCGTAACTCAGTCCATCCATTGTTTCTTTGGTCTTCCATCTACATTCATACTCAACCTCCTACATTTAGAACATACTACTAACAACACTACTATAACAACAACATTAACATACAACATTACTATTTTTACTAACATTGTAATAATAAAAGTTATGAGTATTGTTTATTCTTTAAACATTTTGTTAAAAACTTTAAGCAAACGATGATGATAATGATTAATTAAAATAACTATAATAATATAACTTAATGCTAGAAAAATTGTCATAGTATGTACCTAATTTTATCTGAGTTATGTATGACTACTGACTTGGTATAATATTACCAAATTTATGTTGCCGTGCCCTAGCCGGGTTTCATGTTGGAACCAAATTCATTGTAACAACTTATAAACACATGAATGCAATAAAAAAATTGAGTTTGAGTTTGAACATCAAACTCAAATTACCTCGTCTCACCTTTACCAACGTATGGCCCTCACATTCAAAATGCCAGCCACCGCAGCCCATAGCAACAATATATTCCTGATCAAGTCATTTTAATTCAAAAAGTACATCTACTCGTATAAGAGCGACTGCGGTCATTGTCTACCTCAAAATAAAGTCGATTTTAATTTTAACCTGATTTCAGCGGCGACTTTCAAAGGGTACATCCCTTATGGATCACTAGATTTGTGGGCTAATGTCTACTCTTCTACTAAAGTCGGATACCATGAAAATCGGCTAATCTTGATGTTCGACGAAAGTAGGAAGGCTAACGTAGCCATGCAATTTACATAGTTTCACAGATAAGAAAATTGAAATCTATCTGATACTAACATTCAAAAAACAACAAATCAACATTTCCCATGTTGATTTTATGTGGCATATACTCAATACTCAATACTCAATACATTTATTGCTTCCACAAGTTTACTTAGATGGTAGGTTTTACAAAGTTATGATCATTGTGGACCCTGTCGGGCACTGCAATAGTAGGAGAGAGGAAGAGGGCTTTTATTTGACTATAACTACATATATTAGAATTATCCTAAATGTATTATTTATAATTTAATTTAATTTAATTTATTCAATGTCAGATTACAGAGGTCCATAATGGTTAGTAACAATTGGTACTTATATACTATGTTAGTAAGGTTACAAAAATTCAATCACAAAAAAAATATAATAACATAAAAAAAATATATAATGCAATCTAATTATCTATTAAAATATTTATTTATCTAATTTAAAATTTATCATTAAAGTATTCATTGAGATTATAATAGCATTTAATTAATAGAAATTGTTTTAATTTATTTATGAATATATTATTCTTTTCTATGTCTCTAATTTTATCAGGTAATTTATTATATATTTTGATTGACATCACAAAGGCACTCGTTGAGTGCATTTTTAGTTTAGAGCTTGGTATGTTTAACCTATTTTTATGGCGCAGTGTAAATTTCGACTGTATGTCCTCCCTTGTCGTGTACAGGTGTGGGTAGTTTCGCACGAATTTACATATCTCCAAAATGTATAGGCAGGGGAGGGTCAGTATTTTTTGATCTTGAAAATGGGGTCTGCAGCTGTCAGTGTCTTCTATATTTACTAATATTCTTACGAGTCTTTTTTGGAGGGTGAATAGTCTTGGTGCATCCGTGCTGTTTCCCCACAAAATCACGCCGTAACTGAGCCACGCATGTGCGTAGGCATAATAGGTGACTAGTGCGGTTTTAAGGTTAGTGGTCTTTTTCACTTCACTAAGGGCGTATGCAAATTTAGACAATTTTGATTTTATCTTTTGGATGTGCGATTTCCAGTTAATGTTCGTATCTATAGACAGGCCAAGTAGGGTAAATTCATGAACGACTTCTATTGATGTGCCATTATAAGTGAAGTTGATGTCTAATGGGGTTTTTTGACGGGGGTGGAATGGTATAATTCTAGTCTTGGAGAAGTTTATTTCTAGATTATGGTCTTTCATCCAAGTTATTGATTTATTTAGTGTGTCTGTTAGGTCCTCGTTCAATCCAACATTGTCCCTGCATGAAGTAAGAAATGAAATATCATCAGCAAACAAGACGCATGGCCCTGCTATGGTTCTCGGGAGGTCATTAATGTAGATAAGAAAGAGGAGGCATCCAATTACAGTTCCTTGGGGAATTGAGGCATTAATTGTTTTGTTGTCAGACCGAATGCTTTGAATCTCTTTGGTATTTTCATTATAAAATTCTATTTCAACTTGTTGTTCTCTATTTGTTAGATAGGATTTAAACCATTCGTGAGCCTTCCCGCGGATCCCTATATTTTGTAATTTATTAAGCAAAATGTTATATTGTACTTTGTCGTAAGCTTTGGACATATCTAACAATAAGCCTACAGCGTATTTCTTGTCATTAATTATATTTAATACTTCCTGCATGTATTTAAAAACTGCAAGCACAGTAGAACGGTTTCTGCGAAATCCGTTTTGACATTCGCTAAATATTTTGTATTTTTCACAAAAGGAGTAAACACGATTGTACATTGCCTTCTCAAAAATTTTGGAGGCCGTTGGTAGAAGAGCTATTGGGCGGTAATTATTTGGATCCGTTTTCGCGTTTTTTTTGTGGATAGGTTTTATTATAGCTTTTTTTAGATAGTCTGGGAAAATGGCGTCATCGAAAGATTGATTTACAAGCAAGAAGAATGGTAACGTAAGTTCGTTTGCACATTGTCGTATTAACATTGGTGGCAATTCGTCTATTCCATGACTTTTTTTGCTTTTTAGATTTTTTAATAGTGAGTTAATTTCACCGGGGTCCACTGGGCTGAGGAACATGCTATTTTCAGTGGGGCAAAGCACTTGGGTGCCTCTCGGCTCATTGCCGGGTGTTTTGTTGCTATCCTCGCCAATTGACGCAAAGAAGTCATTAAAATGGTTAGCTAACAGTTTAGGTTCAGTGACATTTATACCATTTATATGTAATTAGCATGAAGGAGACATTCCGCCATGAAAGCGTCATGCCAACTTCCGACATGGGATTCAAATCGGATTTTACTTGGTTGTCTGCTTCGTGAAAATAGGGTACCTATTTCACCAAAAAATCTAATTAGTCCGTCATAAAGATTTCCAAAAAATAATGGAAACGTATTTTTTTCTTTTTACACGTATACAAAAGATGAAGACGATACAGTGCTTTGAAAAGTCGTGTGACGTCACAAGGTTAGTACTTTTTACCCACAAAGTGACGCGAAAAGCCCACTCATGGTCTTTGACACGTTTAGGGAATATTCATGTTTTTCTTTTTTGTCTTAAATTAATAGTTTACTATTGTATAACGTAGAAAAAAATATTAATGGGCTTCAAAATACTCTAGATATTTTTAAAAATAAAACTTTAAAAAAATTTAAGCAGTTCAAACGCCGCCATTTTGCGCGCGCTTTGCGTGACGTCACATGACACGTCCAGTCGTGGGTGTTTCACAGAACATCTACATACCTTAACGGGATACAATGTCGTGTCAGATGACGTCACATTTCGTTCGACCAATGGTGGCGCGTTTTGGAAGTTTGAATTTCGCTCCCTTATTTTGCACTTTTTGAATATTATTTTAGGGGTTTAAATAATCAGTTAATAAAAAAAATCCTTTTCATTATAATATTACGATAATAAGTATTCGAGAAAAAAATATTATAGGCCATTTCAAATTTTATGCATATTCCCTATTGTTATTTATTAATTTGATAAAACAAAAAACACGTATCCAATATTTTTTGATAATCTAACAGACGGACTTATTAGATTTTTTGGTGAAATACCCTATTATACTTTCCGCTTACACCCGGTATAATTTTCAAGTTTAAAAAAATATGAAGTCCAAACTAGCGAACCAATTCAATTTTAAAATCGTTTTAAATTACGTTACATTTAGTCTCTACGTATGTGCTAACCCACAAAACAGTCGAACACAGTAAACTATTTAATTGGCAATCGGCACTAAACCGAATAGTGCTCATTTCGCGGGCGCGCATCATTTCCTTGGGAATTACCAGGTAATATGACTACCCTTCCTCACTATGTACCGCCTTAATAGGTTATCTTTTACACGCCATTCAAAAGAAGATAGCCTAAAGTAAAAATAAACCTAGGATTGCAAAGTGTCGTATAAAGAAAATAAAGCAGAAATAAAGGAAATACTTCTGTGGAATTTTCGAAATCCCAAAGCAGGGTTCGAATAGATAATTTATCATTGATATAATTAATTCACCACGTATATGATGGCGGGACGATCTGAATAAGACTATTGGCCAGTGGTCTGTATTGGCCTTAGATCGAAACAACTAGAAGTCATGGGGAGAGCCCTTACCTTTGCCCAGTAGTGTTGTTAGGCTAACAGTACCTATCAGAATTAACTATGTCAAAAAAAGAACTCTAAACTCTACTTATATGATAATAATAGAATCATTTTCAGGTGGGCCTTTTGTCTGACACTTTTTATTGTCAGAATAACAATCACCTAGAAATGTTTTGTTGTTAAACCATTTGAAAGTCATAGGTCTGGAATTCTTTACGTCTGTTGATTTTTTAAATAAGTCTCCTATGTCAATAGGAAATATAATTCCGTAATTGTTGAGCTAAACCCACGTGGGTGAAATATCTACATTGAATAAGAATACTAGTCTAAAATTCTAGATATAACACACTAGAGAGACATTGAAAGACCTTCTTAGATGATCAACTTATCTCTTGACACCGAAAGCTAAGAATCCAATACCACACAAATGTGCCTTAAGTCCTTTCAAAAGCCTTCGATATTTTTGTTATTAAAAGTAACACACGATGAAACGTCTGAACAATAGGAATCCGCACAATCGACGATATTTAAGAAATGTTTTGAATACGACAATAAAAAAGCGGTGCGTGTCGCTAATGTGAATTATATGACCTAAATAATAAAATATATTCTTAAATTAGAATTGCTTTAGGAAAATTACCATAAAATATACGAATAATATTTATTTCAGGCGAAGCTTTTTGAACAAAACATTGATGATGTTTCCATAACCTAGATGAGATAGATATTTTTGGACATACCATCTATTTTTAAATACCTACACCTAATGGCTTTCTCGTGAATTGGCGAGAAGCACACGTGGTAGTAAAAAACATAGATTTATTAGAGGATTTCAGTAGTTATACGAATAGTCATTATACCACAGAATCAAACAAGATTTGACTATCTTCGTTAGTTTGACCAATATCGGTGTGGTCTCAAAGGCGATTTTTATTTTAAACTTTTAAACCTTACGCGAAATAGTTATATCAGCATTTCACGGTGGAATCGCCAAAAATTCGAAGCCTTGTGACATCACAAGGCTTCGATATTTTGGCGTCTTGTGTGAGTTGGTAGATGTATACTCACTCGCACTGGACCCGCGTGATGGTTTATGTTATGTTCCACGGCCTCTCAAAAACTTGAACTTTATGACCCAGCCGTGGGAACATTACACGCTGAATAACCTAACAGACAAAATTACTAAACTAGCTTTAAATTGCTTGATAATTGCTGCCAAAATTATACCTGGTCCATCAATAGCCCGATAACATCATTATCATGCCATGTATCTTCAGGTAGCTTTCTTCCCTAACTCATGACAAACTTGCAACGATTATGCCACGTAGGTCCATGTAGAATGAAGTTGTGCAACTCTATTACAAGTGAGATATTGTTAGTAGAACAAGCTGAAACAACATTGTTCCAAACCACCTCGTGTACGTTTTAAAGTTTTTAGAAGTTCATGATTTGGGAATTAAAGTGGGATGAAGTTTATATTTTTGGATTCTTGTTAGATGATGTCGAAATGTTTTATTGTGATTGTGAGCCACATTTTTGCACGTGTATCCTAGTATAAATTGATGTCGTGTTCCTCATGCGATTTTCGGAGTAACTTTTCTTCTGTCAGCTTATAAAATACTATTTGTTCTGAGTTTGCATTTTATTTTCAAAAGTTGCAAATAAAAATGTTTAGTTCGAGTAGTTTTAGTTTTCGTTTTCTCATGACTGTTCGCGGCTTCCTCTGATACCCAAACAGCTCGATATATGCGGCCGACAATCATCATCATCTGCCTAGCCTTTTTCCATCAATGTTGAATTTGTGTATGGCTTTCGGGCCACTGACCACCTGTTACAAATGACAGCCGAAGCCAACTGCGTTACGTGCTTTCCGAGGCACGGAGGAAACTCGGAATATTATAGATTGTCACCCGTCACCCATCCCAAAGTTCCACCTAGGCGGCTTATGCACAAGCTACTGGAAGTGATAACCACATAGTACTGAAAACAAATACACGCTGTGCTGACCCCAAATAAATTAGTAGAGCGAAAGATTATGATAAAAACAGTCATTTGAACAATCACCTGGTAATTCAACCTCATTTCTTCATTCGCCATTAACTCATAAAATTAAATGTAATAAATCTTCGGAAGCCAAGTTCATGTTACGGTTGGGTCATAGACTTTGTCAAAGTTGCCCTTAACAATCAGATAGCTAGATAATTTATACGCTGCCCTACCGACACCGGTACCTATTGGTACTTTGTGGCTCTTGGACTTTCAGGAATTAAATGCTGGAATGGATTTTAATTTTGATTATGGAGAAAGATATTTTAAGAGGGAGTCATTTACTTTTCATTATACTTCCTTGAAGAGTGACTGTTATGGACTGCACTAATCTAATTAATTTGGTGAAAATTCTGTATCTATGATGAATGAGTTTTATCTTACAGGCCAAAAAAATTTATAAGTAAGAAAATAGCTCTTTTAACAAATTAAGCAGTTAGCTGCAAAATTCAGAAGATAAAGTATCAAACTGGTAGTTGATTGTAAACTTTTAGATTCAGTTGGCTTTTTAATTTAGCCTTTGATACCGCTTAACTTTTTTTAATGAGAGGAAATGAGTTTAGTTTTATTTAGCGAAATATTTTTTACAAGTTTTTTGGCGAATAACATTTCGGGTGTAGCTCTATGCCAAGTTTAAATATGAAATCAACACTCATCATCATCAGCCATTAGACGTCCACTGCTGGACAAAGGCCTCCCCCATAGAACGCCATAAAGATTGGCAGCCTGCCGTTTGCATCCACCGGTTGCCTGCGACTCTCACGATGTCGTCGGTCCACCTGGTGGGAGGCCTGCCAACGCTGCGTCTTCCGGTTCGTGGTCGCCACTCAAGAACCTTTCTTCCCCATCGGTTGTCTGTTCTTGAACAGTTGACTATTTGACATTTAATAAATGTTTTAAAAATCAATATTATGTACCTACCTATGTCTATCGCGTCGCCTTTTGACTGTGTCAGGGCACAGCTGGCCATAACCAACGACCAGTGGTCTACAATTGCCCTGGATTGAATAATTTAGAACTAGAAGTCATGAGGGGAGGCCTTTGCCAGCAGTGGGATGATATAGGCTAACAGTAACTATTTATGTCCTTACTAAATACGAAAGTAAATCTGTCTGTTTGTCACAATTGAACGAATGGTTGAACAGACTTCAATGAAATTTTGCATATGGAGGAACCGTGATCTGGGTGGTGGGTAGGTAGGGGTGATAGGGTAGGTAAACATTTTATCCCGTTAGAATTTTCCTACGAGCTAGTTGTATAAGTCTAAGAATCAGAACATAGGTCAAATTACAATAATGATGTTACAGATAGGTAGATCCTCTATGTTTTGCCCATAGGCGTACATGTAAATATATTTAATTAAAATTGTCTTTCTTTACTTTAACAACAATTTAACTTTTGTATAGAGGTGATCTTATAAGTATTGTTATGGAGGTAAAGTTTTGCTTTGTAATAAGACACGTTCTATTGGCCACACCACTATCTAACCCAAGGCGGTTTAAAGGCGTGACGATATACCTATTAAGTTTTGTCTTACGTATTGAAAATATAATAAAAAAAGTATTCTGCGAATGACCGCTGTATATCTCCCGCTAAACCAAATTAGAATTTAAATAAAACCCGATACATTTGGTGCCGTACAAATAATGTTTTATTCAAACATTATTCTTAATTAAGCAGAGTATTAATTTTACTGTGTGTTTTGTATCAATTAAAATCCTATTTCTATACATGATTAACAACATTATCAACTTTCATGTGTAATTATTTAGCTTTTATTTTTCGCGAAGCTGAAAGGTAGGAATTTCCGTGATTTTCGTTTCTACAATTGTAACAGAAATAATTATAACAAGGGTAATATAACACTGGAGGAAAAACCTTCTATTACATAACATCACGCCTGTAATTCCCAAAGAGTTAGGCAGAGGTGTACCTTACAGAACACCCACGTTTCGTCAGTTTTTTTAAGTCCCGTGTAAAATACGGGGCGAGCGTATGCCATTAATAAAACCGGGCACAATTCCAGACTCCTTGGCTGTTACGTTGAAAATTCCAGAAGGAAAATCACAGTAACCTTTTTGGGAATTTACCCCAGGACGTCATGCTGGTCAAGTTGTAGGTCGCAACTTCGCAAGCACGCGCGGCTGATGAGTCACGCTTGTGACTAGTAGGCCAGTAGGTGAATTGTGTTATTATATTATAACACATATAGAATCAGGGGGTCTAAAATGGCCACTTTAGCAGATCAGAATATGAATTGACCTTTCAAAATAGTAACTGCGTCTGTGACCATTTTACGAATTTAACGCAATTCATATTGTTTTCCTATTATTACTTACCTATGATCTATTTTCCTTAATGGTCCCAGACGCTGTTACTATTATGAAAGGTCATTTACGCTTTTTGACGCAATTCCTATTATGAACTGCTAAAGTGGCCGTTTTAGACCCCCAGTTCTATATAGCAACTATGGAAAACCACTGGAAAATATCTCCTATGTTAATTGGATTGAGAATTCATAAATATTAAAAATTACAAAACATCGAGTAAAATAAAGATTAAATATTACATTCAAGTATTTTCTTTTATCAAAATCAAATCTGCTTAAGGGGACGGTGATCGAACATTTCTCCATACAAACGTAATACCAAAATCATTCGCGATACGAACATATTACCAACTTAAAATTATGTTATTCGGATACAGACGATATTTATCTAGGTTCCTATTAAACTTTTTTTTTTAAACATTTACTATTTACGAAATGCAAGCAAATTGCATTTCGTCAATAGTAAATAGCAATTCGCTTGCATTTCGTAAATAGTAAATGTTTAAAAAAAAAAGTTTAATAGGAACCTAGATAAATATCGTCTGTATCCGAATAACATAATTTTAAGTTGGTAATATGTTCGTATCGCGAATGATTTTGGTATTACGTTTGTATGGAGAATGTTCGTTCACCGTCCCCTTAAGACCTAACTATATCACTAGTTGAGTACCGTGGAACTTTCAAAACGTTAAGTTGATTAACAATCGTTCCAAAACAAACTTTACTCTAATGGGAAAAGGTTGCTTTTACGTAGCATAGAGGCCTTTTTTTTTTTTTGGTGGGTGGAAAATCATCGAATAACCCCCCCCGCTCTTGGGCAGAGCGAAGGGGAGTGTCAGACTTCTACTGACTAAAAACCAAACCCATGTTCCTTCTTCGCCCTTGTGTCGGAGCCGCGTTATCCTTTCGACAATCTAGAGGCCTCACGACATGACACTGTCACGGCATACGATTCGGTTTTACTGCCTAGGCGCAGCGCATAATAGATGTTTCACGTCAAAATATAAGTTGTTTTTTACAACGAATTTCGTTGTTCCTGCACCGTCCACCTACGTTTGCAACTAATTCGAGTTGCTCGTCCAACTTGCTCTTTGTTCAACATTTAGTGGCAGTTCCAACATCGTACAATTAACAATGGGGTACATACGTACCCAAGCTCTGTCGGTACAAGTGGGTACATACGTACCCCAACTCTGGAGTACGAGTGTACCCACACTGTTGAATATCACAGCGGGATTATCAAGGAAGAGAATAATGTTGTGCTCCAACATTTCGCTGATTGTGAATCAGATCCTTTGTAATTGGAGGCCAGTCTGTAGCCATTTGTTGAGAGCTTTTCATCCCGAAAGCAAGGGCTAGACCGAGGAAAGTCTTGGCTATTCTTGATATATGTAGTAACGGATTGTTCTGAGCGATTGTCAAAAGAAAACATGCTGGTGGAATATACCTTCTCCTTTTTTAGAAGTTGATTAATACGTAGTATAACTGTAGTCTGTCTCTCCATTGTGCGTTGGAGGAAAATAGTCATAATTTGTTAAAGCCAATTAGCTAACAAGTCCCAGCGATCGCTCTGGAGTGCAAGAAATCGTAGCTGTCTATGATTTCTTTATCTGTTCTGCAAAAACCCTCGACTACTAGAGTTCCAGAGGAGCAAAGTTTTTGATATCAAATAAGTTTTAAAAATATTTTAATGCCAAACAGTGATATTATGTACATTTTAAATGTGAGATTTTTTATTGCAGTTGAGGCGCACAAGTTGTGATAAATAAATAAAATCCCACCAAAAACATTCTGTAAAAAACTAGCCAAGTCTCGATGGAGCTGCTTGTTTACCTCTAAAAAGTAATGAAATCTAGACAAAGTCGTGCCAAGTCTAAGGTTCCTTAATGCGATTTCTTTATTAGTTTAGGTAGTTAAGGTTGTGTGACTTGGCCGTTCAACATTCTTTATACGTTAGTGGGTACAAGTCAATTTTGTTTACACGTAATGTTATATCTGTTGTAACTACCTCTGTTTGTTAAGCGAGATAATAACCCATAATGGTATTGGTAATTGGACGCCAAGAAGAAAAAGTAGCAGAACTAAACGAAACGAACAACGGCCAAGTCACACAACATTAACTATATAATATTACAGAAATCGCATTAAGGAACCTTAGACTTGGCACGACTTTGTCTAGATTTCATTACTTTTTAGAGATAAACAAGCAGCTCCATCGAGACTTGGCTAGTTTTTTACAGAATGTTTTTGGTGGGATTTCACTTCTTTTTGTAGAAACGTGGGCATATTGATTATTTTATTAGATTTTCTTATTAGACACATTTTTTTTCTTATTAGGAGTAGATATTTTTTATTTTTTTTGATTATCCTAGTTTTTATAGTTTTCCCTTTATGTGGTCATTAAACCCTAACTCTGTACCAAATTTCAGCTCTCTGAGTTTATGGGAAGTACTAGTTCTATTATGATGATCATGAGTGAGTGACAGAGTGAGTGAGTGAGTTTCATAAATGCGAAACTTTGCTTTCGCTTAACTTCGGAACTAAATGACCTACAGACTTGAATTTTTTTATTTTAAGTGTGATTTAATAGCTTACTGGATGACGAAAATTTCTGCGTTCTGGTCTTATCCAGAGGTTCTTAAATAGGGGCCTGAAAATGCGGCGAAATGGTTCCAGTAAAGGATGGTACGGCAGTGTTTGTTTCACGCTCGACTCGGCGGGGGCACTGCCGTGCCCCCCGATACCTAGAGTGTGAAATACATTGCATGTGAACCTTATCGTAGAGCGATAAGAGACATCACGTTTTCTATTCTATCTCACTCTATACGTATTTGCGTCCATTCACCAGTAGCTACGTAATAAAATGCCTGTCTCCCAACACATCAGGGACATTAGTTGAAAGGATTTGTAGGAAACTTATCGGTAAGGTCAACACGCAGGAAGGGATCCAAAGATCGATGTCAGCGATATAATGCATTCTAACTGATTGAACTACACTAGCGGGAAGTTGCGAGACCCTTTTTTTGGAATGGGGGAAATCATCAAATGACCAGTCCCGCTCTGGGCAGAGCGGTAGGGAGCGTCAGGCTTCTACTGACTTTTTTTTTTTTTTTTTAAAACGTTGCCCCCACACTAGGAATTTCTCCTGTATCGTGGGTGCGTTTACAAACATTTAAACTCACATATAATAATAATAATATTCCACAACTATCACACAACGCCATCTAGTCCCAAGCTAAGCAGAGCTTGTGTTATGGGTACTAGACAACTGATAAACATACTTATATATTTCTAAATACATACATATTATAGATAAATTACACCCAGACACAGAACAAATGATCGTGCTCATCACACAAACATTTGTCCTGGGTGGGAATCGAACCCACGACCTCCGGCATAGCAGTTAGGGTCACTAACCACTAGACCAACAGGCCAGTCAAACAAATACCCAGATCCGAAACAACTATCTGCAGGCCTTACAAATATTTGTTCCGCGCGGGAATCGAACCCGCGACACGCAGCGCAGCAGTCCAATCGCTCAGCCACTGCGCCAACCGTGCCGTCAAAATTACCATCCATGTTCCTTCTTAGGCCCGGTATCCACCAAAGCGGAGACGAGCAGAGCGGAGAGGAGATGTGCCAAATTCGACCAATCACAGGAAGGGCGAAAGACCAGATGTAAATTTTAACTAATGTGATTGACCGATTTCCGCACATCTCCTCTCGTCTCCGCTCCTCTCCGCTTTGGTGGAAACCGGCCTTAGCCCTTTGTATCGAGGCCGCGGTATCTCTTGTGAACAACCTGCAGCCCCGTAGTTGCGACCTTTAAGTTTCGTTTCATGTGACAACGGGATACTACAATCAGTGTTCAACATAACATGGCCCCTTTTTCTCACACCACTTGCTTTCTTCTTCTTTATACGAGGGGTCAGGTAATGCTGGTACAAACTGTATATACAAGTTGTAAATGGACCCTTCACTATGCCGTCAACCAAGCATTCTGTACATCAAACTAAGAAAGTCTACCCAAAAATATTGCTGGGACACGACTTTTTTGGGGTAAAAAAAAACACGTTTTAGAGTAGGACTCAAAATAACCCACTCAAAACATTCTGCTGGAGCATTGGAGATATATATAGTATGAAGTTCGTTGAGGTATTTGAAATAAAATTATAATCATTAAAAAGTTCTATTAATAAAAACTTGTGAATAATTAAGATCTTTGACCCCCGTTATCTCTGAAATTACAAATAAGAACAAAATTGAGTGCAATGATTTTGAAGTAATTTTCCATGAAAATAAAATTGTATCCTGCGTCCATGCCAAAGTTTCCTTTTACAATGAATAAAACAATATAAAAGGAGTGCAGCGTACTACGAATTCGAAGTCACATAGTATTTATTTGAATTCGTTTTGAAAAGTAAAACCAATTACAGTGACAGTTGAATAAATAGAACATACGACAGTGGCGACATCTAGTTACAAAGTCACAAGGACACTAGAAACTATTTTAAAACGGTGAATTGAAAAATTACACTTCTGATGTAGGGTGACTGTTACACTAATTGGTATATTCTACAAAGAAATTAGATACCCAATGGAAATGGAAAATGGAATTTTGAAAAATGTGTAATTTTCACAAGAGCCAGTAGCTTTATCGTGTTTTTTTTATTTTTCGTCACATCATTCTTCGGCCTTTATCATCCTAATATTTGTTTGGGATCGGCGCTGCATGTTTCTACCATTCTAAAATCACTACTGTCCGTTTCCACAGAGTTACACTGAACGATTTTAATTAATCCGCAAATATTGGGGATTAAATATGAATCTTCGAAGTAGGTACAGGGTATTTTTTTTTTCAATTAATTTCCACGACCTTGGAATTTGTCCCTGTGTCGTCGGTGCGATTACAAACATTTAAATCCATATACGCAAACGACCAGACCCGGAACAACTACTTAGGCCATACAAATAATTCGCATCAAACCCGTCCTTGGTGAATGAACCACTAGCCTATTAATTATAATTAAACTTGACCTAAGCTTGCCTGGAAACGCCTAATTAACACAAAATCCTTAAATAAATAAATTTCCGTTGACTTTAACCCTGTCCTGCTCGTAATTTAATCGTAATTAAACGTGATCGTGATCGGAATTTAAATCTTCTGGTTTGATTCTAATTTTATTTAAATAGAATAGCGATTTATAAATAAGGAAAGGGCCAGTGAACTAAACTTAAGTTTTTGAAGTGTTCGTTTTTTGTGTTGTGTGAAGACTAAGCGTACGCCTATTATATCTATCTACATATGGCAGAGCACAGTTTCTGAAGATGCACGATAATCGAATTTCAAACAATTGTTATCGTTTAGTTTAAACTTTTCAGCATTGCTTGTTTGTGAAGTGATTACCCACCACAACTGACAGCTGTCAGCAGTGACAGATGACAGATGACACATGACATGCTCGTGTTACAAATAACCTGTTTATTTAATTTAAATAATTTACCTAAAATTATTCGTTTAGGTCATATAATGCCTTGTCAGACGTCGCACTTAAAATATCATGGACCCATAACATAAATTAACTTTCTAGATTTAGATAGAGTATGTGAGAAGCCAACTAATTTGTTTCTACCACAAGTACAGTAGCTATATCTATCTCTGCTCTGAGTTGTTTTTTAAAAATGCAAAACAAAGACAAATATGTAGCTGCCTATTTAGCGCTACATTATGCATGCACATAATTTATTATTTATTACATTTAATTATCATGTAGTACATTTATTTGAATACAACCGCATTTCATTTTAATCCCATCAACTATTAAATATTTATGCAAAATAAAGTTTTTATATTAATTTATGAAGTTGCTTCTTTGATTGGTTAAATGGTTAAATAATATTTTAAATATGTATGTGTTTTTATTCGAAGTCCAGCTTTTATTTATTCAACACTGTTATTGGGTCGGGACGTAAGAGAATATTTTATTATAAAATATCGAGCTTTCACACTAATTGGGGAAATGTATTAAAAATGCTGGCGAAAGGATCTCTGCTTAATTGACTAAAGAAAATATGAAATGGGAAAAGTAGGAAGCATTGTACCTACTTATGAGGTAAAGGAAAAGGAGTATGTTGCGGTGACGTCTCATAATCTTCAGCCTATAATGTTCCCACTGCAGGGACTCAGGCCTTCTCTCTAGGAGAATATGCTATAATCCACCACACGGGCTCAGTGCGGGTTGGTAGATGTCACATGTCTTCGAATTTTTTGTTTCTTCACGATGTTTTCCTTCACCGTTTTGAGAGCAGTGGTGAAGAAATAAATTACACAAAGTAAATATTAATTAAGAACGATCAAAAACCAACACAATGTGACAATCAGCAATAGGCATAATATAATTATCTATGGAGGGTGTTAATTGACATACATTAAACGTGAAACAAATTAATATGCATGGTTTATTTTTAGCCCGTTCTTATTAACTTCGTCATAAGGACGAAAATAGTATCCCTCAATCATCTTCCTACCACGTATCACGTCACTTGGGTTCGGCACAACACGTTTTCTCATTTCATTAACTTCTGTTAATCGTCACGCTAATCCTTCACTTCATTTTATTTCCCACTTACAATGCTTTCATCTTTTGTCTGGTCTTTCTCTTCATCCATCCTATAGACATCACCATTCACAGTTAAGAAAAATTTACTTAATTTTGAAATAATATACCTACTATTTCTAGTGTGTACTTATCACAGAAATTGTACCAAAAGGTGTAGTTGCATTATCGATTTAGAAAACGTTCGTTTTGATATCGTGCTATAGTGACTCGGGTTATCCTTCACAATCTTATTCGATAAATTCGATAAACTTTAAATTAGAAACACAAATACATCACTAAATTAGTCTGTTATTTCTGACAGCCCTAATCCGCCGCAAACCGGATCGAACCAGTTTCAACTTGACCGCAGTCACTGAGACCGCTTCAAGAATTCGCTTTCGAACTCCGAATGTGAAATCTCATGAATATTTTGAATAACGACAGCAGTTTGGGGTTATATCGTCTATTCCCTTGTTTATACGAGGTATTTATTTAGTTTTATTGGCGTCTTCGTTTTGTTTGATTGTCGTAGTATTGTAAAAAGATCTTTTGTCCTGAATGACGCTGGTTTTAGAATCGTTTGGGAAAGAATAGTGATTCATGTTTAAAAGGATGTTAATGATGTTTATAGGCAATTGGAAAACATTTGGGGCAAACTGTTTGTTAAAAAAGAAACTCCTCCTTTTTGAAGTCGGTTAATGAATAGTGTAGTCGTTTTTTTTTTGGAATGGAAATAAATAAACGGTGTTTAAAATTGCCAGCATTGAATATAGCACAAGACTTGGGAGAGGAGATTGTACCTACTAAAAATTATACATAAAATATTTTATACTGTCATGTGTGGCGGGCTTATTAAAGCAATAATTTTGACCTGTGTCGTTATTTTAGAGGACTTAGAAAGACAACAAGCTGACTTTTAAAATTAAAGGCATCTTTTTTTTTTCTTGAAACAAATTCCAACTTTTTTAGAAAGTCTATGCTACACGTTGCTAATTTAATTTCTTTGTAATTGTATATCTAGAGAAAAGGGAAACTTTTAGGGACCTAACCTAGAAAATTGTATCAAAATACTATAAAGCACAAATTCGAAAAAATATTTTTTTACAAAAAATACAACATTTTCCCTTATTATTTTGACCATGAAATGAAACACGAAGTTTCGAAGTCAACAAGAAAATAACGAAATTTCTAAAAAAATGGTTTGCTATCATTAAGTCTGTCGTCTAATTTGTTGCGATCAAAAAATAAAAAGACGCGTTACTGAAAAATATCAGACATAAACATTTTTATTCCACAACAGTATGAAGTACGGAGAATAATTTGCAGAAACCGCTTTATGCTTTTGAGTCCACCTCATAATGGACAACTTGCATTATGCATGAACATTCGAAATTCTTTTTGTGTACATTACAATGTATGAATGCGGAAGTATGCACAATTTGATGAATGCCATACAAAGATATTCGTTAAATGGTGTTATATCAGTAGCGTTAAATTGTAAATCGCATAAAAATAATTAAGTTTGATTACTGATATTATGTTGAATAGGGGATCGGATTGGGTCAAAATAATATGATTCTGTTTAGTCCGTAAGTTAGATTATCGAAAAATATTGAATAAGTACGTGTTTTTTGTTTTATCAAATCAATAAAAAATGACGAAGATAAAACGCGTCAAAGATCGTGGAGTGGGGCTTGAAACGTCATTACGTCCCTTGTGTCGTCAAAATGTACTATCATATGACGTCACACGAGTTTTCGAAGCACTGTGTCGTCTTCATTTTAAGTTTACGTGAAAAAAGAAAACATACGTGTCCAATAATTTTTGGAAATCTATCTGACGGACTAATTAGTTTTTTTTTGTCCGATCCCCTATTATCACTTTTATGTTTCGTTATTTAGATGTTCAGGCACCTATAGTTACTATAGTAGGTGATAGTGCATGGAGCGACTGCCTATCTAACCTCCACAACAACTTCTATATGTGATAGGGAACTTAGATTTGGGTTTGAAATGTTTTTTTAAATAATGTAATAGCGTACTCCTTGTTTAAGAGCCAAATAAAATAAATAACTATACTTAGTCGTATTAAGCACACCGACTATAAGTACATACACACAATCTATAACTTTTAGCGTTCCGTAAATTACAAATGGTGAAAACTAAACCTTAATTAACCTACTCCATATATCTGAAGTCCGTCTTCTTAATACAGTCCGTAACTCACAGAGCTGTATGTTTTTAAATGTATGACCAATGGCGATTTTCACATAATAATACAAACATGTAACTACGAACTCTTATCATAGCATTTAATGAAAAAAAGCTAGGTAACCTATAGTAGTTCACTTGTACAGAACCATAAATGAAAGATTTAAACCTCTAACTCCATGTTACCGATGTAAGAATAAGTTCAAAACCAACTGAAATACAGTTTTGTTTTAATTAAGTAAGAGCCCATTAATTAGCATTCTGAAAAATATGGAAGTCTCTGCATTTTAAAATCTTTTCAGAATGGTTATGAAAGAAACAGTAGATCAACAGACACCACTTTGAGGATTAAAGATTTTACTTTTATTTTCCGGGTAAGACGTCTTCCTTACGAACACTATCGGAATCTAGACCAGGCTCTTTAAAATAGCTGGATTATCGTAATTCTAACTCCTAACTAGTAAGATTTTATGTGAAGGTAAGTTTGTTTGTTACCTTTTAACGCTTAAAAACCAATCATCCTGAAATTAGCTATTGGTTCCGGTTGTCACATTGTAATTCTTTGACAGTCGTTTCAAGTAGTCAGTGTCCCGAAACTCTGGCAACTAGACTTATCAAGTAGTCAGTGTCCCGAAACTCTGGCAACTAGACTTATCAAGTAGTCAGTGTCCCGAAACTCTGGCAACTAGACTTATCAAGTAGTCAGTGTCCCGAAACTCTGGCAACTAGACTTATCAAGTAGTCAGTGTCCCGAAACTCTGGCAACTAGACTTATCAACTATAGTCAGTGTCCCGAAACTCTGGCAACTAGACTTATCAAGGGCTTTCATATTGCACACTACTAACTGGCTTGTGAAGGTAAGATAGGCAGTCGTTCCATGTAGAATACTGATATTCTGGTGCATCCGTTTAGACTGGAAGTCGACCAACATGGCTGTGTGATGATGACGCCCATTTATTGGTATGGAATTGTTTTAACTGGGCCTAATCGAACATATTATGATATACATTACAACATAATATAACAATAGATGATATAATAATTACAGTTAAATTGTTTTTCTATTAATGTATCATAGAAACTGACATCATTGATGTTGTTTATTTTGTGAGTGTAATTGCTGAATAGCGTTCCAGTTCGAGAAAAATAAACAAAACATAATATAATGCCTAGTATTCCCGAAGAGTTAGGCAGAGGTGTACACAAGGCTACACTTCAAGCTATACAAAACCAGTATAATCTGATCGTTCATTGTGCGAAAAGATCTAGTATAGTGAGGCCAAGATTAACTGGTTTTGTATAGCTTGATGTGTAGCCGTGTGTACCTAATTAGTACACCCAGATTTCGCCAGTTATGATGATAATAACGATAACTTCTATATTATACTTATTTACCATATCGACAAACCCTTAATTTGCAGAAATATGTAAATCAGAAGGGATCGCAAAATGTCCACTATAACCAGTAGGCATGCCTAGATTTCCTCGAAATTACACCTACAGAATTTAAGGGGTCACGCTATTATTCAAGAGCCTAGCCATTCTAGTAGGAGCAATATCAACTAAGATTCAAGCAATATTGCTCAAGTAATTAAAACTTTATAAGTTTTAGGAGCATCGTAGTAACAAATAATGCTGGGTGTTATAACTGCTGTTTAAAGTTGTGGGTCTAATAGTGGCGAATGTTTATAATTCTGCACAAGTTACGTTGGTTTGAAAGCTTAATTTAGCATGCATAGTCGGTTTATAATGTTCCCATTTCCCACTGCAATAACTCAGTCAAACAGACATTTTGTTAGTGGTAATCTCGGCTAGGAAATCTTTTCTAGTGTTTATGGAAGGTATAGAACACAATTGGCTCGCGACTTTGTCTGCAAAAGTTTTGATAGTTCAGCTAATATACATCACGAAATTAAGATTTTTTTTGTTATATAGTAGTTATATAGTACCGAAGATTATCGCCTATACATACAACTAATTTTATGTCTTTTTAATATTAGTGTAGTTTTGGTTCTAGGACCGCGATCCCCATCTGGAGCAATTTTATAATTGACTTTCATAATCTAACATCAGTTCCACAAATTGCCCCTAGCTTGTCAACTATAACAGACCTTCTCGAAAAACAATTAACGCAAAGAATAATACTAAATTGTAAACTAATTAACTCAACACCTTTGGCATTCGTTGAGGGCAACATCATTAAAGTTACAGTTTTAGAATGTTATTTTTGAAAGCTATACAATCAAGAAAATAATAATTGGATTGAACTAGTTTAAAGCTATGTAATGTAGCTTGTAAAATGTTACAACTAATAACTAACTTTTCCTGAAACCGACATGTTAGTCCAGCTCTACAATCGTGTCCCATCTAGATGGACCGTCAAACGCATGTCTGTGGCCGGTCAGTTCGCTAATCCGACAGCTGAATTGTGGCTAGCCTGGTGACGTACTACTGACCACTGTGGTATAGGAAAACTTTGTAGGGGAAACTATCTGTCTGTGTCTGAATGGAAGTGGTATTTTGACTTTTATTTCATTGAAAATGTTGCTGAAATTGTCTTATCTAATGTAAAAAAGTGTGTGGGACTGTTGGAATGTTACCTCTGCAGGTTAATTTATACTCTACATATGTAGGAGTCAATTTTAATTTTAAATAGGTACTCATTTCCGCCACAGAGCTGCCCAAAATCACATTGGTGACTGAGAAAACTATTGCGGTGACTGATATATATTAGACTTATCTGAACGCTACAGCGTATCCGAAAATCTACAACGAAAGTAACAACCGTCGGGCAGTACTATAGTCTACATAGAGATAACCTGTCAGATCAAAGGTTTTCCATTTTTAATAGAGGATTATGAACTTTCCTAGCTGTTCCACTACTTCTATTATAGCACGAAACCCAAAAGCATAGATCACACATGCCCAACTCACATAATATAACATACACAAACGCACTCATTTAAATAAGCTGATATAAAATCTGTTATATTTTCTACTGTAATTTACTTCTTAAAATAAACTGTTTGTATTTAAAAATAAGGGTTACGTTTTTTTCCTTTCCAGGTACGGAACCCTAAAAAATATGACATTTTCGTTATTTTTTTTCAGAATCACTTCAAAAATGTCAATATCTGTATCTGATACCAAACAGGATCATGACATCAGGCCGCAACGATTTCTTTCATAAGACGGGAATAAAGTGGCTACTTATCCTAACTTAACGGATAAAAGGGTGCTACGTGCTTCAAAAACAGCCATTTTCTGAACATTTCGCATAAAATGACCTCTAAAGGGAAGTTTGCGGCCATCACATTAAATTATTAAGATTATTATGCTTATGATATTTTTTGGACAATTTCTTTGATCTTGTTCCGTGGAATTTTCGTAGTCATGTTTGACATCGAAGGAAAACCGACATCATATCACCACAACATATTACAAACACACAACATATTCTACAAAACTTTTTAACAAAAAAATAAAACCGACTTCAAAAAAAAACACAAAAAAGTGAAAAATAAACTTTAGAAGAAAAATCAGTTTCTGAAGTCGGTGACTTTTGTTTCTTTGATTTTTTGCCACCGACTTCAGAAACTGATTTTTCTTCTAAAGTTTATTTTTCACTTTTTTGTGTGTGTTTTTTTGAAGTCGGTTTTATTTTTTGTTAAAAAGTTTTTATTTTTCACTTTTTACTGGTTCACATGTTCATAATGGGACAATGTAGCTTTTTTTTGAGTTTTGTCGATTTTTCAAAAACCGCAGTCCGATTTCGATAAAAAAAATATGGGACCTTTTGGGAAGTATACCCTTTCCAACAAAAAAGAATGATCCCATCGGTACTAATAATATAAATATGAAAAAAAAACTGTGTTTATCTGTACGTGTACACCCACCGACTCCTGAAAACATCCAGTTAGCAGGGAAACAGAATATGGAGAAAATACAGACAAAAATCGCGGTACACAGTAACATCTATATACTAATAATAAAAGCGGTAAGTTTGCATTCAGAGTTACTTCGAAACTACTGAACCGGGCACAAATCCAGACTCCGTCGGTCCTACTCAGTACTTGCTGATAGAAAAACCAAATAGCACTTTGCCCGACTTGGAAATCGAACCGCAAGTCGTACTTGCAAACTACTAGATAACTAGACCAACGAGCCAATATTCATTTTTCCCATAAAAATCTACAAGCAATTGGCCGAAAGGAGGAAAGCTTTTTATTAGGTAAATATATTATTTGCTATAACGAGTTTATTTACCACTAAAAGGTTTTTTAACGGTGCTGTTATTTATTTAATTTTGTCTGATGTAGAACGGCGGTATTTTCCATGTTTTATTAGTTTTTATTTAAACTCGCTTCGACAGCTAGACAATATATTTAAGTCTGGAAAATTTTAAGTCTGGAGAACCTGTGAAATTTTAAGTTTGAAGACCAAAGAAACGATGGGTGGCTTGTGTAAAAGATGATCCTATACTAGCTTATATACCCAGTCCATTTATCGTTACATGTAGAAAGAGGTGACCCCTAACTAATGTGACGGTTAATTAAATATTAAACTAGGGTTTTGGCTACTTTGGATTACCGTGCGTATGTTTATTTCACGTTTAATTAATCATGTGCGTCTTATTTATGCTGAATAAACTTTTTTTCCTTCAACAGAAGTATTTCTTCCTTTCTAATAACGAAGTACGAAGGACGACACAATGCTCCGATCCTAATTAATTTGATGTAAGGGAACGACAATGATTATAATCTGCCGGGTTCGAATCCCGGGTCGGGCAAGTGTAATTAGATTTTTCCATCAGTAATTTCTCAGTAGCAGCCACGGAGCCCAGATCTTTGCCCGGTTGATGGCAATAGGCTGCCCCCTTTTAAATGGGACTATAAGATAACTAGCAAAATGTATATGTGTGTGTTATATTAGGTACACCTGTGCCTAATCCTTTGAGGAATACAGACGTGATGTTATGTTATGTTGTTGCCGAGAACTAACAGGTCAGGTCTAACAGGTTTCCATCTCATCATCATCATCAACAGCATCATCATCAACAGCCTATTAATGTTCCCACTGCAGGGACACAGGCCTCCTCTCTTTGAGAAGGAATGGGCTTCTAAATCGCGGGCCCAGCGCGGATTGGTGGATGTCACATGTCTTCGAATTTTTTGGTTTTAAGACATGCCGGTTTCTTCACGATGTTTTCCTTCACCGTTTTGAGAGCAACGGTGATGATACACAAAGTAATGTGCCTGCCGGGGTTCGAACACACGACCTACTGTTCGTAAGTCGGGGCCGCCACCACTGGGCCACCGCTGCTCTAGGTTTCCATCTAATTGTGTCTAATGGAACGTCAAGCATGTGTCAATAAGCTCTAATAATACTCCGTCATCTTAGCAATTCTCAAGTGCATTGCGGTTAGGTTGGAACTAACCAGGCGTCACAATCTGTGTGCAATGTGCTTCGAGCTCCGACGATTTGTAATAGAGCGAGGGAACCGGGAGGTAATCTTGTTTGTGAGTAATTTAGTAAGTAAATAAATAAAATTCCTTTATTTCAGGTCATTGACCCATATATATATTTTTTTTTTTTAAAAACGTTGCCCCACACTAGGAATTTCTCCTGTATCGTGGGTGCGTTCACAAACATTTAAACTCACATACACAAATACCCAGACCCGAAACAACTATCCGTAGGCCGTACAAATATTTGTTCCGTGAGGGGATCGAACCACGCAGCGCAGCAGTCCATTGCTTGAGCCACTGCGCCAACCGTGCCGTCATATTAATACAACACATACAATAATTTTACAGCACAACTGATTAATTGATGAATTAATGATGATAAATTAACTGACAAAAATAATGAACACATTAAAACAAAAATGAAAACATTAAAACAGAAAATGTCAGATCAAAAGATAAAAATAAATTAAATAAAATTAAATAAGTGGTTACAGTAGTTAAATGTATGAAGTGACTTGAAGATACAACTGACAACAAATAAGTTCATGGCTGTTTTGTCGGTAATTAGTAAAAAATAACACTATTAGGAAGTTTAAGAATCAATCAGCAACCATTAATGTTTTAAATTAGTATAAATAAGACGTTGCCATTTAGCGACAATTATTGTGTAGAGTTACTTATTGATGTACAAAATGCTCGGATAACAGGGCCCGTTGACACCTCGTATGGTTGGCTGTTCTACACTTGCATAGATAAAAAGTCTTCCCGATTACATAAATTAAAAAACCGACACAAACAAAATACACAAAACACAAAAAAAGACAGAAACTCCATGAAACAATTCAGAAAAAAAATGCTATCTCACTTTTATAACTGTAAGAACGATCTGATAAATAATCACATATTGTGACGTTTATACGACCTTTGATCCATTTCCGCATAGTAACCTTTCAGTCACAGTAACAGATAACACAGAAAACCCCACTTTTCCTTTAAATAGGGCTAACGAAATGAGAATTACACGGAATTACACAAAAGATTCCAAAATCTCGACAACTTTTGACGTCTATGTTCAACACTGTGATACTTTGTGCCATTTTGTGACAGTCGCTGCCATTTTGTGGCAATTTGTAGGTAAGATTAGTGCCAGTTACGTTCACGCGATTGCGGATAAAAATTAACTGCCCGAATTAAACGGTCCACTGACTGTTTGAGGTGTGAAAAGTTTAACTTTTACACAAAAGTATTTTGGACTGAAAGCGCTTTCTTTACAACTTTTTGTGTGGAACTGTTAAATAAATTTTGGTGTTATTATGTGTTTGAAATTTAAATCAATGAGCAGGTCGCCTAATGATAATAACATGCTTTTGTAATTATACAATCGCACATAATTTGATAATTTTCTCTACGAGTATTAACACCGGTTTTTTTTAAATCAAAGTTATTCATCAATATAGACTTTTCTCAATCTCCCTAACCTTGCCCCATGTTACTTGGGGTCGGCACAACACGTTTTTTACGTCCACTCTCCCCTGTTAACGGTCAAGCTATAATTTACTCCTATTTCTTTTATATCTCTCTTATTTTCAAATTTGTATTTCAATTCATATCATTCATAGCTGACTGACCTGATTGACTGGCCTGTTGGTCTAGTGGTTAGTGACCCTAACTGCTATGCCGGAGGTCGTGGGTTCGATTCCCACCCAGGACAAATGTTTGTGTGATGAGCACGATCATTTGTTCTGTGTCTGGGTGTAATTTATCTATAATATGTATGTATTTAGAAATATATAAGTATGTTTATCAGTTGTCTAGTACCCATAACACAAGCTCTGCTTAGCTTGGGACTAGATGGCGTTGTGTGATAGTTGTGGAATATTATTATTAATAGCTCACACAATTCATCCACCATTTCTTTGGTTTTTTTTTCAAACATTCACATCCTGACACTTCAGGGAAAGCAGGGCTTTGCTCATAATTAGCCAATCAGCGCCGAGCGTCAGACTCAACTGGTGACGTCACGGCCAATTTGACAAGGGTAAGCCCACAGGGGGCTTCGCACATAGAATTGTATTAAGAGTGTGGACATACGAAATGTTTTAATTATATTTTTGTCATTAGTTGATCTGACATGGCCTGTTCTAATTTTGTAGATTTGAATTTCTTCCGGGATTTAAAAAATATCGGGAAACTGTATTTTTTTTTCAAATTGTGATTTTTTATTTTACGAAACTTAAAAAAAGCACTAGACGGTCTTATCTTTTAAAATGAATGTGCTAATCAGCATTTAATATTTGAATAATTAATCATATTTTTATAAAATCATTGATGTTTATGTTTGTTTTAAGATATTAGTAGGAAAATATTCCCTTTATTCATTGAAATTATGATTTACGGCAGACTGCGGCCTATATTATTAAAATACTTTAAACCACTTCAAAAGTAGGCTAGGTAAGCTTCAAGCTGCTGATTTAATTACTTAAAAGTCAATTCAAGTCAAGTCATGCCGATCTGACAACTCAGCAAAGATATGAAGGAAAAATACGAATACGAGCTCTTGATTTTCTTCTATCTTGTTAAGAAACGGTAAAAGTGCAAAATTCACGTCAGTCATAACTCATATTAAACTTAGGCAGCCGCTAATATCTGACCAACTGATAATATATCTAAGGAAAAACTTTTACAAGTATTTCCGTAGTTTCCCTTTTTTTTGGCGGGTGCAAATCATCAAATAACGGTGTCCCGCTCTTGGGCAGAGCAAAAGGGAGTGTCAGACTTCTACTGACTAAATACCACCCATGTTCCTTCTTAGCCCTTTATGTCGAGGCCGCACAACCCGAACAACCCGCAGCCCCGAGCGACGGGGGCGTAGTTTATTAAAATTATATAACTTTATCAACCTGTATTTTATACATATTTCGAAACTAACGTAGCGGTGGCGTAGCAGCGTAGCACCACCGTAGCAAACTTCGTAGAGGGGTTTACGAAAAAAAGGCTCAAAGACACGAGGGCCTGTGTGAAGGATGATATGTCTAGAAAGGAGGTGACTACAGAGGTGACGAATAATAGAGAAGTACATTTACATAGGTATATGGAATATTTTTCTTTCTTTCTTTCTTTAAGTAGGAAGAAGAACCCATGCTGCGTTGACCTTCGTCAGAACGGACTCGAATGTAATGAAGGGAAACCTGTTCCGTCAACGTCATGATGTAATATCATTTCCTTTCCCTTAAAAAATTTAGTTACTTTTATATGGATACTTCGTTTGCCGACATTTCTTGTCGCGTTTTTATTTAGGTCCATTTTCAATTAGGGTTCCGTACGCGAATCCAACGGTATCCTATTACTAAGCGTGTCCGTCTGTCTGTCAACGGGCTGTTTCTCATGATCCGTAATAGGTAGACAGTTGAAATTTTCACAGAATGTGTAATTCTGTTTCTGCTATAATTACGAATATCTAATAAAAAATCTTTATTTTGGAGGGTGGGAAATCATCACATGCCTCTTCCTGCTCTGGGTAGAGCGGTAGGGAGTGTCACACTTCTACTGTCTTCCACCCATGTTCATTCTTTGCCTTTTGAGTCGAGGCCGCGGTATCTCTTTCGAACAACCCGCAGCCCCGACGGGAATGGGGCTCCCGTACCAGGGTTGGGCAGTATTTGAATTACTTGTAATTAAAATACGTAATTGAAATACAAATACGTATTTTGTATTTGTATTTCAATTACTTCCTTAAAATTTAATTTGTAATTCGTATTTCAAATACCTGACGACGAAGTATTTTGTAATTAGTATTTCAAATACTTGAGGCTTCAAAATACATTTTAACATTAAATACATTTAGCGATCGTGAGTGTGAGAGCGAACTTTTAAGCTGGTTATTTTGTTTTTAAATTCATTTTTGCCACCGACTTCCGAAAGAAAGTTTACGTTACAGTTTTTTCTAGTGGTTTTTGAAGGCGGTTATTTTTATTTTGAAAAAGTTTTGGAATGATGTATTTTGTATTTTATATTTCAAATACCTTACTTAAAGATATTTTTTATTTCAATTACTTGCGATACTGTATTTTGTAATTTGTATTTCAATTAAAGCAAAGCATGTATTTTGCCCAGCCCTGTCCCCTACCTACTACGATGATATGGAGCCCAATATGCGCGAGCCCGACTCGCTCTTGGTGAGTTCTGATAAATAATGTGTCCCTTCTATATTTATATTTTCATACACTCTTAAGGATCTTTTAATGATAAACTACGGCTCGTTTTAATGGTACCTAATTAATGGTTTAAAGAAGTTAAGCGTTTGCTAATGAGCGCTCAAAGTTATTTTTTTTCAAAAAGATGTCATTTAGGTTTACTTTTGATAAACAGCTCTTCTTGAAATGGATATTGCATAATATAACATCACGCCTGTAATCCCCGAAGGCGTAGTCAGATAGTACGCACCCACTTTTTGCCAGTTATGTTTAAGCCCCATATAATTGGGCACGAGCCTTACTGTCATTCATCATCATCATCATCATCATCATCATTTCAGCCGAAAGACGTCCACTGCTGGACATAAGCCTCCCCTACGTGTCACCACATTGACCGGTCCCGTGCGTCTCGCATCCAGCGGATCCCCGCAACCTTCACTAGGTCGTCGGTCCACCTAGTGGGAGGCCTTCCAACGCAACGTCTTCCGGTTCGCGGTCGCCACTCCAGAACTTTCCGGCCCCATCGGGCATCCGTTCTGCGAGCAATGTGCCCTGCCCACTGCCACTTAAGTTTACAATACAGGGCACTGTCATTAACAGGGCATAAATTCAGACTCCGTGTCTGAGTAATTTCTGATGATAGAACCCAATTACTATTTGTCGAACCCAGGACCTCACACTCAACAGTCACAGTTGCTGAGCATCTGATAATTAATTAACGACTTATTACAAGAAAAACATCTCAAAATTAATCTAAAATCTGGCATTTGAACCCACTACCTTTCCTCCAAAGTCCAACAGTTTACACGCAGTCTCAAATCTACCTGTTACCACTAAACGGATAATGTAAAGTTGGAAATTTAACTTTCGGTAGCTTTTAATGAATATTTTACGAGCTCCATTGATTCTAACACGGAACTGTACTTGTAATAGACCGTATAGAATTATTTATCAACTAAAAAGGTTATAACAAAGGTTTTTTTGGTGCTTTTTATGTTGTGAACATGAAATCAACAAGACTTGACGTAACCTTTTGTGGAGTAGAAAGTGGACTGATTTAATTATTTGTGAACATTAGATTGCTGCTGACTGCTAGTTAATTAAAACCTAGTATTCCGGGTTATAGCCAAACGGTTGGTCGACTCTTCACGTGACCGGAAGGTTGTAAAAAATATTCTTTTCTCAAAAAAGAGTCCTGCTTTCTAATCGCTGCTGCATCATCATTATTCATCATCCAACGTGGTTTTGCTGCAAACCTTCTGGGCACATTTCCTATTGATAGTGATGTCAACTTTTTTTACGCTCTGTAATCATTTTACCATTTTAATACAATACTTGTACATATTTTATTGTTATTTTAAATGAGAATTTATTTAATCAAATAATTTTTAACGTCAATTATTTACAAGAGACAATATGCACGCAGTTCGCCCATTTCCTAGTGTTTTAGATGTGTAGAAGTGGCGGAACAAACTCCCCAGCAAAGTCTAGCCGCCTTATTAATAAAAATAGTTAAACCTGGTTTAACATAAGCTTGGTTTATCTCGCATCACGCTCACTTTCTTTTGAATATTTTTAAACCAAGTCTAAGTTAAACCAGGTTTAACTATTTTTATTAATAAGGCGGTAGAAGACTAATGTTGAATAACCTTCCTTTTGGGCTTTGTCACAGTCGGGACATATTTGCTAGATTTAACATAACAATGGGAAGACAGTATAAGGTACTGCAATCTAAGACAATGTTAGAATAAGTTCGTTAAAGTATTAGCTAAGTAATTTAAAATTGTAATATGTATTTTTTTTAGGGAGTGTCAGACTTCTACTATCTAAAAACCACCCATGTTCCTTCTTAGCCCTTGTGCCGAGGCCGCGGTATCTCTTTCGAACAACCTGCAGCCCCGTTATATGTATCTTACTCTTCATTTGGGTATATACGATGTTATTTTAATTTAGCTAAACCTAAATTAACAAAATACATCATACGACGCTTGTATATTTTAAGGACGTATTCTTTTTAAACGGTTTTTTTATTGGAATAAATTGACCAGCCGTTACAGTGTTCAATATTCAAAAGAGCTGGTGTAGATTTTTTTTCCAAACTTTTAAAAAAAAAAACAGCCAGCTAATACAGCCTTCTTTTTTTTTAAAAAAAAGCTGTTGTTTGTTATTTTCATCGTTGTAAATGTTACAGAAAATTAATCAATATGAAATCTTGAGAAATAATTTGAGATTACACTACGTGATCGAAGCGTTTTACTTAGGTACAATAACACGATTATCTAAGCAGGATATTAAAGAATATTGATCTATCCGAATTCCTAATAAAATGATCTCATGTCTCTGAATATAAGACGATATTATACTATTTAATAAATAGAAAGTTAAAGGCGTCCTTTTATATTTCATTAAACCGCACTTTTGAACGTCTTTTAAAACGAAACTGGATTGATTCTATAGAAATAAATGAACATAAGTAATAATAACATAAGTCATCATTCAATATAATGGTGTTAATTAACATAATTAATTTGTATTTACTAACGTGTCAAATATTTATTAAAAGTATCTCAACTAACTCGAAATTTCGAATATTTTTAAACCATTTAAAATCAAAGTCAAATTAACACGATCCACCTAAAAATAAAAACGGTGCTCAACGTTATTCGACCCCAAATAGGTACGTAAATAGCAAATAAAAACTTTGTGGTTTCTATTTTAAAAGAAAACCCTACGAAACGTTATGATTAAATTATTTTAATTTACTTGCATAGACTAAAAAAAAATATGCAAGTAATGACAAAGGTATTTTTCCACGTAAAAAATACCATTAAAATTATTCTCGTTCCGACGAAAAAATAGAAAAATTGAAATAATAAAACACGCCGAAAAATCCGAAATAATTTGAATAAAGAATAAATTAAAATCCTACCTTGATTTGCAGTAGAAGGAACACGTGCGGCAACTGTCGCTAGACACTCATAACTTCGGAACGCAACTTTAGCACGGTGCTGTAACGCGCGGGAATTTGCCCTCAACTGATGGAAAGCGCGCCAAAACTCCGCTACTTACGGACACAACCGGCCAATCACAGCCGTCGTACGCCTCCGCGAAACCCCACCGACCAATCACGTTAAAGGGGAAACACTTAAAAACTTTAATAGGTTTTTCATGTTGACACTTTTGAAATGCTTTCAAATTATTGGAAAAATTATCATTATCACTCGATAATTGCATGGATGGCTTTTCACGTAATGCTTTTATGTTAAATAATGGATTTGGCTATGTAGTGATAATATGATGAAAGGACCGACTATTTATTAGGCTTTTTGGGGGGAAAATCACAAACGCCTACTCATTGTCGTATTTCTTGTTACATAACTGTGCGTCACCTAATTTCATTGTCAATCATTGCGTACAGTCGACTTCATCATTCAATGAAAACGTTTGAAGAGTGAACATTTTTTTCATAAATGTGTCAATTTCGTTTTGAAGTATTTCACTTACTATCAGAATGGAGTAGCATTTCACTAATTTTGAATGAAAGACCTCCAGAGTTCCTAAAAATATTTACTATAGTACATATTGCAGTGATACTTCGGTTTGTGCTAGGTTTCCATTAGCCGGTGTTTGCCACGGCTGGGCGAAGGCCTATCCTTATAAATATATTCTAACTGCTTCACTCTAGAACTAACAGGAGGTTCACTGGTCTTGGGTTTTTTAACCGACTTCAAAAAAAAACTTTTTTACAAAAAATAAAACCGGTTCAGAAAAATCAGTTTCTGAAGTCGGTGACTTTTGTTTCTTTGATTTCATTTTTTTGTCACCGACTTCAGAAACTGATTTTTCTTCTCAAGTTTATTTTTCACTTTTGAGTGTTTTTTTTGTCGAAGTCGGTTTTATTTTTTGTAAAAAAGTTTTTATTTTTCACTTTTTAGTGTTTCACATGTGCTTACCCCTTCACAACGTACCGGCGTGATGTTATGTTAGGAACTGGTGTAAACAATAGACAGACAATATGAGATTTCAGCAATCCCAGTCCATTTGCTATAATTTATTGAGGAGTTCCGTTGCCTATCTCCGAAGTTCATCAGATTCATCAGATCTTCACAAAATAGTTTTTATAACCTTTGTAGTGAGTACAGGCGTGATATTATGTTGTGTGATGGCGTAAACAATGCTTAGATATGCTATAGCAACAATCGCGGTTAATCTGCTGTTATTTATTGAAGAGTTCCCCCGATTTCTACAAGATCCCATCATCAGATATTGAAATGGTGACAATGGGACCACACGGGAAGCACCAGCTTTCAAATGAAAAAAGAATCATGAAAATCAGTTCACCCAGTCGCAAGTTATGAGCGAACAAACATAAAAAAAAAAAAAAAAAAAAAATACAGTCGAATTGATAACCTCCTCCTTTTTTTGGAAGTCGGTTAAAAAAGAAGGAGGTTCTCAATTCGAATGTTTTTTTTTTATGTTTGTTTTATCGAAATCGGACAAGCGGTTTTTGAAAAATCGACAAAACTAAAAAAAAACTAGTTCACATTATGACCCATGAACATGTGAACCACTAAAAAGTGCAAAATAAAAACTTTTTAACAAAAAATAAAACCGACTTCAAAAAAAAACACAAAAAAGTCAAAAATAAATCAGTTTCTGAAGTCGGTGGCAAAAAAATGAAATCAAACAAACAAAAGTCACCGACTTCAGAAACTGATTTATTTTTGACTTTTTTGTGTTGTTTTTTTGAAGTCGGTTTTATTTTTTGTTAAAAAGTTTTTATTTTTTCGTTTATTGTAGTACATAGAGGATTCACAGCTAGTAAAAAATAACTAAAAAGGAAACTATAGCCACCAGAAGAGTCAATTATTAATTTATGGTGTATTTATATTTTTTTATTCATTGTCTGACCATCTCCTCCTCTTCTGATTTTTCAGTTTGCGTTATTTTTCTCTTCAGTAATTCATCATCATCTGCCTAGCCTTTTCCCAACTATGTTGAGGCTGTTTCAGTTGAATACGACTATTCTACATAGGTACAGTGATTGCCTATCTGACCTCCACAACTCAATTAGTATTAGGTAATATAAAACTCCCAGATATGACTGGTTGTCAGAGTTTTAGGCCACTGACAACCTGCACCACCGACTGTCAAAGATACATGAATTAAATTTTTCTCCAGTTCAATTCAAGCATGTTTTATTGAATAAACACTGTTTACATTGTGCTGCTCGAATAATCTTAATCAGACACAGTCTACTGGTCTGCGTGCCCCAAAAATAAATGTACCTTCCCTCATGTAGTAAGCAGGTAGGTGAATTTATTTTTACTACCTGAAGCCGTTGCTGAAATTATGACGTAGTGAATTTGGGAGTTTGCAAAATCTACGTCACTTTATTAGCGCACTTTAAAATTGATTGTGAAGTTACTAAGTATTCTATACAACACTTGAAATATATTTTTCTATGAAATGATGTGTGGGTTGCGAATCTACGCAATTCTACACACATCATTATTTCCTAGAAACATGACTAAAATTAAAGTATTTCATTGCACATAGGCCTACATAGGCACTTATATATTAATGTCTAGAAAAGGTGCAAGGTTCGGGTTGGTCGTTTCCGATGGCGAAGAACCGGCTTGACTACGGGAACCGGGGTTTCTTGCCGGTGCTTTTTATATTTATTTTGTATGCGAGATCCGCATGAGCTGCTTTCGTATAACTTGAAGTTGCGAACAAGGATTAAAATTTCTTAATTCGCAACTGGTTGCGATCAAGGAATAAAAATTCTTAGTTCGCAACTGGTTACGAAACGCAGTTGCTATCACGGCCGGAGCGATTATTCTGTTAGGAAGGACTTATGCTCTATGAGATATTTAAGTATGAGAGGACGTAGGCCCGATAATTAGCCGTTGCTGGCTTCGCCATAACGTAAAACAATATAGAAATATTAACAAAGGTAAAAGCTCAGATCAAATAACAGCAAGGTAACAAGCTTCTATGAATCTACAAGGTCTACATGAAATGAAACCAACATACATGACATCACGTTTGCTTTCGCAGAAGAGTCAGGCAGAGTTTAGGGTTGACAGTCTCGTTGGTCTAGTGGTTGCAAGTGCTACCGTTGAGCATGAGGTCCTTGGTTCTACACCTATACCTATAAGACCCGGGTAAAGAGTTATTGAGCTTTTCCAATCAATCTTGCCCTTAGGGCAGAGATGAGGTCGACGATGGAACGAGCTTACCCAGAAGAAGCCTATTTACTTGCGACTTAAATAGATTGGGATACTTCAATATTATTTACTAGCTGATACCCGGTGTCACCTGCGTGGATGTCGGATAACGTGACAAATTATGCACTAAAACCTTCCTCGAGAATCACTCTACCCATTGGTGAAAGCAATATGAAAATCGGTGCAGCAGTTTTTGAGTATATTGAGGTCTTCTACACTAATATTATAAAGAGGAAAGATTTGTACCTATTTTTGTATGTTTGTAATGAATAGGCTCAAAAAGTACTGGGCCGATTTCAAAAATTCTTTCACCTTTGGAAAGCTACATTCACCCTGAGTAACAAAGGCTACTTTTTATCCCTGTATTCCCACGGGAACGGGATCTACGCGGGTGAAACCGCGGGACGTCCGCTAGTTGTTTTATAATATGATGAAGGGGTTATACGTTATGTAGCTAGGAAAGTGCGAAACAGGTTTATTTACCTGTCATAATATTTCATGAATTCATTACGCTGAAAGCAGCCGAGCGCGATGAACTAATCATAAAAATCTGCAGATGCGCTGGCAATTTTGTGGGTCGTGGGTACATAAATACGTCAAAATATTACATTTCCGACGGACATTTATTGGTTTTTGCATTTACAGATGACGAGACTTAAGAAACGACACAGGCCACAATCGGGATCAGTTACTGCCAGATATAAGTAAAAGTGTTACATAAAATCACGCCTGTACCTAGTCCAAACCCGGCAGAGGTATACCTAAGAGTACACCCACATTTCGCCAGTTGTGCCTAAGTCTCATATAAAGGTAGCAAGCCTATTGCCATGAGCCGGGCACAAACTGAAACACTGCCCGACCGAGAATCGAACCCTATAGGCGACCACTAAACCAACGAGTTAAAACGTGTGATTAGTAATGAAATTATTAGTATCTTTTTAACCCAACTGTACCCAACTTTTTGTTACCCAATCTACACCCAATTAAACCATGACGTCACTCACAAACTTATGTTTTAATATCTTCGTTTGTAGGAGCTGTGGCTGTTTTATTTTCATCCTGAAAGAAAAACACGAGTGTTGCTGTTTCTCGTCTCGCAACTCGCAAAGTCAACTCAAAAAACTAATATCCTTTAAAGAAAAGTTAAATAAAAGCTCATAAAAATGCGGCTACAATATGTGGTTATTATTAGGGGCGGTTGACATTTTATCAGTATCCTGCGGTCCTTCGCTTTGACTAGGTATGCGATTTATTGAAACACGTGTGCAAGTGAAGAGCTCGTGGCAAAATAGCCGCTCAGATCTATATTCAGGTTAAGCCGTGGTGGCCTAGGTTAGAAGCTGGAGGGGTGACTAACCCATTACATACCGAGTTTTCTCTGCATGTGCCTTGAAAAGGATGTTAAGCCGTTGTTCCCGGCTGTCATATTTTGTAGATCTTTGGCAGCCGTTACAGGTAGTCAGTAGCCCGAATGTCTGACATTCAGTCTTATCAAGGGGTGTTACCGAATACTACTGGGTTGTGGAAGTCAAATAGACAGCCAGTAAAATACTAGTATAGCTCCCGCAACGTAACTTGGCAAGAGTCGTTAGATGCGCAGAAGTCATTTTTAGGTCTCTTTTGCGGTCAAGCGGGGCGCGGGGTATGAGGTCGCGTCATCCGCGCGTGTGATTGGTGCATTCAAATGCATACGTTCCATTCGCTCCCGATTACACTTGCGGTGCACTAAAGTTGTATTGTTTTTGTTACGAATTTGAGTTGTCGTTGTTTTAAATTTAGTTTTTGTTAGTTGTTTTAAATTTAGATTTTGTTATTGTTTTAAATTTAGTTTTTGTTATTGTTTAAAATTTAGTTTTTGTTGTTTTAAATTTTGTTTTACTTTTAAATGCATTGTTTTATTTATAACACCTAATAAATGTCACAAAGTCTTCACATTTCTTTAATCTTCATTATCTATACATATAATAAAACAGTAAAAAAACTGTGTCTGTACATTGAATATATTTAAAAAATAATTATTGGGTAACTAAACCCCCCGTTTAGTTAAAAATAAAATATGTCAATAACCATAGAATAATGACAAGCAATAAAAGTGACCACTTTTTGTGGCACAAAGTGTACGATGCGCGAACTTTGAATTCGAATTTCGAAACCTTGCCAAGTTACGTTGCGGGAGCTATATTTAGCTGCATCCGATTAGACTGGAAGCCGACTCCAAAATAGTTGCCCCTGGGGCAAGATTGAGGTCAAGAGTACACCATACTTATATCATATAAAAAAACTACCTTAAACTTTGCCTTCTGCCTAGGCCGAAGGTGATGTTAACCTAGAAGTAGGTTAACTTGCTCATCCAACAGCAAACTTAAATTAGATAGGTACCAAAATTTTATCTTCCAGGTTCTTTATTTTCAGCATATTCTAAAATTAATTATCATAACCCGATAGATGGACAAAAACACACTGAACGAATGAACGATAACGAAAATTTTCCGCCGTAAATATTAAAGTTTAAGCATAGTTTGTTCATGTTAGTGTCCATTTTGCCACAAACTATTCATCAGTCACATAGCGGTGTGTTGTTGTTGTTGTCCAAACTTTTAGATAAAAATGTTCCGCTCGACAACGTACAACTAACTTGTGCAGATTTTTATTTTGCCTGTTGAAAGTTTGCTACATGAGTTTTTGTAAGTACGACCTTCAATACCTATGTTTTTTTTTCCTGAAGTGGATGCCCTTTTGTTTTCTGTCAGAATCTGTATCTGGCAGACTCAGATCAAATATATAGATCTGAGCTGGCAGAATCTGTGGATTGTCGAAAGGCTGTGGATTGTCGAAAGGATAACGCGGCTCCGACACAAGGGCGAAGAAGGAACATGGGTTTGGTTTTTAGTCAGTAGAAGTCTGACACTCCCCTTCGCTCTGCCCAAGAGCGGGGGGGGTTATTCGATGATTTTCCACCCACCAAAAAAAAAAATAAAAAAAAAGCTGGCAGAATAGTCAATATCTTTCGTTCATTTGTTTTTTGTTCGTATATTTCCAGATGTAAATGATGTAACTAATTATTATTAACTTGTATATATTTTATTATAATTTTAGTTCTGTAAATTTTAGTTTGTAAATATCGTAAATAAACATTATGTAGTAGGAAATGCACAATTGAAGCACTTCCTGGAATCCGTATTTTAACTGGAAATCTGAAATGACAAAGCGCAGCACAATACTATACTAAGTAGCACAACAAATGATAAGGCCGGTGCTCACTGCTCAGTCTAACCGATGAATGAAAAAAACCGAATGATGAAAATCAAATAACCTGAAATTAAAGACTAAATATTATTGAATATTATCGACTAGACTCGTTTTATAACTAAACTTATACTGTCACTTACGGGATATCTTCCGTGATTATCCATTATAATGAGCTCCCGATATTTCGACGCTGTTGCAATGCAAGCAGCATGATCACGGAATGACTGGAGAATGCGGATGGAAGGTAAATAAGTTCTTAGGTGCAGCAAATCTGTCCACCTTCTTTCTTAGTAGGTATTTTCCTTGCTTTTGCTTGCATAGCAAGAGTCATACTTAATGATGGACAATTACGGAAGATATCCCGTAAGTGACAGTAGTTTACTAAATAATAAATATTGTGGTTAAAAACTTAACTTAAACGTTTAAGAACTAGGGGTCCATTTCAAACACTCTGAAGCTGTAAATCAATTAATTTATTCATCTAGGTATAGCATTCTAAGTCATTTACCTATGACATATTGACATATTTTATTATTGTTAAATTTATATAACACCTACCTATTTATAGGCAGATATTATCAGTATAAATGTTACTCGCACTAAACAAAATGAGCACATCATTAACAAAACAATAGTAAATTCGTTTGTCGTTCGTCGATCCGTAAGCATAATATATAAGCAAAAGCATGACAATCATCGATGCGTTCCGTCATTCAATGTGTATCGGTGACCACCGCTAATGACGTGTTTCGCCCTCCGGTAGGTAACCAGAAATCAAAACATTATTAATTTCATAAATTGGGAAATGTCTGTGGGTGTAGAGTGGATGAGTGAAAAGCGAATAACAAAAGGTTTATCAAAATCAAAGCATTTATTTCAATTGCACCATCACAGGCACTTTTGAATGTCAGAAAAATAAAGAAAGTCACACGGTATCATAACTTTTGATAGTAACGTAAGTAGTTGCGTAGATCTACAAGGAGAAGAATGAGCAAGAAACAACAACTGTGTCGTAGGCACAGCAACATGCAGCAGCGTCGGCAGCATGTATGACAAGATGTATACATATATACCTAAATGTAGACGAGGTACAAGGACTACATAAAGGTCCTGTCGGGACTGCGGGTTGTTCGAAAGAGATACCGCGGCCGGACACAAAGGGCTACGAAAGAATATGGGTGGTTTGTAGTCAGTAAGTAGAAGCCTGACACTCCCTTTCTGCTTCGCCCAAAGCGGGAGGAGTCACTTAGTGATTAATAACCATCCAAAAAAAAGGCTTATCAAACTCAGAGTACTTTTTTATTTTAATTAGACCATTAAAGGCCCTTTTGAATGGCAGAAAAAACAAAGAAAGCGATGTACAGTCACCGTCACAAGGCATAATAACTTTTGACAGTAACTTAGTTGCGTAGATCTCTTTTGCGACAGATACGCAAAAGTCGCCCAAAACCTTCCTATATGTACACGTACAACGATGATCATCAGCTCTTCTGTTCACGATGTGACCGGGTGTTCAAGACTAAATTTGGTTTTGCTAGTCATCAGAGGGCTCACGAAAGAGAAGACAAGTAGTCTGGGTCGCTGTCGCCGGATACGGTGAAGAGGACTATATACCTATATGACGAAGGTAGCTCAACTGTTTCGGGTACATCGTTGTCAGAGTCCAAGTTCAGCATGGCGGAGGTACGAAATAATAGTCTCAACACTGATTACAACCGCCTGTTCATTTACTTCCGATAACAAATTAACAAAATCTCAAATGATCAAGCAGATGGAAATGGATTAAAGTACGGAAACGCGGTAAGTTCGATACAGGCGGGCAGAACGACCGTTCGCGCTCGTGTCTCACCAAAAAGTCCCGTCCCTCAAGTCAAATGCGTCCAATGTCAACGTCAACCGACCACTGACAACAGACCCTTGACATATGACAACTGACAGCTGTCAAACCAGTGCTGCCACGCTCTGTATCGACCTCACCCAAGCTCACTGCTTGACGTTTCCGAAACGATGATAGATGGCGTTATTCTAATTTGTCAACTCTAAATATTGTGCCTCGGTGTTGAATCTGCGACACGGCCATCTTGACATTTCACACGTCCACGTGTGAGGTATCTGCAACAAGAAGTCACGGAAAGTAAATCGTCCCTTACTCGGCCTCCCTGGCCAAGACGTCGGAGTATTATCACTCACACACACAATTCAAAACAAAGTTTTGTTCTGATCCATATTCTCATCAAATCTCATAAAGAAAATCTCAACATTGAAATCACCATTCATCAAGAAATCATCAACTTTCGACCAAATCTAGTATCCGATCAAATCCAGTATGCAATGCTCTGCTCGGTACCCAGCTTCGTCACATACAACACACAGCTTCCAACAGGCAACCATGGAACCTCCATTCGGTACCCAACCTCAACACATCTCATTGCCTCCATCCGGCAACCATGGGACCTCGATCCGGTACCCAACATCAACTCAACTCAACACATTGCCTTTATTTAGCACCTTTAGCTACATTGCCATGCTGGACGTTGGTCACAGCCCTCAAGTAAACACTTACATGCGTGAAGCAACGAACAGCATTGAAATGTATGCAATCTGAGTCACTTGCTACATACTACATTTGCATCTTTTACCTCTCACTTAAGGTCTGACCCCTTCATCATCACCCGATCTCGTTTTGTCAGTGTCTATCGTGTCAAAGTCAAATTTACAGTCAGCAATTGCGTCACATGTCTGAATTGACCGTATTTTCTCAAATCGTATCTCATTTGATGACATTATGAACCGAAACTAATCGCAAATAACTGTCGGGTAAAACGTGAAATAGAATTTCTAAAACAATTCCATCGGTCTCAACAGAATTCAAAATTTGTACTGTTGACCTTACAGAAGTCTGCCCAATACCAGTCGTTCGGCCATTCCTGGCCCAAGTGGGTAGGGAATAAAAGGTATTCTGGTCAAAATCATTACCGGTTCTAATAAAATCAAAACAAACTCTTTCGTTTAAAGCTGACATGTCGAACAACACCCATACTCATTCAAATAATAGGAAACTCATTAAAATATTGCAGTGCTCATACTCTGACCTCTATCCGGTCTTCATCATCACACTTATAGCCTCCATCCGGCCATAAGCATCAAAACAATCGACCTCCATCCGGTCTTCATCATCACACTTATAGCCTCCATCCGGCCATAAGCATCAAAACAATCGACCTCCATCCGGTCTTCATCATCACACTTATAACCTCCATCCGGTTATAAGCATCAAACCAATCGACCTCCATCCGGTCATCAACACGTAACCTCCATCCGGTTACATACACAACAGGCAACCTCTATCCGGTCACCTTCACATGTAACCTCCATCCGGTTACATACACAACAGGCAACCTCTATCCGGTCACCTCCACATATAACCTCCATCCGGTTACATGCACAACACCATCAAGATAATCATTTCGAGCCTTTATCAAAATATTTTTTAAAGTAGGGTTGTTCAACATGTTACTTTATTTTTCCTGTAACGTTACAGGTTATAAGAAAACTCTTACTATGCTAGGTACTTTGAATGTTAAGTTGACCACTTAGTATTCAACTAGTCTTGTTGTAATATGGGGTCTAGAAATCACTAGTAAACAAAGATGAATATGCTGTCAATAGATTAATTAATTGGGAACGAAATTCTAACGGAATATCTGTATCAACTGTATTGAAATAAATTTGAATATTAGAAGCATTCTTGAGCTTATTTGAAACATCACATAACCTAACAACCTTTTCACGACACAAAAACAACACTATCACACGTCTAACATTAAATCCTTGTTGTAAAATCTCAACGCTCAAGATCAAAACAACTATCCGGTACAACATGAAATAAAATCTCTAATAGTAAATCGATAATCATAACCTCAGTAAATAATTGTGAAGTACAAACTATCATGACCTATCCCGGGTCAATTTACAATGTTATTTACACGCTTGCCACTGAACTGTAACGAACATTTTTGATCAGAGAGCATTCGGCACCAGAATCATAGTAAAATGGATACGACTCACCAGATATTCATCAGCACACTGCTGGGATTGCTCACATAGCAAACTTCAACACGTCGCTCGCTATTTGCCTCTGCTGCAGGCTGCAGGCACTGCTTGGTCACCCTGCCGCGCCGCCGCGCTGCCAACCACGCGCCGCCAAGCCGCGTCCCGCCGCCGCGCCGCCGGCGCCGCTGCCGAAGTAAATTCTCAGCGCACCGTGACGTCATCGCGCCATTCTTCGTATTTTCTTCAGCTCGAGTGAGAGTTCATCCCAGGACAAGATATGGACGACCGCCATGACGAAACTTCTCCCATGAGTCTCGTGGAATTCGCTGCGTCCCCTGTAGGCACGCCACAGCGCCGGTTTCACAGCACCCCGGCGGTCCATCCCCACCAGGTGAGACCAACGGTTACCCGGAGGAGGCCCAGCGGAGAACGACCAGCGACGGAGGTGCCGACTTACGACGCACCTACAGTGGATGTGTGACTCCCGTCCGTTCCGTTTCTCCCATGAGTGCGCGGTTCAAAGCAATCATCAACGATGCACCTTGAGTATTCGGATCGATAACACACATGTCGGCTGTTGCCAACCAAGCACGCGGGACAATATTCCGTTTTTCAGAGTCAAAATGCGATAGGCGAATATCCGTACACGCAAAAGGTGTCTTCATTGCTTGTACAATAGCCATAAAGTTTTTGTTTAGCTGCTCGAACATAAAACACCACATTTCCGTTTCTATGTCACTTTCAGACGCACGCGCATTGTCTTTACACTTTTCCCGGTCTAGCACTGTCTCTTACATTATGTAGGCGTTAGAGTTACATACCACTTCTGATGACGAAGGTAGCTCAACTGTTTCGGGTACATCGTTGTCAGAGTCCAAGTTCAGCATGGCGGAGGTACGAAATAATAGTCTCAACACTGATTACAACCGCCTGTTCATTTACTTCCGATAACAAATTAACAAAATCTCAAATGATCAAGTAGATGGAAATGGATTAAAGTACGGAAACGCGGTAAGTTCGATACAGGCGGGCAGAACGACCGTTCGCGCTCGTGTCTCACCAAAAAGTCCCGTCCCTCAAGTCAAATGCGTCCAATGTCAACGTCAACCGACCACTGACAACAGACCCTTGACATATGACAACTGACAGCTGTCAAACCAGTGCTGCCACGCTCTGTATCGACCTCACCCAAGCTCACTGCTTGACGTTTCCGAAACGATGATAGATGGCGTTATTCTAATTTGTCAACTCTAAATATTGTGCCTCGGTGTTGAATCTGCGACATATATATAGATCTCTATGGAGAAGAATGAGCATGAAGCTCCATGGACACTCTTTTAAATCAAACTATTGTGTTTGGCAACGCCGGGAGGGGACGTCCTATACTCCATTTACTATAAGATTAGAATTCTAAGTTGACCGTTTTTACAGTCCGTTCAACCGATTTTGACTTCTATACCGTAGGCATAAGGATGGCATTAAAAGCAAAAAGAATGTTACAATACCGACTATTTACTGCAGCTGCATTTTGTCTTGCTGTCAACGTAATAGAGTTCACAATCAGTTGAACGGACTGTAAAAACGGTCAGCTTATAATTCTAATCTTATAGTAAATGGAGTATAGAAAGACATACACTGACATTATTGGTAAGGTTCTTCAGAAAGGACAGGTGCACCCGACGTGCGTGTATGACCAGATGTATGAACGTGAATGAGGTAAACGGAGTAAGTTACGATCGTAGCTGGAGGTGTTCTGAATTTTTGCACGTGAATGTGAATAAATACTGAAATTATATAGGTATCCATGGAGGTGTATAATTTTCATCCACTATTATAATAATCTGACCTGGAAGTCTTTAATCAGACTCCGGACCCAGGTTGGTCGCAGCAAAGAAAACCTGCTGAGGTGGAGGTACATAGATGACTCTGCACTGGAGTGTAAATGTGGTGCTGTTCCTCAAACAATGGGGCATTTAATATCGTGCCCTGCGTGTCCTGCTGACTGTTCACTACAAGAACTGATGGACGCTACCGAAAGCGCCAAACTAGTAGCCCAATTCTGGGCCGACACAATTTAGATTGCCATCGACTCGCTAAGAAGAAGAAGATAATAATATGTTTATTTATAAATAGGTGAAAATAAAAAGTCTTGCTTAAATCTATGCCAAGTTCACCCATTTTTTGCTTAAACTAACTAAAACACGGACAGCGTAATGGATATCAAGACACAAACTTTTACCGTATCTATATCCGCTATTGCAGTATTGCATTTCTTAATCCCAAAATAAGTCCCAAAAGAAAATCCTCATACCAAACGACAGACATTCGGGAACAAACCGAACAAAACAAAAAACCCTCATGTTTACCGCGGTCTTAATACAGGAGCCAGTATGTTGCAATCTCAGGCAACTTCAAACAGACTCCCGGACTATTTGCTGAGCCGAGTCGAGTATTAATTCGACTATGTAAACGGTTACTGTAATTACTGGGAAATAGGACTTGAGTTGTTATCTGGACAATGCAAGGCCTACGTGTTTTGGTGCGTATGGGTCTTAAACATAACTATAACGAAATGTGAGTGTATTGGTAGGTGATACCGACACATCTGCCTAATCCTTTGCGGATAACAGGTGTGACGTTATGTCATTAATTTATTTAGTTGGTCTGTAGGTACTAGGCGCTAACCAGACTCGTTTACCAGGTTTGCCTGTCCACGTCCTTGTATTATTAATTTATATTGGGACCATAGTTCAAGTAATAATATAAAATATTGGTATTTAAGATTAGAATGGTTTGAGATCATTTGAAATGCGCGACTTGCCACGCAGGGAGAGAAGTAACGCTAAATTGATTCTTATCTTATGTCATTACGGACAAAGCATTTTCGAACTCATCATCATCATCATTTCAGCCTGGAATCACCCACTGTTGGGTGGTATGGGCCTCCCGTTTTACGAACTCATACTAACGAAATACTTAGGTCTTATGCCTCCTCTACAAGTCGACAGATACGTCTGCAGATGTCGGGGAGAATTGCTCGTCAGTGTTAGGTATTTAACGTCGGCAGATTCGTCTGCCTGCCACCAATCCGTTTGTTGTCGGTTGTTTGCATACATCAAAGGGTTGCAGCACGAGCGCCCGGCGCGCGGCTTCTGTCCACACGTCTACCGACGCCGCCGCGCCGACGCGTGCACTTGTAGAGTTTTTTTGGTTTTGCTCGTTTGTTAATCGCCTTCGCATGAAAATATCAAAATGGCACTGACGAAAAATTTAATTTCTTGAATTGTATCAAGCTGAAAACTCTGGAATCAATTTTATTTTAAGTGTTGCGTAAGTACATGTTACGTCTGTCGAGTATTATCACAGACTGATCGACCTACAGACGATGTGGTCGGGTCGTGGCCACACATCTGCATGATGCATCTGTCGACCTCTACGGACGCATCTGTCGACGTGTAGAGGAGGCTTTATACTAAAGTTAAAGTACCTAGAAACCGCAATGTTGTTTCATGAGAAAATCGTTTTTTTTCGCTGCGTGTATAGGTAGGTAGGTACATATGAGTGCTCATGTGTCTATGGCATAAAACCAGACAGAATCTCGATCGAGAATGAAACCGCAAGGTAATCAAAGTGGTGACACAATCGTGTTACGTAGCGTCTTTTGAGTTGTCAGCCACAAAGCTCTGTGCACTTTAATGTACCTATGTCCTGCGGACTTACTAACAAGGAGTTACCGAATAGCTAGAGACAAAGTATGCTATTCTTTGAACTAGAATAAGGATGTTACCTAACAAAAAAAAATCTGTTTAGTCTGTCAGTTAGATTATCGAAAAATATTGGATACCTACCTATTTTTACCCGACTGCGGCGATTTTTTTTTTCAATTCCATCAAAGATTACAAAAATATACAACACTTATATGTTTAAAAGAAATTCAAAGTGACAAATCCTATAAACAAGCACAAAAGTTAAATCATCTGTGAAGAATTTTACTCAACCAACAAAGAACAAACACAAAAGAACTAAAAACTTGGAAATAAAAAAAAGTAGTTAAAAAACTAAAAAACCCGACTGAAAAAACAAACAAAGATTATGAGTGGGGGCTTATGACGTTACTCGCCGGTAAAAGTGTACTGAACTGTGACGTCACATTTTCGAAGCACTGCATCGTCTTATTTTTTTATATGACAAAAGAAAAAACATGGGTCCAATATTTTTCGATAATCCAACTCGAAAAAAAAATCTGTTTGTCTTGCTGCTCTCTGCTTGCTTCTAATAGGGATGCCTATTAGAAGCATCATCTCATGTGTGAGCGATAGGTTGTGCTGGGTTTGATTACCTGGTCAAGGAAAATATTATTGAATTTTCCCGTCAGGAATTTTTCGTTGCAGCCTGAAATCTGAATTTTAGAGAGCTTGGCTTCGATTTCGAATTATGGAACATAAACAAAAAGGCTGAATATATAGGTGCTCCTATTCCCAGCATGATATTACTACTACAAATTATTACATTGTACATACCTACATTGTCCTCCAACAAATAAAATATAATACGAGTACATTCAAATAAAATTATTTTATTTTGAGCAGGTTAGCAATTTCAAAGCGAAATGCGACCGCTGAAAATAAAGTGTGAGAATAAACGTAAAGTAGCGATCATACGAAAGTTATGAAATCGCGTGAAATACAGGTAAAGTCTAAAATATGAAATGGTGATAGAAAATATTTTAAGCTTATTGGTTAAAGCTATTTTGCTTAGTCGGCCACCTTATGTACCTACTTATTTTTTCAGTATCTGCTGTAGGTAACTAAATTCCTATTCTATCAATAACACTGAAAGCGGGATTTTTACCAAGTTTACTTTTTCTTTCGAGCTTCCGATATTTTGTAATAGCGCCGAAATATCGGGAGCTCGAAACAAAAAGTAAATATGGTAAATATCCCGTTTTCAATGTTAAGAGCGCGCATTATAGCCCAACGCGAGCGATTTCATACCTCTCGCCCGCGCCCCCTCTTCCATAATACGCGGTGGCATGACGCCCGGCGCGGCAGCGCGGCGCGCTCCGCGCACAGGCCGCGATCGAGTGTGAGTCGAGTACGAGTTTGAACTGCGGTGCCCCGACCGGCAGCTGGTCGACAGCTTGATTCATATTATATAATTATATATAAAACGTATTCGTAAAAAAATCATTCAAATAAAGTTGAAATTCATGGAAGTACCTATTTTCACGGTACGACGACGGATCGGAGCTGACAATCAAGCGAGGATAATAAATTATTGTCGGTATACTTATTTGAAGCTCCGTCCATAACCCTATTATTACCTAGGTCACAGATATTATAATACTTCCTAGGTACAAACTAATGACACACCTAAACTCTATACATAATAGTAGGTAAAATAATAGATAGGTAGGTACTAGGGCCGAGACTCAAGTTTCGAAATTTAGAGGTTTTTTTTTTTCGTGGACTCCAAACTTATTGATTGAAGATCCAGACTGATCTATCATTCCTCACGTAGATAAAAGTAGGTAAGTAAGTAGGTACTCAATCTATAAACCTAAAAGGTTAGTATGAAATAAAATGTTCTATGTAATTAATCATCAATGTTTATTTATTAAACAGTTTAGTTTGTTCAGTATATTCAGAATATACAATATAGGTACCATTACAAAAACAATAAAAATCCCATAAAAAAATAAAAGACAAACATTCGTAGGTACTTACACAAATATCGTAGGTAGTACCGTAAATAACAAAAAGAAATGTTCCGTCGAAAATAAACTATAACTATTCAAAACAAATGTTTCCATAAATAAATAAAACCGGGTAGGTAGGTAGTAGGTAGGTAGTAGGTAGGTAGTAGGTAGGTAGTAGGTAGGTAGTAGGTAGGTAGTAGGTAGGTAGTAGGTAGGTAGTAGGTAGGTAGTAGGTAGGTAGTAGGTAGGTAGTAGGTAGGTAGTAGGTAGGTAGTAGGTAGGTAGTAGGTAGGTAGTAGGTAGGTAGTAGGTAGGTAGTAGGTAGGTAGTAGGTAGGTAGTAGGTAGGTAGTAGGTAGGTAGTAGGTAGGTAGTAGGTAGGTAGTAGGTAGGTAGTAGGTAGGTAGTAGGTAGGTAGTAGGTAGGTAGTAGGTAGGTAGTAGGTAGGTAGTAGGTAGGTAGTAGGTAGGTAGTAGGTAGGTAGTAGGTAGGTAGTAGGTAGGTAGTAGGTAGGTAGTAGGTAGGTAGTAGGTAGGTAGTAGGTAGGTAGTAGGTAGGTAGTAGGTAGGTAGTAGGTAGGTAGTAGGTAGGTAGTAGGTAGGTAGTAGGTAGGTAGTAGGTAGGTAGTAGGTAGGTAGTAGGTAGGTAGTAGGTAGGTAGTAGGTAGGTAGTAGGTAGGTAGTAGGTAGGTAGTAGGTAGGTAGTAGGTAGGTAGTAGGTAGGTAGTAGGTAGGTAGTAGGTAGGTAGTAGGTAGGTAGTAGGTAGGTAGTAGGTAGGTAGTAGGTAGGTAGTAGGTAGGTAGTAGGTAGGTAGTAGGTAGGTAGTAGGTAGGTAGTAGGTAGGTAGCAGGTAGGTAGCAGGTAGGTAGCAGGTAGGTAGCAGGTAGGTAGCAGGTAGGTAGCAGGTAGGTAGCAGGTAGGTAGCAGGTAGGTAGCAGGTAGGTAGCAGGTAGGTAGCAGGTAGGTAGCAGGTAGGTAGCAGGTAGGTAGCAGGTAGGTAGCAGGTAGGTAGCAGGTAGGTAGCAGGTAGGTAGCAGGTAGGTAGCAGGTAGGTAGCAGGTAGGTAGCAGGTAGGTAGCAGGTAGGTAGCAGGTAGGTAGCAGGTAGGTAGCAGGTAGGTAGCAGGTAGGTAGCAGGTAGGTAGCAGGTAGGTAGCAGGTAGGTAGCAGGTAGGTAGCAGGTAGGTAGCAGGTAGGTAGCAGGTAGGTAGCAGGTAGGTAGCAGGTAGGTAGCAGGTAGGTAGCAGGTAGGTAGCAGGTAGGTAGCAGGTAGGTAGCAGGTAGGTAGCAGGTAGGTAGCAGGTAGGTAGCAGGTAGGTAGCAGGTAGGTAGCAGGTAGGTAGCAGGTAGGTAGCAGGTAGGTAGCAGGTAGGTAGCAGGTAGGTAGCAGGTAGGTAGCAGGTAGGTAGCAGGTAGGTAGCAGGTAGGTAGCAGGTAGGTAGCAGGTAGGTAGCAGGTAGGTAGCAGGTAGGTAGCAGGTAGGTAGCAGGTAGGTAGCAGGTAGGTAGCAGGTAGGTAGCAGGTAGGTAGCAGGTAGGTAGCAGGTAGGTAGCAGGTAGGTAGCAGGTAGGTAGTAGGTAGGTACCTACTAGTCCATCATCAGATAGGTGACATCATTAGTCAACAAGATCTCCGTTAGACCTTTCAAATGAGTCCAAACACGATGGTTCTACGTAGTGCCGTCACCGAGATCCTATACCTACCTTCGGAGTCCGTCATCAGGTGGGTGACATCATTAGTCAACAAGATCTCCGTTAGACCTTTCAAATGAGTCCAAACACGATGGTTCTACGTAGTGCCGTCACCGAGATCCTATACCTACCTTCGGAGTCCGTCATCAGGTGGGTGACATCATTAGTCAACAAGATCTCCGTTAGACCTTTCAAATGAGTCCAAACACGATGGTTCTACGTAGTGCCGTCACCGAAATCCTATACCTACCTTCGGAGTCCGTCATCAGGTGGGTGACATCATTAGTCAACAAGATCTCCGTTAGACCTTCCAAATGAGTCCAAACACGATGGTTCTATGTAGTGCCGACACCGAGATCCTATACCTACCTTCGGAGTCCATCATCAGGTGGATGACATCATTAGTCAACAAGATCTCCGTTAGACCTTTCAAATGAGTCCAAACACGATGGTTCTATGTAGTGCCGACACCGAGATCCTATACCTACCTTCGGAGTCCATCATCAGGTGGATGACATCATTAGTCAACAAGATCTCCGTTAGACCTTTCAAATGAGTCCAAACACGATGGTTCTATGTAGTGCCGACACCGAGATCCTATACCTACCTTCGGAGTCCATCATCAGGTGGATGACATCATTAGTCAACAAGATCTCCGTTAGACCTTTCAAATGAGTCCAAACACGATGGTTCTATGTAGTGCCGACACCGAGATCCTATACCTACCTTCGGAGTCCATCATCAGGTGGATGACATCATTAGTCAACAAGATCTCCGTTAGACCTTTCAAATGAGTCCAAATACGATGGTTCTATGTAGTGCCGACACCGAGATCCTATACCTACCTTCGGAGTCCATCATCAGGTGGATGACATCATTAGTCAACAAGATCTCCGTTAGACCTTTCAAATGAGTCCAAACACGATGGTTCTATGTAGTGCCGACACCGAGATCCTATACCTACCTTCGGAGTCCATCATCAGGTGGGTGACATCATTAGTCAACAAGATCTCCGTTAGACCTTTCAAATGAGTCCAAACACGATGGTTCTATGTAGTGCCGACACCGAGATCCTATACCTACCTTCGGAGTCCATCATCAGGTGGGTGACAATCATCATTAAAAGATAGGTATATAATATATTTACACAACGTTTTCAACTCCTTTTTACAGTAAATACTGTCCCTAAACTTTATTATAGGTACCTATATTGCCTACCACTAAACAAAATAATTGCGTAGAAAATAGTCCGCTGTCTGTAATGTCGCCAAACATAGGTTCGTCTCGCAACAGATGCCGCAGCAGACTGAATGTCACTGAATTGAACAAATTGAAAAGGATAGCGCTATTACTACCGCGTTCCAAACGTGAGACAGAAAGAATGTGCGCTCGCTTAGAATAAAATAACGTAAGCGCCAATCACAGGAATGCTAATTACGAGAAAACCACGTAGAAAATTAAAAAAAAAAATCTGCACGATTTGAGATAATATAGTTACCTATCTATTATGTAAAAATCGTCACTAAATTCCTTAAGGTTTCAGAGATCCAACTCTAAATAAGTTCAAAACGAGTTGTTTTAGTATTTTTTTTCTATCGAGGTTTTTTCATCCAATCGTGTTTTCGCTTGTACAGATTTAAAGATTGTAAGTCCAAGTTTAATGGTGTCCAAATACCGAATTCTTAGGTCATATAGATACCGAGATCTAGATCGCCCAATATCACCAAAACAGCATCATACGAACTCTTAATGCTAGTGTTAGTGACCATGTTAGTAAACTTAAGTTCCTACTCTTTTTCTTGCTAGCGCTATCCCACTTTAAGTGGGGGTGTCCTCAATTTCTAGTGCCAGGACAGGGAGACGCTCCGGGCGTCGGGGGCCACGAGATGGCTTCCGGCAACCGTAGACGCGGGCCTGTAGACGGTGAGTAATGGGCTAGCTCGCCGTCCGTCCGTCTTAAGACGACGACAGGCCGTGTCGACGGCGCTTTCGTGTTCCACGCGCGCCTCAGAGACATGACATGTCAGCAACATGGAAGGGGCCCGCAAGAACCGACGCCCGTCGGGGCTGCGGGTGAAAGAGATACCGCGACCTGGGCACAAGGGCTAAGAAGGAACATGGGTGGTTTTTAGTCAGTAGAAGGCTGACACCCCCTACCGCTCTGCCCAGAGCGGGAGGGAGTCATTTGATGATTTCCCAACCCCAAAAATAAAAAGGACAGTCTACCCTGGGTTTTCAGTCATCAATAATTATTTATTGTTAATATTTTATTAACAATAAATAATTCGGGAATTAATATTTCGGGAATTCGGCGTTCGGGAAGTTGCGCGGTATCTTCTCGTCCAACTTACCCCAGTGTCTCAAGACGAAAGTCTATGACCAGTGTGTGTTGCCAGTGAATACACTGTCATACGGGACCGAAACGTGGTCGCTCACAATGGGCCTTATCAGAAAGCTCAAAGTCACCCAAAGGGCAATGGAGAGGGCTATGCTCGGAGTTTCCTTACGTGATCGAATCAGAAATGAGGACATCCGCATGAGAACCAAGGTTACCGACGTAGCTCGAAGAATCGCCAGACTTAAGTGGCAATGGGCAGGGCACATTGCTCGCAGAACGGATGGCCGATGGGGCCGAAAAGTTCTGGAATGGCGACCGCGAACCGGAAGACGTTGCGTTGGAAGGCCTCCCACTAGGTGGACCGATGACCTGGTCAAGGTTGCAGGAACCCGCTGGATGAGAGACGCACGGGACCGGTCAATGTGGCGACGCCTGGGGGAGGCCTATGTCCAGCAGTGGACGTCTTTTGGCTGAAATGATGATGATGATGAATATTTTATTTGTTACCAAAAATAGTTGCATTTAAAATGGTTACAGTCTATAAATAACGCCAATTAAAACAATGACACACATTGGTTTTGACCAATTAAGGCGCGCTACACACTTATATTCAGTAAACCCATGGAGGTAAAATCTTAATTATACTGAGTAGCTAGAATATTACAGTAATTGTATCGCCGTCTGAAAACGAAGCGACTATACATGGAGCATGGAGCCGTCGACAGATGGTTAGATGCCGAACAGACTCTGCCGGTCGGTATGAGTCAAATGGATCCAAATTATGTCAATGTATTCAATGAATCAGTAAGTATTCAATAAGTTTTGATTTCTAACAACATTTTGATTTAAATAAAAGAGTGTCCATAAAGTTTTTTGTAGATTCGGACGGGACTGCAATGACTTTATGTTATTTTAACCTGTGACACTGACATCCAAGTGACATCGCTTTTTTTTATTTTTTGACATTAAAAAGTGCATGTATTTTTAAGCTTAAGAAATAAATGGTTTGAGTTTGATTCTGATTCTTTCAAGTCTGCGTTGTTGTTCAACAAATACCGTCGAGTCGAAAGCGGTACCCAAAAAACTATGTAACGCCCCTTACAAAAACAGAATTCGGAAATACAAATTGAATTGAACACTACCTTTTCAGAAAATTGCATGAATGACACAGGTAATGGAGCATTCAGCCATACAGCGTCCCCGACCAGACACCGATGTATCAAATGAAACAAACACTGAATTTCTGCTAATGAATGTCCAATTAATGTTGCCAGCTAGCCTGATTGACCGGCCGACCGTCATTTCATTGTATGCAACATTTCATTCAAAAGGTTATTTATACCTGCCTCACTAAATATTATACCGGAGCCGACATGTTTTTATGAATCGTAAAAATAACAGCTTTGTAAATTGAATTCGGCGAAATTATTGAGGATATTTTTAAGTAGTGAAGGTTGTTGAGGTGGTCCGGGGCGAGGAGGAATGGGACGCCGTCGCCTCCTTCTGCGAAGCAGTGATGCTAGCGAAGGAGGTGGCGGAACGAGAGAGGGAGCGAACCTCTCAACGTCCCAGCCGCCGCGGAAGGCGCGGAAGGCGCTCCGGGCGTCGGGGGCCACGTGATGGCTTCCGGCCACCGTAGACGCGGGCCTGTGGACGGCGAGTAATGGGCTAGCTCGCCGTCCGGCCGTCGTCATGACGGCAACAGACCGTGTCGGCGGCGCGTTCGTGTTCCACGCGCGCCTCAAAGAGATGTCAGCAAGGAGGGGCCCGCAAGGGCCGACGCCCGTCGGAGCCGCGGATTTTAGTACTAGATGACGTGGCCTCGGCACAAGGGCAAAGAAGGAACATGGGTTTGGTTTTTAGTCAGTAGAAGTCTGACACTCCCCTTTGCTCTGCCCAAGAGCGGGGGGGGTCATTCGATGATTTTCCACCCACCAAAAAAAAAAAATAAGGTTGTTGAGGTGGTTGCGCAAGCGCGACTGCTGAGCATGAGGTCTTGGGTTCGATGCCTGACAAAGTGTTATTGGGTTTTTCCATCAGAAATTTCCCAGTAGCAGCCACGGAGTCTGGATTTGTGCTGCAGCTGAACACTAATTAATATGTACCTATTTTATATGGAGCGACTGCCATCTGACCTCCAAAACCCAGTTATGTTAGGTACTACTTACCTAATATAACCCTACTGGATAACACTCAGTCCCTACTTGAGGGACCTTCTATCTTAAGTTATTATAATTAGCTAACCTAAAAACATCTTATAGTGACCATAATATATATATGGTCATTATAAGATGTTCCAACTGTTCCAAGTGCATCTTTTATTTAAAACATAATAATATTATCAATATTAAAAATATATGATGTTTTAAATAAAAGATGCACTTGGCCATCGCATCGTATTCGCCAATGTCATTCGGGCCATTCTTATGACTAATCGCCTTAAGATGCGATGGTCAAGTCAATCTTACTGCTCTGTCAAAAAAGTACCTAACGGGAAAAGATCAATAATACAAAAATGTTTGTTACTCATCCAAATTAATTATATCAACTTCAAAGTATGCTCCTTCAGAAACGATACACTTACGCCAACGAATAATCCAATCAACCAAACATTTTTAACCGAATTCCCAAAAAGGAGGAGGTTCTCAATTCGGTTGGTATATATTTTTTTAATGTATGTACACCGATTACGCCGAGATTTATTTTATCCCATCGAACCAACCTCGACAAGCTATCGGCGGTTAATATTTTATAGCCACCACCACGAGCTCATTCTTAAGTGGAATAAAACAAAATATCAATAAATTGACTATTTATCACTCTTTCTCTCATAGGTGAAAAGAAAAGTTTTTTTTTTATTTCAATGTTTATACGATATACTGGTTCCTAGGTTCGATTTCCGGGTCGCGCAAATTGTTAATTGGAAAGATCCATTTCATCAGGAATTTCGCATTATCAGCCACTAAGTCTGGATTTGTGCCAGGTTGATACCAGTTGCCCCCTTTTACATGGGACTGGCGAAATGTGGGTGTTAGGTAGATACACCTCTGCTTAACCCTTGCAGGATTACAGGCGCGATATTTTGTATGTAGGTAGGTATGTTTTTGTGTGATATAGGTAGGTACGATCACTAGTCAATCATTGATATCATTGTAGCATGGTTCTTGTATGAATTGCGTTAAAATTCGTAAAATGGACTAAGTATTCATAATAGTACCTAACTGCGTCTGTGACCATTTTACGAATTTTAACGCAATTCCTAAGTGGCCAACTGGCCACTAAGACCTCCTGCGTCTAAAACCCCCTGCTACACACCATTACGGAAAATTAATGCTAGACACAGATTGTAAACTAACTGAAGAGGTTTCAGATTATAATTCAATACGATAAGTGACTCGAAGTCAAAACTTAGTTAATCCGAATTTCCGATTGAATTTTAAAGCCAAAGCTTTGTGCCTTACCATTGTACGAACTGAAGTACAAAGGAGCGCCATCTGTAATAATTAATGTGGTACCTAACAAAGAAAGGCAAACGTATCGTTGTGTTTGCTTTTTACTTTTCTTTCATCCGAGTACAATGAAAAACTTTCATGAGACTTGGCCACTGCGTATTCAGTTTATAACTTCGGCAAAAGATGTCGCTTTGTTTACGTTCAATTTATTGCGATCTCATATGCTTTTATCGTAATGGCTTTGGGTTATCCCGGACTAAAAGGCTAATCATTATAAAGGTAAACGTAAAAACATCGCTATGTGTTTTTAATTCTATAGGATACTTCAAAATTGGTTGCTACCAATATTAATTTGTTCCCGCGACATCTATTGATACTAAAAGAGATGGTAAATCTCAAAAGACTTGGCTTCGAGCAGTATTTTTTTTAAAAACTTGGTACATTGTAGAGGTGAGACATGGCAAACTAAACTTAAACTGTCAAAACCAAAGAGTATACTATGGGAGGTCAAAACTAAATCAAATCATGAAGGAGTGAATCGCCGACTAAAACACCACCGGCCACTTTTTGCGAACCTTAAAATATTTTGAGTAAAAATGTTAGGTACTAAAAGTTTTACTATAAAAACGAAATCTACTAATCCAGATAGTATTTTTAAAATAGTTGCGAAATTAAATACGTAGTTGCGAATGAAATAATCGAAATGTTTTTTTTAATTTACTTACATTCATTATCACCGCAACAGTTTTGTACCTACGCAGCAGTTTTTTTTTTTTTTTTCAGTTCGTTACAATAAACGTTTAGAGTACAAGCGTACTTGTGGCGTACTTCCCAGCTCTACTTTTGCTACTGCTGTCAACTTCAAGTGTCAACTGTCAACCAACCGCTGATATCTGCTGTCAAAATCGGCGTCCTGTCAAAGTGTCAAAAGAGCGCTTCCGTGAAGAATATTGTTAATTATTACTGTTTTATCCTTAATTATATTGTAAAACCAAGATTTAATCGTTTCTTCGTGTAACTTGTACCAACTGCAGCTATTCCAGGTGAGTCTCGCACAATTTCAATATTTTATTCATGCATTATAACTTCATAGGTTAAGTGGCAAGAATTTTGCACATAGTTGGCATTTTTCTTACTTATTTTTCTAATTTTATGGTGAACAATGTGCTTATTAATTATTTCAATGATAATATTATACTCTATCAACGATTATATACTGTTTACGTCTTAATTTTGTTAATTTCTATCAGGGTAACTTCTTTGGATCTGCACTTTTTACAATAAACATTGTCTTAAGATAACTCTGTGAATAGACCAAAAACCTTGTGAAAATTATTCCAGAATGTCAAGTCAGGAGAATGAAGCCCCTTTGCCGGAAGGATGGGAGATGAGAACTAGCCGTTCTACTGGTATGACATACTTCCTCAATATGTACACCAAGAAGTCTCAGTGGGAGAGGCCAGAGGCACCTGCTGACCCCGGTGAGATCCGCTGCAGCCATCTTCTGGTGAAACATGCTGAGAGCAGGCGTCCATCTTCATGGAGGGAAGAAAACGTAACTCGTAGTAAGGATGAAGCTATGGAACTACTAAAGGGCTACCGTAAGCAGATCGTGGCCAATGATGCAACATTTGCTGAATTAGCGTCCAAGTACTCGGACTGCTCTTCAGCCAAACGTGGTGGAGATCTGGGCTTGTTTGGACGTGGACAGATGCAAGCTCCGTTTGAAGAAGAGGCATTCAAGCTGAAGGTGGGACAACTCAGCCGGCCTGTTGAGACAGACTCCGGAGTCCACATCATCTTGAGAACTGCTTAGATTTTAAGTGTTATTGTGTTCTATATTATTAAACTTTAAACTGTTCTGAGTTTGCAAAAATGTTTACAGCATACTTTAATGGATACTGAATTAGGATGCTAGTTGATTCAATAGGACTTTTCCTTTATTACTGAGGATGAAGATATCTTTATAAACCCCAAAATACCTTACTGATATTTGTCAAAGTTTCTGGTTCCTAAAATTATATTTAATAACAGATTAGCTAAAATTGTTCATGATTATAGTGCTCAAATTCATAGTATTATTGCTGTGCTTTTGTAATTATCAGTAATCACTATAGATTAATTGTATGGATTGAATCATAATGCATTTAAGCCTGATTAATAAGTTTTTAATAATAATGGTAATTTTACCAGTAATTTTAGACTGAATGTAACAAGTCTTGGTATAACTCAATTATTATGCCTTTTTGTGCATTTTTCTCAGCAACAGTCCAATAGAATTTTGTAAAAGACAATGTTTATTGTATTGTGTAAAGGTTCCATTTTCTCTACCTGATATTTGTGCCTAAAACTAAAATGACAAAAATAAATATGTTTTCTGATTCATATTATTTTATTATTTGTTCACCATAGAGTTTGGGAGAAATAAGTTCAAGCATGTAACTTAATATATTATATATTCACTAACAAGATGCACAGTTAATAAGAATAACAAAGTCTTAATATTAAGGACATCAGTACTGCGCCGCTGACGATCCCAGCCAATCGTCAAGGACGCGGGACCCCCCGAACTTGAGAGATTTTTTTATCATTTTTCTAACATCAGTTACAAATATGGCACTAACATAACTTATTTATATACCGTAACAAATATAAAGTTCGGGAGTAAGATCAGATCCAAATTACAAAGCCTTTACCATTGGTTCATCTTTATTTTGATTGTTTCGTATTAGAAGAATGGTGTCTAATGCTGATTCTTTGAGGTTCTGGGTCGCGGGGGTCCAGATAGGTCCGATGATGGGCGGCGACCGCTTGCCTCCCCACGCGCTGAACTTCACCTTCCGCTTTCCATCCTTCTTCAAGTTGACATCCAAGTACGGATGCCCAGGCTTGAACAGTTTGGGTAATGATTCTAGGAAGCTATTGAACGGTAACGCCTCACGCAACGTCCTCTCGTTGGTATTTGTACTTAGGGCCATGATCTTGATGGGGTGTCGCTTGTCCAGTGTCGGGATAAACTGAAAGCCGGCCAAGTTAACTCTGCCATTTCCATTGTAATTCGAGAGGATCCTCGTCAGTTCCGGCATCGTTGTGGAGAAGATAAGTTTAGCGTTTTTATTTCCTGGCTTGTAGATCATCTGGCCACTGCGCTTGCCGCCCCAGGGGCTGAAGCGGACTCGCTTCGGCATGCTCGGCTCTCGTATGTTGCGAGCTCGTTTCCAAGTCCACATGTTTTCGATGTTGCTTTTGTCGCGTTTTCCGCCCCATGGACTGAAATACTTTTTCTCCTTGGGTTCTAGAAAGTTGGTTGCGTTTTCATCGACGGTCCCTTCGAAAGTGTTGCCGAAAGGAGTTCCGACTTGCTCTTCGTTTGGTACGTAGACGGTCTGGTCTGTGTCGATCTGGTTGGGGAGCCAGCGGTGTTCATCGGTAGTCCGTCGTATTCTTTGCAGATCTGTTTGGGCGTCATACAGAGAAGTCAGGGGCAGGTTCTGTGCGGTTTCATAGTCGTTCCTGGTTGAGGGTGCGTTGAAGTAGTACGGTAGAGAGAACTGCGGGTTCGCGTTGAGTGCGTCGAGGACATAGTCGTTTCCGGGGCCGCCGCTGCTGATGTACTGAGGACGCACGGTGCCGAGCCAGGCGAACGCGATGAGTAGCCAGTGGTGCAACATGATTCTGGAAAAAGAGATAATTTTGTGTTATTTTCGTATAGGGAACGTAACATGCCTATCTAAATTGTTTGAAATTGCTAAACAATGAATTTCATTCTTAAGTGTTGAACAATGATAAGTAAAAAGAGAAATAGTTCTTCAACAATACTTTGGATGGGTGACCTTTATATATTAAGAGATGACACGTCATAAACCGTTCGCCCCAAAGATACTGGTGGCTACTACCTACAAAGTAAACTAGACTAAAGAAACTTAACACTAAAAGTTATTTGAACAGTAAAGTGGCCTTCCAAATGCACGCGAAAGTTCTCTGAAAAGTCTGCATAGCTTCTACTTGAACAAACAGGACCAGTGCAAACATATTCAAACCTAACATATAGGTAGGTACCTAGATAGTAGATAGACAACTTCCTACAAATGCTAGGCTTCAGCTGCCGATGCATTTGTGAAGTCGCTTAAATTTTCAACATAACATTATCACGCCTTTAATCCCTGAAGGATTAGGCAGAGGTACGCACCACCACACACGCCACATTACATTCGTTATGTTTAAGTCATGTGTCATAGGGGGCGATCCTACTCCTATCAACCGGACACAAATCCAGAATCTGTGGCTGCTACTGAGGAATTCCTGATGGAAAAACCCAATAACACTTGTCTCGACCTGGTAATCGAACCCAGGATTCCAGGAATCATGCACAGCAGTCACGCTTGCGACCTCTAGACCAATGAGGCAGTAAATTTTCAACTCAATTTTAAATTCTGTTAGCAGCCGCCGAGAACTTTCCTTTATTAAAACCAGCGGGTAATTCCGTAACACATTCGCAATCTCAATGCCATTCATTTGGATATCAACAATAGGATTTTTTGGGTGATTTACTGCTGTTGTCGAGGCTTTTTGTAATGCCAATTGCTTGTCACGACAACTCAATACAGATTGGTGTATTCCAGAAAAGTGTGGCTCCCAAATATTCGTAAAAGGCAAGGACTGGGACTACTTATTACAAGAAGAGCATTTTCGTTACGGTGTGCCAACTGTTACTTATAGACTCCGCTGTTAATCTGTCTGTCACAAGGCTGTATATTTTGAGCCCTATTGCGAAATTTTCAGAGTGTGTATTAGGAACCTACCTAGCAATAGGTACCTACTATGGCCACAATAATTTCAAATGAAACGGGTTATACGGAATGCTAAGTGAGCGAGTCCAGCAAGCAACATTTTCTCTTTAAAAAAAAGTAATGGAACTGAAGATTAGACTGTGTGAGGATGATATGGCTGGAAAAGAGGGTACTGCTGAGTAGGTAATAGAGAAATATGGAAGAAGAAGACATGCTACGCCGACCACAAAAAAAAATGGGATAAGGGTAGGAGAACGATGATAATAGGGGATCGGACAAAAAAAAACTAATTAGTCCGTCAGATAGATTTCCAAAAATTATTGGACACGTATTTTTTCTTTTTTCACGTAAACTTAAAATGAAGACGATACAGTGCTTCGAAAACTCGTGTGACGTCATATGATAGTACATTTTGACGACACAAGTGACGTTTCAAGCCCCACTCCAAGATCTTTGACGCTTTTTATCTTCGTCATTTTTTATTGATTTGTTAAAACAAAAAACATGTATTCAATATTTTTCGATAATCTAACTTACGGACTAAACAGAATCATATTATTTTGACCCAGTCCGATCCCCTATTATATTATTATAATATAAATAAATCTATAATAATATGTATAATAATATTTTTTTTTGTACCTATTTTATGTTATCAATTTATACCTATAACAAAATAGTTTTCTCCTTATTATTATTTTTTATTTATTTTTTGTACTCTACCACAGTGCTGTCTTATTTGACCCTAAGGTTGACTGGTAGAGAATGCCTTTTGGCATTAAGTCCGCCTATGTACCACTATTGTACATCAAGTTTAAATAAATAAATAATTCGAATTGCGGTAGAAGTGTTTTACGTAATTTGGCTGCAGATTAATTCTTCGAAGACCTTGACATCTAATTTTCCAGTTTAAAATATTAATAAGCCGAGAATCGCGAAGACGACGGTCAAAGAATCATAGAACACAAAAGTGCTTCTTAGAAACAAAAACAACACTGCAGTAGGGAAAAACAAGCGGATTTAAAACAGCTGAGTTTTTATTGAAAGAAACCTGAAATGGAATTAATTATGATGTTATTCCATTATTTGTTTAATTATTCAAAGCCTTTCGCCTCCTCACAGGAAGCATCGTAATCTCGGTAGACGGGCTCAATTTGGAAATAATGTTATTGTTTTGAAGGAGAAACTCGTGACGTATTAACTGTCATTCAGATCGATCTTTAGGTGCTTTTTTAACGTACCCTTACGCGAAGAATGTTTTTACAGTCACAGAACATTTGATGCCATTACGAGTAGGTATTAGATCGTCCCACTGATTACTGTCTATGAATGTTTAATAAATAATAAGAAAATAGTGTTATTTGTTTCGGTATTTGCTTGTCATACTGTTTACCATAGCGTGCGATAATTGGTACGAATGAAAAGGTCTGTTATGAGTATGAACAAAAATGTATTGTTACAGAAAAAACATTATTTACTGTGTCTGTTTCTGTGTATCTTACAGTTTTCCTGTAATATGATAAAGCTCTTATGATAAATACCCCATCTAGGTATATTATCCCAAGCATTCGAAAAAAAAAACATAATATTAAGTTTTTTCTTTGACGGTTGGTTTTTTAGGGTTCCGTAGTCAACTAGGAACCCTTATAGTTTCGCCATGTCTGTCTGTCCGTCTGTCCGTTTGTCCTCGCTTAATCTCTGTGACCGTTAGCACAAGCTGAAATTTAGTACCAATATGTGTATCAATCACGCCGACAAAGTGGTAAAATAAAAATTGGAAAAAAATGTTTTATTAGGGTAGCCCCCCTATATGGAAAGTGGGAAGTGATTATTTTTTTAATTTCAACCCTAACGTGTGATATACTGTTGGAAAGGTATTTAAAAATGAATAGGGGTTTACTAAAATCATTTTTAATAATGTCAATAATTTCGGAAATAATCGCTCCAAAAGTAAAAAATAATGTGTCCCCCACCCTCTAACTTTTGAACCATAAGAAACAGTTTTTGTACAAAAACGACAAAAAGTTGTATAAAATAATTTCTGGACTAAGTTTGTAGTGTAATCGTATATGCAAGCATTTTTTTTAACTTCGTTTACATATTTTATTATCCTGAACGTATCTTTTTTCAAACAAAAAAAAATATTATTACTACGGAACCCTACACTGAGCGTGGCCCGACACGCTCTTGGCCGGTTTTTTTATTGGTCCTAATCATGACCAGCGCAACATACAAAAATAACTTATTTTTACTAATCCGTAGCACCCACAGTAATCTAAATAATATATAATCTACGGCGTAGCGCGTAGCACTGTACTACGGCGTAGACACTACGCGTTTATTATAATATTATCTATACTACGTGCAAATTCCACTGCTACGCCTACGATGAATGACGATTGTTATTGTTATTCAGCAAATCCTTTTCGTCATTCATTGACTTACACCTATATCTATCGTTAGTAAAAATATTGGGTCAGCTATTTCTGTAGCACTGTCGTAGCAAGATGCTACGCGAGTGCTACGTGAAATATATACAGTTAGGTCTAGTCTTACCTGACCTCTTATTTATAGAAGAAGAAGAGAAAAGACGGGTCAGGTAATACTGGGACTTTAGGTCTTTGACCTTTGTTAGTGTTACATATTTCAATAAAGTTGTCGTTACGATGTAAGTTTATAACTCGTGAAACTCGTCCCGTGACCACTGAATTGATTTGAATGTATTATATGTTGCTACGTGGAAGAGGGGCTTATCTGTTAATCTTGACAGATAAATCAAGTTTCTATGATCAAAATCTTTTAAGAAATCTTTACTTCTTTTTTAAATTAACAGTAAATTCGTTTTCCTTTATGGAATGAAGAAAATTTTGTGACAAAAATGTTGAATATGAATGTAGATGGCTATAAGAGTAGAGTACCAAAGAAACGATGGATGGACTGTGTGAAGGATGAAATGGCTAGAAAGGAGGTGACTGCTGACATGACGAGAAATAGAGATGTATGGAAGAAGAAGATATACTGTGCCGACCTCAAATAAATTGGGATAAGGGTAGGAGAATTATGATAATGAATTCGCTTTCCTATAAAGAAAACATACTTCAGAATTCTTTCACATTTATTTATTTAGAAATATACATTCTAATCTTCGATTGATACTCTAATGCCCGGTTTCACTAAGAATAAGTGACCGCATAATGTAAGCCCCAGATATTCTTGGACGGTGTATTTTCAATTTTAACCTGTGAGTCGAGGGTTTAAAACTTAACGATGCGTTTTTGGTCAGTTGCTGGCAAAAATGCATAGTTCTTTCTTCCCTTTGCTAGAAAACCTATAAATATATTCAATGTTCTACGAAATGGTTAAAAACGCCCTGTTTTCTTAGGCGTCATATAAATATTTTAGTTTTGAAGCCATTAAACAAGCATACTGAAGTCTTGCTCACAGTTATCAAAAATTTATAAACTTAGTAACATGTGCCTACTTTGCCAACAAAATGAGTAAGTGTTAGGAGCCTGAGAAAACGCTGCGTCACGCCAATTTAGCTCACATATCTACTAGTAGTAGGTTCATTATGTTGTAGCTGAAACCTCAAAAAGATCTATCGCCATTCGCCTTGTTAGATCACTTAGTGGAAATTCGTCTTCTCATAGACCACACTTTTTGCCACTCACGGTATGACATTTGTGCCAAATGATTTTTACTTTGTTGAAATACAAGAAAAACTGGCCAAGTGTAAGTAGGACTTGCTTGCTCTTGTTGGTCTTGCTTGCTTGGTTCTGTACCATTGTAGTAGGTAGATATTTCCTTTTGAGGTACGGAACCCTAGAAAATAAGTACATCAGTGATTTCTTTTACCAATTGTTATGTTCAAAGGGGTCATAACAGCTTCCTCAGTAGCTACGTCTATTTATAGGTATCGATACAAAAAAACTACCCTCGAATCGCCTCAAAGGACCACTCCGTAAAATTTTATACATCAGTACGTTTTAAGTATTTCGGTACACAACTGTAATACCCTTTGAAATATGGTCAAAGGTATTTTGACAAAAATATGCTCCAACGGATATCTTATTCAGTGACTAATTTAAACTAAATTCAATAACTCCATTCACTATTTATTTTTACTCTCAATATTGGTCTAAGAAATGACAATGTCCGAATTAGATTATTGACCACTATTCAGTTTGTGGAGCTCCTAAGTCAATAGACGGCGCCATATTTCAGAGGTTTTATTTTTGCCGTTCGGGTTGCATAGTAATTAGATGAAGAAATTATGGTGTGACTGTATTTATGATAGGGCCGGAGACCTGAGTATACGTTTGAGGTTTAAATGTTCTTTTTGTTTGTGTATTTCGTGATTTTGCATTTGATGAAGTTAAGGAGTGGAGCTCGGAGTGTGGTAAAGCCATACTTGCCTAGCTTTTTCTGTGGACCACCCATTATACACCGAGTTTCCTTGTTACATCGGAAAGCACGCCAAGCCGTCGGTCCTGGCTGACATAGCTGACACAGTCGTTACAGGTAGTCAGAGACCTGAAAGTCTGACAACCAATCTTACTAAGGGTATCATATTACCCAGTACTAACTAGTCAAGTTCGAAAGGTAGTCGCTCCATGTATAAAACTTCAACTGCAACTAGTTAGCCTGAAAGCCGACCCCAACATAGTTGTGAAAAGGCTAGGTAGATAAAAAAAATTAAGTAAATTAGCTTGATATTACCTAAGTAATATCAAGCAAGCAAGTATAAATGTTGTGTAATTAGTAGAAACATGCCGCCTGTGATACAGGTCTAACCTAGTACAGGCATCTAATTTTATTATACCTACATTATTTCTAAGATTTAAATTGTATTAATTTGTGCCAATTCTAATTTTGAATAAATATATTATTATTATTTATTAAGTACCGGTAAACTTTGACTTTTACACAATCACACTTTAATTGTTGTTTATTAATGAACAATTTCGATACCTTGTTCGCAACAAATTATATTAATTGAACGTTGAAAACTGTTTCAAAAGTTTTGTCTCAACTCAACTGTTCGCTTCCCTATTATTTATTCCGTTTAACGTACTGAAAGTTTCGTGTTGTTTGATTGTTTCACTACAAGTCTTGTATTTGATATTTAACCCCTGTTAAAATTAAAAGGTTAATTTTGTTTTCTAAGCTTTGAAAAACCAACTTTGAAAAACTCTGCACTCTGAAACAAATGACAATAAGGGTACATTGTGTAGTTTGTCCGATATTGTGAAATAAATCCATACATATCACGCCTTGTAATACCGAAAGGGTTAGGCAGAAGTGTACCTAACAAATACCACATTTCATCAGTTATGTTCAAGTCCAATGTAATAGGGGGCCAGCCTATTGCCATCAACCGGGCACAAAAATAAATCCATATTGTCAAAGTAATTCTGTCTCCCCGTCTGTCACCTTTTTTATCTATTTATGCCATCATGATTATTGAATTGCGTGCCTCGTTAGTTTAGTTGTCACAATCGCGACTGCTGAGGATTAGGTCCTGCGTTCGATTACCGGGTCGGGAAAATTGTTTGTAGCTACAACCAGGCACAGATCTAGACTCTGCGGCTGCTTCTGAGAAATTTCTGATGGACAAACACAACCCAGTGTCAATTTACTCTATTTATTTATTTATTTAAACTTTTCACACACAAAAAAAGGTACAAAGGCGGCCTTAAGCATTCTCTACCAGTCAACCAAGGGTGGTGTAGAGATTAGATGGCAGGTGCTCTTTATGAGAGGAAAAATGATAAAAAAAAATATATTCAAAAATATCATACCTAATGATCCTATCTTAGAATCGAACCCACGACCGCATGCTCAACTACGATAGAGTTTTCTATTAATCGATAGATTTCATTAACTCCTTTTTAATTGAATTTGCAACAGTTCCGGGAGCCAGGAATACTAAACCACCAATATCGGGGATCCTCAACATTTTTGGATTCAATTTTCTGACCAAAAGTTTAACTGTCTTACCGCAAAGGAATTTAATTTAATTTTACAGTTTCGCACTGTTATTTGAATTGAATCTGATAATTCCGTTCCTAAATACGAGTTCTGTTTCAATAGGGTAGTTGACAAAAAAATCTAATTAGTCCGCCAGATAGATTTCCAAAAAATATTGCTCAGGAATTTTTCTTTTTTCTCGTAAACAAAATAGTTGAAAAAATGAGGACGATATAGTGCTTCGAAAAGTCGCGCGACGTCATAGGTTGGTACATTTTTTACCAGAAAGTGACGTCACTCACGATCTTTGACACGTTTTATTTTCGTCATTTTTATTAGTTTGTTGAATCAAAAAATACGTATCCAATATTTTTCGATAATCTAACGGACGGATTAAACAGAATCATGTTTTTTTAGTCAGTCAACTACCCTATTCATTCTCTGGCCTTATACCAATTTATTTGGTGTCGGCATGTATTTTTCTTCCGTACTGCTCCATTAGCCGACAACTTCGTAATTACCCTCTTTCTAGCCGTGCAATCTTTCACACATTCGGTCCGTACGTTTTCGGCCTTTCACTACTTTACTATATTAGTCGATCGTCGGTTTCGTATCTGACCGTGGCATCACTTTGGACCCTAGAATACCAGCGCCGTGACTTTTTTTTAAATGTTACAGCACCATGCTGAAATAGAGGCGTTTGGCGTTGTATGTGCCTACAGGACGAATTTCGTTTGTTTTATTTCTAATTTCTTCTTGTGTTTATTTTTTATATAATTTGAGCTTTATTGTTAACTAGCTGATGCCCGCGTCAAATTATATACTACTACCTTCCTCGAGAACCACTCTATCCATTGTTGAAAACAGCACGAAAATCGGTGTAGTAGTTTTTGAGTTTATCGCGAACAGACAGACAGACGCGGTGAAGGACTTTGTTTTAGTAGTGATGATTTAACCATTTTTATTGTTTTGCCCTGTGCGAGACTAATAAATACTTTATTTTTGTCTAGGTATCCATACCTAGTTATTCTCAAAAATTTCTTCACGACATTTTTCGCTTTCCTCCGCATCACAAACGATTACTACACAAGTTTTCAGCCTTCGCTACCTTTTCAGACTACTTCTTATCATTTAATTTTTTCAATACGTGTTCTGTTTTTGTCACTACATCCGGAAGGATTTTGAACAAAACACGCAATACATTGCATCATTTGTTTGCAAAAATCATCTGCTGGACATCGTAAAAACGCAATGAATGTTATTGAACTGTCAAACTGAGTAGCAATTAATAGCGATGCGATTGTGTTTCGAATTAACCCCGCAGGATAATAAAAATGTTTAAAGATAGCAATATTCATATTTTTACGGCTATAATAAAGAACGGAATGAACGATATAAAAATAATGAGTATTGTAAAGTTAGAATTACCTATTTGAAACTATAGATTAAAGTATCTGGTTGCAGAGATACCGTAAAATTAAATTGGTAGATCATTGGTAGATGATATTTTTTGGTAATTCAAGATTTAATGGGATTCAGGATTGGTTTAATCGGTTGTTCGCTGAGTGAATTCAAAAGGAATGCATTGTTTGTAATCTTAGGTACTTTACTATTATGAATGTTTGGATGAATTGATGTTTTACGTTATACAGGTCCAAACGGTTGCTCGGATCTAGATGAAATTTGGCACAGAGATAGATTATAGTCTGGAATAACACGTACTTTTAACATTTTATTAATGAGTTGATACTTCCAGTCAAGCCAGTGTTCGAAAGAGAGCCAAAATATATATGGAACAATTAATTTGCCCTTTGACCTTTTTAACTAAACTAGAGAGATTACTTTATAATATGATCAGTTATCAGGCATTCATAGGCTTCGCTTGCACCTATATCGAGTAACGTATTATACACCGGTATCTACTGTCGTATATATTCGTAGGGGACTCGGGAAGCTCTTTGAAGGCCTAATATCCATCCCGCCGGGGCTGCGGGTTGTTCGAAAGAGATACCGCGGCCTCGGCACAAGGGCTAAGAAGGAACATGGGTGGTTTTTAGTCAGTAGAAGTCTGACACTTACTTCCGCTCTGCCGAGAGCGGGAGGGATTTTTGTTTCAAAATCCTTGGTTGACGGCTTAGTGAAGAGTAGTATGATTATATCGATATTTAGGAGATCCTACCCACGAGTCCAAAGCCTATACCGTAAGAGCCAGCTGCGCCAAATAAATGCCATCTAGTTTGTAAGAAAATTATCTCCCAAATAAATTTTCTTTCCCTCGGTTACATGTGCTTAGCTAAGTAATTGGACAGTGTAACAAGTTCTATACTACATGTGGTACTTACTCCTTGAAAGGGAATTAGGAAGAACAACAGTGTACGTGTAGCTCAGAATTGTTTAACTAATATTTTAAAAGGAATGAGAACAGTTTGTGTTAAACAGTAGTAGTTCAGCAGTCGTTTTTTTAACTAGACGCAAGAACACCTAACCTAAACTACCACCACCTAACCTAAATTAACCTATTCTGGGTCCACGTGGTGGATTACAGCTCACTCTCTATCACTGAGAGTAAACCTGTTTTCCAGCAGTGGGCACATTTGTAGGCAGATTATAATAATTATTATTTATTTTGGACACAGATCCATGCTTTGAGGCACAGTATCATCATCATTATCTTGCCCTTATCCCAATAGGGGATCGGACTGGGTCAAAATAATATGATTCTGTTTAGTCCGTAAGTTAGATTATCGAAAAATATTGAATACGTGTTTTTTGTTTTATCAAATCAATAAAAAATGACGAAGATAAAACGCCTCAAAGATCTTGGAGTGGGGCTTGAAACGTCACTTGTGTCGTCAAAATGTACTATCATATGACGTCACACGAGTTTTCGAAGCACTGTATCGTCTTCATTTTAAGTTTACGTGAAAAAAGAAAAAATACGTGTCCAATAATTTTTGGAAATCTATCTGACGGACAAATTAGTTTTTTTTTTGTCCGATCCCCTATTCGTTTGGCTTAGTAGGCGACTCGGCCGCTGATACTCGCCCGATCCGGCCGAGACAGGAATTTCATTATTAATTAATATTTTTGAGTGGTGTTTCGGACTATACTTTTTTTAAGCAAATTTTGTACAGTCAGCGCTGCATGGCTTCTTCCTCCATACTTCTCTGTTTCTCATTATCTGATGATCCACCTCCTTTTTAGGGTTCCGTAGTCAACTAGGAACCCTTATAGTTTCGCCATGTCTGTCTGTCCGTCCGTCCGTTCGTGCGTCTGTCCGTCCTCGCTTAATCTCTGTGACCGTTAGCACTAGAAATCTGAAATTTGGAACCAATATGTGTATCAATCACGCCGACAAAGTGGTAAAATAAAAATTGGAAAAAAATGTTTTATTAGGGTAGCCCCCCTATATGTAAAGTGGGAAGTGATTTTTTTTTAATTTCAACCCTAACGTGTGATATATTGTTGGAAAGGTATTTAAAAATGAATAGAGGTTTACTAAAATCATTTTTTGATAATGTCAATAATTTCGGAAATACATAATAGCTCCAAAAAAAAAAGAGAATGTGGCACTCGGAGACTGCCGCGGTAAAGCTATTGCATAGCATTTTTTATCAATTATTTAATTTGACAACCTCAGTTGACAACCTTGTTATTTTCCGTATCCATAGCAACCTGGTTCATTCAACTTCCATCTGTGTTAGTTAGCTATAAACCATGACTTTATTTCTAATATACCGAAATAAGCTCTATAGAGAACCCAGAAAACATTTTTATACATATTTTCGTTACGGAATTTCTGGATTCGCTCTCCACGCTCAAGGCCCGCGATAGAAGCTATGCAATAGCTTAAAAAAAAACACTTTTAAACTCATAAGTGGGAACACTTATTGTGACGGACGGGAAACTACGGAACCCTACACTGAGCGTAGCCCGACACGCTCTTGGCCGGTTTTTACCATAATTATCATTGAGGCACAGTAACTTATTATTAAATAAAGTCTCTTTACGCCATAATATTATTTAAGTTTAGAAGAAAATGTTCCACTATGATTATCATCGTGACAAAAATAAAGTAGAATAAAGGCAAGTAAGTATATCTAGGTGATCTGTATCCTACGGACATTTATGTGTTGTCATCATAAGCCTGTCTTATATTATGATCACGTTTGACAAAGATAAAGTCAACAATTACACGGCTATTTTACTTGGTATGAATACATACCGAGTTTCCTCCGTGCCTCGGAAAACACGTAAAGCCGTTGATCTCGACTGTCATTTGTTAATCCATGACAGTCGTAACAGGTAGTCAGTGGCTTGATAGTATAACAACCAGTCTTAGCAAGGTGTACCATATTCATCATCATCATCATCAGCCTATAATGTTCCCACTGCAGGGACTCAGGCCTCCTCTCTAAGAGACGGAAAGAGGTGGGGGTGGTGGTGGGAAGGGAAGATGTATTTCATATTACTAAGAACTAACTGGGTTGTGGAGAACAGATCAGTCGCTCCATGTAAAATACTGGTACACCTGCACTTAGTTAAACTTGCATCCGACCCTAACATACTCGTAGTTGGGAAAAAGCTAGGCAGATGATTTTTCTTGGCATGAATTTTAAGCCCAGAAAAATTATTCTTATTCGGAAACTCATTGGTGTCTTTCTTAATCAACATTTAAAGTTATAGATACATACTTTATTCGTATTTATTTACCTACTGATTTTAAAAGAGATTATTTATTATTTGAAAGCTGTAAACTGCGTACCAACAGACATGTGGGAAATCATATCCCGCGAACGGAAACAACTCGTTTTATTTAACTTTTCATCGACGTAAAATCTCGTAACGTCCTCACGCCCTGTTCACGTCCTCAATTCATACGATTAGTGTCACGAAAACGCGCATTTGTCACTTGTATTCTTCACGTGTTACCATCGGCATCGTGGCGCAAGTTAGCTAATTTCTTTCATATAGGTATTTTCGTTACAATTTCTGTCGCACGCGTTTTGCTAAAGCGGGCAGCTCATGGCCAAGTGCTTACTCAGCCACGTGCACTATGCAATCTTTCTATTTCATCTTTCTAAATAATTCTCCACATCTATTCGACGATCAAATAACCGTCTGACACCACCACGTATTTCAACTAACAAATGGAGAAAAGGACGGCCAGCTGAGCCCAGCTGTAAATTCCGCCTCTAATACTTGTTTTATTTTTTTTGACTTAGTAATCTCGACTCTCTCGATCTCGATTATGTTATTTACTTGTCTATAGGAAGTTTAGTAAAACTCAGATACATATGCAAGTAGTAGTAAAACAAGTCACACACGATCTTTTCATCTTAGTTTCATTGGTTCATCTCGAAAAACTCCTCTCAAAATATTCTCAATTTCCATTATTCCTGATAATTACAATACCTCTCGAGCTCTAGTTACGAGTACATATTATTGAACCATCGGCTGGCAGTAGATAAAATCAACAGTATGACCACTGAGCAAGCACTAGACACAAGACGGTGAATTGAAGTGGATTAGACGTAGTTAGAAATACCTTGCTAACAAGGTAGAGTTGCTATTGGTTCTAGGTGATTTAAATTAAGGAATCGACGATCTTACTTAAAAAAGTACAATTAATTATATGATATACTTACTAGCTTTTGCCAGCGGCTTCGCCCGCGTGAAAATGACGATTTTCCAAACAAACTTTCATCCCCTATTTAACTCCCTTAGGGGTTGAATTTCGAAAAATCCTTCCATATTCCTTGTCTACATTATAAAGGGAACCTCTGTGCAAAATTTCAGCTTTCTAGGTCCAAGGGTTTGGGCTGGGCGTTAACGAGTCAGTCAGTCAGTCAGGACTTCTCTTTTTATTATTTACTAGCTGATGCCCGCGGCTTCACCCGCGTGGATGTCGTTCAAATTATATACTGAAACCTTCCTCTTGAATCACTCTATCAATTAAAAAAAACCGCATCAAAATCCGTTGCGTAGTTTTAAAGATTTAAGCATACAGAAGGATATAGAAGATAGATAGATAATCAGTCCGTTACATACTGTGTTTCCTCCCGCCTCTTGGTTCCTTCTGTCATTTGTAGATATTTGACAGTCGTTGCAGAGTGGCCCGAAAGTTTTCGAAGTTTGCTATGTTAAAACCCCATGTAATAGAGGGCGAGCGTATCACCATCAACCAAGTACAAATCGAGACTCCGTGGCTACACTGAGAACTACCTGATTCCTGATTCCCGGTTCTTGCAGTGTTCTGCCCGAACCGGGAATTAGACCTCGTGCTCAGTAGTTGCGCTTGGGAGCACTACACCAGCGAGGCATTCTAGTGCAAAAAGTTCGTTGTAGCGCATTCCTATGTATTTTTAAATGGATTTTTTGTGGCTTACGTGGGCATATACTACCTACATAATCACTACATAGTATAAAACAAAGTCGCTTTCTCTATCCCTATGTCCCTTTGTATGCTTAAATCTTTAAAACTACGCAACGGATTTTGATGCGGTTTTTAATAATAGATAGAGTGGTTCAAAAGAAAGGTTTATATGTATAATGTATATCAGCATTGCACCCATGCGAAGCCGGGGCGGGTCGCTAGTTAATAATAATTATATCTCAACTCACAAACAACCAAACCAGAACTATTAATATCATAAACGGGATATTTACCATTTACCATTTTTTTATTTTTTTTTTTGTCTGCTCATAAACATCCACCCGCAATGACTTCAGTTTATCCGTGATCATGGTGCTTGTAACAGCGCCGAAATATCGGGAACTCGAAACAACAATCAAACATGGTAAATATCCCGTTTATGATATTAATAGTAGTGTCAGTGACCATGTCAGTTTAAAAACTTATAACCAAACCAGAAAATTAATCGTTTATAAATCTACTCTGACGTGGCCTTTAGGGCAAGTTTTTTTTTGTTTTTTCGTCTACTTTATTATAGTTTAAAATGTGTTTAATATTAATAGACAAGATTATGCTGTTGTACATTCTCCTTGTAGCCGTTCGCTCACCGCTTAACGCTCTAATGCAAAATTAAAGCCTCCCTTTCGCTTTTCCCTACAGTAATTAAGTTTTCTGCTAAAGCGGGTCAGTCCTTTCGGGTCAAATCTGCAAACATAACGATCTTCAAATTCATTCTACACGTCTCATTATAGCAGTTTACTCTCATCATCTGGGGTCGGCTTGTAGGCTAACCGGATGCAACTGAATACCTACCATGGTATTTTACATAGAAAGAAAGCCTATATTTTGACCTCTATAACCTAGTATAAGTACTGGGTTACCCTTTGGTGAGAATGGTTTTCAGACTTTCAGGCCACTTACTACCTGTATCGACTGTCAAAGATCTTCAAATGCCAGCCGGGATCAACGGCTTAACGTACTCTCCAAGGAACGGAGATAATTTATTAAGTCATTGTTACAATAGTTTCTTAATATAACTAGCACTAATAATAAACGTAACAGGTTAAATTTTACCATTGTTACAAAACAGAGGTCCCCAAACTAGGCTGAGCCTGTATCTTGGGGGCCGGAGTTGCGTTAACTTAAAATTAATATTAATAAGTAGTTATCTTTAAACAAAAACAAAGATACTTGGTATGTAATGATTGATCACCCATCTACAGACCAACCTAGGCAAATAATGCTCTTTATCACCATAATTTACGTAGGCTATCGGTCTGTCAGTTAAGCCGGATGCAGCTGAATACGAGTATTTTTTCGTGGACTCAATGCGACGACTAATATTTACAGATCTGCCGGAATTCTAACAGAGTTGCACAGGGACAATAATCCGTGCATTCGACGTTTGCATCATAACATTTATTCATAACAGTAACACCTCGTAACAAAGACCGTTTTTACTAGTTTTTAACCGACTTCAAAAAAGGAGGAGGATATTTTTATCATCTTTTTGGAACTTCCTAGAGTGCCAGCTAACACCACGACATCGTTCCTCAAGTTTGTAAGCAGAGGTAGATGGAGAGAGGTCTTTTTAGTTTTAATGAATGTGACGTAATAATATTATTAATTCATTTATTCCAAATAATTTTAATCCATTGTTATTAAAACTGAAAACGAGATACTTACGATATTTACTATTTTATGAGGTCCTGGTATTTCGCAGTTATTGATAATATTGAATTGTTGATGGCCGTCAGTTTAAAAATTATAAAATATGCAATACTAAAAATATTAAGGTGCCTAAAGTTTTGGTCGATACCATTCGCTTGATGTTATAAGCTTTCCTGTAACTAGTTACTTATTAAGACTAAGATATTATTACTAGTACCTAACTAAACACTATACCTATATTATACTAATTTTAGGTACCTACTGAAAATACTAAGTAATTGGCGCCCAGTTGGGAATACGTTAATAAATAGTGGAACTGCTAAAATATTGTTTGGACAAAAGGGAAGGTATAATTTATATTTAAACTTTGGTGACATTTACACTTCCCTATAGATACGGCCCTTAAAGGCCTTTAAATTATGTACAAGAGAAAATTATATGAAAAAAGTATAAAAGTGTGGGTTGCAAGCCTACGGTAAAAAGCACAAAGTTTATGCTAATGCTAAATTAACTGATATCTAAATTCAATATTTTTCTTCAAAAATCCGCAAATTGGTACGAAAAAAAACTTTGAAATAATATTTAAAAGAAACGTGTTTTGAAAGTTGACTGTTTCGTTGGTCTAGTGGACGTCAGTGCTACTGTTATGTATGAGGTCCTGGATTCGATTCTCAGGTTGGGCAAAGTGGGCGTCGGGAGCCACGTGATGGCTTCCGGCCACCGTAGACGCGGGCCTGTGGACGGTGAGTAATGGGCTAGCTCGCCGTCCGGCCGTCGTCATGACGGCAACAGACCGTGTCGGCAGCGCGTTCGTGTTCCACGCGCGCCTCAAAGAGATGTCTCAGCAAGGAGGGGCCCGCAAGGGCCGACGCCCGTCGGGGCTGCTGATTACCTATAGTACGAGATGACGTGGCCTCGGCACAAGGGCAAAGAAGGAACATGGGTTCGGTTTTTAGTCAGTAGAAGTCTGACACTCCCCTTCGCTCTGCCCAAGAGCGCTTGATGATTTTCCACACACCAAAAAAAAAAAGGTCGGTCAAAGTGTTTTTGAGTTTTTCCATTAGGAATTTCTCAGTAGCAGCAACGGAGTCTGGATTTGAATAGGCTCGCCCCCTATTACATGGGACTTAAACACAACTGGCGAAATGTGTATGTACTAATGGGTACAGCTCCCACCCTTCGGGTATTACGAGCGGTATGTTGTCCTATGTTTTTTGTAAAGTTCGGTTCTATTGACATCCTTTATAGTTTTGAAATTCCTTTCTGTTTGTCCTGCATTGTTTTGAATTTTCAGTCCTCAATCCTCTCACACAAGGCCTATATGTGCTTTTATCCCAAAAATAGTGGATCGTTTGTGTGTTGGGGTCAAAAGAATATCATTCTTTGGTGGTGCGGTGTATTGTGCATTTGGCAAAGGCTCTTTGTTGTCCTCTGTGACGTTCAAATGGTGGAAATAGAGTCTGATGGTTTGGCATAGGTCATGACGAAAATATGAGCAGGTTAGGAATGGGCAACTACAGTACTTTCACAAGTTATTATGGATTATGCCTTGTCATTATGCCATGTTATGATTGAATATGTTAAGCTACTTGTACTACTATTGTAAGAGCCTTTGTAACCATATTTATTTGTAAATAAATCTTTGACTTTGACTTTGTGACTAGCGTTACTTTCTTTGTTTTTCTGACACTTAGAGCATGACAGACACTTACCTGTAATGCTCTAATTAAATGCTTTGAGTTTGAGCTTACACAGATGTTTGACAGTAAGCTCAAAGCAGACTTAACAGCTTGGGCTAGATTAGCACCACCTCACCTTAATATTCCTTTTCGTTTATTTCTTTCAAACATTTTTAAATATTCCTTTAAAAAAACAATATCAGAAACATTTAATTAAGAAAAAATGTAGCCCACCCGTATCGGGAACAGAAGCCAAGCTACCAGCGGTCAGGGCTCCGGAGAATGAATCAAGCTCAATCTACCGCTTTCTGAATCAAGCTCTTGATCCAGCTGCCTATCGAGAGCCTCCTCAGGTGTTGATCGGGGGTCGTAGCAATAAGCCATTGAGTGATACGACTATCAGCACAATGATGCCCGAGTCCACATCCCACATATCGACAACGTCGTGAGCCAGTTCAAGATATTTGATTTGCTTATCATTCTGGACTTTCACGATCAGCTCACCTTCAGATTCTAATACCCCGGAATGGACGTTGTAAATATTATACTAGAGTTCCACAGTAAGCATTCCGATCGGCTTAAATTCAGAAAATATTGATACTATTTAGTACTTTCAAAACTGCATTGTCTTTTATTACTGTCTGTCAGCGATTATAAAGACCACTGTTATACTTAGACAGAGGTATACTGTAAACGGATTTTAATCTGCTGCTAAATCTATAGAAGGAAGGTTTCCTATTAATGAGATTCTCGCACAGTTCTCTGCGTTCACTAAATTGATGTCAAAATGTGTTACTTATACTAACTGGAATTGAGTAGTTTAATAATAGTATTACCTACTTGTTAGAGGCTATTAATCGAGTGAACTGAAATTTAATGACTAGCTATATGCTATTGCTAGCGACTCTGGGCGCGTGGAAACTTTGATGCGTATGTGAAAAAAAAGGTATGATATGCCTATGTGAGGGTTTTTCGAGGGGCTGCGAGTTGTTCGAAAGAGATATCGTGGCCTCGGGAATAAAGGGCTAAGAAGGGACATGGGTGGTTTTCAGTCAGTAGAAGTCTGACACTCCCTACCGCTCCGCCCAGAGCGGGAGGAGTCATTGGAAGATGTCCCATCATCCATAAAAAATAAAAAGATAGGTATACCTATGTATTTCCCCAAGATGTCATCTATATAATATCGTGAAAAGCTAAAAAACGGACAGACAGAGTTACTTTCGAATTTATAATATTAATATGGATTTTAATAATACGGAGTTTCCGTGTCACAACGAATTTTCACACACACTCTTGGTCTCTTGCCTTGTTTAGACATCAAACTTTCGTCGGTATAGGCTTAGCTTTTGCTCGCGGTTTCGCTCACCTATGTTCAGAAATTAATTCAAGGAAATGTTTTATGCCCTAGACACCCAGGGATAATATATCTTCTAGTTAGTAAAATTAATTTTTGGAATTGGATCGGATGTTACTACTTTACAATATTGATAAATCTCGAACTGATTTTATAGGATTAATAAGATTTTCTTGCAAAGCATGGGTTAAATGCGGTCTCTAACTGCCGCACTCAGACGTTTAATGATTACTTAAACCATCACTTTGTAAAGATTTTGACACTTTAGTGAAGTTTTTGTAAATCAAATAAAATAAAAATAAAATAGTTTATTTGCACCTTCAAATCAGAAAATATAGTTTACAATCCAAATGAGCCTTAAGGCACAGCTTAAGGTAAGTTTAGTTGTATGTACAGTTGCAGCCAAAACCCAAGCTAAGATAACTTAATATCTTGTCATTATGGGTATCAGCGCCCACCCTCGTTATATAATTTAATGTAAATTTTGCCTAGTTAGTAAGTACATAAGTTGACAACAGGGTAAAAAATTTATACAATGAGTACAGGAGTAAACTTGAAATTCAAAACACATAATATATAGTTATGATATCTGCAATAGATCAAAGTAGTAGCTATATAATGCAGTAAGTTAATTAATTATGCAGTAATTTAGTAAGTTAATTTTTTAGTAAGTTAATTTTTACTAAGCACCGTAATTGTGTACCTAAGAGGTACACAATTCCGGTGCTTTAGAGACGTTTAATGATAAGGTACTTAAACCCTCACTTAGTAAAGATTTTGACACTTTAGTGAAGTTTTTGTAAATCAAATCGTTACTAAGTGACGGCTTAAGCAATCATTAATATCTCTGAGTACGGTAGTGAGACTTAATTCGTAATGCCAAAGTTACCTTGGTAAGGTACAATAGACTTAAGTACACCAAAGCACACCAAAGCACACCTCGGACAATCCATACAACGCCCGCAAAATAATTACCTATTACTACTACATAAACAAATCACGTTTGTGCACGACGTGCACGTGCAAATGTGTGCGTAAACTCTAGTAGGGTTGTCGTAGCCTAAAAAATGGCGCGGAAAGTGCAACGGTCTGCGTCGCGAAAACCGAACGACGACTAATACGAGCGCGAGCCATTGCTCAAGAGTCGGCGACGACTACCTCGAAGTGCGGGGTGAGGTGCGGTATTTAATATGAGCGCGGGGAAGGGAGTGTCCCTTCTGTACGTTGTACTTTATGTATTCTGTGACTTTAGTGAAGGTTTTGTAAATCAAATCGTTACTAAGTGACGGCTTAAGCAATCATTAATATCTTGACTTAATTCGTAATGCCAACGTTACCTTGGTAAGGTACAATAGACTTACACCAAAGTACAATACCTATTATAAAGGAGTTAAAACGATATTTTATAGAAATGTTCGTGAAAACTTATATCTTGGAGCACTGATCCGATTACAAAAATAAAACTACAATGCTTGAAAGCGACAGACACTGTTAAGAGGGGACAACTTGCTGCGATTCTCAATAAAAACGTATTTTCCTTATTTCTTCCTAAATAATGTCTCTAGACTAGAGCAATCCTTTTTTTATAAAACCTAGGTCTTCTGTAGACACAACCCTTTCATTTTTCAGCATCTAATATTCAGTAAAAAATATAATATGTAAAAAATGCCCCGTTTTTACAGCCGTGATTAGAGGACTACCAGGTATATTCGAAAAGTTTTTAACACAAAATAAATTGATAGGAACCCTAGTCATAGTCTTTCTTAAAATTTTAATGTGAAAAATAATTGAATCGTTTCAGTTTTCGATGAGAAAAAAGGGCAATACGAAACACGATACGATATTTTTTAAAGTAAAACAAAATGGTTTTCTAACTGCGGATCTCTACGCCTCAGATGAAGCCGCGGGCAGAAACTAAAATCTAAATAGAAACTGTTAGATATTTCAATTATTAAGAAATACGACATCTTTTCTGCCATTTCTTGGCCGAGTTATACGAGCCCGTTTTCTATGAAAGAAAACGTATTTTCTTTAATTTTAATTTGCTGTTGCGTCCGCCCCCGGGAAGTTATCTCAGTTTCCTAATATGAAAAGCAATCGCAATATTCCGTTTCTTAAATGTTCTGGCTGCGATTGTCATATTGTAATGGAAAGTCATCTGCTCATACAGAGTAGGAACGATCATAACATCACGACTATAATTTACAAAGGATTAGGCAGAGGTGTACTTAATAGTAGGTTTAACTGCCTCGTTGGTCTAGTGGTCGCAAGCGCGACTGCAGACCGTGAGGTCCTGGGTTCGATTCCCGGGTCGGCCAAAAAGTGCTATTGGGTTTTTCATTAGAAATTTCCCAGTAGTAGCCCGGAGTTTGGAAGTTGGCGGTATAGTACCCCCGTGCCTCGGAAAGCACGTTAAGCCGTTGGTCCTGCGCCTGATCTCTCTCCGGTCGTGTCGGATTGCCGTCCCATCGGATTATGAGAGAAAAGGGAACAGAGACTAGTGCACTTGTGCCTGCGCACACACTTGTGCACTGTAATATCTCCCGCGCAGATGGTTAATCTCCGCTGGGATTGGCCGCCGTGGCCGAAAAACGGTCAGGAGGACTATTAGTAGGTACACCCACATTTCGCGAAATATGTTGGAGTTCCATGTTATATGCGGCGAGCCTATCGCCATCGACCGGGCTCGAATCTAGACTCCGAAGCTACTACTGGAAAATTCCTGATGGAAAAACTCAATTACTATTTGCCCGTCCCGGTAATCGATCCCAATAAATAGTTGTTTTAAAATACATGATTTGATATTATTGCAATTCGCAAGCGAACTTCTAGGAATCAGAATGGATGAATGAAAATAATATGAAAATAACTGGTTTAAAGATAGCTGACTGGTTAAGGCGAGATAAACGTCGTCAACAATAGCGTTTTACTCGTACATGGAACGGATTAAATTTTGAAAAAGTGTATTACATAGTTGACTCTTCGATCATGATAAATGTCGGGCATGCGATACACGATTACTTACACTTCACTGCATCCAATTAAATCGCAAAGACATGTCCAAATGATAGCTAAATAATCGTTTTACTTGAGTTATTGAAAGGCTTTGAAAAATAAAACTTATATCATAATAAAGGTCGTAAAAAATGTGTATTATCTCGGGTCACATAATGTATAATTTCTTTATCATTTTTCTCCAAGAGAGAAAAAACAGTCAAAATTTAGGCATTATATCGCTCGCGCGGCAGGGCGGGGGGTGAGGTCGTGCGTACATAAAAACAAAGTAGTGCAACCTTGCCTTAACTTTTTACCAATCTAATGTTTTAGTAGGACTATTTATTTGAAAAATTTAAACAAATTATTTTCCGTTTTATTTCGCTACATTGAACAAGGCTTTATTTTTTTCAGATAGGTATGTACTTATATATAATATAAAAGTATTTAACTGGGTATACTTGTATAAGTAGGCACTTAGTTAAGGAGTAATAACGGTAATGTGGGTAGAAAAAAAGGAAGCGGACTATTATAGGCAAGTCATAAATACCAGAATTGTATTAAATTGAATTATATTTTCCTTACCTATGGTATTCGAGTATAAGTTCGGGAAATATGATATATACTACTTCTACTTATAAAACATTGAAAGCAGTTTCCGTGCTTTTCTTTTAAAAAGGTCAGAGTTTAAAAGTGATATGGGTGTGTGTTATGGGTTTCTAACTACCGGTTACTAAAGGGCCGGTGTTTCGTACCTGACTACTCTGAGAAGATACAAACTCAGAGGTCAGGTCTCTATTGGTCAAGTCATATGAGGTCCCTGCAGAGATGAATTTAAAGAAAAAAACTGACCAAGTGCAGTTGGACTTGCTGCACATAAACGGGTTCCGTACCATTTTGAACTAATTTCTATATTTTTTTCTGAATTTTAGGCTCAGTCGTGTCGGACATAAGGGGGGGGGGGGGGGGGGTCGGACAGACAGACACACGAGTCCACAAAGATTTGAGTGAACCTGTCCAGTCAGTGCAAGTTTACCAGTGATCATGTAGTTCGACTCATAACCTAAATTAAACATGTTTACGATATAGTAATCTCTTTCAATGAGTGCGGAAACTGTTATGACAATTAATTTGTTTGTCGACAAGTATTGAATATTCGTACTAATCAAGTAATCACAACACCTGTGCGGTGCGCCGGAAGACAATGTCACTTCGTCAACATGAGATTGCAAACATGCGTCTTGTCAAATGTGGCTATGCAGTCAAGCTAAGTTACAAAACTATAGTCTGCTTTTATTTCATTTACACCGCGATACCTAAACAGATCGTTCACGAAACTGTCGATCATGCATTCTGTACAACAAACTAAGTGGGTCTTTTTTTTTTTTTTGCTTCCTTTTGGCTTCCTTGAGGGCACTTTTTACAACCATTACTTATGCACAGTCGGAATGACAAATGTCGCCATAGACCAAGCTATGAATAGCCAACAGTGCACTTCTATTTAATTTAATTTTAGTGCCGCCGTAACTGCGATTCTCTTTTTATTGAAATTCCATAGGATATCTAGTTGTATTTATTTTTGATTCATGTATCGTTCAAATTTCCGTTAAGTTTACGAATTGGAGTAATGGGGTTTCTCTCTCTATATCTATCTTATGAGACATTGTAATGAAACTTGAATAATTTAAACTTAAGCTCAAGCCGTGTTAGGCATTCACCGAGTAAGCAGGCCGCCGATTCACCAATTTCATTGGTAGGACATGGAGTTCATCTAAAATGTATAATATGACCTTTATTTCAATACCTGTGTTCACAAATTAATAAAGATTATAACCAAATATGATGATATATGATATATACCAAATATGATGTCTTGTGTCAATTTTTGAATAAGAGAAGAATATTTATTTTTTGTAGTTGTAGCTGTTTTAGGTAGCTATCTGACCTCCACAGCCCAGTTAGTACTGAGTTATACGAAACCCCTTGGTGTCTGTTCCCCTTGGTCAGACTGTAGTTGGTCACAAATAAAGGTAGCGAAAATTGTAGAGTTAAGTTTTCACAAATATATGTATTCTTGTTTGTTCTAACAGTTGAAAAACAAAAGTTTACAATTAACAGCTTTATCTGGAGTGTAGTATAAACATTTCCCTCTACTCAACATTTTTTGGACAAGTTTTAAGTTTTAAAGAAACCTAAAGGACAAAATTATACGTTTAAGGATAAAAGCATTATTATTATCAAACACTATATATGTAAGAGTACATACAGGTGTAGCTAAATCACCTGGATGTTAAGGGAATTATTATTTGCCCACAAAAATAATAATGGGTGCATACGATTTTCCCTCGTAGTTTACGTAAACCAATTTCATTTCATTGAAATTATTGTTGATTTTAAAACTTTCTATGTAGTTTTGAGTCAATACATTTTTTTATGCACACATTCAGATTATCTGACATGAAAAGTTTTCTTTATATTTTCCAGCATAAAACACAGGTAGCAATTAAAAAATGCACCGATGTGTTAAAATAATGAGTTCCGAAAACTAAAAACACACTGACACTTTTGTTATGTACTATTTTCAGTTAGCTAAATGTGCGACTGCTGGGAATAGTACATGTTTTATTAATTTGGTTGTTTTGTTCATTGCCCGAGTTCCTTTTTGTGTTTTGTGTTTATTAAAATTTTACTGTACTACGTTGTGCAATTAAATAATGACTTAAATAACTTATTTTTTTCATAAATTAGGGGATTGTCCAATAAGGATATGTCAATTCCATCATACCTTAGTAGAACACTATTCAAAACCCTAAAATATAACTTTCACATAAACAATTTCTCTACAAAAAAAATAAAAACGGTCACCCATCCAAAAAAATCACCCTAAACTTAAAACTAAGCTTAAAATCACTCACCTTAGGAAATCGATCACAGCATAACAGAACAGTAAAATAAAGGGTAAAACAAATCACTGATACAATCACAATGGCATTCGATGTTGTTTATCGGGAGACACTTGGAGTAGTTGTGATGCTTCCACTTTGTGTGCGTGCCTTTTATACGGTGCGGCTGTCGACGCGCTGGTTTGGAGCGTTAGCAAAAGAAGCTTGATAGATTTTCTTTTAATTTTCTTGGGGGATTTTTTTTTGGGAAGGATAAAGGGTTTTTGTGTTTTTTATGATGGGTTTTGGGGGCAGATCATCGGGAAATACTGATAAAATTATGCTTTTCCAAGTATTTTAAAAGTTAACAATTTATTTATTTATTTATTTAAACTTCCTATACAATAGTGGTAAATAGGCGGTGTCACAAGGCATTATCTACCACTCGTCCACTCAACCTTTGGGTTAAATAGGACAACATTGTGATAGGTTACTAAATAAATAAAAAAAAAAATTATTCAGAAAACATATTATTACATTTAAATTGACTAATAAACACATAAAAAATAATAGTAATAAATATTATAACAAATACTAAAATAACTTAGTTATGAACGAGTGATATGAACCTAACAATAATATTACTATAACTCGACTTCTTATTGATTTTCTTTAAACTTGAAGACAACTCTTTTGTCTAGGTAAAAGTTTTTTGTAAATTATTAATTGCGTTCTTTGGTTTCTGCCTACCTCTATGGGAAAAAGGCATGAGCTTATGTATGTAATAATTAATACCATCATCTGCCTAGCCTTTTCCAGTCTTTGTTGTGTTCAGCTTTGAGTCTGACCGGTTCTAACTCATCATTCTCTTGCCCTTATCCCAATTCATTTGGGGTCAGCGCAGCATGTCTTCTTCTTACATACACTCGAGAGCAATGAATCCGGGTCACTTAAAGAATGTTAAAAATCTCGGAAACTAAAAATGATAGGTTAATGCAATAAATTGTATTTAATAGACAATGTAATACTCCTTAAATGAAAGTAAAAAAAATATGAGTCACCATACATTTTATTAACACAAAATTACATAAAGAAAAAAACTGCTGATCTCTCCTTAAAACAAAAATAGGAAACATGAAATTTTTGAACTTTATTACGATTGTCTTGAATTTTAATACTTCGTATTGCTTCCTCGTGCTTCCATTACTGCGTTTACGCGGTTTGGCATGCTGTACACCAAGTTCCTTATACGATTTTAGGGAATATTCTCCCATTCCTCTGTGAGAGCAATTTTGAGCTCACGAAGCGTGATTGGGGGAGGGTTTCGTTGTTTTACGCATCTGCCTAGCTCGTCCCAAGCATGCTCGATCGGGTTTATATCCGGGCTGCGCGCTGGCCACTTCATACGAGTAATGTTCATCTCTTGAAGGTAGTCATTCACAATCCTACCTGTATGAGGTCGGGCATTGTCATGCATAAATATAGCATCCTCACCTAAATTGACCATAAATGGACCAACGTGATCATTGAGGATTTCTTCCACATATCTTTCGCTAGTTAAAGAGCCGTTTTCTATGATCACCAGCTCTGTGCGACTTTCAGAAGAAATTCCGGCCCACACAAGTACAGACCCACCACCGTAGGCTACTTTTTCTTCGATGCATGCTTGCTTGAATCTTTCCCCTGGTCTTCGATACACTCTGTGTCTTCCATCGTGCTTGTAGAGCATAAATTTTGATTCGTCGGAGAACATAACTTTTGACCAATCTTCAATACTCCAATTTAAGTGGCTCTGGGCATATCTTAGTCTTGAAATACGATGCCCACGCTCCAGTTTAGGGCCGTTTGCAGGTCTAAGGGGTTTTAAGTTAGATTCAGCAAGCCGACGTCTTACTGTCCATGCACTTGGGTTACTTCCTCCAAGGCGTCGAAACTGATTTGTGAGTTCAGTTCCTGTGAGGAAGCGATTTCGAAGCATGGTGTTCACCAAGTATCGGTCTTCTCGTGCTGTGGTACACCTGGTTCTGCCCGTTCCTGGTCTGCGTAGGTTAGAACCAGTTTCTTCGTAACGTCGGAGAACTCTTTGTACTGTTGACAGCGACACACCGACAGTCCTGGCTGTATCGCGCTGACTCCGGCCGGTTTCCAGCATTGTAAGTATTCTGGTGCATTCTTCAGGCGTAAGCGACATAATTTCAGCTTGAATAATGAATATAGAGCACTATCAACATGGTTTATGTACCCACATAAATGACAGATTACAAACAAAAGCAAAACCAAATGCTGTAATTACGTAGTTCCATCTTCGAAAGTGGCCCTTTTTCAAATTTGATTTTTTTATGATATAACTTTACAATAACTAAGAAGTTTTAATACCTTCATTTAAGGAGTATTACATTGTCTATTAAATACAATTTATTGCATTAACCTATCATTTTTAGTTTCCGAGATTTTTAACATTCTTTAAGTGACCCGGATTCATTGCTCTCGAGTGTACTTCTCTGTTTCTCGTCATCTCATGAGACACCTCCTTTCTTATCGGTTCTAACTGAATTCATGTATTTTAGATGGAAAGTCTGCCTATCTGAACTTGTTCTCCCAGTAACTGAGTATCAAGATATGGTGCCAAATATTATAATAAGTATCGTATATTTTCTCCGGAGTCAATTAAACTAAAAGTTTTTTCGTCTTTGTATTTTTGTAATAAAGAAAAAGCATTTTCACGGTACGTGAACCTAAAATTTTTGGACAAAAATCTGTCTCATTTGTGGAAAACGGATTTTTTTGTGATGTAAAACTGCCTTTATGGTCTAGGGGTCGATTTCGATAACCTGGTCGGACAAAGTGTTATTGGGTTTTTACACCATGAATTTCTCAGTAGCAGTGGTTGATGGCAAAAGGCTAACCCCTAAGACTGGAAACTTAACTGGTGAAATTGGGTATACTATTGGGTCAAAGCTTCCTAGAGACGGGGAAGCATCGGCCTAATAGAATGCTCAAATCTGGAGTTAAGTTTTCTGTCTTGGTGGATGAACCTATTGACAAGCTTTTGGTAGACACCAGGAAGCATCGCATTTAGGTATAGGGCACACCTTTGCCTAACGCTTCAGGAATTAAAGGCGTGATATTATACGATGAGTACGTTACCAAGTTTAAAAGCAAGACGCATATTGCTGCCAAAAACCCTGGATTCCCGGAATCCAACTCAGGGTTAAATATTTCTCCACTGCGAGGATCGACCTCCACTGCGAGGATCTACCGGAGGACACGGTGGAGCACACTGTGAACTGAACTGACCGGCGACCTCTCGCGTCCGGCCCTGGTGCAAGCCATGGTCCGGGGCGAGGAGGAATGGGACGCCGTCGCCTCCTTCTGCGAAGCAGTGATGCTAGCAAAGGAGGTGGCGGAACTAGAGAGGTAGAGAACCTCTCGTCCCAGCCGCCGCGGAAGGCGCTCAGGGCGTCGGGGGCCACGTGATGGCTTCCGGCCACCGTAGACGCGGGCCTGTGGACGGTGAGTAATGGGCTAGCTCGCCGTCCGGCCGTCGTCATGACGGCAACAGACCGTGTCGGCGGGGCGTCCGTGTTCCACGCGCACCTCAAGGAGATGTCAGCAAAGAGGAGCCTGCAAGGGTCGACGCCCGTCGGGGCTGCGGATTATCGAAAGAGATGACGTGGCCTCGGCACAAGGCCGAAGAAGGAACATGGGTTGGGTTGTTTTTAGTCAGTAGAAGTCTGACACTCCCCTTCGCTCTGCCCAAGAGCTAGGGGTTATTTGATGATTTTCCACCCACCAAAAAGAAAAAAAAGGTTAAATATGTATTTCGCGTATTTTACTTTGACAAGAAATATTTTACCGCAGGTATTAATAAATTCTAATTTAAAGTTGTAACTCTTTTGTTTTAATACCGAATGTACTTGGGCATTTATTTTGTCGACATTTCCCTAGAGCTTGCAAAATAAATTCGGTTTACGTCGAGTGCGTGGTGATTGACCTTACCACTTAGGACCTGCTTTATCGCTGACGAGGATGTGATACAAGGTTTTCTTCCCAAAGGAACGTTACTAAAAGTGAGAGACATCACCTGGTTAGTCTTTTCCCATGGTGGGGTAGGCTTCCAGTCTAACTGGATGCAGCTGAATAGACCGGTATTTTACATGAAGTGACTGCCGATTTAACCTCCACAACTAAGTTTTACTGGGTAATGGGATAGCCCTTAGTTGTCACTTGTCAGACTGTTGGGGCACTGACTACCTAAAATGTTAAAGATTGAAGAGAACGATACAAAAGACATATTACACCCCTTGGGCCGTCATGGAAACTGCTGGTTCGTAACAGGTTGAGAAGGAGGTAAAAATTATCTTTGTTCGAAACCAGTTTCGACCCAAGAATTATATTTATTTTTATGGTCCTCACATATTCCGACAGTCACAATAATCACATTTTAAAATACATTTGGGTTACTTAACCAAAATTATATGGGTTTAAAAGGGTTCACCATTTATATATTGTAGATTTACCTGAATCAAAGATGCAAAACACCGAGCCACTTTCTTGCATATTTTATGAACAAGAATAGTATTGTGCGTGAACCGGTTATTCTAGCTAGCTAGACTGAGTAGGTAACCCTTAAGATCCCACCGGGGCTACGAATTGTCTATACAAATATATTCCTCTTTTTTTCTTCCTGAATAATGCCTCTAGAGACGTCATTTATTTTATTAAATCTAGTTCTACTGTTACCACGTCTCTGTCACATCTTTTTTTTGAACAACCAATAAGTTAAGAAAATATCCTCTAAAAATTACAAAAATGCTCCATTTTTGAAGCCTACCAGACTTTGCAAAGTTAGTTGTTAGTTGTAGAACTAAGTGAGTAGTCACTTTTTGAAAACCGCCGCGCGCCGGGCGGTGGGACATGGGACCTAATTATAATACTAAATTTATGCACTATATTATCTTAAGTCTGAAGACTACCTCGTTGGTGCAATGGTCGCAAGTGTGACTGAGCATGAAGTCCTGGTTCGATTCCTGGCTCGGGCAAAGTGTATTGGGTTTTCCATCAAGAATTTCTCAGTAGCAGCCACGTAGTTTAGATTTGTGCCTGATTGATGGCGATAGGCTCGCCAACTATAAGAGCTCGTTTACGAAGACGCGGGGCGTCGCGCGGCGCGTGCAGAAGGCTCGTCTCGTGCTTTTTTATTAATTTACTGAGAGACGGGTCCACCGCAACAAACGCTACATGTAACGAGCGAAAATCGCTTCTCGTAAAATCGATGTTTAAAATCGTTAACTTTTTCATACATCGCCATGTGTTTGAAATAAAAACGCAGCACGCGCCGCGCGACGCCCCGCCTGTACGTAAACATGCACTAACATCGAACTCAAACATAACAGCTGCCGAAATGTGGGTGTACTATTAGTTACACCTCTGCCTAACCCTTCGAGGATTACAGGCGTGATGTTATGTTATCTTAAGTTTAATATTTACCCCCAGGATCTACGCAATAGTAATAAACATGATAGCGCTTGTTCTATTTCTGGTCACTAGCCCACAATTGACCAAGTTACTAAAATAGATATCAATGTTATGCACTACAATTATTAATAATACTCGTAATTATTATCGATCTCTTAACCTTTATATTGAGATTGACGTCTTACTCAATATTTAGTAATTTTTCGATTGATATCCTTGTTGTATTTATCATTTAATGAGTTTGGAAACATTTTCCTGAAATATCACATTTCAGAAGTATTTTCGGTATTGCTTTACCTGCAAGTAACAAAATATTAGAAGTTATTTTTGACCTATTTCCCGATTTCTGATTGAGCTGAAATTGTTCATACATGTTGAGTTTTGATGACAATGCATTGTTAGCTAATAATTGATCTAATATGATGGACTCCAAATGATGGCGAAGCAGTTATTTTGTGTGAATTTGCTGAGTAAAATACTAGAAATAAAATGACGTCACTCTAAAGCATGTTTGTTAATTTTCTTGAACTCTAATATTTTATTTTGAGATTGCATGTTTGTGAGGGTTATTGTATATTCGTCACAAAGTAAACTTGCCACGAAAAAAAGTATGTGTAAACTCGCCACAGCTTTTTCATGAAGAAATCTGCCATATTGGTTACGAAGGTCTGTACCTAAATTTTTCTATGTCGGACGTATTGTAATGAAATGGAAAATGAGAACCTCGACAATTTGATCAAAAACTATACTGCACTTATTTAACATCGTTATTTACAAAATTCTCTAGCTTTGCTGCCAGATTCTAGGTTAAGCTCCTCTCAGTACGTATGCTGTCCTTGTTATATTGGAACAAGGTATTTCCAATTTATGGGTTCAACAAGCATAACACAATTTCTAACCGACAAAAATGGCGAAAATCTATACAAACTTTCATCCCCTATTAAACCTTCTTTTAAATAATCTTACTTTAGTCACTCTCAAAAAAAGCTCGTGGGTGAAAAATGAAAACCGCTCGGGTAGATTCAACTTAAACCAAACTTCCTTAAGTTGGTCCGTGAAGAAGAAAAGAATAAGAAAATGTGGTGTGGGTATTGGTTTCCCAACAGGACAAAACAAATTGACAAAAAATTAAACGTTAACAAAGTAAACATATTATTATGAGAAACACTTAAAATTAGGACATACATACATTAGGTATATTTAAATTTGTCCCGTGCGAAGCCAAAAGGCCACTATCTCAGCATGGTGCTGTAACATTTATGACAAATGTCACAGCGCTGGTATTCTGATAGGGCCCAATGGTGACGCCACGTTCACAGAAAAAACAACAAAAATGTAAATTAAAACAAAAAATAACTAGCACCATCCATTACCTACATAGTTTCCTCCGTGCCTCGGAAAGCACGTTAAGCCATTGGTCCCGGCTGACAGTGGCAAGTCATTACAGGTAGTCAGTGACCAGAAAGTCTGACAACCAGTTTTACCAAAGTTTATCGTATTATGTACCCGCAGTACTAACTCGGTTGTGGAGGTCAGATAAGCAGTCGCTCTATGTGAAGTACTGGTCACAACTGCATCCAATTGGACTGGAAGCCGAACCAACATGATTGGGAAAAGACATGCAGGTGATGACTCTCACTTTTCGTAAGAATAAGAACCCCATGTCCAAATAATATTTCTGGACCAACTGGTTCAGGCTGTGTGTTATCTGTCAGAAATTTATTTTCTAGATTAAATCATAATCATTTAATTATTATGATCATCATCATTATCCCAATGAACTGGGGGTCGGTATTCTTCTAAGCATGTATTCTTCTTCTGTACTTCTCTATAACTCGTCATCTCAGCAGTGAACCTCATTTCTAGACAAATCTATAAACAATCCAGTTTGGACCCTAAGTTATCGGGCTCAAAATTTGTTGCAAATTGGGTCAGTATCAAGTATCAACTGATTTCATAGAATTTACCCAATTACGGATCACCGTGTATATGCAAATTTGGCTCATTTATTAATAGTAGGTAGGTATAGGATGTTCCTAAATAGTGCTATTTTAACTACATATATACCATAGTTCAAGTCTTATAAACAGTCAAAATATGAATCACTTACCATAATTATATCGTTGTGGTAGCGGTCGGTAGAATGGTACATATGATTAAAATAATACCTTCGTCGAATATTTGAATATTCGCCGTCGGTTACCGTTTGGTTAACGCAAACTGGTGAGTTTCTGTGGTAATTTGGATTGCATTTATAAATACTTGACGAACATAGAACACTGCACGTGCTTTTCAACCGACTTCCAAAAAGGAGGAGGTTCTCAACTCGTCTGTATGTTTTCTCTTTAATGCTTTGTAGCTTTTAAGATGGGCAATTGTTCTGGTAAGCGTTCCTTTATCTTAAAAGTATTAAGATGCTGAAATAAATTAAACTATATTCTACGGCTGGTAATAAAATCGTACAGTTGAGTCGCAATAGGGGATCGGACTGGGTCAAAATAATATGATTCTGTTTAGTCCGTAAGTTAGATTATCGAAAAATATTGAATACGTGTTTTTTGTTTTATCAAATCAATAAAAAATGACGAAGATAAAACGCGCCAAAGATCTTGGAGTGGGGCTTGAAACGTCACTTGTGTCGTCAAAATGTACTATCATATGACGTCACACGAGTTTTCGAAGCACTGTATCGTCTTCATTTTAAGTTTACGTGAAAAAAGAAAAAATACGTGTCCAATAATTTTTGGAAATCTATCTGACGGACTAATTAGTTTTTTTTGTCCGATCCCCTATTGGTGGATCTTTGAACAAGGTACTTCCTCCGTATATGTACGTTGCCTCCTACATCAGCGATCCTTTTCGAACCCATTGATGCATTCTGCTTTAATCATTGCTAAAGATGTCATATGTCAATGTTAACGACGTCCATAATGTCATTCTGTGTATAAGTCAAATTATAAACAAACTGTAACTGTCAATATGTCTAACTAGTTTTTGCCAGCGGCTTCGCCCGCGTGAAAATGACGATTTTCCATACAAACTTTCATCCCCTATTTGAAAGAAAGAAAGAAAGAAAACATATTTATTTAGCACAATATGCCACAAGTGCACACAACAAACACTAAAAAAATAAAATGAACAAACACAAAAAAAAGAGTGTGCATCTCACGGCTGCGCCAAATAGGACCAGGGGGCCAATTCTCGGTTTTAGAGATGGTGTCGAACTCGAGAAAAATTTCTAATGACGTAATTTTTTCGAGAAATTTTAAAAGTTGCTATTCTGGGCATGTCGAATTCGACATTTGTCGAAGGCTAACGTTAGAGTTCATGTCGAGTGCTTCTGAGCAGTAGAGATGTCATGTCGATTATATAGATACGTCATTTCTGAGTGAATTTGTTGAGTTTTGGATTGTACACTGTGTTTTCTTTTCTTTAGTTTTTAAATAAAATACGCCTTGGCATCTCATACTGGAAATTCGATTTATACTCTTTGATTTGTGAATTGTGTTTTCTTGAAACGACGACCTTCGCGCAGATAACAGACTCTGTAATTTGTGTACCTACGATTGGACTTGAAACTACTGAAAGATGGACGAGTTTATTAGCATTTTTATCTCGGAGTTGTTGAAAAGTGGCGAGCAACTGGCCAATACACGGCGACAACAGCTATCCCGCCGTCGATATTTACGACTTGATCGAAACAGAAGTCATTAAAAACTTCAGACTAAATAAAGATTTAATAAGGGTTCTAATACTTAGATCTATTGGCTCCTGTAATTCAGGATACCACTAAAATAGACCTGAAAACGAAGGTAAATAATTGTTTGCTTCATAATTTTATTAGTCACTGACAGACAGTCAGCTGTCAAACTGATTATTTTTACACTAAACGTTTCGTTTTACTTAGGCTTTGCACGGGACTTATTCAAAAATATATAAATGATGTCCTAATTTTAAGTGTTTCTCATAATTATGTTTACTTGTTTGTTTGTGAAACCAATAAATACTTTTTCTTTCTTTCTTTTATACTTAAATAGTTAGGTTTAGTCAGCGTTTTAAAACAAAATCATTCATTCACTCATAGCTACCTAAAACGGAACGCGCGATTCTTCTTAATGGTAACATTAGCTTCACTCGAATCGACATTTTCGTGACATTTATTTCTATTTTGACTGAGAATACGGAATTCTGCTCAATTCGAAATTTTTTGGTAGAGATAGAGATATTTTTGATAGACATAGAGATAGACTTACGAACTCGAACTCGAGATAAATGTCGAAAATTGAGAATTGGCCCCCAGTTCAGCAAACTGCCGAGCAGCTAGTGTATTTAACTCCCTTAGGGGTTGAATTTCGAAAAATCCTTGCTTATTACTTGTCTACATTCTATAGGGAACCTCTGTGAAAATATCAGCTTTTTAGGTCCAAGGGTTTGGGCTGGGCGTTGATGAGTCAGCCAGGCAGGCAGTCAGTCAGTCAGGACTTCTCTTCCTTACATAGTATAAAACAAAGTCGCTATTTTTGTCTGTTTGTCTGTATGCATAAATCTTAAAAACTACGCAATGGATTTTGATGCGGTTTTTTTTAATAGTTAGAGTAATTCAAGAGGAAGGTTTTAGTATATAATTTGAACGACATCCACGCGGTTGAAGCCGCGGGCATCAGCTAGTTTTATTTATATAGGTATAATGGCGTATAATAGTCAGGTACACACGGCTACACATCAAGCTATACAAAACCAGTATAATCTGATCGTTCATTGTGCGAAAAGATCTAGTAAAGTGAGGCCAAGATTAACTGGTTTTGTATAGCTTGATGTGTAGCCGTGTGTACCATTCATTGCTTGTAACAATGAAAACCTAAACTTAAACAAATAAATGATTCGAATAGTGAAAAATGCACAGTTAAATGTTATTGTTAAAGTGAATTGTTCCTATTTTTACCCGACTGCGGCGAAGCCCAAAAGGAGGGTTATGTGTTTGACGTGTATGTATGTATGTAAGTATGTATGTATGTCCGTTTCTTTGTTCCCTCATAACTCATAAACGGATAAACCGATTTGAATGAAATATACGTCGTTAGATTCGCCTTGATGACGCGAGTGTTTTAGGCTACATTAAAATTAAGAAACAAAGAAAAATTGCGGATTTTGGGGGCCAAATCGCGGAGTTCAAAAAAAAAATTTTTTCCATTACCATCGAGTAGGGTATCAAAATAAAGGGTTTTAAAAGGAGATTACAAAAATATATGACACTTATAAATATGTTTAAAAGAAATTCAAAGTGAGATATCCTATTTTAAACAAGCACAAATGTGAAATCTTCTGCGAAGAATTTTATGCGACCAACGAAAGAACAAACACAAAAGAACTAAAAAGTTGGAAATAAAAAAGTAGGGTAAAAAAAGGGGTTCATTTGAATATTAAGTAGGAAAAGAAAAAATGAAAATAGAATGGACCCCGGCTGCTTCCAAGTTTTATTTAATTTAAAATGTGCTTGTTTTTTGCTTTTCAGTTTTTTCAGTCGGGTTTTTTAGTTTTTTAACTACTTTTATTTATTATACATATGTTTTAGTCTGATTCAATGGTAAATCATCATCATCATTTAATATTCTTTTTTCTTTTCTCTCTATCTTTCTGCCACTGTCCCATGTTCTTGGGGTCTTCCATTCTCGTCTGTCAACCGTCACGATATCATTTACTGCTTTTCTTTCATATCATTCCTCACACGACACGTCTATCGTTTCATTCCTCTTCCTCTCCCTCTCTATCCATCAACATTTATATTCATCGCTCTTTTAGTCGATGGTACATATCCATTATTGTCCATACAAAGACAGTCTTCAAACTTCCTCTGATATACTCATTCGTTACACTATCCATTCTTGTCAAACCACACATTCACCTCAACATTCTCACAAATAGGGTAGATGACAAAAATAATCTAATCAGTACGTCCGATAGATTTCCAAAAAATATTGGAAACATATTTTTATTTTTTTCACGCAAACAAAAAATGAAGACGATAGTACAGTGCTTCAAAAACTGGTGTAAAGTCACAGTTTGGTCCCCATTTTTTGCCAGAAAGTGACGTCACAAGCACACACACACAAAACACATGATCTTTAACACGTTTTATATTCGTATATCAAATATTTTTCGATAATCTAACAGAAAAAAATGAAGCATAATCATATTTTTTTGGTCAGGAAACATTGTTAAATAAATAAACTTCGCGATTGAAATAGATTTTGTTGCGGACGCTACTTGACGAGTGCGACCAACTGTTGAATTGCATTAGGACATTCTCTGTCCGATCGTAGGACGAAACGTCTTTGTTTTCTCTGGTATTTCACACTCATTGGTTTGTTCCACAAAATTATGGCCGGTTATACCCCATTGGTATCGGAAACCTTTATTTTTAACAAGTTTAAACCTTTCCACTGTGACATTTGTGTTGGTTTTCTTTTTGCAAAAAGAACTAGTTTTTATTTTGATTTGAAGTTTTCAAAGTGCAATATCATTCACTTACAGTTATCCTAATTTTTGGGATCGGTGCGAGATCCAAGACAGATAAATTGTTTCCCTTGGACTTCGTCAAGCTTCATAGTCTCGGCGCCGTTCAGTAGTTGGGGAATAATGTGACGGACTTGTCCCAAATACCAGTCACCTCCATTCTTACCATATCAACCTTCACATAGCACATCTCTTACGCCCTTACGCCCAAATACTCGAACGTCACTCAATTATAAGTAACCCTCAAAACTGCTGCTATCTCTGTCACTCTGCGTTAAAGTAACAAAGACAGCACGAGATTTAAGTGCAACTTAAAATTGAGTGACGTTCGAGTATTTGGGCGTTCCTACTCTTTTAGTCATCCATATTACCTCAAAACAACACTAAAAAAATGCAATAGTTTTGTTATGTAATACGCACTCGTTTATAACCTTTGATTCCCGTAATTAAATATTGTTATTGGTACAAGAAAACTTTATTCGTAACAAATTGAAAGCTCTCCGCTTCGACGTTTCCCCGCCATTTTGTTTTTTTTACCTACCCTACCTACTACCTACCTACTACCTACCTACTACCTACCTACTACCTACCTACTACCTACCTACTACCTACCTACTACCTACCTACTACCTACCTACTACCTACCTACTCCTACCTACCTACACCTACCTACTACCTACCTACTACCTACCTACACCTACCTACTACTACCTACTACCTACCTACACCTACCTACTACCTACCTACCAACTACCTCCTACTACCACTAAAAAAACATTAACATAAAGTTTGCTTGTCGTCGCCCCTGAGTTACGCTTCACCCACTCAACCTAAAGTGAATGCACTTACAGTTATCCTAATTTTTGGGATCGGCGCAGCAATTACAGCTCGGTTGACGGATTGACTGCTACGTTGCGTGTTGACTCGCGGGATCAATTCCCGCACGTAACAAATTTTGTATGGCCTACAGGTAGTTGTTTCGGGTCTGGCTGAATATGTGAGTTTAAACATTTGTAAACGCACCCATTCACCCATGATACAGGAGAAATTGGTAGTGTGAAGCAATGTTTTTTAATAAAGAAGTCTTCTTCCATACTTAATTGTCTATTAATAGCCATGGCAACAGTCACCTCCTTTTGTTGCGAGATCCAAGACAGATAAATTGTTTCCCTTGGACTTCGTCAAGCTTCATAGTCTCGGCGCCGTTCAGTAGTTGGGGAATAATGTGACGGACTTGTCCCAAATACCAGTCACCTCCATTCTTACCATATCAACCTTCACATAGCACATCTCTTACGCCCTTACGCCCAAATACTCGAACGTCACTCAATTATAAGTAACCCTCAAAACTGCTGCTATCTCTGTCACTCTGCGTTAAAGTAACAAAGACAGCACGAGATTTAAGTGCAACTTAAAATTGAGTGACGTTCGAGTATTTGGGCGTTCCTACTCTTTTAGTCATCCATATTACCTCAAAACAACACTAAAAAAAAGCAATAGTTTTGTTATGTAATAGGTACGCACTCGTTTATAACCTTTGTTTCCCGTAATTAAATGTTGTTATTGGTACAAGAAAACTTTATTCGTAACAAATTGAAAGCTCTCCGCTTCGACGTTTCCCCGCCATTTTGTTTTTTTTTAATGAAAGATGTTATTTTCGTATTGCGTTGGCTTCTTAGAAATTTATTGTAGAATGCTCAGTGCAGTGGTTCATTTCTGTGAACTTATAGTAATCCGACTCGTATATTCAAGTTTTTCTCTTGACGGCTGAAGGGATAACCTCTTAGGTAGGTACCTGTACTACACCCACGATTCGCCAGTTATATTTTTATCGTATAAATTTCATTTTAGTTTATTTTAAATCTTAAACAAATATATCGAAACTCTACTAAAAAATCGTTTTGTTTATTATAAAACTTATACAAATATAACGAATCCCTACAATAACGAATATTTTTAAGCTATCTTATTAATTTCCATTTCGTATTTTTCGTGAAATAACAAGAACAGAAAACAGATAAAACTGCTGAGTAACTGAGTTGGGTATCTATTGTGTCAAAACCTAAACGTACGTTTTCCGAAGGAGACCAATTTACTAATATTAATTCCCAGGATTTAACCCTGGATTTATACCCGGTTTATGGCAATAGGCTCTCTCCTATTACAAGGGATTTGACTAAACATAACTGGCAATATGTTGGTGAAACTCCTATACACTTCTGCTCAACCGTTTGGGAATACAGGTGCGATGTTCGTTTTTTTCTTATCTTTTGTATACTTATATACTTTTTTTAGTTTCCTACGACTAGAGATGTGCCGTTGCCGGCAAAATTGGCAAAATTCCCGGGAATATTGCCGGGAGTGGGAATATTCGCAGAGTATTTGTTAATTATAAGTCAAATTAAGTACGGAAACTATGTAATACACTTATAATTAGCATTAATAGGCCCTAATCTACATTGACCGGCAACTTTGGCAATATTTCCAATGCTGCTGGCAATTTTGGTATTTTCCCAATATTCCCACCAGGCACATCACTACCTACGACTTATTACCGGGCCCACGTTGTCCCCATATCTAAATACAAATGCTGTAACATAGAAATATTGTAAAACCAAAATATTTTAAAAGAGTAACCATGGAGTTTATTGTTGGTTCTTCACCATAGTAAACGACCAACCCGAACCTTTTAGTCGACGATTTACAAGTGCCCATATTTTGATATTGATTGATATCTTTCCAAGATCGTGTTACCCTGACGTGCCTACGCTGTGGAGGTGAGATAAATAGTTGCAAATAATTCTAGTTTAAGCCATTAAACTTTTTTTTTAAACATTTACTATTTACGAAATGCAAGCGAATTGCATTTCGTCAATAGTAAATAGCAATTCGCTTGCATTTCGTAAATAGTAAATGTTTTAAAAAAAAAGTTTAATAGGAACCTAGATAAATATCGTCTGTATCCGAATAACATAATTTTAAGTTGGTAATATGTTCGTATCGCGAATGATTTTGGTATTACGTTTGTATGGAGAATGTTCGTTCACCGTCCCCTTAAGATGGAGGCGCTAGTGTAGCCCGACAATTCAAAATTTCTTAAGTTTTTTGCGATTTGCAAGTCAGTGGCGGGCTATATATTTGTGTTTATGTCTTCGAGCGTATGGCACTCGTAGGCTGCAGCTGAAAATCAGTGTTTGGGGGCCACACACGCCATCTGGCATACTTAATCTGAGCTGAGGCCTTTTTGTTTCCTTTCTTTCTTCTGTATGTTGAACAAAATATGATTCGCAGCCGTAACATGTGTGTATTTATAGTTTTCTTTTTAGGGTTTCGTAGCCGAATGGCAAAAAACGGAGACATTAGGTATACATTTTTTAAAGTTAGAGTGAATCGTTTTCGTCAAGGCAAGCGTGCCTTAGGTCGCACTTCACATCAGGCGAAAGGGTTGTTCGATAGAGATACCGCAGCCTCGGGACAAAGGGCTAAGAAGGAACATGGGTCCTTTTCAGTCAGTAGAAGTCTGACAGGGAGTGTCCACCACTCTGGCTAGAACGGGAGGAGTCATTTGATGATTTCCAACCCCCCAAGAAAAAAGGGCGAGTTGCAGCCAAACGCAAGCCAATAGCTTAAAAATAAAAATCACACACATTCTATTCACATAGTTCCAAGGGTGACGACGATAGGCAGAGGTTCTTGTTTGTTTATTTATTTTTGTTTCAGCGCGGCTGCTACAAACAGAAGGAAAATGTTAGTAAAACTAAAAATAAATATGATATTCAAATGTTAACTCTGACATACAAATACAAATGGTATTCGTGCGTGATTGAATTTAGTTTCCATTACTTTTTCTCGAAGGTTTTTTTTCGCAACCACTGGTGTTCAGCGTGGGGTCTTGCTGGTTTGATCCTGATTGGGCAAACATGTGAGTTTTTTTCTAGAATTTCAGCAGGATTCAGAGTGATTCCCGTCGAGGCTGCGGGTTGTTCGAAAGAGATACCGCGGCCTCGGCACAAAGGGCTAAGAAGGAACATGAGTGGTTTTTAAACAGTAGAAGTCTGACACTCCCAACCGCTATGCCCAGAGCGGGAGGAATCAATATGTGTGTAGATGAGTAAAGGAATAATAATTATTTAAAATCCAAGTAATTGTCATGATAATTATACCTTACCATAAGTACCATAGTGCCATACCTTGATTAATTAACTTCATACTATCAAAAACCATAATTTTAACAAAAAAAAATAACTTCACGTGTATCCAAACGCGATAGAGATACATAGATTCTTTTATTTGTCTGAAATATGGTAAATTATTTGTGGATTATATTTAACACAAATACACAATAGTTCTTCAAATTCCACCTACTAAATTCGGCATGCAAGTAGTGACAACAACGATGATTCTAATTTGATCAATTTAAACAAAATAACTAATTCCAAACACTGTTTTAAGCTTTCACGGTTCATCAAACAATCAACAATCAACAACAATCACGGAAGATATCCCGTAAGTGACATTTTAAATATAACTAATTCCATTGTAAGAAAAGCACTAAGTCAAGAATTGTTATTAGGTACATCAATATTATATCAAATTTAGCTTTATATAGTATAATTACAAATGTCAAAGAAAAATAATTGAATTAAAAATGTCAATAGCTTGAAATAAAGATGTCAGATTGTCGATTTCCCACTTCTGTGGGACCTATACAATAAATAACAACTTAAAAAGAAACTGACCGAACTTCTGTTGGTCTCTGAGTGGGAAATACGGGGATGATTTTATGCTGTGAAACCTGTTAATTCGGGGGATCCTATTCTATTCAGATATTTTTTTTTTCATGTTTAGATAATGCTATTCAAAGAGTTCCGAATTAATTTTATAAGAACACAAACATTAGTCTATAAAAATAAATAAAATTGAGTGTCTGTTTGTAATTTCAAAATAACTACTTTTTACTGAATGCAGATGAAAAAAATTCGTTCAAAAATATTGTAATAGAATTCTACCAAATAAAATTCTGCCATCTTAAGAGTATGCCATCGAAAATTCGTCCATTTAAACATTCGGCCATTTAAACATTCGGCCAAACGATAATTCTATTAAATTTGTTTTGCCTTAAACACATTCGTTCAAAGAAGAATACGCCAAGTGTATTTTGCCAAATAAATTTCGAAACATCAATATTCTACCAGATAGTTGGTACCCCACGCGAACGTAGGTCGTTGGCAGACCTCCCACTAGCCTCCTAGTGGGACTGATGACCTGGCAAAGGTTGTGGGGATACACTGGATGCGAAAGGTACGGGAGGAGGCCTATGTCCAACAGTGGACGTCTTTCATATGATAGGTCGCAGGGCACAGCTAGTATTTAAAATATGACAGAGTTCATTGTAAAAGTACCGATTATTAATAAAGTTGCTATTCGCGGTTTAACTTCCTCATTAATTAATTAATTATCTTGTTCGTTACAAATAATAATCTTCCGTGTTCAAACCGAAGTGTTTAAAATTCATGGTTTAGTTCGATGTTTACTTCTTCTTTCTTGTAGCTGAAAATTAATTAGGTACTAAAGTACACAATTACAGTATTTTGTAAATAAAAGACAAACACAAAAGAAAATTAATTTTAAGTAGGAGCTTGTGGTTAGATAATAATAGCCGGGCGAATCAATCTTTAGGTTAAGCAGCGAGTCGTCGACAGTGTCGTTAGTTTTGGAGACGCTCCAGGCCTCGGGGGACACGTGATGGCTTCCGGCCATCGTAGGCGCCTGTGGACGGTGAGTAATGGGCTAGCTCACCGTCCGTCCGTCTTATGACGACGACAGGCCGTGTCGAACGGCGCGTCCGTGTTCCACGCGCGCCTCAAAGAGATGTCAGCAACATTGCAGAGGCCAACACCTGTCGGGGCTGCGCGTTGTTCGAAAGGTACCGTGGCCTCGGACACAAAGGGCTAAGAAGGAACATGGGAGGTTTTTAGTCAGTAGAAGTTTGACACTCCCTTCCGCTCCGCCCAGAGCGGGGGGAGTCATTTGATGATTTCCCAACATACAAAGAAAAAAAAAAACATAAGCCAGCCTTCCATACATGTGTTGTCCAATACCTAGGAGTGTATTCCGCATATATCTAAACCAAATGTAATCCGTTGTAAAACGTCTATGACAGGACCACCCGAATAGGATCAACAGTGCAACAGTTGAGGCATGAACTCACGTTATCTCGGTTACCAGTCCGACATATTAATCGTTTTAGCTACTCTTGGTGTACACACGGTGACACATCAACCTTTACATATCCAGTATAACCTGACCTCGCATTGTATGTGAGTATTTCCTGTACAATGAAAGATCCCATTAATACACCCACATTTTGCCCGTTAAGTAGGTGGTGAGCCTCTTGCCTTTAACCTGACGAATCCAGACTCTTGATGGAAAACCTAATAACACTTTGCCCGACGCGGGCATGAAACCCAGGACCTCGTGCACAACAGTCGCGCTTGCGATAACTAAATCAACGAGGGTTAGATGATGAGTCATCATCATCATCAGCCTATTGCAATCCACTGCTGGATATAGGCCTCTTTAATCTTATGCCACTCAACTCGATTTTCGGCAACTCTCATCCAGTTGTTGTTGTTGAGTAATTAAGGACAATCTATTCTCGTGTCACAGTGTTAGTTGCCATACTTTTCAGAAACAGCTTGACCGATTTTTTTTTTAAGATTTTGTGTATTAGGTATGAGAATAGGTTGTAAAGTACTTTTCACCCTCCTTACCCCACCCGAATGTAAGGTAGGTAGAAAAAGGTGCAATGCAACGCATGTAGGGCACAGCTAGTAACCTATAAGACTCCCATTGAACATACAATTTCGAATGAAATATCACCTTGTACCAAACGTTGTATACAAACACGACATGTTGACTTTGAGTGTATAAGTGCAGGCGCGACATTACTCGCATAGTCATCACATCCGATGTCTCTGAACAAAACGTGTTTTCTGTAAAAGTTAATAGAAAGGTCAAGTGTGTAGTAGTACTCCGGTGCTGTTGGTTGTTTGAAAGAGATACCGTGGCCTGGACACAAAGGGCTAAGAAGGAACATGGGTGGTTTTTAGTCAGTAAGGCTGTCGGAATTAGAGGACTGCCACTTCAGTGGATATCGTCATATCTAACTGACAGACAGCAGTGTGTCGCTGTCACTAAACTTGATGAAAGTAGGAACATGACACAATTCTCGTCTGAATATAAGACTGTTAAACGCGGAGTCCCCCAGGGTAGCATATTGGGACCTATCTTGTTCCTACTCTACATAAATGACATAGTAAATGTGACTAATCATAAATGCTTTCTTTTTGCTGATGACATTTCCATAATTGTGACGACCGATAAAAAATATAAATCAATTATTGATCATGAAGCGGACATAAAGAATACAATAGACAATCTAATTAATTGGTTAAATAATAATAATTTAGCTATTAATCTTAAAAAATCTGTATACATTCAATTCAATCAATCTTATCAAAATCAATTTAATTTTAAAATGGACATACCACAAATTACACAAATGACACAAACCAAGTTTCTAGGAGTAGAAATTGACGAGCATTTAGACTGGAAAGCGCAGGTCGATAATGTTTGCAATAAAATAAATAAATTTGTATACGCCCTCAGACAGATTAGGAAGGTAACAAATATAAAAACAGCTGTGATGACATACCGTGCATATGTTGAGTCGTCGTTACGGTATGGATTAATTATGTGGGGAAATAGTACTGACCACAATAGAGCGTTTGTCGCTCAAAAAAAATGTTTACGAGCCATATACGGGATACCATCTGATGAGTCATGTCGACCTATATTTAAAAAGCTTGGTTTGCTACCATTACCTTCACTATATTTGTATGAAGCATGTATGTTTGTTAGGAAATATAAAGAATTATTTAAAACAGCAGAGGAAATAAGTTCTCGAAGTCGTCGTGATCCATACAGACTTGTACTAGATGAGCTCCCTAGGCTAGCAAAATACAACAAAAGCTGTCTGGCTATGTGTGTACGTGTTTATAATAAGTTACCTAATGAATTTAAAATATTAAATTGCAGATTATTTAAAACTAAATTGTACAAATGGCTAAATGAAAACCATTTCTACAGCATTAATGACTATTTTGAATTTAAATTATAATGTCTTGTAAATTTAAATTTTTGTTAATTTTCTAAGTTTGCATGCTTTAACTTTAAGCAAAACATGTATGTTCTTTTATGCTTTAACAACACCTATGTATACCATGTTTTACGCAAATAAATAAATTATTATATTATTATTATATTATATATTAAAAATCTGACACTCCCTTCCGCTCCACCCAGAGCGGGTGAGGTCATTTGATGATTTTCCATCCACAAAAAATAAAAAGGCAATCGGCGTCCGTGTATGACCAGTACCTCTACCATGAGTTTACACAGCCAAAACTCGCTAGCGTCTCCGTAAATTATAGTTGTATGAAATATTGTATAGCGCCCCTAGCGGTCACAGAAAGAATTAAAATTCATACCATGAGCACTATAGATTACGATAGGTTAAACACCTAACGTAATCTATTCGATAGTCACTAACATTCTTCAGCTGTCACCATAAAAAAACGGTACCATGAGCACAGAATACATAATAGTACTACGTACAGAAGGGACACTCACCTCCCCGCGCTCATATTAAATACCGCACCTCACCCCGCACTTCGAGGTATACGTCGTCGCCACTTGAGCAATGGCTCGCGCTCGCATCAGTCGCCGCTCGGTTTTCGCGACGCAGACCGTTGCACTTTCCGCGCCATTTTTTATGCTACGATAACCCTACTAGAGTTTACGCACACATTTGCACGTGCACGTCGTGCACAAACGTTATTTGTTTATGTAGTAGTAATAGGTAATTATTTTGCGGGCGTTGTATGGAGTGTCCGAGGTGTGCCATGAGTCACTAATTTCACTGAACCTATCGAGTAAGACGCTTACTTTAGTAGTTACGTAGCTCACTAGCATTTCGGCGTGTGAAACATATGTTTACATTAAAATTATATACGTTTTTGACTCTAATGTAGTCAAAGTAATGTCTGCAAGTGGTTGTTTAGAATGGAATATGTCAGTGGTCACTAAATTTGAAGACCAACGACTTGAATAACATGAATTTCATGCCAAAATGTTAGATACCAATTGGAAAATATAATTTTGAGGAAAGTTCAAACTTACCTTTCTATAAACTCTACCAACAATTGGAACTGTGTGACACTGATCCTCATTGTAATAAATAATCTGTTTGAATCTATAGTAAACTTTTAAACTACACAACGCAGCTCTGTCACTCAAGGTCAACTATCAAAATTACAAATTGAATACACGACAGTGACATATTAAAAGTATGTAAGTCGAGCTCCACGATAACTGACAAATGCTTGCACTGACTGGACGGGTCCACTCAAATCTGTGTGGTGCTTTATTCAAAAGACCATCTCAGACACTAATCTGCATGATCTTCATGTATTTTATTATTTTCATATTGTGAATGTGAGGACCGTGTGGGTTTTTATTTAATTTTAACGATTGTTTGGCAGTTTGAGTACTTTAAGCGACCCACCCAAGTGTCCTTTCTTTGGTATTGATCGTCGTGACGTTGAGCTCCTTGAGTTATAAGTCAAGCTCCACGATAACTGACAAATGCTTGCACTGACTGGACGGGTCCACTCAAATCTGTGTGGTGCTTTCTTCAAAAGACCATCTCAAACACTAATCTGCATAGTCTTCATGTGTGTATTATACCAAGATTATGTTTGTACCTTGAACATATTGTAAACTCAAACGATTTTAAAAGAGTGTCCATGAAGTTTCTTGCCATTCTTCTCATGAGACCAACGCTTTGGAATTGGCAACTACAGTACACTCATGAGTTATTATGCCTTATGACTGGGACTGTAGCTTAGTTTATTTAGCTTCAGTAGTTCAGTAGTTTACTGCCGCACTCGGAGAGCTTCAGTGGTTGCTTGGGCCGTCGCTTGGTAAGGGCTTTTGGCGGTTTTGTCATACAAAACTATGTCAGGCCTTTGCTGGGTGGCGGCTTAAGTAATCGTTGGATATCTCTGAGTGCCGCAGTTAGTTTAATTCGACTATTCAAAAGTGCCTGTTACTGGCCTACTTGAAATAAATATTTTTGACTTTGACTTTGAAAAGGAATAAAAATTCAACAACCACCTAACACTATGTGTAGTCTACTATCTGTCAACTTTTCAATTTCGTCGGTTTATTTGTGTTGATACCGTTCTTTCTTCTTATTAGTGGGAAAGAAAGAAACAAAACATGAGTAGAGTGAAGTTAGCTAGACGACACAATCTATCGAGCTTACCTTAGCGCCTGCGTAAGACTCCGTAAATCTCATGGTGCAAACATAAACGTAATCTACATATTTGATCCTCGTTAGCACGCTAGCGAGTACAACGCTATCGATTAAGTTTTCGATGACAACTCATGGTAGAGCTACAGATGTATATAAAATATGATCGTGGATTAGCCGTATAAAGGAGTAATAAGGACGCGTTCTGTAGTGTCTGCCTACCCCCAAAGTAAAAGGATGTGAGTTTATATGTGTGGGTACTGATACGTTGCGCCTCTTGCCACCTGTTGCAATTTTTTTTCTATTCTGGACCTGCGTGCAAATCGTTAAAATGTAATTATAAATATTATATTTTTTTGACCGTGTGTGTACGTAGGTATTCTCAATTGTTTATTGCGGTTAGGTATTCGTAGTAACCACAGAGTTATTTTATTATGCGGTAACAGTTTGTGCGTGACGTGATATAGGGTGTGAAAGGACCCTTCACCAAGCCGACAATCAAGCGTTGTGTACAACAAACTAAGTTACCCTATCCAATAATAAGAAACAAGCCTCGGTACGCGAGTCCAACTCGTAGTTGTCCGGTTTTTGAGAACCTTTAAACCTAGCATCATCCTTCGCCTGGTCTTTTTAAAATTATGTTTGAGTCGGCTTATCAATTACAGCTGAATACGAATTCTATTTACATGGAGAAACTGCATATTTCACTTAAACAACTAATATCACGGTACCTTTGTCAAGACTGATAAAATATACGTAGAGGAGCAAAAGATTCAATAACATTTATTTCGGCGTGAAATAAATTCGTAAGGCTTTCTTCAAGTTTCAGGTTTTATGATATCTTTACGAGCGGTGAACGTATTTTACGAGATGTCGAATCATTGACTGAGGCTTTGAATTTCACGTTCATAAAAAAAGAAAAAGACATGTTTGTTATCATAATGCTTACACATCAGGTATCTCCCGTCAAAATCGGTCAAGCCTTTTCGGAGTTTAACCGGAATAAACAGACCTAATATGAATCTACTAAAAAGCTATTATTTTCAACTTAATAGGTACCTTTATGTTGGTGTCCTATGGTAAGTTCTTTTACATGAAAAAAAAAAAAATATTTTTGTTTAAACAAAATGCTTCATATATAATTATTTGTATTTGGAGCCTCCTTATGCAGGCATACCTGCTTGTTTATGTTATTTTTATTGTTTCAATCATATTTAATCTTTATTTACAAACATAAATACACATCAATTTCATATATTTGTGTAGATATATGTATGAATAGAACTACTGGTGTTTACATGTCCTAAACTAAAAGAAACCCACATAACAGCTTGCCTCTAGGCAATTCACACTTCTGAAAGAATTCTCAATTCCAAAAACACTTATAAAGAAACAGTCGTAGAACAACATTGATATAGTCCTTACAAGATTAGTGCCTATTGACAACAAAGTAAAACGGGTGCCACCTGAGATGGGTAGTTGATTGAATGAAAACACGCCAAATGTATTAAGTAGGAGCGTGGGACATCAAATTCGACCCTTGATAAGAATTGAATACATTTTTACGTTGGTGCTTTTTGTTTTATTCGTAACTAACTGTACCGCGATCTTCATCTACCCGTCGTACCACCCCTTCATTTTCCTGTCATTTTCATTGACATTTACAAACCCGTATCTTGTATTTTTATTTTCATTTCTTATGTTACCCAGAATATGGGTATGTCAGTTTTATACCTACCTACTTAAATAAACGACTCTAGAAAAAAAATAAACGACTAGGAAATACTCACAGGAAAATCCAATATCACTTTGCTCGACTTGGGAATCGAATTCGGACCTCGGGAGTGCGGGTTGTTCGTAAGAGATACCGCGGCCTTGACACAAAGGAACATGGGTGATTTTTTGTCAGTAGAAGTCTGACACTCCCTTTCGCTCTACCCAGAGCGAGAAATAACCCCTTTATTTAATGATTTCCCATCCCAAAAAAAAAACAGGACCGCAGGCCCAGCAGATAGCACTTGCGTGCGACTAGAATAAAGAGGCCGACTGACAAAAATTTGTTTAAATAAAAAGAAGTTTTGTAGAAAAACGGAAAAGTGTGATACGCCCCTAAAACGAATTCCTTTCTTTTTAATTAATTCTCTTCAACAAGCAACTCACATAATAATATGTTTCGAGTTCTACGTCTTCGTCCTTCACACTATCTGTTTGGCGGTGTAAGCAGGCTTAAAGGGTATGAAAAAAACATGGTGAAGGTTGCGGGAATCCGCTGGATGCGAGGGACCGGTCAATGTGGCGACACCTGGGGGAGGCCTATGTCCAGCAGTGGACGTCTTTTGGCTGAAATGATGATGAGAGTTACTTAGTTTAATGTGCAGAATGCTTGGTTAACGGATTTGTGAAGGGTCCTTTTACACCCTGTATACCACACCACAAATAAATGGGCTAATATTTCTAATATGGACTTAGAAAGATATTGTTGGTTGATACATCCACCATGTTTGAATAGACTCCTTGCCAATAATTCGTATTCTTTTGAGCCGTTCCTCTACTTTCTGAAACAATTGGTTCCATAATTAGTTTATTGACGATACATAACACTTTCGTATTGTAATCACTAATGGGTTATAAGGGCTCCACAAATATATAATTAGGCCTGACTAAATAATTTTATTGTAGCAAGTTAGAAGTCACTTAACTTTGTAAGCGTATCTATATTTAGAGTTTAACCGTCTATAAGTACAATCGCCGTCAGATATATTGTAGCAAACAAGGTTACCAAATACTTCTGAACGATTTAAAATGTCAATAAGTTCCTAACACTACAAGTTGCCATTAATATCTGAACATTCATTACTTCATTAATATCTAAACAGGTGCTTGACACCAAACAACAGATATTTTAGTTATCTGATAGAAATGATTGAATATTGGCTCAGATATTAATGAAGTAATGAATGTTCAGATATTAATAGTAACTTGTAGTGTATGGAACTTATTGACATTTTAAATTGATCAGAAGTATTTGGTTACCTCCAAGTAACTCATTTGGTGACAAAAGGCTTGCTTAAAGAATATTTTTGGAAACTTTAGTAATAAAATCCACCGTAATTAAGTTCTATAAAGGTGGTTAGAACCGATAAGCAACCTGTATGTTACCAAAGGGAGAAAAATTGCAACTTATTTATAGATGCAAAAGCGATACATAAGAGTTCGAATTGTTATCCTGAGTGGCACTAGGAACTAACGGTGCAAATTGCGCGCCGTAAATGAATGATTGAACGTTAAAGCGATACAGTTCATTCGTTGAGTGACAAATAAGATCCTAACAAGTTCTTATTTTCGGTGGGGATAAACAACGGCTTTGTGTTATGGCAGTTTTTATTTGTGATCTATTTTGCGAGTATTCAAAAATTATGTGTTTAACGCAGGATAACCATCATGGAGCCCTTGCAAATGGTTTTTTATTGTGAAACCATGGTATATTTACCAAGTAAATTTTGATGCGCCTTCGATCTAATCAAGAATTAGCAAAAAAATATGCGGTGATCAAATAAATAAGATAATACTTCACAAAAATTTGGTTGTTAAAAACCTAACATTATGGTTTCACAAAAAGTATAATGTCAAACTACATCAGAAACAGTTATCAAAACTCATTTTATTGTATGTTATTGTAATAAAATACCATTCAACAAGATACTTTTCAAGGACTCCATTTTTAAAAATGGCGATTTGAAATAGAACTTGCAGTTCATTTTTACACTCATTTGTTACCATAATAGAGCTCCTAGGTCCAAAAATCCCTTATTATAATCAAATCAAATAAAATAATCACTACTAGGTAAGTAGTGATTATTTTCACATAACAGGTCTCGATGCCTTTGCGTTGAATTGGGGATCCTCAAGACGGGTACAAAACCCATTTAGGAAGGTAAATAAAGTAAAATTTAATTTAATTGTAAATGTTGGCTGGAATCCTCGACTTTTTAATTCGATGCCTGATTTCCTACTGATAGTTTGCAAATTTTCATTTTTCATTTATACAAGAGACATTCAGAAGGGTAGCTGATCATGCCTTGCCTACCAATCTGTGATTTACACCGTGTATAACGTAAGTAGATTAAAAAAATTACAAAGTGAACTAGTGATTTCATAACTGTTTCATAAACTATTCAATTAAGTACCTAAAATGTAGGAAATTTACTTAAATACAAATCATACTCTATTTAAATTTAGTAATATGTACGGAACCTGCAATAGTGTTAGAACTGTAAGATCTTAATTGGTTCTAAATGAGAGAAAATTGTTGCTTAAGGTTTTCAAGAACCATCTTTTGGAATCGATCTACGCGTTACAGTGGCATATTAGAGTATATTAGACCTTACAAAGGCAATTACACTAGGTTCCAAATGAGCTGCAATAATAACTCATGAGCCACTACAGGTGATAAGTAACTTATTTATACTACTTATTTAGTACTAAAGGCGCCAAATAAGGAAAAATTACCACCTATTAAGGTACGGTTCTTAATGGGAGATTTTAAGATGTCTTAAGCTTCTTTGAGTTCTAAAAGATTGAAAATTGAAACCTTTATGCGTCTATAACTAATAAATTCGGCCTAGTGCCACCATAAGTTATAAAGCAGGAACAAAAATCACTCAAAAGCAACTGTTAGTGATAAGAGTTACTCATATGCAAATTCGAGCGCTGTTTGCATCTTTATGTAATACCGTACACTCTTGCATCACTTAAATGCTACCTACAGTTGCAGAATAAGTTCCAAAATACACTAACGTGCTACTTGGGAATTGTCTGCTACAATATATCTGACGGCGACTGTACAAGAGATGAAAATAATATGTTTTAAGTAGTCAGTGCAAAGCAACTTTAAAAAATGATTTTCTTTTGATTGCCATAGTTTTACGAAATAGGTCTTATCTCAAAGTATAAACCGTTTTTTCACAAGATAAGATCTATGAGTGTAAAATAAATTGCATGTTGAACCTAAACGTCGTGTGATAAAAACCAGTTTTTAAGAAAGTGTATTTAAAACCTATTTGCAAAATAAGCATCATTTATCACATATCCACCTCTTACGATGAAACCAACACACGTAGGTATTTGGTATCGGAAATTCGGAACCCAATATTGAAAACCTACTACCCAACAGCATATAGCTCACTACTATATCTCCCTACCTTAAGAGGAAAGCGGGCGCTGTCTCTCTCCGTCTATCCGTCTGTCTCTCTCCACTATCGCTGTCTCTCTCCGCCCCCCTGCCTTCAAATTCGTGCGATAAGGACAACTGCAGAGCCGACTCAATAGCTTAAGTAAAAAGTAATATTTCTAGGTTTGGCTCTCGCTTATTTCCTCCTCCAATATTGAACCAATTTAAAAGATATTTTAGACAATGAATACAGAAGATATATACTACGCCTTTACGTTTTTCTTTTTTCGTTAATAGTTGTCAAATTTGTACACTAGGACTCTGTTAACAGCGATCTAAACAAGTAATTTTGAGCATTTTTTGAGGGTTCTAGTGCTTATAAAAATAATTTATCACCCAATAAGGAAAACATAGGGGCATAGAAATAGTTAATATTTATTATTCTGTAAAAAATCATTGCTCTAGGGTCATTAACCAAAAAGAAAACAGGCGAGAGCGTTTGTATGGAGAAAAGACCAGCCGCATTTCCTCTTAAGCCTCTAGCGCAGGTCGACACAGCAAGTTTAATATAAACGCAGTATTCTGCCTGTCAATATGCCCTCATTGTATGCCATTGAAATGAAGACTTAATGCCAATGTTATAGCTGCAAACTTTCTATTACAATGTTCTGCTACGCTTCCGAGCTGTCTGTAGTTTTCTCGTTGTTTTTTCTAGTTCCTAATGTATATTTTATGTGGGAAGAATCAAGGTGGGGTGTTGTTTTCAGTTTTGTGGTGATTACCGAGTGGTTTTTACTTTTTTAGATGTACTTAAACAGGTTTTCTTGATCGGGTAGTAGATTTATGACGTAGTCTATTTTTTTTAGCACAGTATCTCAAGCTCATCAATACTGAGATAGGTTTTGAGTACCTACTTTTCTGGTTGACAGAGAGGTGGTCGATTTTTTTTAATGCCCCATGATCTTATGCATTATGCATTCGGATAGACTGGAATTTGACCGTAATATTGGATGGGCTAGGCAGCAGATGTTCGGTCACCTACATCTTGTTTTATGATAACATTATAGAAGTAAAATTAGAAAACAGTGAGAAATTAGTACAGATAATTTACTCTAATTGACTAGTTCCCATATTATTAAAGATACTATCAAAATAAAGGCCGAAACAATTGAATCCAACACAAAATCAACTCCTACTGCATGACGTATCCTATCCACTCTCATCTAAATCATAACTACACACTAAAACGAACATCAACAGTACTCCATACATTTGCCACCCCATTCAAAGCATGTAAAACCTAATCGACCGTGCTAACACCCCATATAATCCCATATACATGTGCTCGTATGATGGAGAATGTCATAAGGGTGTAATTCCTATGGTAATGTTATAACTGAAGTGTTTTGTTACAGGGACGCGTGATTTGAAGGCATGGTGAGTGATTTTCATTTGTGTTTTCAATGTCAGTGCGAGGTTAAAACTAAGGAGTCTTTAAATGGTTACTGTGTTTGGGAAAATTATTGAAAAATTGGTCTCGTATCACCATTATTTTTTCAAAGAAACCATTGCAATGTTAGTTCTCCCAATACAGCATAAAATACAGTGAAAATTATAATATGGTATTCCTATTCCTCCACTATTTTTTCTGATGAATTTCGTTGCGGGATCCGAGACGTTAAATTGTTTCTCTGGGACTTCGTCGAGCTTCATTGTCTCGACGCTTTTCTGGTGGGTCGCTTCTGTTGATTCTGGGTTTCAGGAGTTACAGTGGTTTGGGAAAAGAATGGCGGGCATTCTCAAAAAAAAACGTAAACGTATAACAGTAAGGTGTGGCCATAATTAATAATAATAATAATAATCTTTATTTATTTCACCACAAAAACTAAACAATAACATATTATATGACTTGATAGGCTTAGTATAAAATTCTATAATATGGAATCCTCTGTTGCCGAACTAGGACGGATCCTGTATCTCGGCAAACAGCGCCATCCCCTAACAGATTTCACTACAATGATTAAGTCAAACTAGGCATACAAGTTGCATCTTAGGTATATGATAATTATTTCAGAAATTAATTTTTATTCATATAAATAAAAATTTAAAATTGGATTGATTTGAATAATTTAAATTTATACAATTAAATAAAGATTGATTTGATTTGATTTAGTATAATCTATACAAATAAATAAAAATTGAATTGATTTGTTTGAATATAATCTATACACATAAATAAAAATTGAATTGATTTGTTTAAATATAATCTATACACATAAATAAAAATTGGATTTACTTGATTGAATATAATCTATACAAATAACTAAAAATTGTATTGATCATTATTAAAAGAAAGATAAGATAAAGTAGAAAGATTTATGTACCGCATATGGATATGTGTGTGTTTGTGTAGCTGTGTTTGTGTGTGTTTGCGTGTGTATATCTGTGTGTAGTGTCTTTTTTTTGTGCGTGTAGTACCGAAAGCCGACTGTAAAGCGTCCACTAATTTTGAATCTTAAGAAGGTCTTCAGTTTCCTCATAAGAAAGACCAAGGAGATAGTGATGAATTTTCTTCTTACAATGCTGTTTATTAAGTGGATAGACGTTTAAAATTCTGTTAATTTTATTGTAAATGAGGGGGGCAACAAAAGTGTAGAATCTTTTAATAAACGCTGTTTTCGGTTTATACAACCGGGAGCACACTTCGTGCTTCCTACGCTTCTTTACGTTACTAGGATCGTATGCTAATGAGTAGTGTTGCCTAAGGAGAATTGTTTCTATGAACATTTGTCTTACAGTTGTCACTTGACAGTACTGATATAATTCTCTTGTTGGAAACAGTATAGGCTTAAAAGTTGAAACTTTTAAAATAGCACGTTGTGCGATTTCTAAACTCTTTAAAGTAGTTTTTGGTGCACCCCCCCATGAGGATATGCAGTAGGAGATGATGGATTGACACATTGCATAGTAAATTTGCTTTAAGAGACTCGCATTTGTTATGTGTCTTAAGTTTTTAAATATATATATGAGTTTGCGAACCCTGGATGATAGCAATTTTATGTGTTGTTTAAAGTTGAGTTGATTGTCCACTGTAATACCGAGGTATTTTATAATTTTCACACATTCCAGCGGTTCTTATAGGTAATTATAGGTATATGGCCACACACATACATATAAGGATATGGAAATCTGAAGAACTTTCTTCACAGGACCATCATATATTATTGAGATTTACTCTACATGTTGAAAAAAGCAGGTTGAAGGAATAAGTAAAGTTAAATATAAATTGCAATCCTTTTATTTTGTTATCAATCCATCGGGTGATCAAAAATTACTTAGGAATAACCATTGATATATTATAACCCTAGATGCACAGTCACGAACAAAACAAACAGTCGAAGCTGTCGCCAAACACTCACCAATACACGCACTACTACATAAGTAGTTATCGTTACACTATAAACATATTTTTTTGCAAATTCAACCTTACGCAGATTCCTTAAAGTTGTTTTTACAATGCAGTTATAAAAGCAATAATAATTTTACGACCGAAGTAAGCCGGTAGGACAAGGTATGGAGTGGAGACGAATAGGTACTTTTTATGTTTTTTTAATACTTAATTATTATTTTAACAGTTAGTTAAATTGTGTTTTAAACACATAATTTTACTTTTATCTAAGGGTAAATGTTTTTAGTTAGGATCTGACTGTGTTAGTGTACGTGTAGTCGTGTATAATCAATGAAACAAGTATTATCCATTCGAATCATTTATTTACATTTTTGGTTTAAAGGTATTAGTAGAACATTATTATCGAAACTAAGTAGTTATTAAGTTTAAGGTGTCAAAAACGAAGTCAAATTGACGACCTCTTCTCATTTTGAAATCCAATTAAAAACTAATATAATATGTAACGTATACATAATTGTTAAAAACATAAAACAAAAAACTTATTGATTAAAAAAACACAAATAAACACAATAAAAAAAAATCGACTCCATTCGATACGAACAGGGTCATTTGTATAATGCGACTAAAAGAAAAGACTTGTAATACATCGTTCTTACGCTAACAAAGCGACCATTGAAATATGCCGTATTATACTCGGACCGTTTAGTAAAGTTCTGAGAGAAATTAAATCAAAATCACGTATTGCTTTCTATATTATGCCATAAACGAAACAAAAATAAATCAATAAACATTTTTACTTACCGAAAATACAATATCCCATCCTTTTTTAATGTCTTTGACGCTGTATTTTTGCAAATTCTCAGCGAACACTTCGGCATTTTGTACGACCGTGCAGAGACGCGAACGACGCGAGACTATTTGAAATGAGTTCACGATTTGTAATTTTGCACTCATTTTAAGCGGACGGTTTTGAGACGCGTAGTGTGTATCTTGGGTTATAATATATCAATGGGAATAACAGATAATTTATTAGCTGTAAATAAACTTTCATGTTAAGTACTTCTATTTACAATATTTTATCACAGAAGTTCAAGTTCTGCTCCGAAGGCGACTGCCCGCTGTGGGCACTGTCAGCGCTGCACGCGTTGTCCAGTCTCCCTGCCGCACTGTTCAGGACCTTACTGCAGCATGTCATGGAGGAGCAGCCTGTAAGTAATCCCGTCAAATAGACAGGGTAGAAGGGACAGCGAGGCGAGGGTAACCGTTTATGTGTCGAGGTCCCTTCCATCCCGGTAAGGTAAGGCATTTCCGTCGTCGTTTCCTCTCCGTCATTGCGACATTCTTCTTCTTCTTATCGTGTGGGCACACTGAAAAAAATGCAATTCAATCAAGTGACTTTTTAGCTTGATTGACGATATCTTGTTTAGATCAATCAAAATCTTAGTTAAGTTGATCATCACGACATGATTGTAGCAATACTAGTTCACTTGATTGAACGCCCAAACAAGTTTCTCGATTACCCTTAACAAGACATCATAGTAGAAGAGATAAAAAACTTTTTTACAAAAAATAAAACCGACTTCGACAAAAATAAAACACAAAAAAGTGAAAAATAAAAATCAGCTTCTGAAGTCGGTGACTTTTGTTTGTTTGATTTCATGTTTTTGCCACCGACTTCTGAAGCTGATTTTTATTTTTCACTTTTTTGTGTTTTATTTTTGTCGAAGTCGGTTTTATTTTTTGTAAAAAAGTTTTTATTTTTCACTTTTTAGTGGTTCACATGTGCTTACCCCTTCACAACGTACCGGCGTGATGTTATGTTATGAACTGGTGTAAACAATAGACAGACATGAGATTTCAGCAATCCCAGTCCATTTGCTATCATTTATTGAGGAGTTCCGTTGTCTATCTCCGAAGTACTTCATCAGAATATGTTCACCAACCTTTGTAGTGAGTACAGGCGTGATATTATGTTGTGTGATGGCGTAAGCAATGCTTAGATATGCTATAGCAACAATCGCGGTTAATCTGCTGTTATTTATTGAAGAGTTCCCCCGATTTCTACAAGATCCCATCATCAGATATTGAAATGGTGACAATGGGACCACACGGGAAGCACCAGCTTTCAAATGAAAAAAGAATCATGAAAATCAGTTCACCCAGTCGCAAGTTATGCGCGAACAAACATAAAAAAAAAAAAAAAAAAAAAAAAATACAGTCGAATTGATAACCTCCTCCTTTTTTTGAAGTCGGTTAAAAAGAGACAAGATCAAAAAATGTTAACTGTAACAAAGTGAGTTAGTTGTGTCAATCAAGCATTTTGATTACTTCAGTAAAGATCATTGAAACTTTATTAAGTTGGTTTGACTTGATAGCATCTATCATTGCAATTAATTGTATTAATCATACAACTTGATCAAATCTTGCGCTAAATGTTTGCGCTAAATAAGTTCCTTGGTTGCGTTTATCAAATACCTACAACTTGATTGCAGCTATCAAGTAAGGTTTTTACCCTAATAAAGCTGCGTGTTTGCCCTAAACAAGATAATTAATTATCTCAATCAAATAAAAGTAGTTGCTGTGATCATTGTGCTTGATAGGCTCAGATGCAAACAAGTTACTTAGTCAATCGAAACCAAATATTGATTGTGGCAACTACTTTTTTTTTTCAGTGCAGTAAGGTCTAACGACCCCATATACCCTACTGTCAGAGTTTCTAAACCCCCTAAAGGGCCTCTGAAATCCCGTCGGGGTTGCGGGTTGTTCGCAAGAGATACCGCGGCCTCGACACAAAGTGTTAAGTAGGCAAATGGGTGGTTTTTATTCAGTAGAAGTCTGACACTCACTCCCTTCCGCTCTGCCTAGAGAGGGAGGGGTTATTTTGATCATATCCCTCCCGACAAAAAAAAAAAGGGCCTTTGGCATGGTTTGACGCCATTTGGTGGCCGGGACCACCGGCTTAGACGTGCCTTTCGAAGCACGGAATCATCTTTTTCTCAGTCAATCAGGTGATTCAAACCCGCAATGTCCTACCCAAACTGGCAACAACTTTTACAAAGTATGTTTTCCGTGGGAATCGAACTCACGACCACCGGGTCACAAGGCAAACGTCTGAACCACTCGACCACGGAGATCAAGCCTGGAACCTTCTATTAAATATTTTCCCTCGACCATGCCTGGAACCTTCTATTAAATATTTTCCCAACTTTTCCACAAGTTTTTTTAACAAAAGCTTGAATGTATAACTTAACTTTGCATCCACGACCCCCATACTATTTAAGGCTTCCATTGGCACAATGTTTTGATTGCGTTACGTAAATGTTTAAACGTGATTTTTCATTCTATCAATATTGCGTTGAGTTGCTTAATTTGATGCACAGAATGCTAGGGCTAACGGCTTTCTCATGAGTCCGTTTAGACCGTGTACCTAATGTTTTGTGGCCAACATCATCATCATGTCAGCCAAGAATCACCCAATCCTGGGTAGTTCTAGGTATAGACCTCCCCTTTCTTTTGCCACACTTCCCGGTTCTGTGCGTCCCCTATCCAGGTATAGTCGGTGCCAATATTATTTATTTATTTATTTAAACTTCATGCACAATAGTGATACATAGGCGGACTTAATGCCACAAGGCATTCTCTACCAGTCAACCTTAGGGTTAAATAAGACAACTTTGTGGTAGGGTACAAAATATCTAAAAAAAAAAATTCATCATTCTCTTGCCCTTATCCCAATTCATTTGGGGTCGGCACAGCATCTCTTCTTCTTACATACTTCTCTGTTTCTCGTCATCTCATGAGACACCTCCTTTTTGCCATATCATTCTTAACACAGTCCATCCATCGTTTCTTTGGTCTTCCTCTACTCTTATACCCATCCACATTCATATCATAACCTTTCTCACGATATTTTCCTCATTCCTCCGCATCACATGCCCATACCAATTTCCACACAGTATGTGCCATATTATAACAAAATAATCTAGTACAGAACAGTTGGCGGTTAGGGTTTTAATAAAATAGTGCGAGTTCTCTATGAGCTTACTATAGGTTATGCAAAATGATACTCCTTGAATAATGAAATGCAAATCTATGCTAAGGCCTTTGTTATTTTAGGCCTTGTAACCTTGTGGCCTTCACCAAGACCAATTGTTTCCTTCCTACATTTGTACCTCCTATTAGAGCGAGTAGGGTTAGTTAGGTCATCTATGGTGTTGGGTCGAGAGTAATACAGTGTTTCATATTCCGCAAAAAATACTAACTTGTCTCTAGACTTATTTGGTAAATAAAATCGATGGATAGATGGTAACAAAATATAATAGTCCAGCATCGTCTTCTTGTTAAAAAACAGATCGTGCAAAGGTACAGTCAGACACTTCACGAAGTGACGAAGTCAAACAAACATTCTGTTCATCTAACTAAGTAACTCGAGGCAAAAATTTGGTGGGAAAGAATTTTTTTTGGCAGTACCTAATACTGTGTCTTTCAAGCTTCGTTAAAGATACGTTTAGACGCATTTTTATAATACACTCTAAAAGAACTAATGTTCGGTTCAACAATCAATAAAATGGAGTCCCAGTGGCCACCTAGTTATTCGGGACAACGACCAACATAAGGTTGACTAACCTTATGTTGCCCAACATAAGGTTGACTAACCTTATGTAGGTCGTTGATCACAGTTTTTTTTATTATTATTATATTAGTTTTTTATTATTATTTATATTCTCTTACAGTTGGTCGTGGGTTCGAACCCAGGCAGGCGCATTACTTTGTGTAATTTATTTCATCACCACTGCTCTCAAAACGGTGAAGGAAAACATCGTGAGGAAACCGGCATGTCTTAGAACCAAAAATTCGAAGATATGCGATATCTACCAATCCGCACTGGGCCCGCGTGGTGGATTATAGCCCATCCCTCTCCTAGAGAGGAGGCCTGAGTCCCTGCAGTGGGCAGTGTAACAGTTATAGGCTGATGATGATGATGATATTCTCTTTCTCCCATATCCTTTCTGGCCATATCATTCTTAACACAGTCCATCCATCGTTTCTTTGGTCTCCCTCGACTCTTTTAGCAAGTCATTCATAGTAACATAAACAAACATATTGCTAGCGACTGTACTTACTACACCTGCACACGCGGCACGTCTTGTAAATTCAATTCTATCATTTTATCATAACGCTTCATTTTATTATACTTACTACCTTCTATCCGTGTCTGTGTAACTTTACGGCAAGGGGTAGATATTTTCATGACCGACCCATCCGTGTCGACGCGACGCACGGACGGCGCGTCCGTGTTCCACGCGCGTGATAGATTATTCCAATAATTTCAGTTTATTTATTACACTGTTTCTTTAATTGAACACAAATAAAAACATCCCTATGATAATTATAACCTTGTTTACATGTGATACACAACATTTAACAGTTCCTCATCAAAATACTATCAATATTATTATGAAATACTGTTGATTTAATAATCATCGTTAAAACAAAGATTCTAATTTCAAATAAACCTAATTTACATTATTCTAATGATATTTTATATCCCGACGTATTTTATAGAAGTAGTTTTTATTGTGACTTAAAAGCCTTGGTTTCCGAACCACAATTACTATTGGTGGTATTTGAATAGTTAAGTCAAGTTAAATGTTTATTTATTATAAATTGCCAATAAATGATATAGTTATTATTAAACGATACTTATAATGTTTTCTAGATTTTATCTTCCAATTTTAATAAATTAAATAGTTTCAATCAATTCTCTGAACTATCGGTTGATATTCATATTTCGTCCGATAGTCATAAAGATTACAAATAAAAACATATTATATTGTTAAAATTAACTTAAGACGTTTTAAAATAGTTTCACTATATAGGATTTGCTAATTATTATTTATGTTATTAGTTATTTAGCTGTAATGTATAACCATTTGCCATTGGTGTATTATGGCGGTAGTCGTTGAGTTACTTTTTAAGATTGGACGGTTATAAAACTAGAAGGACTGGCAATTCGGGTTCAGTTACGCTGCAGCTATTCTACGAGTTAGCTAGTTAAATACGAGTAATATCTGGATCTGTACCCAGAGTGTTATATTCATAATGTGTCTAATGAATCAAGACTAGCAAGTGTAGCAAGCTGTAACCTATGTGTATTGTCCTAAAGACCTACCTACAATGTTCATGTAAGTTAATTGATATTATGCTATGAATATTACTGATAACTATGTGTTAGAAATATGTACTTTAATATGGGTTATATTGATTGTTGTTTATGTAAACTGATATATTGCTGTAACTTGAGACAGTCCAAGACAATGTCAGGTTGTCTTTGTATAATACCTTAAAAGATGTTTCCCGTGGAGTTTCTTGTCCATTCTTCTCCACGAAGACCTAGGGACCTAGTGAATGGAATAGAGTTTCGAGATTCAGTTTGACAAGACCAAAATAAATTCAATTAATGGTCTTGTCTTTTGTGGTTTTATTTCATAACAACCCTGTTCCCTACACACTTGATTAGAGATACTTTCAAACACATTAAATAACGAATAATCATCTTGACACACAGTTTATTGATTGGTGGATATTAATACATATACACAAGATACTTTCAAACACATTAAATAACGAATAATCATCTTGACACACAGTTTATTGATTGGTGGATATTAATACATATACACATAGATTTACATACACTTTCTCACATCAGAAGTGGGACCGTCTCCGGCTCTCTGATATAATTTCTAATGGTCTTCCTGTTTTATTTTCATGATCAATGCTGGAGCTGCTGCTGGTGTGATGATGAAAGCTGTGACGCCGATAGCTCACCGCCTCGACTTGGCTATGATCAGAACTTCGACAGCACGTACTCCGACAGCGAGATTGAGAACCTGCTGGAACCACTTGGAAGCCAGGCCATGGATCAAATCAAGCAGCAGTACGAATTAGCTAATGTCGGTAAGGCCTTTAGAGGCTTTGCTTTATTTTTATTTATTTATTCTCTAAAAACGTAGTAATAAAAGATCCTAAGGGATATTAAGATCCTAGCAATTGTAAAAATAAAACTAGAATGATTTAGGAAATTGTTGATTCAAAGTTAAGCTTCTTTCGAAAAGTTTTTGATGACATCAAAAACTTGTGATGAAAATATTTATAGATTTTTCGTAATGCAAAGTATTACCCTGTCTTGGTTAGTACCCCCAAGTTAAATGTTAGTTTTCATGAAACATCCGATATGTACAATTAAAGAAAAATAAGTATCTCGTCCTCAATTCAATTAATGAGATTATGGGATTGAAGATATACAAATATCTAACGTTATTTTTGAACCTTGTCTTGTAAATAGTATTAATGACAATGTAAATATTTGTTTCCTTGATAATTCTAGTTCTCGCAAAATAAATATTGTGAATATAATGAAACGTTACGTAGTATGAAGTTTGAAACTACAATAAAATTCTAATACGATCTAGATAGATAAGATTGAGAATTTGTCTAAAAGATAAGTTTTAAGTAGGTGAAATACAAGTTATTAATATTAAAGAATATATTTTCTAAGTTAAATAATTTAAAGATATGTGAGATACATATTATCGGCCATGAGAACTTGGTGCATTTATTAGGAAAAAGAAACCCACAAATTGAGTAAAAATATTTGTTCGTGATTTTAAGCCCTATTTCCTGTGTACACATAGTAATCGTTTTTCAATTATTGCAATATTCTATTCAATCTGGAATCATGATCACAGAATAAAATTGAATAATCTAGACGTTAAATGTGAAAAATAGGTGATGTTACTTGTACTTCAATGCTTGTAATATTCATTACTTGTATTATTCTCATAGAAATCTTTTTCGACTATTTAATAAGCAAGTTTGACGATTTTATCACTTTGAAATACTCATTTATTTCTATTTTTCTAAAGTATACTTCTGATCAATTAATTCAAAATTGAGATTTTGTTTTGTAAACTTCTTACAACCTAAAAACCTATAACTGTCACACAAACAGTGAAATGGAGAAAAATGTTACTTTGTTCTGTACAGAGATTAGTTTCCCAACATTCCTAAAGGACACAGATTAGGGCCGAAGTTCCATACAAAAGGTTACCGTCTCCTTTCTAAAACATTTTTTTTTTAATAATATTATTACTTGATGTAGTAATGAAGAAATTTAATATTTTACTACTTAAATAAGTGGATAAACAAATTAATTTATGTGATGTAATAAATAAAAACACCATAATTATTGTTTATAATTTAGTGTGACAAGGTAGAGGGTTAGTGATAGTTCCCTTTATTTGGTTGTGCATTGGGTTGATAAGAAGATAACTCTTATGTTTAATCAATACAAAAGACTTGTTGATTCATACGAAAACATGTTTAAAAAAAAAAAAAAAAACAAATACAATAATAATTATATTAGCTAATGTATTAAGAACTTTATTATTCTTCAATGCTCAGTGGTTTCCTCGTCAAGAACAAACAATGCTGATAATTTAAATTAAACAAAAAAATAAAACATGTTTATGAAAACGCAGAAATTTACGTTTAGTAAAAAAAAAAAACAAAAACAACGAATTTGAGGATAAACGATTAAAATAACAACACAAATGTCTGGTAGCTAATCACCAGCCAAGCAAACACTGAGACAAACCAAAAGTGGGTTTCATATTTTTTTACTAGATGTGGCAATACATGGCAAAATACTAATAACTTAATTACTTACTAATTGAGTATTTTTATTATTTAATATTACCAATGTGATAATTATTCATTTAGATGATTACCTATTTGTTTAAACTTAATTAGGTAACTTTAACCCTTCTGAGATTACAAGGCGTGATGTTAATCTATCTTAAAATTACGTTTGGCTTTGTTAGATTCTAGATAATAAGTTTGTTGAAATAATAACAATCTGTATTTTTATGGAATAGTACAAAATGGTAAACTAGATTCGCAGTGATATTGTCAGATTGACCGAGCGGTGACTCTTTGGTGATGTAAATGAGATTTGTATGATTCAATGGTTAGAATATACAATTGATTACTATCAGAAACAGTACACGATAAAGCCATAGATGAAAGGCAAAAAAAAAAAAAAAAATGCTATTCCAGTGTATTTGAATAAATAGATACCTAGACAAAAACGTTGCTGTTGAAAATTTCTTTGAAGGGGCTTAACACATTAAGGAATCTTACTGTGGCAAAACAAAAATTAAGGCTTTGGCCGGGAGAATGGGTCGAACAAAATTCTTCTTTTGAGGAGTCCCCATAGCTCCAGCATCATTAGCCATGATAGATTATTATGTTTATGTTGTTAAATTTTACTTTATGCAACTTAATTGTTTTTCTTATAATGAGTGATGTATACTTAGGGATAATTGTAAAGGGATCATTTACACAAATATTGATTGTTAGTTTGTGTTCAATTAACATTGGATGGTTAAAATTATTAAATGACAATGACAATGACGACAATGACAATGACATTGATTATAACAAAACATTTTTCACATTACTGCTGGTCGGTCACTGCCCTGATATCAGCCTGAAATTCATGCGCAGCAGGTGATAGGGCTGGTATGTCAAGGCCAGAGGCTATTAGAGGAACTGCTGGTCGGTCACTGCCCTGATATCAGCCTGAAATTCATGCGCAGCAGGTGATAGGGCTGGTATGTCAAGGCCAGAGGCTATTAGAGAAACTGCTGGTCGGTCACTGCCCTGATATCAGTCTGAAATTCATGTGCAGCAGGTGATAGGACTGGTATGTCAAGGCCAGAGGCTGTTAGATCAATTATGATGTGTGATATGAATTATGATATATGAATTATGAAAAGTGCTGTTTATCAGCCTAATATGAATAAATGAATTTTGATTTTGACTTTGATGTTCTTGAAATTAAATATAATTAGTTGGGTACTTCGAGAGCGAAGTACAGGTCAGTCTGGCCGTGATAGATTATTCCAATAATTTCAGTTTATTTATTACACTGTTTCTTTAATTGAACACAAATAAAAACATCCCTATGATAATTATAACCTTGTTTACATGTGATACACAACATTTAACAGTTCCTCATCAAAATACTATCAATATTATTATGAAATACTGTTGATTTAATAATCATCGTTAAAACAAAGATTCTAATTTCAAATAAACCTAATTTACATTATTCTAATGATATTTTATATCCCGACGTATTTTATAGAAGTAGTTTTTATTGTGACTTAAAAGCCTTGGTTTCCGAACCACAATTACTATTGGTGGTATTTGAATAGTTAAGTCAAGTTAAATGTTTATTTATTATAAATTGCCAATAAATGATATAGTTATTATTAAACGATACTTATAATGTTTTCTAGATTTTATCTTCCAATTTTAATAAATTAAATAGTTTCAATCAATTCTCTGAACTATCGGTTGATATTCATATTTCGTCCGATAGTCATAAAGATTACAAATAAAAACATATTATATTGTTAAAATTAACTTAAGACGTTTTAAAATAGTTTCACTATATAGGATTTGCTAATTATTATTTATGTTATTAGTTATTTAGCTGTAATGTATAACCATTTGCCATTGGTGTATTATGGCGGTAGTCGTTGAGTTACTTTTTAAGATTGGACGGTTATAAAACTAGAAGGACTGGCAATTCGGGTTCAGTTACGCTGCAGCTATTCTACGAGTTAGCTAGTTAAATACGAGTAATATCTGGATCTGTACCCAGAGTGTTATATTCATAATGTGTCTAATGAATCAAGACTAGCAAGTGTAGCAAGCTGTAACCTATGTGTATTGTCCTAAAGACCTACCTACAATGTTCATGTAAGTTAATTGATATTATGCTATGAATATTACTGATAACTATGTGTTAGAAATATGTACTTTAATATGGGTTATATTGATTGTTGTTTATGTAAACTGATATATTGCTGTAACTTGAGACAGTCCAAGACAATGTCAGGTTGTCTTTGTATAATACCTTAAAAGATGTTTCCCGTGGAGTTTCTTGTCCATTCTTCTCCACGAAGACCTAGGGACCTAGTGAATGGAATAGAGTTTCGAGATTCAGTTTGACAAGACCAAAATAAATTCAATTAATGGTCTTGTCTTTTGTGGTTTTATTTCATAACAACCCTGTTCCCTACACACTTGATTAGAGATACTTTCAAACACATTAAATAACGAATAATCATCTTGACACACAGTTTATTGATTGGTGGATATTAATACATATACACAAGATACTTTCAAACACATTAAATAACGAATAATCATCTTGACACACAGTTTATTGATTGGTGGATATTAATACATATACACATAGATTTACATACACTTTCTCACACGCGCCACAAAGAGATGTCAGCAACATTGCAGGGTCCCGCAAGGGCTGATGTCCGTCGGGGCTGCGGGTTGTTCGAAAGAGATACCGCGGCCTCGACACAAAGGGTTAAGAACGAACATGGGTGGTTTTTAGTTAATAGAAGTCTGACAATCCCTACCACTCTACCCAGAGCGTGAAGAGACATTTCACGATTTTCCACCCTCCAAGTAAAAAAGGGGATAAATATATTGTTATTTTTAATCTCAGGATATGCTCGACCTCTTTATATTTATCAACATCTGCCTGGTCCTTTCCCACCAACAACGTTCGGGTTGACTTCCAGTCTTACCAGATCCAACTGAATAGCGGTTTTACTATCAGACTTGCAGGCCACTGAAACGTCTGTCAAAGATCTACAAAAGAAAGACGGAAAAAAATAATACAGACGGGACTAACCGTCAAAAGTGCTTTCCGAAGCACTGAGGAATGGATAGTCATCCATAAGTGAATTGAGTGAATGGCACCCATCTATGTACCAACCTTGGCTAGCGCTGTTTAACCTTAAAGATCGACTCTTGTGTGGCTGTTATTATGTAAACGAGATCCTTTTGTTTAAAATTATGTATGATTTACAGTCCCAACTTGTCTGATAGTTGCGTTTTCATGAAATATGATCTTGGAGTTGGCGAAGACCTTTCGCCATTTATTTATTTCACTCGAAAGCAAGCGAGTATCTAACCTAAAGTTTAACTTTATCTTTAAATAATTTTATTTTGTAGAAAAAATAAAACTGGCTTTCAACCTTGTAAGTATAAAGAGCAAATTCAAGTAAATTACGTGCAATGTGCTTGTTACGTCAGTAGGATTTTAAAAATACGTTGGTGTGAGTGTTTTTCAATTTAGCAAAACTGATTGCTATTTTTTTCTGTGAATACAATAGTTATATGAAGTTCGAGTAGGTAGGTACCTCGGTTGGTAAATTTCGGCCCAATAGTGCAGGTATAAAAACCCATTTTAATTAAATAAACTTTGACTATTCAATAGATAGTTATTTACGCGATTGATCTTCTTAAAACTTGTAATTTTTTTTTTTTTTTTTTTGTATAATGTGTCCTAATACGGTTACATCATTAAAAATACAATCTAGCTTAATACTAAAGCTAATGAGTAATTCTATTTTGACTTAATTTGCTAGGGAGACTATGACTAAGAATGTGTCCATTAACACTTTTCTTATTGTCTCTAATAAGGGGAAGATACTTTTTTCTTGTGTTCTTTATGGGTAGCACTCACTTCACTACATTAAACTAACACTTCACTAAATTAGCTCGAAAGGTTTTGTCCTTTTTAGCCTTCTCACTATGTCCGTGTTGTCGAGGAGCTGGATAGCCTCGATGTTCACATGATGGTGAAGCCTTCGTTCATGAGCTTCGGCGTTCTTTTTAATTATGTCTATGACGAGGTTTACTTTGAGGTCCCGATGAAGGTCGTCATTTCGAATGTACCAGGGCGCATTAACGATACCTCTGAGTATTTTGTTTTGAAAACGCTGCATAATTTTGATGTTACTTTGTTTGGTACAGCCCCAAAGCTGAATATCATAAGTCCATACAGGCATGAGGACTTGTTTGTACAACAGTACTTTGTTGTGTACTGACAGCGAAGAATGTTTTCCTATCAGCCAGTACATCGACTTGTAGCGAAGCTCTAGCTCGTCGCGTCTCTTTTTAACATGAGCTTTCCAGCGAAGCTTTGCGTCTAATGTCATGCCTAAGTATTTGGCTGTATTTTCGTATGGTATGACATGACCGTTTATGTTTATCGGATGATAATTTTGCATTTTGTTTGTGAAGTCTATGTAAACAGATTTTGTTTCATTAAGTTTCACACGCCATTTTTTTGTCCAGTCAAAGATGATATTGACGGCTGTTTGAACTTTTTTCACTGCTTCTTCTTGAGTGACGCCTGTGGCCATTATAGCTGTGTCGTCTGCAAATGTGGCAATGGTATTGTTCTCTAATTCAGGAATATCGCAAGTGTACAATAAGTACAAGACGGGACCTAGGACACTTCCTTGCGGTACTCCAGCTTTTATCGGTTTTAGTTCCGAATGTGCATCATCTTGTCTTACTCTAAACATACGCTGTGATAGGTAAGACTCTAAGATGTCAGCAAACTGTTTAGGGAGCATATTTCTTAGTTTGTTAATGAGGCCTTTGTGCCATACCTTATCAAATGCTTGCGCTACATCGAGGAAGACCGTTGAGCAAACTTTGTTTTCCTCTAAAGCCTTTTCTATAATGTTGGTAATCCAGTGTACTTGGTCTATTGTCGAATGTTTTTCCCTAAATCCAAATTGGTAGTCAGGGATCAAGTTTCTTTCTTCTATGATGGGTTTTAGCCGCTTCAAGAGAAGTTTTTCAAATAATTTTGACATGATCGGTAGCAGCGAAATCGGCCTATATGATGTCGTTTCGTGAGGTGGTTTACCAGGCTTTGGTATCATTATAACTTCGGCAACTTTCCACAGGTCAGGTACAGACTTAAGCCTGAACGTTGCATTGATAAGAGTCGTAAGTTTTACGATGGCTTTACGTGGGAGGTTCTTAAGAACTTCTCCGGTAATAAGATCGTAGCCAGGTGATTTCTTTAGTCCAAGACGCTTGATTTCGTTGTATACTTCTCTAGGTGTTACCAATTTTATTTCTTGCTCATCATTGTTTGATGTTTCATCTAACAAAGCGCTGTCTTGGTGTTCTTTATTTGGCGTAAAAATTTGTTCCAGATGTTGTGCAAACCTAATAGCTTTTTGCTCGTTGCTTATTGCCCACCGCCCGTTAGTATCCTTGATAGGGGGAATATGCATAATTGGCTTTTTTAAATTTTTTGTAGATTTCCACAGAGAGTAATCTGTCGTGCGAGAGCTAGATAATTGTTTTAGATAACTGCTCATTGATTCATTTTTGAATTTCTGAATTGCACTACTTAGCTGTTTTGTAAGGTTGTTCAGAATCCTTTTATCTTGTGGAAATCTTGTTTGTTGCCATATTCGTCTCTGTCGCCTCTTTTCATTTATGAGTTTTGTGATTTCTGCTGGATAGTATGTAAGTCTGTTTTTGATCTTAAATGTAGGCGTGTTTTTCCAGGCGCATTGTTGTATTTGTGTAATAAAATGACTGATATCCCGATCCAGATCTTCTGGTTTCTTTAGTGGAACTTTTAAATCTATTACAGAGTCCAAGTCTATTTTAAAGCTTGCCCAATCAGTGTACTTATTTACCAATGTCGGGTAGGTTTCTTTCAGCAAGAAAGTCTCACTTAAAACTTGTAATGTGTAATTTATTATTATACAACAAGCAGTGTGTCGAATGAAATCTACTTATCAGAACGTCATTATTAAATCCATGAAATACCTATTAAACCCTTTTACATATTGAACTTAGTATGAAGTCACTAAGCTAAATATGCTCAATTGGGTTTAAAAATTCAGTTGCAAGATTTGACCTAAACAAACAAACACACAGTACTAACATAGCAAGTGAAAAAAAACCCGTGAAAATCATTGCGCTGTGTACACGGTGCCCGTGCAGCCTTTACAAACCTTGGAGTTATAACTTCTAAGACTTCACCTTTCAGTTTTGAAGCTTCTAATGAATGCACACACAAGTAGGTAGGTACCTAACGGAAAACATAAGTATTTAAGCAACTCTCAGGAAAATAACTTGGACATTGATTTACGAGTTTTAAAACTTCGACAAGCAATATTACCTGCTGAATATGCTTCACCTTTCTGCTTTTATTATTATTAAACTTTTATTTTCAGACCAAGTTTGTCCATAATTGTTAGTAACAAATTTCTTAAAACTACGTTAGTATACCTATTAAATATCAATTAAAATTCAATACTAATACAATATCTGGGGCAACAACAAAATACACATGTCATGTTAGTAACAAAGGTCTTAAAAATATGTTAGTATTATCATCTGTCTTATAAAAATGTAAATACAGTGAAACCTGGTTAAATGTGTCTCAGATATTCAAATCTGTCTCATGGGACCCCAGTATGAGTTCCAGTTAAAGAGGTTTCTCACTTATCCAAGTCCCAGTTAACCAAGTTTCACTGTAGTAAAGTAGGTAAAGTAAATTTTGACCTTCGAAAAGTGCTGATTATCAGCCTAGTTTGAATAAATGAATTTTGATTTTGATTGATTTTGATTCACTAAAAATCAAATAATCAGAAATACAATAATTACAACAAAATACACATGACGTCATGTTAGTTATAAAGGTCTTAAAACTACGTTAGTATTACAACAAATCACATGTCAAGAATCAGTAGTCTACGTCACATGAAGCTGGATGAATCTCCCCAGCACTGCGGAATCTGGCCTCTCAGATATCATTTTTAGGATTTTGTTGGTGCTCCCTCGAATCCGGCGCATCAGAGAAGCTGTTTTTTTACGCATTATCGCATAAAAGTCGTCTTGTATCAGCAAACATACCCGACGCGCTGCAGCATCGAGGGAGCCTCACCAGAATTCTAAACGCATTGTTGTATTGGATGCGAAGAGCGCTGTAGGCCCGCTGCGTGTAGTTGGTCCACAGAGAGCTGCCGTAAAAACTTTGGCAGTAAGCTCTGAATAGTGTTACTTTTACACCTTGCGAATCTATGTACCAACTATATTTATAAACTTGCTTCGACGGTCTGGGTAGTAGAGTGAAGGTTCGTTGAAACCGGTAGATACGGACAATTTCCTGACATAGCTCCGGACACTAAGGCCCGTAATCCACCAAAGCGGAGACGAGCAGAGCGGAGAGGAGATGTGCCAAATTCGACCAATCACAGGAAAGGCGAAAGACCAGATGCAAGTTTTAACTAATGTGATTGGCCGATTTCCGCACATCTCCTCTCGTCTCCGCTCCTCTCCGCTTTGGTGGATTACGGGCCTAATGTTCTAAAGTAGTTGTCCGGTCCATAAACTGTTCATAACACCTAAAATCTAGGTCCCTATAAATTTTCTATATAAGTTTTTAAACTGACATGGTCACTGACACTATTATCACAACAAACAATAATCTGCCTAGTAGGTTATAAAGCCTCTAATCATGAACGTAAAAAATGGGAATTTTTTGTCATTTTTAGAGGTTCTGATTTTCTTTACTCATTTGCTGAAAAAAAAGAAAAGACGAGAACGTGACTCCAGCAGACATTGATTTTGTGAATTAAAAAGATTGTTTAGTAAAGAAAAAAGGGGAATAAATTTGTATGGAGAATTCGTGTCCTTTGTAAGTACAATAGCAGCATTTTCAAGTGCATTCCACTTTCATTTCATTTCAAAAAGGCGTAGGTATATTTTTTATTTTATGACCAGTTAATAAAACCCCAAATTATATTACAAGTTGTGTGGGGTGGGAACCACATTGCAGAGTGACTTGTCCTAATTATCTTTACTCACACTAAAAGATAAAAGAAAAGGGACACATTAATAAAGGGACTCTCAAAATAATGTGACTCTATTTAGTTGCGCGCCAATATCATGAAATGAAATAAAAAATAAAGTAGTTTTTCCACATCATTTTCTTACATAAATATAACATCGCACCGGTAATCCCCGAAGGTGTGAGACAGGCAGAGGTTTACCTAATAGTAGGTACACCCACTTTTCCCAATAGGGGATCGGACAAAAAAAAAACTAATTAGTCCGTCAGATAGATTTCCAAAAAGTATTGGACACGTATTTTTTCTTTTTTCACGTAAACTTAAAATGAAGACGATACAGTGCTTCGAAAACTCGTGTGACGTCATATATGATAGTACATTTTGACGACACAAGTGACGTTTCAAGCCCCACTCCAAGATCTTTGACGCGTTTTATCTTCGTAATTTTTTATTGATTTGATAAAACAAAAAACACGTATTCAATATTTTTCGATAATCTAACTTACGGACTAAACAGAATCATATTATTTTGACCCAGTCCGATCCCATGTCTTCGCCCTTGTGTCGGAGCCGCGTTATCCTTTCGACAAGCCACAGCCCCGACGGGGGGTGAGTCTACCTGGGACACAAATCAGACTCCATGGCTGCTACTGAAAAATTCCTTAAGGGAAAACCCAATAACACTTTGCTTGAGCTGGGAATTGAATCCAAAACCTCAGCAATCGCGGCTTGTGACCTCTATACCAACGAGGTAGTCAAATGAAAATCGCAATTACTACAATAAAGTTTTTGTGAATGCCTCCCATAGGAGGGGTAAATAAAATGGAGTACCAAATTGTCAACGTGTTACTAACAAGGGAAACAAAAATTATTTAATAATTACGACAAAACTAGGTACACACGGCTACACATCAAGCTATACAAAACCAGTATAATCTGATCGTTCATTGTGCGAAAAGATCTAGTAAAGTGAGGCCAAGATTAACTGGTTTTGTATAGCTTGATGTGTAGCCGTGTGTACATACTTAAATGATTTAATAGGTAATTACGTTCCATAGGGGATGAAAATTTGTATGGAACTTCAAAGTTAAAAGTAATTTCAAATTAGGCTTAAATCGGCACTTTTTGAACGTCAAAGTTTCGACACTTCTTAGTATTTTAGCCGGGAAGAAGCGGCGGAACAAACCCTCAGCAACACATTAAATGTTTTGACAGAAATTAATTAATTAATTTCCTAACAGACAAATGTCTGGCAGGTTAGAAGACCCAACTTCTTTAAAATACTTCATTTTTTTTTTACATTATGCGCCGACCCCTAATGAATTGAGATAAGGGCAGGAGAATGCGATGATGATGATGATGACTTCGTAATTAAGGGGATCGGACAAAAAAAAACTAATTAGTCCCTCAGATAGATTTCCAAAAATTATTGGACACGTATTTTTTCTTTTTTCGCGTAAACTTAAAATGAAGACGATACAGTGCTTCGAAAACTCGTGTGACGTCATATGATAGTACCTACATTTTGACGATACAAGTGACGTTTCAAGCCCCACTCCAAGATCTTTGACGCGTTTTATCTTCGTAATTTTTATTGATTTGTTAAAACAAAAAACACGTAGGTATTCAATATTTTTCGATAATCTAACTTACGGACTAAACAGAATCATATTATTTTGACCCAGTCCGATCCCCTATTTTAACCGACGAGAAATTAACGTGTCAACGGCTTATCTAACAAATATTACACCACTTACAGCCGGTAGACACACTAACAAAACCTCCCTCTACTTTTATAATGTTTCCTGAGAAAAATAACATTAGGCATTATACGTACATAATTCCTTTGTCAATTTTCCGTGTTACATTCCCGCTGATGGAATCGCCCACAGTGTCTTTGACGTGGAGATGGATAATTGAGTAGTTGTATGTTCTGTGTAGCACTTAATGTGTTATTTGACCTTTTCATGGCAGTGGTAATATGTGTTATTTGCATTATTTAAGAGCCATTTTGGGGTGGTTTTGTAGGTCATTTGTGATGTAAGCAGCAGAAAGGTTTAATTTCCAAAATTAAGGAGGAAAGTGGGCTGCGGCTTGTTCAAAAGAGATACCGCGGCCTCGTAGGTACACATATAGCTAAGAAAGAACATGCGTGGTTTTTAGTCAGTAGAAGTCTGACACTCCCTTCCGTTCCGCCCAGAGCGGGAGTCATTTGATGATTTACCACTGTCCAAAAAAAAAGGTGCATACTCTGAACCGACATGCCTCTGTCATAATATGCCTGCGGAGCGGGTTGAAAGTACTACTTTTCAGCCCTAGGGAGAATCGCTTTCAACTGACAGCTGTCAAATTATTTAAAAAAAACTTGGTCAATTTTCACATTTTTATTGAACCATGTTCCAACTTTTTATGCAGCCACTAAATTACAGCACGATTTAAAATTAAAATAACATAAAGTTAACTTAAGAATAGCATTACCTATATTATGAATTACATACAATTTAATTGTATGTAACTATTTCTCTAAAATAACATAGATTTCGGCAAAATATTTGCCATTTTTTTAATAATGATCATAAAAATACTGGCTGTACAGCTGGACGACCAGAGAACAAAAAAATAAATAAGCGGGAAAGCGACAATCCGAACAACACTCTTTTTTTTCTTTAGCTAATAATTATGTTCTTATTTTTACTTTCCTCGTATCCATAATGAAAAACAGTGTTTACCTCGGGTAAATTACATATGTAGTCCCTCGAACTATTAGCGCCCTCACTACGTTACGCGCGTCAAACCCCGTCTCGGCACTAAATAAGTAACTTTCACCCCTTGGATAACAATGTATTTTTCCATTTTATCAACTCCATGGTCTATTCTCTTCTTAGTACGTTTTTAAAAAGGTATTTTTTAATAATAATTTTATTTCATACGTCTCTTAAATCTACCTACTTAGTTGATTGCTGTGTTTGTCTGCTAAATTACAAACCCATCTATAAAACCTGTATTTAACTGTTGTTTTTTATTTATCCTTAGGATGACGGCATCAAGGAAATCCTGAAAGACACAAGTCTATGTAAGTCGATATTTTTCACGTAAACTCCATCTCATTTGAGTCCCGTACGGTAAATAGAATTACCCTTGAGCAATCTAATTGTCTACAGAAAGCATGGTTCGCCGTTGAACGGTAATGCGAAAAATCGATTAGCCGAAAAATTATTCAGCGAAAGCACGTTTGGCCGAATATCGCTACAAAGAATGAATGGTTGTCCGTGACGAAAAGACGAAGTTATGGTTCGCCGAAACACGTTTGAACTAAATAATCTTTCACCGACAGCTATTTTCACCGAAATCACCTTACACTTCACCAGTACACTAATAATCTTGGATTCTTGGCTAATTATTCCTTTTTGAGTAGGTAGGTACCATGTTGGGTGCCAATAAATAATAATCAAAATCCCCTCAAAATATTAATCTTGTTCATGAAACTCTAGTTGTCATACTTTCTCTTAGCATCCCGCGACGAATGCGCCCGCGCAGCTGCTGTCATCCGCTGGGTTGTCCAGCAGTCCTGCGCAGGCGGCTGTACCGGAGCTCAGTTGATGCGCGATCTGCTCGTACTGGGGGTGCCCCGTACTCACACCAACGCGTTAGCAGACGCTGTGGACAACTACAGGCCTGAGCATGTGGCGCATGTTCAGGCTAATGGGTTTATGAGTAAGTAGAGATGTGAACGCGTGGAAAGGATTCCCTTATTGGTGAGGTTCTTCAGAAAGGACAGGTGCGTAGTACTCGCAATCGGCATGCATGTGTGACCTGATGGTCGAGGCAAAAGGAGTACGTAAGGATCGTAGCAAGTGGCGTTCTGTGGTTTCTGCTTAACGCCATGGCAAAAAAGCGTGAGTCTTTCAGCCGTCAACATTCAACTCCTTCAAGTAAAGGAGTAGGTACCTACCTGCGATACTCACAGAACTTGTTGTCGTAACGAATTTAAACATACCTATCCTGAACCAAAAATAATTAATTATCAAGGACCTGTCGGGGCTGCGGTTTGTTCGAAAGAGATACCGCGTGTTGTCGGACATAAAGGGCTAAGAAGGAACGTGGGTGGTTTAAAGTCAGTAGAAGTTTGACACCAGAGCGGAAGGCGTCATTAATTTGTTGATTTCCCACCATCCAAAACAAAAAGGGACCTCAATAATCGTCGAAGTGTTTTATTTTTGGTACCAGATCGGTAGAGCATTTTATTAAGATAAATACTACTCTTGCATACCCAACTTATCTACTTCTTCTCTTTCAGTAAACAAGCTAACAGACACCTCAGTGACCCCAGGACCTGAAGGCACAGTGGATACCTTCACCCTGACGATGCACAGCGATGACGTTTTCACGGGAGAACAGAAGAAGAGAGAACTGCTCATAGAGAAGAGCCAGGCCATGATTCTTCTAGAAGAGCTTAAAAAGGCATTTAAGAAAATGGAAGAGATTGAGGAATAGGATAATTTTGCAAGAATGATTTTTGTTTGAAGTAGGTATTTAAAAATATCAATGGCTGTTTTTTTTTCTGACGTTACGTGGTTAGCTGGCAGAAGTATCATGAAAAAATTCAAATTTTAATTTCGTGGGTTACACTCGAAATCTCAAAAGATTCTAATCAGACTTAGAAGATTTCTGATAACAGAATTGATTAACATTCCGTGTTTATGAAGACTGTATAATCTATAGCTTGTATTCGGTGTGTAACTAGATTGATATTATAAAACATACAGCCTGTCTATAAAGTCATGAAAATAAATGAGGGCGCTGCGGTCGTGAAGACTCGTGCACATAGCAACCCTGTATAGTGTGACTAAACTGGTTTTGATACTAGCACATTATTTTGTACTAGAAGCAAACCTGGTTTTAATTAAAATCTGTTATCTTATTTAAAAAAAATACAGAAACCAAAAACAAAGATGCGACCTTCATTATAAATGATAATACCAGCCTATTACTGTCCCACTGCTGGGCAAAGGCCTCTTCTCAACAGAGACGGCACAAGCACTGATCACCACGCATGCTCAAGACGGGTTGGCGATTTCAGACTTATAATAATTATAAGTCCAGATTTCCTCACGATGTTTTCCTTCCGACCTTCATTGAAATAAAAATGAGTAAATAAAAGAAAAATGTTCATACATATTTTTTATTAATGTTATATTTTAACTTTTGTACCACTGTATTTTGCCCATTTTCTCTTGCCCGTTTTGCTGCAATATGTTGTTCGATTAGAGCCTTTCTGTTATTTTGATCTTCTTGTAAGAAAATCCAATCGATTTCAAAATTTTACGCAGGACTTCTAGGCTACATTTAAAATCCAGATCTGTTTTAGCGAAATTTTATGTTGAAGTCATCCATTTCTTTCTTAGGACGGCCTGATCTGTGTTTGCCTTCATCTGCAATACGCCTCACTGTACTCTCAGATTTTCCTGAAAGAAAGATTTAAAAAAAGATGTAATATCTAACAGAAAATACATAGCAACTACAAGCACTGTTTTTATTTCAAACATGTTAAAACTTATTCATATTTAAAATCAATCAATCAATAAAGTATCAAAAGTTAACGTCGCACTACAATATGAGCTACTTACATTTGCAATCTAACCTATAAATGCGCAATGTAAACAATGCTTATTTTAGTCTTAAAATCGTATATTTAGTAAATTTGTGACTTCTGGTAGATAAAAAACAAACAATAACACGATTACATACCTGTTATAGCTGCTGTTCGAGTATAAATATCATCCAAATTTGATAAAATTTCGTCAGCTTGGTGTTCTAACAAACATCGCTGATATACTTTGAAATAATTTCCCGAGCTCCACTCCTATTTGTTTTCCTCATATTTAACACGTTTTTTCGAAGTTTTGTCGACGAAGATTTGAAAAACATTAAAAAATGCAAAAGATATCAAGATAAATAACAAGTTGATGACAGCCGATGACATTTGATGTACCATGATTTAGTGTTGCCTTACTTTTGAATAATGTTAGTTCCTCAAACATTAATTTCATGACTTTATAGACAAGCTGTACCTACTTACCTATTAATTAAACGTTTCTTCATTATTTTTTAAGTTTTATTCATCCATTTAGAACCCTATTTGCATGAATCAGCTTTACAAGGACTTACGAGTAGTTAAGTACAGACAACAAGGTGGCCAGCTCCAAAACATTTGAGTTCGGTATTTAATTGGAAATTAAAGCCAGCATTTCGAGATAATCACAGTGGCTGCCTACCAAAACAATTCATCATTCATCATTTCAGTCAAAAGACGTCCACTGCTGGACATAGGCCTCCCCCAGGCATTTTTGGGGGGGTTTGCCATAATCGCCACGCTTGGCAGGCGGGTTGGCGATCGCAGTATGGTTGTTACAAAGACACAGAGAACGCTGCTGCCCATTCTCTGGTAAGTCCCTTAGTCGCCTCTTACGACACCCACGGGAAGATATGGGATGGTACTATTCTTTACGTCCGACACCACACGGAACCAAAACAATTATAACCATTAAAATCATCAATACAGTATTATTAAAATGGCAACAATATTCAAAAAATAAAATCATGAAAAATTCAAATTTTAATTTCGCGGGTTACCTTACCTTATTCCCTTTTTATTATATTATATTTTATGATTTGTCGTCTATTATATTTTTCATTACTCATACTCTGAAAGTAGGTCAGAACATGCCTGCGGAGCGGGTTGAAAGAACTACTTTTCAGGTGTCCGTTTCGACCGCGCGGCCACGACGTTTTTTTTAAAAAAAAAATTTACCAAGTTTATGTAAAAGTTTGTAAAAGTTGATTCCCAAAACCATAAATTTGTCAAAGTTATGGTTACAAAGTTATAAGGGTTTGAACGTGGCCGCGCCATCGAAACGCGGAGAACCGCGCGGCCACGGAGATCTTTAAAACTAAGCGTTGCAGAGACCTGCAATTTAGGTAAATAACAGATTCAATATGTAAAAAATTTGTAAAAATATAGAAAAAAATCCTAGGTTTATATTTTAGGAGCTGTAACACTAAAACCCCATGGCCGCGCCATTGAAACGGTGAAAACCACGTTATCGCCGATATCTCGCTGAAAAAGCATCGTAGAGGTCTGGAGTTTCTTGTAAAACATAGATTTGAATTTGTCAAATCATGTAAAAATACAAAAAAAAACCTTAGGTTTTTACTTTAGGTGCTATAAGACTAAAACGCCATGGCCGCGCCATTGAAACGGTGAAAAATACGTTATCGTCGATATCTCGCTGAAAAAGCGTCGTAGAGGTCTGAAGTTTCTTGTAAAACATAGATTTGAATTTGTCAAATCATGTAAAAATACAAAAAAAAACCCTAGGTTTATATTTTAGGTGCTATAAGACTAAAACGCCATGGCCGCGCCATTGAAACGGTGAAAAATACGTTATCGCCGATATCTCGCTGAAAAAGCGTCGTAGAGGTCTGAAGTTTCTTGTAAAACATAGATTTGAATTTGTCAAATCATGTAAAAATACAAAAAAAAACCCTAGGTTTATATTTTAGGTGCTACAAGACTAAAACGCCATGGCCGCGCCATTGAAACGGTGAAAAATACGTTATCGCCGATATCTCGCTGAAAAAGCGTCGTAGAGGTCTGAAGTTTCTTGTAAAACATAGATTTGAATTTGTCAAATCATGTAAAAATACAAAAAAAAACCCTAGGTTTATATATCAGGAGCTGTAGTACGATATCGCTTAGAACCTTTGTTGTTTCGATAGGGTGACCATGACTTTGTGTTTACAGAAAACTTTATCCATAATGTTTGGAAATTATTTCTCAAGCATTCTAAATTAAATTAAAATGATAAGTTCTTTCATTGGTTCGTTCTTTAATTGAAATGTTTCTTATAAACATTATTATATTTTTGCTTCATATCGTTTCATTTTAGTTTACTTTTTTTTAATTATAAAAAAACATAATAAATCACCGATTATTCAGTAAAAAAAGTGATTGTATTGAATTTGTCTAAAGGATTTGAAATAATGAATTATGCCTGAAATAACCCCTGTAATTAACTCACGGATTCCAACATCAATTTATTTTGTTTCTGCAACAAATATTTTTTTTATCTTTCTTTCTTCCTTTCCATGATAGAGCATGACGTATATACTTATTGTACATAAAAAAATTATAGTGTGGCTAGTTTTGAACTTTACCACCGTTACTACTTTGTCTTGTAGGTACAAGATAAGTATTTTCAACTGAAAAACTTTCAATTCTAAGCGTGTTTAAAAATATGCACACGATATGCTTAAGAAGATGCCAGCGGGTCACGTACCAGTCGATGTTGATAAGAATTTTAATGATGATGAGCAAGTTGGAGTTATGGTGGAAAATCGAGTAAGGGTTTCTATAGGCCCTATTGTGTTCGACCGTACCAGTAGTTGTTACGTAGTCGTAGCCCGGTAGAAATCGGTGTCTTTTGTTTGTTGAACGTGGGTGCGCGGTGCGCGTTCAACTCTGGCGGAGATCGTGGTCTGGAGAGACCATAGTGTGTAGTCATGCGTGATGCACACGGGCGATCCATGTGATGGATGCGCAGGCAACGCGATTGTTGATCGGCTTGAGAGTCCGTGACAACAATGCGATTGCTGGACGGCTGGAGTGCCGTGTGAGGGCAACGCGATTGCTGATCGGCTGGAGAGTCCGTGCGAGTAATGCGTTTGCTGGTCGGCTGGAGTGCCGTGTGAGAGCAATGTGATTGCTGGTCGGCTGGAGAGCCGTGGCGTTAGTGGTCTTACTCGAGGGTTTCTGTAAGCTTGTCAGTTTTTGTCGCAGTAGAGTTTAAAAGGTAGAATCGAGCGATGGTACGTGGCCCAGGGTGTTGTATTTTGGATTATTTTTAATTTTCCGTTATTATGTTTGATGTTATTGAAGGGTTTTGATTTAAATTTAAAAAAGGGGGTTTGCATTTCTTATTTTCAACGATTTTATGAATTTTGAGTTTGTTCAGGAGTGACCGAGTGGAACAAAGCAAACTTGTGGAAGTGTGTGTGCAAGCGTTTGTTCGCAGAGTAATGATCACACGAGGACGTGTGAAAGCAGGATGGCCGTGTCGGCATCGTGTCGTATTCAGTACGCCAGCGCCATCTGGTGGCGCTTGATGGAGTCATTGGTGAGCGCGCGCGTGGGCCGGTCGCGTCGGTACGTCACTATTGAGTAGACAGGCGCGAGCGGCGGGCGCGTGAAACCGCTGAAACCATCGTGTGTTCTGAAATACGTACCTACCTACAGAGTTTGTGTGTCTAACTATCTAGATCTACTGTGCTTAGGACTATTGATTGAGTGTACGAGTCTAGTTTCTTCATCCAACACTACCCACCGACGCCCACTGTTAACCAACGAATATTGCTAAAAATTATCCCGTTAGCCGACATATATATTTTTTTATCTTATCGGTATAAGGTCTAATAGATGATTAAGATGTTAAATAATTATATAATTTAAAAAATCTTAGTTTAAGTAAACAATCTGTGATTTATATGATTTTTAATAAGAAATAAACATAATTATATGTTTTTGTATCTTATCGTTTCATTTTAATTTAATTTAGAAGCATTTAGAAATAATTTCTAGGGAAATGCAATAGGTGGAAAGTTTTGCTGTAAACACAAAGTCATGGTCACCCTATTGAAACAACAAAGGTTCTAAACGATATCGTACTACAGCTCCTGATATATAAACCTAGGATTATTTTGTGTATTTAAAAAAAAATTGATAAATTCAAATCTTGGTTTTACAAGAAACTTCAGACCTCTACGATGCTTTTTCAGCGAGATATCGGCGATAACGTGATTTTCACCGTTTCGGCCATGGGGTTTTAGCCTTACTGCTCCTAAAATATAAACCTAGAATTGTATTGTGTATTTTTCCAATTTTTGACAAATTCAAATCATTGCTTTACAAACAACTTCAGCCCTCTGCGATGCTTTTTCAGCGAGATATCGGCGATAACGCGGTTTTTTACCGTTTCAATGGCGCGGCCATGGCGTTTTAGTCTTATAGCACCTAAACAATAAACCTAGAGTTTTTTTTTGTATTTTTACATGATTTGACAAATTCAAATCTATGTTTTACAAGAAACTTCAGACCTCTACGACGCTTTTTCAGTGAGATATCGGCGATAACGTATTTTTCACCGTTTCAATGGCGCGGCCATGGCGTTTTAGTCTTATAGCACCTAAAATATAAACCTAGGGTTTTTTTTTGTATTTTTACATGATTTGACAAATTCAAATCTATGTTTTACAAGAAACTTCAGACCTCTACGACGCTTTTTCAGCGAGATATCGACGATAACGTATTTTTCACCGTTTCAATGGCGCGGCCATGGCGTTTTAGTCTTATAGCACCTAAAGTAAAAACCTAAGGTTTTTTTTTGTATTTTTACATGATTTGACAAATTCAAATCTATGTTTTACAAGAAACTCCAGACCTCTACGATGCTTTTTCAGCGAGATATCGGCGATAACGTGGTTTTCACCGTTTCAATGGCGCGGCCATGGGGTTTTAGTGTTACAGCTCCTAAAATATAAACCTAGGATTTTTTTCTATATTTTTACAAATTTTTTACATATTGAATCTGTTATTTACCTAAATTGCAGGTCTCTGCAACGCTTAGTTTTAAAGATCTCCGTGGCCGCGCGGTTCTCCGCGTTTCGATGGCGCGGCCACGTTCAAACCCTTAAAACTTTGTAACCATAACTTTGACAAATTTATGGTTTTGGGAATCAACTTTTACAAACTTTTACATAAACTTGGTAAGTTTTTTTTTTTAAAAAAACGTCGTGGCCGCGCGGTCGAAACGGACACCTTTTCAGCCCTAGGGAGAATCGCTTTCTCTGACAGCTGTCAAATTATTTGTTGTAATTGGGAGCAAACCTATTGCCATCAACCAATGTAATTAGGAGCAAGCCTATTGCCATCAACTGATGTAATTGGGGGCAAGCCTATTGCCATCAACCGATGTAATTAGGAGCAAGCCTATTGTCATCCACCGACGTAATTAGGAGCTAGCCTATTGCCATCAACTGATGTAATTAGGGGCAAGCCTATTGCCATCAACCAATCTAATTAGGAGCAAGCCTATTGCCATCAACCGATGTAATTAAACGCAAGCCTATTGCCATCAACCAAGCTAATTAGGAGCAAGCCTATTGCCATCAACCGATATAATTAGGAGCAAGCCTATTGTCATCCACCGATTTGGGTAATTAGGAGCAAGCCTATTGCCATCAACCGATGTAATAGTATCAAGCCTATTGCCATCAACTCTAATTAGGATCAAGCCTATTGCCATCAACTAATCTAATTAGGAGGAAGCCTATTGCCATCAACCAAAGACTATGTATTAGCCACATCAACCGATGTAATTAGGAGCAAAGTCTATTCACCGATTTAGGTAATTGGGGGCAAGCCTATTCCCATCAACTTTCCTTGTTTTCGTAATGAAAAGCACAGTGTTTACCTCGGGTTAAAGACTTATTTAGTCCCTCGAACTATTAGCGCCCTCGCTGCGCTCAGGCGCCAAACCCCGACTCGGGACTAAATAAGTTCCTTTCACCCCTAAGGTAACAATGTACCTACTATTACTAGCTGACCCGGCAAACGTTGTTTTGCCATATAAATAATTAAATGGCTATTAAAAAATAAGGGTTGATCGTAGAATGGTGAAAATTGATGATTGTATGTATTTTTGTAAGTTGTATCATAAAAAAATAGAAATTAAAAATTTTGTCTAAAAAATATAAATAAAAAATTTAGGGGTGGACTACCCCTAACATTTAGGGGGATGAAAAATAGATGTTGGCCGATTCTCATAGATACCGGATAAGCACAAAAAATTTCATCAAAATCGGTCAAGCCGTTTCGGAGGAGTATGGCAACGAAAACTGTGACACGAGAATTTTATATATTAGATGATTTGGAGGTAGGTACAACGATAAAGTCTCAAAAGATTCTAATCAGACTTGGAAGATTTCTGGTATCATAAGAAGAAGTTTATGAGACTGTGTAAATCTATAGTTTTTATTCGGCATGTAAAAACTGGATATATTATAAAACGTATTATTTTATTATTTATACGTTTCTTCATTTTATTTGATGTTCTAATCCTCCGCATCTTCAGAAACCCAGAAGCATGCAGCATTTAGCCTTTTTTTTTGGCGGGTGGGACTTACGTGTAGTTAGGTACAGGCACCAACGCTACTAACCATTTGAGCTAAGAATTTAATAAAAATTAAAGCCAGCAATCCAGCATTTCGAGATAGTCACAGGGCCTGCCTCCCAAAACAATTGTACGGTTTCCCTAGATTGCCTTTAGTGTAATTTTATGCCAATTATTATCTTTCTCCATCATTTCGAGGTAAAACTACACTAAATTAAAAAAACAAATCACTTCCTCTTCCTGCCAAGCCGGAAAGGCTGTATACTCTCTGTCACCGGACGGACCAAAGAGGTCGTAGGTTAATCGATCGTTTTAAAAATAGGTTCTTGCAACACTATCCATACCACAGATTGAATAGATTTGTGAATTTGTGTCTGACATTTTGAAAGATTTGCGTCTAAATGTACAGTATTTGTTTTCATTTATTATTATTCTAAATATTGAAATCGTTTTATATATTCGTAGTTAATCATTTATATCTATGTGATGTGTTTAAATTATGAGAATCGTTCATGTTATGGCTAATAAATTGAGTGATGGCGTTTTAAAATGTAGGTAGAATGTCTCCTACATATTTGTAAGGACTTGCGATCGGATCAGCTTTATTTATAAAAAATCAAGGTAAGAAAGTATTAATTCGCATTTGTTAATTGTTAAACTAAACCTAACTGAATCAAATGACACCAAGTTTACTCTACTTTGTGCCAATTATCGTTAAACAAAACATAACCATAATACATTTATAAAAACCTATTCCAGATGAATATTCTGTGTACTATATGCAGCGATCTTGTAAATCAGGCTGAGAACATATATGTGACAAAATGTGGTCACATATTCCATCATCACTGCCTCATACAATGGATCGAAAGGTAACATAAAATCTATTGTTTATCAAACAATAAAACCTATTTTGTTAAAGTATTTTGCTTGCGAATGTTGTTGTCTGTATGTTTCACATAATCAGTCTTCCAATTTGTGTATTACTTCATGTATAGGATCTTTTTACTTTGGCCCTCCATGCACAAATCAATCTTTTTTAATACGTAGCATTAAATAATATAATCTCAAGCAGAAATATTCATTCTGACTGAATTGTTATGACTTCACTTAATTCATTCCTATGCATATGCTTCGTCTCAAGGACATAAGGAAGACATAGTTTGGGCTTTTACAATATTAAGTACAAAGGGAAGATAACTGGTAATATAGATTGCAAAGAATATGATTTTGAGCTCAATAGTGTTGCTTTCATGCATACTTCAATAGTATTTAATGAATAGAAGAAGTCCAGTTGCCCATATTTTATTCTGTAATCCTTTATTTAATAGTCGCACAACAACCTTTTAGCATGATTATAAAAGTCCTCTAGTTACAAGAAAAAATCAGCATGATAGGCATTTCTAAGTGACCTTAAATATTTTATATTATATGCGAATTTATTGACATAAACATGTTCTTGTTACTCCTAATGATAATGAACGGGACAAAACCCATCCTAACCTGGCGCGGTTAAGATGGGTTATGGAACTTAAAGACCTTGCGAAATCTAACAATACCGGCTATCCTACAACACAGGCTAAAGAGAATAACTCCTGAAGCAAAAGGCATTCACTCCTTTTGGACAGCAAGTAAGAATTTAGTACAACCACAGCAATGTCTCCCGTTCAATCAGAGCAGGCAATTCATGGGCTCATTTAGATCAAGAAAAATTGGAAGCTTTTGCCACTCAACTGGCCAAGGTTTCCAAGCTGAACAAAACAGCAGTTATTGGTGATTCTGAAGATGCCGTTCTCAACCAGGCCTTGCATCTTTATGCCCCATTGCAACCAGGAAATATTGATTAAAGGTTGATATGTACGAAGAACTCTTAAGGGCACCCAGATTTGATCTAATTATGATGAAATTTCTTGAAAATCTTCCCCATGACTGGTTAAAGAAATAATAGTATAAAATTAAATCAAATCACTTTTACACACAAACATGGAAATTTTGCACTGGTCAATTGAGCCAGGACACTCTACCATAATCCGCATGTGGGAAGACTCTGTGTTTCTACCTGGATCAAAGGTTGACATGGAAAGGTCACCTAAAGAAATAAAGAACATACTACATAAACTACTGTTTCAACTACTTGCTCAGACTACCAGGCAGACAATCTTCACTAACCCTAAGTTTATTGTACCATCATAGAATCAATATGTGTTCTTGTGCCTGTATAGATGTTTAGGCTAGTTCACGTGAGGATGAAGAATTCCTTGGATTGAAAACACTTCTTGATTGGACTTTAATTTCTTTTATTTTGTACTAATATCAAGGTAATAATTGCAAGTGTGGCTGCTATGACCACCGTACCAGAGAGTATAAAAAAGGAAAAAATCATAGACAACTTTCTACAATTAATGTTGCCCGACATAAAAAATATAAAAATATAAATATCTGTGTTGGGATGCCAACAATATGGACATATGGGATTCAATTATGGCCTTCTCCAAGCAAATCAAACATCATTTGCATTCAAAGAACTCAAAACAGTATCCTAAGGGTCCTAGCAGCGGCGTCCTAGTATGCTCGCAACTTAGAAATCCATGAGCACCTGGAAATTCTAATAATCCTAGAGGACAAAGCGCTACTTTGAGAAATACACAATAGATTCATTCAGCACTATTGATGCCAAATCCTGCTAAGAGACTCAAGAGAGCTGATATTGTGCTGCCTGATAAGTAGAATTTCGACACAGGTCCTGATTCTGTAAAAATGTGATACCACTTTCTGCACATCTGATAGTCAGGGATGACTGTTAGCAGAAAAAAAGCTATAATATCAACCACCAGAGCTCATGTTCATCTATGAGAAGAAACAGCCTTCTTTTCAGTCAGCTATTACCCAGTAATCAAAATCTTAAACTGCCTCTATGATAGGGAAACCAACCACAACCGGAATACGAATATGTTTAGTATCTGTTGATACTAAACATATTTGACTTGGAGCCTTGAATGCGTACTCCTGCCAAGCGAAATTGTTTATATCTATTGCTCTGCCCATGCTCAGCTCGCACAACAGAGACAGACTTGTATCCCTTTAAGTAAGACACATTCATTCTTTCAGATCAAAAACCTGCCCCCAATGCAGGAACAAAGTGACGGACAAGTGCATGTTCCGTCTGTACCCAACGGTGTCCAATGAGAACAACAGTGAAGACGCAGCTACGTTACAGTCTAGACTGGACGATGCCCAGCTGCAATTGAGGCAGCAAAGGGTGAAGTATAAGGAGAAAGAGGATAAGCTGGCGATTGTTACTGCTGATCTGAAGCGGCAGGAGTAAGTACTATCATCTATTTCCATGCTAAGGCGTTCTGCTGGGTACCAGGGTTGCGGGTTGTTCGAGAGAGATACCGCGGCCTCGGAGACAAAGGGCTAAGAAGGATCATGAGTGGTTTTTAGTCAGTACAAGTCTGACCATCCCTTCCGTACCACCCAGAGCGGGAGGAGTCATTTGATGATTTTCCATCCGCCAAAAAAAAAAAAAGGCCCGGTTTCCACCAAAGTGCAGAGGAGCGGAGACGAGAGGAGACGTGCCGAAATCGGACAATCACATTAGTCAAATTTTACATCTGGTCTTTCGCCCTTCCTGTGATTGGTCTTGGCACATCTCTCAGCTCCGCTTTGGTGGATACCGGGCCTAAGTCTTACTGATGGGCAAAAGCTTCCATTTTTTTAATTTAATTTATTTATCTGGAACACCAACTATTGACTACCCCGTTGGTCTATGTTTAATATGCAGGTAGGGTTAGGACGGACAACCATCAAACGCGCTAGTCAATGACACACTAACCTTTATTAGTTTCAAATACCGGGTCGCAGCCGCGGTACGCTACACATCTACATTAAATACATAACAGTCTAGTATTTGCAAGTGGGACTACTGCGCATGTAGGGCCTGGCTTAAATTCTCGAAGAGAAGTCCACTGCTAGACATTGCCCATAGCTTCCTAAATTGCACGCCTTTTAGTTGGTTTCTTGGCATTTCTTAGTCAGTTTTATCTGACTGCTGCCAGTCACCCTCTGGAAAAGATAATGGCATTTTAGTATTGATTTGATAAACATACATAAACCCACAATTTCTGACGAAATGTTGGTATATCATTGAGTACATACACCTTTGTCTCGAGCCTGTGGACGGTGTGTAATGGCCTATATCATCGTCCGTCCGTCTTATGACGACAGGTCGTGTAGACGACGCGTTCTTGTTCCACGCACGCCTCAAAGTGATGTCAGGAAATTGGAAGGGGTCCACAAGGGTCGATGCCTGCTGCGGTTGCGGGACTGTTCGAAAGAGATACCGCGGGCTTGGAACACAAAATGCTAAAAAGGAACATGGGTGGCTTTTAGTCAGTACAAGTCTGAAACCCTTCCGCCTCGCCCAGAGCGGGAGGACTCAAGGACTCATTTGTTGATTTCTCACCCGGAAAAAAAGGTACACCTTTGCCTAACCCTTCGCGGATTTAAGCATGATGTTAAGTTATTCAATTTATTATTTGCAGAGATCTCCTAAGATCTTACGAGAAGCGTCTGGTCAGCTTTGACTCCAAGGTCTTGTCTCTCCGTGAACAACTGGAGTTCTCAACCATTCAGAACAAAGACATGCAAAGGGTTAAAGACGAAAATGAAGCGCTGAAGAAGAATATGCAGACTTTGCAAGGGTTAGTAATGTAGCGGTTTTTATATTATAGTTTAAATAGAACTTGAAATTTTACGTTTGTGTTTTTTGTAGAGTAGTTCTCGCGCTTTCTATTAAGTTATTTGCAGACCTTACGAGCTTTATTAATTTACTGTGCATTTTATTTTAAGATGTTCCTTATTTCTTTTGTCTTTTGATTTTTACCCATTTCGAGTTCTTAGTACATATACTTTGATTCACACTGTCTTCTCGCATCAACTGCTTAATTATAATATAGCTTAAATAGATAATTTAGCTTTTATTGATTAAAACCATTTTTCCATTTGACCATTTTTTCGTCGGAGCTTATTTTGTAAACACAGACAAAAAATTCTTTCCTCTTTAAAATACAGTGAAAACGACCTGTTTTTCGTTGCAGAGTTAGCCGTATTGCTACTTATTACAATTCCAAAAAAAATACAGTGTATAGTGTAATGTATAGGTAAAAGACTTATGCAAAATAATTTTCAAAAAATTAATCAAGAACCTCGAAAAAAAAAATCACAGAATCACAAAAGAATCACACGAAAAAACTTTTTCGTCTCGAAATGCTCAATATTTTGAGCGATAACTGTTAATTTTTTTTACTATCAGAAAGGAAATTTAACCAACTAAAGACATGTAAAAATATTTTAACATTACAGCGTATTTTTTTTTAAATAAATTAAATCTGCGAACTATCGTTCATATTGGCAGTCACGAGAATCAAACGCATCCCCATTTTCAACCTTATTTGTTTAGGCGATGAGTTAAACGCGCGCTCAAGGGCGCGGGCAGTTAATGTCGCCTTAAGTGAGACCTCAAGGGATCTGAAAATTTGTCTCACTTTTAAAGGTATTTCACTTATCCAGTGTCTCAGATATCCAGGCCAAAGTGTTGGGTGGGACCTCAGCATGAGTTCCAGTTATGGAGGTTTCTCACTTATCCAGGTCCCACTTAACCAAGTTTCACTGTAGTAGTATACATTGTAAATATCACCTCAAGTCTAAGTTTTTCTCTAATTTTATTTCTTTCCTATCCTGTTCTGTCCCGGTTCTAGACAACGGCCTTCCTCAACTGCTGCTGCTATTGTGTATAGTGCTATTTATGCTCATTAAGATTTGTTTTTTTTAGTTTACAAAAAGTTCTAAATGCTACCAGTGATGACGTGGATCAGATGCTGCACAGCTATACTGATGTCCGAACTATTGCTACGTTCGCCACTGCTCTTAAAAGGTAAAACAAAAATGTATTTTTCATTACTCATACTCCAAAAGTATCTGAAGTTGCCTGAGGGGTTGAAGGTAATACTTTTCAGCCCCAGGGAGAACTAGTGAAATTGGGAGCAAGCCTATTGCCATCAACCGATGTTATTGGGAGCAAGTCTATTGTCATCCACCAATGTAGGTAATAGGAGGCAAGTAGTCGACTCCAAAATTTTACACAAACTTCATGTTTTTATTTTTATTTTCCTTGTATTCATAATGAAAAGCACAGGGTTCCCCGTCTCGGGACTAAATAAGTTGCTTTCACTCCTAAGATAACAATGCACTATTACTTGGCTTCTTACAGGACCAATTTTTTAATGTATGTCTTATTTTTAAGCTGACTAGTTGGTCTAGTGGTCGTATGCGCGACTGCTGGGCAAGAGGTCCTGGTTTCGATTCCCAGGTCGAGCAAAGTGCTATTGGGTTTTTCCATTAAGAATTCCTGAGTAGCAGCCACGGTGTCTGGATTAGTCAACGGTTGATAGCAATAGCCCCCTATTACATAGGACTTAAATACAACTGGCAAAAAAAAAATAAGTTCAAAAATCTACCCCCATTCTTCGTATACTTCGGATACCTGATGCTCCTTCATGGCGTTCTCATTGATACAGAAGTCAGCTGCTAATTGCCATCAGCAAGGTGGCATGCGACTACGAAGAATATCAGACAAGAATTATTTTCTTGTTTTCTACTTTTAAGACCGCGATTTTGTTAGTAGTCGGGTTTTAGATTTTTGAACTTATTTTTTTATTTGAATTTTATTTTTGTGTGTACTTAAACTACATACTTTTCTCTTTTTCGTCGTTTTGTCCTGTGTGAGACTACTAAATACTTTTTCTTTCTTCTTTTCTATATTTATTACTAGCTGATGCCCGCGGCTTCACCCGCGTGGATGTCTTCGCACGGGTGCAAAAAAGATACTAAAACCTTCCTCTTGAATCACTCTATCTATTAAAAAAAACCGCATCAAAATCCGTTGCGTAGTTTTAAAGATTTAAGCATACAGACAAACAAACAGACAAAAATAGCGACTTTGTTTTATACTATGTAAGGATAAGGACTAAAATCTTGTTTGCAGGGCTCTATGTGACTCTGAGGCTAAGAAGAACGAGTCTCGAGACAGACTTCATGCTTATAAACAACAACTTGGCTTGGAGAAAAAGCATTCGGCTGATCTACAGACCAAAGTTATGTGAGTACTATGACATACAGGTATGCTGCAGGCTTTTAAGTAATGATCATCTGCAGCCTATAATGTTTCCACTTCTGGGACACAGGCCTCCATTCCAAGAGAGAGAATGGGCTATAATACACCAGTGTGGGTTGGTAGATGTCACATGACTTCGATTTTTTTTTTGTTCTAGTACATATCGGTTTCCTCACGATGTTTTCCTTCACCGTTTTGAGAGCAGTGGTGATGAAATAAATTACACAAAGTCTTGTGCCCAAGGCAGGGCTCAAACCCACGTCTTACTGCTCGTAAGTTGGGGCTGCCACTGGGCTACGGTGCTCCTGGCCACCGCTGCTCCTTAAAAATAATGAAAAATGTATACAAAAAAAAAATGTACAGTTATCCGTAGTATATATATTACTAGCGACCCGCCCCCGCTTCGCACGGGTGGAATGTGCTACATATAAACCATCCTCTTAAATCACTCTATATATTAAAAAAAACCCGTGTGGCGACTAGCGACATCTATCGCAACACCTGCGTACTAACAACGATCGACAGAAAATCCTACATCGCGCTATGAACATTATCCGCGACATAAGCCTATATAGGAGTTCCCGACTCACAACTGTCTGGCAGTTAGCCCGCCGGACACAACACCCGTCCGGTCGGAGGATCCTCCCTTTTCAATGGGGGATGAGGAACTTTACACCCTGTTCCTCCTACCCCTCAAACTGGTGACCCCGAGCATGAACGTCAGCGCAGCCTTCGTGCAACAACTTCTTCATGCGTCACATCACTTCCCCTTCGCCTTCGAGCAGCGAGTCATACCGTCAGCCAGCAGCCACGGCTTCATGGGGTATCCTGTCCACCAGCATGCAGCGGAAGCGCATTCCTGGACGTCACCCCCAGCCTCATCAGCGACTTTGGCACAGCATACTGCACTTCGGCCGGTCAGCAAGAGACGCACTTCTCTCCTGGTCGACGCATCAAAATCCGTTGTGAAGTTTCAAAGTTCTAAGCATACATAGGGACAGACAGCGGGAAGCGACTTTGTTTTATACTATGTAGTGATAGTGAAGTGATAATTTCCCGTATTTGAAACCAGGCGAAAGACGCCCTTTTTTAGATTTTATTGCATCAATATAAATCTCTTACCTGCTCAAACCGATTGCACGTCGCCACTCTCTAAAACATCAAAAATAACTTACCTCTCCCTTCCAGGCGTTTAGAAGACGAGCTCCATACAGCGCAAGCAAAGTACGACATCCTAAAAGCGGATTCAGACCTCGCAGCCCTAAAGAGGCACGTGACTCTTCAGAGGGAGGAAGAGCATCGCATTCTGAACGACCAACCGGTGTCGCCGCCAACTCCTGAGGAACCTCGTCGCGTTACTAATAACAGCGATAGCTTCGTAAGTTTATTTTACTCATATATACAGACCTCAATTTCCGTAGGGTTTATGTCTCACCGCTGACGAGGAAGCCCCTAACTATAGGCTATTTTGGTGCTTAAGACAAAATGTTTTTTTAACTTTAAATAGGTATTTTTGAGCATTTTGTAAGGGTGCTTATAAATATCATAAATCATCAAAAATGAAAACAGGGATATAGATGGAAATCAAAGGAACATTGTACTTAAAAAAAACTGGTACTTATACTGTTAGTCTGTATCATCCCACTGCCAGGGCAAAGGCCCGCGATGATTAAAAAAAACATTGCTTTAAAAAAACGGGCGAGAGCGTTTGGAAAGACCACTCGATATTTCTCTCAATAAAAGTGCATAAAATTATCGTTCCCATGTCATTAAAAGTCAATAAGGGTCATTAAGGGTGTGATTCATACCAAATGAACAAAGTTCTCTTTGGAACCAACATCGTGGCTAAGACAAAACACGGTACTTGCGATACAGGAACGTGCAAAAATCAACTCATGATCTCATCTCAGCAGCAATCAATAACTAGTTTTCACAGATTATGACCGAGATTAGAATTAGCAATTTTGTTCTTCTTCATCTTATCTTCCGAAGCACGAAATCATTTTTAAACGGTTTTATTTTATCAGACAATCAGGTGATTCAAGCCTGCAATGTCCTAGCCAAACTGGAAACAAGTTTACAAAGTCTGCTTCCCGTGGGAACCCACGACCATCGGGTCACAAGGCAAACGCCTAAACCATTCGACCACGGAGGCAGTTTGTTCTTAGTATACACCAATTATTGTGTAATTAATCCCACGAGAATCAGCAGTCGCAAACCATACATAATAGGTGTGATCGACCTAGTATATCGCAATCCTGTCCCTGTACCTCCCCAGGGCTTCAGCCACCGGTTTTTCGGTTTCCGTATCAAAAAGTGAAGACACTCAAGAATTATTACAATAGTACAATCATCGGCACGATTCTTGAGCGCTGACGCAAAAGTGAGTTATTGGGTCCCTTTGGTGGTATGAAGTGAGACGCGGGATTGGGGAAAGTGCAGTGATTGGCCCGTAGCGCATCGCGTCATAGCCGTCGCGTCACTCGGGATTTGTTCTTTACTCCTTCTGCACTTACCTTACTTACGACCAATAAATAATAAACGGGTGTGCGTTTTATTTGTCAAAAAGTGTACGATGCGCACAGCGATCCCCACTCTTCCGCCGAGCGCTCAAGAACCGTGCCGGTATCTGTATACCCGTTTAGCCTGCTTTGACTTCTCTGCTAATATAATAAGATGCCGAAAATAATCTAGAAAGGTCCACGAAAAAGTACACTGCTTTCTGCTTCGCACCACAAATATTAAGCACCATCTAAATATAACATCACACTTGTAATCCCCGAAGGGTGAGCTTGAGGTGTACCTATATCGCACCGACATTTCGCCAGCAGTTAGTTTAATGCTATCCATGATATTCTAGAACTAATACATTATGATAATACATTGTTCATTGGCGCAGACTGAAAATGGTAGGGGAACGAATGATTGCGTAGATATTAAAGATTTGGAACGTAAGAAAAACGCGGCTTGGCTCAACGTCTTATGCTCTAAAGCGACCCGGATGAATCAGGCAACGAATGATAACGAGGAGGGAAAGCAGAAAAGAGACGCTGAGATGACAAGAAAGATAAAAGATATTATAAGAATGAAAAATGAGGACAGAGAGGAGAGGGAGAGGGCGTTAGCTAACCGCATTGGGAGGGCCAATGTCAAGCTGTATTGGAAACAGGTAAGACTGGCTTGAAAGTCACGAATAGCTTAGATGAATGCACTAAGAACAGAAGATAAAAGCTTTATCGTCACCCTACCATTCCTTTGGGGGTTGGCGCAGCATGTTATCTTCCATACTTGTTTGTTAGCCAACCCCTTATAGCCATGTCATCTTGCACAAAAATCATCCTTGTTTCTTTAGTTTTAAGCTCCTAGCCTTAGGGCCTATTTCACGATGTCCGAATAGCCACTACTTACAGAATAAATTAAAAAACGCAACAAGATTTTTGTGAAATTATCTGCCGAGTAAGTTAACTGGAACTCAGTCTTAGGTGGTGAAGCAGGCCCTTACTCTTTAAGTTATCCTCATTCATATTGCTGTCGTATGTAAAACGAAAAGAGGAGACGATAAAAAAAACGAATTAGTCCGTCAGATAGGTTTCCAAAAAATTAAGACGATACAGTGCTTCGAAAACTCGTGTGACGTCACATTTCAGTACATTTTTATACCATAAAGTGACGTCACAGGCCCCCAGTCATGATCTTTGACGCGTTTCATCTTCGTAAATTTTTATTAAAACAAAAGACATGTAGGTATCCAATATTTTTCGATATGTGATTCAACTGACGGACTAAACAAAATCATATTTTTTTTAGTCAGTCGTCATCCCTATTATTGGCATGGATAAATAAAGTATTCTTAGCTCAGATGATATGGTTGTGTAAGAGAAAGCAGTAAAAAGAATCTGGCAATAGCATCAATGGTATGACTTTTGTCTTAAAGTTTACAAACGAATTGAGATAAATAGTTTGATTTTGAGGAAAATAATCAAAAAACGATTTACATCAATTGGGAGAAAGGAATTTATTATTATTATTACAATAATAATAATAAATTCCTTTCTCCCAATTTTTTAAAGTTGCCCGGGGCAAAACAGGAATTTAGAAGGATAAACATATACTGACCGTAACGGTTATTTGTTTCAAAAAGGTCAGGTATAATCGATGTCATAAGTTCTGCTTTATGTGTACTACAGTCCATTTGCTGTTCATTTTTAATTATTATTTTCATTCACTACTTGACATAAGCCCGTAAAGTTGCGTTTGCGAAACGGCGCTGCTGTCGTGCACGCTCTCAATAGTTTATACTTTTGCCGCTTTCATCGTTTTACTTTTTGTACTTTACCTCTTGTGTTGGAAATATTTTTTTTATTACAATTTTGATGGATTTATTTTTCTTACTTTATCGTGTGGTTAGTACCTAACTTGGTGTCAGAGTTTTTATCCCATTTTTTACGCAGTTTTTTTTTTTATGCCTCTGATTTCCCTTCACATGCCGTCAAAAAATATCTCTCAGACATGCTGGTTTCCTCACGATGTTTTCTTTCACCAAAAAAAGTGATAATAAAAAAATACACACACACGAATACAGAGCTCCTTTTTGGAAGTCGGTTAATTATGCAATACGCACATGAATCCACAAAATCAGAGGTGCATTCCTTATGTTCGAACTTGAGACCTATGACGTGGCACTCCGATGGTCACAGCACTAATAGTCCAAGATCCCAGGGCCGCCAGACGTCACGTATTTTCTGACGAAGGAAATGTGGGCGATTGAGTAGTCTTAGTATGAACTAAGAACACACTACTACCAGCTAGCTTGCTTGGACGGCCAATTTTCAGGTATCAGATCATCAAGGTACACTAAAAATCGCCCACATTTCCTTCGTTGCCCTAGGATCTTGGACTAATAAGCTATCACTAATTTGTTTTGGGAATTGTTATCAATAGCTATTGATAACAATTAGTGGTAAAAGAATTATTATACGCATTATATTTAAATCTGATCAGAAGGCGTATAATAGCTTGCTGTATTATATAGTTTCTACCCTTTGAGAAAAAAAGCCAAATATCTTATTTACGTATTGTTATTTATTTTCAGAATGAGTTGGTGAACAACATAGAGAATTCTGACTCTCCGTATTTGAGCTTGAAACAGGGCAATGTGCTGTCTTTGGCCGCCTTGCAACGCGCGCCGCTGAAACTCCCCGATAAAGCGAAAGTAAGTTTTTAAGTTTAAATTACTCTCTTTTATCATCATCTGCCTAGCCTTTTTCCAACTATGTTGGGGTCTGATAACCAGTCTTACCAACGGGTATCATATTATCCAGAGTTAGAGTCTGCTGCTCCATGTGAAACACTGGTATTCAGGAGCATCCGATAAGACTAGGCAGACGCGGGAAGTAAAGGCTAGGCAGATGATGATTTCATGTAACTAGAAATTCTGAAAATATTTATATTGTAGACTCATTATTGTGAATAACTTTTTTTTGTGATAAAAGGGGTTGGTCTCGTTATTATATTAGGGAGGGCACTACTAATAACAAGAAACTACCGCCATCTTCTCAGATGCCAGACCGTCTTGGTCCTCAGCGACCCTTCCACTGGGATGCACTTAGGAGCCAGAAGGAGTTCCCCTCTCTCGGCAAGTCGCAACCCACCCCCCCCAGCATCCCGGGACTGATGGATCAACCCATCCCTATCATTAAATCGACACCCACTGCAAGGAGAACAGGGATGTTTCCTGACTGAAATAGGATTCTGTTTAGTCCGTCAGTTAGATTATCGAAAAATATTGGATATGTATTTTTTGTTTTGTCAAATCAATAAAAAAAACGAAGATAACACGCGTCATAGATTTGAGTGTAGGCTTGTTGTGACGTCTCTCGCCGGTAAAAAAATGTCTATTCTATTTTTTATTTAATGGCAATTACAGCCGATGTAAGAGTGAAAAAAAAACGTGAATGTAATGTTAGTTGAACTACAACCAAGGTCGCAAATTACATTCTTCGAAACCACGTGGAGCTTGTCGGGTTAGTACGGGAGGTAAAAAATGTCATACTCATGCCTTACAATATGACGTCACACGAGTTTTCAAAGCACTGTATCGTCTTCATTGTTTGTTTACGTGAAAAAAGAAAAAATAACTATGTGTCTAATATTTTTTGGAAATCTATCTGACGGACTAATCAAATACCCTACTGTTACCTACCACTCGTTTTAGGTTTACAGTTATTTTCATTAAACCATTTATATTTAGTTACTTATTTCACCTCAGCATAAATCAACTCTTTTATCTTTTCCAGACATCAGAAAAACTATACCTAACCGCAGTCAAGAACGCGAACCAGAAACGTGTCGGCGAGAAGTCGAACGAGATCAGCACGAAGCACAGCATCTTTCACAAGAAGCAGCCGATGAAGGTGGAATCCCTTAACGACAACATTACGAGTGAAATGGACATCTCTTATGACGGACTAGGAGGCCACTCCAAGCCAGACGTATTCCCAGTTCCCAGTAAGGCCCCAGTGAAAAGTTGCATTCCGAAAGTATCAGCGAAGCACAAACTCAAACGCCCCAACCCTACTGGAAGTCAGGATATCCAGAAAATGCTTAAAAAAGTCAAAGATAAATAGACAGACGAATATGGGTCTTAAGATCTTTGAATTAAAACTCAGTGTAAGTACACACCCCTTATTTGTGACAGTTTATATCATGAATCGAATTTTCGCCGTCGATGTTTTCTGGTGAAGAAAATGGGATGGTACACCTTAGGGTTTATAGAGAAAGGTCTAGTTTTCTTGTCTAATTTCAATAGATGTAAATATTCGCGTTTAAAGATAATTCCTTGTTTTATTTTAGTAGTGTTGTCTTGTTTACTCAGTGTAGAAATAATGGATATCGCCCCAAGTTGGCTCTTGCGTCATTTACTAGTCCAGTCTTCTTACACTTCTTGCGTCATCTAACGATGTATCATCTTCGCAAGATCCATAATATTCTGTGTTAGATACTTCAAGCTTTTAGGGTACCGACTTTTCTCTACACACTTGGGATTATATCTACTTAGCGATTTAGTAACATATTAGAAATAGGCTCACCCATTACATGGGTCTTAAACATAACTGACCCAATGTGGGTGTATTAAGTACGCCTCTGCCTAACCCTTTAGGGATTACAGGCGTGATGTTATGTGGGTATTTAGTAATGACACTAATAGTACGTCTACGAATAAGGGGTACACATCACATATAATTAATATTACATTATATTATGTAATCGTAATTTTGCTTATAAATCCACCATCTAAATGTATTTAAAATTAAAACTAAAAATGTGTAGTATTAAAGCTATAAGCTTATGATGGGTGTGAAAGTATCCTTTACGAAACTGTTAGGCATTTGTTCTGCCCGTCATTTTGATATTTTTTTATTTTGGAGATATTGGAGGTCAAAGTTTAAACATTTGCACTTTACTTTAAATATCTCCATAACTCCTGTTATATTAAATGCATTCAGCCGTACCGAAAATCGTGATAGAAATATGTTTTGTATAGAGTTACTTAGTTTGATATACAGAACGCTTGGTTGGCGGCTTCGTCAAGGGTTCATTTACAACTTATATGTATAATTTTAGTTACGGCCTTATGTATGCTAAAATGTTAGGTGTATATTATATATATTGGAACTTTAGTCTATAAGTGATATCCGGGCAAACACCGCAGGAACCGGAATTGCCCGGACATTCAGCTTTATACTCTACTTTAGCTATTTTTAATATGCATGTGTGAATTTACCATTTTATCCTAGTTACCCACCGATATAAGTACCTAATAGATTAACCGTCTTCGTGATTTGATGTAAGCTTTTAATGGTCTGGTTTGAAAGTTAATACAAGGACATAATCACTGATCGTCAAATTCATAAGTAAACGCGCCATTACTGATTAGTTATTCGCAAATGCCTGTAGTGTAGTTGACACTGCAATACCAATATCCAGGGTGTATGGGACAGCCCTCTGCAAACTGACTTGATCTTTATTCTGAATCATAATTATTATGGTGATGATGTTTATGGTGTTTTACTATTATGCCTGAGGAGGACACCCTTTACTGCGCATAACAGTCGTAAAAGTAAGTAAACACACATTTTAGCTTACATCTTTTAGCGATGACATCAAATCACGTAGTTTTTGTTAAAAAAAAACCTATTATTGTAAAAAAAAATAGTTGTGCCAACGATATTATAACTATACGAAAACGCAAATGTTTTAAAAAAGAGTACATAAATAATATTGTATATTTGGTCATAAAAATAGCACAATTTTGCATTTATCACTAAAAGATTAATAGTATTTCAGTGTCTATTTATTAGATTAGAATCTCAGGATTGACAATGACTTCTCTTTGATTTGAGATTTTTACCCGACTGCTTCGAAGGGATGATGATGAAGTGATAATGTTTGGGCCTAACAGTTTAATTGCGTAACACATCAGGGCCTGCAGTCTCTGCACTAAATATCGTTAAATATCTATCGCAAAGCCGTATCGATGTCAAATTTCTTTAATAGATTTTCAACCTTATGCTGTTTAAATAAAGCTGAAAATCTATTATAGAAGTTTGACATCGATACGACTTTGCGACAGATTTTTAACGATAATTAGCGTAGAGACTGCAGGCCCAGGGGCTGCAGTCTCAACACTAATAACGACGCTACGAATGTCGCTAATTCGTTAAATCATAAACTTTCTTGAATAGATTTTCAATCTTATGCTGTTGAAATAAAACTGAAAATCTATTAAAAATTAATCTTAGCGTCGTTATTAGTGTAGAGACTGCAGCCCCAGCTATAAACTTTAAGCGAAACTTCGTTAGCTTTTTTTCATCAGTTGTTACTATCAGGTAAATAATTACTTGTATTCGTAATTTGGAGAGATGTAATCCTACGTCTCTCGAAGAGGAAGACCAAAAAACAATGAATGAACTGTGTGAAGGATGATAATTATGGCTAGAAAGGAGGTGACTGCTGAGATGACGAGAAATCGCGAATTATCTGTTTCATAAAATAAATAAATAAGTATGGCAGAAGACATACTGCACCAACCCCGAATTAAATTGGGATAAGGGCAGGTCAATGAAATCGTTTAAAAATATAGACTTTCTACCAACAAAAACACGAAAGTTTAAATAAAATAGTGCAATATTTACATTCCGGTGTGTATTCGTAGTGTTACGCAATGAAGTCGCTTCATTAAACGTTCTGTTCATCTATTTATCTAAACTGTACCCTACATCGACGTCATAGTACGAATTAATTAATAAGAAGACTCATTTGCATGTTTACCAGTATTCTGAATGCTATTTCAAAGTTCTGCCGTCAAATAATAATGCTACAGTCCCACTGCTGCCGAGAAGAGATGGCAAAAGCATTGATCACCATGATTTATACACCCTGTTACTTATATGGATTAGTTGGATGGATTAAAAGCAAAACCCCCTGTAGAGAATATCATTCTGTGGAAACAGTGTATGTGCACTCTCGACGTTTAAAAGTGCCCATGAAGGCTTATCACTGCATTTTATAAAAGAAAGTCCTCCGCTGCGTCTGTCTGTTCGCGATAAACTCAAAAACTACGGCACCAATTTTCATGCTGTTTTCACCAATGGATAGAGTGGTTCTTGAGGAAGGTTTTGGTATATGCCATCAAAACCGCGTGCACCAGCTAGTGTGAAATAAATTATGATTTTGAAATGAGGCTGTCATCTGAGATTTGACGGCAGAAACTTGATCCAGTTTTCAGAAACTGGGCTTTAGACGGTAAGGGTTTGTGGATAGCCTTATGGCTGAATGATATAAGTAAAGAGGTGTGGTATGTATATTTTTGATACGGGAATCTAAATCTTGAATGTATTGGGTGGAAGGTTGAGGACGATTTGACATATGAACGGTTGAAAGCTATGTCGTGCTGGTGTATTTTCAATGTTCAGCTCAGTGCAGAAGGTTGAAATTCCAACGGAACGGCATTTAAAATTTCTACCGTTCATAATATGTCCAGCCAAAAGTGAGATGAGACTATGATAGGCTAGGCTGAAGATTTGTAACTTGCAAGATTTTTAGTTGCTAATTATAACAATTTGTTGCTTGTTCGAAGTTGAACGTTATGTCGTTGAGTTTGAGATGAATTTCACATGATCCATCAATTGTAAAGAAATAATCTTGGTCAGAGAGGATTAGTACAATTTACGAACGCGCTTCAAGTGACTCTAATGTAATTGTAATAAAGTTTAAATTCTAATGATTTTAAGCGCGTTCGTGCAATGTACAGGATTTACTTGATACTCTAGATACATATTTGTTCATAAATAATTAATTATTTAAGTTTTACATTTCTGTGTTGTGTTTTTAAAGCGAAATTTATGTTATTGATGTGCTGTTATAATATTTTGTTATTGTATGGCCGTGTTTTAACCGAAGCGATCATCGCGCGAACACTTTCGCGTTTTTCGTCCATTTTGTTCGCATGTCGGCAAGTTCAATCCGCATGGACGCATCTTCCATCAGATTTCCGATCACGTGTTTGCGCAACCGTTCGCTTTGGTTAGAAGACGGGGTAAAGCGTCTGTGACGTCAAATCTATAGATCTTCTTGTAACTATACCATCTTTCTGTCATGTCATCTATGTCAGCCTAAGCAAGGCTCAACTAGCTGTTAAGATCATATTTATTATCACTATTATAAGCACTACTTTACAATAATATGGGGACGTTTAAAACCGCAGGGTTCTCCCGAACCGATACGGACAAATTGCGGACGCGGCTCCGAATGCGGACACTTCAATTTGTTGATTATTTAGAGGGACAATTTCAAATGATTAGTGCAATAGTTTTGGTATGTTAGACATTGATACGAATGCGGATCTAACTCGGTGCTTATAGTATGAAATACCCGTTGGTGTTGCAACCATCTTTGGATTTGTGTTACCTGCTCTAATATATATTTTTTTTACGCGAAATAGGTGAAATTTATGTAATTAATGTCGCTAGCGTAGCTAGTACGTCCTCTTCTGTTGGTGAATCGGTTAATGTGTTTTAATATTTAAAAATAGCTTCACCTCATTAGCCAGATTATAAGCTGACCAATGAGAAAGCTATAATGAACTTTGTTCGAACTTCCCCATTTTTTATTATCATTAAATATTTAATTTTATGCTCACATAGCATAAAATTAAATAAAAAAATAGGTTTTAAACCCAATAAAAGTCCATCTTGCCCTGTTAAGTTTTAAATGGCCCATCTTACTGTATGTATAAAATAATCATTATAAATACCATTTAGTTATCCAGTCAATCGCCAACCGGTCACGAATCAGCCATGCCGTTTTGACAGCCCGAGCGCCAGCTGGTTACTATCGAGCCCTTTGTACTTTTTCGCAACATGGCGTCGGAAAGTACCCATTTAATTCTATCACGTGACGTTTCAATCGTTTCGCTCACTTTTAGTCGATTCTCTAGTAAGTTCTGCATACTAAAAACACGGCAACACTATACTACTATGGTCAATTCGATTTAAAAAAAAAAGTTGAATGTCAGTCTTTGAAATCCGCTGAATGACGTGTGCGATTGACGGATGCTCCGTGTATTTTCAAGTAATTTATTGGTTTTGAGTGAGTGATAATGAATAAAATAGTGATAAAGTGATTAATTATAATACAGTGTATGTGTGTGCAACCGGATTTTAACCTAAAGGTAAGTATATTTTAACTTCTGAGTGATTTTACGGGTGCTTATAACGGTGTTAGAATTTTGTCACAATGCTTTCGTAATTTATGAAATTTTAAGACCAGTTCCGTATCCAAAGTAATAGTTATCACATTGGATATTTACTAGACAATAGTTTTCAGCAAAAACATATACAAAAGATAGTAAATTAAAGTTAAGATTTTAAGTTTTGTTCAACCTAACCTTGAAAAAAAACAAACATGGCGGCCCGCGAAATTCAAAATTATATTTTTTTAAAATTCATTAAAAATAAATAAATTTAATTAAAGAGAGTATTTCTTGGTCAGGGGGTCGTCATAGGGGCGGTTCTTGTAGAAAACAATAACATCGTATGTATTTTGTTTACCTCAAAATTCATAAAAAAAAATAAACAAACAATGTCGAGTGCAATTTTTTTATTTAATTCATTAATTAATTAATTCCATATTTTAATTTATTGTATAAACCTATCAGCATAATACTTACAAGTAAGTTACATTATTAAATTATCTTTCAGATAGTAGCAAAATTTTTAATTTACGTGAAACAGTATATTTGTGATAAATTATTTAATTTAAGTGATTAAATTATTCCCCGTCGGCAATAAATACTGGTTAAAAAAAAAAAATAATGATAATATTTTTCTACTACCAACTATGTTTATTTTTATTTTATCGTACGTAAATAGAACCCTTCCACCAATAAAAGCCATAAAATATATATGGTATCGATTTACTTTTTGAAATAATAATTTTTAAAGTTCACATAATGTCTTTTGACAACCCTATCCCGCACCCGTCAATGTTTACGAAATAACATAATAAATTTGAGACGTAATACTAACAAACACTTGACACCACTTGAAAGGGTCTCTCATAAGCTTGAACAAAAACATTACTTGAAGCGTCTATTGTTTATAACACGTCAACAAAAAATTAAGATAAGAGCCCGGCCGGCCGGCGCGCGCCGGCGCACCTTTTTTTTTACAAGGTCGGGCCTTTGACGTCATACTGAGTGAGGCGGGGGGGCCACTGAACGGGTATGTGAACCTCGATGTTTAAAAACATAATAAATAATATAAATATTGTGAATGAATGTTAATGAATTGTGTGCATAGTTTATGAAAATAAGACTGCAAATATCATGTAATAAAAAATGGATTGATCGAGGATATTTTGTTGTTGTTTTATTTTATTTGTTCTTGTGCCGTTGTGAACCCATGCAATCGATTATACATAAAAAAGATTATTTTTCCCCTTTACTTCATGGGTACGAGCAACATGTCTCAAACCGCACATATATTGTGTCAGAAAACAAAGCTGTTCTGAGGTTCCTACGAGTCCCGTCGGGGCTGCGGGTTGTTCGAAAGAGATACCGCGGCATCGGCACAAAAGGCTAAGAAGAAACTAGTGGTTTTAGTCAGTAGAAGGCTGACACTCCCTACCGCTCTGCCCAGAGCTGGACGAGTCATTTGATAATTTCCCACCCGCATAAAAAAGGGTCCTACGACTCACTGTGACTCGTCTTGCGAAGCCACGGTACTCACGCAAATGAAATAAGTGACGCTAGCATGATACTTGTGTCGCTTCAAGTTGTGAACTCCATAGCGTGCCTGACACCCCCCGTCGCAACTACGGGTTGTTCGAAAGAGATAAGGGCTAAGAAGGAACATGGGTGGTTTTTAGTAGAAGTCTGACACGCCGTATACCGCTCTGCCCGGAAAGGAGTCATTTCATGATTTCCCACCCTCTAAAAAAAAGGGTGTCTGACCCATAGATCTAAGGGTTGAGCCACATCTAGCAGTATGGAATCCGACCGATCGTGCTGCCAATGTATGGTCGATGCTGCCGCGCAGTGCCGGATTCGAGCAGAGCAAGTGGTGCCGGGCCTAAACAACTTGATTTTTTAACAGAAGAAAGAGCCTAAGCAAAACGATGAAAGAGGCCTATTAAGCAGCGAGGGGACCTAAATATAAATAGGTACCTACTATTTCCGTTTAGTTCCCCCGCGCATAATGTATCAGTTCAGTTTGTTTCATTCATTCATCGTTTTGCACAAAAACGACCATCCAAAAGTTCAATCTTAGGAGCTCTTCTATTACCAAATACTCGAAAAGCATTTGCTGCTAGCGTTGTGCAAATGAGCTGATTTTTATTTCCAGTCAATAAAATTAATCCAATAATGACTTGCTGCCACTACCATGCCTTTTTTATGGTGGGTGGAAAATCAGGAAAATCATCAAATAACCCTCCCCGCTCTTGGGCAGAGCGGAAGGGAGTGTCAGACTTCTACTGACTAAAACCACCCATGATTCTTCTTCGCCTTTGTTGCCGAGGCCGCGGCATCTCTTTCAACAATCCGCAGCCACGACAGGCGCCTACAGCCCCGACACGGGCGCCGCCCGGGCGGCCACACGGCCACTAGAATACCTACCGTTTTGTTTCTCTCATACCACGATTGACAAATCGTTTTGTGCTATTACTTACGTTTTACATAATTTCTTAGTATTTGTACCTTATTTATATAGTAATAATTACAATCCTAGCTATTTTTAATAGGCATTGTTATTTTTCTAAAATCAAAACATTGTTATTAGCAATATTTACAATGTGGTCAAATTGATAATTTGAACGTGAAACCAAACGCGCCCATTGTTGACATTTCGATTTCGCTTGACAGTTTGTGTGAAAAAAAAAAAAAAAAGGCGGGAAAACGTTATAGAGTGAAGGCGCGCTTTTTGATTTTAAAATTTTTTATTTGGCTTTTTTCACAATATCTTTGTAAATATTTATTAATACTTAGTTTTTAGTGTAAGTTAGCATAAATAATGGTTAAGAAGAGAAAAAGGAAGGAGGGGGATCCGCCTCCGGATCCCCAGCAGGTATTATCCACTGATTCTGACTCAGCGGAATCGGCGGTAACTTGTTTTTCTTTTAGGGAAACTATTGCAGACAAGGACCCGAAAGAAAAGTATAAAATTTTTAAGGTAAAGGGATACACACGCAGCTACCCTGAAGATACTAACCAAAAAGAGTTGGTTGTATTCTTAAATCACGTAGAAGAAAATAAACCATTTAGTGATAGGGACCGTATGGCTTTATCTAAAGGAATACGTGAGCATGGAGTATCAGGAGTCATGCATTTGCGTTCAATAAATAAATACAAGGTCGGCATCACGTTTGATTTGCCAAACAACGCAAATATGTTTATTAAAAATAAAAAATTATTAGATCAATTAACACTAAAAGCATCCATCCCTGCCGCAGACACAGAGGTAACTGGGGTCCTCACTGCAGTCCCTGTCGACATGGCCAATAAGGAAATATTTTCATTGATCGGCAGCTCCAAAAACGTAATACAGGTCAGGCGCTTCATGCGCAGGGTAAAGGGTTTCGCCGGTGTTGAATTTGTCCCAACACAGGCAGTTGCTGTTACCTTCGCCTCCACCATTCTTCCTCCTTATATATATTTAGACTCATGGCGTCACGAGGTAAGCAAATATATTCCACCTGTTAAACAATGTCTAAAGTGCCTTCGATATGGACATATCGCTAAATTTTGTCGCAACACCGAGGTTTGCTCAATTTGTACATTAAATCATAATTTTAAGAATTGTCAGGTCGACCCAAAGGATGCTAAGTGTGCAAACTGCAAGGGCGACCACATAGCTATCTCCTCATCTTGTCCTATAAAAAAACAAAAAATAGAAGAAAACAAAATAAAGTCAAGAAGTGCCACATACTCTGATCTTTTTAATATTAACGCTTTTCCAGCTTTAACAGCAAAAAATTTAGATGTACAGATTAATAATTTAATGAAATCCGATAAATTTATAAATATTTTAGTAGAGACAATTACCAAAATAGTTAGCAATAAAGATGTCCCTATAAACACATCATCAATTAAAGAGGTTTTAAAAAAAACTTTAAGCACTAAAATTTCTTCACCTTCTTAATGGATAATATATCAAATTTAAACATAATGCAATGGAATGCACAAAGTCTTAATAGCAACAAACATATATTTACCAATTTCCTCTATACACACAATATTCACATTGCAATAATTAGTGAAACATGGTTCAAATCTGATCAAATTTTTAAAATAAAAAATTACAATATTGAACGGAATGATTGTGGTAACAAACACAACGGAGTTGCCATAATAATTCATAAAAGTATTATTTATAATAAAATTAACACTTATTTTGACAATTCTTTACAAAATATTTGTGTAAAAATCACAGTTAATAATAAGGAGATGAGTATTGTCAGTTTCTATAGTCCTTTAAATTCTAATCCAGCTTTCACTATGGATAAATTTGATACATTGGTTAAGTCTATCCCTGGTCCTTTTATATTTGCTGGGGACTTTAATGCTCATCACACATCTTGGGGTTGTGGTTCTGACTCTCCACGTGGTCGAATTGTCTTGGAAGTCATTGAAGAAAACAATTTAATTTTGCTTAATAATGGTCAGGCAACAACTATTGGCTCTCTAACATGGCGTCCTAATGCACTGGATTTGTCTTTGGTTTCTTCATCATTGGCACTTAATTGTGAATGGCAAGTACACGATAGTCCTCTGGGTAGTAGTTATCACATCCCTGCAATTATAAAATTAGTGATTAGTAATAGTCAAAATAATGATTTTTGTGGAAATTGTTCAGGTACTGAACATTTGCCCACCTACTCAAATTACAAAATGGTAGATTGGCAAATGTATAGTAATAAAGTGGATGAATTATTAGTTGATTTCGAAACAGTTAATATATATCCTCTTGATTCATATCATCATTTTTGTACAATTTTACGTACAGCTGCTGCTAATTCCGTACCAAATTGTAAGGTCAATAAAAATACCAGCAATCATTCATGTCCTACAAATAGGATTAGAAGAACTTCCCTTCCTTGGTGGAATCAGAAGTGTACAGAGGCTGTATCAAATTTCAAAACGTCTTACATAAACTTTAAAAATAACCCATCAGAAGAAACATATATCCAATTCAAAAGACTTCGAGCATTAAAAAAATTAATTATAAAAACAGAACGTCAAAAAAGTTGGATGTCTCTATGTGAAACTTTCAACAGATGCACGCCAATATCCGTCATATGGAAATTCATGCGTAAATATAACAAAACATATAATTTTAATAGTCATGAAAACGACGCATGGATTTTAGATTTTTTGAAGAAATATACTCCGGATTTTGTTACACAAGCCCCAAGTTCTTTGTTTAATAATAATACTAACTCCAGTCATAGTTTTCTACTTAATCCTTTTACAACCAGTGAATTAATATCTGCCATCTCCTCTCGAAGAGACACTACTTATGGTCTTGATGGAATGCCATACATATTATTTAAAAAACTTAGCATTACTGGTTTAAAAACATTCCTTAAAGTCCTGAATATGTTATGGGAAAATAATATTATACCTGAAGAGTGGAAAGTGGATTGTCTTGTACCAATTTTAAAACCAGAAAAATCCAAATTATGTCCGGATTCCTATCGTCCCATAGCACTTACTTCCTGTGTTGGTAAACTATTCGAGCAATTGTTGAAGCAGCGTTTAGAATTTTATGTCGAAAAATATCATATTCTACCTTCTAATCAATTTGGTTTTCGTAGAAATCGATCTGCTAGGGAAAGTGTTTGTCAATTGCAGCTTGATATACATTCCTCTCTATTGGCCAATAATAATTTGGTTGGAGTTTTCTTTGATGTGGCTGGGGCTTTTAATAGTGTAAATATAGATATTTTATGCCATGAACTATTACAAATAGGTATTCCTGGAAAAATTATAATATGGGTCAGAAATTTTCTGAGTAATAGAAAAGTATTTGCTAAATTTAATAGACATCTTTATGGTCCTAGACTTGCTTCAAAAGGAGTTTGTCAAGGAGGTATTTTATCACCTTTATTATTTATATTGTATATACGTAGTTTAAATTTAATTTTAGGGTCTCAAGTAAAAAATTTACAATTTGCAGATGACTTAGTTGTTTATGCTTCTGGAGCCAACTTATCACAGGTTGTTCAAATAGTCAATGATGCCTTGTCAAATCTGTGTAAATATTTCTCTTACCTTGATCTTAATGTCAATCCATCAAAGTCTAAAGTGGTTGTGTTTGGTAAACAGTGTCATAATATGCCTCCCGTGCAATATAACAATATTGCATTGCCCAATTCACAGGAAGTCAAATTTTTAGGGGTTCTTTTGTCATATAATTTAACCTGGAACAATTATACCAAACATATAATTAGCAAAGCAAATAAAAGTTACAATATATTGAAATCTTTGGCTGGTTCATACTGGGGTGCAGATCCCAAAATTTTGCTATTGCTGTATAAGTCTTTGGTTCGTAGCCATTTTGAATATGGTTTTTACTGTTTTGCTGCTGATACCAGAATTGTAAATAGTTTAGATGTTCTGCAAAACAAATGCTTACGTGTTATAACTGGGGCATTCAGAAGTACTCCTATAAATGCAATGCAGATTGAATGTAACATTCCACCTTTAAGAATCCGGTTTGACTATTTGAAAGAAAGATTTATATTAAAACTTTTTAGTGTTTCTAACAATAGTCTCTTGGCCAATCTGTTGCATTTCAATGCTAGATTAGATAAAAAGTCATTTTACATGTTACAGGATATTCATAGTTTCATACATTTTATTAAAAATATTAATATTCATCAATCATCTCATATTCTGCCTTGTTACCACGGAGCTTTTATTGCAAAATTTCCAGACATAAATATAATTATTAAAAATAAAAAGGACCTGTCCTCAAAAGAGGAAGTAAATGCAATGTTGTCAGAGTGGTCAAATCATAAATTTGTGTATAGTGATGGTTCCAAAAATGATAGTGCAGTATCTTTTGCCATTTATGAGCCAACCTCAAATATAGGCCTTGGTCGAAAAATTGATAAAAATGCTAGTGTTTTTACAGCTGAAGCTGTTGCTATTCTGAGTGCTTTGAAACATATAAAAAATTGCAATTCAGGTCACAGCAAGTGGGTTGTAGTAAGTGACAGCATGAGTGTTTTAAAAAATCTAGCTAATAATAAATTACATGCTAACACCAACTACATAATTTATGTGATAAAAGAGCTATGGATTGAATTGTCTCATTCTAATATTGAAGTTAGTTTTGTTTGGGTGCCTTCGCACATTGGTGTTGCAGGAAATGAAAAGGCTGATTATCTGGCTAAAAAAATAGTTGATCTGGGTGAATTAATTCCAAATGTCGACGCTGATATGAGTGTTTCTATACCGCATACAGACGCTGTTAGTCTCTTAAGACAGCGTATGTATGAATCGTGGGGGAGACATTCATACCAGACCACACAAATCGAAAATAAAGGCACTTGGTATGCCTATCTAGATAAACAAATAAACACCATACCTTGGTTTTGCAGAAATAGTAATTTTATAAACAGAAAGTTTTATTCAGTTATTTGTCGTATGCGTTTTGGTCATTGTCGTTTAAATTATCATCTTCATCGTCTTAAAATGGTCAACTCTCCTTCTTGTGAGTACTGTCAATCGCAAAAAGTTCAATCTTTGCATCATATCTTCTTTGAGTGTTCGTCTTTCAACATTCAGCGCCTTGTGTTGTCGGATGAGCTTCTAAAAGTTTATGGAAAACCTGATAAGGTCCCGCAATGCATTCAGGAGCTACTTATGAATGCCTCAACGTATATATATTTGTACAAATTTATAACAGAGACTGTAAATGATATCTAGGTTACATTTAAGTAGCGTTTTTTCTATCTACCTATTTTAATTTTATTTATATTTTACCTCTAGATGTATTGATGTTTAAAACGTTAGCCGTAGTATTTTTAGGGTATTTTTTTTTTCCAAAAAGGAGATACTAGCTAAAATTTGACATATAAACGTCAAACCAATTTGACTTGACAGTAAAATGTCGTATATAATTACTGATTTGATAAAAAAATGGATATGACTAATATGAAGAAAAATAGATAGACTTAATATTACACAGTTTATGAAAACTGAAAAATTAAATACGAAAGACATTATTGTTTAAAACTTATCACGTAAGAAAATACTTGGACGTAAGACTGGGCATTATGGTCGAAAGACTTTAGCCTTCCCTTCGGGGTAAACGAAAAAAAAAAAAAAAAATTGACAGTTTGTGATTGTGCGTGTCGTTCGTCTCGCCGATTTTATCTAGAAAATATCTCATTTTGTCTATTAATAAACCAACAGAATACTTTTAGATACAGCAGGGGCGCTCCAAGGTGCAGTGTTTATAACACAATCGCGTATTTAAATGTAATTGGTGCGCGAATATTTCGTGTGTTAAATCGTACCAAAACGCTGTTTTCATTTGTAATACGTAAGTTTTCGTGTGATAATGTGGTCTAACTCTAAACAAAGTTTGGCCAGTGTCTGCAGGCTTGAAATAACCGTATCACATATCAGGGATCTATACAAATCAATGTACTGATAAGATTAAGTTGTGTTTTCAGATTGATTAGGGAGTTTCGGAAGTGTTAATCTGGTGTGAAAGAGGTGATAATAGTCTGTATAATGTTGTCTTAGTGGTCGTATTGGAGTATTTAATTATTGTTTAAGTGTTAAGTGTGAGTGTAAACAAGTGAAAATGCCTGGGAAGATAAAGGTGAAGGTGTTGGCGGGGCGGAACCTGCCCGTGATGGACCGGGCGAGTGATACGACTGATGCCTTTGTGGAGATCAAGTTTGGGAGTATCACGCACAAGACTGATGTCTGTCGCAAGTCCCTGAACCCTCACTGGAACAACACTGAATGGTACAGGTTTGAGGTAAGCACCTTCATAATTAAAATGGTTTTTTTTTCATTTTTGTCATGATGTTGTTACATGAGAAAAGTCTGCTTGTTTATGGTTGTCTCTCATCTTTCCCTTTTCATAACAAACAGTGGGTGGCCAGTGGTGGCCAGTGTTTATAATAACATGTTATTCTGAGACAAACAGGTGGTTTTTATTCATGATTATTGAAATGTTTGTGTAGGAATAACTGAGTAGCTTCTATTCTTGTTTGTTTAAAATATTCTTACATGATAAAGTATTGAAAAATCTTATTTTATTAGGTCTTTAGAGTTTTGTTTCACCTTCCAAAATACAGCAGAACTCTATAAAAATAATAATATGTTCAATTATGATTCTAAATAGGGTAGTTGACAAAAATATCTAATTAGTCTGTCAGATAGATTTCCAAAAAATATTGGACAATGGACATATTGTTTCTTTAAAAAGTTATTGTAAAAGTTCAAATAGTGTGCAGGTGTAATAAATAAAAGGATTTTTCTTTTAGGTCTTATGGCAGATGTATGTTACTATGTTTACCATATGTTTACCTATTATGATTATAGCTGGTTAAACTTCTGTTTAACTCTTAGGGAAAACAAGCATTAAGTATGTAAAATCTGGTATTTTGAAAATCAAAAAGATAATTAAATATAGGTCATATTGAAGTATCTACAACTACAAGATAGTGGCTGATCTGATATGCATAACATGTCAAAACATAGGTGGCCAGTGGCAAAACGAAATAAAAAATGTGTATGACTGGCTGAAAGTTAGTATAGGACAGGAAGAAGCCAAAGAAGTATTGGATATTGTGGTATGACTTGGTGGATGCTTTTATCTAGATATTAACTGGGCCAAACTAGCCTAGAACTAGACTAAAATAACACTTATGGGGCATTGTCACCATTTTTGGAAAGGAAGGTCCCTGTTTAATAGACCGCGCCGTACACCGGCGGCGTCCCCTCCGCCCTTCGTTTCTCACGGCTGCTCTCCGTAGCTTCACCTCGGTGTTGCCAACACGGCCCTCCTGCATCGTGCATGTCCTCAGGCACGCCCCAACCAATTGGTACTGATCTTTGCACACCGGGGTCATCTAGAACTAAGACACAAGTATAATGTTTTCTACTCTTCCATTACGATTATGGATCTATATTCCTTAGTTTCTTTTTATTTCAATCCCCTTACAAACCAGCCATCAAAGTGCAGCAAATCTGGGAAGCATTATCTATTATATTGTTATTAGAAAGATGTTTTCACTGGTTTAAAATGCAAGATAAGTACCCATAAAACAATACAGTCTCAGTAAATATTCTGTACAAGGTAAACAAAAGCAATAACAAATGATGCAGAATGTTCAGTAGATTAGCATTTTGCTATTACTAAAGAAAGAATATTCTAGGTTTAAAATCATTTGAAACTTTGTTTTCAAAGCATTTGTCAGTTGAGTTATTAACATTGCTCACAATGTATTGTTAAAGATAAAAGTGCTCTTAGAAGCCACTATGGTTTTTATGAGGTTTTTAGTCATTGTTCTGCTAATGGTTCCGCACCGCAACTACTGAGCATGAGGTTCTGGGTTTGATTCCTGGGTATACTCATGGGTGGGTTATTCCATCAGTAATTTCTCTGTAGCATTCAAAGCGTCTGAATTCCGGTCCGGTTGATGCAACACTCCTGCCCCCTGTTGCATGATGGTTGCATGGGACTTAAATGTTACTCATGTAATTTGGGTGTACCAATTGGCACACCTCTCACTGCATAACCCTTTGGGAATTACAGGTGTGATGTTATGTTTGGTCATAAGGTAAGTCTCAGTGACTTCTATTGGCCAATAAAAGTCTTCATCAACAGCCTATTAATGTTCCCACTGCTGGGACACAGGCCTCCTCTCTTTGAGAGGAAATGGGCTATAATCTACCACACGGGCCCAGTGCGGATTGGTAGATGTCACATGTCTTCGAATTTTTTTTGGTTCTAAGACATGCCGGTTTCCTCACGATGTTTTCCTTCACCGTTTTGAGAGCAGCGGTGATGAAATAAATTACACAAAGTAATGTGCCTGCCTGGGTTCGAACCCACGACCTACTGTTCGTAAGTCGGGGCCGCCACCACTGGGCCACCGCTGCTCTAATAAAAGTCTTAATTGGTCAATAAAGGTCTTAATTGATCAATAAAAGTCATGCCAAACATGTTCGGAAATGTGCTTCAACACCTCAGTTAATACTGTCATTGATCAATCAATGTAGTGTGTGCGAGGCAAATTCACCATTTTCTGTTTTAAGTAGTTTTTACCTAAGTAGGATTTCAAATTGTCAGTTACATTTTTCTATGATCCAATAGGGCAGTTGACTGAATAACAAAATATGATTCTGTTTAGTCCATCTGTTGGATTATCGATACGTGTAAATATTGGATACGTGTTTTTTGTTTTATCAAATTGATAAAAATTGGCGAAAATAAAACGTGTCAAAGATCGTGAGTGGGGGCTGGTGACGTCACTTTTTGGTAAAAAATTTACCAAACTGTGACGTCTCGCGACTTTTCGAGGCACTGTATCATCTTCATTTATTGTTTACGTGAAAAAAGAAAAAATACGTGTCCAATATTTTTTGGAAATCTATCTGACGGACTAATTAGATTTTTTTTTGTCAACTTCTCTCAAGGACCTACCACACAAAAAAGAATCTTCCTCTTTTTTTTAATGAGTTATTTTTATATGCATAACAGTAGTGGAGACTGGAGGTATAGTGTCGAATGGGCCGCGGATTTTAGTACGAGATGACGTGGCCTCGGCACACGGGCAAAGAAGGAACATGGGTTCGGTTTTTAGTCAGTAGAAGTCTGACACTCCCCTTCGCTCTGCCCAAGAGCGGGGGGGGGGGGTCATTTGATGATTTTCCACCTAGTAGTAGTGTCGAATAGCCTAAAGGTTTGACTGACAAAAACCCCAAGGCATAGGTATTGCTTCGGTGAAGTAAAACATCGTGAAAAAAACTAACATGTGTTAGAAATTCTCGACAAAAAAAAAGTACTTAACGACAAGTCCGATGCCCATGAGCTGCATAAAACTTACGAAAAACAAAAGAAGAATCGCGTATCATACTGCTACAAAAGTAGGGCAATAGTTGATGGGTCCGTTAGGTAATTGGGAGCTCAACGACGACGCGTCGCTTAGTGACACAGCACTCGTAACTCAGTAGTCGGCTTTACCATGATTCAATACGTCATACTTATTGTTCAGCTCATTAAGCTGGCTTACGCTTTATTGGTATTGATTCGTTACAGAACTTTATGTTCGCAGAGCATACAATAGGGGATCGGACTGGGTCAAAATAATATGATTCTGTTTAGTCCGTAAGTTAGATTATCGAAAAATATTGAATACGTGTTTTTTGTTTTATCAAATCAATAAAAAATGACGAAGATAAAACGCTTCAAAGATCTTGGAGTGGGGCTTGAAACGTCACTTGTGTCGTCAAAATGTACTATCATATGACGTCACACGAGTTTTCGAAGCACTGTATCGTCTTCATTTTAAGTTTACGTGAAAAAATAATAAATACGTGTCCAATAATTTTTGGAAATCTATCTGACGGACTAATTAGTTTTTTTTTGTCCGATCCCCTATTCAAATTCTTTATTTCAGACATGAGTCTACGTATAGTCATATCAACAAAATGAATTAATAACTAGGGTTAGTTAATAACGAGATTCATAGTACTTCAAATATCCACTGGTATGAACCTGTTGCACTGATCTTACCCGTCTCTTTAGAACATCCCAGACATGCTCAATTGGATTGAGGTCAGGACTTCGAGCTGGCCAATCTAAACGACGGATCCCAACTTCTTGCATGTACGCTTCCACGTCGCCAGAACGGTGCGGGCGAGCATTGTCGTCCATAAAAATGGAATCTTCCCCAAGTGCAGTCAATGCGGGTTGTGCATATGGAATTAGGACTTCCATTATGTACCGGTGTGCATTTAATGTTCCATTTTCTATGAGAACTAACTCCGTACGCCCCGTCGAATTAATTGCTGCTCAAAACATAACGGAGCCTCCGCCATAAGGAGTGATTTCTTCGAAACACACTTCCGCATAGCGTTCCCGTGGTCTTCGTAGCACTCGCCGGCGTCGGTCCTCTCCACACAAAGAGATTCTAGCTTCATCAGAAAACAATACTTTATTCCAGTCCTCCAGAGTCCATGAAGCACAGTTTCGAGCAAACTGAAGTCGAGCAACACGGTGCTCACGGAGTAATTTAGGTCCCCGAGCCGGGCGGTAACTCCTGATATTGGCAGCCAAAAGCCTCCTCCTGACGGTCCACAAGCTAACTTCTACTCCTCTTACTTCTTCAAGGCTCTTCTTCAGGTCCACACTTGACGCCTTACGATTCCGCAAGGCCTGACTCACCAAAAAGCGGTCATCTCTTGGTTCTGTGCGTCGTTTTCTTCCCGAACCGGGTCTTCTTTTGACCGAACCGGTCTCTTGATACCGTTGCCAAGTCCTCTGGACAGTTGAACGACTCACATTTAGCCGCTGAGACACGTAAGTTTGCGAACAACCTTCTTCAAGTAGGGCTATAATTTTACCGGCCCTTATCGCTTTATCACTCATGTCAAAAAGTGGTATTTAATGTAAAAAGAAAGATAAAATTGTTTAATTTGTAGAAAATATCCAAAAAGTTTTAAAATTTTAGTAATCAGTAATAAAATCGTTTCAGCAATTCGCGCCATTAGTAAAGCAATTTTACAATAATCTACAATAATCATTATTTTCCTTTTGTTAATTTCAAAATTTAAATTTGGAACGTACAGAATCATGCCAGGATTCTTCAAATAACATGCCAATACATCGTCAAATTAATAAAACCTCTTACTTGTCCTTCTTCATTGAAGTAGAGAAAAAAATATGAAGTGCCCGTTTTTTTTGCAAAAGAGTTTATAATATAATACATATTTGTAATGTGCTCGCCAAGACCTTTCATTTGATACCAAACTTGCTATGATTTTCTCAATTTAATATTTTTTGAGGTAAGTTTTTGACATTTAAGTTCCGTCATAAAAAGAATTTATAAAATTTATATAGCCTATGACACCCGGGCTATTCTTACGAATCTATTGACACCTAATTTATTAAAATCCGTTCAGTATTTTAGGCGCTACGGTGGAACATACATACATACATAGACTGCCAAAATCATTACCCTTCCTTTTGGCTTCGCCGTAGTCGGGTAACAAAAGAAAAGCGACAACAGTAAATGAGCTGGCAAACAATGGAACATTCAAACAAATTGACCAAAGAGGTGTCAACTGCGTCCTTCGAACATGTTTAATGGTCATTAACAATTTACAGGCTACTTAAATGGGTGTTTTCATTTGACGTAGTTTCTATTTAACGAATATCACCTTTATGTGACAATAAATAAAAGAAAAAAAAAAAAAAAAAAGGAAAAAAAAAAAAAAGAAGAAAAGAAAAAAAGAAAGAAAGACGAAAAAGAAAAAAGAAAGAAAGAAAAGGAAGAAAGAAAAGGAACAAAAGAAAAAAAGAAGAAAGAAAGAAAAAAAAGAAAAAAAAGAAAAAAGAAAGAAAGAAAGAAAAAAAGAAAAAAAAAGAAGAAAAAAAAAAGTTGGTTTCAGAATGACTAGTTGGGTAGGCATCTACCATTTTGAAAGTAGGTACCTAATGGTTTGAAGTTGTAGCGCAAACTTAGCTTTAGTACACAACTACACATAATATTCAGGTTTCGTTTCAGCAGACGTCATAATCATCATCTTCATTTCAACCGATTGACGTCCACTGCTGGATATAGCCCCCCCCCCCCTCGACCGGTCCTGTGGGTGTTGCATGTAGCGGATCCCCGCAACCTTTACCAGGTCATCGGTCCACCTTCCAAGGCAATGTCTTTCGATTCTCGGTCGCCCTCCAGAACTTTTCGACTCCATTGGCCATTCATTTCAGTAGTATTTAATGAAAAGCAAAGCTTTTTCGTTCGGCACCAACCCTCGCTGAATGATGTTCAGCTGGGTTGGCCACAATCCGACCTAAGCCGAGCGACTTCCTCCTAAAATTACGTTTACTATTCAATGTTGTCGCCTGGCTGTGCCAGATCACGGTAGCCAAAAGTGATAGCACCCCTTTGTTTACATCTTTTAAAAATAATTTGCGATCGCAAACACTACAGTGTAAAACACTAAAAAACAGCTGATAAAATAATCCCGTGTGACCATTACTGGCTAAGAATAGAAGAGCTAATCTCTTTATGTGGGCGTTGAGATTCGGCAGAATAACTTTATCAGTCTGTTGCGTAGACATTTGCGCAATAATGATAACGTCAAACTATGAAAACCTGTTTGATCTAAATACGAAACTATGCTCCTGTGCCTATACACAGTCTCCCAGAATTTATGTCTGCAGAAAATAGCGCATTACCTAAGGGTTGAGTCCTGCTCCAAGAGAATCAGCCAGAACGTTGAAAGAAGTCGGCGTTATACATTACCCTTTCCTGCAGAAGTCCAGAAAGCATTGCTTTTTTGACCTGCCAGCTATAACGAATGGCCCAAAAAGTTCCTCCACTAATAATGGCGTTATTTTCCAGCGCTTAGCCTTTCATCTTTATCATTTTATCTAAAACATCACCATCAGTTTTCTAATCTAATCTTTATTATCGGTTCCATGTCATATTAAAATAGCTTGCACTCATGTCGAAACCACAGGAGAAAAATAAAACATTGAAATAGCAGACCTTGCGCTCAAAAGCTTCTAAAGTTAAAGAAGACCCAACATACTCTGAATACTCAGTCACAATTTTCATAATCGTCGAAACGTGCCAGAATATTTGGCGTCGTTGACAATGACGTCACGTTGTCGTTTGCCATGTGCCATTGCCAGTATTCAGCGTCCGCGTCTGGCGCGCGTCTACGAGCTATTTGTTTGTGCATTTCCACAATGTGTGTATCCAATGATTCAATATTGATTTGGATGTACGCCAAAAGGGGTTTTATTAGATGCCCTGATTTTTGCGCAGTTTTATATTCGCGATGGTTTAGTATGATTAATGATTTTGATGGTTTATCTTTATCTAAGTGGGAAGATTTTGCGCAGTCCAGAAAACAATTTGGAGCTGAATTTAAATGAGCAAATCATCTGAGAAGACTGTAAAGAAAGCACTTTAGTTCCCTTCTTTGTCCTCTGTAAGGTCGAAACGAAACCAATTCGACACCCTAACAGTGATTAGGCCAGCACAAACCATAACTACTTAAAAGACGGCGCATGTAATATAATTTATGTAACTGCTGTTGCCAAATCAGATTATCTTGTTAATACGAGTCAAGCTGAAGTGGCCGCGAGCTGGCCATGTCTGCCGAATATCGAAGAACCGATAGCTGATAGAACAGATGAGTGTTACAGTGAAGGCCGCTTATCTGCAACCGTAGTATGGGACGCCATTAAAGGTGGCAAGGACAGACTTGAAGCTGAAGACGAAACACTGATTGTTGAGGCGCAGTTTGAGAGGTCTACGTCCAGCGACAGACTAGGCTGAGTTAATTACATGAGATGATGTACTTTACCCATCTGAAAACAAAGAAAGTACATTTATTTTCGCTAAAGCCTAAAAAATAATAGATTGAGGAAAAAATACGCATGAGATCCACGCAAGGCCATCGGTCAGCAATGCTGTGACATCATGCTCATATCGCGCTACTACTGTTTATTTTATCTTTACTTCATCACGACAATTTCACCAAAACATCGAGTATTTATAGACCAAGTCCTCTACTCTCACTAAACATCGTTTGTTTTTCAACACATCTGTAATTCTCGAGATGTTTTCGCAAACACGTGACTGTCTGATGCGCGAATAATATTTTCCGGAAACTGCGATCGTTAAATGTCTTTGTTAGTGCCGTTTGTAATATATAAAAATAAAATATTATGTAAGAAATATTAAACAGAGTCCCTGGCTTTGTCATAAATTGCTTCAAAACATGAGCTTATTTTACTTAAGGTTGATGTTCCAGGGTAGCCCGCGAAATTCAAGTTTTCTTACGTTTTTAGCGATTTGCAGGCTAGTGCTAGGTTGTATGTTAGTGAAAATATGATTCGCGGCTGTAAGACGTATGCAGTTACAGAATTATAATCATCAAAATCATCATTACAACCCTCCAAGTTCATGTAACTTTCAAGTATGAGTATTTCATCAAAAAGTCATTCTTGAAAGTTACATGAACTTAAAACGTAAGAAAATTTGAATTTCGCGGGCTACCCTTGAACATCCACCTTAACGGAAAGTAAAACATGTTAAAGAACGCTACCTTTAAGATTTAGCTAGTGTACGTACTCTGAACCATTACCTGTTTTCCCTACGACTTCACTATCTCGTCAACTTACACAGTAAGAGTAATCTTCTGGATCGCTTTTAAAAAGATGTAACTGCTCATTTATTGTCAAATCAAAATATTTTACTTCACATCACATAGGCCTACATGGGTACAATAAAACGTCGACAAATTGTGCACGGTTCGGGTTGGTCGTCGTTTCGAACCGGCAAGAAACTCCATAATTACTGGTGGACATTCGTCACTTCCAGTAAGTTCCATTACAGTAGCTTTAAAGAAAGCAGGGGCCCAATTCTGTAACTTAGAGTTAAGCAACACGCCATTGACACTCTATCGACACACTACAGACATTATTTTGCAATAGGGAAAAGAGGTGTCGTTGTTCGATGGCTTCACAATGGCAGTTCGATAGCCAAACACGATAGACACAACTGTCAGATTTCACTTAAAATATGTTTACAGATTTTACCGTAACTTTGGCCATCACGATGACATTGATACATTAAAATGAACCAGACTACCAATTTTTACAATAGTCCTACTATGGCGTTTCAATGTCACGTCCACAGGTCACGTTAGTGGCAATAAATAATTTGTAGAATACCAAAATGTCAATGACTATTCTATTGAGACACTACTTACACACTATCGACACACTATTCACAAATTGATTATTTTATAGAATTGGGCCCCTGATGTTTGTCATCGTTCTCCTATTTGCGACATAGGGTGTTAATGTTCTGAGTCATAGACCGTATGGCACGCTTCGTTGTCAACACAATTTCCGCGCCGAATCCAAACAAATCCTAATAGAATTCAATATAGAAAGCTCATTAACTGCCAAATGACCTCCAGATGCGCTTAAAACAATAATTCCGAAATAATCTCGCACGTTCCTCTCAATTGGGAGCAGTTGCACTAATAAACAATATTTATCTGTTAATGCAACGTCCATCTAGCAGATATGATGCTCTGTTTGCCAGATGATGATAGTTATTATGATTCCCTTTAAACGAACAACAAATTTAAGTTAAACGTGGCAAGACGGGACACGTGATTCATTAGGAGCCAAGGTTTAGTCAACGTACATATAATAACATCGTGCCTGATATCCTCGAGTAGTTAGGCAGAAGTGTTCCTGCAGTACACACAAATTTCTCCTGTCATGTGCAAGTCCCATCTAGGTCTAGTCCATTTTCACGCAGAAAGTTTTTTGCTGGCCACCGCTCTTGTTCATAGATACCGATTCCCACCAGTCTTGGACAACTTTGTCTAACCACAGTAAAAAAAATGTAGGATCGAACTTTCTTGTAACAATAATAGTCTCACTGTTGTATGTACACAGGCAGGATGCCTTTAAAACTTTAGCGTTTATTTGTCTAGCTAGTGACTAGCTAGACAAATAAACGGACAAATAATGCTGGACTAGCTGCTAGTCCAGCATTAATTTTAGCTGCATTCGGTTAGACTGGAAGCCAACCCCTTCATGATTTGCAAACACAGCAATTTTACGATAGTTCTAAGACCCTCTTCTTCTTCCAGGTGGACGAATCAGAGCTTCAAGATGAGCCGCTCCAGCTGCGTCTGATGGACCATGACACGTACTCAGCAAACGATGCCATCGGCAAGGTGGTGATAAGCCTCGCGCCATTGTTGGCGAGGGAAGCCAACAATGCCAAGAGTACTGCTGCACCGCATGGCGGTATGTTATCACGTGTTTATTTATTTCTTTAATGACTGTAAAGTCTGAACAGCTGGTCAGCATCTGAATATCTGTAGTGTGAAAGCTGATAAAGCTAGAAAGGAAGTGACTGCTGAGATGACGAGTAAATGAGAAGTATGGAGGTACGGAAGAAGAAGCCTCCTAAATGAATTGGAATAAAGGTAGGAAAAGAGGATTCGAAAATCCAAAAAAAGTTAAAGGGAAAAGTAAAGGGGGGTAAAGTTTAAGGGAAAGGTAGAAAAACGAATTTTATAGCCAGGGTACGTTACTGCTTAAGTAAGTATGTCAAGATTGGATGTCTGATGTGGACTGAGAAGAAGAGACCCAGGCTTTTGCTCGCAAAAATGGTCATGGAAAATCATTGATACCTTTAAGATAACTGCATCTCCCATAATGACTAAACCTGCGAAATGAGAAATTGATAGGAAGCGCAGTTCAGCTATTTTTATCTGAACTTCTTTTGTGCAGTTTTCGACTGGAATATCGTCGAAGTTGCTTTTAAAGCATCCGTAACGCAATCTAAGCCTTTCGTTCGTATCTGCAGGTGCGGTAATGTCAGGCTGGATCCCTGTTTTTGACACGATGCATGGCATCCGGGGCGAGCTAAACGTGATCGTCAAAGTGGAGCTGTTCTCTGACTTCAACAAGTACAAGACTTCCAGCTGCGGAGTCCAGTTCTTTCACTGTAAGTAGAGTTTAAAGAGTGCAAGTAAGTAGAGTTCTTATAGGTAGAGACAGTGATTCGTTCCATTGTTGCTGGGGAATAATGTTATGCCTCTTTTTCTCCTCCATTAGAGATAGGAGGCGCGCGGGGGTCAACGTTACAAAATTTTGACGTTCATAAACTGAAATTTTAAATGACTTGTTTTGAAAACGTAACTCTTACGTTACGGTCGCTCAGTCGGGTAAAATGGAGCTCGGACAGACTGAATGCGGACAGCGGAAAGTAGAACGAAAAGTTGTCATATAACTTGGTAAAAGCTTAAGTCCTGTTCAACTTTGGTCTAGAAGGTAAAATCATAAACAAAACATATTTAACCAAGTTTTATAGCCTATCTGCGATACAATGGTCATTATGAAATTAACCACCGACATATGGTGTAACTTTGTTCGTCTCTCATTATTTCACCCAAAAGACGTCCACTGCTGGACATAGGCCTCCCCCAGGTGTCGCCACATTTACCGGTCCCGTGTGTCTCGCATCCAGCGGGTCCCCGCAACCTTCACCAGGTCATCGTTCCACCAAGTGAGAGGCCTTCCAACGCAACCTCTTCCGTTGCGGTCGCCACTTCAGAACTTTTCGGCCCCATCGGCCATCCGTTCTGCGAGCAATGTGCCGTCTTGGTAGTCTATAATATAAAAATGAATCGCAAAATGTGTTGGTAAGCGCATAACTCAACAACGCCTGGATCGATTTGGCTAATTTTGGTCTTGAATTATTTGTGGAAGTCCAGAGAAGGTTTTAACGGTGAGAAAGTGGTTGGTAGGTAGGCAGGGTAGTAGGTAGGTAGGGTAGTAAGTAGGTAGGGTAGTAAGTAGGGTAGTAGGTAGGTAGGGTAGAGTAGGTAGGTAGGGTAGTAGGTACGTAGGGTAAAAGGTAGGTAGAGTAGTAGGTAGGTAGGGTAGTAGGTAGGTAGGGTAGTAGGTAGGTAGGGTAGTAGGTAGGTAGGGTAGTAGGTAGGTAGGGTAGTAGGTAGGTAGGGTAGTAGGTAGGTAGGGTTGTAGGTAGGGTAGTAGGAAAAAAGCATAGCAACGCATGCGCGGGTCCAGCTAGTAGTAGCATAATTATTATTTACAATCTTAATATCAAGAACGTGGTTGTACGTTACAAAATATTTACTAGTTTTGCGTTGCGCGAATACCATTGCAGTTCGTCAGTTTCAAGACACGCATATTTATTATTTACATTCTGATTCGATTATAGACTTGTTGATAAATTAGAATTAGGGATTAATGATTTTATACCGAACCAATTTTTTGTAAGTATTTGTGTTTAGTTTTACCTGTACCTTCTCTTGCCTATTAATAAATAATTAAGCTTTTAAGATATTTCTCCGCTTCTGGCGCAGCTCCAAATTGAATATTGATTAAAATCAATATCATACTGTATGTATACCGTTATAGATTACTTCAGATCATCGAGTTCTGAATCACATCCTGTGGTCGGGCAAATATTGTGTCTAGCCTTTTACATTAATTACATCTTTACTGTAATATTTCAATTACCCTATGGTTTAAGCCACAAAGCGAGCCTATTTCCATCAACCGGGCACACATCCAGACTCGGTGGCTGCTACTGAGAAATTGCTGATGGAAAAACCTAATAACACTTTTCACGACCAGGGCATCGAACCCTGGACCTCATGCTCCTCAGTCATGCTTGCGACCACAAGACCAACCATGCAGCCGTGAGGTTGCATTAAGGTGAATGCGACAGGGTAGCCCCGAAATTCGAATTTTGTTAGACTTTTTGCAATTTGCCAGTCAATGCCAGGTTGTATGTTAAATGTGACTTTACTGAGTAATAATTATTAAAAATCACACACACAACCGTCTTAGTTCATAATTATAAGCCTCTTGAATGCCTTTCTCATGCATTTTTTGCGTTCGTCCAGGTCCAATGATCCCACCCGGCTACAGAGCGACCTCCATCCACGGGTTTGTAGAAGAGCTGGTGGTAAACGATGACCCTGAGTACCAATGGATAGACAAGATCAGGACTCCGCGAGCTTCTAATGAGGCGAGGCAGGTCGCGTTTATCAAGCTTAGTAATCAGGTAATGTGGCTTTAAAAGTTCCTAGTGTTTTTAATTCATGGTCTATGTATGGACGAATCGCATGTGACTAAAAAGGTGATGAATGGAGTGGGAGTGGAAGGTCAAAGAAAAGATGGGTGGTTTGTGTGAGGATATGAAAGAGAAAGGATTAAATGCCACTGTGACGTCTAACAGGGAAGAATGGGAGAAGATAACGTGTTGCGCCGACCCCAAATAGAATGGGATGAGGGCAGGGAGATGATGGTGATGGTCTAACTATAGGTTCTAAAGGTTCTTTAAGCCTGGTACCCCATGTTCAGATAAACTAATGAGTTTAAAAGTACCCGGAGATGCCCCTGTTCTGCCCGTCGGGGCCGCGGATTTTTGTACTAGATGACGTGGCCTCGGCGCAAGGGCAAAGAAGGAACATGGGTTCGGTTTTTAGTCAGTAGAAGTCTGACACTCCCCTTCGCTCTGCCCAAGAGCGGGGGGGTCATTTGATGATTTTCCACCCACCAAAAAAAAAAAAAGATGCCCCTGTTCTCCCTGTCATTACGTTTTTTTTGTTAGCTAGTTAAATAAATATTGGTGGTCATGGTTCCAACTTTTTCAGAAGTTATTTTAAAAACACAAGTTTATAATTGACTTTCAAAAGAAGGCAGTTATTAATTCGTCATAATTTTTAGTGACATAACTTTACTTTAAATACCTCCGCTATTCAATGCATCAGCACAATGATCTGAGGAGTGCGCCACATCGAAATACCAAAACGCCAAATAACCAAAAAAATGTCTTCCTATCTGCTAGATTTGGAACGTATCAGAGGTGTAAAAAAATAAGCATACTTGCCTATTTTTAAAAAGCTAGCTTTTCATTTTCCGTATCCATTTCTTTTATTTTTAGCAAACAGCTATAGGAAGCTGTCACCGTCGCTTATCCATATGTACATCATCGTATGCGCTGCCAACTGTGGCAACAAAGTTGAAATATCTCACGTGCCCGGGGAGGGCACGTGAGATATTTGCTCTTCTTTATTCTTTGCTCTTGCCGTACCCCCCCACTCCCCGAACTAATCGAGTCAAAACATAGCAATGGTTTCCTGACTGTTATATCATCCGTACGTTTAAAATCGCTTTTGATTAGTTCATCTAACTAACCTAACAAACATAATAATATGTGTTGCTGGGGAGTTTGTTCCGCCACTTCTTCCTTCCAGCTAAAACACTAGGAAGTGTCGAAGGGTGGGCGTTTTGGAGGAGTGTCTCTTGTAAATAAATTTTGACGATCGAAAAGTGCTGATTATCAGCCTAGTTTGAATAAATGACTTTTGATTTTGGGTACGGCGTTGCTGTTTAGAAATGCTAGCCGTGCAATGATAGTACTAGGGTGAGAGCCTTTTCGTAAGGTTTGTCTACGAATTTTCGATGGATGGAGAGGGAGAGGTAGACCAAAAAACGATGGATGAATAGGGGATCGGACTGACTCAAAAAAATTTTATTCTGTTTAGTCCGTCAGTTAGATTATCGAAAAATATTGGATACGTGTTTTTTGTTTTATCAAATTAATAAAAATTGACGAAGATATAGCACGTCAAAGATCATGGAGTGGGGCTTGAAACGTCACTTGAAGGTACAAAATGTACTATCATATGACGTCACACGAGTTTTCGAAGCACTGTATCGTCTTAATTTTTTGTTTACGTGAAAAAAGAAAAAATATGTGGTCAATATTTTTTGGAAATCTATCTGACGGACTAATTTGTTTTTTTTTGTCCGATCCCCTATTGTGTGAGGAACGATGTGAAAGAAAAAGGAGTAAATGAAAGCGTGACAGTTGACAGGCCAGAATGGAAGAAAAAGACATGTGGCGCCGACTTCAAGTAATCACACTATCACACTAATATTATAAAGGCGAAAGTTTGTGTGTGAGTGTGTATGTTTGTTACTTCTTCACGCAAAAACTACTGAACGAATTTGGATAGGATTTGGTACACAGATAGCTTATAACCTGGATTAACACACAGGATATTTTTTATCCCGATTTTATCTTCCCGTGGGATAATTTTCGAGTTGTAGCGGGTGAAGCCGTTGGCAACAGCTAGTGTAGGATAAGGAATATGATGATGATGATAACTTAATTTGAAGACTCACCCAATGTTTATTGTGTTGTATGTCAACCCTAGTATCCGCAACTCCATGTCCAAAACGCACACCTAACAGTAGTTAAGTCGCTAATTAATGTAGATTAAGATTAATTTTATTGCCGGCGACTTTAAATTGATTTACCCTGGCATCTACGGCTATTGGGCATGCCTCATTACCTTCACACCAAACAAAAGCCATTAAGAACGTAATTATTGTCCTCTGCCAAAACTTTCTTCAGAAAGGGATTGCCAAACCCATTAGTATGCCAATCGTGTAATGTTTCAAGACGGCATGGCTAACATCTGCTCCGTACTGCTATTGCTACGCCAAGCGGTAGCAGGTTCAAATCCTTCACGGAGAACTATTTTTATCTTACAATTTTTAGCTACCCACACATGGCCGTCTTACATCTACGAGTACCTATCTCATCAGCTGCCTGGCTTTCCGTGCGGCTTCCCGTCTTACCGGATGCAGCTGAATACCAATATTACACATAGAGTGACTATCTATCTGACCTCTACAACCTAGTTAGTATTGGGTAATACGATACCCCTTTGTAAGACTGGTTGTCAGACTTTCGGCCCACTGACTACCTGTGTAATGACTATCAAAGATCTATAAATGACAGCCGGTATCAAAACTTAACCACAGATTACCAGATACTACACTCCATACAAAATGTTCAATGCCTACCGCTATAATAGCCTAAACTTTCAAGTCGATAGACGCTGCGAACGAAAATGTACCCTAACCTTACAAACGTAAAGTGAGTTTTGCTTTGTAGATGCACGCCGCCGCGTGGATATTATGAATTGCCAGGGCTGCCTCTGTCGACAAAGATCTTAATAGGGATTTGTAGTATAATTTATAAAATAAAACATGTATTTTTATGTATCAGAATATTAATTGTTTTAAAAAATAAGTATAAAAACGAAATATATAATTATTTAAAAAGAATAGGTACCTAGTTAATTTTGCTTAGAGGTGTTTTATTTTGATGTAATTATCTTTTTTCCCTTCTTTAAATTCCCGATTGTTAAACTTTAACGCAGAGAATATTCGAAATCGAACAAACAATTTTAATAAGTAACATTGGGGGAAACAAGGGCAAGGGGAGTTAAGTGGGATTTATCATTTAATTAAATAATTGTAGATATGTAGGTACATTTTTTCATAACTAAATAAAACTTCTCTTTTCTTCATTCATCTTTTCTCTTGCTGGAACTACATCCATCCACTGCACATAATACACCAGTTATAGCCATTTCTTAGGACTTCAAAACTCACGTCAAGTCGACCGAAATATAATATGCATATGCACAGAGTACTATAATATTGCGTTTGTACGCGCCGCGCGGCTGTTCACAACCCTCTGCGCTATGGTCTATCGCAGACCGGCGTCCGGTAGGTAGTTAGCGCGCGTAAGTACATGGAGTGTAGTATCTGGTAATCTGTGACTTAACGTGCTTTCCGAGGCACAGGAAACTCAGTATTCATGTGAGGTCCCCCATTCAGAGACCACATCTAATTTGCTTTCGTCTTGAATCACTCTATCCATTAAAAAAAACCGCATCCAATTCCGTTGCGTAGTTTTAAAGATTTAAGCATACAAAGGGACATAGGGACAGAGAAAGCGACTTTGTTTTATACTATGTAGTGATCATGCGTTTCATCCCCAAAATGCATACCGTAGCCAAAGTTTATTTAAACACTAGCGGACGTCCCGCGGTTTCACCCGCGTAGATCCCGTTCCCGTGGGAATACAGGGATAAAAAGTAGCCTATGTTACTCAGGGTGAATGTAGCTTTCCAAGGGTGAAAGAATTTTTGAAATCGGCCCAGTACTTTTTGAGCCTATTCATTACAAACATACAAAAATAGGTACAAATCTTTCCTCTTTATAATATTAGTGTAGATAAATAAGAAAAATATCAAAATACTCGTTCCAAAAAAAACTTTATTTTAAGCCATTTCTTCTGATCACAGGTTCAACGTTTAGTAGGACTGAAGGCAGCTGAATTGGGCGCTAATGCTGTGGTTGGGTATCAACAAGACTTCGACTTAGAAGGGGAGGCAGGAGTCGTGGCTAGAGCTATTGGTATGTTTAGCTTAAAACTATAAGCATTAGTTAATTTAAATAAAATAGTATATTCTCCCAAAACATCATCATCATTCATTTCATCATTTCAGCCGAAAGACGTCCACTGCTGGACATAGGCCTCCCCTAAGTGTAATTTTTGCTTAGGGGGGGGTTTGCCATAATCGCCACGCTTGGCAGGCGGGTTGGCGATCGCAGTACGGTCGATACAAAAAGCACAGAGAACGCTGCTGCCCATTCTCTGGTACATCCCTTAGTCGCCTCTTACGACACCCACGGGAAGATATGGGATGGTGCTATTCTTTGCGTCCGACACCATACGGAACCCAAAACATATGTAATTTGAATTGCGTAATACATTATTTATAAGGGGAGTTATGAACGGGGGGAGGCCGTTCCCCTGGACTGAGAAAGATCAGGCTAACAAAATAAAGGGGTTTCCAAACAAAACTGGAGAGGAACTATGTAGTTAGACTCATCCTTGAAGAAAGGTAAAAATACTTCCATTCTGTTAATCTACACAAAGAAATTAAATTGAAGTGTTTATTTGTAATTGAATTATAAAAGCTTTTTACTGAATGCAAATGAAAGTACGTAGTACGGTACACTTAACGTTTTTTTGCTTTTAATGTTAATTTGTTTAGTCGAAACAAATTAAAAATATCTCTGAAACGACTACACCAATTCTGACGGGACGTCTTTACTGGCCGGTAGGTGATGTTGTTAGGAGTAGGGTTTTATTTTAGAATAAAATATTAGGGTTCCGTGCAAAAAATTAAAACCCTTGAAATTGTTCACAAAATTGAAATAAGTAAGGATGTAATATTTTTATAATAATTTCACGCAGACCAAGGTCATAAAATTTAATCTCTTTACCTAGTAAACTGATGATACGTAACTTATTTGTATTGTTTTATCGATTTTAGGCACTGCCGTGAGCATTACCCCTTTGCCGATGCCGAGTCAACCTTTTAACATGCCGCCGTGCACGCAACAGTGAGTACCAGTGATATTCAACTTTATTTTTCAAGCCAGAAAGTCCAAAATCTAAAGTTAAAATTACCTCTGCAGTTTAAAATTCAAGGACAAACTTATATTTTCTATTTATATCAAGGTCTTGAATATGTTGCCCCAATTGGTTTATTTCCCCTATTTAATTTTAAATGATTTATAATTTGTATAGTTTTTCAAATTCATAATAAAATCAAGAAACAGTTAATATTTTTTACTTGCTTTAAATGTTCGTAATAGATGTTTACAAAACCGTAACTTAGTTTAAAACCGAGTTTTTATAAACAAATTACTTATAGTTATATTTTTGCATGGTTTGTCGTGTCCGCTAACCATAAACAGACAATTAAAAAAATATTTGGACATTTTGGCGACAGATAACGAAAGTATATCGGAGATGTCAACTTACTACCAATGTCATCAGGAAGAGTTACAAAAGTTACTTCTTATTTTGAACCCAAATGCATCATCTTTACTGGATGAGACAGATGCTCTTGAGGAAGATGAAAAGAGTATGATGGATATGACGAGACAATCCAGCATCACGAGCTATGCTGGAAGCGTCTCTATCTACCAAGACGACTACCCACACAGAAGAAGTCTAAGACACCTGTCTGAAGACCAAACAGAACTAAACAGACTTCTCAACAAAGACAGACGAGACGAGTCTGAACTGTCGAGTTCAGACTCGTCTGGACCTATTGAGAAACTTAAAAAGATGAAAACCAACTTCTTTACTAAAAGATTTACTAGACGCTCTAGTAGCAAGCGATCATCGATTGATAAGCAAGACGATTCTATATCTCTTAGGTCTAATGCTTCCGATACTTCGAGAATTTCTCTAGTTGATATCAAAAACGAGCTAAAGAAATTCAAAGGATTAAGGAAACCAAAATTCCGTAAACCATTCGTGAATAAAGAAGACGAAGGCGAGGGTATGGCTTCCATTCTTGCCAGGTCTATAATACATGTTCAAACAAGTTTAGCTTGTATTGCTGAGACACAAGATTCAGAAGCATCTCCCGGTTCAACCATGAGACGAGTAAGCGAGTCCGACCCTACGATCAATATGTCTGATGAGGACAAAGCGAAAGCGAATAAAGAAAATGAAACCGAAGAAGCTAAAAAGATGCCTGAAATACGTTTCACTTCTTTAAACAATATCAGTACTGAGGAAATTCCTGTACCACAGAGAGAAAGGAAGATATCTGAGTCTTGTCCCGCGACACCAATGCCGGAGAGAAGCGAAAATCTTCTTACTTTGCCTGGGGAAGATGGTTATTTTGGTTCAGTTTCGTCTGCGCTTTCCGCTGAGAGCTCTGAGTTAGAGTCTAGCAGTGAAGAGGAAGATGATGATGATGAAAGTTCTGATCTAAAAACAGATACAGAAAGATCTATTGAAACTACCAGTTCTGTAGTACAATCAGTACTTAGCCATGAAATGAATACAGAAACAATAGCTGCTGTGGACAAAAAGTTAAAAGTCCTTGAAAGTGGAAGTCTGGACCTTACAGAAGTCAAACCAGCAGAAATCAAAAAAGAGATTGATATAAAAGCTATAGTAGAACAACAAGTTTTCGATACCCAAGTGCTCATTGACAAATGTAAATCACTAGAGTCGGTGCCGCTACAAATTGAGAACAAGATAGTAGTAGAGAAGCCAGTGAGATCGAACGAAGCATCGACGTCATCGGTCAAAGACGATACGTGTGTAACAAAACCTAGTAGCCATAGCCACCATATTAAGTTTCACAATCCGTTTTCTCATAAGAAACCTGCTAAAAGCATTAGTGAGCCTTCTTCACCCGTAGATAAAGGTAGTTTTGTCAATCGCTCTTCTAGACGTATACGACGTCAACTATCTAAACTGTCTAAAAGTAGCATGATTAAAAGTATTTCCCATTATTCCTTGCATCCGAAAAAGAAGGAAACTAAAACTCCTTTGAGTCAACCTGGATCGTCTTCCGATGTTCGTTCGAAAGCTCCAAGTGATACGGTACTGGGTTCTCCTTTCTTATCCTTTAATGATCTGATGAGTCTGGACAAGGAGAGTATTGATACCAATAAATTCTTTCATAAGAGCGATGAACTTGACCGTGTGAAGGTCTCTATGTATATTGGTTCGGAGCCTGTTTCTAGGTCTTCTCTTAGTGGTATCTCGTCTCCGTACCATAGAGAGGAACCGCCACATCATCATGAAAAGAAACACTCTCTCAAATCTTCCGGATTAGTCCATACTGCTATGGAAACTATTCTGCTAGATAAAGTACAATCTTTACTAGTACCTTCTTCTCCCGATCCCGACTCTGTTAAAAATAAACAATTCTTTGACGATGTTAATGAAAAACTAAAATTGGGCGGAGTTGAGGAGTATAGACAAAACAATAATGCATCAATTGCTAGTAGTATGAGTTCTTATCAGTCTCCGAGTAGACCTAAAAGCCCATCTCCTACTGTGAGCAATAAACCAGTCGTTGTCAGTGGTATAAGAAAGGACAAACATCATGAACATAAAAGCAAACCTCCAAGCTTGATGCAAACTGCTATGGAAACCATGCTTATGGACCAGGTCCAATCCGTGCTTATGTCTACGACTCCCGAACCGCACCAACCAGAATTTAGATTTGAGAGCCTTGAGCCACACGAATCTAATGAACATCACCCAAACATGGCTAGAAAATCTATTTCCTATATCCAGTCTTTACTTGGTCCGAAGTCTCCGGACCATACTCCGCCGACTGAAAGATTCTTCGATAGCAAAAAGAAGAAGGAACCTATGTCAACTGGTCTTGTTCATACTGCTATGGAAACTATGCTCATGGAAAAAGTTCAATCGGTTCTTGGACCAGAAACACCAGAACCGGTTTCTTCTGTGTTTGACTATTATGATAGGCCTGAAAGATATGATAATCATCATCATCATAAGATAGATGATAAACCGCATAGCTTATTCCAAACTGCGGTTGAAACTATGCTCTTGGAGAAAGTCCAATCTTCTGCTCTAGGTGGATCTATACCTGATCCTGTAATTTCAACTGAAGAAGAAAGATATCAAGAGATGCATAAAACTGACAGTTCTACTGGTATGACGCACTCTGCCATGGAAACTATGCTAATGGATAAAATAACTTCTATAACTGGACAACGTGATATACCTCATGTAAATCCACATCATTATGATGAAGAAGAGTCGGAGAAACATGAGAAGGAATCCATTAAATCTCTTGATCTGAAGCCAACTGGTCTTATACATACTGCAATGGAAACTATGCTTTTGGAGAGAGTTCAATCTTCTGCCCTTGGTGGGTCTGTGCCTGATCCAATAATTTCTACGGAAGAAGAAAAATATCATGAGTTGCATAAAACTGATAGTTCTACTGGTATGACGCACTCAGCCATGGAAACTATACTTATGGATAAGGTCACTTCTTTAGTTGGACAATCTGATATACCTCATGTAGATCCACATCATTATGATGAAGAAGAGTCGGAGACACATGAGAAGAAATCCATTAAATCTCTTGATCTGAAGCCAACTGGTCTTATACATACTGCAATGGAAACTATGCTTTTGGAGAGAGTTCAATCTTCTGCCCTTGGTGGGTCTGTGCCTGATCCAATAATTTCTACGGAAGAAGAAAAATATCATGAGTTGCATAAAACTGATAGTTCTACTGGTATGACGCACTCAGCCATGGAAACTATACTTATGGATAAGGTCACTTCTTTAGTTGGACAATCTGATATACCTCATATAGATCCACATCATTATGATGAAGAAGAATCGGAGAAACATGATAAGAAATCTATTAAATCTCTTGATCTTAAACCTACTGGTCTAACACATACAGCAGTAGAAACTATACTTTTGGAAAGAGTTCAAGCATCTTTATTAGGAACGCCTGTCCCAGATCCTGTGGTTCCTAATGAAGAAGACCACCATCTAAAATCCCATGAGAAGGAAGAATTAGCCGGTCTAACACATACAGCTATGGAAACTATTTTGATGGACAAAGTTCAATCTTTGGTCGGTCAACCAGGAATAACCTTCGTTGAACCGAAATCCTTTTCTGAAGCTGAATTAGAAAAAGCTGAACATCTAAATGATGACTTGAAATCACCTGGACTTGTAAAAAAAGTTGTTAAAGACATCTTATTAGACAAAGTTCATACTTTGGCAGAAGAAAAAGAAATTGCCGTTGAGAAATTAAAAGAAATCTTCGATAAATCTCATTCTAATGAAAACCTAAAATCTTCTGGTTTGATTCATACCGCTTTCGAAACTGTACTCTTAGAAAAAGTACAAACCTTGATACCTGCGGAAGCCGAAACCGCTGATACTAAGAAAGAAGCTGAGAAAGCTAAAGAAGAGGAACCACATGGAATAATTAGTTCTGTGATTGATAAGATTCAATCTTTTTTACCTACAATAGAAGTAGGAACGACAGAAGAAATAAAAACGATCGATAATATCGAATCGGCACCCGAACCAAAAAAGCCAAACAAAAAACTAAGTCGCCAAGATAGCGTACACTCAATAAATGAGAACGAAACGCCTAAAATGTCCAAAAAATCTAACACATCATCTAGTGACGTCACAAGGCCTGTATTAGTCATCCACGGTGCACTAGAGACCATACCTTCGCTACCCGAGACCCTAGATGACGTAGACGAGACTAACAATAGTGTGTGTGATAACTCGCATGCCGTGTGCGGTGTTAACAGGAACGAGCGAGACAAAGATAGGCGGGAAGACAAGTGCGACAAGGATCGAGGATCGCCGCGTCATGCGCGTCACGAGTCTTATGGAGGAAGAGACCCGGGACAGACGGCCCATGGGCAGAACTCGTCGTTGAATGCAACTTCGACTCCGCTCGGGATTCATCGGCGGTCTTCGGATTCTGATCTTAGCGTGACGCCCAAAGGTCAGTATAGTCCTCCATTTTTTGCTTTTGCCCCGTGTATATTGAATACAATATTTAGCAATGAACATGAATATTTTTGCAAAAAACTTGTGATTTTACGGGATGTTCTTTTGTATGAATAAAGGAGCAACACTGTGTAACACAACATATTATAATAACTTATTACTATCGAATGTTGCTCAGTAACACTTGGAAACTTGTTCTACATAAAGTAACTGCACCTTTACGTACAAAAGCTTATTTCCAGCAACACTGCAATATTCTATTTTGCCAGCAACATGTTTCTGGAAACATAACACTTGGAAACTTGTTCTACGTAAAGTAACTGCATCTTTACGTACAAAAGCTTATTTCTAGCAACACTGCAATATTCTATTTTGCCAGCAACATGTTTCTGGAAACATAAAACATGTTGTTAAAACAATGTTGTGCAACTTTGTTTCCCAATGAATACTCAATATGATGGACCTGTTTTTTGAATTGTGCTTCTAATTGGCTTTTTATTTTCTTTTTCTGCTGTCCATCTTCGCCCAGTGCTGGGTATGGTTTCTTGATAATCTTTCCATAAGTCACTGTGGTCAAGTGTATTTTTCCATGCTATCATCATGTTTTACATCGTATGCTGTATCATACATCCTGCTTTCTGTCTGAAAATGTTCGTGTTTACAATTGGAATCATTAAAATCAAATCATAAATGAATGATTTTGAAGATTCAAAATTTAAACCATTTATTTAAAATTAGACAAATTATTATTGACAGGGGACAATATTGAAAAGATGCCCCTTCTCATTTATGTCAAAGGCTATATGGAATGTGCAGGAAACGTCATAGTAAATGCTGCTTTTAAATGTTTGTGGTTAGCTCACAGGTATAAGTATTTCACGGGATAGAAATCACCTCAAGTCCATGTTCTATCCGGGATGTTCTATCACTGTGCACTGCTTATAAATTAACATTAACCTTAATTATTACATTATTTTACTTGCTCTATTTTGTATACAGGGTGGAAGGTACACTAACGCAAAAAAAAACGGTTATCATGTATTCAGTACATCATTCTGAACTCCCATCCAGCTAACCCCACCATCTTTTCCCAGAATGCAGGTCGGCTGGTGGCAGCCCCCGAAAAACTTAGAAATTAACATCGGTCATTTAAAAAAACTGTTGCTTCATACAAAACTGTAATACCTACAAGGTCAAAATGTACGGAGAAGCAGTTTTTTTTTTAAATTACCTGTGAAAGTTCAGAATGATGTTCTGAATACATGGTAACCATTTTACCGTCGCTGTCCCATCTACTTCGTATTTTTGTGCTATTTACTTTGCTTCCTTCATCAATCATTGCCCACATAACCAAAGAAACCAAACTAACCCACAATAACTTCTAGGAGGATCACTGAACACGTCAGCCGGTAACAACGTCGGCAGTGGAGGTGGCGCCATCTTGCGTCCCTCCATGAACAGCAACAACTTGGACATGCTGGAGTATCCCTTCCTGACCATGACGGAGTACCCGCCTGGGTTTATTGTTCATATTGGTATGTAATTAAAGTACTCAAACTGTCAAACATTTGTTAATATTTAAGTGAAAGGAAGGAAAGAAAACGGTCATATTAATAATCTCCTTTTTTTACACGACTGTCCAAAAAAAGAGTGTTTAAATCTGATGAGAAGGCTTTCTGGTGTAGTTTACGTTTTAATAAATGACTAACTAGCGGACCCGGCAGACATCGTACTGCCGGAAAAGCAGCGCCTAGCTAAGCTTGAGCCGTTAAGTGGAAGAATCTAAACCATTCTCGAATCCACTGGAAAACACACACAAAAAAAAACATAAATTGGTCCAGCCGTTGAGGAGATATTCAGTCACCTACACACGCACAGAAGAATATTAGAGATTAGAAACTTAACTTTGGGAGTTTTGCTTGGAACTTAATTAAAAAAGCGTTTACTTTGATACCTAACCGTTTTGCCCCTTGTTACTTACAAGAAGGTTTGCTTATTCCTAGTATTAATATAATTCCCCCAGGCGGCACGGTGTGCGCCCGCTCAGTGAAGCTGGCGGACGGCGGCGAGGGCGCGGCGCGGGCGGCGTGGTGGGCCGAGCTGCGCACGGAGCTGCGTGCGCATGCTCGCGCGCTCAGGTGTAACGCCGTCATCGCTTATACTGAGAATACTGCTATTTGGTGAGTACTACTGCTCGCAATGGGTAGCAATGGGTGGCAATGGGCAGGGCACATTGCTCGCAGAACGGATGGCCGATGGGGCCGAAAAGTTCTGGAATGGCGACCGCGAACCGGAAGACGTTGCGTTGCGCGGCCTCCCACTAGGTGGACCGATGACCTGGTCAAGGTTGCAGGAACCCGCTGGATGAGAGACGCACGGGACCTCTTTTGGCTGAAATGATGATGATGATGACTGCTCGGCTAAGAGGAACAAAAACAAGAGAGACTAAAAGAAGTAGTGATGAAGGGCAGATTAGTCTGGTCAACAAGTGTTTTTTGGGTCAACATTATTCCTCCGCTTCCGAATAATATGAACGAGGTGTCATTCAATTCGGAATAGCGTGCAGATAATTTTTGAAAAAATTCAAGATCATCACAATTAACCAAAACAAAAAATGGAGTTTTGTTTCTTGCAAATATATCAAAAACCGTTCGATATTTTTTTGTTTTAGTTATTTGGGGGCATGAGGAACAGGGTGTAAAGTTCCTCATCCCCCATTGAAAGGGGAAGATCCTCCGACCGGACGGGTGTTGTGTCCGGCGGGCTAACTGCCCGACAGTTGTAAGTCGGGAACTCCTATAAAGGCTTATGTCGCGGATAATGTTGATAGCGCGATGTAGGAACTTCTGTGGATCGTTTGTTAGTACGCAGGTGTTGCGATAGATGTCGCTAGTCGCCACATCACTCCCCTCCGAGACCGGAGGTCGAAAGCAGGTTAAGTCTTGGCGCTTGTCAGCCAGTGGAAGGTTCCAGTGAGTCGGAACCGGATGCCGCATAGTTCACGGTGAGTCGGAACTGTCTGCGGTGATGCCCCAGTGAGTCGGGGTGATGCTGCGTATGCTCCAGTGAGTCGGAGTGTGCAGTGCTGCGTAGTGGCTGGCTGCTGCGTCGACCAGGAGAGAAGGGCGTCTCTGCTTGCTGACCGGCCGAAGTGCAGTGTGCTGTGCCAAGTTCGCTGATGAGGCTGGGGGTGATGACCAGGAATGCGCTTCCGCTGCATGCTGGTGGTCAGGATACCCCATGAAGCCGTGGCTGCTGGCTGACGGTATGACTCGCTGCTCGAAGGCGAAGGGGAAGTGTTGACGACGTCTGAAGTAGTTGCACGAAGGCTGCGCTGACGTACATGCTCGGGGTCACCAGTTTGGGGGCATGAGGAACAGGGTGTAAAGTTCCTCATCCCCCATTGAAAAGGGAGGATCCTCCGACCGGACGGGTGTTGTCTGGTGGGCTAACTGCCCGACAGTTGTATGTCGGGAACTCCTATATAGGCATATGTCGCGGATAATGTTGATAGCGCGATGTAGGAACTTCTGTCGATCGTTGTTAGTACGCAAGTGTTGCGATAGATGTCGCTAGTCGTCACAGTTACTTTATAACTTTTGCAAATTCTGCAAGCTACTCAAGAAATTTTTCGAAAAAAATTGTACCTTAAAGCACTTGTTGACTAGATTAAATTAGAATAAGGGCATGGGAATGATGTTGACCATTTTTACTAAAAGATATCGCTTTTAATCAAATGACCTCATGCAAATCTATCAGAATACCAGCGCTGTGACATTTGTGATTTGTCATAAATGTTACAGCACCATGCTGAGATAGTGGCCCTTTGGCTTCGCACGGGACTTTTTCAAATTATGATGTCCTAATTTTAAGTGTTTCTTAATTATGTTTACCCTGTTAGCTTTTAATTTTTTTTTTGTCAATTTGTTTTGTCCTGGTGTGAAACCAATAAATACTTTTTCTTTCTTTCTTTCTTTCAAATTGAGTAATAGAATTGAATTTATCTTACAGTGAAGATGTGTGCGTTCTCTCTGCGTCGGGCACGGCAGCCGTCATCAACTTAGATTGCGACTTCAACGCCGACTCGGAACCTAGTTCAGGTAAATATTGACTTGAATTGATAGCCAAATCATCGTCTGCCTAACATTCACGAAAAATGGTGAAATAGTTACTTTTTATGCAACTCCATACTTATCAAATAAAGGTGTTAACTGAGAAGAATACAAAAAAAGAATTTTGAGAATCGGTCCACAAATGGGAGAGAAATCAGGTAACATACATAAAAAAAAAAATTAAAAAAAAAATACATACACACGAACATATAACCTCCTCCTTTTTTGAAGTCGGTTAAAAAAAATGACGTTACACTTTTATTTATTTTACTTTTATGTTTGTTATGTTTAAAGTTTGCTTTGATAGATTTGCCTTAACTTATAATCGATAATGTTTGTTGCAGCGACCAGTGGCTCAAAGAACGGTATAGACGAATTAGAAAGTGAATTGTGCAGTATGGCACATGTACCCTATTCACCTGGAGCTGGTCCTTATAGAGTTGAGCTATCTACTTGTGGTGGATGTAGGTAAGTGATACCTAAATTAGACCAATTATAGACATTGTAACCTTTTGGTAAAGGAAAATGACCAAGAAGTCTCATTGTTCAAAATCAAACTTTGTTTTTTATTGTCTACACTTATAATATTAACTCCTGCAAGTAATTTTTGTAAGTAATTTTTGGAAACCATTTCTGGGTTTCGGTTTCAGATTTTCTTACTAAAGATTTCAATTTATCGATCCTCGCTGTGTGTGAGTGTGTATGTTTGTTTATACTTCTTCACGCTAAAACTACTGAACGGATTTGGATAAAATTTGGTACACATATAGTTTATAAACTGGATTAACATATAGTATAGTTTTTATCCCAATTTTAACGTGGGATAATTTTCGAGTTGTAGCGGGTGAATCCGCTGGCAACAGCTAGTTGCTCTATAATCTTAACGTGTATTCTGTTTGACAGACGAGCTCGCGTACCCACAGTATTACTGGCGACATGCTCCAAGCCGAGCAAGTTGACATCACACGCTAAAGCGGTCACGCTTACTGCAGTCGGTAAGTAGCTTCTTCTTTTAGATTAATGCATATTAAACGCTTAAAATAAAAGCATATTTTGATGAAAAGTGGCTGACAATAATTTGTATTTATTTATTTAGACTGTAAAATATTATTGTAATATGAAATTAATACTAAAAACTGACGACTGCGTTTCACTCGAGTGAACCGTTAATTCGGGTAACTACTGCTCATTTTTGATTGAAGTCACTCTGTACGCTTGGTTCATTCTATTCAGATATTTTTTACCTTGAGTGAAAAATGCCGAATGAAAGACAAAAAATAACGGAAAGTGAAGTGTCGGATTTCAGATTTTCGAACTAGACTCGTTTTTGCAGGACTTTTTCACTTTATAACCAAAACTCGCAAGGATTGGCCCTAATGTAATATGGTTTTTAAGCTACAAAAAGCTCTCTTTTGCGCAAACTAATGCTAGCTAGCAAGCTTTGCGCTAGTTTGCGCAAAAGAGATCTTTTGCGTAAATTGTTGTTATTTTCCAGTGTTACATGTAGATTTTATAATTTCTATGCTAGCGGCACGAGTAAGAAGAGCCCCGCCGACCTCAGAGCCGGGCGCGCGGGACATATCCGATCAACTGCCCTTCCTGGAGTACGAACTGCATAAACTGCTGCTCGCCAAGCTAAGGATGCAAGTAAGTTCAACAACAAATATATCTGGCTTTTAAACCAACAAATGTATCGGAACCATTCAATTCTTTTTCAATACACTTCCTCGAAAACTGGCCTTGTCGTACTACAACAAGGTTCAACGTGTAATATTTTTTCGTATAACTAATGGCGGAAAAAAACCACATTATACATTGAAAGTGTATTGCAAAACGTCGTTCGGATCACATGGGTATTTGTTACTGCAGTTCTCGGTTCTTCAACCTTGCCAGCGGTTCGGTTGTTAATTCCGCCTTGAATGCAATAACAATCTTCCCCCATTTATATCAAAATTCACATACTCGGATACTGTTTTGTACAGAGAAACGCTCATTTGCGATAAGTGTGGCACCTAACTCAAAAATGTTAATTGCTTGTAGTCTATATAAATAAAAAGAGAAGTCCTGACTGACTGACTGACTGACTCATCAACGCCCAGCCCAAACTCTTGCGGGCGAAGCCGCTGGCAAAAGCTAGTTTAATATATATGACGAAGGTAGCACAACTATTTCGGGTTCATCGTTGTCAGAGTCCAAGTTCAGCATGGCGGAGGTACGAAATAATAGTCTCAACACTGATTACAACCGCCTATTTATTTACTTCCAATAACAAATTAACAAAATCTCAAACGATCAAGCCGATGGAAATGGATTCAAGTACGGAAACGCGGTAAGTTCGATACAGGCGGGCAGCACAACCGTTCGCGCTCGTGTCTCACCAAAAAGTCCCATCCGTTCGGTCAAATGCCTCTAATGTCAACGTCAACCGACCACTGACCACTGACGTCTGACATATCACAACTGACATTTGACATATGACAACTGACAGCTGTCAAACCAGACCTGCCACGCTCTGTATCGACCTCACCCAAGCTCACTGCTTGACGTTTCCGAGTTTTCCGACAAACGATGATAGATGGCGTTATTCTAAATTGTTAACTCTAAATATTGTGCCTCGGTGTTGAATCTGCGACACGGCCATCTTGACATTTCACACGTCCTCGTGTGAGGTATCTGCAACAAGAAGTCACGGAAAGTAAATCGTCCCTTACTCGGCCTCCCTGGCCAAGACGTCGGAGTATTCATTCACTCACACACACAATTCAAAACAAAACTTTGTTCTGATCCATAATCTCATCAAATCTCATAAAGAAAATTTCAACATTGAAATCATCATTCATCAAGAAATCATCAACTTTCGACCGAATCTAGTATCCGATCAAATCCAGTATGCAATGCTCTGCTCGGTACCCGATATGTCACATACAACACACACAGCTTCCAACAGGCAACCATGGGACCTCCATTCAGTACCCAACCTCAACACATCTTATTGCCTCCATCCGGCAACCATGGGACCTCCATCCGGTACCCAACATCAACTCAACTCAACACATTGCCTTTATTTAGCACTTTTAGCTACATTGCCATGCTGTACGTTGGTCACCGCCCTCAAATAAACACTTACAGGCGTGCAGCAACGAACAGCATTGCAATGTATGCAATCTGAGCCACTTGCATACTACATTTGCATCTTTTACCTCTCACTTAAGGTCTGACCCCTTAATCATCACCCGATCTCGTTTTGTCAGTGTCCATCGTGTCAAAGTCAAATTTACAGTCAGCAATTGCGTCACATGTCGCAATTGACCGTATTTTCTCAAATCGTATCTCATTTGATGACATTATGAACCAAAACTAATCGCAAATAATTGTCGGGTAAAACGTGAAATAGAATTTCTAAAACAATTCCATCGAACTAAAGTCAAAATTTGTACAGTTGAGTTGGTAGAAGTCTGCCCAATACCAGTCGTTCGGCCATTCCTGGCCCAAGTGGGTAGAGAATAAAAGGTATTCTGGTCAAAATCATTACCGGTTCTAATGAAAATCATCACAAACTCTTTCGTTTAAAGCTGACATGTCGAACAACACCCATACTCATTCAAATAATAGGAAACTCATTAAAATATTGCAGTGCTCATACTCTGACCTCTATCCGGTCTTCATCATCACACTTATAGCCTCCATCCGGCCATAAGCATCAAAACAATCGACCTCCATCCGGTCTTCATCATCACACTTATAACCTCCATCCAGTTATAAGCATCAAACCAATCGACCTCCATCCGGTCATCAACACGTAACCTCCATCCGGTTACATACACAACAGGCAACCTCTATCCGGTCACCTTCACATGTAACCTCCATCCGGTTACATACACAACCGGCAACCTCTATCCGGTCACCTCCACATGTAACCTCCATCCGGTTACATGCACAACACCATCAAGATAATCATTTCGAGCCTTTATCAAAATATTTTTTAAAGTAGGGTTGTTCAACATGTTACTTTATTTTTCCTACAACTTTACAGGTTATAAGAAAACTCTTACTATGCTAGGTACTTTAAATGTTAAGTTGACCACTTAGTATTCAACTAGTCTTGTTGTAATATGGGATCTAGAAATCACTAGTAAACAAAGATGAACATGCTGTCAATAGATTATTTAATTGGGAACGAAATTCTAACGGAACATCTGTATCAACTGTATTGAAATCAATTTGAATATTAGAAGTATTCTTGAGCTTATTTGAAACATCACATAACCTAACAACCTTTTCACGACACAAAAACAACACTATCACACGTCTAACTAACATTAAATCCTTGTTGTAAAATCTCAAGGCCAATTAAAATATCATTTTTAAAATAACTATCCGGTACAACATGAAATAAAATCTCTAATAGTAAATCGATAATCATAACCTCAGTAAATAATTGTGAAGTACAAACTATCATGACCTATCCCGGGTCAATTTACAATGTTATTTACACGGTTGCCACTGAACTGTAACGAAACATTTTTGATCAGAGAGCATTCGGCACCAGAATCATAGTAAAATGGATACGACTCACCAGATATTCATCAGCACACTGCTGGGATTGCTCACATAGCAAACTTCAACACGTCGCTCGCTATTTGCCTCTGCTGCAGCCTGCAGGCACTGCTTGGTCAGCCTGCCGCGCCGCCGCGCTGCCAACCACGAGCCGCCAAGCCGCGTCCCGCCGCCGCGCCGCCGGCGCCGCTGCCGAAGTAAATTCTCAGCGCACCGTGACGTCATCGCGCCATTCTTCGTATTTTCTTCACCTCGAGTGAATCCCGGTTCTGATGTCGCATCAGGGTCTTCGCGATCGTCATCACCATACGGGGCACTCCAGACTATAAACAGCTCCTTAAAATCGCTCCATTTCATCCCGGGACAAGATATAGACGACCGCCATGACGAAACTTCTCCCATGATTCTCGTGGAATTCGCTGCGTCCCCTGTAGGCACGCCACAGCGCCGGTTTCACGGCGCTGCTGTCTTCACAGCACCCCGGCGGTCCATCCCCACCAGGTGAGACCAACGGTTACCCGGAGGAGGCCCAGCGGAGGACGACCAGCGACGGAGGTGCCGACTTACGACGCACCTACAGTGGATGTGTGACTCCCGTCCGTCCCGTTTCTCCCATGAGTGCGCGGTTCAAAGCAATCATCAACGATGCACCTTGACTATTCAGATCGATAACACACATGTCGGCTGTTGCCAACCAAGCCCGCGGGACAATATTCCGTTTTTCAGGGTCAAAATGCGGTAGGCGAATATCCGTACCCGCAAAAGGTGATTTCATTGCTTGCACAATAGTCATAAAGTTTTTGTTTATTTGTTCGAACAGAAAACACCACATTTCCGTTTCTATGTCACTTTCAGACGCACGCGCATTGTCTTTACACTTTTCCGGCCTAGTATTGTCACTTACACTATGTAGGCGTTAGAGTTACATACCACTTCTGATGACGAAAGTAGCACAACTATTTCGGGTTCATCGTTGTCAGAGTCCAAGTTCAGCATGGCGGAGGTACGAAATAATAGTCTCAACACTGATTACAACCGCCTATTTATTTACTTCCAATAACAAATTAACAAAATCTCAAACGATCAAGCCGATGGAAATGGATTCAAGTACGGAAACGCGGTAAGTTCGATACAGGCGGGCAGCACAACCGTTCGCGCTCGTGTCTCACCAAAAAGTCCCATCCGTTCGGTCAAATGCCTCTAATGTCAACGTCAACCGACCACTGACCACTGACGTCTGACATATCACAACTGACATTTGACATATGACAACTGACAGCTGTCAAACCAGACCTGCCACGCTCTGTATCGACCTCACCCAAGCTCACTGCTTGACGTTTCCGAGTTTTCCGACAAACGATGATAGATGGCGTTATTCTAAATTGTTAACTCTAAATATTGTGCCTCGGTGTTGAATCTGCGACATATAAAACTAGCTTTTGCCAGCGTCTTCGCCCGCGTGAAAATGACGATTTTCCATACAAATTTTTTTTTTTTTTTGGTGGGTGGAAAATCATTGAATGACCCCCCCCCCCCCCCCCGCTCTTGGGCAGAGCGAAGGGGAGTGTCAGACTTCTACTGACTAAAAACCGAACCCATGTTCCTTCTTTGCCCTTGTGCCGAGGCCACGTAATCTAGTACAAAAATCCGCGGCCCCGACGGGCGTCGGCCCTTGCGGGCCCCTCGTTGCTGACATCTCTTTGAGGCGCGCGTGGAACACTCTGGCGCCGCCGACACGGTCTGTTGCCGTCATGACGACGGCCGGACGGCGAGCTAGCCCGTTACTTACCTTCTTCCTTCTGACTGACTCAACGCCCAGCCCAAACCCTTGGACCTGGGTTTGGGCTGGGCGTTGAGTCAGTCAGTCAGTCAGGACTTCTCTTTTTATTTATATAGATTAACGAATTTAATGAATATATTTTTCATTAGCGTTAACGATTCCTTTTCTCCCCAGGGCGCGAACGCGTTATTCTCCCTAAAGACACAGATCTCAATCGGCGAGCGTTGCGTGATGGCGCTCGCGAGCGGCTCGGCCTGCAGGCTGGGAGCCCTGCCGCCGCCCGCGCCGCCTAGGATAAAGGTACACACACTTGTTTCTACTTTTTTTTTTTCATTATGAAGTACTCGTTAATAAACGGTTACTCATACAATTACAATCTAGACCTTGAGGCTATTAAGTAATTTAAATTTAACTTAATTTGCTAAAGCTTAAAAAATTAAGAATGTGTCCATTGGCACTTTTCTTAAGTTGAGTCTTTTCTATTAAGTTGAAAGACACTTTGTTCTCGTGTTCTTTAAGCGTAGCGAAGCACTCACTGCACTGCACTGGATTACACTAACTTTACTAAACTAACTCAAATGGTTTAGTTCTTTTTAGTCTCCTCACTATGTCCGTGGTGTCAAGTAGCTGGATAGCCTCGACGTTCACATGATGAAGAAGCCTCTGCTCGTGTGCTTCGGCGTGTTTTATTATAACTCCAGTTACATGATCCACTGTTTCAATTTGATACAAAGTTTTTAAGAGGACCATTGAAAGCACTATGTAAACCACAGTGTTTTGTAGAGTATTCTATATTATAATGCAGAGTTATTTTCAGCAATAAAAAAAAATAGTTTCTAGAATATCATTGAAACATTGTAAATTTTTCATTTGTAAACATGTATTATAGTCCAGTCACTTTTGCATAAAAAGGGGTCAACCTCGGAATAAGACATATTAAACTGAATTTTCGTCTATATTTTGGCGTTCTCAAAGTTGTTTCAAAATCTCATAAAGTGTGCGTCGTATTCGTTTTCAAGGTCAAAGGTAAAAAAAAAAAACAGATTTTCGCTATTATCTCGGTTTCTTTGGCTTCGTCTTCAAGGACCCACCAAGCACACCCACCGGTGGGTCTCCGAATACTGATGTGTCTCCCAAGACCTACTAGTGGGTCCTCTGAGATTTTAGAAGACCCACTGTACGCCAAATGGCAAAACATAGAGCGCATATAATAATAATATAATAATAATATTCCACAACTATCACACAACGCCATCTAGTCCCAAGCTAAGCAGAGCTTGTGTTATGGGTACTAGACAACTGATAAACATACTTATATATTTCTAAATACATACATATTATAGATAAATTACACCCAGACACAGAACAAATGATCGTGCTCATCACACAAACATTTGTCCTGGGTGGGAATCGAACCCACGACCTCCGGCATAGCAGTTAGGGTCACTAACCACTAGACCAACAGGCCAGTCAATATGAAAATGTAACGCCTGTTTAACTACCAGGAGTATAGAAGTAGGCAGGAGGTTTTGAAAATATTTATTTTGGAGATGAAAAAAAAAAGATAGTTATAAGTAAAGTCCCACAAACTACCAGGAGAACAGAAGTAGGAAGGAGGTAGTGAAAACATTTTTTATTGGAAATAAAAAAAGGAAAAAACGATAAAAGCTAATAATATTTAAAGATTCCAATTCCAAAACCTCCTTCCTACTTCTGTTCTCCTGGTAGTTTGTGGGACTTTAATACCTATCTTTTTTTTCATCTAAAAAAAAAAATGTTCTCATTAACTCCTGCCTACTTCTATTCTCCTGGTAGTTTGTGCCGTAGTTGTACCATAAACTGTGTGATAGAACGAATGAGAAACTTGAGTCCCGCTGGGTTTACGATTTTGTAACATCCTTTATCGTAGAACTAGTGGGAACGAAAAAATCCACTGACTTTTCGTTCCCATTAGTTCTACGATTTCGTACCACTTTGAATCGTAGGACTAGTGGGAAAAAAAAATAAAAAAAGTTCCCACTAGTTCTATCGTAGGACTGTGCAGTAGAACTAGTGGGAATGATCCAATTTTTTAACAAAAAATAAAACGTTCTAATTAAAAGGGTAGATTTATGCTAATTTGTAATTGTTTTCTTTCGTACATTTAAGTTCCTGGTGGGTCTCAGGGGATATAAAACTAAATAATCACATAGGTCCTACTAGTCAGTAGGTCTTGAGAGACACACCGGTGGGTCTGCTGGGTGGGTCCTTAAAGACGAAGCGGTTTCTTTTACTACAATGATGTTCTATTCCGAGGTTGTTCGTTAATATAACTGGACTATTTAATTTTGATGTTTCATTTATTTGTATATTTAATATGGGATACTGTTCCTTTTATAATCTTTAATTGATAAGTTTAAATATACCATAAAATTTTCAGGCGTCAGAAAACGACAAAGACGCATTGGAAATACAAAAAGCGTTATGGGACTCGTTTTCAGCGAACAGAGCGGCCAATGGATTCGATATAGGTAAATATCCTTTTATTCCCGAAAAATGTTTTCACTCAAGAAACCAGATGGTTAAACAATGTTTAATGATTGCATTTTTCTCCTTTGTTGACGACACAAGATATTTTCTGTGAGAATAGTTGCATATAAAACATTGAGGTATAGTACGTAGTACATTATACCTCAATGATATAAAATTGAATTACATAATGTTTTGATTTTCTAAAATATCGACTAACAATCAATACATGTCATCTTACCGCCGCATACATCGCATTCCATCATTCGTGATCGTCCTCAAGAGCCAGCCCGTTCCGAAATAAAAAAAACCATTTCCACTTTTTGACCGATTTTTTTGTTGTTCTTCCTCCTTTACCTATGCCATGTACTCCTATAATAGTGCTCGGTTTTGTAAGACCTTTAAGTGGCTACTTGACTACTGTTAAAAATTCACGAAAATGTTATGTTATTTCAAAGAGCTAACAGTAATAACACGATGTGTGAAGAAAGTTATAAAATCGATCATTAAATGGCTTAGTTATAACTGATTTTAAATGACTTGCTAGACAAAGACAGCGCTACAGTGTGATATGAACAAATGTGACGTCATATTTCATACCTCCATAGTTACGTAGTACAAAAAAAAAACATACCGATCGAATTGAGAACCTCCTCCTTTTTGGGAAGTCGGTTAAAAATGGCCGTTTCGCGCGACAAGGATAGAAAGTACCCCACTAAAAACTTCTAAAGCATGTAGCTACTCCATTTTTTATCGATTGTATTCCTTTTTAACCGACTTCAAAAAAAGGAGGAGGTTATCAATTCGACTGTATTTTTTTTTTTTTTTTTTTTTTTTATGTTTGTTCGCTCGTAACTTGCGACTGGGTGAACTGATTTTTATGATTCTTTTTTCATTTGAAAACTGGTGCTTCCCGTGTGGTCCCATTGTCACCATTTCAATATCTGATGATGGGATCTTGTAGAAAGCGGGGGAACTCTTCAATAAATAACAGCAGATTAACCGCGATTGTTGCTATAGCATATGTAAGCATTGTTTACGCCATCACACAACATAATATCACGCCTGTACTCACTACAAAGGTTATAAAAACTATTTGGTGAAGATCTGATGAAGAACTTCGGAGATAGGCAACGGAACTCCTCAATTAATGATAGCAAATGGACTGGGATTGCTGAAATCTCATGACTGTCTATTGTTTACACCAGTTCATAACATAACATCACGCCGGTACGTTGTGAAGGGGTAAGCACATGTGAACCACTAAAAAGTGAAAAATAAAAACTTTTTTACAAAAAATAAAACCGACTTCGACAAAAATAAAACACAAAAAAGTGAAAAATAAAAAATCAGCTTCAGAAGTCGGTGGCAAAAACATGAAATCAAACAAACAAAAGTCACCGACTTCAGAAGCTGATTTTTTATTTTTCACTTTTTTGTGTTTTATTTTTGTCGAAGTCGGTTTTATTTTTTGTAAAAAAGTTTTTTTCACACATCGTTTTATTTCTGTTAGTTCTTTGAAATAACATAACATTTTCATGAGTTTTTTAACAGTAGTGAAATAGCCAATTAAAGCTAGCTGGGCGGATCAATGTCTTTTTTTTTTTTTTTTGAAAATGTGGAAAATCATCAAATGACCCCCCCCCCCGCTCTTGGGCAGAGCGAAGGGGAGTGTCAGACTTCTACTGACTAAAAACCGAACCCATGTTCCTTCTTTGCCCTTGTGTCGAGGCCACGTCATCTAGTACTAAAATCCGCGGCCCCGACGGGAATCCGCGGCCCCGACGGGGCGGGTCAATGTCTCATGTTATGTTACATTAGTACGTTCGTTCCCAGGAGGTATAGAACACGCTACGAACGGCGCGTTGCCCGAAGTGGACGGTGAGGAACTGGCGCCCGCGTTAGATCTGTGTGCGGATAAAGATGCGTGTGTCTTGGAACTCGATGAGGCTGAAGATGTAAGTTATTTGTAACTACTTTTGAAAATACATTCTATTGAGTTAACTGACATATAGGAACTTTATACAAACGCTTAATAATGGCATTAAAATAAAATTACCGAACTGCATATCCTTTCTTTTTTTTTTGGTGGGAAGTCATCAAATGACTCGTCTCGCTCTGGGCAGGGAGCGGTAGGGAGTGTCAGACTTCTACTGACTAAAAACCACCCATGTTCCTTTTTAGCCCTTTATATCAGTATCTCTTTCGAACAACGCACAGCCCTGACCGGTCTGGTTTCTATCTCAATCAATCATCAAGAGAGATCAATCTTCAGATTAAGCCACATTTGCCTAGGTTGGTCTGTGGACCAATGGGTATCATTTTATCCAGTTCTAACTGGGTTCTGAAGGTCAGATAGGCAGCCCGCTTCATGTAAATTACTCGTATTCATCTAGATCTGGTTAGACGAGTAGCTGACCGCATCAAAGTTGGTAAAAGGTTAAGCAGCTACCTAGCATTTCAATGGTAAAAGGTTGTCTCTTTCAAAGTCGATAAAAATAAAGTACCTTAGTGGGCTCTTGAATATTTGAAGAATACCTGTTAATGCTTTAATATGTTGTAGGTGGAGACGGCTCGGGCGTTAGCCAAGCGACATGTTAACATGCAAGTGTACACACACGGACTCAAACCTGTCATGGGAGCACAGCCACAGGCGTTTGCGCAGGTTTGTACAGCTTTTATCTGCTTAATTACATTTATTTATTCACGTCATTCGGTCAAGAAGAAAAAAAAATTGCACAACATTTTCTAAAGTCATGTAACAGCTCAGATTCGAGCATTGTATCAATGTGTCGAAGCTTGAGGGAGAAAACGTCGTTTCGTATAATTACGTGCCCACGTGTATTAAACAATTTAACTGGAGAAAATTTGTTACTGCAGTTTTCGGCTCCATTACAACCTCACCTGCGGCTCGGGTGTGAATTCTGCTTCGAATGCAATAGCAAATTTTCCCCATTTCTATAAAAGTGTACTATTCCTATGGCACTAAGCACCAAGGAAATACTTTTGAAAATGTGAAGTAGGAGATGGAAGAAGATTGTTTTTGTTGATGAGAAATCAGTCGCAAAGTTATGTTACGTAACTTTCTCCGCAGGTTTGGCGAGCAATAAGTTAATACTATTATTATATTATTTTCACTTCTCTCGCTCTAAAATTCGTCTTTATGTCGTGCGTAGGCGACATAAAGTCGCGTTTTATGCTCTAGAGCATAAAGTACAATCTTCGTCGAAGACCAAGGTAACCGGCACAGGTAATCGGCCCAACAGCCACAGGAACAACTTCAACTTCATAAAATAACCTCTTTAATTTAATTAGTTTCGTTAGTGTTCTAAGAAAAAGGGATTACTGCTTTTCATTACGAATACAAGGAAACTTGATGGGAATAGGCTTCCCCCAATTACCTAAATCGCTTGATGGCAATAGGCTTGTTCTTAATTAGGTTGGTGGCAAAAGGCTTGCTCCTAATTACATCATTTGATGGGAATAGGCTTACTCTTAATTACATTGATTGATGGCAATAGGCTTGCTCTCAATTACCTAAATCAGTGGATGGCAATAGGCTTGCTCCTAATTACATCGGTTGATGGCAATAGGCTTGTCCCTAATTACATCAGTTGATGGCAATAGGCTTGCTCCTAATAAGATATGTTGATGACAATAGGCTTTTCCTAATTACATTGGTTGATGGCAATAGGCTTGTCCCTAATTACATCAGTTGATGGCAATAGGCTTGCTTCTAATTACATTGGTTGTGATGGCAATAGGCTTGCTCCTAATTACATTGGTTGATGGCAATAGGCTTTTTCCTAACTACATTGGTTGATGGCAATAGGCTTGCTCCTAATTACATTGGTTGATGGCAATAGGCTTGCTCAAAATGTTTTGACAACTGAGCAGTATGAGTAACGACATCAGTCAGGTGTTATGTCAAGTTTCCTACTGAAAAAAAAAAGTTAATTGGCGGGAACCATAATTATTTTTACAATATTTACAAGTTGCCGTTTCATTTCCTCGCAATCGAAGTGAAAAGTAGAGTGTACAACTCGTCCATAAAACCCATTTTTCATTACTCATACTCTGAAAGTAGGTCATGACATGCCTGCGGAGCGGGTTGAAGGTACTACTTTTCAGCCCTAGGGAGAATCGCTTTCTACTGACAGCTGTCAAATTATTTGATGTAATTGGGAGCAAGCCTATTGCCACCAACTGATGTGATTAGGTGCAAGCCTATTGCCATCAATAAATGTAATTAGGAGCAAGCCTATTGACATCAACCAATCTAATTAGGAGCAAGCCTATTGCTATCCACCGATTTAGGTAATTGGGAGGAAGCCTATTGCCATCAACCAATTTAATTAGGAGCAAGCCTATTGCCATCAACCAATCTAATTAGGAGCAAGCCTATTGCCATCAACCGATGTAATTAGGAGCGCGCCTATTGCCATCAACCAATCTAATTAGGAGCAAGCCTAATGCCATCAACCGATTTAATTAGGAGCAAGCCTATTGCCATCAATTGATGTAATTGGGGGCAAGCCTATTGCCCCCAACCGATGTAATTAGGAGCAAGACTATTGCCATCAACCAATCTAATTAGGAGCAATCCTATTGCCATCAACCGATGTAATTAGGAGCAAGCCTATTGCCATCCACCGATTAGATTTAACCGATTTTAAGTGTTTCTCTTATGTTTACTTTTAAATTTTTTTGTCAATTTGTTTTTTCTTTCTTTCGATTTAGGTAATTGATCGCAAGCCTATTTCCATCAACTTTCCTTGTATTCGTAATGAAAAGCACAGTGTTTACCTCGGGTTAAAGACTTATTTAGTCCCTCGAACTATTAGCGCCCTCGCTGCGCTCAGGCGCCAAACCCCGTCTCGGGGACTAAATAAGTTACTTTCACCCCTAAGGTAACAATGTACTATTACTCTCTACTTTATATCCATCCTCGCTCGCAAGCTCGCATCGGATGGATAAACGTCTCGCGCAAAATGATGCGTTTTATGCACTTGGTGTACAATCTACTATTTAAGGAAACGACCGACCCGAACCGTGCATCTTTTTGTCGACGTTTTAAAAGTACCCATGTAAGCCCAAGTGAAATAAAATATTTAGATTTTTGATCTTTGTTGTGTTCCCCTCAGGTCTGGCGCGGCCGGCTGGTGCTGTCGGGCGGCGCGGGCAGCGCGGCCGTGGAGCGGCACGTGCGGCGCGCGCTGGACGGCGTGCAGTACAAGCTGAGGCGGCTGCAGCCTTGTGCCTTAGTAGCGCCGCGGTTCCAGCTAGAACTGCCTGAGGTACGCTTAATTTATAAAAGATATACGTCAGCCTTGTCCTGGTCTTGTCCCGATTTGCTTGGGGTCGACGCAGCATGTCTTCTTTCATACTTTTCTGTTACTTCTCTATTCTTGTTTACTTTCACACAGTCCATTCATCGACTCTTATAGCCATCTACATTCATACTCAATATTTTCCTCCCTTCCTTTTTCTCATTCCTCCACCTCCACATCAAAAATCTTTACCACGATAACAACCTTTCAGTGTTGTTGTTGACTGCAGCAAAATAGTTATAAACGTTAGAGTATTTATTAAAACACTAGTGACCCGCCCCGGCTTCGCACGGGTGCAAAAAAGGTATTATAACCTTCCTCTTGAATCACTCTATCTATTAAAAAAATCCGCATCAAAATCCGTTGCGTAGTTTTAAAGATCGAAGCTTACATTTTATTTTATTTATTTTAAGGAAACTTACAGCTATAACATTTGTAGTCAAATTACCATGTAGAAAAAGAGAAGAATAGATAGATATATACATACATACGGACAGACAGCGAGAAGTGACTTTGTTTTTACCCGACTACGGCAAAGCCAAAGGAGGGTTATATACTTTGTAGTGATAGTGATACAAAAAATACATAAAAAATCAATGTTCACAGGACGAAATCCAACTCATAGTCTCCGGCTCAGCCATCCCACTCCAAGACCCAAACACTCCCGAAGCCAACAGCGTGGAGAACGGCCACCAGTCCAGCAGCCAGCACAGCAGTCAGAGCAGTTCCCACGGCAGCCAGGGTCACGGGAACGGAGACGCTGATGATGATATCTTCGAACTTGATGAGGAGCAGCTGGTCAAGAGTCCGCCGGAGGTCGTGGAGGAAAAGAGTTTTGTTAATGGACAGGTGGGTTTAGTTGTTAGCATTATCAGCATAACATAACGCTTGTAATTCCTGAAGGGTTAGTCAGAGGTACCTATCTAGTGGAACACCCACATTTCGCCAGTTATATTAGGTCTTTACCTATGAAATTGCCGTTCTGCAGTACTGGCCATTTCAAATCAAAATAATTTTTGTTTGGCCAAGAATTCTAATTTCAAATTAATTTTATTTTAAAAACATGGATTTTTTTTTCCAAAAGTAGTCATTTGTTTATTGATTAGTGTTACATTTTCATCGCATTTCAATCTTTTTCGTCATCATGGATACGTTAAAAATTCGAGTAATTATGGAATATGAGTACCGTCGTGGCAGCAACGCGGCACAAGCGGCACGCAACATCAACGACGTTTACGGAGCTAACACTACAAACCAACGCACCACCAGTTATTGGTTTGCTCGCTTCCGTTCTGGAAATTTCGACCTGAAAAATGAACCTCGCGGTCGTCCGAAGACTGGTGTCAATTACGAATTAAAGGCGATTGTGGAAGCTGATGATACACAATCTACGGCTGAATTAGCAGCAGCTTTCGACGTTAGCGTCAAAACAATATTGGTCCATTTGCGTCAAATTGGCAAGGTAAAAAAGCTTGACAAATGGGTGCTCCACGAACTCAATGATCGCCAGCGCGAAGTACGCGTCGAGACGTGCCTTGCACTGCTCAACAGACACACAAATGAAGGAATTTTGAACCGCATTGTTACCTGCGATGAAAAATGGATTCTGTTTGATAACCGCAAGCGCTCAGCAAGTTGGTTGGATCCTGGTTCAGCACCTAAACAATGCCCTAAACGAAAACTTACCCCTAGAAAAGTGATGGTCACTGTTTGGTGGTCTAGCGCCGGTGTGATTCATCACAGCTTCTTACCAAACGGGGTGAGCATTACTGCAGATGTGTACTGTGAAGAACTGAACACAATGATGGAGAAGCTGGCACATCTCCAACCAGCATTGGTCAATCGCTCGTCTCCGCTGCTCCTGCACGACAACGCGCGACCTCATACTGCACAGCAGACGGTCTCCAAGTTGCAAGAACTGGGGTTGGAAGCTCTCCGTCATCCGCCCTACTCACCAGACCTTGCGCCTACAGACTACTACTTTTTCCAGAATTTGGATAACTTTTTGGCGGGAAAAAAATTCAATACCCGAGAGGCAGTACAAAATGCCTTTGAAGAATTTGTTGCCTCCCGACCAGCTGATTTCTTTAAGAAGGGCATCAATAAACTGCCACTGCGTTGGCAAAGATGCATTGATTGCGTGGGTAATGCAATTGTATTGCATGTAATTGCCACTTCGATTAATACAAATAAAAAATACATGAAAAAAATTCGTTTAAATTTTTTCAAACAAAACGGCAATTTCATAGGTAAATACCTATTATTTAAGTCTTTGGGGGTAATGAGGAACAGGGTGTAAAGTTCCTCATCATCCCCCATTGAAAAGGGAGGATCCTCCGACCGGACGGGTGTTGTGTCCGGCGGGCTAACTGCCCGACATATGTAAGTCGTGAACTCCTTTATAGGCTTATGTCACAGATAATGTTGATAGCGCGATGTAGGATATCTGTCGATCGTTGTTAGTACGCAGGTGTTGCGATAGATGTCGCTAGTCGCCACAAGTCCTATGTAAAGGTGGCAATTCTATTGTCATCAACCGGACACAAAAATAGGAAACTGAAACTGGGAAATTCTTTGATGGAAAACCCATTAACAATTTAAACGACACGATGACCATTTTATGAATTTTAACGCAATTCATATTAAATCGTATTACGATCTATTTTCCTAAATGATCATAGACGCAGTTACTATTATGAATGGTCCATTTTACGCTTTTTAACGCAATTCAATATTATGATCTACTTAAGTGATTTAGACCCCCAAAATACTAGTCTTCTCTCCGAGCTTAACGAACCTATTTTCCGGTACTTTCTGCCAGTATTGTCCTCGGCCACCTAAAGACTATTCTCTCATTTTCAATATCAATTCTTTCTTCTTTCTATATGAATGTATGTTAGAATTACTTCCTGCAGGTCCCCACAGCGGTATCCCTCACTACACTAAGTCACATCAGCGGTGGGAGGGTGTCACGTCGTCTGTGTGCGCTGCGACTGCTGTTCGTTAGAGAGACCACTGCGGTCAGAGAACTGGGAGGACTTAGCGGGTTCCTGCACACGTTTACTTGTGAGGTAAGTCTCACTTGTACTGGATTCGTTAAACACATGTCGCATCACGAAGTTGGATGACTTTGGGTTCTTTTATAAGTTTAGGGGTGAAAGCAACACAAATGTAAACATCTAGAACCAACTTTTGAGGGTTGGCGCAGTAGCTGAGCGATTGGCTGCATATAATTTGTGTACAAATACCGTATAATAGTTAGTCTCTAGAATGTTTTTTATTATAAAAGTTTTAGTAAGGAAATGCATAGAACCAACATTTTGAAGATACTTGACGAACACCAAAGTGGTGGATTAGAGAGAGGTAGTGGTGGTAGTGACAGTAGCCTGATGTGGAGTGGGAACGTTGTCGTCTTTTATGTCTTTTCTTGTTTTTCGTGTGGTTAGTGTTTAACCTGGTGTTTTAATGCCGCCCATGGCCTTCTGACTTGGCTTTTTTTTTTATTATTATAAATGGTTTATATGCTCTTGACTTCAATCTTGCCCTGAGGGCAGAGATGATCCCGTCGAGGCTGTGGATATCGAAAGGTTACCGCGGCTCCGACACACGGGCGAAGAAGAAGGAACATGGGTTTGGTTTTTAGTCAGTAGAAGTCTGACACTCCCCTTCGCTCTGCCCAAGAGCGGGGGGGGGGGGTTATCCGATGATTTTCCACCCACCAAAAAAAAAAAAAAGGGCAGAGATGATGTCGACGATGGAACGAGCTTACCTAGTAGAAGCCTGTTTACTCGCGACTTAAATAGATTAGGGTTATATGAACTCGGAAAAACCGACGCAGGCAGGGAATTCCACTCCTTGGCTGTGCGCATAATAAAGGACTTGGCAAAGCGCTTCGTTCGAATGTGTGGAATGTCGACTAGGTATCGGTGATACCCTGCAGTACGTCTAGTCTTTATTTGCCGTTGAGAAATGTCTCTCAGACATGGTGATTTCCTCACGATGTTTACGTTCACCGAAGCTAGTGATAATGATACAGTACGCATGAATCCGTGAAATCAGAGGTGTGTGACTTAACAGTCCGACGGTCACACCACTAGACCAGGGATGGCGAACCTTTATGGATCAACGTGCCATTTTTTCTAAAGAAATGTTTATTGAGACCTTACACGTGCCGTCAAATAATATTGCTTAGTCTTTATTGGCAGATAATTTAACTAAATATTTTCTACAAGCTCTTTCTCTGCTACCAAACGGTTTCTAATCGAATGTTATGTTATGTTACATCTCTGAAAATAATGACTCGTAGGCAACGTTGAAAATGTGGTTAAAAATTCGGTGGCGTGTCTAAAATATTCTGCAACGTGCCATCAATGGCACGCGTGCCATTGGTTCGCCATCCCTGCACTAGACTATCACTGCTCATCAGTATTTATGTTCTTATTTTGTGGTTTCTTCTTCTAACTGATGTGATGTTGACCAGGTAATGGCGATAGTCCGCGCGTACACAGCCGCACTGGGTGGCAACGCGCTCACATCCTTCTACATCACGCAACTCATGCTGCAGGATAATGCGCATAAGAATCAGGTATGTCACTATTCTACCATAGACCATAGTTTAGTTCAAAGTCTAGTTTGCATAGCACAATCTATTTAAGTCGCGGTGCGATATTAGGCTTCTTTTGGGTTAGGTGACGACCTACAATGGGGACAATGGGACGCCATTGTCGACCTCATCTTTGAGACTCAAGATTGAGGTCAAACCTAGTGGTGGTTAATACATATAACGAATAACACCAAAACATAACATGTTATTGATTCATAACGAATAACGTTTGTTATACCGACGCTACCTACGTGTTATCACTATAATGTCTAACTCAACAACACGCTCAACGAATAACAGCGGGGCCAGAACGGGGTAATATAATAAGTATAACAACGTAGCAAGCGGTGGCGCGGCGCGCTGCGGTCCTACGATGCACCGTTTCCGAGTTATGGGCGTTCAAAGTTTCTGTTAAAAAAAAATTGAAATTGAAATATCTCGAAAACGGAGCGTCCTAGGCAAAAAAGGACCAAAATTTTGACCCCCTCTGCCACCCCCGTGATATGTAAGTGAGATTCACATAACACAATTTTTTTTTTTTTGTACACTGATGCAACTTTACAATCATAACATTTAATAATATTTTATTAGTCCTAAAATTGTGCAGAATGAAGGAAAGTTCATTGATAATTTAAAACCATAATTATAATACATTTATATTCGTTTTTAATATTAATAATAACGATATTATTATAATCGTTCGTATACAGTCCACTAGAATATAACATTAACTGCGCATCATTAATCATTGCGCACGTTTAGCGTGTTGCCGAATAAAACGATAACGTCTCCGCGTTCAGATTACTGCCGCGTTTTGTTACAACTCGTTATAATGATAACGTACATGTTATAAAAATATATTCAATAGTCTATAACATGATAATGATTTATAGCAGAATTGCACACCACAAGACCCAATGAATATTAAAAAAAAACTTTGTCGGAAACGTTCGGAACTTCGTACTGGCATGAATTTCTTAGTCACATACGCTCATGAGACTATGAGCATGAGTATTCCTAAAAGAATAATCATCTGAACCGCTGACTTCATCTACCTACAGCCTGACTTACTCATGGCACGGGTGGGTATAGGCCATTATTTGCGTATGCCTAGCTAAGCTCCACGATCTTGTACCAGCTCAATCCAGAATATTTCCGCAATGAAAAACCGCTAACATAGCAAACTATATTTAAAGTATATTTTTGGTTGCAGGGTCAATGTCTCCTCTCCGTAGGCGGCGACATAGTTCACATCACATACTAAATATAAACAAACAAACAAACATGACATATCTATGACAAACACGTTTAGAACACTATTACTATATATTTGTAATCTAGTAGGACTATACCTAAGTAGTTATTTTGCGAATTTAAACCTAATTTGTGTTCCAACAATGTGATTTTGATTATAAGTTTTTTTGTGTAACTAATCTTTATGTTAAAGCTTATAATGTACAGTCAAAGAATTAAAAGTTAAGCTCCTCTAGGTCAATTTTTACTCACACATAGTGCCAATCTTGTTTAAGGAAACGACAGTTCAAAAAGTTGTCATTTTTTTAAATTGCTTAACCTTTTCTTTCTGCAACTATACATTGTATTGAAGTCTGCCGAATGTACTTCCTAAGCGTATATTTGAAGTTAGTATTAAGCCTGTTTAAAAAACTTCTTATTTACTATTAAAAGAATCGCATGGCTAGCTCGACAACACTCGAAAAAATACTCGATTGACATTTCATCCAATTTGGTCCGTGTGACGTTAAAGTCAAAAAAGTTGTTTTGACTGCTCAATATGACGTTTGTGTTGCGTTCAATTAAATTATAATTATTTGGACTTTAAAGGCGATTAAATGAAATGGCCTGCCTAACTTCCTCCATTTTATTTTTATTTGCTATAAAAGCTAACGCTCATTCACTGACAACATTTCAGTACAACTTTGATAGCTCATATCTCGGAAACGTGACACTTGAGAACAGTTTATCTTATAAGAAATTAAGTATTTATACTTACCAGCTATCAATTATTGTAGGTTTTTAAATAAAATAAAATGTAAGGCGTGCCACGCTTCATACAAAAATCTTCTAATCCCTTTTAAAACAGGGGTGTTTTCTAAGTCACACACAAATACTTGTTTATTTTTGATGTCTCGAAGGAAGATGTCATATCATTTTAGTCAACCCCCCATGCTATATCTTCTGTTATTTTTCTCTCAATCTATAGTATATTTAAAAAAAAAACTAGATAATTGTAATTTATGAAATTGTGGTTTGGAGAAAGACGATAAGTGTAAAAAATATAAATCTTTTATGTGTATCGTACAAAATTATTTTTAAATATTTTATTCAGTGTATATTGTTATATTTAAGAAACCGACTTTATAGTAAAAATGTGTATAATCAAATGAAACTTACATGAAATGTTTTTAAACTATGTATATTTTTAAAGTTTGAATATATTTACGTAACTAATATCCTATTTTAAAGTAGCACGGGGCTTTGCTCAGGAGTTTGAAAATTATCAAGTTTTTATATAAAATATGTAAAAAGATCAGAACTGGAATCTAATTACAAAACGTACTTAACAATTGTATTAACCATCCATTTTTCTTGCCATAGCTAACTTCGTAATTTTAGTAAGTATAAAAAAGTCCACAAAATGATAATAGGGGATCGGACAGGGTCAAAATAATATGATTCTGTTTAGTCCGTAAGTTAGATTATCGAAAAATATTGAATACGTGTTTTTTGTTTTATCAAATCAATAAAAAATGACGAAGATGAAACGTGTCAAAGATCTTGGAGTGGGGCTTGAAACGTCACTTGTGTCGTCAAAATGTACTATCATATGACGTCACACGAGTTTTCGAAGCACTGTATCGTCTTCATTTTAAGTTTACGTGAAAAAAGAAAAAATACGTGTCCAATAATTTTTGGAAATCTATCTGACGGACTAATTAGTTTTTTTTTGTCCGATCCCCTATTATTTGTATTCCAAATACTTGCCACAAAAGAACTCTCTATTAAAAATACAGCTTGAAATGTTTTTAAAAGGTATTTGCGCATTGCGGTAACATAGTAAACCATCTTAATCATCATCTTCCAGCCCTTGTCCTATTTTACTTGGGATCGGTGCAACTTGTAAACCAAAATGTATTAAAGTAACTAGCAGACTGTATTCACAAAATATTGTATCACAATTTCCCGGAATAAAGTATTTCAAATAATCTGCCATACCTTTTCCCAACTAAGTTGGGGTTGACTACCAGTCTAACAAAATGCAGCAGAATAGTATTTTTCATGGAGCGATTGCCTATCTGATATCCGCAACACTGGTTGTCAATCCTTTGGGCATCTGATTACCAGTAACTTTACTTTCACTAATCATAAATTTATAATAGGGGATCGGACTGGGTCAAAATAATATGATTCTGTTTAGTCCGTAAGTTAGATTATCGAAAAATAATAATAATAATAATATTCCACAACTATCACACAACGCCATCTAGTCCCAAGCTAAGCAGAGCTTGTGTTATGGGTACTAGACAACTGATAAACATACTTATATATTTCTAAATACATACATATTATAGATAAATTACATTATCAAAATATTGAATACGTGTTTTTTGTTTTATCAAATCAATAAAAAATGACGAAGATAAAACGCGTCAAAGATCTTGGAGTGGGGCTTGAAACGTCACTTGTGTCGTCAAAATGTACTATCATATGACGTCACACGAGTTTTCGAAGCACTGTATCGTCTTCATTTTAAGTTTACGTGAAAAAAGAAAAAATACGGGTCCAATATTTTTTGGAAATCTTTCTGACGGACTAATCAGTTTTTTTTTGTCCGATCTATTTCTTAAACTTACTGTGACTGACAGGATATCTTCCGTGATTATCCATTAATAAGTTGCAAGCGCGGGATGACAAAACAAAAAACAGTATATTTCTTTAAAATACAGTATTCGAGCAACTCGGTATTAAAGAACAAAGCGGTATTTAACAAACATTTCATCAGTATATCATATAACGCAATGCGCAGATGTCTTTTTAAGACTAAACTATAGCGCTATGTATACAAAATATCGTTTAAGTTGTTTTTCTTAATTTCTTGTAAATATCGCTCATCGGTTAGTGGAAATGTATGGTGCTACGTAAAACTTTCTTGTTATTTTACCTACCGGTATTGATGACAAAATATACCATTAATCCTACATTTATCTCTTAGTACAGTCTGTATCCAGCGTTACTTGACACCTCGAACTAAGAAGAAGAAGGCAAGTAGTATGAGAAGAGGGGTCATGTAATGCTGGCTACAGACTATACCATAGAAAAAGTGATTTTTCTCTGGTTTATACTAGAAAAAACCAGATAAAGCCGAGTTCTACATGGCTAAAAGATGTTCATATTTTAGAATAACATTTTGTAATAAGTTCTCATTGTGTGGTCACAAATTAATAAAAACATAACTAAAAGGTCGTTTTCCGGTATATTTTGTCACCAATTCAAAATATTTTCTGTTTTATGAAATTTTCTCGACTTTTTTAAATGCTCTCATAATAAAAATCATGTGTCAAAGTACTTATAGAACTTTCTACATTATGTAATTCAAAGCTCGCGGAAATGGGCTAAAACACCTCGACCCGACTGCGATGGGACCCTAAAGAGAGGTTAACGTGTTTTCTATTATGCAAATTAATAGGAAAGCAAGAAAAAAAAAAAGGCTTTCTTTTTATTTAATTTTTAGATATTGACAAAGTAGGCGATCGACATTGGTTTTGCTTGCCATATAAAAAAGTATTAAAAACCCTACATATCTGGGTATTATTAGTTTTGTAAAAGGCCTAATGTTTTTAGAATTTTCTTTAATATTCACAAAGTTTTTCATTAGACTTTATGGCGCGATTGGCTTTACGGAGCCGAGGACTATGGCTTATGCTCACTTGTATTAATTGACTTTTTTCAACACACATGCAAAAAAACGAAATCCTAGTAGTTAGACATTTTCCTCTTGATCAATTTAATTCCATTGATCAAAAAAATCTAGTTCAGCGTTGTAAAGATTTCATAAAAACTCGTAAGTTTTGTTCTATGAGTACCTAAAACTATTTTCACAATATTTATAATATGCTTTTTGTAACTAAGTCATTCATTATGTATCGATTGTAAAATACAGTATCTAGCCGTCATTTGAATTTTTTATGTATTTTGTCTATGTATGTTTACAATGTGTGTCGTAGGGCGAAATATATGACAAATATTTACTTGCTGTATTTCATTTTAATAGTTTTAGCCGTTCTTCGTGACCGCACTTTTTTACCAGCAATAGGCAATATCGAAATAAATACCTTAGAGTTGAAAGAGATGTTTCTTGTTCTAACGAAAGGCGGTTTTAAGACAACCTTTAAAAAAACCGCACACTTGCGGCCTTATCGGTTAATGTCATTAAAATATTAATTGAATAACTAAACACAATTAACAAATCTTGCAATCGATATAGGTCGCTATGAAATTAACCAAGTTGAAAGTACACATTTGATCAGTACTGCAATGTACTTGAAAGTCTATTTTCATGCGCTTTGACCGTAGAATCATCGCGCCTGAAGTTGATTAAACCAATTATTTTCAAAGTAATGCTCATAAAATTGATCAGTTTCTAAAGTAGTTTGAACTTATTTTATGCAACCATTAATAATTCAGAACAAGTATTACGTACCTTTGTCAAAGTTTTTACATTACGTACAATGTACGAGAGTAAGGTTGAAATTGGTGTAATTTGTAAGAGACATTAACAAGACTTGCAGATCTATAAAATTGTACCGTAATTTGAAAGTGAAACAGTACCGTACGTTGTAAAAGTACTTTTAACGAAGCCGAATGACACTTTTTCTCCTCGACATTGTGATCGCTTTGTCGGTCCTAGACCATACCTGCGTACCTCCTAGATACGGAGACATTGGGGGTCAAAGTTTCTTACAAGTGTTTTGTTATCCATACTTCCATACTAATATTATAAATGCGAAAGTAACTCTGTCTGTCTGTCTGTTACTCTTTCACGCCTAAACGGCTGAACGGATTTTGATGAAATTTGGTACAGACATAGTTTGGAACTTGAGAAAGGACATAGGATAGTTTTTTTTTTTTTTTTTTTCGCGAGATAAACCAAAAATCTGCCGGAAGTCACTATTCCACGCGAACAAAGTCGCGGGCAAAAGCTAGTAACTTATATAATGACTTATTAACTTAACTTTAACTTGAATATAGCTTCACGACTGCCCCCGTACTAGCCACCAACTTGAGTAATACCGTGAAAAGTAATTTTCATCCTTTTTTTGGAGGGTGGGAAGTCATACGACTCCTCCCGCTCCGGGCAGAGCGGTAGGGGGTGTCAGACTTCTACTGACTAAAAACCACCCATGTTCCTTCTTAGCCCTTTGTGTCCGAGGCCGCGGTATCTCTTTCAAACAACACTCAACTAGTTTTTCACACTAAAATTATAAGTTGTTTCCCAGCAATAATCTTTACATAGTGTTGCTTACGCCCAAATACTCGAACGTCACTCAATTTTAGGTTGCACTTAAATCTCGTGCTGTCTTTGTCACTTTAACGCAGAGTGACAGAGATAGCAGGAGTTTTGAGGGTTACTTATAATTGAGTGACGTTCGAGTATTTGGGCGTTAGTTGGATACACAAAATCACCCTGTATAGTAGTTTTGGGATAAAGGAGTTCGAGAAAAATATCAAAAAGCTTGTCATAAATACGTACTTTATTTATTTAAAACATCATAATAATTATTTAAATATTCTTACACTTATCAAATGAAATGCCAAAAAAATGTTGACAACAAGATCGTTTAATTACATCTTAAAAACTATTAATACTTTTAGCAATAAGTACATTTCATTATAATAAGTTCTAATTCTAGTCTATTAAATTTGGAGAGAGAGGTTTAGACGTCAGGTGTTGTTGACATCACGACATTGAATTAGAGTTTTTTTTTCTTCGCAGTTCGGATACCTAGCATTTGGTTACGGACTTACATTATAAAGGAACTTTTTAAATATTTTGGACGAAATAACGTAAAGAACTAAATGTATGTTATATTAGCAAACAATCTAAGCCTGGTCGCTGCGTTTGGGTTGCGGTGGTTGGGCGTGGACGCGGCGTGGCCGCTGCGTTAGACCGACACGTCAGCGCCTGCGACCGAAGCGCAGGAAGGAGTGCACAACGTCTTGCCTCTTCATGCCGGTGTCGAGCAGTTGTGGGTAGTCACGGACCAGGGCTGCGGAAGGTGAAGACATGTAAGTACAAATTCAAAAACTGTTTATTTACAAGCTTGCTGGGTACAAGGGTTAAACCGTGGTTTCATCATTCATTCATCATTTCAGCCAAAAGAAGTCCACTGCTGGACATAGGCCTCCCCCAGGCATTTTTGGGGGGGGTTTGCCATAATCGCCACGCTTGGCAGGCGGGTTGGCGATCGCAGTATGGTTGTTACAAAGACACAGAGAACGCTGCTGCCCATTCTCTGGTACATCCCTTAGTCGCCTCTTACGACACCCACGGGAAGATATGGGATGGTGCTATTCTTTACGTCCGACACCATACGGAACACACCACCACGTGGTTTCGTACAAAGACAAATATGTCCTCCATCGAAACCAGTTACGTACAAGGACAAATCATTCCTTCATCGAAACCAGTTACGAAACTATTACGGTTTCGTTGACGGCCGAAGCCAAGTAAATTATGGGCAGAAATGACACATGAAAATTATTTGTGGTTGACTGCCGAACATAAACTCCCTGAACGTGTTACCATTCTGGCCATAGCATCTTTCCACCCTTTAAGCATTTTTGCTCCTAAACAATGAAAGACATGCATACTGAATATCCATCAACGGCTTACCAACTCCTAGACATACCTAGTTAAGTATCTCCTTTATGTGCCATAATTATAACCTACCTCGAAATTATAATAAATTGCGACCCCCACCACGTTGACCTGTATGGCGTGTACAACTAGTCATCGGTTTCCTGCCTCTCTCTTCCCTCCTTGCTACCAGTCAATCTGCAAAATCTGTCGTTCTACCTCCCAAGTGGCCATCAGAAACCTTACCTTGATACTCCGGCACCTGCTCTCCAGCGGCCTCAGCATACAGTTCAAGGAAGGTGTTCAGGGCCTGGCAGAACCGCGCGGCCCTCGGGTCGTCGTCAGCAGCGCCGGCGCACAACTGCGCGGGCGCGCACAGAGCCATGCTCGCGCATGCCAGCACCACGCACACTACCACGCAGTAATAACCATTTCTGAGGACAAAGAGGTGGAGGCATTTAGTTGAGGAGTTGAAAGAAGCTGTGAGTAAACGGAGAACTAAAAGAACAAATATTGTTTTAAGCTTAAAGGGTTCGACACAGTTCATCGGGAGCTCGTAATAATGGATGATCACGGAATATATCCTGTAAGTGATAGTCTAAGGGGGATACACCGAAATTGATAAAACAGATTTTGCGATGTGTCGCTCCGTGTAAAACACTAGCTACGTACCTAAGTATTCAATAGGGGATCGGACAGGGTCAAAATAATATAATTCTGTTTAGTCCGTAAGTTAGATTATCGAAAAATATTGAATACGTGTTTTTTGTTTTATCAAATCAATAAAAAAATACGAAGATAAAACGTGTCAAAGATCTTGGAGTGGGGCTTGAAACGTCACTTGTGTCGTCAAAATGTACTATCATATGACGTCACACGAGTTTTCGAAGCACTGTATCGTCTTCATTTTAAGTTTACGTGAAAAAAGAAAAAATACGTGTCCAATAATTTTTGGAAATCTATCTGACGGACTAATTAGTTTTTTTTTGTCCGATCCCCTATTGCGTCCGTTGGACTGGAAGCCAAAAGTTGGGAAAAAGGTAGGCAGCTGATGTCAAAGATGAATAATGCCATCGTAAGTCAAAAAATCTAAAACTTCAAAGCCATGTGACCCTCCACCTAGTCGTACTTGTCCCGAGTATTGGTATTGTTTAATGGCCCTTCCTCTCTTACAGAAAGTTTTGTGTGCCTCCAGTGGGATACTATAAATGTCTAATGATGTTAAAGATGTCCAGTTATATCGGCTGGATGCGTCAGATTCTCATTGAAATAATATTTAAGAATATCAATAGAACCCGTGCCGACGCGCGTTATAAATCGTAGATGTCTTTGATTCCTTGAATCCTTACTAGCAAAAGTAGAAGATCTATTTCCAAGAATTCCATGTCTTTAATACTTAGATATTGCCTAAAGCTGCTATATCCAAAGGTTCTGAAGACTGCCGACAGAGATTTCAATTTAAAATGTTCACGAGTCACAGATTTTATTAATAGCGCATCTTTTCCAGGGCCAACGTTAAAGCCAAAGGCATATTGAATTGTTGGTTACTGAAGCGTGTCTGTTGTACATGACGTAAGGTTAATAAGAATAGTTATTTGAGTAATGTTACTTTTAAATTGTATTGGCTAAATAAACTACTAGCTTTATAATGATTTTAATATTTTGAAGGCATGATGTCCTGGAACGATTCCTAGGTCGGGCAAAGTGTTGTTTGGATTTTCCATGACGAATTTCTCAATAGCAGCAACCACGAAGTTTGGATTTGTGACCGGTCGATGGCAATAGGCTCGCTCTCTATTAAATGAGACTTAAACACAAAACTGGCAAAATGTGGGTGGACATTTTATTACCTCACCTCTGCCTAACCCTTTGGGGTTAACAAGCGTGATGCTATGTCGGACTTGGAATTGACGCAGTGATTGTTGTATGAAATGTTTTACGATTTGGCGTCGACCAACAGGCTGAGGCAACACGTTTTGGTCAATCGACTGCGTTGAAAACAAATGAAATTAGTTTTTTAAAGCTTTCACGAATCCACTTCAAGATGGGGTTGTAAACTCGACACTTTACCGGTACGATTTTCTTTCGAAAATAATATCAAAGGATGTCTGGATATTGCATACGTAAGCTTTTCAGTCTGCATGATATCAAAGACACTTCGCCTCCTTATATAGAACTGCGTGTACAAAAGAAAAGTTGTATTTTATAGGTCTCTTCCGCTTAGCCTTTTGCAAGTTCTATGTTGGGATCGGCTTCTACTTTAATCGGAACTTAAATTTTACGTGGATTGACTGCCCTTTCACGATATCCGTTGAAAAGACTGGTTGTCAAATTATCTAACTTCTGAATACACGAAACGACTCTATAGTATACGTGACATATGGCTCCTTTGCTTTGACCTTCATGATTCAAAGTCAAAGTCAAAAATATTTATTTCAAGTAGGCCAGTAACAGGCACTTTTGAATAGTCGAATTAAACTAACTGCGGCACTCAGAGATATCCACCGATTACTCAAGCCGCCACCCAGCAAAGGCCTGACATAGTTTTGTATGACAAAACTGCCAAAAACCCTTACCATTCTTTTATTCTTTATCTTAAAGGTATCACTGGTACCTACAACACTGTTCCAAGTGTGTTTTAATATCATAAAGCTGGAAGCTTGACCAATGTTATTCTTGACGTCAAAGATAAAAGGTAAAATATTGTTGCATTTGCGGATAAGTTACAAACCATGTTGCACCTACAATAACAAACTGCAGGAATTATCCAGTGGCCTGTGTTTTAAGTTCCAAATGCAGCTAAGTTTCAGATGATTATTTTTTACAGTTTAATGTCATTATTTGTACCTTTCTGGTAACGAGAAGGCTTGAGAAGGTAATCACATAGCATAATACGCATTTAAATTACTGAATTCAGGTAGGATATCGGGTTGGTAAATGCCGCCTATTAATGTTCCCACTGCAGGGACTCGGGCCTCCTGTGCGGGTTGGTAGAGATATCACATCACATGTCTTCGAATAATTTGGTTCATTTCCTCTCGATGTTTTCCTTCCCCGTTTTGAGAGCAGTGGTGATGAAATAAATTACACAAAGTAATGCGCCTGACTGGATTCGAACCCACGACTCACTGTTCGTAAGTCGGGGTCGCCACCACCTGTTATGTTACTATTATAAACTACTATACTTAAACTTCTTCTCCTTCATCGTCGTATTGATGTCTTTAAACTGCATTACCAACATTCGACATCCTAAAAAGAGGTATCGAAACACATGAGCTACCGAAGCATCTCAACTGAGTTTAGTAACTAGTTTCAAACGTGTTTCGACTGAGGGCACCCTTTAGTTCGAAAATCGAGTTAAATCGTTTGCATCTATAAGCAGAGATCGAGAGCTCGAGGTGCGAGGTCCATTTTGTAGTGTAATAGGTGAAATAGAGGTGTTACTGGGAACCGAGGTGAGACTCAATATTGGTTTAAGTTAGCTAGAGTTATGCTATAAATATTTATGTTATAGAGTTATTAGCTGTTTATGGATATTTGCTCTTGTGTTTGCAAAATTGGTGAACGTCCATACAGACTTTCATCCCGTTTTCAGCGATAGCGATTTTTGCACGAATGTGGCGCATGTTTTCTCTCAACTTATTCTTGTTTTGTTAATTTTTCAATATAAACAAAAATAAAACATCACTAAAATAGTAGCCCATCGATATCGGGTCAGGGCTCTAGAGAAACAAATCTAACAATACGAATAAATACCTATTAATTACTAGTTAATTATATTCACGAGATTGATTGATCATTAATATTTTTTAAGTGCCGGTTACAAATAATTATGATCGCCACATAGGGATAATGATTATTTAGGTACAGTTAAAGGAAAATACGTCATTAATTACTTCATAGCGGTATTATGGCAATAATGAAGAACCAACTCTCTAGAGTTGTTTTTTGTGATACTTTTTTAGGCCAGTTGAGGCCAGTGAATATTTTTCAAATCAATCATCTTTCGACGGCTCACCTACACTGTGTCTATTGTGGTAGTGTAGGTTGTGGTTAAACGGACGAATTTCTCAGGTAAAACTAGATAATATAATTTCATATAGGTATTTCATATATTTCATTTTTAAATAAATATTTAGTAACCCAGGTGCATTTGACCGACCTATTTAAAACAAAGTACAGTACGTACGCTTAGAATATTGAAGCCATTGTAGATATGTAACACCTATCAAGAATATCTTTTAAATTACCACTGCACAGTGCACAATCGACTATGTAACTAAATAAAGTTGTCCCTCAAAGGTTAAACAAATATTAAAAATATAAAATCTTCGCCATGAAACTCAAACCTCTTTGGTAATACATCATTTCGCGCCATCTTTAACGATATCGAATTTCAAAAAATGTTCTCCTTTTCTGCAAAGGACAAAATGGCGTCGCGTCCTTTTTGGTTGTTATGTTAACGAAGATTGTAGGATATTCTTGTCCTTTGAAGAGACGGTGTTAGTTGACCGGAGTACGGTAATAGGGATAAAGGGGGGTTGGATGGTGGGGAATTTGATTACGAAGCTTTTTAGGCGTGTTTTTTTGGTAGTTCCGATGTGGAAGGCAGTTGGTTGATGTGTGTCTAAAGAAAAAAGCGATGGACGAGGTTATTAGTGGATATAAAGAATGACAATATCCTTTTTAATAATAGTCATGGTAATTGATTACATCAGAATATTGAAATAAACGAATGAATTTAAAAGAAATGACAATAGTAAATAATGTTGACACCATAGAAATTATAATCTTTGGGTTGCGAGTTCACTTCGCGCTCGTTAGGTAATTAAGTAATTATTTGTAAACGCATAAGTACATTTATAGGAGTTTCCATTTCCACCGAGCATATTGCTCCGTGCAGATATCTAGTGTAGAGAGAAATATTTTGTTGAATAAAAAATATAGGCCGTAAACTGAAATAGCAATGCGGATAGCTCTTCACTATTCCCGCTTTGGCTAGATTAATTTTGAGGAATGTGGCATACGCGACATCGTCTTAATTTAAGGCCTCAATAAATACTATTTCGGACTATTTCCACATAATTATGAGCTAGCACTAAAATGCACATACCTACTTAAACATGATGTTCACCTCATTACCAAAATAATTTGGTATGATGCCAAGCTAAATTGTCTACTGGCTTAGCCTGTGGTGCCTTTGCTTTTAGTTTATTTTGATTTGATGGATGCCTTCTAGTACAATTCTAACTTCTAGCCAATATTGACAGATTTGTATGCAACGGTCGCATTTATCGTAGTCATCATTATGAACAACTTTACTGTGGCACCAATCGTGAATACAGGATATTTAGAATCATCTGCTGCATTTTATCAATTACCTTCACCACCGTAGGACTGTAGATTCATATATTTCATATTTTAAAAATAAATGATGAACTTTTGGGTGGATTTGTGACAGGATCAAAGTGAACATACTTCTGGCACTTTTAAGTTATGTGCCAATCAAAAAGGAAAGCGTCATCTTTTGCGTCGGTCGTTGGACATGCATATAAATTACCTCGTCCGTCACAAAGCTAACTTATTGCTACAAACACATAAACACTCGTATTTAAGTACAACAATGCAACATTTAATACTGTAAACACTTGGACATTGCATGTTCTCTTAATAAAAGCATTCATTTTGTGTGCATTTTATTGCACACAAAAGTGTACAACGAAAATGATACTCATTTGTGATTTCATGAGTCTGGGATATATGCTTCACTTATGCTTGTAATTTTGTACCTACGTAGGGTAGGGGACCAATCAAGCTATACAGGACTAGTTTATGCGGATCTCTCATTGTACGCGAAATGTATACAAAGCGAAGCCATGTTAAACAGGAAATGTAGGTCTTGATGTGTCGCTGTGGGTACAGAGTTTTAATAATATACAAATTCACGTATTCGTGAATTAGTTGATAATTACACGTATCAAAAGCAACATAATGGATGGAATAGATACCTGAACGTATGCGGTTTCATTGACTAATTATTTAGCTGTCAGGCGTGGTGCCTATGTAACTAATGGTTTAATGATTTAATAGATAAAGCATCAGCTTTCACTCGTGACAATATAAACGGGAACACACTTCAGTGTGTTCCCGTTTATATCGTCACGAGTGTAATCCCCGCAAGGTAAGGCAGAGGTGTTTCCATTAAAACATTTACATTTTGCCAGATAATGATTAAGTCTCATGTAATAAGGGGCGAACCTATTACCATCAACAGAGCACAAATCTAGACTCCGTGGCTGCTATTGAGAGAATCAATGAATGAATGTTTAAAAATAATTAAATAATTTTAACTACAACGAGGTAATAAGTTATCGTGTCAAACAAACATATCAGCGATTATTTTTACATTAAACACAAAAGACAATATAAAATTCATCAAAAAAACTATCAAGAATTGTAATATATTTGGCATTTGAACAAAAAATAGTTGGGATTTGTAACGGGTCGCCCCCCATGCCCTTCGTATTGGAATGTTTTGTGTCTCGTTTCACATAATAAAACATTTATTGGTTTTTCGCTTTTCAATGTATTGGGGATGGTGCCCCTTTGATACTTGATATAAGCAGGTGGTTCTTGAGTAAGTATTGCTATGATGTTTTGGGGAAGTCCTTCCTAATGTTTAGGTACTTATTGTAATATTTAGCGCGGTTTGTTATATGACATTGGGGCCATAGGTGGTTACAGGTACGATGAAAATCTTTATAATACAAATGATCCCAATTAGGAAATATAATATATTATATATAAATAAATATATATATGAAAAAACCATCAAAATATATAATTTACTACTCACAAATACTTAAAGAAGGGAAACAAAGTAAAAAAAAATCGGATATAAAAAACAATACGTATTTGTGTAGTTTGTAACCTCGTTCGTTGAGACGAGCGAGTTAACAAACTGCCACCAAGACCAAAGTCACCGCAAGCCCCTAACAATTTACTAACTGGCAAAACTATTCACCAGAAGATCCACTTTTTATATCCCCTCACCACTAAGTAGTTTAAAACACTACTTACAACACAGATTTACGGAACAAACAACCTTCAACAACATTTCAGCTTACGCCAACACTTGAAGTTAAGCGACAAAGCCTTAATAAGACAAAAATAGCTTGTTTTATGACAAACTTTGATACAGTCTGTCGACAAGGATTACTGGGACTCAGTCCTGTTTGTTCGCGGCTTTATCAAAGCAGACTGTTTTCCAATAAAAAAGAGATTTTTATCATAATTATAAAGCGTTGTACCGGTTGTACGGAACTTTGTACCTAAAGCTTTGTACGGTAATTAATAATATTATGTGGGATGGTTTAGTTTGTTTTTGGGACATGAAAGAGATGGGTCGTTGGTCTGGTAGTCGCAAGGGTGTCTTGCTAAGAAGGTCTGGGATTCGATCTTTGATATTGAGTTATTCTGTAAGGAATTCTTAGTAGCATGACTAGCATGTAGTCTGTATTGGTGCCTTGTTTTGTTAATAGCACGAAATCAGCCTTTAACGTTCCCACTTCTGGGACTCAGACATTCTCTCTAGAAGAAGGATGGGCTATAATTCACCACGCTGGCCCTGTGCACCAGTGCCCAGTTGGTAGATGTCGAATTTTTGTGTCTTTTGGACATGGCGGTTTCCTCGCCATGTTTTTCTTCACTGTTTTATCAATAGGCTCGTACCTATTACATTGCATTTAAAAATAGCTGGTGAAATATAATATGGTCTGATAGGTACTTTGATCTAATTAAGAACAATATTTCACACATAAAGCACTATTGCCAAGTAACGTATTATGTCACGAAAGTTGAGTTGCAAGCAGACGAAGTTGCGACCAAAACATTGTTTAATCTTAAATCTTTATTCAAAATTTAAAAAAAAGAACAATTCCAATATTTGATGATACATCAAAAGAGCCACACACATGGTTAAACCCAAATCACGTAACCGTTTAAATGAAACATGTCATAAGAAAGCACCGCAGACAGTCACGACTATAATAGGGTGACCATTTCGTTCGAAAAAACCTTAACAAATCGCCCGACGTTTGTATAGAAATTTGTCAAATTTTTAGTGCTCCTTTAACCATTTTATTTTCTGAAAAGACCAAAGAAATCATGGTTCAAACTTTAACTGTGGGTCTAGGAAGGGGATTGATGAGAAGACTTATGGGCCTACTACACGCACGCACTTCCCCACAGTTTTGCCTACGGGATTACACGGTGCACACAGTACATCGCGCGTGTGGTTTGTAATGGTAATACAGTTTTACCAACCATACGCGCGATGTACTGTGAAGTGTGAACGAAAACTGTGGGGAAGTGCGTGCGTGTAGTAGGCCCATAACAGTGAAGAATGGAATAAGAAGACGTATTACACAGGCGAATGCACATGATTATTAAAACATCCCTTTAATTACAAAAGTACGTACAAATCACACACACACAGTCAATAAGGTAAGCAAAATACTGAACACGTCTGGTAAAAATTGCTATGGATGGAAACCCTAGTTAAGACTGGCTCAAACAAGTTCTTTTAAACATACATACCGATCCCGATCAACCTGTTGCAAAGAGAGGGTCTTTAATTTGAGGAGCATATCACTCTGAATTAGTGTTTCAATTAAGTACTACAAGTCCGTTTTTCTTTGGAAATTGGTTTTATTCTGGGGTTTTATTTTGTTTTCACATCTGGAGGATTGAATGGAATAAATATAGGTGTCGCTGTACTTACCTACGCATGATTGATTACTTTAAATTTTATAATACACGGCATAAGGCATAAGGGATATAGTGACACTTTTACCTTGGATTAGATTCAAGCAGTGATAGTCTAGCTAGTGGTGTCACCGTCGGGCTACCAAGTCAAAGGTTTGGAGTTCGATTCAAAATTCTTCGTGTGTCGTCATGTTGCGTATTTTCACGAGATAGCCATTAACCATTACTAGCGTGCATTAACGTTCTATGTCCTGTTCTAAGTCCTCTGCTTAACCCCTCCACGGCTGATAGCTTGAGGGCAAATTCCTGGAGAACCCCGCGATTCTTGGAGAGGTGCCAGCCTCTGGCGACAGTCATGTTCCGTCTAAACGGCCTATATACTGATCAAAGACACTGATTGCTTTTGAATAAATATCTTTGTTCGGAAATAGATCTTTGTCTGTGGTATTTATTTATAGATGTCTCGTCATAGTTTAAACAAGGCCCTGTTGAGTACAATGAACGATAATTGGAGAGTTTAGCTGCTAAAGCTTGGGAGTTGAACTAGCGTAGAAGGACGGAAGTTTGATTAAGTTTAATAATAGATATCACTTGCTCCATTGATATTTTTGTCATGAACCTACTTCCTTACACTAGAGTTTGTAAAGAAGGCCTCGGAAAGCACGTTAAGTCGTTGGTCGTGGCTGACTTTGTGGATCTCTGAACATCCATTACAGGTAGTGACGTGTAAGTTTGAACAATTCGTCTTGCCAATGGGTATTGTATTACCCAGTACTAACTGGGTTATGGAGGTCAAATAAGCTGTCGCTCCATGTTAAATACTGGTATTCAGCTGCATCCGGTTGGTAGCTGACCCAAACTAAATTGGGGAAAAGCTACGCAGATCACGATGACGTACATGCTTAAAAGAAAGAAAGCCAACACCTACTCTAACACCCGTATTTATAAACAAGTCATAGTAATTACCTACTTGAGTAAATGTCATTATTTAAGATACGATTTTTTCTCTTTACTTTAGTACCTAATTCCTTGATGTTAGAACCTTCAAAGGTATTCTTAGGTTTGCTTTCATTGACGGTTCTAACTTCGTTTTAATTCTTGCCCATTGCATAAAAAATTTTGCTTAAGGTTGAACAAGCCAGTCATTCTTCCATACAAACTTATGAAGGTGATTACTCCTCTGTTTGACGGTGTAGGTTCAAAATTAAAAATTGTATCTACTGGTCTTATCATTATCTAGGTCTGTATGGAAGCAGAATTGGAAAAAAAATATTGATTTGGAAGTTATGAACGTCAAAACTTTCATATTTTAGCACTGATTTTAACTCATCTTTGGGCGTAAATAAGTAACGTATATAGTATGAAAAAGAAAAAAGTGAAACCATACGGACATAGATTAGTTATTAAAAAATTTAAATAATTTGATTTTGAACAGATACATTCAATAGATTTTTCATGAAACCAAATATACCAAAGGTCTGCATAGAAACAATCGCGCGCCCGTTTTAGTTGTGTCTCTTTCGCTCTATGCATTTCGCTCGTGATGTCGGATGAAATAGCATGCATTTTAGCCCCGCCCACCAACTAGTTCGTGCCGTTGGCTTGTTTACCCTTAAGTACCTAATTACTTAAGTCCAAGTCATTACTTTGACTTGTTTATAAATACGGGTGTTAATAGAGCAGGTTTCTTTTCGTAACTAGAGGCACATACGACCTGTTTATTTGATCTCTTCAAGTAAGTTAAGATGTGTACCTAGATGAAATGTCGGCGGTCCTAAACTATTGAAGTTAGTGCCAGTTTAGGCTGTTTAATGACTTCTAGTCATATCGTGTTAGTAGTTTAGTAGGTACTCCATGTAGTCCATTTGAACATGAAACTCGCAATAATCTAGAAATTTAACGACTACTCTAAGAAATCACGTGTGGAGAAGATTTCCCTGAGGCATAGTTAGATAAATACTAATTACAGTACAGTCATAATAGTTATTGTTTTACCACTCTGAGATTGATGTCATATATTATGACAAGAGTAAATTGTAACCGGTTGATGGCAATAGCCTGGCGGGTATGTATATGTGGGTAGATATACTATTAGGTACACCTCTGCCTCTCCCCTTCTGGGATTACAGGCGTGATGTTATATTATTGTCTAAAGCGGTAAAGCAGTTAAGACGTAGACTATGTTCTATTTAGTAACTAACAGTGGTCACATAACAATTTAGAAATTCTAAAGTTTTAGCTTTGATAAAGTTCTTAGGTTCCAAAATGTCTTTGATGCGATCTACGACTACTAGACTTAACTCGTTGACTTTACAATGTTAGGTCATACTTAGAATGTTAACTAGCTCAAGATTATGCTGTAAACATAATTATGAAGCTTAAAAATCTATTTTCTTATGTCAATAAACAAGAAGATGGCAGAAGTGGCAGGTGTAGAAAAAATGATCATGCCTTTCACAACCTATTTCCAGTTCGTACAGGATAATATGGTACGCCTTTTATTGGTATACATTTTAATTGTGCCAATACGAGTGAGGATGAAGCAACTGTAGCTTTTGGAATAACGGTATTTTGAAATCATAAACACGCACCAAACTCAGATAGAAAGTATTCACAAATATTAAAGAGTCACAACTTCACAAGGAAAAACCCATTCAAAAGTAAAGTCCCTTTTGATGACAGACTAAAGTATGTATGCTCTGGTCAAACTTAGGCGCATCCCGACGCTAAGGCACGCGTAATTTCTTTTATTGATTATGAAGTCAATCGACTTATCGCACTAACTTGAACACCTTCTTATGTTCATACAAATCAGTTGAAACAATCGCTGCGAGTGAATTTTATCCTACGTCTTGCGGGATTCGCAGCAATGTGGTCAGAGCTTTATTAAATCTCGAAGCTTCTGACTTCCATTTTAAATTCCACAGATGACAGGTTTAATGGGGACAAATTCGTTCACAAGTTTAGGTTTTTTAACCTACAAGGTGACCCTATTGTACATCTGTATTTCAAAATGGTTATTCCCATGAGTCAAAACATATGTAGTTTAAAGTGTGAACACTTGATTAAACATCCACATTTAGTCATAACTTTTATCTGATAGGTGTAAAAGGTGCAGGTTTAGTTTTAATAACATTTTTTTCCTGTTACAATAGACAGAACATCACGCCTGTAATCCCCAAAGGATTAGGCAGAGGTGTACCTATTGGTACACCCACATTTCGCCAGTATGTTTAAGTCCCATATAATTAAATAGGGGAGAGCCTCTTGCCATCAACCGTGCACAAATTCAGGCTCCGCTACTGAGAAATTACTGGTGAAAAAACTCAATAAGACTTTGCCCGACTTGGGAATCGAACCCAGGACCTCATGTACAGCAGTCGCGCTTGCAAACACTAGACCAATGAAGCAGTCATGAAAAAACAATAGAATCTTACCTACGGAAAACCCCTGGTTTAAAACCGTCAACATGCAGTTAACAAATTGTCATTGAAATTCATTTTGTGTGAATTATTTATGTTACAATGCTATTACAATAAGTAAGCGATAAAAGCTGCTTTAATCAAATAAATTTACTAGTGCTTGAAAATCATTAAATAGGCCAATTATTGTAGTAAACCAAGCGATAAGGTGGCAGACATCAAACGTACCCACAAATGATGTATTGTTCCTACTCTTGTCTCGAATAGGCAGATTTTATCAAGTAAACAAGCATGTCAATATCTCTATATTTAGATAGGTAAGTTAGCTATTATTATCAATAATACCCCCTTTGTAAGATTATTGATATACTTTTCCTTATTCGTTTTATAATCATTGTTATAGAATCCAATAGAGAAAAGGATAATTATAAAACCGAAACCGTATTGATAACTTCGACCTACTAACACATGTCATGATTAATTTTAGACTAGGATTTACCTGCGACTATTAGTGGTCTATTCTACAGGAAATTAGTTTGTTAGAAATAATAGTACCCAGTTCAGTCTATAAACTACTAATATCTATATAAATAGGTAGTTAGCTATCCTCTGTCAAAACAGAACACTACGACTTAATGCTAAAGGGTTACGAAGAAAAGAACCTACAGTACTTACCTACGCCAACATTTCGCCAGTTTTGTAAAACTTAGCATCACGCGGTGTTATAGCGTGAAAGAGTAACAAACATTCAGATATCCTCACAAACTTTCGTATAAATTATTGGGGGTTTAATAATTTTATTCTTTCCTCTACGAGACAAATAAATACTTTTCTTTCTTTCTATTAATAGACTAACAGTTCAACTTTATTATTAGGAAAGTAGGAAGCGAACGCGTAAGTATAAAATAAATCAATGGCTCCATGATCATTTGAGTGCCAATTATTTCTCAATTAAATCCTCCTTAGACCAGTTTACTCTCTAACGTAAACATCGGTCTTAACGCGTATCTCTGCGCTAATTGACGATGCATTCCAATTAGTTCATATGTTTATTGTTAGTATCTCGTTAAATCTTTTAGAGCTTAAATCACTTCCTAATCCACGCAAATCAACTAACAAGACTTTCTCGAACTTTGGATGTGCGAGTTTACATGTACCTAATTTTTTTTTAACAATAGACACACCTCTTTTTTTTTTTTGGTGGGTGGAAAATCATCAATAATGACCCCCCTCGCTCTTGGGCAGAGCGAGAGGCAGTGAGAGTGAGAGTGTCAGACTTCTACTGACTGAAAACCGAACCCATGTTCCTTCTTTGCCCTTGCGCCGAGGCCACGTCATCTCTTTCGATAATCCGCAGCCACCTCTGCCTTACCCTTTCGGGATTAAAGGCGTGATGTTACGTTTTGTAATTACAACGATTTAGTTCAAATTGTACATAGCTACAGATTTATGCTACCATATTCTGTAATGTTAGGTTCTCATTAAGATTTAGGTAGACATTACATATTGATAAACAGCCATTGTCTATTATTTTGAATGTAATGAAATGACAGATATATAGGTACGACTGAATTTCGTACATTTGCTGTCAAATTCATCCTTATTGACATCTCTAGGTCAGCATTTAGCTTAGGACGTATGAGGTTATCGCCAGAATCCTGAGGTTATTTCAACCCTGTACTTGGTTTAAGTAAGTAGGTAAGTACTATCAAAACGGGGTGAAATGTATGACACGGGAATTATATAAATAAACAAACGATCTATTTATATTTTAATTTCATAATTAATCGTAATGATTTGAAAGAGAAAGCAATAAATGAAGCCGTGGTGTCTGACAGGGGAGAATGGATAAATATGGAAGAAAACGTGTTGTGCTGACCCCAAATAATAATAATTGGACAGGGCAGGAGAAGATGATGATTTTATGACAAAAAAAACACATTTAAATACGGTCCAGTTTGCTATCTTAAGTTATGTCTTAACTTTGACAAAATCAACATGGTCAGACGCCAGCTAATCAAGCTATTCCATACTCTCCAATTTTCACAATTTTGAACCTACTGTCTAAGCGATGAAGTTTAAAATGTATTAAAGAAATTAGGCAGATTGTAGATGCTTGGTGTGCTGGGCATCTTTATTTACCAGCTAAGAAGCATGGAAACATCAATTTTCATTTACAATTTCACACGGCTACCAAATTTAAACCATGTCTCACATTTACGTAGGCCTATCGAATGTGTAGCCACAAGAATTTAGGAAAGCGTTGATCAGCCAAATATCGACACATGGGGAATTATTCAAATTACTTAGAAATCGCGAGAAACAATAAAATATTGGTAAAAGCAGGGAAATGCGGAAAACGTCGCGATTCGCGGAATTACTGGACTGTAACCAGTTTTTTGTTATGTTACGATTTTATTGCATTTTTGTGTCTTCCTTGTTTATGAGACAAAGGTCATGGAAGTGTGCAAAATGGGGAAATAGTTTCTGTAGCAAATTCACCACTACTTACTTTCAAAAACATTATCTTAGAACCGAAAACTCCAGTTCACCAACCCGGACTGGGCCCGCGGGATAGATTAAAATTATGCCCTCTCATAGACAGGAGGTATGTCTCCCAATACTGGGAACAGTATATTCAGATTTATGCATCTTTTTATCTAAAGTTCCCATTTAAACAAAAAGTAAAGACGCACAAGGACAATGAGAGAAATCAAGTATACTCACGAAAAATTCTTCATTAATAGTCCTTTTAGTAAAAATACAGTCATTCACAAAAACCCCAAAAAAAACTTTCACATTTTTCACCAAACTCCACAAAAGTATTTCCACTAAAAACTTTACGCACTCGATTGTACTAATTCGAGATTTAAAATAAAAATAGTGATGTGCGTAACTGCGTATTTCAATTTATCGACAGTTGAACGACATCATTAATGTTGCGTGATGTTGCGTGCGCGCTTGACCGTTGGGTACTGGAGGCTGCGCAGGACTACGTATTATTTTATCTCGAAGTAACTGACGCACCATATAGGGATTCACTTTGTGGTCGATAGAAATTCCGAAAAAGTTTTTCGGTGGATCGGATGTGACATGATGAACTGTGAGTGTGTTTTATTTTTTGTCTCTTTTTTTTGTTTGAGGAAAGAAAGAGATGTAAGGTGTAGGTTTGTTGTTTTTTTATATCCGTTTTGAAATTAATCAGCAAGAATGTCTTGACGTCATAGACTTATGGTGTATCGACTTTGGACTGTGACGAAGATTTTTGAGTTTTTCTTTTTTGTTTGGATCCGCCTACATTTTTAGCAGTAGTTAGGACAGTATGGTGGTCAAAGACGAATAATAATTTAACAAAAGTATTGCTTTAATCCTTGCCCTGTGGTTCCGGATGTTCTAGAACCAAAAACTCAAATTTCGGGGTAAATTGTAGCTCAGTCCCTCTCTTTCAATAAAGGTAGTGTCCCAGCACAAAGAACATTATGGCTTTAGAGAGATGCTTTCTTATTCTACGCATATAAAAGATCGGACAACGTACAATGATTATTAATAAAGGAAATAATCAAGTTCATTATCCCGTCCTTGTGTGACGGAAATAACTGTATCGGTTGCGTAAGAAACGGTAATGACTTGAAAACCTTGACCTGACTCGGTCCTGACTCAGGTTGATTTACCGATCAATGACTTTTGATCTCAACGTCATACGCTTAACTGTTGCGAAATTGGGGTTTTGTCGAGATTCGTATTAGTCGTGTGTGCAAAGTTTTTTTTGTTGCATTCTCTTGTGAAGATGAATTGGTTTGGTACCTATAGACAAATGAACGGAATTTACCAAATAAGGAAAAGATTTTATAGATTCATGACCACAATATTTAGTCTAAGGTGGTATGATTTGTGACACCTTTTTTTATTTTCTTTGTGCTGTCCCACAGCTGAGCAAAAAGCCTTTGTGATGCGTAAGAGGTTTTTCTTAACAGGGTGCACACAATTTTTCGAAGAATAAGTATATTTCACTAGCTGTAAACTGCTGCTGCTGCTGCTGGATACGAGACGCACGGGACCGGTCAATGTGGTGATACCTGGGGGAGGCCTATGCCCATCAGTGAACGTCTTTTGACTGAAATAATGACTGGCAATATTCCCCCTATTACATACCAGAGAGCGAAGCTTACATGAATTACACGTGGTTATAAACACTCCCATACAAAAACTCTATAAAATAAAGCTTTAAATAACTTGTATCATAATCTTAAACTTTATAAGATGAACTGTCGAGAGTTCATCGTATAAGTAATAGTTCAACTTAAACACAATATAGGTACCTCAGGGTTATTAACCAAGAAACAATTTATTTGTCAATACAAATGAAACCTTTTGTATTAATATCATAATTAGCATTCGATAAAGGCTTGTAAGCAGTATTGTCTTCGAAAACGATATCATTATGAATGTGAATAATGGTATAATTTTATGACATACATCGTAACATACTTGTACAATAATGCGAGAAGTAGGTACTTTGTAAACAGCATCTCATTTCAATATGTTCGTAATTTACGCCTCTGAGATAATATTCTTGTTATTATAATGTTTAAAAGGAGGTATAAAGTAATTGGGCTTAAAGAGAAGAGTAAGGATATTTTTTTGGATTCTTTCTTTCATTTTAATAAGCCGACGACGGTGTATAATCATTAATTCTTCCTGCTCTTGGCCTGTGTAATTTGAGGCCAGTGCACTACGTTTTTCAGACTATAATTGGCGTCTTTTTCTTTTATATTATTCACTCTCCATTCATATTTTTATCTTCTGCTTCAGATGGAGACGGGTCTCCATCTATCAAAGTGTATGTTTGTAATACACGACAAGAACCATGTTGGATGAACCGGCAGTAGTTGAAAGTCTTGGATCTAGTTTCAAAGCCTTTGACATTATATTCCTCGTTTCGAAAACCTGCGTTATTGCATTTCACTCGCCAAAGTCTGAGTTAGAGCCCGGTATGCAGGAACTCGAATCCGTTTAATAGAAAACGGCATATACTTATACTTTGTAAAGTACCTATCTACAAACATATTTAGGTATTAATCTCAAGTTCAAAAAGACTGATGGTAAAAAGGAGCCTTACAGAATTTGTATGTTTTAAAAAGAAGCACAAAACTGCCAAAGACATGATTAGGGATCGTATGATTCCACGGTTACTCTTCCCTTTCGGAGAAACCAGCTTTGATGGATAATTTGTACCCGGGGTTCCCAACACTAATCGGTACCAGTTTTTATCGATATCCGCCTGCAATTTCAGAAATATTCGCATCACTATTGCTTGTGTACGTGCGAATTTGCACGCAAATAATTGTTCTATTAACGCACAACACTAGTCCTGTGATATCTATTATGCACTCAAAATTTGACAGGATAACGTCATGCAACTATAGACTTTAATCCCTTGTTTTACGACTATTGCGGAATGCAATTTGTGCAGTATTTATCTTGGCAACGCATTCGGTGTTAAACGGTTCTATTTCTGTACCTCATATGAATCTCAACTGTATTTTGTTTGTGCTAAAATTGAAATTTCATTTGGAGCTTTCTGACTTTGATTCATTGAAAAATAAAAGAAAGGTTTTCCTGATGTTTGAATTGAATACTTAAACTGTTAAGGTCCATTTTGCATGAGCATGGTAAATTTTCCTATGAAATTGTGATTTTCTATGAATCATTAATAGAATAAGATCCCAGGGCCGCCAGACGTCACGTATTTTCTGACGAAGGAAATTTGGACGATTGAGTAGTGTTAGTATGAACTAAGAACGCACGACAACCAGCTAGCTTGCTTAGACGGCCAATTTTCAGGTATCAGGCTATCAAGGTACATAAAAACATTACTAACTTCACGTATTTTCTGACAGCTGATTTTTACGTATCCTATTGTAGGCAATATCCTTAAAAATAAGTTGCCAATACTCCCAGACACTTCCTAGCGGCCGTTTTGCTTAACAGACGCTTGGAGCAAATACGTGAAGTAAGTAATTTTTGTATGTACCTTGATGTCCTGATACCTGAAAATTGGCCGTCCAAGCAAGCTAGCTGGTAGTAGTGTGTTCTTAGTTCATACTAACACTACTCAATCGCCCACATTTCCTTCGTCAGAAAATACGTGACGTCTGGCGGCCCTGGGATCTTGGACTATAACCGTTGTTGCACTAAATTATTTGATAACTGCAGCACGTGCCAGCTTTAAAACGATAATATTTTGATATACGTCCGTCTGTGTGACTATTTCTCAGAAAACATTCACATCTAATTATCACAGGGACAAAACAAACAATGACAGACGTGTGGCTATTTAGATTTTCGTTTAGACATATAAATAATAACATAATAATTGACAATAGCCTAGATCGTCCATTGACGTCAATTTGGCATACGATAGAAGGTTGGTTTTGAATTCGCTTTCAAACAACTATTGATGTGTAAACCCGCTAACAAAACATCACGCCTGAAGGGGTCGAGGTACAGGTGTCACCTCACCTATACATCACTATTTGCCAATTATGTTTAAGTCTTATATTATGATCTGAGCAGTGGTGGCCCAGTGGTGGCAACCCCGACTTACGAACAGTGAGTCGTGGGTTCGCACCCCGTCAGGCGCATTACTTTGTGTAATTTATTTCATCACCACTGCTCTCAAAACGGTGAAGGAAAACATCGTGAGGAAACCGGCATGTCTTAGAACCAAAATATTCGAAGACATGTGACATCTACCAATCCGCACTGGGCCCGCGTGGTAGATTATAGCCCATCTCTCTCCTAGAGAGGAGGCCTGAGTCCCTGCAGTGGTAACATTATAGGCTGATGATGATGATGATGATCATATTATGTGAGGCGAGTTTATTGTTATCATACGAGCACAAACTCATATTTGCTTTGCTATGGACAAAACCCAAGGACATTTTGCCCGACCTATGAATCGAACCCAGATGAATTAAAACTAAAAAACTATTAAACTAAAAGCTAAGACAGTCACTTCCACTGCCCTGTCTTCCTGAACTAGGAAAAACACAGTACAAGTCATCTTAACAAACGTCTTAACATGTTTGCAGATGCAACATGTAAGCTTGTCATAAGCTTGACTAAGCTCTACCTATTGCTAATTAACAGTTATGTGGGCCTGTTTCTGGTATATCCCACTTCTGATAATGCAACAGGAAACTACGCCATACGCCAGAGCTAATATACAGGTAAAGGAAGAACCATAATGGTTGTGTAAAAAGTTTATTTGAAAGCATGCCGCTGACCAGTGCCAAAGGAATTTTAAAGTTCTAGAAATTCCCGTAGGGTTAGTTAGGCAGAGGTGTAAGGTTTACCTAACAGTAGGTACACCCACATTTCCCCAGGTATGTTTACGTCCCATGTAATAGGGGGCGAGCATATTGCCATCAACAGGGCACAAAAAAAAATAACACAGAATTTTTGTTTAGAATTCAATTATATAAATTACTATCATGAAGTATTATAATATCTGTGTACACAGTACCTAAACCAAAAATGAATCTGTATTTTTGGTATTCTAACAAAACGGTAACTATATAGGTACATTTTTTTTTCACATCCACTAAAAATAAACTGACCACACACAACAGTGTCAAGTACACAACAATAAAACAAAAGTAATCTCTGTAAATTACAGACTAAAAACAAACTAAACAAAGTTGCAAAAAAACAAAGAGTTCATTAACTCCGGTGCAAAGTAACCCTTTAATGCTGTGTGTGTGCTAAAAGAACGCTAATTGATAAATGACACACAATTACTTCGCGACCAAAGACTTCTATTACGATTGTTTTGTTAAGCTAGGTTTAAATGGTCAAGTTGGATTGTGTATGAAATATTGTGTGCACGAATGAATGCAAAAAAGGTAAAGACAGATCAGCTGACTGGAGCAAGTAAGAAATCTGACTGGATCAATTCGGCTTGCCATAATAATAATTTATTACAAGTAACTGCGAAAGTAATTAACTGCGTCCTACTTACTTCTTTAATCAAAAACATTTTTTTTTTGTCAAAAAATCAATAATGTTTAATTATTTTAATTATTATTATTTAAGGTATGCAAATCAAAAGCAGAAAAAAAATCTTGAGAGGCCTTTGATACTGTTACACTTAAACAGTTGCATGTCTTGTGCCGAAGATTTAATTGTACCAACGATGAACAGTTTCACAAGATTTACCCTACAACTATCTTGTTAGACAATGCATAAGTTCTTAACTTTAAGTAAGCCAGACTCAAAGCTGTTTTAAAAAACAAACTCTTCTTTCTACCCTATTATGTTAACAAGAACATATTAACTCGAGCTCTCACTTACTTGAGATGCAAGATAACCTTTTAATGCGACTGCTCTCAAAGAACATTCCTAATTATTGAAACATGACACGGGAATTACTGTACGGGACTAAGGGTGCTCATTATAGACTATTTCAGTACCTAATAGGTGTAAGATGAAATAATGGGTATTGGAAACGTCCTGCAAAGGAAAAACAACTCCTCGTTGGGTAGGGATCGGATTCGATTTCCGAGTTAGGTAATGTTTTAGCCAGCCCGGGCTATTTTCCTTCAGGAATTTGTCACTAGCAACCATGCGGCCATGTAGTCTGAATTTGTGCCTGGTTGATGGTAACAGACTATTTACTTACTTTTACATGGATCTTAAAAAAGATACCTGGGTCACAATGGAAACAGATAGCGCAAGACCGCGAGAAGTGGCAATCTTTGGAAGAGGCCTTCACCCGAAAGGGGTTCCTAAGCAAATAATGACAAACTAAGTACAATAAATTTATAGTACACAGTTACTACCAGTCATTTAACTAAAAGCGAAACAATGTAAAATAAATATAAGAGTGTAACCATGTGCAAAAATTGTATATAACCTTTAAAAAATAATTAGAAATAGTAGTTTTATGAAAAATTGTAATATTAGGAAATAAAAGGCTTTTTTATTTTTTTTATTTTATTTTATATGGATCTTAAAAACGTAACTGAAATGTAGGTATGCACTACTAGGTACACCTCTGCCTTACCCTTTGGGGATTTCATGCGTGACGTTATGTATGGTTTCAAATACGAATACGAATATACGAATCACATAATTATGTTCTGCAAATAGGCAATTAGGCATAGAATAACAGGAAATAAAATACCTATTGATTTTAACCAAAGTAAAGTCCCATCTTCGTAAGTAAGTATTTGCATTGAAAACAAATTATCTTCACAAATGGCTCATGTGATCTCCAATTACTCTGAACTAAATACATATCCTGCCTATAAAGTAAATATTGATATTATTGACTTTGACGCGTGCAATCGAAATAAACAACTATTCTAAGGTGTCAATAGGGTCGTATCTTGAGGGTTAAGTCAAGTTTTATTATTATGATGAGGAGTTTCTGGTTCTCTTCCGGCCATTAATTTAGTTATCGGTAGTATCTACATAAGTCAATTGATAATTAATATAGATAATACAGGTAGCAAATTACCGATGCTTACATGTTTTTCCTCAAATAAATAAATCAAAAACTATGGCAGTAAACCTAAAAAAGTCGACGTTTCTGATCGACTGTTTTTGTCGATTCATGATGGTCCTTATACAGACAGAAGTGTAAAGTAAATTATCATAGAAAGGACAGTCAGATGCAATATGAAAACACTTAGGAAGATTCGAGAGTAATTTATTAAATATTACTCTCGGAATAACTATTGCAACTAAATAGTTTTTTTGGTAACACATATTTATAATTACAATCAAGAGATTAGGAGAAAATCATTACAACGGTGCTACAATCATTTTTTGGCAAAAAATAAACATCTACGCAAATCCTCATTGCACAACACAGGAAACCAATTTTTTTTTTAAAAAAACGTTGCCCCACGCTAGGAATTTCTCCTGTATCGTGGGTGCGTTCACAAACATTTAAACTCACATACACAAATACCCAGACCCGGAAGTCCGGAACAACTAACTATCTGTAGGTCTTACAAATATTTGTTCCGTGCGGGGATCGAACCCGCGACACGCAGCGCGGCAGTCCAATGCTTGAGCAACTGCAATTTTATTCATCTAAAGTTAATCATACCTATGTTCGTAAATTATGCATACGCCTCGACAAACAAGGCGCCATTTTTGCTGCCATTTTTCGTCCATATTTTGTCTGATTAATGTAAGGTGAGAAGGTAAACTTTCTTAGATCAAAGGACCTCAACATGCGCCGTTGGCTTTCAAAATTATTAGAAATTCTAAGAAAATATTTCGGCTGGACCACCCTTTTCACTTAGAAGTATGAAAAATAGATTACGACCGATTTTCAGGCCTACCGAATATACAAATTCATAAATATCGGTCAAGCCGTTTCCGGGAAGTATGGCAACTAACACTGTACCTAACTAACTAACACGAGAATCCTTATCCTTCCTTATCCTTATCCTTCCTTTCCTTACATAGTATAAAACAAAGTCGCTATTTTTGTCTGTTTGTCTGTATGCTTAAATCTTTAAAACTACGCAACGGATTTTGATGCGGTTTTTTTTAATAGATAAAATGATTCAAGAGGAAGGTTTTAGTATATAATTTGAACGACATCCACGCGGGTGAAGCCGCGGGCATCAGCTAGTTTTATATAAATAGATATAGATATTTTCGATAACGTAGGGCAAATAAAAACATTTATGCCTTTCTATAATCATCATCATCTGCATAGCCTTTTTCCAACTAAGCTTCCACTCCAACCAGATGCAGTTGAGCACCAGTATTTTACATAGAGCGAGGACTGGATAATACGATACCCCTTTGTAAGACTGGTTGTCAGAATTTTGGTGCACTGACTACGTAGTCAGTTTGAGTTGAAGTTCTACAAATGCCGGCTTAACTTGCATTACGAGGCACGGAGGATACTCGGTATGTAATGAATGAATGAACGGAGAGCAGCGGTAGCCCAGCGGCGGCGGCCCCGACTTACGAACGTGGTCGTGGGTTCGAACCCAGGCAGGCACATTACTTTGTGTCAATTATTTCATCACCGCTCGCAAAACGGTGAAGGAAAACATCGTGAGGAAACCGGCATGTCTTAGAACTAGAAATTCCAAGACATGTGACATCTACTAATCCCCACTGGGCCCGCGTGGTAGATTATAGCCCATTCCCTCTCAAAGAGAGGAGGCCTGTGTCCCAGCAGTGGGAACATTAATAGGCTGTTGATGATTGATGAATGAATGAATGAATGGTCAACTAGTCCCATACACAGACCAACCTTGCCTAGGTTGGTCTGTGTATGAGCTTCGTTATTAAAATTTCGTTTTATCCTGGCCGTTCTACTTAGGCAATTGAGTCACGGTTATGTATGATGAATCTCATGTGTTTTGTGACGTCAGATTCCGATTAAATATTTTCCCATGCCTACGTCAGTCAGACTAGTCAGTGTCTAAGAATTTATTGGGTGATCGATTATGGTCTAGTCAAAGTTAAAGTTCGGATGTGGTTTTTATATAGGACAACAAAAATAATCTTGTAAATATGCATATTCCTAGTGGTTATAGATGATTTATTTTAAATTAAAAACAATCAGCATGCATTATGAACTTAGAGAACTTAGAAAATTGATACTTGTTTAGGTACAAAAGATATTTTGAAGATCGTATAGAAAGTATGTAGTCGAGATTAAGATTTTTTTCACAGATAAGTAAATGTTTAACATTCTTATTTAGGTAAGAATGACCAACAGGTGTTTTTCAAATCTTAATTAAACTTATTTTAAACATTTCCTCGTTTCAATTAATTGTCTTAATTAATTAGGAAAATTAACAGTTCTATTATTTTCTTTAGGTAATTTTCCAATTACCTACTTAATTAGCATAAAATAATACCTATAAGTAGCCGTTAATGTTCCCACTGCTGGGAGACCAGTCTCCTTCTATGAAGAAATGGCCTAAGGTGAATTCTACGGGGAATTTTTAATTAAAACTACGTGAAGTTTCCGTTTGAATACAAACAAAGTACTAAGTTAACCTACAAAACCAAATGTTTGAGAAGATATGAAGTTTGGGCAAAGTTTCAGGCATTTCAGTCAACTATGGAGTTTCGTAGTTTGAAGGTCGCTGGAAGCCTGTCTTTTGTCAGTGAGGGGAATCGTTTTAACTTCTTTTATGTTATTTATTGTTAATTTAAGAGAGTTTGTAGAGCAGCGGTGGCCCAGTGGTGTCGGCCCCGACTTACGAACAGTAGGTCGTAGGTTCGAACCCAGGCAGGCGCATTACTTTGTGTAATTTATTTCATCACCGCTGCTCTCAAAACGGTGAAGGAAAACATCGTGAGGAAACCGGCACGTTGGTCGAAGACATGTGACATCTACCAACCCGCACTGGGCCCGCGTGGTAGATGATGGCCAATTTTCTCTCAAAGAGAGGAGGCCTGAGTCCCAGCAGTGGGAACATTATAGGCTGATGATGATGAGGTTAGGTACTAACCATACGATAAATAAGCACTTTAAAATAGTGGTTTTCTTCAGAAAGTGGCTTTAAATACAATGTTATTTTTCTACCCAGACAGACAAATGCAAACATTTTCAGTAAACAGTCCGACAGTTTAAGACCAAAGTAAAGTTACTTTCTTAAACATAGAACTTAATTTCTGTGTGACTTTACTGACGCAATTTTCTAGTAGTTTACATTTTTATTAGGGCAAGTGTCGTCAGAATAAACTAAATTAGGCAGAGAAGGTTAAGCTTGGAGACAATCAACTCTAAATATGAGGTATTATTTAAATTAAATGTATCGCCTCAATTACTTTTTTGTCTTACGTTTAAAAAGAAACATGGACTGAATACGCTGCTTGTCAAGTGAGCGGAAAAATAAATCCGAGTACCTCAGGAAATTCTTATAAATATTTGTAAAACACAATTTACAGGTAAAACCATACCGTAACATCGGGGTACATTAGCCCTGGGGTGTAACTTTGGCCCAAAACGACAAAAAGTTGAAATTCCCGCCACGCCGCACTTTAAGAGCTATTGAAGTAGTTTGCGCTATATATCGATACATGGGGCAGTCGGTAAAACAGTTTCACGTTCACAAAGCGGATTGGTCAATTTGTAATTTGAGTGACTCAAATTACAAATGACTCAAATTACAAATTGACCTGTTTTACCGACCGCCCCATACCGCCATCTATCGATATATAGCGCGAACTACTTCAATAGCTCTTAAAGTGCGGCGTGGTGGGACTTTCAACTTTTTGTCGTTTTGGGCCAAAGTTAAACCCCAGGGCTAATGTACCCCGATATCACCGGTACCGTATTCAAATCTGTGTTGTGCTTTCCCCAAAAGCCCATCTCAGAGACTAATCTGCATGGTCTTCATGTGTACCATGTATACCAAGATTATGTCTGGACCTTATAAGAGACTATGACCCTTTGACCTCTGAGTTTCTTTCGGATGTTTCTTTTCAGAGTAGTCAGGTACGAAACACCGGCCCCATCTAGTTTTTAAAAAAGTGACTTATCAAATTGTTTGTAAAAACCTATTTGCAAAATAAATAATTCATTTATCATATTCAAATGAAACTGACTGTTGTTTTGATTCAATACCATTTGACACTTGCAAATAAAACATACATTAATGTCAATTGCAGGATGTCATTTTACAATGTTATTTCCGTTCCACCATTTAAGACCCACGCAATTTTATTCTATTTAAAACTCATGATTTTAAAATCAACTGAAGGCGAAGCTCTCATTAGACCCCTTTTGGTCATTTGGTTACACACCCACGCTCCTTCCTATGGCTGTGGGCAGACAACACCTTTAGCCTAAATAATGTTGAAGATATTCTTATTGAACATACAAACATCACGCTTATAATCCGCGAAGGGTTAGCAACACTACTTCTGAGAAATTTCTAATGACCCACTAGCACTTTGCCTGACCTAGGAATCAAAGTAAAGACCTCATGCTCGCCAAGTATCACTTGCGAACACTAGTCCAACGATGCAGTTCATGATTATTACGAAAAACTTATGTTACTTATTCCAAACACCAAAATCTATGTTTCCAATCCAAAATTAACATAAACTTGTATTACGAAGGGTAGGGCAGAATCTAAAATTGATAGTTCCAATCAAAGATAATAAACTGAAAAGTGAAATGAATGACATTAAAGTACAAAGTAAACCCCTTGAACACCCCACACGTCCCCAAAGCAATACTAATCGCCCCCTTACTCAAGGAAAACCCAATAATCTGTGTCCCCAGCAAATTGAAAACTAAACAGTCAGCCGTCAGCATAATTGTAACAGATAGACTATCGTAGATTAAGTGTAGATAAACTAAATAAACATGGGACGGGTGGCCATTTGTCTGAACCGCCGTAATTTCCGATGCACGTCAGATGTAGGTACGTTTTGACGTTATTGCGTACGTGGTGTCTTGGCTTGTGTTTTGGTCTTAGATTTCGGGTTTGGAAATTGAGTCGATAGACCCTAAGGCCGAATTTAATAAATGTTATTTAACATGCCATGTGGACGTGCTCTGTTTAGACATGTTCTAGTCACTATTTGGATTTTGTAAAAAAAACTAAATAACATTTTGCCCGACCTAGGAATATGACCTCATGCTTAGTGGCAGTGTTTTCGACCACACACACATATGTAGGTACCTCTCATCGCCTCAAACATCTGTACACTGTAACATAACTTAAAATTAAATTATCTTTTCAACTATAAATAAATCAACAGTCACTTAGTATCTATTTCTAAATGTATAATAGTAGCGTATAACTGATGCGTACTTGTAATAGCAACTATAACATAATAGATAATTCTTCGCCATTCATATGAACAGACAAACCTATCCTTTCGCGGGGGGATCGGTAAAGGGTTTCCCAGGTGATTGATCTGTGACATTACTTGGCAAGTATTATGTCGATCAAATAGGTCCAGTACGACCCAATGCACAATGGTTAAAGAACCAGTACAACGCTTGTTGTTTGAGTTTTTGTGAACTAGTATTTTTTTAACACAGAACTTTTTATCTAAAAAAGATATTGCTGATTCAAACTTACAGTCTTGCCAACTTAGATAAAATAAATGACTAATAATTTCATGACTTTTAAGATTGAAAAAGAGAAAACAATAGAAATAGTGAAAAAAAAAGCACATTTTTATTGTACCTACTACTTCGACTATATTGTAGGAAAAAGGTTAGTTTCTACGAAATACTAGCACTATTACCTTCCCCTTATAAAACTACCACTACTAGATACTTTTCGAATGGGCAAATAGACTCAGTTCCCTTAATATATTCAGTCCTTGTACAAAGGCGTTATTGAAATTATCGCATTAATTTTCAAGCGCTTTTATTGTATCCCTCAAAGAAACCAAGTCACATTCACGCAACAATTCTTTGATGTCACATTTCAATAGGTACTGTACATATCCCAACAAAGTGTCCCGTCCTTTAAATAGAATAAGCCCACGCTATTCACCTGGCTCGTCCCCGTTTGAGCGCAGCTGTCAGCTTGACGTGGACAGTGGACACGTAACGTCGACGTTGACGTGGTTGCTTGCATAGTATTGAGGGGATATTCAAACGGTTTAACACCTAACTGACGGTATTGAAGTACATACGACAAACGAGTTTGGTTTACAGGGGAGATATGCATCTTTGTAGCGTGCAAACAATTGTCGTTATTGTCTTGTAAAAAGTTTGTATATTAAGGCGCAGATAAGAGGGACACCGTAAAAACGACCTGTTTTTCGTTGCAGAGTTAGCCGTATTGCTACTTATTACAATTCCAAAAAAAATACAGTGTATAGTCAAATGTATAGGTAAAAGACTTATGCAAAAATATTTTCTAAAATTAATCAAGAACCTCGAAAAAAAAATCACAAAAAATTCACACGAAAAAACTTTTTCGTCTCGAAATGCTCAATATTTTGTGCGATAACTGTTATTTTTTTTTTACTATCAGAAAGGAAATTTAACCAACTAAAGACATATGTAAAAATATTTTAACATTACAGCGTATTTTTTTTTTCATAAATTAAATCTGCGAACTATCGTTCATATTGGCAGTCACGAGAATCAAACGCATCCCCATTTTCAACCTTATTTGTTTAGGCGATGAGTTAAACGCGCGCTCAAGGGCGCGGGCAGTTAATGTCGCCTTAAAATAAAACGGTGAATTAAAACATCGTGGGGAAACCGGCATGTCTTTGAAACAAAAATTTCGAAGACTTGTTCAAAATCAAAATCAAAATTCATTTATTCAAACTATGCAGATAATCAGCACTTTTCGAACGTCAAAATTTACTTTACTATTTACATTTTTATAAGACAGTCCTCCAAAACACCCATCGACACTTACATTACACCTAGTGTTTAGCCGGAAAGAAGAAGTGGCAGAACAAACTCCCCAGCACACATCTGTCTGTTAGGTTGGTTAGAAGAACCAGACTCGATACAATAGCAAGGTGTCAGTTAAATTTAAGATTTACTACAGACACAATCAGTAATAAACAAAAGTATATAACAATAAACAATGTAAAAATAAAATAATAAATACATAACATAACAGTAAACTAATTTTGGAGAAAGAACATAAAAAACAAACATCACATCTAGAAACCCGCACTGGGCCCACGTGGTGGATTAAGCCCATTAAGGCCTCAGTCCCTGCAGTGGGAACATTATAGGCTGATTGATGATGATGATGATGATGTAAGTATGTCAAAATAACCATGCCGTCCAATTGGAGCATACGTGTTTGAGCGATATCCAAGACAGCGAGATAAACACACCGGCATACAATGTTTTTAACTGGCCTTTAATTAAAGTCCAGTTGCCAACTCTAAAAAAGATTAAACCGCCGCAGCTACACATAGTTGCATACTGACTTAATTTGTGAACTGTACTCAAGCCTGCACAAATGCATTCTAAATCAGATGCAGCGTCCGTCAAGTTGTTTGGCGGACTTTGGCGAGTCAGTTTAAGTATGTATCTAATTTGTCAAAGGGTGGTCGAGTACTCGAGTTACATGGATGCTTTGTCGTTTAAGTACATGCGTGGTAGGTTAGTTAAGCGGTTGAGTTATAGTGAACTCATCTAACTTCGTGAAAAAGGCATTTGTGCACTCGTACAGCCCTATGATACCGCTCAAACCAAATATCACCGAATTAGGCGAATCACAGAATTAGATGAGTTCACCCTAATGAAAGACTATGTATAATTTTCGAGAATTCGTAATTACTGTATATATATAGCGCTATGGTGGAAATACTTTTCAATAATTTTCTAACCATGTTGAACTTCAGTAAATCTACGAATTAAATGTTGAAATATCCTAACTTTAGAGATCTGTTCCAGACTACTTTGTAGGCTTGTATTTTTATTTTGTCCCTTCAAAGTATCCCACAGCAGTTTTCATTTTGATTGATATGTAAGCATGTCTGCCTAAAATTAAAATAAACATGTTCAGGCCGAAAAAAACATTAAAAAACAGGTGTTATGAATCTGAAATCATGGTAATATACAAACAAAACACGTGCTAACACGTGTGCCCTTTGAAATGTAAATTGGGCAAGCGGCATAAGTTGGGCACATGTAATTAGTGCCCAGTGCTAACTTCGTGATTAACATTCAAATAACCTTTTTTTACAAAACCTCTGTAGAATTGAATTATCATTTTTTTTCGCGGCTACAAAATGTGAGGAACTCGTAATTAGATTTTTAATTGGAAGCTAAATTATAAGACCTCTGGTGTTAAAATATTTACAAACATTTTTTTGAGAAACTTGGAAAAAAAGGGAAATGCTATGAAATATGTAAAAGAAAAACGAAAAGGAACGTGTCTTTGACTTTTCCCCTGAAGCGTTGTCCTTGTCAATCCTAAAAATAGCTTATAGTAGATATTAATATTACCAAATAAAAAAGACAAACTAAAATGTCCAATAAAAATAAAGTTACGTTTGTAAATCCGTAATGTCAAAGGTCAAACGTCATTGGACGACACGTGACATAACTGGGTAACTTTAATCGCAACGTGAATGGAATGCCCACTACATCCCGCTTGATTGCCCGATCCACACACAACTAGGATTCATTCGGTTATTTACAAACTGCGTTTCAAAATCTGATTAGAAGTCAACGCGCGCTTTCCAAAAGTGACAGATGACAGTTCGCCATCATGGCCGACATTATGCAACAGCACGAGAGCGTTCAGCCTTGTTAATTACATCTCCGCTAATTACTTTTACAATATAAATGGTGGTCACAAACCGGTTTGTAGTTTCCAAGTGGGTGGACGATGGGACCAGACTTGAATGTTTTAAAAAACAGGGAGTTTCTGGTTCATTAATTTTGCTTTTTGACATTGCAGCTTTCGCTTTGTGCTAGAAAGTAATTTGTAGAGCAAACTCTTTGATATCTTTTAACAGACTTCGTTGCGAATAAAAATAAAGTAACTTTTTTATTTTAATATGAAACCGTGTCGTTTTCCCCGATAATACAAGGAACAAAGGCATCTTCAATTAGCTTTGACCTCCTTTATAAACTTCACTATACTACTAAAAGAAAACTAAACAATTTGGTATTGCAAAAAGTGCTCGTAATTTTTTCCAATCGGCCCATTCAGGAACTCAGAAATAAAACTTGCGAAGAGACTTATGCACGTGAGTGTCATTTAGTTCATTAAGTATTCTGCCGTGTTGATGTGACTCTTTACTCTAACTCTGATTCATTTCTTTCATTTGATTTCTCCGCAGTCACCGTCGAAAGGTCAAAACACAATTCGCGTAGAGACTTATGCACGCGAGTGTGGATCATTGAATGTATTCTTTCGAGTTGCTGTAACTCTCTCCTCTAACTCAAATTCATTTCTGTCATTTACTTTCCCCGCCGTCACTCTTAGCCTTTGGCCAAACGGTAGCATAAAATAAAATACGATATTTTCAAGAAACAATATTGGATTCAATACACCGATATTTCCTCTGGGATGCGGGGCTTGATTGTGGTCACAAACCAAACACGTTTAAATTACCTTTACGTACCTATTTTAACATTAGCTACGTTTTTAAGTTACTTCGAGGTAATGGCGGAATGATCCCGAGAGACTTTTCACTTCAGTGGTAAAGGTTTCGAAAATATTTTTGTTGAGTGATGGATTTTAATGTACAGTCGCCAGCGTAAAAAGTTACCACGAACTGGAAAATTTTCGCATTCGATTTTGAACTTAATCGTCAACATTTTTGGTTGAAAATAATTTAGAGAAATTTGACAGTTTGTGGTTACAACTTGATGCGCTGGGTGACTGTAAGTTTACGTACTTATATAATAGTTCCATTACTTAGTTTAAATCATTTACTCTAATAAAATGCCCGGGTCCTTAGGGCATGCATTCCGGAATTCCGGAATCTCGCAATTCCGGAATTCCGTAACAATTTTCCTGATATTTCAATTCCGGAATTGAGAGGAGTAATACCGGAATTCCGATATTCATAATTTTTTGATATTTTGATTATTATTTTTTGCGCGACGCTTTACACTATACTTTACAGTATACAGCTGATATCACGTTACAGTTTATGCTCAAGAAACTTCTTTGTGAGTTCTAAACTTGCGATGAACTTGCGAAGTCGTATTAAACAAAGAAGATTACTATTAGCAGGTGTGATCCACTAATTACACAATCCGCAAGTCTTCTTTGCACAAGCAGAGGACGATACCTTTCCCAAAGTCAATTCCCAACGTCTTCCCGTTTGTGGTCGCCACTCCAGAACTTTTCGACCCCATCGGCCATCCATTCTGCGAGCAATGTGCCCTGCCCATTGCCACTTCAGTCTGGCGATTCTTCGGGCTACGTCGGTAACCTTGGTTCTCATGCGGATGTCCTCATTTCTGATTCGATCACGCAAGGAAACTCCGAGCATAGCCCTCTCCATTGCCCTTTGAATGACTTTGAGCTCTCTCACTGGTCATAGACTTTCGTCTCGAGTTAAGACAAGTGGTAAGTTGGACGAGAAGATACCGCAAAACGTCCCGAACCCCGAAAATCCCGAATTGACCTCTTTCTCGAAGTAAGACCTACCCAACTGGACGGTCCAGTTGGGTGGGTAGGTCTGTCCCAGGTAGACATAATCGTCCACAACTTCGAGTGTATAGAGTCTCCGATCTTGATAGGAGTGGGTGTTACATGAACATTCAACATAACCTTGGTTTTGTCCATGTTCATTTTATTTTAAGACCCACTCTTTCGGAAGCTCTACTGAGGTCATCGAGCATTGTACTGAGGTCTTCCATGGTCTCAGCTATGACCACTATATCGTCGGCAAACCGAAGGTGACCTCTCCAATCTAGAACCTTGAAGACATCCTAAAGTGCTGCGGTGAACAGTTTCGGAGATATGACGTCTTCCTGAAGTCGGACTGACATGTCACATGGGAGCGTTTTTTACAAACACCGCGATGTACCAGTAGTCGATTTGGCACCGTTGGAGAGACTGCAGTACAGCCCAAATCTCGATCGAATCGAAGGCTTTCTCGTAGTCTACAAACGCTAAACAGAGAGGCAGGTTATACTTCTTTCGGGCTTCTGTATAACCTGCCGCAGCGTATGTATGTGGTCTACGGTACTAAAGCCTTTTCGGAATATATGTCGCCAGGACAAGTCGTCGGTATGTTTTGGGGTAGCCGGATCTCTTCCGGGGATTCTTAGCACCCCTTGCCACGCCGTTGCCTCGTCCGCTACCGTAGTCGAGGGTAGACGGGCTGCCGGGTACTAGGGGCCATTTTTGTCATGAGCTCTAATTTATTAGAGGGGGTTTGCTACAAAGGCACAGAGAACGCCGCTGCCCAACCTCTGGACCCAGTCCCTTAGTCGCCCCTTACGACACCCACGGGATATGGGATGGTGCTATTCTTTACATCAGACACCATACGGTACAATATCTCAATATGTTGTTTATAAAATATTGTATGTTTTTTATTAACATTACTAATGTTTAATTCTATTGCGTGATTTATAAACCTTGTTGATTTTACGGTTTTAAAATGTTTAATTAGAGTAATAATTGAGAAAGATGACCAAATATGTTTAATTTGTTACTGAAAATCATTAAAAGGCTGATATAATTACAAATCTTGTTTGATTTGAAACAAACTTTAAAAATTTACCAGTTCCGGAACCAGTTCCGGAATTCCGGAATCAGATCTTCAGTATCGGAACTCAGTTCCGGAATTGAGAACCTTGCGATATTGCATGCCCTACGGGTCCTTAACCGAGGGCAGCTGAATACCAGTATTTTACTTGGAGTGTCTGTCTATGACTATCACGTTGGTCTAGTGGTCGCAAGCGCGACTACGGAGTATGAGATCCAGAGTTTGATTCTTGGGTGGGGCCAAATATTATTGGGGTTTTCCTTTTAGGAATTTCTCAGTAGTAGACACGGAGTCTGAATTTGTAACCGGTTGATGGCAAAGAACTTGCCCCATATTAGATACATGTGACTTAAAGAAAGAAAAAAGAAAGAAAGAAAACATATTTATTTAGCACAATATGCCACAAGTGCACACAACAAACAATAAAAAATAAAATGAACAAACACAAAAAAAAAAGAGTGTGCATCTCACGGCTGCGCCAAATAGGACCAGTTCAGCAAACTGCCGAGCAGCTAGTGCCCGACGCTGGTTTTCAACTGGCCCTGAGATGGTGATGTAACGGAAGTAAAACAGTTTTAGTCCCTTGTTTATAAGTGTGTATGTGTCTGAGTAGATACTTAGATATATGAAATAGACGTATAATAATAATACTTACAAATAAATAAAAAACATAACAAGAAGAGAAATGTGGGTGTAGTAGCTATTAGGTAAACCCGGTTCGGGTACGGACCCTTCTGGAAACACAAGCGTGTTGTTATGTGTTATACCTACGTATTAATATGAATTGTAATTCGTTTATTATTGCATGTTCGGTACCAGAACTCGTCAACAAGAAAAGCCTTTACACAAAGAACCTTCAGATTATATCAAAATGTCTTTCTTTATCTCCGCATTACGCTATTTCTGGTCGTTGGATATCCCGAGATTATGTTTTAAATGATTACAGTGGTCTTAGTAATCTTTTATCTTTTCTCATGTATAACAGTTTTGTTAACTGATAAATTGACTGCTTCGTAAGTCTAGAAGCGACTGTTGAGCATGATGTGTTAAGTTCGATTTCTTGGTCGGGCAAATTGTTATTTGGTTTTTACATCAGGAATTTCTCTGTAGCAGCCATGGGGTCTGGATTTGCGCCCTATTGATGGCAATAGGATCACCTCCTTGTTATGTGGGACTTAAATATAACTGACGAAATGTGGGTTTACTTTGGGGATTATAAGCGTGATTCATGTTATGTAATTTAACTGACAACATAAAACTTACGCCTTTTTAACATGGATTAGGCAGCAATGTACATAAAGCCAAATTTTCTCGGGCGACCAATTAAAATCAGCGCTGTGCTGTGGGCCCCCCTACATAATTAATTAAGGGTAGGGATAATTTACGATCAGACCACGAGTGTTATGGTCATAAATTATCCCAATGGAACGTTTTAAATATAGGTAGCCTATGACGCCCTGGGATTATGTTGCTTCATATTAGTGAAAGAATTTTAGGAATAGGATCTTTAGTTTCGAAGATTAACCCCTATATACAGAATATACCTCTTTACAATATTAATGAAACTAACATTAACATGACAAGTAAAATGTAGGTCAGGTTTAACTGTTACACTACGACCTACACTTCGGGGTTTACAACCACGATGTAATGTTAAAATAATGAGGTAGGTGAAACAACGTATAATTTAAATAAAACTTCCCATCATCATCTGCCTAGGGTTTTCGGTCGGCTTCGGATGCAGCTGAATACCAGTATTTTACATGGAGCGACTGTCTATCTGACCTCCACAACCCAGTTAGTACCGGGTAATACGATACCCTTTAGTAAGACTGGCTAGCAGACTTTCTGCAGCAGACTACCTTTATCTATACTGCCAAAAGATTTATATAGCAGCCGGGACCAACGTATTAACGTGCTTTCCGAGGCACGGAGGAAGCTCGGTATATACAGGGTACAGTCACCCATCCACGGAACAAGACAAGCACGGTTTAACCCAAAGAACAATCCAATCGGAACTTATAAATTCAAATTCAAGTTCTTTATTTCAGACATAAGTCCAAAGGAAAAAATATAAAAGTCAGATGGTATGGATGGATCTTTATAATTTTTAAATTAAGCCTTGAAATAAAACTTCCCGATCATTGTAAAACATAAAATTCGCCGATAATCCTATCTGAATGTGTATATAAAGCGTTGTAACACTTGTCTCATTATCCCCGTGTTTTTTGCAAATGACATGCGAATGCGGTGTCAACGCAGGTACAAGGGTGGTTATGTTGTTAATTAAAATTGTTATGAAGGCTGAAAGAATTCGTGGAATTGACTGTCGCAACACGATGTTTATGTATACAGTTTGCAGTTTTAAAGGGGGAAATCTACTGTTTGCGGGTTCGGTTTGTTTTAATTGACTTAGATAACAAAATAAGATAAGTAATTGATTATATAAAAAGCCCTTGATGTTTACGGGACAATAATTTGATTTCGAATAAAATCAAATCGGAACTTAAGACTTTTTAATCAGGACTTTTTTCGGACTTAGCAAAACAATGAAATTAAGGTACCACCCGTCTGTATTGACTCCCCATTTGGACTTTACCCGGACTCTTAGAGGTTTATTAGCAGATTATTTCAAACAATAGAAAAGGTAGGCGAAGCCGCAAAGGGTATTGAAAAAGCAAGATTTAACTGCCTTTACACCAAAACTTCAGCGTACTTTCGGAAATTGCGAAGGTTTCGTAATCTCGAATTTTATTCTACTAGTTCTGATATGAGTATCAGAATTGTGAATGCTCAAAGCTTTCATTTTCAATTTTTAAACAGCGATAGCCTAATGGTGTGTTGTTGAACTGCGAAGTCATAGGTCCTGAGTTCAAACCCAAGTCCCGCACCTCTGATATTTCGGATTCACTATTGTGCGTATTGTATAATTTTATTACTTGCGTCGGAGAAGGAAAATATCGTGCCGAAACACGCATGTCTTTTTTTTGGAGGGTGGGAAATCATCAAACGACCCTCCCGCTCTGGGCAGAGGGGTAGGAAGTGTCAGACTTCTACTGACTAAAAACCACCCATGTTCCTTCTTAGGGTTTAGTGTCCGAGGCCGCGGTATCTCTTTCGACCAAGCCGCAGCCCCAACAGGCAACCCTGTCGCGTACGGCATGTAAAGCCAAGTTAGTACCCATGGACTATTTTAAAATCGATTAACGGTATAAGTGTTTTCCTGAAACAGCTGGTTTGCACATACCGATAGTTAAATAGGCAATATTCCTTGCATTTATTGCGTTGCTTACGATGTGATAGCATTAGTTCAAGTAGTTGCAAGTTTCTGGAAGATTAACTTTCAAATAGGGCAGTATATTTAACCGATTCTATAGTTCTGGAAGGTCGGAAGACGGAATAAAGACAGCAGGGAGAACATAGACTAGATTTATTTGTAGTTCTGTAAACTTCGGGAAATATTTTAACTTTCAGCGGTTTAATAAACCTTTTAGAAACTCTATTATACTGCATGATGGATCAAATTATGAATGACTAGCAGACGTCCCGCGGTTTCACCCGCGTAGATCCCGTTCCCGTGGGAATACAGGGATAAAAAGTAGCCTATGACACTCAGCAATAATGTGGCTTTCTATTGGTGAAAGAATTTTTTAAATCGGTTCAGTAGATCCCGAGATTACCCCTTACAATTTAACAAATATACAAACACACAAACTTTACCTCTTTATAATCTTAGTATAGATAGTATAGATTAGGTATTTCATATGATTTAATTGGTCGTAATGTTTATTTCTAAGTGTGGTGGAAAATTCCTTTGTAATCTTTTGGCTTTCCCAACATGCTTTTAAATCTAGATTCCTTCATTTTTATATAAGTTTATTAATAAAATTATTCTCATCCCAAAATCTCATTTTGACAACGAAAAGTAACAAAATAATATCAAAGTACCAACCTAACATCTCAAGATATAATACAGCGTGTCCTAAAGTAACCGGTAACGAGCACTTTACGCACAAAGGAGTGGTAGCTTAAATTTCTACACCCTGTATAAAAGACGGTAAACTTTAGCGCGCTAATCGCAATTTCCACCTTGTTTGAGCCGAAAAGCGGTTTCTAAAGTTCTAATCTTAAACAGTAATATCTTTTTAATATTTTTTTTGCATTTTTGGAGTTTTTTTTTTTGTTAAGATAACAGTTTTCTTTTAAATTTTGTCACAAAAATGGGATTAATTTTATCTATTTAAAATGACTATATTTTTTATTAGTTTTTGTGGTTTTCCGTCAGGAATTCCTCAGTAACAGCCACGGAGTCTGAATTTATGCCCGGTTGGTGGTATTAGTCTCGCACTCTATTACTTGGGACTTATACATAACTGGAGAAATGTGGGTATAGTTACTAATGGGTACAACTCTGTCTAGCCCTTCGGGAATTACAAGCGTGTTGTTATTTTATATCCCTTATAAAAAACAACAGACATTTTCATTACATTTCCTCAAAATAAAACCACACGCGCCATAACTTATGTCACCGTAACATTTTAATCGAAATGGTTTTTCCGTACTTTTCCCCTATTTTCCGTCGTCGCCGGGGAGTTAGAAATAATAAGTAAAAGTTGCTTGGGCGTACGACGGGCAACAAGGCAACAGGTGTTTGTACCTCGAGCGGAGAGAAAAATTGCGAAGTTGATTCAACGTGGGTTCAGTTCGCTTGTTGATTTAATCATTTATTTTTTACTAGCTGATGCCCGCGGCTTCACCCGCGTGGATGTCGTTCAAATTATATACTAAAACCTCCCTCTTGAATCACTCTATCTATTAAAAAAAACCGCATCAAAATCCGTTGCGTAGTTTTAAAGATTTAAGCATACAGACAAACAAACAGACAAAAATAGCGACTTTGTTTTATACTATGTAAGGATTTGTTGTTGTTGGTAGTGTTTGTTCCGGACGTTACATGGACTTTTGTAAGTGTAACGAGCTTGCCCGATATTTGATTAAAAGGTATAAGAACGTTGCGTTTAATTGTCAAGTCCCTATGTTGGGGTCGTATTTCAGTCTCAAAGGATGGATCTGAATATTAGTAATTAACCTAATCTAGGTAATCCACGCAGTTATCTGTCTTAACTCCCCAATATACACCTTGGACAGTCTGATAAAAAGTAGAACAAAATATAATTTGAGCGGTCATGTGAATTCCTAGATTTATGAGCATGGTTTTTTTGTGGGATAATATTATCTTATACAGTATCTGAATTGTCAAGAGATGAAAATATCAAGTGGAAAATTACTTTTTGTTATTGCAGTCATTTAAGAAGGACTTTAACTTTTACAATAAAAGTCAATGTTAGTTTAGTACGAAGAAATAAAATTACGGGCTTCCTTTCAAACTTTCGTCTCCTATTGGTTTCAGTATAAATTGTACTCGTTACTATGCGTTTTTTACCAACTAATTTAAGATCTCTACAAGAAAAAATATATGAAGAATAGATGGTTAGGTGTTTTGCTGCCTCATCATCTGCCTAGCCTTTTCCCAACTATATTGGGGTCGGCTCTCAGTATCTTCTAGTACTGGGCCCTAATAACGACAAAATCGCTAACTTTCGATTGCTAATTACCAACGAATAAATTCGGTTGCAATAATGATGCTTGCAAGTAAAGCAAGTCTCTACATCCAAGATGCGTTTCTCGCAAGCATCATTATTGCAACCGAATTTATTCGTTGGTAATTAGCAATCGAAAGTTAGCGATTTTGTCGTTATTAGTGTAGAGACTGCCGGCCCTGGGTAATACGATACGCCTTGGTAAGGCTGGTTGTCGGGCCTTTGGGTTACTGACTACCTACAATGTAACCTGTAACGACTGACAAAGATCCACAAATTACAGCCGAAACCAACGGCTTTGTTAAGAACGGAGTAAATTCACTATGTAATAGGGGATCGGACAAAAAAAAACTAATTAGTCCGTCAGATAGATTTCCAAAAATTATTGGACACGTATTTTTTCTTTTTTCACGTAAACTTAAAATGAAGACGATACAGTGCTTCGAAAACTCGTGTGACGTCATATGATAGTACATTTTGACGACACAAGTGACGTTTCAAGCCCCACTCCAAGATCTTTGACACATTTTATCTTCGTAATTTTTTATTGATTTGATAAAACAAAAAACACGTATTCAATATTTTTCGATAATCTAACTTACGGACTAAACAGAATCATATTATTTTGACCCTGTCCGATCCCCTATTGGGGCGCAAACTATCCGTGGAGAGACCTAGACAAGCTCGGTTTTGCCTGAAGATCGACACGAGCTACTGTTATTATTTAGTCGTGAGCTTCTCTGCATTTTGCAGCTTGATCTTTTTTATTCTAATAATAAAAGTCTAAGGAAAGTCAGCAGTCTAACATAAGTTTATCTTTAAATTAAAAAGCAATACGACCCCTTACTTGTGACTAGTTAGCTCATTTTACGCGCGTCGACAGCAAACTATACCAATTAACCTTTTTTTCTTGTCCCCGACAAGATTTACATAGAAATTACTATCTCTTTAGTTTATGAAGGAAGATTGTCACATTGTTCCAAGAATCAGGGTCGAATTTAAATATTATTTGTTTTCTTTCTTCTAAATAGGAAGAAGATTACTTTTATGAGGGAGGTAGTAATCATGGAGTTTCTTGCCCGTTCTTCTTCACAGAGATCTACTGGTACTTTAGCTTTAATTTATTGTTGTCTTTGTTTCGACAATTCAACCTAATGTAACTGCGATCAAGCGATCAAAGCATTTAGGTATTTCAAGTAGGCACTTGAAACAAATGCCTACTTTGAAATTTTGATCGCTTGTATAAAGCTTAAAGATTGCCAAACCTTGGTGTTTTGACAAGATTCGTTTTTTTTATCTGATTTACAGGCAAAGTTACCCATAATTCCTGTTCTAAAGGCATTTTTTCTTTTTAACTGACCATCACGGCTTACCAGCATAATTAATCTTATGATAGTCACTATCATCATCTGTCGAGCTCTTTCCCAACTATGTTTGAATCGAATTCCAAATCTACCCAGATGCAGTACAAAGTAAAATACCGGTATGCAACAAGTAATTTACATGGAGCGACTGCCTATTTGACCTCCACAGCCCCGTTATTACTGGGTAATACGATATCCCTTACTGAGTACGTTTTAGAAAAAAAGTTTGTCCAGAAAAAGCTTGAATACTGCTACTAAATGTTATTGTATTCTTATGAGGACAAACAGTATACTGCACAAAATTAGTGCTGTTTCCTCAAAAACCTACATTTTGTTCCTTAAAAAAAATATATTTTTTTGCAAAAGAGAGACAAGATTAAGTCGTCCCATTTTATATAGTTTATCTACTGAAAAAATAAAAAGGAAAACTTTAAGTTATGTTAGTTGTCAAATCATATTTATGCGGCATTATCCTTGTTGAAGAGTTTTCGCCGAAGTTTGTGTAAGTTTAGAAGAACAAGATTTTGTTTCATTTGGAAGTTTTTATAGCGGATCTGAATATGTTAAAATGGTTGATACATATTCAGTAGCTACTAGTAATTATATATATATTGCTATCAATATATATATTGATTGGATTTTATAATTTTTTTAAAGTTAGTGATAATAGATAATATACTTTTTTTTTTTAATTACTTACATTTGAAGAGCAAAATTTTTGTTTAGATTATTTTCGTACATTAAAAAATATCGTAACGATATATTCATATTGTTTCGGGTGATAATTTATTTGTATAAATCACTTGGTAACTTCAATAATTTTGAGCAATGCAAAGATTGCCATTTTCGTTTTTTTTTTGTCAAAGTTGGTAAAAGACGATATATTGTTCGGTCACACATATTCTTCAAATTAATTACCTACTATTGTTAACACAAAATGCATTGTTTATTTTAGTTTCAGTTTTAATTTATTTGTACTTTTACCGTTGGGTTTATATTAAAACAAGATACTTTCGGCTAGGTATAACTTATTATCATGAAAAGTTTTTCAAAAATATGTTTTTAAAACCCGGTTTATACAAGTAAGACAAATAATGCTAAAGTAGATAAAAATACATAAAACGACTAACTGTATGCATGCCAATATTTTTTTTTTGGTATTTATGGCAAAAATTCAAAGTTATCGCCAAAAAGAAATCTAAAAAAAGCCCTTTCATATAATACTGTAGATCCAAAAAAAACACTAAAATATTAGCACCTCGAAAAAAAAATTAAAATACCCACTAGCCCCCAAAACACAATACAAAAATACACGAAATACAAAAAAAAAAAGAATTCTTGACTTACCCCAAACCCATTGTTGCTGTGTTGTATTTGCTACGACGGTTCTACGAGTTCACGGGTCTACGCTGCTACGCTTCTGATGTTCGTAGCACAGCGCCCGAGCTTTATATTGTGAATCCGGCGTAGCCGCGTAGCACCTCCCCGCGCCCCGCCTACTGCATTTGCACACTTATTGCTCTTTATTGAAATTAATTGTTATTTTTGAGTTAACTAAGGAAATAATTGATATTGTTTACTGTGTTATTTTTAGAGGAAAATACAGTATTTAGGTGATTTTAGACGGATTTACGTGGGTTTTGTTTTGTAAGGCGTGGGAAATGACTTAGAAAAAAATCTTGTTAGGTTTTCTTTTGTGTCATATTGTGAAGTCCGTATCGTTGTTTGAAATTTGTTATTTTATTTTATAGACTAGTTTCTGATTACATACCATAGGCAGAACATAACATCATGCTTGTAAGCCTTGACGGGTTCGGCAGATGTGCATTTATGGAATCTCCTTAAAAATACGAGAAAGACAAGTTTAGTTAGTTTGAGTAGTTTATCTTATTTGCCTTTTAAAGAAAAAAAACTGTTAATGTTTAATAATTGAAATAAGCAAAAAGGACAGAATATTTATATTAATTTAAGTTGTTAAAATTATTATGGTTTTGGGTGAAAGGTTACGTCTTCAATTTCCGTGGGTGGTAGAAAATACAACTAGTGTAATAATAACCTTGATACCTGACCGACAGGTATTTCGACGAAAAGCTTTCCAGTATTGTTTTTTTTTTAAGTTTTCATCATTGTTTAGAAGAGATCGATGAGAAATGGTTGTAGCTACGACATTCTATGGAAAGTTAAGGCTGATGATGGTAAGGTGATATAACGCTTTTTCCCCCAAAGGGTTAGGCAGAGATGGAAAGTTGTGTGGAAATCGGTTGTCGTGGTATGGGCATGTGATGCGGGGGAATGAGGAAAATGTCGTGAGGAACGTTTTGCTTATGAATGTGGATAAGTATAAGAGTTGAGGAAGACCAAAGAAACGGTGGATGGACTGTGTTAAGAATGATATGGTAAAAAAGGAGGTCTCTCATGAGATGACGAGAAATATAGTCCTCCTGACCGTTTTCTTTTTTTCGGCCACGGCGGCCAATCTTAGTGGAGATTAGCCATCTGCCCAGGAGATATTATAGTGCACAAGTGTGTGCGCAGGCACAAGTGCACTCTCTGTTCCCTTTTCTCTCATAGTCCGATGGGACGGCAATCCGACACGACCGGAGAGAGATCAGGCGCAGGACCAACGGCTTAACGTGCTTTCCGAGGCACGGGGGTATTATACCGCCAACTTCCAAACTCCGGGCTACTACTGGGAAATTTCTAATGAAAAACCCAATAGCACTTTTTGTCCTTATAGGCAGTGACGAGAAATAGAGATGTATGGAAGAGGAATACATGCTGCGCCGAACCCAGATGAATTAGGATAAGGGTAACAGAATTATGATTATGATGGTTTGGCAGAGATATTGTATTATAGTGTATTCATATACCAGCAGTTAGAGTTAACAAAAAAAATATTTTAATCATTTATTTGTTACCTTTTAATAATTTCCGTGATAAATTTCGTAAGTACTTAATGGTAAGACATTTATTTATTTATTTATTTATTTATTTAGTTAATATGGGAGACTTACAGCTAAAACAAACAGATCAAGGACAGTACAATAGTCTGAAAGCCAATTACAGGTCTCCACTTATAAAATACAGAAAGGAAAAAATAATTAAATTCTACGGACATTCACATCAAGTTACTATATAGGTACTACAGCATAATTACTATGTTGCTCACACTGCATATGAACCATTTTACCAAAATTAACTACATGAAAAAGCTTCGACTTAAGCACTTCCTGGCTGACGACACACTAGTTTGGAATGGATCTATATCATACTGTTTACAAAGTTTGTTTAAGTTTCTGCTTGCACGCACAATGTACGAATTTTGCCTATAATTAGTTGAAGCAAATGGCGCACACAAAGGAGGATTGTATCGTTTAGACTTCAAGGGAACGTTGAAATAAAATTTTGACAAAATATCGCTACAGTTTATGGTGTTATTAAAAATTTTCAACAAACACACACAGTCAGAAATCTCGCGGCGTTTGAATAACGGTAATATATGAAATTTTTTGCATAGGTTCTGGTAGTTTTCCGAATGATACGGTACTTTTTGATGGTAACATAGATACCTTATGAACCTTCTTTGGATGCTCTCAATGCGGTCAATGTATTTGTGGTAACATGGGTTCCATATCTCAGACGCATATTCCAGGTGGCTTCTAACAAAAGTACAGTATAGTATTTTTAAAGTTTTGGCTTGAGTGAAGCACTTGGATAACCGCATTATGAAACCCAGTGATTTTGATGCCTTAGCGACTATTGCATCAACGTGGTTTTCAAAACTAAGCTTGGAGTCATGATGAACCCCCAGATCACGGATAGAATTTGATCTAGGTAGAATTTGGTCGCCTAAGGTATACGATGTAGCAATGATTGAGCGCTTCCGAGAATACGTAACAACCGAGCATTTAGCGGGATTAAGATCCAGCTTGTTTCTTTGGCAATAGTCCTCCAGGCGACGTAGGTCATTCTGGAGTGCCGTTTCGTCGATCTGGGATGATATCGTGGTATAAATTTTCATATCATCGGCAAAACACAATAATTTAGATGAAGTCAAGCAAGAGTCGATGTCGTTTATGTAGATTATGAAAAGCAACGGACCGAGCAATGAACCCTGCGGGACTCCACTAGGAACAGGGACCCAGCTAGATATATAATTATTTAGTACCACTGCTTGGGACCTGTTGACAAGGTAGGAAGAAAACCATCTGAGTAGATCGCCTCGAATTCCCATGCTATTTAATTTGGATATCAGAATGCTATGATCGATTCGATCAAAGGCTTTGCTATAGTCCGTATAGACGACGTCAATCTGCTTACCGTTGCACATGGCATCGGTTATAAATTCGTTAAGGAGAATCAGGTTCGTGACAGTAGACCTCCCTTTTAGGAAGCCGTGTTGGAACGAGCTAAATGAATTTTTCAGAGCAGAATAAACCTGATTATATATAATCCTCTCAAATACTTTTGCTATGATACACAATTTAGATATCGGCCTGTAATTCTCTATGTCAGTTTTAACACCTTTTTTGTGGATAGGCGTTATAAACGCAGATTTCCATATTTGTGGTACAACACAGGTATTCAAAGATTTTTGAAATAAAATTGAAATAGGTTGCGCTATCGAAGGCGCACACTGAACAAGAAGTTTGGATGGGATGTTATCAGGACCTGCTGATTTGCACGTATCCAACTTACGAAGCAAGTTAACAATTTCGTCAGTTTCAACAATGATACTGCAGATGTCAGATGTTAGGATCGACGAATCGCTAAGAAGAGAAGAAGAGATTGGATGACTCACACTGGGAATGAGGAAAGTAGAATGGAAGTATTCCGAAAAAGCCTGACAAATAGATTCCCCCGTCCGCAAGGTATCGCTGTTATAGTTCAATGTGCTTGGGACTGCGTTTGAGTTATGACGTTTTTTTACAAAAGTCCAAAAGTATTTTGGGTTGTTTTTAATTGAACTTTCTGTAAGATCCAAATAGTTACGGTAGCATTGGGATTCCATAGTTTTCACCCTTTCGCGAAGGAGCTTGAATGTTGATTCATCAGATAAGTTGCCATAGGTTTTAAATCTTTTTAAGTATTTATATTTTTCTTTAATTGTTCTAATAAGTGACGGACTATACCATGTTGGATACTTTTTATTGCGAGACAGTTTTTGTGGAATATATTTTATTTGCAAATCACCAATAAACTGATTAAAGAAGTTGACTGCGTCATCTATTGTCCGCGCGGAGAACTCGGTTTCCCAGTCAGTAGTACGAATGTCTCTGCTGATAGAATCATAGTCACCTTTATCGTACAAGAATTGAGTACGAGGCGCACATTCAAGCAGAGGTGTTACAGATAGGTCCAAATTAATCAATAGAGATGGGTGATAGGCGTCAATAGGCACTAATGGGCTGGAACATTCGGTCACACTCACTTTTTCATTAGAAAGGACTAGGTCTAGGATTCTACCTTAGCTATTAGTCACCATGTTATACTGACCAAGATCGAGAGTGCATAATTCATCACAAAGCAAAACTTCGTCGTTACTGTTAGGGTTCAATGGAACAAGCCATAAGTTATCAGATGGAACCCAACTAATACCGCTCATATTAAAGTCTCCTAATACGAGAAAGGTATCAGAAATATTATTAATAACTGTTTGGTTTAGTTTAGCAAGAAAATTAGAAAGTTGTGAGGAAAAAGATCGGCCTAAGTTTTGTTGGCATAAGTAAATATCACAGATATGCAAGGTTATATTTTTCCTCGTGATACGATTTTTTAGGCGTATGGATATCCAGAGGTCCTCTGCTGTAGAGTGAAAATTAGGTTGGCAAATAACAGATAATTCTCTGCGAGTAGCAATGAGTACCCCCCCACCCCGCGATTGCCCGGTTAAAGCATAGTCTCGGTCGCGGCGCCAAACAATGTACCGATCATCAAAGAACTCAGAACTTAAAACGCCATCCAATAACCAAGTCTCGGTAAGTACTATGACATCATAGGAATTTAGTGACATTTGACGATAAAAAGAATGAGTTTTAGTTCTAAGACCTCGAACGTTCTGATAATATATGTTTAACTTATTAATAATGTTATTAGCCATTGAAAATGTAGTCAATCATTGAATATAAATCGGTATGATACACGAGTATTACAATAACAGCATTCGTTAAACAATAATAGTTGGAATTATTATGTATATTAAGGTACAGTAAAAATATAATTATGCGAGGAAGGTAAGCTTTAAAAAAGTTTGCGCGTGAACGTAAGTCATACGACAGTAAGTAGCAAACAGCGGTGCGAAAGAGCAAGCAATAATGCATGGTGCGTACAAGCGAGAGCGGGTCAAACATATTGGAATGTATTTGGGCTTTGAAGTAAACAGCGCGATTAGAGACGAGTGTCGAAATCGTAGGTGCGTCTGAGGTGGTAAACCTTTTGTAAGCAAGTAGTGCGATACTTAAGATCACAAAAAATATAAGCAATTGAAATGTAATAAAGGAATGAAATGTAACTAAGATTAAAAAATTACTTAATAGAAGTAGGAAGCACTTTACACAATCTTGTTTAAATCGGATTCTTTACGTATAATAGCTACTTTACAATTAGCATTTTTCAATATATGGATTTTCCCATGCTTTACCCAAACGAATTCATAATATTTCTCCTTGGCCATGGTCTTAACTTTACTTAATAGCTTCTTATACTCAACGCTCAGGTGATCATTCACATATATACGCTGAGATGTGCTCTGAAACCCGATGTGGGATGTAGATAGGTCCTTAACGGCACGTGCAGCTGCGATAAAATCTTCTTTAACATACCGGTTCAAAAAACTCACAATGATAAGTTTTTCGTTGGAATTGAAAATAGGCACCCTTGAGATATAATTCACCTGTGATTTAGGGCAGTTGTAATTGACTTTCCGGCCAATCGCTTCAATAATCGAAAAAAGATTTTCATCTTTTCTGATAGGAACTCCTTTGATTTCAACGTTGTTTAATCGGGATCGCTGTTCATACTTTGCGAGTTCGAACCTGGATTTCTCTAAATCAGTCTGCAAACAACTTACTGTTTCCTGAAGCTTGTCAAGTTCCGATGCTTTTGCTTCAACCTCCGCTATTCTGGTGTCAAATTCATCGAGCCTTCCGCTAGTGCCCTCACAAGTAATTTTTAGCTCGGCTAACTCGTCCTTGATTACTCGAATATCATCAACCAGGGTCGGCAAATTGAGCAGCTGGCGCTTCATATCCCGAATTTCACTCAATATGGTTTCGAGGGAGGCTGGTTCAGGAGCAACCAGAGCTGGTGATGACGTTCGACAGGTGGGGCACTTCCATTGCGACATTCTGCTGGCACCGAGCTTTCTCCATCCGGCTTCGGATATATTAGCACATCCGAAATCCAGATGTTTCTTGCAGCTCCCACATTGGACTCCGTCATTGAACTGCACATTGCAGGCTGCGCAAGTTTTCATTGTTGAAACTCAAGATAAAACAAATTACAATTAAAAACAAAACTAGCAAAGTTTGAACTTGGTGTAAAAGTTAAAAAAGGTTGACGATCTATTATTTCGAGCAACGCGTACTGTACTTATGAATGTCCACAGTCGAGTGAAGACATAAAGGGGTATAGTCGAAATTGGTCAATAATTAGATTTAAATCTGGCAAAGGGATTGAAATATAGTTCTGTCACGTAAGCCCGGTTGATAATAATAGATTAATAGGCTTCTTGTTTACAAGTATCGCGGGTTTGATTCCAGGCACGAAGCCTTTGGGTATTTTAACAATTTGTTGTTTTTGGACTAGCTTTGAGCTTTTTGTGTTTTTTTTTTGTGCTTTGCTCAGGTGCTTTGTAATAAAACTTGGTACTTTTGTACTCAACGATTCCTGTATAAGAAACATTTGAAATATCTGCTTGACCTTTTCCCTACTATGTTGGGGTTAATATTTTGCTAAGGGGCTTATCTGATCCCACAACCCAGTTAGTAAGCTAGTATTAGTTAGTAACTATGTAAAACGATACTCCTTCTAGTAAGACTGGTTGTTAAACTTTCAGACCCTGGCTGCCTGTAACAACTGTTAAGGATCTAGAAATGACAGCCGGGACCAACAACTTATCATGCTATCCAAGACACGAAGGCAACTCGGTATGTAATGAATTGGTGGCCACCCATCCAGGGACCAACCTAGGCAAGCGCGGTTGAACTTGTAGATCGACCAGAGCAGATGTATTTATTTACCCACACTTTCAATGGAAAGCTTCATTGAGAGTGCTGAAAGAACATTGAAATTAATTTAACATAGATTAAAATATTCACGAGAGAGCATAACTGGTTTGGAAAACCGGCCTACCTAAAATAAATCACTAGTGTAGGAGGCAATTAAAATAATTTATTTAAAGCATTGTGATTCAGTTGAGGTGTTATTGTAATTAACCTTTCTAAACTGGATATCTAGTTGATTGTCTTCATAACCGACTTCAAAATAGGAGGATATTCTCAATTCTATTGTATTGTTTTTAATGTTTCTTACCTCATAACTCCGTCATTTATAAATTGATTAAAAAAAAAACTTATTCGGATTAGGCCCATAGAAACTTCAACAAAATCGGTGCAGTAGTTTGACATTTTTTTTTTGCCATGCCAAGAATTTGTGGGCCCTACTAAAACGGGTAAAATATAAAACTTAGAACCCAGGACCTCATGCGCATAAATGGCCATTCAGCCCATAAAAATAATGTGTAAACCATTAGTTAACAGGTTATGCTCATAACCGATTAGCAGATTGACGGAATAGCCACCAAAACATTTAGGAAACACTTTGGACCCACCAGGGGGGTTCCACCAAATGTTTATTACCTTTTTGGACCAATAGTTGTGTTGTGTGTCGTTGTGACAAATTAATGGGTTCCTTTGATGGTTTAATGTTGTAGGTATTTAAGTTTTAATTGCTTGTGTCATAATTTTGTTATTACCGTTTTGGGAATATGTGAAATACTGGGATTGTTGTGATCTTCTTCTTCTTTACGTGTCGATGAAATTGTGTTAGACCGGTATGTAGGCACCTGCATAGCTCTATCATTTGCTTCGAGTAAATCCTGAAAGGCGTAAGTCGTTGCGCAGGATGGGTAGGTGACGCATTTCCTGCAGAGGGGTTTTTTGGTTGGTTTATTTATACAAATGGTAAATGTATTTTCTGATTGAAAAAAAAATCCTGGCAAGGATTTTTTTCTGATTATTTTTTTGCTTAAGTATATTTATTAATATAATATAATATAATATTAATTAAGTATAATTTATTTAAAATACAAGTTGTACAATAAAATGTTGTAACATTACTTTAAATATCTTTATATCCCTGTAATAAGCAATGCATTCATCAGAACAATGTATTGACTATCCTCCCAAAAAAAAAACTTGTTTTCCAGCTATAATTTCTGCGCTGACTTTGGTACTTAGCTTGATGTACAGAAAGCGTGGTTGTTTACACCCTGTATGTATGTCTGAGTGTCTGAGTAGACAAGTTTTATATTCAAACTAGTTATGTTTTCGTAACAGCAATACGTGTCAACAGCTTTAAAGCTGTAGTGGCTTTAATATTTAAACAGTTCATAATAATTAAAGTTTGCAAGTAATTCACTAACTTTCAAGTTTTGTTTGATCTTACGAGAATGTCCGTTTGTTCTAGGGTTGTGTATCTTAGGTATCTTGTTTATTACACTCACGGGCTTCTAAATCGAGCTTATTCAAGTTACAAAAGCCATAAATAATTAAGTTTTGAATTCAAGTCGATCGCCATGCTTTCGGGCGTTTAGCAAGCGACCAGCCTGAAAAAATGCCAAGTGCCTCGTTTAGAACACGAAGCTAGTTTGAAAATTAATATTCTTCTATTAGAATATTGACTGTCGTTGTAGGTTATTACGAGTAGGTATAGTGTTTTGGAACCTATATTATTATTATAAATAATTATTATACAATGGGTCCTACCTTAAAGTTGCGAGTTATTCTACGAGTTAATCGCTTCTGATCTTAGCTCAGTGTATACAATATTAGTGCTCGTGACTCTACAGATTGCTTCTTAGAGCAAAGCACTCATCGAGTAATGAGCATATTTTAGCGCAAGCCATTGCAATATATTCCACCTCACATATGACATTAGTTTTCAAATCATACGTTATTCATAAAGACTGAAGGTAAACAAACAACTGCCTACAAGTTAAATAGCATTCCTTTGTACTTGACCGCTACGAACACAATAGCAACAATTTAATTCTTAAAGAGGGCTGTTGCTACTACCTTACCCTTTCTATGCCACTTAAGTGTAGGTGCCTGTATATTTGTGCCACTGCAGCGCAAAGGTCTCCACACTTGGAGAAAGAACGAGCATTAATCATCACGCTTGCTCCGTGTAGGTGGATGAGTTCAGAGGATCTATTATTATTCTATTACAGGGGAATTAAAATAGCTGGCGAAATGTGGGTGTACCTATTAGGTACTTATCTGCCTAACACTAAGGGGATTATAGGTGCACTTTTATGAGTCAATGTTAGAGACCAAACTGAAATGCAGTCACATCATTCGTCATCTTCCTGGACGTGTCACATTCTACTGGGGTCGGCGCAAAACGTGTTTCTTACTTAAATCTTCCCTGTCAGAAGTAATGGCATCATTTAGGTACTCCTCATTTACTCTTTTCTCTGTGAAATCATTATTCACATAATCCAATCATTCATCATAGAATTGGAAATTATGTATTCCCTACTCGTCCGCTATTCTTTTCTGATAAGTTTCGTTTCGGGATCCAAGAGTTAATTGTTTCTTGGGGACTTCTCTGGTGGTCGCCACTATTTCTGACTTTCAGGAGTTGCAGTGTTATATAAATAGTGTAGCGGGCATGTCCGAAACAAAATCCATTCAGCTTTTAATTGCCCAGCTTCCTCTCGCTCCATTCATCAGCATCCATATCCAAATACGCGTTGGTTTTTCACATGTGTACCTAAATCATTTAGCAATTCGTGTGGGCTATTTTTAAGCCACCACGTCCCCACCTCAAATTAGCCCGACCTGCATTCGTGAATAAGGTTAGTTAACGAAATTTAGTCCGAATTTTGTTGATTTTGGAATAAAACTCACCCCTAGCTGGTAGTGAAATTCTAGTCTATGAATATTCATTGGAATAAGTTTAATGAACGTGTACTTGTGCATAATTATAAATGCAACAACTAGCGAATGAATAGCTGCTGGTGGCTGATAGTACCCTGGTAATAATTATATGCTGTGTTTTGTCATATGTGTGTTATGAGGACAGGCAGCAGAAGTACCTAAGACTTTAATTCCGGAACTAAAGAGGTGACGATTCGCATGCATGGTTGTTCAGTCCCGAGCATAATAGTATATTTATAATACAGAAAAGAAAGCACTTTTAGAAGTGATTTTCTCCTATTGTATTGATTGGTATGTTATACTCGGAGTATTATGTCGTTACGGATATAGCATTTTCGAACACATAATATTACGAAATAGGTCTTAGCTTAAAGTAAAAACTGTTGTTTCACGAGAAAATCAGGTTACAATATTGCTACGTGTATACATATTAATGCTCCTGACTGTTCAATGTGACTGTTCTATTGATGAGGTTAGGATGGAGTTACAGAAAAGACCAATAGTCTAGATATGAGGAGAACTTTTGTTTTTTTTTTAAGTACTTATGCTGTAACATAAAAATATTGTTAAACTAAACCATTTTAAAAGAGTAAGTAACCATGGAGTTTCTTGCCGGTTGTTCTCCATAGGAAACGACTAACCCGAACCGTGCACCTATTTCTCGACGATTTATAAGTGCCCATGGAGGCCTTTGTTATTTTGGATTTTGACCTCCTCTGTTGCTTTTGTAATATAATTTTGTCAATCTGTTGATTCCTTCTGCTTGTTTATCTTGTTATTATTTCTGATGACAAACACTTCAAAACAAATAAGTACCCTGTGTTGTCTATTTTAGAATCTACCTTTGGCAGGCCCAAGTACAGAATCAGAAATATTCTAGGGTTGTTTATTTATGACTGACTATGATGAGGTATCTACCAAAAATGTTTTGTCTAAACAAATAAAAAAATCCAAAAATAACCGCGAACGGTTAGCTAGACTGACCGACATAGTATTAAAAGAATTCCCTATTTTATTACGGAACCCCAAAAAAGCCACAGGTCTAGTTAGTAGTTTAAGCTTAGTTAGTAGTTAAAGCTTTTTACTATACTTAACAAGCCTCTAAAAAACCCCACACAGCGGAAACGCGGCGTCCCAATAATCAGACAGATGTCCTTTATACAAACACGTCAGTTTTCCATTAGAGCTAATTATTTTATCTTTGTTTTTAATTCACTGCCCTCCACTGAAGAGTTTGTCAATAATGTTAATGATAAGAGAACATGATAACGGCATGTTTACTTGGTGTTATGCGTGTAAAACATGGATTAAAATTAACTGCGATCTGATTACGGCCCACTCCTTCTAGCAGAAAGGTGTGTTAAACGTAGGTAGACTTCATTAGCTGCCCGATTCACTCAAAACGGTGAAGGAAAACATCGTGTTTTAGAACCAAAAAATCCAAGACATGTGCTGGGCCCGTGTGGTGGAATATAGCCCAGAGCCGTCTCCTGGAGAGGAGGCCTGAGTCCCTGCAGTTAGAACATTATAGGCTGATGATAATGATGATTCTCGGAAAGCTCGGAGAGCATTTTAAGCCGTTGATCCGGCCTATCAGCTGTAGATCTTTGATTGTCGTTATACAGTTAGTCATTGCAGTAGGCCGAAAGTCTGATCAGAAAAAGGCATTTGTTCCTCGTCGTGCCACCAACTTGTTCCACCAGGCAGTGGTACGAGAAGGAATAGTCATTCCTCATCGTATAATACCATGCACTGAATGAATGTTGCTCTACCTACAGGCTAGGCAAATGATGATTCCTGATTGGTGTAGTCTTTGCACTTTTCAGGATTCTAAAACTCTTGTATAGAACTTCCTTAATTTCTTTCATTTTATTTTAATTTCTTTTTCTTATTGTAAACGTGTTTAGCAATTGAAATGCCATTGTCGGCTGAAGTAGGAATTACTTCTCGAATTTTTGATCAAGAAATTTTCAACAGTCCGGTGTCTAGCTTTCTCCTTGTGAGTGGCAATAGACACGTAGGTACCCTATTAATTAGAATAACATAAAACATAATTAGTGTTCCCTCTGTCTACCCTTTCGGCGTGATGTCAAGCCATGTTCAAACTAGCTAAACAAAGGTAAAGCCCCCGTGAATGTTTCAAGACCGTGTACGGTTTGGGACCCCTTGTTATTGCGGGGTATCCACTTCCCCGTCTGTTTGCCCTGCCTTGATGTTTTGCCCAGGTAGCGCCAATCTTCTATATTTTTTAAACTAGATTGTTTAACAATGAGAATATTAATAAACTTAAATTAAAAATAGTGAAACTAAAAAAAATATATGAGTACAAGAGTGAAATTAAAATGTGTAATTAGGTATAATTACTGTCTTTTAGTGGATTACACTAACATAGGTTTAGCAATACTTACTATCATATTTATGGGTACTTAGAATAAAAATTAAAAACATAATTGTATTGTCATCAAAATCCAAAGTGTATACAAAATTTCAGATTAATCGGTTGACAGGAAGAGGGTGAAATTTGAATTACTAAATTTGACCCAAGAATAATAAATAAAACAAACGGGGTGAGCTAAATAAAACCGTTTAAAAAAAAATCAGCAATGACACTTGGAATTATGCAGCAATTCTTATAACAGAATTAGCAGTGAGATTACCTAGATATGTACCACCCCCAGCTAAGTCACCTGTATATTATTTGTTGCCCTCGTGCCAATTTCAAATGTAACACATATTTTAATCTAATCGAATTCTTGATCCCAAGGAGGAATACCATATACCGATCAAATATATATCAATATCTAGGTAAAAATTATTACATTAAAAATTCCTCGCACTGCTTCAAAGTTATTTGATTTGATTTATACTAGTGTTTGCCTGCGACTTTGCTTACGTGAAAGTTGGAAATGACACAAAGAGATCATGCCTTCCGAGGCAAAAATACTTTCTTCTAAGCCAGACCATGGTCGTGGTGTACCTTATCATGTGCCTAGCCTCTTCCCAACTATTTTGGAGTCGTCTTTGTGTCACATCGGAATTCGGATGCAGCTTTTTACATGGAGCAACTGCCTAGCTGACCTCCAGAACCCAGTTAATGCGGGGTAATAGGATACCCTTTCGTAAGACCGGTTGTCAGACTTTCAGGTCACTCATCATTTCAGCCAAAAGACGTCCACTGCTGGACATAGGCCTCCCCCAGGCGTCGCCACATTGACCGGTCCCGTGCGTCTCTCATCCAGCGGGTTCCTGCAACCTTGACCAGGTCATCGGTCCACCTAGTGGGAGGCCTCAGGTCACTGATTACCTGTAACTACTGCCAAAGATATGTATAAGGCATCTATATAATGGTGTCAAGCCTTTTTTTTTTTTGGTGGGTGGAAAATCATTGAATAACCCGCCCCGCTCTTGGGCAGAGCGAAGGGGAGTGTCAGACTTCTACTGATAAAAAACCAAACCCATGTTCCTTCTTCGCCCTTGTGTCGGAGCCGCGTTAACCTTTCGACAATCCACAGCCCCGACGAGATCATGCCTTCCGAGACAAAATACTTTATCCTGACCATTTGTCACATGGGTCTAATCACATCATCAGCCTAGCCTTTTCCCAACTATGTTGGGGTCGGCTTCCATCCAGTCAAACTGAATTCAGCTCAAAGCTCGTTCATTCCATGTTCGTTCGTTTCATGTATAAGGCCTAGGCCCGGTATCCATCAAAGCGGAGATGTGCCAAGCGGAGAGGACTTTCGCCCTTCCTGTGATTGGTCGAATTTGGCAATCTCCTCTCCGCTTGGCACATCTCCGCTTTGGTGGATACCGGGCCTAGGCCTTATACATGAAACGACTGCCTTATGCCTATCTGAGCCCACAACCCAGTTCTAGTACTGGGTAATAGTACAATACCCCTTGGTTAGACTACTGGGGCACTGACTACCTGTAACGACTGCCAACGATCTACGAATTACATACGGGGCAAACGGCTTATCGAGCGACCTAGCCGTATACCAACGATCGACCAGAGTGGATGTTTTATAAGTGCCCATGTAGGCCTAGGTGAAATAAAATATTTTGACTTTTGATGTTCCTCCTCCTCTCAGCTCCTCAAGGCCACGGTCTCCATATTAAATGCTGGAATTCGTTCAGCTGTTTATAATCCGATATTTATAAGCCGATAATCGACATACTCGTACGCTCAGACAGATGAGTTACTTTCGTACCTATACTTTCGTATGACGTATGATGTTCGTATGGATTAGAAAATGTATTTTCCATATAATATAGGTAATGTTGTTTATATCATCCTCATACGACTCTAATACGAGTATCGTGTCAATATCTCGATTTGTAACTTTATTAGGAATTCTTTGAACACCTATGCGCGGATATTTTTGCTACTAAAAATTTTATATTTGATACGTTGGCGTTGGAAGGTACAAATCCTTGAGGAAAATAGAGTGGGTAGGTAGGTAAGCATTTCACGTGTACGGTGTACCTATTTGTATGGTTTAAAACGAAGAATGCGATTCAAGGCATTAAAAAACAATATCAATGTATTGAATACTCTCTTTCAGACTCAGACCAACAAAAAAACTGGCCAAGTGCGAGTCGGACTCGCACATGAAGGGTTCCGTACCAAAACGGTATGCTATAATTTACAATTTCTTCTACGGGCCAATGAAACTTGACCTCTGGATTGTATAGGCTCTCATACGATTCAGGGACCAAATTATATTGGTTAACTGCTGTTTCCATCTGTTGTTTCCATCCAAGTTCAAAATGATTTTCCTAGAAAGTCCTTATAAAGTTCTACTTTTCAGATTTTTTTCATATTTTCTAAACTTATGGTTCAAAAGTTAAAGGGGCTTTGTCACACACTTTGTCGGCGTGATTGGTACACATATTGGTACCTCAGCTTTCTAGTGCTAACGAACGGTCACAGAGATTAAGCGAGGACGGACAGACGGACAGACAGACATGGCGAAACTATAAGGGTTCCTAGTTGACTACGGAACCCTAAAAAAGGAAGACGGCGCGCCACGAACATCAAAAGTGAGTCAACTTTTTATTTATGTGTGTAGACAATGTCTCGTGAAGTCGTGACGTACTAGGAGAAATGCGTGTGGTTTTAGTGTAGGTGTGTGCGTGAGCTTGTATGTTTACTTGCTATAGGCGCGTGGTTTTGTGACTTCACTGTTGGTGTTCACGGCGCGCCGTCTTCCTTTTTTTCTTGGTCTGAGATTTCAGACCCGAACTTTACATGCCTCGACCGTATGACTACAAATAACATAATATTAATACGCCTGTAGTCCCTGACTAGGTAGGCGGAGCTTGTACCTAATAGTACTCTCACCCAATTACACTTTGCTCGACCCGGATATAACCCAGCAGTCGGACTTATGACCACTAGATCAACTAGGCTACTGAACATTATACGTGTTCAGTTATCCATAAAGAAAGCATTATCACCATAATATTATTATTCAAACTGGTTTATTCTTATATTGAAAGAAAAGCAGCCAAATACGATTTAAAAATATACAAAGTTAAACACCAATAAAAAACCTGCATAATTTCCCCCTATATGTAAAATACCACATTCTATAAGATCCCCTACATTTCGATTATCTCGAACGAGTACCTACATCTTGCAAAGTATTCATGGTTCAATATAAATGTAAACGCCCGACTTCATCATACATACATACCCGTACAATTACTCCATGCAAACGATGTATGGGGGCTGAAGGAAAAATATCCTCTCACAAGGTTTCATTAAAACCGCCTATGACTCGCGATATGTTTCTCAAAGTTTTGTAAAAAGTAGAGCACCTCGTGTAAAAAAATTAAGGGATAGTGGGTACACAAATACAGTCAGGGAATTAGATCTGTCAAAGAATGACAAGTGTGATTTTAAATGTACGGATAATTTAAGTTGATAATCGGAACACCCCTAAGTGTATCCAGCTACCCTCTGTTTTTTATTTTTCGGACTAAACATGACAGCTCAAATTAAAAATCAATATCTTCCCGTCTGTACGTCTCGTCTGTTCGTACAGAGTCCTTAACTACTGAACCGATTTTGATGAAATTTTGCAAAGGTTGTTCTTCATTTCATTTTTTTGGTCGCTACCATACATTTGAATTATAAAATTATCACTACTTGCAAATATTAAATATATTTTAGTTATAGTTTACTTATAAGCACTAATTATACCATTGTATTAGAAACAACACTATTGTGCCTAAATGTATACCTTTTGTACTACTTTTCTTAAATAAATTATTCTTATTCTTATTTATTTTATTTTTATATTTAGTAGCCTACATTGTGTCCCGCTGCTAAGCAAAGGCCTCCGCTTTCTCCTGCCTTACCTCTCATTGTTCTATATACGCCAGAGAAAAAAATTGCATTACAAAGCCGGGCACAACTAGTACATGATATAAACGGTCTGTATGTCCGTTTCTTTTATACTTTGTTATTTTAATGAAGCGATTCCACAAACCCTTTTGTGCAGCCTTGAGGCACACTAAGCCGCACACCGGAGGAATCGCACCATAATATTTTATTATGTGCGATCTTATGAGATCACTAATTAATAACCATTTTTGTTTTCGGAACAAGACAAGACAGAGAGAACAGGAATGTGTAATCATTAATGTAGGAACGGCAGCAACAATTGGCTTTTGGCTAACATTGAGAACCGCTGCTCCTTCTTAAGTAATAAGTGACTGACTGAAGACTTGATCTATTACAATCGGCACATCACCCTGTATAGTACATTCACATATGCGTGAGATTGACACAGACCGGAGATACTTTGACAAAGACAACCCTCGCTTTGATATTTTTATATTAGGGGCAGTATCTGCTCAAAGGCGCTAAGTAGTTCGTTTAGTACTCGTAGTAAAGTTGGGACAAAAGTTCTGAGTCGTTATACTGTGTGATAGATTACTGAGATAGTGTTACGTTATGTTCGTGAACGGGCGCTGTCAGTTGTGCCTGCTTCAAATAAATGCTTTGATTTTGATGACTATGATTTTTTTTTTAACTTTCGATGCTGACATCGAAAGTTAAAAACTGTACTTTATTTTGGTATTCCATTTAGTGTCTGATGTTAATCCATTAGGATCATAACTAGCACTTCAGCTAGATACCTATACGAAATTTAAACAAGACGTAGGTGTTAAATTTTGTTCTGAAGGTTACACCTTCTCGGCGAGTTTACTGAAATACTTTTAATGAATTACGTGAAGACATTGCAGCTGCGTCCTTCCGTTCGTAATAAACTGGTATCACCAATCCATCTGATGCTAATCTTCGTATAAAGTATTTGCTAGTACCTACCTGTATAGCGATTGGGAGAGCCATTTCAAGGCCAGTATGATGGTGATTCTGACATTCAAAAGTTATTGTCCCTAATAGTTTAATTGAAATAAATGCTGTGAGTATGAGTTTAGTGTATTGCATGTATTTTTTTTCGACATCTAACACATTTTATTTACCTACACATTTTGAGGTCCTGGTTTCAATTCACGGTCTCTGGATTCATTAGCCCAGTTGATGGCAATATAGAGACGCCGCATCGCCCCATATTACACGGGAATTAAACATACTTAACTAACTATAGTGAAAGGTTGGTTCACTAACACTCCGAGGATTGCAGGCGTGATGCTATGATCATTTATAAAGTGACTTCTAGGCAACAAAACCTGTGTTATACGTAACAAACATCTGTATTATGTGTAAATAAATAAATTAGAGGAAGACTTGAACAACCTATAGAGAGCAAAACCCACTTAATAGCATCAGGCAATGATATTATAAATAAAAAGAGGTAGATATCGCATTAGCACGCACAAATTGTTGAGGACAAACTACGGCAATTGGTAAAGTTTAGTAACTAGCTATCTCTTTTTATCTTAAACGTTCCGTATTATCTATCCCTGTCGTAGAACGCAACGATATCTGAACGCCATTCAGTATGAACATGGCGTATCTTTCTTTTTAATATCATTGAGCATAGTATATAATTATTAAATTTTCAAGGCGTAATCCACTTTCACCCATGCTTTTCCTAAGGCATCACATAATTCAAAAAACCCCCTTCGTCTCAACTTTGCGCCAAAACAATCAGTCTCAACTCTCACCCTGTTTTCTATTCATTCTAAATTCCCACATTAATTAAAAATGCCATTTCACAATATTTTTACAAGCTGACGACACTTCGCAATGAAAAATTACTTGATCAAAAGTGTTAATGCGGTACCAGCTGATTTACATAGAATTCTCATTATTATGCAAAACTTAGCTATTACATTTTTAATTATGGCTTATCAAAGAAGCAAGTTAAGTGTATCCTTTTGTTAACAGAAGAACTAAGACTATCTTTTCTATCTTCATGAATTGAAGTTGGTAGATGGAGCCAGATGTGAGTGGCAACGCCGGGAGGGGACGTCCTAGAAGGACATATACTGACTCATTGGAGAAGTTCTTCAGAAGAGATAGGAGCGGAAGTAGTACTCGCAACCGGCACGCGTGTTTGGCCAGATGTATGAACATGGCTGGGGCAAAAGGAGTATGTACGGATCGTAGCAGATAGTGTCCTGTGCTTTATGCCTATTACCCATGGGAAAAGGGCGTGAGAGTAAACTCAAAATATGCATACATACATAAGTATGTATATATGTGTATTTTGACGATTTCAAATTGCGCATAATCCGGTCTCTAATAATTACTCACCACTGATTCAGTCACACTGTTTCAGTCGCGTTCTATCGAAGAGTATAAAAAAAATCTACAAGAGCCAAAACGAATGCCATGGCTTAGTTCTCGAGGAAACTGTAAGCTTGTACAATAAAACAAAAGATATATTAAAACGACCAATATAATTGACAAACAAAAATTCACACTTACTCGTAATTGAATAGCACTAGATATGACGCGACCAGTGGGAGAGGCAATCCAGGCTTTATAGGCAGACAAACGGGTAAACAAACTAGTCATATCAATATTCTTCCCGCTCACCACACCAACCAAGACCCCCCGATCTTTCACCTCTGCGGGGTCACCGGTACGCATGCACACCAGGGGTCCCCCAGAGTCACCCCTGGCTACGTCAGTGATCGCAGTCGATGTGCAAATAAATTTATCCATATTCATTTCCCACAATACAGCGCAGGTCAATCTAGAAATGGTTTGGATATCAGCCGTAAGCATGACTGTGGAGACATTGGCCTGCGGTTCGTCCCCGAGCCTTCCATATCCAGCAGTCACGCATCTACTGTCATAATCTGATGGCAGTGTCGCAAGTCTTATATAGTTGACCTTCTTGGTATAGATCCAAGGTGTGTGCATCTCCGCGATAGCAATGTCGTTGTCAGGGAAATTGAAGTCTACGTGCAAAATAGCTTTCTTTATTCGTCTCCATTGACCATTTGGTATGGTTTCTGTACTCCCGTCATGTATTATGTCCGTATGTTTGTTGCCTGCGACGACGCGGAGCAGACCCGGGTGCTTCAAGAAGTAGAACTGGTCACTTTCGAAGCAGTGCGCAGCTGTCAACACCTTTTTGTTAGTAATAATGCTGCCACCACAAACATTGCCCCATAACTGTTTCCCTGGCTCTATTTTATATAAAGCTTGTTTGATGGACACTAGGTATGGAAACTTCCCTTCTCCTGCAGGTTTCCCATGTATAACGGTAGGGGTAATGCTGTATTTCGAGTACTTTAGAGTAGTAATAACGCGCCTGTCTTCAAAACACACAACCGTTTGGATATAAATCGTAAGGATCATGAGGAGGTTCATTGGTAATTTTGTTCATTCCAGAAATTGGGGTGAAATCCCCTTGTTGATCAATTAATTGATCGGCAAGAGGAGAGTGAAGGTTACGGTTATTTTGATAGTCAATCAAATTTGACAGATGACCAGAATAACCGTCAGTTCAGTTATGTTTTTAAGAAAAAGTGAGCATAAATAAGGACCATACTTTTGTCAAAGGAAACTCATGCTGTAAAAGTTTAACTTTTTACTAGCATAGGTATAGCAAGTAGGTCAAGAGCAATTAACCTTTGTATACCTGCGCCAAATTCTATAACACCTATAGGTACCCGCGTTCGGTCCGACAGACCGAAAGTTCAGATCCCAATTTCGTTATAATTTTTATCAAATAATTGTATCATCGGCCTGCCATTTTCCCAAACTTGTATTTAAATAGAAAACTATCGTATTTCGTCTAGATAACAATCAATCCAAGTCCGATTCAATCTTGCACGATGGTACGAAACCCTTCCTGCGGGAATCCGACTCGCACTTGGTCAGTTTTACTTAAGGAATTATCTTCCCACGCAAAATCAAACCGAACACTATTACACTCTTTTCAAATCAATCTTAATGCCGCCACCCTTTCAATCAATTGGGCTCAATAATTACAAGCCACGGCAAATAGCCGCAGCCGGCCATATTCGCCTCCTATGCAAACATCACCTAATGCTGACAAATGATTGTTAAAGATGGTCTTAATCAAAGACCAGCTCTTGACACCCTATTATTACCAAGAAGGACGCAATTAATGTTTAATTTATAGATAGGATTTTGTCGTTATTGCAGGCTTATTTTCTTATAATTGAGACTTTTTTCAAGGTTCTGTGGAAGGTGAAAATTGAGGGTTTAGGAGGCAATCAATGTTGTACTGTAATTATGGAAGATTGTTCACTAACGAAGCTGATGATATTTTGGGATGAAATCTTAATAAAATTACTGTAGAACTCGGAATTACACAGGAACGTATATATTAGTAACTTTTATACAGTGAATGAAGATAGTGAGAAACATAGAAACGTTGTAGTGTAAAATTAACAGAAAAACCAACAGAAAACTATCAATGGTTGCGTTCATTTACTAACAGAAAATGTTATGGAAGTTTTTCAATTGAAATAACCTTACAGAAGTAACACAACACATAACATAACATCACGCCTGTAATCCCCGAAGGGCTAGGCAGAGGTGTACTGCTTAATAGTACACCCATTTCGCCAGTAATGTTTTAAGCCCCATGTAATAGGGGGGCGCTCGCCCCCTATTACATTATTGCGATCAACTGGGCACAAATCTAGACCCCGTGGCTATTACCGAGAAATTCCTGGAAAACCCACAAAGCACTTTGCACGACCCGGGAATCGAACCCAGGACCTCATCACCTCCGGCTCAGCAGTCGCGCTTGCGACCACTAGACCAATAAAACAACTCAACCTTTGTGGTCAGATTGTTCGTGGCCATTGAAAAGGAAAATCAAGAAATTGGAACATGTCTAGTAAGAAGAAATACCTACACATAAAATGGGTACTAGAACTACTCGCATCGATCTATCTTCGGCACAAGGTTTTATGAATTTATAATGTGTGAGTACGCAGATGAATTTATACTATGTATCTGTGAAACAGAGCAGTCAATTACAGTTAAAGAGTATCACTAATTTATCTCTCAGTGCGGCTGATATAAATTGGTATACATGAATACGAGAAATCAGATAGGTATCGTCGGTCTAATTATTAACTGAATTCCATTAAAGCAGATTGAATTTTAGAGCAGAACAAAATTTTACAGGAGCAACAAAAACCTGATTTTCTAACAAGTTTCGAGAGGTTTTTAAATGCCGTTCTGTATTATTTAAGTTTGGAATAGGTGTAGATTGATATTTTACTATTTTTTTTTATGGCTAGGATCTAAAAAAAATGACGTTATAACACATGGCGCAGAAAAATCACGTTTTTGGAGATTTTTTGTACAGTATGCTTGGTTGGGGGCTACTAGTGAAGGTTTTGTTTACCTACTCCTTGGAGCGACATCTACACTGTTGACAATAGGTTGACTAGTAACGCCATCTATTCACAAAAAAAGATAATCAAACCTCGTAAAGTGTGGCTACATCGATAGAACGGCAGCAGGTTGCTTGTATATGTCGAACAATATGTGCCGCTACATTTCCTGGCCTCTATGCTCCAGAACAAGCGCTATTAGTGACCTCTGCACTGCCTCACACGTGGCCTCACACGATAATCACAATCTGCAAAGCCTTTTTCTCAAGTTTATTGGGGTTGGCCTCCACTCTTACTGGATAAAGCTGAAAACCAGTATTTTTTTACATGGAGCGACTACCTATCTGACCTCAACAACCCAGTTAGTACCTATTGGGTAATACAATACCCTTTGGTGAGAGTGGATGTCAGACTTTCAGGACATATGGGCTATGGCAGTCGGGACCAACGGGTTGACGTGCTTTCCGAGGCACGGAGGAAACTCGGTATGTAATGGGTCTCCCATCCACGGACCAACCTAGGCAAGCACCGCGTTACATAAAGATCGATCCTAGCGGCAGTTATTATTTAACCACCAGCTCCTCAGACGACAATGTAGATGTTGAAGAAAAACACACAAACAATACAGAAAAACCAATTCTGGGCATAACCAACATCGCCCGCAAAATTAATATTTTCAGATTGTATGTTGATGCCGAGTCTGCGGGTTGTTCGAAAGAGATACCGCGGCCCCGGACACAAAGGGCTAAGAAGGAACATGGGTGGTTTTTAGTTAGTAGAAGTCTGACACTCCCTTCCACTCTGCCCAGAGCGGGAGGAGTCATTTGATGACTTCCCAAGAAACCAAAGAAAAGGATAGTAGTAGGTGGCGTTCTGTGGTTTCTGCCTACCCCCATGGGAAAAGGGCGTGAGTGTATGTATGTGTATGCTCTGTCCCAAGCCTGAGCAAAGGCCTCCCTCCACCCCTTCCGTTTCTCGTGGACCCGTACATCTTTCATCCGGTTCTGTAGGGCTATTGTGTATCTTTTAATGACAGTGGATAACTTATAATGTCTATCAAATAACTGTCAAATGGTGAGTTTTTAAGAAAAAAATGTACCAAACAATAACCAATTTACAGTTAATTTATGGACACTTATGATAGCCACTGACATAAAAAGATACGCAATAGCCCTACAGTTCGCGCCAAACTTTGTGCCCGTCCCGAAACTAGGCTCTCGCATTGCGCAGAACACAAAATCAGGTATTAGCGGGACGCACAAGAGCTTGGGGGCAGGGCCATAATATAATAAGTATTAAAAATGTTAGAAAACGAAAATTGTTTGGTTGATTACGTATTCCCACTCGACTGTACCATGCGCAAGTTCGGACTCGCGACTATATTCAGGGCGGCCACAAACTTTGGCGAGGGCTGTACAGTTCGTCCTTTGCTTCACTGTTGGGACGCTACACTATCCCCGGGTGACATAGGCTACTTTTAATCTCTGTATTCCCACGGGAACGGGAACTATGCGGGTGAAACCGCGTGACGTCCGCTAGTGAACTTATATGATTACGTGCTGTCTACGCTACGTGTTGTGTATGGAATCTACGTGTGGAAAATAAAACAAGAAAATAGCTATAAAATATTTATTTATTCATCTTTAAACAATAAATTGTTTTATATAAAACATAGTTCGGCATTAGATACCTATACAAACTACTTACAACTAGATTGACTTCACTCCACATGCCACAAATAATTGAAGTAGATAATACTATGATTTCAACATTTTAAAATAAAAATTTTTGACTAAATCTGGGAATCTATTGGGACAATCGACTTTTAATTATAGATTCAAAATATTTCGGCGCATTGCTCTTTATATTTATGCAAAAGAAGCACCGAAATTAATTCATCTTCCTTACATAGTATAAAACAAAGTCGCTATTTTTGTCTGTTTGTTTGTCTGTATGCTTAAATCTTTAAAACTACGCAACGGATTTTGATGCGGTTTTTTTTAATAGATATAGTGATTCAAGAGTATATAATTTGAACGACATCCACGCGGGTGAAGCCGCGGGCATCAGCTAGTTTTTAAATATTTTATTTGTGAGCATGTGGTGCGGTCTAAATTTACAATACCGTTAACATTTCGTAAAAATCATTCGCAATGAATGCCATTATCTTAGTCAGTTTAAAATTTAAAAACAAATTGTTTGTTAAAAATACTTTTTGGAATAAAAAAGAAGTCACAAATTACACAATAAACAAGTCGATCGCTGACTTTTCGTAGAACATAATCGTTAATAAAACTTATATAAATTAATTCTTGATTCGTAATGACTGTTTTTAATCATGCAACTAACACCCGGTTCATGAAAGACTAATAAAGGTAAAATTCCGAAGGATTCTCGTTGGTACAGTGGTTGGAAGCGCGACTGCTGAAAAGGAGATTCTGGGTACGATTCCCAGGTCGGGCAATGTGTAATTAGATTTTTACATCAGGAATTTGTCAGTAACAGCCCCTTTGTCTGATTTTGTGCTCGGTTGATGGCAATAGGCTCAGCCTTCTCCAATTTCGCCTTCAGAATTGTAACACTGCTGTGATTGGCACTCGAAATTGAGTTCGACAGTCAGTTGCTTATTTATTGTTTCAGAAACCGGATGTCAGACCCATATAAATTAATACAAAAGAAAAAAAATATAATTTAATCATTCACATAATTTTGAAACTATTTATTATTACTATCTAATCTATATCTAAAGCCTGATTATTTCTACATTAGGATATGGAATATATGACAAATTAAATATTGGATACATTAAAATGGATACAGGAGTTTATATGATCAATTAAATATAATGGCAAAATAGTATATTAGGCCACACTTCAAGGGTAAGTACCAGCTTAAGCTAGTCTAACGTAGTATGGAGTTTCAATACAATATGAGACTAGCTTATATTGGTTTGGTTGGGTCCCTCTCAAGTCAGGCCTAAAATACCATAAAATACGTTGAAAGTATATTCTAAGGATGAACATTAATAATTTAAATAGTAATGATTTAAATACATTTTGAGTCAAAAGTCGTAGTCAAATCATTAAAATAATAAATCTATCCAAAATATAAGTCAGCTAACAAGATATAGGTACTCATATAAATGCATTATATTTCTTTGAATTCCTAATATAATATACGACATACGAAAAAGAAAGCCGGGCGTATTATACGCCCAGTTTCGACAACATAACATCACGCCTATAATTCCTGAAGGGTAAGGCAGAGGTTAGACTCGAAAAAAGGGTGCAAAAATGGTGTATTTCGAAATAAAACACGATTGTGTGTAGAGGTAGGTTTCTGGAAGACATATCTTATTCTATTGAATAACGAATTTTCGCTCTAACACTTGTTAATTTATCGATACATTTAATATTTTAACGACGTTTAAGATGCACAAGCGTACACTCACTGACTAAATTCAATTCAGTTGATTTTAAAAGAAGGTTCAAAATCAAGGCATCGATTATATTTTGGAGCACGCACACACTTCGTAAATTACGTTTTACACTACTTTTAACAATGTAACAGTAATCTAGACCTAATGTCCACGTCATAAGTCACACAACACATCATAGTTCGACGCATTTGATTAACAGCAAAGGCAATATTTGTTGAACAGCAAAGCCGAACCGGAGGAAGCCCATATTCATCTTAATTCGGCTCGTACCGATCGGCAAACTCCGTAAGGCATCTACTACCGCCAAATTATGTCCGGGTCGGCTAAGCCGAATGTCTTTTTCCCGAACACATTCGATTTTACTGCCCTGATGTGCCGACCTCAAATATGTCTTATGTAGACCATTTAAATTCTACCTGAAGAGAGTATTTGAAGCTAATGTCCATTTCATAAGGTATAAAATGCATTTTACTTTATTAGTCATATCTTCTATGAAAACCTACGCTTGAGGCGATCGCTACGAAAGTATAAAAAAATCAACCCTATGTCGAAGTAGTTAGGTTTCAAATTAATTAAAATCCACCTTATGTCAATGTAGTGAGGTTTCTCGCGTTATCCATGTCATAAGTACGTCATTAAAGTTATTTTACTTAATTTCTAGTAATTTGAGTAAGCATACTTGCGAGGTTAGGAAGGATATATTTTATGAAGATTCTGAAGTAATAAATAAGGTTGTCTGCTCAAAACAGGCAACAGCAGCATTTTTTTTATTTTTTTTTTGTTCTGGCAATTTCTTTGCAATAGTATTAATAGGTCCATGTGGGTAGATACTGATAATGTTAACCAGAATCCTCCTACTCCTACGCAAATGCATCTCTTTCCCATGACTTCCACTTGTTTCGATCCAAGGTCAATGTGTACAACTGGTCGCTAATCTTGTCCAGATCGCCATCTTACTTCGCAAGAATGCCCACTCTCTTCTATATGTACGTTGTGCGCAAAAAATCTCGACCGCTTTGAGCTTCTCGCGCATTTGCATCCAGCTTAAGTAGACAAAATTTTTTGCGCAGATTTTAATAATATTGACTGCTATAACATTTTACAAGGAGTCTTCAAACCAAGCTTTAGTTCAGCCGAGTCAAATGAATCACTATCACTAGGCATAAAACAATCTCGCTTCCCGCTGTCTGTCCCTATGTATGCTTAGATCTTCAAAACTACGCAACGGATTTTGATGCGGGATTTTTCAATAGATAGAGTGATTCAAGAGGAAGGTTTATATGTAGCACATTCCACCCGTGCGAAGCGGGGGCGAGTCGCTAGTATAATATAAAACCCATTTCAAATGTCATATTACTTGATATTACAAGAAAAAAAACTGGTTAGGTTACTGAAAATAACGTAAAGTTAATTTAAAACAGTCAATATTACTATTTAAACATTATAATTATACAAAATTATTCATTTATCAAAATTAAAGTCTTTTATAACAATAATACCTAACTTAAATACCTTTATTCATTTTATACATCCATATATTCAAATAGCATTTGTTTACCAAAATTACTTTAAAAGAATATAAAGCCTAAAGAATCGTAATTTTTTAATACAATAGCGTTGTCCCGAAATTTCTTCCATGCTTATAATCACAACTTTGATTCCTGCTTCGAGACAAAAATATTGTATGCATAGCCTAAAGATTTGTGAGCATCTAATTTTATATGCCTCGACATACATAACATATTAAATCATAAACTCAGGTTACTATAATGAAGCAGCAACACGATTTGTGTCACAGATACTGCGATATAGGGGACATTGAAACGAAAACTTTTAGAAATGTGACATCCAAGCCCAAGAAATATGTGACATCCACGAGCCACTGTTTGGCGCAAGCAATGTGACATCCACGAGCCCCCACTGGGCCCAAGAAATTTGATATTCACGAGCCCTCGTGGGTCCAAGAAAGGTGTCATTCAGGAGCCCACACTGGCCTCAAGAAATTTGAAATCTAGAAGCCCTCACTGGGCTCAAGAAATGTGACATCCAGGTGCCGTCGTGGGCCCAAGAAATGTGACATCCAGGAGCCCTCACTGAGCTCTAGAAATGTGACATCGACTTGCCCTCGTGGGCCCAAGAAATGTGGCATCCGCAAGCCCTCGCGGGCCCAAAGAATGTGACATCCAGGAGCCCTCACTGGGTACAATAAATGTGACATCCAGGAGCCCTAAGTCGGCTCAAGAAATGTGACATCCTACCTCAGAGAGCAGGCTGTTTCCCGGCAGGAAAGTTTAGTTGATACCGCTTATGCTAAAGGTGTTCTGACTCGCAAAATCTCGTTGCAATATCCCTTTTACTATAAATATCGCAAATGTGACAATATTCTCGTATATTTAAACATAATCCAATGTACAGACAAGTCGTGGTGTTAATACTAGTGTTATATCTAGCGGTCTAGACAGGAATGATTCACTTATCTTGCAACTGCACGTAGTTTGCTGGGAACAGGCCGTATGCGCCCTTGCATAGCCCTTGCCACCAACCTTCGTCGATCTGAGGAGAGGAACAATACATTTTTAATGTATTCTATAATAATTACGTCGTAAAGTTAAGGAAGCATAGGTACTCAATACTTCAAAAAGAACTTCCTTAATTTTGTTTAAAATTGGTAATTTAAAAAAAAATCTTTTGTTCCATACATATAGATGGAGTAGGTAGTTTACCAAAACCAAATACGGCGGCGTATTTATCTCCATTTTTATTCTTTAAGCCTAACTTTTTGTCCGCTAGAGGCGCCCTCTAGCGGACAAAAAGTTAAAAAAAAACTCGTGTTTTGTGACACGTCACGTAGCCTATGTTCAGCGAAAAATTAAGACGGTTCTAACGATACCGCATATGTCGAGTTCCGATAAGTAGATTAGGAGCTATGAGGGAACAGATGAAGATACTCACATACATACAAACATACAAAGATACATTCATACATAGACCGTCAAAATCATAAACCCTCCTTTGGCTTTGTCGGGTAAAAAAAACATCTGTTTTTCTTTTTACCCGACTACGGCAAAGCCAAAGGAGGATTATGATTTTGACTGGCTATGTATGTATGTATGTATGTATGTATGTTTGTATGTATGTATGTATGTATGTGTGTATCTTCATCTGTTCCCTCATAGCTTCTAATCTACTTAACGGAACTCGACATATGAGGTATCGTTAGAACTGTCTTAATTTTCCGCTGAACATAGGCTACGTGACGTGTCACAAAAAGTGATTTGGCGCCCTCTAGCGGACAAAAAGTAAGGCTTAAAAAATAAAAATGGAGATAAATACGCCGTGTTTGGTATCATTTGAAAGGGCCTCACTTGTACATTTCCAAAATATTGTTCAAATTTAAAATCACGCCCTCTAGCGGACAAAAATTCAAGAGTAAAAAAAAAATTAACACCAAAATTGTTTAAATAAAAAAAAGTAAAAAACTAAAACCCGACTACGACAAAAAAAACGACGCTGAAAAAGTATGAAACAAGATTTTCAGGATAGAACAAAAAGAAAAGCCGTAGTCACACGTTATAGGTACCAACCTAAACACTTTAATACCGTGTGACTACGGCTTTTCTTTTTGTTCTATCCTGAAAATCTTGTTTCATACTTTTTCAGCGTCGTTTTTTTTGTCGTAGTCGGGTTTTAGTTTTTTACTTTTTTTTTAATAATCGGCGAAAAGTTTCTGTATCCCCATAATGAAACTTTTCGTCGGGATCAATGACGTGCTGACCGTTTTCGCGTCACGGATGCAGGTCGTGCTAATTTCAAGTTGGGACGTAGGTAGGTAAATAAGGTACACCACCTTCCACTCCGTACCTATGAGCTGGGTTTTCACAAGTGTACCAAATTATTTACCTACCTACGTCCCAACTTGAAATTAGCACGACCTGCATCCGTGACTAAGATCCAGACAGTGACCACTTTTTAACTAACTAACGTTTTAAACGCAAGTGTTCAATATATCATAAATTCATAATACAGTGAAGGTTCTCTATTGTGTCACCTAATTTTTTTATCCATAATTTAAAGTGCCATAACTTTTTTTGTCCTAATCATCATTTGTCCGAATGATAACTTACCCGAACTAAATATCACATAATATCACATGCCATAAAATTGAAATCCCTAAATATAATGTCCTAAATCTATTTGTCATAAATATTACAATCACTATACACAAAATACATAAAATCGTTTTCCATAAAAGTTTTAAGTCGACGTCGACCGTCTAGGGTTAGCGTTTCCGTCAGCAGCTCGACGGAGCTCCGCTACGCGGGGCTCCTATTTCAGTCTGCAGGGTTTACAGGAACCTAACTAACCGAACCTCGGGGTGCCCCTGACGTCGACCGTCCAGGGTTAGCGTTTCCGTCAGCAGCTCGACGGAGCCCCGCTACGCGGGGCACCTATACCGGTCGTAATCGTAATACTTACCCTTATTTAGTCCTAAAAAATTTTTTTAGGACTATAACATTTATTATAAACGAACATTCGGAATAATACACATTATGTAAAGCAATAATTAGGACATATTAATTTAGATCATGTAAAATTAGGAGATTCAATTATTATAGTAATCGATATTATGACAGAATACTTTTAGAACTACATAGATAATTATGTTAAACAAAATTTCGGCAATTTGAACATTATGGTTAATGAAGTTTATGGCAAACGTGTTATGGATAATGATTTTCGGACAAACAATTTTAGGAGAAGTAAGGGAGTACAGTCAGCATCAGAAGTATATTAACATTACTCAAAGTTTCGAAGCTGTTTTTTAATAAAAACTTATTAGATATTACTCGTTACTAAATGTTATTGTAGTATACGGACTATTTTAACGAATAATCTTCTGAAACATTAAAAATAATAGCTAGAGTCCTGTACATAAAAGAATTGAAATTCCGAAATGTTCAGCTACTTCTGATGCTGACTGTACCTACAGTGAACACGTGCTTTTGTGCGTCAATGTCCTTTCCACCTTGTGTGCACATGTAATGCGTAGTACTATGTAGTGTTTTATATGTTACACACTTCCAATGAAATTATGATACATGCTATTTCTTAACGGTTGAAAATATTGACTGTTCCCGCTATGGTGATATTGCAGGCGGCAGTATACGTCAGACAACATTTAAGTGACTACAAGAAACGTGGAGATAGGCATAACTACTGTACTCGTGGTCGAGACAAATTAGCTGGATGCCCGCACTCTTTATCTAAGTCTGGAAAGTTGATTCATGTTATGGGTCCAGCGGTATATAACCGGATACCAGATCAAATTTTAAACGCGACATCTGAGAATGCTTTCAAAGCTAAACTGAAAGACTGGCTATCCGACCAAGCATTATATGACCTAAAGGAATGGTTTTAGATACTTATGATTACTGACTTGTTTTTTTTTTTTTTTGCTCGTTGAAGCGGATAATCATTTGTACTCTTATTTTTTATTCAAACTGACATGTAATTTTTATAATTATTAATAAATAAACTAAACTAAACTTAATAAAGTGATGGATAAACTTACCATCACAATATTAGTGATAATATCATCAGGGTCGAAGGAGATCTCGTCCGGCGCGGCCGCCTGGTAGTCGTACAGCGCCCTCGCGGTGTAGCCGTCCTCATCATCTCCTTCTACTTCTCCCTCTCCGGCCATCTCACTCTCCCACCCCACTGGGGACACCACTATTGTGGGCTGACGAGTTAACTGGGAATACAAAATTAACCGCCTTATTACAAAAGGTAGTTAAACCTGGTTTAACTTAGACCTGGTTTATCTCGCATGCTGTCACTTTCTTTTTACCCGACTACGGCAAAGCCAAAGGAGGGAGATAAACCAAGTCTAAGTTAAACCAGGTTTAACTACGTTTTGTAATAGGGCGGTAAGAGTTTAGTCAAATGTAATAAAATAATATGTTGGCCCTGTGTTAGCGGCCCTAACTTAGAATTTATAAGTGGTACGCTAGACAGGCGCGTTACTTGGTGTAATTTATTTCACCTCGAATGCCTCATTTGTCTAGTGAGCATGAGGTCGTGGGTTCAATTCCTGGGTCGGCCAGTGATATTGGGGTTTTTAAATGGAAAAATTGCTTCAGTGATTGCTAATATTCTATTGTACTGTTTCATTCACACTTGTAAATGCAAGTATATTTTTATATTAGATTGTATTTAAAGAAACACTTATTTCTGCTTAATAATCATATTACTTTATTGAAAGGGGATAACAAAACTAACCTAGCTCGTGGTTGCAGTTAAGAAATTTCTGATGGCAAAACCCAATAATAATTTGCCCGACCCGGGAATCGAACCCGGGACCTAATCAGTTGATATGATTAGAAAATAAAGAAATGTTGAAAGATTAACGTTGTTTCTGAGCTATCCTAGTCTGAACATAAACACGAACCTCTTCCTTATCTTCCTTGGGGTCTCCGACAAGCGTGACATCTGGCAAGTTGGGCAGCTTGTCGGCCGCTGACGTCACTTCCGGCACTTCCGCCGGCGCAGGCGCAGATCTTACCACTTCGGCAGGCGGCGGTATATCAGGCATTACCTACAAATAAGAAATATTATTGGCTGAATACCAGTACATGACATGGAGTGATTGCCTATCTGACCTCCACAACCCAGTTAATACTAGGTTCATGGGCGCCGGCAGGGGGGTGCCAGGGGGTGCACTTGCACCCCTTGGGAATCTCAGGATCAACAGGAATTATTGAAATAAAAAGCTGTCTGTTGGAAATCATTTTTTTTATTCACAATAATTATTAATTAGTAGGCAGTAATTACACAATTCTCATTTAAAAAGCAACTGCAGCCGGCGTAATAAAGTTATCTTTATTGTCCTTGGTTATCTTGCCTCAGTGGACACTTAACAAGCATAATCCAGACAGTCGCTCGTCACCTGTTGTGGACCTATTCCAAGTTTTAACTCTTCTCAGTGTGCTAAAAGATTTTTATTAACAATCATATACGGCAAAGATTGTAAGAAAACTAAAATCTGCACCACCTGGAAATTATTTCTGCCGGCGCCCATGACTAGGTTGTCAAACTTTCGGAATTTGTAACGACTGTCAAAAATCTACAAACGACAGGCGGGCCTAACTGCCTACGGGCCGCGGGAGAAACTCGGTATGTAATGGGTCACCCCTCCACGGACCAAGCGCGGCGTATGAGCTTATTAGTATAAGCTCATACCTCAAACGCGAGTTTTATAATGCGTAAAAGTATATGATTCACTGCAGTAATCAAAATCAGAAAAATATATGATATTCTTCAGGATATATGCTAGTGACATAGTGTTGTGAAAACAAAATATACCTCTAAAAATTTCTTTTAACGAGTAAAAACCAAACTAAAATACATGTCATCGTTCTGATTTGTTTGCCAAATAATTCTACAAGCAACATACTAAAATCATAGTGTTTTACTTTTTTAGTCCAATCAATAGTTTTTTTGTAAATCGCAAAATACCACTAATTTCGCACTATTGCAGCGAAAGACGTAACAACCGCTTTGTAGTGCAAGCTGATTAGAACTTTATTCTAACAGTATTTCAAGCGAAGTTTGAACCACCACAAATGGGGTTGCTAATCTGAGGTAGCATACGCTCTTAACTTTGAAATCGATCCGAGCGTCTTCTAGTATTCAGCCACGAGCTCCTCATAATATCGTTTACTAGCTGATACCCGCGGCTTCACCCGCGTGGATGTCGTTCAAATTATATACTAAAACCTTCCTCTTGAATCACTCTATCTATTAAAAAAAACCGCATCAAAATCCGCTGCGTAGTTTTAAAGATTTAAGCATACAGACAAACAGACAAAAATAGCGACCTTGTTTTATACTATGTAAGGATTACTTTTGTTATTACTAACCCTCTTCCCTTCTTTACTAGTAACCGAGTTATACGCCCGGCAAAACCTAAGCAGATAATGATGAGTAAAGTCAAAGCATTGATTGCAATTAGACCATTCTAATATTCAAAACTCTGTTTTTGAATGTCAGATAAAGGTCACAGTCACAAGGTAAAATAACTTGTGAAAGTACCGTAATAGGGGATCGGACTGACTCAAAAAAGTATGATTCTGTTTAGTACGTCAGTTGGATTATCGAAAAATATTGGATACGCGTTTTTGTTTTATCAAATTAATGTACTAACATGTGACGTCACACGTGTTTATGAAGCACTGTATCGTCTTCATTTTTTGTTTACGTGAAAAAAGAATAAATATGTTTTTAATATTTTTTGGAAATCTATGGCGGACTCATTAGTTTTTTTTTTGTCCGATCCCCTATTGTCCATTTCAAAGGGTTATTCTTCTTATCGTGTGGGCAGTAAGGTCTAACGACCCCACACACCCTAGTGTCAGAGTTTCTAAACCGCCGCAAGGGTCTCTGACATGGTTTGACGACCGCCATTTGGCGGCCGTGACCACCGGCTTATACGTGCCTTCCGAAGCACGGAACCATCTTTTTATCAGACAATCAGGTGATTCAAGCCTGCAATGCCCTAACCAAACTGGAAACAACTTTACAAAGTATGCTTCCCGTGGGAATCGAACCCACGACTACCGGGTCACAAGGCAAACGCCTAAACCACTCGACCACGGAGGCAGTTATTTCAAAGGGTTGATATCTATGGAGAAGAATGGGGACGAACAAGAACTACTAACTAACCTTCTGCATGACAGGTGACGTGAGCGGTGACGTCACGGGTGACGCTCCAGGTGACGGCAGTACGGGCTGTCTGTTGGCGAGGCGGCCGGGCAGCTTGCTGGGGGCAGTGGGTTCGACGTCTGGCTCAGGCTCGTCCGCTTGCTCTTTGTCTACGCGGTTTTTCTCCTGTAGACGTTTGGAATGTTTGATTTTTTGTATTTAATAACCTCAATCGCCGGTCTGAGCTTGACAATGAAGTTGTTAGTGAATTGAAACCATAAGGGTGACATCTATGGTCTAAATCAGGGTTTCTCAAACTCATCGCTCCAATTTTCCTGATGGTAGCCTAAGGACTTCTTTTTTTATTTTTATACTAGCTGACCCACGCAACTTCGTCTGCGTCATATAAATATAGCTATAACCTTTCTCGATATACCTATCGACTATCCGACATTATTTAAGCTAAATCGTAACAAACAAAAATCCATTCAAAAATCTTATCTTTCCTCTTTATTAAAATAGTTTAGATGGTTTAGATTTTAGATTAGCTTGGATTATATTAAAGTGTGAATTACTATAGGTATCTTTTACTGTTTTATATACTATAACACTGTACTTGTAAACATTATGATGCAGTAAATATTTTGACTTAGAATTTCCCGGAGGCCAGCCAGAATCCCCCGTAGGCCGTACCTACATTGCGACGCGCGAATTATTTTGCCGCACGGATGTTTTTACATTGCGATATCTTCTAAGATATTTGTTTAAACTGTATAGAGTAAAGGGCACAAATATTTTATATTAAATTTCCGTTCTAACAAACACATTTATTTAGATATAGATTAATACCATATGGGTTAAATAAGCTTCGCAAAAAATAATTCTTTTTAACCTAACAGTTTAACAGTAAAAAAAGATTACAGTGAGTCAATCTTAAAAGATAGATATATGCTGTCGCGGACTTTTTTTTAGAACTTTTAAAGAGGAACAATTCCTTCATAGATGATATTTGCGTAACTTGAACCGTTTTCGCAGCGCACGCAGCGGAAGCTCTCAAAAAGGAAATACCCTTTCCCGTTTTTGTAACATTTTTCATTTATGCTCCGCTCCTATTAGCCGTAGCGTGATGTTATATAGCCTATAGCCTTCCTCGATAAATGGACTATACAACACAAAAAGAATTTTTCAATTCCAACCAGCAGTTCCTGAGTTTACCGCGTTCAAACAAACAAACAAACAAACAAACAAACAAACAAACAAACAAACAAACTCTTCAGCTTTATAATATTAGTATAGATTGGAATTAGGACCCCTAACTCCAATAATAAAATAAAAAAGTATGTAATAGTATGTTGGAAGGAAGATTTTATATTCTTATATTAATGTGATGGGTAGGCTTGTTTCATGTCGCAAATTGTATTATTTTTGGAATAATTTCAACAATTTTAGCTGTAATTCTGACTAAGCATTAAATCGAATTAAATGAGCATACCTTTTGTGATAAATCTTTGTCCATAGCCTCTCTCTGTTGTCTGATCTTTTGCACTGACTGCAACGCTTCCTGTGAAAAAGTATATTTTTGATTGAATTATTTTATTACTAAGAAACATTTAAAACTGTGTGAATTCACATAAAAAACTAACAAGATTAACGTAAAACGCATTTTTTTCGCAAGGAATGCAACGTTTACACATTGCTCTAGTTTCTTACAGTAAGTAAGGTTTGATCCTGCCACGAATTTTACGTAGAGTCTTTTATAATATTTCAACACCACTGCAAGTTTGTAAGTTTAATAGGTATATGATGTGCTTATTTGTAAGATTAATGTTACCTACAATCGCCTGAAACACAGGATCACCTAGTTCAGGCACAAATTCCGGGTGAACTTTAATAGATTTAAGGAAAATTGTATATAACGTTATACCTTTTTATTATTATATTATTATTATATTTATTACTGCTATCAAAACAGAAGTGAATGTGACATCTTTCAACGTGCATTACGCCTGCTGAAGACTTTCGCATTCTCTTCCACAAAAGCCTATAACTAACCCAAGGACAACGGTATGCGACACCCACCTGTTCCTTCTCCTTGGCCATATTCTCAAACTTGGCGCGTATGGAGGAAGGCTTGGCGGCTCCGATGTCAGGTTTCTGCCTGGAGTAGCTGGTGCCGACCTTGTCCAGCTCGTCGAACCGGTGCGCTGACGCGTCCACGCGGTCTGTCTCCACACCGAACTTGCCGCCGAAACCCTACGGTGGAGATGGTTATGTGAAATTTCAGTAAATGGTGAACTAGTAAACATCTTGGACACGTATCCATAAGAACATGGCTCATAGAATGTAGTTATTCATAATAAATTACAAATTAAATAGAAAGGACTTCCAGGAGAAGTCAATTAAGAGATGAAAATTAAAACAATGTTTATTAGAGGCTATATTTTTGTAAGTGTGGCGTTTTCGTAATATAATAGGGTAGTTTACAAAAAAAAATCTAATTAGTCCGTCAGGATTTCAAAAAAAAAAATTGGACACATGTTTTATCTTTTTACCCGACTACGGCGAAGCCAAAAGGAAGGGTAATGATTTCACGTAAACATCAAACAATGAAGACGATACAGTGCTTTGAAAACTCGTATTTTTATTAGTCAGGAAACATCCCTACTGCGGCCTGTTGTTCGTCAGCTCAGGTACTCATACACGCTACTGGCGACGCCAAATACTTCAGTTCTAAGCCGACACAATTTATATTGCGGTTGCCATCAACACGCTAAGAAGAAGAATATAATTATCAAAAGAGTAATAGACAAGTGTGTCGCAAAAGTCACACTTGGTAATTATATCTTGCCAACATTGTATGCATGATAAAATTTTCTCGCATAAAAAAACTATTGTCTGTTCTACCTCGAAAATTTCCAAGAAAAATATTAAATTCACCATTCATGAAATATAATGAATCCAAGCGTACCTTCTTATGGTCTACTTGACTAGCGTGAGCCTGTGTCTTCTCCTGATGGTCCCAGCCGAGCGCAGACGCGTCCTGTCTGTCTGTCTGTACGCCGTACTTGCCGCCGAAACCGATGGCGTAGTCTGAAATTAATTTGAATTAATTATAAATATGCAAAACTACGGGACAGTCGGAAATGAGTGGTCCGAGGTCTTTGCAGCAGCAGTGGGACAGAATAGAATAATTTAACTTTTTAGGGTTCCGTACCCCGATAAACGGAACCCTTTAGGATCATTCGTGTATCTGTCTGTCCGACCATTTCCTTCCCTTATCTCTGAAACTACTGAGCCTAAAATTTTGAAAAAAGTACATTTGTTCAACACTTATAGATTACAGGAAAACCTAGAAGTCTTTGGTTCTAAAATAACATGGAAAATACGGAACCCTTCATGTGCAAGTCCGACTTGCACTTGGCCAGTTTTTTAACAGATGAAGCTAAAGTGTGTTCAAAAGATGGAAGAATGTTTTTGTGGTAAAATGGTACTGTGGTAAAAACGGTTTTGGAGCATTATCTGCCTTGCTTTTTCAGCATCATCGGCCTTCAAACTACCCGGATGCAGCTGAAAACTAGCATTTTTACACGGAGCGTCTGCTTATCTGGCCTCCACAAAAGAATTAGCCACCGATTTCGAGCCATTGACAACCTGTAACGACTACCAAAGATCTATTTATATAGCAGCCAGGACCAACAGCTTCATGTGATTTCCGAGGCACGGAGAAAACTTGGTATGAATGGTTGATCACCTATCCACAGACCAACCTAGGCAAGCGTGGCTTAACCTGAAGATCGAAGACCCGAGCAGCTGTTAAAATTAAGCCACGATGGAACCTAACCCTAACATCGTTGGAAAAAGGCCAAAGAGATTGTGGCGACTAGCGACATCTATCGCAACACCTGCGAACTAACGAGAAGAATTCCTACATCGCGCTATCAACTTTGTCCGCGACATAAAGCCTATATAGGAGATCCCGACTTACAAAATAATGTCGAGTGACGTCGGGGTCACCAGTTTGGAGGTATGAGGAACAGGGTGTAAAGTTCCTCATCCTTCATCCTTGAAAAGGGAGGACCCTTCGACCAGACGGGTGTTGTGTCTGGTGGGCTAACTGCCCGACATTTGTAAGTCGGGAATTCCTTTAAAGGCTTATGTCGCGGACAAAGTTGATAGCGCGATGTAGGAATTCTTCTCGTTAGTTCGCAGGTGTTGCGATAGATGTCGCTAGTCGCCACAAGATGATCACATACCTTTCTGTGACTGATGATGCTGTGCGTCCTCCTTATGGTCCCAGCCCACAGCGGAGGCGTCTTGGCTGTCTTCTTGTACACCGAACTTGCCTCCGAAGCCGTGAGAGTAATCCTTCTGTGAGGAATGTTTCTCTACTGTTTCTTTGTGCTCCCAACCGGCTGCGCTCTGAGGATCAAAGAAAGTATTTATTAAAATAAAGATGTATAAAGTGTTATTTGCGGAAGAAAATATTTTTTTATTTTTTATTTATTTAAAGAATGGGATTGCCTCCCTCGATCACGTTGTCAAATTGAAGCCACGGATCATCCCGTCGGGGCCGCGGATTTTTGTACTAGATGACGTGGCCTCGGCGCAAGGGCAAAGAAGGAACATGGGTTCGGTTTTTAGTCAGTAGAAGTCTGACACTCCCCTTCGCTCTGCCCAAGAGCGGGGGGGGGTCATTCGATGATTTTCCACCCACAAAAAAAAAAAAAAAACCACGGATCATGGCAAGTTGTATTTGTTTGTATCCACTGATACCGTGATACGTTTCCCACTAAAAATGTTTTAGTGTTTTTACCCACTGGTCACGGTATCTGCGGCTACATGAAGAAAAAAAAAATTGAAACTGATCACGGAGTACAAGGTAAGAAAAAAAGTACGATATTTTTCGAAACCGAAATAATTTTTATCTTCCTTCCTTTTTAGTCATATATTAATACATACAAATAAATTATATTGAAGTATCTGGGGAACTAAAATGGCTACTTTATGGATTGCGTTAAAATTCGTAAAATGGTCACTTAAGCAGTTACTATTAAGAATAGTCCATTTTACGAATTTTTATCACCTATTATTGACGGCACGGTTGGCGCAGTGACTAAGCGATTGGACTGCTGCGCTGTGTGTCGCGGGTTCGATCCCCGCACGGAACAAATATTTGTATGATCTACAGATAGTTGTTTCGGGTCTGGGTATTTGTGTATGTGACTTTATATGTTTGTGAACGCACCCACGATACAGGAGAAATTCCTAGTTTAAAACGTTTAAAAATATATATATATATGATCAACGAAAGTGGTCATTTTAGACCCCCTGTTCGTAATTATGACTTTTTGATATACATTCAAAATTACCAGTTTTCCTAACGCGGAACATACTCGGAAGGAGACAAGCTAGGGCTCCACTTGCTACATTAGTCATCTCACCTTATCCATCTTGTCAGTCTGCACGCCATACTTCCCCCCGAAGCCCTGCGCGTAGTCAGTCTGCGAGACATGCTTCTCCACCTTGGCGACATAGTCGTGTCCCACGGCCGACGCGTCCATACGGTCTGCTTGCACGCCGTATTTGCCGCCGAAACCTGACCGAGAGTTGAGTTGGTAAGTAAAGATATTTAAGAGATTCTGAGAGCAGTGGTGGCCCCGACTTACGAAACGTAAGTCGTGGGTTCGAACCCAGGCAGGCGTATAACTTTGAGTAATTTATTTCATCACCACTGCTCTCAAAACACTGAAGGAAAACATCGTGAGGAAATCGGCATGTCTTAGAACCAAAACATTCGAAGATATGTGACATCTACCAACCCGCACTGGGCACGCGTGGTGGATTATAGTCCATCCCTCTCCTAGAGTGAGTACCTGCAGTGGGAACATTATAGGCTGATGATGTTGAGGAGAATCTGAGCAGTGGTCCCGACTTAAAGGTTCGTTCCCACTTGTTCTACTAAATAGTTCTACGGTAGAACTAAAGGTTTAACTAATATTTTGTTAACACTACACACCATAAAACAACTCTACGTTTTATGGTGATAAAAAATCATCAATATAGTGAGACCAAAAATTTCCACTTGTTCTGCCTGTTCGGTTACACCATTCTACTTTAAAACTAATGGGGGTTTTTGTTCCTAGAGGTGTACCTCATAGTACACCCACATTTCACTAGTTATGTTTAAGACCCATGCCACAGATATTATAATACTTCGTACATCTGTACGAAGTATTATAATATCTGTGGCATGGGTCATGGTATGTGGGTATGGGATTGGGTATCTACCCAATCCCATACAAAGAAATGACACCTCCATAAGTCATCTTATTGCTCGTTTTATATTCTTTCCTCCATTATTTCAACAGATGGCAGCACCAGCGTCGCACTAATTGCCACAGACTGGAGTTTTACAACGCCATCTAGGAGTTCACGTTTCGTGTTATGTAGTTCCGGAACTTTCGGGTTCAGTAAAATGAGAAAAATATGTAATTATTTCGCTTAGAAATGTTAAAAGATGTGTTATATTTCTTTATACAGTAATACATATGCTTTTTAATGGTTAAATTTAATTAAAATTATACAACAGTTACGATTATTGTATGTGGCAAATTGAGTAAAACGCCATCTATTGCAAACAGCTCTAGAGAAAATGATTTACAGATGGCTTACTTTTGACAACTTTATCAATCTATGGGTACGAATTGAAGTAAAAGTCCTCCTTTAACCTTTTTTGTTGAAATAACGTGATAAATGAGTGTAAATAGATAAATAAGCGTTAAACATGGAACTTTTGATTTTTGCAAATCTTATTTCGGCCGAAATCTACCGTATATCGCATTTAAGCGATTGTTAATTTCATTACTGCTACCTATGCTGCCATCTATTGTGTTTTTTTCAAGATTAATTATAATTTGTTCGAGTTGTGACCCCATGCCCATGCAATAGGGGGCGAGCCTATTGCCATCAACCGGACACAAATCCAGACTCCGTGGCTGCTACTGATAAATTCCTAATGGAAAAGCTAAATAAGAATTTGCTCGACTAGGATATCGAACCCAGAACCACGTGAGGCTATGCATGAGGGCTATGTTAAAATACTACCAGAATAATCCTTATTTACGGCAAAAATGTTACCTTGCGCATAATCTTTCTGTGACTCGTGTTTCTCTGTCTTGCCCACATAATCGTGTCCGACCGCTGACTTGTCCATACGATCTTGTTGCACTCCGAACTTGCCTCCGTAACTGTTGACATAATAAAACATTTTACACTAATACAAACTACTACTATATACTATTACTACTATTTACTTATCCTAACTAATCCTAATCCTAACTAATATTATAAATGCGAAAGTAACTCTGTCTGTCTGTCTTTGCTTCACGCCTAAACTACTGAACCGATTTGTGTGAAATTTGGTACAGACATAGTTTGGAACTTGAGAAAGGACATAGGATAGCTTTTTTTTTTCTTTTTTTTTCGCGAGATAAACCAAAAATCTGCCGGAAGTCACTATTCCACGCGAACGAAGTCGCGGGCAAAAGCTAGTACTAATATAAAGTTCAGAGTAAAATAAAATTTAATAATTTACTACTACTATCAATTACTTCCATCTTGTGCTGCATGCCCTAAAACCTGCACACTTGGCGATCTTATGACTGCATCAGCGAGTGAAGCTTACATAAGAAGCTGAATTTTGGACCAATTTTTTAATGAAGATTTGTGAAGATTTGATAACTGACAAATGCTTGCACTGACTGGACGGGTCCACAGACTCCACTCAAATCTGTGTGGTGCTTTCTTCAAAAGACCACCTCGGACACTAATCTGCATAGTCTTCATGTGTGGAATTATACCAAGATCATGTCTGTACCTTGAACATATTGTAAACCCAAACGATTTTAAAAGAGTGTCCATGAAGTTTCCTGCCATTCTTCTCATGAGACCAACGCTTTGGAATGGGCAACTACAGTACAATCACGAGTTATTATGCCTTGTGACTGGGACTGTAGCTTAGTTTATTTAGCTTCATTAGTTTAGTAGTTTACTGCCGCACTCGGAGAGCTTCAGTGGTCAGACATAGTTTTGTCATACAAAACTATGTCAGGCCTTTGCTGGGTGGCGGCTTGAGTAATCGTTGGATATCTCTGAGTGCCGCAGTTAGTTTAATTCGACTATTCAAAAGTGCCTGTAATTGGCCTACTTGAAATAAATGCTTTGATTTGATTTGATTTGATTTGACATGGACACCTTAAGAAGAAGATTATCAATTACTAAGTAAAATATAACTTACCCAAATGAAGATTTAGGTCCAGCTTCATATTGCTTTTTCTTCGTCTGTGAATCTGCTTCAAATACTTCCTCTCTCAGCTTTGCCATACTGAAAATAAACAGCTCTATATTAATGTATGCAAAAAAAAAAAAATGACTGAATCTTGTAAAAGAAATGGCTGACGAATGTCTTCATGCCTCGTTGATTTAATGAGAGCTTTATAGCATGACAACAGTTTATACATAGCTGCTGTCGGGGCGGTTACGGGTTGTTCGAAAGAGATACTGCGACCTCCAACACAAAGGACTAAGAAGGAACATGGGTGGTTTTCAGTCAGTAGAAGTCTGACACTCCCTACCACACCGTCCAGAGCGAGAGGAGTCTTTTGATAATTTCCCAGCATCCGAAAAAAAAGGTTTATACATAGTTGGCGAAATAGAATACACATCTGCCTAAAAACTCATGAATATGGCGTGATGATGCACTGTTTTATTTTATCCTGCCCCGTGATTCACAGTACAAAAGTAATACATCACCCACACACTTCCCTGTCACTGGTTTAATATCAATTTATTATAATTAGACATGTCTGCGAGATACTGCAGGGCATTGCCACTGACGGCGGGTTCGATTCCTGTCTACCGCCTCCTCACATGTAAGAGGGAGCAATCAGGTTTGAATGTTCCCACGGCTGGGACATAAGCCTCATCTCTGTGAAGGGATGGGCGTTTATCGACCTAGGGAGGTCAGTGTATGTCACATATTTTTGAATTTTTAGTTCGGAAGTAAGAAACACCAACAGTTACCGCAGCTCTAGAACGCAAAGGGCATAAGAACGAACACGGATGGGTTTTAGTGAAGAAGAGTCTGACACTCCCTTCTGCTTCACCCAGACCGGGAGCCAGGAGTCATTTGATGATTTCCTATTGTAAAAAAAAGGTAAGAAACACTACCCTGTGCGTTACCTAAGTGTGTTATTTAAGTTGCATATGTTGGAGAAAAACAGCTAAGCTAAAGCTCTGCCTAACCCTTCGGGATTTACATGCGTGTATGTGTTTATGTTTTATATTAATAGAAATAATTACGAAAATAAAAACAATTATGAAGTCGGTACCAAATAAATTATGTTAATTGATAAAATAAAACACATTACTAAATGTTTTACCCAATATTACAAAATCTAAAAATAGTTTTTCCTGTGTAAATTCAATATGCATAAATTAAGGAAAACACACTATTATTATACCCTTACAACTGGTTTGGTTTCCTGCAAGCCACATGTGTTTTGTAACATACATTATATTTCGAACCCAAGTCACGCACCTCTGATTTTCGGATTAACATGGGTATTGTATAATTATCACTTATGAAGCTTTTGCTTCATAATCTTCGATTTTTTCTTTCTATAAGAATACATCGTGAGGAAACCAGCATGCCTCAGAGATATTTCGGCATACAAAAGCCAATAAAGAGGGCCATTGGTGGCATGTGATAAATACACATCCATAAAATGACCCGTGCAAGAGAAACTTGCCTAGCCTGGCCCACCGTCGCAAAGTCGCATGTCTGTCGGTCTTCTACAGATTGTACTTCGGAGAGTGTGCGCAAGAGCTCCACGAGCTGATCCCAACATCTCACTTCTTCCATAGGGAGACTAGACGTACTGCAGGGTATCACCGATACCTAGTCGACATTCCACACATTAGAACGAAGCGCTTTGCTGGGTCCTTTATTATGCGCACAGCCAAGGAGTGGAATTCCCTGCCTGCGTCGGTTTTTCCGAGTTCATATAACCCTAATCTGTTTAAGTCGCGAGTAAACAGGCTTCTACTGGGTAAGCTCGTTCCATCGTCGACATAATCTTTGCCCTTAGGGCAAGATTGAAGTCAAGAGCAAGCCCATTTATAATAAAAAAAAAAAAAAAACTTAATTTAACACAATATATTGCCTCATACATTATGTATTGAGAACCTCCTCCTTTTTAGAAGTCGGTTGAAAAGATTGAGCACTATTTTTAAATCTCTTTTTTGGAAAAACAGTTTCAAATTATTTGATAGCAGTATTGTGTGAATGTGGTTACAAGTGTATCAAGGACAAATAAATTGTCATCAGATTTTGTTCCAAAATCGTATAGTGCTTAGATAAAATTGTTAGCGTGCATTGACTTCCTGTGTACCTGTTGTCATTTATTAATATTAAATGTTCGTAAAAACACTACTTTGACTTCCTGTTAACATATCGTTTTAAATATTATCCATTATGAATACGGTTGAATTGCTGACTTCCTGTTAACATAACGTTTTAAATATTATCCATTATAAATACTGTTGAATTGCTGACTTCCGGTTATCAGAATGACACTTTAGGCAGAAATTGCCGCAGGAGCGCACTATCGCCTGGACCGTCGACTGGGAAGGTCGATAATTACTGTTGTATACGTGTATAAGTGCAAACTGTTTAACTGAAGTTGATTATTAAATTCAGTATTAGCAAAGTGATTGGTGTTTTATTTTGTAATCTACAAATATATTACACGTGGAGAAAATACAAATTGATACGAGATTATAGTTCAGAAGTGGAACGAACGCAAAATACGCTTTTGTGCCATCTAAGAAAACGTAAGTAACGGAAACGTGTTATTTATAATATAAAAAGAAGTTATTTTTTTTACTATGAATTTGCGATTTAGGTTTTGCTATTGATGGACTGATTATTATGATGGATTGAATAATTTGATGAACTTATTATTACAATGAACTGATTATCATGATGGAAGGATTGTTATGATGGATTTACTGTCTCAATGACGACTCTATTTTGCAAATAATAATCATATTTTTTTTTCTCTACGTCTATGAATGTACATATTGTTTTTTTTTCCCTTTCTTCATTTCTTTTTCTCCTTGCTTTTATCTAATTACTAAGATTTGGTGCCAGCACTAAACATAATTTTATTAGTGCATCAATATTTTTTTTTTTCTCTTAATCTGAATGCACTTTACTCTTTTTCTCTGAACACGGTAGGTGTATTATTTGGGTCCCTTTTCTTTATAATGAACGTGTTCTTTTCCACCAACTCTATTAAACATATTTTCGAATTATTTTGGTGAATGATGAATAGTAATACAATTCTTTTGAGTTTCAGAAACAAAATGAATACAAATAATAATTATTCGGAACCTGGTAGCCCTATCCTACCATCTGGGTCAAAGCGAACTCGAACAGACAGTGAAGTTGAGAGACTAAACCGACATGGACATAATGACAACGAGTCACATAAAATGAGAGGGAACCCCCGTGCCGATGAGCTTGAGCGACGGCCGGGTGGGGACTAATTGATTTATGGCGAGTCTCGTGCTGGTGAGCTTGAGCGACAGCCGAGTACAAGCCGTGTGTTTACTGGTCAGCCCCGTGCCGATGAGCTTGAGCAACGGCCGGGTAAGGACCAATTGATTTTTGGTGAGTCTCGTGCTGGTGAGCTTGAGCGACAGCCGAGTACAAACCGTGCGTTTACTGGTCAACCCCGTGCCGATGAGCTTGAGCGGCGGCCGAGGTTCTCAAGTAAACGTACAAATGATATGATGAGCGGTGAGCTTGAGCGACGCTCTAGAAACAGGGATTTGGACATGAGAACAATGCATAATTCGGATTACACTGAGGATGAATTGAGGGGACCACTGAGGACCTACACTTCTACAATCGACCGATCGAGATCGAACAGTTCACGAAACGAAAGGCGTTCCAGAAGCAGGTCACGCAATGAAAGGCGTTCGAGAAGCAGGTCACGAGACGAAAGGCATTCGAGGAGCAGCAGTCATCACGGTCATCGTACGCAAGGAACACCTAGGTATGAGAATTCAGATCCTAATATGTTATTCCAATTTATTGATGCACTTAAGGGGTTTTCAAAATCAGGCAGTCATAAATTAGCCAATATGAGTAGTGTTATTCCTGAATTTGACCCTATGTCCAAAAATCAGAGTATTTTGAATTGGATCAATAAAGTCGAAGAATGCGCCGACATATATGAATGGGACGAACGCGAAATCATTTACTATGCACTTCCAAAGCTCACGGGTTTAGCCAAGTCATGGTACCAGAGCCTACCCACCGTAAAATTTACCTGGTTAGAATGGAAAACGAAACTTTTTCAATCGTTTCCATGTAGAGACAATTACGCTGAGTTATTAACAGAGATGCTTGCATTGAGGGCTAAATATGGGGAACCTTTGGAACAGTACTATTACTCCAAACTTAACTTGTTACATAGATGTCAGATAACAGGAAAAAGGGCAGTAGATTGTATATTATACGGCATAGAAGATAGGGCTATAAAAGTAGGAGCTCAAGCGGCACAATATGATACGCCTGAGCAAGTCCTTAGATATCTTAAATCTGTTAAAGTCGGTCAGGCAAGAGAGAACAATGGCAATAACTTAAAGAGTAGAAACGATATTAGGAAAACTTTAGGGTTACAATCAGATAAAACAAACCAGTCGGACAATAAATCGAGTTCAACGGTAACAAAACCACCAATTAGATGCTTTAATTGCCACGCTGAAGGTCATCCCAGTTTTAAATGTCCTAAACCTATCGAAAAATGCAACAACTGTCATAGGCTCGGGCACGTCACTGCCAATTGTCCCAATATCACGCAAAAGAGTCGCGAAAACCTTAAACCCGACGGAGTAGGTCAAGAAAAACAGGTTCTAAAGGTTGATTGTAACGCCAGCAGTAGTACAAAAACTCACGACCCTAATGATAAATATATTGTTACTGCCAAACTAAATGATTTCCCCATTTCTTGTTTCGTGGATCTTGGTAGTGAATGCTCGATAATGCGGCAAACTGAAGCGAAAGATTTTAATTTGCAACTAGACCATTGTAATTTACCCTTAATGAAAGGACTAGGTAATAATTTAGTGCAGCCGGTTGGTAAAGTTCGGGTGACTATAGAAATTCAGGGAATTAAGGAAACCATCGATATTCTTGTCGTTGACGACTGCGTTTTGAAATATCCAATGCTTTTGGGTCATTCTTTTACCGAGCTTCCTGGTATTCTAATAACTAAGACACCATCTCGTCTTATATTTCAAAGAACGAATAAAGTGTTTCTGATGGTTTCTGAGGCAACTGATGTTTCCAGTCATGCTATGCAGTCCATACCAGTTTATTCAGATGGGGCTTTTACTGGTCAGGTTTTTATTAACGGCTCTGTTAGGGGAAAAATTGGATCGGAATTTTATCTTTTGCCTGGAGAATACACCGTAATTAATGGTGTAGGGCGATTACTGGTACAAAATTTAACATTAAATACCATCGTGTTTAAAGAAGAGATTTCAATTGCTCGCGCTGTACCTCTGAATAATGTTAGCCGCGTATCTCAATTAACCATTTCCGATATCGAATCTGTTGCTTATCGCCCGTATCGAATGTCCTATTCTGAGAGAACGCTAGTCCGAGATATGGTCCAAGAAATGCTTGATGCTAACATCGTTCAAGAGTCATCATCCCCTTATGCTAGTCCAATAGTGTTGGTCAAGAAGAAGACTGGTGAAAAACGTCTTTGCGTCGATTACCGAGCACTCAACCGTAAAACGATAAAGGATCACTACCCTATTCCTCGCATAGATGATCAAATCGATCTATTGGCTGGTCATGAGTATTTTATATCATTAGATCTTGCTTCTGGTTATTACCAAATTCCGATCTCCGAGCAGTCTAGAACTAAAACGGCATTCGTGACCCCAGATGGTCAATTTGAGTATTTGCGAATGCCGTTTGGTTTAGTTAACGCACCGTCTGTTTTCCAGCGAACAATAAACAAAATTCTAGCCGACGCTAAGATAAAATTTGCTGTCATATATATGGATGACATATTAGTTCCTTCGCATAGCTTTGACGAAGGTCTCTCCCGACTACGTCAAGTATTACAGTTACTGCGAGAGGGAGGTTTAACCCTAAAGCTAAGTAAATGTCAATTCTTTTACAGAAATATTGATTTTTTAGGATTTGAAATCGGCCCTAATGGTGTCCGTCCCGGTGCTAGAAAGATCAATGCAGTTTCGAATTTTCCCGCCCCCAAAAATCCCCATGAGATACGTCAGTTCATGGGCCTTGCGAGTTTTTTTAGACGGTTTATTAGAAATTTCGCCTTACTGGCAAGACCCTTAACAGACCTTTTACGCAAAAACTGTGTGTGGACCTGGGGTTCCGAACAGGCCTCTGCCTTTCAGACACTCAAAGATGCATTAGTAGAACGCCCTGTTATTGCCTTGTATGATCCCTCTTTCGAGACGCAACTACACACAGACGCATCTAAACTTGGAGTGGCCGGGATTCTCTTACAAATAGGTAAAGATGGTATGTTGCGACCAGTTTCATTCTACAGTCGAAAAACGACAATTGATGAGCAGAAGTTGCATTCGTTCGAACTAGAGACGTTGGCAGTTATTGCATCACTTAGTCGTTTTAGAGTATATTTAATTGTTATCCATTTTAAAATATACACGGATTGTAATGCTTTAAGGACCATACTGACCAAACGTGATCTGATCCCTCGAATAGCTCGCTGGTGGATACAAATACAAGAATATGATTGCGATATTGAATACAGATCAGGCAGTAAAATGACGCACGTTGACGCTCTGAGTCGGCATCCCATCGAACCACCTATCCCAGAAAGCCACGTTTTTGACATACTCAATATTGAAACTGATAATTGGTTGAGCACCGCCCAATCCATAGATGAGGAAATTATGTCCATTAAAAATATACTGAGTAATCCAGACATAGACAAAATTGTTGAAGTTCATAATAATTTTAAGATTAAAAATGGTCGTGTGTATCGCATAGTAGAGAACGGTCTTCGATGGGCCGTCCCAAAAGCAGTTCGTTGGCAAATTCTAAAAAAAAACCACGACGATATTGGTCATTTTGGATTCGATAAAACGTTAGCCCGGATTAGATTCATTTTGGTTCCCAAAGATGCGACGCTTCGTAAAAAAATATGTTGCTGCTTGTCTTGAGTGCGCGCATCACAAAGTACCTGGTGGTCCCCGCGAAGGTGAACTTCATCCTATACCGAAAGTAGAAAAACCGTTTCATACGATACATGCAGACCACTTGGGACCATTTGTACGTAGTAAACGTGGCAATTGTTATTTACTTGTTATTGTCGATGGCTTCACTAAATATACAAATATTACTCCAGTTAGGAATACTAAAGCAACCACAACTATTCGGGTTTTAAGAGATCATATCAGTTATTTTGGTGCTCCCACACGTTTGGTAACCGATAGAGGTTCATGTTTTACAAGTAATATCTTTAGTAAGTTTATTAAAGACACTGGTATTAAGCATATTTTAAATGCTGTTGCAACTCCAAGGGCTAATGGTCAAGTGGAAAGATTCAATAGAACGATACTAGATGCCCTCTCTACTAAATCTCATGGGAAAGATGATAGGACTTGGGATGAATATGTGCCAGATATACAAATAGGGATTAATACCACAAAACACAAAACTACTCAAAAAAGTCCTTCTGAGCTACTTTTCGGATTTAAAGTATCGAATGTTTCAGAGTCTATTTTAAGTGATATTATTAGCGATACGTTAGATAATAATTTAGACCAAATATCAAAAATGCGCGAAGAATCAGGAGAACTTATAAGAAAACAACAGGAAAAAGATAGAGAACGTTTTAATAAAAATAGGAAAATAACTAATCAAACTATTTATAAAGAAGGAGATTTAGTAAGGCTAGAAAGGGAAATTAACAAAAACGATGGCAAATCTAAGAAACTAGTAGCAAAATATCAAGGGCCCTATCGCATTGTTAAAGTACTCCCCAATGACCGATTCTTAGTTGAAGACACCCCCATAACTAGAAAACACAATCATAAATACGAAACCATTGTAGCTAGAGATAAATTGCGGCCTTGGCTTAATCTTAGTACCAATTTAGCAAGTAGTTCTGACGAGGAGAACAGTGGAGTTTTAAATGAGACGGATGAAGTGCATATTGAATGTGATCATGATTAGAGTACTGTTTTTTTTGCTTAGTTAGAACTTATTATGATTGTTTTAAAAAAAATTGTGAGTATCAACATACTTGAGTGATTAGCAGTATATTAATATTAATCGATCATTACTTTTAGTTATTTTTTACCAGATTTTTTTTTTTTCATGTATTCCTTGAATTGAGCTTGTATAATAATTAATTGTTAGGAATGATTATTTCATGTATTCTATTTCTATTTATAAATCAGATTATTTCATGTATTCTTGAATTAACCCTGTATAATTTATAATTGTTTACAATAATAAGTTTCACATGATACATGTATGTAAACCAAACATTGGTAGCGAGTTCTTCGGTACGAGGACGTAACCGAATGTCAGATGGCCAAGCTGTTAGCGTGCATTGACTTCCTGTGTACCTGTTGTCATTTATTAATATTAAATGTTCGTAAAAACACTACTTTGACTTCCTGTTAACATATCGTTTTAAATATTATCCATTATGAATACGGTTGAATTGCTGACTTCCTGTTAACATAACGTTTTAAATATTATCCATTATAAATACTGTTGAATTGCTGACTTCCGGTTATCAGAATGACACTTTAGGCAGAAATTGCCGCAGGAGCGCACTATCGCCTGGACCGTCGACTGGGAAGGTCGATAATTACTGTTGTATACGTGTATAAGTGCAAACTGTTTAACTGAAGTTGATTATTAAATTCAGTATTAGCAAAGTGATTGGTGTTTTATTTTGTAATCTACAAATATATTACACGTGGAGAAAATACAAATTGATACGAGATTATAAAATATAATACATTTACTCACTCAATCGCCTCCACATTCCGTCCGCCAGGTCCCCATCTCTGTTCATGCTCCGTGACATCATTCACAAAGTCAGGGTCCGTCTCCCAATCATCTGCCTCCTCTAGTGCGGGAGCCGCATTTGTTGTTGATGCTTTCCACATCTGTAATGTTAATCAATGTACTATGGGGTTCCTTGGCATTCTATAGTGGCCTTTCTTGTATACTAGATCCCACAACACAGGGTACCCTAGTGTGGGGTCTAGCGCTACTTAATTGCACCATATCTGTACTCTTTTTATTCTTCTTCATTGTATCTTACATTTAATTGTTGTGCTTAACGTGTCATCCAATGTGTCTAAATAAAAATTATTATTATTAAATACTTATTCTTCTCTTGTGACACACACCCCAATGTCAGAGTTTCTAAACTGCCTCAAGGGCCTCTGACATGGTTTAACAACTGCCATATGGCGGCCGGGATAGGTGTTCATCTTTTTCACCACTCACTTTCCTACAAACTTTAACCTCTGGCAATGTGAACCGTTTCTCTCTATCAGTAAGTGACAGTATTCAAATTAAGGATTGAAAAAGGACCACTCAATCTGCCAAACCTTTTTCAAGTATGAGAGGGTTGGCTTCCAGTCTAACTAGCTGCAGCTGAATACCAGTATTTTACGGGACTGCCTAGCTGACCTCCACAACCCAATAATTATTGGTTATTATGTTACCCTTTCATAAAATTGGTGAGAACACCACCTACACACATTTCCCATGTATCACCAATTTAATTAGACTAGGTACGAACCATGCCATTACCATGGAACTGTGATGAGACTGATCATTATGCCTATTTCTATAGTTAAAAACATTCATTCAAGAACATAAACAAGAGGATTCAATGGTTGGTTTGTATTCCTATAGTAAACAATACTTATACTGACTCATAGACATGGTTTTAGGTTTTCAATATATGAAAAAGAATCATTTAGATACTTATTTCAATATAGAAAATAGACTTTCAATGGCTTTTTATAAATTTGTCCTATAAAACAAGGAAATAAATTATTTAACTGGAGTGAGTCACTTACCATGTTGAAAATATTGATTAGCACGATAATATCACGAATACTACTTATCTTTTATAGAACTGAAGTTATCGCATTATCTATTATTATCTTGACGTAACGAAAAGGTGTAGCACTACGTTTAAATACATAAACCAAATTGCCCAACAAAGTTGTATACATTAGTTTACCTACGAAAAATACGTTTTAGATCTCTCTATTCAACATAACTTTTACAATAGACTGAAAGTAAGTTGAACACTGTCTAGATGCGCTATTATTAAGAGAAATTGTATGAAATAGAAAGCGATTTCTTACCTTTTTTAAGCCGGTTTTTCAATTACACGTAAACACACAGTTTCAACCTTTACTGACACGATTTGAACATTCCAACTGTAAGGATTATACCCGATGTATGTCAGGGAAAGCTTAATTATAATTTTGGCATTAATTAAAACCGACAAATGGTATTTTTTCGATTTATTTTGCGAAACAAGTAGGGCGATACCCCGCGATGCGTCACTCGTAAATCGTTTTTGACATTGACAGCTGTCATCAGCAGACGGCTACTTTTGGTGTTGACACTTTGTAAATGGGTTTTAATGTTGCCAAAATTGAAATAAAAAAAAGAAAACCAAGCAAAAGAAAGCTACTTTCCACCAGTGTTTTAAAAACAATATATTTGTTTAAAAACTGTAACTAACCTTAGAACAATGCAATATGGGTATAAATAATTAATAATAAATTAAAAAACAAAAAAAATATGTTTGTTCTTGTTTAATTTTCAAACAAATTATTCATATAATACGCTAAGGAGGTCGCCGGCTCGCTTCGCTCGCCACCCCTTCGCTCCACTCGGTCAAACCGTATGTTTAAATATTATTTTTAGAGTTACATAAAAGCTGGTCATGTTTTAAAATAATGGTTTGTAATTTAAGCATTTTCTTTCAACTACGTTGGTGTCTGCTTATTGCAGTTAAAATAGTTATATTATTATTTACAGTCAGGCAGGCAGTTTAGACAAAATGATAGCCGTCTTTATCCTGTTGTTCAAATACTATGGATTCTCCAGTGAGTTCCAATTCCGGGAATAGCTCTATCATTTTTTTTTATATACTTGCATACAATTTTTTTTTGTGAGCTGGCAACACCGTCCACGGCTCCAGGCAACCCAACCAGCGACGCGCGAGCGCGAACTCAAAGTCAGTGGAAGAATACGATTCGCGCGCGCTAAAAACATATCCGCGAAACGCTCGTTCATATTTTCCCTAGTATTTGCTGTGTGTTTTAGGTAAAACAAAATAAGCAAACAGGGGTGTTTGCTTATTTTGTTTTACCTAGTTCTGTGTGTTTACTGTTATACAATAAACTTTTACCAATTTTAACGTAGTGACTCATTGAAATAGCCCAATATTACAACCCTGAGAAAACTCTCCCTCACACTTATTTGTTCAAAATCTGTTTAACAAGAAAAAATAAAATATAAAAAGTCTGCCAAACTGCAAAACAGTTTGTCGGCAGCATTGTTCCAGCATTGTTGTTTGCTATTATAGACAACATTTCAGTTTGATGTCATAGTTATAACCAGCGTCCAGCAGCTTAGATAAAAGGAAAAGGTTTAGGTAGTAAAACCAAGTAAAACAGATAACAAACGAATAATATTTAAAGTTACCCTATCCGTTTATCTTTCTTCAAAATCATTATGATCTTACATTTTTTATTCTGATCCTAAAATAATTTATTTAAATAAAATAATAGCCAGACTCATAAAAAATTACAAGTACAACATAACACTGATGTTTGATATTTGTGGATTTAAGAGCAACCCTTTCGCGCATACGATTCAATAATGAATAAATGCTCACGTTATTTTAATGTGGCTTGAATATTTTAAATAAAGTTAATAATAATATTATATCAGACCTAGACTAGTTGTTAATCTTATAATTTACTAATTACATAGCTAATTAAATGAAAATGTTTTACAATGAAATTAACATAATTAATTTTGTTCTAAAAATTGCCCTTTAAAGCCAAGTTGTGGCTAAGCCAAAATGTAACGTGAACTATTTTAAAATATTATCTACTTATTCGTAACAGTAACACTCATTTTTGGTACGTAGGTCGTATCACTAATAACTACATTTAAAAATAAAAAGCTCTAAATCTTTAGCTTTCTATCACAGTGAAAACTCAAGAATTAAAATAAATAGTAAGAAAAATTACAGCTTGGCTAAAAGCGTACAACTTCAAAACTCAGCGCCCAGCTCCAAATAGCTTGATGTTGCCAGGGAAGAAAACTACGGGTTTTTATCAAACTTTTTCACCACGCTGTTTGAAAGTTTAAACGAACTATTTGAATTTTCTAGATTCTATTTACATTTCGGGATCGGGAGCATCAATTGCGTATCCGAATTTCTGCAAAGCGATCTTAATTTCTCCGAATACGGTGGGGTCCTCTATCGTGGATGGTAATTTTACAAGTTGAGACCTAGCCAGCTTGGCGATGGCTCCACGAAGCGCTTTTCCTGATCTAGTCCTGGGTAGTGCAGGAACAGCTACTGCCTTCCTGAACGCTGCAATCGGACCGATCAAATGTCGAACCAGCGCGATCAGCTCTTGGGTCACGGTGCTCTCGGCTACGATTTCTTCATCTGAGAACAAACAAAAAGGTTAAAATGCTTTTGGCGACATGGACGTAGGTTTGTGATGCCTCACAACAGGTATAGGCAACGTTTTTTCTTTTTGGAGGGTTGGGAAATCATCAAATGACTCCTCTCGCTCTGGGCAGAGCAGAAGGGAGTGTCAGACTTCTCCTGACTAAAAACCACCCATGTTCCTTAGCCCTTTGAGTCGAGGCTGCGGTATCTCTTTCGAACTACCCGCAGCCCCGACGGGAGGTATAGGCGCCTGACCTCGTATTCACAAAAGCTTGTAGTCGATTTGAGAAGTAGTATGTACCTATATCTTTTTTAGGCATTACGAAAGTGAACGTTAGGTATAGACATACGCCTTTCCGAATCGAAATCGAAGACAAACAGTGGAATAGTTGAAATTTTCTACAAATCTTTAAATAAATGTTATCCCGACAGTAAGCTAAAATAAAGATCAAAATCAAGTTTTTCCCAGGAAACGAATAAACCACATACCATCTTGAGGAGGCCTCATTACGTATAGACAGAGTGGAACATCTCCCTTGGTTGGATCTGGGGCACCAACAACTACAGCATCAGCAACCCTAGCATGTCTCAGGACCACATCTTCGAGAGCTGCAGTCGAAAGACGGTGACCTGCTACATTGATGACGTCATCAGCTCTGGCAACCACCCAAACTGCGCCTTCTTGGCTTATCCAGCCAGCGTCTTGGGTGTCATAGTAGCCCTGAAAAAGATAACTTTATTTATTTCGATTAAGTGTATTTTGTTTGATAAGATTTAGGTACTTACATCTTTACCTAAACGAATAACATAGCCTGTAATAAATTTTCTAATTTTGAAAGACACGCGGTTGAAGTTGCTGGCGAAGTGCTAGTTAATCATAAAAATATATGTTTACAGTCTATTGACTACCTACTTTAAGTGTGCACTATAATTAATGTAGCGCTGCTTGTCAAGAAAAAATGCATCGGGTTTTCAAACTTGATACATTTATTTTAGTTCGGGATTTTTCCGCCTGCACGCGGATAAGTTTGCTGAAGACGTGTACCTGCGTGTGTGCGTGATTTGCAAAGATAATAGCTATTCTGTGCTGTCCAAAGTGCGAAAATCGGCCTCTGAATTAATTTGTATTGTAGGTAGTTGGGAAATTATAATAGCAAATTGTAGCGTGTTAAACGACTTGCATATTAAATCGCCGAATAATATTACAAAATTAAAATTATTGGATGATGCATTTCTTGACATGTTTTACGAGTTTGACCGATTAAATTGAGGTAGGTACTTTAAGAGTAGATCTACCTACTTATATCCATAGGGATATAAGTAGGTAGATCTAAATCGAATTTGAACTTCATTAAAGAATGAAGTTCAAATTCGATAAATCTTACCGGATATGTCTCGAAGTAGGTCTCCTTGAATCTCTTATCCGCTTGCCAGAGAGTAGAAGCGAAGCCTGGAGGCAGAGGCAGCTTGGCTACCAGTCTGCCAACTTCACCTGGTTGACATTCGGAGCCATCCTCTTTGAGGGTACGAACTGGAAAGATGTAACAATGATAAGCAGCGATGCATTACATAGGTACATTACTTTTGACTGCCTCGTTCTTCGATCAATAATGCCTCGTTGGTCTAGTGGTCGATACAGAGGATGAGGTCCTGGGTTTAATTCCCGGGTTGGGCCAAGGGTTATTGGGTTCTTCCATCAGGAATTTCTCACTAGCAGCCATGGAGTCTAGATTTGTGCGAGCCTAGTGCTTGATGGCAATAGGCGTGCCCCCTATGACACGGAACTTAAACACAACACCTCTGCATAACCACAGGCATGTTTTTAGAATCGTTCATGTTTTTTCCCGTGCGAAAGTAACTCTGTTTGTTTGTTACCTTTTCACAACTAAACGGCTTCTGCGCTGCTTGCTGTTTTCATTCATATATTCATGTTCTTGCAGTAGGTAGGTATTTATTTTTCATAATTTGTGTGTATATTTTTTTATTTTAGTGCACAACAAAAAATAAGAGCAAATACTTACTATCGTATCCAGGCACTGGATATCCAGCTGAATGTGGCGGTATGGCCTTCACACCGTATCCCATGCATGGGGCGGTGATGGGAGACCCTGACTCCGTCTGCCACCAGTGGTTCAGGACTGGCACGCCGAATATACGCTCTGACCATTGCTGGATAAAAATAATAAGGAGTTATGACAAAAAATGGTGGGGAGACAAGTAGGTAGGTACTTATAAGAAAATCTCTTACGTCGAGGTTCTCTTTGATCGTTTATCTAGTCTAGATTATAAATTAAGATCATCAGGAGATTGAGTGTTCACATCACTTCGGGGTCACCAGTTGTAAGAGCATATGAGAGGAGCGGCAGGAGAGGAAGGACGCCTTTGCCCTGCAGTGGGACATCATAGGCCAGTACAGGCCATTTACCCGCGCCAATTTTTATAACACCTATTCCACGGTAAACTGTGCCTATACGCGCGTATTGTTTGGGGTAGATACTGAAAGTTTAGGATATTTTTTATTACAATTCGGTCCCTCTGGGACTTTTGGGGTACGGACCCCTAAAATGGATTTTGCTAGACAATAGTTTTTTATTGTCTTCGTAGGTTTCGTAACGGACTTCGGACCTTATTTACCTACCTAGTTTGTTATTTCCCCTATTTCGTTCCAAGGCAAGGCACCGCCCATGTAAGTAAACGGCGAACATAAAGTCGTAGGTCAATATAATTCTTACATGACAATGAAATGCATTAATTTACTTAATTTAGCTTTCCGTAACAAACTACGAATATATTCATTGTGTTTATGGATCACAAGATCATTGATCGTGTCAAGGAGAATATTAAAGAAACGCTATTAACTTCACTATGATATTTGCCTACCTATATCATCATCATTTCAGCCGAAAGACGTCCACCCACTGCTGGACATAGGCCAGTTGCTGATTATAGATTTTTACTGATTATTCAAAATATTAAAGATCGCAAATAGAGTCAGACTTTGGCGCAGGATACAGCTCAATTTGATCTTTCCCGCAAAAATATACACGTAATACTTATGCAAGCAGTGCGAAAATTGGCATGCTAAATGACAACCGGACAGGCTACATTGCTCGCAAATGGCCAATGGGGCCGACATTTCTAACGTGGTGACCGAGGACCGATGACCTGCTGAAGGTTCAGGGATCAGCTCTGTATGGGGGGCACGGGACTGGTCAATGTGGCGAAAATTGGGGGAGGCCTAGCCGAAGCAGTGGAAGTCTTTCGATTGAAATGATAATGATGGAATGACAATATTACAGCTCGAATACGCTTGATTGATTTTTGAGTCAAAATCTTATTCATATGAGCTCATACGCCATAATATAGACACAATTAAAAAGCCATTGTTATAAATCTCCTGGAGATTTATTAGCGGACGGGAGGCCCATGTAGAAAACCAAATCGAATTGATAATAGGGTTGGCGTATTGTGACTTTAGAAACTTTAACGTTTGTTAACTTTTTAACTTGTTTTTCTATTTTTCTCGACTTTTTGCCATTGAGGTACCGGTTTAATGTAGGTTTAATGACGCTTTTTGCTTACATTGTCACCCACGTCGTTGTGTAACCTAAGCTAATGTTGCAACATGAAAATATTGTAAAACCAAATCATTTTTAAAACTAGGTATGGAGTTTTTTCATCCAAGTCTCAACAGACCAACCCGAACCGTGCATATTTCCCGACGTTTTACAAGTGCCCATACAGGCCTTTGCTTAATAAAGTAAGTACCTACTTTGATTTTTGCAAACTCACCCTGGTATCCTGATCGCAGTGTTCACCAGCAATGAAGACAGTCTTCAAAGACTTGCTGCAGTATCGCCTGGCGTACTTGGCGTTGGGATCAGCTCGCTTCAGCACTCGGAAGGCTGTGGGGATTGTGAACAGGGCGTTCACACGGTGCTGTTCTATGATCCTGGAAGAGATGGGTGAAAGATCTTCATTAGAGCAACTTTTTAACTGAACCAGGTACTTCGAACTGTTTGAAATAGATACCTCGGCTCCAGAACACAAACGGCTAAGAAGGAACATGTGTGGGTGTAGGCCCAGAGTGGAAGTGGGTCATTTGATGATAAAACAAAAAACAAAGATCACAGTGATAACTGCAATTAGTGTGATCTCTATAACTATATAATGTGTCCAAATGGAGAACTTGAGCAGCAAGAAAACAATGATATACAGTTAAAGGTGTTTTTACTTGCAACGAGAATTACCTCCCTTTTTCCCTATTATTTTTCTTCAAAACACCCAAATCTTAGCAAGCCTTACCTAAAATACTGTCCAGGATCAGGAGTCCTATCAGGTTTCCCCTCAAAGAGCACAGACGTAACCCCAGCAAGCAGGGGTCCATAGCAGATGTAGGAGTGACCAACCACCCATCCCAAGTCTGAGGCTGCCCACCAGACGCCTTTCTTCAGGCCGTAGACTGTTCGCAGGGTCCAGCAGAGAGTGGCTGCATGGCCGCATGGTCGTTGGACACCTTTGGGGGCGCTTGTTGTGCCTGGTTTGAAATAAAAGATTTGATCACAATTTTTATATGTATAACGAACGATTTTGACGAGAAACCAGGTCGAGTGGTTTGAATTTTCATCCTTACTTCTTTCAACATGGTGAATGAAAACATTGACATTACCGTTTCGCATGTTCTAGATCGAAAAATTTAAAGATTAGAGACATCTTCCAATATGTACTGGAGCCACGTGGTTGACTACAGCCCAGCAGAGAAGATCTGAGTCCTAGCAGTGGAAACGCTTTAAGAAGATAATTACGACTTATTCCATCATGAGCTTATGTCAAGCCTAATAAATGTTTTCCAGTCTTTATAATCAACAAAATAATAACCTGCGTCTTTCTACAAAAATTACAGATGATCACGCCGATTTTTCGCATTATGACCCTAGGATCTAAGAAAAGAGCCCCGACCCCTAATACATTGAAATAGAGACGAGGGTATGATGATGATTGCTTGGGCGGAGCCCCGCCGTGTTCTCGTAGCGGCGATCGGCGGCGGCGACCTCTCGCGTCCGGCCCTGGTGCAAGCCATGGTCCGGGGCGAGGAGGAATGGGTAGCCGTCGCCTCCTTCTGCGAAGCAGTGATGCTAGCGAAGGAGGTGGCGGAACGTGAGAGGGAGAGAACCTCTCGTCCCAGCCGCCGCGGAAGGCGCTCCGGGCGTCGGGGGCTCGCCGTCCGGCCGTCGTCATGACGGCAACAGACCGTGTCGACGGCGTGTTCGTGTTCCACGCGCGCCTCAAAGAGATGTCAGCAAGGAGGGGCCCGCAAGGGCCGACGCCCGTCGGGGCTGCGGATTATCGAAAGAGATGACGTGGCCTCGGAACAAGGGCGAAGAAGGAACATGGGTTGGTTTTTAGTCAGGACACTCATGCTCTCGTTATTTCATGATTTTCCACCCACCAAAAAAAAAAAGCGTATGATGATGATGAAGTTGATCTTAAAATAAGTCAGAAACTTTCTACACAATTTTTCTAGACATATTAAACAGTTCACTATCCTACAAAAATAACCACGATAACGCCACATGTCTGGCATAATATGCTAAAAGGCACGCTTCAATAACAATGGGGTACTAAACAGAAGTGATTATCAATTATAATCACTAGAACAAAGGTTTGTAGCCCCAATTAAATCACAATCAACTGAACGCAATAAATGTCAGACAACGGCGAAGTGGCGTTTACGGTTAGGGCCAGAGGTCTTTGATATAATCGAAATCATCACCAATTTAGCATTTTCCTAGGTTCGGGTCGACTTCCAGTCTAACTAGATGCAGATTAATACTAGTATTTTACATGGAGCGATTGCCTATCTGACTTCCAAAGTTCATTTACTGCTAAGTAAAACGCCCTTTGTTAGACTGGTTGTCAGACTTTCAGGTCACTGACTACATGTGACAGTTGTCAACAATCTACAAGTAACAGCCGGGACCAACTAAATAACGCGCGGAAACTGGGGGAAGACATGCGTCAAACACTAACCCGCACTTGGACCGCGAAGTGCATAATGGCCTATCCCTCTCATAGAGAAGAGCCCTACTTCCCACCAATAAAAACTTTTTCATTACTCATACTCTGAAAGTAGGTCATGACATGCCTGCGGAGCGGGTTGAAAGTACTACTTTTCAGCCCTAGGGAGAATCGCTTTCTACTGACAGCTGTCAAATTATTTGATGTAATTGGGAGCAAGCCTATTGCCATTAACCAATGTAATTAGGAGCAAGCCTATTGCCACCAACTGATGTGATTAGGTGCAAGCCTATTGCCATCAATAAATGTAATTAGAAGCAAGCCTATTGCCATCAACCGAAGTAATTGGGGGCAAGCCTATTGCCATCCACCGATTTAGGTAATTGGGAGCAAGCCTATTGCCATCAACCGAAGTAATTGGGGGTACTTAAGCCTATTGCCATCAATAAATGTAATTAGGAGCAAGCCTATTGCCATCAACCGAAGTAATTGGGGGCAAGCCTATTGCCATCCACCGATTTAGGTAATTGGGAGCAAGCCTATTGCCATCAACCAATTTAATTAGGAGCAAGCCTATTGCCATCAACCGAAGTAATTGGGGGTACTTAAGCCTATTGCTATCAACCAATTTAATTAGGAGCAAGCCTATATTGCCATTAACCAATCTAATTAGGGGCAAGCCTATTGCCATCAACCGAAGTAATTGGGGGTACTTAAGCCTATTGCTATCAACCAATTTAATTAGGAGCAAGCCTATATTGCCATTAACCAATCTAATTAGGAGCAAGCCTATTGCCATCAACCGATGTAATTAGGAGCGCGCCTATTGCCATTAACCAATCTAATTAGGAGCAAGCCTATTGCCATCAACCGATTTAATTAGGAGCAAGCCTATTGCCATCCACTGATTTGGGTTATTGGGAGCAAGCCTATTGCCATCAATTGATGTAATTCGGGGCAAGCCTATTGCCTCCAACCGATGTAATTAGGAGCAAGCCTATTGCCATCCACCGATTAGATTTAACCGATTTTAAGTGTTTCTCTTATGTTTACTTTTGAATTTTTTTTTGTCAATTTTTTTTTTCTTCTTTCTTTCGATTTAGGTAATTGGGCGCAAGCCTATTCCCATCAACTTTCCTTGTATTCGTAATGAAAAGCACAGTGTTTACCTCGGGTTAAAGACTTATTTAGTACCTCGAACTATTAGCGCCCTCGCTGCGCTCAGGCGCCAAACCCCGTCTCGGGGACTAAATAAGTTACTTTCACCCCTAAGGTAACAATGTACTTTTACGCAGGGTATGCTTAATATCCATAGATAGACCTTACCTGAAGTATACAGGATATACAGCGGTTCGTTAGCCTCAACAGGCACACAGGGCACAGGATCGGATTCCAAAGCCTCCTCCCAGTTGATGTCCCGGCCAGGTTCCAGGGTACACTCCAGCACTCTTCGCCGCTGGAAGATGATACAGCTGTTCGGCTGGAAGTCTGACTGGCAGAGAGCTTCGTCTAGGATGTCCTTGTATCTAGAGATAAGATATAAAATGTTAAAGCAAAAACTTGCGAGGAAGTTTGAAAGAAACAACAAGTTATGTGAATGGGTATGTTTTTTTTGGATGCCAGTCTCTAACAAAGGAAGATAATGCATTTTGTTAATATGTTATTCTTACAATTATATTTTTATAATGTGAACCTTTGTGAAGAGAAACAAAAAGACATTGTATTTTTGATACTTATTCAAAATTTGCTTAAACGTAGTTTGATTTGAATATATCATTTATGACAATTTCTAAAAACTTTTTGAATTTTAACATATTGGTGCTCGTGACTGGACATACGGCGGCCCAGTGGTGGCGGCCCCGACTTACGAACAGTAAGTCGTGGGTTCTAACCCAGGCAGGCGCAATACTTTGTGTAATTTATTTCATCACCACTGCTCTCAAAATCGGTGAAGGAAAACATCTTGAGAAAACGTCCTAGAACCAAAAGTTCGAAGACTTATGATATCTCCAATCTGCACTGGGCCCGCGTGGTAGATTATAGCCCATTCCCTCTCTAAGAGAGAAAGGCCTGTGTCCCAGCAGTGGGGACATTAATAAGCTGATGATGACTGTACATTTATTCCTTGACTGTACACACATACTCGTATCGCTACGTTTGATAGTCCCATGTAACAGGAGGTGAACGTATTGCCATAAACAAGGCATTAACCTAGCCTCCGTGAGTCCGTGCTACTACAGAGAAGATCCTGGGTTTTCCAGGATCCTTTACGTTAAAGGTTAAAAGGATAAAAACAAATAAATTATTAGTTAACCTGACAATCTTGTTGGGCTCCACACCACAACTGGCAGCAATGATAACGGTTGGTTCAGCATGTTCGATCCTTGTTCTCAACTCCCTCGCTGCGAAACCTGAGTAACAGACATTGGTTCTTCAGAATATTGGTCCCTATAAAAATAATCTTTGGTGGAAGCCTACCTACCCTAGAAGTCTTAAGGTTATGAAAACGGGATATTTACTATGTTTACTATTTGTTTCCAGTTCCCGATATTGCATCACTGTTGCACCATGATCACTAGTCAAATAGGTAGTCAAACTTGTAAAAGAAAAATAAACTATGTATCGGGAACTCGAAACAAATAGTACCTAAACATGGTAAATTTATTTATTACATTAATTAAAAACTATAAAATAAACTAAACTAACAATAAACTATAAAAAAGGCATCGAAATACTGCTCCTCAACGCTGTCAGCCGGTAATGTGCCCAAAAGACTGGCGGCATTGCCTCGTTGTATGGCAACACTTAGCCTCTGGCCAAGATAGAAGCCAGCCCTTGGGTCACGAGAAGCGTCAACTAAGCGTTTGGAAATTTCCTTAAATTAAATATCCTATAGTTCATTAGTGTTAGTAACCGAGTCAGTTTAAAAAAATGGTTTATTTCATGTAGAAAACAAATAAACTCAGTACATAAAATTAAAAGATAGGTACCTACGATAGATACATGTCGGTGATAAACATGCACCTACGTAAATTCATTTAGATAAAACTTAAGAAAAATCTAAATCTATCTAGATTTTTAAACAATAGATAGTATAAAAAATGTAATTATTTCAGACTAGACAATGTATATAATTTTGTTAGTCACAAAAAATAATTAAACAATAATAGTAACGTTTAGTAATTAAAAAACGTTTTGCAAGTTATAGCCAAAGCTTCTTTTTTGGTTACGTCAGTTGTATCTAATGACGCCATAATGACGATAGAATGAGATTCTCAAATCAAATAAATAATCTAGTATTTCATATACGACAGTTCTCACAATTAATTAATGCTCATTGTTGTCAAATTTTTGCAAAATTAAATGGATTGTTATCATTGTGTGTCGTGGAGGTTGACTCGCCAATCATAAAGAATAGCCGTTAAGTACTTGTGAAAATCCGTGACATAAAGCGTTATGCAAAGAAGTCGGTTAAAATATTTATTGACTGTACCTTTACAGAATAGAAAATCTAGACTGGCCTAGGCAGGCAATGACCCAATAATTACATAATCTTTATACTTTCTTCACACATCCTCATTCCTCATCTGCGTGCCCTTTTCATGAACAACTGCATATCTCTCCTTCACAACAAAGTTCTTCAGACACACCTTTAAAAACGATTTAATGAAATGAGACTGGAAATCAGCACAGCATTCAAAACCAAGAGACCTCCACTACTTTTCTCTAAGAGAGAGTAACAAACTTGCAAGTGATTCAACGTAAATTGCCCGGACATCGCCAAAGGAGTTTGGAACCCGGAGACGGTCTGCGCTAGATGAATCGCGGACATCATGTGTAGTAGTTCTTGTGGCTCACTCGCCAAGACAGTAGAGGCTCACGGCGGTGTTTTTAGTGGACCCACATATCCAAACCATCTCCCCAGACGGTGCGGCATGCGTTAAAATGCCCAGAAAATTAGGGATAAGGTCTTACCTCCAAACACGACAGAGTGGATGGCTCCTATCCTGTTGGTAGCCAGCATAGAGATGATAGCCTCAGGAATGAGAGGCATGTAGATCAGCACTCTGGAACCTCTGGTCACGCCCAGAGAGGCCAGTTTGCCGGCCAGGCGGGAGACCTAAGATTAAGCAGATATTTTTGTGGTGATAGCCGGTTGCTAAATTGCACGTTACAAGAAAGTTGGTAACTGCTGCTATAAGCTAAAAGGCAGTCTAAAGACAAGACGAGTAGAATTTGTGAGACATTTAATATGGCTATAGTAGAGAAATTAACTCTTAGATGACGCCTGATGAGAGACGAAGATCATTATGTACGAGAAGACGACTCAAGGAGCAGGTGAATATGCAGCACACCTAAAAGCTTATGGCAGATCACTTCTTTATCGTGCGGTTAGTGCCACTAGTGGTGGTAGATGCGATAAATAGTACCAGCTGGCACTAGTATGGGCAGATTTTAATAAAACCGCGGGTGCAAATAGTTATGGAAACATGGAACAGTTTGAAAGCCATTGGCTGTTGTCAAGAAAGTAACTAACCTGATCTTTAATCTCGTTGTACGTGATCTTCCGGACAGTGTCGGTCAAGGGTGAGTCGTGCACGAGGGCCACCTGGTCTCCCTTGCCACTGGCTACATGGCGGTCCACCGCGTTGTGGCATACTGACATTTCCCCACCTACCCACCTGGAACAAAAAGACGTATTAGCCATCATACGCAAACTTTTCTTAAAGACCATATTCCTAAAACCAACACACAATCTATATATATAAAATGAGAACTGACTGACTGACATATCAACGTACAGCCGAAACTACTGGGGCTAGGAATGTGAAATTTTGCACACGGCTTCTTATTATAATGTAGGGGAGCACTAAGAAGGGGTTTTTGGAAATTCAACCCCTAAGGGAGTTAAATAGGGGATGAAAGTTTGTATGGAAAATCGTCATTTTTGTAGTTAAACCGACATCCACGCGGGCGAAGCCGTGGGCAAAAGCTAGTGTAGTATGTAATAATTTGACGGTATCATCACCTGCCTATCCTTTTTCCAACTATGTTGGGGTCGACTTTCAGTCTAACCGGATGCAGCTGAATACCAGTATTTTACATGGAGCGACTGCCTATCAAATCGTCACTACCCAGTTAGTACTGGATAAGGGAAATACGATATCCCTTGGTAAGACCGGTTGTCATAACGAGTTGGAGTTAATAATCTTCCACCTTTAGTACGGACGGAGATGGTTCAGAGGCTTCGGGTAGAAAACCATCAAATCCCGCTCTTGGGCAGAGCGAAAGGTAGTGTCAGACTTCTACTGACTAAAAACCACCCATGTTCCTTCGTAGTCCTTTATGTCGAGGCCATGGTATGGTATCTCTTGTGAACAACCCGCAGCCCCGGCGGGAAATGCTGTTGTCCTAAAGAGCTAAGCTGAATCACATGATTTGGGTATCATCATCATCATCATCATCAGTCTATAATGTTCCCACTGCAGGGACTCAGGCCTCCTCTCTAGGAGAGGGATGGGCTATAATCCACCACGCGGGCCCAGTGCGGATTGGCAGATGTCACAGGTCTTCGAATTTTTTGGTTGTAAGACAAGTTTCCTCACGATGTTTTCCTTCACCGTTTTGAGAGCAGCGGTGATGAAATAAATTACACAAAGTAATGCGCCTGCCTGGGTTCGAACCCACGACCTACTGTTCGTAAGTCGGGGCCGACACCACTGGGCCACCGCTGCTCACATGATTTGGGTAAGTATTTATAAAGTATAAACCGAGTGTAAAAAATATTTTTTTTTTGTAGAATTAGGTATCTTCTCTCTTCTTTTTATGATAGTTTTGTGATGTGTGAGATCAAAGATTCTTATTTAGTTTTTCTGAGAACTTGTTATTAGACGAATTTAGGTATGTTGTTACGTCGTAATAGAGATAATTTTATTCTTAAGTTTTCACATATTAATTGGTTAGTTTATTTCATCATGGGAGTTGTTGTCAGTTTTATATTATATAGGTGCTGATGACGATATTGAGGTTGTTGGGAGGACAAGCGCGAATTTCACGTCGTGCCCGTTTTAAAAATGCCACAATGTGTTGTCAATTCGCTCCCAATAGATCGCGTTCTTTGGGCGACTTTGATTATACAATGCAATTTCAACAGTTTATAACACCTAACATTAAATTAAATTAATGTTTTTCATGTAATACCTACCACAAATATAAATGTTTATTCACTTTATGACACAATGTAGGTATCTTTACATAAAATATGTAAATTCCATGAAGTTGTCAGTCTATCAAAGCTAAGTGTGTAAATGATTAGAATTAAAAACAAAACATATTGGCCTTGCCAATTTACACGTGTTAAAGTCTATTTTACATTTCATTAGTCAGCCACATTACCTAATTCTTACAGCCTACTAGCTCTTACAAAAACAAATGAATTTAAAAATAAATAAAAAGTGGGGTGTTTTATGAACCCGGTTAGCACAGAGTTCTAATAAAAAAGAGTATTTTTCTTGTTTATTCTAATAAATAGTAACTTTTAATATCTTCGTGTATGTTTTTGCCTGTTCTTTCTGTTATCTGTTGTTGTTGCTGACCATTCTCTACTCATAAGAAGTAAAAACAGTACCTATCTATACATTCAGAAAATCAAACCTTTTGGAAAGGCTTGACAGCTGGTGATGATGACCAGTTGGCAAGAAACAATTTAGATTGAACAAATAAGAAGGAGTTACTAACACTTTATTTACAATAACATTTTTGTTACAATCATCTCGTGTCTACGGAATTTTACGTCTGATAATAATCTCTAATCGCTCTTATCTCTTCTCTGCTTTAAACCGTTCATCAAGACAAGAGAAGATCATTATGTTCCTTCAATCATTCCATTTGACCACATCCTCTTATGAAGTTACTTTAAGTTTGTCTACAAGGGGCCGTCGGGGCTGCGAGTTGTTTGGAAGAGATACCGCGGCCTCGACACAAAGGGCTAAGAAGGAACATGGGTGGTTTTTAGTCAGTAGGAGTCTGACACTCCCTTCCTCCTGATCATTTACCAAACCACCCCCCCCCCCCAAAAAAAGGTACTAAGATTGCTAACTGCTTACCATTTTGTGAATGGCGGGTTGCTGTTGTCCAGCACTTTTTCCCAGGGTTTGGTCCACTCCAGCTCTTGAGCCACCTCACCCCAGAACCCTTCAGGGTCATCAATGGAGCGACGGTAAGCTTCTTGGTATTCTGGAGTGACACAGCTATCACCTAAACGAAGAAATAAAAGCATTAAAATTAGGATATTCCAGCTTACAGGGTAGGCCGCTATAAACACAAACACTTCCTATAGGTCCCAATACCACTTGGGTCGCTCTTTAGGTTAAGCATTCTGATAAATTTTTATTGAGGCAAAAACAACGCATGAAGAGACCGTATACTTATATCAAAAATATAAATATCTATATAAATAAAAAGAGAAGTCCTGACTGACTGACTGACTGACTGACTGAGTCATCAACGCCCAGCCCAAACTCTTGGACCTAGAAAACTGAAATTTTGCACAGAGGTTCCCTTTATAGTGTAGACAAGGAATAAGGAAGGATTTTTCGAAATTCAACCCCTAAGGGATTTAAATAGGGGATGAAAGTTTGTATGGAAAATCGTCATTTTCACGCGGGCGAAGCCACTGGCAAAAGCTAGTACAAGAATAAAGAGAAACACAAGTGACAAAAGGAGTAGATAATTATTGTATGCAAAAAGTTGCTGGAAAAAGGAAATAGAAGACAAACGAATGAGGGATGATTGTATGAATGAGGGATGATTGATTGTATCAACAGACAGGGGAAAACGGCAGAGGACAACAACTAAAAAATTGATCAATAACTATTACTACTACTAAACGGACCAACAAAAGAAATGTGACGCATGCCAACGACTTGCCATCGGGGAAAAACCAGGATGAGACTAGTTCTGGGCGGCGTGAATGGCACAAAAAAAGAGGCCTATAGCCAGCAGCGGGTGAATCCAGGCTGTGGATCATTTTCCACAGACTGTATTCATTTAGTGGTAGTCATCATTATGACTACCACTAAATGAAGTGACGCTGGCAGCAGTATTAAAGCAAGTTGAAGAAGATATGGAATGTAAAGACCAAGTAAGAATACAGGCAAACCTTCTTTGGTTTGATCTGGTTGGAAGGGTACACCAAACCGACGCATCGTTTTAAACACGTTCTTCAAGTAGTGTGGTCACCAGAGCAAGCCTTAAAACCAGTCCATGCATGGCACAGATTTGGAATAAATGATCCGCAGCTGAATGTAACCTTGGTCAGGTAACTTTAGATCCTATTGCTACAGCAGATTCATCTGCTTCACTTGGCACTTGGATGTGCGAATGCAAAATCAATGTAATCTTCAGAATCGAAACGACCCTGAAGTCAACTGAGTGTCAACTTGTACGCTTATGTTATTAAATTAGCATAATTTGTTAATTTGTTTCCAGTAGTCTTAACCCCTTCCCGCATACGAAGCCGTTCATGGCTTCGTAAGTTTAATTTTTTTTACAGATTAACAAAAGATCAAATAATGAGAAACACATAATTTTTGTCATATTTGGATTCGTATGCATTGCTTGCTTTGTGCTAACGCTTTCATTTCTTTTCAGGAATGGACGTTTCACGGTTCTATGGGGCTTCCAAGTATGTCTATTCTATCCCCGGTGATGGGTACACGAGTGGTGATGACCTTAATTCAAACTCTGACCATAAATACGAACCCATGGGCGTCCAAAAAGTTGGTACTCCAAAAAGTCAAGTCGGAACCCTGAAAAGCCGAGGCAGCATTTCATCTAGCTTGCCCGATTCGCCGATACCCACTAAAAAGTCTCGAAAAACTTCAGAAAGACATAAAGACGTGCCGTTGAGTTCTGTACGAATTGATAACATCAGGCTTTTCTTCACGTGGATGCAAAAAGGGACAGGTATGCCAAAACTGCTCAAAGTTCTGTTTTACACCATGTATGAATGAATATTGTGAAGTATATTTATGCTATAATGATAACCAAAACTGTTTCAAGAACTTCAAACAGAATAATTGGTAAACGCATACGAAGCCACATAAACATGAACGATACATTATCCAGTGCATACGATGCCATAAATGGCTTCGTGCTGAAATTTCAGTAATAACCATTGTAATATTTTTTTTATTGCTTTGTAATTCTTAGTTTAGCTCATTAAAACAAAATTACGCAAAAAGATTTTTTTTATGTAACTCCTCCATAATTCATGCAGAAAGGGGTTAACTATAAGATAATTATGACATATGAATCTTTATGATACGATGAACACAGGTGAAACAAACGAAGCAGAAGGTGCAGCTGCAGACCCATCAGGCGTTGAACTCACAGATATTGTAGAAAGGGATGAACCCACGAATTTTGAATGACTTGAAAGCTTAAGTAGTGAATAAAAAATCAAGATCATTCTTACATTCACAAGCATTGGAGTACCTACAATGCTTTTCATAGCATGAGCGTATCATTTAGGCGTTGAAGTCATCCACAATTTTTCGAAAAGTAACAACATACAGAGGCTTCAGTCTCAAATTATGGACCCTTATAACGTAGTCAAGCCCTTGAAACTCTATTTGTGATCCAGAATGATACTACACATTACATTGTAGATAATACTGGATGAAGCGTACCATTAGTACACATATATCTTATTAGAGTAAGTGTGCCTTGTACTGCTAATTATGCAAATATTTTCTGGTAATATGTTTGTTTACTATGTTTGTCTTTTACTTCTTTAATGTGTGGTTGGTTAGTGCTTAGCTTGCATGTCGGTCATGAGCTTTTAGACTTAGCTTTACATCATGCTGTCGAGCAATATCTCTCAAGAATGACGGTTACCTCACGATGATTTTTTACTTACTATACCTTTACCGAAGCAAGTGGTAATCATAATTATACAATACGCGCATGAATCCGAATATTTTGAGGTGCGTGTCATGGGCTCGAACACGAGACTTATGGTGGTCCGACGGTCACACCACTTGGACTATCACTGTTAACTTTGTTTACATGAGCATATTGCAGTGTTGCATCCTCAAACCTCTTAATGGTTTCCTCATCTTTAACTTTTTCCGTAGATCTTTGAGTTTCTTCTTCCGTTTTTGTTAGATAAGGCCAGCACACAATCATCTCGAAAGATCTATCAGTACCTAGCTTAAGCCAGAGAGTGTCTTCAGCCCTCAAAGTTCCAGGTAGAGCTGCCTAAAGAGCATGACAGGAAAATTATTCATCAGATCATTTGTAAATTCCTTTTAAGTTTCTTCAAGTACGTAGCTAATCTTTTGCCGTCATACGCGTTTGAACTTATCCTTCACTTTTACCCTGTTACGTCAATACTTATATAATCTCATTCACGTGCAAAATAGTCACTTTAAAAATTTACATGTACAGGGAAATGTACACCTTTTTAACATTTCAATTTGTTTTAGACCTTTGCCCTCGCTTATTGTTCAGCGTTTACAAAACATTTTCATTGGCGTTGGAGTAAGATTTATTAGCACGCATTAGGAATTTCTTTTAATGAAGATGATACTATATATATGTAGAAAGGAAGTAAGTACTGAAAAGAGGTCTAAAAGAGAAGTATGAAAGAAGAAGACATCGTCATCATCATCATCATCTTCTTGCACTTGCCCCAATCTAGTTGGAGTGGCGCAACACATTTCATTCTTCCATTCTCCCCTGTTAGATGTCACGGCATCATTTACTCCTTTCTCTTTCATATTATTCCTCACACAATCCATCCATCTTTTGTTTTCTTTGAAAGAAGTAGACATGCGGTCAAAGAAATTAGGATAAGGGCAAGAGAATGATGATGATAATAGTAGTTTATGCGACTGTGCATAATGAAGGGCATTACATACAACACAAGTGTGGGTTTAAGAAACGAGTGGAAGGCGAGTTTCTTAATAGCATCACACGAGTGTTGTAATGCCTAATTATGTATAGTTGCATACACTACTTTATCTACCCAAATATCATAAGGGCTCTATGATGGGTTCAGGAACCATCGGGAAATGACCAGCATTACCAACTCATAACCTACTAAAAACAGTAGGATATGAGTTTAAATTTGGAACAGGTGTCAAATTCAAGTGAGTGTGCTATTCTAGTATCTACATTAAATAAAACAGATACCTATCGATACGAAACCCCAATTCAGTATGATTTTAGTGATTTTAATTATAAATTATTTCGAGCTGTCATTTGTTCGTTAGCTTTTTATTTCCAGTTACGAGTAGACAAATTTTCTGATAAGTTCTTTATTTCTGTCGAAAATGAGTGATAGTGGCTCAGAAATTAACATGAACACTCCGCCAGATATCGTAAATGCAGCGACGAATGCAACTAATAACCTGTTTATTTTTTATTGCATTACACTGGTAACAATGCTGGTCTTTTCCCTATGGTTCCTGAACCCATCATAGAGCCCTTATGATATTCGGGTAAATAAATTAGTGTATGCAACTATACATAATTAGGCATTACAACAATCGTGTGATGCTATTAAGAAACGAGCCGATAAATAACGATACCTGAAGCGATTAAGAAAGCAGCAGCAAGACCAAGCTCAGGTGCACAGGTTCTCAACGATCAGGACCACTTCGAACCTTTCAGCATGCGTAAGATCATTATCCACCAGCTTCTGGCTGTTGATATCCCGATTCGTCACAGATGGTATTCTTCTTACATACATCCGTATGAAAGTCATAATTCACCGCCTGAATTCACCCACTGTTGGAGATAGTCCTTTCTTTCCTTGTATCAATCTCCACGTCCCGGTGCCAGCCTCATCCAGAGTTTTCCCCTGATGGCAACTTTGGCGACTGTATCTCGCCGAGATCAAAAGTCGAAACAGTATTAATTTTTTCATAAGCTTTATCACCTAACGCACAATCGAATCTATCCATCATATCAATTCTTTGGTATTTGTACTCCGTATTTCCGCATCTTAGGCCCATGGAAATGACATTCGATTTCCGCTAAACTTTTTATTTGAAGTCGTCACTTTCAAATACGGCTTTTACGCATTCGTAATGTTTTTGTGGCCTGTCCATTTATACACCACATAACCTACGTAGTAGAAGGTACAATAGTCGTACAACTTAATAGCACCGTTAATATAGTATGCAAATGAAAACTGAAGTAAGTGGACTATGGCCTAAACTGAATCATTTCGTAGTGTTTCATAATGAGTCTCCAGAAAATCCATTTCACAATATAGGAAAATGTTATCGATAAGTAAGTATCTACAATCAATTATTCTTCCTTTCCACTAATTCCATCCACCTGGATTTGAATGAGGCAAACGGTAGAGCTGTTCAGGTCGGAACGTACTGGTCGGTCACAATCTGAGTCATCAATTCGAGAAGAAGAATTCTTCCTTCATTTTAGATCAATCTGGCTGATAATGAGACATTCATATATAACTGTCTCTAAGTATTTCTACTGGTCTAGGATTCACAAGGTGCTCTAGAAAACTGTAAAACTCACCATAACTTTCAATATCAGCAGCAGAAACAAACGTCTTCTTCTTCAATTCACTAATAGAAGACTCGAACTTATTCTTCTCCAACTTGGCCCCTCCAACTTCGCTGTCTTGGTACATTTTTGAAGAATTTACTGAACCCGGTTTTCGTTTCGTCTTTCCCTTGAAAGTAACGGGAAGATACTGACTGGTGGTGACGAGCGCAGTAGTACGAACACCAAGTGGTTTGTATGTCTTTGCATTTCAATGTGGGGACCTCTGAACTTATTGAATTGTTAAATAGAGGTGATACCGATAAGAGTGTGACGCAGTAGTGTCGGTCTAAACATGGCATAAAAATAAATCGCTTTCAGAGAACTTCATTAGGCAGTGGTTAGTGTTCCAGGTGGACGTTGGGAAAACGGTAGATGAAGACACGTAACAATCTGAGTAACTCTTGCCTCGATTAATGTAAAAGACATGGTGTCTTTTTTATTTTTATACCAAAAAATTGAAATTACATGTAATAAACTGGTATTCAGCTGCATCCGGTTAGACACGAAGTCGGCTTCAAGAATTCAAGTGCCTTCCCAATTCCGTTGGGCCGACCCCGACATAGTTGGGTAGTCAAAATCTAGAGAGACGATGAGAATGTGCCGAAAATTAAATAACAAAGGCTTCTTATCTTTTCCATGGACTTATGTCTAAAAGTATTTGGTCAAATGTTCGATTCAAAAAGTTGCATTTTTAACAGGTTTCTCTGAACAATTCATAAATATTAACCTCAGTTGATTTGGACATAAATAAAGAGATCCCTGATTCAGCTTTCATCTTACTTGCTATTATTAATGCGAAAGTCCGAGAGAATTTGGCACCGAGGTAGATATAGCCTGGCATAGCAGATAGGTTATTTATACTTCAAGAAGGGCGAAATAGAGGGTCTAAGCTAGTTTAAAAAAGACAAGAAACTAGTGACAAAAGAACGCACGTATGATTGTACGGCTTGGCCACAAGCTACGCGATTAAGGTACAAGTGTGTTGCAACAGTGTCTGCGGGAGTCGCTTAAAACAATCATGACACGCACGAGTCACCGGCACCGCCGCGACGCGACAGACAGAAATGACGCGTGTAACTGGTCGCTAGTCGAATCACCTGAGGTTGTAGTTTGTCGAAAACTATTGACATTCAAAATTGCAAAATCCTACTTCCAACGTAAATGTGAAATTTTGTGAGGATGTTTGGATGTTTGTTACTCTTTCACGAAAAAACGACCTTAATTATCACAATATCAGCAGAATGATCCCGTGGGATAACTACCAAAAACCACGCGGGCGAAGCTGCGGACATAAGCTAGTAATTATATATATAAATTCGAAAGTATGTGAGGATGTTTGGATGTCTGTCTGTCTGTACGTTTGATACTTTTTCACTTTTGATATCTCGGTAGTACCTACCGTATGATCCCGTGGAACAATCAAATATTGTAAGTACATTAATTACCTGAGCAACAATAGGGGATCGGACTAAAAAAAACAAATTAGTCAGTCAGATAGATTTCCAAAAAATATTGAACACCTATTTGAGTATTTCTCAAAATAAGTGTACATCTGTTGAAAAAAAAGTGTGCCTCGAAAAAGTAACAAAGTTTCAATGTTTTTATTTAACCATACATACAAAAAATAACATATTTGTGAAGAAAAACTATTAAACTTTAAAGTTGTGAAGAATAAATGGTAAAACCATAGTATTCAATCAATTTTAGAAAGCTTTTTTAAAAAGATGTTTTTTGAGTTTCATACAAAAATCAAATTGCCACCCTACGACTTCATACATGTAACACTTCATAAAATTCGATATGTCGCGTTAATATTGTGCATTTTTTGTATTACAGACCTTGATTAAATGTAGTTTCTTTAATAAAGTGATTTTATATGGGGTTTCATAGTAAAATATAAAAAAAAATGCGAAAAACAAAATGAGTCGTGCCCATTTACTTTTTAGTAACTTACTCTTTAGTTACGTTTTATTTCTACTTCCACGTAATTTCTGAACGCATCCGTTACCTTTTAACACGGGCAACACTAGCATCATTCTGATTGGCTGTAGGTCTGACGTCTCCGCCATAACTTTTAATGTGAAAATCAGTTTTGAACGTGTTGTCCAAGGGAGATTACTTTTTCGTAATAAGAAATACTTTTTCACTTTTTCACATTAAGATAAGTCTTGATTTATATATGTTATTGTAATACGTGTCGTACGAACATTTAAGCGTATTATATTATTTGCAGTTTCAGGTTTTATCAAACCATCGACTTATTATGATCTTAATTTGTACAATTTTCGTTGCTTTTTCGTAACGTTTTTTATGAATTTCGTTACGTTATGAAAAAGTATAGTGTAAAGCTGAGTGTTTAAAGCTCTTAAAACTTTGCCAATATTAAAACCTTAGTGAACATTCACTGGCAAATAGTTCTTTACGAATTTTAAAGTCTCATATGCTTTATTTAATAGGTTGGTTTATAGCCTTATGTTTACTATTTAGTAACATCTAGAACTATTTCATAACAATATTTCGTAACAACTTTTTCGTTACGTACACTTTTTTTGAGAAATACTCATTTATTCTTTTTTCACATTAACAAAAAATGAAGACGATATAGTGCTTCGAAAACTCGTGAACTCCTCGAAAACGTTACATGTCAGTACATTATTTACCCACAAGTGACGTCACGACGCTTTTTAACTTCGTCATTTTTTATTAATTCGTTAAAACAAAAAACACGTATGTATCCAATATTTTTCGATAATCTAACTGACGGACTAAACAGAATCATATTTTTTTGACTCAGTCCGATCCCCTATTATAGTGGTACTTAGCGAGAAACTAAACTGAACTAAAAAAAACAAATCTGTATGTATCCAAATGTTAATTTTATGCTAGGTAAAGTCTCGGGCTGAAACTGTTAAAACATTATGTAATCGTTAGTCTAGTCCAGAGATTACCAAACTTATTTTTTAGATTTTGACCGCCCCCTTTGAAAATCAATTCTTTTTCTCAAAACTTAAAAACCACAAGTATTTTTATTTCCTCGTTCGATGTCTGTTCTATAAGTTCTTCTTCCAGTTGGGATGTTACTGCTATGTTGACATTTGAAAAAGGCTAAACACCCAGTCTGGTATTTCCAATTTCAAAATGTCCTGGAATCTTTCAATGAAATCACTGTGGAGATTTTCCAAATGTTGGCAGTATACAAGTAAGTCGTCGTTGTTGCAGGACACTAATAAATTGAGAAAATTATGGAACCTGGATTTTTTCTGGGGCCCATAATGCCCATCTCTAGATCTCCAACGAACAAAATAAGCGAGAACAGAATCACGCTTGTTAACCCAGAAGATAGGCACAGGTATACACAAGGGTGAGCTATCGCCCACTTTGGGAAAGACTGGTCTAGTCGACAAGTGCTTTTTGGGTCAAAAAAATTTCTTCGCCTGCGAATAATATAAACGAGGTGTCATTCGATTTGGAATATCGTGTAGGTATTTTTTGAAAGAGCCGCTTGATTTTATGTCCCTTAATTTTTTGAAACTCTATTGAAACATTTATTTTGTTTTTTGTGTGTTGTGTTTTTGCTATAAGTTTGTTTTGTGTAAGTTAATTGCTTATAACTTTTGTTATTTTTACAAGCGGCCCTTGAATTTCGAAAGATACCTTGTCATATTTTTCGGAAGCAGAGAAAAAAATTGACCCAAAAAGCACTCCGCAATTACTGTCGCAACATACTTGCCGCTTCATCATGTAGGTTGTGGCCAGGCGGTTATACCTCCGGCTAGAATGTTGTAGATCCACCGGAAGCTATGCAAATGCTTTAAATAGGTATAAAGATGTTGTACTCCTTACATTTTGTACAAAAGGATATGAGCGGATATACCAATACCTCATACATATGTGATTTAAGATAATAATATGGTTCAGATAAATACATAACTCAAATGCAGTTCTTTTCTCATTCAGTATAGTCCTATTTTTTACCCACGACGGAACGGAGACGGTATATGCGTTTGGGGTGAGAGGTTGTTTGTTTGTTTGTTTGTCCTAAATGGGGTTCGAAATGGTCATAGTTATGACGAAACAAGTGAGTATTGTGGGGTCAAATAGGTAGTTTGCTGTATCTAAAATACTGGTATTCAGCTGCACGTGGTTAGGCTGAAAGACGACCCCATAGACAGTTAGAAAACGGGTAGGCAGTGCAACTGCAAATTATGATTTTCCTACTCCTCCGCTATTCTTTTCTGATTAATTATGTTGTGGGATCCAAGACAGTTATATTGTTTCTCTGAGACTTCGTCGAGCTTCATTGTCTCGACGCTTTTCTGGTGGGTCGCTTCTGTTGGTTCTGGCTTTCAGGAGTTACAGTGGTTTAAGATTAGTGTGGCGGGCTTACCCCAAAAAAAAGGGTTGGCAGATGATGAAAGGTTTTATCCGGTCTCTGGTGTAACATTGATTGCCCGGGCTGGTCCGCAAGATTACGAAGGCATTGGCAATTGTTTTAACATTACACTCAACAAAATGTTATAATAATACTTTAGCCGACCGGGAAATCGATCAGGAGTGGTGCTTCATAACAAATAAATAAATCATTTATTCTGGGGCAAACATTTGTAAACACACCTGTATACTTAACAGTTTTTCCGCGGGAGACCTTTGAATAGGTACTAGTTTTCTTTTGTTTTGTTTACTTTAAATACCTGCAGTTTTAAGTGCGTCACATTTATTCCAACCGTGAAAAATGATTTCACGTCTAATAAAAAGTCGTTTCCCACCAATATTTACGTGCGTATTGCCAACCAAGCGCGCTTTAACACCAAACTAAGCAACTTTAGTTTGGTGTATAGCACGCTTGGTTGGCCTTGGCGACTTCGTAAAGGATCCGTTTTGCAACTTGTATTTACAAACCTACGCTGATTCTGAACTTCGAAAAACTCTATTGCGCTGGTTGCCTTGGCACATCTTTCTTACACACATACCATCACGTCTATATACCCCATATAACTCGCCTAACGCGAAGTGTATTCAATAGTTCACCCACATTTCACCAGTGTGTGATGATGATTACCTAAGTCCCATGTAATAGGGGACGAGCCTTTACCCATCATCTGCCTAGCCTTATCCAAAAATGTTGGGGTCGGCTTTCAGTCTTACCGGATGCAGCTGAGTAGGTACCAGTATTTTACATGGAGCGACTGCCTATCTGACCTCCACAACCCAGTTAGTACTGGGTAATACGATACCCTTTGGTAAGACTGGCTGTCAGACTTTCAGGCCACTGCAACGACTGCCAAATCACACTATCACACTAATATAATATATATTCCTATGTTTAAAATGTCTGTAGCAACTGTTGGTGAACCTTAAATAAATAAATTATAAAGGCGAAAGTTTGTGAGTGTGTATGTTTGTTACTTCTTCAGGAAGATAAAATCGGGATACTTTTTATCCCGATTTTATCTTCCCGTGGGATAATTTTCGAGTTGTAGTTGGTGAAGCCGGTGGCAACAGCTAGTATCTATATTGTAAGTTTCAGAAGTGGAAATTTATTTAAAAAAAACAATTAACAACAAAAAAACCATTTTTACTTTATAATTGACTCAAATTACAACCAGCACAATTTACTTACAGTCCAGTAAGTCTTAAAATTAACACAACAAAACACAAACTCACTTTATGATTTTTACGACAAACTAAACTCAAAATGGCTTACGTAACATTACAATTAGCTTATGAATCTAACGTCCGTCCAGTCCAAGCGTCGAGCAGCAAAGGGACGTTCTACCCGCAGCGCCTGGTTTTTATAGGCGAGGCGAATAGAGTGACGTAACGCGAGCATTCTCTTACACGGCCTCTCCTGACGAAGTGTCGTCCTCGACACAAGCTCTTGGAGGCCCCGCTAGGACCCGCGCGCCGCGCTGGGAGAGGTCGGCACTTCGAGCTCCACTTCGCCCGCTGGCAGAAGCGCCGGGTTGACCGCAGTAGAGGACCCCGTTTGTTCAGAGTCGTCATCAGTATCTTCATCTGAAAACAAGATCTTGTTAGAAGCTATCCAGCAATTTGTGTAAAAGCGTTCAACCTCTCACTAAGTTCCATTCATTTTCAGCCAACTAATTCATTCATCGTTCTCTCAAATAGTTCATAAGTTTGAATAGACACACACATCCATCTTTCTCAAAGCATTTATAAAAATAAAGCCAAGGCATTGTCCTGTACGTGTCCAGCGCGTAAGAGGCGGTTTCTATGCTGTCGTCTTGCTGACGGTGACCGCAGCTGCGACCACGACCAGCGTTCAGCTCTCACCACCTGCAACATGGTCTGACAACCTGCAGACCCGCTTGACACGCAGACCGTATTCATACGTGCAAGCCGCTTAACACGCAGACCGTATTCATACGTGTAAGCTGACTCATACACTGACCGCAATCATGTGTACAAGCCCACTCGATACGCAGACCGTATTCATACGCACGAGTTCTCTCAACACGCAGACCGTATTCATACGTGTGAGACCACAAATTGACCAAACATGGCCAAATTTATGCGGCCACCAGTGACTCAGCAACAGGTGCCATCACAACCGGCGACACACACGCGCCTGCTACCAGCAGCACCGCAGTACAGCACAGCAGCCAAAGCTCAAAGAACGTGGCACACGTTTCTGGGCACCACTGTCCTCAGATCCATCTCTCACAACCAGATCTGCAAACACATGAAAGTGAACACATGAGCAAATAAATAACATGACCACTATGGTTTGAAGCCTATTCAAAGCGAAGTAATTTCATAAGTTAGAGTCCATAAATTTGAACAGTGTTCCAGGCGCAAGCGTGCACTCAAGCGACAGCAACAAAGACCACCAACAGTGATTTTTAAAATTGAAATAGCTTCAAACCCAAGAGATTCAATGCATCGCTAATGATTTTGTGACACACCGCGTCATTGAGACTGAAGCCCAAAACTTCCACATGTCTCCACTATGACCGCGGAGCAGAGCAGAGCAGACGCCCAAACGTTTGCATGCTCACGACAAATAAGTAGCAGTAGTCCTGCAGCGACGCGCTTGACCAAGCCAGGTCGCGCCAGTAGCCGGAGCCATGCGCTCAACCGCGCCAGTAGCCGGGGCCATGCGCTCAACCGCGCCAGTAGCCGGGGCCATGCGCTCAACCGCGCCAGCAGGGCGCGCTAGCACCGTGGTGTGCCACGCACAACTGCGCCAGTAGGGCGCGCTGGCACCGCGAAGTGCCACGCACAACTGCGCCAGTAGGGCGCGCTGGCACCGTGGTGTGCCACGCACAACTGCGCCAGTAGGGCGCGCTGGCACCGTGGTGTGCCATGCATAACTGCACCAGTAGGGCGCGCTGGCACCGTGGTGTGCCACGCACAACTGCGCCAGTAGGGCGCGCTGGCACCGTGGTGTGCCACGCACAACTGCGCCAGAAGGGCGCGCTGGCACCGTGGTGTGCCACGCACAACTGCGCCAGTAGGGCGCGCTGGCACCGTGGTGTGCCACGCACAACTGCGCCAGTAGGGCGCGCTGGCACCGTGGTGTGCCACGCACAACTGCGCCAGTAGGGCGCGCTGGCACCGCGAAGTGCCACGCACAACTGCGCCAGTAGGGCGCGCTGGCACCGTGGTGTGCCACGCACAACTGCGCCAGTAGGGCGCGCTGGCACCGTGGTGTGCCATGCATAACTGCACCAGTAGGGCGCGCTGGCACCGTGGTGTGCCACGCACAACTGCGCCAGTAGGGCGCGCTGGCACCGTGGTGTGCCACGCACAACTGCGCCAGAAGGGCGCGCTGGCACCGTGGTGTGCCACGCACAACTGCGCCAGTAGGGCGCGCTGGCACCGTGGTGTGCCACGCACAACTGCGCCAGTAGGGCGCGCTGTCACCGTGGTGTGCCACGCACAACTGCGCCAGTAGGGCGCGCTGGCACCGTGGTGTGCCACGCACAACTGCGCCTGTAGGGCGCGCTGGCACCGTGGTGTGCCACGCACAACTGCGCCAGTAGGGCGCGCTGGCACCGTGGTGTGCCACGCACAACTGCGCCAGTAGGGCGCGCTGTCAGCGTGCAGCGACGCGCTCGGCATCGCCAGTAGGGCGCGCAGTCAGCGTGCAGCGACGCGCTCGGCAACGCCAGTAGGGCGCGCAGTCAGCGTGCAGCGACACGCTCGGCAACGCCAGTAGGGCGCGCAGTCAGCCTGCATTGACACGCTCGGCAACGTCAAAAAGGCACAGGCGCGCGGCGGCGGCCTGCGGCCACGTGCACGTTCATGGCGTCACTGTTGCGCAGCCCTGGCAACCACTGCTATGAGACCAGGCAGCGTTGCGTTGCATATCACACGCCACACGTTCTTATGTAATGGTTACTCTGCAAAGAGACAAATCTACGACAGAATTTTGTTCCACTCGGTCACTCCTGACCAAACATCCATTAGGTCCCACTCTTTTTGATAAAATCAAACGTGGCCAAACTGGAAATTATCGAAAATACAACAATCAACCACCCTGGGTCATGTACCATAGTCGTTCAAATCAATCTTAAAAACACTATTGCGTCAAAAAAATGCCAGGTTCACAAAAATCTTCGAGTAAAACCACAGATCTCTAACTGACTATATGAAACAAGTCGATCACTATTTGACTTCACACTAAGGTCTTTCCAGACCCTGACCTCAACCAGAGCTAAACGCGCATCGCACACACAGTCGACTTGAGTTTCCTCAAAAAAACTCCAATTTCAACCGAGCCACGACTACGCAATAACTACTGGTACGGTCGAACACAGTACAGCCGATAGAAACCCTTATTCGACTTTCTACCTCAACTTAACTTCATCAAAACCTTATGAACATCGACTGGTACCGGGTACGTGACCCGTTGGCTTCTTCCTTAGCCAATCATGTGTCTTAGGCACCTTCTTTAATAAAGCAAGACTACAGTGAACCTGTATACGGCCTACGTCTTCACACGAAAAACAAGTCAACTGATCATATTGCGTAGGGGTTTGAGTTTACGCAGATCATGATTATTTGAGTTTGATGTGCAAACGACTGCACTTTTGGGTTTCAAATATACAGAAAACAAGACTTGACTGTATTTTGTTTTGTTCATAATTGCGGCTTTTATTTAAGCATCAGATATACCACAAATCACAACGTTGCCCCACACTAGCAATTTCTCCTGTGTCGTGGGTACTTTCACAAATATTTAAACTCACATACACAAATACCAAGACCCGGAAAAACTATCTGTACGCCATACAAAAGGTTGTTCCGTGCGGGAATCGAACCAACGACAGTCCCTTGACGATATTCAACCGCATCAAGGACTTTCAGGCATAGCCTGCATGTGTGGTACATTTATTCGAATTCGTACTCATAACGTCATATAGCACAGTGGCCATATCAACTTCACGCAGACACAATGACCAAAATTCGGGTTTAAAATTAGTCCACGTACTGTTGTTGGTCACTCAATCTTTAAGCCTCGTCTTAGCACCACCATGTAAACAACCACCAATGCGTCCGAGGCATTGCCAATTGCCCCAGTGACTTAATAAACACACACACACAACATAACATCACGCCTGCAATCCCCAAAGGGTAAGGCAGAGGTACCCAGTATACCCACATTTCGCCAGTTATGTTAACTCCTATGTAATAGGGGCGAGCCTATTGCCACCAACCAAAAGCATAAATCCAGACAATAAAACTTTGCCCGACCCGGGAATCGAACCCAGAACCTTCATGCTCAGCAGTCGCGCTTGCGACCACAAGACCAACGAATTATAACAATGGTTCGACCTTACTTGTATCAGGGACGAAAGTAAACCCACTATTCTTCTAGGTAGAACTCGTTTGAACCGGCGGTGAAAGAGTACGTATGCGTTTTCTATTGCCAATGCTGCCATGTCGCTACGCGAACGACCTACGCGTATCGCGCCTATCCCTACTACACGATTGGTGCCTTTCGGGACTATAAAAATCATGCCAATCTCGATTACGCAAGCCATCTCATGGAGTACGACGACTACTACTCGAATCGCGGTACGATCTACCACTATTGCGATCAATGACCCACGGGATCGACGTCGTTTGCGCACCCGTGACTTAATCCCGAGTACGTGACCGTTTGTCGCGAGTATGCGGCTTTTCACGCCCCATTATCACAAGAAAATCGGGATTAAATCAGACAAACAACTAAAACAGGTCAGACAATCGAATAACAAGAAAAATAATAAAGTGGGTAGTTGCAAAATAAAATTTAAAAGTAAAAGAACGGCTTTTCTGTTCAAAACAATTTTCAGCTACGAGACCTCGTCTAAGTGGGCCTGAAAAGTCCTTTATCCCACTTCTGATGTAAGTTTCAGAAGTGGAAATTTATTTAAAAAAAACAATTAACAACAAAAAAACCATTTTTACTTTATAATTGACTCAAATTACAACCAGCACAATTTACTTACAGTCCAGTAAGTCTTAAAATTAACACAACAAAACACAAACTCACTTTATGATTTTTACGACAAACTAAACTCAAAATGGCTTACGTAACATTACAATTAGCTTATGAATCTAACGTCCGTCCAGTCCAAGCGTCGAGCAGCAAAGGGACGTTCTACCCGCAGCGCCTGGTTTTTATAGGCGAGGCGAATAGAGTGACGTAACGCGAGCATTCTCTTACAATATAATCATCGTAGCTGGGACCAACGCAACGGCCTAACATGCTTTCCGAGGCACAAAGGATACTAGCCTACTCGGTACTCGATGGTCACAGATCCACGGATCAACCTAATCAAGCGCGATTTAACCTGAAGATAGACCCAAATGGCAGTTATTATTGGGTTATATTTAAATGCACATCTGTTTAATTTTTCAGCACACTAGGTAACTCCACTAATTAACTGAATGCATACCAGAAAAATGAATGCTGTGCAAAAAAACCAATTGATTAACTAAACATGTCCTACAAAAAAGTCTAAAAAATCACACAAAACGAGATGACCTTTTTTATCGAATTTACACCAAAAATGTAGTTAGTACATCGGATAAATGATTTGTAAAATAAAAATACTAATTGCTTATCAAAAAAAATAACTTGCACTCTAAATTGTACAATCTTACTACGGAATTTCTAAAACTGATATCTAATACGACCGTCTCGCGACAGTGTCCTTTATGGGCGGCATGGGCACCGGGCCGTAGGCCGACGAAGGAGGCCGGCGGAGGCCCGGCACTTCGGGGACAGAAGATATTAGTGTTATTTAATATGCGAGCGAAGCGAGCGCGCGTCATGGAGTAAATCAGGTGTAGGTTTTCCTTAAAAAAGTTTTAAAATGTTTGTTAGACAAAATAATTATTAGATATACTACACACATCAAAAGTGTCTAGGGATCAACATATATTTTTGCAATAACTTTTCTCCTGATTGATATTAATTAAAATTTTCTTTAAGGATTCATCAAATAAAGTGTTTTCGTTTGTCACAGTAACGATAAACCAAGTAACCTTTGCATTAATAAAGAAATTTGCCATTTTCCTAATAAAGGGATTTTTGACATTTGAACCACTAACATTAAAGTTCGAAAAAAAGACTGAAATAACAGTTTTCTTTAAAATTTTATTGGGTAACTTAAACAATTAATAATCCGTGTTTCTACCGCGAACACTAACAACACAAGAACATCGGTTTGGCATACTCAAAATGAGTTCATCCAAATCACGCTGTGGAATGGCCGCCCATGTTCGTTGCAACAACAAAAAAAGGTCTTCTTGCGACTGGATACCCTCCATATTCGGCAGAGCTCTTCTCTGTAGCATATCCCATGCATGCTCAATCGGGTTCAAGTCTGGCGACTGAGCAGGCCAGGGCAGGACATTGATGTTAGCTGCGGCGAGAGTCTGTCTTACAACTCTTGCGGTGTGCGGTCGTGCATTATCATGCATTAACTGAAATAAGGGACCGATTTGCACTTGTAGAGGAACGATGACGTCTGATACAATCGTCTCAGCATAAATTTGAGCGTTGAGGTTGCCTCTGATCCAAATCAACTCAGTTCTTCCGCCGATCCAAATACCCGCCCATACCATGATGGTTCCACCACTATAAGGATGGACTTCCTGGCAGGATTTTAATCGCTGTTGGCGTCCAGGGGTTCTCCAGTGTCGTATACGTCTTGTATCCGGTCTCATACCAAAACGAGACTCATCAGAAAAGCACACGAAACGCCATTGTTCTTCTGCCCAATTTCTGTGTTCAAGAGCCCATTGATATCGAATCCTACGATTGTGCATTGCTATAGGTGGTACCCGTAGCGGTCTTCGGGAATGAAGGTTCACTTCATGCAAGCGGTTTCTGACTGTTTGGTCGCTAATTAAGTTCCCTGAAGAGTGATGAAGCCTCACGGCTAACATCATGGCGGTTATTGTTGGAGCTCTTCGAGTTAAGATTTGAATGTATCGGTCTTGTCTCCGTGTGGTGCAGCGATACCGTCCTCCATGGCGCTCAGCCACGGTACCAGTGCTTCGGTAATGTGTCCAAAGTCGACTGATAACACTCTCACTTGTATTCAGAGCTAAAGCCACAGTACGTTGCCGGGAACCAGCTTCTATCATTCCCACGGCTCTGAGCATTTCTTCCCTGCTTAAATGACGTCGCCGCTCCATAATAACGTTGGTTTTAATCAGTAGTAGGGAAACAGTAGCACTAATAATGTCTTCAATGCGTTGTATGTTTATAAAGGGAAAATTTTGACAGCTGATTTTCATCTATCAACAAATATTCTACAAATATTCTATTATAAATATTTTGTATTTGTTATTTCTATCAACAAATACAAAATATTCTAAGATATGTAAACATGAAATACTCTTCACTTAATGTTATTATAGGAGGCGATTTTAATATAAATATCCTGCCTGGAAATGTAAAATCGAACCAATTCTTAAATCTAATGCAGGAATTTAGACTCACACAGCACATAAAAACCCCGACACGCATAACACCTACTTCAAAAACATGTTTAGATCTCATATTCACAAACTTCACACATAAAGACATGTACACAACTGTAGAAGAGTTAGGCTTTTCCGATCACAATAGTACAATTTTACATTTAATATTACCCAAGCAAACAAAGAAAATAATTTGGTACACAACAAAAAGGCGATTCAACAATACAAATATTTTAAGATTCAAATCAAAATTGCACGAAATAAATTGGAACGACATAATAACGGCTGATAAAAATATTAACGAAAATTATGAAGCTTTTGACAAAATCCTAATTAGTATCCTAAATCAATGTATCCCATTACAAAAATACAAATTAAAACCTAATTATAATAAATATTGGCTCTCAAAAGGTATAAAAACCTCTTGCAAAAATAAAAGACTATTGAAAATACTAATTACCAAAACCAAAAACCCTATATTAACAAAATACTACAGGAAGTATGAAAAAATATTAAAGAAAACTGTAGTTACAGCAAAAAAACAACACTATAAACACAAAATGATGAAATCAAATAATAGAGTAAAAACAATGTGGGGTATAATAAATGAACGGACAAACAAAAATATTAGACGCGAGAAACAGAATATAACTATAAAAATAAACAACAATTATATGACTTCAGAGCCCAAAGAGATAGCTAACATCTTCAATGACTTCTTTGCTTCTATTGGGAAAACTAGTACAAGCTCATCCGGCAATAAACGACAAGAAACACCTAAAATGACTACAACGGAGAATTCCATCTTTCTGAGCCCAATAGATCCTTACGAGGTGAATGCATTGATAAAAAACTTAAAAAATAAGTCAAGCTATGGCGTTGATGAACTTCCACCTACATTAATGAGACAATGTGCAGACGAGTTAACTCTTCCTTTCTACAAACTAATCAATCAATCCTTCGAGGAAGGCACTTTTCCCAACTCCTTGAAAAAGGCCCTTGTAAAGCCAATACATAAGAAAAATGAAAAAACTGACCCAAATAATTACCGCCCTATCGCTCTCCTACCTACTGCATCAAAATTATTTGAAAAAGCCATGTGCAACCGTGTCTACGCTTTTTGTGAAAAATACAAAATATTTAATGACTCTCAGAACGGCTTTAGGAAAAATCGATCCACAACCCTCGCCGTCTATAAGTACATTCAAGAAGCCCTCGATATTATTAACTCCAAAAAATATGCAATAGGATTACTGCTGGATATGACGAAAGCTTACGATAGAGTACAATTTGACATCTTACTAAACAAACTATTTGGCATAGGGATCCGTGGTAAATGTCATGAATGGTTTGCGTCGTACTTACAACATAGAGAGCAAGTAGTGGAATTGGAATATTATAACCATAAAACTCAAGAAATAGAACTGGTCCGATCTGAAACCATACCAATAAACGCTTCAATCCCACAAGGTAGTGTAATAGGCTGTTTTCTATTCTTAGTTTACATAAATGACCTCCCGAGGCACATCAGTGAACCTTGTGTTTTATTCGCGGATGATATTTCTATTCTTGCTTCATCTGAAACTGATCTTAACCTTAATGATAAATTAAATTCAATACTTGACGCTACAACTCATTGGATGATGGAACATAACCTAGAAATAAACTATGACAAGACTAAAATATTGACCTTCCACCCAAGACAAAAAAAACCTTTAAATATAAACTTCAGTTTTAACAATCATACATTAGAAACAGTTAACACATTCACCCTATTAGGATTAGACATAGACACACACATAAATTGGAAGTCGCATATCCAGAAAGTACAAGCAAAATTATCAAAATTTTCATACGCCCTTCGGGAAATCAAAAAAACTACAGACATAAAAACTGCGTTGGTAGCATATTACGCGTATGCATATGCATGGCTTAAATATGGTGTCATATTATGGGGAAATAGTACAGACTCGCCCACACTTTTCACCTTGCAAAAAAAGCTTATTAGGATACTAGTAAATATTGAACAAACGGATAGCTGTAAGCCCCACTTCCAGGAACAAAATATTTTAACCCTACCGTGTCTTTACATCTTTGAGATCTGTAAATTTGTACGTAAATACCCGATTTTCTACACAAAAAGAGAAGACATCCAAAATGAAATTACTCTTAGACATAAAAATAGATTAAATATCCCTACATCCCGATTAAAAATGCATTCCTCAAGTACATATGTCATGTCGATAAAAATATATAATAAGTTACCTGAGGAAATAAGAAGTCTAAATAAATATAACATCTTTATTAATAAACTAAAAATTTTCTTGTTAAACAAAAGCTATTATAATATTAACGAATACTTCAATGATAGATTTTAATTAAAAATAATAAATAACATTGTATGTTATTGTTTTGTGAGTTTAAAATAATTATTTTGGTTTTTCATGTATAATTCAATTTTAATTTTTGGCTGTGTTACTGTGTACGACTGACATTTTAACTTGTAATTTTAGGTATTTTGACATTTATATTTCTTTATTTTTTCTTTGACATAATTTGATTTTATTTGACAATAATACTTTCTTAATTATAATAATATGTAATAATAATTTTGTAAATTTGTGACATTCTAATTTTTAGTATGATTTGAAATGTTATTAATTTGATTTTATTTTTATTTTTATGTTTTGCAGTGCCCTTACAGGGTGCATGTTTGATACTCTTACAAAAATTCTATCTTATGTACAACATGTATGCAATAAATTGATGAATTGAATTGAATTGAATCTTTTACTCGAATTTGATTCACAGTTCCTGATTAAAATTATGAAATGCACCAAAAAGGATCCATATAAATTTATAAAATCATAAATTTATTACAAAGCCACATCTCAATCTCAAGAAATCCGCATAAAAATGCTTGATCCCTAGACACTTTTGATGTGTGTATTTTGGTAATAGTTATTCGTTCAGTAAAAGAGTTCTGCAAATGCCATTAAAAAGGATACTAAATTTGATTTCTTTAGTGTGCATAATTTGTGTGCATTTCAGTATTTTTGGTGTAACTTTAAAATATTTTGTTCGAAAAAAGGGAATATACAGATAACGGTTTAAATACATGCCGTTATTATTACGTCGCGAACTCCTACATCCAATTAATCCCAGACTCCATGGCTCAATGAACACACAACATCTTTCTCAATGAACTGGGCCCCGAGTCTGCTATTAGTGTCAGAATGGTCAATCATTGATCTCATAATTGTTGATTTTGACAAGTTTGGTGTTGTCAAAATCATCAATTATGAGATCAATGATTGACCATTCTGACACTATTGAATAGCAGACTCGGGGCCCTGTTATACTGAACCTACCTTCAATCCACTCCGCTTCTTCTTCAAACTCAAAAATATTGGAAATAGTCGACGGCATATCAACTGATGAATATTCCTATTCTTCTTGGTTCACTCAATTCTGAGAATCTTCTCCAAGAGACGGCCACATAGCACACTAGACTACTTCAACTTTACAAAGATACTAATAATTATTTATATTAATTGTAGTTCGTTAGGACCGTCTCAGACTCTCAGCGTCATCTATATCTATACATATAATCTATACATATAATGAACCAGTAAAAAAACTGTGTCTGTACATTGAATATATTAAAAAAATAATAATTGAGGGGGGTTTAGAAACAGTAATAGAGCACGAATCGAAAAAAAAAGTCTGTCTGTTTGTTTGTACACTCTAATCTTCGGAACTACTCGACGGATTTGAATGGTTTTTTTTTGTAGTATAGATATTAAGTCTGGCCAACATAATAGGCTATAATTTATCTTGGAAACTTGAATACCTGATGCAGAACCGCAACAGACCAGCTTAACTTTACGAGATATAAAAATGGTACCATATCAAAAATTGTTCCACGTGAGGAGCATTTTCTGCAAGAGAATAAATTCGAAGATCTGGAACACCTGATGTGGAACTCCAAGAGCCCAGCTACACTATAACATATAAAGGAATGACGTCTTAGCAAGAATTGTTCAGCCTGATGAGCACTCTCTGTTGTCGTATAAAATTTGAAGATCTGGAACAGCTGATGTGGAAATCAAAGCTATCACTAATTTCACTGTCACTCAATCAACGAGACAGTCACTCATCTCCACGTGAACGAAGTCGCGGGCATCAGCTAGACAGAAATCAGAACAATGCAAAGTATCAGACATAATTAACATAAACGATTATTCTTATTAATATAGAAGCTTCAATTATTTTATTAATTTTTGAATGATCATAGGTATTACGAATCATAAACTGGAACAATACAAAAATAGTACCTAGTAAGTACATTTTTAAACAAGTGGGAAAAAATCTGTCATGCTCATTACAGTCGAGGCAATGCCCTCGATTGAATAATGGGGTAGAAAAAAATTATGTAATGAAGTTTTTTCTTTTCTTTCATTACTAATGACTATGATTGAAATGAAATAACTAATGACTCATTAGTTACTAGAAAATCATGATTTTATTTTTATTGCTTTTTTTTATTGACTGGCCTGTTGGTCTAGTGGTTAGTGACCCTAACTGCTATGCCGGAGGTCGTGGGTTCGATTCCCACCCAGGACAAATGTTTGTGTGATGAGCACGATCATTTGTTCTGTGTCTGGGTGTAATTTATCTATAATATGTATGTATTTAGAAATATATAAGTATGTTTATCAGTTGTCTAGTACCCATAACACAAGCTCTGCTTAGCTTGGGACTAGATGGCGTTGTGTGATAGTTGTGGAATATTATTATTATTATTATTATTATTGCCTTTTTACAGGCTTTGCTTTCGCAGGTTAAAGATGAATTTGAGTCATTGTGGTGAAAGGATTAGATTAGTAGACTCGGCGTTACCGAGTGCTAGCACTGCTAGTTTGGAATCTCTGACCGAATTTTGGTAATGCCACTCGGGGAGGCGCCTTTCTTGCACCCCAATCAGTGTGGAGGTCCTCTGCAGGATATGCGCCACCTCCTAACCTGCCTATCCTGCACAACCACTGCACCTTTCAGGATTTACTAGAAGCAAATGATAGAGCTGTGCAAGTGGCTCCATACTGGTCTAACACAATTCGAGATCATCGACACATAAAGAAGAAGAAGAAAAATATGAAGCCGAAAAACCGCTGAACATTAAAAATTCAAATATTTTTAAATTCATATCACAAATAAATGTTAATTTGTTCATAGAAGCAAATAATTATAAAAGTAACAATGTTTATTTGTGGTTTTCTGTTTGCAAAAACAAATTCAAATATTTAAAAAAAAAAGGAGGATTAAAAAGCACACTCTCCTTGCTGAAATTGATTGTTTTTTTTTTCAATTTCAGCAAGGAGAGCGTTCTCCTTATTGCTGAAATTGAAAAAAGAAACAATCACCATCGACTATTAGGAATTGAATCCCTTTCATGTGGTTGGGAAGTTAGTAATTCTATAGATATAATCTCCTTCTTCTTAGCGTGTCGTTGGCAATCGATATAACGAGATAGCGTTTCCCTATACCCATAACCCAACCCATTTGTGCCACTTGCCGAAAATCTTCCACCTGGTCACGAGTTGCCATGGCTGACCTACGGACTCCGGACACAGGTAGGCCGAAGCAAGGAAAATCTGTTCAGATGGAGATTCATAGTTTTTTTTTTTTTTTAAACGTTGCCCCAACCTAGGAATTTCTCCTGTATCGTGGGTGCGTTCACAAACATTTAAACTCACATTCACAAATGCCCAGACCCGAAACAACTATTTGTAGGCCATACAGCGGGATAAATTCCTCGATAACCACTCTATCCATTGGTGAAAATAGCATGATAATCGGTGCAGTAGTTTTTGAGTTTATCGCGGATAGACACAGACGCAGCTGAGGACTTTGTTTTATAATAGGTAGGTAGTGATTTGTTCGACTATTCGAAAGTACCTGTAACTGGCCTACTTGAAGCAATTTTTTTGATTTTGATTTTAATGGACGCGGACACCCGGGCCTACCATAAGTAGGTTACGAGACAACTTTTAAATTGGCATGTAAAATAAAAAGGCAGGCAGGTAAAATACGAATTTATAGCTGGATATTGGCTAATTTGACTTGAATATTTAGGTACATGTGAAACAGTAATCCAGAAACTAGAGGAAATTATGGTACTTGCGATATTTATTTTTGGTCGATTAAATAATTAATCAGAATTTTAATTAGGATAAGAATGACTGATCGTCCATTGTATTACACAAATTTACACAATGTAGCCTAATTTGGTATACGCGACATTGAAGAACAAATATGTGGTTCTGGGTTAAAGTCTAAGGAAGGGAAAATGATTGTCCACAACTCATTTCAAAAATACAAAACTGTGTCAGAGTGGCGTCCAAGGAATAGAAAGAGAAGACGTGTTGGTCATCCGGTCGGTGAGAATGGCAGACTTTATTGTTGCCATCGCGGGAATATCCAGGATGAGGCTGGCACAAGAGCGTTGAGCTTGGCACAAGCAAAGAGAGGCCTATAATACCCAGCGGTGGGAGAAGTCGGGCTGTGGATGAGGTACAATGGAGGACAAACAGACCATATTTTGTTGGATAGAAGTTCTGGTGTATTACTGCAATAGGATACCGAAACGTGGTCGCTCACAATGGGCCTTATCAGAAAGCTCAAAGTCACCCAAAGGGCAGGGAGAGGGCTATGCTCGGAGTTTCCTTGCGTGATCGAATCAGAAATGAGGACATCCGCATGAGAACCAAGGTTACCAACGTTACAGTGCTTCGAAAAGTCGTGTCAAGTCGTGTGACGTCACAAGGTTAGTACGTTTTCGTACCACTTGCTCAAAAAAGTGACATTCTTTGCCACAAAAAGCGAACATAACAATAGTCATTTTTAATCTATTAAAAACAGGGAAAGAAAATTGTACTGAATTTCATTCATTCTCTAGGGAATGTGATTTAAATTTGGAAAAAGAAAATTGTACTGAATTTCATTCATCCTCTAGGGGGAGAATGTGATTTCTATCCATAATTGATCCAATGTTTCGAATGTAAAAAAAATAATGACAATTAAAAGTAGTTATAACTTTTAATTGTCATTATTTTTAATAAATGCTTTTTCATATTATTATTGTGTTAATTTTTTCGCAAATGGTACGAAAAGTAGAGTATTTTCCTCGGTGATAAAGCTGTCTTAGTCTTGGGTGAACTTAAATCCCTCGCTACACTCAGGACTCGTCTTATCACGAGCGAATAACACCCTCGCTACGCTCGGGAGTAAACCTCGAGTCCTACGTTACGCTCGCGATTTAAATCGTCACCCGCGACAGAAGACACTGCTTTATCCCCTTGGTTAATAATCTACTATTTTTGCCCAGAAAGTGACATCACAAGCCCCCACTCATCACCATGATCTTTGACACGTTTTATTTTCGTCAATTTTAATTTGATAAAACAAAAAACACGTACCTATCCAATATTTTTCGATAATCTAACAGACGGACTCATTAGATTTTTTTGGTGGAATATCCTATTATAGCGACTAGATCCAATCATAATTATTGCATTCATTTTACCACTAACAATAACGAGCAATTATTGCTAATAAATCCTTTATGACTTTTTGTTGATTTGAAGGAAGTCATTAAGACAAGTAGGTTATAGTTTTCAAGCCTTGTTTGATATGAAAGTTTGAGATAGAAACATGTTTTATGTTTACATTTTTGTTATACTTTATGGTAAGACTCCCAATTTATTATAAGTAACTTTTCGGCCATTTGCACGCCTGTCGAGTGTCGACCCTCTACACAAGAACTGAAGGCCTACTATGACGTCTTAAAACAGTCCTTACTTATTCTTACTCCAGTGTGGAAAAGAGATGGTGCTAGACACCCTGTAGGTATAGTTCTGTCACGTTTCCACTGCACTGGAAAAAGATTAGGCGCGGGTGTGGGAACGCGCGCGATTGTGCCTGTCCGCAGTCAACCGCGGCTTCGTTCCGACTTTCCGGGTGTTGTCGTGTCCAGTGTTTGTCAAAATATAATATGGATGAAGAAGACTTGTTTTCACTGGAAAATTCTTACTTTAAATGGAAAATGCTAAAATTGAAAAATAGTACATTGTTACCTTAGGGGTGAAAGGAACTTATTTAGTCCCGAGTCGGGGTGCGAGGGCGCTAATAGTTCGAGGGACTAAATAAGTCTTTAACCAGAGGTAAACACTGTGCTTTTCATTACGAATACAAGGAAAGTTGATGGGAATAGGCTTGCCCCCAATTACCTAAATCGGTGAATAGACTTTGCTCCTAATTACATCTGTTGATGGCAATAGACTTGCTCCTAATTAGATTAGTTGATGGCAATAGGCTTGATCCTAATTAGCTTGGTTGATGGCAATAGGCTTGCACTTAATTACATCGGTTGATGGCAATAGGCTAGCTCCTAATTACATCGGTCGATGGCAATAGGCTTGCTCCTAATTACATCGATAGATGGCAATAGGCTTGCCCCCAATTACATCAGTTGATGGCAATAGGCTTGCTCCTAATTACATTGTTTGATGGCAATAAGCTTGGTCCCAATTACATCAGTTGATGGCAATAGGCTTGCTCCTAATTACATTTTTTGATGGTAATAGGCTTGCTCCTAATCACATCGGTTGGTGGCAATAATAGGCTTGCTCCTAATTACATTGGTTGATGGCAATAGGTTTGCTCCCAATTACAACAAATAATTTGACAGCTGTCAGTAGAAAGCGATTCTCCCTAGGGCTGAAAAGTAGTACTTTCAACCCGCTCCGCAGGCATGTTCTGACCTACTTTCAGAGTGTGAGTAATGAAAATATAATTAATTTAACCAGAGAAAATGAATGAGAATTTCACACACGCACTGTATGAAAGATTGCGAGAGCAATTTTTTTTCAAATTTTTGTCTTGACTTTGTTTTGACATCCACACTCAAGGACGACCTGCATTGTGGATTCCACAATGCAGGTCGTCCTTGAGTAGCACTTATTAATTCTTCTAAATTTAATTGTGAAGACGCCAGGCGCTCGAACTAGTTAGAGATATAATATACCCGCTCCCGCGCTGGTTGTCGCTTGCCGCCCGCGCACTCACTGCGGCCACATGTATGAACGAGCTATGGTGCGAGTTGCCCGCGCGCTCCCCGCAGAAAGTTGCCCGCGCCGCTTCCCGCGCCCGCGTGCCCACTATGGACGCTCAAATGAAGTTCATGCGTTTGAGTAAGTCGTGCCGCGCCCGCCCCGCGCCCGCGTTTGCAGTCTGGCCTTACACTAAGTTAGGTACAGCTCGCGCCAAACTTTGTGACCGTCCCGAAGCCCGAAACTAGGCTCTTGCATTGCGCAGAACACAAAATCAGGTATTAGCGGGACGCACAAGAGCTTGGGGGCAGGGCCATAATATAATAAGTATTAAAAATGTTAGAAAACGAAAATTGTTTGGTTGATTACGTATTCCCACTCGACTGTACCATGCGCAAGTTCGGACTCGCGACTATATTCAGGGCGGCCACAAAGTTTGGCGAGGGCTGTACTTACCTGTGTGCAGGAGTTTCACGAGTTGTTCCCACGATCTCCGTTTCACTACCGTACTGAAAGCTACTTATTAATATATAATCTGTGACATTTCTTCATTAGAATTTCAACTTTATCGCTCAAGCTATAGGTTCAAGTTTGATTGGGAAAATTTGACAGATTCAGGTAGCTTGATGTGCTGGCGTTTGTACTATCCTCAATAGTTTGAGATATTCCGACTATTCTTAATCAGGGCTTCTCCGACCAAAGTGTGGAGTTCTGTCTACAAAATTACAGGTTTGTGTCCCAATAGAGACGCATTTTTCAGTCGGTTAGTAAAAGTCGACCATTCTATCTATCATGGGGTTTAGGTTTCCGCACTTAGTCCTTGAAGTGGACCATTGTGCGTGAGCCACGGTGTCCGATCAGACTTCCCGGTCTCCTCAGGGCATCCGCAAGGGATCTTGGTGTTCCCAGTCTCCTCACGAATCTTAGTAACGCCTGTGCACTCAAGGAGCACATGCGCCACCGTTTCCTCCGCCTCCATGCATGCTCTGCAGACTGTCAGTGATTCCTCCATTCAATTCCCTCCAAGAAAAGTCGACCATTCTGATGTTTAACGTTTCTTTTACAGGTCTGTCACAAACCGAAGCTGTACAAATCAATATTTCGGCTATAGTGGAAGTTAAGAAAAATGGTTGGGTTAGTCAGGTTACCCAGGTTTTAAGAGATACACTCCATCAATTTACAAACTCAGAGAAGATTATGAACGAGGATAAAGACCGAGAGGATATTAATATATTTCAGGTAACTACAGCGGCACCTGACTACTTTGAGGAAGCTAAACCTACTGTGCTGACAAAAATGTTGCATAACGGACATCGGCATGATAAACACTATGAAAGGCTTGCTAGACCTTTAAATAACATTAATTTGTGATAATGAAAAATAAAAGCATAACTGATGTACTGTTTTGTTAGGTATTGTAAAAGAAATAAAATATTGAATAATGTTTTTTTCTATACCTAGTCGGTATCCTGCAGCAGTCACGCGTTTTATCCATTTGCTTTTGCCAGATTTTCCTTTAAAATTAAGTCTAATAAAACATAGGTACCTACAGTATATTTAAAAACGTCATCAATGTAACAATGGATTGTATAATTTGCTTTTGTTATATTTTCCCCACGACTCAAAATAACCATTCACATTTACTTAAAGAAAAAAAAACGGTATATCTTCGCAAACGATAAATAACCTCAATTGTTATTTCACGATCAGCAGATGTTTTTTCCCGTAAACTGCGATCGTTATCCAGATTCTTCACATTATGGTCGTAAATATTTATATGACATGAATATGACTTGTGTTTCCTATTGTTATGCACTTTTTTAAATACTAAGTAAATATTACTTTGAAATTAAATTCAACTTTTTTTTTTGTCAAGCAACTTTGGCTCATAGATACCTTACATATTATACTAACCAGGGTCCCGGGATGTTGCGGATGCCGATTTTTTCACATCCGCGGATGCAAATGCGGATGCGGAGTTTTGAAGGCTGACATCCGCAGACGCGGATCTTAAGATTTTTTATTAGAAACTACATTAGTGATCCACAGTAGAGCTCGAAATCACAAAACACGTTATATGATGACTTAGGCGAACAAAAATATCCACAATAACAAACTGAACGTGTTGGTTCTTGTCACCGAACGAAATCTACACGTGCACTTTCGCTTAACACACACAATTTTTCGCTTCCGCCCCGCCTATTTCTTGCGACCTGTGTTACATCTGCATCCGCATGAAAATTCGCAATGCGGATGCGGATGTCCAAATTGATGTAGAAGCCCGCAATTGCGGATGCCTGATACTAACATAATGTTATTAAGTTAAGTAATACTATTTGTGTTTGTAAATAGAACCCTAAAACTATTTTTTTGGGGCTAGCCCGTCACACTATTCCCAAACCACTGGAACTACGGAAAGCCAGAATCAACAGTGGCGACCGCCAGGAAAGCGCCACAATAAAGCTCGACGAAGTCCCTTAAAACTATATTAGTAAGTAACACATCGGTGGTCGGTGGTCGTGGGTTCGAACCCAGGCAGGCGCATTACTTTGTGTAATTTATTTCATCACAACTGCTCTCAAAACGGTGAAGGAAAACATCGTGAGGAAACCGGCATGTCTTAGAACCAAAAATTCGAAGATATGCGACATCTACCAATCCGCACTGGGCCCGCGTGGTAGATTATAGCCCATCCCTCGAGAGGAAGCCTGAGTCCCTGCAGTGGGAACAATATAGGCTGATGATGCAGTAACACATCACTTGTGTACTATGTCCTTGTGCGTTTATGTGACACTTGGGACATGTAGAAGCGACGGAACACGCTTTGAACTCATATTTCACCCGTTTAGGTCTAGCTCAAGAACAGCTCAATTTCAGATTGGTTCCAGCAACTATATTGATTTAAATTGTAAATAAGCTTCTGCCAGCAACTTCATATGGGTGAACTTCAGAAACTTCATATGGGTGAACTTCAGAATTCGGTACAGAGAGAAATGAAAGCGATGACAAATTAATATCGGGTTAAATATTAACCTACATTTACACTAAATATCGATCTAGGGGGGTTGGAGGCTGCACGCTTCTCTAGAAGAAACGGAAAATTTTGGAAGTCGTTTATTTCAAAATGGCGGCCATCTTGTGCGCCCAGTTCATAAGCTTTTACGTCAGTGGATTTTGGTGCAATTAAACAAAAATAAATATACAGCGATGAAATGCATGTGACAAAAAAGTGATGGATATAAAATAAATATTGATAGATGGAGAGGGGGAGGAAGGCCAAAGAAAAGATGGAATCCATGGATGGATGGATGGTGTCAGGAATGATATAAATGAGAATGGAGTACATGAAAACTTGACTTCTAACAGGTAAGAATGGAAGAAGAAAACGTGTTGCGCCGACCCCAAATAGAATAGGATAAGGGCAGGAAGATGACGATGAAACAAAAAAAAAATAAAAAAAAACTTTTCCAATGAAGTCGTCTTGGCGCTTCAGTGATGAAGCGCCAAAATAATCATGTATCACTGTACTGTGTAAGCCTAACATTTTTATTAACGGAGAGAAGGATCATAAAATCAAAATAAATAAAAAACAATATTTGTATTAACACTTTATTTTTACATTAAACGAATATCAGTGTGCCATACAATGCGATACATAACTGGCGTTGCTATGGTTACGGATAATTGCGAAACTTTAACTCTAGGCTATATTTTAGTATGCCACATCTAAGATTTATTAAAAAATTAATAAAAAAAAACAAAACTAGAAACAAATTTTCTATAAGTAAAAAAACTTTTTAGGCTGGCCTGTAAATTGACTACCTATAGACTGAAATATGAAGAAATTACAAGCCTCCCTAAAAGCCTGTTGCTTAGCGAGGGCTGGTAAAGGTCTGCTAAAACCGAGGCGAATCCCGTTCTGGACGCGGGAAGCGACTGTGCGCTGATAGGAAAGTCACGCAACTATTTGCAACACTTTAAAAACCTTCGTACAGTCAGTGCCCAGCCAGCATTCTGTTTGCCTTATTCTTCTTTAGACGAGGGTTTAGGTTATGCTGGTCAATGACAGTACAAGTCAGTTGGCACAATCGTCGCGAGTATTCAGCACAAATCCCGCGCGGGCAACGCTTCTGTTTCATCATAGCTTAATCATCATTTAAAATCATCCTTTTAATAAATTATTTTCTAAGAATACAGATAGATGTGGCACACTGTTATAGTTATTACCAAAACTGTAAGCCTAACATTAAGGCGAATTTTAGACATATTCAGTGAACTTCTTACAATTATGTAATTAAAAACCTGACTGTTCAATATCGTACGATTTTTATCTAAAAACTACTCGTTCAAGACAAAACGTAATCGCATAATAACTTTGGATAAAAAATTGGGGAATTGCTTATATAAAATACTGGAATCACACTACGATTAAAATTGATGTCTTTTGTCTCAGTTACGTAAGGTTCAAATTGTTTAAAACCTTTCCAACTTTTCTGCCTCTTGACATTGCCATTTGTTTTTTCAACACATTGCACAAAAATGTTTACAAAGAGCCTTCACTTGGCAACATTATACGAGGACCATGATATTCTTTTAGCACTATACATTTAATCGTAGTATGAACGCAGCCGTTGGCAAAGACATAGTTATGTTCACAAGCTAACTTGCTCTTCGATGAAGTCCCAACCAGAAGTTCACTAGAAAGAAGAACATCCAAGGTCTATTCACAGTTTTTACCTCTGATTTAGCATCACCGAAAAAACAAACTGATCTTTATTCTCAATAGAATAAAATTGCTGTTGGGTTGTTGGGTGATGCTTTCAGAGGTAAACTTATTGTGAAAGCATTGTAGGACCAAAACAGACGGCAGATCAAAATGAGGGGCAATTTTTCAGCAATTAAATTAAGTACGAGTATTCAAGTACCTAGACCAAATAGCACAATAGATCTTTTGTCTGCCTTGGGCCATAATGTCATCGTCAACATAACTATTTCTAAGCACAAAGAAAAAAAACTCAGGGTAAAAAAAAAAATCAAAATTAAAAATATAAAATTTATTAACGAAACAAGACATTATTTACAACAACAAAATAAATGTTATAAATATTAATTATTAAATCTAAATGAGAATAGGCCCCATAACATATAACGCTCATGGGAAACAAAATTGACAAGTGGTAATGCCACAAATCTGTGTATTTCTATGAAGAAAGAATAACTTAGCGGATAATCCGACGAAATACAACGTAATCATATAAAAAAGTAAATGTTCAAGTAGATACAGAAATAGGTCAAAGCGTAATACCACTTTGCATACACACATTTCTTTGCATACTTATTTGTATTTTGCATATCTTATAGATCAACAGAATCACTTTCACAATACAAAATAATACATTATCAGAACAAATTTTCAACTGGCAATACCACTCAATCAAACAAAATTCTACAGGGACTTCCTTCTAACGCTAGTTTAAAAACAATAATATATACAATAAACGCCAAACCGGCTTCGCAATACAAGAAAAATAAATAAAAATAAAGAGTATATACTCAAACAAGTGTACTGCGTAAATTGGAACGTCGTCAGCTTTAACATACAGATAAAAAAACACTTTTCGATAATGATTTTACTCCCGACTTATATTCTAGTTATACCGACTAAATCTTGAATACTAAATAACGTGTTTGTGAGATATTATTTGACGGTAACGTTAAAACTATAAAGTAAATAGATAAACTAAGGTGGAATATAAATGCAAATTTATGTTAGTAATACGAAGAATATTTCGAGTTAGCCAGAGCATGTCGTTTCGAACTCGTATGGCGATGTTCACCTAAGCAACGTGACGGTAACGTGATTTGAACAGTCACACGTAGTGATGTGCTTGGAGCATTGGAAATATTGCCAGCAGCATTGGAAATATTGCTAAAGTTGCCGGTGAATGTAGATTAGGGCCTATTAATGCTAAGTATAAGTGTATTACATAGTTTCCGTACTTAATTTGACTTATAATTAACAAATACTCTGCGAATATTCCCACTCCCGGCAATATTCCCGGGAATTTTGCCAATTTTGCCGGCAATTTTGCCAATTTTGCCGGCAACGGCACATCTCTAGTCACACGGGTCCAAGGTAAGCCGTGCTTGCTGAGGTTGGTCCTTGGATGGGTGATCATCATTACATACCAAGTCTCCTCCGTACCTCGGAAAGCACATTAAGCCGTTGGGCTGTCATTTGTATACTCCATTTACTATAAGATTAGAATTTTAAGTTGACCGTTTCTACAGTCAGTTCAACCGATTTTGACTTCTATACCGTAGGCATGAGGCTGGCATTAAAAGCAAAAAGAATGTTACAATACCGACTGTTTACTGCACTTTGTCTAGCTTTCAACGTAATTGAGTTCCCAATCGGTTGAACGGGCTGTAAAAACGGTTAACTTAAAATTCTAATATTAAAGTAAATGGAGTATAGATCTTTGACAGTTGTTACGATAGTCATAAGCCAATGGACATTCAATCTTACTAAGGGGTATCGTATTACCCAGTAACTGGGTAAGTAGTACTTAACTATATCCAGTTAGAGTGGAAGTCGATACCACCATAGTATGGGTAAAAGCTAGGTTGGCACGTTAGGTCTTGTCTTGCCAAGCCGCGGCCGCGCCAACGGGCACTACTCCATAAAATTACTTTGAATGATGATGCCAGTGGCAAGTTTCTTGCCTGATCGCTTGTCAGATCGTGTTTCACGTTGCTTAGGGCAGAACAATTCCTAAGTCAAAAGTCAAAGTCAAAAATATTTATTTCAAGTAGGCCAGTAACAGGCACTTTTGAATAGTCGAATTAAACTAACTGCGGCACTCAGAGATATCCAACGATTACTCAAGCCGCCACCCAGCAAAGGCCTGACATAGTTTTGTATGACAAAACTGCCAAAAACCCTTACCAAGCGACGGCCCAAACAACCACTGAAGCTCTCCGAGTGCGGCAGCAAACTACTGAACTACTGAAGCTAAATAAACTAAGCTACAGTCCCAGTCACAAGGCATAATAACTCGTGAGTGTACTGTAGTTGCCAATTCCAAAGCGTTGGTCTCATGAGAAGAATGGCAAGAAACTTCATGGACACTCTTTTAAAATCGTTTGGGTTTACAATATGTTCAAGGTACAAACATAATCTTGGTATAATACACACATGAAGACTATGCAGATTAGTGTTTGAGATGGTCTTTTGAAGAAAGCACCACACAGATTTGAGTGAACCCGTCCAGTCAGTGCAAGCATTTGTCAGTTATCGTGGAGCTCGACTTATAACTCAAGGAGATCAACGTCACGACGAACAATACCAAAGAAAGGACATTTGGGTGGGTCGCTTATAGTACTCAAACTGCCAGACAATAGTTAAAATTAGAGAAAGACCCACATGGTCCTCACATTCACAATATAAAAATAATAAAATATTTGTCATATTAAATAATCATATCAAGTTATTAAATGTCAATATACACAAAACTAAATAAAAAATTAAATTAAATATTTAACATGTAAATATTGGTCAAAAAAATAATATCATACTTGAAAAAGTAAACAATGTCATGTGTATAAAGAAAATTCATAAAATGTCAAATTGTAAAAAAATAATATAAAATAGGTATAAAGTCAATTCAATTTCGATTCAAATTGGAGCAGTTCAATCCCAAGCTTTTTTGTCCTCTAAATAATCTTTAACAGTATAAAATCCTTTCTGGCAAAGTTTACGTTTTATAAAGGATTTGAATTTATTATGGCTTAAATTTTGAATGTGGCTTGGTAGTTTATTATAAAAGCGAATACATTGGCATCTGAAAGATCCACCTATTTTCTTGAGCCTTGTTGTGGGTACAATATATTTATGTCTATTTCTTGTATTTATATTGTGAATATCACTATATTTCTTAAACAGCTTTATATTTTTGTGAGCATACAAAAGATTTTCATAAATAAACTGAGAAGGAACAGTCATTACATTAATTTCCTTAAATTTTTCTCTGAGAGAGTGTCTTGGACTCAATTTATAAATTGATCTAACCGCCCGTTTTTGCAAAACAAAAATGGTCTGAATATCAGCGGCATTCCCCCACAATAAAATGCCGTACGACATTATGCTATGAAAATAACTGAAGTAAACTAATCGGGCTGTCTCTACATTGGTTAAATTACGAATTTTTCTAACTGCGTATGCTGCAGAGCTCAGCTTTTTTGACAATTTATCTATATGAGGCCCCCACTGAAGCTTAGCGTCTAAAGTTAAGCCCAAGAACACCGTGCTATCTTCAGGGTTCAACTCTTCGCCCTTTACCAACACACAAGTCTTCACCTGCCTAACGTGAGGTAGTGTAAACTTAATGCATTTGGTTTTTTTTTCATTAAGAAGCAAAGGAGTACTTGTGTAGTAAAGAGCTCATTACTTGGCAAGATCGAGGAACAAGATTATTTAAAAAAGACTAATTAGCGGTGACTAACATTATAAGAAGAAAAGGGAAGGGTAGATTGCCATTTCTAGATTTGCTTACCTATCTCTCTGGAAACACACATCAATTCGGTTTTGGTAACTACAACTACCAATAGAGCCTTAGCAGACATGCCCCGTTAAGCATTAGCGATTTTAGGACCAGATTTAATTCCGCACTGCTTTTTTGCGACCTTTGCTCGTTTGCGATAACAAAATCACGCACTCAGTATTATGTTTGGATACTGCATCGTTTAAGAGATGTTAGAACTTCACTATATCGCTACGACTGACATTAGACTGTGTGTGAAGCCTTCAGTTGCTGTTTCAAGCTTCAGAATAGTAATTACTTTAATTATTACTGATGCTGCGTCTGCTTAGGCCTTTACCCACCACGAGAGCTTACTAAACCCCCCTCTAACCGCTATCAGTCAACCTTTACATCAATTACGCTACCAAAGCAAACATAACTTCATAACCGCCAAATAATATCACACAGACACTGGTTTGCCTAACTTGTTACAATGAAATAGGCATAATGAAATATTCTACAGAGTTTATGATAAAAAAAGGAAACATTATAACGCCCGTCGCCGCTCACCGTTTATGCAAGCATCCATTGAGCATCGATTTGCTTTCGATCATCCTTTAATACTCTATAGTAGTCTATAGACATTGTCATGGCAACGTCAAAGTGACAGCAAACGTCATGACTGGAACGTTACAAATAATGTCATTTCATGATTTATGTCAAGTCGAATTTCGACATGACCAATAAAATAAGATTTTTACAAATAAGTTTGTTTATAATTTAGTAGGTTTTATTTAATTATGTTAACAGAAAATTGCATTATAATAAACGAGTAATATTGATAGGTAGAATAGCTAAATTACCCGCTCAGTTTGCGTTACGATTTCCCATAAAAACGAATTCGATTCTTCTTCTATTACTTTATTATTATTGCAACATAACTATAGAGGAAAACGAACCGCAACGCATGCTAAGCCTCAACTGTTAAAACTTGGAAGATTCGGATATCGTATCAAACAAAAAAAAAAAGACAACTGAATGGCCAATAGAAAAAAGTTTCAATTTTCGAATATGGTAAGGATAAACCCATATATTAACTGAGAAACAATGTTTCCGTTACACTTTCTGTAACAACAAAAAATATTTCGGAGATTTTACCATCCTCCTCAGAAATTGTTTAAGAGTATGCTACATATTAATCATGCACCTGTTGCAAAACTGATATGTTTTGCTGGTAGTAGGAAACACAGAAACATTTTTTTTATTTGGTTTAGTACAACATTGACCTATGCAACTCAAAAGTTGACTGGTAGAGAATGCCTAGTGGTATTAGGTCCGGTTAAATAAATAAATATGATATAACACACGTAGTGTTGGCCTCAACAGCACCAACATAATATTAATTTGTTTCTAAAACATTGTTTATTTGTTTCTGAAACATTGTTTCTCAGTAAATACATGGTTTTAAGTAAAATAAGGCTTGCCACTCACGCTACGCATACGGTCGCGACGGGCACGCACTTGCGACTGACTCAACGCAGGTCGGGGTTGTCGTTGATCTGTTTCTTGATGCGCACGAGCATAGTTGTATACCACTGATCCAATCGTGATATGCTGTCGTAGTTTTTGACCGCCTCAGTGAAAGAGTCCACGTTTTGCTCTTCCAAATGATCAATCAGTTCCTGGAAAGATTGGATAGGTATGATTAAATGGAGGGATTTATGACTGTAATTTTTGACGGATTCGGATGACTTGAATCGCATTCTATGGTCATAAAAGAGCAATACAATATCAGGACAGAAAAGTCTTTTGCCAGAGTAAAATAATGCATTTTAAAACAGTTTTTATCACAGTGTAAGTAAGAAACTCCATGGACACTTTTTTAAATCAGAATATTGTTACAAAACCTTGGTTACATCATTCATGGTGAGATGGTATATTACGTGAGAACAGTGTAGCAAGATGTGCACGATAAAAGTAGCTTTTTTGGCTTGGAGTATAGATATACTCACTTTAATCAGCTTACACTCCCGTGTATCACCGAAGGATGGGTACAAGCCGATGTACTTCTCCACGGCATGCTGAGCGTTCAAGATGTCCACACAAAGGTGGCACAGGGCTGCACGGAACATGTACTCCTTAGCGCTGTATTTCAGGAGGGTGTTGTCTAGGGACGATTTGGCGATCTGGAACGAGAAAGACACACTTATTTAGTAGTCAACTCACATCTCATGATAGTCATCATTTGACGATATTTTTTGACTTATGGCATCATCATCATCATCATCATATCAGCCCGGAATCACCCACTGCTGAATATAAGCCTCCCCTTTTTTCCGCCAGACTTCCCGGTCCTGCGCATATCTTATCCATGTGTTTCTGGCGACCTTGACGATATCGTCAACCCAACGGGCTTTAGGACGACCCTGGTTTCTTTGACCTAACCTTGGCCACCACTCGGTCAAAGCCTTGCTCCATCGGCCATCTCCGCGTCTAGCCATATTACCTAAGCTTGACTTATGCCATAAGTAAGTCACAGCATTTCTGGCGCAATAAAAATATACTGGCTTAGGTTCTTCATAATTCATATAGGGTGTACGGTACAGCCCTCCGCGAATTAATAGTATGCATGCTTCTTATTCTTATTCAAATTCCGCAAGAATTTTTCTCTGGATATTGATGAAAAAATATATATAGGTATCTTATTATTCTTTTTTCTTCCTTCCTATTAAGCAGCATTTTTTAAAAGAGCTTATACTATAAAGAATATTTTTAGTTAATATTGCTTAGAAACAAACTAAAATTCCTATTCTTACTTTATTTTTCTGATAGTTTTCTACATACTCAAATTCAGCCGAGCTATCTAAAACTATTTATAAAATAAAGAAAAACTTAATTCTAAAACATAGTTACTTACCTGAAAATTAAGGTTCCATAGCTTAAAAACATGAAACACAAATAATTTTAGCTTGAAACGGCTCTTAAATAGCAAATCACTACTGATTAGGGTAGTCTGCAAGACGTAAGTATGCTTCATTGTAGTAACGAATAGGGTTTGTTATAAGGCATTTAAATACCGCCAAATAAGACCTGAGTTAGTATTCTAATTATTTAATACATGAGAGTGAACAAGTGGCATCTTTTGATTTCTTAATTTCCGGCTGAAATCAGCTGTTCACCTCCGTCTAGCTACAGAGTTCATCGAACTCGTCGTCGCGCTTGCCGTTCACTACCTGCTTTGTAGGACAACTCCTAAGAAAAAAAACCAAGCTTGTAATGACAGTAATGAAAGTATACCTGCTCATAGATCTGTATGGCCTTATCGTAGTGCTCGAGCTGGGCTGCATACTGCGCCAGCTTCAGCATGCACTTGTTGGCGGAGGAGGTAGACTCTTCGCCGCGGAAGTAGTCGGCCGCCTGCTCGTAATGCTGCATAGCTCGGGACAGGTCCACGCATTCTGTCTCGTACAGTTCCGCTATATTCTGTAAGAGTAAAGATATTTAATCATATTACTATGTTGGTCTTATGGAGATAATTGTTCAGTTTGATGGTCTGGATGGACACCCTAAAATCATAGTCAGTCAGGTTTTTCAACCGAGTTGAGGTTGGCTTTCAACCTAACTGGATCCAGCGGAATACCAGTAATATACATGGAGCGTCTGCGAGATTTCTCGAGCATCTTGTGACAGAACCTAACCCAGTTAGAACGATACCCCTTGGAAAGACTAGTTGTCAAATGACATACAGAAATGAGTGGTCATATTGTATGACCACGCATTTCTGTAACGTACAGATTAAGAAAACGTAGTTAAAGTCACTTTATGTACACAAACTGTAAGGTCACCCAGCCAAGTCTGAAGACGGCTAAAGAGAAAACTGGCGTCATTCTAAGATAAAAGCTCTAACGTACGCTTTGCTAAATACTTTATAGGATGAAAACCCCTTTGAAAGATATAATAAACTAGACACATTGTACATAATTTACGTTTAACTTGGCTGCAATGCAATGTCATTGTAAGTAAGACATTACTTACCTCAATGAACTGAACAAGTGTGTTCAGTAAAGTATTTCAGTCAATTGTTAATGAAGTCGTATTAAAATCGAAATTAATAAAGTCAATTTAATTTCCATAAAATAAGTAATTACCTGATGCTGTTTAGCAGCTACAGTGAATCGTCCCATGTCGGTGTAGATCTCAATCGCTTTCAGCAGACACGAGACAGCCTCTGCAACAAAACTTTACTTATTAAACATAGTTCATAGTGACTTCGTGTTTCATTAGGTTAGGGAGTTGAAACTACTCAAAGAATATAATAATTTTGTTCAAAAAGTTTTAGCTAAATAACTTAATGTTCTCTTATGTTGGCTCAATTTAAAACAAGGTTTGTATTAAAAAACATAATGGATGGCCTAAGATATGTCCTTGTGGAAATCATAAATTTTTGTGAAAGAAGTGAAAAAAATTAGATATTCGTTAGAGTTGTGCTTATCATTTTAATATACATTATACATGTACTCATTAGAAAAAGCTTTTCTGGCGTCGATTTGAGTGTTAACAAACAATGACGTCATGTTGACCGTGTTGAATGCTAACGCGAAATCTAAAACCATTATTTGGCATACTCCATTTCGGATCAGACTAAATACATCCATGTCAAATTGGGTCACCAAGAATACAATGGTGTTGATAATACTTAATATGATTTCCATAGAATCAATTGTTTTATATTGATAGATCCCGTCAACTTTCATCAACACGCTTACAATCTTTATCTCATTTTCGATAAAATATGGTTTATATCACAAAGGAGCAGAAATTATGTTTTTTTTTAAATAATCACAGACAAAAATTATTTTTTCTCGCGTTTAAATCATGATTTATGACGATGATACAGCATAAACCTCATTACAAACTTGTAAAATGAAATCTATATTTAGCTCCGAAGTATCTAATGAGTCCCGGTCTGTTGTCGTAAAAACCGAGTAAACACTGATTACGGATAAGCTACCACTCGATAGATCCCCGACCTTGGCGCGTGATCATCCCTTATCAGTGACATTCGCACTGATAGGAGAACAAAGAATGATGTAATAGATTCGGATAATGTTTTTGATCATAATGTCGTATTAGATTTTTATTGCACTAATAGTAATCTGTAAAGATGGACCATCACCAATTTTATTAATAGCTGTGGATTGTCGCATCTCGCATAGTTGAAATCAAATCAGGAATACTAAGACCGAGTTTGATTTCAGCTTTTTGATTTGATCTTTGAAATAGTAAACATTTGCTTCCTAGCTACATAATAGTAATCTTAAATTCATTAATTGATTGGCAACGTATTGCGAACGAGAGTGTCGTGTAATGACAGCCTAACCTTAGTTTGAAATTGTACACAAACCACCAAAAGGGGTCAAAATTATGTAAGGGTTTGCCATTTACGGTAACGGTACATTCCCAGGGTACACAATCGTTAGGAATTATAATAAATACTACAATATTCAACACAACACACCGATTTTATGTACGACCAAATATCATACACTAGCTTACCGAATCTATAAAATATTAACAAGAATTTACCATTCAAGAAACTGAGAAATGAAAAATTCAAAATATAAATCCCTTAATCCAACGATAAGGAAACAACGTTATTAATAAATAATGGGAATGGAAAACAGGAAATTGTATAAAAGCTGGATGGAGCAAAATAATTGGAGCACAGCCCAGGGGGCAAGAAACCCCGCTGCCAGAGAGACGCATCGGAAAATATGTTAACAGTAATCGCTTCGAGATTTTATAGGTAAGGTTGTTAAAAGAGATTATACTGCTTTATTACATGTAACTGGTAGCAGCTTCCGATTCTGTACTTGTATTTCAAGTCTAATTCATTGCTGATATAAGGTAAACGTATCGGTACGGGCCCTTCATGTACCGAATCAGGCCGACCCCAACTGTATTTAGCATGCGTTGTTCGATCGTATTTTAACGGTTTGGTCTTTAATGGTTAAAGCCAGGACAACCATGTAGGGCGCCAACTGGCACAAATTCTGTGAAAGGCCTAATTTTACTACCACAATTGGCACTGTTAATCCTACCATTGGATCGAACTTTATTTCAGCTATTAAACTTGCATGACCTTTTACTCCTTCGCCAACTGAGTTTTAATAGCAAAGGTCGCATACATAAAGGAGAAATCAGTCTCTTATTCGTAACTAATCTCGACTTTTCCTTCAGTTACTCTGTTCAGCATTAGTCTATAAAAGCTTTTCTCAAAGTAAATAATTTGTTTTAACTTTGTGGGAGTTACGGCGCGACAGACGTTAATTTGTCCACGTGTATCTTTATTTCGACTAGAGGTCTTCGATCTTCAACAATAATTTATACCGGATCCTAAGACCCCAACCCTTCTCCCCTTTCACAATTAATCGAAATCAAGTTAGTGAAGCAAATCTTTTACGAGCATAACTATTTATATGAGTCCTCATCACTGAAATCAAGCCTTTCTAATCATAGCAGCTTTTACACTATCCATCCTATAACCTTCCCCTTGTGACAAATTCTGTTGTCTTGCAGGTCTGCTGGATGAAATTTTGCAAATGAATTTGCAATACTTTGTGCTCTTCTATCTTAATGTAGTGTCCTGTTAAGTATTTTGTTTGTACATAAATAAATTCATCCAAATTCATGAACCCACTGTCAAAAACAGGACCTAAGGCAGAGTAGCGTAATGATAGCTGTAAGCTACTACCAACCTATAGACTGTAAAAAAAGAGTTAAAACTACAACTAAAATACAGTTTGGCGATCGTCCAAGTCGACGTCGTCTAGAGTTCTATATACAATGGTCTAGGCTACTAGGCGATATAACGATATGTAGGCTTTACTTGGCTCGTTCAACGGAAATCCGTAGCCTGGACGAAATGGTAGGCCTCGCCTGAGAATGAGGCGTTTCAAATATGGAGGAATGGGAATATTATGAAAGTCTAGGTAGATGCTCTGGAAAAACGAAGTGAAAGCGTGAACACGGTATTTGAGTAGGTAAAATATATTATCTGTAGTATAACCTAATTAAATTAGAGGTGTAAAATACCGGCTCGTTTCCATGTTCTCAAAAAGGGTTTTGTTACATTGTAAACCATATTAGTTAGTAATCACAACCACACTTATCACTAAAAAAAGCGTCTAAAAAATTAACTAAAGAAAAAAACCTATGAAATAAAAAGCTTATAAATATAACATGAAAATGAAATATAATACTTCTGAAGATTGTAGATACGGCGTGAATGACCTAAGAAGTCAAATAAAGGTTGTGTTTTAAAGAAATATGTGTTTAGAATTTGAGAGATGCGTAGCAGAGAAGTTAAAACAAAACATGAATCAATCATTAGTATAGTTACAGAGAAGATTGAATAGATACAAAAACATACTACATAATTTAGTCCCCACGTCGCAATTTCCAATTAGGTTTTATCTTTTAATTGATTTACTCGCCCAGACGTAAGGGATCGAAATTGTCAACCATCCCACGCATTGTGATTATGTTACTCAATAAAGTAAACAACTGTTTTGAGCCTAAGCTAACTTATCTCGTAACTCATACATACCCTACAAAAACTCACGCTTTTCCCCCATGCGGGTAGCAGAAACTACAATACACCACCTGCTACGATCATTGCATAGGTATACCACGCGGCATATAACTTGAACCTGCGCAGTAGTCGTTTTTTAGACGTCCCATACAAATCAAGCAGAGAACCTGCGCAGAACGACGCCATTTTGGGTCAAGTTATTTGCCTAGGAGTATATTAATAGATGCTTCGTCCACGTACAGACACCGGCAGTCACCACATCAACCTACTAAATCATCATTCTCTTACCCTTATCCCAATTCATTTGGGGTAGGCGCAGCATGTCTTCTTCTATATAAATAAAAAGAGAAGTCCTGACTGACTGACTGACTGACTCATCAACGCCCAGCCCAAACCCTTGGACCTAGAAAGCTGAAATTTTGCACAGAGGTTCCCTTTATAATGTAGACAAGGAATAAGGAAGGATTTTTCTAAATTCAACCCCTAAGGGAGAAAAAATAGGGGAAATAGGGGATGAAAGTTTGTATGGAAAATCAACATTTTCACGCGGGCGAAGCCGCTGGCAAAAGCTAGTCTTACATACTTCTATCTCGTCATTTCATGGGACACCTCCTTTCTTACCATATCATTCTTAACACAGTCCATCCATCGTTTCTTTGGTCTTTTTCTACTCTTATACCCATTCATAAAAAAAACAGCCGGCCCCAACTGGATTCAAGTAGACAAATCTAGAGAGGACTGGCTATCTTTGGAGGAGGCCTTTACCTGCAGAGGTGTTCTTGCAGACAACTAAAAATACTTTTATACAAAACTAAACTAACAATTAAATTTAAAAACTAAACCTAATTTACTAACACAAAATATTATAAATAAAACTAGAATTTAAGTTACCTACTGCTCTTGTTGTATGCTAGAAATAAAAGGCTTTTTTATTTTTATTTTATTTATTGTACCCATCCATATTCATGCTCAAAACTTTCCTCACGACATTTTCCTCATTCCTCCGCATCACATGCCACGAAAACCGATTTTCACACAACTTTTCAGTTACTGGCGCTACTTTCAGACTTCCTCTTAGGTGCTCATTTCTTATTTTATCAATTCTAAGTTAAACCTGTGGTTAAACTGTTAAATTTTCTATAATAGATTTTCAATTTTATCGCTTTGGGTAGTTTGATTTTGATGTGCTCTACCACTTTTGTTTGTGCATACATCAGATTTCATCTTTCATTTTATCTTTCACGCACATCGGTTACGAGTACTTCGCACCTGACCTTTCTGAAGATCATCACCTATGTCTTTCTAGGGCGTTCGCTCGGGTACTATCTACTTACATCTGCAATACCTTTTTATTAGTCGCCTTTCTCTTAATTCATATTATAATATCACGCCTGTAATCCCCACAGAGCAAGGCAGAGACGTACCAAATAGTACACCCAGTTATGTTTAAGTAATAGGGAGCGAGTCAATTGCCATCAGCTGTGCACACAACCCGACTCCATGGCTACTAATAGCCCGGCTGTTCTCGCAATTCAATGAATACTTTATTCATAGCGCCATTGCCAATGTAAATAATTTTAAGTCTAGACTAAATACGCCCAGTTAATATTGATTTTGTTTAGTAATATTATACCTTATATTAGTATCCCCGTCCACTTGAACTTTTTCGATGAATAAGTATTACGAAATGGCTTTTTCTCGTCTTTTGTTGAATAAGATATTGTTTGTATGTCCTTGGGGAACTATTTGATTTATCGAAGATAAAAGTATATTTTATTTGTTTGTGACTTCAGTTACTTTTTCAGGGAGGTAAAGTTTCATTCAGGGTTTGATTCGGGATTCATTTTGAAGTTTCCACCAACGACATTGTTTGTGATTTGTTACTTTTTGTGTTGGGTTTCTCCATCTGGAATTTCTCAGTGCTACTGAGAAATTGTCACGGACTCTAGATTTCAACTCGGTTGATGGCAATAGTCTCGCCTTTACATCGGACTTAAAGATATGGGTGTATTATTAGGTACAACTCTTGCTTACCATTCGGATATTACAGGCGTGATGTTATGTGACTTTACGTTATAATCTTATATTGACTCTTAGCCCGAACTATTACTTATCCTCCTATAAGAAAAATATAATAGTCATTGATTCTGCTGATAACAAAAATTCCTTTATATTATTAGATATGCTGAAACTGAATTATTCGGGAGCTTCAATGAACACTACACGGCCCGGATAACGCTCGGAAAAAGAGAAAAGCTACAATACAGCCTCACTATTTTTAAAACAAATGAAACTGAATATCGAATTCTGTCAGGTGCCACACGAACAATGTAGAAGATAATTTTGTGTATCGGTTTTCCATTAGGTACGCGAACACATCTGAATCAACATTTTGTTTCGTCAGATCGCAGGAGTGATAATTTTTTATGCTTCGGGTAACAGATGGAATGCCACTCAATTAATAGTGTGATAAACAGCAGAATAAATAGGAAGAAACCCTGTTCAGGACATCATTCTCTTGCCCTTATCCCAATAAATTTACTGTCGGCGCAGCATGTCTTCTTCGTCTCGTGATCTCATTAGACACCTCCTTTCTTGCCATATGTTTTACACAGTCCATCAACACTTGCAAAAATCAAGTAGGCTATCTACCGTCGAGTCCAGTGCGACTGGCAGTATGGAATATAAATAAATAATCGGAAAAGCCCGTCTATCCGCTCGTCCCTAAATAAAACATAACCTAACGATTAGCCAAAGCTTGTGCTATGTAAAGTTTATAGACCTCAGCCTACGCATTTAACTGAGTCACATTCATGGGTTTTGAATGATGTCACTTAGCTAATCATGCACTTAGCAAACTAAACAACATCATTCATCATTCTCCTACCTTCATCCTAATTTATTTGGGGTCGGCGCAGCATCTCTTTCTTCCATACTTCTCTATTACTCATCATATCAGCAGTGACCTCCTTTCTTGCCATATCATCCTTCACAGTACATCCATCGTTTCTTTGCACAATAACATTTTCACGTAACCGATTACCACACAACTTTTCATTTACTGGCGCCACTTTCATTACTTATTTTATCCATTCGCATTACACGACTCTTTCCCCTAAGCATTCTCATCTCAGCCACATGCAAATGAATTTCATTTATCCTACAAACTAAACAAACATGTGTGCAAAATTTCAGCTCAATTAGAAATTTGGAAACCGGGAAAAGTGTGCTAAAAATCTTTGTCCACAGTATTCAATAAAGCAATACACCTACCTAGTGGTTGGCATTGATCAATAGAAAATATACCCCAGCTTCCAACGACTGTGTTGCCAATAGGGGATCGGACAGTCTCGAAAAAATATGGTTCTGTTTTGTCCGTCAGTTAGATTATCGAAAAATATTGGATTTTGTTTTATCAAATCAATAAAAATTGACGAAGCTATAGCGCGTCAAAGATTATGGAGTGGGGCTTGAAACGTCACTTGAAGGTACAAAATGTACTATCATATGACGTCACACGAGTTGTCAAAGCACTGTATCTTCATTTTTTGTTTACGTGAAAAAAGAAAAAATATGTGGTCAATATTTTTTGGAAATCTATCTGACGGATTAATTAGTTTTTTTTTGTCCGATCCCCTATTAGAGCAATGCACTCGTCCTCTAGCTATACACTGTAAAAAATTATGTAATTTTACATGCAAAAAAATTACATAATCCTGTAAAATTTCCTAAAAATCTGGGAAATTTACGGGAAAATATGAAATTTTACATAAAAAAATGTAAAATTGACGAAAATTATGTAAAATTTCATATTTTCCCGTAAATTTCACAGATTTTTCGGAAATTTTACAGGATTATATAATTTTTTGCATGTAAAATTACATAATTTTTAGTAAAATTACATAATTTTTAACATAGATCAATCTCTGGCAAGCCGTTCGAACTTTTCCATTCAATCTCTATTTATTAGCGTTCGTTAGGTTTCGATCAAAGAGCCTGTCATTTGTGCTACTCATATGTATGTTTTATGACGGAACAAAAATCTGTTCATCTATTTTTTATTATATTTAAGATGTCAGTGTCAGGTTGTAACAAATATGGCTTTACAGAGTTATAAATTATAATCATCTCTATGTTTATTTAATTTCAACGAATTATGGAAACAAAGCAATTTTTAGCTAACCGATTCCTAACAAGGAAGTTTATAATTATTCGTCATGTTTGTTTTAAACTGCAATAACAAGGCAACCGGTGATTCATCAGATTTCTAGATGCAAAGATAAACGCCCACATTACGTATATAAGACCAGCTTATATTTTTCCCGTTTACTGTGAACGCGATGATAACATACTGATAAGCTCAGTATAATTTCTTTTTTAACTCCGTTTTCAGCGTATGTAAATACGTAGATAACTTTAACAAAGGTTTAACGTGAAAGTTAATTTTATCGCTGACACACATTTTTAGAGGGCTGTGGGTCGTTGGCAGTTTGACTTTGACGGCATCCTTACATAGTATAAAACAAAGTCGCTATTTTTGTCTGTTTGTTTGTCTGTATGCTTAAATCTTTAAAACTACGCAACGGATTTTGATGCGGTTTTTTTTAATAGATAGAGTGATTCAAGAGGAAGGTTTTAGTATATAATTTGAACGACATCCACGCGGGTGAAGCCGGGGGCATCAGCTAGTGAAATGATAAGACGGTCTATTTGGATTTGCAGGTTACGCGGCAACAAATACAAGGTGTAAAGGGTCCCTTCACAAAGCCGTCAACCAAACATTCTGTACATCAAACTAAGTAGCTCTACACAAAAATAATTGCTTTAAAAGGTCTTTTTTAGGTGAAAATATCACGTTTTACGGTAAAACTCAATGTAATGCACTCAAAACATTCTGCTTCTTCTTCTTTTCGAGTCGACAACTTAATTTTTGTCCATCCAGTGCGTAGCAACCTGGACAGCTCTGAGTAGTACTGGGGTTGTGGAGGTATTTAACCTTTTGACCGCCACAGACGATCGAAAAGCCAAAAAGTACCTTAAGTCGACAGACTTAACGTACTTTTTTGCTTGTTCGACTTGTCGTCTATACGTGACTGTGGCGCTCGAAAGGTTAAAGTAAAGCTGCATCATAAAAAACTAGTGAAAAAATTGAAACTTTGACCCCAATATCTCCGTAACCGAGAGACTCAGGTATGTTTCGAAGAAAACAATGAATCGAAATATAACGGGGTACCTTACGGCATCGTTAAAGGCTCTTGTACGCCTCATCAAGGTTGTAATCTAGCTAAGAATCCTCTGGATTGTTTGGGACGCTTCGGTTCATAAATGTTGCGGAATACAGCCAGACTGTTCAAGTATCTGATCTACATGAATAACCAAAATTATAGGCTGTTGCTAGTCGTCCGCTAAGTGGATGAATCACCGTCTCGCGACAGTATCCTTTATGGGCGGCATGGGCACCGGGCCGTAGGCCGACGAAGGAGGCCGGCGGAGGCCCGGCACTTCGGGGACAGAAGATATTAGTGTTATTTAATATGCGAGCGAAGCGAGCGCGCGTCATGGAGATAAATTGAAAGTCGTGAAATACAATATTGGTGACATCTATTTAGTGATAATATAAAATATTTGGTCTGCAGTTAACTTTAAAGACGTTTATAAATCTTTATGGTATAGAATAAAAAGGAAAATAGGTTCAATCCTATACACAATTTGGTGAGCATTAATCCATTTTGGCCAGCATTTCGAATTTTTTTGGTAGTAAAATAGGTTCTTTTCTGGTAGGCGTTTAAACACAAGCCTTAAAGTAATTTCATACATTGTAGTACTTTAGCGCGGAAATGATTTTAAAGATGGTAACCCTAATTTAAGGTGACATCAACGCTAAGAACATCCGTATTCGTCACTAGAAGTCTGTAAACTTGTCTAACCTTGAAATACCTGGTTCGCATATTACTAGGTCATTGAGGTCAAATTACGGTTGTTATCTAGATACTACTATAAGTTTGTATGTAGAGGGTAATCTCTGGAACTAATGATCCAATACTAAAAATCCTTTCACTGGTAGACAATCTAGGGGTCGACAACTGAGATCTTATTCGTCTTTAGTCCCGTTACGATGATAGCTCAAAACTTCGCCACTTTCACGGCGAGGTCAATGGCAGCGTATAGGTCACTTTGACTGTTTTAGAGCACAGAGAACAGCCAATAAGTCTGCTGAGATGTCGGTTAAAAATGTATGGATGAAGAAATACTGCTCTGACCACAAATAAATTGGCGTAAAGAAGTGAAAACTATAATGACGATAAATACAAAATCTGGACATAAATTGCTATGGATGTCCTGGAAGTATTTAAATAGACTAGGGAGACAGGTAGGCTGAAGCATGGCCAACTTGTCCAGTTGGAAATTCAGAGATACACTGGCCTGGACTGTAAATGTGGTGCCAAATGATGAGGCACTTCATATCGTGTACTGCCTGTTCTGTTATGGACACATCACAGGAGCTGAAGTATATACGAGACTGTAAGTGCCATACTCATCGCCAAACTTTGTACTGACTCAATTTGATTTGTCGTCGACACGCTTAGCAGAAAATAATAAACATCGACTTACCATTAGGATCACACTTCTTGTAACAATTGGAAGCATCGACGAAGTTGGTAGCAGCGTCATGGCGGGCACCAGCCTTCAGATGCAGGTTGGCAGCCGCGCAGAATGCAGCGCCGCCTTGCGCCCATTTCTTCGCCATTTTGAAGAGGTTTGCCGCCCGAAGGTAGCAGTCTACCGCCTCTTCAACTTTCGATGAACTACTTCTAAGAAGGAAAGTTGATTGTAACTTTTAAGGAAAAGATGGAGGTCCATAAAAACCTAATGGAATCTCTAACATTATTCATTGTGCGTTCGAGTCATCATAATCATTATATCAGCCTATACCAATCCACTGCTGGATATAGGCTTAATTCTCGGCAACTCTCATCAAGTTGCTACAATCCACCCTGCGAAGATCTTCGATCCACCGAGGCTGAGGGCGACCCACCATGGTCTCAATGTCAACTCAAGAACACGTCTACCCCGTCTCGTGCATTCGAGTAAAATAACTCTTTGCATTTTTCGACTTCACGAACTTTATGAGAACAATACCCAAGACCGCAACCAGCGCACACCAATCGCTACGACAAAACCGCAGTAACATCAGTTTTCTGTTTGGTGAATGTTCTTTATAGAACAATGCACTGCAATGTCGTTATCTACGGAAGCGTTTGCGGTCATAATAAATAGCAGGCTACAAAGTGGTCCCGTCGGGGCTGTGGATTATCGAAAGGATAACGCGGCTCCGACACAAGGGCGAAGAAGGAACATGGGTTTGGTTTTTAGTCAGTAGAGGTCTGACACTCCCCTTCGCTCTGCCCAAGAGCGGGGGGGTTATTCGATGATTTTCCACCCACCAAAAAAAAAAGGCTACAAAGTGGTTGCAATACTTGCAATGTGCGTAGTACAACTTGTGCAATGTGGAGGCTGTGCTAATGTAGGGGAACTACTTCTTTCATTATAATCCTTTAACCGTCATAAGCCAGAACTTCTGTGGCGAATGTATCCAGACTAGCGTACTGAAGTGGTCTAATATAAGCTTCACTTAGTTTTAAGCAATGTTCACAATCTTCTTCTTAATAAAGTTACTATTTTTTAAATTGTCTTTGGCATTTCTCAAGATACGCCTTTCAAAGGTCCCCAAAGGACCTTTGAAAGGCGTATGAGGAATGGGAGTCAACTTGGAGAGTTGAGGGACTTTATATCTTATTATTTGAAAAAAAAAAAAGAAATGCCTGAAATTGTGCAACAATCAACTGTGATGAAAAATGCTCATGTCTTCTCTGTCTGTTTTAATGTGGCTGTAGTGAGAGAGCAACAAATGGTACTTGTGTCCTATGATAAAGACAATGTACAAAACAGCAACATCATGCCTGTTCCGGTTCCCTAAAGGATTAGACAGAAGGTAGTAGCACACCCTTATTTTGTATTCCAGTTGTGTTTAAGACCTATGTAACAGAAAAAAAACAGAACCATGCTTCAGAAATCACAATGTATGTATTATTCTTAAAAGGCATTTACAGCTACCTCCATGAGGTAGTAACAAAGGTGATATTTGCATACTGAATTTAGTTAAATCTCAAGGATTGTTTGTTTACTCCCAAAGTAGGAACTGAACAAATTACATATCTATACTAATATTATAAAGCTGAAGAGTTTGTTTGTTTGTTTGTTTGAACGCGGTAAACTCAGAAACTGCTGGTTGGAATTGAAAAATTCTTTTTGTGTTGGATAGTCCATTTATCGAGGAAGGCTATAGGCTATATAACATCACGCTACGGCTAATAGGAGCGGAGCATAAATGAAAAATGTTACAAAAACGGGAAAAGGTATTTCCTTTTTGAGAGCTTCCGCTGCGTGCGCTGCGAAAACGGTTTAAGTTACGCTAATATCATGTATGAAGGAATTGTTCCTCTTTAAAAGTTCTAAAAAAAGTCCGCGACAGCATATATCTATCTTTTAAGATTGACTCACTGTAACCTTTTTTTACAGTTAAACTGTTAGGTTAAAAAGAATTATTTTTTGCGAAGCTTATTTAACCCATAAGGTATTAATCTATATCTAAATAAATGTGTTTGTTAGAACGGAAATTTAATATAGAATATTTGTGCCCTTTACTCTATACAGTTTAAACAAATATCTTAGAAGATATCGCAATGTAAAAATATCCGCGCGGCAAAATATTTCGCGCGTCGCAATGTAGGTACGGGGGATTCTGGCTGGCCTCCGAGAAATTCAAATTCAAAATATTTACTGCATCATAATGTTTACAAGTAGGTATAGAGTGTTATAGTATATTTAACAGTAAGAGATACCTGTAGTAATTCACACTTTAATATAATCTAAGCTAATCTAAACCATCTGAACTATTATAAAAAAGAGGAAAGATAAGATTTTTTGTTTGTTACGATTTAGCTTAATTTATGTCGGATAGTCGTTAACGAGAAAGGTTATAAGCTATATTTATGTGACGCAGACGAAATGGCGTGGGTCAGCTAGTTATTTAATAAATGTAGACAGAAAAAAGTGTTTTTACCTCTATCAATTATTATGCAAAGACCTTCAGTATGTGTTCAATGAAATTGTAATGTAGTTCTATATTATAAAACTGTAATTTATAATTCAAATGGTACAATGAGAGTTGATTGAAAGGAAATGGAACTAATGTGCAATTATTAAGGCAAATACAAAAAAAAATATCAACTGTTTCATTCTTCCTCCAATCCTCTATGCCAATAAAATATGGGACCATTTGGGAAGTATACCCCTTCCAACAAAAAAAGAATTTTTCAAATCGGTTAGCAAGTGACGGAGTTATGCCCGAACAAACATAAAAAAAATATATATTTAACATCTGAATTGAGAACCTCCTTCTTTTTTTAGAAGTCGGTTAAAAATGATTGTTTTAACACAAGAGTTTAGCAATGTATTCTGACAAACAGTCTTACCAAAGGGTACTGTGTTTTGCACACTACCTTTCATGGGTTATGTTATTAATCCCTTGTTACAGCTGATGTTTGCTTATCAAATTAATAATTCAAAAAAAAAAATATCTAGAGGTAAAAAGGTACAATTTGTCAGTAAGTTGGTAGGTTTGTATGTAGAAGATAATCTTCGAAACGAATACTTAACCCAATTCTAATTTTTTTCAGTGGTAGATTGATACATCATTTGTAGGAGCTGTGTATTATTAATATCATGCATATTAGCCAAGCTGTCACAATTATTGCAGACCAAAAGTGTTAGTTGCATGTGGTAGGTCAGGGTGTATCTGTTATGGTAGGAGGTACATCACTAAACCTCTAAACCTATACTACATCACTAGTTTTGACAGCCCGCCATTGGGACCGGGTTCTGTGTGATTAACCTGTAAGTTGTATTATTGTATCTTGTGTTTGGATTCAAATAAATGTTATTGAAGATCAACTCAGTTATCAATTATTTCTACATGGTGGCAGCGGTGCTATCTATAGTCTCCGAAAATGGGAAACGACGGGAAGGTCGAAGATTCGAAAGTGGAAAAGGTGAAAAGTAGCATGGAAAGGGCAGTGCAAATTAAAGCACCCGAAGAGTTCAGCTTTCGCTCCGAAGATTGGGAAGCATGGCGGAAAAGATTCCTCAGATATCTTTTACTATCGGGATTAGAACATCAGGACGATAGTGTAAAAATAGATTTGTTTCTTTATACGCTGGGAAAAAACGCTGAACAGTTGGCGAAGCAACTTAAAGTTGACGAAATAAACGATTTTGGCAAGGTGGTACAGGAATTTGAGGCGTATTTTAAGCCTAAGAGGAACGTCATTTACGATCGCTTTAAATTTAACACAAGAGTACAGCTGGAGCAAGAATCAGTAGTAGATTTTGTAAAGGACCTGCACAGTCTGTCGGAGCCGTGTCAGTATGGGGAGTTGAAAGAGGAGTTCATTAGAGACAGGATCGTAGTTGGTTTAAAGGACAGAAAGACCAGTGAGAGACTTCAACTAATGTCAGATTTAAAATTGGAGGATGCAGTAAGGCTGGCACGCCAAGCGGAGGAACAAAAGGAGGAGTCGAAGTTGCTGTGGAAAGAGGAATTAGAGCTGAATAGAGTAGCAACGAAACCATGGAACAATGATAGAAGTAAGAAGAAGTGTGGACGATGCGCAAGATTTCATTTTGAGGGTCAGTGCCCAGCGGCGAAGCTTCAATGTTTGAAGTGTGGCAAGACGGGTCACTATGCTAGATGCTGCCGCGACTGGAAGAAAGTAAATCAAATGGAAACTGGAGAGGAATTCAAAGTCAACATTGAGGTGGGTTTAGGCAATATTAGTTTAAATGAACAGTTTTTAATAGATACGGGGGCAGACATTGTGGCCTTGCCACCTTCAATATTAAAAGATAATAAAAGTAAGAAAATTTATGAGTGTGAAGAAATAATCAGAGGGCCTGACGGTACAGCATTGAAAGTTCTAGGGGCAATTTATGTTGAGTTGAAGTATAAGACTTGTATGTATAAGGGTAAGGCTTATATTATTAAAAATTTAAAGATACCTATTTTGGGAAAGCCTGCTATCAGGCAAATGCAAATATTAAAGCTGTGTTGTATGGAAAAGGGGGAAAAGCAGCAAAACCAGGAAGTAGAAAGGGGAGATAAAAAACAAAGTTGTGATCAAGTTGATGTAGAAAGAGAATTTCCTCAGGTGTTTGATGATTTAGGAGTCTTCAAAGATAGTTTTACTATTAAGTTAATAGATAATCCTGTGCCATTTGTACAGACAACTCCCCGAGGAGTCTCAATTCCGTTATTGCCTAAAGTCAAGGAAGAACTCAATACTTTAGTAGAAAGGGGAGTTTTAGTTCCTGTTGAAGAGCCAACTATGTATGTGTCTCCAATTGTGGTAGTACCAAAGGGGGAAAAAGGGGTAAGAATATGCGGAGATTACACTCATGTAAATAAAAATGTGCTCAGACCTATTTTTCCCATCTCGAAGGTGGAAAATACTTTAGCTAAGCTAAAAGAAGCTACAGTGTTTTCTAAAATTGATGCAACTTCTGGATTTTATCAAATAAAGCTAGATCCAGAGTCCCGTAAGCTCACAACCATTTTGACCCCATTTGGCAGGTATATGTACAATAGATTACCAATGGGACTAAATTGTGCACCTGAGTATTTTGCTATGAAATTCTCAAACCTATTTAGTGACCTTGAAGGTATTGTCGTTCATATTGATGATATATTGGTGTATACTAAAGACCAACAGAGTCATAATAGATTGTTAAGGGAAGTTCTAAATAGGTTAACAAAAGAAGGACTAACAATAAACAAAGAGAAATGTGTTTTTAATGTATCAGAAGTAGGTTATTTGGGTCACATAATCAATGCAAAAGGTATATCATTAGATCCTAAGAGAGTAAATAGTATAGTTAAATTTGAACAGCCACAAAGTAAAAAAGATTTAATGCGGTTCTTAGGGTTGGTAAATTATGTGGGCAGGTTTATTAAAGATAAAACTAACATTTTGGAACCATTAAATGAATTGTTAAAAGATGGTATACCATTTGTGTGGAGTTTACATCAAGATGTTGCATTTAAAACAATTAAAGAAATGATACTAAAGGCTCCTACCTTGAGTCATTATGATCCAAATAAACAAATAATAGTTTCTGCAGATAGTAGTTCCTATGGACTGGGGGCAGTTTTACTGCAAGAAAATCAAGAAGGAAGTAGGTCTGTTGTGTCATATGCAAGCAGGACACTGAATAGTTCAGAAAGGAACTATGCTCAGATAGAAAAGGAGGCATTGGCTCTGGTATGGGCATTGCATAAATTTAAAGATTTTGTTATTGGCATAGAGGTGATTTTGGAAACTGACCATAAGCCTTTGCTCCAAATACTGCAGACAAAGCCATTAGATGATTTGACCCCGAGATTGTTAAGATTTAGGTTACAAATTATGAGATATTCATATAAAATTGTTTACGTTCCAGGAAAAAAATTAGTTGTGGCTGATGCCCTATCCAGAGCCCCTCTAAAGGAAACAGAGCCAGAAACACTCAGTTTTAGTATTGGTAATATTAATTCTGAATTCAACCAGGATTGTAAATTAGACAAAGTAAGAAAAGAACAAAACAAGTGTAAAATATGCAATCTATTGAAAATATATACCTTGAATAGTTGGCCAAATAAGAATAAAATTCCGAAGGAAGTGCTCCTGTATTATCAGTACAGATTTAACTTTTCAGTTCAGGATGGTTTTTTGTTGTTTAATAATCGATTAGTTATACCATCGGCCTTACAAAAAGAGACATTGTATGAAATACATGAGGGTCATTTGGGGGTGACAAAATGCAGAGAACGAGCGAAGCAATCTGTATGGTGGTTAGGGTTGTCAACTCAAATAAAAAATATAGTAGAAAATTGTCCCAAATGTATTCAAGAAAGAATTAACAGTAAAGAGCCTTTTCAATTAGAGGAAATGCCAAAAAGGGCATGGCAACAAGTAGGCATGGACTTGTTTATGCATAATAGCAAATGGTATGTTGTAATTATTGATTATTATTCTAGATATCTAGATATATTTCAACTGCATGATTTGTCAGAAAACACTATAATTAAACATGGTAAGGAAACATTTTCTAGGTTTGGTGTGCCTGAGGTAGTACGGACTGACTGTGGAACACAGTTTAAAAGTAAATTTGTGGAGTTCTCAAAAAAATATAATTTCAAACACATAACCAGCAGTCCTTATTACGCTCAAAGCAATGGTTGCGCAGAGGCCGGAGTAAAGGTGGCAAAGAATCTGTTAAAAAAGAATGATGATGTTCAATTAGCATTATTAGTATACAGAAACACACCATTGGAATGTGGATATAGTCCAAGCGAATTGTTATTCAACAGAAAAATTAGAGAAATATTGCCCATATTTCCAGATAAATTAAATGAGATAGGTAACTTTCACAATAACTTTGAAACAAAAAGGCAGCAATTCCGAGAAAAAATGGCTATAAATTACAATAAGAAACATAAAACAATAGATTTAAGTGATTTAAATGTGGGGGATATGGTTTGGGTAATTAATCTTAGAAAATATGGCATGATTGTAAGAAAGGCAAAGGAACCAAGATCTTATTATGTGGAAGTGGAAGGAGTTAACTATAGAAGAAATAGATGGCATCTAATACCAGCGCCTTTCTTACAATCGCGCAGGAATCAAATAGATGTTGGTCATGGAGGCTTAGGGGAGGTTGAAGATTGTAATAAGGAAAAGAGTAGTAGTCAGTCTAAACTAATCAATGAAAATTGGTCAAGAGAAGATGTCTTGGAGCGAAATGATGGTAATTCTGTAGAGGTTGTGGGTGAGAATGAAGATGTAGCTGAGATTGTTACTGACCAGGTAACTGAAGGGGGAGAAACCTTTGTGAATGAGGACAGAGGGGTTAGGCAGGGTAGTAGTCGTGTAAGACGGAAACCGAATTGGATGGATGATTATATTATTGGATAATTTTATATTGTTTCTTAAGAGAGAGGATGTTATGGTAGGAGGTACATCACTAAACCTCTAAACCTATACTACATCACTAGTTTTGACAGCCCGCCATTGGGACCGGGTTCTGTGTGATTAACCTGTAAGTTGTATTATTGTATCTTGTGTTTGGATTCAAATAAATGTTATTGAAGATCAACTCAGTTATCAATTATTTCTACAGTATCTTCAACAGCAATTAGATGATGGCCTACAAGCAAATACAGCCTATCTTGTTACCACTGTGGGGATACTCTCTATGACGGGGAGGGGGCTGATAAACACCATGCAAGGCTAGTGTAAGAAACATGGGTGATTTTTAGTCAGTAGAAGTCTGACACTCCCTACCAATCTGCCAAGAGCGGGAGGACTCATTTGATGTTTTCCCATGCCCCCAAAAAAAGAAGGCTGGTGTAAGTTGGGAAAGTGTCTGCTTACACCATTAGGAAGGGGATACAATGCTTCCCACACATTCTATGCATTGTGTTATGTTATATTGTTATCCTCAATTTAAGAGCAGTTTCAAATCTAAAGATTGTTAGGCTTTGTGGTGACACAACCTCAATACTTTGTAGATCTCAGTATTTACATTTAGGTAGTGCTGAATATACACTTCACTCAGCAATTATTGTATGTCCCTACAACTGCCCTTCTAAGGACCTCATGAACACCTTTCACAGCACTTTTGCTGTTGCCTTGCTGAGCCTACTGATTTTAAACAGAGAAGAACAGTTAAGAGATCCACATCAGCAAACTTGTAATGCTCCTGATACTTAGCCTAAATGTCTTCTGATAGTGGATACAATGTCTTAACATGTGACATAGAACAACAAATAGCTACAGTCACTCTAAATAGATTTGCATAATTTTGAAATTACTTATAAATGCTTGTTTTTCCTGATGTCATACCATGCCTTGTAAATGAATCATGCTCTAATAGATTCTAGACTATTTAACACTATTACTCATGGTTAGAGCTCTACATATAACGTGGATTTGTTATAATATCACCGTGCTTAATTGCGTACATAATTCACAGCAGCACGGTACTTTCAATTAGACTATATAGACAGGCTAAGTGGTGCAACAATGAAATTACAATTTCCGAAATGTTAAGCAATTATATTTAATGCATGCATGAATTATTAATTATTTACTGCTTCCTGAGTCCTAAAGAAGGCAGTAATGAAATCAACTACGTCGTAATTAGGGCAATATCATCAAAATAATGAACCACTCATTGTCCTTACCCAAAAAGTGATCCAAAGAAAGTTTTCGAAGAACCCAGCTTCTTCTCCGCCTCGGCCATTAACTGCATAGCTTTCTGTTCGTTGTCTGCCATCTTCGTGGCTTAATATAACACTATACACTACGAAAAGTTTTCAAAATTCTCTCCAATTTTACAATTTATTGACAAAATGTCGTCAGCGACGATGGGCAATGGGGTAAAATCCGTCGCTGTCATCGATTGATTTTGTGTTGCCCACACTGAAAATATTAAAATTTGGCTGCGTTCATATTCATACAACTTCTTACTTCTGAGTTTAGTTTATTTTATAGTTTTTAATTAATTAATATGTATTCAAATAAAGTATTACTTCTTACTTGAAAATCATAGTTGAAATCTGATCTAATAAAGCGCTGTTCCACGAAACCAAATAAGATTGGTACGTTCATGATAATATTCTTCGTCCTTTTTAATTCTTTATGATGCTCATTTAAAAGATAACAAGATGTTTAGATTCAATTCAATAAGCGACATTTCATGCAGGTACCTAACTCTTTCAAATACATACTTCCATAATAAAAATGGACGGGAGTCCGGGAGATAATACAACATGTCTACCACGTCACCTTTACCCAAGCCAAATAGTCTCTTTTCAGGCGAGTCAAGCAACGACCATACAGCCTTTTGTGGCTGTATGGTCGTTGGAGTCAAGACATCATAGAAGTCGCTAGACGATCAGAAAACGAGAAGTTAACTATGTAAGACAGAGTGAGTTGCCAATGGCCCTGAAACGCAAACTTAACCTATGGTGCATAGACTTGGCCAGAAGATCAAACTCACGTACCTGGATTTGTTTAGAACGATAAAACACAGGGGGCGAGCCCATTGCCATCCAACCGGACACAAATCCAACCTCTGTCTGTTAACATTTGAATGATTGATTACTAATTACGTTAATCATGTGGTGGTTAACGTTATCAATCGTCGAAATTGATTCACTAACCGGAATTATCACATTGATTTTTTTATCGTTAATTTAGAAAAACCTGCCTTTCCATACATTTTGACCATGTAGGTAGATATTGCACTTTTGTAGGGAGCAGCTGTTTTTTTCCTCAATTACTTATGCATAGAACCTTGTTTGTATCCTAATTTTTTTCCACAGTTTTTTTCTAATCTCCGCCATCTCTTACTTATGCATAGAACCTTGTTTGTATCCTAATTTTTTTCCACAGTTTTTTTCTAATCTCCCCCATCTCTTACTTTAAAAAACCCACTAGGAATTTCTCCTGTACAAACATATAAACTCACCTATACAAACCAAACCCGAAACACCTATCTCTGTAGGCCTTATAAAGATTTGTTCCGTGCGAGGATCGAACCGGCGACACGCAGCGCAGCAGTCCAATTGCTCAGCCACTGCGCCAATCGTGCTATAAACCGAACAACGAATCCAATACAACCGCCTGTAACATTGGTATTGCCACCATAGAATAGTTAAATATAAGAGACACTTCTCTGATCTATCTTTTTAATAGTGGCGTGTAGTGGTTGTGTAGTAAGGTCCATCGCCATAAACTGTGAACTCATTCACATTAATGCGTCATTCCCCTAAAAAAATCCCGACCTGGCAATCGAACAAAGGCAAAGATTTTTTTAAATATTACCTACTCAGGCCTTTCCCTTTTGGGGCAGGATGAAACTAGAGAAGCCAGAGGCCTGCTAAAACCTTATCAAACTCAAACTCAAATATTTTATTTCAATTAAGCCATTACAGGCACTTTTGAATGTCAGAAGGACGGAAGAAGAACGAAACTTCGAGTGCAATACGTCATTCCGAAAGCCACCACGCCGAACCACACGCCACCGAATGCCCGCAACAACGAACACTGCGAGCACGAAAGCACGCAGCGACGCAAACCGCAACAACGAATGCTCGAGACATCAATAAACAGGCTGGAATGGACATCGACGCATCAGCAACCACGTATTCAGACAATTATTCTGAGTTTCTGACTCAGATCCCCCCCTCCCAATAGAAAGTTTTCATTAAGGTGGTACCTCGACGTCGGTGTCCCTTTCACATTGTAGAATTTGATACATACTTAGTTTTTTTTAAATTCTGGGTTCTTTTGCCGGGTCGGGTAAAGTGCATTGGGCTTTTCCATCAGAAAATTCCTCAGTAGCAGCCACGGAATGTGGATTTGTGCCCGGTTGATGGCAGTAAGGATCGCCCCCTATTACTTAGGCCTTACCTAGGTACACAACTGGCGAAATAAAGGTGAACTATTAGGCGCTTTGCACATAGAGCAACTTAAGTTGAGGCAACTATCAACATTTTTAAAGTTTCCTCTAAATATCTAGTTAAGAGTTGCTATAACGTTTACGGTTGCCGCAATTTTATAGCAATCTGTGAGCAACTTTCATAGCAGACTTGCTCAATCTACGCAGCGAACAGCGTTCAGCGTGACGATGAATATCGAAGAAGCAGCAATTACTCTAATTTTATTACATCGTCGCCGTTAACTTTAAAAATCGGTATATTATTTAAATGGAACTAACTTAGTCATCGATTGCAGTAACTGAACTCGAGTTGAACAGCTATACTCCATTTACTTTATGATTAGAATTTTAAGTTAACGGTTTTTACAGTCCGTTCAACCGATTTTGACTTCTATACCGTAAACATAAGGATGGCATTAAAAGCAAAAAGATTGTTACAATACCGACTGTTTGCAGCTGCATTTTGTCTTGCTGTCAACGTAATAGAGTTCACAATCGGTTGAACGGACTGTAAAAACGGTTAACTTAAAATTCTAATCTTATAGTAAAGGTGTATAGTTGCCAGTTGCTGCAATAGTTGCTCCATGTGCAAAGCACCTTAGGTACACCTCTGCTTAATTTAGGGATGATGTGATGTTTTAGGTATGTGTGGTGTTTTCTTCAGGTATCGTAAATTGGGTATTTCATCAAATAAAACATCAGAAAATAACTTTTATTAATTTATTGTGTTTATAGATAGATCAATCGCCCCACTATTTGAGTTTCAACAAGATAAGTACACAACTTTCAAAAGCTTTTATAAGTAGTTCCAACGATGAAACATTGTTACAATAAATTATTGTTCATACGAGTGGAGAGAACACTTTGATCCTAACAAAAATATATTTTCCGATAGGTCCACCTTTTAATTACTACATTCATAGGTACTGATAACATTATTTTCGACCTACATTAATCTTCATATTTAATTTGACTCAATATAATGCTTGCATAATAGTTGATACATTTGTGCAAATATTCGTTTCATGTCATTTTCAACACTTTCGATGACAAGAACCCAACTTAGGGGTCAAACGATAATTAGTTTGTGTGCCCACCCGCCTTCGAGTCGTCGCATTAAGTATATAATGTGACTTGGCAATTTCGGCCATACAAAGAAAACATGATATTTTGAACTTGACAGGGAAAGTGTTAATACAAAATGATCTTGATTTGGAAACACAGAGTATACTTTGCATCGTCCACGTACCGCGAATTTGGACAAATATCTACCCGATCAATGTTTTTATTTGACAGGTTTACACAGAAATATGTATCTAGTAATTAAAAAGCCACCTGAAAGTATTTATCGAGCTAATTGCTTTAACAGCATTACAATAACCTCTGACAGACACCTATGAAGTGCTACTTTAATACTGTGATCTTGAATATACGACTAGGTTCACCATCATTCTGGACTGTCCTAGGAACGTGAACAACCGCGAACAGTGACAAAGCTTCAAGCATACTTCTCTAGGACAGACCAAAAATTGTTTTTTAGACATACAGGCCGTTACATAATTTCATTGTATTGTCATAGGAATAAGAGGTAAACAGACACGCAATATCCTAGTATATAGACAAATATATTCTTTGATCTATTGATAGCCGATCAACTACCTATACTATTTTTAAAGAAAATTCTAGGGCTTTTTGAACTTATTAATCCAATTTTTTGGATAGGCTCGATCTGGACCCATGGGTTAAAGCAACAAAAGGGTAAACAAAATAAAAAACAAAAAATAATATTAATTGATTTATTTATTTATTACTTTCATAAATAAACTAAATTGAATATCTAAAGACAGAGCTAGTAAATAACATAGAAGGGGTATTTACATAAAACGTAACTCAGTAGGTACATTGATAAAAATAAATGAATAAAATTTACAACTTAAAAATTTTAAAGGCCGCTATGAGTACTAAAAACTAATTCAAAAATTGTGGTTTAACTAGTATTCTCTCATAAAAAGAAACTTATAGTGTTAACTAAGAGCGAATCCCACCTATCTCAAATAAGTCAGTCGACTCTACCTGACATCACAGCATCCATCTAAGAAGTACAGTATGGCCAACCGAAAACATTTAACCAAATCACTGGTATTTGCCTGTCAATTATATTCAAATTATAATACTTCAAAAGCTACATGGATACGCTGTCGTTAATGTGCTAAAAGCAGGTAATCTGCAATTGTTTCATTCAAGCACATAACGATAACAGATTATACCAACATGAGTGTTGCCAAGAATAAAATTTACAAAAAGAAAAATATTGCACAAAAATACTAGCAATCATTTCAACTGACGAAATAATCAACAGATCTCAAACATATATTGCAAATGATATCATATATCATTAATTTGGATTATCAAATTAGCCTAACATTTAGCACTATCTTTGCTCACTAAAACACGTCTACGAAGCCAGCGATAGAACTGTGTAATACTGCTAAAATCAGCTGCATAGCGAACAGTGTCAAACGTTCAAGACATGCTTAGGATCAGTATGGCTCTAGTATATTCTGACTTTAGCAATACGACCGAATAATAACAACGAAATATAGATAGTCACTGGCCTTTATTATTGTGGAATAAGCTGGAGTAAAGTATTAGGTTAAAGTAGCACTGTGTACTATGCGACACCTATATTTACATATACCATTGAACCACACGACTGAGCTGTTCAAACAATCTCTTGCATCTATTCTATAGTAATAATCATGTATAAACAGCTACATGTATCTGTGAATATATATTTTAATATTAACACTGATAAGAGTGCAGCAACATTGACAGTGTTGCCATACGAAAATCACGGGTGATTGAATTATATCGTAATTTTATTATGCACGCGTTCACGATGGCAACAATTATACAATACTTTGTCCAAATGATAGATATGGGAAACATTCATAAAAATAAAGCATTTTTTTAATACTTCAAAATATTGATTGCAGTCTTTAGAAATTAAATTTTAGTATCACAAGAAGCGAACGGTATTACTTTGTTTGGCTATTACATTTGTACAAAGTATTGCTATTAACTGTTAAGACTATATAAAGTAAGGGCGTAGACTTATGTTCCAATATATTTGGCAATATCCAACTGTATTTTTGTTAAGTCCATATTTGCTTTACCGTGAAACTTCAACTTCTAGTGCACTAAAATGAAGATCATTTTAGAGCGTTTAAATCGAATTTTCAAAGCAAATTTTGGGCCCCATCCACATGACTTGATTTTTTGATAATCTTTCATAGTGCGGAAAATTTTGCATTCTCAATTAGATATTTTGCATCGTGAAATGGGGCCTTTAATAGAGCAAGCACCTAGTTCATATATTCACAACAGCCATACATTTATAATATACACCCGTAACATCTAATTTTATAACAATCTAATGCATAACCCTCTATACATTTAATATTCTATATGACAAATACAGTTTTTACATAAGATAACTGGAGGATATGGAAATAAGTATTTTTTTTTCGATTGTATTTATTACCCAAAAGCAGATTACTTTTAGCGCAAAAATTACATTCGTTTATAAAACACGTAGGCTTAGTATATGACTAAATATGCAAGTATTTATTTTTATACACATAATATAATTAGTATATAGTTCAAGTTATAGAATAGTATTATTGGGTACCTATGTGACATCTACCCGATATAACTATATGATTTTTAACTTTATTCATGCATCTGATGCTGAAAATAAATCTTACTTTTCAGCTCTGAATGATTACACGGAAAATAATAAAAAAAAACTAGAACTCACGTCAATTCCAATTCATAAATACTGACTATGCCAAAGGTAGGAAATAAGCTAAGTTAACAAGCACGTCATAATAAATTACTATTTTTCTCTTTGTACAAGTATGGAATGTGATGTGTATAATTTTGAAAAATAAAATAAAACTTGCGCACTTTTTTCATAAGAAAATTTCATAATTCATCATAAATAACGATAACTTATTTGAAGAAAGGAATCATCGAAATAAGTTTAATTTCAAATGATTTAATTAATACATATTATAGTTTCTAACCAAAACTTAGTATTTATAATTTTATTATCATAATCATAGGGATTGGCAAATATATTCATACAAAAAAACATTATTGTATTTCTAACAAAGTCCTTATTTTGATAGGATGGAAAACAAATCATTAAAATCTGAAGCTGAAAAAATCCATTCAATATTCCCATCAAGTTATTAAATACAGGTAACTTTAAAAAATAACTTGTTTTTTTTTCGACTTGCAACCCTAAATTCATAATGAACGCATTTTTATTGACATTATTATGTTCCGTTTAGAAATCGCAACAATATGGTGGACATAAAAGATATTAAGTGACCTACCAATTAAATGTCAGCTGCTGATGATGACATTTATGACCCGACTGCTTTTGATCGTGTTTTACAAACACTTGAAATAATCAAGTATTTTGCATAAACAGATGTTGAAAGAAGTTTATTTCAAGACAGAAATACATTGAAAGATTTGATTTACATAAATATTTAATTAATATATTAGAATGAGTAGTGACAAAAGTCTTAAAACTAACGTTTAGTAATTTCCTTCGTTTAATAAATTCAATAAAATTGAGCTCAAAAAAACAAAACTATCATAATTTCAATTCCAACAAATCCTATTAAAATTACAAAAAAAAAACCTATACTTTCAATAATTTTCCTAGATTAAAATAGAATACTTTTCGCTATTACATCAAAGATTCTTAGATTCTTCTTACCTAGAATATCCGTTGAACCAGCTTCATTTACATACTCTAAGCAGTCGGGTCGCCTTATGAACGTAAACCTCAAATTATAAAGGTGGTGCTTAACTGAATTGGTTGGTGGTGGGTTGCGGAGGCACGGCGGGCCGCATGGGCTGGGCCATGCCCATTGGCATCATTGGCGTGCCCTGCATGCCCATTACCATGCCTGGCTGTTGCTGTGGGTAGGAATTCACGACTTGTTAGGATAACTATAATTACAACACGACATTTCTTACACACTGTATGTTTATGTTGTTGCTGATTTGTCAATCCAGCTGCGATAGAATACTAAAAGTTTTCTAGAAGAAATTACCTTGCAAATAAAATCGTGTTCGAGTAGACCAGAAGATATTGCAATTTTTCTCGAGTTCAGAAGAAAACAGCAAGAGAATTAGCTCATACAAAATTAATCACACGGAACGACAACACTTAACATTCTCAGAAAAAGTATGAGGTGACATGAGGACACTATTCATGCAAACGTTTTTTACAGTCATACAAAAGTTCATTCATTCATGCGGGAAATCTTTCAAACAGAAAAAACTTTTTAAAAACAGATTTCTGATTTTGGCTCACAGGGTTGCAGATATTTTTAAGTCAAATTCCCTCAAATAATAAATGAAATAAGAACTCGGTGAGCCAAGACCTTAATTTGAAGAAAAATTGGAATACTGAAAAGGAATTTCATACTTAAGAATAGTATTTATAGGTTCACAACTAACATTTTCACTAACGAAATAAGCATTGCGCTATCGAAATAAACTCAACAGAAAAAGGGAAAAAAACTAAACTACGCGTGTAAAACTACGCTAAGCGAAAAAAAAAAAAACTCAACAAAAAAGTAGCAAACTTACCATAATATAATGCGGGGGGTGATATGCATGGGGCATTGTATGGGGCATTGTTGGGAGTGTCATGCCTGGGCCCTGCAACGCAAAAAGGAAGGCATGCTACGGGAAGAAAGAACATAAAAGAGCGAGCTTTAAAAGCAAACAAGGTTTTAGCATAAAATGATGCGACATTTAAAGCAACAGAATTGCTAATTGCTCTAATGCTGCTTGTTGTGGACATTGTTCTAAAACTTTATGGTCCTACGGTTCTCAAAAGATAACATACGCTGTTTGACTTTTCTCCAGAGAGAACAGCTTATTGTTGCCAATATAAAAATAATTAATATTCTGCAACATTGCGTTTCACACAATTTATTACATCGGTTTTGATTTTGAATATAGAATTTGAGAAACCATAGTAGTGTATGGATCTTTGGTGTAATATTGTCAGAATCGTGCACTCCATCACGCCTGCTATGATGTGGGAGTATATTTTAAGAGCTTGCGTTGCCAAAATAACTATTGAAGCAAAGGTAACCAAAATATATACTAAAACGGCAAGTCCGACTTTTTTCACAATAATTGCTGTAGTATTGCGCCTAAAGCAAATTGCAAAATAAACCCACCCTATCCTGATAATAATAATTTTGGAAAAACTGAAAACGTATCTATATTCTATTAAAAGCGACAATAATATGGCGTGTACAATTCTGCTAACTATTCAACAACGTGTGTAAAGCGGTGTTCCTTACCATAGGTCTGTATCCAGCTCCTGTAGTCGCTTGCATGGGCTGTGGTGTCCACGTTTGTCCCGGTTTCGACGCGTTCTTCGGCGAGTTCCACTGCATCGGTCTAGTCGACACCACAATGGTGTGAGTACGGACATGCGTACCATGGTTTTAGTGACAGCATTACGTCACACGTCACCAGTTTTATGAACGCATCTTTTTGGTTTAACTTTTTTTATATGGCAACTTTTTTCAACTGTCACTTTTGACAAAGCGGGAAGTTTGACAGTAATGCTTTCACTGCAAGTTGCCTTTCTATGACTTACAAAGATAAATTCTCTACACATATATTTAATTGAATATGAAAGGCAGCTTGTCTCATGATAGTTTAATTATAATTAAAAAGAAAATAAACAGGTGCTGTTGTCACGATATTTCCGAAGAGATATTATGACATTGGACTAGCTATAATCACTTAACGGCACTCGGATTTAACACGTTAAGTTTCAGTCAAAATGTTTGAGTTGAATTTTCATTATTTTCATCTTGTGTCTAGTATTGTGCTCTTGCTAAGCGATGAAGCAAAAGTATATCGAATGTAAAGTATTTTTGCAACTGCACGTGTGAGTGTATTTGCTTGAGAAAGCACGTAGTGACAAGCAGCGCTTGCGCATCGAACGAGCGATTTGAATGTACAACTTTTGACTGAAACTTGACCAAACTACTTTTAGCACATGACAATGAGTGTAGGAATAAAAAAAAACTTTTTTTTCTACAGTAAAAGGAGTTCCACTTACTTCGCCGCCGTGGCTGTCTTGTTGATGGAAAGATTGTTGGCCAATTGGGCAAGCGAAGAGTCCAGGTCACCTGTCAACACCTTGCCTTGCTGCTGTTGCGGTTGCTGACCTGTAATACACCTTAGTCAGTCGCTGTAAACTCCATATTTGTCCGCAGTAGTGATTACTAGCAAAAACTTATGACGTATGAGAAAATAAATGACGATTTTCAGCCGTGTTCGATATTTATGATAAAAAATAATAAACCAGAAAGCGAAATGTAGATATTATAAAGTTATAAATGCGGTGTTGAATGCTTTTGATTTGAATTAAACATAGCATTATATGCAGTGAACATAGATGTGGTTCGATGTGACTTTAGCATGCTATCATCAAGATTCAATTAAGGATTACAACAATAATTATGGACGTGTAACAGCAAAAACATAAAACAAATAAAATAACTAAACAGAAACACTGGCTTATTTACAAATTAATGCGACACAAAACCTGTGCAAGGGGCAACAACTAATAACTAAAAAAGTCCTGTGAATTAAAAATTAAAAAGCACACACGACGTTGTGATTACTGGCAACTCTGCAAGCTATTAAAAAAACAACAATGAAAACGGTCCATTTAAAGTTTGTATATCGAACCGGTGGCTCCCATCGGCATCATGGGTTGTCGCGCGGGAGACCCGAACATCATCGGCTGCGTCATCGACATGGACATGACGTCATTGAAAGGTTGCGCTGCCATTGGCTGCGGCTGCTGCGTGATGGGCTGGGACTTGGCGGGAGAGCCGCCCAGGGACATGCGCATGGCGTCCTCGAGGTCGTCGAACGCGGACTTGGGCTGAGGGGGCAGGGACGGGGGAGGGGGCCGGGCCGGGGACGCGGACTGGGGCTGAGTGAGCTCTCCCATACCCATGAACGGATTAGCCGCGGCAGCTTGCACAAGAAATATTTCACATTTAATTTTACAAACAATTTTTATACATAAGTAGAGAATGTACATAGTATTACCATCACCAGAAATAGATGTTTATTTAAAGCAAGGTTTGGGCTGCCGTGTTTTTTGATATTTGATCACTTTTTTAAATTGAATTTTTAGTCGTATCTGAAATTAGTAATTATAATTTTAAGTACTTAATACAGTTATTATGTGCCTAACATTTTATTAAGTAACCACAAAATAATATTAAACTATCATTTTTTTCTACCAAAATAGTAGAAAATATTCAAATAACACGGCAACCCCAGCACAATGACTACTAGTGAAAGCTCACCTGCCGAATCAGTGTTATCGAAAACATTAGAGAAGTTAGCCTCGGACACAAAGGAGTTGTTCTGTTGTGGCGGGAAGGCCGCGAAGCCGTTGCTGGGCTGTTGCTGTTGTTGTTGTTGTTGTTGGGGCCACATCGGCGCACCCGTCGCAGGCGCCGCTAAAAGTGTTGCCGCACTTAATAACAATGCAGTACTACTAAAATGGTAGCTTTTTTTATTGGATGTGGTCTATTAGCAATTGGTAAAAAAAAATGCTGTATTTTTTTATTATTTAAAGAAAAAACAACACGCCTCTATTTCTCGAAGAGGTAGACAAAGGTGTATTATAATTATTTTATAAACCTTTAAATATAGTTTCCAGAAATTCAACTAATTTGTTTCGAGTATTCTTTTATTGTATTGTGTACTGCATCGGTATTCAGTTTTTCGTGGCGACTTACCACTTTGAACCTTGTGTCTGTGTAGATAGAGTGTACAGTGCTTCAACCATCCCCATTAAGCTAAGGGATGTGCTTTATAATACAGTGTGAAGGATTTGTGTGTGGTGCTTTCCCAATTTTCCTTTATTTCTACTAGCACCAGATTATTTACAAGTGTTTTGGTTTTTTGTGACTAGAAAATCCTGTTTACAACTTGTGTAATGTTTGACCAATTTTGTGTAAAGACGACTGTCTGACATCGGCCAGTTTTATTTTCTTGTAATTAAACTTAGTAAATATAATCACGTGTTCGACTAAAATTATTAGGTAAGTGGAAAATTAATCATTATTAATTTACAATCATTATTTATTTACGAGTATTTTAGTACAAGCCATAATTTTAGTCAGTTAGGTAGTTTTCATAGTCCTAGTTACTTCTTCATTAGTTTTACATGTGGTCTCAATTTCCTAAATTATATCAAATCGAGCTGTATGCTGTTCCTTAGTGACTTTGTTCAAGATTATGTACACTTTAGTTCTCGACATCAAAAGCATAAGATCTGATGTACAAATACAGAGATTTTTAAGTTTTGTACAGTGCGATCAAATTATCTTGGCAGCTCTGAACATAGGCTTTGCGAAATTTTACGCATGTAAACTTGGGAATAAAACTGTTATTGCCAGATAAACCAATACTTAAACGATCAGAAAATATCTAATTTAAACAGTGAGAAATACAAATAAAATAAATATCATAACACTTTTATACATTCGTTGTAACAAAATGACCTGCACGAAGTTCGGAGCTGCCAAGATAATTTGATCGCATTGTACATCCGACATTATGCTTCTGATCGCGAGAGTTGTTAAAACTATCACCTTTGAAACTTTTAGGTGAATGCTGCTATCATATTGATGGCGGTAATCTGTAATGACATAAGTGACGTTGAACGTGTTGTTTTATTTTAAACTCAACGGTGAGCCCAACGTCCCTTCGTCTTTTCAATTTAACTTGGAAGAATTTTTGTGAAGGGTACAGACTGGGCTTGAATGGAGCACACACGTATATTTATTTATTTAGTACTTGGAGGACTTACAGCTAATAAAAACAAACAAAAAAAAACCGTTTAAAAGAAGAAATCATAGTCACCAGTCATATTCTACGTACAGCGAGTGTTTGCTCGATCGTATAAGATTTTTAGGCCCAATAGACTGCCAGAATACCGAATAACCCGGTGTATAAGTACATGGAATATGGTACTAATATCGCTAACGTTGCTCATCATTTACCTAGCCTTTTCTAATAAAATATGTTGAGGTTGGCTTCCATTGAAACTGGTTGCAGCTAAATATATTTTACATGGAGCGACTGCCATCTGACTTCCACAGCACAGTCACTACTAGGTAAGACTGGTTGTTAAACTTTCAAGCCACTGACTACCTATAACGACAGTCAAAGATCTACAAATAACAGCTGGGACCAACCGCTTAACGTGCTTTTCAAGGCTATAAATTACTTCATCACAGCCCAATCTGTACCCAAATGTCCTACCCACCCTTCTTACCTCCAAACATATTATCAGCAAACGGGTTGCCAAGCGAGAGCAGATCATCGCTAGCCTTAGTCGAGGCAGTGTTATTGTCAGCCGGAGACGGACCGAACAGGTCTACGATAGACTGGTTCTGGTTGTTGCTGGGAGCCGACGACAGGAACGGATTGTTGGCCGCGTTCGTTGGAGATGACACTTTGTTCTGTTGGGGAGAAGGGTTGAAATTGAGTGGTTTGTAGGGGGAGGGTGAAACCGTCACCTTGAAGCGTTTGTGGTACGACGTGAGGACAGTACTAGTATGTTGTGACTTTTTGTAATGGACTTTAACCCGCGGGTGCTCGCGCCTGGGTCGAAAAGACCCAGTACTCTAGTTTTTGTGCCATAACTGTTTTTGTATTAGTTCATTCGTGTCGTCGCTCTATGTACCTTCAAGAAGCCTCACAGGCTATCTGCACAACCCACCTCAGTCAGTCCCCGTGCGGCATTTGGAAATTACGGACGTTTAAAGTGAGTATGGGTCGTTTCGACCCTTGTGCGACGTAATGCGTTGGTGTATTTTTTATTACAAAAATATTATTTTGATTTAATTTTTTTGTTGATATGTCGTCAAATCGTTTGAATTACAAGAGAATAGCAGATATATTAGAAGAGGAAGACATTGAACGTGAAATTTCGGCAGAAATTGAAGAAAATTTGGATATTGATAAATTTTCAGGCTCAGAAACTTCATTGTCCTCAAGGAGTTTATCTTCACCATTCTGACAGTCTGAATTGTTCCACTATTTAGAAGATTGTTCATATTTATGACAATTAAAATATTTTTTTTTGTTTTTAGATTAAATAAAAAAAGTTAAAGTTGTTTTTTAGATATCGTAAAAAGTAACATTTAGCAGTGATCTCTTGAATTTGGTGATTTATATTACTGTTTTTCTCTAAATAATGAACATTTATTATTTTTAAGTTTGTTTTGTTACCCTCTTACTAAATAATTAACAAAGAATCCCGAAATTTAATTAAGTTATTAAAAACAATACATTCAAAATCTGGGTCTTTTCGACCCTCGCGCGACTGTTCATGAAATAAAAGGAGACGCGAGTACCGGCGGGTTAAGTAGTGACTTTAAAGTAGAATTTAAAAGGCAAGCCACAGTGGCGAAGTTGCCTAATTGTAATGACAGTTGGCGCGTCTAGCATGTAACTTTATTAAAACGACAATTGTCAGTTATGATGCTCTTACAAAAACATTATCATAAGTTGCTCCATACTCGGAATTTCTCCTGCATCGTGGTTGCTTTTACAAACATTTAAAGTCACATAATACAAATAGCCAGACCCGGAACAACTACATGTAGGCCATACAAATAATTGTTCTGTGCGGAGTTCGAACCCGCAACACGCAGCGCAGCAGCCAATTTGCTCAGCCACTGCACTAACCGTGCGTGTGTTTTGATATACACATACCTAATTTTCGGAGTTTTGTTACAAACCCAGTGTTTTCTTCGACAAGATGCTAGTCTGTAGACAATGTAGAAATTGTGTTGAATTGATAATGATGATTTTGGTCATACCGAGTTGATGAATATTATACATAAAGAAGGGTGATGTATTTTATTGAAAGTTTTAAATAAATAAGTTCAAAATTGTGTCTATGACGATGATATTAATGACATTCAACCAAATGTGTGACAGAGAAAACTGTGCAATGTATGAATGTGAATGAGTGACTTGTTCCAAACACAAAATTTGATGAAAATGCCCTTTTAAAACTGTAGAAACACTTTCAACCCTTTGCTGGCGCGTAGCATGAAACGGTGATACTTTTCAAGATGTTTGGACATTTACAAAAAAAGACAGGATCAAATTGAATAAGCTAGTCAAATTCCAGAGATGTGATAGTCATGTGTGTCAATACCAACACGTATGTGTTATTTTTCCAACTTAATTAATTTAATCTTGTATACAAAATATAGCATATACATAATATTCCCTCAATAAAACGAACCAAACACAGATTTTACATACATAAACATACATAAATTCACGCCTTTTTCCCATATGGGTAGGCAGAAACCACAGATCATGTGTATCTGCTACAATACAATACACACAGAGGACTGGAGGAATACCCCTGCTCCCAAAGCTTGTACCCTAAGCAACACATAATATAACCCTAGGTATATATCTTACTACTATCTCAGATATCTCACTAATATCTTCTTCGCCAGTCCATTCTTCACCTTGATATAAGCGAACCTGAAATTGTTCCGTTATGTATTTTTTTGTGTTAGTTTTCTTTCAGTGGTAGTCTTATAAATAAGGTAGTTTAAGAGTCGTTCCGATAGTAACTACACATGGATGGCCGATCAGGTTAAGGAGGTCCACGCTAAGTTAGCCCAGGAACGCTCTACGTTATTACAATTTCCTGATCAATGTCAGGTTGTATGTTGATGAAAATAATACAATTTTCTGCAAATTCCAAAATAACTACGAAGGCTAATTCAAATTCGAGGGTTTACTCTGGCGTTTCCCCGACAATGATTCCACCATAGATTTTGTCTATAGCTCTGAACAGAACCTTTCAGTCCATCCCCAATCTTGCTGACTCTCATCTGCTGAGATTGTCTTTGCTCCAGCCGACTTGGGACTACCTACTAACTTGCTGTCAAAGATATAACGCACCAAAAAGTTTGGCGAGAATGTAGATATGTACTTACCAATTTGTTCTAACGTAATATGTGCGCAACTAAAATCTATTGTGACAAAAAAATCCCTCACCAGTTTTCATTTGAGGGATATGAAATTGAGCACATGCTAAAGACTATATTCTTGTTAATAATGTAGAAATGTTATCATTACCAACCCTATGTTATTCACAAACGGGCAGATAAGACTCACTTTATTAGAAGGTTGGATGTTACATCTAGATAATATTCCTTTAGTTGTCCAAGCTCGTATGCCCTATAAATTACCGATAGGAGGTGAGCACAGTATTAGAATTTAGTATTTGATACTATGTTAAATTGAAAATATTGTGTTTAAGTTGCAGCATTTTTTAAAACAGTTTAGTTTAATAATATTCCAGATTTATTCAGTACAATTTGGTTAGAATGTAGATACTTAAGATTATAGAACTTTAGGATAGTGTAAGTAAATAAGCCACAAGTTTACCCCAAACAAGTTTTCAAGTTGTTCTCATCTGCGACCACTTCTGTTTTTTTTTAATCATCGTTATTACGAAAAACTTTTACAACAATGAATGAATTCAGAGTTACTTTACATTAACGATGTAGGTATAAAGTTCATCTCTCCTCATAGACAGGAAGGTTCCTCTTCCTTTATGCAAAGGGAGGATCCTCGGTGTCTGTTCTGGTGGATAATTGACAAAATGCCTCACTCTTGATATCGGATTTTTGTATCCAATAAGGTCCTCCTACTCGACGGGTGTCGTGTCTGGTGGATAATTGACAAAATGCGCAACTTTTGATATCAGATTTTTGTATCCAGTAAGGCGCGGATAACTTTAAAAGCGCCATACAGGATTTTTCAGTATAGTTCGTATATCACAGTACAGATATAACCAAAAGCCTTACCTTATACTGGTTCATGGCAGCCTCCTCCTCAGCGAGCGCCTGTTGCCGCAGCGTGTCGTCAATGAACAGCGGACTGGCGCCGTTGGGCTGGTTGTCCAGGCGGGTGGACGCGGCCGCGTTGCCGAACGATGATGACGTTGAGGACAGGGCGCCCATTACGCTCGCTACGTTCTTTTGGGCACTGGAATGTACATTTGTGGATGTTAAAATAGGGATTATATCGGTGATTTGTGTAGTATAGTCTGGCTCTGTTTCCACCAAAGTGGAGATGAGTGGAGACGAAAGGAGATGTGCGGAAATCGGTCAATCACATTACATCTGGTCTTTCGCCCTTCCTGTGATTGGTCGAATTTGGCACATCTCTCCGCTTTGGTCGATACCAGGCCTTAGTGTCAAAAATATTGGGACGATACTGCACTGACTGTTCAAAATTACACAGGACAAAGGTATTTTAGACTTTATCTTTATTGGGTAATTTTCTTTTTCGAGCGAAAATAGTCAATAATAACTATGTGCGTTCTGAAACATCCCTTCCGTCATTAAAGTAATGTATGATTTTCTCATTTATTGTGGGTATATTTGAACAGTCTGTTCGCCCCGTAACCGATGCTGAGGTTGACAAAATGTAATAATGTGAACGAGGCAAAATAAGTATTATAAAAGTCGTAAAGGCTGTTATTTAGTTTCTGCGACAAGGCGTGTTTATGTACGAGTGTTTAATTTATTTTTCAACTTTATTCGTGTGAAGTGGCTTTGAGCAAAGCCTGTGGTGCATGTTTGAAAAATGCAAAACAAAAAAATAATAATACATTTTTCTTATTATTATTAACACTGGAAACAGGATATTTACCAATGATATTAAAAATACCTCTTTTTATTTATAATATCATTGATACTTACCATGTTTACTGTATATCATAGCGCCGACATACTGAGAACTAGGTGTTCCCGATATTGCGGCGCTGTTGCAAGCATCACGATCAAGGATAAACTGAAGTTATTGCAGGTGAATATTTATGAGTAGACAAAACGGTCTACCCACTTTCTTTGTTGTTGTTATAAACATGGTAACTATCCAATTTTCAGTGTTATGATAATGTTAGAGACCATGTCAGTTTAAAAACTTATAACACGATGTAGGCACATGAAACTATTGAATGTTGCGTCTAAGTGCCCGCCATGCCACAGCTAAAGAACCTAAGAGTGCGTATAACGGAACACAAAATAGAGTAAATTAACAAAACATGCCTGCATGTTGCCGTTTGCCTGCAAACTTCACTCTTTTGCTGTGTGCATGACACCCTGCAAGTTGGTTAAGGCGCATCACAGACACATTCGTGTTCTGCAACACATTTGAGTTGCATCACATACTTTTAAAGGTTCAGTACATTGCAGGATTGTGGAGTAGTTTTTTGGTATTATTAAGTGTGTGATCAATATATAGGTAAACGAAAAAAAATAAAACCGACTTCTAAAAAAAAACACAAAAAAGTCAAAAATAAATCAGTTTCTGAAGTCGGTGACTTTTGTATGTTTGATTTCATTTTTTTGCCACCGACTTCAGAAACGGATTTATTTTTGATTTTTTTGTTTTATTTTTAAGTCTATTTTTTGTTAAAAAGTTTTTATTTTTCAATTTTTAGTGGTTCACATGTTCATGGGTCATAATGTGGACAACGTAGTTTTTTTTTTGAGTTTTGTTGATTTTTCAAAAACCATGGGATAAAAAATTATGGGACCATTTGGGAAGTATACCCTTTCAAACAAAAAAAAGAATTTTTCAAATCGGTTAGCAAGTGACGGAGTTATGCCCGAACAAACATTAAAAAAAATATATATATGTAAACATCCGAATTGAGAACCTCCTTCTTTTTTTAGAAGTCGGTTAAATAAAATGTAGGTCGGCTAAAACACGAGTTTATTGTCGGTTCTTCCCCATAGGAAACGACAAACTCGAACCGTGCCCCTTTTGTCGACGTATAACATGTGCCCATGTAGGCCTATGTGAAATGAAATATTTTGATTTGGACTTATCATGTAACACGTGGGAGCAGCGGTGGCCCAGTGGTGGGAGCCCAGAGTTACGAACAGTAAATCGTGGGTTCGAACCCAGGCAGGTGCACTACATTGTGTGATTTATTTCATGACCACTGCTCTCAAAACGATGAAGGAAAACATAGTGAGGAAACTACAACATGTCTTCCTGTGGCGGTGGTACTGCTCCCGCGTGGTGAATTATAAATGTATAACCTATTCCCTCTAAAAGAGACTAGGCCTGGATTCCAGTAGTGGAAACATGCTGATTAAGTTGTAACACTGTGTGTATGCTAAAATGCACCGGTGTATAAACGATTCAAACATATGTATAGCTTAAACAATTTCGGACTTACACCATCGAAATTGATGACCATCAATATAAGTTCACCGATGAATCTTACCATACACCAATTTCGATCACTCACAGTAATATATAAATCAATCCTTCTTACCTAGCCGTCTGTGTAGGAGTATTAGCAGCAGACCCCTTCTTGCCTTCAAGAGTAGCCAGATGACCTTCCAAGGCATCCAGCAGACTGCTCGGGGCCTTAGTGAGGTCGGGAATGTCACCCTTGTCGATACCCACGTTCTCTGCCACCTGGGAAGTAAGTGTTGATTATTATAAGGACTATTTTCGCTTGTCACTGCGGTTTTGTGACTGGAAACATAAGCCAATTTATTTGGGTTTGGTTGTCTTGTCATAAGAGGGTTTTATTATTCACTCAAACATCACAAATTTATGAAGAATACTGATACTGATAAAAGTGAAATGGAAACCACAACTTTTACGTCCTTTAAAAATAAATGTGCCATTGGAGTTACTTCTAGTGCTGATGTTATAAAAAACCTTTGCTTTTCTTTCACAATTTCCACCAAATGACAAGACTTCAATGAGAAGTTTCTCATGTTTCCTAATTTAAGAGTTTTAGTATAAACCGAAAAGCCAATTCCACTCGAATTCATTATTATTAACCTTGACATGATTTCTGATTTCTCACTAGAGGTGGGTCGAAACATTTTTTGGCCAAAAGTTGGCAACATATTAGCACTCTGACGTCACTGCGTCACTTACAGTTATGACAATACTAAACACGTATTTAATAATTACGTGGCGCCCCACCTCTCTTATCTTCCAATGAATTTGTATTTTTATCGCGGTTTTTGTGAACGTAGGTACGGTATGTTCTGCACAAACAAAAAATGTAAAGGTCATAGAAGTTTTGATTGTGTAAATGAACTAATGATGATTTGATGAGTTAGTAAAATTATGTGGGTAACAACGTTTGACCGCGGTTTAGCGTGGATGGCGGCAATTATCCTATGGTGACCTATAGTTAGAGCCTGGCATTGCCTTAACCCATCTATGCCAATAAATAAAATGCCTTTTTGTAATTTCCAAATAACAGCGGTATTTACAAATAACAATTTTCCGTCTGTATATATTCCAACTAATCTCCGCAATGGCTGGAATAAGCGAACGAAGCTGATGGTTACAAGGAGTGACTAGGCTACTTTAATTTGAAATTGTTTAAATTGGAAAATCCGATTCAAATAGGAAGAATTATTTTTATAAAATTAATAGAATACAGAAACAGTAATTATAAATTAAAAGTTAGTACTTACATAATATATAGGTATATACAATTTATAAGAATAACTTCATGCAAACGAAGATCGCGGGCAACAGCTAGTCTTACAGGCAAGAAGACTAGTATATTCGCGTGTTCTACCTCAGAATCCATTTAGCCGTAAGCATGATTGATTAACAAACATCAAAACACACAAACATGTGAACTTATTGTAATATTAGTACGATAACAGGTTTAATAAATTATGTGTCTGATATTATTCACGGCTAGCTTTCATACTCACCAAATGAGGTCGAATTTGAATTTGCACGGAGCGAATACCATCTGAGCTCTGCAACCCAATTATTTCAACGTAATTGGGTTGCGAAATACAATATCAAATGTCTTTTCACAATACCCCATTCCCAAATTTTGTATTATTAATTTTAGATACCATATTTTTTGGATAATTAGGTGTAGCGTTAAGCAACAGATGATTGCTTTTGCATGTAAGAGCCGCAACGTGAGATTTGGCAACATACTAACAACAGATACTTATTGAAACCAGGTCTAACAAACACAATAAGAGACAGCTTTTTAAAATACAATGCTACATGGATCTTTTGATGCTATAGGTTAACATAATAGGTGGTGTGGCAAGGCACTTGTTCTCTACGTCATCATTACGACCAATTTTTTTGTTACCCGTACAGTTACAGAAATATTGGGAGCCCACAAGATTTTTTATAAGTACCTTCTTTTAATGTTATAACTTCAAATACCTGCGTGCAGTATGGGGGCGTACTGTATAAAATACGTAATGTACAAAAAAAAACAAGATCGCCGCTTTAGTTCCCAAACTAGCCACAAGCTAAAGTTCCTTATAACACTATTTTTCTGAAGCGTATCTCAAACTCCGAACACATATTTTTCTGGCTACGTTCCAATATGAGTTACGTCTCCAAATACAGCAGCTGGTAGTAGATGAGTGTATGATGACTTACCTTCAGAAACTCTCCGACCCTATCCATCCGAATGAGGAATTTCTTATAGAGGTCGAGAGCCTCGCGGCAGTTCTTCTTGTTCATATCAAAGTACTTCTCCAGAAGGTTGATTATTCCGTCGTTGTAGCACGCGAATAATCTGGAACGTGAAGAATTTTGTTAATTATTTTGGAACTGGGGGAGGCCTTTGCCCAGCAGTTGCGACAGAACAGGCTATTAAAAAAAAATTGTGTTACTTGATTGTCTGCAGATATATAAATCTAGGATATATTGTCAGACGAATATTTTTTTCTCTAGCATTTATAATTTTCCAATTAGTGGCTTAAAACCAGGCGTTTCACGTTTTACATTTAGATGGAGTATTAGAATATTTAGAAGCATAACGAGCCTATTGCCACCAACCGGACACAAACCCAGAATCCGGCTACTACTGAGAAATTTCTAAAAGAAAAACCCAAAAACACTTTGATTGAACGCCCCGGGAATGTATCCCAGGACCAGAGCGAGAAGATATTTTTCTGTAGTATCTATAATTTTTCCAATAGTGACTGAAAACTAGGCATCTCACGTTTTACATTCCGATGAGTATTAGAATAATTAGTCATAGAATTAAATATAGCATTAGACCATATAAGTAGGTTAATAGTCACATATTCTCGTCGCAAATGGAGCAGTTTTTCCCGCTTACGCATAAATTTATCCAGACACGTAAGCAAAGACATATTTGGGCTCTAAATGACGTCAGCAGTTTCTACGGGACTGTTCGAAAGAGATACCGCGGCCCCGGAACACAAAGGGCTTAGAAGGAATATGGGCATGGGTTTTAGTCAATACAAATCTAACATACCCGCTCCGACCAGAGCGGATGGCATTTGATGATTTCCCAGCCGTAAAAAAAGGATTAATTCATCACCACTGCTTTCAAAAACGGTGAAGGAAAACATCGTGAGGAAACCGGCTTGTCTTAGAATCAAAACAATTTGAAGACATGTTCCATCTACCATGTGTGGTGGAGCCCATCCTCCCTCTCCTAGAGAGGAGGGCTTAATCCCAATAGTAGGAACATTTTAGGCTGATGATGATGATAAAATACCTGATGAGATCTCTGAACAGCAGCATGAAGCACATATTGATGACACCGTTGGTGAGATCATTGGCCGTGCAGTCAAACTCGAGCAGGCCATCCAACTGTGCCTGCAATACTGGTAGTGTCTTCAGCAGTTTCTCTGCGTTCATCATCCTGAGGGAGCCTTCTTCCTTGCTGTGGAGGTGAAAGATTTTGGTTTAAGTAAGCTGTTGTCAATAACATAACGCATGTAATTTACAAAGGATAAGGTAGAGGTGTACTTAATACTACATCCACAATAGGGGATCGGACAAAAAAAAACTAATTAGTCCGTCAGATAGATTTCCAAAAATTATTGGACACGTATTTTTTCTTTTTTCACGTAAACTTAAAATGAAGACGATACAGTGCTTCGAAAACTCGTGTGACGTCATATGATAGTACATTTTGACGACACAAGTGACGTTTCAAGCCCCACTCCAAGATCTTTGACGCGTTTTATCTTCGTCTTTTTTTATTGATTTGATAAAACAAAAAACACGTATTCAATATTTTTCGATAATCTAACTTACGGACTAAACAGAATCATATTATTTTGACCCAGTCCGATCCCCTATTCGCCATAGGGGGCGAGCTTATTGCTATCAACAGGGCAAAATAAGACACCGTGGCTGCTACTGAAAAAATCCTGATGGAAAACCCAATAACACTTTGCCCGACCAGGGATCGAATGGACCCCATGCTCAGCAGTCGCGCTTGCGACCATAAACCACCAAAGCTGTTGTTTTATTAAATTACGACCCGCCCCGGCTTCGCACGGGTTCAAATGGATGTTAATATACATATAAACCTTCCTCTTGAATCCCTCTATCTATTAAAAAAACCGCATCAAAATCCGTTGCGTAGTTTTAAAGATTTAAGCATACATAGGGACAGAGAAAGCGACTTTGTTTTATACTATGTAGTGAAGTAAAAAAAAAACAACCAGTGGTTTGTTTTTTACAGAGTACAGTAAGCATACAATAATAGTTCTTAAATGCTATTGAATGTATCTTCTTATTTGTTGTGGATTCCCGTTATTTCTGTATGTCAGTACATGGTACTAGTTCTGAGGTCACAATGTAAGACCAGTAACTATTCCAGTGCCTGACCAAGCCCTCTCCTAATCCTTTTCCATTTTATTATAAGCACTTTTCCTCACCTGCGAGTTCGCGACCCATTCGTTACACATACCAAATCCTGTTAGAAGCATCACACTTTATTCAACAACTAAAACCATATTCTTCAACTCACCCCCTCTTAACCTTGCAGAAATCAAAGGCCACAGTCCTGTAGGACAGCGCCTTCTCATTGAGGTACTTGGCGTAACGCCTGATGAACGGAGACATGTCATATCCTGGACATATAGAGGGAAAATGAAACCTGTTCTGAGTGGGAAAAGGTGCATTTTGATGTGGGCATGCATGATGTTTGGCACATGTGTTAGGAGTTGCAATGAGTAGGTCTTTTATGTTTACTGACATAGACGTTAGCAGGATTTATTCAAAGAATTTTGTCATGAAGTCTATTCGACTCTTTCGTGCTGGCAAATCTCATGTAAGATGTAGGGAATGGATCATAAAACCATCAACAATTTAGCTGACTGCAAGAGGTGTGGTTTACTGCAATCGACTTGATCAAATTTCGATTAGACATAGGGTGAATTTCACCAAAAATTCCGATCAGCACATCTAAACGGCGTTGAAGAGCTGTGTCATCGTTGTTGTGGAGTATTGACACTAACAGTTTCGGAGCGCGGTTTAAAAGTGCCGATCAAGTGAGTTTCTTTGGTGAAATTGGACCTTGCTTTGATAGTTTATTCGACTCATTGCAACTACTGATATATGTTTTTTTATTGTCTGTGTGGCTTTTTTATGATCATGAGATTGTGTGGTTTAGTGACATGATTCAATATGGCAAGTAATTTAACAGGCTTAGTAGCTAAGACAGACTTGCCCTCAGATTCTGAAAGTCAAATCAATATAACCTGTTGTCAAATCTCGTATTATACATAGTTTGTTTTTGTTTTGGACTATTTATAAATACTTACTTGAGATTTTACAAAAGATTTATTCATCATGCTTCTAGAAACTGAGGGTTTATTTGGATCCATGGAGCATGGAATGCGTCATTGGCGTTCCAAAGCATTATATATTTTTTGTGTGAACGTACGCTAGCACATCAAGCTACTCGAAACTGTCAAATTTTCCCAATCAATTTTGAACCTAATGCTGTAGCAATGTGCAGTTGAAAATCTATTGAAGAAATTTGACAGATTGTAGAAGCTGGATGTGCTGGCTTCTGTACAAAAATAACAAAAGCTAACATGGCAATTAGGCTTTTAGGGCCTCAACATCAAATGGGCTGCAAATGCAACATCTTGAAGCGTTTCAAAAGTCAATCATAAAACCATGCAACGAATTACAGTGCATGTGCAATTTTGGGTGACATTCTTAGTAATACACTGATTTGTACTGTACGCATGAAAGAATTAATCGGAAACTTAAAGTAACTTAAGGGACATTGAGTGCACTGGTGCATATTTATTCGACTTTAGACACAGCATAAAGTAGCAAATCCAACACGCGCTCAATATCTCTTACGATATTTCTTTTGCACGGCTAAAATGGTGTTATCCCAATAGTGGAAAATGGCCGCCTAGATACATGCAATTGATAATGAAGTTTGTTCCAAATGGGCCAGTGACCCACTGTGCAAAGGCCAATGAATTTCAGTAGCGTTAATAATTATGATTACACCTCATTGGTCCCAATAAAATAGATACCCAAGAATGTCACCCCAGCGTGTTTTCAATGCACTAAAGTGCAAACATTACAAAATTATCTGTGTTCTATGACCTACGTGAATGAGTTGATTCAACTAATAATTGTGTCTATTAAATGGCTATCGGCTGTGAATTAATTACTAGTGATTAGTGATATTAATAGCCATTTTTTATTGCTTAATCTTTATAAATATTAGGCAATAAAACTGGTATTTTATCGGCGAACTAGAATTATGATATTTTCAGACGACAATACACAGTGAAAAACATTTACAGAAGCGTGAATTGTACCTAATCGTTACAAGAACGCTAATCTCTATTTGAAAGTAATACTAAAATAAACGAATGACTAAAAAAAATAAACAATTTTATTTGTCTAACCCAATTCATCGGTATCGTGTTTTCTTGTGATACCGTAGCCAACAAAAGAAATGGCAAGCACATACATGCCTATGAACAAAAAAAAAACTATGTCGTAACTTGAGTTTTTTCTTTAAAAAACAGGATTAAAAAAAAATATTTTAACAAAAATGGTGCTGCAAATCAAGCTTTTCAACTCAAGCAGCGGTAGTGCAAAATGAACAACAAAAATAAAACATTAAAAATTGCACCCCATCCAAGCGTGTAGCTAACACGTGAGCAGACGGACAGACATTTACAAAAAGCCGCCATTTTGATTTTTTAAACTCACCAATCCGGGCACCGGCCGCGCCTTGCCAAGCATTAGGGAAAATTAAATTCAGTTAGACAGTAGAATTTCACGAAATAAATTACATAATTGGGAAATCTGTTGGTTGCGTGTTTGGAAACCAGATTTACAAGAGTAGGTTTAAAATCTCTATTTTTTGAGATATGCTGTTGTTGTCACCAAGTGCAGGAATGTGCTGATTGCGATAAACAATGTGCTCAAAACATACAACATTTACGTGATCGAAGATGCAAGTCATGAGCAGACAGATGCATTCACCTGGACTAAAGGAACATCACACTTCTCAACCTTCACTTCTAATCAAGATTCTTAAAAAATGGGCATCCTAAGCAACGGCCTTAGTACTCATAGCATTACATTATTCCTGTAATACCCGAAGATAAGGCAGAGGTGTACTCATTAATACACTCACATTTCGCCAGTTGTTTTAGTTTCATGTAATTAATAGAGGGCGTGTCTATTGCCATCAACCGGGCACAGATCCAGACTCCGTGCTGCTACAGAGAAATTCCTAGGAATCGAACCCAGGACCTAAAGCACAGCAATCGCTTGCTACCACTCACTAGCTAGACTAACGAGTTAGGCAGTCAGTGTATTCATATTAGGCCAAAACCGTCTCAATTGTTTTCTCTGTACGTAGGGTAAAGATCTGTTACATTTATTAGTTAGAACATTTGAAGTTCTTATTCGGCAGCTAATTGCTTTGAAAGTTTTCTTTGACTTGTACTTAAAAAATAACATTCTCCATTTACAATTCGAATAAATCAATCGTCATTCATATTCAATAACTTAAGTCTTAAAGCATGCAGCACCTTTACAACTAAAATCCATATGTACAACAAAATACAGGATAAAATGCTCATCAAAATAACAAAACGACTGGTTTCCTAACACATACATAGGTAATGATCACCATACACGGTGAACGGCAGTTTTTATCAATGAACGATTAGCATTAATTAATAATTCACAATAATTATGTAGATAAGGAAAATTACGGTTTACCCAGACCTACATAGTTTAGTCATGTGTGATGTGTGTCATCGGACAGTATATTGTTATTGTATACTGGGTTTGTTACGTGCGGAGGAGATTCTTATAGTATAAATAGAATAATTATATATTTAAATACTGCAAATGAAATGTTATTTTGGACGTTTGTTTTTGGAGATTTATATAAGTAATAAATGTTATGGTCGAAGCCAGGTGGGCCGATGCAGGTACAACTTGTTTCGGTAGGGGTATTCCGATAAGACTGTGGAGTCTCTTCCCAAGCGATGGCCCAATTTCTGACCTGCATTTCAAGGGACCTGTCCATTACCAATGCCCTCGATGGGCTGGTCGAAAATAATTTAATTTACTAAACTATATCATCGACACGGAGAAGAACAAGATTAGTTTGCTATGGCAAATAAGCTACTGTTTTGTAAATTGGTTATACAATAAGACTGGTAATTTCAGATATTTTCTGAAAAGTTACTATTTTTATGCCGGTTGATATTTTAGTCTGTTTTGCGACACCAGTTTGCAGGACAATGCATTTAATGCCAAAAGCAGCACAATGCATTTACCAATCTGCTGCCAAACACTTAACTTTATATTTCCATTAAAACCATGTTGGGCAAAACTGTCACCCAACGAATTACAACTTAATTTAACACAAGCTGCAAAATCACCAAATTCTCTCATTCCATACATGTGTATATCTACTGTGTAACCACACAATATCGCAGACAGCCATTAACCCAGATAGCAGAAACAAATTAAACCTATGCACTAAAACCTATAATATGTATATTCCTTCTTATATTATTGTACATTCAACGCTTTTACACGTAATTTTTTAACAGTATCCGGACAGTGTTTTGTACCTGACTACTCTGAAAAGTAACAGCCGAAACAAATTCAGAGGTCATCTGTCTCTTTTAAGGTTCAGGCATAATCTTGGTAAACTCATAATATGCGGGCTATGCAGATTAGTGTCTGAGATGTTCTTTTGAAGAAATAACAACACAGCTTTTAGTTGACCTGTCCAGTCAGTTATCGTGTGCTGATTAGCACAAATCGAATACCGGCAGCCAATGCTTCAAATGTGCGGTTTTCCTTACAAATACTACCGACCCATAAAAGTATGAGGCACCACTCAGACATCCAGACCAAAGACCATCTAATAAAACAAATCTATGACTTAAGTACTGCCGGGACATTTCGTCGCGACGAAGGACGTTTGAGAGGCAGACGGTTTTTAAGGGCACTGACTTCCTTATGCGTCATAGAAGATTTGGTTTGTTAGTCATACATAAACATGCTTGTTTGAAGTCCATGGGAACAGGCGTTATACATTATGTAAGTTTTATTAAAGTAGTAGCTGATTGAGCTTGAAAATATCTATCTAAACGCCTTGCTCACTAAATGATAATATTTCACCAAAAGTTTTCTGTAGCGCATAACGAAATATAGTCAACTCTACAGTTGACTTTTTCATGAAATATTTATTAAATGGGATAAATGAACTAGACGGTATTGGTCGCGAATAACATTGTGTTTAACATCCCGCCTTGACAGTGACCTGCAAGTCGCAAGAACCTGAGAAAATTTGAATTTCGTGGGCCATTTAGCGCTTTCCCCTTTCTATATAATTATTAGTCTCACACGTTCTCAAGCTCTACTAATGTATCTACGATATATGAACTCAATTTCCGTTGATACGAACTTAGTCGTCATTCATTCATCATCATCTATATATATATACTAGCTTTTCCCGGCATGCGTTGCAATGCTCTTTTTCCTACCCTACCTACCTGCTACCCTACCTACCTACTACCCTACCTACTACCCTACCTACTACCCTACCTACTACCCTACGTACTTTACCCTACCTACTACCCTACCTACTACCCTACCTACTACCCTACCTACTACCCTACCTACTACCCTACCTACTACCCTACCTACTACCCTACGTACTACCCTACGTACTACCCTACGTACTACCCTACGTACTACCCTACGTACTACCCTACCTACTACCCTACCTACTACCCTACCTACTACCCTACCTACTACCCTACCTACCTACTACCCTACCTACCTACTACCCTACCTACCTACTACCCTACCTACCTACCTACTAATCTACTTAAAAAAAAAATAAAAAAAAAACTATCCTATGTCCTTCTCCTGGTTCTTAGCTACCTCCCTACCAATTTTCAGCTAAATCCGTCCAGCCGTTCTTGAGTTATAAATGGAGTAACTAACACGACTTTCTTTTATATATATAGATAAAAATGTTATGTTGGTTTGTGTACGCTTCAAAAACTCACAAAGTTCTGCACCGATCGAGCTGAAATTTTAGAATGAATATAATCCGAATCAAGGATTGTTTTTACAGTATTCACGCGGGCGAAGCCGCGGGCATCAGCTAGTCATATTATATATCCTGACAAATAAATATATAGAAGAATCCAACATCAATTTTATCACTCTCTAACTTTATGATGAACTTTTCGCACTAAGTTCTTTAAACAAACATCAGTCTACTCTTGCTCTTGCTACAATGTGGCTGCTGTACCCATAAAGTGACTAACTAAGGTTAATGAGTAATAGAATCCACCTGTAAACCATTGTTTATCGTAGTGTGAAAATCTACAGCCTCACGACCGGGTGGCGGAGGTCAAATACTTCTGTTTGTAATCGACAGTAATTTGAGAAGATTGTTAGTATTGCTAAGTTAAAGACCCCGTTAGCAAGGTAACAATGGGGCAATAAAGAGATCCTATAGTAACTGAAATGTGCATAAAACATTGGTCAGGTGTGTAGTACTCGCAAGCGGCGTGCAAGTATGACCAGACGTCTGCAAAGCAAAATGACTATTAAGGAATCGTAGCAGATGGCTTTTGCAGTTTCTGCAAATACCCATATTTTTTAATGAATAGAGCAATAATTGTACACGCGTACAGTCTAACTAGTAAGCTTTTGCGCTTCGACCTTTGCCATATTTATAGTACCTTCAACTACCTTCTCATAAAACGACACTTTAATATCCAAAATGACATCGCCTTTTAACCTCATTTTATCTCGTGTTTAAAGGTTACATACTACAAGTCTGAATAACATCCGTAAAATTTAAGTACTAAATTGAGCCGTATTATTATGACCATAATAATACTTTTATGGACACAGTAGTGCTCCATAATGCTCCAAAACTAGGAAGTTTTAACTGCGCTTTTAAAGGGGTTTTAGAGCACCTTTGGGTGTGATGCAGAACAGGTTATAAAAAAGCAAATATAATATTTTGACATTTAAGTACATTTTTAATCTGAATTAGCTATGTGTCTTACGCCTTTTCAGTTCTAAAGTATTAGTTCAAAACTGAGAATGGTGTTGCTAACAGGCATGCCTGGTGACTCAGAGAATAAGACTGTTGAACCATAAGTATTGGAAGCAAAAAATGCATTAGCAAATAAAATACATATTGACTGAATAATTTAACCGTTTGATCACGCAGAGGAAGAGCAAAGGTTGTTTTATTTTATGGATGTCATAGTATTCACAGTAGCTTGAGGGAACTTAAAATAAAGTAGTAGGTAACCGTGAATTGTAAATCGAAATTATTTCCCTGGAATTTAAAACCCCACGAAGCAAGGCTTTGACCAAGTGGTGGCCAAGGTTAGGTCAAAGAAACCAGGGCCCTCCTAAAGCTCGTTGGGTTGACGATATCGTCAAAGTCGCCGGAAACACGTGGATAAGGTACGCACAGAACCTGGAAGTGTGGCAGAAAAAAGGGGAGGCATAGACTCAGCAGTGGGTGATTCCGGGCTGATATGATGATGATAATGATGAAGATTAGAAGATACAACAAGGATGAAAATATTCTTTGTCTAGTTCAAAAAATAAATTACAGACGTTGCTCAAAAAGCCGCTAAGCTAAAGTGGGACTGGGTTGACCATATCTGCCGTATGTCCGACGAGCTGAGGGCCAAAATAACCACGCTGTGGAGCCCTGATACAGCCAGGTGACGCGGTAGACCTCGCAGGAGATGGTGGGACGAGCTAGACAGAACCATCGACCAGTGGTTCACATTGGCCAATAATAATAAGCAAGTGAACGATAACAGAACACAATAAAAATAAATAGATGCATTGTTTTCAACTCCACGCAATAAAACCTATCAACTATACAAATAATTATTATCACGAACATTACTTATTCATAAACAGACTAATGCACTTCTATTATTCTTAAGTATTTCTTTATTATAACTGCAGTACAAGAAAACATTCCATACTATGCTGCCGATACAATAAATCGTTAAAAAAATGTCTACGCATTCATATTTCAAAAATATTTGCGAGGGAAAAATCTGAGTAACTCAGCTGACCGAGGCCGTAGTGTCATTGACCTATAAGGTCACCGGTCAATTTAAAGCCCACAAGCTCATACGTTACACGGAACGAAACCGATATGGCCACATAACTTTGTGTATGGTTATAGTAGCATTCCGGTGTTAATGGCTAGGTATGCTTCCTTCTGTATGGATTGTGGGATATAGGGATAAAAGGGCAAAACTAAATGGACTGCATAACTTGGAGAGCTATCCAGAGCGCCTTGTAATCGCCGAAGGTTTAGGCAGATGTGTACCTTATAAAACACCCACATTTCGCCAGTGCCATCAACCGGGCACAAATCCAGACTTCATAGCTGCTTCTGAGAAATTCCTGATGAAAAACTCAATAACACTTTGCCAGACCTGGGAATCGAATCCAGGACCTCAAGCAACAGCGCTTGAGCTTGCGAATACTAGACCAACGACTCACTAAATGTAAATACAAACTAGCCTGTCCTACAGTAATTAATCCCCTAGCTACTGAATACGATGTATCGCATCAAGTGGATTATTCTACGATACAATAACGAATGATCACTGTAATATTTTCTCACACTCGATCGCGTGAACGATTTTCTTCATTCCCGAAGCAACTCGCAGCATATTTCCGGGAGGGGCGAAGTTATTTCATTGATATTAGAGAAAGAAGCCTACATTACATAACACCCGCGTACTATTTATAACCAACCTAACCTTGTAGACTGAGGGATAACAGAAGGGACAAACATTATGTGTTTTCTTCTATACAAGTCGCATGCCCGGTGGAATACACCATCGTCCAAAATGACTTCACAGATCATACAAGCTTTCGACCTTATTTAGCCCCGTCAGGGGTGGTTTTTCATAAATCCTTCCTTAGTGTTCAACTTCCTAATGTCATCATCATCAACCTATAATGTTCCCACTGCAGAGAGTCAGGCCTCCTCTCTAGGAGAGGGATGCCACCATGCGGGACCAGCGCGGGTTGGTAATGCCAACTAATTGCATGTTTCTAGACCCGGGCTGAGTGTTGTCTGCCAGTGAATCGTTCAATTTTAGTCTGTTATTAAGTAGACAGAAGTAAAGGCAGAAACCAGCACGAATCAGTTTAGCCAAAACTAAAAAACACACAACACAATTATGACTATTAACTCCACAGACAGCGAAAAAAAACCGCCAGTCATACGCCAGACATAAAACTTCCCAATATAGAGCAACGAACGTTATATTCTTGTTTTACGCCAATCGCCATACGCCCATATAAGCCAGTAGGGCGCCAAGATTCACTTGGCACGGGCAAACGTAATGACGTGGAAATACTACAGTCTACTCGGTTGGTTGTTGGTGGATCGTTGCATAATGTGGACATTACCATAGACATTACTATGGGTTGAGAGTGTGAATGTGAGGTTGCAAATTAAGTTGCAAGTGGTAATTGCGTTTCAGATCGAAGTCTGATGCTGATTGTATTGGTTGTGTCACGAGAAATGAAATGTCGTTCTTGGCAAAGTTCAAAAGCGATTTTCTCTTACTGCACTGATTAACGTTTTACGTTTTTACGAACGTAGTATTTAGGAAGCCATACTATTAAGAAATAGGTCTTATCTCAAAGAAGAGACCGTTATTTTAAGAAAAAATAACTTTTGAATTTAACTGTGTGTGACTGCTCGCAGCGAATTTCTAATAAATACTATGTCCACATATTGATTGTTATTGCACTAACATAACTAAAACCCTGTAATCCCCAAAGGGTTCGGTGCATTTATAGTGCACGGTCCACTTTTTGCTAGTTCTGTGTAATAGGGGCGAGCTCTTTGCCTCCATTATCATCATATCAGCCCGGAATCACCCACTGCTGACCTCCCCTTTTTTCCGCCCAGTGTGGCGGTCCCATGCATTCTTTGCCCAGGTGTTGGCCGCGATTTTGACGATGTCATCAACCCAACGAGCCTTCACACAGTCCATTCATCATTTCTTTAGTCTTCCACTGCTCTTAAAGCCATTTATACACCTAACATTTTAATCATTCCTCCGCATCACATATCCATAGGCAACAATTTCATTCAAAACTACAAACTGAATAATACTAGAGGAAAACAATCGAGTAGGTCATAACTTTAGTATTCTAAAACACGCAACTATTGTAGTTTTATCATCACGCAACGATCCGACGCATCGCTTTGCGTGTTTATTTCCTAACAATTTTGGGGAGTGTGATATTTACTAGCACTAGTCACAATAGTAGGGGCTACTGAGTCCCGTATCCGTTTTCAATATCTATGACATGTCCTATTTATAAGCTAGTACATATCAAATGAAGTTTACTTACGATATTAAATCTTGGAGAACATTTACGGAAAAGGTTATTGCTTTCGGCGTGTGTAAGAAGAACTTATCTTTTTGTGGAAATGTCTTAGACATGACATTGGAAGACAATGTCATACCTAAGTTCAAGACGGACTCACTCCCCTCCAAAAAAGGTCTCATCCCAGCTGTGGGAACGTTATATGCCGATAATGCTCTTTAAGACATAAGCTTATTGATATCTTACGAAATTGTGGTTGGATTTACTTTTTTGTTTTTATTGGCGCCCAACAAACGGCATATTTTTATTTTATTTTTCAGACGCTTCGATCAATAATAGTACTAGATTAAGCATCAGGAACAAAACTAAGTCGCTCAAGTGGCCACGTTTGCACACACGTAAACATCTACATAACATCTTAGAAAAAAGTTCAATATTATTAACAACTTCAGACGATTATAAACCTTAACACCTTAAACATAACGTTTAATTATCATTGTAAAGTATATTTATTTAAGCCCTTTCATCGGAGAAAGATTAGAAGCAAAACATTTTAAATGTCGCTCCAAAGTAAAAAGTCATCAGTACAAAAATATTCATTCTAATATGAAACTTAAACTCTAAGCAATACGGTTAAAAGCATTGTGTGTACAATGTCGTGCTTATTCTATTGCGGAACTAGCGTTCCCTGTTCAAGAACATGGTACAATAGTTGGTGCGTTGTAGCAAACATTGGCCAAACAATTATAATATTCGCTGATTTAATTATATTTGCAGTTTAATTATGTTTAAATATTATGAAAAAGTACATAATGATATTAAATTACCGAAAAAAAGACATTCCTTCCAAAACCTTGGTGTTACGGTGGTTATTTACGCAGTTTTTGAACGCATACTGCGGTATTTTGACGTCTTAATGTTGGCTATGATTGGACCATACTAATTTGAAATAAGACCACAAATACGTTTGTGGTCTTATATTTCGGGCCGTTTTTGAAGCGCTAATCGGGAATCTAGTACATTATTGATCGAAGTTCAGACGCCCAACAAAATGTGATTACCAGCGAACCGTTCATAATCGGTATGTGACCTAACCTAGATCTTGAGGGTAGCGGATGTTGGTAAAACAAGAAATGATTGCCTGAATACAAATGTAGGAATTACAAGAAAAACATTACGTTAAAAATAACATTATAAGTTTCAGAGCGTATATTTTTTTTTACCAATTATTCCTTGTGCGGTCGGAAAGTTGATAATTAATTAAATTATGGTAACTTGAATAGGTTAATAGGTAATATAAGTATTGCGATATTTTATCGAACAATGATGTTATTGTTATTAATCATTCTATAACTTAACACAATTTTAATATAACATTTCATTTGCAGTATTTTAGATACATTTTAATATGTCGTTTTTAACACGGAATAATAAGTTAATTTAGAAACATACCTTGTACTCCGCTTTTGTCTAGAAAATTGCTAAGTTGAAATGTAGAATTACTCGATGCTAGATATTGTGTGAACCTCTGGAAAATAGAGAAAAATATGTATTAGGTTACAAATAAAATAAATATGCTAAAAATAAATCGTACAAAACAGGACACCAAATATTTTTCAGTCAGTGTGAATGATTATTGTGATGACCTTATGCAAATTTGTAAAAAGCGTAAAAGCATTCGAATAATTTACGTAGAACATTTCTTATTTTACAGACGAAAGTCTGACAACCAGTCTTAGTCTGGTTGCGGGGAGGTCAGATAGGCTGCCAGTTCAGTTAACTACAGGTATTCAGCTGAATCTGGCTACATTAGAAGCCAACCCAACATATTTGGGAAAAGGCTAGGCAGATGATGCTACACACGTTTAGCGTTTACCAAATATGACTACAAAGGATTCCCATAACCTGTCCAGTATTATAAACAAGAGATACACGGATAAACAAACCCATGACACGTCCATAGAGCGTATATGTAACGATGATATTTTTAGACAAGAACACGGACGGCCCTATTTTCCGGAAGCATTTTTAGGTCAAATGCAACATGTCTTTAAAACGACTACTCTTTGTAAGTTTCCATGTAAATGTTTATGTAACATATCATCCACGCCTGTTTTCGCCGTAAGGTTAGGCAAAGGAGTATTTGTAGTACCGTACGTATCTACCCACATTTGATAGGGGCGAGCCTATTATCATCAATCGTCCCATTGACTCCGTTCTGCTACTGAGAACTCTTACTGGAATACCCAATAACATTTTGCCCGATCAAACTCGCAAATACTTGCAGCCCTAATCTTTTGATTGACTAAGATTCTTATGGGAATTGTGCATATTTAATCGGTAAAGTCGTTCCTTTGTCTTCCACTTCTGTGTTTAGGGATAATTCTTTTAAAGCAATGAGTTCCGTGATAAAAGTTTAATTAGTATTGATCCGGAGTCTGTACGGTCACTGTTCTTTTCAAATTGAATATTTTCTAAAAGCATGCATTGAATCCAATCCGACGCCACAGGTCATAAATCCTATATTCTTATAGAATTCCGGCTCAAAACCCGAACTAAGTTTGAGCTGGTGTTCTAAAATGGGTTAGGGGGAAACTGGCCTCTGGTCCGCGGCATTACACGGAGTGGGAACAGTAGTGGAAAACTCGGCCGAATGCGTGGGCCAGAATACCATGGGAAAAAAATATCCTAGTTAAATCGACCATAGACCCTACCAGTTCTGCTTCAGTGTCTGTTTTGCAAAAATGCGCAAGGAACCCAACCACGTTTTATTTAGGCACCAGCCTGATACTAAGCGGAACTCTTTCAGTATTTGTGCCATCTGTATTATTACTAGATAAGCAAGTGATGTTCAATATAGTCTAAGTATAGAACATCCGAGAACTATAGTATGTCAATTTCTATGTATCAAATTAATTACTACTCACAAACCTACGCAAATTCGATTATATTGTAATGACGTACATTATGTAGGCGGACTGTACAACCCCGAAATAATCATCCCCACACGGAGATAGATTGGGTCGCGTATTCCGAATTCGGGATAAAACCGGGTATATTTTCGTACCAGAATAATATGATTAACCTCTGTCAAGCCTCCCTTGAAAGGGCCTCAGCAATTTTCCAATCTTCTTCAATAAATAGATCAATTACTAGTTTATTGACAAAAGATACAGGGACATAATAATTGGAGTACTTACTGGCACTATACTTTTATAACGAAGAGTGACACCTTGTTCAACACAGATATACCAACTCATTGTTATTGGTATGCAGTGGAACTGAGCAGTGAAATATCGTTATCTAGAATTGTCTATAACTGCGTCAACGAATGGCCTCATACCCAAACAACAAAAAAACATCACTTATTAAGAGAAACTACCATTTATTACAAAAATGTTCCATCGTTTCGGGAACAACGCCACATTTACGCCCGATTTTCCACTTAAAAGGTTTTCCTTGTTTCGGCAAACCTGGATCTGGAGTTTATTTAAAGACTTCCAGGTCAGCCATGACAACTAATCAGCTTAAAAAATGTGACTACTATTAAGATCGCTTTTGAGGAAAACTCGAGCTCTGTTTGTCATAATAATTGCCTTACTTCATAACAAGTTATTTATGGGATTCAAATAATAATAATAAATAATAATAATAATATAGCAGCACTAGATATAGCCAGTGCAGTTCGTCCGTTACCGAACTGGAAATCACCAGGTCCGGACGGACTGCACAATTTCTGGCTCAAATGGCTCAGCAGTTCACACACTTGCCTGGCATCCCAATTCCAGTCGGCCTTAGAGTCTGCGTCGCTTCCGCAGTTTTTAACCACAGGCGTTACCCACCTGCTCCATAAGTCAGGTAGCCCCGCGGAACCCAAGAATTATAGACCGATCACATGTTTGCCGACGGTCTATAAACTTCTTACATCCATCTTGAGAGCGAAAATTAATAAACACATTGTGAAAAATTCAATTATGTCTGCCTCTCAAAATGGATGTAGGAACGGGTCCCGCGGTACTAAGGAGCTACTCCTCATCGACATGGCCATTAGCCAACAGGTTCGTCGAGCCCGCAAGGATCTGTCGACATGTTGGATAGATTATAAGAAGGCCTATGACTCAGTGCCACATACGTGGCTCATGAGGGTGCTGGAGTTGTACAAAATAGACGCAACTCTACGCACCTTCCTTGAGTCGTGTATGGGGCAATGGAGGACGGTCCTTCGATATCCAGGATGTCGACGGATTCAGGGGAACGATGAACCTGTATGGATTAAACGGGGAATCTTCCAGGGCGACAGCCTGAGCCCGCTTTGGTTCTGTCTGGCCCTGAATCCTTTGAGCACATTGCTAGAGGATTCAGGTCTAGGCTACCGGATGAGGAGAGATGGTCAGGTCACATCTCACCTTCTTTACATGGATGATCTGAAACTCTTTGCCCCCAACAGATTGCGCCTGATGGAGCTACTGAAACTAACTGAATGTTTTAGTAGCGCCATCAGGATGGAATTTGGTGTGGACAAATGTGCAGTCATGCATGTAAAGAAAGGGGGGATTATGGAATCCGAGGGAATTCAGCTCTCGGATTCCATACACCTCAGATCCCTTTCCTCATCTGAAAGCTATAAATATTTGGGTATGTCGGAAGCGTTAGGCATTAATGTAGCTGACATGAAGCAATCGTTGGGGGAGCGTTTCTTCGGACGCCTAAAGAAGGTTTTAAATAGCCTTCTTTCAGGTGGGAACAAGGTGCGCGCCTTCAACGGTTGGGTCATGCCAGTTTTAATGTACTCTTTCGGCATACTCAAGTGGACTCAGACTGAACTCGATGCCTTGGATAGGAGAGTCCGTACATTGCTGACCGCAAATCGGATGCATCACCCACGATCATCGGTAATGAGACTGTACATCCCGCGGAAGTGCGGGGGTCGAGGCTTTTTAAACGCAAAGACCCTCCACAACCGCGAGGTGTGCAGTCTCAGAGAATATTTTTTAAAAGCCGATGCGGGTATGCACCGAGATGTGGTCGCAGTGGACAAGGGACTCACCCCGCTGTCCATGGCTAACGAGAACTGGCGCAAACCTGTGGTACTTACTGCTGATGACCGCAAGGAAATATGGCAAAGCAAGGAGCTTCACGGGCGCTTCTACCGGGCTCTTCATGGGCCCGATGTAGATTTTCTAGCGTCTGTGTCCTGGCTACGTTTCGGCGACCTCTTTGGGGAAACTGAAGGTTTTGTCTGTGCAATTATGGACGAAGTTATGTTGACGAACAACTACCGGAAATATATTATGAAGGATGGGACGGTTGACGTGTGTCGGGCATGCCATCGTCCGGGAGAGTCCATCAGACATATTATTTCTGGTTGTTCTCGTCTGGCTAACGGCGAGTACTTGCACAGGCACAATCAAGTAGCCAGGATTATTCACCAGCAACTTGCCTTGAAATATAAACTTGTGGAGTCAGAGGTACCGTACTACAAGTATGTGCCCGATCCAGTTCTCGAAAAAGACCATGTAACGTTGTACTGGGATCAGTCTATCATCACTGACAGGACTATTGTTGCCAATAAGCCTGATATAGTGGTGATAGACCGATCAGTGCGCCGCGCAATGATAATCGATGTTACCATTCCGCATGACGAGAACCTCGTGAAAGCTGAAAAAGAGAAGCAAATAAAATATCTGGATTTAGCACACGAGGTTGTCGATATGTGGCATGTGAGCTCGGCTATCATTGTGCCGATAGTCGTAACGGCCAATGGCCTTATAGCCAAAAGCATGGACCAACATCTATCAAAGCTTTCGCTCGGCGGTTGGATCAAGGGCCTGATTCAGAAGGCAGTACTTCTTGATACGGCTCGTATTGTGAGGAGGTTCCTGTCTCTGGAGCCCTAACCACCGGTGGCTTGGACCCTGCTCCCGTCACCGGTGGACGACTATTTTTTATATTTTTATATTTTTAAATGTTTTTTGATATCTTTTTTAACAAATATTTAAAAATGTAAATTAGTATGTAAGAAAAATAAATAAAGAGAATAATAATAATATTCCACAACTATCACACAACGCCATCTAGTCCCAAGCTAAGCAGAGCTTGTGTTATGGGTACTAGACAACTGATAAACATACTTATATATTAAAATCGATTCGTTGATCTATTTCTGTCACAAAGAAAGCGACATTTCTCTCGAGAACGACGTAACCTCAGACGTAACTATCCCTCATACTCTCAAGTCTTCAAGATCAGTTGCCTGGCAACCGGACGTCATATCGTGGCTAAACACGTGAAGTGTGGCAAAGGCAATCTTTCTTATTGAGGTGTCGCTTCACAAACTTTTTGTAGGGTGGGAAATAATCAAATGACTCCTCCCGCTCTGGGGGTAGCGGAAGGGAGTGTCGGCTAAAAACCATCTAGGTTCTTTCTCAGCCCTTTGTGTCCGGGGCCGCGGTATCTCTTTCGAAAAACCCTCAGCCCCGGCAGGCGTCGGCCCTTGCAACCTACAATGTTGCTGACATCTCTTTGAGTTGCTGGGCAGCTTCATTTCGATTCTTTGTGTGCATAGACAAAGTACCAACCCGCACTGGGCTTACGTTGTGGATTAATGGGAAGTGGTCTATATTCAAACAGTGAGAACATACAGTTTCCATATGCTAGACAAGGAGACAGTGCATCAGCGGTGACTAGTTTAGGAACAAACACATAACCCTCATTTTGGGCTTAGCTGCAGTCGGGTACAAAGGCTAGACTGATGATGGCAAGAAGACCATAGCAACAACCTAGACTAAAATCGTTATTTTCTATGAATCTTAGTTCGACTGTATAACCAACCATGCATGTACATATTAGTTACTATACTACGCATACAGACGGACTACGTTTATTGACACAAGTGGGCACATTGTCGACATTTTATTTGCAGTACTTGTTACAGTAAATCCTTCTGGCTACAAGTTGCTAACTAAAATAATATGTATCATGTTTTTAATATTTGGCGCGTTTAAAACGTTATGTAACAAAGAGTTATATATCCGTCTTTTCCTGAAGATAAGACGATTAAATTGCGAGCTTTGTTTTATTTCGTAGTTTTGTTATTCAATTCAAATGCATTTTCGTGAAACCTTTATCTTGTGGCTTTGGTATTAAGTGCTTGCCTAGTAGCCCCACCCAAGGTGCCTATCTTCAGTGATACACAGATAATAACATAACATAACATAACAGCACGCCTGTAATCCCTGAAGAGTTAGGCAGAGATGAACCCACACCTCTATCTGACCTTCGTTGTACGTCGTCGTATAATAGGGGGCCAGCCTATTGCCATCAACAAGGCACAAGTCCAGACTCCGTGGCTGTTACTGAGAAATTCATGTTGGAAAACCCAAAAACACTTTGCTTGACCCGGGAATCAAAGCCAGGCCCTCATGCGCAGCAGTCGCGACCACTAGACCAACGGGGCAGTCATAGACAGATAATAATCTTTCTAGATATCCGTAGGGAACCGACGACTGAGACAAAAAATATCCTATCCTTACCCAGAGGTCCTGACTCCTGGCTAAATACTATAGACTGAAAGCCTTGAACGATAAAAACAGAGAGACATACTTTAGCGTTCATAATATGAGTAATAAGTATGGATACAACGCCCCCAAGTTGCGTAGCAACACCATATACATAAAATAATCAGCAAAACTCGTCAATATATAAACATTGTAGCAATTAGTTTCAGTTACATGTTTTAGCAAATTGATAAAAATAGCGCGATTTTCCGTTTTATTTTACGTGAAATATCTAGCTAACCGTGTTGTCTAGTGGTCGCAAGCGCCCCTGCCCCTGCAGTCTCTACACTAAATAAGTACATTATTGATCGAAGCTAAATATCGATAAAAATCGGTCGTTAAAAGTCGTAAAATCGTAAAATTTCTTTATTAGATTTTCAGCTTTATTTCAAAAGCATAAGTTTGAAAATCTATTAAAGAATTTTGACATCAATACGACTTTGCGACCGATTTTTATCGTTAACTAATGTAGAGACTGCCGGCTCTGCTGAGCATAAGATCCTGGTTTCGATCCAGGTCGGGCTGTGTCAATGGGTTGTTAATTGTTACATCAGGAATTTCTGAGTAGCAACCACGGAGTCTGGATTTGAGCTCGGTGGATGGATGATAACGTCTTCAGGATGCTGATGCGACTGCCTCGGTATTGTAGTGCGTCTGGAATGTTTGCGGAGGCACGAACGGACGGCTTCCACGCGTTAAGGCGAGGTGCAGTACTTTGTTTTTATGTACGCACGACCTCGCCCCCCGCCCTGCCGCGCGAGCGATATAATGCCTAAATTTTGACTGTTTTTTGCTTCTTGGAGAAAAACTATAAAGAAATTATACAATATGTTTTCAACATTTACTTCAAAATAAAAAGTTCTATCTATTGATATAACTTTTATATAAATTCATGATGAAATGTCTTAGCAGTACACGTTTGAAATTGTGATTTAGAGTCATGTTTGATAAAAAAAAGTATCGAGCCGATCATTCTAAATCGCGTTTCTATCTTTACGATTTATTAGAGAGTATGTTCAATTTTTATATAATGATTTTTATTTATTAAAAAACTCGTATTTAGTTCGATTTTTATAGGTTCAAAAATCTTAAAATTACTGCAACCCCGCCTTAATACGAAAGAAAGTAGCCTCCTTGTTACAGCGCGTGCGAGGCAGTGGCAACAGCATCCTGCAGATGATTGTGTCTCGTGCGGATTGCCCTATCCAGAACAAATGGATGCTAATCATGATGGGTGTTGACTAACATAGTAGGTACCTACATAAGATTTTACTAACACAATAGTTGTAATAATTTATCTTGTTTTATTTTAGTAATTTTATGTTAATTGTATAATATGATTGTGATTGAATGTATATGGATTATTTTGTTTATCTGAAATAAATTGATTAATAATAAATACATGGGACATAGACATAGGTAACTGGCGAAATGTACCTATGTGTGCTATTATTGATACATCTCTACCTAAGCCTTAGGTGATTACAGGCGTGATGTTGTGTGTATTTATCTTTTAGCAAGAGTGAAAAGAATTCGATATTATGTAAACAACAATAAACTAGAAGTTATGAACTTTGCTTAGTGTTAATTGCGTGCAGGCTAAGAGTAACAACATCAATTCTTGCATATTTAGGCGCAGTTTCAGTCTGAAGACTGCAGTTGTTAATTGGCTTTAATTTAAGTGGCAATAACTCTTCGACACAAATAATACTTTTGAACCCTAATATGTCTAATAATACGAGTACGAGTAGCGCGAAAGCTGCAATTGACACCATAATCAATTAATTAATTAATTAACTCGGCCTAGTGCAGTCCACTACTGGACATTTGAATCTACTTTTATCATAGCTATATTTAGCCCTAAACTTAGGCAGGTTAAATTGCTTTTAATAACTGTCTAGTAACTAGACAGTTATTACTTTCAACTAGACTCTAGTTGAAAGTCGATTAATAGCGTGGGCAAAGTGTTGTTTGGCTTTTCCGGTTGATGGCAAACGTGTGAATGTCGACGAGGCAAAAAGAGTATGTAATGCGCCTACCACACGCTCACACTTCCCCACAGTCTTGCCTGCGCGATTACACGGTGCACACAGTACATCGCGCGTGTGGTTTATAATGGTAATACAGTTTTACCAAACATACGCGCGATGTACTGTGAAGTGTGAACGAAAAGTGTGGTGAAGCTTGAGCGTGTAGTAGTACCATGAGGATCATAGCAGGTCCCGTCGGGGCTGCGGGTTGTTTGAAAGAGATACCGCGGGCTCAGCACAAGGGCTAAGAAGGAACATGGGTGGTTTTAGTCTGTAGAAGACTGACACTTCCTTCCGCTCTGTCCTGAGCGGGAGGGGTTATTTGATTTGGCGTTCTGTAGTTCCCTGTTCCTGCCTTCCATGAGAGAAGGGCGCTGCTCGCAGATAGTTATTTGCTAACTTTACTCATCGTCATTTTCATTGGCAGCCCATTCCATCCATCCCATTTGTTGCCATTCTTTTCTGGTCTGTGCGAGTCTCAACAATGTTATCCCCTCATCTGGCTGTTGGTCTACCAACACTTCTTCTACCGTCTACTTTAACCATTCAATCAGGATGCTCTACACCATCGCCAAGATTTGCTAAGTGTTCTGCCCAGCTATATTCGCTGGCGATGAGATAGGTCCAGAAGAAATGTGGGCGTTTCAGATGACACTGGTGGTGGTTTTGACCTCGCTAATTAGTGTCACTATCACAGGGCAACTAATGAGTGCAAGTCAATGCATCGTGGGAATTCAGAGTGGTGTTATTAAGAGAGCAAGGAAAATATTGATGGATTGTGTGAAAGCTGTCTAGGAACTAAGGAAGGAAGTGAACACTCAATAGACGGAAAAAGACGATAGTGGCCTGTTTATAATCGCCGCACCATATTCCACGAGTTGCCATGGCTGACCTGGAGGTCTTTGAATAGACTCCGGACACAATGTGTCCGAAGTCTATCTGACCTGTTTTTCCTTTCTTCTGCCAACATGTCATGTCATGGCAGAAGAAAGGAAAACCGAGGCATTTACCCTGGAGCGTAAACGTGGTGTTGCCCCACAGACGATGGGACACTTGATATCGTGTCCTGTTGCTTGCACATTACAGGAACTGATGGACGCTACTGTAAGTGTCAAACTCGTCGCCAAACTTTGAGCTAACTCAATTTAAATTGTCTTCGACACACTAAGAAGAAGAAGAAGCACCATATTCAAACACAGGCTTCATCAGATCCAGCAACAGGTCACTAGGAGAACAGTTGAGGTTTGGAGATAAATGTTCACATACTTGCCATTACATAATGGTATTATGTACTTTTATGCGCTAGCGGCTTTATTTGTACGGAAAATTAATAGCCGTAGCGTGACGCGGTAAATTAATATTTGATAAGGCACGAGTTCGGATAAAAAAAATTGTGTAACAACAGCGAAAATAATTTTCTATCAACTTGTTTTGGTCCGGTGCGTGTAACTGTGCAAACATATTTATCAAAAGGTTCAGAGGCAATTCTCGAAAGGTTTGGCAGAAGTGTACCATAGAGGAATAGTAGTAATGTTAAAGGGGACAAGCCTATTGCTATCTATACAAATACCTATATCGCGTACAAATCCAGAGTTCAGGTTGCTACAAGAGCTGCGGGTTGTTCGAAAGAGATACCGCGGCCCCGAACACAAAGGCCTAAGAAGGTACATGGGTGGTCTTTAGTCAGTAGAAGTCTGACATTCTAGAGACCTTCCGCTCCGCCCAGAGCGGGAGGAGTCATTTGATGATTTCCAGGCTCCAAAAAAAAAAGGTTGCTACAAGAGAAGATAGATTACCGTTGATATTATTATGTATGTGACATTTAAAATGGGAGTTATTTGCAATCTGTGCTGTTCCAATCACGAAGGCGATCAATGCATAACACAGTGTAGTAAACAGAGCTTCAACTGATACAAAATATAGATACTGCCAATAAACAAGTTACGTATTATTTTATCACGTAAACAAACTCTATAGTGGGTAGTGCGATAGCTAGTCGCGAATAAAAACGGAAAGAATTAAAAAAATGGAACACCGCTTTTCATAAATCTCGAACAATTCAAAAAAATAAACTTGTATTTCCGCGCGTGACGCGCACTGCACACATCCTTTCAAAAACATGTTAACATTTTTTTCGCACTTGGCAACACTACAACTAGCTGTCACTGTTTCTGACGTTTGTTTTTTTTTTTTTGTGAAAAGATGTCGAGATGCTTAATACGTAGAGCCCCGCCTCTCGCCTGTCACTGTATATTACGAAATACAAGTCTGCGGTCTGGCTGATTAACTACCTTGTATGGCAGGGGTCACGAGAGCCATCTGATTGATATCGAGAAGATACTGCATCATTAAAGACGTTCTCTTTTACTGTGTCAACTTTTTCTCAAGGACTTTATCTTGTATTGGAGTTTATATTTATACATCTCAAACTATTGAAGTCTGGCGTGGATAAAAAAGTTTCGACGGTAAAGAAAGTATGCTCGTTAAAAATGTACGACTCGTAGCCAATATCGCGTCCCCATATAAAAATAGGTCATCATAAGAGTAAGCTGAATCCATTCCAGGCGGTTTACATTTCAATGAGAGAACTAATAACGGCCTTTCTCGGTCGACCGACTACATCGATAGAATGTATTTCCCTTAGAAACAAAATTAATGAATGAAAACCATCAAGTCCATGGCAACAATAAAAAGTTTACGATATCCGGTGTCCGATAAGCGGTTTTGATTCATAGAATGCACAGACGGCGATTTCATTTAAGTTTCCAGCTGGTTTGTGACATTCTGATAAGGGGAAAAAACCTTGATCATGTTCTGTGAAATGACGTTAAAAAATCCCCGTTTTTTTTTGCCTTATAAACAACGCGATGATTCCCGAAGTGTCGATAAACGTCTTGACCTACATCCGTGATTTGATAGGCGAGAAATTAAATGATTCCCATTAATCAGTATCGGGTTCACGGCCTATGAACAACTATCTACTCTCCTAGACGAGATATTGATTTTATCTTCATTGAAATATTGAGGTCAAGTGCAAGGGGCCGATTAAAATAATACTTCAGTGCCTTTTTCCGTAGATATTTCTTAGCGAAAGTGGAGAGAGCCTCCCTTGAGTGTCGTAAAAAGGGAAGATGGAATGGAGTTACGTTAGAATTAGATAAGCAGACGGGAGTACATCTCTTTGCGGACGAATGTAATGTGTGTAATGTCAAAGTGAATTGTGGATGTGAAAGCAAGAATTGAATTGGAAACGAGACCAATATTGAATCAAGGCCCTCAGAATTCTGTGGGATGCTAATACCAGATTGTCGATCATACGTGTATTTTTTTCGACGTCTGGGTGAAGTTTTATTTCAAAGAATTTGTCTATGACCTCAGATTAATAAATGGCATACCATTAAAAATGACTTGTTCTGTATTTTTGAGCCAATAAGACATTCTTCTTACATCTAAAGAAGAAGACACACCCCATAAGTCTAAAACATACTAGCTATGGAAAAACATGAGTCAGTACTAAATACTCGGTTTTATAAACAAAGTATAGACACAGCTGTTATACGTGGGAATTAACACATGTATGTATATACATAAATTAAGCGACAAACAATCAGACAATACCTTGCGTTTACGTCTATGAGAATAATAATCCACGTTTTGTGAAAATTCGAGCCTTGAAATTCCATAATCCTTGGTAAAATGCTTAGGTTTAGAATTGTTCGGAAGTTTACATTAATAGTTCCGTAATACGAGTACTCACACAAATAAATAAAGTGGACGCGCTAGGGTAGCTGGTGGAATTCTTATTTTTACGGGTTTTGTTCATTTTGCCGGTTAGTGTCAGGCTGTATGTTGAACAAAATAGGATTGCGCGGATATTACTTGTTTTTCTTTTTTCTTACGGCCGCGAATCATATTTTAATCAACATACAACCTAACACTGACCTGAAAATTGCAAAAAAAAACATAAGAAAAGTTGAATTTCTTGCTGCACTTCCACCAAAAGCAAGATATTGAAATAATTAGGGTGCTTAGTATTATCGAGAAGATCATTAGAAACTCATACAGGGATTAAAATTTAAACCTGATGGATGAGTACCATTCACCAAGTATACTACCAATTTCTCATCATCAATTTGCAAGTCAAACACCAGATCATAATAAATCACTTAGTTCTACGTGTTTAACAGTGCGAATCCCCATACCCAATAATTATGTAGCCATAAAAATGTACAGTTGCCATAGTATGAACAGATGGCTCCATAAAATGAAAGGCCTTTGAAATTCTTTGGAGAAAATGCGTGTTGATACTAAAAGAACACGTAAACAGTATGTGGACTGCATCCGAGTTACTTGGACGTAAATTGCTGATGATGATGACGTTGAAGGGTAAGCTTAATCAGTCAGTTTTAGGATACAAAAATTAAAAATTAATTAACCCCCTTTGAGAGAAAGGGGGTTAATTCACCACGCGAACCCTGTGCGGGTTGAAATCACTGCGTTGTTGTGGATTCGTTTTGAAGTCAAATCATTTATTTGAACTACAAACTTTTCGTTCGCAAAAGATTGTTGTTGTTCGCAAAAAATATAAAAATATAAAAATTCGCAAAAGGAATCACAGTAAAAGAGATTGATTTCCCCGTATCATTCCTTCCTCACATTGACTCAATATAAAGTTCTGATGGCTTTCAAAAAACCAATTCAGATAAAAATGCATTTGGGTTTTTACGTTTATAAAATTCCAAGTAATGCTAGGTACTGGGGCTGTGACTGTGACTCATATAGGGTGAAACCCACCCTATCTGAGCCTAATGCAGCCATCACAAATATAGGGGACTGTGGGTTGTTTTCACCCCTTTCCCACTATAAAATTATTGTCATGTTTAGCTTCCGACTAGATTTTATAGAACATGGATATTGATACACGTATTCAATGAACGTATATATAGACGAAAAAAAAATGAAGAATCGTAGCAAATGGAATTCTGTGTTTTCTCCCTACCTTCACCTTTATATGGGGAAAAGACGTGACGAGATTATCCCGGTAACATTGACCTTTCAATTGAAAGAACCAGTTATTTTGCTTCATTGGTCATAACCAAAGATTCGTTCTATAGGTTCAATCTACCCTCGTGGGTAAACAGTCGTAAGTTTATACATACATGTATGTATGTGTAACATTGACCTCTAAATTGAGATAACCAGTTATTTTACCCGAATCACTAAAACTGTCCGAGCAAGATAGCACGAACACACTTTTTTTTTTGCTTTTAAGAATGGGAAATCATCAAATGACTCCTCCTGCTCTAGGTGGAGCAGAAGAGAGTATCAAACTCTTACCGACTAAAACCCATGCGTGTTCCTCCTAATGCTCTTTGCGATCCAGGGCCGTGGTGACTCGTTCGAACAAATTCCGCAACCCAACTAGCAGGACACCTATATCGTCTTGGTGTGCAGCTGCGACTGCATCTCCACGACCAAAAAACAGAGACGCTAAAATCAAATTCCCTTTAGCTAATAGATGGTGCAGTAATTACGTAGGTACTTGGTACAACTTTGTATACAACTGCCCGTTTGATGTGCACTCTGTTGGAAATTCGGCGTAACTTCAGTGAGCAAATCCACAGGAGTTACATTTTCGTTTGAAACAATGCACACGTTTTTACTGACGAGAGACGTATGGCACGACAGACGATACAGGACTGGTAGTTTAGTTGCCTAATTGTTTAATATTTTTACAGCATCAGGACTACACGCCCATTTGGTAGGTGTGGTTACCACTGTCATATTGGCCGAGTTTCTCTTATGCGTTACCGACTAGACTCCTTAGAAACTATGGTGAACCTTCACATGGAACACAGCAATGCACAGTTGCTGGCTTTATATTCCTTTTCGGTTAGATATTAGTCCTTTCTGACGTGTAACGAGAGTCCTCGTCCGCCTCCACTTTTCCAGGTACCTAACTATGTTGGAATCGGCTTCCAGTCTTACCAGATCAGCTAAACCCGTACAAGGAGCGACTGCTTCAGAGAGAATCGCACACACCCTAAAAATGCTTAATATTATATCCAGTAGTGATAGTAGCTGTCCAGGTTGCTACGTACTGATCGGAAAAAATCTCGAGGAGAAGATCCAGCAGTACACTGAAGAGTTGCTTACCTCATTCCCATATGCTAGTAGATGATGTACAGTTATTAGAGCTTTATACACCACCACCCAATTGGTGTTCTGTGTGCGCTCGACCAGCAAGTTGGCCAGCTGTGGTATCGACACGTTGGGCTCGTTTGTGCAGTGGACTAGATCTGGAAAGATGAAGAAAAGATGGTTAACATACAAGAAGACAAGTTCGAATATTGTAATTTGGCCGAAGAGCGCATTTGCGCTAGCATATGGTTTCGGCAGAATCTTCGTAGGCTGAGAAGTGTCAAGATTACCAGCCTATGATTTCATTGCGGGGTCACAGGCCTACTCTTTGCAAGAGGAAGAGGGACGTGATCCACCACGCGGGCCCAAATGTGGGTTGAGAATATCATATGTCTTCGAAAGCTTCTTGGAGATTACGGTTTCATCAAGGTTTTTGGGAACAGTAGTGGTATAGTTGGCGCCACATAAAAAGAGCGCTGAGGGGAAAGCGGGGGGGGGGTTCGCGCATGGGTACACTCGCGCACGAAACTACTAGGCCTATTGTTTTATTTTCGAACTAGCTTTTCGTTTGCGGCTTCGTATATTGCTTATTAGTAGGTTGACATCAAAAATATATAAAATAAAAATATCATTAAATAGAATTAACACACATTTTTTGTGTGTGTGTGTGTTGTAAATTTGTTCAATTAAAACACAATTCTTCAGTTCTTCTCACTGTAGTTTCATGCATTGTTTTAAATTATCAATAAGTAATATTATTATCGGACTCTCTCTTCATAAAATTTACGTCATAGATATTTTTTCTCAATTACTAAGTACCATTTCGTAAAACTTTTGTGCGCGATGGTATTTTGAGAATGAACGTGACGCAGCCAGACTGACCGACCAATAGCGTACCGCTAAAAATGCGCGAAAAATGCATCGCATTTTTGGCGGTACGCTATTGGTCCGTCTGGGGCCCCGCCCCCGCGGCCCTCTCTCATACCACCAAATAGACCCAAAAATCGCCTACTGCGCAGCTTGACCCCCCAGCGTTCTTTTTATTTGGCGCGAGGTATAACAGTATGTAATACACATATTTATGTGATCGTTGTGAATCCACGACCTACCACACGTGGATCGAGGCCATTGAGCCACCACTTCTCAGATAATTATGCCAGGGACCAACCGTGAGACATTTACCGCGAACTCACCGTGACTAGCGGTTAAGGAGGCATACCTAGACGAGCGGCAAAAGTGACAGTGAAGGTGACGTCTTATCTGTCGTTGTTTTTACTATCATAATATTTAATGTTGTCTCCCAAACAAAACCGCTAATCATAACTTCAATAATGGCTATAGTAAACTGAATATCCTCGTCTATCGGTAAGAGATAACCAAAAACAGATGTAGGGAATGTAATATGACTCCGAAAGTAATTCCAGACACATTTTGGACCTGTTTCATGATTATTTTATTGACATCGGATTAATTTTCCATAACACTCGTATGATTAAATATTTAACCTACTTTTACATTCAGTAGGATATCAATAATTTCTCTATTGAGGTAACACGAATTCTCCGATAATTCCACTTAGTAACCGCTTCAAATATTACAAACTATGGCTGAAACTTTCGGTAACAGAGTAACAGCACTCCAAACTCCCCACAATATACTAAGTGCCACCTGATAGATTATATCAGGAGTATACGGACGAACAAACACCTGGGTACTAATAACATTATACTTCGATAGCCAATCCTCCACCCAACCTTAGTAATTTAGCTTAACATACATGATATTACATCATAATTTCGCCAAAATCCCTTCACTTCAGAAAGTTACGAGACTTCAAAAGCTAGAAACAATTATGAAGTTGAATAATTTATGCCAGTTATAGTGTGAAAAGCTAACTTAAACACACGTACCGCAGCCTTAATTGGCACCCATTAGCGTCGCCATTGTGAGGTCGTAATTCAAAAGGAACAGTGAAAAATTAATCGATTCGATGTCTCTTGTAACCTTCAGTAACATTATAAAATGATGATAACGTTGAATAAATGGAAATTGGATGTTTTCTCAAATCAATTTTTATACAAAAGTAAAAGTAATGAAGGTAAATGAAAACAATAATCACGAATGATCTATGCCGGAAACCCATTCACAAAATCTTTGGATCGTAACTGAATTTATAAAAGCTCCTGTGAATTGAGATAATCACATAATCCCATTCTCAAGGCAAGAGTTTTGTCCATTCACTTGGCATAATAACCGAGAAACGGTATACACTCACTGTTGTATTATCCAAGACTGCTGAAATCTAATTAAATGTGTATCCAACAGGACATAGTCAATACATCATACAGATTTCTCAAATCATTGCCACACCTCCCAAACAAAAAACGAACAACTTTAAAAGTAACATTATCAAGTTATTTATAAACAACCGAAAAACCCCATTGCATCACCTTAGATACAGGCAATGGCATAACAAGTTTTAGCGCAAAAAGTGGTTTTAAAGCTCCAACAATTAGCAAGATCTCGTCATTTGCGCGACGACCTTTGACATGGCCTAATCTATACTTTGGTAGAGTTTACAAATTAACTAAGTAATCCGATCTTAAGAAAGGGATCTCGACTGATATAATTTGATCCGAGGCCGTTGCCCTGAGTCCCCGGATGAGGTCCATAAATATTTGGAGATGTAAGTTAAGAGAGTATCTTGATATTTGCTGAAAGTATTGAAAGCGGATATGTTTGAGCAATTTTGAGAGTTCAAGGGCAGTTGATCGTAAAGGCTCCACTAAGGATACTCTAATTCAATCGTGGTTTAAAGATAAAAGCAAACATTTGAATGAAAATCAAATAAGTAAAGCTCGTGCCGTTTGAGTCCGGGACATTTCCCGGGACCATTTAAATTATTAACTTTACGTAACGCGAATACGCCTGTCTCCACCTACTTTCGGAGTAGCGTAGCGACACAAAAGTTTATTATACGCAAACCAGTTCGAGTTTCGCCTATTTATCTCGTCCTCCGCGAAAACTGTCATGATAAAATTGCTTAGGTAGGTACAAACATTATTCTATGTAGCAAGGTAGATTGTCATCAACGGTGTTTTCATTCTGCTAATGGAACCACAGCTCACGCTTTCATTCAGTGAAATCAGACCATCAAGCAATATTGAAGCATCGCAAAAGCGTGTTAAATTCCGCTCGTAATGATCCACCCTGATATATTGGAAATCTACAATTCATTACACAACAATTTCCTGGGGGCGTAAACGATTCGAGAATTTGATGAGATATCGTTAAATCAAGGAACACGAATTGGCCGAAATTATTGTGGCGTGTAATGGAACCAAATACTGCTGGTACATTAAATATAAATGGGTGTTGGGAGCTTCGAGTACACGGATCTTCAGTGAGTTATTTATTGTCAGTTAGCAGTTCAGTAGTAGCACTAATCCAATTTCAAAAGGTTCTCGAGAGTGAAACATTCCCTAAGGAAAAGTAATACAGACCAAAAAGACTCGAGTCACAACAAGAACTACTAAAAGGTGGAATCAATAATATAAAAACGTTTGCCGTCTGCCAAGAAATTCATTAGACAGTCTCGCAGTTCGTAACGAAATTAATGGCAAGTGAAAACAGGAGGGGTGGGAAACAAATAAGTTTCCACTTATCTTCGTAGCCCTTAGCAAAGTGGCATGCCTGAAAGATGTAGGTTCAGTGAGTGTTTAATAAGGAAGAACCGTTGTTCACACCACGATTCAAAGGTCATAAAATGGCCGTGCCATTGTTATCCCATAATCTAGTCACCTCGTGCGTGATGAACACAATAAAAACACTTTCGTATTTCAGCAACAGACAACAGGCATAGAAAAAAGACAATTACAATACTCGCAATGAAGGCCGGCTCGGACAGCGTAACAAAATTATTATTATCTGCACTTGACCTGATAAAAAACCATTATTTTTGTTACGAAAGCCGTAAACGAAAACTCTAATCGAATGTGTCAAGTGTCGTGGATTACGATATTTTGTAATGAAATATTACGTGTCATGACGTAATTCAGAGCAGGTTGGAGCATCAAATGACGCAGATCATCTTATCCTTGTTTTGGTTGGCGCTCGATAAATGATTCAATTCATACACGTAACACGTACCTCGTCAAGTGCGACGACACCTGTCGATATACTTTGTGCTTAATAAGTGTTTTATCACGATAGGAACGTTTCTAATTAGTACAGAAGGGTGATTAATTTAATAACAATAATTTTCTTCAATTAAATATTAAAAGAATGCGATAACAGGTCACTTTTTATTTAAGTCCTTATCAGATAAAAAACAACACGTAATATAATGAGAACTGCATTACGAAATAATACGTAACAAACAATAGCTTTCTTCGGCCCGAAAGGCTACCTCCGTCTGGGAAAGAATAAATAATTAAAATGAAACGGAAGACGCTCCCATAAAAATGACAAACGACCGAGTACAACAATTTTATCCAGAATGTAAATGTTCTTTTATGGTAATGAAAATACCAAGAAGTACAGATGATGTCACAGCTTGGCCAAGCGCTCCCTAAATGCATAGCTAACAAAAGCAAGCTGGCTCAAGGAACCCTTTGGAATGGGTCCATTTCAAAAGCTGGGACGTAATTGCGGCGGCAAATTCCAGTTACTGTATCGACTATCCCGAATTTAACTCCCTCATTGGCCAAAGCTGTTAGCTACTCAGTCTGGCGCTCCGGCGACCCAGTACGGACGCAGACAGATCGATCGAGACACCTCATTTGTCAAAACGTTTTACCAGATAAAGGCGGAGAGTTTAATCTCAAAGATATACAGACTATTATGGACCGTAATGACTTTTCTGTGTAGAAGATTACGCGTTTATTTACCGCTCAGAAAATCAATAACTCTCTCTGAACCTTTCGACAATAATAACGATTCACCGCTGCGTGTGACCTTCAAACGCAAAAGGTACGAGATTCCGGAATTGGTAGAGGTTACAAATTTACAAACGAATAAATCTAACGACCGTATGGTAATAGAGACGATTTGATTCGATCAGTCGACCCAGTAACTCGGGTAGTGAGAAAATGACTATTCTAGACAACAAACTAATTGACCTTTATTGAAGTAAAAATAGGACGAAGCCGAGATAGTTGGTCGGAGAGTAGTTAACGAGTTCTCAATAGAATCTGTCATCACTTTAGAAATATGATACTGTTTGTCTCCTTACCCTTTATTAGTCGTCCTTGGTTCAGTAGCTTTATAGAATTGGATCACATCTGTAAAAGCTTTAATTACTCTGTCCAAGTAGACTAATGTGTTAGAATTTCAGAGAATTGGGTAGCATGGGTCACTCTTAATTTGTAAAACCGTGACTAAGATTTCTCCAATTAATTCGTTAGAGGATTTCCTCTAATATCTGTTCAGATATGCTGTGTACGAGAACAACTGTTGGTTTAAAAAAAACCCATGTTGTTCTGTAATCAGTTCCCCCATCATATACGACCTCAATGCTGCGACCTCTAACTTGGCGAATGACATAAAAACATGCATTATGTTGATATGGAGATTTAAATTGCTATTAAAACTCATCTGATATTCTAAATCAGAAATTCACACGATTTACATTCTAATATCTTCGTCTGAGTTGCATAAATTGTCGAGTATACAATCCACTTGGTTTAGATATTAGGATATAATTCACGGTTATTTATGGAATCTGGAAGTCGCCTCTCGTTGGATTCTGAATTCTGATCAATCTTTTCATACGTGGCTGGAATGTTGAGGATGAACAATCAAAGGAGTTGCCTGTTCCTATTAACCAAAGAAATGAAGCCGAAGATTTTTGTGATGTCTGCTATCGAAACAGAAATCATGTAATCATTCTATATAGATTACAACTATCATCAATCAGATTAACGAAAGTAAAGACACCTCGTTACCACACATTAACGTTAAAACATTATACACCTGTCTTATGTCTGCTTTTAAAAACCATAAAGCAACCTAGGTAGCGTTAATCCCTAGAGAAAGAAATCCATTAGAAAAACATTGTAGTCGGAAAAGAATACGTAATAATTGGAGTTTAGCTTCAGCTACATCATCTCTGCCCTTAGGGCAAGATTGAGGTCAAGAGCAAGCCCATTTATAATAAAAAAAGCTTTATGTTAAATCGTGTAAAGGAAGCTTTACATTTTGTTTGTTTGTTTAATTGATTTCTTAGTTATGTTTATGTTCCCTGTTATAGAGTTAACCTATTGCCATCAACAGGGCACAATTCAGATTTCTGGGCAGGTACTGAAATTTTGCACAAACCTTTGGTTTTGGTGACAATACATTTTAATGATAGACATGACTTGATCCTGCAGCCCAGATCGCCTCCTCACGAGGGAACTCCTCAAGAGGTAATAAAAATACGGACACGAGGATTTGTATTCGCGTTCCATGTTGATAGAGTTCTCGAGACTGTTTTTGAGTTTTTTGTTGTCTTGTTAATTTTTATCATTTGTTTTGTCCTGTGTGTGTCTAGTAAATAAGTACGTTTTCTTTCTTTCTTTATAGATATTTAACACACAGATTTCAAATTCTAATTAAAAGCTTGTTTTTTTTTAAGTTTAGTATTTAGTTCTGTAGTTTTTTTATCTTTTTCCTACTGCGGTTTGGAGATTACAATTTTGCGGTTGCCGTCTACCGTAATTAAAACTTCGGAGGGCGTATTAATATCAACCTGCTTACTACAAACAATAATATCAACAAATACTGTCCAATTCCGAAGCTTCCAGAGAACATACGCGACGACAATTTGATATGATAGCTGGACAGGAAACGGGCCTGTCCTGTTTATCATATTTCACTCCAATCACACCAATTATTGTCCCGAACAGATAGGATACATTGTTGTTGCATACAGTTGTAGATAGAATATTACCGATACAATTGTTAAAGTTTATATTTCAGTCTAGTCTTATTTGGTAACAACACGAAAATTCGAATTGAACAAGTTATGAATGTCCTAAACGTCCGTCTTTGAGAAATAAATACGAATGTCTGCTCTGACATAAAATGGTGTCCCCAAAGGGTTAAATAGAGGCTGTGGTACTTATGGCACACCCAAAAGCCGCCAGATACGTTTTATGTAACAGCAGGTGAACCTATTATATTCAACTGGGCACAAATACTAACTCCGACCTTCCGAATTCCAGACGCGAGGATTACTTTTCCCGTACGGGAATCCAACCAGGACCTCATACTTAGCAGTAGCGGATGCGACTACTAGACCAACGACTCAACTGCTTCGAGACCACAATTAAACAGTTTTCTAGCTCAAAATCGAACGCCATAGTTTATTAAAATAGTTAAGTAAAGAAAAACACATTTTACTATATAAACAAAGCGTCATTTTTCAAACCAATTTCGTTACAAAACATGCGCCGTGATCTCTTGATAGCCTGGATTTGGGTTGTTGGGTCGAGCAAAAAAGGGATTTTGTTTCAGTTACAAATCCCTATTGCGTCATGGGATGTAAATGATTGAATATTTTTCCCTAAATATGAAAAACAGGAAATATACAGAAAAACTTTACCTCTGTAGGTAAATGGCTTTGGTTACGGCCATTGCGTGTATTTTTAGGGAACAATTTTAGAGTAAGTATTTTATGCTCCCATGGAAAAAATTTAAAGATCAATCCAGTTCCGGTATGATAGTCAATCATGACATTAATGAGACATGCCTGAAATCGGCAAGGAGTGCATTTTCATTGAAGTTTTAAACATCAGAGAAATTAACAAATGACATAACACAGGATGGATTGTGTTTTTGGATTGTGGGTAATCGTCAAATGACTCCTCCCACTCTGAGCGGAGCGGAAGGGAGTGTCAGACTTTTACTGACTCAAAACCACCCATGTTCCTTCTTAGCTCTTTCTGTCCGAGGCTGCGGTATCTCTTTCGAACAACCTGCAGCAGGATGTGAATTTCAATTAAGCGGATGGTTAGTCAATGCAAGTTTCCTCATTCTCATTAAAATTCGTCTTAATTGAAAATCAGTTACGTATAATATCGGAAATAGTAAAATCAATGAAAGCAGAATGGTGACTTGTCATAATCCACCAGTCAATTATAAAAATCTCACATAAAACATCATCTATTCTTATCCAATGCAATGATGTAACAAAAGCAGAGAATGCACTGTACGTCTCCCATACTCATAATAATAACAAACAATTGACGCAGTTGAGTTATACCTAGGTACCCCGTACATCTAGAATAGACATTACAATTGTAATCCTTTCACTGACCCGCTTATTGCTGTTAGTCATAACAGGTCTTCGGAATGTTTTGTTGATATCCTGTATGTCTGAAGTAGGTAATTTGGAGTTTGCCTTAAAAGAGGTAGCGGTGACACATTTTCCTTTACTTAATATGGAAGTGCTAAGTAATGAAGAGTCATTTGTTGATTTATTTATTTTAAATAGAAGGGCCGAAGCCAATTACACTATTTATCCATATTTATAATTTATTTAACACAGTCATGCATTCTTCTCACAAAAATTCATACATTCTGACAGTATTATCTACCATTCATTCACTAACATAACAAAATCTGTGTTTGAGTTTAGAAGAGCTTTAATAGTGCCTTATGTAGTGAAAAAGCCGCCTTTGAGTGTGCAACAGTAGGGCAAGTTGTAACAGCCAGTAAACTGTGTTTTTCGGCCACAAGTGATTGATGGTATGTATGGGGCAACACCTTTTTTTTTTTTTGGTGGGTGGAAAATCATCAAATGACTCCCCCCCCCCCCGTGTCAGACTTCTACTGACTAAAAACCGAACCAATGTACCTTCTTTGCCCTTGTGCCAAGGCCACGTCATCTAGTACTAAAATCCGCGGCCCCGACGGGACGGGCAACACCTTAGGTTTTTTTATTAATCATATTAAAGCTGATAGAGAGAAAAGAATGATGACATTTGAACTTTTACATTTCAAAGTATTTCTTTCTTGTTCTTCTTGTTTATTAAACAGCAACAACTCATTACAAAACAATAATCGTCAATTGGCTTTCAATTGGAATTGCCTATTATTGCAAATGACATTTCACAATCATGAAGTACCTTTTTGAAGTTCTGATAAGATAATATTCTAGGCAATAACTGCACAAGGAAAATGACATAGAAAAGCGAAATTATATTTTGTATTCTACAGGACTTTCTCCACAGAAAATTTAACTACAGTTTAGATAGATCACATAGGTATTGCAACTATAGAAATAAGAATTATAACAGTAACAATTGATCCAGAAGTGAAAAGGAAAAATACTTTATTGACTTCTAAAAGAAGAGTTAGTGACAGTCACAAAAAATGGTGAATAATCTTCATACATCCATAAATTAAAAGTTCAACAACACATTTCTGTTTTTATGATGTTGTTGACATGCAAACAATGCATAAAATAAAACAAGACATTAATTAATGTGCTGCAGTCATTTGTCCTATTAATCAGTGTATGAGCTAAAGCATACAGGGTGTTAGATATTTAACCAGACCAACTGTTTGATACATGAGTCATGTCTGGCAATATAATGCAAATGCAAGAATACTTTAATATAACATGTTTTATGAGCAGTATTTGCCATGTTTTTACAGAATAAATTGATTGTTTTCTACCCAACTATTTGGACAATACATTTTTTTTTAAATCCTCTGTGTATTTGCAATCAAATCAGCCCTAAGACTATGAGCAAATCTCTCTGTGAAGCTGTACAATACATGGTTTTTTTATTAAGCTTTTCCACTGTTGGGCAAAGGCCTCTCCCAATTCCTTCCATGAGCTCTTTTCTTGGGTTTTCTCGAACCAGCCCTCATGGTATGTGGGTCAGGACCAAATTTTTGACGTAATCGCACAACGGAAATCACAACGGAATGTGTCACACTGGAAAATAAATGTAGCACAATAGAATTATTAGGTACTATTTACACACACCCTAATAATTCTATTGTGCTACATTTATTTTCCAGTGTGACACATTCCGTTGTGATTTCTGTTGTGCGATTACATCAAAAATTTGATCCTGACCCATGTGTCCAGACTGTCTTATAAGTTATAACCTCTTTTACTTTTCTAATGGGATTCTAAGAGACATAATTTCCAATATGTTTTTTTTTATTCAGATAGGAATGGGTTTATGCTTCTCTAAAAACATCTGGCCATTCTGGGTGTAATGCTTGCTTTCCAAGAATTGGTGTAGCCCAAAAGTAATCTTCAGCAATGTGTGTACCTAACTGATACTAAGTTAACCTAGTTTTTCATTAATTACCTACTTACCACTGTCCCAGCAACATTTAGTAGAAAAATGTGTTCAGGTTCTACTGAGTAAAATGAAAAATGGGGCTATCCTCAAAGATTGGGTATCTTCAAATATACTTTTACTGATAATGACTTTTTTTGCTGATTAAATTATCAGTCACATTGTTTATTTAGGTTTGTCACTATGTCACAATTTTGGCATCAAATGATACTTCAAAAATATTATCATTATCAAAAAAAACGCACACACAAACATCTCTCACCCTAAACGCATATACCTGCTCCGTTCCGTCGTGGGTAAAAAAAATCATTTGGGAAAGGTATTCAGTTTGTGTATTGTATGTTTTTGCCTGGCAGCAAGGAAAAATAAACTGTGTTATGGGGTAGGTTGGGTAACGCAATTTTTAACCAAGATTTAGGTTCTAATCTTGCATGTTATTCAGAGAGTTAGTGAAAATATTTAATTGGCAAACAAAAAATATAAAAACAATTATAAACTCATCAACTAAAAACAGCATTTTTGGGTATTCAAATGGTGCTGAAACTAGGCGTAAGGGGTTTTAAATGTAAGACGGCCTTTCGACTCGATTTTGGGGGTGAAAGCATGAAAAGAAGACCGCACATTACGCCAGGGAGTTACATTAACTAGTTGTAGCAACTCTATTAGCAGATTCTGAGTGGTTAGACTATGTTCTTACATAAAATCAATAAGTAGGTAGATAGTTTTTTTTATTCGTAAGCCAACACGTTTTATCCAATGTAACATGACATAACTTAGGTAATGTGTGTCAAGCTACACAATCGTGAGAAGCAACATTATGTAAAAATATTTCGACATTTTAAACGACAATTCAATTGCTATTATCATAAATATTGTTTAAAGAAACAAAATACGCGTTCTATGAACTTGAATGCGGTCGTCACGGATTACATTCAATATCATAGAAATGTTATCGACCATTGAGTATTTGAGTCGCTGTGGCGACGACGTCGAATGATTATTGACCGAAAAAAAAGATGTATGCATTGAAAACGACGTTCCAATAGACCTCCGTTTTACCATAACAGTACTTACAATCTAAATGTTTCTTTTTGGGTGCTATCATTTCTTCGGTGGTAGCTTTGCAAACGGATTTAGCTAAACCCTGCCCGGCGATGCTGTGGCGGGCGGCCAAAAGCCTATCGTTTATAGTCTGACCCGCCATCCTCACGTTCAGTCCTGACATAAACTATAAACACGATGTAACGACACTTATTTTCGAGTTTTTCCAACAAATTCACAAAATTACGACGATGACGGGTAAAAATATGTCACCGCCCCCCCGACTGGCACTAACACTATACTAAATTCAAGATGGCGGTTGGGACTTGCCACAGACTATTTTTAACGTTTATTTCAAAATGTTGCCACATGGAAAAATAGTATAAAATATGTTATGTGAAGACTGTGACTGCGGTAGTAGTCCGGGAGGACTGAATCTGAAACATAACACCAATATAGATAGAAAAAGTCTAGGGAGATTGCTCGCGTATGAGAAAAATATCCAGCATTCTTATTACCCTTATCCCAGTTTTTCTGACTTGGCTTTTCATGCCAAGAATAGAAATGATTAGAGAAAGAAAAAAATACTACTAGCTGTACCCGTTTACATACCTATATACCTACCTACCACCTACCTGCTTATGTACCTACTACAATTTTGACGAATTTTGATTTTGCTTGGAATGACACTTAGGCTATAATTTATTATGACAAGTTTAGTATAGAAAGAAGTTGAGGTAGGGTAGGGTATAGCATTTTAAACATAGATAGGTAGTAAATATATAAACATACCCACATTTCGTTAGTAGGTGGCATGATGTGGCCTTCCCCCATGGGTAAAGGGCGTGAGTTTATGTATGTATGTATGTACTTTTTAAGAATATGTTTTGGGAGAGGAAAACAGATGTAATGTTAATGCGTTGTTTTAGCTGGAATTGTTTGTGTAACACACAAAGTTATTTCATATCCCGTTACATAAAAAAACTATTACAGTATTAAAAACTCTTTGCAGATTATGAATTCCGTAATCACGTCATGAAAAAGAAGATAAATTACAAACTTATTGGTATGTGTAGTGCGTAAACGTCACGTTGAATTTTAATTTCCCGTAATTATATAACATGGAAAATGCCTCCCCCTCCTGGCAATGCTGAACAAGGTAAAAAAATCTTCACGCAGCGCTGTGCCCAATGCCACACCATTGAGTTTGGAGGCAAAAATAAAGTTGGTCCTAACCTGCATGGTGTATACGGCCGTAAGGCAGGGCAGACAGCCGGATTCGCATATTCAGACGCCAATAAAAACAAAGGTGTTACTTGGAATGACGAAACGCTCTACGAATATCTGGAAAATCCAAGGAAATATATTCCTGGGACAAAGATGGTGTTTGCTGGAATAAAAAAAACTGGAGAACGCGCGGACCTCATAGCCTTTATCAAAGAAGCTTCTAAGTAATATAAACGTAGTTTTATAATGTAGAATTTATTGTAATAACTGAGTATTAAACTATTATAATTTAATAAAATACGCATTCTTCTTTTTAGAGTTCCGTAGCCGAATGGTAATCATTACCCTTCCATTAGGCTTCGCCGTAGTCGAATGAAAAACGGGGAACCCTTTATAGATTCGTCATGTCTGTCTGTCTGTCCGTCCGTGTCACAGCCATTTTATTCGTAAACGATTAAGACTACACAATAGGGGATCTGACAAAAAAAAACTAATTAGTCCGTCAGATAGATTTCCAAAAATTAATGGACACGTATTTTTTCTTTTTTCACGTAAACTTAGAATGAAGACGAAACAGTGCTTCGAAAACTCGTGTGACGTCATATGATAGTACATTTTGACGACACAAGTGACGTTTCAAGCCCCACTCCAAGATCTTTGACGCGTTTTATCTTCGTCATTTTTTATTGATTTGATAAAACAAAAAACACGTATTCAATATTTTTCGATACATAATCTAACTTACGGACTAAACAGAATCATATTATTTTGACCCAGTCCGATCCCCTATTGAGCCTTGGTAGGTGCAGATTTATTATGTGCGTGTGAACTGAGGGACCTAAAAGGAAAAAAAAACTGTAAACTTGAACTTTATATTTTAACTTTCTGTAAACCGCTTTAAAATAAATAAAAGATTAAGGGCTCCCCATACATGGGCACACCACGATAGTGGCGGTAAGTCCCCTCTTTGAGGAGTGGCTTGGGAGGCACCACGGCGCCCTCACCTTCCGACTGACGAAGGTCCTCACCGGACACGGTTGTTTTGGGAGGTACCTGCACCGAAACTGGTGGGAGGAAACGCCCGGATGCTAGCATTGTGAGGATCAACCGGAGGACACGGTGGAGCACACCGTGGAGGTCAGCCCAGCTTGGGCGGAGCTCCGTCGTGTTCTCATAGTGGGGATCGGCGGCGGCGACCTCTCGCGTCCGGCCCTGGTGCAAGCCATGGTCCGGGGACTCCGGGGCGAGAGGGAATGGGACACCGTCGCCGTCGCCTCCTTCTGCGAAACAGTGATGCTAGCGAAGGAGGTGGTGGAGCGTGAGAGGGTGAGAACCTCTCGTCCCAGCCACCATGGGAGACACTCCGGGCGTCGGGGATCACGTGATGACTTCCGGCCACCGTAGGCGCGGGCCTGTGGACGGTGACTAATGGGCTAGCTCACCGTTGGTCCGTCTTATGACGACGACAAGCCGTGTCGACGGCGCGTTGCTGTTCGCGTGCCTCAAAGATATGTCAACAACATGGAAGGGCCGAAGCCCGTCCGGGCTGCGGGTTGTTTGAAAGAGATACCGTGGCCTCGGTACAAAGGGCTAAGAAGGAACATGGGTGGTTTTTCGTCAGTAGAAGTCTGTATAATAATATATTCTTTCGAATACAAAAATAATTTTGAAAATCTGTTCATTAACGATGGAGATATCCAATAACAAACTGAGACGAATTGAGAACCTCCTCATTTTTGAAAGTCGGTTAAAAAGAAGAAACACAGGGGTATTGCGTACCTACCTATTTCTATTTACAGGTCCTAATGATGATCACTTGACTGAGTGCTCATGGATTAAAGGTTGCTATCACGCGACAGAGCTACAAAAAGTTTACCTTATGAAAGGCGAACAATACTGAGGTCCACTCCTGACACTGACCGGCTCAAGAAAATTCGAATTTCGCGGGCTACCTCATCGCATTCACAATAGGTAATGATTGGCATAATATTCATAGATGCATATAAATAGACTTTTTGTGAAGAGTATCTCAGGGGCTTGATAAGGTTATTTTCAATGAATCTTGTACGTTAAATGGCAAAAGTATATTGTAAAACTAAACTGGAAATAAGCAGAGGTCTGTAAACAGCGTAGTAGATAGCAGTAAATTATGGGAATTGGGTTGCCAACAATGATATTCAAATAAACAGATATGCTATACACCTACAAAACCACCGAAAAAAGTGTTCCGTGCAGCAGCGGCAGCACACATACACACTTTTCATTCATCTACATTCCACTACATGTCAAAATGATACAAAGAGATAGCTCGATAAAACCAATAAGAAAAAAAGAGACAGATAGTGTTGTCAATTGCGCTTGAATGTAAACAAACATTATTCTGACCACCAATCACCGCATGTTGGGATCATAGACTAACAAATTTTACGAGACAGAAGATACAAACCGAGTGTATTAAATTTGTACACGAGGTTTGTACCTATAACAACTAAAACGTTACCTATAAGGGTAGGGTAGGAGGCTAGGTAAGGTGAGAAATAAAACGCAATGTAAAAGAAACAAAATATTTATTTTGTAATAAAAACAATCATCCACCTTCGAAAAGACTCAAGTTATTTCTTTTCTGCCTCTTAAAGAGTTTTTTTATTTCGGGATTCAATTATGATTCTTGTAGCCGGACCTCATTGGTTGGAAATACTTGGAAACCTTAACGAAGAATAGACAATAAATAATTTAAACTCGCTGTTGTCATAAAGTAAACTATAATGATTAAATAATACAAGGTTAGATTATAGGAAAGCAGAACTCTGGGGTAACGATGACTTTAATGCCCACTCGAACGTCCCGCACAGATACCTATCTCACCTTTTTCAATATTCGCATCTGTATTTTTATTCTATGTTTGGAGTGCACGCGTCCTTGTCGTTCTCACTACAAAATGTATTTCCCATCTCTTTCTTTTTTTCTAACCTACATGTATCAGAATATTAGGAAAATAAATGAAAAATATTAATAAATCGAAGTATATTGTGTATTTTACATGTGGTATGAGATCCCGTGTTTTTTAATAACTTTGGTATCGTAATTGGTACACTTTCTGAACACGCAAGATGGCATTATTACAATTTTTACCGTAATTCGTAGTAGCGTGTCACTCGTCGCCATGCATGATTCAGACTAAACTACTAAAGACAATACGACCCAATTGGGTCGTTTTCGAGTCTTCACGATTGCGCGCTTAAACATATCTGTTTACTAGAATATCATTGGTTGCCAAGCCAAGAGTCGTGGTTTTTTTTTTTACTCTTGGACGGTGCTGCCAACTCCCAAAAAAAAAAATTTTAAAAGGCAGTGCTACACTACTGCATAAAATCTGGTACAGGTATTTAAGGTTGATCTTGATCACAGCACAGAACATAATACCTTAACGGGAGGTTGATGCTCCATGGACGTTTTATGAACTGAGAGGGTTGTATTGGTGATTTTAATCATTATTACTCAGTAAATACAAATATGTTACTGTCGTGGATCCTTTTTATTTAACATACAACCTGACACTGTCCTGCAAAATGCAAAAAACGAAAAAACGTAAGAAAATTGTAATTTCGCGAGCTACCCTGAAGGATTCAAGGTTTCACATTCGCATACATACCTACATCATTCAACATGTCAAACATAAAATTAAATTAATATACGTATTACAATGTGTTCGTAATTTAGATCATATCTACTAGTTACATTTTGTAGTAATCATATAATAAAAATAAAATTAGAAGAAGAATATCAGAATATAATTAGAAAAAAGGTAGGTACCAAGGCCCCATGCTCAGCAGTTCCACAGGTTCCACTTGGTTCCACTAGCGAGCGACCACTAGACCATTGAGGTATAATGTACTACACTAGACCAACAAAGCCGTCAGTATTTACTTACAAGAGTCATTCTTCTTCTTTTGTATCGGTGACAAAATACCTCAATGGTGACACACCCGTCTTTTGAAATTACCTGAGCTCAAGACTTTATCGAGGACCCTTTAGGCTCAAAAGGTGGTCATGTACTTAAATCACGACGAAGGACGCGTCGCTTAGTCAAGTATTGGTACAGTTTAAAAGCCATGAATAAGTTCGTTATTGTAATTTGTATTATTTTATGACTTTTAGCATATGAGTCAAAGGAAGGTCATTAAAAAGATGACGTTGCTGACAAGGACGTTAAAACATGGCTTCCAAAATGTCATAAAATTATAAAAATTACTGGTAGTCTGGTATTGATGACAATTTTACTCTATGGTCCTGTTTTGACTGGAATGTATGACACTTCAGCCAGCCATGTTGTTCTAAATCCTACGATTTTAGATAATTATTACTAGTATTTGCTTCAAATTAATAAAATATCAAAAGGAGAATCAACTGTGTTGAAAGAAATCTATAAAGTGCAATCAACAGGGGGGTGTGTTACAACTTACAACATCACGACGCGTCGGTAAAAATAAAAACTTTGAATCAAAATGGCTAAGAAAAAAGTGAAATCTAAAGGGAAACAACCTGTTAAACCTGCAATACCCGACTCTATAAAATCAGAAGTTATAGCCGAGGCCTGCAATTCTGTGCCTTCGCCAGTTTTCATGAAACTTTGTCGATTGTGCGAAAGTAAAGATGGACCGTTTCTCAACATTTTCGATGCTGATAAAGTGACGGCGAAAAAGATCGACGAATTGATGCCTTTTGGGGTAAGAAATATTTGTCGTGTTTATCTATCAATTGTAAAATAGACGATCATAACCTCGTCCTATCCAGTCTTTGTCTACCTTAGCGTATTTCCCACTCAAGGCTGTTAACCTCGTGAGTACTAGTCTTTTGAAGTCAGCTGGTTGGGTATTTTTTAGGCATTTTAGGAACGCTGTTATTGTTGAACAGCCTACCGGGCAGCCTTTAAGACTTTTTATTTTTAAGCATTTCTGCTGCCTACTCTAACTTATACACAAGTGTCCCAAAACAACTTTATTGGCTGTTAGTTTATTGCCAGCTACTGCTAACATAATTGCACTCTCTGCCAGCACTAAGAAGCCATGCCCAAGGAGTGTCATTTTGATTGGCCCAAGCTGCCAGCAGTGTATGCAATGTCCTCAGTTCATTTTAAGTTTCTATATTCTATCTAGAAATGATTGAATGAAATTTACTCCATTTTTGAAAACATAATTAGAAGAATATTTATTTTGCTATGGAATATAAAAAAAAAACACCAACATATTGCTGGTTGGTGAGTATTTACTTTGAGGCTGATTTATTTATACCACAAAATAAATTATTATTTCTGAACATGAAAATATGAAAATCATCATCATCATTTAAGCTGAACAACATCCACTGTTAGACATAATGAAAGCCTCCCAATATGAAATTATAGAAACATAAACAAAGGGCTCCTGAATACCCTGTCAGGACTGCGGGTCCCATCGGGGCTGCGGGTTGTTTGCAAGAGATACTGCGGCCTTGGCACAAAAGGCTAAGAAGGAACATGGGTGGGTTTAAGTGCAATATTTTTCTTTTACTGCTTTTGCTACGACTTTTCTTTATCCTAATTGCCCAGTAACAAATCTCCCCTGGTCTCCGTTCAAATAGTGTCACAACTCAAGAAAACCTCTTTTATTGCACCATTCGTATCAGAAAACTTCAAAATATTATCTCAGATAGTGTTGTTCCTGTAGTTTAATCCTAAGTGATGGCATTGGTGTCATATGAAAGTTATACCAAACATAAACAGTGTCCAAAAACCTAATACATACCCCATTTTGTAGCACTTCAAAACCATATTGTAACTTAGGGATGAAATAATAACAAAGGCCAATAACTTTAGGGAGCTAATTTATTAAGAATATATTACAGACGTATGGATAATGTTGGCACCCGGTAGATGACATCTCTAACAAGAGTGAACTCCTGACATTCTGTCAAGTTACACAACTATATGTACATTGCCATAAGATTAAGTGCAGGCGTCCATACTTTCATCATCCTCTCCTGGACGCAAATGGTGTAAAGTCAAATCCATTGATGTGGTCAAACCTTTATGCTTCGGACGATGAACACCTTTTGTTGAAGCATCAGCGACCATGCCTTTAGTTGATTGATATCGTACCGCAACTTGTTTAAACAAAACAAGTATTAACAAGCTTTTCACTTACTAAAAACTTTGTTGCGGTCATTTGCTAGTTTCTGCTTTTTTTTTTCTTCTAAGTTTTATCTGCAATCAGTCCTCGAACTATGAGCGGATGAGTTCCGTGTTGCTTGTAGTGTAGGGTGAGACTCGCAGGTATCACGGCCTTACTGCCGGTCTTCTAGTGCCATGATACTATGGCGCTTCAAGCGGAGCACGTAGTCTCGTTGTGTCAACTGACAAGCTCATTTGGGTGGATGGCTATTATAGTCGTTCTTTATATTTCCCTGCTATAATCCGAATCTCCTCATTTACTGTGGGAATGGCTAGTTGTTGGTGGATTTCAGCATTCGTAGTGAACTTTATTAACTTAACATCATCACTTTCCATCAGGTGAGATAGTGGTCAAACACGAACCTATCAACAATAAAAAAAAAAAAAAAAACTATGAGACATTGGCTATTGTGACATTTTGTTTTGTTGACGCTGCAAAATGGTTATATTGGAGTTGCTTGCGCTTCCTCAGCTCAGAGCTGTATCCCATACATCCAAACGGGCTTCAATACCACTTTGTAAATTAAGAGTTTGTTATCTAGTGATAGTCTGGAGTTGCGGCAGAGTTCATCTTTTTTGGCTTTGATATGTTGTTGCCAGGTCAATCGGAGGTCCAAATGGATTCCCAGGTTTAATACAACTTTTATTTGGTAGGGTGGTATCTCCGAGTTTAACCAGTGGGCATTCCTCCTTTCTGAGTGTGTATGTGACTTGGACAGACTTCGCAGCTCTGGCCTTTAGTTTCTATCTTTTCATGCAAGTGTGTATTTTGCTAAGTCCACTCTGCAGAAGATTTGATGCGCAGGGTCTGATTTAACACCAGAAAAGTGAAAAAAAAGAGTTAAAAATCAAACACCTTTTACTCGAAAGTTTACTTTTTTGACTCACAGTTACGACACTATTTGAGCAGAAGTGCGATATGCATATTTGTTTCGCAAATGCAACCTCGCTGTGAAGTATCTTCCGGCCAGTATGTCTAGAATCTATGGATACAAATTAAAGATACCACATACCTTGTTACAAATCTTGGCGGCTTCATTTTCACACTTACCCAGTTTACACACACAGTTACAGTTACAGTTGCACTTATCAGAGCAATACAATATCACTTTAATATCTACTGTTTTTTTTGAAGAGCAGCTCTTAATCCTATCAATTTCTTTGTTGAATTAATACATACTTGGTGTTGCCAGCGGCTTCGCCCGCTACAACTTGAAAATTATCCCACGAAAATCGGGATAAAAACTATTCTGTGTTAATCCAGGTTATAAACTATCTGTGTATCAAATTCTATCCGAATCCGTTCAGTAGTTTTTGCGTGAAAGAGTAACAATTTAACAAACATCCATCCATCCATACATACATACTTACAAACTTTCACGTTTATAATATTAGTCCGAATGATAATGTAGTAGTGACAGATTTCTACATCATTTATAAAATTCTACAAGTTTTGCTATCTGTACTTGTGTTTTGGTGTTTTTAGGGTTCCGTAGTCAACTAGGAACCCTTATAGTTGCTATAAAGCTGTAAAGTTGAAATTTGGTACCAATATGTGTATCAATCACGCCGACAAAGTGGTAAAATAAAAATTGGAAAAAATTTTTTTATTAGGGTACTTTGTAAAGTAGGAAGTGATTTTTTTTTAATTTCAACCCTAACGTGTGATATATTGTTGAAAAGGTATTTAAAAATGAATAGGGGTTTACTTACTAAAATCATTTTTTGATAATGTCAATAATTTCGGAAATAATCGCTCCAAAAGTAAAAAACAATGTGTGTCCCCCCCTCTAACTTTTGAACCATAAGTTTAGATAATATGAAAAAAATCTGAAAAGTAGAACTTTATAAGGACTTTCTAGGAAAATCATTTTGAAACTGAAAAAAAAAATTAAAAATATAAGTACATAAATAAAAAAATTAAAAAAAAAAAAACATAATGGAGACCCACCTTTAAACTCATAAGTGGGAACACTTATTGTGACGGACGGGAAACTACGGAACCCTAAACTGAGCGTGGCCCGACACGCTCTTGGCCGGTTTTATACTTATAGAATATTTTTTCTTTACAGATTGCAGAAAATGATGATTTACCTCACAAAATATGCTTCAGATGCTCGGCAAAATTGGAAGAACTGTACGAATTTATTCAGAGATGTATCAAAACACAAGAAAATTTACGTACAGCGGTAGGTAAGACTGGCCCATTTATCACTAAAACTAAAACAAGAAAAGCTTGGGAAAATATGTTGAATAAAACGAACATGAGTAATGATGACATCTGTGATGCCTTGATAAAAAAGGCAATGGAGGGTATTAAGGATATCCCTCTGAAGCAATTACCTGTAGAAGAAGAACCAGTCCTACCAACTAAACGAGTAACTAGGAGGACTGATCTTAAACCGGTTAAAAAAGAATTAATTGATGATGATAATGAAGAACTTAACCTTAAAGAAGTTAAACTGACTCAGGAAAAGAATAACGATAAAGTACCCTCAACTAAATCAGCTAAGTCTAATAATAGTACCCCTTCTAAAAGCAACACTTCTAACACTGACAATAATAATGTTGAACCACCACAGCCTAGTATTATTAAAAAAACTCAAAATGAAAAAAAAACGAGTGAAAATAAAGTGAAAAACAATACTTTAAATAGTTTGAGTTTTGATTATGTACCAGAAAAATCATCTAGTGATAATGATGAAGATGTTAAAGAGATAGTTGATGTCAAACCATTTAATATCATGGACTACATCAGCATGATAAAAGTAAATGGAGTGGGTGTACTATTTCAGTGTAGACTTTGCAATAGAAACTTTCTCAAAAAAGAAGTAGTTGAATCTCATAATTGTGCTAAAAACGGTATACCTAAAGTAGCGATTCCTACGGCAGTACCTACGCCAGAACCCCCAAAAGTTTCTACGGTTAAATACATTACTATAGATGGTAATTCGAATAAACCGCAATCTTGGAAGTCTTATAAGTCTGATGTTAGCCATATTTCGATTACTGATGGTAAAAATGAACTAAGCTCAGACAATAATATAAATAAGGTTAAAGGTCCTAGCACTGATATCAATCAAAAGGTAGAACATAGTATTCAATCTGCTCCACCCGTAAAACCTAAGCCAAAAGCTGGACCAGCCAGCAAAACAAGACGTTCGGAACTTAATTCTGATCCAGGATCATCACAAAATTCTTCAGATTCCCAACAATCAGAACCATCAAATTCGCAGTCACCATCTGTACACTTGCCTTCGGCCCCTAATTTGAACGGTCGTTTTAAATTACTCCCAGGCCCAAATAACATATTCCATTTGATTGAAGATACATCTTCAGCCTCAGTTACAGAAAACCAAAAAACAGCTAAAAAGCGCAAATCAGAACCTGAATACGAAAAATCGAAAGACCGTAAGAAAGATAGTCCGGACAAATCTAAAGGTTCGAACGTAGTAGATGTTGAGCCTCCGAAGCCATACCCGGTTGGATTATTTCAAACCGTTGGCCATTCCAAATTACAGCATTACGAACCGCCAGTTGCTACACCTCCAGCCCCATTTACTACGCCCGCCATGAAGAAACAGTCTTACACTATTGTTCAAACTGGACATCCCAGCAAATTACTAATATCAACGAAAGCGATAGCTCCCCCTATCGAAGTACCTAAAAAACGTCAAAGAAAATCTAAACCTGAAGCAAGAGAAGAGTTTGAGTCTAAAGAGCCGTTTCAAGTCACGTTAGAGGACGTTGCCCATCCAAAAGATTCAGGATTCTTTACATTCATCAATGTAGATCCACTATTGCAACCCTCGTATGTTTTGCCTACTGACAATATTATTCAAGAATCGCAAATTTCAACTTCTACAGCTGCTATTCAAAAAGCCCCAGAAACCGGCAAAGATAAAGAGAAGGACAAGTATTCGTGTAACATGTGTGGAGATTCTTTCTCTAGGGAGAAAAAGCTGTTATCCCACATACAGTCACATTATACGAGGATGGACGAAGAAGATCAGCAGAGAGCTGAAAAGACTTCAAAGACTTCAAAGAAAAAAGGGAGAAAATAATATTGACTTTATATAAGTTTCACCGAAGTTCTTGATTTAAGGCAATGAGGAATAATGCCTTCGCCAGAGAATCGTCACCTGCAGTTCAATATATTCGACCTAAAAGTTGGACTTGGCAAAAACATGAGCCTTCTTTGCAGTTGGGTAGCAAATAACCAGGGACCTTGAATTAAGTTGAAATAACTCAATGGTCTCAGGCGTAAGCAGTTTTTGGAGAAAATTTATCAACAGTTTCATAAGCATACACAGGCCTTCCTCTTTGTGATAGGGAGGGGGCCGTAATCCACTACTCACTCACTCGGACCCAGTACGTTATGATTGATTTCACATGTCGTTGATTTTGGGTGGGTCTGTTTTGTCACGGTATGTTTTGAGAACAGTGGTGATGACATAATCGACCGAAGTTTAGTGCCTGTTTGAGAAAGAAATCCACGTACAACTCGTATTATCCACTGGGCCTTTACTCTCACCACATCGCATATTGTACGATATTACAAATGAAAATGTAAAATAACTAAACACTTGGTCAAAACTATTAAGGAGAAAAGAGATGTGTAAATAGTATGTTCAAGGTTGCTAGCTATAGCTTCATTAATTGTTGCATGATTTGGATATGAGTTAGTTCGTTTAAATTTGTATTTGACAAAATATTATGTGTTAGTGTTGTGAGATTCAAAGTTAACTGGTGCAGTTTAGTTACAACCGCTTAGAATATTTTCAAGGGAGGTCTTAAGTGTTATAAATGTTTTTAAAACTAATGTTTATGAGATGTTAACATATTTTGTCAGCATCGAAACATTAATTCTTTGAATGGTAGATATCTATAGTATACTTCTAAGATTAAGCTACATAATATTGGGAGCTAAGACTAGAGCTAATTGTTTAATTTCTAAATGTTTCATTGTGATAGTGATTTATCATTCTACACAGTTTTTTAGCCTTTTATAGGTTAACATTTTCGTATGTCTGTTTAATGCGCCTACTCCACGCTCACACTTCACCACAATCCCGGCCTGCGCGTGCTTACCTCACGAAAAAACTGAACGCTCCCGGAGTCCCGGCGCTACCAGCTACCACACGCTCAGTGAAGTACGCGCAGGCGCGCAGGCCTCATTTTTGTCAAAATCGTTGTCGTGTAAACAACGTTTCCCAGTAAAGAACTATTTCTTTAATCCTTCGATTTAATTTTCCAAATTGCAGGCAGGGATTTAATATATAGACTTAAAAATTCAGTTAAAAAGTCGCGATCATACGTAATTACGTACGTAGCTGCGTAGGTCTGCCATTTTTTAAATGACATTTTTGATGTACGACAAAACGTACCTCATCGACCGACGCGCGCCGACGACTAGCCTCGACTGCGGTGTGAGCACTGAACGCCCAACCACACGCACAGAAAAGTACGCGCAGGTAAAAGTTCTAGCAAGTCGAATATCGTTCAGGCCGCGCTCAGGCCGCGCCGTGGGGTTTGCGCGGGGTTTGCGCGTGATTCAGTTTTCCCAACCACACGCACGGTGTTCCGTGATCCGTGTTCAAGCCAGTTTGCGCAAGTAAGTCCGTGGGGAAGTGTGAGCGTGTGGTAGGCGCATAAAATAATGTTTTGATTTTGTTCAACTTAACATGGAATTCACTCACGGTTTGGCGCGTCCAGGGTTGGCCTTGAGTGGATTCCACGCTTTATTTCGTTACTTCAAAGATGCAACAATATAATTATTTTTGTTTTTATTATTTGTAAGCTTTAATTTTTATATAATTGAACACTTGTGATTATCACAAGCATTACTTAATTTAAAGTATTATCTTTTGTTTTATTTTAATGTCCTATAAGTTAAGGTAGATTAAGGTCCTAAAAATATAAATTGCATAGAAAACCCTCGGTCTTTGGAAACAGTATAAATCGAGCGCTGCTACCAAATTGGTCGATATGGGCAAGTGATGACTTGGTACATACATAATGAGTAGTACATAGTAGTAAAACAAGAACTTTGAATCAAGTTACCACCTCGCGTCGAACAACATAATACAACATAATAAAGGGCTTTAGTGGTTTTGCATGAAGCGTGGCCTTTTTTTTTCACGATGTGGAAATCCTTAATGGATGTCCTCCGCCCTGGGGAGAGCGGAGGAGTCTGTCAGACTCGTACTGACTCAAACTACCCTGGGTTTATCTCGCACACTTGCGTGAAGGGGGGGAGCGAGATCTGATGCGACTTCCGCTGCCTCAGACTAATACCCGAATTTGTTGCCCCTGGCTGAACCTGTTTAGAAGGGCGTTAACGGCCCTCTGCCGCTACCCAGTGCGTATGCTGCGGGATGGACGGGAGCTCGTCATCTCCCCCTTTGAATTCCCTGCAGCCTCCTTCTGCGATATGACGGAATCGCAGAAGGACATCATTGCATCCCAGGTCTCTGTGCTGCCGACCACCGAGCGAACAACGGTCGGTAGCGACAGGTCTCCTACCACTGCAAGCGAGGTCACGGCACAGCTCATCCCACGTGGTACACTTTGCAAGCGTATGCCGCACCGTTTCTTCCAAACTGGACCCAGCAGGTGTGCCCTAAGAACACGTGCGTCACCCGAAACGTCAGGGATCCGTGCTTTCTTCCGAGTCAGTAGTCGAGTACTGGCCGAATCGCCTTGATAAGGTCTAGGCCGACGGTAGGAAGCTCAAGCCTCCCCCGCCTTTCCTCCACCATGCCCTGTTGGGGCTGAGACCAGTGTAGCGTAATTTGTCGCTGCACCAGCCTTTCGTCGTGAAGGTCTCCCACTGTGGGGATCCGGCCAGTACACAAGCGGCGTCGTAGGAGATCGTGCAATATCTATCCCCGTTTGACCCTGACGGAGTGACGGCCATCAGCCATCTCAGCACACACAGCCCTCTGCGGTCTCCGCCGAATTGCGATAGTGCGGGCCGTCAGGTCAAGGAAAGTCATCGTCCGGGAAAGGGCCATCGATCAATTTTAAAATAGAGACCACGCTAAGTGCAAAAAAACCTGTATTAATGAATAACAGGTTTAAAGAGTTCCTGGTACGTAAATTTATGAAAAAGCCATTTTTATTTAAAAAAACCGTTTTTAATATTTAATGTGTTCATTTAGCGAAACTATTTGACCAGTGTACCTTTTTTGCCCAGTGCACATTTTGCGAAGTGGACATTCGCGACGGAGCCCAATGAATGTGTTCCCGAAGTAATAATTATTTCATAAAATCATTGATAGTAGTTCTAATTAAATGTATAGTACGAAAAACTCAAATTAAATAAAGAATGACGTAAGTAACAAGTGATATTTTATTTAAAAAATATAGGATAAAAGCAAGTATGAATTATTTATCGATAAGATGTTGGAATCCCTATTTTTTGTAGATTTAGTATCCACTAGTAGCACAGCTAATAGGTTGAAAACACAATTTACTATACATGACAGGCTCTCCAAAACCATCAAGCCCTGGTCCAGGGTAGGGTTCACCTTCCAACTTGCCGCCATTCGTGGTGACTAACAGTTGTCTGAGTTGTCATTACTCATTAGTGATAGCTACCTGACTATGTGGCTGTGAGACAGTCTGTCCATATCAATAGTTACACAATACACTACAGTAGGTATATGTGAATCGCTGAATTTGTAGCTTGGCGTAAGAGGGGACACTGATGCTCCGCGTTGAAGTTCTCTTCAGTCGCAGCGGCATCACCAGCACAGTACATCACAGCACGATGAGCTTGGAAAATGTAATGGCGCAAGCGTATTGGACACATTGAGTCCCACACATGCGTATCAAAGTAGGTACCTACCTATCTATTTTCCCAGGACACCAAGACACTGGGTTCTAATACAGCTGGAACGCCGGCACGGCGGCGGTGACAAGAGCTTTTCGGGTAATGTCGTTAATGCTCGCGTGCCTGCGTGACAGGCCGCGGCCGTGGTGACCGAGGATTTTGGCAGCTTCACCTGCACACTGAGCGATGAGGAGAACAGCGGGCGGTACCACGGCGTAAAAAAGATATGGTCCCTAAGTCGAAAACCTAGACGGCTAGACAGACATTGTTTTTCGGGAATAGAATTGAAAACGTGACATACGGCTTGATAATATTTTTTTCGGGAATAGAATTGAAAACGTGACATACGGTTTGACAACATTTTTTTCGGGAATAGAATTGAAACGTGACATACGGCTTGACATACATTGTTTTTCGGGAATAGAATTAGAAACGTGATATACGGCTTGACATACCGCACTGCTAACACAAGACTGTATCAACTCAAAAAAGACAAATTCGAGATAACTCATTCTTCATCTGCACTCTGAAATTACTCATAATTAACGAAACCCCTTAAGGTGGATGTTCACGGTAGCCCGCGAAATTCAAATTTTCTTACGTTTTTAGCGATTTGCAGGCCAGTGCTAGGTTGTATGTTAGTAAAAATATGATTCGCGGCTGTAAGACGTATGCAGTTACAGAATTTTAATCATCATTACAACCCTCCAAGTTCATGTAACTGTCAAGAATGAGTATTTCATCAAAAGGTCAAATGAATTTCCGAAGAACTATGTTTGTCAAACCATATGTCACGTTTGTAATTCTCTCAGTTCTATTCCCGAAAAACCAATGTATCGCACTGCTAACACAAGACTGTATCAACTCAAAATGAAGCTTTTTTCTGAAATGATGGAAAACTAATTACTCGTTTCCTGTTAACGATTGTAAAAAGTGAACACTGTTTTAAAATTTGTCATAAAATTAAGGCTGATGTTCCAGGGTAGCCCGCGAAACTCAAATTTTCTTACGTTTTTAGCGATTTGCAGGCCAGTGCTAGGTTGTATGTTAGTGAAAATATGATCATCATTACAACCCTCCAAGTTCATGTAACTGTCAAGAATGAGTATTTCATCAAAAGGTCATTCTTGAGAGTTACATGAACTTGGAGGGTTGTAATGATGATTTTGATGATTATAATTCTGTAACTGCATACGTCTTACAGCCGCGAATCATATTTTACATTAAAACCAATGTATCGCACATTGGTTTTTCGGGAATAGAACTGAGAGAATTACAAACGTGACATATGGTTTGACAAACATAGTTCTTCGGAAATTCATTTGGAAACGTGACTTTAAGGGTGTGCGTTTCGACCGCGCGGCCATGACGTTTTTTTTTTTAAAAAACTATGCCTATTATACTAAGATTATGTAAAAGTTTGTAAAAGTTGATTCCCAAAACCATTTTGTCTAAGTTATGGTTACAAAGTTGGAAGGGTTTGAACGTGGCCGCGCCATCGAAACGCGGAGAACCGCGGCCACGGAGATCTTTAAACCCAAGCTCTGCAGAGACCTGAAATTTAGGTAAATAACAGGTCGAATATGTAAAAAAATTGTAAAAATATATGTCGGAGATTGCAGTCTCTGAACGTGGATAAAATCAGAACTACTGGAATGTCGAGCAACTATTGTCGTGTAGTTCAACCTCTTTAGCTAATAGTTGCTTGGGTGTGTTTAGTTCTGGCACGATTTATAATAAAAAAAAAAAAAAAAAAAAAAACATTTATTTCAGGTTAGAGACACCCTTAGGACAGATAAAAAGTCACATACAATAAAATAAATAACTACAATTTCAATAACACATAATCATAATAATATCATAATAATAATACTCTAATAATCATAAATTCAAAATATAAATAAAATAATTCAAAATAATATTCAGTTACATAATTATATCGTTAGTCTCTTACATGCGGACACTATAAGTAACTTGTCTGTCACAGCAGTGTCGCACATAAGGACAGTCCAACCTATTTGCTATCATATTCAGAACAGTGTTGGAGCTGGCCCGCACTCTGCGCACAAGAGACGCGCAGCGCTTCCGCATGGTCGCATGGAAGCAGTCCGTGCGCGCCCATGCGAACATACCTGAAGCGCTGCAGTAGCGAGGCAGACCCAACACCGCTCTGAACGCGTTGTTAAACTGAACGTTTAAACTTTATAACGACAACTGTCAGATGAATGATCACAGAGGCGCTCGTCAATTTGGAGGAGCCCGAGCCAGCAGGGGCTTCCGGGGCGGACGGCGCTGCAGTTGGTCGTGGTCGTGTTTCCTACTAACCTCACTGCATTCCATGTGGTTGAATTCATCGTTTATCATGAACCCAGAACCAGTGACTGTTATTTGGAGATATCCATCCTGTCTTATCATCGTCATCATGAAGAATACCGTATTCTCCGACATATAGAAAAAAATCTTAGGTTTATATTTTAGAAGCTGTAAGATTAAAACCCGATGGCCGCGCCATTGAAACGGTGAAAACCACGTTATCGCCGATATCTCGCTGAAAAAGCACCGTAGAGGTCTGGAGTTTCTTGTAAAACCTAGATTTGAATTTGTCAAACATTGTAAAAATACGGGTCCCCTACGTTTCTTCGAAACACTATTCTTCGAAAATTGTTTCACCTAACACTATACACCGAAGCCTTCATACTGCGACGTTTTGTTTGGTCTACGCCTTTTTTGTTCGATGCTACTTTATACCGACAACCTTACATCAACTTTCGTTTCATCAACGTTTGTTAGTTATAAGTAACGTTACTTCGAAAATATTTTGACAACACAATAATACCTTTTTTTTTTTTTGGTGGGTGGAAAATCATCAAATAACCCCGGGGCGCTCTTGGGCAGAGCGAAGGGGAGTGTCAGACTTCTACTGACTAAAAACCAAACCCATGTTCCTTCTTCGCCCGCCTTGTGTCGGAGCCGCGTTATCCTTTCGATAATCCACAGCCCCGACGGGACACAATAATACCTTCGTTTGGGATTGGCGTTTTTTTTTAAAGCATTGGTAATAATAACTGCCACTTGGGTCGATCTTTAGGTTAAGCCGCGCTTGCCTAGGTTGGTCTGTGAATGGGTGAACACCACATACCGAGTATCCTCCGTGCCTCGGAAAACACGATAAGCTGTTGGTCCCGGCTGTTATAGATCGATAGATAGATCTTTGGCCGTCGTTTATTGTGTTGGCTAAATATTTTCGAAGTAACGTTACATAGAACAAACAAACGTTGGTGAAACAAAAGTTGATGTAAGGTTGTCGGTGTAAAGTAACATCGGACAAAAAAGGAGTAGACCAAACAAAACGTCGCAGTATGAAGGCTTCGGTGAATAGTGTTAGGTGAAACAATTTTCGAAGAATAGTGTTTCGAAGAAACGTAGGGGACCCTAAAAATACACTAAAAATCCTAGGTTTATATTTTAGGAGCTGTTAGACTAAAACCCCATGGCCGCGCCATTGAACGGTGAAAAACCACCTTATCCCCGATATCTCGCTGAAAAAGTATCGTAGAGGTCTGGCGTTACTTGTAAAACCTAGATTAAAAATATGTCAACATTTATAAACAATAAAAAAAAAACTATGTTTACGTTTCTTACGTTTACGAGGTCTGGCGTTTCTTGTAAAACCTAGATTTAAATATGTCAACATTTTTAAATAGTCAAAAAAATTGTACGTTTCTTACGTTTACGAGGTCTGGCGTTTCTTGTAAAACCTAGATTTAAATATGTCAACATTTTTAAATAATCAAAAAAAAAACTATGTTTACGTTTCTTACAAGAAACTCCAGACCTCTACGATACTTTTTCAGCGAGATATCGGCGATAACGTGGTTTTCACAGTTTCAATGGCGCGGCCATGGGTGTTTTAGTTGTATAGCTCCTAAAATAAACCTAGGATTTTTTTCTATATTTTTACATTTTTTTTACATACCTACTATCTAAGTATTCGATCTGGTATTTACCTAAATTTCAGGTCTCTGCAACGCTTAGTTTTAAAGATCTCCGTGGCCGCGCGGTTCTCCGCGTTTCGATGGCGCGGCCACGTTCAAACCCTTCCAACTTTGTAACCATAACTTTGGGTTAATTAATGATTATTTATTATTATTAATTATTAACTTTGGTTAATTCCCATAACCATGGTTTTGGGAATGAACTTTTACAAACTTTTACAGCATCTCATCTTGGCATAGTTTTTAAAAAAAAAAAACGTCTTAGCCGCGCGGTCGAAACGCACACCTATATGGTGCGTTCGTCGTATTTAAAAAACAAATAGGTATAATAATAATAATATGGCAGGTAAGTTTGGATTTGCAAGCGGTGAAAAGTGCGTACAATTCAAAATTGTGTCTAAAGTCCATTTCACGAAAGAAGTCCCGCAGACGCAGCGCTGTATTCGCGCGACATAATGTTGCTATCTCTCTCTCTCTCGCCATATCTCCCCATCTGTCAAATTTAGTTCCACAATTGTCCGCGGGACTTCTTTCGTGAAATGGACTTTAAGTACTTTTTCTGCTGACGTTTAGTTCTGTGTTTAACCTGTTTTACCCATTGAGTTTAAATGTCAATGGTTTTACCCAGCTGGTACTTTGTACCAAACTCCTGTCAATGTCACTCGAGTGTCAACAAATTTGGAAGATATTCTCCGCTCTCACAGAGACAAAAACTTTTACGTACAGTGTGCCTAGTATACCTAACTAACCGTTAAGATGTAGTACTGCTTAAATAGGTTTAAAACACATGGTACCTACTAGAGCAGGGATGCACAGACTCATTGAGACCAAGGGCCACTTAGGCAAATGATGAACCAATGGCGGGCCACCAGAACAAACTAAAAATATAAAACTTGACAAAAATGTAATTACAAAAATAATATACTAATCTGAAGCATAAAAAAAACTTTTTTGCAAAAAAAACAACCGACTTCAAAAACACCAAAAAGAGAAAAATAAACTTATGAAGAAAAATCAGCTTCTGAAGTCGGTGGCAAAAAAATGAACATGACCGACTTCAGAAGCAGATTTTTCTTCTTAAGTTTATTTTTCTCTTTTTGGTGTTTTTGAAGTCGGTTGTTTTTTTTGCAAAAAAGTTTTTTTTTGTAACATGACTTGAATACTTGATCAGTAAGGCCTACTAAAAACGCCAAATCACACAACCAATCAGGATTTTTGAGTTCCTCGAACATTTCTGAGTACCCATCATGCACCTGCACAGCGAGCCCGCTTATTAACGCGCGTGATTCAAATTACTTAATATTTTTGTAAACCACAACTATATTTTCCTTTAAATACACGAGGGAATACTTTTGCTGGCGGGCCACTGGAATAGTACCGGCGGGCCGCGGTCTGTGCATCCCTGAACTAGAGAAACAACGCTTTGTTGTTCTTAGTCGGAATGTAGCACTCCATGGGCAAGACCGGGTGGGGTCCCGGACCCGGGCAGCAGAACATTTTTAACTGTTCCTGTTTGATGTCACACATTTAGTATTGCGTTTGTGTCCGGTTGATAGCAACAGGCAGGTTCGACCCCATCACCTATATGGGACTTAAAAACATAACTGGCGAATTAGGTACCTACTAAAGCCAAATTTGATGGCACGGTTGGCGCAGTGGCTCAAGCAGTTATCTGCTGCGCTACGTGTCGCGGGTTCGATTCCCGCACAGTACAAATATTTGTATGGCCTAAAGTTTCGGGTCTGGGTATTTGTATATGTGAGTTTAAATGTATGTGAACGCACCCACGTTACAGGAGAACTGCCTAGGGTGGGGCAACGTTAAAAAAAAAAACCTAACAGCACCGTTCATGTTTTTGCATTTGAGTCTTGACGTCCTTTCATCAAAACTCATCAGTACCTATACATCTCCTTTAAGTTTGGTGATTGATTATTGTAATTTTAAAACCTTTTATCTTACGTTTCGCATACCAGAAATGGTTAATATAAAGATCCGTATTGTTGTATTACGTAATGTACTATACCTTTGCCTATCCTTTTGGGGATCACAGGCGTGTCATGTTATATAATGTATCCCTTAAACATCTGTTTTTTTCTCGTCGTTCGGCTGTGACGCCCTTTCATGTATGAGTATCTACCTACATGCAATAGTCGCGTTATTTTCGCCATGCGCCTAAACTTTAAGATCCATGTAGAACTCTAGCACTAACTAGTGAACACTGGAAACTTATGAATCTAAAAATAAAACGCAATTTCACGATGATTCATTTATTGGTTTGTTATTTAAGAACAATAAGCCATTTATACTTACTTCAAAACACATAATTTATCATCTAACAGAGTTCAAAGATCGCCATTTGTTGAATATTTAAGAGAATCCGACGCAAGTTAAAATTAATAACCTAGGTATATTACTAAAACCATTGATATTCATAAAAATTCACTTAAGCTAACTACATGTAGTTAAAATAGTAAGTAAATATGAATTTTAGATCTAACGGAGAGAGAATATAATTATTTACTACTGATAGGTACACACTGAAACATTGTGATCGAGACTAAGATTTGGCGATTGAAAATACTAGAAGATCTATTGTGGTCTAAATAAACTTCTGGCAAATACAGGCTGCATGTTTAAAATATTTAGTCTGGCAACATTGTGTACAACGGCCATGTTTCTTTCCATTCCCGCCAATTTCTTGACTTGACAATGTAAGTTTCGAGCAATGCTGTAATCGAAATGTTTTTTTATTTTGCTTTATTTTAGTAATTTAACCACTAAAGTAAGCATTACTGTTTTAAAACAAAACTCTTATTAGTTTGTGTTCTATTTCAGCATAAACTCCCAATATTACATCGTGTACCTTACTCTTCTCATTCGTAATGAGACATTATTAATAATTCGTTGTCTTATTAGCCCGCATTTGACAAAAGTTCTATCATTACAACACCAATATTATGTAGATTTAAGATGTTAAACATGAGTGACAATAGAATTTGGACTCTAATGGGTTCAATTTTAATATCTACGATGTTAATTCATTTCTAGGTACTTCTTACTCTAGAATAAGTAACATACAATAAATCTAACATTTATTTAATAATCACATTAATTTTGATATGTATCTGGATTCAAGTGCAGCACCGTTATAACTAGATATGCTTTTTATTTTGATAGTTTTCTTTTCAATGACGAAAAAGTACATACTAAAAGGGTCTATAAAATGTCGTACACTACAATACCGATCATATTAAAATAATTGTACTTTATTCGCTACAGATTATAATCTATGATATGTATTTTTTACCTACATCTAAGTTTACAATGATATGTTTCCATGGTCCTATTCTGGATTTTTCCAAAAGCCAGATATAAAGCGTATGCATTCTTTCAACGATTCTTATACTTTTTTTATTAATCTAAGGACACACATCTTCATATCAACCAACGTTTAGCTTTATATCTCGCTTAGAATGGACGCTTGACGTTTCAATGGAGTCGCCTCTGACATAGTCCAAGTTAGGGAGGTTAATTTTGGGGGGCGACATTCAAAAATCACATGCATACTGTAATAGTTATCAGGGTCATCATGAAGTGGAATGCGATAATTAGCTTTACTTTGACTAGTATTACACTAAAGCCACAGTCTTAGCCTCTTTTCATTTCACACTTAATGATAGACGCGAGTGTTGGGCCCTGATAATCTTTTTCTTTGAACATTAACCTAAAAAGGATTTTGGTTTATAACCTAGTGAAGCATTTATGTTTATAAAAATATACCTATCCTATTCGAAAATGAATACACTCTTTTTCTACCTAAAGTTTTACTGTAAGCTATGTGATAGCCCAAAAAAATGATTTATGGAGTCAGAAAAGTCCACGTGGCCGGTTGTAGAAGTCAATTCTGACTTCTAAAATCATTTTTCGATAGGTTTTTGATTTTATAATTTTCATACATTCAACAATCGCACGGGTTAGAAGATAAAAGTTTACTTTCTCCTATATTTAATGGAGTCGTAAGGAAGGTAACTGTAGAAGGATGAGCTTATAGGGGCAAATTGGACAACGTGATAGTAATCAGAGGCAGACTCCGGTCCTATTCAGTCCAGGAATCCTGTGTTAACCAGCTTCTCCAGGAAGAATTTGACATCGCCGAGTTCCGAGTCCTTGATGCCGAGAGATTTGAGCATGCCGAGGTCACCGTTCTCCACTGCCATGAATACCGAGCGCAGGTGTTCGAGGTCTGACCTCATCAGATGTAATGCGGCGCCGAAGTCTTCAATCGTTTGGGATTCTGGAAATGAGAAATTAAAATACATGAGTATTGTCATACAGGACAGTGTGTTGTTTATGCTAGTTGTTTTTTTCACTGTTTATTGGCGCCCAGCAGAGCTTACGGTGTCCCATTTGGGCGCCATTACAATTTACAATCAATATTTCAAATAAGACCAAATTGTCCCAAAAGCATTCATCCTTTTAGGACAGCAACCAGAAAATATATTTCTGTGGACTGTAAAAATATTTTGAAGAGCCCTTGTGGCGGTCGTAAAACGAAGATATATTACCTGAGAGAGCAATGGCGACCTTTTCGACACCGCCGAGTGGTTCGAGAGCGTCCCGCGCCTTACTTCCGAACAACTTCTCCAGATAGTTGGGCCCGTGGGATGCCAACAATGATTGGAGAAAGGAAGCCGTCTCCTCAACAGGTGGCCTCTTTGCTGTGGAATTGAAAGTATTTTATTGATATGATATAGATTATGATCGCATCTAATGTTATATCTGATGTGGGTCTGAGTTTATTATCTGTTTAGGGTTGGAATTTTATTTGATACCTATTAAGAGAGTGGCTTAAACGTGTTTTGCTGGTCAACGCATCGTGTATCTTTCTGACTTGAATAATATGTTCTGCTGAAGTTCTCAAGTACCAAATTGGCCTTTAAAACATTGCTTTCTTTATGTTCTACTTTACAGGTACAATATCATGTTTAATGGACATTAGCGCAGTGAAGCGACTGAATGACGTCATTAAAACGTTGTACAAACTAGCAATCGATAATTTCTCATTACTTTAGTAGGTACCGAGTCTGATGAAATGGTTATTTATAGAAAGTTTAACCCTCATAAAACTAAGTAACTATCTTCAAGGATACTTTAGCCTTTTACAGCTTATGTGTCGCCAGTTGTCTTATTGTTTTATGTCTCCATAAAACTACAGTTATTTTTATTTTATTCCTAGAAATTACTACTTTATCGATGTCTAACTATTTCGTATATTTACTTAAAAAAAAAACCTTAGCTTATATTGTATAACGTTTATCCATCCCTTTATCTTTTGCAAAAGAACCGGTACCTTTGATAAAATGGTAGCTTTATGGGTTTCCAACTAAGCGTGGTAAATGTTAAGAAACTAATAGTTCATTGTTACCTTAGGGGACGGAACTTATTTAGTCCCGAGACGGGGTTTGGCGCCTGAGCGCAGCGAGGGCGCTAATAATTCGAGGGACTAAATAAGGCTTTAACCCGAGGTAAACACTGTGCTTTTCATTACGAATACAAGGAAAGATGATGGGAATAGGCTTGCCCCCAATTACCTAAATCGGTGGATGGCAATAGGTTTGCTCCTAATTACATCAGTTGATGGCAATAGGCTAGCTCCTAATTACATTGGTTGATGGCAATAAGCTTGCTCCCAATTACCCAAATCGATGGATGGCAATAGGCTTGCTCCTAATGACATCGGTTGATGGCAATAGGCTTGCTCCTAATGACATCGGTTGATGGCAATAGGCTTGCTCTTAATTAGATTGGTTGATGGCAATAGGCTTGCTCCTAATTACATTGGTTGATGGCAATAGGCTTGGTCCCAATTACATCAGTTGATGGAAATAGGCTTGCTCCTAATTACATTTGTTGGGACAAGCCCGCTACACTATTCCCAAACCACTGTAACTCCTGTTAGTCAGAATCAACAGTGGCGACCACAAGAAAAGCGCCGAGACAATGAAGCTCGACGAAGTCCCAGAGAAGCGATTTAACTGTCTTGGATACCGCAACAAAATTAATCAGAAAATAATAGCGGAGGAGTAGGAAAAAACATAATTTCCACTTCCCTCCATATCAGCAGGAGACAGAACAGAACAAGGCTAATAGGCACACAGGTACGACATTTCTTGATGGTAATAGGCTTGCACCCAATCACATCGGTTGGTGGCAAGAGGCTTGCTCCTAATTACATTGGTTGATGGCAATAGGCTTGCTCCCAATCACATCAAATAATTTTACAGCTGTCAGTAGAAAGCGATTCTCCCTAGGGCTGAAAAGTAGTACTTTCAACCCGCTCCGCAGGCATGTTATGACCTACTTTTAGAGTATGAGTAATGAAAACAACATTTAACTCCTTTCTTTCTTTCACAAATTGTTATCTATTAAATGACTGAACAATTTTTTTTTTTCGTTTTTGTGGTAGCTGAAGACATTGCGTTCCGTCCGCCATTTTAAGTGGTTGACGGTTACAAAAATTCAGTCAGTAATTGTTTAAAATTGAAATATCTACGAGGGTATTGTTTGTGTTTTTTCTGCGTGGTATAAATATTATTTTTTTCTGATTCATAAAACGAATTTACTCATTTAATACATATATAAATAGTGCTAATTATTATCCTGTTCGTTGTAAATTAAGTTATCTACTAGGTAGTCAGGTAGATTTAACCGTACCGATGTAAGTGGGAGAACTCGGTAAATCATTGAAAAGTAGGTTACCTATCTACCTACACTCACATTATTCATACATTCATCATTAAATGCTTTCTACAAGGTCGCATATTCATTTTGACCACAAAAAACTGTTTCAAAGCTCTTTTCTATAACGGCAGGAAGTTTCTAGATGTTTTCAACCTAAATCCTTTTGAAAGCAGTTCTCGTCGCGTTGATTTGAAGTTTGAAACGAGGCTCAAAGAGAAAATGTGGGCCACAAATGTGCGCCGCAGATGTGTTCTACGAAAGTTATTAAATTTTTCATTACTCATACTCTGAAAGTAGGTCAGAACATGCCTGCGGAGCGGGTTGAAAGTACTACTTTTCAGCCCTAGGGAGAATCGCTTTCTACTGACAGCTGTTAAATTATTTGTTGTAATTGGGAGCAAACCTATTGCCATCAACCAATGTAATTAGGAGCAAGCCTTTTATTGCCACCAACCGATGTGATTAGGAGCAAGCCTATTACCATCAACAAATGTAATTAGGAGCAAGCCTATTGCCATCAACTGATGTAATTGGGACCAAGCCTGTTGCCATCAAACAATGTAATTAGGAGCAAGCCTATTGCCATCAACTGATGTAATTGGGGGCAAGCCTATTGCCATCAACCGATGTAATTAGGAGCAAGCCTATTACCATCGACCGATGTAATTAGGAGCTAGCCTATTGCCATCAACTGATGTAATTGGGGGCAAGCCTATTGCCATCAACCAATCTAATTAGGAGCAAGCCTATTGCCATCAACCGATGTAATTAAGTGCAAGCCTATTGTCATCCACCGATTTGGGTAATTAGGAGCAAGCCTATTGCCATCAACCAATGTAATTAGGAGCAAGCCTATTGCCATCAACTGATGTAATTAGAATCAAGCCTATTGCCATCAACTTATCTAATTAGGATCAAGCCTATTGCCATCAACTAATCTAATTAGGAGCAAGCCTATTGCCATCAACCGATGTAATTAGGAGCAAGCCTATTGCCATCCACTGATTTAGGTAATTGAGAGCAAGCCTATTCCCATCAACTTTCCTTGTATTCGTAATGAAAAGCACAGTGTTTACTTCGGGTTAAAGACTTATTTAGTCCCTCGAACTATTAGCGCCCTCGCTGCGCTCAGGCGCCAAACCCCGTCTCGGGGACTAAATAAGTTCCTTTCACCCCTAAGGTAACAATGTACTATTAATTTTTCTGACTAGGGCAACATGAAAAATATTTGGATTTAAATATTTCGCTGCAAATTCTACGTACGAACATGATTAATTTATTTGTATGAAATTCTTGGTATCCCCACTAGATAGTGGGAAATTAAAAATAGTCAGGGTTTTTTTAGACTTCTTTCTTGAGAAAGTTAAAAAAGAACTTCATTAGCTACGAACTGGGCCTAGAGTTTTATTATTTCTACATTGGCAAAGGTATGTGTATGTACATGTGAAACTGTTTAATATTTATAAGATTTTAATGTACCTATCCAATACACTTATTTAAAAAAAAAAGATTATTATTACGAACTAAAAAAAATACTCGTATCTCAGTGATTAGGCATTCTAGAATACCTAATACAAAAGCGCCATCTTTTGTTGTAATATTCGTTTTTCTTGTTTAAAAATTGTAAGGGAAAAAAGATCGACGTTGTATAAACTGTTGTGTGTGAAAACTGAAAAGGTGCGGTTACCAAGTCAGTCTGTCCAAAAGCCCCGTTGCTACCCGTAGGCCGTAGGTATACCTACCTAGGTATAATAATAATTCTTTACATAACAAAGACGTTTTAAGAAACCCTCTTTCAAACCTGTGTAACTGGCAACTATTTGTTGAAACCCATTTAGAATGTGGTTCCATTCATAAGGCAGGCAGGTAGGGTAGCATAATTTTATTTTAGACCTAATTTTAGCAGGTACATAGTAAATATTCAGACCCGTATGAATATTTCTCTTTACGAGTCCAACTCAGCCTAAAATTGTATTTCGGTCGTAATAAAATGTTGGGTATATTTTGAGAGATGTAAATATTGATACCTAACCATTTTTTTTTGTTTCCAATAGGTACCTACCTACCTAATTAAAAACTTTCTAATAGCTTAACTTATTGCGTAGTACTGCTATTTATATAATTCATTTGTAAAAAAAAAAAAACATGAGATAGCATATTTTATCGCGACAGTTTGTTTTATTCTGTGTATGGTCTTCGGTCTAGTGGTCGCACAAGCGACTGTTGAGCATGAGGTCCTGGGTTTGGTATTCCCAGGTTGAGTGGTGTTATTGGATTTTCCCATCCTTAATTTCTGAGTAGCAGCCACGGAGTCTGGATTTGTGCCCGGTTGATGGCAATAGGCTCGCCCCCTATTACAAGGGACTTAAACATAACTGGCTAAATGTGGGTGTATTATATAATACTTAAGTACACCTCTAAATAACCCTTTAGGGATTACAGGGGTCATCATCTTCCTGCCGTTATCCCATGTCATTTGGGGTCGGCGTAACATGTTTTTATCTTCCACTCTGCCCTGTCAGTCGTCACGCTATCATTTATTCCCTTTTCCTTCATACCACTCCTCACACACTCCATCCATCTTTTCCCTAGTCTTCCTCTCCCTCTCCATCCATCCACAATTAAATTCATCACTTTTATAGTCAGATGCGTTATAGAATTATGGTGTTCATCATCATCATCATTTCAGCCAAAAGACGTCCACTGCTGGACATAGGCCTCCCCCAGGCGTCGCCACATTTACCGGTCCCGTGCGTCTCTCATCCAGCGGGTTCCTGCAACCTTGACCAGGTCATCGGTCCACCTAGTGGGAGGCCTTCCAACGCAACGTCTTCCGGTTCGCGGTCGCCATTCCAGAACTTTTCGGCCCCATCGGCCATCCGTTCTGCGAGCAATGTCCATTGCCACTTAAGTCTGGCGATTCTTCGGGCTACGTCGGTAACCTTGGTTCTCATGCGGATGTCCTGATTTCTGATTCGATCACGCAAGGAAACTCCGAGCATAGCCCTCTCCATTGCCCTTTGGGTGACTTTGAGCTTTGTGATGAGGCCCATTGTGAGCGACCACGTTTCGGTCCCGGTTATGGTGTTATGGTTATAGAATTGTTTGTTTTGTTTTTTTAAAAACGTTGCCCCACACTAGGAATTTCTCCTGTATCGTGGGTGCGTTTACAAACATTTAAACTCACATACACAAACACACCCAGACTCGAAACAACTATCTGTGGGCCACACAAATATTTGTTCCGTGCGGGGATCGAACCCACGACACACAACAACGTTTATGGTCAAAATAATTAAACAAATCTAAGTAAAGCTATAACAGCAAAACTCTCATCAGAAAGTCATTTCTGAATACTTCGTGGTGAACAAAAAGAAATCGTTTATAACCTTCGCTTAAAAAATGTCCATGAATCATTCAGTAGGCACTGAATTCATTTTACATTAACTGAGGAAAATACCACATTTCAATGATTTTTAATGCATTGAGTTCCTTGAATTTTAAACAAGTGTGGTACCTATACGGTCTTCATGTTTACGTAAAGTCATAATTATAATTCTTACACTAAAAGTTCAGTCAAGAAATATTCAGTATTCCATTTATTAATTTCATATGTCAGACTGAAAAGCGTAAACCTTTTCAAGAATTTATGAGAAGGTAGGTTCGGAAATATGTAAGGAAAATGCTATTAGATAACACTTAATTTTTACAACCCACTATGGCGCCTTAAAATTAGCCATTTTTACAATTCAATGTAACCAGTGACACTCGCACCACTAAGGCACATCTATCTAATGACGTGTTTATCAAAACCTGTTCATTCTTTTAAGATTAACGATGGAACAAACAAACAAAGGTAGGAACTTGTAACAGGTCAATAACTTTCCATTTGAGTTACACCGCAGTCGGGTAAACACTAAAAAAAAAAGAAAATTTTCGAACAAAAATTTGTTCAAAATCTTACTTTTGACTGCCTTAAGACTGGACTTTCCTTTTCCATCTTTTAATCATAAAACAATGCATCATTAATTTCGTTTATTACACCATGTAGACATATTGTATTGTGTCAGAAACATAATCTTCTTTAGAAACGACAACAATACGTGTGAAACGACCACGTATAAGGAAAATTATTACGTCAAGAGGGTAGATGATTAATCAAGTTGATGTCTAGGTTCATGCTCACGTGTTCGTTATTTATTCAGTAAGGACAGCCCTTTGGAGACTGATGAATTCAGTATATTATACTATGATGACCGGTCCAAGAAATTATTTCAGGAACAATATGGGAATCTTTTGGAGTTTTGGTTTGTCTTATCTAGGTGCCCGCGGCTTCGTCCGCCTGGATGTTGGTTATCGCGACCAAAAGTAATCTTTTCATCCCCCTTTTTAACCCTTTTTCGCATTAAAAAGTAGCATATGTCCTTTCTCAGGCTCTATACTATTTGTGTACTACATTTAAATCGGTTCAGTAGTTTAAGCGTGTAAGCGCGACAGACAGAGTTACTTTCGCATTTATAATATTAGTAAGCATTGGAAATCATTTTAGTAGTCATGTTCTCAACCGTATTTAAAGATTACGAATGCTGTGCATTTTTAAGACTATAGCTAGAGAAGTTTCGGAAATCTCTTCTTGCAAGTCCTAATCTTCAATAACGCGGTTCAAAAACCGGCAATAACACTCGAACATCCTAAAATCTTATTCACTTATGTACTCGCTCAACGCCATGTTTTTGCGTGAGGTAAAAACATGGTGTTGAGGTGTTTAAAAGTGATGTTCGAAAGTGATCTCTGAGGTCTCGCAAATTGAGATATATCTTACCCCCCGTTGGGGCTGCGGGTTATTCACAAGAGATACCACGGCCTCGACATAAAGGGCTTAGAAGGAACATGGTGGTTTCTAGTCAGTAGAAGTCTGACACTCCCTTTCTCTCTGCCCAAGAGCGGAAGGGGTTATTTGATGATTTCCACCCTCCAAAAAAAAAGTAGATAACCCCCAGTTGTATACGTCCCTTTGTGCCTATTGGCCTTGTTCTATTCTGTCTCTTGCTGATATGGAGGGAAGTGAAAATTATGTTTTTTTCTTACGAGGGGTGTGTGAGAAAAATATATTTTTACGTTATTAATTTCTTATTTATTTTGTTGCAGGATCCAAGATAGTTAAATTGTTTCTCTGGGGCCTTGTCGAGATTTTTTTTTAATTTTTGGTTGCCATTGTTGATTTTGGTTTTCAGGAGTGGTTTGGGAATAGTGTGGTGGGCTAGTCCCATTAAAAAAAAAATATAATTCTTACCAGCAGTGCAGAGCTTAGAGTCCTCGTCGTAGCCATCGATGCAGTCCGGGGCTCCATCGCACAGGTACTGGATGGAGATGCAGTTTCCGTCCACAGGACACTTGAACGGCTCGTACGGGTGACAGTATTCTGGAAAATTGTGGAAATAATGGGTAAGTTTGAGATTTATTAATCTCATCGGAAAATATGACGAATTTTAACAAAATTTTTGGAAGTCATGTCGATATCCAAGTACAGTTATTTTATTTTCTTGTTTATGTAATTTTAAATGTTTATGTTTAATAATTTCATATTTATGTTTATTTAATAATTTATGTTTAATAATTATTGTTTGTTGGCTACCGTAAGTTTTTTCACGGATGACCACTAAAAGCCAACGCTGTGCTGTGGGCATAACATTGCCACAAGAACGCTTCAATCACATAGATTCATACGGGTCTACTCCAGAATATTAAAGCATACAATATAGGTATTTTGGTATACTAGGGAATAATAAGTATTAATGAATCAAAATTAATCTAATTTCAAATAGTAAAGTACCTAAATAAACTGAAACAAACAAATACACACATCAAAAGTGTCTAGGGATCAACATATATTTTTGCAATAACTTTTCTCCTGATTGATATTAATTAAAATTTTCTTTAAGGATTCATCAAATAAAGTGTTTTCGTTTGTCACAGTAACGATAAACCAAGTCACCTTTGCATTAATAAAGAAATTTGCCATTTTCCTAATATAGGGATTTTTGACATTTGAACCACTAACATTAAAGTTCGAAAAAAAGACTGAAATTACAGTTTTCTTTAAAATTTTATTGGGTAACTTAAACAATTAATAATCCGTGTTTCTACCGCGAACACTAACAACACAAGAACATCGGTTTGGCATACTCAAAATGAGTTCATCCAAATCACGCTGTGGAATGGCCGCCCATGTTCGTTGCAACAACAAAAAAAGGTCTTCTTACGACTGGATACCCTCCATATTCGGCAGAGCTCTTCTCTGTAGCATATCCCATGCATGCTCAATCGGGTTCAAGTCTGGCGACTGAGCAGGCCAGGGCAGGACATTGATGTTAGCTGCGGCGAGAGTCTGTCTTACAACTCTTGCGGTGTGCGGTCGTGCATTATCATGCATTAACTGAAATAAGGGACCGATTTGCACTTGTAGAGGAACGATAGCGTCTGATACAATCGTCTCAGCATAAATTTGAGCGTTGAGGTGCCTCTGATCCAAATCAACTCAGTTCTTCCGCTGATCCAAATACCCGCCCATACCATGATGGTTCCACCACTATAAGGATGGACTTCCTGGCAGGATTTTAATCGCTGTTGGCGTCAAGGGGTTCTCCAGTGTCGTATACGTCTTGTATCCGGTCTCATACCAAAACGAGACTTATCAGAAAAGCACACGAAACGCCATTGTTCTTCTGCCCAATTTCTGTGTTCAAGAGCCCATTGATATCGAATCCTACGATTGTGCATTGCTATAGGTGGTACCCGTAGCGGTCTTCGGGAATGAAGGTTCACTTCATGCAAGCGGTTTCTGACTGTTTGGTCGCTAATTAAGTTCCCTGAAGAGTGATGAAGCCTCACGGCTAACATCATGGCGGTTATTGTTGGAGCTCTTCGAGTTAAGATTTGAATGTATCGGTCTTGTCTCCGTGTGGTGCAGCGATACCGTCCTCCATGGCGCTCAGCCACGGTACCAGTGCTTCGGTAACGTGTCCAAAGTCGACTGATAACACTCTGACTTGTATTCAGAGCTAAAGCCACAGTACGTTGCCGGGAACCAGCTTCTATCATTCCCACGGCTCTGAGCATTTCTTTCCTGCTTAAATGACGTCGCCGCTCCATAATAACGTTGGTTTTAATCAGAAAAATGTGTTATTTCAGTCTTTTTTTCGAACTTTAATGTTAGTGGTTCAAATGTCAAAAATCCCTTTATTAGGAAAATGGCAAATTTCTTTATTAATGTAAAGGTGACTTGGTTTATCGTTACTGTGACAAACGAAAACACTTTATTTGATGAATCCTTAAAGAAAATTTTAATTAATATCAATCAGGAGAAAAGTTATTGCAAAAATATATGTTGATCCCTAGACACTTTTGATGTGTGTACATATTAATTCAAAGTACTTAAGCTCTTAAACAAAAAGTACCTATCGAATTTGCCAAGTCTTAAAAACAATTACAATAACTAATTCGAGATTTCTGAGGCTAATCTTTATTGACGGTCCCTAAATAAAGTTGCCAATTGCCTCCCAGACTCCTAATGGCCGACAGATTACAGTAAAAACCGGCTAAGTGCGAGTCGGGCTCGCGCACGTAGGGTTCCGTTCCATTATCTATAAAAATCGCGTTTGTTGTATGGGGGCCCCCCTTAAATATTTACTTAATTTTTAGTATTTGTTGTTATAGCGGCAATAGAAATACATAATTTGCGAAAATTTCAACTGTGTAGCTATCGCGGTTCTTGAGATACAGTCCGGTGACAGACAGACGACGGACAGACAGCGAAGTCTTAGTAATAGGGCCCCGTTTTTACCCTTTGGGTACGGAACCCTAAAAGGCAAATTGTATTAGCGAGAACAGCAATTAAGTATGTCCGAAATGTTCGCATTTTCTTAGCAGTTAGGTAACTACGGAATAAAGGCATCCGTTCGGCAGAGTATTATTTCTAATGGTGGCGTGTTGATGAGATTGGATTATGTTATCAAGCTGTTCTGTTCTGTTACATTGACTTACGAAATGTTAAATCTTTGATTATATTATTGCAGTTCCTTATGTCTTGCTTTATAAGGAGCTCAAGGATAAATATCAGACGGTCGAGTCGATCTTCAGGAAGCCGCACTTGCCTAATTTAGTCAGGATGGATCACCAGCACCCCTCATTACATCCCCACCCAGTTTCCTCCTCCCTTTGGAAAGCTGTTGGTTGCGGCTGTCATTTATAGATCGCCAATCAATAGGGGATCGGACAAAAAAAAACTAATTAGTCCGTCAGATAGATTTCCAAAAATTATTGAACACGTATTTTTTCTTTTTTCACGTAAACTTAAAATGAAGACGATACAGTGCTTCGAAAACTCGTGTGACGTATGATAGTACATTTTGACGACACAAGTGACGTTTCAAGCCCCACTCCAAGATCTTTGACGCGTTTTATCTTCGTAATTTTTTATTGATTTGTTAAAACAAAAAACACGTACTCAATATTTTTCGATAATCTAACTTACGGACTAAACAGAATCATATTATTTTGACCCAGTCCGATCCCCTATTGTGTATTTCGCTCAATTGCCTAATCAAACTAACTACCAATGGGTATTCTATTACTCAGGAAGTCAGTACTAATTAGGTTCTGGAAATCTGGACATAAGATAGGCAGTTGCTCCATATTAAGAACTGGTATTCAACTGAATCCGGTAAGACTAAAAGCTGACCCCGACATAGTTCAGAGAAGGCTAGGCAGATGATAAAATATTGCTTTATCAATCCCGTTTCTTTGTGCTCGCTTTATGGCAATAGGCTCGCCCCTATGACATGGAACTTAAATATAACTGACGAAATGAAGGAGCATTATAATAGAGTACACCTCTGGCTAATCCTTCAGGCATTACAAGCGTGATGTTATGTATCAATCTTTCGGACTTCTGACTACAGAATACAGAATACATGTAACGAGAAAGTTTTTAAACTGACATGGTCACTAACACTATTGTTCAAAAAAAGTAGTTAAAAAACTAAAAAACCCGACTGAAAAAACTGAAATGCAAAAAACAAGCACATTTTAAATTAAACAAAACTTGGAAGCAGGCGGGGTCCATTCTATTTTAATTTTTTCTTTTCATAATTTAATATTCAAATGAACCCCGCCTGCTTCCAAGTTTTGTTTAATTTAAAATGTGCTTGTTTTTTTGCATTTCAGTTTTTTCAGTCGGGTTTTTTAGTTTTTTAACTACTTTTTTTATTTCCAACTTTTTAGTTCTTTTGTGTTTGTTCTTTCGTTGGTCGCGTAAAATTCTTCGACGATGATTTAACTTTTGTGCTTGTTTATAGGATTTGACACTTTGAATTTCTTTTAAACATTTAGGTGTTATATATTTTTGTAATCTCCTTTTAAAACCCTTTATTTTGATACCCTACTCGATGGTATTGGAAAAAAAAATTTTTTTGAACTCTGCGATTTGGACCCCAAAATCCGCAATTTTTCTTTGTTTTTTAATTTTAATGTAACGACGTATATTTCATTCAAATCGGTTCATCCGTTTATGAGTTATGAGGGAACAAAGAAACAGACATACATACATACATACTTACATACATACACGTCAAACACATAACCCTCCTTTTGGGTTTCGCCGCAGTCGGGTAAAAATGAACAAGAAAGAACCTCTCAATATCACGTTATCAGTATTAAGAATACGTATAACGAGAATTATATCAGATACCTTTATCTTGTAATAAGGTGTAATACATTATCATCTATGTATTAACTAAGTCTCGTAATACGGCTCGGAGTTTCAGCATTAAGTTAAGCAGTTGGTCCCTTTTCTTTTGAAACTATTTCGGTAACATTTCCTCGTTAGTAGGATTCATTAGACGTTACATTAATTGTGAATGTTCTCATTTGGGAAAGGATATTTAGTGATTGGTGTTTCTTTGTCTAATGTTTCTGCTATTATTTAGATTACTATGTGTCTTTGAGCTGTAATATTCCCTGTTGATGTTAGAAAAGTGATGATATCTGTTTGTGACCAATTTCTTAACTACTTCTTACGTTTTCATAAATCCAGTGATTCCTGACCTCTTATTGATGAATCTTCAATTATACCTATATTTGCACATTAATAATTATTCATGTGCAAATATAGGTACCTACTACCAAGGTCTCTACCTAATTGATTTCTACCCAATAGATAACTTTATGAAGTCAATAGCCATTATAAGTATCTGAAGATAGAAACCTGCAGTCGTTATCACTAAAAACGAGATATTAGCATGATGTTTACTATTTGTTTTAAGTTCTCGATATTACAGCGCCCGATTTGTCCCGTTTTCAGTGTTATTGATAATGTTAGCGACCATGTCAGTATGCTTATTATAGTACCTACTAAACTCATATAAACCGGCAGTCAATTTAGTAAAATTGCAATTCAATTGATTGTCAGCTTAATTTATCTGGTAATTGTTATCTATCTATCTATATAAATAAAAAGAGAAGTCCTGACTGACTGACTGACTGACTCATCAACGCCCAGCCCAAAGTCTTGGACCTAGAAAGCTGAAATTTTGCACAGAGGTTCCCTTTATAGTGTAGACAAGGAATAAGGAAGGATTTTTCGAAATTCAACCCCTAAGGGATTTAAATAGGGGATGAAAGTTTGTATGGAAAATCGTCATTTTCACGCTGGCGAAGCCGCTGGCAAAAGCTAGTTCCAAATAATTATATATCGTTAGCACGTAGTACCTACACTTACGTATTAAAGACCCATACTAAAAATGATACCAAAAGAGGTCGACCCCGAAATAAATTTTTAATCTTTTAGCATCCAACGACTTTTATCTCCCTAAAATAATTAGTATTCTTATGAGAAATGTTACATTAAGTGCTTAGGTAGGCTTAAATTACCAAGTTTCTGAATCACAGAGTGGGTGTCTCATTAAAATGTAAAATGATCCCTTACGTTTCTGAAAATATGAACCTACGGATGTGAGGTTTGCCTGAATGTTATATTTTTAGGTAGGATGTTAAGTACATAATACGTGATTTTGTTTTAATTTAAGTCTTTTATCTTTATGTAAATTGCTGCTAATCTGTTGCTAATTTAATTTGTAATTGTAAGCAGAACGAAAACAAGGGTTTACGTGGGGTTGCTAACATGTTTCTTGCAAATGAGTTTAAAAGTAATGACGTCTGTTTTGTTTTCTGTAAAAGGATTGTCGATTGCGATGACGACACGGTTGGCGCAGTGGCTAAGCGATTGGACTGCTGCGCTACGTGTCGCAGCTTCGATCCCCGCACGGAACAAGTATTTGTATGGCCTACAGATAGTTGTTTCGGGTCTGGGCGTGTTTGTGTATGTGAGTTTCAATGTTTGTAAACGCACCCACGATACAGGAGAAATTCCTAGTGTGGGGCAACGTTTAAAAAAAAAAAAAAAAAAATTGCAGGACTTGACATTTCACTAGTTTGGTAAACCTTAGAAAATTTAAAAAGAATTAAACATCATTATTTTCTGCATTCGAAGACATGTGACATCTGCCAATCCGCACTGGGCCCGCGTGGTGGATTATAGCCCATCCCTCTCCTAGAGAGGAGGTCTGAGTCCCTGCAGTGGGAACATTATTAGGACAGTGTAGCCTTGCGTATTGTGGTGTGTGCTATACATTAAGTACTTATTTAATAAGTACCTACTTACCTCGTTTATTATTCTCAGAGTCAGATAGCGCCACTAAAGTAGCTCTAGATAAAAGTCGAAGAATATTATATTATCACTCTCACGAGCAACACTCACGCACGACCAAGATAATCTTATTAACTAAATAAACAGCAAACTTTTTCTCCACACGAAGTGGTAGGTAGGCGTTAAAAGATTAACCATCAGAAAAACTCGACTAACAAAAGTATTATCTTTACCCCGTCACGGCTCACCGAAAGTTTGCAAAGAAAGAAAGATAAAGAAATAACAATACTTGGCAAGTTGTCTACTAAGAAAGATATAAATGTTCCTAATCCGTTTAGTGTCGGATAGGACAGATGTAACGGTTACCAGACGATGGCGGAATGAGATATATTGGGAACATTGCCTAATATCGTAAATTATTGTTCTGATATCTGTCTTACTTTTGTGCGTGGACTCCTTATTTGTTTAGGTCTATTTTTATGCCAAAAAATATAAGAAATGAGTAGATTTTCTGAACATAATTTATTAGAAACCTTACAGTATATAAAATAGTAGATGCCTATTATTTCCATAACTGATGGACTTATTCTTCTGATTTTTAAAAAAGCTGGGTAAAGGCCTCCGCCATAATCTTCCACTCTTCTCTCTGTGCGGTTTTCTCCAGCCAATCTTGATATTATCCAATTCTTCTGGTATTTTTATAAAATACGACTAGTAATGGCCATCTTCATAAATGGTCCCTTTACACCTTGCACTGCAGGATAATAGTGATCTGGTATTGTGTTATCTGACAAGTTCTATCGGCAAAGTTAGATACGTTTACCAATCTCCATAATAAAATATCGGAGACGAACTAATCATATATAGCAACAACCAGAGCAGAAAACCCACAACCTTGTCAATTAGAAAGATAAGATGACACCTTGCTATTGTATCGAGTCTGGTTCTTCTAACCAACCTAACAGACAGATGTGTGCTGGGGAGTTTGTTCCGCCACTTCTTCTTTCCAGCTAAACACTAGGAAGTGTCGATGGGTGGGCGTTTTGGGGGACTGTCTTATAAAAATGTAAATAGTAAAGTAAAGTAAATTTTGACCTTCGAAAAGTGCTGATAATTATCAGCCTAGTTTGAATAAATGAGTTTTGATTTTGATTTTCATAGCACCAAAACTGCAAATCTATATATATAAAAATGTTATTCTATATATATAAAAATGTTATGTTGGTTTGTGTACGCTTCAAAAACTCTAAAAGTTCTGCACCGATCGAGCTGAAATTTTAGGATGGTATATAATCCGCATCAAGGATTGTTTTTACAGTATCCACGCGGGCGAAGCCGCGGGCATCAGCTAGTTATTTATATAATTTAGAATGCGATTTTACTACCTGCGCTCTAACCTAATGCACATATCAATGCGCCTATAATCCCACTAATTCACTATAACAGCCATCTAACAAATAACCTAGGTCATAAAACCCGGTTTTATTCAAGAGATTCCCTCCGCACTAGGGTTAACGTCCGTCCGGATGGGTTGGTTAGCATTTTTCCGTACTTTCGCCGTATTTTCTTCAGAAAATTAAATAGTCACCTACCCAAATGTGTCGCAATATAATAGAGTAGCCACGGAGTTTTTATATGTGCCCGATTGAAGTGCCCCCTATTACATGGGACTTAAACCACAGAATACATAATAGTACTACGTACAGAAGGGACACTCCCTTCCCCGCGCTCGCACCTCACCCCGCACTTCGAGGTAGTCGTCGCCGACTCTTGAGCAATGGCTCGCGCTCGTATTAGTCATCGTTCGGTTTTCGCGACGCAGACCGTTGCACTTTCCGCGCCATTTTTTAGGCTACGACAACCATACTAGAGTTTACGCACACATTTGCACGTGCACGTCGTGCACAAACGTAATTTGTTTATGTAGTAGTAATAGGTAATTATTTTGCGGGCGTTGTATGGAGTGTCCGAGGTGTACTTAAACATAACTGCCAAAATATATTTGTACTATTAGGTACACCTCTGCCAAACTCTTTGCAGATTACAGGCATGATGTTATGTTATGTAACTAACACAACAAAAATTACGAGTATGACGCCTTAGAGACGCAAAGGTGCTTAGACGGTATCACTCACAATGTACCTTATTTTTTTTATTTAAATGTCTGTTCTGTTCATGCAGATCATAGTTTTAATTTTGTTATTTATTTTTTGTAACTATTATTTTAGCTCATAACAATTGTAGTCTTACTTATATTTCACTGCTTATTTTATTTTCTAATTTTACCCAATATTAAAACTGTCTTGGCTTTCGTACGTTTTTTTCCCACGGGTGACCACTGAAAACCCCTGAAAACCTGTGCTGTGGGTCTCCATACGGTCCATAGCACAGCACCATGCTGAGTGGGCAACCTCTTTGTCGCAGACTCGCAGTCACGACGTGTAATCTGTAAACATTTTTTTTGTGTTCTATTTTTATGTAAACTTATACTTACTGTTGTTTTTCTTTTTTGTGCCTATTTTTTAATATTAGTTGTATGTTTACTGCTTTTGATTGTATCTCATATTTCTGCGACAAATAAATATTTTATCTTTCTTTCTTTCTTTTCTTTCTTTTCGTCAGAGCATTTCCAATTACTAAATAGTAACCCTAGGAGGCCTATGTCCAGCAGTGGACGTCTTTTGACTGAAATGATGAAATAGTAACCCTATAAACACAAGAGTCCGTACATAACCTAACCTACCCACCTATCCCAGTTAAGTACTTACCTATCCCGTTTATGACGATACAATTTACTGCCACACCTATAAAATTCGTCCTATTCACCTATAAAGTTTCAACGGGGTGTGCTAAAACTTAATTTGGAGTCTGCTCGACACCGTCTTGCTCTTGGTAATCACTTGAAGTGCCCGTTTGGTGACTCAAGTGGGAACTGGACAGTGGTACCTAGTAGAAGATTTTGTCTGTAGATAAAGTTTTGAGTGGTTTTGTTTTTTTAATTCTTTATCATCATCGTCTTTCTGCCTTTTTTTGTTTGGTGGGAAATCATCAAATAACACCTTCCGTTCTAGGCAGAGCGGTAGGGAGTGTCGAACTTCGACTGTCTAAAAACCACCCATGTTCCTTCTTAGCCCTTTGTGCCGAGGCCGCGGTATCTCTTTCGATCAACCCGCAGCCATCATCTCTCTGCCCTTGTCCCATGTGACTTGGGGTCAGCGCTACATGTTTGTTTTTCTAATGTCCTCTGTCAACCGTCACGTGAAAAATTACCTGTGTTTTTTAAAATATAAATGAACTACTTGTGACAGTAATTGTTTACTAGTCGTGATTCGTGGAGTTTACGGCAGTTTATCTCTCGAAAAGCTAATCATAAACGGTAAAACTCCAGAAAATTACCAGTAAATGCGGAGGACCTACAAAGTTACAAGTCTTAACTTTACCAATAAATCTAGACTACTGCCAGTCGTGAATGCCAAAAGGAATCATTCCTTAATCGCTTAGAAATAGCCTACTTATATATTCTTCTAAAGAATGCCATCCAAAATCCCTTAGCGTTCATAAATTCAAGTACTTGGATACCTGAACCAACTAACGAGAAAAAAATCGCAACGTAAAAAGCCCAACTAAATTCAGGAATAAAAAAGCTTCCTACTAAAAACTCTTAACAAAAGTTCGTTCAGAAATGTTCCGTCAGACACTACACTTTATTAAAACGCTACTTTAAAAGGTTACTCAGGACTTAACACGATTACACACTCGCCTACTCAAACGAACACTTTGCGAAATGAGCGAGCGAAGCGAGCGAAAAATGTTACGAACTTAAATGTCAGCTTAAAATACGACAAAATTTTACGACGAATATTTTAAATTTTCCGTTTTATGAAGTTTGAAGGGCGTCGGTGATAAAATATTTTATGTCAGTGGGTTATATTATTTGTTGTGGGTTGAGGAATCTATAGAAACTTAAAGTTGCTTCTATTTACTGTTTCATCACGAAACCAGAATCATTTATTTTCTTAAAATGTAGGTAGGTGTTACTATGTGTACAAATGGTGGTTCAGACAAAAACCATATTTTGCCTTTTTATGGCATGCAAATAGATTTTAAACCTAGTAACATACATAATCGAATGTAGGCCAAGCTTTATGTAGCCTTAAACCTGTACCAGAAATAAAAAACTACTGCCGCAACATAGTACAAAATGTACTACAGGACCATCTATGACACAAATGAAGAACTAACATCAACATTTTAAATCGCTATTAAAGTAAACCACAATTTAACTCCGTACAGGCAGACCAGACATAACACCCGTCTGGTGGGAGGATCCTCCCTTTTCAAAGTGGGTTGAAGAACTTTAGGTAGGTACACCCCATTCTTCATATCCCTAAAATCCTAAGTGTCAGACTCCCCTTTAATGTACAAGCTTGATAAAGTCTTGATTAAATTAGGACATGATTTAGATGAAAGACCCAGCAACACCTTTCAACGTCGAAAGGTCAGGTGTGAAATGTGTGGGTATTTGGGAATATTACACCCACGTCTGGTTATAAAGGTGTTAGGTGTCTAGAGTAGAACAATAAGCTTGTAACTAATACCCTTATCAATTTTACTGCCATGATAACGAATTGACGTGGTTTTATTGGTGTTTCAGTTCTCAAGAACTGAAACACCAGTAAAACCACGTCCACCTGGAAAATATTGTACAGAATTTTATTACTGCTCATCCAAACTTAATTTGGAGCATTGGTGGTTTATAGTGTAATTAGTCAATCAATCAAAATGCAGGAGAATGATGATGATTTCAAAATGTAATAGCCGAAAAACATCATTGGGAAAGTTATAGCGTTGCTGTGTTTTTCCGTCCGGAGTTATTCAGTCTCAGCCACGGAGTCAGGATTCGTATCCGGGTTGAAACACAAAGTGGTGAAATGTGGGTGTAATCTCTACAAATGTCTTCAGGGACAACTGGCAATATGCTATGTTATGTCTCATACATCTTGCACAAGTTATAATGTTATCGCTTCAAATACCATAACTTCTATGGTCTATATTCTACAGCATATACCTGCCATGCGGAATTCATGTTGTACCCAATTAGTATGCATGAATGTACGTGTTGTATCAAGATTTACGACTTCCATACAGTTATTATATTACTCGGTTGTGACAAGTACAATAGAACGAGTTAATAAGTATACGGCCAGCTAACTTGCATTTACTTTTAAGATTATACAGAAACATGTCTAACGATACAGCGTTTGAAATCAGTCGCTAAATACGAAACGCTTTATAAATCAAAATTGCAATCAATATTTTCAGTGTATTAGAATTGTAATTATGACAGAGGCCCTTGAGGCGGTGTAGAAACTCTGACACTAGGGTGTATGGGGTCGTTAGACCTTTATGCCCACACGATAAGAAGAAGATAAAGATTTCTTCCTGTATATTTATTAGCTTGTTCGACTGTACATATCGTACATGATTTACGTAGCCTTATAATGTTACAAGTTCCAGGTATGTGTGAAGTTTATTTCCCAAGATTGCTGTAACTTTATACCAGGAAGTTGGCAAAAATTAAATGGAGTTTCGGGTGGTTTCTGTCGAATAATGGGCCACATGGGTGTACTTAAGGGTAATAAAGAGATAAAGACTAAATAATTAAAAGAGCAGCGCATCCCCTTCATAGTTTAGAGTACCTACCACAAAATTCGAGCGTTATGGATCATTTGTGTTTGTCTAACTTTCCCAGCTTTAGAAGTAAAATTTAACAATCGAAGCATTTACTCAAATTAGGTGGAGAATTAGAACTTTTTGATCGTCAAAATTATATTAAACAGTTCCTAAATCGGCTAATCGACTTTCTAGTACTTTAGCTGGGAAGAGGTGGCGCAACAAAGATTCAGAAAATGTCTGTCTTGCACCCAAAACCCATTTAATTTGGGTAAGTATAAGTAAGCCCTTTTCTAGTACTTTATGAAAATGACACAGTTACGCAACATATCTATCACTCATTGAATTTTATTAGACTTCTTACCTATCCAGGATAAGACTTTGAAACCAATAACGCTCGAATTTAACAGATATGGCGACTATAAATTTCCAATATAACATGGCCTCGCATTGTATAGGTTTCCTGTACACTGGGAGATCCGTATAACTTGTTTTGTATAACTTGACTGGTTCGTCGTGAGTACATTACGAAGTCATTAACATCGACCTCCGCAATAAACTAGAATGAGTCGTAACATACAACTAACGCGAGGGATGAACAAAGTGTCGCGTCATTATTATTGATTAGCGGTGACAAACCCTAAGGGAAGGACGCCATGACACATGGACTTGGGATACAACATGATACTGCACTGTTGAGATAATTCAAGTGACATTAGAGATTTTTTTAATTTTTTTATTATAAATGGGCTTGCTCTTGACTTCAATCTAGCCCTAAGGGCAGAGATGATGTCGACGATGGAACGAGCTTACCCAGTAGAAGCCTGTTTACTCGCGATTGAAATTAACAACCATTTTACTAGATTTTCTTGACCACAATTGGCGGATCTTCGACTAAAGTACTTCCTCCGGATATATACGTTGCCTCCTACCTCCTACATCAGTTATCCTTGTCAAACCCATAGTTAAATTCTGATTTAATAAATGCTTAAGATGTTAAAGATGTCTAGAATGCCATTATACATTGAAAAGTGGCCGTTTATATCTGTAGTGTATATCTATTTAATAGATATGTTAACACTGTCTCACAGCCACAAGTGGTTAGGTACGCTGTCACTAATGACGTCTGCCAGTTACATGATGGCGCGAAGTTATGACGGTGGAGCGGCCTGGACCGGAGACTTGGTGGTGTTGTGTGAGCCTGTGATATAGTAGTAAACAGTGGTAACAACCTATTAGGTCTACCACCAGAGGATACCACAATATCAATTTATTTATAAACAAACTGTAGCTGTCAGTAAATCTAATAGGGTAGAATGTAGACCTGTCAAGTCCGAGTTTCGCGCGGCTGTTATATTTTTGCGAAAAAGACGACAATTATCAAAAATAGTTTCGAAAACATTCGTTTAAATGAGAAACGTGAATTTCAATTACGAAAACCTGCTTATTTATGACTGGCCTGTTGGTCTAGTGGTTAGTGACCCTAACTGCTATGCCGGAGGTCGTGGGTTCGATTCCCACCCAGGACAAATGTTTGTGTGATGAGCACGATCATTTGTTCTGTGTCTGGGTGTAATTTATCTATAATATGTATGTATTTAGAAATATATAAGTATGTTTATCAGTTGTCTAGTACCCATAACACAAGCTCTGCTTAGCTTGGGACTAGATGGCGTTGTGTGATAGTTATGGAATATTATATTATATTATTATATTATTTACGTTCCGTTTACTGCGCACATGTATGCAACGCCCAAGAAAATCTTTCATACCCGTGAGCTCACGGTAACATTATTAATAACGTAAATTCCTGAAATATTAACGTTACCTGAACCAAGCTCAATTTCAATTTCTTTTATTTCTCGTAACACAAAACCGCACGCCATACTCTCTGAGCATATCTTTCAACGCCATCTGTATATATAATGTTATATAAATATATGCTAGGAAACGTAGCGTATCCGGGATATATTGCATATCGCAGTGAATTTTACACTCCAACTACATATTTCTGCACGCTTCCTCGTTTCGAGTTTCGTGTTACAGAGGTTTTATGTACGTGTCTGTGAATATAGATATTGTTGTATGTACAAGTAAATTCGGTTTTGATATCATGAGAGAGGATATTGAAGTTATATTTGTTTTTTAAGCTATTGCATAGCTTCTATCGCGGGCCTTGAGAGTGGAGAGTTAATCCAGAAATTCCGTAACGAAAATTTTCAGGTTTCAGGTTGCTATGGTTACGGAAAATAACAAGGTTGTCAACTGAGGTTGTCAAATTAAATAATTAATTATTTGCTGTTGATAAAAAATGCTATGCAATAGCTTTACCGCGGCAGTCTCCGAGTGCCACATTTAGTTTTTTTTTTTAATTATTGGAGTCAGCACAGGTTACAAACGGAATCTTGTAGTTTCGTCCTGCCCGTCTACCTGTCCGTAACTTGTAGCGTTTATAGACAGAAAAGGAGTAGCTATGGCGTGCCAAAAGCTATACTATAGCATAGCCCACTCGATGCTACGGCGTAGCTCAACCGATGCTACGACGTAGGTTACCCGATGCTACGGCATAGCTATACAAACAATCCATTGCAGCATTGGTAATTAAGGTTGAACAAGCCAGTCATTCTTCCATACAAACGTAGTATGGTGATTACTCCTCTGTTTGACGGTGTAGGTTCAAAATTAAAAATTGTATCAACTCTTATCATTATCTAGGTCTGTATGGAAGCAGAATTGGAAAAATAATATTGGTTTGGAAGTTATGAGCGTCGAAACTTTCATATTTTAGCACTAATTTAAACCATCTTTGGGCGTAAATAAGTTACGTATATAGTACAAAGTAAAACCATACAGACATAGATTAGTTATTAAAGAATTCAAATAATTTTATTTTGAACAGATACATTCAATGGATTTTTCATGGTATCCATACTACCAAAGGTCTGCATAGAAACAATCGCGCGCCCGTTTTAGTTGTGTCTCTTTCGCTCCATGCATTTCGCTCGTGATGTCGGATGAAATAGCATGCATTTAGCCCCGCCCACCAACTAGTTCGTGCCGTTGGCTTGTTTACCCTTAACTTTATAATGGCTCGGAAGAAAGCTGCGAGTGACGGTCTATGACAGATCACTACATCACTATCACTACATATTATAAAAACGACGCTGAAAAAGTATGAAACAAGATTTTCAGGATAGAACAAAAAGAAAAGCCGTAGTCACACGTTATAGGTACCCTGGGAGTTAAATTCAAGCCTAACATTTATTTCACCATAAGACTTTTTAAATATAAATTTATCTTTGACATCAATATATTATATTCATCTGCTGTTAAACTGCAGAGCATAGAACTCGAAGACAGCTCAAAACCACTTGCAATAAACTGTCACATATAAGTTACAGCTGCCATAATATTCTTCCATGTGTTCCTTCCCTTTATTAAGGCCCTCGTTCCCACAGGTATTATTAAGGACCCCATATGTGTTCATATTACAGGGATGTTCGCATCTATGGGGCACATACAGCTTTAGTCGGTATTTGTATGGTAAGGATAAACCCATGCTTACAGATTATTGGAGTACCAACAATACCAAATTACCAACATGGCTGATTGCGTCACATTATGTACATTTACAATTATGTACTCGCAACTGACGTGCGTGTATGACCAGATGTATGATGGTGGACGAGGCCAAAGGAGTTTGTAAGGATCGTAGTAGGTGGCATTCTGCAGTTCTGCCTACTCCGATGGTAAAAAGGCTTACAATTTTGGTACCTGCTAAAATTAGAAATGCTAACTAGTCAGTGGTTTAGCAGATAACTTCTATAACACCAAATTCAATTATTAACAAAACCCCTACTAGAAGAAACTTCATTAAAGTCAATTTCAATCTAATAACGTTTCAAAATACTAACATTAATTGGGAAATAGAAACTCAATCACTAAAGTTAACAAGACTAACAAAAACTGACCTTCGGTTCCCTTTCAAACTATTCGGGAAATGAAAACTAAACAATAGGTACCTACTATACTGACCTCTCCGGAACACGATGTTTTCAACTAGTTACGTGTTTTCAGGAATTTTGGATGTTTTTTGTTCCTCTTCCTTTAGTTTTACAGTAACATGAAATGTCCAATTACGGTACTGGATAGATCATGGTGACGTAAAGTAAATTAACGGAGTAATTGGTACATTTAAAGAAAAGATTGTAGCCACAGAACAAGCAAGTCAGAAAGGGGGCCTGCTTAAAAAATCTTTAGAGTTTGTCGCGGTAAATAATGTAAAGGTGTCGAAGGCTGGTGACGATATGCATGGAAACGCTTTCACCATTACTATGTACCTTTACTTACAAGGTTACCGACGTAGTCTAAATAATCGCCAAACTTAAGTGGCAGTGGACCGGGCTTGACATTGCTCGCCGAACGGATGGCCGATGGGGCCGAAAAGTTATGGGGTGGCGACCACGAACTGGAAGAGGCTCCGTTGAAAGGCCTCCCACTAGGTGGATCGATGACCTGGTGAAGATTGTGGGGAACCGCTGAATGTGAAAAGCACGGGACCGGTCCATATGGCGCCTCTTGAGAGAGGCCAAAGTTCAGCAGTAGACGTCTTTCGGTTGACATGCAGATGTACCTTCCCTGTTCCTCAAAACAAATTAAATGCTCAAAAGAGATTTAAGTTTTGTCTTAAACTAAGTACACACCGTCCGGAAACGTAATGGAGTGAAAAGTATATATTGGCAGAGGTTCTAGCCAAGGAGTTTGCTAACGTATAATTCCATGAATTCAAACGTAGTCTTGCCGTTTGAATAGGACCCGCTGAGTACAGGTGCGGGCACAAATTCCGGGTAACTGGGGAAATTATTATCAGTGTTCCACTGATTTAGTAATTCTGGTTAGTGAACGACGGAGCTAGGAATTGCGTTGCAAGATGTAGTGTTTGGTGCAATGTAGAAGCGGTTAGCGTTGCTCCGTATTTCGATAGTAACGGTAATAGAATATCAAACCGTCAAACGTAATTGGCATTTATTTCTCCTTTTTATCTTTCAGGTCAGGCCAACTTTTGAAGATGGCTTCGGCTTAACTGGACTATCCTGTGGGAGCCTTGAATGTAAGGCCTCCAGCCAGGAACATACAATTTATAAACTTAATGGCAGTCTTCTGTGACTACGAGCCTCGGCTTAGGTTGTCTCTGAGAAATGCAGCACAGGGACAGGCTGAGTCGCCTTTGTTCATAAGCTTTATTATTTTAATTTGTGTTTATATTTGTTATTTTATGTGTGCAATAAAGAATAAGAATAAGGTTAAATGAAGGTAAATTTATTAAGGGACTGAGTTAGAACTACTATCTCAGCATCGCAGGCTTGCTCAGCATGAGCAAGGGTCGGGAGGACGTAATTGGTGGAGGTTTATGTCTTTTATTAAAAACCTGACCTGCCCCCGTAGCATGGCGATTCTATCTCTATTCTACCCAGAATAGACAAAGATTTTTCCATACAAATTGACATGAAACCTTGCTACAATCTGTCATTTTGTCGATTCTTCCGTCGACAAAACCCGTTTCTTCGGTGGTCATGCTAAGCCGGCTGGTGTTATTTTATGTTTATGTTCGACTAACTGATGCCCGCTCTCATCTATGTCGGTCAAATAATACGTATACTTAAACCTTCCTTAAAAACCATTCTATCCATTGGTGACAACAACACGTAAATCGGTGCAGTAGTTTTTGAGTTTATCGCGAACAGACAGACAGACGCGGCGGACTTTGTTGTATAATATGATGTAGTGATAGTCACAGCAGTTATCAAACTATGATGTGATTATAACTGAAGTCTTATATACGAACATGCCAACGTTACTTAAAGAACAAAAGCATACATAGAATTAATGTGCCAAACGTTTTGAGGATTGTGTGAAACAATAGATTGTGATGGACACATTGAACACGTTCATAAACTCATGAAAATACATCACTCAGTCAGGTAATTAAATTATGAAATGCAGATTTATTTAAAAACTCTTTAGGACCTAATTATATTATTCTTTTTATTCCATGCGAGGGCCTTTTTTTTAAAAGCTCGAAATACAAAAAAAAGTTCGAACTTAAAATAAACTTCACATTTTATTGGACAAGGGTCCTCTTTTAAAACTAAATTCTGAATTGAACGTGAAAATGTCGCTTGCAAACAAAATGTCCGACAGTTTCCAAGCGTTTATTTTTACTGCAAACATAATTAATTTAATCTAGCTAAGTAGAGGACAGTAATTTCATTTGATGGCCTCAGTTTAATTATAAAAGAAAATTATTTTACTTATCGTTAATTACGGTCATTTTTTGAAACGCGATTTAGAATGATCGGCTCGATACTTTTTTTATCAAACATGACTCTAAATCACAATTTCAAACGTGTACTGCTAAGACATTTCATCATGAATTTATATAAAAGTTATATCAATAGATAGAACTTTTTATTCTGAAGTAAATGTTGAAAACATATTGTGTAATTTCTTTATAGTTTTTCTCCAAGAAGCAAAAAACAGTCAAAATTTAGGCATTATATCGCTCGCGCGGCAGGGCGAGGGTGAGGTCGTGCATACATAAAAACAAAGTACTGCAACCTCGCCTTAATGCTTATTTCACAGTTACTGTGTGTTGAAATAAGCATCATAGTTAATGTTTGCATGCCAACTTTATGGCGAAATGTGTCTTTGCTCTACATAATTATTATTTTAACATCTTTTGTACCACATTTGTTGCAAATAAATAATTTTGACTTTGACTTTGACTTTGAGGAATAATAAGTGAGTAGGTAGCCTAGCCTACTCTAATGAAACTGCTTTAATACAGGTATTCTTAGCACGAGATATCGGCTCGATTCTAGGGTCGGGCAAAGGGTTATTTGGTTCAGTAGTAGCTGAATTTGTGTGCAGACTAGATTCGTGCCCAGTTGATGGCAATAGGCCCTATTACATGGAACTTAAAACATACTGGTGAATGTGAGTGCACTATTAGGGACACTTTTGCCTTCGGGGGATTTAATCGTGGTGTTATAAATGACTTGGCTTAAATTCAGTCTCTAATAGGTAATTGATTTGGTAAAATAAGTGCGGCGGTTATGCAGGGCTTAGAATACTCTTATTAAGGTTTTGTTTTGTGTTATTGGGTAATATGAAAACAGAATGGTGCTTAAAATATTTATAAAATAAGCTGATTACTCACCACTTAGCGCATGACCTAGGATAGAAAAATCAATATAAATAAATTAAATCAGAGATTTAGTAGGTACGTAATTAATTAATTAAACTTGCAGCTTATACTAAATAAAAAAAAACAACTTTAAAATAACTAAAATAATACATACAATGACATATTTTGGAGAAAATATCGTTCACAACCCAAGACTTACGACCTGTTGTACCAATTATATGGGGATACTCCTCAGTAAGACTGGTTGTCAGACCTACGGGCCTCTGACTATCTGTAACGACTGTCTTAAGTCTACAATTGATAGCTGGAATTAACAGCTTAACATGCTTTTCGGAAACTCATTATGTAATAGGTGATCAGTGTCACCATTATACGAACCAACCTAAAGAAGCGCAGCCTATCCTGAAGACTTACCTGCTGTGTGGTTATTTTAATTTAATGACCAGCTACTCCCACAACTTTTTTTTTACTAACCTGTTTTGTCCCACTGCTGGGCAAGGGCCTTCCCCATTCCTTTCCATTTCTCCCGATGCGATGTTTTGCCTTCTCTGGCCAATCCCTTCTCCCATAACTAGTATAAAAAAATCGCGCTCGCTTTTAACTTGCCCCACAAACACAGATTACTCCAGATACAGTTTGCAAGATAATGGGGCCGGCCCCTTGAGATGACAGTAATGAGACACGGACTTTCTTTAACTTCTTATAACGATTTTAGACTCTAATCCCTTGGGCTAAGGATGATAGCGACGGTTGAAGTATCCCGTAGAGAAATGAATTTGTTCTTGATTTTTTTTTGCTTGAAATGTAAGTTAGAGTTTTCTTTCTCTGTAATTGTTCGGCGCCTATAGTATTTAGATATCGTTATAATAATTTTTGGACTTTGTTTGGACTTAGGGCCCTGGTCTCTTAAATTTTAGAAAGGAAAATGTGCTTTCTGTGTCTTTTTACATAGATGTTACGTTTCGTTTACAGAAAGCACGTTAAACTGTTAATCCCGGTTTTCATTTGTAGATCTCTGACAATTGTTATAGGTAGTCAGTGACCTGAAACTCTGACAACCAGGCTTACCAAGGGGTGTCGTATTACCCAAAACTAGCTGGGATGTAGAACTCAGAAAGGCAGTCGCTCTAGCTACTCAGTTGCTGCGCAACATGGGACCTCTTGGCATGACTGGTGAATAAATATTAATCATCACTCCTTTTTTTATTATAAATGGGCTTGCTCTTGACCTCAATCTTGACCTAAGTGCAGAGATGATGTCGACGATGGAACGAGCTTACCCAGAAGAAGCCTGTTTACTCGCGACTTAAATAGATTAGGGTTTTAAGAACTCGGAAAAACCGACGCAGGCAGGGAATTCCAGTCTTTGGCTGTGCGCATAATATAGGACTTGGCAAAGCGCTTCGTTCGAATGTGTGGAACGTCGACTAGGTATCGGTGATAACCTGCAGTACGTCTAGTCTCCCGATGGAAGAAGGGAGATGGTGGAATCAGCTCGTGGAGCTCCTGCTCACACTCTCCGAAGTACAGTTTGTAGGAGACTGCGACTTCTACTGACTCCTCAAGCATTTAAATATTTTCTCATTTCTATGTTTAACAGGACTTTTTACGAAATAATCTTCGTGAAGCCATTTTTTCGGACAATTTACAACAGGTTACATTAAAGGTAAGAAAACGGTGTATCGTGTTACAAATCTCTTGGAACCAATCTCAAGGTCAAAGAACGTCATTCCTGGCGGACAATGATGGTGTTTATTTCTTGTTTATAGCTAGAGGTGTTTCTTTGTTTAGGAGATAATCATCATTTTCCTGCCCTTGACCTATTCTATTTGGGGTCGGCGCAACACGTTTTTTTTCTCCATTCTCCTCTGTCAGTCGTCATGGTATCATTTACTCCTTTATCCTTGGTTGTTTAGGAGATAATGACGGGTTTTTTACTTTGGAATGTATACTAATATGGGTCACCGTTAAAGTATCATTAAACTAAGCACACGATAGACGCGTCCGGCCACAGTTTGTCTAATCTATCTATCTATCTATATAAATAAAGAGAGAAGTCCTGACTGACTGACTGACTGACTGATTGACTGACTGACTCATCAACGCCCAGCCCAAACCCTTGGACCTAGAAAGCTGAAATTTTGCACAGAGGTTCCCTTTATAATGTAGGCAAGGAATAAGGAAGGATTTTTTGAAATTCAACCCCTAAGGGAGTTAAATAGGGGATGAAAGTTTGTATTGAAAATCGTCATTTTCACGCGGGCGAAGCCGCTGGCAAAAGCTAGTTTAATTACAAAAAAGTGCTTACGAAAATGGTGTAGATAGATTTGATTTTTGCAATGCAGTAAGGCCTAAATTCTTGAAGTTAGTTCCTGTTACTTATTAAATTATAGGTAGCCCATATTGTCCCACTGCTAAGCAATGGCTTCCCTCCATTCCTTCCAACCGTCACGATTCTTTACAACTTCTTTCCAATTCTCAAGAAAAACACTCACATTCCTGTTACTTTGTTAAGATGAATAGTCGCAAGAATTTAAACTTTAAAACCTCTACGAAGAGTAAATTTGATATGAGTGAAGAAGATACAATCAACAATATTTCTCTGCTTGCCTTAGTGTTAAAGTATAAATCTTTGTGTAGGTATAAAATTTCAAGGATAAAACAGAACGTTGCCCGCAGTTCGAAAATAATACAAGAGAATTGTTAGAATTTATTGAAACAAAAACAAAAGTGGTTTTTATCTTCAAACAAACATGAAAGCGTTTGGACTTTTCGCCTGCCATTTATCATTTTCTTGTTAACCCTTCATCTGTCATGTTAACCTTTTCATCTTTTCTTTTGAAATAACTCTCATTCATCTTAACTCCGGAAGAAAAGTATTTTTTGCAGAATTTTTCAGCTAAACAATGTATTTAACAAATAATGTTGTATCTTAGAAATGACGGTATAATTAATGATCTTTTCTTTCTATGAAAGAGTAAAATATCTTTTCTATTAAATAAAACAATAGAAGTTTTTGTTATCTTTTCTCTTTCTATCCCAGCTGGTTTGTTTCTCACGCTGATTGTTAGATTAAATTGAGAGAAATGGCTCTGAGCTGTCTAACTCTATAATCACCTTTTTGTTATTTCTCTGGAATTCTCGAAAAAGCTTTTCTAGGTTTAATTTGTTGAATAAATCTAAGGCTTTTAGTCTACGATGCTACTCAAAAGTTACTAGTTGGAAACTTGAATTAGCAATGAGTAGGTAGAATGTCACAGCGTAACTTCACGCCTGTAAACCTCGAGGTAGAGGTGTACCTACTAGTGCACCAACATTTCGCCAGTTAAGTTTAAGTCCCATGTAATAGGGGCGAGTCTATTACCATCAACCAGACACAATCCAGACACTATCTACTGAGAAATTCCTGAAGGAAAACCTAATTTTAATTTGCTTACAGAGTACTCATAATTATATAGTCACAGATTATGACTTAGTTTATCATTACCTAACCTTCACAAAAAAAAAAATACTCTATACACGGTGTCTGAAAACGTAGAAATCGCACAAACGACCCCTCAGTCTATTCATTCAGTATTCTGAATATATTATGTTATCTCGTCCTGAACGAACAGATTTACAAATTAACACCGTGTTTCGTGGAGTGTGTTGAGAGCTACACAGGATTAAATGGCGGAGTATATTCTTTTTTATTTCAGTGAGATCTAAATATTTAAGCTCTGTTTCATTTATTTGGTAAAACGTTTTTTTTTCTAGATTTGAGGAATTATACTCAAACTCAAAGCATTTATTTCAATTAAGCCATTACAGGCACTTTTGAATGTTAGAGAAAAAAACGAGCGAAACTACGAGTGCAATACGTCATTCCGAAAGCCACCACGCCGAACCACACGCCACCGAATGCCCGCAACAACGAGCACGAAAGCACGCAGCGACGCACACCGCAACAACGAATGCACGAGACCCCGAATCACGGAACCACGAATGCACGCCGCAACGCGCAACCGCCCGCCGCCCCGCGACCCGGAGCCCCGCGCGTTATGTTATACGAGAAAGTCTGCTTTGCCTTTTCTCAACTACGTTGGGGTCGGCTTAGTTTAACCGGATGCCTGAATTTTATATGGAGCGACTGTGACCAACGGCTTAACGTGCTTTCCGAGGCACGGAGAAAACTCGTTAAGTAATGGGTGGTCATCCATCTACAGACCAACCTAGGCAACACGGCTTAACGACCGACCCGAGTGGCAGTTATTCTTTTTATTTTTATTTTATTGTACACGCCTCGATTATATATTTAAGTACATATTCACCCCCAACATTGACACAACATATAAAACTGATTAACATCCGTAACGTAACCACTCTAATTTAGGTTCAGTTGAAAACCAGCGTCGGGCACTAGTTGCCCGGCATTTTGCTGAACTGGGCCTTTTTGGCGCAGCCGTGAGGCACACAGTGGGACGATTTGTTTAGTTTTAAGTTCTTTTTTATATTATTTTTGTTTTACATTGTGTGTATTTGTGGCTTGTTCCAAATAAATGCATTTTCTTTCTTCTTTCTTTCTTTCTTTTGTAATTAATCCTACTTCCCACTAATACTTTAATGTGAAAGTTTGCAAATGTATGTATGGATGGATAAATGGATGTTTGTTACATGTCTCTTTCACGCAAAAACTACTGAACGGGTGTGGATGAAATTTTGAATGATGAACACAGATAGTTTATAACCTGAATAAACGCATAGGATACTTCTTATCCCGGTGATCCCGTGGGACAATTATCGTTCTCCACGCGGGCGAAGTCGCTGGCACAAGCTAGTTGAAAACATAAAGAAGCATCTCGTAAATCTTTTTGTCTGATAGTCTATGGCTGCTTTGTTAAGGTTTTTGCATTTCAAATCACGTTCCTTCATTAATGAACTTAAAACGAAATAGAATCAACATTTCCTATTTGATTGGTAGCCAAGTGATTGGTAAACTGATTCCCGCGCAATACGTGCTTTTAGCAATAGATTGCTTTGATATTAGCCAATCACGTTCGAGCTGTTGAAATAAACGAGTGCATTTCGGTAAAACAACATGGCCGCTGTTTTTTGAAATTGGAACGCTTTCAAATAAATTGAGTGGTGGGACAGAGCGTACAAATAAAATATTATGTTTTAGGATTTGTATTTTATGTGGCGAGTTGTCGGATTTTCGTTAGAAGTGGTTTTGTTTTTTTTTTACCGTTGTGAATATTATTTATTATTCATCTGGTATTACGTTGTTGTGTTTGAAAATTGTGTAGATTTTTTAACGGATATTTGATACTTTTTATGGAATGTCTGTGTGCAATATTTGCATTTAATATTTGATCAAATTAAGCAGCATTTTTATTTTAATGATTTTGCGTGTCCAAGTCAGTGTTTAAAACTTTGAAATCTATTATTCAGTTTTCTTAAAAATTGAAGCCCACCGGTTTCTGGAAGGGTCCAACGTTTTAAATCACCTTGATCCAGCAGTCTATCGAAAGCCTCCTCAGGAAATTCTCAGTCATTATTATTAAAATTAACCTTTAATCATTGTTGTTATTTGCATAAAGTTTCAATAGGATTTTAAAGGATCAATAGGATCGAAGTAAAAATTTCAGCGTAAGGAAACCAGTGAAATTTTCACCTGCGGTTTAGAGGCGTGATGTTATTTTACACATAAAATAACATCACACCTCTAAACCGCAGGTGAAAATTTCACTGGTTTCCTTACGCTGAAATTTTTACACAGATGTGAACTTAATATTACATGTACACTTCGCTATGTTTAAGTCCCATGTAAGAGGGAGTGAGCCTATTGCCATCAGACAGGCATAAATCGAGACTCAGTGTCTACTACTGAGAAATTCGTGATCGAAAAACCCAATACAACATTGCCGGCTCTACAAACGAACTCAAAACCCTTTTTTTGTTGGGTGGGAAATCACTCCTCTCGCTCTGGGCAGAGTGGTAGGGAGTGTCAGACTTCTACTGACAAAAAACCACCCATGTTCCTTCTTAGCCCTTTGTGTCGAGGCCGCGGTATCTCTTTCGAACAACCCGCAGCCCCGACTGGGAACCCGAGACCCTATGCTAAGAATACCTGTATTGCGATGTAGTGGTTCTGGTTCCACTATTCAATAACGAATTAAATATGAAACTAACAACCCTACGTAATAACTCCACAGAATTCAAATAATAAATGAAACAAAAAGACCAATTGGAAAGTCCAACAAATCCGGTTCCCTGTCTCCTTTGACAAAATTCGAAATAAAATGAACTTTTCCAATGTTCACAGTTTTCAATTATAATTTAATTGGGTGCGTGGCACTGAAAGCTTTCAGGAAGGTGTTGAAGAGAAAATCAATTTTATGTTTCGACGAAATAATTGGTTTTTATATGAAGCGTGGGTGTATTTTATAATATTAAGGTAAAGTCCGCACATTAAATTACCTCAATATGTCAAATTTTGTCATGAGATAATATACCTAACAATCAACATTTTATGTTTAAAATCATTTACAGAAAGACAGATGGTGGTTGATGTGCTAGCGACTAAACACAGCAAGTGCCAATAGGGCTGTTTCCTGACAAAAAAATGTTCTCTGCTAAATGTAATTGGTATCTCTTTCGAACAACCTGCAGCCTCGGCGGCCCTTGCGGGCCCCTGCAATAGCAGTCTGTCCTCTCAATCCCCCATACTGTACGCTAGTGGTACTCACCGGAGCGCTTGGTGTGGTGTCCGTAGAGCCGGTTGAGGTCCAGCGCCAGCACGGTGTGGGGCAGCGCGCAGCTCACCGCCGCCAGCGCAGCCACGCACGCCGCTACACGGCACGACGACATCTCTGTAACAATGGATAACGTACACCGTGAGATATGGTTACCTTCACAGTAAGTGTCAAGAGAAGTAACTGGACAAAACAGTACTAGCAACTTTGGACGTGTAGGTACCTAATCTCTTCTTACAAATAACTCGTTTTTCAGAACAGTTACGCAGGTAAACGAAAGGACATCGAAGGTAAAAAAAAATCTAGCAAAAAGTTAAAACCGACTTCAAAAACAAAAAAAAGTGAAAAATTCAGCAATCCCAGTCCATTTGCTATCATTTATTGAGGAGATCCGTTGCCTATCTCTGAATTTTTTCCTCCGACTCCAAAAAGTACACATCCAATAACTACACAAATCGCTTCAAGTGTGCTTATTAAATTTGAAGAGTAATATCTCCCGGATTCCGTCATTAGATCCTGACTTGATGATCATGAGACCACCTGGAATTAGGATTATTTTTTGTTTGAAAGAGTATACCCCATTCAAACAAAAAAAAAACCAATCGGTCCAGCCATTTTCGCGTAATCGGGAAACATACATAAACAAAAAAAACAGGTTCTGATGAATAAAGAACCCCCTCCTTTTTGTTGAAGTAGGTTTTTTTAATATCGAACACAATCTCTAGTTTTATTTTAAGAATAGTGAAAAAATAACTACATACTGTATTGCAATTTATGGCAAACGAACCTTCGAAATGAACAAACAAAATATCATAGCCGGTACTACGCCGTAGCATCGTTACTACGTCGTAGCGCTGATGCTACGGCGTAGAGCTACGATGGCGTGGTAAACTACGATTTCGCCGTCGATTGTATCAACTGACGTGTTTGCCTGACTCAATAAATATATGAGTACTGAGTACACCTAAATATGACTAGTTTGTCGTGTACCTAAAACACATGAATTTGCATCTTGACCAGAAACCACATTGCAAGCAAATACATGGTAGCATTTCCTATTCCATGCATGTTCAATACTATTCAAGAGTCATACGAATTTCATGCCTCCCTAATAACTGTATTTTCAAGAAAAGGAGTTCCGTTTCTATGAAGAGTCTCATTATCTGCCTAGCCTTTTCCTAACTATGTTGGTGTCAGGCTGCCAGTCTAAGCTAAATACGGGTATTTTACACGGAGGGACTGCCTATCTGACCTCCACATCCCTGTTTGTATGGGCATCATGATACACCTGGTTTCAATAGCACCTACTCGAATCTTCCAAGAAGTCTATCGTATCTATATTATTTAGCTTAGTTCCCAATAACTCCATTTTAAACTTTAACCGTTACACAAAACACCAATTTCAAGTTCACAAAGGGTAACCACGTAACAAGATAAACCATTTATTTTAAGTATCAAGGCGAGGGTTTTGCACCTCAAAACTTGCCTGAAACCGATAACTTACTCAACGAAGCTTGGCTCACAAAACTTGGCCAAAGTAACTTAAGGTTTTGATGAAAACTTGGCTTAGTAAATTAATTAATAACAATCCTTGGATCATATTCGAGCAGCAGTGGCCCAGTGGTGGCGGCCCCGATTTACGATCAGTAAGCCGTGGCGCGTGAGTTTAAACATTTTATTTTTTTTGAAACGTTGGTTGCCCCACACTAGGAATTTCTCCTGTATCGTGGGTGCGTTTACAAACATTTAAACTCACATACACAAATACCCAGACCCGGAACAACTATCTGTAGGCCATACAAATATATGTTCCGTGAGGGGATCGAACCCGCGACACGCAGCGCAGCAGTCCAATCGCTCAGCCACTGCACCAACCGTGTAGTCATTGGCAGGCGCATTACTTTGTGTAATTTATTTCATCATCACTGCTCCCAAAACGGTGCAGGAAAACATCGTGAGGAAATCGGGATGTCCTAGAAACAAAAATTCGAAGACATTATGTGACATCTACCAACTCGCACTGGGCTTGCGTGGTAGTTTATAAGCCCATTCCCTCCCATAAAGAGGAGGCCTGAGTCCCAGCAGTGGGAACATTAGAGGCTGATTATGGTTTGATGATATTCGGATAACGACTGCACAAAATGGCGGCCGTATTTCTTAAATTAAACTAGTTTTCTTAAAAGATGTTTTAAGATAAAAAAAAGTAAAAAACTAAAACCCGACTACGACAAAAAAACGACGCTGAAAAAGTATGAAACAAGATTTTCAGGATAGAACAAAAAGAAAAGCCGTAGTCACACGGTATTAAAGTGTTTAGGTTGGTAGGTACCTATAACGTGTGACTACGGCTTTTCTTTTTGTTCTATCCTGAAAATCTTGTTTCATACTTTTTCAGCGTCGTTTTTTTGTCGTAGTCGGGTTTTAGTTTTTTACTTTTTTTATTTAAACAATTTTGGTGTTAATTTTTTTTTTACTTTTGACTTTTTGTCCGCTAGAGGGCGTGATTTTAAATGTGAGCAATATTTTGGAAATGTACAAGTCAGGCCCTTTCAAATGATACCAAACACGGCGTATTTATCTCCATTTTTATTTTTTAAGCCTTACTTTTTGTCCGCTAGAGGGCGCCAAATCGCTTTTTGTGACACGTCACCTAGCCTATGTTCAGCGGAAAATTAAGACGGTTCTAACGATACCTCATATGTCGAGTTCCGATAAGTAGATTAGAAGCTATGAGGGAACAGATGAAGATACACACATACATACATACAAACATACATACATACATACATACATACATACATACATAGCCAGTCAAAATCATAACCCTCCTTTGGCTTTGCCGTAGTCGGGTAAAAAGGTTTATCATGTTTTTGATGAAGCTTTAATTAAAGGTATTCATTAAATATTTATTATTCTGTTAGTTGTCTATCTTTATTAAAGCTTCTTTTCTTAAAATATTTCTTTTTTACTCATTGATGTAAGATTTGACGGCACGGTTGGCGCAGTGGCTGAGCGATTGGACTGCTGCTCTGCGTGTCGCGGGTTCGATCCCTGCACGGAACAAATATTTGTATGGTCTACAGATAGTTGTTCCGGGTCTGGGTATTTGTGTATGTGGTCTTTATTTTTCGTTTTTCTGGCGTCTTTCATTAATTTGCTGATTGACAAGACAGACATCTTAGTCAATTACTTAATACTAATATAAACACATAAAACTGGCCAAGTGCAAGTCGGTCTTGCACACGAAGGGTTCCGTACCATGACTTCTTATAGGTTTTCCTGTAATCTATATACGTGTTGAACTAATTACTGAATTTTATTTATTTTTTTAATTTTTTCAGAATTTTAGGCACAGTAGTTTCGGAGATAAGGGCCCCCCCCCTCTTGGTATGGCCGGACAGACAGACACACGAGTGATCCTGACTGCAAATGCAATTCCAAAAAAAAAAAAATATCGTAGTGTGAGGAGTGTGTGCTAGCAGAGAGAAAGTTTCATACACACATGAAAGCACAGTAATGTTTCTACTAAAAAGCACAGCTGTACAAACAGTATAGTACAGTCTGTAGTAAAGCTTAAAAACTTTCCCAGTGTGGGTAGTGTCGCGAGGTTGGTACTTATTCGGGAATATAAAGTCTACTGAAGCGTAAACCTTCTCTGACTTAACAGTAATTAAGTCGGTATTTATTTCCCGTCGGGGCTGCTGGTTGTTAGAAAGAGATACCGTTGCCTCGACACAAAGGGCTTACAAGGAACATAGGTGGTTTTTTTTTGTCAGTAGAAGCCTGACACTCCCACTCTGCCCAGAGCGGGAGGAGTCATTTGATGATTTCCCACAGTCCAAAAAAAAAAAAGTATTTATTTTCCTGTCAAAGTAAATGTTTCTTAAGTTTTATTTCACGTCACAAAATATCTGACGTTACACGGTAATGGATATGGCTGTCAATATCACTGGTAATTACGTAAATTCTCAAGAAAAATGTATCACTTAAAATATACAATCTAGTTTTCATATAATTTGAGATTTCTTCGCAACATTTGCATGTCGTTAGCTAGGAGAATGATGAAAAAGGAGATATGATAGCGCGACGAATAACAGAGGAGAGTGGAAGACAAAAACGAGTTGCGCCGACCCTCCCTAAGTAACGTGGGACAAGAGCGAAAGATGATTTGGTTTAATTATGGCGTGAACCTCCATTAAGTTTGTAACTTACTATCAACAAAATATATATATATGTCGGCTAAAGGGATAATTTTTAGCATTATTCGTTGGTTAACAGTGGGCGTCGGTGGGTAGTGTTGGATGTAGAAACTAGACTCGTACACCGATACACTCAACCTAGTCCAGTAGATCTAGATAGACACACAAACTCTGTAGGTAGGTACGTATTTCAGAACACACGATGGTTTCAGCGGTCGCACCTGCCGCGCGCCTCGCCTGTCTACCGAGAGGTCATGCCAACCGACGCGCGCGCAAACCAATGACTCCATCGAGCGCCAGATGGCGCTGGCGTACTGAATACGACTCGATGCCGACATATAAATATATATAAATCCTTGAATGTCTTAAAATATTAAGTGGCGGGCTAGTTCACTGGATGAGTTTATCATCATTATCATTCGCTTGCCTTTATTCTAGTTCAATAGGTGTCGGCGCAGCAAGTCTTTTTATTCCATACGTATTGTTTTGTTTAATGCTTTAAGTTATTTTACTGTAAGCTGTGAAGCTACCTTGCATATATATAAATAAATAAATACTTCTCTATTACTTGTCATCTCATGAGACACCTCGTTTTATGTCATATCATTCAAATACCATGAGTTTATTTAAAACTAGCTTTTACCAGCGGCTTCGCCCGCGTGAAAATGACGATTTTCCATATAAACTTTCATCCCCTATTTAACTCCCTTAGGGGTTGAATTTCGAAAAATCCTTCCTTATTCCTTGTCTACATTATAAAGGGAACCTCTGTGCAAAATTTCAGCTTTGGACTGAGCGTTGATGAGTCAGTCAGTCAGTCAGTCAGTCAGTCAGTCAGACTTCTCTTTTTATTTATATATATAGATATACTAGCTTTGCCAGCGGCTTCGCCCGCGTGAATATCACGATTTTCCATACAAACTTTCATCCCCTATTTAACACCCTTAGGGGTTGAATTTCGAAAAATTATATAAATAAATAAATACTTCTCTATTACTTGTCATCTCATGAGACACCTCGTTTTATGTCATATCATTCAAATCATCATCATCAGCCTATAATGTTCCCACTGCAGGGACTCAGGCCTCCTCTCCAGGAGAGGGATGGGCTATAATCCACCACGCGGGCCCAGTGCGGATTGGCAGATGTCACATGTCTTCGAATTTTTTGGTTCTAAGACATGCCGGTTTCCTCACGATGTTTTCCTTCACCGTTTTGAGATCATTCAAATACCATGAGTTTATTTAAAACTAGCTTTTGCCAGCGGCTTCGCCCGTGTGAAAATGACGATTTTCCATACAAACTTTCATCCCCTATTTAACTCCCTTAGGGGTTGAATTTCGAAAAATCCTTCCTTATTCCTTGTCTACATTATCAAAGGAACCTCTGTGCAAAATTTCAGCTTCCTAGGTCCAAGGGTAAGGGCTGGGCGTTGATGAGTCAGTCAGTCAGTCAGTCAGTCAGGACTTCTCTTTTTATTTTTAAAGATATATATATTATAGATTAATTTTCTACACGAAATGTAGGTACTGGCAATAACTTAAATACAGTACCTACACAAATCTCCTACACAGACCTCAAAAGAAACAAAAACACTCCCTCCATTTTATAATCTTTTTAAACAAAAACAAAAGACGCAGCACGATAAATCTCCGACATCCCTCGTTAATTACTGTACGAAGCTTCACAAAGTAATTATAAGTTGATGCACTCGCAACGGGATGCTGTGCGAACGGATCTCTTGAGATGTGGATGAGTACTTACGTTGCTCTGTTTATGTTGCAAGTTAGTTTATGTTCGAAGAAATTTCTACGTAGATGTAGGGTTAGACTTTTTTTTTTTGGGGTGGGTGGAAAATCATCAATTAAGATTACTAGTTTCGAGTACAGGTCAAGGGTTCAAACCCAAACAGGCACTTACCTTGTGACCCTTGTGTGAATTATTTCATAACTACACAAGCGAAGCGACGTATTATGTTGAAGGATTTTCTATGCAAAAGTAGGTTTAGTGCAAAGGTTAAGGTAATAAGGTCTAATAAGGTCCCATTAAAATAGGTGGACAAATTTTAACACAGCGTTGAGGTCTAACCAAACATATCTGAACAAAAAAAACATTAAATAAACTGCTTTTTTTTACTTAAAATAATAAATTGCCGGCACTCTACAACAAACTCATCCTTTATGAGTAGGTACTTAAATGCGTTTTTCTTATTTTTTTTTTTACCATCATACCATATTTCATACCATTTGATTTCTGAAATTTTGTCCACCTATATTTTAATGGGACCTAGCTTATAATACAGGACGAATCTCTCATATTGGGACACTATTGAATAGTGTAATAATACACTGTGTATTTTGTATTAAATCAACGAGTTCGATTCCTGAATCTAATGACGAAGTTTAGAATTCATTAAAATTAGACTCTTTTGAGTATTTTTCTAATAGATTCGGATATGAAAACTCGGATATTTATTGTGTTATTGTGTTGTGTTTTAGTTGTGTGTGTGCAAGTAAAATATATAGACCCATATTACAGACAGATGAATAGACAGACAGTGTCGGCAGGTTTAAGTAATAAACGAATCTACATACATCTTCAACACACGTATACATAACATCACGCGTCTATTTCCCAAAGGGTTAGGCAGAGGTGTACCTGCTATAATCCATCTAATCTCCAACACATCTTGTTAATGACAAGTAATTATAAGGTGCTGCACTTCCATCGTGATGCTGATGAAGTAATCTCTTGAGAGGGAATGAAGATGAGTACTTGAGTTGCTCTGTTTATGTTCCAAGTTAGTTTATGGTGCGATGTATGAAGGTTTGGAGTATAATGTTTAAGGTGTATACGTCACCCGTCGGGGCTGTGTGGTTTTTAGTCAGGAGAAGTCTCACACTCCCTTCCGCAAAAAAAAAACAAAGGTATATACGTCAGAGAGGTACGTTCCTATCATAGAAAGGAGGCCTGTGTCACAGCTGTGGGAACATTATAGGCTGATGATGATAGTGATGCATGTCGGAAAAGGGTTCGTGAATAAATAGGGGCCATAGTCACTCATCATCATCTTGTTGTCCTTGTCACATAATATATTATTTGGGGTTGGAGCAACACGTTTTTTCTCCCTTTATCCCCTATCAATCGTCATGCTACCATTTACTTCTTTTTCCTTGAATAACTCATATTCTATGAACGTTTTAATCAAATGTACCTATTTAGTACTAAATGTAAAAATTATTAAAGATTCATTTACTGCGACAAAAATAACACTTGAACTATATTACGATAGTTCTACTCAAACGTATTTCTCAGGAACACCACTACCCGAAAACTAAGTGCGTCTTTGATTCTATCTATGCACTATATACTAGTGCATAGATAGAATCAAAGACGCACTTTCCAAGATTTTCATACCACAATTTCGGCAAAATAAAATCTCTTTCAAATTCTACCTCGAATTTGCTGCACAGCACTCAATATCCTTTGATTTACCTAGAAACCTTGCAACCTTCACAAATCACTTCCAAGAATCCAATCTGGCAAGTTTCCTCTGAAACTCTCAGTTGGTTTAGAACCAATTTCCAGAAAATCTGGAGCTAATGCACTGCTGTGGCGCACTTTCAATCGATCGGCGGTTCTGTCAGATTTAGGAACTCCCCTAGGTATTTGCGAAGATTTGTTACTGTAAGTACTTTGGAAGTGAGGTAGTTAAGCTTACTGTAGATGTTTTAAAGGTGAACTGGGTCTTTTTAAAGTTAGTTAGATTCTTACAAATTTCGCCTTATTACAAAAGGTAGTTAAACCTGGTTTAACTTAGACTTGGTTTATCTCGCATGCTGTCACTTTCTTTTGAATATAATTGAAGTGAGACGTCAAGCGAGATAAACCAAGTCTAATTTAAACCAGGTTTAACTACCTTTAGTAATAAGGCGGGATATAGGTTTAATGGTAAGGTCGTGGTATAGTTAAATTTATATGGCTTGTGTTTAAACGCCTACCAGAAAAGAACCTATTTTACTACCAAAAAAATTCGAAGTGCCGGCCTAAATGGATTAATGCTCACCAAATTGTTTTATTTAGTACTTTACTGTACTTTAATCTAGGGTCTAAAAATCTTTTTTGGTGAGCATTTAAATTATAGCCATTTTATATTAGTATCTAAATTGGGAATCGAATATGTAGTAGTTAGAAAAGTTCTAATCACCTTTTGGAGTGTCATCATCATCATCATCATCATCAACCTATAATGTTCTCACTGCTGAGACACAAGACTTCTCTGTATGAGAAGAAATGGGCTATATTCCACCACGCGAGCGGGTTGGTCGATGTCACATGTATTCGAAGTTTTAGTTCTAGGACATTCCGGTTTCTTCACGATGCTTTCCTACACCGTTTTTGAGAGCAGTGGTGATGAAATAACTAATAACTGGATCGTATCAAATGATAATTATTAAAATAAAGGTATGTATAAAAATATAATCACTGGTAGTGACGTCAGGAAATAGCAAGCTTGTGTCGAAGCAGGAAAATTGAAAGAATAATTATGTTCAGCGTGTGGTCTTGGCAGTATAATCAAGAATTTCTGATTACATCTTAGTAACATATTTTAATATCCTTACATAGTATAAACAAAGTCGCTATTTTTGTCTGTCTGTTTGTCGGTATGCTTAAATCTTTAAAACTACGCAACGGATTTTGATGCGGTTTTTTTTAATAGATAGAGTGATTCAAGAGGAAGGTTTTAGTATATAATTTGAACGACATCCATGCGGGTGAAGCCGCGGGCATCAGCTAGTAATAATATAAAGGTGAACATACTACTTATTACATAACATCTTGCCTGTAATCCCCGAAGGGTTCGGCAGAAGTGTTCCCATTGGTACACCCACATTTCTCCATTTATGTTTAGGTCTCTTGTAATAGGGAGCGAGCCCATTGCCATGAACTAGGTATAAATCCAAATTCCGTGGCTACTAATAAGTAAGTACTTAATGAGATGGATGATGAAAATCGCCTATAAAATCTTGCCCGACCCGGGAATCGAAACCGGAACTCATCACTCGACCAACGAGGCAGTCAGACAAGCGTATTTTGTAAAAAAACAGCCCAATAAAAATTGAGTTGTATAATTTCTGTAATACCCAAATCCTTGGAAATAAATTCGGCTATTTTTCAAGTGGCAGACAAGCGAATTTTTGTAAAAATTTGCGAACTGAAATTCGTCTTTATAAATTGTCAAGAAAAACCTTGAAAAGATTAATTAAAATTGAAGTACCAACGTAAAAATTTGTTGTAGCCGTCTTTTAATTTAATTCACATACATGTGTGAGTAACTACGCAGTATCAGTCGTAAAAAAAACTATTAAAAGTTGCCGTTATATTTTGTAACCATAGCATGTTTAAAGTAGACACAATAATTTCAAGTGGGTCATTTAAAAACAAGGCACTCATCTGCAATTATCTCAATTTATTTTGGATCAGCGAATGATTGTCTTCTTCTTCCACACTTCTCTATTATTCGTCACTCAGCAGACACCTTCTTTTTGCCATACCATCATTCACACAGTCCATTCACCGCTACACATATTCAACTTCATACAATAAACGGTCTTTTCACAATTTTCATACCTTTTACGATCAAAACAAATGACTACCGTGTGACCTTCATTCCAACCTTCCATAATATTTTATTCAAATACCGCCAACCTTTTTTGTGGCCCAAAAATATATTTAATAAATTAGCATACGTCTAGCCAACAGGATCTTTTTTACAAATGGTACCTCATATTTTTACCTTTTTAGTATTTTTCACTTTAGTTGATAGGAGAGAAAAAATCTATCAAGTGCAAGTCGGCCTCTCGCACGAAGGGTTTCGTACGAAACGTTCAAATAAAAAAATCTTGTACGAGGGCTAGCTACATTTTTAATCATATTAATTACAGGTTTTTGCGGAATTTAAGTTACAAGTAAATTCATGACATTAAACTGGTTCGATTCTCAAACTTATCCCATTAGCTAAGCTTGGTACCTTTTATTATTTATGTGTTATTTGTTGTTATAGCGGCCATACCCACACAACGCAGTCACTGAAAATTTTCAAGCGTTCACTTTTTTCGAGTATGAAGATGTCTGACTGGCAGACAGATACCAGACCCTTAGTAAGTTAGGATCCCGTCGGCACTCCTCGGGCATGGGACCCTAAAAAGGCACATCCATTTAAATTATTAAGTGGAGTGGAACATTTCTCGTGTAACACATTTTTTACAATTCTGTCTCACGTACAATTTATTTGAGAGGGCTAGTGACCCCCGAATTTGAGCCTCAGGGGTCTTGGGCCAGGCTCGGGACTTAGTTTGATTCCTGTAATATTTTACGGAGAAGTTGAGACTTTTGTGACGGGTTTGTCCCAGGATGCCTTAAAGTTTTACGTATAACGTGTGTGTGACTGAAAGTTTTGTTTATTTGTTGGTTTAAAGCATTGGTTGATATACTTATTTGAAATAATTGGAAATACGAAAGTCAATTAGTGTTTTATTTAATATTGTGTCATATTTGTCGTTTTAATACGAGACAGTTATTTACATTTACCTTGTTGTCTGTTAGTAACAAGCGCTACGACTGAGGAATAGAATCTAGGTTTGATACCTGATTGGGGTAACATGTTATTGCGTTTTCCCACCAGTAATTTATGAGTCTGACTTTGTTTGGTCGGAGCCAAACATAATTAGTGAAATGCGGGTGAACTATACTTAGGTGACATCTGTGTTTTTCGGTTTATATTCGTCATGTTTCGTATCATCGTTATTTACTGAAATACTTTCACGTAACATTCTGCCATAGATTTTACGCCCCATAAAAACGGCAAAGGTCATTCAGTTAATAAAAGCGACACTTTACTCAGAATATAAAAACATCGAAGTCAACCTCACCCATATTTTTCTTCAGCACTCCCTATATTTTCTAGCCCTTAATGGTATACTGTAGTAACAACTCCATATATTCTAAGAAAAACATAACATTCTTGCGATAAAATATTGCGTGTGTTGTGTTTTGTTTTTCTATTGTTTTTTTCTTGACACAAATAACGAGCTGTCAGATGGTGGATTCTTGAGTTCATTTTTAACGCAATAAAAACCTTGAATTATTGTTTGTTTTTTAGTTGGTTTTAGCGTAGTAAGATGGATAGTTTTTTTTTAGGTATATTATCATGTGCCTAGTCTTTTCTAAACTTTGTTGGTGATGGTTTCAATCTAATTGCAGCTGAATACCAGTATTTTACATAGATCGAATGCCTATCTGACCTCCAAAACCCAGTATGTACTAGGACACTAGGTAATACAATACCCCCTGGTTAGACCGGTTGTCAGACATTCAGGCCACTGACTACTTAACGACTGTCAAAGATGTACATTATATACAATTGCCAGCCAAGGTCAATGGTTTAACGTGCCTCAAAAAGCACGTGTAACGTGCACGTGTATGTCTGTTTTCAAAGACTTTGTTTTACTATAATTTTAACAAACACCGAGTTCACCTCAACCGATTTTCAAAAGTCAGTCAATGACAACGTCAACCGCGCGCAAGTGTAGGTGATGTCTGACGTATGACGTCGCGTCATGTTATACACCTCCCTTTGACAAATCAATCATTTGTATCGAACGATATGACGTTGATACGTACCGCACGACCGACGTTTGAAAATACGAAACATTCTCTTTGAGGGAAAGTGCGAGTTGGAAAATTGCGTTTGTTTTTGCATTTTTAGTTGACGGTTTCATTTTTTATTTTATTTTAAAGATTGGACAGCAGTGGTGATGAAATTAATTACGCAAAGAATGATCGTAATCCAAGGGTTTGAGTATACGACGGTGAGTAATAGGCCGTGTCGACCACAACTAGCAAAGTAATCCTATAAAGAAAGATTATAAGTCGGTCACTGCTAATAACGTTCTTATAAAGACATTGCGGTAGACTATTTAACTTATAATGGCATTTGCCAAGCCTTACCACATTTAAGTGCATTCGTTTTTATATCTCATTCTTATAGTTGGCTACAAGATTTTCTTTTAGGACACTTTTAGGAATAAGTCTCCTATAATTGTTTACAGTAAAACTAAATAATCCAAAATAATAATTTGATCCTATAGTTGCATTTTCTGAGTAAACAAGATCTAATAATATAATTAGCTGAGATCACTATAAGTTTGCGCCGTTATAGTTTTGCTCAAGACTCTTTTAAATCTAATAGTACTTATTAAGAGCGTTATTGGATCAAAAAAGCTTAAAAGCTCAATAATTTTATAAGTAAACATCAGCCATTTTGTTAAGATTCAGCTGTTCCCCTTCATCTTGAGAAAATAAGTTTAACATGAATTTAAGCGATTGGAAACGATTGAAAAGAAGTGAGAAATAGCTATCGGATAACACAAAATGTGTATGAGTCCAAGGCCATCTCATATTTCTCAGTAAAATCCCTGAATATTTGGTCAAAAAACTGTTGACATCAAAAAATACAACCATCTTGTTAACAAAATCCTAAAAAAAGTAAATTTTGCATTAGCAGGCATATTTCAAGGAAACCCTAATTTGTTTTTAAATGGAGGCGAGTTATCTGGACTAAAACTGGTACAAGTACTAATTTACCTATAATCTACATCTACATCTACACTAATATTATAAAGAGGAAAGATTTGTACCTATTTTTGTATGTTTGTAATGAATAGGCTCAAAAAGTACTGGGCCGATTTCAAAAATTCTTTCACCCTTGGAAAGCTACATTCACCCTGAGTAACATAGGCTACTTTTTATCCCTGTATTCCCACGGGAACGGGATCTACGCGGGTGAAACCGCGGGACGTCCGCTAGTGATACCATAAAGTACTTAATGAAGAGCAATTTCAAAACATGGCGTCAATTCATAAGAATTGATGAAATATTTTATTTACAACAATATACTAATGTGCTATTTTTCGGAGGGGATTGTGAAATTAACTAAATTGCGGTACACATTTACAGTAAAAATGACTTCCCACGAGTTCATACACTATATTTACAATGTATTATGAGTAATTAATGTTCTACAATAATACAAAATAATATTAATAGAAACCATGTTTTTAACCTACCTGATGTTTTTAACCTACCAGATGTTTTTAATAATTATTTACTACAAAACAATCGGAACCACCAGGGCCCTGTTTAAAAAACATTACAAGTCTACAATTTTGTAGATAACTGACATATTTGTAAAAATTTCTTACAAGTGCTGTTTAATAAACCTTACAATTTGTAAAAATTCTACAAGTAAAAATTTTAAAAATTGTACAATTGTAAATGCTGTTTAATAAACGTTTACAATTGTAAAAAACGCCTGTAGATTTTTATGACAAGTTTGTAGCTACAAATATGTAATTGTAAGTTACAATTTTACATAAAAGTGTAAGTTTTGTTGAAGATTCTTAAATCGAGAGTAATTTCATAAATCTTATACATTTAGAATTTGGTTTAACCTCTTTTATATTTGTTTGATTTAAAAGAAATTTGCCGAGTGGATGTAAGAGCTGCATTTCTCTTAAAATCGAATTTAAGATCATGTCCTATCTTCGTTATAAAATATTCGCCGGTATTGTTTTTTTTTCATTAAACCTAAAATTAAAATTAAAATAAAAAAAATCACCTTTACCGTTCACTCATAATATTCATCATCACTATTTCAACCATTTTTTTTAAAGAATAACAATAAAATTTCTTCACTTATTTAATTGAGGTACAAAATTGTAAGTTTCTGAGACACGGTGAGTCCACCTGTCGAAATTTTTCTACAATTTACAAATATGTAAACTTGTAGTTACAATTATGCGTTCAATAAAACAGTTTTCCCTACAAATTTGTAAATTGTCACCTGTAGAGAGAAAATGTTTAATAAACAGAAATATGTAGATTTGTAGCTACAAGTCTACAAATTTGTCAGTTTTCCACCATGGTAAAATTGTAACTTGTAGTTTTTATTAAACAGAAACTTGTAGAATTGTAACTTGTAGCCTACAATTATAATAATAATAATAATAATAATAAAGCCTTTTATTTCCTTAATAAAAACATTCAGTTTTACGATTATAATAATTATGAATAAGTAATTTGATTAACATGCAATTTTTAAACACAATACAACATTCCATAGTACACAATTAGTTCCATTTCTACATAAAATAATTACGTTGTTGTTTTTTTTTTTTTTTTTTTTTTATATGTATATATATATATTGAATCTTATTTATTTATTTTATTATAATTAATATCATTCCATTTAATTTATTAAGGACCTCTCTATAGAGTAAAGGCCTCCTCCATTTTTCTCCACACCCTTCTGTCACCCGCTTTTTCAATCCATTCATTGCCCGCCACTTTCAATATTTCATCGAGCCATCTCTCTACCGGTCTACCTCTACTTCTCTTACCTATGGGTCCCTTCCAGAATGTGATCATTTTGGCCCATCTGTTGTTGTTCATTCGTGCAATATGGCCAGCCCACCCCCATTTCAGTTTTTTGCAGTGTTCCAGAGCATCAATTAAGTTTGTTATTTTTCTTATATCCGTACTTCTCTTTTTGTGTCTCAACTTTAGATTTAAAATGCTCCGTTCCATAGCTCTTTGGGTAGTTAATATTTTGTTTTTGGTTTGTTTGTTGTAAATCCATGTTTGGGATCCATAGGTGAGAGAAGGTAAGACACAAGAGTCCAGCACAGTTTTTTTCAGCTTCATTGACATATTTGACTTTAAAATTTCTTTCAGACTCCAAAATTTATTCCAGGCCATGTTTATGCGTCTCCTTAGCTCGTCTTGGTGTCTAGACTTTTTAAATGACACTTGTTTGCCTAGGTATATGTATTCCTGAACGTATTCTAGTAGGACATTGTTAACGTGTATTGGTACTTTTATGCTGCTTGTCATAATTTTTGTTTTTGTTGTGTTTAATTCTAGACCGATTTCATTGCTGACATTGTTAATTTCATTTATCATTGTCTCTAGCTGCGATGGGTTTTCTGCGAAGAGTATGATGTCGTCGGCGAATCTGAGATTATTTAGAGAATGACCATTGATGTTTATACCTTTCTTTTCCCACTTAAGTGTTTTCATGATGCTCTGTAAAACGGCAACAAAAATTCTGGGAGAGAGGGGGTCACCTTGACGAACGCCTCTACATATATCAATTTCTGTGCCTGTCTTATCTAGTATCACTCTACTTGTGCTCTTCTTGTATATGTCTTGGATGAGTTCTATAGTTTCTGCTGGCACGTCACATTCCTGTAAGGCTCTCCACATGCTGTTATGGGATATAGAGTCAAACGCTTTTGCGTAGTCGATGAACGCGAGATAGATCGGGCGTTTCATTTCTTCGTATTTCTCTATAATTAGTTCTAATGAGTGGATGTGGTCTATGGTTGAGTACGTACTTCTAAATCCTGCTTGCTCCACTGGTTGGTGCTCTTCGGTGTAATTAGCAAGGCGTTTCTCGAGGCATGAAGCAAACAGCTTGTAGAGATTCGATTGTAGGCTGATTGGTCGATAGTTACCTATTTCAGCAGGGTTTCCTTTTTTGTAGAGTAGCACTATATCTGATTTCGCCCATTCAGTAGGAATTTTTCTGTCGTCCAATATTTTGTTGAACAAGGTAGTTAAGGGTTGTACTAGCAGAGATTTTCCAGTTGAAATTGCTTCGTTTGGTATGCCATCCGGACCATTGCTTTTTTCTCTCTTTAAAGACATTATCTTCGTCAAAATTTCTTGAGTAGTGAATCTCTGTACTTTTTTATCATTTTCTTGTCCAGGCGAAGTTTCTATACTCGGTGGTATTTTGCAGGCGTAAAGCTCACTGTAAAATTCAGTGGCGGCCTTTATTATTTCCGATCTAGAAAAAGTTAAGGTGTTACAAGTAGGGTTCTTTTTCAGGCTTGGAATCCATTTTTTAGATAATGTTAATTCTTTCAAGCCTTTTTTCACACTTCCTGATTTTCTCAGATGTTTTTCAATTGTTGTTAGTCTGTAGTCTTGATATTCTTTCCTCATAATTTTGTAAATGCTTTTAAATAGATATTTTTTCTCTATTTTCTCTTCCGGTGTCAATTGTTTTTTATTTATCAATTCGTTTCTTCTTTTGAGAAGGTTTTTGGTTTCGTCTGAGATAATGTGTTGCCGTTTTGTATTTGAATTGTTATTATGTAGAGACTTTAAACTTTTATGGATTGCTTGTTTAATTTTTTCATAGTACGTCTCTACATCATCGTCTTCTTCTAGCATTATGTTTGCCATGTATAACTTTAACGAATTAACATATTTTTCTTGCTCGTTAATGGTGTTTAATGAAAAATTGTTATTTTTATAATTTGATCTAGACTTCTTGGTGTTAGTTAACAATACCGTACTTCTCACAAGCCGGTGGTCGCTCGGAAACGATAGATTGTTTATTATTTCAATATTAGTAATTTTATTTTTCATGTTTGACAGTATGTAGTCTATTTGGCTTTTATTTTTGTTCGGAGAAAGCCACGTCCAAATGTTTTGGCACTTCTTTTTGAATATACTATTGATAACAACTAAGTTGTTTTCCCAGCAGAACTGAAGTAAGGTTTCTCCTCTCTTGTCTCTTCTTCCAAAGCAAGAGTTTCCCAGTATTCTGTCTTCTCCTTTCATTTTTTGACCAACTCGGGCATTAAAGTCGCCCATGATAACAACGTTTTTACTGGAATATTTGAGAGATGCCTGTACTTGGCCATAAAATTCTTTTATTTCTAGTTCGGTTGCATCACAGGTTGGCGCATGAACCTGAACTATGGATATATTAGAATTTCCAAAATTCAAGTGTAGTATGCAGATTCGTTCGTTGATCGCGGTGAAACTCTCTATGTTGCTTTTGAGGTACTTTTTAATTAGGAAACCTACTCCATACTGGCCCTTGGTCTCGCCGAAGTAACAAAATACATGGTCGTCGCTTTCTTCTATAGTATAACCGGTACGTCTGATTTCTGACAGACCTATGATATCATATTTGATAGATGATATTGCTTGTTTGAATTCTACTAGCCTTTCGTTTGATAGTAAGGACCGAGCATTGTATGTGCATATGTAAATAGGGTGCAATGGAGGGTTTTGGTCTGTGACCCCCGCGGTGACCAGCCGTGGTGGGGGACATAGAGAGGTCGCTTCCTCATGTCATTCCTTTGATACTAGTGGTTGCGATGGGGACTTAATATCTGTATTACTCTGTTTATTTTTTACTAGGTAAAGGTCCATTTTATTTTTCTTGCTTGGGTTTTTTAGAATAATTTTCTGTTCTCTCTCAACAACTGATTTGTTCTCTGTCAATACTTCCGGAGACTGTGATAAATTTCTCTTTTGACGTTCATGTTGAGTGTTTGATTTTTCAGGTAGAATCACTAGTTTGTTGTATTTTATAAATGCCTTTTTTCCCTGTTCTCGTACTTGTTTTAGCTGGGTACTGAGCTTCTTTCGTTCTTCAAGAATTTCTGGGGGATAATCTTCTGTAATGTAACAATTATCGGACTCTTGTAACATTTTCTTATTTTTGAGTAATTCAATTTTTTTGCCCATGGTAGTGAAAGTGACAATTATGGGCCTTACCTTTTCAGACTTTTTTCCCATGCGCGAAACACACTCAATATCACTTTTTCTGCAATCTACTTTCATGACGTTATTTATTAAATCTAGAATCTTATTTTGTAGGGCAAAGTAACCGTTTTCATTTTCATGTACTCCGAAAAAGATAAGATTTTTCTTTCTTATTATTCTTTCAAATTTTTGAATTTTTTGTGCTTGTTCTTCTGTAGTTTTTTCTAGTTGGTGTTGTCTGGTTTCAAGTAGGATAAATTTTTCATCTATGTTTTTGTTTATGCTGTTCGGAATACTCTCTTTCATTTCTTTTAGCTCCCTTGATTGTTGATCGAATTTTGCTTGCAAATCTTTTAACAGTTCTGTGATCACTTCCATTTTTTATTTTTCCTGCCCTCTAGCGGAATATTGTAGTACTAGCTTCGGTACCGCTTTTTGCCAAGTTGTTATTGTAGATCGGTATCGTCGTATCTATGAGATCTAAGCAGTTCTTCTAATTTGTAACAGATGTCGCTATCTACAATGTACTTTTAACGGATCGGTGATTTTGCATTTTTCAAGTTTTAGGTTATATTGTTCACATATCAATTTGTTCCAGTTTTTTCACGAAGAATTATTATTGTCAATTTGTCACACACTGTTTCACTCTAAATATTTGCAGATCTAGAGATTTTTTTTTAGTGTTTATGGCTTTTTATATAAGCGCACAATGGGTTGGTATTGTTTTATCACTTTTTGCACTTTATTTTGAGGTTTCATGAGTCAATTCATATCTACACCTATTTCAAGTCACTTGTTTTCACTTTAACTTGCATTTTGAATGGGTTTGTCACTGTTTTGCACCGTTTATTTATTATTTTTAACACGAAGCACACAGAGCTACAGGGCGCTGGAACGCGGTACCTACAAGCCTACAATTACAATTTACAATTTGTAAGTTTTATTAAACAGGGCCCAGCTGAAGGAACAACAAAGAAAACTTGTATTAAAATATTCTTATAACTAATAACTAAGTACAAGAGCATTATAAACAAGATTGCTTTAGTAAGATACTTATGTCAGACACTAACAAGAGCGTTTGGGCTTGTAATTGTGTAGTCTCATATCATTATAGAAGCTATTGCGCTTCGTCAAGTATATTATAAGATAGTTGTAGAAATAAACGCTCCTATAACTGCGCCCAAATCCAGCTTTGTAGTATGATACAAGTTTCTTATAAGTAAAAATTAAAGTAGTCTTGAGATCGTTATAAGTACTGATTTTGCTAGTTGGGACGGCGCGTTCGTGTTCCACGCGCGCCTCAAAGAGATATCAGCAACATTACAGGGGCCTGTCGGGGCTACGGGTTGTTCGAAAGAGATACCGTGGCCTCGGACACTAAGGCCTAAGAAGGGACATGGGTGGTTTTTGGTCAGTAGAAGTCCCTACCGCTCCGGCCAGAGCGGGAAAGTAGTGTGGGAGGAGTCATTTGATGATTTCCAAACCTCCAAAAAAGAAAAAAAGGGTTTGAGAATACGACCGACATGCAATTTGATAGTTACCACTAGCCTAGCACTAGACGTGTTCTTGACTGGATACCGCGAATCTTCGCAGACTGGCGCAGATTTGCCGAATAAAGTGGCGTGTGATAGAAGAGGCCCAGGTATCCAGGAGTCAAGTTGATTACTGATAGTTCATAATGTCTCACTTTCCATCTGTATCAACTTAGAAATAAACCGTCTGTACTAGAATCAGTCAGAAAGTTTTCAGCAGATATAAGACAGTTTATTTTTCGGGTCTACCTTTTATAGTAGAAGTTTTTATTTCCGAATTTTGTTTTGCATAGCAGTGGATGGTAGAAACTTCATTTCACCGAAAATCGCTTGGCGTACACTCATTTACCATAAATTAAAATCGCATAATTTTGTAAGTCAGAATCATCTTTGAGCATAAACTTCATTTCCAGAACCATCATTTCGCCGAAAATTCATAATCAGAATCGTCTTTTGGCACGCATTTCATTTCATACATACGTGTAACATGCAGCAGGCATGACTTCTGTCACGGCTCCGGAGCTGCGGTGCTCCGGCGGTCCCACGCAAGCTTATCGTCGCAGATGGTTTTAACACACGCCACCGCGGCAGAAGCTGCGGTGGGTGGCGGGCCGCCTCGCCCCTCCGCACCTACGCGGGCTTAGATTACACTCTCGGGGTAGGGCAGAAGAGACTACGTGGAGTCGGTTTTACAGCGATTCGTTTCTGTCACTAATTTTTGTAGCATAAGGTATTGACTTTTAATTTTAAATTAGTTCAAAAATATTGTAATAGAATTGGCATTTTACCTTATAAAAATCTACCAAATAAAATACTGCCATCTTAAAAGTATGCCATTGAAAATTCGGCCATTTAAACATTCGGCGAAACGATAATTCTATTAAATAATTGTTTTGCCTTAAACACATTCGTTCAAAGAAGAATGTACCAAGTGTATTATGCCAAATAAATTTCGGAGCATCAAGTTTCTGCCAGATAGATGGTACCCTTATTTTTCATACAAAACTTTACCGCAAAAGCATCTTTCTTACATTTTATTATGAGCATAAAAATATTTCCACTTTCATAACATAAGTTTTCTAAAGTTAATTTAACACGAAAAAGATATTTACTTTCAATTTACAGAAGGTCGGGCTAATATTACAGATGAGAATTTAATTAAAATCGTGACCAAAGTCGGTGGATCGCAACATAAAAATAAAGCTGATCAAATGTTCTTAATCCTGTGTAAATTACTGTTAATCCGGCTTGACCTTTAACAAAATAACGGACATATTTTAACAGACTGAAATTGGTGGACGAAGCCAATTTAACTGTATTTTTAGGTGTAAACGTGTGAATGATACTTGAAATCTTCGCCAAGTATTAATGAAAGCTTTTTCTTTTTATCACTGTTTTTTAGACTGCCTCGTTAGTTTTAATCGACCAATCGCATTAGTTAAAATTTACATCAGGTCTTTCGCCCTTCCTGTGATTGGTCGAATTTGGCACATCTCCTCTCCGCTCTGCTCGTCTCCATTTTGGTGGATACCGGGCCTCTGTCTAGTTGTCCCACTACTGCTAAGAATGAGGTCCCAGGTTTGATTGTTAGGTCGGGTATATTGTTACTGAGATTTTCCAGATTTGTACCCCGTTGATGGTAATAGGCTCGCTATTACATAGGACTTAACTATCTCTTTCTCCAAGTTGGACCTTATTTGAAATAACGACAGTTCCCGTGGTCTGTTCAAGAAAATTATTAGACAGACAGAATAAATGCATTTAGATAAGTATTTATTGTATCGTGTAATGTCGTAGAAGCCATACCTTAGTAGTTGCTCAATTTCCACAAAATATTTCCTGTGCAACATAAAAATAAGTAGGTATGTAAGTATCAGAATTGCCTCACAAAATTCGATTATAAATATTTACGCCGCAATCCGGTTCAAACCGCACATATTGTTCGTCTTCGCCCGGATTTACAGTAATCCTCATATACGAGACAAAAGGCGCCTCGCCGCGGGTTCGTGTGGGAGCGCGGAGTACGTGGTCTAAATAAATGGTGTGGCTTGGTATGCGGGTACCGTCATGACTAGTCAGGAGGTTTTTTACTTGGAAAGTTATTGTCTTCAAAGTAATTAAAACAAATAAAACGTAACATCACGTCTGCAATCCCCAAAGGGTAAGGCTGAGATATATACCTACGAGTAGGTACGCCTAAATTTAGCTAGATAAGTTTAAGTCCCATCTAATAGGGAGCGAGCCTATTGCCATTAATCGGGCACAAACCCAGACTCCGTAACTGCCCTAAGTCATTCCTGACGGAAAAACTAAATACCTAACTGTTTGCCCGATTCGGTAATCGAACCCAGGATGTCCTGCTCAGCAGTCGCGTCTGCGACCACTAAACCAATGAGGCAGTCTTCTACTGGTTTTTGGTTGCAATTGCATGTTATTGCAACAATAGCACCTATTTATTAATCCATATTGTTATAAAACAGTATGTAGTGTCAGACTTCTACTGACTTAAAACCGCCCATGTTTCTTCCTAGTCCTTTGTGTCGAGGTCGCGGTATCTCTTTCGAACAACCCGCAGCCCTGAGGGGAGTGTGATGAGAACCTCACATGGTGTCAGATTTTATTGACGCTATGCATAGACTACGTGATACTTCCTGGCCGCGCCACAGTCGAATTTTTAAATTAGAGTTAATGCGTATGAATGTTCGAAAAGTGTTCATTATTGTTCATTATAATAAAAAAAAAGTACTATAAAGGTTTGCGAGATATTTAACAAAATTAGTGGCGCGGCCAGGAAGCATACTTCCTAGCCGCGCCACCGCGTACACTGCAATAAATATGATATTTATGTACAAACTCAATGGTAAATAATTGTACGTCTGTTGTTTATTCTTTTGATGATGAGAAATACTGGAAAAAGTCCATTATTTGTTGATAAATATCGAAACTTCAAAATCGGTTATTTATACAAACACTAAAAATAGTATTTATTTGTATAAAAAGAAAGTAAAAGGTTTATGTAGGTACTTTTATATCAATATTCAGTGTTTTTGCAACTACAAACCTGTATAACATGTAAGTATTTTTAATCTATTGCATAGATTCTATCGCGGGCCTTGAGTTGAGTTGAGCGTGGAGAGCCAATCCAGAGATTTCCTAACAAAAATATTCAGGATTCAAGATTCAACCAGGTTGCTATGGTTACGGAAAATAACAAGGTTGTCAACTGAGGTTGTCAAATTAAATAATTGTTTGTCTCTCTGCTTTCTCCTTCTAAAATATTCTTACTCGTATAATTTGTGTACGAAGTTGTCTACGACGCATTCACTCAATCTTCATCTTATATCTTCATTCATTGTCATTTCATTCCATTCATTTATTCCATTCATTCAATACATTCATTCATCCATCATCTTGCAAAACCGCTCCGTCGCAACGATATATGTAAAAATGTTATCTACTTTGTAAAGGTTTAATAAACCTCTAGAATTCAAAATATCTTTGTTTGATTTATCGCAAACAAAATTGGCGACCGTGACAGGACACGCAATCGTCGGATTCACTGTCACTCAGATTGTTCCCGAAGCCCGCGTCAAGGACTTTTGAAGGACACCGTCGCGTCGACACCGGACGATATCTACCAGTACCTACCAACGGAAGGCCGTGTTGAGAATACAAGATCGCCGTGCCTGTGGACTGGCATCCTACTTCACCTGGGTCGAACTTCGCCTTCGTCAAGCCATTCGGAAAACTGCAGGGACTACTACGGAACTCCGATCGAGCAAGTCCGCCCTCATTACGAGTCTAATATCCTACCTACGTGCCTATCTACGTGCCTATCTACGTGCTACTGCCTACAATTGGACTGCTGCGATTAGCTGTCTGCCTATTTGAAGTGAGCTCGTTCCATCTTACTAACTTACCCACCTATTGTATTGTCCTATAGTCTGTGCATCTAGCGGGTTTAGTTTCTCGAAATCAAGTGAAGTTTCTATCTTTCTATTTGTGTCTATCGTGCCTAACCATCTTCTAAGTATCTTCGAAAGAAGTGAATATAAATGGGACAGGCGACGCACAAATTGGCCTAATTAATTTCACTCACCGACCTACCGCCATCATTAATTAATGCACATTTAACTTTAACTTAATCTCTTACCGTTACTCAAATCAAGTAATTTTAATTTAACTGTTTCAATATTATTGATTATTGTCCCCTAGAACACTAATTCCAACTCATAAATCACTTACATAGTGAACACTTCCCGAGTTTAACTGTAAACTTACGAACCGTCGTCTTTCGTCATACGAATTGTTTTTATCAGTTTACTAAGACGCATGGAATTCATCTATTCCAGTGATCGTGCGTTGTGACTTGTGACACGGCATCGCTTGCGCATCGCTGTCACCTGACTGCCGGCGCGCCCCACCTGCACGGCTGACCATTGCGTGCAGTCTACGAGAGCCGCGAGCGTCAGCTGATCAACAAAGCGAGGAGCGTATCGTATGCTATATACCTATTTCGTTATCTATTAACATCTGTTTGTGTTAGCTCATTACGAGTTTGCTACAATGACCGATCCTTCAAAGTTAAAGGAACTAATAATCAAACGCGGTTCTATTAGAGGACGCGTAACGAAATTTAAGTCAAGTCTTGACAGTTTAGCATTATTAGAATCCATTCCAGAATTAGAAGTAAATAAACTCGTATTGAAGCTATCAAAAATTGAGACATTGTTCCTTGAATTCGATGAGGTGCAGAATCAGATAGAATTTCACAACGCAGATAATCAAAGTAGCGAGTTAACTACTAGAGATTTAATAGAAAACGATTTCTACCATTGTATTGCGTTATTTCAAAGGTTGATTAAGAAAAATTCTGCAGTTCAACATGATGAGAATAATTCTCAAATTAAATCTTCTATGGCCACTTGTCATCATAACGATCACAGTTGTAATACGTTAGGTTTTAAATTACCGATGATTAAAATTCCAAACTTCGACGGTACCTATTTTAAATGGTTGGAGTTTAAGGAAACGTTTGTTTCTTTAGTTCACAACAATAACCAGATTGAAAACATCCATAAATACCACTACTTGCAATCATACCTCGATGGAGAAGCCGCTCGGGTTATTGCCAATTTGGAGGTTTCCCATAATAATTATCCTGAAGCATGGCAACTTTTATGCGAACGTTATGACAATAAGCGTCAATTAATAAATAACCATGTCAAGTCTCTGCTCAACATTAATTCCGTGCAAGAAAATGATAAGTCTTTAAGATATATTATTGACCATGTCACTAAAAATTTGCGCGCGCTCAATTCACTAGGGCTAGGGACTAAGCTAGGAGATATTTTACTTATACATATTATTGCAGGTAAATTAAATAGTAGTACATATTTCAAGTGGGAAGAACATAGAAATAGTTTGAGTGACGTACCTTCGCTTAATGATTTCTTCAGTTTTCTTAAACGTCGCGCTGATGTATTGGAGACAGTTTATCGCCATAAACATGACAATCAAGACAATAAACAAAAACAATCCTCTTGTAATCAAAACAAACATAATAGCTCCAAGTCTTTAGTGGCTACACCAAACGAAGGCAACACTTCTACTTCTAAAATACCGGAATGTTTGTTCTGTAAAAACAGTCATCGCCTTTATGAGTGTCCGCCTTTTAAGTCGAGCTCAATAGAGGATAGATTAGCATTTGTGTCTTCCAACAAATTATGTGAGAATTGTTTGAGATCTGGCCACATTGCTAAACGTTGTCGCCTTTCAGCTACATGTCGTCATTGCAAATCGCGACATAATTCTCTTCTTCATAAATCAGAAGAAACTGAACATTCAAATTCTGTTAATTCCGTTATTATGTCTTCAACGTGTTCTTCAGAAGTACTTTTGTGTACTGCTCGAGCAAAGGTTACCAACCCAGCCACCAACGAGACTATGATAGTGCGAGCTTTGCTCGACAGCGGGAGTCAGTCGACAATTATTACACAGGAAGTAAAACGCCGTCTAAACCTGATTCCTCAGCCATCAGACACTACCATAGTAGGCATTGGTAACACCAAGTTAAATATTAACACAGAACGCTGTATTCTACGCATTCATTCTGAAACAAGTTCTTTTAATGTGACAGTTTCATGTTTAGTTTTGCCGCAAATTACCGGCGACATACCTAAGTCATATTTTGATTTAAAAAAATTAAATATTCATGGATTTCAGTTAGCAGATCCCACTTTAAATGAACCATCCCCAGTAGATATTTTGATTGGTGCTGACTTATTCTGGGACATCATTAGTGCCCAGCAGCATTCGTTAGGACTTGGTTATCCTAAACTTCAGGCATCAAAGTTAGGATGGCTCGTTACGGGATCACTGCCTTGTTTAAATGAACATAAAACTAACTCAGTCATGGTCAATTTCGTCTCAAATGGTGACACTTCTAGTAACATACATGATGAGTTGTCTAAATTCTGGGAACTTGAAAATTTTCCTCAAAAAAAGCCCCTGAGTAGTGAAGAAAAGTTGTGTGAGAAACTTTATCTCGCCAACACTACTCGCACTAGCAATGGTCAATTTTGTGTAGGGTTGCCTCTTCGTGATAGCATAGACTGTTTGGGCAATTCCTATAATCTAGCCAAAAAGAGGTTTTTTAATTTAGAGGCTCGTTTCCGGAAACAACCAGAATTAAAGCAACAATATTGTCAATTCATAAACGAATACGAAGCATTAGGCCACCTATCGGAATCTCCTGAGTCTAGGCCATTAAATGCCTATTTCTTGCCCCACCACCCCGTGATACGGGAACAGAGCGAGTCGACTAAGTTACGCGTCGTTTTTGACGCTTCGGCCCGTTCTTCTTCTGGTGTTTCTGTTAACGACCTACAAATGGTGGGACCAGTAGTGCAAGAACCTCTGTTCAATATATTAGTTCGTTTCAGACAACATAAGTATGTTTTGACAGGAGACATCGAGAAAATGTTTCGCTCAGTGCTTCTCAAGGAATCTGATCGCAATCTTCAACTGATACTGTGGCGTGATAGTGAAGATAAACCTTTAAGGACACTTCGTTTAAATACGGTTACCTACGGGTTCGCTAGTGCCTCCTTTCTCACTACTCGTTCTCTTTGGCAGATAGGTGAAGAGTGTTCAGATCAGAAGGTCAAAACTATTATACAAAATGATCTATATTGTGATGATCTACTTACCGGTGCAAACAGTGAGGAGGAGTTGCGTCATATCTATCTTTCAGTCTCCTCTGAATTAGCGAAGGGAAGTTTTCATCTACGTAAATACCGTTCAAACTTACCTGAGTTACTCGCAGACTCCGTTAACCTGGAAAGCGGCAATCTCATGATTAGTAATGCGACTAGTACGCTAGGTGTAGGTTGGACGCCATCTTCGGATGAACTTCACTTTCAGCATGATGTTTCGGCTTCTGAAAATGTCACAAAGAGAACGATACTCTCCTCAACATTTAAAATATTTGATCCACTTGGTCTTCTATCTATTTTCACAATTAAACCTAAAATTATGCTACAAGAACTATGGAGTCACAAAATTGATTGGGACGAACCTGTTTCTCCAGAAATAAGGTCCTCCTGGTTAAGATTTTCTAATAAATCTTCATGTTTGTCTTCTATAAAAATTCCTAGACATATTTTAATTGATAATCATTCCTCTGTAGAAATACATTGTTTTTCTGACGCTTCGCAGCGTGCCTACGGTAGCTGTATATATTTGAGGTCCGTTTCTACTAGCGGTGACATACAAGTTAGCCTGGTATGTTCAAAATCACGGGTGGCACCTGTTAAACCCACGACAATACCACGGCTCGAACTCTGCGCTGCCCTATTAGGAGCTCAACTAACTGCTACAGTTTTATCCGCATTACGTTGCCCTATTGAACGTCAGGTGTATTGGACAGACTCCAAAGTTGTATTAGGTTGGCTTAACTCTAATAAAACTAAAACTTTTGTTGCCCACAGAGTAGCTGCTATAAATGAGCTAACAAATCCCACAGATTGGCGTTATGTTCCTACTTCTATCAACCCTGCCGATTTAGTCTCCCGCGGTGTCGATCCAGACCAGGTAGATCTCTCTATATGGTGGAAAGGTCCATCATTTCTCTCAGAATCCGAAGATTCCTGGCCCGCCTGCACTGCGGACTCTATTATTATAGAATTGCCAGAACTTAAGACACACCACACTTTAGGGGGGGAGGATGCATCTTCTATGCCAGATTTATCTGTGAATTTAGCAAAATTTTCTAATCTTACTACTCTTATTCGGGTTCTAGCTAGAGTTTTAAGGTTCGCCAACAATTGTAGGTCACACAAAAAATCGGACAGATTACAAGGTCCACTTAAAGTTTCTGAGTTAGAAAACGCTCACAACGTTTCTATGAAGTTAGCACAGAAAGATTCCTTTCCTATAGAATTAGGACTACTACAAAAGGGTAAATCTTTAAATTCTAAAGCCGCTCTTTCGTCTCTTAATCCATTTTTAGATGAAAATAGAATTATTAGAGTCGGAGGGCGCATCGATTCATCTACTTACCAGTACGACAAACGTCATCCTATCTTATTGTGTTCCAGTCATTATATAACAAAGTTATTATTCAAACAGGAGCATCTACGCTTGTTGCACGCCGGTCCTCAGCACCTCTTAGCATCTATAAGGGAGCGCTATTGGCCTGTAGGAGGCAGGGCTCTAGCTAGACGTGCAGCGCGCGAGTGCGTTACCTGTCGTCGTTTCAATGCTCGTACCATGGATAATATTATGGGAAACTTACCTGCAGATCGCGTTGAAGCCGACTTTCCTTTCTCTACGATAGGTACCGACTTTGCAGGTCCATTTCTTATTACGGACCGCAAGGGACGAGGCTGTAAGATAACTAAGAGTTATCTGTGTATTTTTATTTGCTTTCGGTACAAATGCGTTCATTTAGAGTTAGTCAGTGATTTGACAATGAATGCATTTGTCCTAACATTAAAAAGATTTATGGCCCGCAGGGGTAAACCAAAGGTCATCTACTGCGACAATGGTAGAAATTTTGTTGCAGCAGCCAAAGAAATAAATTCCTTTCTTAAGTCTAACAGCGACGCTATTATTGACTCTGCATCTCGCGAAGGCATTGAATTCCGCTTCTCACCAGCATACGCTCCTCACTTTGGTGGTCTGTGGGAGGCCGGGGTCAAGTCCGCGAAATTTCACCTTCACAGAGTTCTTAAAAATATTCACTTGACGTTCGAGGAGCTGAGTTCGTTGTTCGCTCAGATCGAGGCGATACTTAATAGCCGACCCTTATGCCCATTAAGTCCTTCACCACAAGATCTATCGCCACTCACCCCGAGCCACTTTATAATTGGTAGGCCGCTAACGTCTTTGCCATCGCCGTACCTGCTGGACTATAGCACAAACCGTCTTGACCGTTTTCAGCGATTGGAGCAAGCTCGCCAGCACTTCTGGAAGCGGTGGTCAACAGAGTACGTCACGGAGCTCCAGCAGCGCACAAAGTGGAAGGTGCGGTGCCGTGAATTAAAGGTAGACGACCTAGTCCTAATCAAGGATGATAGGACTCCTCCACTATGCTGGCGCCTTGGAAGAATCTCGAAGCTATTTCCCGGCGCTGATGGAGTACCACGAGTCGCCGACGTATCTACCTCACAAGGCACCATACGAAGAGCCATCAACAGATTGTGTCTGCTGCCATCACCGGCTGATCATGCAAATAGTTGATAATCTTGAAAGCTTCTCCTTTCAAAGCCCCCGAGGATGTCTACGACGCATTCACTCAATCTTCATCTTATATCTTCATTCATTGTCATTTCATTCCATTCATTTATTCCATTCATTCAATACATTCATTCATCCATCATCTTGCAAAACCGCTCCGTCGCAACGATATATGTAAAAATGTTATCTACTTTGTAAAGGTTTAATAAACCTCTAGAATTCAAAATATCTTTGTTTGATTTATCGCAAACAAAGTGTTTTCAATATGAATAAACAAAGTGCATTTATTAATGAAGAAAGTCACGAAAAAATAGTGAAAGAAAATGAGTGAGTACTCTATATACATTCATTTTATTATCCGTCGACAAATACCTCCCAGGCATTCTGGTTTCTTCACATATCAAGGTTATGGACAGTAAGTCGGATGGTCATGGTCAACTCATGGAACCATGAGTTTAAAACATCTTCCGCAATTTTTTTTTTTTTTTTTAAAAAACGTTGCCCCACACTAGGAATTTCTCCTGTATCGTGGGTGCGTTTATAAACATTGAAACTCACATACACAAACACGCCCAGACCCGAAACAACTATCTGTAGGCCATACAAATACTTGTTCCGTGCGGGGATCGAACCCGCGACACGTAGCGCAGCAGTACATTCGCTTAGCCACTGCGTCAACTGTGTCAGATTATTATTATGTCGGAAAGTGTTTACATATTAATGCTTTGGACTGTACAAGTGTGTTTATTCTAAAAGTAGGTAGGTCGAAAAGGCGCTGCGGTTGTGTTAATTAAAATGACTACGATAGTAGGCCCAAGTTCATAAATATCGAATCGACAAACTCTAAAAAAGTAGTAATAAAGATCGAAAGACTGTTTTATCTCTACCTTCAAGAATTCCAGATGTGATGATATCTTATATTTTCAACACCAAAATGCTTTTAGAAATAGAATATCTTTCTGTCAACCTCTTTCAAAAATAATGTTACAAATACAGTATCAAAAATGAAAGTGAAATTCTCTCAAGTTTCCATTATTGTTTGATATTGGATACATCAAAAGGTTTTTATAACCAACATCTGAGATGACAGACGTATAATATAATCGATATTATTCTTAGAAAAGTGAGTGAAGGTAATGTCAGTTTTGGTAGACCCTTTCCTAACTCTAGGTTGGCTGGATTTGGCACACACGGGCGGTTAAATCGAATATGATGTTGGTAAAATAATGTAGGAAAGAGAGCAGCTCGGTTTAATAGTAGATTGTACACCAAGTGCATAAAACGCACCATTTTGCGCGAGACGTTTACGTGACGAGATATAAAGTAGAGAGTAAAATGGGTTTTATGGACGAGTTTTACATTCTACTTTTCACTTCGATTGCGAGGAAATGCAACAGCAACTTGTAAATATTGTAAAAATAAATAAGGTACCCGCCAATTAACTTTTTTTTTCAGTCGGAAACTTGACATAACACCTGACTTATGTCGTTACTCATACTGCTCAGTTATAAAAACATTTTGAGCAAGCCTATTGCCATCAACCAATGTAATTAGGAACAAGCCTATTGCCATCAACTGATGTAATTGGGACCAAGCCTATTGCCATCTACCGATGTAATTAGGAAAAGCCTATTGCCATCAACCAATCTTATTAGGAGCAAGCCTATTGCCATTCACTGATTTAGGTAATTGAGAGCAAGCCTATTGCCATCAATCAATGTAATTAAGAGTAAGCCTATTCCCATCAAATGATGTAATTAGGAGCAAGCCTATTGCCATCAACCAACCTAATTAAGAGCAAGCCTATTGCCGTCAAGCGATTTAGGTAATTGTGGGAAGCCTATTCCCATCAACTTTCCTTGTATTCGTAATGAAAAGCAGTAATCCCTTGTTCTTAGAATACTAGCGAAACGAATTAAATTAAAGAGGTTATTCTATGAAGTTGTTCCTGTGGCTGTTGGGCCGATTACCTGTGCCGATTACCTTGGTCTTCGACGAAGATTTTACTTTATGCTCTAGAGCATAAAACGCGACTTTATGTCGCCTACGCACGACATAAAGACGAATTTTAGAGCGAGAGAAGTGAAATAGTAGATTGTACACCAAGTGCATAAAACGCACCATTTTGCGCGAGACGTTTATCCATCCGATGCGAGCTTGCGAGCGAGGATTTATATAAAGTAGAGAGCAAAATGGGTTTTATGGACGAGTTTTACACTCTACTTTTCACTTCGATTGCGAGGAAATGAAACAGCAACTTGTAAATATTGTAAAAATAATTAAAGTTCCCGCCAATTAACTTTTTTTTTTCAGTAGGAAACTTGACATAACACCTGACTTATGTCGTTACTCATACTGCTCAGTTATAAAAACATTTTGAGCAAGCCTATTGCCATCAACCAATGTAATTAGGAGCAAGCCTATTGCCATCAATTGATGTAATTGAGACCAAGCCTATTGCCATCAACTGATGTAATTAGGGACAAGCCTATTGCCATCAACCGATGTCATTAGGAAAAGCCTATTGCCATCAACCAATCTTATTAGGAGCAAGCCTATTGCCATCAACCGATGTAATTAGGAGCAAGCCTATTGCCATCCACTGATTTAGGTAATTGAGAGCAAGCCTATTGCCATCAATCAATGTAATTAAGAGTAAGCCTATTCCCATCAAATGATGTAATTAGGAGCAAGCCTATTGCCATCAAACAACCTAATTAAGAGCAAGCCTATTGCCATCAAACGATTTAGGAAATTGGGGGAAGCCTATTCCCATCAACTTTCCTTGTATTCGTAATGAAAAGCAGTAATCCCTTGTTCTTAGAATACTAGCGAAACGAATTAAATTAAAGATGTTATTCTATGAAGTTGTTCCTGTGGCTGTTGGGCCGATTACCTGTGCCGATTACCTTGGTCTTCGACGAAGATTTTACTTTATGCTCTAGAGCATAAAACGCGACTTTATGTCGCCTACGCACGACATAAAGACGAATTTTAGAGCGAGAGAAGTGAAAACAATATTGTAACACGATTTACAGGCATGCTGGTCTAGGACTAACTATATGTTACCAGTGAATCGATATTCATATACCTACATTAACATAAATAGATCACGAAATTCGATACATTTCGTGACTAAGTTTCCTCTATTTCCAAACGAACCGACGTCATGGTTCCACAAACAGTTTCAAGCATAAGATATTTCGGTCCCAATCCACTAACGTACTCACTGTCTATTGGGACCTCGAGCTAAAATAACTTTGAAACTACAGCCGAGAGCTTTTCTGCATTTGTAGCTTTTATTCCTAGAATGGCCCACTTTTACCCGAAAAAATATGTGAGATTTAGCTAGTAGACTATTTTATAAAAACTTTTGTTTTGGGTTTTTCACTTGTTTTTTGGAATGTTTTGTTTGGACCTATTTGAATGAATGTGGGTCTAGGAGTCCCCGTCGGGGCTGCGAATTGTCGAAAGAGATACCGCGGCCTCAGCACAAGGGCGAAGAAGGAACATGGGTGGTTTTTAGTCAGTAGAAGTCTGACACTCCCTTTCGTTTTCTGCCCAAGAGCGGGGGAGGGGGGGGGGGGGTGTCATTTGATGATTTTCCACCCACACGGAAAAAAAAGGGTACAAGAGTTATAGGGGAATACCACAAAAACGATGGATGGACTGTATGAAGAATGATATATGTTAAGAAAAAAAAGTCTCCGATGAGATGATTATTTGACATGGTTGTCTTTGGAACAGCTTCCGAAGACAACGCGTCACCAAATCGTAATCAAATGATAGACTGTACAGACACTACTGTTGTCTCTCTCAATTTTATGAGTATGACGGCGTCATTGCCACCTGGCACCGTTTTCAGACTTACCGGAAATCGGTGCGTTTTACGGTTGCGGTCTCGTCCGGGAGAGCACCTTAATTGCATCATTTAACATGGACCGAGTAATTTGAGTTTATGAGAAACTCGGTCCATGTTTATCAACTCATAAAGAGTATTGGCACGATAAACACGGCGCTGCCGTCACCCGCCCATTTTCATGGCATTACCTAGTATTAGTACTGGAAATCTGGTTCTACTTATTCACTCTTGATTCCTCTCATTAACACTTACTCTAACTCGCGTTGCTCTTTCCCCAGAAAAAAATCTTTTAACATAATATCACGCCTATAATCCCCGAAGTGTTAGGCTGAAGTCAGTGAATGGTACACCCACGTTTCGTCACTTATGTTTAAGTCCCATGTAAAATTTCCCCCTTATTTTAAATGGGTAGTTGATTGATATTACATTTTAATACCTAACTGTTATACCAATTTTATTTTCTTATAAAAATATTTATTCTGTCTTGGCTTATCTCTGTATTTATTTATTTATTGTTACCAGTACCTATTATTACTTTCTTACACAGAAATATATTTATTGCTTACATTTTTCTTTTTTATCTGAACTCGTACCCACATACACATTTTCTTAAACTTACTCGATATCTATTTATTGTAACCATTTATTTACATAATCATAATAATGTTTGAAACTGTTTTCTGTCTCTCACTTACCAAGGTTCATTGGAAGACCAGCGTCAGACAGCATCACCTGTCTGGCATGAATGCTGAAATGAACCTTTTTGGCGCAGCCGTGAGGCACACAGCACATAGGTACCTACTACCTATGTATTTCCATTTTTGTATTTTTTTTTAATATTATTGTGTGTGTGCTTTATGTACTGACGTCAAATAAACATTTTTTCTTTCTTTCTTTCTTCTTAAAAGGGGGCGAGCCTATTGCCATCAACCGTGCAAAAGTTCTGACTCCGAATTTCTGACGGAAAAACCCAATAACCCTTTGCCCGATCTGAGAATTGGACTCAGGACCTCATACACAGCAGTCGCTTTTGGGTTTCTCATTAGAAATTTCCCAGTAGTAGCCCGGAGTTTGGAAGTTGGTGGTATAATACCCCCTTGCCTCGGAAAGCACGTTAAGCCGTTGGTCCTGCTCCTGATCTCTCTCCAGTCGTGTCAGATTGCCGTCCCTGAGGAATATGAGAGAAAAGAGAACAGAAAGTGCACTTGTGCCTGCGCACACACTTTTGCACTATAATATCTCTCGCGCAGATGGCTAATCTCCGCTGGGATTGGCCGCCGTGGCCGAAAAACGGTCAGGACTATTACTTGCGACCACTAGACCAACAAGGCAGTCATAAATTTAAATCAATTCATAAAAACTTTGTCGCTCTGGTATTCACTCATAATTACTAACTCTGCTTTCCCAAGAGTCATTATTTTTTTTCCTTCTGTGCGTAAGCCGTATCTAATTTCCAATTCATGTAACTTGAACTTGTCTGACTCACGGAGTGTACTTAATAATTCCGTGGGTTATTCTCGTCTAGCCTAACCTTTAGGTGTTACATTACGCTAATACCATTTCATGTTAATAAAATACGTCTCGGTTTCTTTGACGTATAAAAACGTGGTTCTTTGTCCGTCCTTCAAAATTTTGTGATGGAAAAATAGAATAGTGGAAATGTCAGTTCTACGTCAACATAAAATGTGTGGCTAATGTTTAGCTTGTGAGTTCTTATAATATAACACAACATAAAAACTTTTTAACAAAAAATAAAACCGACTTAAAAAAAAAAACACAAAAAAGTGAAAAATAAACTTTAGAAGAAAAATCAGTTTCTGAAGTCGGTGACTTTTGTTTGTTTGATTTCATTTTTTTGCCACCGACTTCAGAAACTGATTTTAGCGATTTAGATAAACAAAATATGGGACCATTTCGGAAGTATACCCTTTCCAACAAAAAAATAATTTTTCAAATCGGTTAGCAAGTGACGGAGTTATGCCCGAACAAACATAAAAAAAAAAATATATAAACATCCGGAATTGAGAACCTCCTTCTATTTTTTGAAGTCGGTTAAAAATAAGGCAGAGAACCCAGAGACGCGACTGCTGAACATTTTACTGCCTTTAGAACATTTTGCCAGTTATGTTAAAGCCCCATGTAATATGGGGCCCTGGTGAAGGTTGCGACGTTGTTTTCTTTTTTTTTTTATTATTGATAGGTTCGCGTTTGACCACTATCTCACCTGATGGAAAGTGATGATGCGGTCGACGATGGAGCACGCTTACCTAGAAGTAACCTATTCACTCTTGACTTAAAGACCCCTAGGTTATAGCTATCAGGAAATACAGACTCTGGCAGGGAATTCCACTCCTTAGCTGTACGCACAATGAAAGTATGCCCAAACCGTTTAGTGCGTATGGGTGGGATGTCCACCATATAATGATGTCCACCATTGTGAGAGGTCTATGTCTAGCAGTGGACGTCTTTCGGCTGAAATTATCAAGATGATGAATAGGGGGCAAGCCTATTGGAATCAACCGGGTACACATCCAATCTCCGTGGTTTGTGAGTTTTGTGGCGTGACTTTTATAATCATTAAATAGTATTTCAGATACAGTTTTGGCAACGGTCAAAACCCTCAAGTTCAATGTCCTCATAATGGCCAGTCATCATTTTTAAACGTCCAGTCCATCTAATAAATTAGAAATTTTACTTAATTACATTACTCTAACGTAAATGGATTATTATTAAATTAAAACCCATTAAAGTTTCAGCCTTTTTAATTATCTTAATTAGTGGGTACATTGTTGCTTGATGTTGCAAGCGCTACAGTTGAGCATGAGGTTTTGGCTTCGATTTCTTGATCAGGCATTGTTCTGAATGCATACAAAAACATAATTATGCGGCACTCATAACAAAAATACATTTAGTTCAGTTTTTGTCTGTCTACCTGTTTTTGCCAGCTTATCTTCAAAACGGCTGGACTGATTTCGACTAGATATAGACTGGCAGATAGTTGATGTTATGAAGAGTAACTAAAAGTAGTAGAGTACTTTTATTTAAGCATAAGAATTAGGGTTATGTTTAAAAACATTCAAACCTTTGGAATTGGTAACAAAATCCGGTTCAAAAAGGGAACGAATACTTTTTTTAAATAATTATTTCACGTGGAATAAGGTCGTGAGCATCATCTAGTTAATTTATAAAACCCTAAACAAAACCGCTTTAATAAAAGTCGAGCAAAAATATTGGTTTCATTATATTTGACGATGAGCGATAAAAATGGTGAAATTGATAGCAATGTTTCACAAAAGATTAATTTACAGTTATTATTTATGCAGAAAGGCGTAGCCGTTTGATGAGGGAATGAAATTGCGGAGGAGCCTTTTTATTATGATGCTATTTGTACATGACACGTACCTGTTTTGTAATTTAAGCTAAATTATGATCTAAATAGTGTAGGTACATGATTGCGTAAAACCTTGTGTTATTTAAGCTTCATAAGTGATTCTAAATTGTTATTGTTAAGTGAATTATTATAAGAAATGTAACTTTTAAGGTAAATAAAGGTTAAATTAACAAAATTGGGCACTATTTCCGGGCGGATATAGTGCCCAATTTTGTTAATTTAACCTTTAACATAGGATATTTACACAATTGCTGGTTTCAAGCATATTAGAGACAATAAGTGCGAACAACTATGTAGAAGTTGCTCTTTTACCATAAGTCGCAAGAAGATTCAATTTTCTGTCGCTTCATGCTCTCGTCGTAGAATAACATTAATTAATCAACACGACGTGCACAAGACTGCGTAGTTAACGAGAGACTTACAAAGACCACGGAGTATGAAGTACATGGAATGTTTGATGTAAGTGAAGCCAGATTATCGTACACTGCAGTGAGATATTCTCAAAATAATCATGTTTGGCTAGTAGATTGAAGGTGGTACAGGGCTGAACTTGTAATGCATTTATGATGGTCAAGGTCAACCTCTATTGCCGAGTAGATTGCCAGTAAAAACGAAAAATATAAACCTATCGTGTTAAGGCAAAGAAAGCCTAGTGTCACCATCCATCAACATAGCGTTAATTGGCAATGTCATTGCCAAAAATATATTTGCAACGTTGGCACACAGTCCCATATTTATAATAGGTGATAACTGGTGTTCATCAAGTTAACAGTGTCCTCTAAGTCGTATTATAATCTTAATATAAAAAGCAAAGCACTTCAGACAAGTAGTTCTCCATTTGTCACGTCCTCTGTGTCTCGAGCTACCACCAAATTAACTTACCCATCCCGACGTACTCTGGTCTCGTAGCAAAGTTTACGTAGTTAACAGAATTCTAACGTTTGACGTAGTGGCGATGAAAGGAAGCTCAATTTACGTTCCAAAATTAGTTTTGTTTATAGAATCTTATTAAAAGAGACAATTAGTTTTGGAAAAATGTGGCTTGAAAGATAGAAAATGATTTATTGGTTTCCCACAGGACAAAAACAAATTGACTATAAAATTAAAGGTAAACAAAGTAAACATATAAGTAGCACTTAAAATACAGACATAACACACATACATTAAATTTAAATTTAATCTAAATTGCAGCCAACTTAAATTAATCCCGTGCGAAGCCAAAGGGCCACTATCTCAGCATGGTGCTGTAACATTCATGACAAATGTCACAGCGCTGGTATTCTGCTTGGAGTGTTTCTATTTTCGATTTGTTGTACAACATATTTTCCTGCCCTTGTCTCTTCTTGTCTCTTTTCCTTCCATTCTCCCAGTACCCGTCAACCGATACGCTACGTTTCCCTGGTCTTCTTCTCCATCCATCAACATTGATATTGATCACTCCTTTTTTTTTTTTTTTTGTTGGAAAATCATCGAATAACCCCCCCCGCTCTTGGGCAGAGCGAAGGGGAGTGTCAGACTTCTACTGAATAAAAACCAAACCCATGTTCCTTCTTCGCCCTTGTGTCGGAGCCGCGTTATCCTTTCGATACTCCACAGCCCCGTCGGCCCTTCCATATCGCTGACATCTCTTTGAGGCGCGCGTGGAACACGTACGCGCCGCCGCCGACACGGTCTGTTGCCGTCATGACGACGGCTGGACGGCGAGCTAGCCCGTTACTCACCGGCTGGGACGTTGAGAGGTTCTCTCCCTCTCTCGTTCCGCCACCTCCTTCGCTAGCATCACTGCTTCGCAGGAGGCGACGGCGTCCCATTCCTAGGAGGCGACGGCGTCCCATTCCTAGGTATATTGATCACTCCTTATTTCAGGTTTGTTGATCAATAAATCAATTGAATATATGGGCGGGTACCTGGATATGGGCGAATGCCCGGCATCATCAGCATTGACCATGGTTGGAACAATCAGTGATTCGTCGAATACGTGGTGCACCTTGCCATTGACGTTCTAATAAACGTCAGGTTCAATATGGCTGCGCTGACTATCGCCACGACGCGACGGACGCTCCGCTAGACTGACTGTCAAGTCTCGTTTCAATAGTCTTTGCTCCAATGTAACGTTTTTTAATGTCGCTTGCAGTGCACTGCGAATTATTTTTTTTAAGTGATCGCTAACTAACACTAAGAAGATTACTATTCGAAAGAAATGGAAGAAGTTGACATGATGTGCCTACCCTAAATCAATTATGCCTGAGAATGATTAAGTTTGTATCAAATGACTCTGGTTCTTATCGTTAAACTAAATACTAACAAAGTTTAATGTCTGCTAACAAATAGGTAAAACTAATTTAATCTCGGCTCTAAATCTTGGGTAAGTACTAAAAGATTTTAATCATTTTAATCAGAGTTAAAATTTTACCTGCTGCTGTTTTAGTGTGTAAGTTAGGTAGATACTTTCATCAGTTTTGTTTAAGTGTTAGTATCTAAATTAATAAACAAACTTTATATTCATTTTACGAAAGTTTTGTTTGAGATATAAAAAAGCTCATCATCATTAGCAGCCTTTTCTAATTCCAGCGTGAGTCCTCTCTTTTGTGCAAAAAATTGGAAATCATCATACGACTCCTCCCGCTCTGGGCAGGGACAGTCTTGTACTGACTAAAAACCACCTATGTTTCTTCTTAGCCCTTTGTATCGAGGCCATGGTTTCTTTCAGACAACCCGCAGTTATCTGTCTACCTCAGGTCTTTCCGGTGACCTTTTGTAAGTTATTCGTAAATCCAACTGGCTGTTATTATTTCCATAGTCCCAACCAAAAATTTCACAATTTATGATCACTTTTGGGTCCTACATTTCATGTTTTAATGTGATATATACAACTTCATTCGCATTGTTTACTTCAGTAAATAAATACATGAACCAAAACATAAACAAACATTATTGTTTGTGAAGTTCGGACAGCTGGTGTCATTTCACGTTAAACCAGAATTTATATATATATTTTTTTTTTGTTTTTATTATTCATTAACACAGAGTTACAACAGTTTTTTTATAGACTTAAACATACCACACAAACCATCGTGGGTTTAACAGTAGTATGCCAGACATGGCAACTCGGTGCCACAACATTATTGATCAGTACATAATTATATATAATAAGTTTAGGTAGGTACTAAAAAGACACTTCCTAGACTGCGACACAATCCAGGAAGTGCCTCTTCAGCACCTTTGAGCAATTGTTTACATTTATTTTTTTTCGTATATCCAACGGTAACTCGTTCATAATAGCGGGGAGCATGCATTCCCACGTCCTTGCTCCATAAACATTATTAGACCTAGGTATCCTAAATGTGGGCTGATATGCCAAACAACGCAAAGACTCAGGCCTCACGTATTTTATAATATTATCCAAGTTGTGATAATTTTCTTTTAAAGCGAGTATACGTACCTTGTCAAAGACATTTACAACTTGACAGTAATTAAATAGACCCGTATCATGATCGTGGAATTTTCGTTTTATTTTTGTGAGTACAATAGTTTTTAATATACGCAACTGTAACTTATAAATGTCCGGAACAAAATAATAATTATACGTACTTAGGTCACATAAATATTTTGTTTCATGCCTGAATTCATACTGTAATTTGCTTACAGATAATGCAAAACCTAATTTGCTGATGCATGATATTTGGCCCATGGGCAGGAGTATATTTTACAACTGCCTTTTTAGTACTGGATCTGTGGTCTAGTGGTCGTATGCACGACTGCTGTGCATGGGGTCCTGGGTTCGATTCCCAGGTCGGGCAGTGTAATTATACGAGCTTAGAAAAAAGGTGTAACAAAAAAGAAAAGCCTTTTACGATCTTATCACCAACTTACACTCACATAAAGTCAATTCAAGGCACAGCTAAAACCTTTTCTGATCTCCATTTCATGCATTTAAACGATCTTATTAGAATAGGTTTTTTTTTTTTAGAATAGGTCTATGCATGGAATAAACTCGAACAGTATCGAGGTAAACGATATGTCCGGAGGTAAGAAGTACAAGACACGAAGCTGCACAGGAAATCAGTAACCAGCTTCCTACTAATTCATCATCATCTGCCTAGCTTTTTCCCAACCCTGGTCGGCTTCCAGTCTATCGTGCATACCTGTGTTTTAAATGGACCGACTGCCAATCTGACCTCCACAACCCAGTTCGCACTGGGTAATAAGATACGGGCCACGGATTTGGGCCACTGACAGCTTGTCACTGTCCTATTGGAACATCCCATTTTTGACTGATCAAAGAATTGCAGTATAATCAAATAAAGGATGCAGTGAATAGGTTATTTTAATTAACACAGCAAAGGGAGAGTCAGTCGTAAAGTTATAAAATTGATAAAAAATACACGATTACTTCATCTTTGGAATCAATGATCAATACGTATCGAGTATTGTATCAGATATATTATCGATACATTTCACCACACCACTAGTCATGATGTCTATACACGTCGTAACGAGGCGTTTGAGGCGGTATTACGTGATTCTCATTTGGAATAGGGAGTTAGGGACGACCGTAATGAGTACTGATTGGATTTTGTGAGTCCATTCGTGAGACACTGATTGGATGGCTGGCGTAAAAGACGGATTATGTTGACGGTTATACTTAGATGGGACGTGTACGAAAAGAAAGAAAGAAAACAAGTTTATTTGACTCAGACTAAGACAAAGAAAATCAGTTATCTATGTGTATTATTCTTCTAGAGTCACGCAGAAAATAGATAAAGATCTAAGTTATTGGTAGTGTGGGTAATTTATTTATTTATGGTAATAATAATACATTTATTTATTCAGATAACAATGATCCATAATGGTTAGTAACAATAGGGGATCGGACAAAAAAAAACTAATTAGTCCGTCAGATAGATTTCCAAAAATTATTGGACACGTATTTTTTCTTTTTTCACGTAAATGAAGACGATACAGTGCTTCAAAAACTCGTGTGACGTCATATGATAGTACATTTTGACGACACAAGTGACGTTTCAAGCCCCACTCCAAGATCTTTGACGCGTTTTATCTTCGTCATTTTTTATTGATTTGATAAAACAAAAAACACGTATTCAATATTTTTCGATAATCTAACTTACGGACTAAACAGAATCATATTATTTTGACCCAGTCCGATCCCCTATTGTAACTTATAAACTATGTTAGTAGGCAGGGCAGTAATAATTTAGAAATAATTTAGAAACAAGGCGGACACAAGACAACAAGACAAGACAGCGTTAGTAACAATGTTCTTACAAACTATGTTAGTAATACACTTACACTCGTGATATTATTATCACTGCTGCAAGGTGACAGGCCCAGCCGAAACCTTGCAGCAGTGGTTCACAAACACACAATCTAGCCTGGTGGCTATCATAGAGAGGATGCTGTTGGGGCTGCTCCGCACCCTACGAACCAAGGACGCGCATCGCTTACGCATCACGGCGTAGAAACAATCTACGTGAGCTTCAGCAAACATCCCTGATGCGCTGCAGTATCGGGGCAACCCCATCAGCACCCTAAATGCGTTATTGTATTGGACGCGAAGGGCGCTGTATGATTTTTGAGTAAAATGAGCCCACAGACTGCAAGTGTAAAAAGACGTGCAGTAAGCACTAAAAAAAAGTTATTAACTGACTTCGAAATTCTCAATTCGTAGGTAACATTTTTTATAATTTTCAAGTATTTGTCCCCCTGCTTGAAAAAGACCTTCTTCCACTTTTCCCTATCCGCGCTGTTATTGACCAATCATTGAGAAAAGAGTCATATTCGTCTTAGAATCTCTTTCTGGACTTGCACGTTTTTGTGGTTACTTTATAGCCCATAGTTTTTTTTTGCCTCAGATGTGGCCAGTCTAGTTTTATTTAAGCTTGTCAGCTGTGTCACTTATATCAGTTATTCGAGTTATATATCAACAACGAGTATCTATGTAATTATTCTAAAAAAAAACTAGATAATTTGTTGAAACTATTCTATTGAAAACCGAAACGAAAGTCATCAAAATTTATTTTAGTTTAAACAGTAACGCCATTATAATAAAAGCCTGTCACTTCAAAAGCTAAAATCTATTCACTAACCGCCTTTCAACTAAAACTAAAATTCACGACTAAAACCTAATCACTTCTGAACTAAAATTAATCTAAATTGTACAGCGTGTTCTCGTCATTCTGTATTACTTTCAATTTGCATCCAACTTCGTGCGCGTTTAGCGAGCGCTTCATTAAGGAGTTTCTAAAGCGGTTTAAAGCGCTGCTGAGGTCGTGAAAATTAAACGTTTGGAGAGAAAATTGGTAAGACGCGGATTTTGTTAGTTGTATAGTTTGGCGGATTTTAAGTGAGTTGTTAGTTGTAAGAATATATAGGAAAAGATAAATAGAAAAAAAAACGCCTCGCAAATTAAAAACGCACAACAAGTGTGCGTTTTTAATTTGCAATTTATATATAGTCCAGTCAAAATAAGCATGACGGCGCATATTGTTATTTCAAGTGTCTATTTTTACTGGACTATTATGTAAATGAAAATATTTGCAAAATAAACCGTGAAATAAAAAAAAATAAATGCGATTTTCATTTACAATTTGTGAACATTAAAATTTTAGTTTAAGTTATGCGATGGATAACTTAAACTATTTTACATATTTATATCTAGGCAGCTGATTAAACTGTTTCAAAACTAAAATTTGAATGTTTCTACATTTAAGTTACCAATTTATTTTAAAATGTTAGTTTACAATTTGTACATGACTTTCGGCCTTAAAAGAAAATACTTTATGTCAACTGTTAAATGTAATCTAAGGATTATCCACAAGTTCTTTAAAAACACAAATCATTTTTATATTAGTCTTATTATCATTTTTACTAACAATATCAATATCTTTATTTTCTCTCTTCACAAAGTTTTTATTACTTTCTTCAAAAGATTTTCCCACCTGAGGCTGAAAATACAACCGAACCGAATCGGTACTAAATCGAAACGATGATTACCTTCATCTATACAAATAGCCCTATCAGCAGAGCTATAAAACTTGAGTAAAAAACTTAAGATAAAAGATAAAGCCAGGTAGTGATAAAGTGAAAAGTATACTGAAGATCTTTTATCATCAGTGATGTGTTGCAGTTTAAGTTAATATTTTTTACTACTTTTTCTATATGACCCTACTAGTTTTACGAAGCTTGTTTTATAAGAAACATGACAGAAGTATACAGTCTACAAGTCCTTACATAGTATAAAACAAAGTCGCTATTTTTGTCTGTTTGTTTGTCTGTATGCTTATTTATTTGTCTTATCTTATCTTATTTTTTGCGGTTTTTTTTAATAGATAGAGTGATTCAAGAGGAAGGTTTAAGTATATAATTTGAACGACATCCACGCGGGTGAAGCCGCGGGCATCAGCTAGTAAACAATAAAAGAAACATCATCCCTGTCATCCCCGAAGGGTTAGGTAGAGGGGTACCTATATTTCGCCAGTACACCCATATTTTGCAAGTTATGTTGGCTTATTCCACAAATCCCCCGGGGGGACTTTGAGGGGAAAAAGTGGAATCCAAAAAATAAAGTCTACAAATCCCCCCTGAAAATCCCCCTTAGGGGGGAAAAGTGGAATAAAAAAAATATAATTCCACAAATCCCCCCAGAGGCTGTTTAAGTCCTACGTAATAGAGCAGGGACAGGAGGCAAGGAGCCTATTACCACTAACCGAGCATAATTCCAAACTCTGTAGCTTTTACTGAGAAATTCCTGATGAAAAATCCGAATAACACAGCCCGACTTGGAAATCAAACCCAGTACCTCTAGCACAGAAAAAAAAAACTGAAATAAATTACGTTAAAAACGTTAATTTAATCCAGAAATAATTGAACTGGGAAACGAAATACCTAACCTGGCTAGAAATAATTTCCATGCAAATTAGATTTACAAAAAACTCACTCCCTGTTGGCCTAAAAAAGAGTTGGTTTAAACGAATCAAAAAATATATTTCTTGTTGTGTACTGTAAGCCTTCCCTTTATAACCGTTATTACCCGGGCGAATAGGAAGTTACACTCGAGAGTTTTATGAGAAATATTATAGTCTAAAAGATTTGACCGAACGAAGCTTTTTTCGTTCCATCTCGTAGCATACACCAACGAAACAAAATATATTTGACTAAGTTTACACTAATTTTCCAAAATATCCAAAGCATCGGAAACAAAGTAGAACTATTAGAAGAATTACTTTTAGATTCTGAAGTTGACTTTATCTCACTATCTGAATTGTGGAAAAATAAAAATTGTTGTGAATCAATCGTGCCCCAGGGATATAAAATGACGTCTATCTTTTGTCGCAAAACCCGCGAAGGCGGAGGAGTTTGTATCATTGTAAAAGACTCTTTAGATTTTATTGAACGAACTGACATTGTAAATCATTCAAAGGAGTATGTGTTAGAATTTAGTGCTATTGACATTCCCAAATTAAACTGTACTTTTATAGGACTTTATAGAGCAGATCGCCATATAGATATATTTTTTCAACAGTTGGGGAAAGTTTTACATAAATTAAATGTAAAAAAAACACATAAACACTTAATAATTGGAGGAGACTTTAACATAAACGTGTACAATAAAAATAAACAGACACTGGACTTCTTGAACTTTATGAAAACATTTAACCTACAACAAATAATCCGCGATCCAACAAGAGTAACCAAAACAACATCCACTTGCATTGACCTACTTTTCACAAACTACCCACCGCTTATAAACAAAGCAACTGTCAAAGATTATGGACTATCGGACCATAAGGCATTACATGTCCAGTTAAATGTAGACTATCTATCAATTAACAATAGTAAAACTTGGTTTACCAAAAAAAGGCTATTTTCTAAAAATAACATCGAATGTTTTAAAAAATCCCTAAAATCAGAAAATTGGGAAACTATACTGAACAGTAGCAATAGTGTACATAAAAATTATGAATCCTTCGTAACAATAATAAAGCACAAACTTAATCAATATATTCCACTGCAAAGAATAAGAATAAAATGCTTACCGAAAAAAGGATGGCTTACTAAAGGCCTCAAAAAATCATGTGAACATAAAAGAGTATTAAGAACTATTTTTAATGAAACCAAAAGTTGTGTTATAAAAAAGCACTATAAATTATTTAGTAAAATATTAAAATTGACTATTAGAAAATCAAAAAAACTGACATATATTAAACAAATGCAAAAATCTGACAATAAAGTAAAGACAATGTGGAATATAATTAACACAAAAACAGGGAAGACAAAAATAAATAGACGCGAAAATATATCACTCAAGATAGAAAATGAAGAAGTAAAATGCCCGCTAAATGTATCAAATATATTTAACGAATTCTTTGCGACGGTAGGGCAAAACCAAACGTCTAACTTGACCAATAACATTGGGAAATCCGTGGTCAACCCCTCTACTTGTTCAATGTATGTACGCCCGGTAGATCAGAAAGAAATAGTAAATATAATAAGGTCAACTAAAAATAAACACAGCTGCGGTATTGATGACATTCCACCAATTTTATTAAAGCAATGTGCAATAGAACTTTCCATTCCTCTCATGTTCTTAATTAATCAAAGCTTCCAAGACGGCCAATTTCCAGACGCACTTAAAGTAGCTCTAGTAAAACCAGTACATAAAAAAGGTGACAAGCATATACCAAGCAACTATAGACCCATAGCACTGCTACCAACATTTTCTAAAGTATTTGAAAAAGCTATGTGCAATCAGCTGTATACATTCTTAGAAAAGTTTAATATTCTAGACGACGCACAAAATGGATTCAGAAAATGCAGATCAACAACATTGGCAGTATATAAATATGTTCAACAAGCGCTACAACATATAAACGACAAACAACATGTAATTGGGCTACTACTAGACATGACAAAAGCATATGACAAGGTACTTTATGACATCTTACTCACTAAACTAAATGGTTGCGGCGTACGAGGACCTGCTTATTCGTGGTTTAAATCATATTTACATAATAGGACACAAATAGTACAAATTGAAAATTACGACCATAATAAAAATGAAATCAAAACTATTAGATCACAAGAAAGACAAATTACTTGCTCAATCCCACAGGGAAGTGTGTTAGGATGCCCACTATTTTTAATTTACATTAATGACCTTCCCAAAATATTAGATAAAGAAAACGCTTTACCAGTACTGTTTGCAGACGATATTTCTATATTAATTAAATGTGTAAACGTAAATAACCCTAGTCTTCAAATACAAGATGTGCTCCAAACTGTTGATACTTGGCTTCAGATTCACAACTTGGAAATAAATAGTGACAAAACAAAGCTGATACAATTTAGATCGTACAAAAAACCACCTCTTAACCTAAAAACGACCTTCAGGAACAAGCAAATAGAAGAAGTCAATACATTTAGCCTACTTGGCATAAACATTGATACTCATATTAACTGGAAGTCACATATAGAACTTGTTAAAACAAAACTATCGAGATTCACGTATGCTATGTTTCAAATTAAACAAAGTACAAACACACAAACAGCTATGGCTGCTTACTACGCATACGCATACTCATGGCTACGATATGGCGTAATGTTATGGGGAAATAGTGTAAACGCAGTGGAACTATTCATTATGCAAAAGAAGTGTATAAGAATTTTAGCTCAAATAGATAATACGGAATCCTGCAAACCACACTTCATAAAGTATCAGATTCTAACTCTGCCGTCTATATACATACTTGACATTTGCGTATTTGTTTTCAAAAATATCAACAATTTCACTAAAGTTGAAGATACACACAACGTCAACACTCGCCATAAAAAGAGGCTATGCGCTCCACCCTCAAGAATCAAAATGTTAAGCGATAGCCCACATTATATGGCAATAAAAATATATAATAAGCTACCCAACACGTTTAAAACTGAAAAATCAGTAGCAATATTCCAAAGAAGACTAAAACTATATCTCATCCAAAAATGCTTCTACTCAGTTAAAGAATATTTAGAATCTAGTCTAAAATAACGACTGTACAAAAGTGGCGATCTGTCCTATAATACAAACAATAACATTTACCCTGTCCTATTAAACTCTGTATAAAATAAAAAATGGTGCTAGATACCTGAGAAAAATGATATTGACATTGCTGACTAATTGTATTATATCCACTATCATTGACATTTAATTTTGACATAACTAAAATTTCTTTATTTAATTGTACTACATAATATTATAAAATAAATAGGTAACTCAGTGTAATGTTTAATGCATGCTAAAATAGATGATAAGGACAGGCGAATAATAGATTGCAATGCTTGTAAAAGGCTGCTAAGTTATAAGTACTAACCAAAATATACCTAACACCACATTGTACACTTGGTTCGCAATAAATACTTTGACTTTGACTTTGAATTTTGTTGAAAATATTTTAGAGTTTTTTTTATAGTCTGTGGTAGCTTATAAGAAAATTGTTTCGATTTATCGAACTAAATAATAGAATTATGAATGACTGGAATGACTGAAATATTTCCTATAGTTTATGGGGTCGGCACAGGATGTAATATACTTCCACACTTCTCTATAAATAAAAACATTTACATAAACATATTTAACTTTAAAACAATTTATTTCAGTTTTCACAACCACAAAAATGAAATAACTCGCGAAATAAAAATTTGTTGCGTAAATTCTGCGTGCCATATTTTTATTTAGACTTTCCATTTATTAACTGTTCAATCTCAAAGCATTTATTTCAATTAGACCATTACAGGCACGAAAAACAAAGAAAGCGAAGCTACAGTCACAGTCACAAAGCATAATTACTGATGACAGTACTGTAGTTTTTAGATTCCAAGGCGATAACTACCCAGCAAATATGAAAGAACATAAATAAAACTAAGCACATCTCTGTTTCACGGAATGCATAAGACTTGCTGGAAAATCTTTTCACTAAGCATTAAACCATCATAAAATATTCGTCACTCCACACAGCCCACCTCGTCACCTTCTCTTTCCAACTCGTCACCTCTGTGGTACACGAATTCTATTTATTTTGTGCTGATGGTTTGGTACGTGACCAGAATTCTATAAAGCTACAAGTTGCCCTCATATCTAGTGCTATGTAGACGTGACACTCTTAAAGGGGTGACAATTTTATAGCTGAGAGTGGAAACCAAGATATGAGTTATATACTGAAGCTTGTTTTGAGAAGTTAAGAATGTGAATGAAATAAGACAAAGTTCACGAGTATCAAACGACGTTTTTCAACATATATGTTAGGAAAGAATAGATAAAGGGGTTGTATAAGTCTGGTCATTTCCAGACGGTATTTTCTGTACTTTGAAAGCTCATCCTATATCGAAAACGTGACACTTTGGAAAATTTTATCCCATACAAAACTTGTTTTTTTTTTTTTTTTAAAGACGTTGCCCCACACTAGGAATTTCTCCTGTATCGTGGGTGCGTTTACAAACATTGAAATTCACATACACAAACAAATAACTATCTGTAGGCCATACAAACACTTGTTCCGTGCGGGGATCGAACCCGCGACACCGAGCGCGGCAGTCCAATCGCTCAGCCACTGCGCCAACCGTGTCGTGTGTTTGTATCGATACTAGCTCTCGCTTAATATAGGTTTGAAAAATTAATAGAAAAGTCGTAAGTCGACCTCGTCTCTGCCCTTAGGACAAGATTGAGGTCAAGAAAAGGCCCATCTCATATAAAAAAACCGCTCATTTCCAAAAGTTTGTTGAGAAACGTCGTTTAAAACTCATGTCAATTTTTCATTGCACTCTCGGTCCCATTTAGCCGTCGTACTTGTCTTGGGCTTGCAATCAATCAAATCAATCTTTTTTTCGACAAACTTTGCACAATCGATTCTAATTTCATTGACATTGACATATTTGCATGCTCGAAGAATAAAAATCTAATACATATTATAAAAATGTTATCGTAATTATTATTCTACAAATAGTTTTATCTTTTTATTTATTGTATAATTGAATTGTAGGTAATTGAAATGATTGTTTTAGATTATTATAATTTTTTTAACTGTTAATTTGATTTGTAAATGAATTTATTATTTATTTTTATTTTATCTACTTTGATTTTGTAGCTATAGCTTTATAGTAACTTGTCATTTATTTATTTTTTGCCTAATTTTTAATTGTGGTAATGTCGTCAAGTGGCTACCACTGATCTTTGAACATGTATATCTGCGGATAATGCAGTTGACTGCAACATTATTACTCAAAAAATTGTAATTGGGCATTTTATATATGTTGTAGTTGTTTGTTATCCCATAATAAATAAAATTAAAAAAAAAAAAAAATCGCTTCAAAATATTTTTATTAAGTATTTTGAGCAAACATCAACACAGAAGCATCTAAAATACTTTTTTGTTTATTTTGGGACCGGAACTCTTATTAGGAAGTTTATGGCAAAGATTCATGGTTAAAGAAATGATGGAAATTACCAATTAACCAAAATAAATTTTGCTGAAAATGTTTCCACGTCCTTCCCTAAAACAAAGAACTCACGATGCTTTGCGAAATACAAAGCTTTTATGCACATTTACTCAGCTCTCAAAAAAGGTTCCCAAACTTCAGTAAAAAACGGGTAGTTGACTGTGAAAATACGATTTTTCCGTTTATTTTCAAAAGAAGCGGGCTTGAACAATGGAATTTATATACTTGGACAATACACAATAGCCTTGTATAGACTAGTGTACATATCTAGTTCTTTTAAAATACACTTTTATTAGAATTTTATTTACGGGTCTTGTCTGCATGGACATCAAAAAATATCCCACGGGAACTGCCATACTAAGTACCGATATATAAAGTATAGCATCGTAATCGAGAACGATTTCTTTTATGAGGTTCTGATATCATCAAATGACTGTCAGACTGAGTCTTCTACTGACTAAAACCACCCATGTTCCTTCTTAGCCGTTAGTGTCCGAGGCCGCGGTATCTCTTTCGCACAACCCGCAGCCCGACAGGAATCGAGTACGATCGGATCGGTTTCTTCTGGGCAAGCCTTATAGCCGTCGTTTTAAATCAGGTGAGGTGCGGCCATTTAGTATTAAAAAAATAAGGTATTTTTTTATGTACCCCCATTATTTCAGACTAGTAATCATAAAGAGAAAGAAATCGCATAGCATAACATTATACCTGTAATCCCCGTAGGAATAGGCAGAGGTGTAATAACATACAAAATAAATCGCATGTCTTGTTAATAAATGGCAATACTTAGAACGAAATGGTAGTACATTAGCTGATACACGAAAAGGGTAACTTCGTGAAGTACGAGTCATGCCCGTGGGTGTTTCCCTGAACTCATTAGTTTTACGACGATAGGACTGCCAACATAATACTTTGTATGAATGAGCTCTTAGTTTTGTCTGTGGCTTTGTGTGATTTGGCAATATATTGTTTTATTTTAAGGTTTATATTTCTTCAAATATTTAAGTATAATATAAATTACTTCCGAGTCAAAACAAATCGTTTATTTGTAACGAATGTACATATATAGGTTACATTAAAATACAGGTGTTTTTTTTTAGGTTAAAAGTATTTGGCTAATCTTACGTTTTTTTTCAGACCCAGTTGTATCCGTAACATATCATACCCAAATAATAGTAAAATGAAAACCTATTAACATTCAAGTAAAAAGGTAAAAAGTAGCCTGCAGTTACTGAAAAAGGAAAATTACCGCCACCCTTGGTGAGATGGCTTGGTAATTAAAACAGCTACTGCCCTACCCACCCTCTCAAACGTAATTACTCCGCAATATTCAGCATCCCATTCTGTGATGAGATACTAGAGGGACCTATTCATAATTCTAGTTAAATTGAAATACTCCTGGCAAGGCTAGGTTTGCGTCAGAATAGTAATTGAAAACAAGGTTTCAATTATAGTAATTGACACTGAAACCTCTCTTAGATAGTTTATAACTCCCAACGTCTTGGAAACTTCGTGAGAAACTAGGACACATCATTAATTAGTGAATAGAATGTATACATTAGTTACATATGTAGTTTCTATTCCCGAGGAGCTCATTGTTAAATAATAGCCTCTCAGGTCGATCTACAGATTAAGCCACGCTTGCTTGCGTAGGATCAACCATTACATACTTAGCGAGTTTCCTTCACGTTAAGGCGAGGTTTCCCTACTTTGTTTTTATGTACGCACGACCTCACCCCCCGCCCTGCCGCGCGAGCGATATAATGCCTAAATTTTGACTGTTTTTTCTCTCTTGGAGAAAAATGATAAAGAAATTATACATTATGTGACCCGAGATAATACACATTTTTTACGACCTTTATTATGATATAAGTTTTATTTTTCAAATATAACTCAAGTAAAACGATTATTTAGCCATCATTTGGACATGTCTTTGCGATTTAATTGGATGCAGTGAAGTGTAAGTAATCGTGTATCGCATGCCCGACATATCATGATCGAAGAGTCAACTATGTAATACATTTTTTTCAAAATTTAAATCCGTTCCATGTACGAGTAAAACGCTATTGTTGACGACGTTTATCGGGGTAACCCCGCCTTAAGCCGTTGGTCGTGGCTATCATTTCTAGATATTTGACACTCGTCAAGGTAGTCAGTGGCCCAAAAGTCTGACAACCTCTTAGAAAATCCCTAGTTACCCAGTGAAGGTTCTGGACGTCAGACAGGCAGTCGCTTCATGGGGAAATCAGCTGCATTTGGTTAACACACAAACACAGTCGAATAAAACTGTGATGATGAGTTTGTAGTTACATTTGGAATAAAAATAAATCTTTTTTAATTAAAAAAGTTACACAGTCACGTGCCAATTAGTTGAAAACAATAGCGATTGTCTTCGTTACTTATGTAAAGTCTAGGATTATTCGTTAGCGAAAGCTTTAATTTTTTTTCATAATTACTGTTATTGTTTCAGCTCAAACAATGTACCACGATAATAATATAATGGTTTGCAAATAACGCGTTAAATATTTCGATTTTTAGGAATTAAAAAATCTTAATTTAACAGCATAGTGGATGTTGATAAGAAAGCTGCTAAGCTAAAATAGGATTGGGTGGATCACGTCAGCCCCATGCATAATGACCGCTGCCGTGCTGGATAAATGTCTCCACACAATGCTGGAAGACGGCGAGAGATGGAGAGACGACCTGGACACGTGGCCACGAGGGCTGGTTCGAAGAGACACTTATAAGGAATTTGGTGTGGCTTTTGCCCCGCAGTGGGACAGTACAATAAAACAAAATTAACCGTATGTTAAATTGCTGATTCTTCTATTACTTCTATTTTTCTGCTTCTGTACTACGCAACGTCACCAAAAAATACCCGAAAACACACATCCAATATTGTCCTTATAACAAACTAAATTGTAAACACGATCCAATTGCTATGAAAACTGTACAAAATCATACCTCGGGGACTCGTGACAACATCACAACAGGCCGATTGTGAACTAATGATGTCATTATGTACAAACCTATGTACTACATACCACCTACACATAGTTATTGGTACTAGGAAACAAATCATTTGAGTGGGAGTTAGAATGTTTGCAGTATTGGGTAAGGCTGGGTTCACGTGGGCGTATAGGGTAGTTGACTGACTAATAACCCTCCTTTTGGGCTTCGCCGCAGTCGGGTAAAAAAATATGATTCTATTTAGTCCGTCTATTAGATCATCGAAAAATATTGGATACGTGTTTTTTTGTTTTATCAAATTAATAAAAATTGCCAAAAAAAAAGGGTTCAAAAAATGGACCCTCGATCCAGATGCACATAAATAAAACGTGTCAAAGATCGTGAGTTGGGGCTGGTGACGTCACTTTCTGGTAAAAAATGTACGAAACTGTGACGTCGCGCGACTTTTCGAAGCACTGTATCGTCTTCACGTTTACGTGAAAAAAAATACGTGTCCAATATTTTTTGGAAATCTATCTGACGAACTAATTAGATTTTTTTTGTCAACTATCGTATTGTATCGGTAACTCAGTTCTGTCTGTTCAATTATTGTCAAAAGAACGCGATGATATCCAATTTTCCACCATTTCACTGGACATTTGTTTGGCTGGGCTTTTTCTTTTTGTTTGTTTTGTTACTAGGAACATTTATCCTAGGTACAATGGAGACAAGGCAGTCGTTCTATGTAAAAACCTAGTATTACCACAACATGTTAGTTGCGGAAAGGCTAGGATGATGATGACCTCAAAAAAAAAGTACTCAAGGATTTCAAGGCAGGACACGCATTGAACAAGTGTCTAAGTTTTTAAAGTACAATTTCTCTAAGGAAACGATTTAAAACTTTTATCAGCAAATTCTTTCAATTGACATGGGAATATATAAAAATAACTAGTCCGTCATCTTTGGGAGTCGTCATATTGAATTTAGAATGGCGCTACAAAATATTCATGCATTATCGTCGAAACAAAACTTATGCTAAATTTCAGCGTAATCGGGAACCGGGAAGTGGGTCAAAAATTTCGAAGGGATGGTAGATTACATTGTTTAAGTTAAAAAAAAAACTGTTTCTTCCATTTCATACCGACTGAAAACTTTTACAGTTGGGTTTTTTAGTTTTTTTCATTTGTTGAACAGATCGGTCTCCTCTACATAGCCTTTATGACACGCCCCTATCACAGTTAACGATACCTGAACGCGGTACTCCATTGTTTAACTCCGAGTGTTCCGAGCGCGGCTTGTCATTACTTCTGCTCGTTCCGCTACAGTAATTGGCGATATGGTTGTGTTACGAGTAAAGCCGTTGTTTTGTTTGCTTTCTGTTCCTTTGAACTGTTAAAGATGTTGAAGTGTATCGTTAGTAGGATATCTTGTTGTGTATATATCTTTTATTATAATACTATCGACCCTCTCCTGTGTCGTATAGTTTTTACCACTTGACAAATATGGAGAAGTCTTTGATATTATTCAGAAATGCGTTCCTTGCGAAGTATGTGTGGTGTATCGCTGACTTATAATTAGGGGAATGGGGATAAAGAGAACGTTACGGTTTAAAAGAATTAGATGGTTTTGGTCATGTAGAGATAATGAGTGAAAGGTTACTTCTTTTTTTTTTCTTAAACAAGAAACGTTGCCCCACACTAGGAATTTCTCCTGTATCGTAGGTGCGTTCACATACATTTAAACTCACACACACAAATACCTAGACCCGAAACCACTATCTGTAGACCATAAAAATATTTGTTCCGTGCTGGGATCGAACCCCCGACACGTAGTGCAGCATTCAACTGCCTGAGCCACTGCGCCAACCGTGCGGTCAACAAAAGGTGCACTTACAAAAGGTGTTTATTTATAAGTCAGATGTGATTGGCAATGCTGGGAGAGGACACGTTAGATGGACATACACCAGCCTTATTGGTGAGGTTGTTCAGAAAGGACAGGTGCGTAGTACTCGCAACCGTCGTGCGTGTATGACCAGATGAACTAGAAACTGAACTAGACGAAAGGAGTATAAAAGTATCGTAGCAGGTGGCGTTCCTTGGGCTCGGCTTACCCTCATGGGAAAAACGCGTGAGTTTAAGTACAAATTACCTGAGAATATTATAGAAATATTTTTTCTAAAGTGACGTGTATGTTCTATGATGTTTGTATTTTAATACATTCGAGTAGTTTGAACAATTTTTCAAAACAGCTTACCGTATAAAAAATATTGTAAAAAAACAAAATTGTAGTCTAAAATAGCAGCAGCATTTTACGTAGTATAATACAAAACGAAATACCGAACACGCCCGTTCATGTCCAACACAACCTACAATATGTACGTACATATTGAGCTGACCTTTGTCCAAACTGCAGCCCAATCTGAGTAATCAAACACACCCACGCTTGCACAATTACATGGTAGAATACCAAATTTAAGGTCGACCGTCCACTGATACGTAAGATATGCATAGATATATCAACAGCTAACGTGGAGAGGTTTGTCAAGTTAGTTTTAGTAGTTCGTCTGTTTACCTGTTCTACAGAGATGCGTTCTATGGTTTTTCGTTAAGCCTGGAATACACATGCTACTAGAAAAACATGCTTGTTTTCGCGGCTCGTAGTGAAACGTTCCTGCTAGGTCGCGCGGCTCAGGGGGTCTACTCGCTAAGCACGAAACCCGTATATACGGCCGTATAAACGGGTTTTTTTACTCTAAGGTGTAAACCCTACTCTCTAGTGATCACGGACCAATGAGTTTCGAACGGAGGCATAGACAAGACTAGTTTGGATTAGCGAACGAATGATAAAAGGCGTTAGTGTTGCTTTATTCTTTCGGTTGATTACCGGTTTTCTTACTTCGTGGTTTTCAAGCATTTAAATAAAAAATATCATTGGTATTGTTAGAAAAAGGCTGCATTTGCCCAAAATACTTATTATTTATTTATTTAAACTTCATGGACAAGAGTGGTACATAGGCGGACTTAATGCCACAAGGCATTCTCTACCAGTCAACCTTAGGGTCAAATAGGACAGCACTGTGGTAGAGTACAAAAAAAAATAATAAGGAGAAAACCATTATGTAATATTAATTGGTATACATAAATAGGTATTATTATGTCTTTTTAGACAGAATTTAAATATATTTGTCCGGGTTAAAGCTGTAACCTCTGCCTTCTTTGTATTTGGCCTGGGCCTCGATCACGTCGTGTGGACGTAACGTCACTAGGCTCGACCTCACGGAGCCACTCAGTGGAGACGCGGCTTTACAAGTTTTTATTGGACAGAAAACAAAAAAGAGGCTTTTGTTTTTTTTAAATACCTACATATTTTTAATGTACTACACTTATATAATTTCACCGTTAGTACCTCCACGACATCATAATGTTTTAAATCTTTATTTTCAACTTTGAGTCCTACCGTAAAACATGATTTATCACCCCATAAAAAAGTTGTTTCCCAGCAATCCTTTTCGCGTATCGTTACTTAAATTTTATGTACAGTTTTTGATTAACGTCTTTGTGAAGAGTATGTTTACACCTTTGTATAAGGCCAGCGAATGCATTGGCTGTGGCCGAAATCGTCTAGATGGCATTTTCATCATCATCATCATCAGGGCCAGTGGCAACGGGTCACAGTACCAGCCCTGCATAACAAAACGCAGCTTAGACGAGGCGTCGAAGCTGCTGGTTGTTTGAAAGAGATACCGCGGCCCCGGTCACAAATGGCTAAGAAGGGTGGTTTTTAGTCAGTAGAAGTCTGACACTCCTTTCCGCTCCGCCCGGGGCGGGAGGAGTCATTTGATGATATTCCCCGTACAAAAAAAAGCTTAGCCGAAGCCAATGCTGTGTAGCGGCGCCTTAACACAACCTGTACGCAGTATTGCAAATTCATACGAACGGGAATTTCGACACCCACTCCCCAATTTCGAAGTAAAGCTGTGGCTTATGCAGGCACTGGCAGTATGTTTATATGGGGGGGAGGGGGGGTTTTTTTTTTTTTTTTTTTTTTTTTTCAATAAAAAGGGCTTTGTCGCACATGCGATTATGCCGCCCTGGTTGGTTTTACAAATTTTAATTTGGGGGGGTTGTGTGAGCATGATCAATATTTACGGCACGAATATGCTGAGCTTGTTACCCGTGATTTTACGTGCATGTTTGGGAACTTTCTTTTGTTAGGAAGCAGCCAAAAAGCATTTTATGACTTGATAAAAAGCACTATATGAGTTTTTTCGGGATTAATATAGAATCTTTAATGGAACAAATTGGTGCCCTAAAAAAAATATTTTATTTCGCGTGGATGTCGAAAACTATCGGTTGGGCTTCGTAAAAAAAATATTTACTAAAACCTACCCCAAGAGCCATTCTTTTATTGGTGAAAACCGAGTGAAAATCGGTGCAATAGTTTTTGAGTTTATCGCGTTTTTTAGTTTTTTTTTTAATAATGTGTATGTGTGTGTGTGTTTTACAATATCAACATCTTTATTTAGTACTAGTTTATGCCCGTGAAGTGGAGTTAGATAATGGTCCAACGGGATAACATCACTGGGATAAAAATTATCCTATAATTAAATCCAATACCTAGATGCAATATGGTGCCATAGAAAATATGGTTTGCAGTTATGCTTGGAGTTAATTGTCTCTTGCTATCTCAGCTCAACATGCAAAACGACTTATCTGAACAACGTACCTTTAATCCTTCAGAGAATCCCAATTAATGCACCAGTCCGTACACAGCACAACACATAGTACACATAGCACATAACACACAACACAGAGCTCTCAATTAATCCAGTTAGTAATAACACCCACGTTTTAATTTGCATACAAATTGTTTTTCAAACAAACACGGGTGATATTCGCTTGTTCTGATTTATTGAGTAAATATTCCGTTTTGTTTCAATTAATTGGAATAGTGGTGCATGTTCAATGTTTGAATACTTGAGTGATTGGATATTGAGTGATGAAATTGTTCAGTTTACTTTATATTGTTTTGATTGAAATTAAATGTTTGGTTGTTGAATTTGGAAAATTAATTGGATTGATTTACTAACTGTCTGTGGAACCGGAAGACGCAGCGTTGGCAGGCCTCCCACCAGGTGGACCGACGACATCGTGAGAGTCGCGGGCAACCGGTGGATGCAAACGGCATGCTGCCGATCTTTATGGCGTTCTATGGGGGAGGCCTTTGTCCAGCAGTGGACGTCTAATGGCTGATGATGACGATGATGATGATTAACTGTCATCAATTAATCATCTGCCATCGTATACGTTGCCTCTTTTCCAAATATGACAGGTTGGCGTGCAGTCTAACCGCATGCCGTGCAGTGGAAATTGTGTTTTTTTTCCTACTCCTTCGCTATTTTTTTTCTGATAAATTTTATTGCGGGATCCAAGACAGTTAAATCATTTCTCTGGGACTTCGTCGAGCTTCATTGTCTCGGCGCTTTTCTTGTGGTCGCCACTGTTGATTCTGGCTAACAGGAGTTACAGTGGTTTGGGAATAGTGTGGCGGGATTGTACCATTTAAAGAAAAAAATACCGCATGCCGCATGCTAAGCTGACAACCTATCTGTCCTTTACATCCTAGGAACTGGGTAATACGATACCCTTTGGTAAGACTGGTGGTCAGAGTTTCGACTTCTGACTACATACTCGTAACGACTGTCAAAAATCTACAAATGACAGCCAGGACCAACGGCTTTAACCATGAAGGTCGACCCGTGCGGTGGTTATTATTTAGCCAGGAGCTCCTCTAATGATAACTGTGTGAGCTTAGAAAAGTAGCTAGGTAAGACTGGATGCGGAAGGAGAAATACAGTGTTTTAAAAGAGATCTAGGTATAATATCCAGTAGTGGTCTAAATAAACTGAAAAACATTTAATTTGAATTTTAGGAACTTAATATTATACAAATACTTTAGTACTTTACTCCACCTACATAAACTACATATAAAGAGCATAAAATATAACCCAACTAAACAGAACATAAATTTTCGATTAGGAACCGTATTTTACCGCTATAACCGTAAAACATCCATAATCTGATACGCCATCCATTCTGAAGCACTAAATAAAAATAAACAACGGCTACGGCTACGAGATTCGTAGCACTTTGCTACGAGAGTAATACAAACTGGCGCTACGAGTGCTACGCTGCTACGCCGGTGCTACGAGAGTCAATTTTCTCTAGAATATTATACTGAGTTTACTTTGAGCAACAGAATTATTATTACATTATAATTATTTATTTTTCTTAGTACGGAATATCTCTTAGAATTTTGTTTTAACCATAATTAATAAGTCTTTGAAAATAATGTAAATTCAAATAAATGAAAGACAAATAATATCTCAAGTGGCAATATTCCCACGCTAATTATTAAATAGTAATTTATTTCTAAGTTCTAAGAAAATTGTTTTACAAATACGTCTTATTAAGATTCACTGAATTGAAACCAAAACAATTTTTCTTTATAGTGTGCTTTAATTTTTACGATAAATTAAAATTCTTTGTTCTTGAAACTTTCATTGTCCTCATTCATTCGTAAAAAAATGAAAGTTCTTTGAAACACATAACTATAAATATAATTATAAATTTTAATTTTAGTGTGTTTCTCAGTAAGTGAATTAACTATGTAATTCTTATGAGAAATAAAGTTGTTCTTAAACCTTATAACCTTCTGTTAAGTAAAATATCAAAAGCTTATTTCAGAAGTAACTAGACTAGATTTAAATTCCCGGTAAATTATCCTACATAATCCCGGGGAGATATGAGCAAGAGTTTCCCGGGAAATGTACTGAGAACTTTCTCGACAATAAAACTATTTCAGTGAAAATGTCGGTTTGTTCAAGTAAAGGAATTTTCATTTGAATATTTAATAAATTTGAGTTTACTCTACTTTATTTGGCGTACTTAAGATCTTCAAGTGCCTGAAAAGATAAGTATTAAGCTCTGAATAAACTGACACAAATCCTGCGTGGGTTGCGGGTCAAAACTTCGTCGCGCCGATTTGAACAAACATAAAACGTCTACTGGGTTTTTTATAAAACTGGATGTTGCTGCCTTTGATTTTATAAGACTCAGGATAGACTCAGGAGACACATACTATTTTTTTATTTTGCACATTTATAATACAGTATGTTTATTTTCTGTCAACTTTACTTGACCGAGTTCTAACCAAAGTGTTTGTAGTGTTTATTAACACTGTACAAAATACCAAAAAGTATAAAACTATAAAAATGGTGCTTTGCGCACAGTGTTTGTCGCGGGAACTAAAACAACGCCAAGCAAAGTTAGGATACTAACAAAAAAAAACTAATTAGTCCGTCAGATAGATTTTCAAAAATATTGGAAATCTATTTTTTCTTTTTTCACTAAACAAACAAAGCAGATAAAGTGTTTCGAAAATTCGTGTGACGTCATATTGCAGTACATTTTTTACCATGTAAAGTGCGTTTTTTAATTCGGGAGACTAAAATGACATTACGTGGGATGTCAGTTTTTTGCAATTCTTAAATAGTGATGTGCCACTACCGTAAATTGCCGTTAGTAAAATCAAGTAATATCGTTTTTTTATTTATAATAAGCTATCCTGAGTAAAGAGATTCGTTTCTATAAAAGAATTGATGAACTTTTCGAAGAGTGTAATCGTCCAATTTGTCTTTAAAATTTAATTTAGGGCTAGGTATTTTCGGAAAGCTAAAATGTTCATTCTCTTTGTGCTCCTTCAGCACCCTGTTGATTGAAGGTCTGGATATGTTCAGAATTTCAGCAGTTTTTAAAACAAAATCGTGTTTTTTCGGCATCACGGTTGGAGATTCGGTTTTCTTTTCAGTATGAACATATTTGTAAGTTTTATCGTGTAAGAGAACCACACTGATAGCATCTGTAATTTTTTTTCAAATCGTCTAATAAATATAAAAAGATACGATTCAACAAACCGGTACCGTAGGTACAACACTAATACAAAAGAGCTGACACCATTATTTGTAAGTTTGACATTTGCAAGTGTCAATTTAGTCTCCCGAATTAAAGAACACATTTTAGTAATGTCACAAGCCCTTACTCATGATCTTTGCCGCGTTTTATCTCCATCAATTTTTATTAATTTGATAAAACAAAAAAACATGTCTCCAATAATATTCGATAATCTAACTGACGGACTAAACATAATCAAATTTTTTTAAGTCAGAAATCATCCCCATTACAACGAAGAGACCGTTGCATTCATTTTGTTTGGCGAACTTATTTTTACCTGTCGTCGTGCTGACAGATAGTACCTTATGACAGTTTTCTGAAGAAATAAGTGGCATTTGAATAAGGAGATGTCAGTTGCGTTGGATCAATCGTTTTGACTAAGACGACTGACACAGAGATGTTTTAAAAGTGTACGAGTCCCGTTTCCAAAGCGTTATTCACTGCATTTTGACAACAACAACCTTCAAGTAACAATCTTGCTGACTGGGCAATGTTATCAGCAAGTCTAATCGCTCAAAGCCTAGCTTACTAATTAGGTACTCACTCACGTATGTTATATAATAATTATCTTGCGGATAGCAGTTAATACATTCATGCATACTTAATTGAGTACTAGACTTACTGCCGCTATCAGATAGGTTTAATGATTACTTAAACCATCACTTAGTAACGATTTTGACACGTTATTGAAGGTTTTGTATGTCATATTTACTCTGAGTATGGCAATTACACCGCTGGTCGTTCATCACCGCTGGTCTCAAAACGGTGAAGGAAAACATCGTGAGGAAACCGGCATGTCTTAGAACCAAAAAAATCGAAGACATGTGACATCTGCCAATCCGCACTGGGCCCGCGTGGTGGATTATAGCCCATCCCTCTCCTGGAGAGGAGGCCTGAGTCCCTGCAGTGGGCACATTATAGGCTGATGATGATGATGATGGCAGTTAGGTGCTTACCCAAAGGGTTTAGTTTATGTGTAGGTTATGTAAGCCATCTTTAGATCAAGAAAAAACTCGTGAAAACCGATCCTATGCAATAATCTGAACAACCCATCATCAGCCTATCTTTCGTTGGCGTCGGCTTTCAGTCTATCCGGATGCAGTTGAATGTCAGTATTTTATATGGAGCAACATCTGAATGACTCCTCCCGCTCTGGGCAGAGTGGTAGAGAGTGTCAGACTTCTACTGACTAAAAACTACCCATGTTCCTTCTTAGCCCTTTGTTTCGAGGCTGCGGTAGCTCTTTCGAACAACCTGCAGCCCAGATGGACTGGGTGGTCCACGGTCTTAATCTAAGATCGACCCGTGTGGCTGTTATTTGTAAGCTACGAGTCAATCAATATGCTTTAATTGAACAGCTAATTCAGGCTAACATTAATTGACTGGCCTGTTGGTCTAGTGGTTAGTGACCCTAACTGCTATGCCGGAGGTCGTGGGTTCGATTCCCACCCAGGACAAATGTTTGTGTGATGAGCACGATCATTTGTTGTGTCTGGGTGTAATTTATCTATAATATGTATGTATTTAGAAATATATAAGTATGTTTATCAGTTGTCTAGTACCCATAACACAAGCTCTGCTTAGCTTGGGACTAGATGGCGTTGTGTGATAGTTGTGGAATATTATTATTATTTTTAATTATTTCGAAACTAATCCTAAATACACAGCACAAATCACTATTAATTATGAAAGTAAACACAAATTCAAAACCATAATTATTATCTAAACAGTTTCAATTACTAATTCAATAACACAAGTAATTAATATTTAATTAGTGTAGTGTATTGCCACGTTGTTCTAGTGGTTGCGCTGTTATATAGCTGAGCGTATGGTCCTGGGTTAGATTCACATAACATCATGCCAGTATTAACAAAAACAGAGATGTTACTAATAGTACACACACGTTTCGCCAGTTATGTGTACGTCCCATATAATGGGGGGTGAGGCTATTGCCATCAACTATGCACAAACTCCATGGCTGCTACTTTGAAATTAATAATATAAATAAATAAATAAAAATTCCTGATAGAAAAAACCTAATATCACTTTGCCCGACCCAGAAATCAAACCCAGGACCTCATGCTCAAGCCAACCACCAACGAGGCAGTCTCTGATATTGCTCATTTATAACAATCATCATCCACAGCCCGACTTCACCCACTCCTGGGAAGGCCTCTCTAGTTTGTGCCAAGTTCTACGTTCTTGTGCCAGCTGCCAGCCTCATCCAGGGTATTCCTGTGAAAGCAACAATGTCGTCTGTCCATCTCACCTGGTAGTAACAATATCATCATTATCATTATCATTCTTCTGAACTTTTCCCAATAGGGTAGTTGACAAAAAAAAATCTAATTAGTCCGTCACATAGATTACCAAAAAATATTCGACACGTATTTTTTTTCTTTTTGAACGCTAACCAAAAATGAAGACGATACAGTGCTTCGAAAATTCGTGTGACGTTACATCGCACTACATTTTTTACCACGTAGTGCCGTCAAAAGCCCCCACTCCTGATCTTTGACGCGTTATAACTTCGTCAATTATTATTAATTTGATAAAACAAAAAACACGTATCCAATATTTTTCGTTAATCTAACTGATGGACTAAACGGAATCATATTTTTCTTACCCAGGACACATCCCTATTATTTTGGGGTCGGTACAACATGTCTTCTTCTTCCTTATTTCTCTATTCCTCGTCATAGTAACAATATGTTACTACTAAACACCTAACTACATAAAACACAGACTTCACAAATGAGTTCCAACCGACATAATCTTAACTCCTCAAGTTATAACTCACGCTAAACCCTTACAGCTTTTAGCACTAATTAGCGAAAGTTCCCGCACACATACGAGAACACTTCGCTAATACTTCGCACAACCACTCTGTATGTAAACTAATTAGGAGCGGTACTACATATTATACACTCATTACTATTAAATATAATAGGGGATCCGACTGACTCAAAAAAATATGATTCTGTTTAGTCTGTCAGTTATATTATATATCTAAAAATATGGGATACGTGTTTTTTGTTTTGTCAAATTAATACAAATTAACGAAGCTAAAACGCGTCAAAGATCATGAGTGGGGGGCTTGTGAAGTCACTGGTAAAAAATGTACTGACATGTGACGTCACACGAGTTTTCAAAGCACTCTATCGTCTTCATTTTTTGTTTAGGTTAAGGGGATGCTATTTACTATTGACGAAATGCAATTCGCTTGCATTTCGTAAATAGTAAATGTTTTAAAAAAAAAGTTTAATAGGAACCTAGATAAATATCGTCTGTATCCGAATAACATAATTTTAAGTTGGTAATATGTTCGTATCGCGAATGATTTTGGTATTACGTTTGTATGGAGAAATGTTCGTTCACCGTCCCCTTAAAGAGAAAAAAAATATTGTGTTACGGACTAGGTAATTCGTTTTTTTTTTGTCGGATCCACTATTATGGTGAGCAGCGGTGCCCCAGTGGTGCCGGCCCCGATTTACGTCGTCGTCGTGGTTTTGAACCGAGTCAGGCGCATTACTTTGTGTAATTTATGTCATCACCGCTGCTCTCAAAACGGTGAAGGATAACATCGGGAGGAAACCGCCATGTCTTAGAACCAAAAAATTCGAAGACATGTGACATCTACCAATCTACACTGGGCCGCGTGGTGGATTATAGTCCATCCCTTTCCTAGAGAGGAGGCCTGAGTCCCTGCAGTGAGAAAGTTATAGGCTGATGATGATGACATTGTGGTTGGGAGAAGCTCGCTTTACATAGGTCGTCTTGGCTCTCTACTATCTACGAATATGATCGGAAAACATCGAGTCGATTATACATTGAACAAAAGCGCCTAATACGTAAAGAGAGACCTAAGCCTTCCTACTCCTACAATTCTGCCGGTCATCTCTTTTGATTTAGTTGTGATCAGGTATTTAAATGCAAATTCGGTCTGACCGCATATAAGGGCACACGCTAAGAAATAGCTAAAAAGGGTCGCCGTTATCGAAATCGGTAAAGAAAGTAAAGTAAATGAAATATAGAAGAAAAAATCTGCATTACCATCCGACGTGGCAATGCTGTCAACCTCCTGGGCACTTTTCGTGTTGACAGCGATGTGGATAATTTTTTAATGAGCGGGAAAGTTAAAAAGGTTTTCGTAGAAGCAGAAAATATATTACAAAATGATCAAAAAAACTTCTCTTCATTTCAAAGACTGTTTTTAAAATATTTTTTAGACGTGTAGTTTGAGATAGAAAGTTGTACGTTTTCTGTTTTTTATTTGTAAACATGCTTTTCATGTGTTTAGTACTGGAGCAGACTTCTACTTTGTTGCTTTTGCGTGAATTTTTCCATTTATTTTTTCAAGTTTTGTTTATAAGTAATGTAGTAGGTACCTACTTAAGTTTCCGTTCGCAACAAATGGTTGTTATTGAAAAAAGGCGCGTGGTAAAAATTGAATGTTTATTTCTTTTATAAAATTTCGCACTTACCCGTCTGTACACACGGCTACACATCAAGCTATACATTTCCATTTTACGCTGATCTCGCACTGTACGGAAATCCTATACAATGCGAGACCAGCTTATACTGGAAATGTATAGCTTGATGTGTAGCCGTGTGTACCTACATATATTATGTCACTGATAACCCGTATGCAATGTCTAAGGTGCTTTGCACATGGAGCAACTTAAGTTGAGGCAACTATCAACTTTTTAAAAGTTTCCTGTACTAGTTGATAGTTGCTATAACGTTTACGGTTGCCGCAATTTTATGGCAATTTATGAGCAACTTTGGCATTTTCGGGCACAGGGAGAGGGAGGGAGGGTGTCAAATCGCCCGACGTGTTGCGATTGACGGTTGTGGAAACCGGCGACTTTAAAAATCGGTATAATATTTAACAGTTGCTAGTTGCGGCAATTAGGAAGTAACTCAGTCATCGATTACAGCAGCTGAAAACTGTTGATGATCACCGGAACTCGAAACTCGAATTGCTATGTGTGCGCAGTCCAATTGAAATATATGTAAACAGCTAGTTGCCAGCTAGTTACCAGTTGCCAGTTTTGCCTGCGGGATTACACGGTGCACACAGTACATCGCGCGTGTGGTTTGTAATGGTAATACAGTTGTACCAACCATACGCGCGATGTACTGTGAAGTGTGAACGAAAACTGTGGGGAAGTGCGTGCGTGTAGTAGGCCCATAAGTCAGAAGACCAAGTATGCGGCAAGAGCGCAGTTGCCTGAGTCACACCGCAACGTCAACTTTTAGGCATCGGGGTCCCGTCGGGGCTGCGGGTTGTTTGAAAGAGATACCGCGGCCTCGGCACAAGGGCTAAGAAGGAACATGGTGGTTTTTAGTCAGTAGAAGTCTGACACTCCCATTCGCTCTGCCTAAGAGCGAATGGGGTTATTTGATGATTTATCAAACCCCTAAAATAAAAAGCGTTTGTGATGCGAATAGCAACGTGTTATCTGCACCTCGTCTTGGAAAAGGAATTTTCGCAGCAGAGAGTGGTATTCCGTCGCTTCCGCGGGCAAGTGCCACATGAACGCACAGTGACTTATTATATTTATAGTCAAGTTAAAGTAATTAGGAGAAAATGAGGAGGGCCTCTATTCGTGCGTATGTTTTATTTATGTATTTCGGCGCATATATCTCCGTCAATTGTGGACTGATTTTCAAAATTATTTTTGTGTTCGGAAAGGATACTCCCAAGGTGGTCTCATTGTCATCAAATTATACTCCCAGGGTAGTCGAGGGCAACCCTCAAGTTTTATAGGTACATATGATTTTTTCATATAAGTATTTTCTAAAGCTGTTCATGTATTTGCGTATGATCATCATAATATCATGTGGATTCACTGATGATCAATATAAAAAACTAGTACAAACAAAATTGCACTCGTAAAACAATAAAACGGACCAATACACAGAAATATTTGACGCAATGCACCTTTCACCTTCTCTCACAGTTATTTCCATTCACAATTTTCCAATACGCACTTTAAAACGTACTCTGTAGGATCAAAATGCTTTTTATTTCTCCAATTAGATAAAGATTATTCCATATTAGATACTAGCATATTTATAAATTATTCAGTGACCTAGCATTCTCTTGTATTCGTTACATTAAAACCAGATTATTGGCTAAACCGATCCCTTTGAAATTCGCTCGCTTCATTAATATTCTAGCGAGAATTAGCGACGCTGTGTTAAGATTTGTTCACAGTGATAAGCTGAAGCGGAGGCTGAGGCGGGAGCGGGATATTGAACTAAATGAAACCGCTGTTTGTATCTACTGTACAGTTACTATGACGTTGTCCTAATTGAGAGTGATCGTTGTTATTATTTGTTCGTCGAATGTTGTCTCGCCCGATATTTAAAATTGCTGATGAAAATGAACGCAATGAGTTTCATATGAATATGACAAACATGTAATTACACAAGCAATAGGGTTGTTGACTCATATTACAAATTCATATAAATTTATGTTTTAAAAATCAATGATAGTTTTTAGAATCCTAAATTATTAATTTAAGAAACTAATTTTTTGTCTATAATTAATTACAATTATTTTAAATTGCGTTATTTCATACTCACTATCACGTGACTCCAAACACCAATCAGAGCGCGATGACGTCACGAGCCGCGAGACTAGCTGATATAACTGTCATATCGAAGGCAAAAGTATCAGCTGTGAACGATTTTCTTCAATAACTTATTAAAATTACTTTATTTATCACAATGGAGACTGGATTTATGAAACGAAATGGTTCTAACTTACCGGAAATTAATTCTTTGATGGTTCTTTGCTACAAACACGATTTTTTGTTCGTCGGAGTTTTGAAGTACAGTATGACCAACTTAATTGTGAAGTTCAAGGTGGCGCAACTTGTCAAGCAAAATTACATCTTACGTCAAACTTGGTACATTTATTTTAGTTCCGTTTTTTGCCACCTACATAGATAAGTTGGTTTAAGTGTAAGTAGTACCCAGTCTCTGTAAGTTTTATTAAAGTGATATATTTTATGAATGAAAGAGACTTACTAACTTACTCGTTTTATATACATATTTAGAACTTTAAACTTGTCATCTATCATCAACAAAATAAAAAGTTACGTTATGTGCAAATTTTTAGTAGGTACCTATGTTGTGATACAAACCACGGCAAAAACAATAAAAAAAGCTTTGTAGGTAAACAACCAGGTCTCATCATTATTCGAGATACCTACTACACCCATTGTAGTATAATGTATATAATTTTCCATATCATTTTTAAGCTGAAATTAGATTTAAATTAAACAAAAGTACCTAAAAGTGGACCAGTAAACAAACAATAACATTAACAAACAAGTAATAAACGACAATTTTGGAACATACTCAAATACATTGATTCAATTTTGATATTTATAGTTTATTTAGAACTTACATCGAAGTGATCTTCACAAAAATAACTGGTACCACGTGTCAACATGATGGATGTCTTCTAGTCATTGTTAACCATTTTCTCCTTATTTCTGCCCTTTTTGGAACGCTTATGAAAAGGTTTTGTGGCATACTGATTGACGTACTTTTGCACATCGGCACTGTACAACATTTGTAAATCGTCGTGTTCATTTTAGAGTTTTTTTAAAGTAAATTCATAAGAACTGAATCAAGATCAGTGCAATTTGACAGATCGTAAAGTTTTCAAAACGGCCCGTGACGTCATCACAGCCATTTGACAGTTTAGAGCGTTTTAGCCGGAATTTTTAAAACTATTTTTATTTACGCTTTTTCTTATTAAAATATGTCATTATTTTTCAGATAATATTTTTTTTTGTGTTCATATAGGGTCTATCTATAAAATAAAAGCGATTCCAAAAATTAGTCAACAACCCTATTTTGGTTGTGACGCAGAATAGCGGACTCCTAGCAAGGAGGATAGCTACCGACTCAACGTCTTTTGTTTTTCCCAGTGAAAACATACAAGCCTCTATTGTTCACAACATTGAGTCCATTCCATCATCGGGCGAGCAGAGATACGACGTAGCGTCATCGTTATGGTTGCAGTTCCACAGAACCGAACGAAGCGTACATTGAATACGAACTGTGGAATTCACTGTCGGCTTCTTTGTTACTTGGTCATGAATCTTGATCTCTTCAAAATCCGAGAAAATCCCTTTCTTCTAGGTAAGCAATTTACTTACCTACTGATGTATAATTCAAACTGATTAATTCTACTTTTGATATTAAATAATAATGTAAGCACTCCGAAATTAATGGCAAAATAAGATATTATTTATGCTTTATCTTAAAGATCTAATATCTGTACCTTATGAACGCAAATGTTTTTTTTTTGACACTTCACATCAGCCGGGTTGCGACCAAACGAAGGACTAGAACTAAAAAAAAAATCGAGATGCAATGTGGCTACCTTATTGCGTCTGACATCGCGCCCGCTACCGCTTAAGCTACCGCGTATTCACCCTGGTCGAGGCCTTAAGGTTCCGTCGACGTTTCCCATCTGGTTAGTCGCTAGGACTTCATGTGATTAGATTCAAGGTTTTCCTTGTGTAGTTGCTGTCTTAGAGTTTGTGGGTAGGTAAGTGATGGGGCTCTGTGAACCTATCCATGCTTTGATGTTAATGTTATCATGTTTTTGTTGTGTTCGTAGTTCGTAGAAAACGGCTTAGAGATCAGGGAAAAGGGATCAATGATAACGGTAGTAACTCTAAGACTATCTTAAGTCCACCAGTTGGTATAAAAAAAGAGTAAATATATATTTATAGCAAAAAAAAACAATAACAATAAACAACGGAATTTGAAATGCGTAATATGTTTATTCTTAACCTTTTTTTAAATTCACCATGTATGGTATCTTTTCGGGAAATCTGAAGAGTGGCCTAGGTTCGGCATATTTCAAGCCAAGCTAGGACACAACATCAACACTTACCATTAACATTGCATATCGCTGAAATTAGATGAAAACTCCTTAATTTTAAGTAGTCATATTTTGTAAAAGGGAATATCTAACAAGTCTGCTTTTGGAATATTCCATTTCTTTTGTAACTATAACCGATAAAAGATATCAACTTCCAAAAACAGAAATGATGTTTTTATTAAGGAATGAATAATTTATCAGAAGGAATCAAGTGTTTCCGGTCGAAAGGTTGTATAATTTCAGGGTGATTCTATATTTCTGAGGTCCAAGAGGGATCAATTATCCCGACCCTTTGTTTTGAATAATAAATACTTTGTTAATGTTGCTAATTTATTGTTCCGGTGCCAAAATGTTTGAATTGTTAAAGTAAAAGTTTTAAACATTAGCGTTATAATATTGTGTTTGCTGCATAAAACTTAATTCCCTTGGACAATTAACGAATACTAAGAATTTGAAGTTCAAACAGATTTGAACACAATTAAACAGTTCCACGAAACTATGAGTTGCACAAAAACGCGGGATAAACGAAACGTAAATACACAAAAGTAAACTGAAAAAACATAACACTTTTTTTTTGGGCAGTCGTGAAAGTAGTTGTTTGCTCCAATCAATTACCCAATTCTAAGACCTTATTCAATATGTTAAAGGAATTGTACTTTTCATTAAAAAAATCTTTACGTCGTGCGCTCGCAATACTTATTCTTAAAAGATTTTTCATTAATGTTTGTGAAGATATTACCCACGTAAACTCACATTTACGTGACTGACGTTTTATTACAAGGTGGAGTATTTTTTCAAAGAGTGATAAACTAACACTAAAGTGACTCAGATCGACGCAAAGTCACTTATGTGTGTTAGAATTACCTTTAGTTTCAAAACCTAATTTCTGTTTCTCAAAAACTTTATTACCTAAGACCTTGGCACTAAGACTATTGTCTTAGTGCCAAAGTTTTTTGGAATAGTCTAGCCGCATTGCAGATACAAGAAAAGAATAAGTTATACCAAAAGTTTTCTAGTTAGAACCTAATAGTTGGTCTACGTGAGAATGCCAGACAACCGCCAAGTTTTATAAGTTCAGTAAATAGTCATGATTTTGTTCAGTAGGTGTTTTATTTAGAAATGTTATCATGGAAACGTGCCGCCGGTATTTTCGCCTTCATATTCCTGTCTAAACTGCGCTGTTAAAAAGCTAGGCAGAATGCAATAGGGGTTCACAAGGAGGAGGCTTCTGTTTCAGGCTGATTTTCTTGCTCTTTTGACCAGCCTAATATGTAGATTGTTGGTTTCGGATAGGACATTGATTAGAAAAAACAGATTTTCGACGACTAAATAAATGGTTTTGTATTTTTACAATAACAATACTACTAACACTTATTAATATCTATTTCGTAATAGCTAAATGCTAAGCCGGTTTCTCCGAAAATCTTTTAAAAGGATATACGTATTCTTGAGAAAATGTCCCATTTAGGAAATGGTACTCAGTTTAAGTAGGATATTTTCGGTAAACTATAAAAACTAAGAGGCAGCTTGTGGTCGTAGAAGATGGTCCGAAAACACCTCATAAAATAAAACGTACCTCTTACAATAGGTACTTAGCCAAACCACGTAAAGATACGACTCGTACGTACATAGCTACCAAAATGAGCTTCACAAACTTGCAACCAAAAAGTTTTATAACTTCAGTATATCTTAACAAGTTTGTTCCACTTTTATTTCGCCAATTTCTTGAAGAGCTCCTTAAACTGTTTGTGTTTCAGATTCTTAATGTTTACGTTTGTTTTGTGGCGAGGAGAGCGGAATTCCAAATTATTTTAGTGTGTTGTGTTAAGCACTAGAAAAGTGGCCCTTGTTAACCAAGTTTAAAGAAAATTGCCGTGAAAATGTACTAAGGAAATAATGTAGAGAGTGGTTAAATTATCAAAGTACTGCCAAATATCTGCCAAAAGCCATGCTCTGCATAACCCTCTTAGATCGAGTGCTTAACACCTAAATCTGCCGTCGTCATACGAAAGTCGATGACATTGGGGACCGGGCGGTGCTCCTCAAGTGGACTTGGGCAAGCAGGACATCTGGCTAGACTCAGAGATGGCCGTTGGAACAAGGTTTTGACAGAGCAAAGTTAGGTCAAAGAAATAAGTCGACCTAGCTTAAGTTTGTCTCGTCAAACACCTGGTTAAGGGACGCACAGTATCTAGGAATCAACCTAATTGTTATTAAAAGAGAATGTATTTTTGCAAACCCATTTTCTTTCCTCCATATTTCAAACCACCAGCGAACCGCGTCATGCCGCTCTCATGTAAAATTTTCAATTTTCCGGACTGAAAATGAAAACTGGCGTGTATTCTTTACTTTCTCGCATAAAATTCTGTTCGGTATTTCAGTCGTGAAATTGCACCGGAAAACTGTTCGAAAATACGTTCATTTATCTGGTATACCTTGCATGGGAAACTACAAAAACTTTTCTAGAAAATTTCGGACATATTTAATTTTGTTTATTTTACCCGTGACCCCAAGCGCTTGCTTTTACCTTGGCCAGAAGCTTACCATACAAACTGGTAACGCTGCCAGTATCTTGAGGACACTACATGTGGACAGTGTTGAGGAGTTTTTGACGCCATTTTATATTTAAGTAGTTAAAAATAAATACCATCATTCTCTTGCCCTTATCCCAATTTATTTGAGGTCGGCGCAAGATATCTTCTTCTTCCATACTTCCCTATTTCTCGTCATCTCAGCAGTCACCTCCTTTCTAGCCATATCATCCTTCACATAGTCCATCCATCGTTTATTTGGCCTTCCTCTCCTTTTATAGCCATCTACATTCATACTCAACATTTTCCTCACAACATTTGCCTCATTCCTTCGCATCACATGTCCATACCACGACAATCGATTACCAATCAGTTAAAAATAAGTATAATTTTATTTATTTAGGAAAAAAACTGAACACTTATTTTAGGTATAATAATATCTTAAATAGTGTAGAGTGATTTCAACATCTCTCTATCTTGATTTTGTATACATATATATATATATATATATATATATATATATATATATTTATATATATAGGATAGGTATATATTTATGTATGTGTATTATATGTTGATAATTTATTTATGTAACTATTTGTATATTATATTTATAAATCATTAGGTATGATATTTTTGAATATTATTTTTTTTTATCATTGTTCCTCTCAAAAAGAGCACCTGCCATCTAATCTCTACACCACCCTTGGTTGACTGGTAGAGAATGCCTAAGGCATTAAGTCCGCCTTTGTACCTTTTTTTTGTGTGCGAGAAGTTTAAATAAATAAATATCCGGCTATCTTCTTTCTACCTACACAATAATGACCTCTTCGAAACATCGAACACATACTTAAGACCTTATGCTTGACCCTCGGACTATGAGCGGTAAACTTATGCGGTAAATAACACCTGTATTTCCACGAGGGGTTACTAAGAGTTGTACAGTTAGCTTATATTTTGGAACCCATATTATAGTATATATATATTATTTTAGTATCATAATGTTACAATCGTTATTTCACAAGAAATTCTTGTTTTAACTTTGGCAAAGTGTTTACATATTAATAATAATTTATTGTTTAATAAAGTAATTTCTTAAACAATAAATTATGGGAAAGCGAAATCAATGCGTTGAGTGTAAATTCAATGCATTGATTTCTGAAACTCACGCGATGATTACCACACACATAATCACATTAATTCACACTAATTGGAACTGGATTCTTACATTAGGATATTATTGCTTGTGCTAAATGTATACCAATTTCCAAACTATTTTGTAATGTCTGTGTGGGTGTTATATGACCCTAGTCCTAGGTAGAATACATAGTATCGATCAAAAACATGTAAATTACCCTTTACAAATTCCCACCACAAAAGAGACACGAACTTCCAACCGAACCCTTTACCCACACCCTTGCTTCACAATATTATCACAATATATATAACAATGTTATCATCTATATAACATAACACACAATACACAAACTACAATAGGTCTAGGATTACACCAAAATAATTATCATACATCGTCTTTTGTATGAACTGAAAGGTACGTCGTGTATGGCTTTAAATGTGTATGGAAGTCGTTTGCGTAAGAATTGCCTCTCATTTATTTTTGTTGCCTTTTATGTGGGACGTCTTTCATTTAATTTTGTAGGTAAAGAGATGGGGTTTAAGTTGGTAATGAGTTGGTTTTAAAGTATGCATGCATGAGAAATTGCTGACTCATTAGATGTTACGTTATCATGAACTTAATTCTTAGATATTATAAAAGGGTCGTTGTCAGACATCAGAGATTAGGTATAGCCATTCCAGTTGGTTCTCACCACAAACACCAAATAATAATGTATGTAAATGTCATTTATACACATTATTATCTAAATTGTAGGGGACTGATTCCGCTATGGTGGAGGGTTTGACGATCAGTAGGATATCTATAAATCTAGAAACAGTTGTGCTAGTAATCTTTAATATATAACATAACCTTACACCTGTAAATAAATAAACATGAGCGGGAGGGGTTATTTGATGATTTCCCCCTCAACAAAAGGGGCGAACCTATTGCTATCAACCGGGCACTAATCCACACTTCGTGACAAATAACATTTTGCTCAACCTGGAAAAAGAACCCAGTACCTTATGCTCAGAAGTTGCGCTTGCGACCACTAGACCAACGAGGCAGTCCGATTCCAAGTCCAGATAATTGAGAGAATCCAAAGAATTTTACAGAGTTAAAAAAAAATACCACGAAATTTTTACGACACGGTTGGCGCAGTTGCTCGAGCAATTGACTGTTGCGCTGTGTGTCGCGGTTTCGATCCCCGCATGGAACAAATATTTGTATGGCCTACAGATAGTTGTTTCGTGTCTGTGTATTTGTGTATGTGAGGTAGCGTGGGGCAACGTTTTTTAAAAAAGAAAAAGTTAAGAGAAATACAGTATCTTTTTTAGATTATCTTGTCTGCATTTTCAGACTAGTGCTCACAGGTGAGGTTAACACAAAAGCTTTAACATAACTATCTAATCAGATAATCTTAAGTCTAACGCTTGTTTAAAATGGCCGCCGCAGTTTACAAAGTTATTCCATTTCGTTACTTTTGCACTCAGATCAAAGTTTACAACGAGGTTGAAAGGTTTAAAGTTGTTCGGTAGTTTGAAAAGAAACGCAGCGGAGAGGAAATTTAAAACTAAGTACTTTCGAGAGTTTACATTGGATGTTTAGTTGAAATTAAGTTCGTACTTGTATTAAAACTGATGGCTGAAAGGATCTTTCCTTTTTAGCCATATCATCCTTCACACGGAGTCTATTGAGGTGATGGATCTTGTTCTTCTCGTATCGATTCTACTTCCATCTTATAAGGTTTGGGCCCAGTAGGTAGCCACGTTTATTGCAGCGGCAGAGGCGCTGTTCAGGTCGTCAAGGGTGCTATAAAAGGCTATTATAAAAGTATGGGACAAGAAGGCATGCTGTGTCATTTCTCAAATAAATTATTATAGGATTATGGTAAGAGAATGATCATCATCAATCTTCTATGTGCATGTCTTCTTCAATACTTCTCTATTACACGTAATTTCATGAGTTACCTTCTTTCTAGAAAACCAGCCTCCACATAATCCATCGCTTCAGAAGTTTAAGTCGCGTGCAATAGGGTAGTTGACAAAAAAAATCTAATTAGTCCGTCACATAGATTACCAAAACATATTTGACACGTATTTTTTCTTTTTGCACGTAAACCAAAAATGAAGACGATACAGTGCTTCGAAAACTCGTGTGACGTCACATCGCACTACTTTTTTTACCACGTAGTGCCGTCAAAAGCCCCCACTCCTGATCTTTGACGCGTTATAACTTCGTAATTTTTTATTAATTTGATAAAACAAAAAACACGTATCCAATGTTTTTCGATAATCTAACTGACGGACTAAACGGAATCATATTTTTACCCAGGACACATCCCTATTGGGGGCGAAGAATTGCCAAGCTTAAGTGGCAGTGGGCAGGGCACATTGCTCGCAGGACGTATGGCCGATGGGGTCGGAAGGTTCTGGAGTGGCGACCGCGAACCGGAAGACGTTGCGTTGGAAGGCCTCCCACTAGGTGGACTGATGACCTGGTGAAGGTTGCGGGGATCCACTGGATGCGAGACGCACGGGACCGGTCAATGTGGCGACACTTAGGGGAGGCCTATGTCCAGCAGTGGACGTCTTTCGGCTAAAATGATAATGATGATGATGAATTGGGGTCAAGCCGTGGCTTATACCGAGAAATTCCTGATGGAATACCAACACTTTCCCCGACCGGGAATCAAATCCGGAAGTTCAACAGCAGTTGCTATTCGTCAGTTAGACCAACGAAACAGTCCAAGTAAGTGATGTGAGTATTCCTCCTATCGAGGCTGCGGGTTGTTCGAAAGAGATACCGCGACCTCGGCAGAAGGGCTAAGAAGGAACATGGGTGGTATTTAGGTACTTTTTAGGGTTCCGTACCTCAAAAGGAAAAAACGGAACCCTTATAGGATCACTTTGTTGTCCGTCTGTCCGTCCGTCCGTCTGTCAAGACCCTTTTTCTCAGGAACGCGTGGAGGTATGAAGCTGAAATTTATATCAATTACTCAGGTCTACTGTCCCTTGAAGCTGTGAAAAAATCAAACTTCTAAGCCAACGCAATCAAAAGATATAGCAATTTAAGCTGCATATTTTGAAACTCGCAAGTACTCGCAAGGGAATCAAAACCTAAAGGGTACTTCCAGTCGACCTAGAATCTTGAAATTTGGCATGAAGCAACGTTTTATAGCACACATAAAGGAAAAATTCCGAAAACCTTAAATTTTTAGTTACATTACAAAATATATATTTTTTAATAATTTTAAACTTACTACCCATTTCCTCATAAACGCGTAGAGGTATTAAATTGAAATTCATACCAAATACTCAAGTTTATCATACCTTTAAGCTGTAACAAAATCAAACTTCTATGTCAACGCAATTAAAAGAAACAGCAATTTAAGCTGCATATTTTGAAACTCGCAAGTACTCGCAAGGGAATCAAAACCTAAAGGGTACTTCCAGTAGACCTAGAATCTTGAAATTTGGCATGAAGCAACGTTTTATAGCACACATAAAGGAAAAATTCCGAAAACCTTAAATTTTTAGTTACATTACAAAATATATATTTTTTAAAAGGATTACTTAAACGATAAAGAGATCTTTGTCTTAATTTATGCTCCTCCATCTTTCCCCATTGTAATGTTATGAATTTCATTTTGCAATAAAAATACCATAGTTATGACTCGATTGTCGTAATGAACGAACTTTGTAAACCTTGCAGGTTTGTACGGAACCCTCGGTGCGCGAGTCCGACTCGCACTTGGCCGGTTTTTTTAGTCTGTAGAAGTCTAACACTCCCTATCGCTCTGCCTAGAGCGGGAGGAGTCATTTGATGATTTGCCACCCTCCAAAAATAAAAAGACCCCATGCAGTCGCACTTGCGGTACCTATTCTAGTTACTCTATCCATTTAGACATCAAATCACGACTATTTAACTTTACTAACAGCAACAACAGAACTCCCAGTGAACCTTGAACTAATCACTACGTAGCTACTAATTAATGATTCTACGCCCATCGTCCATCGGCTGTAGCTAAACAAAGCCGTTTGGTCAAACCACGTCAGTAGAGCAGTTAACTAAAATCGATACACGTGGTTAGGTAGGCTGTGACTCGCTAGTTTAATTACTGTGAGCGTTGGATGACAGAAAGTGTGTCGATGTTTGCGTGAAATCGGGATTAAAAACACGCAGAAACTTTCTAAAGTGATTTTCACCTAATTAATTGAGTAACGTTCTACGTTTTCACAAAATATAGTATTTTTAAAGTCACTTATTATTATTATAAGCCTATATTGTCCCACTGCAGGGCAAAGCTTCCCACTTTCCACTTTTCGCGATCTAGTTCGATGGTAGACCAATCTTTTGTGAAAGAGTCCAGCTCATCCCGCCATCTCCATTTTCTTCTTTAAAGTCATGCTTTTACGAAATAGGTCTTGTCCCAAAAAAAAAACCATAATTTTAGGAGAAAGTCGCGTTTGGATTGTGGTTTTTGTATGCATTTCACTGTTCGAGATTGTACACAATCGATACTTTTGATTCGAAATCCCTAGCCACCTTGTTAGCACACACGGTCACTCGACCGTCATGTCAATTTACATCCATATAACTAGGGTAGTGGGTAGTGAAGTGATTTCTTCTGGTTGCCAGTCAATTAGGTATGTGGTTGGTTCTAGATTTACTTTAGAACTATCGTTTCTATACCGGAAATTACCACACAGCAACGTATTTCTGATAAAAAGTATTCCATGTCCTATGCCAGCTATAAAAAAGTAAAACGACACATGATTAATTGGTGAAATTTGGGCGTTAGTACATCTCTGCATACCCGTTTACGTTTACTGGCGTGAAGTTATGTATACGATAGTACGATAGTAACAAAGAAAAGTAATTTAAAATGGTAGATACTTGAATTATTCGAAGGTAGACCATAAAGACTAGCTTAGAATGTTACCAGTATAACAAAAAAGTGTCCCAGCGAGACAGCATGGTCCGTTTACAAAAAATTGCCAGTTAAAAAAAATGAATTGATTATTTAAATTGGACATTATCTTATTTCGTTGGAAGTCCTAAAAGGGTGCTTATATTGTATCGACGGATCGTAATCGAGGAGGCTTGATCAACTTTGAATGTTTAAAGAATCCTTTTTTTCCAGTAGAAAAGGTTTTAAGAGAAAATTCACGCCGAAGTATTTTTTTGTAAGAGGTTTTTAGTTAGGGTAGCTGGCTGTAATGAGTTTTTTTGCGTTTTCATTAAATAGTAATGTTTAATCCTACTTTTTACCCGACTGCGGCGAAGCCCAAAAGGAGGGTTATTGCTATATTTACTTAAAATGTCTCAATTATCGCGTACTAAATATATATACAACTAGCACTTCGCCCGCGACTTCGTCCGCGTGAAATTATTTACTAAAACCTTCCTCGAGAACCGCTCTATCCATCTACACTTCTACACTAATATTATAAAGAGGAAAGATTTGTACCTATTTTTGTATGTTTGTAATGAATAGGCTCAAAAAGTACTGGGCCGATTTCAAAAATTCTTTCACCCTTGGAAAGCTACATTTACCCTGAGTAACATAGGCTACTTTTTATCCCTGTATTCCCACGGGAACGGGATCTACGCGGGTGAAACCGCGGGACGTCCGCTAGTTGGTAATAAAAATAGCATGAAAATCGGTGATTTTATTTGGTGGTGCTGATTTTTCTTCAGAAGAAAAATCAGCTTCTGAAGTCGGTTGCAAAAAAAAACAAATCAAACAAACAAATGTCACCGACTTCAGAAGCTGATTTTTCTTCTGAAGTTTATTTTTCACTTTTTGGTGTTTTTGAAGTCGGTTGTTTTTTTCAAAAAAGTTTTTATAATATATAGTGTTAGTGATAGTTTATCATCATCTTCCTGCCCTTATCCCATGTCGGCGCAACACGTTTTTCCTTCCATTCTCATGCCCTGTCAGTCGTCACGTTATTATTTATTCCTTTTTCCTTCATATCACTCCTCACACACTCTATCCATCTTTTCTTAGGTCTTCCTCTCCCTCTCCATCCATCGACAATTGATGTGATCTACACTAATATTATAAAGAGGAAAACTTTGTTTGGTTGTAATGAATTGGCTTAAAAACTACTGGACCGTTTTTAAAAATTTTTTCACCATTCGAAAGCTACATTATCCACGAGTAACATAGGCTACTTTTTATCCCTGTATTCTTACAGGAACGGGATCTACACGGGTGAAAGCGTGGGACGTCCGCTAGTAGTTTATATAATACTAAATTCATGCTAAAGTAGTGACAGCTTATGATGTGATCGATCCCCGCACGGAACAAATATTTGTATGATCTACAGATAGTTGTTCCGGGTCTGGGTATTTGTGTATGTGAATTTAAATGTTTGTGAACTCACCCACGATACAGGAGAAATTCCTAGTGTGGGGCAATGTTTTAAAAAAAACAGGCATTAGACAGTGTCCCAACAGATGACAATAAAATTTCTCTAAATCTGTCAGCTTATACGAAAACTTTAATAAAAGTTTATCTAAGACATCTCATATAAAAATCACCTTCAACTGGCTGAAGTTTTGGCAGTTCAGAACTGTCAAACTTAAAACGATATCCTTGGAAAAAGTTTTTACTTTTTGCAAAGGTACTCTTTTTTAATATTTGTCAAAGTCAAAATTAAGTTCTTTATTTCATTTGTTTTTGGTCAAGTAGTTACGACCTAAAAAAAATCATCATTCAGACCATTGTATCACCATCTGACACAAGAGAAAGAGTGAATCAGATTGTCATCAGTGACAAAGTGGTGTACTGTCTGACATTTGACCGCACCCGTCAACACGTCGATCCGAATGTCATGTTGATTTAACACGACAATAATTATTGCCAGTCAATTTGCAATGTTGCCGTATGGGGATAAAATAGAGCAGTATATTTTAACAGAATACATTTTATTAAACGTCAGATGAGCTCTTTATAAAAGGTGCTACAAAAACGCCAATATTCCAACATCATAAAAGTTTACACCCTTTCAGATATTAAGCTGTAAAAACATTCAAATATTAACACATTTTCCTGAAATTACATACGTGTGAACATTGCTTTAGACCGTTAAAATATGTAATATACATAAAATTATGTTTTACTTTGTCATTTTATTTCAGCGCCGAAAAGGATGTAAAAGGACTAAAGACTTTGAGTTTTATATTGGTTTTTTGCTCTTTGCTACGGTGTATGGTAGGTAATTGATGTTGACCGAGTTTAAGGGCAAAATTGCCCCATTATCCAGGCAATAAATGGGTTCGCTGACCTATGCCCGTTGAGTTGTCGGTAAACAACCGGAAGGTTCCTTTCAGGCTTATCTCAATTTTTAAACCTTTTTACCCGACTGTAAGGAAAGGGTTATGTTTTTTTCGCATGACCGTGAAATTGTTTTGTTAAATTATAATCACACCGCCATCGTTGTAGGACACATATTATTAGTGTATTATCGATATGATTAATAGTTGTCGTCTCTTTCAAACTCAAACTCAAATATTTTATTTCAATTAAGCCATTACAGGCACTTTTGAATGTCAGAAGGACGGAAGAAGAACGAAACTACGAGTGCAATACGTCATTCCGAAAGTCACCACGCCGAACCACACGCCACCGAATGCCCGCAACAACGAACACTGCGAGCACGAAAGCACGCAGCGACGCAAACCGCAACAACGAATGCTCGAGACCCCGAATCACGGAACAACGAATGCACGCCGCAATGTGAAACCACCGCCCCGCGACCCGCCGCCACGGCACACGCCGCCGCGCGCCCCCACACCCACAGCACTCGCCGCCGGTAACATCCGGCGCCGCGCAGCCCGACACAGCAACTCCCGAAACGACGCATTGCACTTCTACGCTACAGTCACAATCACAAGGCATAATAACTTGTGAAAGTACTGTAGTTGCCAGTTCCCTAACGTAGATCTCATGAAGAAGAACGGGCAAGAAACTCCATGGACACTCTTTTAAATCAGAATTTGTTACAAAATCTTGGTACATTATATCATTCATGTTGAGATGATATATTATGTGAGAACCATGTTGCAAGACGTGCAAGTTAAGAGCGTCCAGAGTAAAAAGATATAAAAATAAATCAAAGAAAAATATACAAACCATGGCAGCTAAGAGATGACCAGTCTCCTCTGACTAAACTATTAATAAATCTCTACTATTTCACAAGTGATATTTGTACCAATTATGTGATGCTCATATAGCAGTGCTGCCAAGTCTTGGGCTAGAGTTTGAACCCAAGACGCGCATCTCTGAATTTTAAGGATTAATAAGCATATTGTATAATTTTCACTAGCTTCGGTGAAGTAAGCATTTCCCGACAGCATGTAAAGCCAAGCCAGAGGCCTATGCGCGTCATAAAAACTCTGACACCCATAATAATCTTGATAGTCTTGACGAAGAACTTGACATGTGCCAACACGACAGGAATCTCTGAGGACCAGTATGTCTTAAACAGATTCCCTACTTAAAATTAAATGTTCAAAACTATCTATAACCTCTACTTAATCTACTAATATCCCTGAAACTAAGATATTAGTTACCTAATACTCAATAAAGCCTGTTTTACAAGTGCGAACAGCTCAAAATGGCCGCTGTAAACTTTATCACTTGCCAGTAAAGTTTTAATACTCGGTTTACAACGGTTTAGAGTGTAATTTTAACGTTTATTGTTTTACACTATGTTGTGGTATTGGGGTTTGGAACTAGGGTTTAATTACTGCGGCGGCCCTAGCGTGGGAGTATGGCCAGATCTATCTATTTCTTTTATGATAGGGTCGGTGTGAGGGAGGGAGAGGAAGGCCAAAGAAAATATGAATGGATTGCGTGAGGAATGATATGAAGGAGAATGGAGGTCTTTGTCCTTCAAAAAAAATTAGTTAGAATCCTGGCAAATATAGATCAAACAAACTGACAGCTGCAAACCTCACTTCCAAAATTATAACATCATTTTCTCTCCCCAGTATATACATATTAGAAACCTGCAAAGTTCGTAAATATCATGAGTTTTACATAAAGTGCGAAGACATACAATCACGTTACACACTCCGACACAAATCAAGATTAAACATTCCGCAATCTCGACCAAAAATACATGTAATGTCTATAAAAATATATAACAGACTACCTTTTTTTTTTTTTTTGGTGGGTGTAAAATCATCGAATAACCCCCCCCCGCTCTTGGGCAGAGCGAAGGGGAGTGTCAGACTTCTACTGACTAAAAACCAAACCCATGTTCCTTCTTCGCCCTTGTGTCGGAGCCGCGTTATCCTTTCGACAATCCAATGACATAATAAAAAAGAAGAAAAATTTAACATATTTATAAAAAAACTAAAACAATTCTTAACAGAAAAATGCTATTATAGTATAAATGAATATTTAAATGATAAAATATAAATAAGGTATAGTTTTTTGTGTTTTTAAAGCTTCCTCTCTCCTACTATATCTTTGCCTTTTGCTGTGCCCGACAGGGTCCATAATGATCTCATTTTTTTTTATTTACCACCTTTTAAGTACACATTGTGGAATGCAAATAAAGTTTGAGTATTGAGTATTGTATTGAAATGATACCGTGACGTCTAACAGAGGAGAACGGGTGAAGAAAGTGTTGCACCGACCTCAAATACAATGGGACAAGGGCAGAAAGATGATGGATGATCGAGTCGGGGTGTTAGAGTTTTTTAGGGTTTCGTACTTGAAATATAAGTGTTAAGGTTTTAACTTTACTTTAAGGGCCCTCGCCCACGGCGACTTTTTGTAGCGATGCAGTCGCACGTTTACAAATCGCGCGACAGCATCGCTACAAGCGCGCGTTAGTTTTGTAGGGGAGGGTAAATAGCTAGCGACCGCATCGCGACTGTATAGATGTGAACGCGCGACAGCATCGCTACAAAAAGTCGCCTTGGGCGAGGGCCCTTACTGTAACCGTTCGTGGCACTGAAGTGTTAAGCATAGTGAAGGATCATATTTACACCTTGTATTTTATGTTCCAATGTACTTTATACAAAAACACTTTATTTACATATGTAACATAACATTACGATTCCCAACATAAGTTCAACCTTGACACCAAACACAAAGAAAATATTACAACAATTTCAAATTTGATTCTCATTTGTTTTGGATGTAACAAAAACAAGTCTCTATCGAGTTTGAATATGTTTGTGTTTCTTGTTACCAAAACTTTTGATTTGTGATGTGGGTTATGAAATGTTTCATTGTTTGTTCATTTCTTTGAGCTTTGGAAGTCAATGAGATGTAAGATTAATTTTTTTACCTAAACTTGAGATCAGGATTAAATTGCTTTTCTTAAAATGCGTCTTACAAAATTCTCTACCGAGTTGTAGTAAAAGGTGATACCAAGTGCTCATTCATCATCATCATCAGCCTATAATGTTTCCACTGCAGGTACTCAGGCCACCTCTCCCGGAGAGGGATAGGCTATAATCCACCACGCGGGACCAGTGCGGGTTGGTAGATGTCACATGTCTTCGAATTTTTTGGTTCTTTGGTTTGGTTGTTTGGTTTTTTTGGTTTTTTGGTTCGTTTTTTGGTTTCCTCACGATGTGTTCTGTTCTAAGCCCATGATTGAACCGGTCAAACAACAAGCAGAGTACAGTCAAACCATCTATTTGGTAAACACGCAGAAATCTTTATATTTCTAGTACACTGAAAATATTGCTTGCAATTTTGTTTTAAAAAGCGTTTGGCGTTAAGAAAGTTTTGGTTAACACTGGTTTGTTTCAAATCAGTGTCTTTATGTATCTGTGTAATTCTAAAATAAATGCAAGTTAGTATCAAGAAATGACTCCCTACCGCTCTGGGCAGAGCGGTAGAGAGTGTCAGGCTTCTACTGACTAAAACCACGCATGTTCCTTCTTAACACTTTGTGCCGAGGCCGCGGTATCTCTTTCGAAAAACCCACAGCCCCGACGGGAAGGCTTATTCCACAAATCCCCCCTGAGAAAATCCCCCTCAGGGGGGAAAATTGGACTCAGATGTAAAACATGTCCAGAAAGTCCCCTGAGGTATACTTAATACCTTGTTCGACCGAACAACCCGAATTGAGCAAAGCCGCGGGCAACAGCTAGTACAACATAATTATCGAACATTAATAATTAATAATTCAGCAACGGCGTGCGTGTTTCCCTCGCGAACTGTGCGATAACACATGGGCTCATTAACCCTATTCTTGGCAAAAAAATAAAATTAATATTTTCAAATAATTTTCAAATATGATGTTAATTATGAACCTAGGATTTAGGGAAAAATATATAAAAAAATCGCTCATGACCAGATAATAAGATTCTACATGTATCTTTGAGGATACATTGCCAGCTTAGTAGAGAACTTTGACCTTATGTTTATGTGTCTTTGAGGATACGTTGCCAGGTTTGAAGAAATAAAATACACAAAATTATCTTAATAAAATATGTATAAAATTGGCATTTAATAACAATGATATAGTTAAAAAATCAAAATCAACTTAAAGATTATCTAAAACAAAAAAAAAATTAAGTTGCCAAAACATTTGAGGTGCACTATATGCTGAAATAATTACTTATCAGTATGGAATTTCACAAAACAATTTATTTCTGGCTTAAAACACAATCGTAACGAACACTTGGCATATATTACCGTAGTTTAGTCCTTGACACAAATTTTACATTGCCTTTCGCACCAAACATTGGAAAATGGCCGACCTGATCGTACCTTACATTCGGTGGAGGTCGTGGTGCTACAGGTGCCTGTATTATTTTCGACAGTGTTGGTCCAGAAACTGCACAATTGTCTACCATATCTCCCCGCCCCATTTTCAGGAAGCTCTGTGCTACTTGATACTGATACTGGTAGCCTGTATGCCACTGCTGGGCAAAGGCCTCTCCCCAGGACTTCCAGTTGTTTCGATCTAAGGCTAATGTGGATCCCGTGGTCGTAAGTGTCGTCCAGATCGTCTCGCCATCTTCTATGAGGTCTGCCGTGACTCCTTCTGACTGTCAGGGCTCCAGACTGTGGCTATTTTGACCCACAGCTCACTTGGAATGCGGCAGACTTGCCCAGTCTTGTCCCATAGTATAGCTTAGCGGATTTATGAGCAACGTCAGTCATTGTGCTTTAGGGTGCAGTGTTGTGTTGCATACGGTTGGTTAGTTTTGATTGCTCGATAATGTAATCAAAAATGTCTTCTGTAAAAAAGTTTGTAAAATACTCGTAAGGAGTTTTGAATTTATTCTTAGCCCACTGAAAATTTAGAGGCTTCTGAAAAATACGTCGGGGTGTGACTAATCTTGCAGTCCTTCCGGATGTTGTAGGTCTTCTTGGTCGGCTGTTAGAGGCAATTAATGGAGATGGTGGCAAAAATAGTTGTCAAGGAGAGCCATTTTGCGTCAATGTAAATGGTAATCGAGCTGGATGCGGCTGAGGTGAAGGCAGCACAGGCGAAGGCACCAAAGACTGACTGAGTAACAGCGTCTTGCACGTGGTTTTGGTGCTAGAGCACAAATTCTTTTTGCTCTGGAAAAAAATGGTTACATCTCTGCCTGAAAAAAATATTCCACTCGCATACTCATGCCAAGCATATAATTTCCTTTCCCCAAAACACATTTCAAAAATAATATAAATGATCTCTCTCACTTGGCAATGTATCCTATAAGATACACTAAACTTGTACAAAGAATCTTAGTACACCTAGCAACGTATCCTGTAGGATACATTCACTTTATTTGTTAGTTTTCGAAGCCAAGCGTAATTATTTCTCCTGCTTAATTAATTTCCAGCAAAAGTACAAACTTTTGAAATCTAGTATAACACCAATTTCTCACGAAATTTTAAAAGTTTTTTTTTTTAATTAATAATTTCTTACCTTCTTCCGCGGAGTTGCACTCAACTGTTCACCATTTTGATAAATTTTGAAAAAGCAGTTGACGTAAATTGTCATTGTGACACATGTGTGCTTTCAGAAACGTATACTTTAAAAATAAATAAGTGAACTTTCCGTTTTACATAAATTATAAAAGAGCTATGTTTTTTTTTTTAATGATGTATCTTACAAGATACATTGTCAAGAAAAGGGTTAATATGAATGTAATCATTATCGATTGCTTCAATATGTGTGGTGAGTTTTAATTGTGAATTTGTGCTGATGGGAGGTTCATGTATGATGTTGTATGACGTATTTCAATACATAGCTAAGGGCCAACAAAAAAAGATTGTTTACATTAAAAATTTGTAATCCCGAAGGGTTAGACTAAGGTGTACCTAATAGTACACCACCCACATTTCGCCAATTTCTGATTCCTGTAACACAGGTTACAACCTAGCGCAGGAGTCAGGGTTTCCATATAATAATGTAACTTACTTTATGTCAATAAAGATTATTATTATTAATTCCATGTAATAGGAGGCGAGCCTATTGCCATCAATCGGGCACGAATTCAGTCTCTGTTGCTGCTACTGAGAAATTTCTGATAGAATAACCCAATAATACTTTGTCCGACCCGGAAAACGAACCTTGGAACTCATCCTCAGTAGTCGTGCTTGTGACACAAGGCAGTCAGTCGTTGACAAAATGTTGTTAAAATCACGATACAAAAAGTTTTGCTTAAGTACGTCAAAAGCATTTTATCTCTTTTCACACGTTCATGTTTCGCCGAATTTTTAAGTAAACCAAGTGAAATGTAACAGTATTACGTATGTAAGCTTTCATTTATTTATTTATTATTTTTATTAAGCCTTTTATTTGCCTTAACAATTAATTAGCTTTCTTACAATACATGCATTCATTCATATAACATTACTTATTGTATTATAATTTCATTCAGCATTTCATTAAACCTTACATTTAACAAGACCTTAGCATTTAATTAAACATTACTTTTATACATTATTTGATCATATTAATTTGTAACATAATAATATTATCTCTTTCTACTGATACATTTATCATTAAATATTACATTTCTTAATTTTTTTTTTGTTTGTTACATTTCATAAAACATAAATTATATTTATAATTTTGTTTACCAAAGTTTCAAACCTTTTATATTACACTAGTTTTTAGTTAGCATTCTTACACACATTTCATTTTGTTTTAACATTTTATCTAACGACTGACATATCACATTACATTACATCACATTTATCATTTAATTGAACAAAAAATATTAAACATTTCATGAAACACATTGAATTTGTAAATTCATTTTAATATTATACCTATAATAATTACCTATTTACAACTACATCATATTTTTATCATTTCATTCAACAAAAAAATATTTAACATTTCATTGAATATTAATTGTTTACATTGAATTTATCATTATTTTCTTTTTGATTTAACTAAACATAAAATGAATTTAATCAGTTAATTAATCTTTATGTATTTCTTTACACGTTACCTACATCACATTTTACGTTTTATTGGACAAATATTTTTTTTTTTTTTTTATTTATTTACATTTAATTTATCATTCAATTCAATTAAACATAGGTAATTATCTCAAAAGTTCACATTACATTTAGAAATAAAAGTATTTTAATAGTAGATTTTAGTTAAGGCCCCTTACGGGTATAGGCCTCCTCCAATTGCCTCTTTTTTATTTTTGGTTTTTGTATGTGCGTGGTTTGGTATGGCATGTTGGAGGGTTGTAGTCTAGATCCCCCGCGGTGACCAGCCGTGATGGGAGACCGAGAGGGGGGTACCTTTATTGTAATTCAGTGTTTGAATGGTGTGCTTGAGGAGAAGTCTTATCGGAAAAAGTGAGCGTAGGTTTTTTGATTACAAAATTGTTCATAACATTGTTTTTGTTTATCTTTGTAGGCTGTTTTTTGATTTGACTTTCTTTACTGGCAGAGTAAACTTCCACCTCTGGCGATTCAGAAAAGTTTCTTTTTTTATTTTGTTTCTTCCGCTGCTCTTCTTGTTGGTTTTTATTTTTAAGTACCTATTATGAGTTTGTCATATTTTATAATTGCTTTTTGCCCTTGCTCGCTTGCTTTCTCTACTTCACTTCTGAGTTCTTTGCGTTTTTTCAGGATATCTAACGGATAATCTTCTTTTATATAGTATGGTGTTGTTTCTAGTTTCTTTTTGTTTCTTTGTATTTGTATTTTCATCCCCATAGTAAGCAAAGTTACTACAATAGGTCTGATTTTTTCGCTTTTTCGTCCGAGTCTTCGCACGGATTCAATGTAGTGTTTTTGGCATTTGATGTTCAGTATGTTGTTAATTATATTTAGCACTTTTTCTTCCAAATCGTGGTAGCCACTTTCTTGTTCTTCTACTCCAAAAAAGATTAAGTTTTTTCTCCTCGTGAATCTCTCAAAATTATTTATTGCTAATTTTTGTATTTCCAATTCCTGTTCAAGTTGTTTATTTTTGGTTTCTAAAGTTTTAAACTTCTCGTTTATATTATTATTTATAGCGTTTTTGATGTCTTCTTTCATAGCTAGCATATCCACTTTTTGTTGTTTCATTTCCACTTGCATATGTCTAAGCATATCTTTTATTTCCTCCATTTTTATAAATAGCGCCCTCTATTGGTGTGCGGCAGTATTACGAACTCGTTGGGATGAGAAGCGTAATTGCTTTCGATTATTGATTCATCGATGTCGGTCTTACTAGCTGGTTCTTCGTAAATCTGATAGGTGGCGCTTTTCAAAGTTTTAAAACGTAATACACTCCCATTTCTGAATGTTGTTTGGCAGTTAATTTTTAGGTTAAAGGTAATGTAGGTATTCAAATTGGTATTTTGGGTGGCTTAACCACGCGTATCAGACTTAACTTTCTGTAGATGCTCCGTCTTGTGGTCTTCAGGGAACCAACACTTAAGTCTTTTGTATTATTATCAAGTTCAAAACACTGTGTAACTGTCAATTATTGTCTTTTCTGTTTGTTATTGTCACTTTTTATCGGTATTCAAATAGATTACTAAGTTCGTACCCTTATTTATTCAATCGTATTTACTATTTGTTTACACTGTTAACCTGGTTTTGCACTAGGTATATTTTAAGTCTATCAGTGATAGCAGTTTGAATTTCGAAATACTCCGTAACACCATGAAATGTCACTTTGTCGCCATAGTCCACTTTTATTACGTTTTTGGAGTTTAAATAGGATAAAAAGTTCGTACTTATATTTGTTTAGTTAGATTTGCTATTCACTTACACTATTACACTGGTTTTGCACCAAATTTTAACTTTTTATGATTTTTAATTCGATTAGAAACACGGAGCTGACGTTTACTTTGGCACAGAAGCGCCCTCTGCGCGTATATGCGTAAGTATGAAGCTTTCATACTTACGCATATATTTCACAACTGTATTTCCGACGCCACGACGCCACTATCCGGCAACCAGAATGAGTAAAAAGGGGCTTACACGTGTCGCCAATTCCGCCCGTCACATGTCCGCTGGGGGACACCTTTATTATTTTATGTCTGATGTTTTTTGGTACGATGAATTTTTACATAAGTCTACGTAGAGCTACGAGTGCTACGGCGTAGCGCGTAGGCCACTCGTAGCAGTGTAGCAAAAAATCGTAGCAAACTGCGTAGTAATTTTTGAAGGTCAGTTAATTCACACTTTGTGTTTGTTGTTGTGACCGTTGTTTTTCTAAGCTTCGGAAGACTTTATAGAGGGAGCTGGTAGCTAAAGAATAAGAACCACTCAAGTCGATCTTTAGGTTAAGCCGCGCTTGCCTAGTTTGGTCTGAGGAAGATTGGCTACTCATTACTTATCGAATTTTCCTCTGCACCTCGGAAAGCACGTTAAGCTGTCACCGCTGTCATTCGTCGATCTTTGATAGTTCTTACAGGTAGTGGCCCGAAAGTTGGACAAGTTTAGATCACCCTTTAATCCCCGAGAGGTTTGGTAGAGGTCTACTTAATAGTAGATCCACATTTCGTCAATTATAAACATAAATTATATAGATAGACGACATGTATAATTTTTTAAACAAATATGTAACCTTCTTTTGTATTAAAATGTCTCATTTGTGTCCATTGTTTCGACTTGACCTTTTTCTTCAAGCTAGAACAATAGCCCTGTATTTAAGTATTCTGTAGAATTACACGGCAGGGAATTGCTATAGGGATAAATGTAAAGTACGTAGTTTTACCTTTTAACGATAGCTTTCGTTACCTAGAATTTCAGAATATTAGATATGTTTTATACATGATTTGATTAAACATTGAAAATTTTAAATTGGAAATCCTCTTACACCCGTATTTATAAACAAGTCATTACTATTACTTGAGTAAATGTCATTGTTTAAGATACGATTTTTTTCTGTAGTTTAGTAATTCCTTAATGTTAGAACTATAAAACGTTAGAATTCTTAGTTTTGCTTTCATCGACGGTTCTAACTTCGTTTAAATTTCCCATTGCATAAAAATATTGCATTGTTGCCCATTGCATAAAAATATTTGCATAAGTAATTACTTAAGTCCAAGTAATTACTTTGACTTGACTATAAATACGGGGGTTAGTATTACAAGTGGATTCGCAACTTTCAAAGAGTATTTAACTAAACTGCCTCATTGGTCTAGTGGCGGTGGTCGTAAGCGCGACCTCTACTGCATGAGGTCCTGGGTTCGATTCCCGAGCAATGTGATATTTGGTTATCCCATCAAGAATTCCACAGGCCACGGAGCCTTGATTTGTGCCCAGTTGATGGCATTAGGCTCACCCCCCATAACATGGGACAAACATAACTGGCGAAATGTGGGAGTATAACTATTAGGTACATATCTGCCTAATCCTTAAGGATACAGGCGTTATGTTTAAATACATAAATGAGAAAATAACATTCAGGTACTACTACCTATCCACTTTTTTTTAATCCGAAATATTCAATTCATTTTATGAAAATATTACTTTAACAACGCACAAATTAAATCCCGTATCAATGTTTTTAGCGATAAAATAATAAAGCTCTGATTTTTAATATTTAAAACAAACAAGAGCTGATCCCGATTGTTCCGATTGTTATCATAAAATTGTCACCGAACAATTACTTTAAATATTCAGAGTGTTTGAATTTGAAATTCAAATCGCTCTTGTGTTTAAATATTTTTTTGGGTTTTTGTTGAATACATTATTTTATATTTTATTCTGTTGGTTTGCTAACAGACCCGTCGGGGCTGCGGATTGTTCAAAAGAGATACCGCGGCCACGGCTCGAAGGGCTAAGAAGAAACATGGGTGGTTTTTAGTCAGTAGAAGTCTGACACTCCGTACCGCTCTGCCCAGAGCGGGAGGAATCATTTGACGACATCAACCTCCAAAAAAAATGTTTGCAAAGAAAAACGGTACTTCAAATAAAAAATAAGATAGCCCGATAAGAGTTACGCTAAGGTGTTCTGTAACCTTTTACAAAGTGCAAATGGACCCATCGGAAAGCGTTTTTCTGTCTTTCTCCTCTGTCAACCGTCACGCTATCATATCATTACTCTTTATTTCTTTCATTCCTCAGACAATCCATCAAATATATATTAATATATATATATATGTCGGCATCGAGTCGTATTCAGTACGCCAGCGCCATCTGGCGCTCGATGGAGTCATTGGTTTGCGCACGCGTCGGTTAGCATGTCACTTCTCGGTGGACGTTCGAGGCGCGCGGCGCGGCGCATGAGACCGCTGAACCATTGTGTGTTCTGAAATACGTACCTACCTACAGAGTTTGTGTGTCTATCTAGATCTATTGTGCTTGGGACTATTGATTGAGTGTATCGGTGTACGAGTCTAGTTTCTACATCCAACACTACCCACCGAGACGCCCACTGTTAACCAACGAATATTGCTAAAAATTATCCCGTTCGCCGACATATATATATATATATATAAATATCCATCATTTTATTGGTCTTTCTCTCTCTCTCCATCCATCAACATTTATATTCCTCACTCTTTTAGTCACATGTTATTCATCGCTCCGCATCACATAGATATCAAGAAAGACGATTCCCTTTTGTTTTCTGTAACTGGCGTCAACTTCCTCTAAAGTACCTACTCATTTATGACTTTAGCCACATGCAATCTATTTAATTCGTATTTTGGTATAATGGTCGCGAGGGTGACTGTTGCACGTGAGGTCCTTGGCTCGAGTCCCAGGTAGGGTAAAGTGTTATTCGGTTTTTCCATTAGGAATTACTTAATAGCAGCCATGGAGTCCGTATTTGTGACAGGTTGATGGTAATAGGTTCGACCCCTATTAACTTAGACATAACTGGGGAAATATGGATGTACTAATGGGTACACCACTGCCCAACTCTTCGGGGATTACAGGCGTGATGTGTATTTACTGTCAAGCAATCCCATCCAGTAACAATAAATCATAAATTTGGATATTTAATAAAAAAGTCGATTCCCCAAATTGTCAAGTGTGTAATCAAGTCGAAGATGTCCAACATTTGCTGGTGGAATGTGAAAAGAACAGGAGAGAGAGGGAGATAGTGATGCGGGAGTTAAATATTAATTTGTATGATATTGGGGCTTTCATTAGAATACTATCTACACCAAATTCGGGAGACGCAAAACTGATTTATGAAATGGTCGCTGCATCACAATCTCCCTCGCTTTCGCAATAATATGTTTGTGTATAATTATAAATTAATTACTTATTATAATTAGTTAGCGTATGATGAGGCTGACATACCTTTGTAAGGTAAAAGCCTCTAAACAAATAAAGAAAAAAAAAAAAAAAACAATAAATCATGATAGAATAACGAGACTTTAACCATAGTATTATTGCTAAGTAGGTATCAATTTCAACACACCATGTCATTACTACCGCCGATAATTTACTATCGTCGTTGTCATCACAAAATTGACATCGTTAAACATGTATATCAACAACTATATTGTTAATAGGTTCGCCCTTTACAGTTTAGGTCAATATCATTTATTTGACAGACGGTCTTTAAGTTCAAGGCTGTGTAGGATAGGTTCTGGGTATCGGTCAATAATCGGTCTAGAATAAATTATTAACTGGCGTGAAAGCTGCCCACGATCGCAGACATACGTAGATCTATAACACAAGAGGATTTACGTCGACCTGTCGGGGATTAGGGTTGTTCGAAAGAGGTACCGCGGCCTCGGACACAAAGGGCTAAGCTAACATGGGTGATTTTTAGTCAGTACAAGTCTGACACTCCCTACCGCTCCACCCAGATCAGGAGGAGTCATTTGATGATTTACCACACCCGAAAAAAAAAGAAAAGGACCTACGTTGCGTGCCCGGTTTAAGCATTTTATACTTACGGGTCAACTGTCTCAGCAAGCTTATATAAAATCAACAACGTTGAATGTCAAAACCTTAATTTTAGACAATATAAGAACAAAAGCGTAGGACTAGAGAATATTGAAACTTTAGCATGTTTAAGTCTACAATATTTTATGACATTTATAAAAATACTAGAATAAAAAAGAAAACATAAAAGAAATAACAGACAGAAAAATATTTCCGTCGTCTTACAAACAACAAGTAGGCAATCCCAGGAGAAATCCAAATATTTAATAAAAAAACTGTTCGCTACTGCGCTTCGCGGAAAAACGCCAATTTTCCTGCTTACTTACGAATCAAATTGTAAAAGTTTACGGTGAAACGATGACAGCGAACAAGCTGAAACTTGAAGGAAAAAATTGATAAAACCCGGGCAAAACTCACGGTCAAATTGTCAGAGGGATTTCAGTTTAATTAGCAGAAATAATTGGAAAACTGTGAAAATCTTTTTTTTCGTTGTATGTGGTTTTAATTTAAATGTCAGCAGGTTGTAACGAGATTTTTGAGCTATGTTTTTTGCTGTTGTTACGAAGTTTTGGGCTTTGTTAGTGAATGTTTTGCTTGTTAACTCCTAACAACATTGATGTTCTTCAGGTTGACAGGTTTTGAACTCCGTTGGTGGACAGATTCTAAGAACGAGTATGTACACGTACAATCAGGATAATTAAGTGTGGTTTTGGCGAATTAAAAAACAATTTTGCTCACAATTTACCAGCCATTTTCCTTGACACAGTAGACGATTTAACTTACAGTTTACATATGAAGTGGCCTGTAATATATTCCATTATAATTATAGAGAGCAGCGGTGGCCCAGTGGTGGTGGCCCTGACTTACAAGGAGTAAGTCGTGAGTTCGAACCCAGGCAGGCGCATTACTTTGTGTAATTTATTTTATCACCACTGCTCTCAAAAACGGTGAGGGAAAAATTCGTGTGGAAATCGATGCGTGTCCTAAAACCAAAGAATATCGAAGACATAATTATTGTGACATCTACCAACTCGCACTGGGCCTGCGTGGTAGTTTATAGCCCATTCCCTCTCATAGAGAGCAGTTTTGTGTCCCAGCAGTGGGAACATTATAGGCCGATTATGTGTGATAAGTGTGTATACTTAAAGCTGAACAGTAATTTTGCTAACAATTAGCCAGTCATGACCCTTGATACATCCGATGCTTTAATTAAGAGTTTACATAAAGTGTGTAGTAGTGATGTATTCCATTGTACTTATAGTATGTCAAAGGTGATAACACATTCATATCGATTCGATTTTGTGACACACTTTTCTTGTAAACATCATTATGCCAGCAATCCCCCAAGGGTTAGGCATTTCCCCGTCAGAGCTGCGGGTTGTTCGAAAGAGATACCGCGGCCTCGGCACTAAGGGCTAAGAAGGAACATGGGTGGTTTTTAGTCAATAGAAGTCTGACACGTACTGCTCTGCCCAGAGCAGGAGGAGTCATTTGATGACATCCTAATCTCAAAAACAAGTAAGGCTAGGCATCTTTGCACATAATAGTAGGTACTCTTTTCGCCACTTATGTTTAAATATCATAAAATTGTGAACGAGTCTATTGGCACTTTTCTTCTAAAATAACAAAGGAAAGGAACGAAGAACAATGAACGAAAGATGATAAAGATAGCCATTTCATCGCCATACCCACACGTCAAAAACCAGTCCAATAAATTACCTCAAACAGGCTCAGTGACGGCGCCTTATCTCCGATCGCTAAGCGCGCAGTGGGACCTATCCCTAACCGCCCTAACTCGACGAAACACTCCGCATAATGAAAAATGTACGCCGCCATTAGTTTGAGTGGTTCATAATCTAATTTATTTCGTGTCGTCCAACTTACTCATGTCATATTTCGATGGCTGTGTTTTATTTCCGTTTTACGTGGTTATTTTTAAGGATAATTGCAGGATATGTCACATTTTTTTGTCTACAGATCCTGCACACTCACAAAAAGTTTTACCACGAATAGTCTGAAGTGTAGAAAGTATCGAAAGGGGTTTTCTGTCATTGACATTTGAGTCTATTTTTTTTTTTTTTTTAGTGTATGTGTAATCATCCTGTCCAACCACTTGCTCCTTTCAAGATTTAATCGCAAATGTACAACACGTGCAGGTGTTTACATATTGGTCTAACATAATTTGAGTTCATCGACATAACGAAGAAGATGTGTAAAAACGGCTTCGGCCGTCTACGAAACCGGAGTTTCGTAACTGGTTTCGATGAAGGAATGATTTGTCCTTGTACGTAACTGGTTTCGATGGAGGACATATTTGTCTTTGTACGAAACCACGGTTATGTATCATGGTTACGTACGAAGAATTTACTGTTAAGGTTTCGATGAAGGAATGATTTGTCCTTGTACGTAACTAGTTTCGATTGAGGTATTATTTTGGTGATTGAAGTAGTTCAGTATACGCGTTTGCTGTCTACTGAACTGACCTTCATCTTGTAATTATTATTGAAACAAGGTAAGTTGAAATATAGCACCGAACTACTGACACTCTTTAGTCGCAACAGTACGGATTCTTTTTTTTTGTTTTAGAAAATAAGAATAGGTAGTAAAGTCCCACAAATTACCAGGAGAACAGAAGTAGGCAGGAGGTATTGGAAATTGGAATCGTGAATTCAAATCTTTATGCCTTTCTAATACCAGTCCGTTTTTTTTTTGTTGAAAATGAGAAACAAGGATAGTAATAGTAAAGTCCCACAAACTACCAGGAGAACAAAAGTAGACAGGAGGTATTAAAATCTTTAAATCAAATCTATACTATGCCTTTCTAATACCATGCATTTTTTTTTTGTTGGAGATAGGAAACCAGGATAGTAAAGTCCCACAAACTACTAGGAGGCCAGAATGGTAAATTAGTGGGGAAATCACCAAATGCCTCCTCCCAGTCTGGGCAGAGCGGTAGGAAGTGTCAGACTTCTACTGACTAAAAGCCACCCATGTTCCTTCTTAGCCCTGTGTCGAGGCCGCGGTATCTTTTTTTGTAATACAAAACCTCCTTCCTACTTCTGTTCTTCTGGTAGTTTTTGGGACTTTACTACCTATTCTTATTTTCTCAAACAAAAAAAAAAAGAAACCGAACTGTTGCCACTAAAGAGTGTCAGTAGTTCGGTGTTATAATTCAACCGGACTAACAACCGGACTACTGCAACTAGCCTGATATTTGCGGCTATGAGATCCTGGACCAATTATCACATAAATCAATAGTTTCGATAAAATAATTATTATTCCTTGTTCGTAACTAGTAAAATTTCATATTTTTGCAAAAATTCCTTGTACGTAACCGTGGTTTCGTACAAAGACAAATATGTCCTCCATCGAAACCAGTTACGTACAAGGACAAATCATTCCTTCATCGAAACCAGTTACGAAACTCCGGTTTCGTAGACGGCCGAAGCCTTTTACCTATTTGGTAACGGTATGGTTTCTAAGACACTAAATTCTTGAAAACGGAAAACATAATAATCATTAAAGTTAGAAACAATCACTTTAAGTGCTCAAGCACCCTACCAATGCACCCACCCTATCTTTTTCAAAGTCGATGGAAATTTAAATTGAATCGAATTCTTTTTATGTGCAAACAAAATACAGAAATACCAAGGCACCTTCCTCATCAACATGTTTAGCCCACACACAAACACATCTACACACACACACACACAAACACACATGAACACACAACTCAACACACAATCTGATTAACAAACAAAAGGCGCAATTTGCTGATTGCTCGCGCTAAATTATGTAATCAACGAATACGTTTATATATTTGTTTGAGGCAACGTTTATGTGTATATTACGTTATTGTAATGAGTTAACAGAATCGTATTACTTACAATTATTTCTATATAATGTGTAAACTAGTGAAGCACCGGTGAGTACAAGTAAAATAAAAAAGTAATAAAAAAAAAAACCTGACTGCAAGACACACTGAATGCTAAAAACGAGCACGTTTTAAATTAAATTAATAAAAACGAAACAAAAAAAAGTTTTAGTCACGCGTCACGTAGTCGAGTTTTTAGTTTTTTTTATAACTTTTTTATTTTACTAAACAATTTATTTAATAAATAGTTCCCGAAGTCATAGTAATAATCGTATCACTTTAAATACGATTTGTCATTTCAAATTAACTGCCTCCGTGGTCGAGTGGTTTAGGCGTTGCCTTGTGACCCGGTGGTCGTGGGTTCGATTCCCACGGGAAGCATACTTTGTGAAGTTGTTTCCAGTTTGGTTAGGACATTGCAGGCTTGAATCACCTGATTGTCTGATAAAAAGATGGTTCCGTGCTTCGGAAGGTGAAGGAAGGCATCCATAAGCCGGTGGTCCCGGCCGCCAAACGGCGATCGTCAAACCATGTCAGAGGCCCTTGCGGCGGTTTAGAAACTCTGACACTAGGGTGTGTGGGGTCGTTAGACCTTACTGCCCACACGATAAGAAGAAGATTTCAAATGACTTTAAAGCACATCAGTAAGATATTGTTTTGTGATCACCTTAGTGTGGACGAAAAAAAAACATACTCCACAATATGGCGACAAAAATCTACCACGTTTTTTTTTAAACACAATGCAACATCAAGCCTTATCCAACAATGGATAAAGTCGATACTGGTTAATGATGAAAATGTTTCAGGAAGTCAAGATGTATCACAATCCGCCAAATTACCCATATCCATCCTACGAGGAAGATACCATATATCACTGGTAGTAAAATAGTTACAAAGGAAGGAAGCCTACAAATCTGTACAAAAACATGAATAAATCTTCATAACTAGCTTAATTCCTCATGTACAACTAAATTGGACAGGAACGGGAATGGATAACGTAATTTTGACCCTAATTTATCAAATTGTATGCTCCGGATTCGCAGGAGGCTGATTAGGGCACCTTACAGCCGCACTCAGAGAGCTTTATGGTTACTTAGGCCATCACTTAGTAAAGGTTTTGACAGTTTTGTCATATAACAAATGTCAAAACCTTTACTAAGTAATGGCCTAAGTAATCATTAAAGCTCTCTGAGTGCGGCAGTTAGTCACTTAGTTTACCGAGTTCTGTTTCCATTCATCACTTATGTGTATGAAAGTAAGTGGGTTCGTGGGTACATTCACTCACTTTTCAGAGTTTCTGTGTCTTTATTTTATTTAGTTAACTCAAAAATTTAGAAATAGGTGAGATCATCTGATCCTTGATGATCTGAGGCATTCATCATCTGCCTGGCCTCTTCCCAACTATGTTGGGTTTCCAGATTCACCTGAATCCCGAGTTCCTCGCACATTTTCGTTAGTAAAAAATGGTATAGGATAATTGTACTTTCGATTCAATAGTTAGTGAGCTCGTGCTAGGGCCTCAAAAACAAAAACACACCTCCTCTGACACCGAATAAAACGTGTTCGCAAAGTGGGCCTAAACCACTAATAAGTATAGATGTACCGTCGAAAAATAAGAAGAACATAAAAGGACCAAGAAGGTGAGCTTTTATGAGTACCAATACTTTTATTACATGCTGAATAGACTCGCGTTACTTCACTCAGAAGATTGCTTTAAAAGTACTTTCAGTGGCTCAATTCTTGGCCGTAGTATTAGAGAGCTTACCGGGTTCCATTTTTTTAAGCTTGTTGTCAAACTGCGGGGCAAAGGTCTCCTCCAATTCCTTCCATGAGTTATTTTCCCGTGCCTTTTCGAACCATCCCTCGCGATACGATATAAAATTCAAGTCAAACGTGACAAGTAAAACGTGTCTCTTAAAATATACTGAACGAATAGGCAAAGTAGGCAATTAAAATTCAAACAAATGATTATTCCATTCCAGTTTTACAAAGTTTTATCAAAGGACAAACTTGTTCTGTCAAATCTCAAGAAAAACAGAAACTTACCAAGTTGGAAGTAAAACACAAATTATGGCAACACTGCTTGTTATGTCAAAGTTCATGTTAAGAAGTGCTGGCAACTTTACGTTAGTTAAGAGAAGTTTATCTTTCGTAAAGAAAACTTGGTGTTTATGTTAGGCGTTATCTTATATTACAGTTAGACTTTAAGATATGCTGGACAGTTTTATTAGTTTTAGTAGGATTTATAAGTTATTCAAATCGGATACGGCATAAACAGATGCTAAGTTTTAAAAACTAGTGTTTTATGTAAAGATAAATGTGCCTAAATATAACGAAGCGTGGCAAAAAAAAACTAGTTTTTTTTCAAAGAGAGAGTACTGGCGCAAACCTGACGACCGCATGGAGGTATGGCAGAGTAAGGAGCTTCACGGACGAAAGATGAAAGCTCGTATGGGAGTTCATAATTTTTACTGTTGGGAAACATAGACTTCTTAATTGTTCTACGTGAAGAGATATTTTTATGAATTAATTACAGCTTACATAATTTAGTTTAAATTTTATAAAACATTACCTTTTAAAACTTTTATTCATTTATATGTGTTCATAGATTCAATCTCTTTTATATTAATACTAGCTTTTGCCAGCGGCTTCGCCCGCGTGAAAATGACGATTTTCCATACAAACTTTCATCCCCTATTTAACTCCCTTAGGGGTTGAATTTCGAAAAATCCTTCCTTATTCCTTGTCTACATTATAAAGGGAACCTCTGTGCAAAATTTCAGCTTTCTAGGTCCAAGGGTTTGGGCTGGGCGTTGATGAGTCAGTCAGTCAGTCAGTCAGTCAGGACTTCTCTCTTTATTTATATAGATAATTCGCATACATTGTACCAAAAAGGGCAAAGTTATTTTAATAAAATATACTTTATTATGGACGCACGTGTATTCTCTTTGTCTCTAAAACTCTTTGATAAAACAAATCAGCTCGGTTCAGTTACTAAAATAGAATTTGTGATTTTATATTATTTTTGAACAAATATATAGTTTTTTATTCCAGACCATGGCTGATAACATTTCAGTTACGACGTTTGGTACAGCTTGACTTTAAAACGTCCACGACAACTACTAATTAATGTTTTGAGTGCGTTACAATGTATAAAACGTGATTTATCACCCCAAAAAAAAATTGTTTCCCAACATCAATAATTGCCTAGCGTAACTCAGTTTGATGTTCAGAATGCTTGGTTGAAGGCTTCGTGAAGGGTATGTTCACACCTTGTATATAAAACCTGCTGTAACCACATCTTCATAACACGTCATTACTCGTCAGAACCATTCATCATTATCATCTGCCTAGCCTTTCCCAACTATATTATAGGGTCGGCTTCCAGTCTAACCGGATACAGCTGTACCTGTATTTCACGACTAATATTAATACGACTGCATATATGACGTCGTTAGTATATTATAAGAACCCATTTTTTTTAGAGTGTGGGAAATCATCAAATGACTTCTCCCGCTCTGAGGAGAGCGGTAGGAGTGTCAGAGTTCTGCTGACTAAAAACTACCTAAATGATACAAATTGGGTCGGGAGTAATTTTATTAACTACAACGATTTACTTGTAAAGAAAAAAGATCACAGAAAAAAATAGTAGAGTTTCATACTTTCATATAAGTATTTCTATTATGACAGTTTTTTTTAAAAACCATTTTCTTCTAAAAAGTGCCACAGACAATTCCACAACAACTGCATATATGACCTCGTTAGTATATTATGAGAACCCATTTTTTTAGAGTGTGGGAAATCATCAAATGACTTCTCCCGCTCTGAGTAGAGCGGTGGGAGTGTCAGAGTTCTGCTGACTAAAAACTACCTTCCCCCCCTGTTTAATATGATACCCTTTGGTAATATTTGGTTGTCAGACTTTTGAACCACTGACTATCTGTTACGATCTTCACAACAACCTCAATATAAATTCAAAAGCGTATTTACCTCTTAGAAATCCAGTTTTCGTGCTACGAATAACATTTGTGCTAGTTTCCGCATCTAGTTAGAAGTCGCACTTCGTTGTGGCTGGAATAATAAACGGTTCCCGACTTTTTGTCTCGTTGTGCTTCCGCAGTTAGATGGTCGAACGGAATTTTGTGTTTTGTTAGAATTTTCAGTGTGTTTTTGGCTTGAAAACTGTTGTATGTGTCCCGTATTCAAATCCTTGGTTTTCAAATTATGTAAATTCCACTAAAACTAAATTTTAACTGGATTAGGCAGAGACAGTATCCTATTGCCACCCTCGTTTTGCCAGTTATTTTTATAATAGAGGACAAGTCTATTTCCATCAATTACTGGACTCCGTATTAAAGCAGCTACTGAGAAGTTGCTAAAGAAGAAAGAAGGCTAAACCCAGTTCGTCAGTTATTTTTAAACCCCATGAGGCTCTCTAATAAACACACACAAACACAGTCACACGCACACGCACAGTCACACGCACACACACACCCACACACATATTTACACATTCACACATACTCACACTCATCTATCACTATAGTCACACATACTAACAATTACTATTACACAGCCGCGAATTTATTTATTGAGCCTATTAGTTTTAATTTTAAGTTGTTTTATTGCTGCTTTATTTTGATTTGTTTTAATTAGTTTCATTTAATTAGTTTTTAGATTTAATTTGTTTTTATTACTTCTTTATATTGATTTGTTTTAATTAGTAGTTATTTTAATTTTAAGTCTCAATATTGTTACATGTAATAAGGGAAGGAGCGAAACGATCCCAACACAAGTATTTTTTATTACTTACTGGGGCTGTTTCATTCACATGTGTTAATTTTAACTTTGAGACAAATAAACAATTTTATTTTAACTTTGAGACAAATAAACAATTTTATTTATTTTATGAGGCGAACCTATTGCCATCAACAGGGCAATATCCAGGCTATAATGTGTCACGAAGAAATTTTTATGGAATAACCCAATAACACTTTGCCCGACCTTGGAAATACATCGAGACAAAAATCCCAATATTAACAAATATCAAGATTTTGATCCTCTCGGTCCTTACACTATCAAGCAAAAGAGCTGATTCTGCCAACCGCCGTACAAGCTGATTAGGTTATTATTGTCGTGGTACAACGGTTTCCGGTCAGCGATCAAAGCCGATTGGACCGGATATGATGTAACGAACCAATCGGAAGCGGATTCTGTGAGGCGCTCGGAGAATACTTCGGGATGAAAATGTCAGCTGAAATCTTTTATAACGACTTGGTCTGAAAAATCTTAGGTCTTTATAGAAGGTAGTTTTATGAAGCTTGTTAGATTCATTTTGTAGAATGTCTCATCTTTGCGGGTCGCACTTACTAAATATTTATCGTAAGAACAAGACGTGATCTGGGGGTAAAATGGCCACACTAGTAGATTATAATATGAATTGCGTTAAAAAGTTAATTTTACACTTTTTAACGCAATTCATTTATGATCTCTCAAAGTGGCAGTAGGGGATCGGACTGAGTCAAAAAAACATGATTCTGTTTAGTCCGTCAGTTACATTATCGAAAAATATTGGATACGTGTTTTTTGATTTATCAAATCAATAAAAATTTACGAAGATAAAGCGCGTCAAAGATCATGGAGTGGGGCTTGAAACGTCAATTGAAGGTACAAAATGTAATATCATATGACGTCACACGAGTTTTCGAAGCACTGTATCGTCTTCATTTTTTGTTTACGTGAAAAAAGAAAAATTACGTGGTTAATATTTTTTGGAAATCTATCTGACGGATTAATTAGTTTTTTTTTGTCCGATCCCCTATTTTAGACGCCCTGTTAACCAAAGAGATCCCCTATTTAATCCCTTGGATATACATTTTCATAATGCTCACCTACGTTATTATAGTAGGTAACTCTTACAAATCACGCTTCTTACAATGTGCGTGTTAAAAATTAATAGTTTTAACAAATAAATTACAGGGATAGAAACGAGGCGTCTGATGAGATGAAGAGTAACTCCCTCTCCCCCCAAATGAATTGGACTAAGGGCAAGACAATGATGTGATTACCTTATGAAACTATGCAGCTAGCAAACATTTATAGCTACCTACTATTGCCTACCAGGAAGTGCTACTGCCGTCCCGCACAGGGTCCGCGTGGTGGATTACAGCCCATTCCCTGTCATAGAGAGGTGGCCTTTGTCCCTCCAGAGGGAATTAAAGGCTGATTATACTATGCTTAGGCAGGGAGCTTATGAAACTATGCAGCTAGCAAACATTTAGCTACCTACTATTGATGCCTGCCCAGCCGGCTTAGCATGACCACCGAAGAAACGGGTTTTGTCGACGGAAGAATCGACAAAATGACAGATTGTAGCAAGGTTTCATGTCAAATTGTATGGAAAAATATTTGTCTATTCTTGGTAGAATAGAGATAGAATCGCCATGCTACGGGGGCTGGAAGTGCTACTGCCGTCCCGCACAGAGCCCGCGTGGTGTTTTACAGCCCATTCCCTGTCATAGAGAGGTGACCTTTGTCCCTCCAGAGGGAATTAAAGGCTGATTATACTATGCTTAGGCAGGGAGAAAAGGCAAGGGGTGTATAGCCCATACAAATGTATTCCCCTGTTTTTACCTTGGAAAATAAAAATGGAGCATTTTGTTACTTTTTGGTCTAGATATTTATCCTTATTTTCGACCAAGTGCTGAATAAAAATTCAGGGACCAAAACCTAGATAAAGGTTGAATTTGTATTCTATACGTTTTGAAAAAAAAAAAAAGAGGGCTCAGTAAGCAGGTGTCAGCAAGAAATCTGCATGCGTACATATGTTTACCGTTTGGGTCAAAACCTATTTGGAACCTCAATTCTACGCCAGGTAAATTCCTGTAGAATACTGATCAGAGAGAGATTCGAAAATATAGGCTGTCATATAATATGTTAGGTATATGTTAGTTACACAGGATGACGCTCGTTTCTTCACACAGGTGTTGTATAATGTATACTTATATCTATAATTTATATTTCTATTTTACGATGGGTTTCGACGTTAGTTATTTAGTTTTACCCAGTCCGCAGTTTAGGAGGCATCCTAAAGTTTTTGCTTCCAAATTACCTAAATCAGCACTTATCTTTTAAATGTGTCCGTTATAGAGAACCAGACATTCGTACTAAAAATATATAATCCCTCATGTTACAGTTAAAAGTTGGTGTTGCAAAAATGAACAACATTAACAGTGCTGGCTACCCAACTGCCAAACGTAAGCACTGTAACTCACAGATGATCTTTTGTAATCTCCATAAATAATATTTAAAAAGTTCGACTGCTTTTTCCAACCTTTTTTCAGGCTGCTGAACAAAAGCCATCCCACACACGTTACAAAGCCGTCCTTCTACGTAATCATGTATACCTTTTGACTCGCTAAGTCGGTAAAATATTCATAGAAAAGCCGGTGAAAAGCGGTTTAACACGCGTTGGATTAAATGCGTCGTGCGTTTAGACTGAATTTACACTAATATTGTATAATACATTAGTTAGTCTGTCTGCCTGGTAGGTACATTTTCGCGCTTCAATTTAGCCTAGATTAAGACTGGGTCGATGACTTGGAAAATCATTTTACTAACTAAGAACACGTCGTTCCTATCTTAAGAGTATTAAATTCTGATGGGCAAAAATTAACGCGTTGTCACGCCTACAGAGGCGCTGTGACGCGTTGTCGTTCTATTTTATTAGCATATCGCCCGAACCTGGAATCAAGCAGTCAGTTTGTGTTGAAAATTATGGTTAAACTGCTTTAATAATCAGCTAACGACAAGATAGATCACTATTGGTCGCTTTAGACTAGCTTAATTAACTAGCAATCCTCGGAGCAATATCACACCCAAAAGTTGGTGTACTTGAACACAAAAAGGGAAAATAACTTTCCATAAACTTTATTTCAGGGTAACAACGAAAACCAACTCTTCTAAAATAATGAACTCCGAGAAATATGCATTTTAATGTGATCTTTCTACTTTTCATATTTCTTGTCGTTTGACAAACAAAAACAAACAGAATAACATTCTTCGTGAACACAATGGTGGAATTCCCCATTTCGGTCTTATTCCCCGTAAAGGGACTTTCCGAACATTAAAATTTCACTCAATGAGGGCATTACGGTTGCCCGTTTTTTGTGTCACAGAGTACCATTTCCTTGAACATTTCCTTTACAAAAGTGAATTTAACGTCCGTGAAATTATTCAAGGCACGGGGCAATCTACTTATTAAGAATGGAAGCTTTAATGAAGACTCTTCATTATCAAAAAGGGACGGTTTATTTTTGGATGTAAAATAAGATAATGAATTAGCTTATTCAATCAGCCGCCTCGATTTTGTGTTAAAGTGTATTTTTAAGCATAATATAGGTAATATAATTAGGTTTAACATAGTGGTTGGCCATGCAACAGCATGATAACCAGCCTACTAAGACGTGACCTTGGTACCAGAAATTTTCTGGTACCAAGGTCACGTCTTAGTGGGGAGTGTCTCTTGCAATGCGAGAAGCTTTATAATGGGTGTAAGTCTGTCATGAAGCCGAAAAACAATTGTTCTCCTCATCATTGCAATATTTATTTTTGTTCTGGAACATACGAAACTTCCAGTTACAGAGATATTGTAGGTCAAAGTTCCTAGTGACAATATTAGTAAGAAGTTTGAAATGTTATGACTCAACTTTAGATAACTACACAGTCAAGCTCAAGGCGCTAACAGTACCGAAGCTAGCGCCACCCAATTCTTATTTCTTTTACTCTAAAATCCTAAAATCACATCGAATTTGAAAAATCCAAAACACTATGATGTTAGTAAATAACCTGGGGCCCAATTCTGTAAAATAGCTAACATAGCAATAGTGTGTCGATAGTGTGTCGGTTGTGTCTCAATAGACTACTCATTGACATTTGGTATTCTACAAATATTTATGGTCATTGACTTGCCACTGTAGTGACATTGAAACGCCATAGTAAGACTTTATGGTAGTCTGTAAATATATTTCAAGTGAAATCTGACAGTTGAGTCTATCGTGTTTGGCTATCGAACTGCCATTGTGAAGCCATCGAACAACGACACCTCTTTTCCCTATTGCATAATAATGTCTGTAGTGTGTCGATAGAGTGACAATGGCATGTTGCTTATCTCTAAGTTACAGAATTGGGCCCCTGTAGTATTTTTAAAATTACTTTTCATGATTCTAGACTTGATAATTTAAGAGAATAATTTAACTGATTAGGGCCACTTTTAACTTTAATCAGTAATTCTCTTAATTTATCAAGTGATTTTAAAAAGACTTTTCTATTCAAACAATAACTTATCTTCACCCACTCTTTAACCAACAAAAAAATATTTATAAGACAAAAACACCGCAATCTGTGCAAACAATCTACAGAAAACGATGTGAAATCCCCGCAAAGGGATCCGTAAATCCCATAAAAACGGGTTTGCTTACATTAAATTGACTGTAGACATATAGGATATTTGCTGACACAATGGTGATATAGGATGGGGGTAAGCAGATAAGGTGCTCACGACAGGGGATTTACAGATGAGAAATGCTTGAGGTATTGTTTGCGGCAAAGCTTTTTGTATGGTTGAGTTGTTGTGTGTGAGTTTCGTAGAAATTGTGCCCAGTGAACACTGTGACGCAGCAATATTTATATTATATTATTATCCAGTATAACCTGACCTCGTTTTGTTCTGCTTCCAATGAGAAATCAGTTTAATTTGATATCATTGCCTAATAGTCTAGTCAACAAGTGCTTTTTTGATGAACTTTTTTCAGCAGTCTCCGAAAATTATGATTGAGGTGTCATTCGATTCGGAATGGCATCCAGATGATTTTCAAAAAAAAAATGAAGTTCCGCTTGCAAAAATTGCAAAAGTTATTAACAATTAACTAAAAAAAATAAAAACGGGTTTAGTTTTTTGCAAGTATCTCAAAAGCGAATTAAAAATTTTCTAATTTGAAAAAAGATTTAAAAAGAGGAGAAAATATCCTAAAGAATGTTTTAACTTCTGGAATTGTAGGACCAATATAAATATATTTCCCATCCGGTTGAAAATACGCCCGAAAACGCGTACTCCGGCTTGCGCAAGTTACGCTCCATTCGGACCTTTCATGACAAAATATATATATATATTTTACCTACTTTGTGTCCCACTGCTGAGCAAAGGCCTCCCCTTTCTCTTTCCATATGTCTCTATCATGGGCGATCTCTGGCCATATTTAAACTTATTAAATATGAAATTTAAAATTGAAAAAATTCAGGCGCCTGCAGGGTAGATCAATAAATAATAATCAGTGGTCCAAAAGTTTTTATCCCGAATTTTCAATAAGTTATTCATTAGTTTTAATTAACAGTTTTTTATAGCACGAACATTACCATTGGAAGTGCGATAATTGTTAAACTATTAATCTGAGATTTTTTTCCTTTCGTGGAGCTATTTTTCAAAGGTTGTAAAATAGATATTCGTTGGAAAAATTAAAAAAAAAATGTTAATTTTCATTTTTTTTATTAACAATTTACTGAGGTAAAAAATTACAAAGCTTCATTGGACATTCAAAAATTCTTTTTTTTATAATATTATTGTTGAACCGTTTTTTTTATTATCAGAAGCTACTTAAAAATGATTTTTAATATTTTTTATCTCATATTGTTTAAACAATTTTTATAAACAAATGCGTTGTTTATGAGACAAATTAATTATTTTTTTTAATAACATAATCTTTGATGACAACTACGATTCTTTTTTAAAAAATCGTTTCTTTAAAAAATAAATTTATTGCTTTAAAAACGCATTTGTTGTAATACCAATAAGTAAAACAAGAAAAAAAAAATAAAGTAAAAATTGATTTGTTTTAAACAAATTGTTTATAACAAAAACAATGAAAAATTCAATACAACAATTTTTTTTTTCTATATATCGAAAAGAAACAACAAATACTGGTGATTTCAAAAAAAATATTTCTTAATATTAATTAGAAGTGGGAGAAAATTATTGTTTATCAAAATCAAGTCAACATCGGCATTTTCAAGTGTTGTATCTGGACAGAAGAAGCTTGGATAGAAGTCGACAATAAACTGTGAAGTTGTCTACTACTATAGGCACGCACGAGATATAATATGTTATAACCAATGTAACTTCAAAGACAAGTTTGTAGTGAAATAACGATGTAACTTTGAGTTATGACCTACTAAAATGTTACATGAAAATTAAATCAATACAGTAAGCGAAAATTGCTTCTGAACGTTGATAAGTATATCTATTTAAGTATGTACATATTGGTCCACGTGCCAGTCCTTAGGACTACATTTACTATTAGTTATTGCGTCACCAATACCAAATAAATAAATAAGAATAGGCCTCTAATGACCTTTTACTTAGACACATCACCTTCCCACACACAATACAAAACTCATTACACCAGATAAATCTTCTAATTCTTTTCTACCCAACTTCTAATGAATCCTATTTTCTTCTACCCAACTTCTAATAAAGGAGGTAACGGGAATGTCTGTCACGTAACTAATGAATACTGATCAGGTCTCTTCCTGTATTGAATTCAATTGGAGACCGTTTTCTTATGCCTTTTGTTTTACCTACCTCTGTGAAGTCTCACAGAGCTTTTAGACTGGAATAAAATTCTACGTGACATTTCACTAAATCTAACCTTACCTAGTAGAGTCACAATTTTGTATAACCTAGTAAAACTGTTTTTACAAAAAAAAACCGACTTTCAAGAAAACACTAAGAACCCTTCAAAAATAAAACAAACAACTTCCAAAAAACACAAAAAAGGTTAAAGTAACTTTACTTTCGGAACTTTTTTGATACCGACTTCCAAATGTAATAAAATGATTAGACTTATATTTTAGACTTTATAGTGGTTTTTTGGAATTCGGTTCTTTTTTGCAAAAAGTATTTTTGAAGTCAGCTAAAAATCATCATAATAGTCATTTTTCATCATCATTCGGAAGAAGTCTACTGCTAGACATAGGCCTCACCCATCGTCGCCATATATTTCGACCGGGATATTATAAGTAAAGTAAAGTAAAGTAAAGTAAATTTTATTTTGCAAATATGGGTACAGTACATGGTGGAATAAAAAAGAGGCAGGTTCAGTCATATTTTACCGATAGGCATGCAAAAAAATAATATAATTATTAAAAAAATCTCAGAACGAAACTTCATGTGTTATTTCTGTAGTCTAAAAAGGTTGTGTAAACAAACAAACAATGTAATATAAATTAAAACCCAAAAACATGATGAACGTGCCATCACCGGCAAAACACAAAAACACAAATAAAATATGTTTGTACACAGTTCCCTTCCCTAAGGTTCTCACCGAAATGAAGACGAAATAAAACCGGCTAAGTGCGAGTTGGACCAAGTTCGCTCGGTTCCGCACAAACAAAGTTTAAAATTATTAAAAATTAGTGACCCGCCCCGGCTTCGCACAGGTGCAAAAAAGGTATTAAAACCTTCCTCTTGAATCACTCTATCTATTAAAAAAAAACCGCATCAAAATCCGTTGCTTAGTTTTAAAGATTTAAGCACACAAAGGGACATAGGGACAGAGAAAGCGACTTTGTTTTATACTATGTAGTGATAGTAATAGTGATGTATTAATAAAAGCTTTTATTTAACTTGCAATGTATGTGTATGTATGTTTAATTCTTGCACCTCAATTTTGAAGCAAATATCTTCTACCGATTGTTTTCCTTTATCTGTGCTATAAGACGCTGCTTCGTACCAAATTTCAAGATTCTGTTCATGGGAAGTACCCTGTAGGTTTTGATTCCCTTGCGAGTGTCGCGAAGTTTTGATTTTTTCACAGCTTTAATGGACAGTAGACTTGAGTATTTTGTATAAATGTCAGCTTGATACCTCTGGTTGTTCCTGAGGAAAAGGTTGACAGACAGACAGACGGACAACAAAGTGATCCTATAAGGGTTCCGTTTTTTCCTTTCGAGTTACGGAATCCTAAAAACGAGCAAATACATCGCGATGTCCCCCGGGACCGAACGAAGGGAAACAAATGGTACACAGAGAAACATTAGGCCTGTTTCTTTAGAGAGAACTGGTGTTGGGTATATTTCTGAAGTATTGCGGTAGTTTCAGGGTTAATTCTGAAGTATGATAATTGGTGTATTTACATGACAGGTTAGAGGATACGCCGCCAGGGTATGCTCTAGAAGGACATACTCTGACCTTATTGAAGGTGTTATTTAGAAAATCCAGAGACCCAAAATGGCGGTTTAAGCAGAATCGTAATCCTTACTTCTTTACTTAATATTGTAAATGCGAAAGTAACTCTGTCTGTCTGTCTGCCGCGGTTTCACGTCAAAACTACTGAGCCGATTTCAATGAAATTTGGTAAACAGATAGTCTAGAGCCTGAAAAAGGACATGGGAAAGGGGGGGATGAAAAGTTTGTTGAATTAAATGAAAATAAGGTGAATTGTTTTACAAAACGTAGTTTTATTTAGATAGAGATCTTTTCCAGAACACACTATGACACTGATACGAAATCGACCATAGATACAAATAGACTAAAGATGTACTAAGTTATGCTCATTAAAATAAGGTTCAATTTACTCATTTCAACACTCTCACCAAATTTGAACCCTTTAACTTAATACATACATATTTTAGAACATAAACAACAGCATGAACTCAGAAATCTATACATATAATAAAATGGTAGGAAAGTCAAAACTGTACATTGAATATTTTTTTAAAAGAATACTTGGGGTGTGATCTATAATCGATACCGAAGTCAAAAATATAGTTTTTAGAATTTTTGTCTGTTTGTCTGTTTGTCTGTTTGTCTGTTTGTCTGTCCGTGATAAACTCAAAAAGTACTGCATGGATTTACTTCAAATTTGGCACGAATATTACTTAGGAGTCGGGTCAACACATAGGCTACATATTATCACGCTATCACCTACGGGGAACGAGCAGTGAAGCTTTATTTCTTCAACGCATTCTGTAACAACGTGTAATCTATCGACGCATATTTGAATGTTGTGATTATGTTAACCATGCTATTAGCTAGCTTCACAATATAAAAATCACGCAATGTAAGTAACTTAGGCCAATAAACATAATTAAAATTAAATTAATATATTTAAAGCAGCGCCATCTATGAGATTTCAAAAACATCAAGTCGAATTACATGTGTAAGCCCTTTTTGGATACAAATAATTTAAATTTGACACTGTTAGCGAGGTTAATAGTTGCTTATAAAAGTCATAGATGGAGTTGTGCATTTTCTTCTTAAAAATTGTATCGTTAATTCGTTTCAGAGATGAGCAATACAATTAAAAAAAATGTGTTTATATAAGTTTTAAGCTGCTTCATCTATGTCTTATGAAATTCATCGAGTTTGTCTTTATGTAATAATAACAAACAGAACTCAAAAAGAACTGCAAACCCGGTAGCTTTGTGGGAGAAGTATCGCCATCATCTGTCTGAAGTTTTTTCCGAGTTTTGGGGAGTGCTACTGGAGACGAAGTCGAAGTAACTGATGAACGCGTGCTGAACACCTGTCTCACAGTTCACTTCAAGACGTGGTCATTGCTATCGGCGGCAATCCACTGGTCGAATTGGGTTACCAACTCCCCAATCATCACCGCATCAAGACCGTGGAAATCGGGAGTATAACGCTGAGACAATTTACGATCCGGGCGAAATGACTACCAAACTAAATTACCATGTCGCTTTGTTCTCTTCAGAGCAAAAACAAATTTATGACACCTTTGTAAAATGTTTTTCTTGGATGATCCTGGTGGAACAGGAAAAACATTAGTTACCACTGGCATAATTGCAGAGGTCAGGAGGCAAGGCAAAATTGCCATTGCTGTAGCGTCGTCGGGAATCGCTGCCACACTGCTTCCGGGTGGCAAGACAGCACATGCCATGTTTGAAACTCCCATCGATTTAGAGAGAGCCGAAACGCATGTTTGTGGTCAAGGATTGCTCTTTGATCATATGAGATGAGTGTACGATGGCCAATAGGAAGGCAGTTGAGGCCGTGGACAGAACCCTGCAGGACATCCGCAGGAACGAACATTTGATGGGTGGTGTCACAGTTCTGTTCAGTGGCGATTTCCGACAAACACTTCACGTGGTGACGCGGGGATCGAGAGCTAACGAGATGAATGCTTCGTTGAAACGATCTTCGTTGCGGTCACAAATTCGTACGCTACGCTTGACCATTTAGATGAGAGCTCGGCTCGGCGGCAATGCACGTGCTCAAGAATTCTCCAACGTCATTCTAAGTCTTGGCGAAGGCACTCTACCAGAGGAGAGGGTTGGACAGGTGGTCCTTCCAGAGTTTCTCGGTAGATTTGTATCCAGCTTAGAAGAACTCATTCGCTGTGTACGGGGACATCAGTCGTATACCGCACCAACAGAATTCTTGGGTGTGTGAGCGGGCCATTTTGACACCCAAAAATTATCAGGCTGCAGCAATTAACGAATGCATTCTCACGGAAATTGAAGTGAATGAAGTGGTCTACATCTCTATAAACACTGTCGTCGAGCAAGATAACGCCACACATTATCCCATGGAAATTCTGCGCATACCATCAAGGTAAAGGACGGTGTCCTGATTATGCTTCTTCGGAACCTATCTTCTCCGAAGTTGTGTAACGGGACCCGCCTTGAACTCATCTCGCTACACAGACACACCATTGAGGCGGAAATTCTTACGGGTTGTGGCAATGCAGTATTTATACCACGCATTCTCCTCATACCTCATAACTTCCCGTTCCAGTTCAAGCGCGTACAGTTCCCCATGAGTGTTTGCTTTGCGATGACCATCATTAAGTCGCAGGGGCAGACATTGAGGGCAGCGGGTGTCGACGAGAGGACGTGCTGCTTCTCACACGGGCAGCTGTACGTAGTCCTGACTCTCTTTACATTTTGGATGCGGAGAGCCAAACCACTAATGTTGTTTATCGAGAAGTCCTATAAGTATGTATTTTTTTTACCCTATTCTGTATTCCTTATTCATTATTTTCTCCATCTGCTTCAATCACAACTTATGACTTAATTCAGCAGAATCACCATAAAGTTATTTATTCAAAGCAGGCTGCAAATCAGCCCTTTTAGATGGACAATTTTATAAGAGACAGTCTCCCTCTGCTACTGCACTTTCTATAGATATGAAATGTAAAGAAGAAACGGGTAAATGAATGTTATTTTAAAAGGTATAATCGTAGGTATTTTTGGTACTGTATAGCGTTCACGCAGACGACGTCGCGGGCAGCAGCTAGTCTATTCTAAAACACAACCAAGTTAACAAACTCTGACCAAAATTAATAGTAAGTTTCATACAGTATTAACAAATTATTTTAATTTCTTAATACCAATTTTACTCCTAAGATACTGAAACTTATCTCTAGGCAGAGCCTTAGTAAATATATCAGCATATTGTTCTTTGGTACAGACATAATTTAAATCAATTTCTTTTTCATTATACTTTTCTTTAATGAAATTGTACTTAACATCAATGTGCTTACAACGTTTGTGATAGTCCACATTTTTAATTAAACAGATAGCACTTTGATTGTCAATATTTAACAATATGGAATTCTGATTAAATTCGCCAATATCAAGTAACATTCTCTTTAACCACAAAGCTTCTTTTGTCGCAGAACAAGCAGCCATAAATTCAGCCTCTGTGGTGGACAAAGCAACACTTTGCTGACGTTGTGTTGCCCATGTAATGGCGGCTCCATTTTTAATAAACACATACCCAGTTAATGACTTTCGAGTGGCAGTGTCTTTAGCAAAATCAGCATCACTATAAGCTTCAATTTTATTTTGCTGAGATGATATATAACACAGGCCATAGTCTTTGGTTTCTTTTAAATATTTCATTATCTTCTTGACTATGTTCCAGTGAGTGTGATCAAAACAATTGAGATATCTACTCACCAGACTAACTCCATACATGATGTCAGGTCTGCTTACCACAGCCAGATGCATAAGCGATCCAACTGCCTCTCGGTAAGGAATATTCTTGTCCACAGATTCAATGCTCTTCTCCAGTGTTGTATGTGGGTCCACTGGAATACTATTGCAGTTAGAATCTTGCATATTATATTTATACAACAGCCTCTCAATATATTTTGACTGATTAATAAAAATACATCCTTCAGATTTTTCAATTTGTAATCCTACAAAGTTCTTTGGATCACACTGTTTCATTTCATAATCTTGCTTTAATTCATGCATTACTGTATTTAATGAATCCTTTGACTTAGAAAGTAGAAGTCCATCATCAACATACAATAATAAATAAACTTTGTTGTTGTTAACATTTCCAACATACAAACACCTATCTGCATGACTATTGTTGAAACCAAATTTCTTCAGTGAGGTATCAAACTTTTGGTTCCAACACCGTGGTGCTTGTTTAAGGCCATAAAGAGAACGATTGAGCTTACATACCATATTCGAATCAGCATCCAAACCTTCAGGCGGTGACATAAATATGTCTTCTTTGACGTCACCATATAAGAATGCAGTTTTGACATCAAACTGAATAATATTAAAATTATGTTGTGCTGCTTCTGAAAGTAAAACCCTAACTGAGTCATATCTCACTGTAGGAGAGTATATCTCTTTGTAATCAATGCCTTGTTTCTGGCTACATCCTTTAGCACATAATCTTGACTTATAGAGCGGACCAGATGGCTCATCTTTTATTCTGAAGACCCATTTACAGCCAATCACTCGCACTCCTTCAGGTTTCTCAATCAATTGCCAAGTTTTATTCTTTGCATGTGCCTGTAATTCTTCCTCAATTGATTGCTTCCATTTGGCAGCTTTAACATTTTGAACAGATATTGCTTCATCATACGTTTGTGGAATATTTTCCAATCCTGCAATTTCTTCTGTACACATATAGTTATTTCCTTGCATTTTACACAATCTTTCTTTAGATCTTGTAGTTATATTTGACATTAATTCAGATTGATCTATTTTTATCTCTGGTTCATACAAAGAACCTTCATCTGAGTAAAAATCATCACTGGATTCATTTTTAGTATCTTCAATACTTTCGGATGAATTCTGTAAAGTTATGTCACAATTAGAAATACTTTCAGAACTGTCTTCACAGACATTTGGGGCTGCCTCTGATAATGGTACCACAGCATAATTTCTTTTTACGGAGCTTTCCAGAAAAATCACACCTCTGCTTATAATAGCTTTTCTTGTTTTGGGATCTAAAAGCCTGTAACCTTTGGTTTGTTCACTGTATCCAATGAATATCATTTTATTTGTCTTTGAGTCCCACTTCTTAGCTTTTTCTTTTGGAACATGTACCATCGCTTCACAGCCAAAGATTTTCATATGTGTGATATCTGGCTTTTTACCACTCCACTTCTCCTCGGGTGTTAAAAAGGCTAAAGCCCTTGTTGGACATCTATTTGTGATGTAAGCTGCAGTTGAGACAGCTTCTGCCCAATAATGCTTCTGTAGTTTTGCATTTAAAAGCATACATCTGGCTCTTTCTAACAATGTGCGATTCATCCTTTCCGCTAAGCCATTTTGTTGTGGCGTGTACGGATTGGAGGTTTGATGTACAATTCCACAGTTCTTGAGGAAAGCTTGAAATTCATTGCTTAAATACTCAGTCCCATTATCTGTGCGGAGAGTTTTTATTTTCAAATCAAGTTGATTTTCAACTAATACTTTAAATTCTTGAAATTTTTGAAATACTTCAGATTTCCTTTTCAATATGAATACAAATACTTTCCTGGTAAAATCATCAGTGAAAGTAAGAAAATAGCGAGCTCCTCCAAGAGACGGTGTCTCCATGGGACCACAGACATCGGAGTGAATAAGTTCTAGCTTTGCATGTGCTCTGGAACCTTCTGAAGGGAATGGAAATCTTGTTTGCTTCCCTTCCAAACATGAGATACATATCACTTTGTCTGTATTTTCTAGTTTGACTCCTGCACTTTCTGACAGTTTATTCAAGTCTTCAAAATTTAAATGTGCCATTCTCTGATGCCATAAATAAGAATCATTCTCTGTTGAAGCAGATATGTATGCTGGCACACTATGTGTAAGCAGCCTGTACATATTATTAATCATTTTAGCAGCTGCAACTTGCTTGTTTGTTTTATTCAAGATTTGACAGCCTTGTTTGTCAAATTGTACTTGACAGCCACTTTTTATTATTTGACTGACAGAGAGAAGGTTGGTAGCCAACTCAGGAACATAGAGAACATTCTGTACCTTGATAGTTTCCAACTGGCCTTGCATGTTGACAACATTTAGATTTACTTTTCCACAGGCCTTCACAACTAGTTTCTTGTCATTAGCAACTCTTATAGTGGAAATTGGAGGTGTACTTTCATCGTAGAGCCAGTTACGGTTCATTGTCATATGCATTGACGCTCCAGAATCAATGTACCAGTTAGTATCGTTGTTTGTTGTTGCAGATAACACAGCAACATAACCAGAATCTGTGTTCTCATTTGACTTCTGTTCCTTTTTCTTATTTCGGCAATTTTTGCTTAAGTGCCCATATTTATTGCACACAAAACACCTTGGACCTTTACCAGTTTTATTTTTATCTTGAGCTTGTTTGACAGACTGATTTCTCTTGCTTTTAACGTATAAAGCACTTGACTCAGAGTTTCTCACATCTTGTAGAAGCTTAGTCTTCACAGAATCAGCTGTTATTGTCACACCAGAGCTTTCAAGTGCCATGATCATTGGTTGATACATTTCTGGTAAACCGGCAAGTAATAAAGTCCCGAGCCATTCGTCATCGACTTGAAAACCAATGTTCCTTAACTTATGAGCAGTGGTCATGATCTTGTTAACATAATCTTCAATGTTCGGACAATTTTCAAGCGTTGTATTGATCAGATCTCTCAACAAACCAACTCGGCGTGTCAAACCTTTGTCATCGAAAGCTTTTGATAAATTATTCCAAACTTCTTTAGCGGTTTTGGCTTCTTGTATATGTACATAATTGATGGGATGTACTAATAAGATAATTTTCGACTTAGCTTTTGTATCAAGTTTGGGATTTATCGCTTCATTGTCTTTCGCAGTGACACAACTCCATAATTCTTCATGTTCGAGGTAGGTTTGAACAGCAAATCTCCACGTAGGATAGATTTCTCTTCCAGTTAGCTTTTCAATTAATGTCATCGTATTGTTTGACGACATTTTTGCCAATAAATGAAGAATGTTGAAAACGCGTACCGGGTTTTGACGTTATACTGAACTTTTGTTTTGTACTGATTTTTACAATTTTGCACTTTTTGCACTTTTTACTTTCATTTCATTACATATAAGCAAAAACAGGTGGTCTGGGCCCATAACCTGTTGAATTAAATGAAAATAAGGTGAATTGTTTTACAAAACGTAGTTTTATTTAGATAGAGATCTTTTCCAGAACACACTATGACACTGATACGAAATCGACCATAGATACAAATAGACTAAAGATGTACTAAGTTATGCTCATTAAAATAAGGTTCAATTTACTCATTTCAACAAAGTTACTTTTGGTCGCAATACGGTCGCAGGTGTTTCTGTGTTTCTTCATGGGAATTTACACGTGTTTATGTATGTATGCATATCGAATATTTATTGGTTGTGAAAGCATAAACAAAACACCACACCATTAATCCCCGAAGGGTTAAGCAGAGGTCCCGTCGGGGCTGTGGATTATCGAAAGGATAACGCGGCTCCGACACAAGGGCGAAGAAGGAACATGGGTTTGGTTTTTAGTCAGTAGAAGTCTGACACTCCCCTTCGCTCTGCCCAAGAGCGGGGGGAGGGGGGGGGGTTATTCGATGATTTTCCACCCACCAAAAAAAAAAAGGGTTATGCAGAGGTGTACCTAATAGTGGACCCACATTTCGCCAGTTATGTTTATCTCCCATGTAATAGGGGGTGTACCTATTGCTATCAACTGGGCACCAATCTATACTGCGTGGCTGCTACTGAAAAATTCTTTAGGGAATACCCCAATAACACCTTGCTCAACCTAAAACCTTATGGTCAGCAGTTGCGCTTGCAACCACTCGATAAATGACGTAGGTTGTATGTTTGGGGGGGTATAAGGAACAGAGTGTAAAGTACCTCATCCCCCGTTGAAAAGGGAGGATCGTCCGACCGGACGGGTGTTGTGTCCGGCGGGCTAACTGCCCGACAGTTGTAAGTCGGGAACTCCTATATAGGCTTATGTCGCGGATAATGTTGATAGCGCGATGTAGGAATTTCTGTCGATCGTTGTTAGTACTCTCAAAACGGTGAAGGAAAACATCGTGAGGAAACCGGCATATCTTAGAACCAAAAAATTCGAAGATATGTGACATCTACCAATCCGCACTGGGCCCGCGTGGTAGATCATAGCCCATCCCTCTCCAAGAGAGGAGGCCTGAGTCCCTGCAGTGGGAACATTACACACACACACACACATACACACACACATTACACATTATAGGCTGATGATGATGATGATGATGATGATGATGATGTTGTTAGTACGCAGGTGTTGCGATAGATGTCGCTAGTCGCCACATTTGTACATCGAATATTTTTGATGTGGGTAGAAGCTAACTTTAGTAGAATGTCTAAAAACCTGCCTAAGCACTTACAATTTGGCAACAAGCCGGGATTACGTCATACTTCGCTTTACAAACTGTGGCTACAGACCGTAAATATTTCTAATCGGACTTTTGTTTTGCGCTAACAATTCTGTAGGCTAAGAGCTAGTTGCAATAAATCAAAGAAAATGTTTAGTGTTGGTTCCGCCTACTCGTTAGTTTAGAAACTGAGGTTTTTCAGGACAGCAACGAGTCAGGACTTTCTTTTTCTCTCAAAATGGTAAAGGAAAATATCGTGAAGAACTAAAAACGAAATATCCTAGAACCAAAAAATTCGAAGACATGTGACATCTACCAACCTGCACTGGGCCCGCGTGGTGGATCGTAGCCCATCCCTCTGCCTAAGCCTTAGTCCGTGCAGTGGGAACATTATAGGCTGATGATGATATACGTTGGTCTACTACTATAGGTACTACTAGATCATCTCTCTGTGATTCTGTGGGCCGTAATCCACCACGCAAGCCTCCAAAATTATAATTCTAAGACGTGTCTGTTTCCTCAAGACGTAAAGGGCGTTGTTAACGAATCAGTTAGAAAAACAAATCGAAGCTTTCAACACCCAAGTCTTTTCAATAGAAAATGCTCAGCTTACTTAGTTTTCATTCATCTTTTAAAATAGCTACGTCACCTTTCTTCCCAAATAACAAAAATAAAGGTCAGGCAATCGTACCTGAATTCCTATCTAAACCTCTATTTGCCCACTGAAATTGCTTCCTCGCTATTATAAAAACACTCAATACAAAAAACCTGTTAAGAAAAATATAGATTCAGTAAATACAACGTCTCTTGGCCGGTTGAATCGGTTCAGAATATAAATTGAATCATTTCGCTTTCGTAAGATGTATGCCACCTCTAGAAGGTATTCCGACGAAGGTACTTTAGCAGCTGGCTTTATTGCTGTAATAATGGCCTACAATCTTGGGAAATGCCTAAATGAAATGCCTGGTAAGGTTGTCTGAGAAGACAGGTTATTCTTGCCTGATTTATTGAGCGATTTTCTTAAGGGTTTAGTGTTTCTTCTTTTATATAAATTGTATAAATAAAAGAACTTGTGCTTGAATTCATTTAATTACTATGGCTATATAATTTGTCGTTTATGCCCCAAGAGTATTGTTATTGCAGTTAAACTTAGTTTAATTTTAATCTAAACTAAAATATTTAAAAAAATATATAATTATAACAGAACTACTGTTTGGATGAATGAATATTTGTTACTCAATCACCACCAGAACTGCAGAACGGATCGAGATAAAGTTTAGCACAGAGATAGATTAAAGTGTGGAAAACATGTTCCCAATTATTTTAATGTCGTGCCAACCCTATAACCTCCTGTACGAAAACCCTCATATCTCAAAAGACCTATGAAAAGAGCTTCGTTCAAAATATCTGCCTTTTACGATTTAACTTTTATAATTTTCTTTATTGGTTAAGTTTATAACACCTTTGTAAGTTTCTCAAGTTATGAACATAAAGATTTCTTAGTATTACTGTCTAGCTCGGCTTGAGATGGAGGTTATTTTAGACGACTTTGGTTTGATTACATGTGCTTTAGTTACATGTTGTTCCCTTTTTCAGTCGGATTTTGTAACTACATAATTTCAAGGGTTTATGTTTTTTGCACAGGGCCATAATTATTTTTCTAAAATAAGAAAAATGTGTCTTAGTTACTCCTTACAAAATCAGTTATCCGCCGATAAAAGTTTGGTCCAACCGTTTAGGATATTAAGCTGGAAAATTAATAGACAGTCTGACAAAAATTAAAAAAAAAAAGTTTTTTTGTTTTTGTATGCATTTCGGAAAAAATCTGTTATTTTGATATTACAAATAGACAATTCAACTTTATTAACATAATCATATAAGTAAGATTATTTATTAACTTTATTCCTGTAACCGCTTCGACTCGAGCACCACATGGTTAGCCACAGTACCTAAATGCGCAGATAACAATCGAAAGAAAGTGCTTCGACCAAGCCACGCAACACCATGACACGACTTGCGAATTGCGATACGTCAGTACTCGTTGAAAGGAAATTAAGTTCGATATGCAAGCTAGACGTAAGTTGCATCGGCGCCTGATGTCATAAGTGGGGTCTTATGGCAGAAATCCAATGAAATATGTGTATAGCTGACCTTGTTACCACAAACAGAGACCCAAACCCCAACACTGAGCTGATGTTTAATAAATAATTTCCTCCCAGAGTACTCCACAAGAGACTCCTGAAGCTAGATTATCTCAGATTGCAGCTTTGACTAGCCAACTTGAATGCTAGTCTATGCACGACGAAGTTAGGAAGGCTGCCCATTCATGTGTTAATATGAGAATGCACTCAAGTGAGGAGAAACTTGGTGTTATACATAAAGGCAGCAGTCAGATATAGTCTAGCATTTAGTAATAATATTATTAGTTTTGAGCAGTGGTGAGAGGCGCATTACTTTGTGTAATTTATTTCATCACCACTGCTTTCAAAATGGTGAAGGAAAACATCGTGAAGAAACCGGCATTTCCTAGAAAAAACGAAGATTTGTGACATCTACCAACCCGCACTGGGTCCTCGTGGTGGATTATAATCCGTTCCCTCTCATAGAAAGTAGTCCTGTGTCCCAGCAGTGGGGACATTAAAGGCTGATTATGATTACTAGTGTTTGTCCTCGTCGAGGTCATATATCATTATCCTAGTGTAGCGGACATAACCTGACAAAAAGTACGGTAGTACCATATAAGGCGCAATATAAAATATTAAAAAGACTTATAAATTGCATTGCTTAAAGGAAAAAGCGCCGTGCCATATTTCATATACCTCCGCACTATGACTTGTACTCAACAAAATTGACAATTCTGTCTTTTAACATCAACAACCCTATTTCAATCCTTTCACTGTAACAAGTTTAACCCTCAATACTAGCTTAAATTATTAAGTACTGTCCCATGACAGCGTAAAGGCCTCTTCCCATAAAAACATGAGCATCGATTTCCACGGATGCTCCAAGAGAAACCTACTAACCTTATTTTACAATTGACCCCATCGACCCTATTTTACACTTTGCCCTACCAATCCTATTTTACACTTAACCCTCAAAATGCACACGGGCAAAATAAAGCAATCATTTACTACCTCCATCCCACTACTTTAATGCAAACTTTTCAATACCGGGCAGTCGGCCAGTGGGCCAAGGGCGAGCATAGTGGGCCATTGTCAAAATTTAAAATCGATAGACATTTGAGGGTTGAATTTTATGCGAGGGGCGGATGTGTCTACGGTTAACTGGAGTTACTTTTGTGATTGCCTTTTTTAAGGAAAGGGCAAAAAAGGTGATGATTTTGATTATTTGTTTGCAACATTATTTTTAGTTTCAGTATTATTTCTGACTGTATTTTTTGGGCTTTGCTAGTTTTATCTCAGGGTGAGGTCCATAGTCTCTATATCACGGACTTTGGCTAAGTGTTAGTCACCATTAAAAAAGTGTGAACCATCCGTGTATCAACTCAAAGGTAAGGAGGCAAAACTTTTGGACTATTGGCATTGGGCACAAATCGAGGCTACGTAGCTGCTAATTTTAAATTCCTGATGAAAAAACAAAATAACACTTTGCCAGACCTGGGAAACAGTCGCGATTGCAACCACTAGGAAAAAGGAAAAACATGCAATTATTTTCCATTTCTTTTTCTTTTTAAAAAAAAAACACTGTTATTTATAATTCTCTGTGTAAGAAGAGTCACTTTCCCGTCTGTAGAATATGCATGTCGGAATTTCCATTATGAAAATATAATTAAATAAGGTGCCATTAAAACATTCATGCATAGTACCTAATTACCTTTTTATGTAAACTCAGCTGTAAGTTTTAACTAGATTTTCAAGAAAGTTTTTACTATCTACAACCATTTATTGAGATCCGTAGTGAAATGGCAAAAACGGCACCCTTATATTTTAATTATGTAAGTCGGACCATCCGGGTCAGTCCGGATATGACACTGCTCGCATACCTACTCTTGTCAGTATATCTATAAACAAAGTTCGAAACATGCTGGTGTATTACCAGCCCCTGTTAAACAATGGTGTACTGAAATTACGCAAAAGTGCAACATAGAAAATGTAGTTCTAACTACTTACTTTTTATTACAGTTGTTAGTTTTAAGATATGGAATGTTGTCGGCCACCAGCCTAGAAACAACTTATAATATCCCATTACTATTACACTACTCCAATTCTTTTTTCTGCTACTACTATTACTACTAAGTAAGTATTATCTTTTTTAATGTCTCTTTTTCCGAGAAAATAAAAACATATAATATTTCAGTGGCATATTAAGAAGAACACTGTGCATGCGGACTATTCATCCTGACTACGGAACTCCTCTATGTGGTCCAATACGTACTAGGCCAGTTACAGTACAGTTCTACATAAATAACCGTTGACCGCAAATAACCTATGTGTCAGAAATAACGTTAGTTCTTGACAGTAAGTGCTAAAACAAAAGATTCTTTTTTAAAAGTGCTCTTTTCATAAAGTGTTCCTAAGAGCGAGAGTGGACAGCTGAGAGCACTGGGGCTGAATATTTTAGTGTTTACCTTAGGCTGTAGCTATGAATAGAAAGAGTTGATTTTGAATAAAAACAGAAATTGCTGGTTTTGTTGGTCTGTTTGTAGGTGGTTGTTATTGCCAATCATTTCAGCTTGGTTTTTATTGTAGCTCCGAGCTCTTATATTTTTGGGTTTGAATTCTAGCACGTAGAAAAACGTTTTTATTCATATTATCTAAGCTTTTAAGGTGTGATAATTTTCATCTGCCTACCCTTTTTCCAACTATGCCATGTTGGGGTCAGTTTCTAGTCTAACCAGCCTCCACAACCCAGTTAGTACTTAAATAAGAAAGTGTTACTAGATTATAGGATAACAATGGCTCTTTAGTACTACTGATTGTCAGACTTTCTGGCCACTGACTACCTGTGACGACTGTCAAAGATCTACAAATGATAGCCGCGACCATGCCGAGACCAACGCAACGGCTTGACGTGTTTTAGGTGCTCCGAGACTGATCTATCAATCTCATTTTTTTTTGTCTAATAAAATGCCTCACTAACGAAAAATATAGTTGCAGTTTATGAAAGGCTAAAGGGCTAGCTTAAAAAAAAACGATATGTCAGAGTTGGTAATATATCGTAAACACAAGTTGACATAAAATCAGAGTCAGATTGGGCAGCCCCTATTACCATTATATAGGGCACATCGAATCAATCACAGAAATGATACCAATTCGTTCGTATCCTTTTCTCTTTGTCGAAATAACGACACAAATAAATGTGTGTACATCAATCTCTTATAAGTCGACAATCTATTTCGGTTCGTGACTCACAAATAGATATAACTTATGTACAGTTTATATATTGATTAAGGATATGTGTTCATAAATTATGTAGACACATATGACTTGTATGTATATGACTTAGTTGGATAGGAAAATGTATGTCAAAATGTCAGACCATGTCTGGATATTTTATGAAGTACCTAGAGCTATTTTTCTTACAGGTTGAAAGTAGATGTTTATCATCAATTTAGTAATGTAGGGTTAAGGTACTTAGGCTAAAATTCTAAAAAATCGAGTCAAGTGTACTGAAAAAGAAAGGTGTCAGACTGCTTTATCTTAGGTTTTGATACAAGAAAGTTGTTGAATCAATATTTTTGTATTTTATATAAGGTAACTAGAAAAACAAGAAAAGCCGCAGTCACACGTTAGGTATAGGTACCAACCTAAACACTTTAATAAGATTTGACTACGGCTTTTCTTTTTGTTCTATTCTTGTCTTTCCAGTTAACTTGTTTATTTCAGCATACTGAAAATCTTGTTTCATACTTTATTCAGCGTCGTTTTTTTATTTTTTTCAGTGAAGAACGTGAAATTGAAGTGTTTAAAAAATAGTAAAGACCAATTTATGGAATAACTAGTAATAAGCCTACCTAAATCGAAAAACATAAAATTCTAACAGCAATTTTACTTTTACCAAACCCAAAATATCCTAACGAAATTCTTGAACAAAACTAGTTTTATCGCGAAAAAAATCATAGTTTTTTCATAAAATATCAAAACTGCTAACCGAAAAAGGGTCGCCTCTTTCAATTCCTCCGTGTTATTTTTGTATTTATGGCTCACTGCCCGGGCCCGTTGGCCGGCCCTGGGACCCAAACCGGCTGAATTGGGTCCCTCTGCCTGAATTATATTTTCATTACACTACAGAGGGCGACAAAGTAATAGTAGCCGTTCCTTTTAATATTTTGTAAGTAAAAGTGTAATGTTTATTACTGTATTATACGTTTTGGGCACTAAAATGGAATAAGTATTCTTATTATTTACCTCTTTGTGAGGTTACCCATGTAGTGAAGAGATCGTAATTAAATAATATAAGGCCGCGGGAACCACGGAAAGCACGTTTAACCGTTGCCGGAACCGCTTGTCATTTTTAATTATTTGACAGTTGTTGAACCCAATAACACTTTGTCCGTCCTTAGAATCGAACCCAGAACTAGTTTAGCAATACGACAAAATTCCTGTAAGATTATCCGGAGCCCCATCCCTATGTAGTGTTTAATCTACGTACAGCAAAAAAAAAATCTAAATAAACTCGTATCTGATATTTTTTGTTATAATGTTAGATTATCAAAAACGGACTGAACAGAATCATATTTTTTTAATCAGGCGACATCCCTATTATCACATTATAAAATTCCGGTTACAATAAACTCAAGTTACTACTTAACTGTTTCTGATCGAAACTCCGCCAGTATTCAAGCCATACCGTATTAGATCGATCAATGGACTATTTCTATTCTGTAAGTCTAGACCGCGCCCGAACAAAACCTCGACTTAGATTAAAAGTTCAGACCTAGTTTGGGGCTAAGAATAAATGTCTGGAAAACTGATTTGTTTTTGGGGTTCGTGGAGCTTTTAAAATTAATTGGGGCTTTTAGTAATACAGATTATCTGTAGTAAATATCTTGTCATTCGGTAATTTAGATTAAGGATCCTAGGTACGTTCTATAATCTTCATTAATTTTCATATTAACAATTAGGGCTTTGCTCTAGCTCAGCACTAACGAGTATGTAAGTTAATCAGTTATAAATCATGAACAATGCGAAGTATTTCAACTTCAAATTAGATGAAAGAATACAAAATCTCGCATTCACATTTTATTTGAGGTTGGTGCAACACATGTGAACTAGGTACTTCCACATTTTTCCTTTATCCGTATTACTAGAGGACCCTTTATAGCAATTTTAACTGTCACATACTTTTCTTTCTTCCTCATAACGCAATGAATACATCTACCTAATTTCATGTAACATCACGTTTGTAATTCACGAAGGCTTAGGCAGAGTACCCAATAATCTTAAACATAAGGCCCCTCGCCCGCGGTGACTTTTTTTAGCGATGCTGTCGCGCGTTTCGTAAAAGCGTGACAGCAACACTACTAACGCGCGTTGGTTTTGTGGGCGAGAGCAAACAGCTTGTGACCGCACCGCGACTGTATCGATGCGAACGCGCGACAGCATCGCTACAAAAAGTCGCCGTGGGCTAGGGGCCTAACTGGCGACATGTGGGTGTCACAATAATGTCGCCAGTTATGTTTCAGTCCCATGTAATAGTAGGCGAACCTATTTCCATCAACCGGGAACAAGCCCAAATTCCACTGCTGTTACTAAATGCTACGAAATTCTTGATGGAAAAACCACCAACTTTGCCCGACCCCAAATCGAACCCAAAACCACATGCGCAGCAATCGCGTCACCAAATGTAGTGTACGTATGTTTAATTTCCATAATAATTGTCCGTTAATTGTGTATTAAGATATCTATGCATAGATAACTATCGTAAACTAATCACAAGATTGGTTTACGATGTATACCTATCTACCTAAACGCTGCACACAATTATAATCCATTGGCAACCTCGGTCTAGTTAATCTATCACAACACGAAGACACTCTATAAACGTGGCTGTATATAAGGTCCCATTAAAATAGGTTTACAAAATTTCAGAAATCATTCAGACCACCAAAATAAGGACGATGGTAAAAATAATAATAAGAAAAACGCATTTAAGTACCTACTCATAAAGGATGAGTTTGTTCTAGAGTGCCGGCAATTTATTATTTAAAGTAAAAAAAACAGTTTATTTAATGTTTTTGACGTGATAACGTCTTATAATTCGATGGCCGACTGCACGCACGAAAAAAGATGACGTCATGCGTCGTTACGTCGCTCTGAGGCGTTCCATAGCAATGGCGTGTCAATTGTTTTGTTTTATTTTCTTATGACGTTGTCACGTTCAACTATCGTCAGTAAACCGATTTTACAGACAACCGATTTTTTTATTTAGATATCTTTGGTTAGACCTACTGAACGCTGTGTTAAAATTTGTCCACCTATTTTAATGGGACCTTATATATACTGTCGTATGCCTTATTAATAATACCTCATTCTCCTACCCTTATCCCAATTTATTTGGGGTCGGCGCAACATGTCTTCTTCTCCCATACTTCTCTATTTCTCGTCATCTCAGCCCTCACCTCCTTTCTAGCCATATCATCCTTCACACAGTCCATCCATTGTTTCTTTGGTCTTCATCTACTCTTATAGCCATCTACATTCATACTCAACATTTTCTTCACAAAATTTTCTTCATTCCTTCGCATCACATGTCCATACCACGACAATCGATTCTTATTAATACATACATACATACATAAACTCACGCCCTTTTCCTATGGGGGTAGGCAGAAACCACAGAAGACTTGCCACGATTCTTACATACTTACCCCTTTTGCCTCGTCCACATTCATACGTCTGGTCATACACGCACGCCGGTTGCGAGTACTACGCACCTGTCCTTTCTGAAGAACATCACCAATAAGGTCAGTGTATGTCTTTCTAGGTCGTCCCCTACTGGCGTTGCCACTCACATCTGCCTTGTAAATACCTTTCGTTAATCTACTTTCACTCATCCTCTCTCCGTGACCAAACCATCTAAGCATACCCTTTTCAATCTTTGTCACTACATCTCCTTTTAAACCGCAACGTTCTCGTATAACCTCATTCCTCAATTTATCATTCAGTCATTCTTTCAGTCTGGGAATGAAGGAACGCATTTCCACCGCATTAATCTTACTTTCATGCCTCTTTTGCCACACCCAACATTCACTTCCATAAGTGTAGGCACCAGCACACCATTGTGAACAGCCAGCCGAGCCTCTTTCGACATCGACTGGTTGGTCACCACCGCATGCCTAGCACCATTCACTTTATTTCCCGCGTTTACTCTCCTTTCCACATAGATCTGCGTCAATCTTTCCATCTTTTGTAAACATACTGCCCAAATATACAAACTCACTTACTTGTTCCACGCTCTTATCATTTATTTGCACATCACACACCGATACATTCTCTTCTCTTTCAAATACCATAACCTTCGTCTTATTTATTATATTTATTCATTTTTTATTCTTATTAATAATACCTATAAAATCGCGGTTCTCTTTATGAAACGTTTTATAAAAAAAACTGGCCAAGTGCAAGTCGGACTTGTGCATGAAGGGTTCCGTACTTATACTTCTTATCTTATAGGTTTTCCTGTACCTAATCTATAACTAATTTCTGTATTTTTTTTCAGAATTTTAGGGTCAGTAGTTTCGTAGATAAGGGGGGGGGGGAATGGTCGGACAGACAGACAGACACACGAGTGATCCTATAAGGTTCCGTTTTTTCCTTTTGAGGTACGGAACCCTATAAAGATATAATTTCCATTTCTCAGAACCAATCAAATTCAAGTGAAGTAGTGGTTACTGAAATAGATTTGGGCAAAACGTGCCAAAAATAAAAAAAATATTTCGCTAAAGCTGATTTTATTTGATTTGATCCGTAAAAGAATTATCTTCAAGACAAAAATAGTTATTGAAACAGTTTTTGCTACCTAACACTTTCAGTCTTGACATTTGAATTTTACTTTGAATTGCTTTTAGAAACACACTACACGTTAGTGTTTTTTACTTGCATTACGAATGTAAGTCCCCATTTTTTGGGAGGTGGGAAATCATCAAATGACTCCTCCCGCTTTGGGCAGAGCAAAAGGGAGTGTCAGACTTCTACTGACTAAAAACCACCCAGGTTCCTTCTTAGCCCTTTTGTGTCGAGGCCGCGGTATCTCTTTCGAACAACCCACAGCCCCGAAAGGAATGTATGTCTCCATGAGTTTGCTTTCTGTTACCCTAATTTACACCATAGAGAAATAATTCAAGCCCAATTAAAACTACAACCCAACGGCACCCATTTAATAAACCCAAACAAACTTCCATTATAACCAACATAATCAGTTCAAATAGGCTAAACTTCTGCCTACCCCATCACTGAAAACAACCTTTAAAGTAACACCATCAACTTTATAATTATTCAAAGCCTTGCGTGTCAGGTCAGGCCCATAACGCCCCACCATACAATTTATATTACGACGCTAAATATTTAATGTTGACAACCATGAAATATTTTTCACGTGAAGAAATATTGCTGGAATTACTGAAAAAGGTAAGACTGCAGTGAAATATCACCTGGAAATCTGTACTTATTTGTAGTTTTTAGAATACCCTTGTCAAATAGCTAAAAAGGAACCCATATATTTTCGCCATGTCCGTAAGTCACGCAGCCATTTTAAAGTACGGTAGCGAAAATGGGTCCGGACACCATTGTTGACAGATACCGTGCTGTAGTTACGATTGTCAATGTTTTTCAGAAGAAAAAGTGTATATTAATAATACTCGTACACATTTATATAAATTAAAGGATTCCCTAAATGAACATTAAACTAAAACAATGCATCCATTCCAACTGGAATCTATTTTAAAAAGGTTTAAATTCTTTGCGTTTAAAAATTGTGACAGACTCTTGTAATAACAAAGTAATTTCTTAGCAAAAGCAATATTTTTACACAACGCTTGATCAAAAGCCCGTGACTCAAAAAGCGAGGCTTAAATAGTTCAATTTTCCGCCTTAAAAAAAGAAAATGAGGCAAAAGAGTGGGTACTCAGCCCATCTTCTTAATAAATTTCCTTAATCGCATCCTCAGACAGATTCAGCAAGTGATAAAGTGATTTGGGTGGCTGAGAACCATTTACGAGAAGAAAATATCTTATTATTATTATGTTATTTTGCTACCGCGGAGTTTTTATTACCTTCTCCTGAAGATAAATCGGTGGGATTAACTGGATACCATTGGAATGGAGTATCTTTGCTGGTCGGTTAAGATGATACATTCACGTTCATTCATCATCTGATAATAGTAAAAAATAACCCTCGACGAACATCTTTCGAGGTTCTCCTTAGGCAGTTGGATCAAAAGCCCGATTCAGAGGGTAGTACTCCTCGAGACGGCTCGCGTTGTGAGGAGGTTCGTGTCTCTTTAGCCCTAACCACCGGTAGCTTGGACCCTGCTCCCAACTCCGGCGAATAACTATTATAATTATATACATATATATATATATATATATTTTAAAAGAAATATTTAAAAATGTCATCAATTTGTTTTAGAAGTGTGTAAAGGTATAAATAATATAACCCATTCGAAAATGTAATAAAATTGTAGTAGATATAATGGTATCTGGAACACCATCCAAACTACCGCCGCGGCGCGGCGGTCAGGGCTCTAAAAAGAGGAATCACCTAACAATTACCGCCGTCGCCGTCGTAAAAAGTACTGCATATTCTAACTATTCCTAGGTTTATTTAGATCAACTGGGCATCATGTCTTGTGGTTGCCTAACCTGGTGTCAAGAGTTCCAACACCGTCCATGGGCCTCTGACTTGACTGTACTTGCCGTCGAGAAATACTGGTATCTTTCAAAAATGCTGGTTGGTGGTTGATTCATAAACGATTGCGAATTACAATATGTTATTAATTAAAAACAACACCTAAAGTAAGGAATTAAGTAGAGGCTACTAAATGATATTTATACCCATTTTGAATACTAACCCGCACTGGGCACGCGTGGTGGATTATAGCCCATCCCTCTCCTGAGTTCCAGCAGTGGGAATATTAAAGGCTGATGATTATTATGATGATTTTGAATAATATGTACTAAGTAATACCTAAACGGACGAAAACGGTCTAAGTTCATAATTTGACGGTAATATCTTCAATATCATCTCAATCAGTCAGACAACACCAATAGGCTTCTAGGTATTGTTAACAAAACAGCCTAATTTTGCTAAACAGAACGGCTTCTCACATAATGAAAAATAAATTGATTAAATTATATGAGAGTAGGTATGCTACGACAGTACCAAGCCTCACATAATGTAATCAATTTTATGATTCATTGGGTAAGGGTGTGTTCTCGACCAAAAGGTGGTGAAATAGACTTCTATTCTTGGTTAGGGCTGTCCTCTGAGAAATATCAACTTCAATAGGTATTTTATGCCAAGTCGGACGTCCATGGGTGGCATAAAAACTTTAGAACCCGTCGGGGCTGCGGGTTGGTCACAAAGATACCGCGGCCTCGACATAAAGGGCTAAGAAGGAACATGGGTGGTTTTTAGTCAGTAGAAGTCTGACACTCCCTTCCGCTCTGCCCAGAGCGGGAGGGAGGGACGTACCTACTGACTCTGGTTTTTTTTAATTCTGGTCACAAAATCAATTTCAATTAAATAATAATAATAATAATAATAATAATAATAATAATAATTTATTCATCAGACTACAAAAGAGGTCCACTGTGTTAGTAACAATTTAACTTAGCCTATGTTAGTACTTAATAACTTGGACAGATCGAATGCGATTGGTTAGTAACATAATAACTTAGCCTATGTTAGTACTTAATAACTAAAACAGAACGGGTGCGATTGGATAGCGCCCACACTAGCGGGCTATCTGCCCGGTTGGCTATAGATTGCAGTATAGTGTTATGACTGCCACGCAGCCTGCGGAGTAAAGAGGCAGATTTTTTACGCCACAACGCATCAAAGCCATCAGTGCGTGCGTTGGAAAACATTTCCGAGGCACTACAGAAGCGTGGCAGTCGCAACAATATCCTGAATGCATTATTATACTGAATACGCAGAGCATTATAAGCTTTTTGGGTATATGTGAACCACAGGGCTCCCGAGTACAGTGATGTGCAATATGCTTTAAAAAGTACTATTTTAATTGCGGCTGTACATCGAGAAAACCTGCGAGCCAGCATATTCGCCCTGACTGATAATGCTCTGCGCTCCCTTTCCAAATCCAGGTCATCTTTCAGATCATCCGTGACCAGGTGGCCCAGGTATTTAAATTTGTACACCCTGTTCACCGGGTTACCATTCATAAAAATAGGAGGGACTGTAGTGGGACACCTGGTGCCAGACCTGAAGACCATGAATTCTGTCTTATTACAATTATAGACTAACCCATGAGTCACAGCGTACGACTCGCAAACTTTCAGTAGCTTTCGGAGAGCACTGCTTAAATTAAAGCTCGTTATTTCAACTTTACATTACTTCATGCGTTAATTGACGTAGATTTATTAGGACACATCCGAATGGACGAAAAATTACCTAAAACAATGTATCAATTTCATATTTATGTGACAAATAATTTCAATATTCATGTAGAGCAACGCCGCCGCCCATCGCAAGTAATTCTTGTTGAACACCTTCAAATATCTTTTGTTTCAGCTTCAAAAACCGCAAAATAACATAAAGTACAATCAGAAGGAAAGATAAAAAGCCTTTCTTCTGCACAGTGTAACAAAATACGTGTTTTTTGGACAAAATCCCGAGACTTTCCCTACTTGTTGATTTTCACGCAACAGTGTTATTAGGTACCTTCCTTTGTTACCCGTCGACGTAGAAATATCTTTATCTTCTTTTATTTTTCTTGTGGTTTATTTTGATAGAGTGCTCAGTGTTTTGTTATAGGTATTATTTTTGTTTATTCTTGAAAAACAACGCTCTAATAGAGAAAAATGGAAATAATAATAAAATGCTGTGAATAAGCACGTACGTACAACAACGCAAATAAAAACGTACCTAAATATTTCGTGTTTGTTGAAAAATCAACACAATTTTTTGTTAAAAATTACCGCTTTTCCATAAAAAAATAAAAATCTCCCTAAAACATAATTCTAAAACTTACCTCAAAAATTCAAGCTCCAAAACTCGCACGGACCGCTATCGTTCACAGAATTATTTGCTAAAACAATCAAAGACAAGAAAATATTTGTGTAATATTATTTTCCCGAACGCGTCCGTGCCTGGGGGCTTTCGGAGCGAAACTGCAAAGATAGACTGGCTACAGTTGCTAGTACCTTTACCTGTTACATGCTAGGGGTGGCCTAGGGGTGGGAACGTTCGCGTGCTTTACGTAACTGTTATTTTTACGCGGAGTCTGAAATACTGCTGAAATAACCACATATATAGGTACGCTCCCGGAGAAATTAATGGTCTGAAAATTGAAGTTGATTTTATTCTGTCTTGCAAATAAAATGTTGATAGTCAGATGTATGTTGTGTTACATTCTATCTTTGTAGTGAATTTATAGGTTATGAAATAAAAATAGAAGGTGTGATAATTGTCTTGTGACATTTTTCAGTCGTCTTTGAAAAAATGGCTGCCGTTCATAACCTCAAGTTTCCCGAAAAAGATCTTCTTATGCAGAAGACAACATATTAAAATAATTATCATCAATTTCAAATAAATTTTTCTCTACTAAATCTTTAAAAAGGTATTTTTCTAAGTAACCATACAAATAGTTCAACAAGCAAACTTCAAAAGACCCGTGGTAAAATAACAGTTCCAAAAGAACTACCAAAATAGCATAAGGTTTTTTATGAAAACCTCGATACCATCATTGTACACCGTATGCTACCCTAGCCATATTTTTATTCCGTTCACGTTACATTTTCCCACCCTACAACATAATTTAACTGTCTGCTATCTCTCTCTCACGCAGCGCCGTAGAGTGAAACTTTAATGGGAAGGAAAGAGATGGGTATAGTTCATTAATGCTGTCGTTAACAGCCGACAGAGTGAGTCAGGTCTTGTTAGGGCTGTACGTTGGTTTCCTTCGCCACGTCTGGTCAGGTTTCGAAATTATATAAAGTTTTGTAAGTACCTTTCGTGGATTGAATTAAATATCATGCTTTTACCTGTTTTTCCTTTGGGATTTGGCTGTTTCTAGGAAGTTCAGGTTTTCATGTTTTTCGGCCCACGACTCTTCGTTTACTTTGCAAACACGATTTGGGGACTTTTGTTGAATTATTTTGACATTAAATGTACGTGATTAAAAAGGATAAAGTACAATACTTAATAGTTTTCTGAGAATTCATGGCTATTAGTTATACTGCTTTGTTCTTGGAATCAAATATTACATTTTAAACAAAGCTAATTTAAAAATCGTGTAAGTTTGTGTTTTTTACCCAACTGCGGCGAAGCCCAAAAGGATGGTTATTTTGAAGTGTTTATATCTGGTCGTTTTATACGCACATCCAAAAACTGACGCGACTTTCCCATAGGGGTAGTCAGAAACCACAGAACGCCTCCACGTTCACGTTCATACATCTGGTCTTAAACGCACGCCGGTGGCGAGTACTACGCACCTGCCTTTTCTGAAGCTCCTCACCAATAAGGGTCAGTGTATGTCCTTCTAGGACGTTCCCTCTCGGCGTTTCCACGGACATCTGCCTTGTCTTTTATTATTAACCTTCCACTCATCCCCTCCACATGACCAAACCATCTAAGTATACTCTTTATAATTTTTGTCACCACTTCTTCTCTGTCTCTAGGTTTTGAATATGAATGTGGAAGGGTATACGAGTTGAGGAAGACCAAAGAAACGATGGATGGACTGTGGTAAGAATGATATGGTAAGAAAGGAGGTGTCTCATGAGATGACGAGACACAGAGAGGTAAGGAAAAAGAAGACTAGCTGCGCCGAACCGAATGAATCGGGATAAGGGCAAGACAATCATCATCACCCTTTTTATGGTGGTTGGAAAATCATCAAATTAACCCCTCCCGCTCTTGGGTAGAGCGACAGGGAGTGTCAGACTTCTACTGTCTGAAAACTACCCATGGTTCCTCTTAGCCCTTTATTTCGAGGCCGCGGTATCTTTGTGACCAACCTGCAGCCCCTACGGGATGGGCCACATCTGCCTGCCATTGTCCCATTCTATTTGGGGTCGGCGCAACACGTTCTCTTCCTACATTCTCCCCTGTCAGTCGTCATGGCATTATTTACTCTTTTCTCTATAATATCATTCCTCACCAAATCCATCTATTCTATGAAATGATGTTTTATATCTATGAAAGTTACTACCGATAATTTAATCTTCTTTTCTTTTTTTTAAGTTTCAGCCCTACGTGTATAGCACGCATGTCGATTCTGGGTGGGGAAACAGTTTTCTCTTTATTCACGTCAGATTAGTTAATTACACTCATGTAGCGACGTCACTTACGGAAACAACGTCAACGTTTGATCGTCACTGAGATTTTATTGTATGAACGTAATTTTATGACTGTTCTGCTAATTGACATGATTGTAGGAAAAATGTTTTGGTACATTTATTTATTTATTTTGGTGAGAGAATTTGTGGTTACACTGCAAGAAGGTGGAGGGGATTTTGTAGTATTGAAAATATTGGGAGTTGTCTGAAAAGGCGTTTTGATGAACTTCAAAAAATCTGCTTTCCTATGCTGGGCTTTTTATTGTTTAATTAAGACAAACTTTGAATTAAATGTTATCGATGACTTTCGATTCGTTTTTGGTTGCGGGAATTTGCTGGATACGATACTCATGGGACTGGTCAATGTGGCGACACTTAAGAGTACTTTAAACTTCGATTAAATATAGTACCTACAACATTTTTTTTCCTACTCCTCCGCTATTCTTTTCTGATTAATTTCGTTGCGGGATCCAAGACAGTTAAATCACTTCTCTGGGACTTCGTCGAGCTTCATTGTCTCGGCGCTTTTCTTGTGGTCGCCACTGTTGATTCTGGCTAACAGGAGTTACAGTGGTTTGGGAATAGTGTGGCGGGCTTGTCCCATAAAAAAAAAACATTTTTTATTTGGACTGCTTCTTTGGTCTATTGCTCGCGTGACTCTTAAACAAGGGGTCCTTGGTTCAGTTCCCTGGTCGGACAAACTAATATTGTGTTTTTTTTATTAGGAATTTCTCAGAAGCAGCCACGGATTCTGGGTCTGTGCTCGGTTGATGTATGGGTTCGCCATAGATCTATTTCATGGGACTTTAACATAACTGGCGAAATGTGGGTGTACTTATTATGAAAACCTCTGGAAAACGAACCGCGAAGAACTTATGTATTCTATTCAGATTCCTGTCCCTCCCACACTCGCCTCCGCAGTCCTCCCACATGGCATTATTCTTAGGAAAACATAAAGCTGTTATTTCTAAACGTTCTAGAAAAAGAACTGCAACGCTGTTCAAGAGGTTTTAATGTTACACCTACGCTATGTAAGTACGTGTTGAATCTTATTTGTTTCAATTCTTTTTCTTTCCTTCTTCAGGGAATGTATAAAACTTGAGTAGTTGTTTTTCGTGTTTTGATATGCAGTAATTATAGAAAACTTCGACTGCTATGAAAGGTAACTTCATTTTAATAGTGTGTATACATTAATTATTGTTAAGTAGTGTTAATTTTATTTTATATCGTGCAGTACTTTATTTTCGTCTGAAATCATATTTCTCAAGAAATAAAGACAAGTGCCTAGTATCGCCACAAGCCCCCTTTGTTCATAGGTACATGACATATTAATTTTTTTGAGAAGTTTATTTCAATATACACACATCAAAAGTGTCTAGGGATCAACATATATTTTTGCAATAACTTTTCTCCTGATTGATATTAATTAAAATTTTCTTTAAGGATTCATCAAATAAAGTGTTTTCGTTAGTCACAGTAACGATAAACCAAGTCACCTTTGCATTAATAAAGAAATTTGCCATTTTCCTAATAAAGGGATTTTTGACATTTGAACCACTAACATTAAAGTTCGAAAAAAAGACTGAAATAACAGTTTTCTTTAAAATTTTATTGGGTAACTTAAACAATTAATAATCCGTGTTTCTACCGCGAACACTAACAACACAAGAACATCGGTTTGGCATACTCAAAATGAGTTCATCCAAATCACGCTGTGGAATGGCCGCCCATGTTCGTTGCAACAACAAAAAAAGGTCTTCTTGCGACTGGATACCCTCCATATTCGGCAGAGCTCTTCTCTGTAGCATATCCCATGCATGCTCAATCGGGTTCAAGTCTGGCGACTGAGCAGGCCAGGGCAGGACATTGATGTTAGCTGCGGCGAGAGTCTGTCTTACAACTCTTGCGCGTGTGCGGTCGTGCATTATCATGCATTAACTGAAATAAGGGACCGATTTGCACTTGTAGAGGAACGATGACGTCTGATACAATCGTCTCAGCATAAATTTGAGCGTTGAGGTTGCCTCTGATCCAAATCAACTCAGTTCTTCCGCCGATCCAAATACCCGCCCATACCATGATGGTTCCACCACTATAAGGATGGACTTCCTGGCAGGATTTTAATCGCTGTTGGCGTCCAGGGGTTCTCCAGTGTCGTATACGTCTTGTATCCGGTCTCATACCAAAACGAGACTCATCAGAAAAGCACACGAAACGCCATTGTTCTTCTGCCCAATTTCTGTGCTCAAGAGCCCATTGATATCGAATCCTACGATTGTGCATTGCTATAGGTGGTACCCGTAGCGGTCTTCGGGAATGAAGGTTCACTTCATGCAAGTGGTTTCTGACTGTTTGGTCGCTAATTAAGTTCCCTGAAGAGTGATGAAGCCTCACGGCTAACATCATGGCGGTTATTGTTGGAGCTCTTCGAGTTAAGATTTGAATGTATCGGTCTTGTCTCCGTGTGGTGCAGCGATACCGTCCTCCATGGCGCTCAGCCACGGTACTAGTGCTTCGGTAACGTGTCCAAAGTCGACTGATAACACTCTGACTTGTATTCAGAGCTAAAGCCACAGTACGTTGCCGGGAACCAGCTTCTATCATTCCCACGGCTCTGAGCATTTCTTTCCTGCTTAAATGACGTCGCCGCTCCATAATAACGTTGGTTTTAATCAGAAAAATGTGTTATTTCAGTCTTTTTTTCGAACTTTAATGTTAGTGGTTCGAATGTCAAAAATCCCTTTATTAGGAAAATGGTAAATTTCTTTATTAATGCAAAGGTGACTTTGTTTATCGTTACTGTGACAAACGAAAACACTCTATTTGATGAATCCTTAAAGAAAATTTTAATTAATATCAATCAGGAGAAAAGTTATTGCAAAAATATATGTTGATCCCTAGACACTTTTGATGTGTGTATTTTACATTTTGTAAACTTTTTTCATTATTACAATTATTCCAACATAAGTTATTTTCGATATTATTTCTATGTTTACTGTTAAGATTACCATAAACTTGAGCTTGTAGTGTCATATTTTTCTTTCAGATTCTTATGAAAACAATTATAAATCAATGGTTAAAAAGTTAATGGTAATGAAATATGGCTTGAAATTTTTATTTTTTTTTGTTTATTATATTACAATCTAGCCCAATAAGGCTAATAAGCAATTTTAATCTAACTTAATTTGCTAAAAGTAAAAGTATATCTAAGAGCACGTCCATTGCGTTTACTTAGCGTCTAATAAGGTGAAGTCACTTTGTTCTTGTGTCCATATAAATAGCTAGGTACTATATTACACTCGCGGTAAAGTCACAGATATTATTATGTTACACTATATTACACTACACTAACTCAAAAGGTTTAGTCCTTTTGAGCCTTCTTACTATGTCCGTGTTATCGAGGAGCTGGATGGCCTCAACATTAACATGATGATGAAGTCGATGTTCATGAGCTTCTGCATATTTTTGGATTATGCTGTTTACGAACTCTATATTCAGGTCCCGATGGATGTCGTCAATTCGTATATACCAAGGCGCGTTCACGATGTTCTTGAGTACTTTATTCTGAAATTTTTGTATAATTTCTACATTGCTTTCTTTGGCACAACCCCATAGTTGTATACCATAGGTCCATACTGGCATAAGGACTGATCTGACTGGCTTGAAAATGAACTTAAATGAGATAGAGTTATTGTTTGACAATCGCTACGGATAGTCTGCAAGCTGAAAGTAACCACTTGCCCTGTAACTGGGTATCATGTAAAGTACGGACATCACCTAGCACAACAACTACAGGGCATTTGGTATTCTGCTGCATCCGATCAGAGTGAAAGTAACCGACCCCTCTTGGTAAAGAACAGCTCAGGCAAAAGTATCTGTGCAAAACCAGATACACGTGGATAGCAGATAATCTAAATCCGAGAGTTGCACGAAACTAAGTTTCCTTCCTATCAAGCATAGAGCCGGCTGGACGAGATACAGGATATTAGACCGGCGGACGAACTTGAGTGTTAGCCGGAAATAGCCACGCTAGCGAATACTCGGAGTACTGAATGAGCTGGTATTAAAACGGCACATACAGCACCTGAGTAACACTATCTAGGTTGCGGTTACTCGAAGTTTCTAGAGGTGCATATCCTGTAGATTAGCATGGGTTAGTGCTGATGCCCCTCGTTCTGGTTTCCCCGCCTTTTTTGTGGTTGGGAATTCAACAAATGACTCCTCCCGCTCTGGGCAGAGCGGTAGGGAGGGTCAGACTTCTACTGACTAAAAACCATCCATGTTCCTTCTTAGCCTATTGTGTCGAGGCCGCGGTATCTCTTTCGAACAACCCCCAGCCCCGACGGGCGTCCTCCCCTAAAAATAACTATTTTGTAAGCGTTTGATATAATATAAGAGTGGTGGTACAGTCAAAGTTTAGAATTTTATTTCGTGGTGATCTTCAAATAATTATTATTGACATAGGTAGTAATTCCTTACTACACGTATTGACGTCGCGATTTTAGATAAAGAAAATGAATATTTTTTAAAGATTGCAACATTTGCATCTTACTTTCCCGTCTTTGACACATGAAATGTCACTTTTCTTTTTCGCGCGTAACGACATCGCAAGAAAAAAGTTCTTTCTCGTCCCAAATATTCGCATAAAAATAAGTTTACGTTGTATATATCGAAATAACAAAATACTGAGTGTCAGGAAGTGTATTAAGTGCATCTTTAGTGAAAATTGTAAACCTGAGACGCAGAAATCTGAGCAAATACCTACAGACAACGCTCGCACAGGATTGAACTTGGATGTAACCCTTGTAGCCCTACCATTAGGCGTAATAATGCCTGGCTATAACTGACCTCCGGATACGTGATATCTACAGTGCTTATTCAAGCGATACGATGGTCATTAACACTGTATACCACATAAGTGCAGCAAGCTTCATAAAGTTTTTCCAGTGGGTGCGCGACACCCCAGTTACATATATTTCCTATGTACTAGCTGGAACTTGAACTATCAGTGCGTGACACCAGATGTCCTTGGCAATGTCATTGGACTATGCTTACACTGAAAATACCTATAGGTACTCGGCATAGCAGGTGAGTTCCATTTCCAGCATAATTATACGCTATGTTATTTGCTACATAGCAGACTTTCAGTGCGTAGCACGAGATGCTCTTGGCAAAGTCATTAGACAATGCTAACACTGAAGATACCCATAATCGGCATAACTGGTGAGTTCTATTTCCATGTAAATTTGAAGCATATATATACGCTATGTTATTTGCTACATAGCAGTCTATCAGTGCGTGGCACGAGGTGCCCTTGGCGAAATCATTAGACAATGCTAACACTGTAAATACTTAAAATCGACATAACTGGTGAGTTCCATTTACATGTGTTGTTTGTGTGCAAAGAGCAATCATCAATCTCTTGCCCTTATCCCAGTTCGTTTGAGGTTGGCGCGGCATGTCATCTTCTTCCATACTTCTCTATTACTCAAATGATTCCAACGAAAAAATTACCACCCAGAAGTATACTATGCTTTACATGAAAACATAATTATATTCCATGTTACTAGCTGCATATCAAACTATCAGTGTGTGACACAAGATGCCTTTAGCTAAGTCATCGGACAACGCTAACACTAAAAATACCACCGCATGCGTAGACATCACAGTGGAACCCTATTGCCTGACTTCGGTCAGCAAAATTTATAAATATGTTCTTTAATCTATGAGCATGATGGTTGCGAGACAACCTTGCTTATCAAATGTGCATTATAGTCTTGCTAACGCAAATACTTGCAGTGAATGGGGGACCATACTTTGACACCTGGACTGGCTGACACACATTTGTCATAATCACACATGCTTTAGTACGAGATACTCTCAGCATGTTATGGTCACATTAAGTGAAATCTTCTTCACAGCAAATCTTCACCGAGTATGATATTATGGAAGCATCATTAGTTCTAGATCAAAGTTACATATGCACATAACTAACCAAATGCAAACAATACTTAACGGATAACCGTTTATTTTCTGAATAAATTCAATAAAACATGGTGGTCAATACTTATGCACTGTAATGTCCCAATACTAAAAAAACCATTTAAAAACTATTAGTATTGAGAGGGAAAAGGTCTATAGACTGACAATGTCTTAACGGCCTGTTAATGTACAAATGACTTTATCAACCAACCCCCTTTTAGTTCCAAATCGAATTATTTCCTCTCTGAAACCCCACCCCCTTTTAGGAAAAGATAATATTACCTTTATATTGTATAGGCCCAATCTAAAAGAACATCCCCAAAAGTAACTCAATGCTATACCTACCAATATATTTTTTTCTCTTACCATGATCCTTATTTTGGTGGTAAGAATGATTTCTGAAATTTTGTCCACCTATTTTAATGGACCCTTTATGGGTACAATATTAAATTAATCACATTGGGATTTAAAGTGTTAAGAATAAGAAATTTTATTTGCTAAAACTTGTGATTACTTAGTAGAATAAAATAAAATACATTCATGCAAGATAATAAATGCATGTTGATCATTTATTTATGCCTAAGAATATTTTCAGAGAAAATCACTCAAACCTAACCTAATAATAACAGATAACTTGTCCTGTCTGAATTAGTCATCATAGACACGCAAAACACTCATGTGTTGTAATAAGCATGTAACCCGCATTAAATAATATTTAATACCTGAGGAGATGGGTAGATCATGGGATTCACAACAGACTAAAGAAGAATTTTAAATTCTTATTCTTACTATCTGGGCATTGGGTTTACTACTTTTCTACGGTAGTATGAGTAAGTAGAAGTACTAAAGTGAAACAACATAACATAAAACAAGGGGGGGGGGGGGTGCATGGGAGTGCGAAGGGATTGTGGTTAGACAAGACATCAGGTACACCATACCATACTGCGATCGCCAACCCGCCTGCCAAGCGTGGCGATTATGGCAAACCCCCCCAAAAATGCCTGGGGGAGGCCTATGTCCAGCAGTGGACGTCTTTTGGCTGAAATGATGATGATGATGATGAAGACATCAGGTGCCATGCATTTAATTTTCCGGAGCTTTTATTCATAACATTATTATGTCATGGAGAACTCAAATAGGCAATATGTGGGGGAAACTTAGTAAGTTTTCCTATGTTCTTTATAATTATGCTGAGTAAGATTATAAATAAAACCGCACTGCTGGTGGCTTAACAAGGTTTGGTTGTCTTTACTGTGCAGTATAGACTTATATTTGGGGCAATACTTTCATAGGTATTACTAAGATAAGTATTTCATGAGCCTGTATTGGAACTCATGCAAAATAAAATTCACAAAATCATGTCAACAGCATTTTAAAAATATCAACAGTAGACACTGTACATTTATGAAAAATGTAGTTTTGCCAAAAATAATATGCATATAAAAAAACTTGTATAAAGCCTATGTTGTTCAGATAAACTGAAAACACAAAAGTGTAAATTTTGCAATCACCCAGATTGTACACTAAAATATCTACACAAACCAAAGATAGTGAAAGCCTCAATAAATTAAAAACTGACTCTCACTATTATCATTAGACAAAGCTCATAAAATTAGAATCAAGACTTCGCTTAACAGGTAAGCTCGTTTGATTCCCAATTTTGCCGGCTTGACAGATTATTTACAAGAACGAGGCGTACATGAGGATTTCCCACCGCGGAAGAAAAAAAAGAGATTGATGACCATTAGCCTCTTGACATTGAAACACAAAGTTAAGACAGTTATTTTCTAGAAATCATTTCTTACACGTAATAAATAGACGTAAACAGTGAGAAAGTTTTTTGTTGTGTTAAATATGAGTAGTCATACATAAAACAGTGACTGACAAAATATTCTGCATTAATACTTCAAAAATATAACTCGCGCAATATAATAAGCAGTGAGCTGAATTGTTTTAAAACTTTCCGCTCGTGTAACTTTCAGCCATTTCTGTTTTAACAAGGTATGCTAATTAAATATTATTTTAACTTCACAGGTTCACCTTTAAGACGTCTTCGTTCAACAATCTTTAGTAGCTCATGTAATAATATTATCAGAAAAACCAATTAAAGTCTTAAAAACTTTGGTGTAATAAAAGTGTTTCTTAATCAAGTCCATAGGGGGCATAAACAAAGGGCATGGGGTTTCAAAACACAATTTCATAATTTTATTACGACTTTCAACTTGATAGACAGAAAAGTTATAAAGGAGGTGACGAGTAATAGAGAGAAGTATGGAAGAAAAGGAAGTGATGCTGCGACGACCCCAAATACATTGAGATATATAAAAAAAAAAATATTCAGTAACCAAGACAGTAGGTAACAACAAGTTGATGATTGGAGCCTCCTTTTAAGCAAATAAAAAGCCTGTATTAGGAGACTCCGCTCTTTCACAGCTAGGTATTTTTAACAGAACCGAAAACATAACAGCAGGCATAGTTGAAAACATAACAGAACACATAACAGAAAACATAGTAGAGAACATAGCAGAAACCATAGTGGAAAATATAACAGAAAACATAGCAGATAACAACAGAAAAACATAGCAAGAGACATAACATAAAACATAACAGAAAATATAACAGGATACTTAACAGGAAACATAACAGAAGGCATAGTTGAAAACATAACAGAAGACATAACAGAAAAATGACAGAAAACATAGTAGAGAACATAGTGGAAAATATAACAGAAAACATAGCAGATAACAACAGAAAAACATAGTAGAAAACATAACAGAAACCATAACAGAAAACATAGCAGAAAACATATTAAAAACATAGCAGAAAACATAACAGATAACATAGTAGAAAACTTAACAGAAAACAAGATAGAAAACATAGCAGAAAACATAACAGAAGACATAACAGAAAGACAGAACAGTAAACATAACATTACATTTAAATTTTTACATATTCTTGTGTTTTTTTGTGTGTGTGTTTTGTGCGTGCTTAGAAGGACAGGAAAATGATGATAACACAGAAAAGCTATGCGGTAGTTTTACTTCCGTAGTCAGCAGCTTGTGGATTCGTTACACGCGTAGATCTTTCAATGCCCCAAGGGTCCAGTCTTCTTCTTCTCTTCTTTAGTATGTGGTTATTGCCTAAACTGGTGTGTAAGAGTTTATTATGCCGCTCGTGGGCCTCTGACTTTTACATGCTGACGACAAATATCTCAAGCGTGCTGGTATCCTCACGATGGTTGGTTTCCTTCATCGAAGCAACACGCACATGAATCCGAAAAATCGTGTTCGTGCCTTGAACAGATGACACTATTTTGATTAAGTTTTTTTAGTTTGCCGATAAAGCTGTGGGGCAATATATATCTCAGAACTGGAGACCTGAGACAGCTAGACGGGCGGTGCGGCAGACCGAGGAGGAGATGGCGGAACGCCTTGGATGACTTTCTCGTTAACTGGCGGGAAGAGGCGCAACAACGAGGAAAGTGGAAGGAATGGGGGGAGGACTGAGGAGTGGGAAAGATTAGGCTATCTAAAACAAAAAAAAGTTTGATTTGAGTCTTACTGTCTTATCCAGAGTGTAATTAATTTTGAATTTCAGACTACATCGAAAGAATTACCTTAATTTACACAGTAAATTGATACACAATGGTAAAAATCTTACTTATGAGCGTTAATATTGCTAAGTTCGGGTCTATACTTAGATATTGTAATAGCAGTCTGTTTGTAACTTGAGCGTTTAACTTCGTGTTCCAACTTAGTCTTGTATTGTATGGAAGCTGAGATACAAGAAACAAAGCCCTGTCTGTGGCTTTGATTTTGAATGTTAGATCGGCGGACTAAAGAACACAATTCACTGGTTAAGGCTGCCTGTCCATTAGAAGCGGAGCGAGGCTGTGGAGCAGAGAATCAGACAGATATGGACTAACAGGATTGCATAAAATCTGCCCTCTGTTCCAGTGTGCAATCCTATTATTATTTATTTTTTTAGCAATGCCCCACACTAGGAATTTCTCTTGTATCGTGGGTGCGTTCACAAACATAGAAAATCACATACACAAATACGGTTAGTATTTCTCCGTTTCTCTGCTCCGCAGCCTCGTTTCAGTGGACAGGCAGCCTAAAGGCCAGTCTGTTATAGATTTAACTTCAGTATGTAGGCCAAAATTAAAAATCATAGTACTAAGTCCCCAGAGCCGCCTGTCGTTACTTATTTTCTGCTTAACAAAACATGTGGGAATAATTACTCTATTGAAACATGAAAGACTTTCAAAGCAGTTGCCACTTGTCTATCTCCTCAAGGCACATTCAAGTATCGCCACAAGCCATAACTGCCAAACTTCCTAGACACATTCCTAATACTAAAACAATCCTACTAATATTATAAATGCGAAAGTTTGTGAGGATGGATGGATGGATGAATGTTTGTTGCTCTTTCACGCGAGAACGGCTGATCGGATCTGGATGAAATTTGGCACAGAGGTAGATTATAGTCTGGAATAACACATGGGCTATATATTATCCCCATAATAACTTAAGGGGGTGAGCAGTATTGCATTATCCATAATCCTCAACTGTTTTACAGCTTGATACTGGAAATACGAAATAAGGCAAGGGACATTGAGCGTGCTGTGCAATTTTTCACTTTAAGCACCTGTTGCGAGCGTTGCAAATCCAAGAGAAAGCTGAAGTCCCTTACGTCATTTCAAATTAACGGTATCGAATCACAATCGAACTGTCAACTGTCATACTATATTAAAACAGAAGGTCTATTTCAAACTATTTGTCACTGGTGTACGTAGCCTAACGGTACAGAGACTTACTTGCTAACAAAGGTACGCAAGTTCAAATCACAGTCAGCATCCACTTTTTGTGATTTTTTATGTTGAAAGATTTCCAAAAATGTTAAACATGATCGCGAGTTCGATCCCCAATCGGTTTTCACTTTTTGTAAGTTCCAGCTTTTTGTTTTCATTTCGATGCTATATGATTTTCAAATCAATTCAGAGTAAATTAATATTATCTTCTTTTAATTGTAAATACAATAATAAAATCTGTAGGTATATTGAACATAATTATTTAGAAAAAATAATCTTTTCTTTTGTTGTGTTACAATCATGTTTAGAATTTTTGTATGTAGTCTGTGTGCCTTGGGTGTATTAGTTTATTAATAAGACTAGGGTTTTAGTTTTTGTTTCATTGTAGGTAATTGGTGCTCTATCAAAATATATACGAATTTAAAGTATTTAAGAAGAACTTATCATCATTAAGAAACATACATGCAACGACATCTATTGCATCAAAACGGTACTAATGAATAAATGTGTTCACAAGATAAAATTTTAAATCGTCTTTTTCAAACAGATAAGATAGCAAAATGTACCCATGATTAGTTTAAATGACGCTGCTTTGAAAATCTACAAAGGGTTTTTTGTTTGGAGGGTGGGAAATCATCATATTTTGACTCCTCCCACTCTGGGCAGAGCGGTAGGGAATGTCAGACTTCTACTGACTTAAAACCACCCATGTTCCTTTTTTGCCTTTTGTGCTGTGGCCGCGATATCTCTTTCGAACAACCCGTAGCCCCGACAAGCGGCGGCCCTTGCGGGCCTCAACCATATTGCTGACATCTCTTTGAGGCACGCGTGGAACCGAACGCGCCGTCGACACGGCCTGTCGTCGACATAAGACGGGCGGACGGCGAGCTAGCCCACTACTTACCGTCCACAGGCCCGCGCCTACGGTGGTCGGAAGCCATCACGTGACTCCCGACGCCCAGAGCGTCTCCTATTGCGGCTGGGATGAGAGGTTCTCTCTCTCACATTACGCCACCTCCTTCGCTAGGATCACTGCTTCGCCGAAGGAGGCGACGGCGTCCCATTCCCTCTCGCCCCGCAACATGGCTTGAACCAGGGCCGGACGCGAGAGGTCGCCGCCGCCGATCGCCGCTAAGAGAACACAACGGGGCTCAACCCAAGCGGGGCTCCACCCAAGCGGGGCAGACCTCCGCAGTGTGCTCCACCGTGTCCTCCGGCTGATCCTTGCAATGGTAGCACCCGGGCGTTTCCTTCCGCCTGATTCGGTGCAGGTACCTCCCGACTCCCGAAACAACCGTGTCCGATGAATACCTGCGCCAGACGGAAGGTGAGGGCGCCGTGGCGCCTCTCAAGCCACTCCTCAAAGAGGAGACTTACCACCACTGTGCCCTGCGCGGGGATGCGACAGTCGCTCTCTCCATGTCGCCATGAAATCACACCAGGGGGTCTGTCCACCAAGCGACAATATACCGCGGCAGCGGATCGGCTGTGGCAGCCTCGGGCATTGCTGCAACTTTGCTTAACAATGGCCAGATTGCATTTTCCGTTTACAAATTGCCGTTAAATCTTAACCCAACTTGCAACATTACCAAAAATCTGCGACTGGCCATGGAACAGATGCGTGTTTGCAAACAAGCTGCTTTAAACAGGAGAGAGTTGCCTGGAATTAGATGTAGATGCGAAAATTCCACTTTCCGAAGAGTTTTCCCATCCAGTGCCAACAGAAGATTCCGAAAGAGTTAGGCAGTGGTGTACCTAATCGTAAACCCACATTTGCCAGTAATGTTCAAGCGCCATGTAATAGGGGGCGTTTGATGTCTATAGATATAATATTGCCATCGACCTGGCACGAAAACCACGCTCCGTGGCCTCTACTGCGAAAACACTTTGCAATCAAACCCCGGACTTCATCCTCAGTAGTTGCACTTGAGACCACTCGATCAACGAGACAGTCACACATCAAAATTTCCACGTGAACGAAGTCGCGGGCATCAGCTAGTTTAGTTATATCTTCAAGTTAGTAACTTCAATAGAAAATTACCTCGCGGTCATGTTTTAGTAATTTCACAACTGTTTGATTAGTTTTACTGCTGTTCTCACTTAGTTACTGGATTTCCATATAACCAAAGGAAATTTAAAGTTAAAGTGGTTTTAGATTTTGCGATGATGAAGGCTACAATGTAAATACCGCTTTGGTTTCCTGTAAGTCGAGTGTTGAGTATAGCAGAAGACCTTGCGAACACTCGACTGGGTCTTCTTTTCGATTTGCAGGGCGCGGAAACTGTTCTTGGGTTTAACTATCAGAAATTTCGCAGTAGCTGATGACGCAATGACTAAATCTTTGGTTGGCTGATGGCAATTACATGGGTCGGAGAAATGTGGGTGTAGTGTAAGTCTAGCCAAGAGCACTACACTTAGCAAAATATAAAAGCGATTATCTAGTGACAAAACGCTTTCTAGTTTGAGATAAGACCTATATCATAATAGTATGGCTTCTAAAATACGATGATTGTGAAAACTAAGACGGTAATCAATACAGTATGAGAAAATCAGTTTAAAAAAGCTTTACCTTTCGAGTTTTATGATGTGATATTACGAGTATGTTACGTGGCTCCTTGTGAAACAGTAAATAAGAATCTTTTCAATTTATTCTAGGTACCTATGCACAGCCGACAACATATTGGCTTAGTATTATCTTTACCACAAGTAGAGTCGACAACAAGCCACGATCACATTTGGATGTCAATTGGAATAACCAGCGCTGGTTTATTAAAATGCAGTAATTTCAGCACTGGGTTTTGGAGTTCATATTTATAAGCAACGTTCCATGTAAAATACAGTTAGTACTTAGTTCAGTTGCATTCGGCTAATCGGCGGTAGTCGGCGGTCAACATTGTTGAGAAAAGCCTGCCTTTGCATTAATCTGAATATAGTAATTTTTGCAGGACAGAAACAGATTTGTAAGAGACCATAAATATGATCCCCTGCATAGAGCGTATTATTACGAGTGATTAAGAGTATGTTGCAGTGATAGCCCAGTAGTGTGACCATCGGACTGTAAAGTCATAGGTTTCAAGCTCGAATCCAAGACACGCGCAAATGGATCGATATGAGTATTGTATAATAGGGATGTTTACTGACTAAAAAAAATATGATTCTAAATAGTCCTCCTGTTAGATTATCGAAAAATATTAGATACGTATTTTTTGTTTTATCAAATTAATAAAAATTGACGAAGATAAAACGTGTCAAAGATTTGAGTGGGAGGTTGTGACGTCACTGCTCGCTAAGAAATATCATACTAATGTCTTAGAATATGACATCACACTAGTTTTCAAAGCACTGTATCGTCTTCATTGATTGTTTACGTGAAAAAAGAAAAAAATATGTGTCCAATATTTTTTGGAAATCAATCTGACGGACTAATTAATTTTTTTTAGTTAACATCCCTTTATCACTTACTTCTGTGAATGAAAACATTGTACTGAAACCAGCATGCATGAGGGATTTTTTCGGCATGTGACGTCAAATCAAAGATCCATGTGTGCAATAACAACTCTGACACCAGTTTAGGCAAAAATGATACGTTAAAAAAATATGATCCCGACTTTCTTGGTCGCTGATTCAGGGTACCTATCGTCGCCCGTCGGGGCTGCGGATTATTGAAAGGCATAACGCGGCCTCGGCACAAGGGCGAAGAAGGAACATGGGTTGGTTGTTAGTCAGTAGAAGTCTGACACTCCCTTCCGCTCTGCCCAAGAGCGGGGGGGGGGGTTATTTGATGATTTTCCACCCACCAAAAAAAAAATTAGTAATCCCTCAAGCCCTGCAAACTTAACATAACTAAAGGGATCAAAGCTTGGGATAACTTTATTAAGTTTACCTATGGCAAAGTTAATTATATCTTAGTAAGCAAGTAACCGAACTTTGAAACTAACATCTGAGTGGTGAAGAAGAAGCCAGGTTTCAAAGTTTGAAACTACAGGAAGATTGCTTAGAAGCTTTCTCAACTGTAAATAACTAAGTATATGGAACCTACACTTGCGTATGTTGGTCCAGGTGGTGTGTAGTTTTACAATATAGCATAGAATTTCTCTTTATTCAAGTCCCCTTGACTCAAAAACTGTTAATAAAACTTACGAGTATGTTAGTAAGCACTGATAAAAAAAACAAAACAACATACAAATAACGGTGGATAACTGCTGCGACAACCCATAGGGGAGACTGGGTACACTTGATCCGTCTGGGACACATGGTACATTTATTTTATAAACCAACCACGCACGCTTGCTAGCTGTTTGTCTATGGTACTGCAACGGTAGGTGGTACCATAGACAAACAGCTTTGCTAGATTAGAATAGTCTAGCAAGCGTGGTTGGTTTATAAAATATTAATGTACCATGTGTCCCAGAGGGATCAAGTGTACCCAGTCTCCCCTAAGTAATTGCATAACAGCGACCCATACAAACACAGTTCAGGTGACTTGCAACATGTTTTCCAATATTGTCTTTGGCATTTCAAAATCCAGTGAACGATGGAAAGCAGACACCAACACCATAATAATACCAGCTTCTTACTGTCCTGCTGCTTGTATGAGTAGACTAGAAGAATGAGAGAGTTTCTCATACAGAGAAACCATGAGCATTGATCAACACGCTTTCAAACTTGTATTCATTATAAGTCCTGGTTTCCCTAAAGACATTTTCCATCACCGATATTTGTGATATTCAAGATAAACGTAGAAAGTTATTCAAGTTATAGAAAAGGATCACTTTGGTATTTGCTCGGTTTTTAATTCATATACTGGTGCATAAGACAACGCCATGCCCATTGGTTAAAGCCGCATTCACATTTGTGTGACGTATTGTGTCGTGATGCTCTCTGTCGTGATGGCTACCGTTCACGTCTATATTACGCGTTATGACGATTTTTTAATCATTTCCGTCGTCGTTCTCGTCGTCCATACTTGCTGACGCGCATCTGACGCCGTGACGCGTCACAACACAACACCGGCGCGTGCACACTGGTCCGACCCGTTGTGACGTGTCGCTGCGCCCGCCTCCCGCACCTCCCCCATTTTGACGCAGACCGGGATCGCTTCTGATGCGACGAAAATTCCAACGTTGTACAAACATAATAATTTCAGGTTCAATTTTACAAGGGTCTTAGGTGAGAATTGTGCATTTAATTTCAAAAGTCAAATGAATAATTCCACACAAACTAACATGAAAACTGCTTTAAATCTTCATTCATTACCAACCACTTTAATCATAAAACAACCCTTTCAACAGTTTCACCCCCAACTAGCAGAATTACAAGCAAATTCAAAATGAAACAAAACAGCATTCGCATCACTCTGAAAATTAGACGAATTTGCAAAATGCATAATGCATTTGACCACCCTATTTCAACCCACTAAAACGAAACCATGCTACACAATTTTCAACGTTACTGCTTTCTGTTAGTGTTTAATTCAGCTTGTATTCCAGTAGGGATGTTATGATGCTTTAGGGGGTTGAAAGGGTATTTAACATGAGAATCTGAACGAGGTTTTATTCGTTGCTCTGTTATTACGGACTCGTTTACAAATGAGTATGGAAACTAAGTTTGTGTTCAAATTCATGTTCGTAATTGGAGCGTATCGAAAATGGATGTGCTTTGGCTTTACATTTGGTTGAATAATATTTATGAAACTCGTTGAGTCTTACTGCGGTATTCGGAGATATTTAATGATAACTTCAGCCGTCCGTCACTTAGTAAAGATTTGACATATTAAACATTCACAAAACTGTCAAAACCTTTCTTAAGTCTCTCACTCACTCACTGCCGCAGAGTGTGTGAGAGTTGAGCATGAGCTCGTGGCTTGATGTGGGCCTGTGGACGGTGAGTAATAGGCTAGCTCATCGTCCGTCCGTCTTGTGACGACGACAGGCCGTGCTGACGGCGCGTTCGTGTTGTACACGCGACTCAAAGAGATGTCAGCAACATTGTAGGGGGCACAAGGGCCAACGCCCGTCAGGGCTGCGGGTTGTTCGGAAGAATACCACGCCCCCGACACAAAGAGCTAAGAACAAACATGGGTGGTTTTTAGTCAGTAGAAGTCTGACTCTCCCTACCGCTCTGGCGGAGCAGGAACGGGAGGAGTCATTTGATGACTTCCAACCCTCCAAAAAAAAAAACGTGGCTAGATTGGTCGCCGCACTTATCTAGATTGGTCATGACGTCATGAGTAGGTCAGGCGGGTGACCATCCATTACATAAAAAAACTTTTTTGCAAAAAAAAACAACCGACTTCAAAAACACCAAAAAGAGAAAAATAAACTTCAGAAGAAAAATCAGCTTCTGAAGTCGGTGACATTTGTTTGCTTGATTTTATTTTTTTTTGCTTGACTTCAGAAGCTGATTTTTCTTCTGAAGTTTATTTTTCTCTTTTTGGTGTTTTTGCAGTCGGTTGTTTTTTTTGCAAAAAAGTTATTTTTATTTTTAGTTGTAATATGTACCTATATAATATACCCTATACAAATATTTACTATGCATTTAACATTCAACCAAGAAACCTAACCCTTAACCTTCAAGATTCCCCTATTTTTTGCTTTTTTCAACTCTTAACCGTTGAGGAGTAGTACCTTCCATTATCAGCTCATCAACATGAAGACAAGTGATGACTGCTAGATGCGAATACTTGAATAGCGTCAGAAAAAGCACGAAACACGTAATACGTGTCTATGAAATTCATATAAAAATGAGTATTGTACACATCTGCATACCCCCTCAGAGCATACAGGCGTGATGTTACGTCATGATAATGTATATTCAATAAACATCCAAGCGATTCCAGCAATTACGACAGATTTGCCGTCTATTTTTGAAGAGTTCCATTGTATATCTCCGAAGACCAGCGCCATATCTTCACCAAATTAAAATGGGACCACCTCAGGAGTATACTCTTTCAAATAAAAAAAGTATTTTGAGAATCGGTTCACAAATGGGGGAGAAATCAGGTAACATACATAAAAAAAAAAATAGCACTCCGGGAGTGCCGGCAGAAGTGAAAACTTCAATATTAACTTTCAAACTCGCGTCAGGGTCACGTGATGCTGATCGAAAAATCTTACGCTTTTTCGATCAGCATCACGTGACCCTGACGCGAGTTTGAAAGTTTTTACCCATACAAAAAAAAAGTGCTCAGCGCCGCTAAAGAAGTTTTCACTTCAAAAATACATGCACACGAACATAGAATCTCCTCCTTTTTTGAAGTCGTTTAAAAAGGAGTTTCCTCCGTGCCTCAGAAAGCACGTTAAACCGAAGGTCCTGACTGTCATTTGTAAATCTTTGAGTCAGTCATACAAGGTAGTCAACGGCCCAAATAAATTTGGAAAAAAGGCTAGGCAGATTGTAAAGTGGTAAGCTCTTTGTGTAGGCTGCATAAGCGGGTGCGCCAAAGTTCACCTAAAATTTCAACTCCGATAATTGGAAATCCGAAAATGTTCTTCCTAACATTTTTGATCCTAACATTCGCAATTCCTAACTACTCTGTCTCTAATGTTTTAATTCCGAAGCATTGAACTTCATAATGTCAGTAGCAATAAACATCTATTACACTATTATTTGTTTTCCTATATTTTCTCAACAAAACCATCTTTTACACTATTATTCAAAGTCATATCTTTTTCGTTTATATTAATTTTTATTCATAATAATCAGTATTAAAAAAGGTCCCATTAAAATAGGTGGACAAAATTTTAGAAATCATTCAGACCGCTAAAATAAGGACAATAGTTAAAAAAAATATAAGAAAAAGACATTAAAATACCTACTTTTATAGGATGAGTTTGTTCTAGAGTGCCGGCAATTTATTATTATAAGTCAAAATAAAATCACTTTATTAGTGTTTTTTTTTTGTTTATAAGTCTTTAGTTAGGCTTACTAAACGCTGGGTTATTTGTCCACCTATTTTAAAGGGACCTTATATACTATGCAAAGATATCCATAGGTTAGGTTAGGTTAGAACTGTGACCAACTACGCGCGAGCCGAGCGAGCGAAGCGAGCGGTGCCGCGGCAGCGGCCGGCGAGCGCTACCTCGAAATTGGTCGCGAAATTTTTTTAAGTATTTTTTTCATAGTGCCCCCAAGACGACACTCTGACCTGAATTTCATTCATTTATTTCATTTCAAGACAAAAGTCAGTGAAACGACCTTTAATCATTCTAAACAGTTGTATGAGTGAAAATATTATGGTAATTATGTTTAGGAATAAAAGCGTTAGGATAAAAAACAGTAGGAGTTTAAATATATTTACACTAATGATATATTATTATGAATTACAATTTTCGGAAACATGAGTGTTATGATCATCGTCGGTAGCACTACAAATAGTATGAATGAAAACTTTAGGATGAAAAATTTTAGGAAGAGTGATCATTCGGATTACAAATCGTTAGGAAGAACAATTTTGGGTAAAGAACTAGCCAATATGGACCCTGCTTAAGCACTTAGGAAATCAAAAACGTCTTCCTAGAATATGAGGCCATGTTTTCCAAATCCTAGGAACGTTGAGGTAATGAACTCCAGGAACCTTCTATTATGCTAGACTTACACTAGACGGGATGTCCGACGCATAACTTATATACTGGCGAGGGGTCTTAGTGCAGGCACACATACTAACAGCATCGTCATAAGGATAGCCTTTTCCCAACTATGTAGGGGTCGGCTTCCAATCCAACCGGACAATACAGCTGAATACCAGTATTTTACAAGGAGCGACTGCCTATCTGACGTCCGCAGCCCATCAGTTAGTGCCGGGTAAAACGATACCCCTTGATACCTCTAAAGACTATCAAAGATCTGCGAATTACATAAATACTTACAGCACAACTATTAATATACTTCCTGATTTATCTTTAGCGACGATACGATCTGTGCTAAATTGCTAAAAGTCATGCAAAAAATACCACGCCGAAAAGATGAGCCTCTTGAGCTGGTAACAAATATATAAGGTCCCATTAAAATAGGTGGACAAATTTTAACACAACGTTCAGTAGGTCTAACCAAAGATATCTGAACAAAAAAACATTAAATAAAGTGATTTTTTTTTAACTTAAAATAATAAATTGCCGGTACTCTAGAACAAACTCATCCTTTATGAGTACCTAGGTACTTAAATGCGTTTTTCTTATTATTTTTACCATCGTCCTTATTTTGGTGGTCTGAATGATTTCTGAAATTTTGTCCACCTATTTTAATGGGACCTTATAGTAGGTGCCTAGTTGGTGTAGTGGTCGCAAGCGCCACAGCTGAGCATGAGGTCTAAGGTACGACCCGGGTCAGGCAAAGTGGTTTTTCCACCAGGAATTTCTTAGTAGCGCCAAGTCTGGATTGGTGGGTGATGGCCTATTACATGAAACTTAAACATAGGTATAACTATAATCTAAAGCTGGTGGGAAAATGGGGTCGTGGGCGTTCAGAGTGGGGACTCTGTCTGCCCACCCAGTGACCTCAGAGAAGTCGGTGGCACAGTGGTCACGTGCTGCCGTACACTGCAAAGCGAGGCTCAGGGGAGATCACTTTACAATCTCCCCAGGGATGTGCCATAACAGGCGATGCACAGAGGGGGCTCCGGACAGGTCTTTTAAGAGGAAACGGTGCCTTCTCCCGGTGGCCACCAGGGTGGTTTTAGTGCGGTAAAAATCCCACACACCCCGGTCTTATCCCCAAAGACCGGTAGCCTTTTGAAGGTTTCCCCCCGAGAACAAAAAAAAAAAAAAAAAAAAAGGTATAACTGTCGAAATGTGGGTGCACTACCTAACCCTTCGGGGATTTATACAAGCTCCATGTTAGGTATGGTATGACAACTATCTATAGCCTATCTAGAGAGTGACAGTCGCTTTCTAAAAGTTTCGTATATCTTCAAAGTATTTCGCTATTTTAAAATTTTTCCATTAACGCTAATGGATTGACATTTTGTCTAGGTCTTAGTCTACGACGTTGGTATAATTGACCTCGTTATTCCTTTAATAGAATAAAACTGTTTTTTTTTTAGGTGACAGTTCCAAAGTTCAAACCCAAGTTTATTTTAATTTTGTGAGGTTTTTTGTTAAAAATGTTGAAGCAATTATATTTTTATTTTTTTAATGCACAATGTACACAGCATAGTTACACGCTAGGCTTAAAACTAGTGAGTAGATGGCACTGTTAGGGCGCAGCAACATTACTTTACAACATTCAACTGTACCCCACTTTAATTCTCCATTAGTTCGTGCCCTTGCCATGCTGAATACTCTACTGGCATCGACAACGGAATGTGATTTGTTTGCTTTTAAGGGGGTTGATGTATGTCGTGTATGTTTGAGTTTCTGTGAGAGGATGACCGAAAGTTAATTTTTTCTTGAACTTGTTTTGATTGATGATGCACGAAAGGTATTTTTTTTTTATTATTTGGTATTTTTTGTTCCTGTACAATATAGCTATAGTTTAATTTTATTTTACTTTTAATTTAATTGTTCTCTTTTGTGTTTTATAGCATCGAATTGGATTATTCTGTAATGCTGCTATAATTAGTGTTAAATAAATTAGGCTCTGATTGGGTACACTTCTGCTTATCCCTTCAGGGATTACAGGTGTGGTGTTATGTTATGATTTTTATTGTTACAAAAAGCATGTAAGCCCAAGACAGAGGTCTAAGGCCAGTATAACAATTCTAACACCAGGTTAGGCAATAACCACACGAACATTACATTTATATTACATAATGGTTTTCTCCTTATTATTATTTTTTGTACTCTACCACAGTGCTGTCTTATTTGACCCTAAGGTTGACTGGTAGAGAATGCCTTGTGGCATTAAGTCCGCCTATGTACCACTCTTGTGCATGAAGTTTAAATAAATAAATAAATAATAAATAACATGAAAAACAAGAAGTAAAAGAAGTTACAAAAATACACCACAAATTCAATAAAACACAACAAAAAGTTAATCATATTTTAATCATTCCGAACTAAGAAAACAATATTGTCCGTTTTCACACATCAATACCGATCACAAATAAACCTTGTAACGTTTATATAGAGTTCAATTTACAACTCCGTGTGGGTTGAGGGGAATTTCTTGAGGACTGCATGGTATAGGTTATAGAAGGCGTAAACTGAGACACTGATGATGACGAAAAGGGATCCTCCGAAGACGAAGCTAAGGAAGTTCCCGTCAATCATGGTGGTGCCTTGGAGACTGGAAGCTTGACCTTGGAACAACTCCTTGGTATGGGAGCCCTGGGCTTTCCGCTCCTCCATCATTTTCTTCATGACTGAAAGCCGTTCTTTTAGCTCGTCTATCGATTCCACCATGTCCTCTGTAACTGGAAAATTAGAATGTTTACATTAGCTTGTGTTTTTTTTTGCTGTTCACTGAATTTTTAGGTCAGGGACCTTTTTAAATTAAACGGAGAGTCCCAAGTGAAGGACGTGGTAATATTACAAGCTTTTTCAAATTATTTAGTGCCTAATAATCAGCATTTGCAGGTGACGCTACTGTAAATTTTTGACAGATAGAATGCATTTTTTTAAATTATCCGTCAATGAATTTCTATTTATATTAAGTCACTGGAGCAGAATCTAGGTAATCAAGAATTTAAGTAATCATAAAAATGGGGTTTCAATATCTTAATCCTAACTACAAACTACAATAATTTTCCAAAAGTTTGTTTATAACAGAACAAAATCGACTATTAAAGTTACTCAGTTTAAACCATATTCATTCGATACATATAAACTAAAACGAAACCGCTACACATATTAACAAAATCATGTAGGTACTGTTTAACTAATCAAAGTCTAAACTTTAGTTAAACTAACACTGTTGAACTAATCCAATACTAACTAACTAAGACTTGAACTTTCTGATTTATAGAAGTTAAGATTAGTTCTAAACTTAACGTGGTTAGGTTAGGTTTGGTGTGTGAAATAAATCTGCCTCGTTGGTCTAGTGGTTGCTAGCGCGACTGCTGAGCAAGAGGTTATGAGTTCGATTCCCAGGTCGAGCAAATTGTTATTGGATTTTTCCATAAGGAATCTCTCAGAGCAGCCGCGGAGTCTGGATTTGTGCCTGCTTGATGGCAATTGGTTCGCCCTCATGGGAGTTTTACATTACAATCGAAATGTGGGTGTAGTATAGGAACACCTCTGCCTAACCCATTTGGAATTATAGGCGTGATGTTATGTTATATAGCTATCTACATATCAAATTGATTGAAAAAGTTACCAATATTACAACGTTTAATAATTAAAAAACTAAAAAACCCGACTGAAAAAACTGAAAAGTAAAAAAACAAGCACATTTTAAATTAAACAAAAGTTGGAAGCAGGCGGGGTTCATTTGAATATTAAATTATGAAATGAAAGAAAATAGAATGAACCCCGCCTGCTTCCAAGTTTTGTTTAATTTAAAATGTGCTTGTTTTTTTACTTTTCAGTTTTTTAACTACTTTTTTTATTTCCAACTTTTTAGTTATTTTGTGTTTGTTCTTTCGTTGGTCGCGTAAAATTTTCCGCAGATGATTTAACTTTTATTTATTTTATTTACTTATGCACACACAAAATACAAAAAAAGGATAAAAACATAACAAATAGAAGAGCACAAAGGTACTGCTTATTTCAAAAGAAAATTCTTCCAGCAGACCTGCGAGAGGAAAGTTTGATAAGAAATGTAGACACAGTGTGTAGACAAGACTGAACAAGATTTTAATTAAAATTAAGAACTAAGCATATCCATATAAAATAAACATACATACTAATATATACACATATAAAAATAAGTACTAGTATCCGAATATATACCTGTAATAAACATACACATATATAGAATATTACAGAATAGAGGAAAGGTTATGTTTGTTTATAGGATTTTTCACTTTGAATTTCTTTTAAACATAGAAGTGTTTTATATTTTTGTAATCTCCTTTTAAAACCCTTTATTTTGATACCCTACTCGATGGTATTGGAAAAAATCTAACGACGTATATTTCATTCAAATCCCTTCATCCGTTTTGGAGTTATGAGGGAACAAAGAAACGGACATATATACATACATACATACATACACGTCAAACACATAACCCTTCTTTTGGGCTTCGCCGCACTCGGGTAACAAGAAAACACAGGGATAGGTAAAATAAAAACCTATCACCATCATTGTTCTCCTACCCTTAGCCCAATAATATTTGGGGTCAGCTTGTATTCATCTTACATATCTACTTCTCTATTACTCCGCCATACCTGTGGTCACCGACCATAGTTTTTGGGTTAAAATTTCCAGTCCTAAGTATCATCTTTCACATAGTCCATCAATCGTTTCTTTAGTCTGTCCCTAGACTTACCTCTGCCTAACCCTTTGTGGATTACAAGTAAGATGTTATCTATGTTATGTTTCTAAGCTCCTTAAAACAATATATTGCAAACATGAAGAACAAAGCAAACACATCCCCGTTGAAAGTAAAATGACTAAGCTAATTCACACAAGACTCTAGTACACAATGGCCCACGTTATTCCCTCTTCGACCTCTTCTATTCGCGAGGCTAAGGGTTAACAACCCTTAAGAAACAAACATTAAGACGTCACAATTACTGAGGTAAACAGATAAATCTCTAACTTCACAAAGAATATAATAAAAGTCATACAAAAAAGAAAAATAGGGGTCTAAAAACAGAAAATGGCTCCTTGGAACACAAAACACACGCTCTTCTCCCAAAAATTCACTCAAAAACACATAAAACTCATATTTTTAACACAAATACTTTTTAAACTACACATTTATACATATCTAGGTTATATTCTTACCTTCAGGATCCCTGTCCGAGCCACTTTTTGTCATTTTTCTTGATATTTTACACGCACAGAGTCAATGTTTTGTTTTGACTGTTGCAATCTATCCCGATGTCCCTACTTGTTTAGGGGAGCTAAGATGGCCGCCGCGCATGCGCATTGCGGGGTGGGATAGGCGGGAACTATTGATCGCGTGCCTGGGACAGCTACCTGGATTTTGAGTCTAGATTCGACGTGTTTTTGTTTCGAATGATTGGGTTTCAATGTATCGAGTTTCTAGCTTATTTTTTTATATCAGGAAGTTTTTTTTAGCTTTTTAGTGGCGGTGTTGTAAATGAAAAGGGGTTAATGCAAATATGTGGGTATTGATTTTATTATTTTGTATAATTAGATGGCGTGTGTGCGAACTTAACGCTTCATAGGAGATTGGGGTACAACAGCTTTCTGCCTTTTCCACCAATGGGGAGTATAAGCTGAAACGCTGAGAAGAGTGACTGTACTTAGCCACAAGGCATTCTCTTGTAGTCAACCTTTGGGTCAAATACACAGCATTGTGATTGAGTACAAAAAATATTATGAACTGCCGTTTAATAAAACTTTCCTTTATTTATTAACACATTAATTACATGTTTATAAATCTCAAATTGTAGCCCACTGGTATCGAGAACTGGGTCCAAGCTACCAGCGGTCAGGGCTCCAGAGATAAGAACCTCCTACCAATGCGAGCCGAGCTCCTCAGGTGTTGGTCGAGGCTCTTGGCACAATGATCGCTGAGTGCCACATCCCATGTCGACAACCTTGCAAGCCAAGTCAAAATATATCTACTCTTACCAGACTGTTTTATTTTCAAACGGCACGGATGGCACGATTGGCGCAGTGGTTGAGCGATTGATGACTATAGCGGGTTCAATACCCGCACGGAATAAATAATTGTATGGCCTACGGATACTTGTTCTGATTCTAGGTGTTTGTGTGTGAGTTTAAATATATACAGGAGAAATTCATAGCGTGAAGCAACCTTTTCTTTTTTTTTAAACTTCCAGTCAGCCAGTACACTCCCTCATACAGCTGAAAGGCGTTTCAGTCTCCTTGGTCTACTGAGCGCAAGTAACGGTATCACGATGATGACAATAAGCTCGCCTATTATACGAGTAAGGAACTCAAACGTTACTGGTGTAATGTGACTGTACTATGTGTAGGTACACCTCTATCTAGCCCTTTCAGGGTGCCATACGTGATGTAAGGTAATCTCATCTGAAGTCTCCGTGGCGCATTGGCTCTGAAGGCGGTTGCAATCGTGCAGTCGTAGATCAAACCTGAGTTGCACATCTTCATCTTGGGCTGTGGGTTGTTCGAAAGGGGCTGCGGGTTGTTCGAAAGAGATATGACTGGCCTGTTGGTCTAGTGGTTAGTGACCCTAACTGCTATGCCGGAGGTCGTGGGTTCGATTCCCACCCAGGACAAATGTTTGTGTGATGAGCACGATCATTTGTTCTGTGTCTGGGTGTAATTTATCTATAATATGTATGTATTTAGAAATATTTAAGTATGTTTATCAGTTGTCTAGTACCCATAACACAAGCTCTGCTTAGCTTGGGACTAGATGGCGTTGTGTGATAGTTGTGGAATATTATTATATATTATTATTATTATATTATACCCAGACCGGGAGGAGTCATTTGATGACTACCCACAACCCAAAAAAAACAGATATTCTCATCTGCCAAGCCCTTTCTCAAACTATATTGAGGTCGTCTTCATGTCTAACCGGATGCAGCTAAATTGAACACTACTATTTTACATGGAGCGACTGCCTATCTTGGCGGCACTGTTGACGCAGTGGCTCAAGCAGTTGACTGGTGCACTGCGTGTCGCATGTTCGAGCTCTACACGGAATAAATATTTGTATGGCCTACAGATAGTTGTTTCGGGTCTGGGTATTTGTGTATGTGAGTTTTTAAATGTTTTTGAACGCACCCACAATACAAGAGAAATTTCTAGTACGGGGCAACGTTTTTTAAAAAAAATACTTTACCCCTGGGTAAGACGGATTGTCAGACTTTCGGACCGCAGACTTATACCTGTAACGACTGACAAATACCTACACATGACTGCCGAGATCAACAACGGCTTAATGTGCCTGCTTTTCGAGGCGATACACAGACCAACCTAGGCAAGCGTCGTTTTACATGTAGATCGACCCGACCGCCTGTTATTTAGCCACGTACTCCTGTCTCTAATAACCATCATTTAAAAACAATTAATTGGGAATTATCTGCATGCAAGTCCTTAGAGGACTTTGTCGAGAGATAAGCTGCTACAGAAAATAAACCGATTACCGATATTATACCTACTACAAGAAACAAACATAATTAAGTTTATCAAGTTTTAATAAAAATAGTGATTAGTATAGCACGTACGAATAAGATTGTAAACAGTAACAGTAATATAGGCTTATTTTATTTTATTCATTTTATTTTTATAATTGGTAATTTGGGAAGATATTGTATCTCGCGGAAGCATACCTAATAATACAATCCCATAAAACAAAACAAAGCTTTGATTGTCCGTGCCTCTTTACCAACATTCCAACCTTTTTCCCTTTGAAAGAATATCCTGAATGCTATCGGTTTTCTACCAAGCAATCACTTTAAACTCGACTCTAACTACTTTTATAACAAACTCGATCATTACTATAGAAGACTATATTGTTTCAGCAAAGTGGAGTAGTAACTTAAGCCTTGTTGATCCAGTTGTTGAGTTTAATTTTAAGTGGAAGTGTTATTCAGAGTTGAATCTCTGATTAAAAAGCGTTTGATGATACTTGTAAAATTAGTGGGCCTAGAGAAAGTAGCATGCTAAAGCAGAATAGCTTTAGTGAATTTCAATGTGTAATTGTGTACCAAAAACTCGATATTGTAATCGATATTTTATCGCTGTCCGTACTAATTATGGCTAAATTGGGTATCACCACGAATCATAATACAGGACTGACCTGTGTATTTATGAGTCTACTTTACCAGTGTTACCGATAATGACAAATGTCTTGAAGTTGCCTTTACTTGTCCCATGCTCCGAATTCTTGTGCCAGCCTCATCCAGAATATTTCAATTAACATAAGCTGCCGTTAGTCTTATGCACGTCCTGTTGTAAATTCTTATTTCTTTGTTCATCATCCTTATTCATTCATCATCCTTATTTATTATGCTGTATGTCTACTGACTTTTTTATCGTAATTTTGTAACACGTCATGTATCTGCGAAGAACATTTTTTCTTTCTTAACCGGTCGGGTCTTTAGTTACCTATTTTGCAAATCAAGGTTACTTCACATTTTTTTCTATCACCCAGAAGTTAGTTTAAAGGACTCCAATATTATACTAACCTTTATGTCGCATAAATAATTATGTGTTAATTTATCACCGTACTTGTTAGAGAATAACTGTTTATTAATTTAGAGAAGAAATGATTTTCAAAAAAAAAACTAAATACTTATAATAATAACTTTATCCAAATAAATAACAACAATTCACAATCAGATTTAGACAGCCGTAGCCACGATCCAGTCAGTATACGAAGAGACGGAAGTGCTCACTCCTGGGTAGAAGGCATCAGCGCAGCCTCTGCCCCAGGAGACCACACCAACAAGGATTCTATCGTAGTACAGGGGACCTCCTGAGTCTCCCTGGCAAGCGTCCTTGCCACCTACATCGAGGATACCAGCGCAGATCATGTTCTCGGTAACTCTTTGAGGGATGAGAAGACTGGCGTAGCGAGCGGTGCAGAGTGCACGGTCGATGGTGAAGATCTGGACATCACGGAGTATAGCAGAAGAAACGCCTCCTGACTGTTGGCAGAAATGTAGGATTATGAGAGTTTAGTGTTAATATTCTCTTTGGTTTAATTAGTGAAATCAATTCTTTGTCTTATCATCATCATTTCAGCCAGACGACGACTACTGCATAGGCCTCCCCTAGGTGTCACCACACTGACCGATCCCGTGCGTCTCGCATGCAGCAAGCCCCCGCAACCTAACCCGTTTTGTGTCTACCAACACTTAAAAATCATAAGGTACTTACTGAGGTAGTTCCCCATCCAGAATGCCAAACAGGCAAACCGGCTGGCAACTGGAAGCTCTGAGGGGGGATAGAAACGGGCTGGATATTGTCGTTGTACGTCAGGGCGCTGGCCAGTTGGATCACACTGATGTCTCCGTCATTACTGTTACGGCCATAGGACGGGTGGTTGACGCGGCGGCTTAGGGTTACGACGGTTCCTCCGGAGCCACGTCTATCGGTACCAGCACGGATACGACGGTTGTTAATGTTGAACAATCTGAAAATGAAAGGTACTTTTTTGATTAACCGGAAAGTTTTGAGAATCATGTGGATGCTCCAAGAGTTAGGGAAAAGATTACAGCTTTAACGAAATATAGTAAAGTCAGTCCTCTTTTCAAATCCGGCGACAACAAAGATAACACACAATAAATTATAGGTCGGTAGCCGTGTTGCCAGTTTTTAGCAAGGTGTTTGAAAAACTATTGCTTCATCACATAGCATTTTGTGCACTCGCAGCGTACAGACGTGCTCATTAGCAATATTTAATTTATACTTTAATAATACTGACCTCCTTTAGTGTATTACTATCGTAATGCATAAAGAAATCTTGCTTAGTGTGTAGTTTTAGTGGATAATGGACACGAAATTGTGAAGTTATAAAACTAGCAAAATGGAAAGCAGCCCCTGTAATACAGGGCGGCCAGCGCAACCCACCTCCTCACCGTCGAAGCCGGCCCCGGCTGATGTTATTGTGTCAACGCCTGAAATCCAAGGATGGATGGCCACCATCCAGAAGCACCTAAATGAAATTTGCTCTATTGCCGCCGATGGGAAACTAAACACCGAGCATAAGATGAAGATTACCAACCTGAGCCGCAAAGTTGAATCTGCAACGTCACAGATGGCAGTCCTCTACCAGTCGCTGAAGCAAAAGGCTATTCACGCGAATTACATTATTGACACCCTGAAGCAACAGCGCGACCTGTCTGAACATATTGTGGACCTCAAGCAGACGATCCGGGACTCCAGCTCTTCGGGAAATGCTTCTTTTGCCGATATGGTAAAAAAGGGACCTAGCCATTTCGTGCGGCCAAATAATTTAAGCTCTGTCGTAATTTATCCTGACGATAAATTAAAAACTAGTGACGAAACGAAAGAATTAGTGAAAGCAATCATACGACCAGACCAAATGAAACTCCAAGTACGGGGTGTCCGTAAAACAAAAAATGGCGGCGTAATCATAAGTACCGAGACGAAACATGACGCGGATAAACTAAAAAATGCAGTCCAGCTCTCTACATCTGGACTTACCGCCGACGAGCCCAACAAGCGGAAACCTCGAATCGTGGTAATAGGTGTGCCAACTTCCTTGTCTGATAATGAGGTATTTAAGTGCATTTTCGAACAAAATGTAGCCGAGAAGTTACCAGCGATGACCTTGGAATCCTTCTTGACCACCGTAAGACTAAGCCATAAATCTGGGAAGAGAGATGCTGCGACCTGTAATTACGTGATTGAAGTGTCAGCCCATTTACGTAAAACACTAATCCCTCTGTCAAGGATTTTCATAAATTGGTCGTCCTGTCCTGTCAGGGATTTCACATTAGTAACGAGATGTTATAAATGTCAGCAGTACGGCCATGCAGCGAAATCTTGCAGAGAGATCAATCCTACGTGTGGACATTGTGGTGAAGTAGGCCATATGATGTCCGAATGCGCAAAGAAAACCGAGACTCCGAAATGCGCGACTTGTTCCCGCTTCAAAAAACCCAGTGGCCATAAAACCGGAGACGCTGAATGTCCTGCAAGGAAAATAGCAGAGCATAGAAACATCAACTCCATAGATTATGAGGGCGCCTAGCCATTCAAGACCAGACTTTCATAATTTTCTTTATTGCTGAATCATCGATACTTGTGCGAGGCTTAGCGCGGCGCAGCTTACCAACGTTTTTGTCTATCTAAGCAAATTCCTGACCGCTACAATAATGCCATGACAATGATTGTGCAATTAATACTTGACCGACTTAAAAAACTGCTGATACTAATTTTATAGCTTAATGTTTAAGACATTCTTTCTTTTTATTGTAATCTAATAAATAATAGAGTATAAGTAAATTAGGCGTAAATGTAAATAAAAAAATTGTTTTAGTATAAAAATATTAAATATTGTTTAGAAATCTGGTGTTCCAATAGTTATAGGTAGTATTAGAAGCTTTATCGCCTGTGATACAGGTTTACCCTAGTACAGGCATAGAACTTTGTTATACCCATATTATTTGTAAGACTTACATTGTATTTTACCAATTTTTAATTTTTGAATAAAATTTATTATTATTATATTATATCAAAAGCTCAATCATTTTAAAACTAACAAAATCTTACACGAGCATGAGTATGCAGTTTCCAGGGGACGCTGTACGACTGATGTTGGTATAGTTTTATAAAAGCATATATTTATTGCGTGGAAAGACGCCATAGGAATATGTTGTGACCTCTCCAAAGCATTTGGTTGCATAAATCACGATACACTACTTTTGAAACTTGAGCATTATAGTTACAGTTTATTAGTTTACAGTTACTGTAAACTTGCACTTAGTTTGATAAAATCTTACTTGATTGATAGTAAATAATAATTATGTTCAAATAAATGGTGTTAATTTACAGGGTCTAAAACTAAATATGGGGGTTCCAAAGGCTCAATATTGGGTCTTTTCCTCTTTCTAGAATATTTAAATGATTTACCCAATTTATTGAAAAACCAACCTCAAAATGTCGTGGTAATTGCTGATGAGACACTTCCCTAGTTTTTAAGATAAATAGAGAGGCCCAAAATCTAAATGACGTGAATGATACCCTACTTTACATCCATAATTGGTTCACAGCAAACAACAAACACATAAACTCACGCCCTTTCTCATGGGGGTAGGCAGAAACCACAGAACGCCAACTGCTACGATCACGGAACGATAGCGGAGTTCTCCATAGAGATCTACGCTAGGGAATGGGCAACTACAGTACATTCACAGTTATTATGCCATGTGACTGGGACTGTAGCATCTTTTTATTTTGTATTTGTTTTGACTATTCAAAAGTATAACTGGTTCCTTCAAATAAATGCTTTGATTTTGATGATGGGTGGACTGGATCATCAGTACAACATATTATAAAACAAAGTTCTCCACCGCGTCTGATTGTCTGTTCTCAAAAACTCAAAAACTTTTGCACCGATTTTCATGCTGTTTTCGCCAATGGATAAAGTGGTTTTCGAAGAAGGTATAATTTGACGCGAAGCCGCAGGCATCAGCTAGTGAACGATAATATCGTATTTAGACCAAATAATTTATTATCATTATTGTGCATAAGTATTTTGCCTAGCAAAAAACAGTTTTTTTTATAACTGGAAAAAGGTGGGTGAAAAAAAAGGTTGAATGTATTTTAAACATTATCTACAAAGGATTAAGACAAGACGCACGTGCTTCAAATACACAGATAAGTTTCAAAATGTTATCGATAAAAGATTACATCGTTTGCCTCGAAAATAATCCTAGTCATAAAACATTATAAGACCGTTATCATATAGGTGTAATTACGACGGTTGTAAGTTACTGAGTAATTCGTAAGTCGTTGGAAAAACCCGATAATACCCACACCCACATGCCCGACTTCAGAATAGAACCCAAGCAGGACTGCAGGACCCTTGCGACCACTAGACCATGGGGAATTGGGGAGATCCCACCAAAACACAAGGATCCTCTTCATCACTTCATAGTGAGGCGGTGAAGTTGTCATGGGACACGCAGCAACAAGCAAAACTTCTGCATCATTTCTCCATATAAAACCTGTATTAAACTTCATCCAGATAGACTGTAAGCTGACGCAAACGAAGTTGATAAAAGGTTTGGCTAGGAAATGATCATGATTTGTGGAGGGAGTTTTACACCTCACTCCTCACTAGAGGATTCGCGCAGACTTGGGATCGTGGAAGGCACACTAGTTCCCATGATTGATCCCCGTTGCAAGTGTGGGTGTGGTTTTTAGTCAGTTAGAGTCTGACAGACCCCTCCACTTGCTCCAGGGCGAAACACATCCACAAGGATCTTCCACATAGAAATAAAATTTGCCTGTTTAAGGAAATTTCAAAACGCTTAGTTGACGCTTCTCGTGACCCAAGGGCTGGCTTTTATCTTGGCCAGAGGCTAAGTGTTGCCATACAACGAGGCAATGCCGCCAGTCTTGTGGGCACATTACCGGCTGACAGCGTTGAGGAGCAGAATTTTGATGCCTTTTTATAGTTTCTTGTTAGTTTAGTTAATTTTATAGTTTTTAATTAATGTACAGTGTTGATAAACACGTAAAGAGAATGATCATGATAATACTTACATTCCATCGAAGCAATGTGCCGCAGTCAGCACGTATCTGCTGGTCAGGATATTAGCAGCGCATGATTGGCCCCACAGGATACCTGTTCGGAACTCCACTTGGACGATGCTGGGGTACTCTTCGATGGTGGTGGGGTTTCCACCCACGATGCGGTTCGCGTGGGCGCAGGCTGCAGCTGAAATGATAGTAATACTTGGGTCAGTAACTAAGAAGAAAGATTTTTGCTTTAGTAAATTATCTCACTTCCTTGGGTGAACACACTCTCATCAGCGGCCTAGCCTCTTTCCAACTATGTTGGGGTGATTTTTTTGATCTCTTGATATCAATCTTGTCCTGAGGGCAGATATTAGGTCAACGATGGAACGAGCTAACTCAAAGGAATAGGGTTGTTGACAAACAAAATCTAACTAGTCCGTCAGATAGATTTCCACGCACACGTATTTTTTCTTTTTTCACGTAAACAATAAATGAAGACAATGCAGTACTTCGAAAAGTCGCGCGAAGTCATAGTTTGGTACATTTTTTTACCAGAAAGTGACGTCACCAGCCCCCCACTCACGATCTTTGACACGTTTTATTTTCGTCAATCTTTAATAATGTGATAAAATAAAAAACACGTATCCAATATTTTTCGATAATCTAACAGACGGACTAAACAGAATCATATTTTTTAGTCAGACAACTACCGTATTATATTAACTCGTGACTTAAATAGATTGGAGTCATAGGAACTTTTAGGAAGACGTACATATTCCACTCCTTGGCTGTCCGCATAATAAAATATGTAGCAAAGCGCTTCGTGCGAATATGTGAAAAAAAAAACACGCGCGCCTCAAAGAGATGTCAGCAAGGAGGGGCCCGCAAGGGCCGACGCCCGTCGGGGCCGCGGATTTTTGTACTAGATGACGTGGCCTCGACGCAAGGGCAAAGAAGGAACATGGGTTCGGTTTTTAGTCAGTAGAAGTCTGACACTCCCCTTCGCTCTGCCCAAGAGCGGGGGGGGGGGGGTCATTTGATGATTTTCCACCAACCAAAAAAAAAAAAGGTACAGTGGTGATAACCAAGGTATAAACAAGGTACAGTGGTGGTACGCTTAGACTCCGGTGCAAGAAGGGAGATGGTGGAGCTCTTGGGTACACTAACCGAAGTACGGGATATAAAAGACCGACAAGCATGCAGCTTTAAAAGACCGACAAACATGCAGCTTTATTACTAGTAGGCTAACCTTCATTATAAGCGACTTTTCGTCACTCCCGACCCGTGGTACAACTGCGATGTCCAACTGGTTGTACTACGGAGAAGTAAATTTACCCATGGTTCAACTCTTTTTTCTGATATTTATGATTACACCCGTGGTACAACGGTGGAATTATGTCCAACTGGTTGGACCACGGGGATAGGATGATCGTGTAAAACAAATGAACGTCTAAAACAAATGACTATAGCTATGTGATCTGACAACGATTGCGATTGTAATAACCTCCTTCTTTTTTAAATCGGTTAAAAAATGGGTGCAAGTGATTGGTGCAATAAAGATGTTAATGAAGTGAAATAATAAAAATAATAATAATAATGACGTCACTCATACATGCAACGCATGTACTCCATGACGCGCGCTCGCTTCGCTCGCATATTAAATAACACTAATATCTTCTGTCCCCGAAGTGCCGGGCCTCCGCCGGCCTCCTTCGTCGGCCTACGGCCCGGTGCCCATGCCGCCCATAAAGGATACTGTCTCGAGACGGTCGTATTATAATTTTGGTTAAAAGAGGTATAAATTTCATTGCACTTCAGCATTGATAGATAACCTTTTCCTGTTTATTACCAGTAGTTGTTCCATAGATACATTAAATTCCCAGAAGTACAACTAGTTGGACCAAGGAAAGAACAACTCACTCGAGTTGAACCATTGGTAAAGATATTTCCCCATAGAACAACCAGTTGAACCATGGGTAAATTTACTTCTCCGTAGTACAACCAGTTGGACATCGTAGTTGTACACACGGCTACACATCAAGCTATACATTTCCAGTATAAGCTGGTCTCGCATTGTATAGGATTTCCGTACAGTGCAAGATCAGCGTAAACTGGAAATGTATAGCTTGATGTGTAGCCGTGTGTACCACGGGTCGGTCACTCAAAAAGTCCTGCCTAATCCTTCATGATTTTCAGGCGTGACGATATGTTACGTATTAATTATGAATAAATACTAACCTGCCACCAACAGGAGTACACAAGCCAGCTTCGCCATTTTGTTGAGAAACGTAATGCAACCATTCACATGAATTCGTTTTTATAGCAGGTTATATCCATTTTAGGGAACCGTTGGCAAATATGAAATCGTTTTCATTATGTCAATTCCGGTTTGTAGGGATAGGCACCTAGCCTTTTTTTGGTGCATAGTAAATCATCAAGAAAATGACTCCTCCCGCTCTGGGCGGAAGGGAGTGTCAAACTTCAACTGACTAAAAAACCCATGTTCCTTCTTAGCCCTTTTGTGTTACGGGACCACGATATCTCACGAACAGTCCCGCAGCCCCAGGCGTCGGGGCTGCGGAACGTTTCCGTGGTGCTGCCGTCAGTCTTTGAGGCGCGCGTGAAACACAAACGCGCCGTCGACACGGCCTGTCGTCATAAGACGGACGGACGGAGAGCTAGCACGGGCGCCACCCCTGGAGTGACCCAAACGTGCTACTCTACTCTAAAGTGCGTATCTTGCATACCGGTCCCACTCGTAGAATTGATCATTCGATGCACCTCAGCTCCCAGAGAAAGGTCAGCAACGGCTTGGTGTTACTGACGCTCTCACGGAGAGTACCTGGTGTCCTCAACCTCTATAAATAAGGGAGGATCCTTCGATTAAATGGATATTGTGGCTGGTGAGTTCCCGACGATCTTCTGGATGTTGATTACGCGATGCAGAAATTTTAACTTCTGTATAGATGGATCAATTGTGCATTGTGGCTCGTGAAATCGTTTTTTACCATGCTCATCATAGAGAGATGAGGTTCAACCCTAGAAGTAGTTAAACGTTACTGCTTAGGTATAGTTATACTAAATAGAATAAAGTATTTGTACGGAACCTTACCAATGTTTCCAGGATCACGTGTTTTATTATAATCTTTGTGCGTTCTTTACACAAAATTTACAACTTGGATTAATTAGCGGCTTACTACTAGTTTTAACTAATTACTTTAAATCCAGACAGGATTATTTATTTATTATTCAGTTGATACTTAACGGGAAACAATTTTCAGGTTTTGAAAATGGGTTATTATGCAAATAAAAGATAGAAATGAGAGATTAATGAAGCCAATTCAATGTAAGCACGAAAACTGAGGTTGGTTGGCCTAGGACGGTTTTATTGTAAGAATTATTTTTTCAACATTATATCGTAAGCAGTATTTCATGATTTGAGAACCAGAGCTAAATAATAAATGCCGCATGAGTTGATCTTCAAGGTTAAACTGCACTAGCCAAGGCCGGCCTATGGATAGGTGATCCATTACATATCGAGTCTCTGTGCATCATCATCCTTTTCCCAACTATGTTGGGGTTGGGTTATAGTCTAACTGGATGCGAATACCAATATTTTACATCGTGCGAATATGACGATACCACTTAATAAGACCACTGGTCACTTGACTGCCTCGGAAATAATATTAAGCCTTTGTTCGGCAAACTGAAAACCCGTAATTGTCTAGACTTTTGCCACGACCTGCATTTATCTACAAAGAGTATTTATATAATATACTAGCTGATGCCCGCGGCTTCGCCCGCGTGGATACTGTAAAAACAATCCTTGATGCGGATTATATATCATTCTAAAATTTCAGCTCGATCGGTGCAGAACTTTTTTAGTGTTTGAAGCGTACACAAACCAACATAACATTTATATATATATAGATTATTATAAGGCTGAAAACATTATTTTGTTTTTCTGTACCTATTCGAAATAGCGCGTCCAAAACCTGAGAGGTTTTATTTTCCGGATGTACCCAGATGTGAACCGAACTAATATAAATTGTATTGCCGATTACATTCACAGATGTTCGTACGAAATGGAAAAAATACAATTGTTTCAGGATTAAAGTATTTGTTTATTGTGATAAAATAAAGTTGATAATACGTTTATCTGTTAAACTGTGTCAAATCCAACGTGTCAAGTTTATACATTGGAATTTTGAACTGTAATAAAATAATATATGCATTTTTTAAAAGACGTTTTTAAGTTTGAATTGGCAAGGATATTTTGAGCTCCACAGGACTAAAATCCCTAACTAAAGCGATTTTGCTAGTAACCTTTGAATCGTCTAGCGGTGGATATGTCGAGAACTATACCATTTATGTAACAACTTTGTAAGTACCGTATCCTACGAATGTCTTTGTCTTTGTCCCACTATGACCACCGGGTGGGATCCTTAACTTCAACAACCAAAACATTAACAATCAAATATCAACACCATAATTATGCTATCATAAGACCCTCGACACCAAGTGCAAAATACAATTTGTTGAGGACAGAGGACAAATCTAGCAATGAAAAACACACGATCACTACCAAGATTTATTATCGGTATATCCACAGATTAAACTATTACATAAACCAATGACATAAACATATTTATTACAAACTATTACTCGTATTTACTGATTTCAGGCTAGTATGGCTACAGTTCAATATTTCTATATAAACGCGGTTAAAACTTACAAGTTGCTTACAAGACTAGTGCACTCTATCGTGTCTGGAAGCGAACAGAACGCCACCAATGCAATGTGGGCGGAAGAACTCGCGTTTACAATCAACATCCGGTTCCAGAAACTTCTAGAATGTTCGAACAGTGTATGCTGTAGTGCTGCCTCGTAGTGTCGAGAGGCGAGTACTACGAGATTCCATTCATAATATCACAATAGCCATTCATAAAACAGCGCCTCCAGTGTCGAGAAGCGAGAAACAATCGATATTAATGCGTAAGCTATTCAGTGATACCGGGCGCCCTCTAGTGATACATACCACAAACAGAAAGACAACTCAACCTTTGCCTCCGCTACATGACAACAGAGGACGCTACTAGTACATATCAGTCACATTTCTCCCGCCGTGTACATACAACAATATATGTACATAATTTATCCCACTAGTGACTGGTATAAACTTCACAATAATAATAATTGAATGCAATTAACAATTCAATGACTTACATCTTACAATATAAGAAATATATAAGACAACATTTAGTACATATTATAAAGTTAAGGGTAGTCACTCCAGCATCCTTGCTCTGCTATATATTAGATCAAAATTAAAATAAAAACAACTCCTCCTGTTAGCAGAATCCTGGAGTGACGCCAAGAAAAGAAACAAATAATATGAGAACTCGTTCTACTCTAAACCAGTGTATAAAATACAATCATGGATAATACACAATATAATACAATACAGTGCAATAATACAATACAGTGCATGATGACAACTAAGTTTCTACTGGTATAACAGTCATTTCAGTCTCGCATCGTACGTGGAGGGTAGCGGACGAGTTTGCGATGCCGCTGTAACCGGTGCGGTGACTAATCGATAATAATGTCGTCTCATACTGTCAAGTGTGCTAATTGCAATGTCGTTATCAACGAACTGTTAGCTTTTCTACGAAATGTATTAGATGTCATGGATGAAGAAAGTGTCCACCAAGTGTGTTGCTCGTCTTTCTCTACGGAGGACATTGTGCGGGCTAAAGCTCTGCTGTTTGAGACTATCCCCAGTGGAAAGAAGATGACAGTGCGCCGAAAGGAGGGAAAGAAGAAAATGTCACGGGATCTAGACGATATGATCTGTCTCATGAAAGGTACCAGTGCTGAATTATTTCCGATATTTGTGGCGAAGGAGCTTAATAAACTCCCTCCGGTGACTTTTGATCACGTCGATGTAACGTGTCTCCTAAAAGATATTTTGAAGCTGAAAAATCAGATCAGCGTTTTAGAAGACAATACCGTGTCTAAGGAGCAGTTTATGTCGCTTCAATTGGAGGTGATTAGTCTAAAACAGGCATCGCTAATACAAGATACGCCGATTGTCAAGAATAGTCATATAAATGCGAGAAGAGGAGCATGTTTACAAAACAGTTTTACACTAGACAGTGGTCCTATAGGATTACAATATTTGCCTATGAAATACCCAGCTGATTGCAAGGTAAATGACCTCTCGGCCAAAGGTGCGTCATCAACACTACTCAGCGACTGTAATAACTGCGTCTCTGTCTTGCAAGAACAAAACAGTGAGACAACGCGTCGCACGCGAATGACATGCAAATTTGATGAGAGCGGTTTGTGCGGGAGTGAGACAGCGCGAGGATTGGAGCAGGAGGAAACAACTAACACCGCGGCTGCTTGCAAACCGGTTAGCTTACCGAGCCCGGCTACCTGTGCGCAAGCGCCCCTCAATTCCCCCACCGGCAAGCGGGTGGCCACTGCCAGTGTGTCCACCGCTACGGCGGTGAACGCATCGAGTGATCTCCAGCAACCAACAGTGCAATGTGAAAGTATGCCTTCGATAGATACGTATGATAAAACGGCTTCTAAAATAGTGGTGAGTGATCCTAGCAATAACGAGTGGACTTTAGTGCAAAATAAACGTTCGCGTTCGAAACCTTATAAATTTGCAAGCCAAAAAGGTCGTGCGTCTATTGTACCGGACAGTAAATTCCGAGCGGCTGATATTAAAGTACCGTTACTAATATCGAACGTGAATACGGATACCTCTGAAGAGGACATTATTAACTACATTAAAAGTAAAACTAATGAAAGTGTCTCTTTAAAAAAGCTTAGTATTAAGTCGTATAAGAAATATAATGCTTATAAACTATATGTATCTAAACACAAGGTGGAGATGTTCTTAGAAAATCAGTTATGGCCTGAGGGTATTACTTTTAGACGGTTTGTACATTTTATGTACCGAACAAATAGAGAGGCACCTGAGGTGCGTAAAGTTGGTTAACAGAAATTTTAGTATGGATTGTCAAAATAAGTATCAAGTAAAAATAACTAGTTTTAATTGTAAATCTGCGAAGAGGTCAGTTGATAATATAAGAAATATATCTGAGTGGTCCGATTTGATCTGCCTACAGGAGACCTGGCTGTTACCACATGAAATATCAATATTAGGAACGATAAGTCCAGAATTTGAATTCACAGGTAGGTCTGCTGTAGACACCTCAGAAGGACTCCTAAGGGGACGGCCGTTCGGAGGAGTGGCCATTCTCTGGAGAAAGGGTATTTTTGAATCTGTCTCGGTAGTACCCTGTAATAGCTCTCGGCTGGTGGCCATTAAAGCTGTCTCTGGTAGTCGTAATATTATTGTATTTTCTGTATACATGCCTACAAACTCACCGGAGAACCTGCCTTTGTTTACACAGGTTTTAGGTGAAATAAGTGCGATAATCGCGACGTATGATGTTGAAAACATATATATAATGGGTGATTTTAATGCTCATCCGCAAGAATTATTTTATGTGGAGTTATTAAGTTTTTGTAACGATCAATCCTGGGTCTGTGCTGACACAAAAAAGTTAGGATGTGATCAAAACTACTACACCTTTATTAGTGATGCTCACGGCTGTAGGAGGTGGTTAGACCATTGTGTGGTCTCTTCGTCAGCCTGGCAGACAATTGTTAGTGTAGGAATTGATGAAGATATTTATGTGTCCGATCACTTACCTATATATATTACATGTGACTTAGATGTAGTTAGGCCAAAGTTGTTGACCGGGGCTGCACCTCGCAATGCTGTTGTTTGGGGCATCAGAAATAAAACAGAGATCGAAAAATATCATGAGATGTGTTCTGATAAATTGCGGGAGATAGACTTCCCACAGGAGTTTGTGGTGTGCAGTCAGGGGTCATGCAGCTTGGATAGTCACAAACTTGTCCTTGATAAGCTGTACAAGATTATTGTTGATGTCCTTTGTGAGGCAGCGAAGGAATCGAATGAAGCACACAGGAGACCTAAGCGTGGTAGTCCATTATGTGGGTGGAACAAACATGTACGAGATGCTCACCGCGAGGCCAGGCTTAGTTTCCAGCTTTGGGTATTGGCTGATCGTCCAACCTCTGGGACTGTTTACGACCAAATGTACGAGACGCGTAAAATTTTCAAAAGCCGGCTAAAGTACTGCCAAAATAGGCAAGATCAATTAAAAATGGACGTATTAGCGGAACAACGGGCGACGAATAATTTCAGTGCATTTTGGAAGTCCACAGGTAAGTTGGAGGTTAAGCCTGGTCTGGCGGCGGGGGTAGGGGGAGTAACTGAGCATGCGGATATCTCAAACTTATTTAGAGAGCATTTCAAAGTAAGGTCTCCACTTGGTCCCTCAGTATCTGGAATCGGATGTGTGTCTCATGCCCGGGGGCAGGAGCCGCTGCTACGCTTCACCACGAAGCAAGTTAGATCGGTGATAAATAGTATGAGTAGGGGCAAATCCCCTGGGCATGATGGGCTTAGCATTGAGCACTTAAAATATGCAGGCATGCATATGCCGAGGGTCCTGGCCTTGTTCTATTCGATGTGTATCAGCCACTCGTATTTACCGGCAGACTTAATAAAGACCATTGTGGTACCCATCGTGAAGAACAGGACAGGAGACATCTCGGACATAAGCAATTACCGCCCAATCTCTCTTGCTACTATTATGGCCAAAGTGTTGGACAGTATGCTTGACTCTTGTTTGGCAAAATATGTTAAGTTGCACGATGCTCAGTTTGGGTTTCGCCCCGGACTATCAACCGAAAGTGCTATTCTAGGTGTCAAGCATACTGTCAAATACTACACTGACCGTAGGACGCCGGTGTACGCCTGCTTCCTTGACCTCTCCAAAGCTTTTGATCTCGTTTCTTACGACGTGCTCTGGGGCAAGTTGAGGAGTAGGGGTATACCGGAGGAACTGCTCAGTGTATTGCAATACTGGTATCGTAGCCAGACAAACCGTGTCAAATGGTCCAATGCGCTCTCGGAGTCCTATGGGTTGGAGTGCGGGGTGAGGCAGGGTGGTTTGTCGTCCCCTCGGCTCTTTAATCTATATGTTGATGACCTCATTGTCGAGCTCAGCAGCATGCGTGTCGGATGCAGGGTAAATGGTGTTAGTTGTAACAACATCAGTTATGCGGATGACATGGTGCTGCTGGGCCCGTCACCGGGGGCGATCGTGGAGTTGCTTCATGTATGCGAGACCTTCGCTGCTTCACATGGACTTGTCTATAATGCCAAAAAGTGTGAATACATGGTCTTTGGGGTCGCTGGTAAGTGTCGGGAAAGTACATTTGAACTGGCTATCAATGGTACGTCAATTCGTAGAGTGAAAATGTTTAAATATCTTGGGCATTTTCTTACCGACGACCTCAGTGACCATGTGGACATTGAACGGGAGCGTAGGGCTCTGGCGGTCAGGGGTAATATGTTGGCACGAAGATTTGCTCGGTGTACTGACCAAGTAAAGGTAACGCTTTTCAAAGCGTATTGTCAGAGCTTTTACACCGGGAATCTTTGGGTCAGCTATTCGAAAAGATCGCTGGAGGTCCTGCGCGTCCAATACAACAATGTTTTTAGGATGCTGTTGCGATTGCCTCGTTTTTGCAGTGCCTCTGGAATGTTCGCGGTAAACCATACCGATGGGTTTCATGCGATCATCCGCAAGAAAACGGCCTCACTCCTGAGCAGAATAAGGGGCAGTCGCAACAGTATCCTGAAAGCGATAGCGTCTGATTCTTCCTCCACCATAATAAGGCAATTGGTGAGAAGACTAATACCTTAGTACGAGTATTTCATTGTTTTAGTAGTTATGTGTGTGTGTGTAGCTGTGGATGGTCTTCTCATTAACTCGTCTTTAGTTAAGTTACTAATAATAGTTTTTAAGTGCAAACCTGTTACTAACAAGTTATGGATCTCTTAGTTGTCCGAAATAAAATGATTTATTATTATTATTATTATTATATAACGACGAGACGTTTGACAGGACGACGCATCACACCGCTCTTAGTTTTGACGTCGACAACTCTTACGACACCATCTGCACCTGGGTACATGCGTTCAACTCTCCCCTTTGGCCAATGTTTCTCGGCATGTTTGAGTCTACTATGACAACCAAATCGCCCACTTTGACCGTGTCGCCGCGTCCATGTGGCTCCCGCCGGTGTTGCAGCGTAGGCAGTACTTCTCGTACCCATCGTTGCCAAAACAGGTCTGCTAGTCGTTGTGACGCTCTCCAATGTGAATGGCGTAGTTCATCTGGCCTTGTGAAAATCCCCGGCAACGGGACTTTAGAGGGCGCGCCGAGCAGAAAGTGGTTAGGCGTCAAAGCTTCTTCGTCGTCTGGGTTAACCGATACATGTGTCAAGGGTCGGGAATTGACCGTGTGTTCTACCTCTGTCAGAAGTGTGTGAAGCACGTCTTCATACGGATGCCGATCGATAAGTGTAGCATTCAATGCGGCCTTTACCGTGCGTACCAACCTTTCCCAAGCTCCACCCATGAACGGCGCTCCTGGTGGAATGTAGCGCCAGTCGATGTGACGGACCTCTGCTTCGTGTTGAAGTTGTTCTTGGGCGGCCCTACGAAGCTCAGCATCTGCCCCGTGGAAATTAGTGCCGTTATCACTCCAAATGACTTCGGGACATCCACGACGTGCCATCATACGCCTCAACGCAAGTATAGCGGCATCCGTTGATAGTGAGGCGGCAACTTCTAAATGGACAGCGCGCGTAGTTAGGCATGTGAACAATGCCACATAGCGCTTCTCGTGATGTCTCGCTACTGTGACGGAGAGTGGCCCGAAGTAGTCCAGTCCTGTGTGTGTGAACGGACGCTGATGGTGTGCTAATCGACAGGGTGGTAAGTCGCCAGTCAGTGGCTCTGGCGGCACAGCTCGACGTAGTCTGCAGGGTTGGCAGAGCCTGATTACTGCACGGACGGACGGCCTTAAACGCAGAATCCAATAGCGTTGTCGTATCTCGTTTACGACGCTTTCCACGCCGCTGTGGTGTAACTTTCGATGGATCCAGTCTATGTACAAGCGGCTGTAACGGTGATCGCCGTCTAGTACTGCTGGTGACTGTGTTTCTCGTGATATTTCAGCTGCAGCTGCGATGCGTGAGCGTATTCTCATTATCTTGAGTTCGTCGACTGTCAGAGTTAACCGCTTCAAACGACTGTCAGCTAACACCGTTCTCCCGCCGGTGAGATAACGCAATAATTCATTTGCGAAACTTTCTTCCTGCGTAGCACGTGTCCACAGGAGCTCGGCCCGACGTGTGTACTGTGCGTCAAGGGGTATGTAGACCGTCGGTGTTACGCTGAGGTCGCGGCTCTGCACTCCGGTTCGCTTTCTCGTACCCTCCCGTTGCTTCACCGTCCAGTTCGGGTCGTTTTCACTAACGTCTTTACTGCGTTTTCGGGTAGCTGTTGTGGTGTGAGCTCGAAGTCGGTCGATGAATTGAAGAACGCGGGCCGTGGCCCGGATGAGTCGCAGCCAGGAAGAGAAACGTGTGACGTCAGATAGCGCCTCTGTTAAGGTTGCTTGTTCGTGGGCAGCAGCAGCGATGACACGCTCCTCACTCGTGTCGATGTAAGAGTGTGACTCTGTTTCCTGCGGCCAGTCGTTTTCGTTGTCATAGAGAAATGAGGGGCCGATGTACCAGCGGTGGCTTGCAGTGAAGTGAGTCGTTATATCGCGAGTCGAGTCGTCGGCGACATTGTGAGCGGTGGGGACCCAGCGCCATTCACTCCGTTCGGTGTTTTCTTCCAATTCCGCTACTCGGTGCGCAACGAACGGTTTGAAAGCGCGTGCGCCGGCGCGCAGCCACGCTAGCACAGTGCGCGAGTCGGACCAGAAGACTCGACGGTCGGCGCGACGATCGTGCTCTTCCTCCACGCAGCGTGCCAGTCGCCCGCCGAGCACAGCAGCCTGTAATTCAAGTCTAGGTATAGATGTGACCTTAAGGGGCGCAACGCGCCCTTTCGCTGCCGCGAGCGACACATTTATGCGCCCTATGCCGTTCACTGAACGCCAATATGCTGCCGCGGCATAGGCTCGTTCGCTCGCGTCCACGAATACGTGCAATTCTAGACTAATCGAGTCATTATAACCCAGGTGACAACGTGGAATACGAACGCCTTGCAGCATCTGTAGAGCAATCAACCAGTCGTGCCATTTACGTTCTAGACTTTTAGGTAGGCGCTCGTCCCAACCGATTTTTAAACGCCAAGCGTCTTGCAATATGCACTTTGCTTGTGTCGTAAACGGCGCGGCTAGTCCCAGCGGGTCATATAAAGACATTGTCGTTTTTAATAACTGACGTTTTGTAACCTGCTTGCTCAAATAAGAAGGGTCTACTTTCCTGAAGTTGAATCCTAAAGTGTCAGTCTGATGTCGCCAGATAAGGCCGAGAATTTTCTCCTCCTTGTGGAGCGCAGTGTCCTCCCCCACAGGCTCGGTCGCGAGATCAGCGACAGCGGCCGGCTCGTTGGACGCCCACTTCTGCATCTCGAAGTTACCTCGCCGATGTACCGCGTCGACTGCTTTAGACACTCGGTTCGCTTCTTCTGCGTTGTCGAAGCTCTGTAAAAAATCGTCCATATAATGATTCCGTACTATAGAGTTCACTGCCTCGGGGTAGTCAGCCTCATGAACATGTGCGTTATGATTTTTAACATAAATCGCAGTGCTCGGTGAAGAGGTCGCACCAAACAATACCGCTTTCATTCTATATTCGATGGGCGTTAAAGTCGTATCATCGCGCCATAGAAAACGGAGTGCGTCTCTGTCTTTCTCTCTCACCGTTATGCGCAGAAACATATCTTTTATGTCTGCTGAAACCGCGACAGGTTTTTGCCTGAATCGCATTAACACGCCAAGAAGGGATTGTAGGAGATCAGGGCCTGTTAGAAGATAATCATTGAGGCACACTCCATGCGTGCGTGCCGCTGCGTCATACACAATTCTGACCTTACCCTGTTTAGATGGATTAATTACTGGAAAATGTGGTAAGTACCACTTGTTCCCGCTAGATGGCGTTGGCGGTGCTAGTTCTGCATACCCCTTTGATGTCAGCGCCTTCATCTGCTCTGAATATTTTTGTTTCAGAGTTTCGTCTTTGCGTAAACGGGATTCTGTGCTTTGTAGCCGACTGAGCACGGAGGCGTAGTTGTCTGGAAAACACCTATCTTCATTCTTCCATAATAAGCCCGTCTCGTAACCGCCTTCAGGCAATGCGCGCGTAGTTTCCTCCAGTATTTTTAAAGCTCTCACCTCTGGGTCTGCTTGCGGGCGACGTGGCTGCACTCCTAATGATTCCAGGCTAAAATGTTCTTGTATAAGCTTTTCAATAGATTCGTCTATACTTACATGACTGCAGCGTTCTCCGATCTGTGGTAATACATGTACTTTTGTCAGGCTGCAGGTTTTACCATGTAAAATCCAGCCAAGTGGTGTACGTGACGCTACCGGTTGATCCTTTGTACCTACTCGCGCTTCAGAAGCAAGCAGGAGTGCCCAATTGTCCTGGCCTATCAAGACAGTTGGTACGCCAGCATCATATGCTAGCTGCTCGACTATAGGTGTCAGGTGCTCGAAGCCTGTTAAGTCATTTGCACGTATCGACTGGCCTGATAATTCAAATCTGTCGATGGTTCTGGCTTCGATGTCAATGCATTCGGTTGTGTATTTTCCTCGTATATTTACCTTGACTCGTTGCGAGTTCGTAGCATCAATGCGTGCGCCTGCTACGGCCTCGATGTAAAATGGCTCATTTGGACCTTTTACGCCTATCTGCTGCGCGACGTCAGTAGTAAGTAGAGTTATTGTCGATCCATCGTCTAACAAAGCAAATGTGTCTACTTTACCGTTTGGTCCCGATAGTGTCACTGGCACTACTTTCAGCAAAACTTGGCTGTACTTGCGCGGCGTGCTCGTGTTATTGATGACGGCGCGCAGCGCGATGTCACCGCATAGCGCTGAGTCGTCCCTCGACGCTGCGTGGCCGGTCGCTGTGACACGAGGACGCTGTTCTGGGTCGTTTGACCATCCACATTCATACTCAAAACCTTCCTCAAGACATTTTTCTCATTCCTTCGCGTCTGTCACACGCCCGAAACTGACAAATGTTTCCTATCAACCTGAACCTAATGCCATATCAATAAAGTTGAAAACATTTATTAATGACATTTGACAGATTGTAGAGCATGATGTACACGCGTCTGTGCAAGATTAAAGCATTAAGCACGTGGCCTAAATGTCACAAAGATGTCTTTCAAAATCGTTCCTCAAAAATGTTTGCCAAAAACTCACCTTCTGTCAATGTCATTTAAGTGTCAAAAGCCCGAACACTAGGTATGCAGTTGGTTGGAGATGGTACTGCTTGTCAAAAAAATATGCATCGATATGTCAAACTTGGAACATTTATTTTAGTTCGGTGTTTTCCCGGCTACACAGATATAATTATGTTAATCGGCTATTTGACTACTATTAAAATTGCAGGAAAATGTTATGTTATTTCAAAGAACTAACAGAAATAACACAATGTGTGAAAAAAGTATGTAGTTGAAAGCCTGAGCTCTGAATAACCCTTCAGGGACTTAGATGTGATGTTTTATGTGTAATCTATACATATAATAAATCTGTAGAAAAAATATTTTTGTACATTGAAAATATTTAAAAAAGGAATTTTCAGGGTGTTACAGTATAACCAACAGAACTCATTTCCAGCAGTTTTAGAATTTTTGTCTGTTTGTCTGTTTGTCTGTTTATCTGTTTATCTGTTTGTCTGTTTGTCTGTTTGTCTGTTTCGATGACTAAGCATCACGTAAAATTTACGAAACTAATGTAGGTAACTTTTATACATAAATATTGTGCGTAACTTGGGGTATGACTTAGTCTTTGTTTCATCGTAATCGGTGCTCTCTATCAAAAGATATTTGAATTTATAGTTTTCAAGAAGAACTTTATCATTATGATCATGAATGAGACATGCAGCGACATCTATTAAACGAATATGGTACTTATTAATAATGCCTTCAAAAGATAACTTTAATAAAGTTATGATAGCTTATGGTACTCTGTAGGTAAGTAGTCTAAATGACACTGGTTTCAAAGTCTAATTTAGTCTACATAGCCTAAACCCTATAGTGTGATTGATCGCTTTCTGCATTCAATTTTAGTAGTTTATTTTCGTCTTCGATAGATGGCGTTGTTTTTATTTCTTGCGAAGCCAATGGTGTGGGGTGCCATTAGATAGGTCTTTGAAAAAGATTGTGAGTTTGCTTAAACACTTTTTCAATTAAGGGATTCGTTAGTGAAATATCCTTACATACATAGTATAAAACAAAGTCGTGTCTGTTTGTCTGTATGCTTAAATCTTTAAAACTACGCAACGGATTTTGATGCGGTTTTTTTTTAATAGATAGAGTGATTCAAGAGGAAGGTTTTAGTATATAATTTGAACGACATCCACGCGGGTGAAGCCGCGGGCATCAGCTAGTTACAGTAATAAATTAGTAGTTAGTTATAGTGAGTAGTGATCGCTCATGAACTAATTTTTTGGCTCCTCCGTTGCCTACATAAAAATTGCTAGTGTAGGAGGAATCCACTCTGTCTAATAGTCAATTTACTAAACTAATTAAGTAGAGAACAACTTCAGCAGCAGCTGAAAAACATCCAGGAGCAAAAAATTGCAGACCTAGACAAGGAAAATGTCACTACCGAGAAGCCCATGCCAATCGAGTACGAGACAGACGAAGAGGAACTAGCAAAGGAAACAGAGTGGGTACGACAGAAGAGCAGAAAAAAAAGGAAATTGAACTCATCACCACTGTCCTCACCACCTCAACAAGGAGCCGATTCCAGCCAAAAACCTAAAGAAAATGTTAAAACAAAGAAACAGCCCACACCACCACCGATAGTTGTGGAAAATGTTAAAAACTACCAAGAGTTCTATGATCTTCTTTCAGCTAATCTAACGAAAGACTCGTTCATTACAAAAATGATGAATGGAGAAAAAGTAAAAATTAACTCCCATAATGATGACTCATACAGATCCATCACCAAGTTATTGTTACAGAATAACTGCTTGTGGTACTCGTATGAGAATAAACAAGACAGACCGATTAGAGTGATAGCAAAAAACCTTCATTCTTCCTGCCTGCCAAATAGAATAGTTGAAGACCTGACAACTCAAGGATATAAAATAGAAGATGCGGTCAACAAACTGAGTTGGAAGAGCAAAGAGCCCCTCAGTATGTTTATGCTCTCATTCCAAAAAGATGAAGACATTAAGAAAATCTACGGAATCAAATCCATACTGGGCTGTAAAGTGGATATACAGCCGTTAAAAACATCGAAGTTAATTCCACAATGCAAAAGGTGTCAAGCATATGGCCACACTCAGAAATACTGTTCCAAAGAACCCCGGTGTGTGAAGTGTACAGGCAAGCACCTAACCAGAGACTGCAATAAACCAGCAGAAGCAAAGCCAAAGTGTGTTCACTGTGGTGAGCCCCACCCGGCTAACTATAGGGGATGCATAGTAGCTAAAGAGCTACAAAATATTAAAGATAAAAATACCAGAAAGAATGTGTCGATACCAAACTCTCAAGGTCCAAGTACAAACAGAGACAAAATACCTAGTGTCACCAACCTTGCTACTCAAAGTGTTTCGTATGCACAAATGACAAAAGGAGTCCAATCGTTGCCACAGTCACATATGAAACCAATGAGCCCTAACATGGATGAAAAGATTAACACAATCATAAATCTTTTAACTGCGTTCGACGAAAGGCTGAAAAAACTTGAAAGTAGCACTAAAGCAGCTACCAAACAAAAAAGCAATATCCATGGCTAATTTATTAAAAATTATGGCATGGAATGCGAATGGACTGCTGAAACATCAGAATGAACTTACGGCAGTCCTAAATATGGAAAGTATTGATGTGTGCCTTATATCAGAGTCACATTTCACTAAGGAATCTCATATTCAAATCAAAGGATATAACGTATACCATGCATTGCATCCCAATAACACACCAAGAGGTGGTAGTGCTGTCATTATAAAAGAGAATATTTTTCACTATGAAGAACTCAAATATGAAAAAGAAGAAATACAAGCAGTGGCTGTCTGTGTCAAAACGAAATACTGTCTTGTCACTATTTCAGCCATATACTGTCCACCTAGGTATTCACTAAAAGCAGATCAGTACAATAATTTTCTAAACCTTCTTGGAAACAGATTCATATTAGGTGGCGACTTTAATGCTAAAAATACATTTTGGGGATCTAGACTGACAACAACCAAAGGAAGAGAGCTACTGTGCGCAATTGAAGAAACACAATGCAAAACATTGTCAACAGGTAAGCCCACTTATTGGCCTACTGACACAAAAAAGATTCCCGATCTCATAGACTTTTTTATATATAAAAATGTATCACCTAACCTTCTCCGCATTCAAGAAGGTTATGATATGAGCTCAGACCACTCACCTTTATTACTTACTCTAAGTGAGACTTTCTTGCTGAAAGAAACCTACCCGACATTGGTAAATAAGTACACTGATTGGGCAAGCTTTAAAATAGACTTGGACTCTGTAATAGATTTAAAAGTTCCACTAAAGAAACCAGAAGATCTGGATCGGGATATCAGTCATTTTATTACACAAATACAACAATGCGCCTGGAAAAACACGCCTACATTTAAGATCAAAAACAGACTTACATACTATCCAGCAGAAATCACAAAACTCATAAATGAAAAGAGGCGACAGAGACGAATATGGCAACAAACAAGATTTCCACAAGATAAAAGGATTCTGAACAACCTTACAAAACAGCTAAGTAGTGCAATTCAGAAATTCAAAAATGAATCAATGAGCAGTTATCTAAAACAATTATCTAGCTCTCGCACGACAGATTACTCTCTGTGGAAATCTACAAAAAATTTAAAAAAGCCAATTATGCATATTCCCCCTATCAAGGATACTAACGGGCGGTGGGCAATAAGCAACGAGCAAAAAGCTATTAGGTTTGCACAACATCTGGAACTAATTTTTACGCCAAATAAAGAACACCAAGACAGCGCTTTGTTAGATGAAACATCAAATAATGATGAGCAAGAAATAAAATTGGTAACACCTAGAGAAGTATACAACGAAATCAAGCGTCTTGGACTAAAGAAATCACCTGGCTACGATCTTATTACCGGAGAAGTTCTTAAGAACCTCCCACGTAAAGCCATCGTAAAACTTACGACTCTTATCAATGCAACGTTCAGGCTTAAGTCTGTACCTGACCTGTGGAAAGTTGCCGAAGTTATAATGATACCAAAGCCTGGTAAACCACCTCACGAAACGACATCATATAGGCCGATTTCGCTGCTACCGATTATGTCAAAATTATTTGAAAAACTTCTCTTGAAGCGGCTAAAACCCATCATAGAAGAAAGAAACTTGATCCCTGACTACCAATTTGGATTTAGGGAAAAACATTCGACAATAGACCAAGTACACAGGATAACCAACATTATAGAAAAGGCTTTAGAGGAAAACAAAGTTTGCTCAACTGTCTTCCTCGATGTAGCGCAAGCATTTGATAAGGTATGGCACAAAGGCCTCATTAACAAACTAAGAAATATGCTCCCTAAACAGTTTGCTGACATCTTAGAGTCTTACCTATCACAGCGTATGTTTAGAGTAAGACAAGATGATGCACATTCGGAACTAAAACCGATAAAAGCTGGAGTACCGCAAGGAAGTGTCCTAGGTCCCGTCTTGTACTTATTGTACACTTGCGATATTCCTGAATTAGAGAACAATACCATTGCCACATTTGCAGACGACACAGCTATAATGGCCACAGGCGTCACTCAAGAAGAAGCAGTGAAAAAAGTTCAAACAGCCGTCAATATCATCTTTGACTGGACAAAAAAATGGCGTGTGAAACTTAATGAAACAAAATCTGTTCACATAGACTTCACAAACAAAATGCAAAATTATCATCCGATAAACATAAACGGTCATGTCATACCATACGAAAATACAGCCAAATACTTAGGCATGACATTAGACGCAAAGCTTCGCTGGAAAGCTCATGTTAAAAAGAAACGCGACGAGCTAGAGCTTCGCTACAAGTCGATGTACTGGCTGATAGGAAAACATTCTTCGCTGTCAGTACACAACAAAGTACTGTTGTACAAACAAGTCCTCATGCCTGTATGGATTTATGGTATTCAGCTTTGGGGCTGTACCAAACAAAGTAACATCAAAATTATGCAGCGTTTTCAAAACAAAGTACTCAGAGGTATCGTTAATGCGCCCTGGTACATTCGAAATGACGACCTTCATCGGGACCTCAAAGTAAACCTCGTCATAGACATAATTAAAAAGAACGCCGAAGCTCATGAACGAAGGCTTCACCATCATGTGAACATCGAGGCTATCCAGCTCCTCGACAACACGGACATAGTGAGAAGGCTAAAAAGGACAAAACCTTTCGAGCTAATTTAGTGAAGTGTTAGTTTAATGTAGTGAAGTGAGTGCTACCCATAAAGAACACAAGAAAAAAGTGTCTTCCCCTTAATAGAGACAATAAGAAAAGTGTTAATGGACACATTCTTAGTCATAGTCTCCCTAGCAAATTAAGTCAAAATAGAATTACTCATTAGCTTTAGTATTAAGCTAGATTGTATTTTTAATGATGTAACCGTATTAGGACACATTATACAAAAAAAAAAAAAAAAAAAAAAAATATATTGTAGCAAAATGTTGCAAGTTTGCACATTGCATTTACAATGTGTGTGTGTTGCCGGTGATTAGATATGGGACCGAAACGTGGTCGCTCACAATGGGCCTCATCAGAAAGCTCAAAGTCACCCAAAGGGCAATGGACTTGCGGGATCGCATCAGAAATGAAGACATCCACAAGAGAACCAAGGAATTACCGACATAGTTTGAAGAATTTCCAAACATAATAGGGGATCTGACAAAAAAAAACTAATTAGTCTGTCAGGTAGATTTCCAAAAATTATTGGACACGTATTTTTTCTTTTTACACGTAAACTTAAAATGAAGACGATACAGTGCTTCGAAAACTCGTGTGACGTCATATGAAAGTACATTTTGACGACACAAGTTACGTCATAATTCTGTTTAGTCCGTAAGTTATTACGGACTAAACAGAATTATATTATTTTGACCCAGATTATCGAAAAATATTGAATACGTGTTTTTTATTTTATCAAATCAATAAAAAATTATGAAGATAAAACGCGTCAAAGATCTTGGAGTGGGGCTTGAAACGTCACTTGTGTCGTCAAAATGTACTATCATATGACGTCACACGAGTTTTCGAAGCACTGTATCGTCTTCATTTTAAGTTTACGTGTAAAAAGAAAAAATACGTGTCCAATAATTTTTGGAAATCTACCTGACAGACTAATTAGTTTTTTTTTGTCAGATCCCCTATTATGTTTGGAAATTCTTCAAACTATGTCGGTAATTCCTTGGTTCTCTTGTGGATGTCTTCATTTCTGATGCGATCCCGCAAGTCCATTGCCCTTTGGGTGACTTTGAGCTTTCTGATGAGGCCCATTGTGACTACGACCACGTTTCGGTCCCATATGTAATCACCGGCAACACACACACATTGTAAATGCAATGTGCAAACTTGCAACATTTTGCTACAATATATTAGACAGATGTAAGTCCTCACATTGCGGCTATTATACTATAGGCATGAAAACATTCTGCCAAAAGATAGCATCTATTCTCTACTTAATTAGTTTAGTAAATTGACTATTAGACAGAGTGGATTCCTCCTACACTAGCAATTTTTATGTAGGCAACGGAGGAGCCAAAAAATTAGTTCACGAGCGATCACTACTCACTATAACTAACTAACTACTAATTTATTACTGTAACTAGCTGATGCCCGCGGCTTCACCCGCGTGGATGTCGTTCAAATTATATACTAAAACCTTCCTCTTGAATCACTCTATCTATTAAAAAAAAACCGCATTAAAGATTTAAGCATACAGACAAACAGACACGACTTTGTTTTATACTATGTATGTAAGGATATTTCACTAACGAATCCCTTAATTGAAAAAGTGTTTAAGCAAACTCACAATCTTTTTCAAAGACCTATCTAATGGCACCCCACACCATTGGCTTCGCAAGAAATAAAAACAACGCCATCTATCGAAGACGAAAATAAACTACTAAAATTGAATGCAGAAAGCGATCAATCACACTATAGGGTTTAGGCTATGTAGACTAAAGTAGACTTTGAAACCAGTGTCATTTAGACTACTTACCTACAGAGTACCATAAGCTATCATAACTTTATTAAAGTTATCTTTTGAAGGCATTATTAATAAGTACCATATTCGTTTAATAGATGTCGCTGCATGTCTCATTCATGATCATAATGATAAAGTTCTTCTTGAAAACTATAAATTCAAATATCTTTTGATAGAGAGCACCGATTACGATGAAACAAAGACTAAGTCATACCCCAAGTTACGCACAATATTTATGTATAAAAGTTACCTACATTAGTTTCGTAAATTTTACGTGATGCTTAGTCATCGAAACAGACAAACAGATAAACAGACAAACAGACAAAAATTCTAAAACTGCTGGAAATGAGTTCTGTTGGTTATACTGTAACACCCTGAAAATTCCTTTTTTAAATATTTTCAATGTACAAAAATATTTTTTCTACAGATTTATTATATGTATAGATTACACATAAAACATCACATCTAAGTCCCTGAAGGGTTATTCAGAGCTCAGGCTTTCAACTACATACTTTTTTCACACATTGTGTTATTTCTGTTAGTTCTTTGAAATAACATAACATTTTCCTGCAATTTTAATAGTAGTCAAATAGCCGATTAACATAATTATATCTGTGTAGCCGGGAAAACACCGAACTAAAATAAATGTTCCAAGTTTGACATATCGATGCATATTTTTTTGACAAGCAGTACCATCTCCAACCAACTGCATACCTAGTGTTCGGGCTTTTGACACTTAAATGACATTGACAGAAGGTGAGTTTTTGGCAAACATTTTTGAGGAACAATTTTGAAAGACATCTTTGTGACATTTAGGCCACGTGCTTAATGCTTTAATCTTGCACAGACGCGTGTACATCATGCTCTACAATCTGTCAAATGTCATTAATAAATGTTTTCAACTTTATTGATATGGCATTAGGTTCAGGTTGATAGGAAACATTTGTCAGTTTCGGGCGTGTGACAGACGCGAAGGAATGAGAAAAATGTCTTGAGGAAGGTTTTGAGTATGAATGTGGATGGTCTTATGGGTAGAGGAAGACCAAAGCAACGATAGATGGACTGTGTTAAGATTGGTTATGGCAAGTAAGGTGTCACATGAGATGACAAGTAACAGAGAAGTATGGAAGAAGAAGACATGCTGCGACGATGCCAAATTAATTGGAATAAGGGTTAGAGAATAATGATGATTTAAAAAACTACGGCAGGTGGCCGAGTTTAAGCTTCTCCGGGCGGTCTATCTAGCTCTGGCCCAGTCCATCATAGGTTACTGCATTACTGTTTGGGGAGGTGCTTGTAAAACCTACATGATACGCCTCGAGAGAGCTCAACGATCTCTTTTAAAAGTTATGACATTCAAACCGTACCGGTTCCCTACAAGAACCCTGTATGAGTGTTGCCAAGTATTGACAGTGAGACAACTATACCTGCTCAATCTTGTATTGAAACAGCATGAAAAAACACCGGTAAATCACGCAACCAAATACAAGAGAACCATCGGTAATGTATGTAAAACAGTCAAATGTAAGACCGCATCCGCTCGACGGCAAAGTTTATACTTATCCATTAATCTATACAATAAAATAAACATTATCCTTAACTTCAACCCACTAACAAGAATTAAAACTAAGATTAAATTAAACTCATGGCTTCAAACACTGGATTGCCAACAGACGGAAAACCTAATTAAAGAACAATACCACTCTCGAGATGACAAATAGTTAGGTAGGCAAACCAAGTCTAAGTTGTAACCTAATTTTAGCCACCAACTACGTTCACTCACACAGTCACACCACACACCCACACCACACACCAAACACACACATAGTCGCACCACACACCAAACACACACACACACGCACAGACATAGACACAACACACTCACTAATTCACACCTACGCTTAAACACACGTACACACACCACACAAGAGCACGCATGCATTATTATTATTTTTAATGGTTATTTTTGTTTTTCCTTATAGTATTTTTTTTTTCTTTTAAATTTCTGATGCATAATAATTTGTAAACTTTAGTACCAAAAAGGGGTGTAGACACTGACTTCTGTAACACAGGTCTCACCTAGCACAGGAGTCAGGGTTTCAAATCGAAATGTATAACTTTTTTCTTGTGTCAATAAAAATATTTATTATTATTATTATTATTATGATGATGGTAAGCTTGATGTGCTGGAGACTTTTTTTTTTTTGGGACAAGCCCGCCACACTATTCCCAAATCACTGTAACTCCTGTTAGCCAGAATCAACAATGGCGACCACAAAAAAAGCGCCGAGACAATGAAGCTCGACGAAGTACCAGAGACGCGATTTAACTGTCTTGGATCCCGCAACGAAATTAATCAGAAAAGTAAGAATAGCGGAGGAGTAGGAAAAAAACATAATTTCCACTTCCCTCCATATCAGCAGGAGACAGAACAGAACAAGGCTTAGGAAGGCATAGTTTCAAAAGCTTCACCGCTATTAATTTGATCGCGATTAATTCACCCAACGACCATAATTTAAATAATATGTCGTCCTTAGTCTTTTCTGCTATTGCATCGATTGTTTTAAATTCAGTCCGTTTAAATTATTGCAGAACTTTACCTTTGTAAGTTGAGATATTATGTTATTTGTATGTTGTTAGGTCAAAGCAACAACATCGGTTTGTGTACCTGAAGTTTGCGCTTTGACACGACCAATGTTATTGAAACAGAAGTAAATTATCAAAGGAAAAATATCAACAAAAACTTAAGAAAATAAATATTTTAATTTATTAGACAGTCATTTCCAAAATTTAAGACGCGTTCGCAACGATCCAGTTGGAGTAAGGAGAGATAGCGGTGGCAACCAACGGCATGTTTTCACCGAAAGGGCTGCCGAAAGAAAGGAAGCCGACGAGAATTCCGTCGTAGAAGATTGGGGAGCCGCCATCTCTGATGCCCCAGTGTGTGCCAGTGGTGCCAGGAATGGTAACACAGATCATGTTGTCGGTGACCTCGATAGGGAGGAGCAAGTCACCGTATTTGGCGACGCAGGCAGCATGGTCGCTTGTGTAGAGGACAGAACTGGTCAGGTCGCGATCGGACCAGATCACGTCTTGCTGTTGGAAGAAGAATAGCTGATTAGTAATTGGTACGTTAGAAGGAAAGGGTAGAATAAATATTATTTTACGTAGAAATACGTAGCTACTCTCGAAAGTATAAAGCGGAGATGCAGAGACCAAGCAAGTACCTAGTGAAAGGATTTCCTAAAAACTTGATTTTAGGGGAATTTATACGCGTCTGGGGAACAATCAGCTTAGAAGAATCCAATCGTTTTGGAAGTCGAATTTTTCAAGAAAAAATAGATGTCTCTATAGGAGGAGTGTCTTGCCAGTTTCTGTTCGTTGGATTTGACGCTACAAGCTTCAACTTTCTATTTGAAAATTTCCTAGAGAATAAAGATTTTATTTTTAAATAAATGCCTCCAAATATAAATATTCACGTTTTTTTTGAAAAAATGAAAGAATTATCTATTTCAAAAATTCAACTTACAGCAGTGCGTCCCCAACTAGCAACAGTGACGGGAACGTTAGCGGGGAAGACGACACCACCGGCGGAGATGGTAGCCTGCTGGACAGTGGAACCGAAGGTGAGGAAAGACTGCAGGCGAATGAATCCCAGGTTGTTGTCGAACTTTCTGAAGGAGTAGTCAGGATGCCTGATGATGCTCAGGGCACCCACGGTCTGACCGTCACGTCCGCGCTCTGAGGCTCCTGCCCTCACTCGGCTGATACGGGAATCGGTGACGACACAAGTGACGTCATAATTCTGTTTAGTCCGTAAGTTATTACGGACTAAACAGAACTATATTATTTTGACCCAGATTATCGAAAAATATTGAATACGTGTTTTTTATTTTATCAAATCAATAAAAAATTACGAAGATAAAACGCGTCAATGATCTTGGAGTGGGGCTTGAAACGTCACTTGTGTCGTCAAAATGTACTATCATATGACGTCACACGAGTTTTCGAAGCACTGTATCGTCTTCATTTTAAGTTTACGTGTAAAAAGAAAAAATACGTGTCCAATAATTTTTGGAAATCTACCTGACAGACTAATTAGTTTTTTTTTGTCAGATCCCCTATTATGTTTGGAAATTCTTCAAACTATGTCGGTAATTCCTTGGTTCTCTTGTGGATGTCTTCATTTCTGATGCGATCCCGCAAGTCCATTGCCCTTTGGGTGACTTTGAGCTTTCTGATGAGGCCCATTGTGAGCGACCACGTTTCGGTCCCATATGTAATCACCGGCAACACACACACATTGTAAATGCAATGTGCAAACTTGCAACATTTTGCTACAATATATTAGACAGATGTAAGTCCTCACATTGCGGCTATTATACTATAGGCATGAAAACATTCTGCCAAAAGATAGCGTCTGTTCTCTACTTAATTAGTTTAATAAATTGACTATTAGACAGAGTGGATTCCTCCTACACTAGCAATTTTTATGTAGGCAACGGAGGAGCCAAAAAATTAGTTCATGAGCGATCACTACTCACTATAACTAACTAACTACTAATTTATTACTGTAACTAGCTGATGCCCGCGGCTTCACCCGCGTGGATGTCGTTCAAATTATATACTAAAACCTTCCTCTTGAATCACTCTATCTATTAAAAAAAAACCGCATTAAAGATTTAAGCATACAGACAAACAGACACGACTTTGTTTTATACTATGTATGTAAGGATATTTCACTAACGAATCCCTTAATTGAAAAAGTGTTTAAGCAAACTCACAATCTTTTTCAGAGACCTATCTAATGGCACCCCACACCATTGGCTTCGCAAGAAATAAAAACAACGCCATCTATCGAAGACGAAAATAAACTACTAAAATTGAATGCAGAAAGCGATCAATCACACTATAGGGTTTAGGCTATGTAGACTAAAGTAGACTTTGAAACCAGTGTCATTTAGACTACTTACCTACAGAGTACCATAAGCTATCATAACTTTATTAAAGTTATCTTTTGAAGGCATTATTAATAAGTACCATATTCGTTTAATAGATGTCGCTGCATGTCTCATTCATGATCATAATGATAAAGTTCTTCTTGAAAACTATAAATTCAAATATCTTTTGATAGAGAGCACCGATTACGATGAAACAAAGACTAAGTCATACCCCAAGTTACGCACAATATTTATGTATAAAAGTTACCTACATTAGTTTCGTAAATTTTACGTGATGCTTAGTCATCGAAACAGACAAACAGACAAACAGATAAACAGACAAACAGACAAACAGATAAACAGACAAACAGACAAACAGACAAACAGACAAAAATTCTAAAACTGCTGGAAATGAGTTCTGTTGGTTATACTGTAACACCCTGAAAATTCCTTTTTTAAATATTTTCAATGTACAAAAATATTTTTTCTACAGATTTATTATATGTATAGATTACACATAAAACATCACATCTAAGTCCCTGAAGGGTTATTCAGAGCTCAGGCTTTCAACTACATACTTTTTTCACACATTGTGTTATTTCTGTTAGTTCTTTGAAATAACATAACATTTTCCTGCAATTTTAATAGTAGTCAAATAGCCGATTAACATAATTATATCTGTGTAGCCGGGAAAACACCGAACTAAAATAAATGTTCCAAGTTTGACATATCGATGCATATTTTTTTGACAAGCAGTACCATCTCCAACCAACTGCATACCTAGTGTTCGGGCTTTTGACACTTAAATGACATTGACAGAAGGTGAGTTTTTGGCAAACATTTTTGAGGAACGATTTTGAAAGACATCTTTGTGACATTTAGGCCACGTGCTTAATGCTTTAATCTTGCACAGACGCGTGTACATCATGCTCTACAATCTGTCAAATGTCATTAATAAATGTTTTCAACTTTATTGATATGGCATTAGGTTCAGGTTGATAGGAAACATTTGTCAGTTTCGGGCGTGTGACAGACGCGAAGGAATGAGAAAAATGTCTTGAGGAAGGTTTTGAGTATGAATGTGGATGGTCTTATGGGTAGAGGAAGACCAAAGCAACGATAGATGGACTGTGTTAAGATTGGTTATGGCAAGTAAGGTGTCACATGAGATGACAAGTAACAGAGAAGTATGGAAGAAGAAGACATGCTGCGACGATGCCAAATTAATTGGAATAAGGGTTAGAGAATAATGATGATGGTAAGCTTGATGTGCTGGAGACTTTTTTTTTTTTGGGACAAGCCCGCCACACTATTCCCAAATCACTGTAACTCCTGTTAGCCAGAATCAACAATGGCGACCACAAAAAAAGCGCCGAGACAATGAAGCTCGACGAAGTACCAGAGACGCGATTTAACTGTCTTGGATCCCGCAACGAAATTAATCAGAAAAGTAAGAATAGCGGAGGAGTAGGAAAAAACATAATTTCCACTTCCCTCCATATCAGCAGGAGACAGAACAGAACAAGGCTTAGGAAGGCATAGTTTCAAAAGCTTCACCGCTATTAATTTGATCGCGAGTAATTCACCCAACGACCATAATTTAAATAATATGTCGTCCTTAGTCTTTTCTGCTATTGCATCGATTGTTTTAAATTCAGTCCGTTTAAATTATTGCAGAACTTTACCTTTGTAAGTTGAGATATTATGTTATTTGTATGTTGTTAGGTCAAAGCAACAACATCGGTTTGTGTACCTGAAGTTTGCGCTTTGACACGACCAATGTTATTGAAACAGAAGTAAATTATCAAAGGAAAAATATCAACAAAAACTTAAGAAAGTAAATATTTTAATTTAATAGACAGTCATTTCCAAAATTTAAGACGCGTTCGCAACGATCCAGTTGGAGTAAGGAGAGATAGCGGTGGCAACCAACGGCATGTTTTCACCGAAAGGGCTGCCGAAAGAAAGGAAGCCGACGAGAATTCCGTCGTAGAAGATTGGGGAGCCGCCATCTCTGATGCCCCAGTGTGTGCCAGTGGTGCCAGGAATGGTAACACAGATCATGTTGTCGGTGACCTCGATAGGGAGGAGCAAGTCACCGTATTTGGCGACGCAGGCAGCATGGTCGCTTGTGTAGAGGACAGAACTGGTCAGGTCGCGATCGGACCAGATCACGTCTTGCTGTTGGAAGAAGAATAGCTGATTAGTAATTGGTACGTTAGAAGGAAAGGGTAGAATAAATATTATTTTACGTAGAAATACGTAGCTACTCTCGAAAGTATAAAGCGGAGATGCAGAGACCAAGCAAGTACCTAGTGAAAGGATTTCCTAAAAACTTGATTTTAGGGGAATTTATACGCGTCTGGGGAACAATCAGCTTAGAAGAATCCAATCGTTTTGGAAGTCGAATTTTTCAAGAAAAAATAGATGTCTCTAGGAGGAGTGTCTTGCCAGTTTCTGTTCGTTGGATTTGACGCTACAAGCTTCAACTTTCTATTTGAAAATTTCCTAGAGAATAAAGATTTTATTTTTAAATAAATGCCTCCAAATATAAATATTCACGTTTTTTTTTGAAAAATGAAAGAAATATCTATAGCTAAAATTAAACTTACAGCAGTGCGTCCCCAACTAGCAACAGTGACGGGAACGTTAGCGGGGAAGACGACACCACCGGCGGAGATGGTAGCCTGCTGGACAGTGGAACCGAAGGTGAGGAAAGACTGCAGGCGAATGAATCCCAGGTTGTTGTCGAACTTTCTGAAGGAGTAGTCAGGATGCCTGATGATGCTCAGGGCACCCACGGTCTGACCGTCACGTCCGCGCTCTGAGGCTCCTGCCCTCACTCGGCTGATACGGGAATCGGTGTTGCTGGAAATATTGTTTCCAATATTAGCTTAGGAAATATAGTCACAGGTTATACATATGGGCAGGTTGGCCAAGTTTAGGTTGTACATATTCTGTCAGAATCTTTTAAATATGGCAGACCAACTTTACCCGCGGCCCGCGTGTGAGTGGAAATTAACCCATTGGGAGCAAATATACATGACATACATATATTCGCAGTCAGCTGTACCTATGTCCAAACCAGGTCACACTCTAAATACGTGTCAAATTTCATAGAAATACATTCAACCGTTAAAGTATGACAAATTAATAGACAGAAAGTCAGACAGACCGAATTTACATAATTATTCAATAACACCTCTTCTCCCATCGTCTTCTGTTGCTGAATATATCTCAGACATATATGTTATTAGACCTAACCCTAGGAATAGAATGAGTCTATGATCAGTCGGAATTCAAATGGAAAAGACTTAACACCGACCTGGGGCCAAATATAAGACCCAACGCTCAACATTAGGTAACAGTGAACTGCGAACACAAGCTGCGAGCGTGTAGTATTTATTAACCAACGATGTTATATAAAAAAGGTTGTAAGATCTGTACACTTACGCTACAATAAGACAGTGGGCAGGAGTCAGGATATAACGAGAGGTCAGGATGGTACCGACGCAGGTCTGCAGCCACACGCGTCCGTAGCCAGTCTCCACCTGCACTATGCTGGGGAAGTTCTCGATGTTTGCAAGAGAAGCCGCGAATACACTGGCGCAACCTGGAAAACGTAAACTTGCTTTTAAAGGTGGAGCCCTGACACAATCAGATAGCGTCACGGCAGCCTTTGTAGAAGATGGTGGGACGAGCTGTTCAAAATAAATAGGAAGTGATCCGTATAAACCTTGGGACTGCAGAGAAAAGCAAAGAGTTGGAAGTCAGGGGAGACTATGAGCATAAAAATATAGTATAGAAATTGAGATAAAAGCCGTGGACGAGTTGGAAATAAAAATTGTGTTTGCTAAATCTATTATTCATAGTCCTTTCAGAGCTACAGACATACAAACGGAATAGTAAACCAGTGGAATACTGGTTATTCATCACCATTCATTCAGATGCAGAAAGCAAGCTTGAAAAAAGTAGGTCAGTTCTCCAACTTGACAAAAAAAAAACAGAAGAGAATCAGAATAAAAAAGAGAAGAGAAACTTTTCAGAGAAGATCAATACATTTACTGATTTTGTATACATTCGCGGGTGAGATCAAAACTTTTTTTTTTTGTTTATATTTCTTAAATTTTACCTGAAACCAGGAGGTTGAAGATAGTGAGAGAAACCATGATTCCTGTTTCTGTCTTTCTGACTTTCTATTCGGAGTCTCGAATGAACTGTGCCAAAGGATCTTTAGTGCGATTATTTATACCAAAACAGCAGAATTGTCATCGTATTTAAAATTAATATACAAGTGTTGATAATAAAGTTATACAAATACTAAACTATTAAGTGTTATCTGGTGCTTAGTGGAAACAATAAATTAAAAGAAATATATCAGTGACAGTTCCAGCTTTGTTTGTGAAGATTGGCTCACGGCTCTCACGGTTAAGAAAAATACTCAACTGTGGATTATTAATTCATGAAGAAGCTCATGTAGACATTGTAAAGTGTGTATATAAAACTCTCAAACGGTGCATCTGTGAAAAAATTAATAAATATAACCTAACAATATCGCTGTGTCATGTAACAAAGAAATTGATTGATACATTTTGATAAAAGCGCCATCTATTGCACACTGTTAGAAACTCAAACCGATAGCCATCTAGCGACAGCAACCTGAACTATCAAAACCAACACAAGACAGCAAACTCAACCAATAGGGTACAGAAATGAAAAGTTTGGAAGAAAATATTTCAAATCCAATAATTGAGAATATGAACATAAAATTTCACGAAATGATGTCTAAAAATGAAGAATTAGGGGAAATTATAAATAACCAACAAAATACAAATTGAAAAGCTAGAAAGACTAGTACGTATGAAGAATATTATTCTATTTGGGCTAGAGGAAAAAGAAAAAAGCTACGAAGACAACTAGAACGAAAAAAAGATTAAAAAACCTCCTAAAAGAAGATTTCTCACGTCAACTCATTGAAAAACGTAAAGAATTACAAAAAGAAGTGGACATAAGCTAGAAGCCAAGGCACAAATGCAGTACTGAGATACGATAACATCGTTTACTTAGAGCAAAGAAAAACATATCATAACAAGCAACACAACTCTAAAAGAAAACCATCGCAGTCACCTGAGAACCAAACAACTTTCGTACCATAATATCTAGAAAATAGAGCATCACTACCACAAGCACAATTAAAAAAAACAAGTACATATAAGAAACTATTTCGTAACTAAAGAAACAGACATAACTTCATCCCCTACTACTGGTTCAACCCTAGCCAGGTGTGGTACCCAAATTGAACAATAACAATCAGCAGGCCTTCCTCCTAAACACTATGAAAACCACGAAACTACCCTTACTACCCTTCGCTCTCCCAGCACGGCTGGTCCACGTGGGAGCAGTAGACCCGAACCCTCCATTGAAAACAAAGACAACTTAAACAATAGAAAAAGAAAATACCTCCACATTGGCACATTGAATATGAGGGGTACATATTCTGAATCTTATATTATATACAGGAAATTTTCCCGATACCCTAAAGATAGCTCTCATAAAGCCGTTGTACAAGAAAAGATCACGGCACGACATTAACAACTACAGACCAATTGCACTGTTGCCGAATTTCTCGAAGATATTTGAAAAGGTTATCTATGCTAGAATCACAAAGTTTCTGAATGTAAATAATATTTTGAATTGTAACCAATTCGGATTCCAAAAAAATAACTTTACGTCATTGGCCATATTTAAATTATTCAAATCCATTTGGGATAAAATAAATAATAAAAAACAATGTGCTGCTCTTTTCATTGATATGTCAAAAGAAAAAGAAAAGATCGCTGGATGTCCTGCGCGTCCAATACAATAATGTTTTTAGGATGCTGTTGCGATTGCCTCGTTTTTGCAGTGCCTCTGGAATGTTCGCGGTAAACCATACCGATGGGTTTCATGCCATCATCCGCAAGAAAACGGCCTCACTCCTGAGCAGAATAAGGGGCAGTCGCAATATTATCCTGATAGCGATAGCGTCTGATTCTTCCTCCACTATAATAAGGCAATTAGTGAGAAGACTAATACCTTAGTATTTTATTGTTTTAGTTGTTATGTGTGTGTGTAGCTGTGGGTGGTCTTCTCATTAACTCGTCTTTAGTTAAGTTACTAACAATAGTTTTTAAGTGCAAACCTGTTACTAACAAGATATGGATCTCTTAGTTGTCCGAAATAAAATGATTTATTATTATTATTATTAAAAGCATTTGACTGTGTAAAGTATGACATTTTGCTCGACAAATTAGAAGGGTATGGACACTTAAATTGATTGAGAATTACTTAAATAATAGAATGCAAGGCACTGTTACTGAGGTATATAATGAGCATACAAAAATGGTGGAGGTGACATCTAAATTTGAATCTGTAATTCTGGGCGTACCGCAGGGCAGTATATTGGGACCTCCCTTTTTCTTGTTGTATATCAACGAGCTTCCAAATAATTATAATAGACCACCTTCGCGTAATTATTTAAAATGTCCACTGATAATATTACTTGGTGGCAAATAAAAGATAGAGTTGGTTATATCTAAGTCTACGTCACTAGAAGAGATTATTTAAGTTATTTTGTTTATAAATAAGGTAGTTTTATTGTGGGTCTTAAACTTTCTTTGGGTGGGGTAATATCAATGTCAATTATTATTGTATTACGGTAATAAATTATAGCAATTTCAATATGACCTATACCAATATTTCTATCTGCACTGAGTATAATGGTGATATTCAAGGCTCTTATTTCAATTACACTAAAGTGACCTACCCCTGCTTTGCAAGGCGCCACTTAATGGGTCTAAAACTATCTTATATTTAAAGTTGGAACTAACCACGATACTCACGATGTTTTCATTGACATTGGTTGAGGACTACTATTAATATCATAAACGGGATATTTACCATGATTGATTATTGTTTCGAGTTCCCGATAAATAGTAGTGTCAGTGACCATGTCAGTTTAAAAACTTATATTGGTTGAGGAGTTTCGGAGATTAGCCGTAGAAGAACATAGTGACAAGACAATACTAGTAAACTGTGAAGACTTCGCAATCTTCACTTAGCCCATCCAATGCTTTGGGTAACCCTTTAGATGTCAACTATCTCCAGCGACTCATTTCAGTCTGTTAACACCCAAAAACAATAACCCTCCTTTTGGGCTTCGCCGCAGTCGGGTAAAAAATATAATAGTGGTATTGAGTCCCGTACGGTAAACAGAATTACACTTGAGCGATCTAATTGTCTACAGAAAACATGGTTCGCCGAAGAACGGTAATTCGAAAAATCGATTTGCCGAAACATTATTCAGCGAAAGCACGTTTCGCCGAATAACGCTACAAAGAATGAATGGTTGGCCGAGACCAAGATTTGCTAAAGTCATGGTTCGCCGAAACACGTTTGAACTAAATAATCTTTCACCGATAGCTATTTTCACCGAAATCATCTTATATCTAAACCAATCGTGTGCGTGTCTTGCTCATTCAATTTAGACAAGCCTCGATTAAATTGCACTAACATCTTTTCCCATGCGTTTATGTTAGAAATTCATTAACAATATTATGTACACACGGCTACACATCAAGCTATACATTTCCAGTATAAGCTGGTCTCGCATTGTATAGGATTTCCGTACAGTGCGAGATCAGCGTAAACTGGAAATGTATAGCTTGATGTGTAGCCGTGTGTACACTAGTTACCTAAGAGCTCATACGCCTTATTATAGACACAATTAAAAAGCCATTGTTATAAATCTCCTGGAGATTTATTAGCGGACGGGAGGTTAAATAAACTAAATTATGCTCATTATTATTTCCTTTATTTATCTACATACCTAAATATTAATTATATTTTTAAATATTCTTATATAAATAATGGGGTGAAGTAATCGAGTGTATTATTGCAAATAAATGGGTAGTGTTGACGATGCATAAAAACAAAATCGAATAAATGTCGTGCGGCTAATGACGATCTTATACGACGACTGGTCCGATTTTGTCAAATGAACATCCATCTACTACTTACTAGCCATCCTGCAGAGAACGTCGTTCCACCTAGCCTAAGGGTGTCCCACCACACGTGCCGATTTGGTCTCCACTCAAGACCATGACGTGTTGGTCGTATACGCCAACTATCAGTGATTTCACGGTTTAAATTATCACTTTTTCTTGCTAGAATGAGGTTCAAGTCAACTACATTTATTATTTACTGAACAAAAACTCATACCTTCAGATTGAAATGAGTACATTTTTCATATTTCTGATTCCGTTCTTTACGCCTTGTGTTACTGTGAATGATTTATTAGTTTAATAATTTAATCTCACATAGCCCTAGGTAGGAACCTAATTCTCGGTCTAAACCTTAGGTCTCTCGGTCATATGAATTTTGTATTACGTTTCCTTTCGTCTACATTCAGGTGGAAATATATATGTGAGCTTTTTATTTATGACCTCATTTTGTAAAGGTATTGCTTCGGGGTGTTAGTAACAGCTGAGGTTTCTGATTATATTTTCAATAACTTTCATTTTGGATTTATTTGTTTAGTTATTTGAATTTGTGTGTTACTAGTAGTGGGTAAATAAGTTTGTTCAGTTTCACTGTACCATATTATTATAACCAGTTCCAAAATCACAAGTCGTGTAAAAATCTGCTAAGAATCAACTTATTTTGAAAATTAAATTTCTTAAGTTTTCTGGAACAATATAACAGCAGGCTGCGTGTTGCTTTTTTCGTCATAGAAAAAAGACCTAAGGAACTTTTTCAATGTAATAGACCCTGATTTTTTTTGGCCGTTGTTTTAGGTAACATGCAATTACAAACTTTACAAATTATTCAGTTACTAATAATATATGACATGTGTGTAAGGAAAACCTGCAAAGAAAATGGTGGAAAGTGTTAGAAACTACATCCCCTAATGGAACCATAGTAGACCGCTTAACATGCTGTGTAATCCGCAATAACCTTAAGATATACCTTCCGTTATTATAACTTGTAACAAAGTAGAGAAAACTAGCTTAAGCCCTATTCCACTAACGCTAGTCGACTACAACTTGCGATTATTTGCTCGCAGCTTCGCTCCCGTTATGTATGTAAAATAGGTATCCAATGAAAACCTTTTAAAAGCCTATGAAACTCGCTGGCAAAATGTAGCTTGCCGTTAGTGTTAACATATTTCGAAATTAAATCAGTAATTTCGAAGATAACCCCCTACAGACAAACCTATTTGGGGGTATGAAGAACAGGGTGTAAAGTTCCTCATCCCCCATTGAAAACACCTACAAACCCTCCATCTTTTTGTATTATTTAGTTCATTAGTACAGATTGCGTCGTTGCTGTAGTGGTCACAAGCGCGAGTGCTGAGCATGAGGTCCTCGGTTCGATTCCTGGGTCGGGTAAAGGTAATGGTACACCTTTACCTAATACCACGATTATATTTTTTGTTTTTGGGTGTTAACAGGCTGAAATGAGTCGCTGGAGCTAGTTGACATCTAAAGGGTTACCCAAAGCATTGGATGGGCTAAGTGAAGATTGCGAAGTCTTCACAGTTTACTAGTATTGTCTTGTCACTATGTTCTTCTACGGCTAATCTCCGAAACTCCTCAACCAATGTCAATGAAAACATCGTGAGTATGTATGGTTAGTTCCAACTTTAAATATAAAATAGTTTTAGACCCATTAAGTGGCGCCTTGCAAAGCAGGGGTAGGTCACTAGTATAATTGAAATAAGAGCCTTGAACATCACCAGTTATACTCAGTGCAGATAGAAATATTGGTATTAGGTCATATTGAAATTGCTATAATTTATTACCGTAATACAATAATAATTGGGGGCATATTACCCCACCCAAAGAAAGTTTAAGACCCACAATAAAACTACCTTATTTATAAACAAAATAACTTAAATAATCTCTCCTAGTGACGTAGACTTAAATATAACCAACTCTATCTTTTATTTGCCACCAAGTAATATTATCAGTGGACTTTTTAAATACCATGCCAACTCAATTTTGAAATTTCGACTTCAACTTGAACACTGAAAATTTAAAATCCAACAACGCTAGCTACAATCTGTATCTCTGGAGCTGCAAATACGAAAACAACAGCTGTATCTAAATACTTTTATTAGATCATTTCCTTTTCTAGATTTTGCAATTAACTGATTATTGAGGAATCCCTCAATAACTGATAAAATATGGCACTATATTGCTTATCGACAGATCATACAGTTTGTTTTTGTCGCAATGTGTTTTAGTAAGGCAGTTGCCGGATGGATATCCAGAATGTCCAGCACTTTTCCATGATATGCTGTCGTAACCAGACTATAATCGATATCACAATCATCTGTCTGTTCTTTTCCCAACTATGTTGGGTTCTGTTTCCAATCCAGATGCAGTAAAATACCTACATTAAACAAGCAAAAAAGTTAAATCATCAGCGAAGAATTTTACGCGACCAACGAAAGAACAAACACAAAAGAACTAAAAAGTTGGAAATAAAAAAAGTAGTTAAAAAACTAAAAAACCCGACTGAAAAAACTGCAAAGCAAAAAAACAAGCACATTTTAAATTAAACAAAACTTGGAAGCATAATTTAATATTCAAATGAACCCCGCCTGTTTCCAAGCTTTGTTTAATTTAAAATGTGCTTTTTTTTTGCTTTTCAGTTTTTTCAGTCGGGTTTTTTAACTACTTTTTTTATTATTACTTATAGAACCTACGATGGCCAGACCTTCGTTATTTTATAAAACCTGAAAGTTGGTTTGTGCAAGTCCGCTATACAGGTAAGAACGACCAGTGGCTATGGAGTTTGGGCTGTAGTTACTTTGGCAGGTAACAGGTAGTAAAGGTTTATGAAATAGTACCTACTTTAAATTCATTAAAGTATAAAGCTTAATTTTTTTATATTCTCTTCAGGATAACTTACCTAAGAAATCTCGTCAAACATTGCCGGACACTTCTGACAGTTGCAACCCCCTGCCAGACACATTTTACCACTTCATAAGGCCCGTAATCCACCAAAGCGGAGACGAGCAGAGCGGAGAGGAGATGTGCCAAATTCGACCAATCACAGGAAGGGCGAAAGACCAGATGTAAATTTTAACTAATGTGATTGGCCGATTTCCGCACATCTCCTCTCGTCTCCGCTCCTCTCCGCTTTGGTGGATTACGGGCCTAACTGTCTATCTTTATCAATGGGATGACGGCATATCTGACCGCCACAACTCACTTAGTACTAGTAGGGTTGTGAGTTGTATCGGACTTTTGGGCCACTGAGTACCTGTAACGACTGTCAAAGATGTACAAATGACTGCCGGGACCAAAGGCAATAACGGGTGGTCTTCCATCCATGGTCCAACCTGGGCAAGTGCGGCTTAACCTGATGATCGAGCCGACTAGCTGCTACTGCTTAACCACGAGCTTTGCGGAGCTCGTGGCTCGTTTATTCTGAAGGCTCTATATCAGAAATCTTAAATAAATGAGGCTGGGGAACAGCTTTGCCACAGAACGTGTTTTATTTTAAAATTTTCACTAAGTTCCTCAAAACGCACCTCACGTCCTCCCTTTGTTATTTCCTACAACTCTAGAAAGGCAAGGAAAGCGGTGGAACAAACTCCCCAGCAACACTTTGTTAAGGTGAGAATAACAATTATATAGATATTAAACAGGGCGTTGAACGGCTATGGCTATGCCTCACGGAAAGATAGTACAGTACCATAAAAATTGCATGGTTTTCTGAAAGTAGATTTCATTTCGCTGGCAAAAATAATTTGAACAGCGTTACAAAATTTTAGAATAAGCGCTGCCTAAACCGGTAATCGAACCCGCAAAGTGTGATAAATTAAAATATGTATTTTTTTGTAGTAGTCGAAATGGTTAATCATAAGGATATTTTTTAACCGAAGTTCATAAAATTTTACATTTAATTTCCAGACTTCCTCGTATAGCGTAGAAGGTAACTGTGCTAGTGTATGCATCGCCGATGTTATAAAACTTTCTAATCTTTCTCACCGATTACAATTTCATTCACTAGCGTTATCTCAATTATCGTAATCTACGAGTATAACCAATCGTGCACCGATCTCATTGAAAACAAACATCGAAAGACTAGAGGAGAGGGACTTCGAAGTATGGTGCGACTTTGGCAACCAATCAGAATGGGTCCCCTACGTTTCTTCGAAACACTATTCTTCGAAAATTGTTTCACCGAACACTATTCACCGAAGCCTTCATACTGCGACGTTTTGTTTGGTCTACGCCTTTTTTGTTCGATGTTACTTTACACCGACCACCTTACATCAACTTTTGTTTCACCAACGTTTGTTTGTTCTATGTAACGTTACTTAGAAAATATTTAGTCAACACAATAATACCTTTGTTTTTGGTTATTATCGATCGTTATCGTTATCTATCGATCTATGACAGCCAGGACCAACAGCTTAATGTGCTTTCCGAGGCACGGAGGAAACTCGGTATGTGGTGTACACCCATTCACAGACCAACCTAGGCAGGCGCGGCTTAAACTAAAGATCGACCAATGCTTCAAAAAAAAAACGTCGAGCCGAAAGGATGGTAATATTGTGTTGGCTAAATATTTTCGAAGTAACGTTACATAGAACAAACAAACGTTGGTGAAACAAAAGTTGATGTAAGGTTGTCGGTGTAAAGTAACATCGAACAAAAAAGGCGTAGACCAAACAAAACGTCGCAGTATGAAGGCTTCGGTGAATAGTGTTCGGTGAAACAATTTTCGAAGAATAGTGTTTCGAAGAAACGTAGGGGACCCAATCAGAATTGGTTTATTTCATAATGAGTGGTTTTTCACCGGGGGTTATATTATTCTGGACGCACACTCGGTAGTGCTGTGACTGCCCCGTTGATCTCGTGGTCGACCGTGTGCGACTACTGAGCGAGTCCTGGGTCGAACAAAAAGTGCTATTGGGTTTTTCCATTAGAAAATCAATCTTTTTTGTCGGGGCTGAGGGTACCCGTCGGGGCTGCGGGTTGTTCGAAAGAGTAACGCGGCCTCGACACAAAGAGCTAAGAAGGAACCTGGGTGGTTTTAGTCAGTAGAAGTTTGACACTCCCTACCGCTCTGCCCAGAGCGGGTGGAGTCATTTGATAATTACCCACGATAAAAAAAGGGTTTGAAAACCAAAGAGATAATGATTATATTCGAAGATAGACAGGTAAGCTTTACTTTCATCCTACTAAATTACTAATAGCAACAAGTTGAGGATATGCCTGCCTGCTCCGTTGTTTAGTTGGTCTTAAAAGCTAATATTAGGGACTGATTACTCGGGTTATAAGGTTAACCGTGTAGGCATTCCCAAGATTTTATTTTCGTATTCTTTAATCTTGCAACACTGCGTGCATGTTGTCAAATTCCGTCTCGTCATTAAATACTTTCTTTGTAAGATTTACTCAATCAGACCAGCCCCACTGCACAGCAAGAAGACAAAATATTTACAAACTGGTAAAACCATAATAATATATTTTTTTCTACCATTAGGTATATTGGTTAGCCCTTAGAATATACCTATGGGTTAACCGTTCAAATATTGCTGATTAACCAGAGTAAAAGGTACAATACAGTTTATCACCGCTGACCGACTCTGTTATTATCTTGCTTATACCTATAAGAAAGAAAGAAAGAAAGAAAGAAAAGAACAAGTATTATATGAACTAAAATGAACTCAATACAATTTTTTGTAGATTTATTTTCGGAAAAAGCTGGAGTGCCTGAGTTAAGCTTGATCTAACTTTTATTCCGCTTTATGGTTCTCGGTCTTACACGGACCACGACCCATGACCTTTCTGAAGAACCTCATTAAATAAGCACCTTCTCGTAACAGTCAATGTGCTGCTTCTGATTACCCCATGGTCTACCATGTTTAAGACGAGGTAGACATAATAATAAAAATAAAATCAATTGATTTTGTACGAAAGTTTATGTACCTAATTCAGTCACTACAGATAAATCTTAGACTAAATCTTAAGCTGCTAACACGTAGTTACACTTCATCACAAAAAAAAAAACCTTAGTACCTCGCCGTCTCCACAATCCAGTTAGAGTAAGAAGTAATAGCAGTAATCACAACCGGGACACTGTCCTCTCCATCAGAAACACCGAAGGAAACAACACCCATGGTTACTCCATCATAGAACAGAGGAGCTCCTACATCCTCGGAGTCCAGGTCACGACCCTGGGAGTCTCGGAGACCAACACAGAACATGTTTTCAGTGACGGTGTTGTTCGGGATATCCTGTTCGAGGTAGGTCTCCAAACAGTCATCGTTGTTGATTGTGACGAGGTTCAGTGCGTAGAGATCTTCGTTGCTGGTGAGGCCGCCCTCCTAGAGGAAACAAAATGGTGGTTTGTTAAGGTTTAGTGTTACCTATAATGATTCAGTAGTCATGGTGTCGACTTAAGTGTCGCAAGCAGGAGTTTAGAATCTATAAGTAGAATTGTTTTAACACAAGTTCGGCTTCGGTGACACAGTTTTCTTAGAGCTGAAGATGAACCCCAATAGGAATAACCTTAGTCCATGATCGTAAGATCTTGGTCTATCGAGAGACGATAGTTCAGCGCTCGTATCTGCCTAGATAGGTTCCATCGAATACAATTCAAAAAGAATTGTTCCTTGTTGCCATTTCTATTTAGTACAGCAATTACTGGACTTCCCCCCCACTCCCCGGGACTGCATTTTTTATAAGGAAACCCCTACCGAATCAAATTGCTGGCTACAGCCCTGCCCCAACTATCTACTCTCAGTACGTGAATAATCAACCGGGTAAAGTACGGGAACGTAAGTTTAGATTAACTTAAACTTACAAAGCTACGGAGGAGTAAATCACGATACTTACAGAAGTAGTACCCCAGCTGACAAGCGTCAACTGCAGACCTGTAGGCAAGTAGATACCCTGGCCAAGGATCAGCGCCTGTTTGATAGTATCTCCCAAGATCAAGGCTTCTTGGAGCCTGACCACTGCGATGTCTCCGTCATTCTCCAGCTGGCCGAAGTCGGGGTAGATGTAGACCTGGTAGACCTCACGGACGAGGCCTTCGGTGCTGCGGTAGGAGGTACCAGCTCTGATGCGCCGGCTGCGGTCTGAGTAGTTGCTGGAAAATTTTGCGAGGTTATAAGAAAAATACTACATCGGAGGGCAACCCTTCAAGACGGTAATGTTTGTATCAAAAACCAAATATCATGCATGTAATCCTAAACGGTAAAGCAGAGGTGCACTGAGTAGTACACATTTCACCAAATACGTTTTAGACCCACGTACCTATTACTCTTGGGACCACTAGACCAACGAAGCTATAACGTAAGACGCCTGCACGTAGGGCTACGCCCTGTATAATTGCCAAGACAGGCGTTAAAGATATAATAGTTTAGCTTGGAAGATGAAGTAGTGTAACAAACTACCAGGCAACAACAAATCTATTATCATCCATTCATTCTATAGCTTTAAAACAATCTGCTGAGATACTTACACCCCAGAGAAGCACTGAGCGGTTGACAAGACGTGGTAGGAAGTGAGCACACTGGCGACACAGTGCTGCACCCACAGGTCTCCTGCAAGGTTCTCCACCTGCGCGATGCTGGGGTACTCCTCAATGGAGGTTTGGCTGCCCAGCTCCGCAGATGAGCAGGCTAAACCTGGAAATTTTGTCGTTTGAGTAAGAAACGGGTGATTTACAAAATATATTTTGTTTAGGTAAAACAACATTTTATTTGGAAACAGATGCAGTACCCGGAAATAAACTCTCACAATAATATGACATGATTAACATAATCCCAAAAAGCCGAAGTTTCTCCGAAAGCACAACAATTTCCGTACTTTAACAGATCAGAACCACAGACAGTTTGACATTCTGTAGAATTCAGAATCATATTATTATGTCGAAACGACTAACTGTCTACCTACACTGATACCCTTCTTTTACCCATAATTATGCTGGTAATGATTTATGACCAAAATTATCATTATTTGAGATTATTGGTCAATTGAATGTTAGTTAGTTAGACGAAATACATTCATCATCCTCGGGAACAGGCTTGGCAGATGATGATGTTCAACGAAAAACAAGTGTTACAAAACATTCGACGGAAAATCAAACTCAATCAATAAAATAGAGAATACCAAATAAACGATGCATGTACTGTGTGAAAGGTGATATGGCTAAGAAGGAGGTGACTGCTGAGACGACGAGCAAAAGAGAAGTATGGAAGAAGAAGGTGGCGAGATGGGCAGACGACATAGCTGCCATCGAGGGAACAATCTGTATGAGGCTGGCACAGGACCCTGAAGATTGGCAAAAGAAAACAGTAGTACATGAATTTAGGCTGTGGATGATGATGATGACGACGATGGAAGAAGAAGACATGCAGCGCCGACCCCAAATTATTTGGAATAAGGTCGGGAGAACGATAATGAGATAATGTTACATGTATATGGAAGGAATTTGATCAGTTAAAGGCAGTTTTGCTTAGCCAAAGTATCATTAAAACAAAATGAAGCTACAACCAAAGGAGATGAAAACAGTATGAAGAGGAAGATGATGAATGATTTACCTGCAAGTAAAAGAGCAGCCCAGCACAGTAACGCCATATTGCTTTTAACCACGAATGTAACGCAATCTTGAGCTAATTCACTTTATATTAACGACTTATCGTTTACTACGAGCATTAGTTTTATCCATTATCTTTGTTGTATATTATTATTATAATGATTGATTACCCGTAAGTGCCTGTTGATAATGGTACAATAAATGTTGGGAGTTGGGATCCGTTCATGAAATTTTGAAGTTACGACTGGCAGACCTCATCCTTACATAATGTGGCCAAAGTTAGGCCAAAGAAACCAGGGCCCTCCTAAAGTTCGTTGGGTCGACGATTTCCTGAAGATTGCGGGAACCGATTGTATTAGGGACGCATAGAACCGGGAAGTTTGGCAGAAAAAGTGGAGGCATAGGCGTAAACTCAGTAGGTAATGGGTTATTTCGGGCTGACATGATGATGATGATCCTTACTTAAAAGTAGTCTGGATAGGTGATGTTGAAACCGAAATCTGAATCTGCTTTGAGAGGAACCGAACACAAACTACTTCCATTGTTTATTTTTAAAAGTTGCGATGCTAATAAAATATACATAATCAGTTCACAGGTACACTTGCCTCTTCTCTGTGAGGAGTCATTACCCATCTCCTGGGCCCTGTGCGGGTTGGACATAGTAAGATAAAATCTTTGTGAATAAAGTTCTAAATGATAAAACACAGACACCTTGTGACGCGACCTAAATTTTAGTAAATTAGACCCCACAAGCTTGCTGGCAAGCAACTGGGACAAAAGATTAGTACGTAACCCACGTAACCTAAGGGTATTTAAACACCCCGTCACCGCGTCGTGGGTGGTTTTTACCCGACTGCGGCGAAGCCCTAAAGGAGGGTTATTAGTCAGTAGAAGTCTGACACTCCCTACCGCTCTGCCCAGAGCGGGAGGAGCCATTTGATGATCTTCCACCCTCCAAAAAAAAAACGATATTTCAACATCCTATAGACACGACCACCTACTCTTAAGGTTTGGAGTTAATTTTAGCGTTGCGGTCGCGGGGTGAATGTGAATAGTTAATGTAGGTTTCATAGAATAATTAACTTAACAAATTTAAGTAGGAAAAGGGTCATAACTGGTGTTTGTAATGTTTTCTTTGGACAAAGGACAGGCAGGACGTCTTCTAATGAAATTAGTCTTTAGAAAGACTTTTTATTTTCATTAGGTTAAGCCAAGCTTAAAGCTGGACGTGGATTTGATCGTGTGGAGTTCAGATCTCTCTCTACGTAAAAAACTGGTAGTCATCTGCATCCGGTTAGGCTTGAAGCAAACCCCAACGTAGTTGGGAAAAGGCTAAGCAGATGGTGAGATGATGGTGAGAAGGATATTTTGAAAGGTTTCTCTTCAGAAACTTCAAGGGTTGTTTTTATTACGATGGATCTCTAAAAAACTCAATTTGAACTTGGATAACAGCCTATACAATTGGTCGCTTTTATATGACTAATTTATATAGATGATTATCATGCAATGGGGGCTTGCACTGATAAGTAACTGTAATCTGTAACGTAAAATTGTAAAAACATTACCCAAGGTGCTTTTACGTGCCCGTCGGGGCCGCGGATTTTAGTACTAGATGACGTGGCCTCGGCACAAGGGCAAAGAAGGAACATGGGTTCGGTTTTTAGTCAGTAGAAGTCTGACACTCCCCTTCGCTCTGCCCAAGAGCGGGGTTGGTTGGAAAATCATCAAATGACCCCCGTCTTTTGATGATTTTCAAACCACCAAAAAAAAAAAAAAAAGGTGCTTTTACGTCCCGTCGGGACTGCGGGTTGTTCTTCACAAGAGAAACCGCGGCCTCAGCATAAAGGGCTATGAAGGAACATGGGTGGTTTTTAGTCAGTACAAGTCTAAACTCCCTTTCGCTCTGCCCAAGAGTGGGAGGGGTTATTTGGAGATTTCCCAAAGGCCAAAAAAAAAAGTTGTTTTACGTGGTTAGGGCGTGACATCTTAACCACGAAGTTTTTTGCCGGCTAACCATGAGGATTGTTGCCAGTTCTTCTCCCTATGTAACGACCAACCCGAACCGTGCACTTTTTTGTCGATGTTTTATAATATCTTTCTTTGTTGCAATTTTGTCACTTTTAAACTGTGCAAATTTACCTTAGATTTACGTGTGTTACTTTGTACTTACCTGCATGATTTTATTGAATAAATAAAAAGTAAAAGGTTTGATGTACGGTATCCTTAGATGATGGCTAAGTAAAGGGTAACCCCCGGCGGGGCTGCGGGTTGTTCGAAAGAGATACCGCGGCCTCGACACAAAATAAAAAATAAAATTAAATTCCTTTATTTCAGGTCATTGACCCATATTAATACAACACATACAATAATTTTACGGCACAACTGATTAATTGATGAAATGATGATAAATTAACTGACAAAAATAATGAAATAATTAAAACAAAAATGAAAACATTAAAACAGAAAATGTCAGATCAAAAGATAAAAATAAATTAAATAAAACAATGAATTAAATTAAAAACATGTCAAAAGCAATCAAATAAATTGTTATAATATATAAGCATAAAATTACAAATTAAGCACCAGCAATAAACAAAAACAAAGGGCTAAGAAGAACTTCTTCTTCTGAACATGGGTGGTTTTTAGTCAGTAGAAGTCTCACACTCCCTACCGCTCTGCCCAGCGCGGGAGGAGTCATTTCGACGGGGAAATGCCAACAACTCCTAACTTACAAAAACCAAATTTTATAGGAGGCGAAAAAGAACCTTTTTTATTACTTACCTACCTTTTAAACCTTAACATAGGAGATGTTTCTTCGGTGCCTAGCGGCGAGACCCAACCAGGATTTACCAAAAACGTACTGTCTTTGAACGTCAAGTGTGAACTATAGGTTTGAAGTACTGAGGTGGGAAAAATATCCTGTGAAGAGAAAGAACTAAACTTGCATTATACCGAATCAAATCTCCGAATAAAGTTACTAACTCTATAAAAAAAAAATATACAATTGCCTCTTTTTTTAACTTTATCGTCGAAAATCTCCGTAATTTAAGCGATAACATAAGTATTTTTTTCTAGAAATAAATAAAGAATACAATTATTTCATTTAATACCGGTTATTTTTTCAAATTATGTTAAGTTATTTATCATAATTAAAGGAAAACCCTTGAATATCAATAAACCCAAGCGCCTAACAAAGACTAGCCAGCCTAACACTGTACGTCCAAAAAGCAACCTTATTGAATCCGACTAAGGTGGAGTGTAGCACTACGCCTATAGTATAGTCGAACGGGTGCGTTGGGTCTCGCCTTAATTCATTTATGAGTAGACGCGCAATTTCATTATCTATCAAACTGCATTCATAATCGTTTTCGTAAAAAATGTAAGCTAAGAGTTGTTGGCACTTCCCCGTCGATTTGATGATTTCAAATACTCCAAAAAACAGGGTAACTACCACAGATACAGAAACAACAGGAGATATGGCAAGGAGGCGTGGTACATGCGAACTCATGTGGCCACGACGGGGCCTTATGCCACTTTCAATAATAAGTCGAATGTCAACTTGCGACGTCTTCACTGCTCGTGATTTTTTACAAAATGCCGCGTTGTTCAGTGAATGTTTGTAAAAATAATAGCTGTATTGTGAATTACACGAAAGATGGTATCTCATTTCACACGTAAGTACTACAAAAATAATGTTTTTCATATTAAATTCATTAAAACATTACTTCGTGGTACGAGAAACATGATGAAAAACCAAATCAATTGTTTTCATTAGGAACAAAAACCATTGCTTGTTTAGTACAAATCGACCAGTGAATCGGCTGATCTAATAGCGCAATGGATAGGTGTTTTACTGATGCTCTCACTCACACAATATTTTCGAAAAGCTGCTGCTGTCAGTCTTTGTGAGCTAGAGATGTCTAATTGTGATGTTTGTGGTTGTCGATATTTTATACGATGATTCTGCGTATACGTACGAATGATTATACATATTATGCATTATACAATTAATTACTCTACACAATTGTTACTGCAGTATAAGGCGTATTTTATGGCGTTACTGAGCGTTGCCGTAAATGGAGATAAGAAAAACCAATATTCTGTACTATGTATTTACTAATAAAATATAAATTTATTTTTAGTTTAAACAACAAATTATAAATATAGGTAGGTACTAATAACAACGTTTATATTATCACGCTTTCTTATTTTTGCAAGCAATACTGAAAATAGAAAGTGCTTTTTATTGCTTAATATTGACTGCATAAATAGTATTCATTGGTTGCTCGAGTTATCTATCTATCTATCTATATACTTAAATAAAAAGAGAAGTCCTGACTGACTGACTCATCAACGCCCAGCCCAAACCCTTGGACCTAGAAAGCTGAAATTTTGCACAGAGGTTCCCTTTATAATGTAGACAAGGAATAAAGAAGGATTTATTTTTTGAAATTCAACCCCTAAGGGACTTAAACTAACAGACAGAAAAAAGTGCTGCTTATAATCAGCACTTTTCGAACGTCAAAATCTGTTGCAACACATCTGTGGTGTAAGTTAATATTAGGTACGATTTACTACAGACACAAATCAATTTTTTTTTTTAATCAACCTGTTTTGAATAAATGACTTTTTTTATTTTGAATGATTTATGGACATATTGTTTTTTATTTATAATATATTATTTTCAGGACCCCAAAAGAACTTTATTACAATATAATAATAAATAGAAGAATCGATAACTTTTCGATTTAGTCAATCACTAGCGTCGAAGTGAAACAAAATGTATTAAGTAAATTGTGCGGTGCATGGTAAATACACGCTGTGACTGAAGGGATAAGGTTTATAATTGATTGTGTAGTACGTAATGTTTTAAGAAATGCGGATGTGTTTGCGAATGCGTATATCTATTGTTTTTACTGCTCTGCGTGTGTGAACTGACGACACCAGGTCCCCATACATTTTCGGCTAAAGGGCATATCTCCTGTTGTTTCTGTGATCTGTGGTAACTACCTACATAATATATACTTTTACACTTCGAGTAAGAACAATGTTCAAAACGTCCCCACCCTTGTAGCACTTTAAAACCTATGTCAATCGAAGGGTTATAGTCAACTTATCATTTTATTGTATGACAGCGAAACTGAAATCCGCATCCGAAAAAAGTTATATCGTTATGAAGAAACCGAAATCAGTCACAATAATAATTATGTTACCGACCACGATACTTTTCTTTTTGTAATTATTACTGTGGAATGATGTCGTTCGGAGTTTTCAAACCTCGGAACTTAACCTTCTGCAGCTAGGTGTGATACAGGGAGACGTCATATCTCCGAAGCTTTTCATCGCTGTACTGGAGGATGTTTTCAAGGTTCTGAATCGGGAAGGACTAGGCATCAATGTAAATGGTGAGTACATCAGTCACCTTCCGTTTGCTGACTATATAGTGGCTGAGACCATGGAGGACTTCAGAACAATGCTCGATGACCTCAGTAGAGTTTCCGAAAGAGTGGATCTTAAAATGAACATGAACATAACCATGATCAGGTTGAATGGCTATGTAACACCCACTCCTATCAAGATCGGAACCTCTATACTCGAAGTTGCGGACGATTATGTCTACCTGGGACAAACGGTCTAGTTAAGTAGGTTTTAATTCGAGAAAGAGGTCACCACTTTACCAGTCCCATGCATCTCGCATCCAGCGGGTCCCCGCAACCTTCACCAGGTCATCTGTCCACCTTTTTATTTTTGTTGAGTGGTGAAAAATACCTAACGCATACAGCACCGTCCCGGGAGAAGGCGCGGCTTGCAACCACTAAAAAACACTGGCGTGAACCTACTGTCACTTTGTTGGATGAGCCACAAGAACTGCTACGCATGACGTTCGCGACCCATCCAGCGATGTTCGGGCTCACCTGAGACATCGCAACCACTCATGAGGGCCGTGCGATGTGACGACGATAGACTCCCCGATCTATCGCCCGCTCGCACCTCCTAGGGTGGCATCAGGTCACCATGGCGCCTCCTCCACCGACCTGTCCTCCTTCGACGAATCGCGTCAGTGAGGGAGTCTTCCTCCGCCACCTCCTTCTGTGAGATGACATCCTCACAGAAGGACGCCACTGCCTTCCATGGCTCCCTACTGTCGACCATGGCCTTGGTCACAGCCGTCAAAGAGCGGTCTGCCCCAATTGTTGCTACGAGAGCACGGTGCTGCACCACCCAAGCAGGGCAATGCTAGAGGGTGTGACGCGCCGTATCCTCGCTGCAGTCGCACTGATACACACGGGAATCGCCTCCTGTCTAGCCACTTTGTGCAGGTATTTGCCAAAGCAGCCATGCCCTGACAGCACCTGCACTAGATGGAAGGTCAACGTCCCGTGTCAGGTCATTTGTCCACCTAGTGGAAGGCCTTCCGACGCAACGTTTTCTGGTTCGCGGTCACCACTCCCTTACTTTTCGGCCCCATCGGTTATTCGTTCTGCGAGCGATGTGGTGGCAATGAGCAGGGCACGGGCCCTGCTCATCGCCACCACTTGAGTCTGGCAATTCCCGGTCTAAGTCGGTAACCTCGGGAACCTATAAAGCTCCGAGCATAGCCCTCTCCATTGCCCTCTGACTTTAAGCCTTCTGATGAGATTATTGTGAGCGATCACATTCAGGTCTCGTATGTAATCAATGACAGCACACACTGATCATAGACTTTCGTCTTGAGATATTACTGCGGTAAGTTGGACTTCCGTAACGCTGCCCAGCCGAGTCGGATTCAACGATGGACCTCTTTCTTGAAGTTAGACCTACCTAACTAGACCGTTTGTCCAAGGTAGTATAATCGTCCACAACTTCGAGTGTAAAGTATCTGATCTTGATAGAAGTGGGTGTTATATAGGCAGTCAACATGACCTTGGTTTTGTCCATGTTCATTTTAAGATCCACTCTTTCCGAAGCTCTACTGAGCATCGAGCATTGTACTGAGGTCCTTCATGGTCTCAGCCATAACCACAATATCGTCAGCAAACCGAAGGTGAATGATGTATACTCGCCATTGACATTGATGCCTAGTTCTCCCTAGTCCAGAACCTTGAAGACATCCTACAGTACAGTGGTGAACAGCTTCGGAGATATGACGTCTCCCTGTCTCACACCTAGCTGCCGATGGGTAGGTTCAGAGGTTTGAAAACTCCGAACGATATCATTCCACAGTAACAATTACAAAAACAAAAGTATCGTGGTCGGTAACATAGTCATTATTGTGACCGATTTCGGTTTCTTCATATCGATATAACTTTTTTCGGATGCGGATTTAAGTTTCGCTGTCATACAATAAATTGATGAAATGACTATGGCCCTTCGATTGACATAGGTTTTAAAGTGCTACAAGGGTGGGGACGGTGTCCATACATTTTTGTGCATTGTTCTTTATACAACAAAACAAGAACACGTCATAATTTGCTACCGAATTTGTTATTGAAAGTAACTGAATGTTTATTATTTTACCATTGGCTATAAAGATTGCTAGGCAATTTCCTCCACTAATAAACAGGTTATAAAGATAAAGTAGGTTGGTACGGTTTCTTATAATTTAAGTGAATAGAAGACATTTTCATATTTTTTTACAAGCTCTATGTTATAATTATGGAATTGAAGAAAACAGTGATTGTCTGGAAGACATCGCTATAGAAACATTGAGTACAGTGTAGGTACTAGGTTTTTATTTTAATTTTAGGTTTGCATGCTGATTATGTACTTAAGCAAATATATGTGAAATCTTTTTATTTTAAAGACCATTGTACCGTATTTCATGAAAATAAAGAATTTTGAATCCTAAATCTCTCTGTACTCACATCTACCGGGCATTTTCCAATATTTCGGACGGCATTAAGACATTAAAATTATCGGGGGTTTCATGGTCTATGATATTGAGACCAGCGCTATCTGTAACTTTTGAGATGAACTTCAGTTACAACTGTGCGGCGCAAATTTCGCTTCTTATGATAGTTCTTTTAAAAACGGCTAGATGTCGCTTTAAAATATACACTTTGTTAGTGACAATCGTAGATCGACCATGTTTCTTGTTCTAGAGTTCAAATACTTCAAATCAGGACATGTACGACCACCTCATTAACGTACATGGTCTTATACAATGGCAGAAATAACACCACAGTCCACAACAGTTAACCTAAAGCGCCCTCTTGACATTGGTAGGTACTATTTTTTAAGCATTTCCGTAATATACCTATGGGTATCAAATGAAAGAGTTTGTTGAGAAGAATACGAAAAATAATGACGTCGTCACTCTAAATGTATTCTATAAGGTTTTTATATTCAACTACCATAATTATTAGGTACCTATTGATTTTGTTTGTGCTATACAAAATGCTTATTATCAAATTGTGACCATGAACATGTGGGCAGTTAACTGTATTTATTCTTCTTCATCATAAACTTTCCCTCAATCGTGACCACATAGGTTTGTTGGACCGCTCATTACAAAACTGCTTCCTTTAAGTCTTGGTTTTTATCTATGTGTAAATAACTGAACCACATATTATTATCAAAAGTAATCTTGAGTAAGTCAATTGGTGCTATTCATAAAAGTATTTTATCATCGATAAATCAGCAATAAACATGTCATGGCAACCAAATTAAACAACAATAATTCTTATTCAGTAATATATTTGTTTATGACCCTTACAGTTTACTGTCATCGTTATCGACCAGGTCGGCACAAAACAAAGAAGACTTCTAAACAGCCGTAGCGATAATCCAGCTGGTGTAAGAAGATACAGCACTACTGACTCCGGGCAAAGTCCTGTCACTACAGCCCTGACCCCAGGATTGAATGCCGACGAGAATCTGACCGTAGTAGACGGGACCGCCGTAGTCACCGGGGCAGAAGTCCTTGCTGCCGACGTCGAGGATGCTGGCACAGATCATGTTCTCGGTGACGGGGCTAGGGATGGAGAGGCTGCCGTAGCGCTCAGCGCAGACTTCCCTGTTTACGATAAAGACAGTTGCTTCCCGGAGTTCATTGGATGGTAAGCCTCCGACCTGTAAATGCGAGTAAAAGATTAGTATTGTCTATAGATAGGTTTGTTATAGCTGGTTTTCGTCTAAATACAAAACTTCTAATGAAACTGAGTTCAGTTTTTTAAGGGTTTACACTGCTAGCATTATGGACACTTCATTGGTCGTGCTTGAAAAGTTCCCCACGTAAACGGTCGCGTAGGGTGCGTGACGCTGTAAGATCAAGATTATGCTTATGTTATAATACCAGCTTTTTTTTGTCATAATGCACAGTAAAGTTTCCGCAAGTTGGACGTTTTGAGGAATTTGCTCGTCAGGCAGTTTATATGTCGTGAATTCGTGATTTGAAGAAGCTAACGGGAACTTTAGTGAGCAAAATCTATACCTAATAAAGTAAGTTCTAACTTAATTGGCTAATTTACGTCCTAATACCTCAAGATAACAATCTGATAATCTATTTGACGAGGTTATAAGAAAATGGGACTTAACTATGTTGAATAAACTAACCTCAGTAGCGCCCCAACCAACAATATCAACAGGTAAACCCGCAGGCATTTGGAAATCTTGCGTGATGATAGTACCCTGCTGTACGTAGTTGCCATAGACCAGAGGAACCAAGAGTCGCACGATGGAGATATCGCCATCCATGCCGTTGCTACCATAGCTGGGATGGTTAATCTCCCGGTCTACGTAGGCAACCTGCCCGCCGTAGGTACGGATAGAGGAACCGGCCCTGATGCGACGGTAACTGGGATCGTAGAAACTGAAAATAGGAAAGGTTTATTAGGCACTATAGTCGTGTCATGTATCTGAGAATTATCAGATGTATATGCGCAGCTAGTGACGAGAATGCATAAAGTATTAAATGAAGACCTGAAAGAAAATTAGAATGCCTGTAACTAGATCAGAAATGAATGCTGTTGTTGATAGAGAAATATTATGAAAGAAAGGGTACTAAATAATAGCGTGACGGGTAATAAGGGAGAATAGAAGAAGAAAACGTAAAGTAGGACCCCAGCAGGTAGTTGGAATAATTGTAGTTAGATGAATGTTGTCATATAGGTATATGAATATTGTGATCTGCTTAGAAACAGAAACTTCCAGTAGATTTTCTAAAGATATGTCATTTGAACGAACAATTCGTTCAATAAATATGGAGTTTTGGCAAATGCCAAACTATTGTTTTTCATTGTTATTGCTTGATATTAACACCCGTATCTTTAAACAACTCAAATAGTTACCCTAACGTTAACTTAATTAGTTACCTTTTGCTTGAAGGTAGAACTGTCAAAAGTCAGAATTCGGAGCTTGGCTTTCTATATAGGTTCTTACTTCGTTATATTCTTGTCCATTGCATAAATATTGTTGCATAAGTCTCATTAACATGTCCTTTGAAAATAAATCTTTGTCTTTGTTACAACCAGCTTTGAAGATGGATGGAGGGCCAAGTTCACTATTTTTGCAACCGTAGCGGGCCAAAAGAAATGCATAGGGACCTCTAAAAAGTAAACTGGACTAAACTGCGATGATACGGTCTGCATACGCGGGTCACACCTCATCTCACATGAGGTGGGCAGGTAAATATAGCGCCGGATGAACCGACTAGGGTCATTATTTAAACAACGTTCGCGCAATATTCAAAAAATAGCTCGTGGGTCGGATGAAAAGGTGATTTACGGGTCGTTCAGTGGGCCGAATGCCGTATGTTGGACAGGGCTAAATTAGACTATGGCTAATAGAGCCGAAAAGTTCTGAGAAGGCCTCCCACTTCCAACCGCTCTGCCCAGAGCGGAAGGAGTCATCTGATGATTTCCCGCCTTCCAAAAAAAAAGGCCTCCCACCAACCGATGACCAGGTGAAGGTTGCTGGATGCGACATACGGGGCCGGTCAAAGTGGCGACACTTAGGAAAGGCCTATGTCCAGCAGTGGACGTCATTCGGCTGAAAAGATGATAATGATGAAGAGCCTATAATAACACTTTTCAACTTACATTCCATGGAAGCAATGGGCAGCGGACAGCACATATCTGGAGTTCAGGATACTGCCTCCACAGTTTTGAGACCAAATACCGGAGCCAGATCCCAAGAACTCCACCTGCACGATGGATGGGTACTGCGCGACTGTGGTTGTCTCTCCTCCAAGGATACGAGAGGCCGGGGAGCCGCAGGCAATGCCTGAAAAAATAAGAATAATTCAGATTGAAGTTAACTGTTGTCGTAGCGTAGAAGTTGTTATGGTTTTTGATAGAATATTATAGCCAACTGTATATTATTGTTAGTTTCGTTACTTTTGTAAAACATAATATGGCAAGAAAGGAGGTGTCTGATGAGATGAAGATTAAAAGAGAAGAAGGTATGAAAGCAGAAGAAGACATGCTGCCAACCCCAAATGAATTGGGATAAGAGCAAGAGAATGATGAGTATTTACCACACAATAAATAAAAAAGTTAAGAAGCCAGAATTGTTCTGAGAAAGAATACAGTTAGTTTACTCTCTTAAAAAACGTAATGCTTAAGATTATAAATACCTGCAAAGAGGACCAGAGCAAGAAGGGTCAGCGTCGCCATTTTCAAATCAACTGCGGAATCGTCAGTCACCTACCCCACAGTTATAATACCTGATAAAAACATCATAAAATTATAAAGATTAACAAAGCCGTTGTTACTGTACCTTAAAACTACTGATTAGGGATAAAAACGTGCCTATTTTATGGTATCTTAATCGTAATTGCGCTATAAACTAGCGCGAAAACAAACTGATTATGGTGGATATCTGTCCTTGAAGGGATTTCTCAGGCATAGGCATTGCCCAACATTATCATAGTTCTGCCCCTAATCCCAATTTAGTGGGGACAAACCAGATAGGAATAAACCATTTATTATGGGTTTGGCACTTTGTCATTTTTCATATCCTATTGAGGATGATTTTTTTAAATCCTTACCGAGGGCTAAGATTCCTAGACAGAAAAAAAAATTGTGTGTCCAGAAGAAAAATCGACAAAGTTACGATTATGAATAAAAAACACCCTTTTTATGACTCCTCCCTCCCGCTCTGGGGGTAGGGAGTTTCAGACTTCTACTGACTAAAAACCACCCATGTTCCTTCTTAGCCCTTTGTGTCGAGGCCGTGGTATATCTTTCGAACAACCCGCAGCCCCAACGGGAAAACACGTGAAATGTGACAACTTCACATTTTCTTAGCTTTAAATTTTAATATGAATGATTGGTTATTTTCTATTAAGTTTACTTAGCAAATTAAACCTTACAGTTATAAATTATAAAAAACGGCCAAGTGCGAGTCGGACTCGCGCACGAAGGGTTCCGTACCGTTATCTATACAAATCGCGTATGGGTGTCCCCATTAAACATTGACTTCATTTTTACTCTTTGTTGTTAACGCGGCAACAGAAACACATAATTTGTGAAAGTTTCAACTGTCTAGCTATACTTAGCGGTTCTTGAGATACAGCCTGGTGAGAGACCGACGGACGGACAGCGAATTATGCGTTGTTACGTAAAAACTCTGCCTCGCTACTCCGCAGGCTGCGTGGCAGTTTTTTTTTTTTTTTATACGTTACCCCACGCTAGGAATTTCTCCTGTATCGTGGGTGCGTTCACAAACATTTTAACTCACATACACAACTTAACACCCTGACCCGAAACAATTATCTGTAGATCATACAAATATTTGTTCCGCAGTCATAACACTATCCTGCAATCGATAGCCACCCGGGCAGATAGCCCGCTAGTGTGGGCCCTAGCCAATCGCACCCGGTCTGTTCTGGTTATTAAGTACTAACATAGGCTAAGTTATATTGTTACTATAAACCAATCTAAATATTAAGTACTAACATAGGCTAAGTTATATTGTTACTAACACAGTGGACCTCTTTTGTAGTCTGATAAATAAATTATTATTATTATTATTATAAATCCTCTCCTCCTCCTTGCTTTTCCTCAATGCTGAGGGTCGTGGCCTCTTCGGATCACTATCTCTTTGACTGTCATGCGCCAGCTCACTCTGTCTTCGGCAGCATGCAAGGCATCGCAGACGGAAGTTTTTAGGGTAGAGCGGAACTGGTCTGACTAGCGCATTGGGATTCTGCCTCTGGGTCTTCTCCCGCCCACCTTGCCCGTTATCAGCAGCTTCTCTAAGTTTTCGCCTTTTTTTCTGGCAATGTGCCCAACGAACTCAAAGTTTCTTCTCGAGCATACGGTGCTGAGTCTCATTGGTAACTTGCATAAATAGCTTAGCTTGAATAAGCAGAAACGCACAGAAAGTGATTAACAAAGCATGTACCCGGTGCGTCAGGACAGGAGAGTGCAGCAGATATATGAATTATAATCTTTTATTACTCTTATCATATTATGAATAGAGGTCATTTTATATTTTGTCTTTTGTGCTCTTTTCTTGACTTATTATGAAAATAGAGAGCGGGGAGAATTCATGCTAGGCCCCAATGGCAATTTCCCTAGGCTGATACAATTTTTGTTTTTCCCAAGTCATGCAAACATTGGGGAATTCCGCTTGATTTCCTCTTCTGTATACGTCGAGGTAGCAATGAGTTCCTAAAAGTGAAAAGATCATGTTCTTCCTGGCCTCGGCCCATGGTATATAGGGCGCAATACTTTTTTGTCTTCCATACTAAATAAATATCTTTATTTCCCAAAAATACAGGTAATTGTACAAGTTTACTATGTTTATGATTAATGGTAGACAGCATTTATATTATAAGTTTTTAAACTGACATGGTCACTGACACTACTATTAATATCATAAACGGGATATTTACCATGTTTGATTTTTGTTTCGAGTTCCCGATATTTGCCATCATCATCTCTATTTTTATCCCGTTTATGATATTAATAGTAGCATTTATATTGAACATTTGGATGTTGCAGAATGTACATACTAAACAGATTAAACTCTGCCTGCTAAACTAGGATAATCTTGTATCTTAAAAGACAGTGTTTCACAATGAGGTTCTAATTCCACTATGTTTGGACGGCTAAAAATATAAATCATTGGCCTGGTACCGTATTTTAAATTGATTATTTATGTATTTTGCGAGAACCTCACGAGTTAGGCACATGCAGTGTTTGGGAGGTTAATTTTGCAGAGGTCTTTGTTAAATAAAGTGGGGCCCAGTATACTGCCTTGAGGGATGCTGAAAGTTACAAGCTCCTCATCACTGAGGTAGGTATACATTTGAATACTCTGGGTGCGATTCTTGAGAAAATCCTTAAATATTTCAAGTGACACGCCGCGTATGCTTATGCGTTTTAATTTTGAGGTAAGGATGGGAACAGAAACTGTGTCAAATGCCCTAGGAAGATCTAGGAACTCTCCCATTAATCGTCACTATCATTTACTCCTTTTTCATTCATATCATTCTTCACACAAACCATCCAGTTTTTCTTTGGTCTTCCTCTCACTCTCTGTCCATCATCAATTAGATTCATCACTCTTATAGTCACATGTGTTGCAACCCTCCTCATTACATGGCCACATCAAGGGAGTCGTTTGTCTTAAGGAACGATTCCTTTTCATATTTTCTGCAACAGGCGCATGCCGTGCATTTACCCACACATTGTGTCGTGTAAATTGTTTCAGTGCCCTCTATCCATATCATCCATCCTGAGTTGGTCTGGTGCGTTACGTTTTGGTCTTCTTCGCGATCGTCTTGGACAAGCTACCCGGGGAAGTTACCCTACTTAATCACAGGCCAACATTATCCAGTTCTTGCGACGACACCTCCAACCTGCATCGAACCTCTAGACCTCTCCCAGCAACTAGCACAACTTCGTCGGAAAACAACACACACCAGGTAGACTCTTAATGGATGTCTGATGAGAGAGTGTCCATTATAATCGTGAAGAGGTAAGGGCTTAGAGCCAACCCTCGGTGAAAGCCAACTGCCACATCGTAGTTGCTGGTGGTGCCCGTTGGTGGTAAATTTGAACAAAAATACAAATTACTTGTAAGTTAGCAACTGGGTGAAACCGGCGTGGTTTAGATTACAATAAAAATCCTTCTAAGTTTCAGACATTACGAAAAAAATTAGAAAAATATGTTTAGGTTGATGATAATTATGATGAAGTACAAAGTTTTATCAAGTATTTTAAGAACCGAATGGCCGATCACTTTCCTTCCCAGTTTTCTGTTTTTCTAATTTAATCGGATATAGAAGGTGGAATATCTAACGTTTAGCGATTACCTATCTTAAGTTTTAGGGTAACACCATTACGTATGGGTTAGTCTTAAACCTATACTCAACACGTATTTCGTCCCTGTACGTACGGGGCATCTTCAAGAGAGAATCAAAATCGTCTATTTCGTTCTGAATTAGAGAACAATTTTATATTTTGTCCTAAGCGATCATTTGGTCAAGAAAGGTGCTCGTCCAGTTCTCATCTCAACAAGTCGGCAAGGAGCTTTTACGACTTTTAGATGTAAACAGCACCGTCAAGGTCGACCACGGCGGAGGTGGCGTGGCGGGGAGGCCAACAAGTAGGCTAACAAAAAATATGAAACAATCAATATGTGTCATACTGTGTTTTTATTACACAATCCGACGAAACACAAAGAAACATTTCAATACCTTCAATACTTAATTTTTATTGAGTAAAACAGATGTATATCATATTTTAGTTAGCATTAGCAATATCGACGACCCAGTTAGTGTAGGGGCTGACAGCAGTGCTGACACCAGGGAAGGTGGCGTTGGCACATCCGTGACCCCAGGATACGACGCCGACGAGGATGTTGCTGTAGTAGAGAGGACCACCGGAGTCTCCTTGGCAGGCATCCTTGCCACCGACATCGAGAATACCAGCGCAGATCATGTTTTCAGTAACAATTTGAGGTCTGGGGAGAGTCAGGTAGCGGGCAGCACAAAGTTCGTTGTTCACGATGTAGATTGTCACATCACGGAGCTGTTGCGATAACTGACCTCCTTGCTGCAAATATAACAGAATTTGTGTTAAATTTGGTAAGAAAGCTGTTCTATGCAATGCGCCAACATTTTCGGCTAATTAACAGTTAAGTGGAAATACAATGCACAAATGTGACTCAAAAGTCGTGTGGTGATCGGTTATCTTGGTTTGGGCATACGTTACAGAGGATAAGCGTAAGGAAAGTGCTGAGAATGAATGTTAATGGCTATAAGAAGAAGATAGACTGTATGAAGGATGAAATTTGATGGGTGATGAGATGACAAGTAATAGAGAAGTATGAAAGTAAAAACATACTGCGCCGACCCCCAAATAAGTTAATAAAGTGGCAGGACAATAATGATAATATCTAATTCTTGCTCACCGAAGTTGTGCCCCATCCGGCGTGAACGACCGGTAGGTTATCAGGGATGATGACACCTTGCGCGATGACGGTGACTTGCTGAACGACAGGGCTGAACACCAAAGATCCAATGAGAAGTACCACTGAAAGGTCACCATCGTAGCCAAGCTGACCATAGCTGGGATGGTTGTACCTGGCTCTTACGTAGGCCACAATACCTCCAGTGTTGCGGAAAGAAGAACCTGCCCTAATTCGGCGGTTTTCATCGTCGTATAAGCTGTAATATGAATGTTAGATTACAAAAATTGGCTGAGCCTCAACAGTAAAAATAGATTTTCTAAAATATTAAATTAAATTGCACATCACTTTTTTCTGAATAATACATATTCCCAGCCAGATGATGAAGAATATACTCACATTCCATCAAAGCAATGTGCAGCAGACAGTACAGATCCGGAAGTCAGTATACTGGCAGCACAAGACTGACCCCAGGTTCCAGTCCAGACACTGTGGGACTCCACAGCAACAATGGAGGGGTACTGATCGATGGTGGTCAGTTCACCTCCAACAATCCTGGAGGGCAAGGCATAACCAGAGCCTAGAGAAAGAAAATAATAATTTAATTCTACGTTTGAATGGCATGGCACGGCATAAAAACTCTGACACCTAACCGCACAATGAAGAAAAAGAAGGTTGGTTTACACTCGTTATTAATTATTATATATAATTACCTGCAAGAAGAGCGAGGGACAGGAAGAGAAGCACCGCCATGTTTGCGTTTGATACGACTGCGAAGAAATTAATCCTCACGTATTTTTATATTTAGCCGAACAAATCCATTGTAAAAACGATTAAGATAAACAAATCCGGCTCTAACTACCGCACTTTGAAGCTATAGATTAGTGATAAGATTGTCTTTGTGGGTGATTATAATCGTGCTTTTTCCTAGTTGAGGTAAACTTTTAAGAGTTTGTGCCTAAATAGTCTAGACATCTCTCCTTTCAATAAAGTTATTTAGTAATCACCAGCTGTTACGCACGAATTTCATCGGCGTGAATTAATTATAAAAATAGTACTTTCCTATTTGAATAGAGTTTTGTTAACAATTTCATGCGTTTTACTTTATTTTTAATAAAAGCTATCTAAGCTGGCTAATTGCGTACATTACTCCGTATAACATCAGCTCTCTGCCAATCATTTTCTATTAATATTTCCACTTTTATTACATTTTGAATTAGGGAACAACTTCTTCCATGACTGTCAACATTGTTTAATTTCTTGCCCAGCGACCACGTACTTTGTCCAGTTCTCAACTAGTCGGCAAGGAGCTATTACGACTTTTAGATCTAAACAATTCAATATGTGTCATACTGTATTTTATTACACAATCCGACGAAACATACACAAACAAACATTTCAATACATTCATTACTTAATTTATTGAGTAGAACAGATGTAAAGCGTTTAGTTAGCGTTAGCAATATCGACGACCCAGTTAGTGTAGGGGCTGACAGCAGTGCTGACACCAGGGAAAGTGGCGTTGGCACATCCGTGACCCCAGGATACGACGCCGACGAGGATGTTGCTGTAGTAGAGAGGACCACCGGAGTCTCCTTGGCAGGCATCCTTGCCACCGACATCGAGAATGCCAGCGCAGATCATGTTCTCAGTAACAGTCTGAGGCCAGGGGAGAGTCAGGTAGCGGGCAGCACAAAGTTCGTTGTTCACAGTGTAGATTGTCACATCACGGAGCTGTTGTGATAATTGACCCCCTTGCTGCAAATATAACAGAATTTGTGTTAAGGTAGGAAAGCTGTTCTATGCAATGCGCCAACATTTTCGGCTAATTATCAGTTATGTGGAAATACAATCCACAAATATGACTGAAAGTCGTGTGGTGATCGGTTGTCTTGGTATCGGCATACGTTACAGAGGATAAGCGTAAGGAAAGTGTTGAGTATGAATGTTGACTGCTTTAAGAAGAAGATAGACTGTATGAAGTATGACTTTACTAAAAATTAGATGGATGGTGAGATGACAAGTAACAGAGAAGTATGAAAATAAAAACATGCTGCGCCGACCCCAAATAAATTAATAAATCGGCAGGACAATAATGATAATATCTAATTCTTGCTCACCGAAGTTGTGCCCCATCCGGCGTGAACGACCGGTAGGTTATCAGGGATGATGACACCTTGCGCGATGATGGTGCTTTGCTGAACCACAGGGCTGAACTGCAAAGTTTCAATGAGAGTGGCCACGGCGATGTCACCATCGTATCCGAGCTGACCATAGCTGGGATGGTTGTACCTGGATCTTACGTTGGCCACAATACCACCAGTGTTGCGGAAGGACGAACCTGCCCTAATTCGGCGATATGAGTCTTGGTATAAGCTGCAATATAAATGTAACATTAAATAAATTGGCTAAGATTCTACAGTAAAAGTAGTTTTCCTAAAATATTTCATTAAATTCTAGAACATCAATGCTGTCTGCATGATTTCCCTGTACAATATAACCCCAGATGATAAAGAATATACTCACGCTCCTTCAAAACAATGTGCAGCAGACAAAATAGCTCTGGAAGTCAGTATACTACCAGCACAAGACTGACCCCAGGTTCCAGTCCAGATACTGTAGAACTCCACAGCAACAATAGAGGGGTACTGATCGATGGTGGTCAGTTCACCTCCAACAATCCTGGAGGGCAAGGCATAACCAGAGCCTAGAGAGGAAGAAAATAATAATTTAAGTCTACGTTTGAATTTGAACATGCACAGATAGCGCTTGCTCACCGTAAACTTTAAAAAATATTTCATTCACATGCACTGCAACTTGTTAAGAGAACATAAAACTTTAACAAAATTTAAATATACAGAAAGTTTTAAGCGTCTTCGAATATTTATTAAACCAAGAAAACTACCAATCTAACTCTTTTTTTTATATTTAAAATGTCACTTACGGGATTAATTCGTAAGTGACATTTTAAATATAGTTATGAACCGTGAAAGCTTAAAACACTCTTTTTTTTTTTGGTGGGTGGAAAATCATCGAATAACCCCCCCCCCCCCCCCGCTCTTGGGCAGAGCGAAGGGGAGTGTCAGACTTCTACTGACTAAAAACCAAACCCATGTTCCTTCTTCGCCCTTGTGTCGGAGCCGCGTTAACCTTTCGACAAACCACAGCCCCGACGGGACAAACCACAGCCCCGACGGGGCCAATCTAACTCTGTGATCACGATAATGCTAAAACTGAAAATGTATTGCAACCGAAAGGATTATGATAAAACACGTTGTAGAAATATAAAACGTTATAAATCTAAAAATATCTGTCAAAAATATCAGTCTAGCCGAATGTAGCTGAACACCAGGATTATGACATGGAGTGACTGCCTGTCTGACCTCCACAACATAGTACCCTGGTAATAAGATACCCCTTGGTAAAACTGGTAACTGCCCGGTCAATGTAGCGACATCTGGGGAAGGCCTTTGCCCAGCAGTGGACGTCTTTTGGCTGAAATGATGATGGTAAAACCTTTTTGCCCGGCGGTTATAGATCTACAAATGATAGCTTGGACCAACAAGTTTAAATCTGATAATAAAATACTCGGTGATAAGGATATATCACAAAGCCTTGATGGCATTCTGTACATAAAACTAATTAATATTGCACTGAATGTATTGCTAGGATCCGGTAGCCCTGAATGTAACACACCCAAAACATTGTCCTGATGGATGAGTGGAACACTACAGACGTCATGGAGGCAATGAAAGAAAAAGATCTAACATAACTACAGGTTGCTCGAGTTGGCTGTTGCACTATTGGGCTGGCTCGAGCAATTTCGGGGAGGAGAAGGATCAGGGTGACTTGACGGCAAGGACGGAAAGACGGCTTAAATATACAACAGTGATCGCAAAAAAATATCGCCAGCCCCGTTATTAATTATAATAATTACCTGCAAGAAGAGCGAGGGACAGGAAGAGAAGCACCGCCATGTTTGCGTTTGATACGACTGCGTAGATATTAATCCTCACGCACTTTTATATAGCCGAAGAAATCCATTGTAAAAACGATTTAGATAAACAAATCCGGCTCTAACTACCGCACTTAGAAGCCATAGATTAGTGACAAGATTGTCATTGTGGGTGATTATAATTGTGCCTTTTCATAGTCGAGGTAAAGTTTTAAGAGTTTGTGCCGAATAGTCTATGCCTCCACAACCTGTGAGCCCGCAGCCATCGCCAGCAATGCTGCCTCTTTGTATGAACTGCCCCAGGTCGTAACCAGTCTCATCTATGTAACACGGAAGGGCCCCTCCTGGTTGGAGCTCACCTCTCAGCACCTAATCGTACCCGATCGTAAATAGGGGAGGTCCCAAAACCGAGCCCTGCGGAACACCACATGAAATGGTACGCCGGCTTCTGCCACCGCGTTTCCCGTAGGTTACACACCTTTAATCTAGATAAGCCCCAACGTTGAGGTGGAGGTACAGGGGCACCCAGTGGTAGTACAGTGCCTCCCGAATATAGCTCCAGAGAATGGTGTCGAAGGCGCTGGAGATGTCCAAGGAAACTCCTAACGTCAGTACGTCACCCAGACACTTCTTCTTCCACCAGGACTTTTACCCACATTGTGGCGTCGCGTACGCTAATCATTTACCCGTAATGGGCCTATGCTGTGGCCACATTATGACTGAGTGTGGTTTAGGTAAAGCTGGTTTAAATATATCGATGCTAATGAACGTAATACCAAGGCGTTAAGTTCAATCAAAAGAAACAAGAAAAATTACCTTAAAAACTTAGTTTATTAAATAACTTACCATTTTAATAATTATGTGGCAACAGAGATGATCCAATCAGTGTATGAAGAAACAGCCGCACTGACTCCTGGGTAAGTTTCATTAGCGCATTCGTGGCCCCACGAGACAACACCGACGAGGACATTTTGTAGGTAGAGGGGACCCCCGGAGTCTCCCTGGCAGGCATCCTTGCCACCGACGGCGACGTCCAGGATACCAGCGCAGATCATGTTCTTGCTAACAATGCCTGGTCTGGGCAGGGAGAGTTACCGAGCTGCACAGTTCTCGTTGTTGATGGTGTAGATTTGAGTCTCCAGGAGCACGTTAAGGGGACTGCCAAGGTACTGTAACAGATTTTTTTTTATGTTAATTTCGGTCTTTTTTTTTTTTTTTTTTGTTGGGTGTAAAATCATCGAATAACCCCCCCCGCTCTTGGGCAGAGCGAAGGGGAGTGTCAGACTTCTACTGACTAAAAACCAAACCCATGTTCCTTCTTCTTCGCCCTTGTGTCGGAGCCGCGGTAACCTTTCGATATCCACAGCCCCGACGGGCGTCGGCCCTTGCAGGCCTGATTCGGTACAGGTACCTCCCGAAACACCCGTGTCCGGTGAGGACCTGCGTCAGACGGTAGGTGAGGGCGCCGTGGCGCCTCTCCAGCCACTCCTCAAAGAGAGGACTTACCGCCACTATCGTGGCGTGCCCTAATTTCGACGGTCTATCGATTTCTTCCAATAATGATCTGCGTATCCAATACTATAATGCGTTCAGGGTATAGTTGCGACTGCCTCGCTTCTGAAGTCCCTTAGGAAAGTTTTGATGTTGTGGTGTAATAAAGCTGCCAAACTGCCAAAGAGACAGCCCTAGGGTGCTATCTAATCGCGCCCGATCTTTTATATGTAGTTATTAAGTAGGTACTAAACTACTAATATAGGCTAAGTTATATTTTTCTAACACAGTGGACATCTTTAACGTCTGATAAACAAATAATAATATACAGTGTGAATGCGAGGCTCCCGACCAGATGATGTCCCACATCCTGAAGTGTCCCTACACCTGCACTTTAGTTGATCTAAAAAACGTCACCTAACTAGGCAGATAATGATAAATTCATTGCGATTGTTTTAAAATAGTTTTTATACCTACTAGGTTAATAATAACATATTTAAAAAAGGTAAAAGAAATTATAAAGAATTTAAATCAACAAAAAGGCAGCACATAGTGATACTAATTATATTCTTTTGATAACACCTGATAACTCTTTTACCTATGTGTCACAAATAAAGATTTTTGAATTTGAATTTGAATTTGAAAAAAAATAATTATTACCCGACTACGGCGAAGCCAAAAGGAAGGGTAATGATTTTGGCAGTCTATGTATGTATGTATGTATAATATTTATTGACAAGTTTTTACTCACAAACATCAGTGTAGCCCTGGCTCTTGTACTAGGAGTTCCTGTATCACAAGAGCCAGACCTCTCAATTTACAGAGAACATTTAAATAAGTGATAGACATAAAAAGATGAAACGTGATAGGTTTTATGCATGCTTTAAAAACTTTTGACAAAAAAAAAAAATAAGATAATAAAAAATAAAAAGTAATAATAACTTATGAGTTTACATTAAAAAAAATAAATTAGGTTAAAAATTAATTCAGGCTTTTGTCTTTGAAATACTAAGTATTTGGCTTTGTATGTTTGCAACAGAAGCTTCAGACTAGCAACGTATCTCAGGGTTTTAAAAATATGTATCAACTTGCGCACTCTTTTGGCCGTAACAGAGATATTATGTTTTGACCATTTAAGGTTGTCCTCAATGATTACTCCTAGATACTTAATGAAGCTCACTCTGTCTAACTTGGGGCAAGTGCATGAAGAAAACTTGTTGGTATTCCTATTGCAAGGAAATACATTAGAACAATAAAAGCCCATTAAAAAAAAAAAAAAAACGAAAAAAGGTATCACAGAAAGATCATCTTGCTCACCGAAGTGTGGCCCCATCCTGCATGCACAACAGGCATGTTATCAGGAACTTGGAAACCCTGAGGGGGAATAGTGGCTTGCAGGATAACAGGGCTGTAGATCAACGGAGTCTGTAGTTCTACCACAGCGATGTCACCATCGGCAAATCGGCACCAAGCTGACCATAGCTGGGGTGATTGTGTCTGGTGGCAGCGTAGAATACGATGCCTCCAGTGTTACGGTAGCTGGACCCAGCCCTGAAGCGGCGATTCCTGATGTAGTAGAACCTGAAAAATGTAAATGGAGTTATAAAGTTAATGTATCTTATTACATGGATCAATGTCAAAGCGTCACAATACTGCTATCATCAAGTATAGTATAGTATCTCTTGATACTTCTCGCGTATTAACATTAAAAGGTCTTAGTTTCCTAACAGCAATATCGTCCAGATAATAATCTATATCTATATAAATAAAAAGAGAAGTCCTGACTGACTGACTGACTGACTCATCAACGCCCAGCCCAAACCCTTGGACCTAGAAAGCTGAAATTTTGCACAGAGGTTCCCTTTATAATGTAGACAAGGAATAAGGAAGGATTTTTCAAACGAAATTCAACCCCTAAGGGAGTTAAATAGGGGATGAAAGTTTGTATGGAAAATCGTCATTTTCACGCGGGCGAGCTGCTGGCAAAAGCTAGTACATCATATAAAAACATCGTGAGGAAACCGGCATATCCTGGAAAAAAAAATTCGAGGACATGTCATCTACCAACCCGCTCTGGGCCAGCGTACTGGATTGTAGTCCACTTCTACAACAATAACAACAAAAAAGTGATTTGCCTAAAAGTGACACTTGAAGAAAAAATATTCAAATTGATAAAATCACAACCGACTTCTTTAACGAACTTTTTTACTTGGAAGAACCTACGGATCAACAATTTCAACATAAAGCGTAACAGTCACAGTGGCGAGTACGGCGGACGGCCTACATACTTTACGAATCGCCTGTGACTCGAGTTCGATTCCCGCACACGGTTTCTCTTTTTGGAATCTCTTTTTCACACAAAATATTCTTGAGCTATTTTGAACTTTTTGAATCTTTATAAATAATAACATTCAACGACTTTCGTTACTTTTTGTCGACATTATGAACAAGTCTGAATTAGAGAATATTACTTTTCGCAAACCACCGAGGTCGAGCTCAATGGACAGCATCTTTAATGTCAACTTGAGCACAAACTCGACACTATTGGACACAACGATGATGAGTTTGCCAAATACATCACTAAATGAAAACGACGCTATTCTAAATCTTAAAGACACAATTGATAAGCTAAACATGGAGTTAAAAAGTGCACATATAGAAATCGAAAATTTAAATAGCGAAAACTTTCGCCTTAAAATGGATATTGGACAATATCAGAAAGTTATTGAAACCTACAAGAAGGTAAATATATTAAACACGAAGAGTTTTTCACCACGATCGGCAACTAAAAAGAATAAACGACAGACTAGCGGCTGCTCCACACCGGCTGGCTTGTATCTGTCTCCCATGACGGTGACTCACCTACCGGACTCAGTCGTACAAACGCAAACAACAGACGATATCGCAGACGATTCTTTCAACTCGGCTTTAACAATCGGCAGCCCAGAGGTAATAGCACTCAACAAGTTACCGCCGAAAAACGTACAAAATATCTCATGCAAAAATATGAACGAAGTAGAAGTTAAGAAAACAAGAAGACTCTGCATTATTAGCAATTGTAATTACAATGGCACTTTGGAGGTAATAGAGAAAACTTTTGGAGAATATTTCAAGTACTGCCGATTTTCGAATCCAGGTAGTTGTTTACAAGAACAACTGTCAAATATAAAAAACAAGATTTGTGACTTTGGCGAACAGGATTATTGTATACTTATGATCGGTGAAAGTGATTTTAAGAAAAATGTACCCCCAATTGAATTGGTTAACTCAATCAGAGAAACATTAAGTCAAATAAAAAATACAAATATAATTTTATGTACTCCCACATATATTAGAGGAGCCCTTATTTATAATTACCGTGTAGAAATATTTAATAATTTGCTTTTTATGGATATTCAACACTATAAATACGCATATTTCTTTGATTCAAATTATAACTTAACTTTTGACATGTTTTCATATAATACTGGTAAAATTATGACATCTGGTATAAAATGTAACTATGATAGTTTAATGAAGCGCATTCTTATTGACATACAAGCTGAATCAACACTGCCGACATTGTTAACGACGCAGAATGAGTGTACCGAACGAAGCTTTTTTCGTTCCATCTCGTAGCATACACCAAAGAAACAAAATATATTTGACTAAGTTTACACTAATTTTCCAAAATATCCAAAGCATCGGAAACAAAGTAGAACTATTAGAAGAATTACTTTTAGATTCTGAAGTTGACTTTATCTCACTATCTGAATTGTGGAAAAATAAAAATTGTTGTGAATCAATCGTGCCCCAGGGATATAAAATGGCGTCTATTTTTTGTCGCAAAACTCGCGAAGGCGGAGGAGTTTGTATCATTGTAAAAGACTCTTTAGATTTTATTGAACGAACTGACATTGTAAATCATTCAAAGGAGTATGTGTTAGAATTTAGTGCTATTGACATTCCCAAATTAAACTGTACTTTTATAGGACTTTATAGAGCAGATCGCCATATAGATATATTTTTTCAACAGTTGGGGAAAGTTTTACATAAATTAAATGTAAAAAAAACACATAAACACTTAATAATTGGAGGAGACTTTAACATAAACGTGTACAATAAAAATAAACAGACACTGGACTTCTTGAACTTTATGAAAACATTTAACCTACAACAAATAATCCGCGATCCAACACGAGTAACCAAAACAACATCCACTTGCATTGACCTACTTTTCACAAACTACCCACCGCTTATAAACAAAGCAACTGTCAAAGATTATGGACTATCGGACCATAAGGCATTACATGTCCAGTTAAATGTAGACTATCTATCAATTAACAATAGTAAAACTTGGTTTACCAAAAAAAGGCTATTTTCTAAAAATAACATCGAATGTTTTAAAAAATCCCTACAATCAGAAAATTGGGAAACTATACTGAACAGTAGCAATAGTGTACATAAAAATTATGAATCCTTCGTAACAATAATAAAACACAAACTTAATCAATATATTCCACTGCAAAGAATAAGAATAAAATGCTTACCGAAAAAAGGATGGCTTACTAAAGGCCTCAAAAAATCATGTGAACATAAAAGAGTGTTAAGAACTATTTTTAATGAAACCAAAAGTTGTGTTATAAAAAAGCACTATAAATTATTTAGTAAAATATTAAAATTGACTATTAGAAAATCAAAAAAACTGACATATATTAAACAAATGCAAAAATCTGACAATAAAGTAAAGACAATGTGGAATATAATTAACACAAAAACAGGGAAGACAAAAATAAATAGACGCGAAAATATATCACTCAAGATAGAAAATGAAGAAGTAAAATGCCCGCTAAATGTATCAAATATATTTAACGAATTCTTTGCGACGGTAGGGCAAAACCAAACGTCTAACTTGACCAATAACATTGGGAAATCCGTGGTCAACCCCTCTACTTGTTCAATGTATGTACGCCCGGTAGATCAGAAAGAAATAGTAAATATAATAAGGTCAACTAAAAATAAACACAGCTGCGGTATTGATGACATTCCACCAATTTTATTAAAGCAATGTGCAATAGAACTTTCCATTCCTCTCATGTTCTTAATTAATCAAAGCTTCCAAGACGGCCAATTTCCAGACGCACTTAAAGTAGCTCTAGTAAAACCAGTACATAAAAAAGGTAACAAGCATATACCAAGCAACTATAGACCCATAGCACTGCTACCAACATTTTCTAAAATATTTGAAAAAGCTATGTGCAATCAGCTATATACATTCTTAGAAAAGTTTAATATTCTAGACGACGCACAAAATGGATTCAGAAAATGCAGATCAACAACATTGGCAGTATATAAATATGTTCAACAAGCGCTACAACATATAAACGACAAACAACATGTAATTGGGCTACTACTAGACATGACAAAAGCATATGACAAGGTACTTTATGACATCTTACTCACTAAACTAAATGGTTGCGGCGTACGTGGACCTGCTTATTCGTGGTTTAAATCATATTTACATAATAGGACACAAATAGTACAAATTGAAAATTACGACCATAATAAAAATGAAATCAAAACTATTAGATCACAAGAAAGACAAATTACTTGCTCAATCCCACAGGGAAGTGTGTTAGGATGCCCACTATTTCTAATTTACATTAATGACCTTCCCAAAATATTAGATAAAGAAAACGCTTTACCAGTACTGTTTGCAGACGATATTTCTATATTAATTAAATGTGTAAACGTAAATAACCCTAGTCTTCAAATACAAGATGTGCTCCAAACTGTTGATACTTGGCTTCAGATTCACAACTTGGAAATAAATAGTGACAAAACAAAGCTGATACAATTTAGATCGTACAAAAAACCACCTCTTAACTTAAAAACGACCTTCAGAAACAAGCAAATAGAAGAAGTCAATACATTTAGCCTACTTGGCATAAACATTGATACTCATATTAACTGGAAGTCACATATAGAAGTTGTTAAAACAAAACTATCGAGATTCACGTATGCTATGTTTCAAATTAAACAAAGTACAAACACACAAACAGCTATGGCTGCTTACTACGCATACGCATACTCATGGCTACGATATGGCGTAATGTTTATTTATTTATTTTATTTTATTTATTTTATTTTAAAGAAGGCTTACAGACTAACAAACCAATAAAATAAAGAATATAAAATTAAAAAATTGCTAATAACAAGCCTCCACATATGGTTAACAAAAAAGTCGATAAAAAGAAGAAAAAAAAAAAAAAAAAAAAAAAAAAAAATACATACAAGTTAATGAAAAGTTAAGTTAACTGTCCTTGAAAAATGACTGTGCCAATAGCCGTCTTAAGGTCGCCACACTAGTGCAGAACAAGTCGACATTACGGTCCCTAGGAAGCCTATTGAAACTGAGTGCACTTCTTATTGAGAATACATTCCGCCTATAATTAGTCATTGCGAAAGGTACATTTAATATTGGCCGTTGACGTAATCCCATCAGATTCGTGCGTAATGACAGATTAGCAACGAGTTCAGGACAGTCGATGTGGCCATTTGCGATACCCAAAAGTAGACTCATGTCCCCAATATAACGTCTCATCTCCAGAGGCAGGAAGTGGTACCGTCTGCAGCGGTGCTCGTAGTCATCTGAGTATTGCTGAGCCCTATAATCTAGATAACGTAAAAATTTTCTTTGGACGCCTTCAATACGGGACTTATAAGTCTCATACTGCGGGTTCCAAACCTGAGACGCGTATTCTAAATGGCTGCGCACGAACGAACAATACAAGATCTTAACTGGTTTAAGAGACCGGAAACAAGCCGTGGTGCGTAGTATAAATCCCAGAGCTTTTGATGCCTTTGCAACTATACTATTCACATGTTGATCGAACAGAAGCTTGCTGTCTATGATTACCCCTAAATCTCTTATGCTATTTTGCCTGCTAATGAGCTGACCGTTCATGGTGTAACTAAAATTTACTAAAGAAGTACAACGTGAGAATGTTAGGAGGAAGCATTTAGAGACATTTAATTGGAGTTTATTACGGATGCAATATATTTCAAACCTATGCAGGTCGTCTTGTAACTGACATGCATCAGACATGTCTCGCACAACTTTATGAATCTTCATGTCATCAGCATAAAGTAAAATATACGAATGACGAAAACATTGTTTGATATCAGCAATAAACAATATAAACAACAGAGGACCCAAAATGGAGCCTTGAGGTACACCTGAAGGGACAGAATTCCAACCAGAGGTGTAGCCCTGAAGCACGACAGCTTGTGTTCTGTTCTCTATATAGGAGGAGAACCACCGGTACAGGTCACCGTGTATTCCGGCGAGAAACAGCTTCTTAAGCAGCATGCAATGATCAATACGGTCGAAACACTTACTATAGTCGGTATAAATGACGTCAACTTGACGCTGTGCCATGCCGTTTGTAATAAACTCTTGTGACAGAAGTAAGTTCGAAGTGGTCGAGCGGTTCCTAACAAAACCGTGCTGCTCCTCACCAAGAATTGACTTGAGAGCCGCGTAGACATCAGTATAAACTATACGTTCAAGAATTTTAGAGAAAAGGCAAATTTTTGATATGGGGCGATAGTTTTCAATATTAGCTTTATCGCCCTTTTTTAAGACAGGAGTAACAAAAGCTGACTTCCAAATCTTCGGAACATTACCCTCGGAAAGAGAGCGCTTGAATAGGATACAAATGGGTTCAACAAGACTATCAGCACAAGAGACTATGAATATAGGAGGTATTAGGTCAGGTCCACCTGATTTACTGAGGTCCAAAGATTTCAGCAGCTTCAATATACGTGAGTGGTTTATGTCAACTGTGCTGACAGACATTGTAGTATTACTACATTGATCACTAGAAGTAGGTTCATCATCAGCCGTTGAATCAGGTTCTAAAAAGGAGGACTGGAAATAGGTAGCAAAGAGGTTGCTAATATCTTGTCCTGTGTTCACAGAGGTCTCTCGGTAGAACATCTGTTCATGTTCATGTTATGGGGAAATAGTGTAAACGCAGTGGAACTATTCATTATGCAAAAGAAGTGTATTAGAATTTTAGCTCAAATAGATAATACGGAATCCTGCAAACCACACTTCATAAAGTATCAGATTCTTACTCTGCCGTCTATATACATACTTGACATTTGTGTATTTGTTTTCAAAAATATCAACAATTTCACTAAAGTTGAAGATACACACAACGTCAACACTCGCCATAAAAAGAGGCTATGCGCTCCACCCTCAAGAATCAAAATGTTAAGCGATAGCCCACATTATATGGCAATAAAAATATATAATAAGCTACCCAACACGTTTAAAACTGAAAAATCAGTAGCAATATTCCAAAGAAGACTAAAACTATATCTCATCCAAAAATGCTTCTACTCAGTTAAAGAATATTTAGAATCTAGTCTAAAATAACGACTGTACAAAAGTGGCGATCTGTCCTATAATACAAACAATAACATTTACCCTGTCCTATTAAACTCTGTATTAAATAAAAAATGGTGCTAGATAGATACCTGAGAAAAATGATATTGACATTGCTGACTAATTGTATTATATCCACTATCATTGACATTTAATTTTGACATAACTAAAATTTCTTTATTTAATTGTACTACATAATATTATAAAATAAATAGGTAACTCAGTGTAATGTTTAATGCATGCTAAAATAGATGATAAGGACAGGCGAATAATAGATTGCAATGCTTGTAAAAGGCTGCTAAGTTATAAGTACTAACCAAAATATACCTAACACCACATTGTACACTTGGTTCGCAATAAATACTTTGACTTTGACTTTGACTTTGACTTCTTCTCATGGAGAGGAGCCCCAGTAGTGGGAATATTATAGGCTGATTATACTTAAGCTTCACCTTACTTTTCTGAGCCTGAAGTTGAATTTTCAAGGGAGAAATGCGGGAGAAGGCCTGGCTAGGATTGTGTGTGAAACTAATCTACAATATCGCTTCTTTTCCATACATGTGGTTGTGTGAAAGGCTTGACTGGCTGTCCATAATGGTGTGATGGTGCCAACGCGCACATAGGTATGCGTGGCAGTGGGATGGTGGGTGTGGAAAACGAATCATGAAGAATTAATGCTGGGGAAATGCGTTCCCAGAAGTTTGTTTGTTGTAACTCTGAACGAAATTGAGCTAAGTTTACGTCCCACCGGGCACCCAATAACAATTTGCTCGACCCGGAAGTCGGATCTGGGACCTCATGATTGCGCATTAACATAACACAACATAACGCTTCCAATTCCCGGGAATAATTGTTAGGGGCGACTTTTAGCCAATATATAAAAATAGGTACGGAATTCACAAAACCCTCCAGGGCCGCCAAATTACATACTTCGTGCAGCAGAAAGAAAAACCCCAGAACGTTTTTATCTTACCGATAATAAGATCTTTCTAATCAACCAAATTTCCTTATTAATCATTTAATATTGATTTATTTATTACCCGTGTTTCCCCGAGAACAATAGGTAAAATTTTTATTTTTCTTGGTTCCTACATTTAAAGAAACTGAAAAAAAAAACAGCAGACCGTGCGGGTCTGTTGATGGGTAAACCCCGTTACAAAGTTATTTCGGTTGGTCATGGATGACAATTGTAGATCTTTGACAGTCATTAAGTCACCTATTCTCGTTTATTTCTATTATTTTTTTTATTACTAAGTATTTCTTATTTGTATACAAAACACACAACTACATAATCACCTATACGTATGTATAGGTGATTATGTAGTTGTGTGTTTTAAAAAAAAAGAAAAGATTTTATGTACTTATTAGGTAGGTAAGTGTATACTTACCTACCTAATAAGTACATAAAATCTTTTCTTTTTTTTTTCTTTTTTTTTAAAAAACGTTACCCCACACTAGGAATTTCTCCTGTATCGTGGGTGCGTTCACAGACATAGAAAGTCACATACACAAATACCCAGACCCGAAACAACTATCTGCAGGCCATACAAAAATTTTTTTCGTGCGGGGATCGAACCCGCGACACGCAGCGCAGCAGTCCAATCTCTTAGCCACTGCGCCAACCGTGCCGTCGTAAAATACAAAAACTGTTTAACGTCCGTCACATCACTCACTCAGGTCCAGTTGAGAACCAGCGTCGGGCACTATGGTCGGGCACTAGCTGCTCGACAATATGCTAAACTGGGCTTATTAGTTATTTGGCGCAGCCGCGAGACACACAATATTATAATTTTTTCTGTTTAGTTTTTAGTTTAATTTTTATTTTTTTTGTTGTGTGAACTTGTGGCGTGTGTCAAATAAATTTATTTCCTTTCTTTCTTTCTAGTCAAATCAGTATCACCAGTACTAACTGGGTTGTGGAGTTCAGATCGCCAGCCTCCCCATGATTAATCGGTCAAATAGGCTGTCGCTCCATATAAAATACTTATATGGCCGCTGCATCCGGTTAGACTTAAAGCCAACCAACATAGTACCAATATATTGGAAATAGGCTCGACAGATGATGTTACTAGGGTGATCCGGCCTTGAAACAGTTCAATATGGATGTACCTGCTCATAAATACGTTGTGTTAAAAAAAAACACAATGATTTATCATCATCGATAAAAACTATTACGCGTGTTAACTTAATTGATAAAAGAGATATATGATAGTAGATATGAATGGGTTTTTAATTGACTCACTACTGCTGCTGACGTTTCATGATTGTTTACTGAAAGTGTTTTGGCGATTTGTGAACAAGCAGGAATTTTCACACAATCTTCAATCTTTCTTTCCCTATACATTATATTAACGTTTGGGTCGACGATATTGTCAGGAGCGCGGGAAGCGGATGGATGAGGGACGCACAGATCAGAAAGGAGTGGCAGAAAAAAGGGGAAGCCCAGCAGTGGGTGATTCCGGGCTGAAATGATGATGATGATGATTACATTAACATCATCAGAGGCCGCCGTCATCGCTACTTCCTGCCCTTGATTCATGTTACTTGGGGCGTAGTCCTTTTTTCTCTTCCACTCTGCTCTGTCCACCGTCACACTGCACGCTGTCTTTTACTCCTCTTTCATACATATTATTAAACCTTGAGGCCGCTATAATAGCAGCCATTACTTCAGTACTCTGTTCATTCTGATTTTCAGGAGTTGCATATTCAACCTATAATATTCCCACAGCTGTGACACTGGCCTCTTCTCTATGGGAGGGAATTGGCTGTAATCCACCACGCGGACCCAGTTAATAATGACACTTGTCTTCGAATTATTGTGTCTAGGACATGCCTGGACATGGTTTCCTCATTTTGTTTTCCGTCACCATTTTGAGAGTAGTGACGCTGAAATAAAATATATAACACAGAGTAATGCCCCTGCTTGGGCTTAAACTCATGATATACAGCTCGTAAGTCCGGATCACCGACACTTGGCCTCCGGTGCTCTCAGAAGGAGCTGCTATCATAGGGTTTGAAAATTTTGAAATACCGTGTTATACTTCTCTGAATATCGATATCTTCTATCTGACGGACTCCATAAAGAAAAATACTGCTCTACAAAGATGAAATGTTTGTCCTTCCATAACTAACGATGTGCATTCAATGTAAAAGCGTATCGTCAATCGGTTACGAGTAAGCGACACTAAAATTGGCGCGCTCCTGTGATGCGTACGCGCTTCTATTTGCGCGCACTGAATCAGTGTACACCGCGCTTTATAATTAGACGCGCCGGTTATGTACCGCCCGATTTATGATCACAACAAATTACTACTTAACTTTGGTTAATTTTTGAGTAAGTAATCTTGTTTTTTAAGATACTTGGTTCATTGTGCGATGGAAGTATTTTAACATATAACATAACATCACGCCAGTAATCCCCGCAGGGTTAGGCTGAGGTTTACCTAATCGTACACACATACATTTCGTCAGTAATGTTTAAAAGCCCATGTTATTGCTATCCCGCATCCCGAATAATCCCGATGTGGCTGGTACCGAGAAATTCTTGAAGGATTCCCATTTTAAAACGTCTGTCATCAGCGTCACATTAATTCTTATTATTGACATTAGTATTTTTTATAGAAATTGTGTGGAAATGAAGGGTACATTGATTTTCAGGATTTTCCACAGACCACTTTAATCAATTATGTTTACTAACCGAACCATTTTGATACTGCCATTTAAATTCCGAAAGAACATTTTTTTTGTACAAAGTCTTGTCAATTTCAGGATACTTAAATCAAAGTTAGGAATTAAAGTAATGAAGCATTAATCTTGGAACTTTAAAATCTATTTGTCTAATTTTATCTAGCTCACTGTAACTCCATAATTTGATAGAAGCGATGCAACCATGTAATCAGAACCAACCTCTTACGTAGCTCGAAATACAATGACATCCCGCCAAAAATCAATGACAGTTCAGTGTTGCAACACAAAAAAAAACCAGTGTTGCCGTTTACCGGCCCACATATTATTTTCCTAACGACCTTATAACCTGGAGAAAATTTACGGAATGTTCAGACTACAGTAATATCTTCAAAAACATTCCGAAGTGATACATGGTGTATTAGCCGTAGCTATGTGTTACCTGTCCCATTAGTTCCGTCCACAAATAGGCGGGACTCAGCCGGAATGTCTTATTGACGGTCAGACAGAAATATGGCTGTAATTAGTTATATGCTAGAGGTATTTTTGATGATATCTTCACTGTAGAATAGTTTCAGAGAGGTGGTATCTCTTTCGCCCTTTGATCCTTTGGTAGCCCTTTGGCTTAGAAGGAATATGGGTGGTATTTAGTCAGTAGATGTCTGACAGTCCCTTCCGCTCGGCTCAGGGCGGGAAGAGTCATTCGATAACTACCTAACCACCAAAAAAAAAAAAGATATGGAATGCTTTTTTTCTTTTATCTCTTTCACGAAGATCGGAATCACCGTATCCATATAGTCTAGAACCGGTCACTCAATCTGCCTAAGTCCTTTTACCCCAACCTATGGTCAGAGTCTTTTTCCAGCCTAGCCGGATGCCGTAGAATACCAGTATTTTACACAGAGCGACTGCAATTCTGATCTCCAATACCCAGTAACTCGGATATACGATACTCTTTGGTAAGGCTGGTTGCCAGACTTTTGGGTTCCTGACCACAGAGAGAACTCGGTAGTTAATGGCTGGTCACGGCTGGCCTATGCACGTATCAACCAAGGCAACCGCGGCTTAACTTGACAATTGATCCGACCGTGTAGATATAATTATATTTACTTATAGTTATTATGTTGTATAGATCTATAATAAATGTCACGTTACCGAGATAAAAAAAACGTTTGTAACAATTGAAAACAAGTGAAAGAGATAACCAGGAGACCAGTATTTGTACTTAAGGATTTCATACATTATTCTTGAAGTTGGTATTACATTATCATTGCTACTCACAACACTATCTTTTTCAGCGAATAGGTATCATAAAACACTAAATAAGGTTACTAGAACTTTCTTGTAGTTATCTTTGCACTCAGGGAATACCAAATAATAATCAACAGTAAATGTCTGAATTACCTAATCTATTTATAAATGAAACCCGTTTTCCGTTGTCACGTTTTTTTTTTTTTTTTTTAGGTAGGGTAGTAGGTAGGTAGGGTAGTAGGTAGGTAGGGTAGAGGTAGGTAGGGTAGAGGTAGGTAGGGTAGTGGGTAGGGTAGTAGGTAGGGTAGTAGGTAGGGTAGTAGGTAGGGTAGTAGGTAGGGTAGTAGGTAGGGTAGTAGGTAGGGTAGTAGGTAGGGTAGTAGGTAGGGTAGTAGGTAGGGTAGTAGGTAGGGTAGTAGGTAGGGTAGTAGGTAGGGTAGTAGGTAGGGTAGTAGGTAGGGTAGTAGGTAGGGTAGTAGGTAGGGTAGTAGGTAGGGTAGTAGGTAGGGTAGTATGTAGGGTAGTAGGTAGGGTAGTAGGTAGGGTAGTACGTAGGGTAGTAGGTAGGGTAGTAGGTAGGGTAGTAGGTAGGGTAGTAGGTAGGGTAGTAGGTAGGGTAGTAGGTAGGGTAGTAGGTAGGGTAGTAGGTAGGGTAGTAGGTAGGGTAGTAGGTAGGGTAGTAGGTAGGGTAGTAGGTAGGGTAGTAGGTAGGGTAGTAGGTAGGGTAGTAGGTAGGGTAGTACGTAGGGTAGTACGTAGGGTAGTAGGTAGGGTAGTACGTAGGGTAGTACGTAGGGTAGTAGGTAGGGTAGTAGATAGGTAGGTAGGAAAAACGCATTGCAACGCATGCGCGGGTTCAACTAGTTATATCTATGAAAAATGGTTAATTTTAATTGATTACAATAGTGTAAATAATAACAGCCGCACTAATCCATCATCAAAGTTAAGGAACGCTTACCAAGGTCGGACGGCGAAAGGATCGTCTCCTTTAATACCGAGCTTCCTCCGTGCCTCGGAAAGCACGTTAAGCCGCGCCGGTTGTTCCCGGCAGTCATTTGACAGTATTTACAGTGGTCCCAGACTAGCTGGATACGGCTGTGGTTTGCATGTTAGTACTGGGTAATACGATACCTTTTGGTGGGACTGGTTTTCAGACTTTCGAGCGATTTTTGATATTCGAGAACCAATATCAAAAATCAACAAATGACAACCGTCTACAACGGCTTAACGTGCTTTCAGAGGCACGGAGGAATCTCTGTGTGTAATGAATGGTCCTCCACGACCTCTGAGGCTCTGAATCCATCACAGACCAACCTCTGAAAGCACTGCTTAACCTAGAATATTGACCCCTGTGGCTGTTATTTTTAGGGCAGGAGCTAAAAATAAGTACTCATAAAACAATATTTGATATATTATAATGATATCTGCCATACCTCTGGTGTATAAGTCGGCGCCAATCTATTTGCGGCGCACTTTGGCATGCGAGTTAATCAAACGTATGCTCAATTTAATCACCGCGGCGACTTCATAAACTATGCCCTGACCTGGAACGGTATGGGAACTTTCAATTATTGTTTTGTTTATTTCGGTTTAATTGATTTTTTGATATTTTGGGATGGTCAATGGTTATACTAGTGTATTTTGTCAAAGAAATCTATCGGTGAAGAATTTTTCGGCGAATATGCTTTCCTGCCTCGTCATCATTCTCTTACTCTTATCAAAATTAATTTAGGGTCGATGTAGCATGTTTTCCTCTTCCATACTTCTCTATCACTCTTCATCTCATCAGAGAGGTATTTTCTTGCCATGTCATCCTTTACACATTACATCTATCGTTTCTTTGGTCTTTCTCTACTCTTAAAACCTTAAAACCATCCACATTCTTACTCAAAACTTTCGTAACGAATAACAGCTTTAATAACGATGAGAATGTCTATTATAGATAAATATTTTTTTTACTCTTGACTTTTTGTCCGCTAGAGGGCGTGATTTTAAATTTAAGCAATATTTTGGAAATGTACAAGTGAGGCCCTTTCAAATGATACCAAACACGGCGTATTTATCTCCATTTTTATTTTTTAAGCCTTACTTTTTGTCCGCTAGAGGGCTTTTTGTGACACGTCACGTAGCCTATGTTCAGCGGAAAATTAAGACGGTTCTAACGATACCTCATATGTCGGGTTCCGATAAGTAGATTAGAAGCTATGAGGGAACAGATGAAGATACACACATACATACATACATACATACAAACATACATACAAACATACATACAAACATACATACAAACATACATACAAACATACATACTTACATAGCCAGTCAAAATCATAACCCTCCTTTGGCTTTGCCGTAGTCGGGTTAAAATCAGAAATCAAAGTTTTCTTAGTATCTATGTTTCCATCATGAGTCCTGCCTAGTCCAACTATGTTAAGGTCGGCTAATTCCCAAAGTACCTTAATTTCCCAGTATAAATAAACAAGGTACTAAAATGGCAATAGTAGTTCATTCTCTCTCTCAACATCAGGAGCACATATTAGCGCAAACTATTCTGAGATTATCGTTAATAATCATTTAAGGGGACACGTCTTCCCGTCGCGCGTCGGGGCTGTGGTACCCCGTCGGGGCTGTGATTTGTCGAAAGGTTAACGCGGCTCCAACACAAGGGCGAAGAAGGAACATGGGTTTGGTTTTTAGTCAGTAGAAGTCTGACACTCCCCAGCGGGGGGGGGGGGGGGGGTTATTCGATGATTTTCCACCCACCAAAAAAAAAAAAAAGGGGACACGTCTTGTGTGTTTGTTTAAAAAAAAATAAGGTTTATATTTATCACTTCACTACATATTATAAAACAAAGTCGAGTCAAGTTCACGATAAACTCAAAAACGACTGCACCGATTTTCATGCTGTTTTCACCAATGGATAGAGTGGTTCTCGAGGAAAGATTTAGTAGGTATATGATTTGACCGAAATCCACGCGGGCGAAGCCGTGGGCATCAGCTAGTGTAATATTATAAAAGCTGCTTCTTCGGTTTACTTGAAAGTTTGATTGCTGAGCTCTTTGGTTCGATTCCAATGTCAGGCAAAGTTATATTGATAGAGATAACCTCTTTTGTACAGTAATCCTAACTAAAATTATAAAAGTGAAAATAAGTTCGTTTGTTACTTTTCACAAAAAAGGATGTTATATGTGGTTTTTCACCAGCTCAGAAAGTACAACACAGTATAAACTCTTACTCGTAGTTCAACTACTAAACTTTGTCTTAAAGATAGCACGAAAAACCTACATTTTATGAAAAAGAAAACACGAAACATCCCCTTAACCAGTTAAGCTAGATAATTAGTTAATTACTTGGGGCTGTAGTTCAGTTGAAACAGTTATTATTTAGTCCAAGCACTGCTGCACTGGTAGCCATAGGTTATGTGGCGGCGTCTTTCATGTTCTTAATAAAAACATTTAGAATGGAAGCCGGCCGCGTTTGTAGGAGCGATGATAAATGGTACAATCGAGTGGAGATGTGCTGGTTTCTTTTTTTTTTTGAGAAAATACTACTTCTCTCATAAAATAATTTAGGTACTAAGATTTTCTTTTTACATCTAAACTAAATTATAAAGAGGAAAGACTTGATTCTTTGTTTGAACCATTAGAAAGCTGTAATCTATAAGAGCTTATGGTACCTCAAACGCGAGTTTTATAATGCGTAAAAGTATATGATTCACTGCAGTAATCAACATCAGAAAAATATATGATATTCTTCAGGATATATGCTAGTGCCATAGTGTTGTGAAAACATAATACAACTAACTTTGCTTGATAGAAAAAAATCGCGAAGATACCTCTAAAAATTTCTTTTATCGATTAAAAACCATACTAAAATACATGTCATCGTTCTGATTTTTTTGCCAAATAATTCTACAAGCAACATACTAAAGTCATAGTGTTTTACTTTTTTAATCCAATCAATAGTTTTTTTGTAAATCCCAAAATACCACTAATTTCGTACTATTCGGCCGCAGCGAAAGACGTAACAACCGCTTTGTAGTGCAAGCTGATTAGAACTTTATTCTAACAGTGTTTCAAGCGAAGTTTGAACCACCACAAATAGGGTTGCTAATCTGAGGTAGCATACGCTCTAAAGTACCGAACTACCGACCGACTACCGAGGAACATAATTAAGCTACACTACATTTTCAAAAAAAAATTACATCCTTACGTCATATACGCGGACGAAGTCGCAGGTGAAGTGCTAGGTTTCAATATTTTTTAAATCTCTTTAATAGCCTAATGATTTTTATAGATTTCAGGGCATGTCAATGGATGTCAAGGGATGATATTATTAGGTTTATTTATTTTGCCGTGCTGAGATTTAAAAAAGTTCCTTTAAGCGTGTAATTTCACAAGGTACAGAAAATACATCAAAGAGACACATTCAAACAGCCGGTGTGACAGATAAGTGTCTAAGTAGGCAGTAAATTAGGTCATAAGTCTAGCATCATAAATCGACATTAACCACTATCTCTTCTATTATTATCAATATTCTAATATATATCTAACACCAATATATCTTGTGTGCGCGACAGTACGACGCACGCGCAAGGTCGGCGGCGGCGACTGCATTGCGTTTTAATTGTTATCGACTTAGGTTCTGCGCAGATTGGGGTTGCTTGAGCAGTTGCGACTCGAAATTAAAATGTAATTACTAAATTGGGATGATATCCTTATCCTAATTTATTTGGGTTGACCAGGAGCAGTGGTGGCCCAGTGGTGGCGACCCGGCTTACGAACAGTAAGTCGTTGATTCGAACCCAGGCAGGCGCAACTTTGTGCGCAATTTATTTCATCACGATTTCATGAGGAAAGGAGACATGTGACTTCTATCAAACCGCACTGGGTCCGTGTGGTGGATTATAGCCCATCCCTCTCCTAGAGAGGAGGCCTGCGTCCCTGCAGTGGGGACTTTATAGGCTGATGATGATGATGACCCGGAGCTGCCCGGTTTGGCCGGCTCGTCTAGTTTTGTCTTAACGTCGGACCTGATGGACTACCAGTTCCAACTTTTTTAATATATATAACAATAACTGTCGGTCCTCCTTCCCAGCTAAAACATTATGAAGTGGCGAAGGGCAGGGATTTTGGCGGCTGTCTCTTGTAAATATGTATGTATGTATTTAAGAGGAAGTCTGTAAGCTATGCAGTCGATCTTTGTAAAATACTGGCCCTCAGCTGCATTCCGTTAGACTGGAACCAACCCGAAAATAGTTAGGTTAGGTTAGCCTAATCTTTAGGCTATGAGCTGGATTTTATTTCGCAGATTATGACAGCCATCGCTTTCTGACGTATATTTACTCGCCAATCGCAAGTTTTATAGAATGCTCATGCTCATATAGGCGAGCCCTTAGAACGGCCCGGTTTACTTAGCAAGCAGTACTCAATATAACTGAGATTATTTCGATTCCAAAGCTCAAACTCACATCTATTACCTTCAAGCTTTTAATGGAAAGCGTCGCAAGCAGCCACATTGCTGAGAATTACATAAGGAAATCTTTTACTGACTTGTAGAACTTGTGCTTAAACTAAGAGGGGACTAAGTGGCTTCATAAAAGCCGCATGATTAAACGCTGTGGTGCATGAGGGCTTTGGTTCGATTCCTGGTTTTAGCAAAATGTGTTTCCATCAGGAATCTAGCACAAAGATTCTGGATTGGGAATTACTAGCTGCGCCAGCATGGGTTGGTATGTTGGCCCAGTGCGCATTGGTGTCTACCAAGAAAAGTAACTACTAGACAGACATCATACTTAAAATACATACATAATACCATAATACCAATAACTGGGTGCTTACTCTGGAATATAATTCCTATAGACCGACATTGGTCAAACGTCAGTTGGTTGAGTTAAACGTCAGGGATTGGCTAGACTCAGTGAGTCCAGCCAATGCCTGACGTTTGACTGACAATTCCAATGTCGATCTATCGGAATTATATTCGAGAGTAAGCACACAGATGTTGATGTTGTTTTTTAGATATTTTGTACCCTACCACAATGTTGTCTTATTTGACTGGTAGAGAATGCCTTGTGGCATTAAGTCCGCCTATGTTGATGAAGTTTAAATAAATAAATAAATAACTGGTTAATTGTGCCCGTGTGCTATTAGGTAAACTGTGAACTCTCTGTAACACTTCTGGAGTTACAGGTCTGTTCGAAAGAGATACCGCGGCCTCGGAACACAAAGGGCTAAGAAGGAGCATATAGCTGGGTTTTAGTCAAAAAGTCGGACACTCCCTACCGCTCTGCCCAGAGCAGAAAGAGTCATTTGATAATTTCCCAAGCTCCAAAATAAAGCGTGATATTATGTCACGTCGATATTAAAATTATGTTTTAGTTAGTCCATGCGATCTGTTTTAAGATATTAAAAAAATCTTAAATAAACAACATGCATTTAACGCCTGATTGCTCTGTGACAATAATTGCAATTGATTGAAGTGAATAATTAATTAATTAAATATCCTTTTAACTAACTTTCGAATATCCTTGCCTTTGTAATGTGTCGTATATTTTAATGTAAGCACTTGTTACTTTTTCCGGGTACTAATTATAAGTCAACATATATTTTATTGCAGACTAGTTATTTTTCCTGTAGGAGCTCTTGGCTGAATAATAATAGTTGTACGAATCGGTCTTTAAGGTTAAGCAGCCCTTACCAAGGTTGGACCGTGGATGGGTTGCCATCCATTATGTACCAAGATTTGTTCGTGCTGCGGAAAACACGTTAAATGTTTATGGGTTATGGTTATGGTCTCGCTTGTCATTTTTAGATCTTTTAAGTTATATTATCAAGTTACTGGTTTGCGGGGGTTAGATAGGCAATCGCTCTGTGTTGAATACTAGTATTTAGCAGCATCCGGTTAGACTGGAAGCCAACCTCAATATAGTTGGGAAACGGCAGGCCAGGCACGCCACTATTCTTTTCTGAATCTTTTCTTTGTGGGATCTTGTCAATTTGTTGCCCTGGGCTTCGCCAAGCTTCCTTGTTTCGGCGCTTTTCTAGCGGTCGCCACTGTTGATTCTGGCTTTCAGGAGTTACAGTGGTTCGGGAATTATAATAGATCGGTAATGAAACAAGACATGGTAAGTACTTACAAAAATAAGATTTATTTAAATGCCAACATGATAAGAGAACTGCTATCACACATCAACCAATGACGGTTTGTACATAAGACATTATTTACTGTAAGACATCACCTTATCACATGAAATAACTAATCAAACAATTACTGAATTTTTAAGGTATGTTATATAGTGTTAACATAATGTTTTTACCTTGGAAAGATAAAAATTACGTTTTGTATTCAAGAAGACACGTGTAACTGTGTTTTATTACGATATTCATTATTTTATGCAATATTTATTTGTAACTACAAAACAATTAAAAACATTTTTGGTGTTATTTTCCGTTGGCAAAAAACTTGAAATAAGATATAATTACAATTAATACTGAGATTATAATCGAAAGAGTAAAACAAAACTTAGAATCTATCACAATAATACCCTGACTTATTTATCGTCTTCATTCAATTCATTCTAAAAAACTGCTCATCACCAGTTTAAGATCTTGCTCACATCTTGATTGTCACCGGAATCTTTTCTCCCGCAATCCTGCATCAAAGCCTAAACTCTTCAGCAAAGTATCAATACCTAAATTCACTCCAAAGTCTAGCCCAGTCTAGTCCAGCCTCGTTCTAGTTGTACTGACACTTTCCGCATACTGAGAACTTGTATTATTGGAGAAGAATATTGGAGACTCTGGTGCATACGCTGGTGTGGTAACGTGCGGAGCCTTGTATGGAATGAGATCAGTGTACTTGAAGAAGTTATGGAGAAGCTGCTGCTGATCCATCAAAAGAGTATTCAAATGCCTTATTTCCTGATCAATCTTCTTCATATTGAACGTTGCCTGATCTATCTTCTCCTGCATTCCTCTTATCTCTAAGCTGAAGTTATGATCCTGCGCAAATTGGCCTTCGTTCTTTAACTTCGATGTGTACTTGTTTTTGTACAGAATCTCTTTAATAGACCGTCCAGACTTAACCTTATTCAACTGAGCTAGTTCGTATGCTGCCATCATAATGTCAGTTGGCAATCTTTTCTCGCGAGGATTCAATGGTTTTACACTCAAGATTACTTTGCCAGCTTCTGGTGATACTAACGCGGTTCGATAAACGTATTTGTGAAGACATTTCGGAAGCCAATCATTGAACATACCCATTTCAACGAACAAAATTAGCTTAGTCTGTCTAACCAACTTAGATAGACCAGCCGTTTTGCGCAAGCCTTGGATATCGTGGACAGCGATACCAACCAGCAAGTTCATTAATATGATAGTGACAAACATGAGAAATAGAATGAAAATAATTTGTGAGGACAGCTCAAATATTAAAGGCGGGTCGTCTTTCGTTGGATCGTTGATCAAGATATTCAAATTCAACTCTCCGACCATCATTGACAAGGTACTTATGAAACCCATCAAAGGATTTGAAAACATCTCCTCATTTGGGAACACAACGCAGAAGCAGATAGTGAAACCCAGAAGAAGGCACATGTATGCCAACAATAATTTCAAAAATTCTGTCAAAACCTTTTGATACATGGCCACATAATCACCGAACATTGGAAGTTGACCCATCATTAACATCAAATTGGTCCAAGCACCTAAGACTGCATAACCCCCAACATGATTCTGCCAACTGTAATCGTTATGGATTTTGTAAAGAGAAAACACAGACAGCAAGACAAACCATTCCATCAAATTCTCAAAAGTTGTAAAGTATTGATAGAAACTAGAGTATCCAGTTATGCCTGTCAACTTTCGAAGAATCTCAAATGCTGTGATAGCCATTAGAACCCATCTTTCAAACTCTATAGGATTGTTGGTAAGAATAAGACCTAATAACGACTGTTTCTGACAAAGCTCATTGAGGACACCATACTTCTCAGCGTATTTGCCTTTACAAGTCTTGACGACCGCAGTCAACACGTAAATAGATAAAAACGATACAAAGAGAAAACAGAATATTAGTCTTGCCAAATAAAATTTTCTTATCTTCCTCCATTTCATAAATAAAAACGCGGAGCACAGCGGATGTAGCAATATGTCTTTCTGACCTTCATCTATCAGACTGTTTAAATATGTAATCTCACGGGGATAAGAAAACTTCAGCATTCTGCCAAAATCAAACTCAATTTGCACTTCCTCGTTAGCTTCGCTTGGTTGATTCAAAGAAATGCCACAATCTAGATTATGTCTCAAAATAGCTAGTGATTTTGGAGATTTTCTAGCAATTACACTTAAAGCTGTATGTCCTTTCTTTGATTTTGAAGTCACATCAGCACCAAGAAAAATAAGAGTCTCCACACATTGCGTCAAATTATCCATTGCAGCCAAATGTAATGGTGAATATCCGTATTCGTCTTTCTTGTTGACTTGAGCTCCCCAACTTACAAGCATGTCAATGATGTCACAAGCACGTTCCGATCGACCAATGGCGGCGTGCATTGGTGTCCGTTTATCGTAGTCTTCGACATTCGGGTCGGCATTACCATCTCTTAGAAGCACTTCAACACATTCAATACTTGAACATCTAGCAGCAAGATGTAATGCGGTGAAACCTCTGTAATTCTTCGTGTTTGCTTTTGCACCTTCTGATAACAGAAGTTCTATACATTCAGCGTAACCTCTAGCTGCGGCCAAGTGTATTGCTGTGCATTCCTTATCTCTTTGTTTGGTCACACCGTTTACACTTATCTTTGTCTCTTTTAGCAGAAATGATAGACATCTTTGAGCACCAAGTTCAGCAGCCAAATGTAATGCATTTAATCCTCCTGATGTCACATACGCAGGGTCCACACCCTTTTCTATGAAGAGTTCCATGCACTCAACAGCATCGGCTCTCACTGCACAATGCACTAGATTATCTTCACATCCAGCTCTTTGTACAACACCATGTAATGACGCACCATTAGCTATTAGTACTTCAGCCACTTCCAAAGAATTACCGAACGCAGCGCAATGAAGTGGTGAAAAGTATTTTGGAGCAAAATCAACATCAGCACCCCGAGAGAGTAAAAACACAGCCGCTCTCCCTGCGCCACTAAAAGCAGCTAGATGTAAGGCTGTCAGTCCTGCTGGTTCTGAGTAGTGAAGATCAGCACCTGCTTCTAAAATAGCTGGTAGTAGTTCATCTCTCGCTAGTAACGCAGCCCACAGTAATGTTAAATTCACTACTACTTCAGGTGCAGAGGCAATGTGCTCCTCGATATTATCCGTAGTTATTAAGCCACACTCAACATCATCAAAAAATCTTGAAGCTCCTAGCGATAACGCTTTTTCGCACAGACTTCTTCTGGCAGCTTCGTCTGTCAGCCTGGCTTCAGGATCTGGAGCGAGGACATCGAAACTGTGGTACATGTTAGGAGCATCTTCAGCAGGTGGCGATGGACCCACGAAGAGATATTCCTTCGCTTTGCCAGGCTCTCGAGCTGATTCCAAGAGATCAATGTTCCGGACATTTTTGATGTAGTTTGAGTTTAGTGGAAACTCTTCAGGTTCTCTGGATGCTCTGGATCTGATGCTGCTTGCACGGTAGCGGTTTCTTGACGGCGTAGTCGGGGAGGGTGTCTGAAGGGGAGAAGGCCACCCCATCTCGCGGTACCCGAAGTTGTCCATTGCCTGAACGTGACTGACTACCGACGCGGGCCTTATCTTATCGCCCATGTTGTTTCAGAGCTCAGACTCACTGAGATGTGCTTGACATTATGATTTATGAAGCTATTTTTATTACGCGCAATTAAATATTGAGATTATTTTCTCCGCGTGGTTTTGTGAGAACGTTTTGAAGTGTACTGCGAGAGCTACATAAGCTGGTATTCTTAGCGAAAAGACAATTGTTTTTCTGTTTGTGGAGATTATGCGACATTTTATTTTTAGCGACTATCTTTACTGTTGTCGGAAGAAGCACTTGATTACTCTATTTCTGATTGTGTGGAAATGCATTATGAAATAGGAGAAAACATTATCGTTTTCCGAGGTTCGATCAACGTAGATACAGAGAGGTAAATCAACTGTGGTGAAGGGTAAAGATCGTAGACATAAATTAACCAAAGCGATCTTGTTTTTACTGTAAATTTATGTTACCTGTAGAATTTATACAAAGCAGTCAGCAATGCCTGATTGCTCCCCTAGACATTCAATTCTAATGTCAGGATAATAATATTATCTTTATCACAAGAGAAGCCAGGAGTAAAACAGTGGGTATGTCAAGTTTCCTAAGTAGGTGTAAAAATCTCGTCATTGTTTGACATTCATCTTAAAATAATGTTATCTGAGTACAAACACAAACACGTGAACGCGAAAACTATCTTATTTTTTTAGGCTTTTAGTCTTAAAACCATTTGTTCTGTTCGTTCGTTTGCAGATTTACGTCATATAATTTTTATATAATTTTCCTGTAAAACAACAACATTGTCAATTACACGCAAAAGTTATAAAATCATTCTTCAAGACCATGTTTTTCTGTACGTTAGTATTTTTGTTTATTTAGTTTGTATAAACTTAATCATATCTTTGCTGCCCCGTTGGTCTCGTGGTCAGCACGGCTCTCAAAACGTTGACAGAATTCTTTGTGAGGAAACCAGCATGTCTTCGAATCAAAAATTGGAAAAAATGTGGTATCGCCTATATCGGTATAGGCGCCTGTGTCCGAGAAGAGCGAACGTTATAGGTTAACTCTGCAACCACACTCACTGCACTCTGCACTTGGTCTGTTTCACCTTTAAACGCGTCTGGCTAGACGCAAAGCTGACCAATGGAGCAAGATTTTCACTGAGTAGTGTGGTAGTAGTCAAGATTAGGCCCAAAAATCCGGGCGTCCTAAACGCCTAAGTCCTGGGTTGGCGATATCGGCAAAATCGCGGAGAAAACACCTGGATTAGGGACGCAAAGATATGTGGCAGCAGAAGAAAGGGAAAGTGTATACCCAGCTGTGGGTAAAACAATCACCGATTGATCAATCATCATCGGCCGGGCATCAGCCCGGCCGATGATGAGTCAGCATAGAACTTCATCATCATCATCATATCAATGATGATGATGATGAAGTTCTATGCTGACTTACACTTATTACTCCAGTCTACACTTATGATTAACTTTTGTGGCAACTTATTAATTATTTTAATTCTAGTTGACAATGATGAAAAGATTTTATTTTGTATATGTTACAGTCAAAACTCTTTATTGGTCAAAACTACCCCTCATTGCGTTAAAAAGGGTTTATTCTAAAGAAATAAATGTTAGCTATCGTGCAAGGTTATCCAAAGGGTCAAAAACAAACCTAACAACCTATTAAGTTTCCTAACGACCTTTAGGTTATTATAATTTAATAGAGAAATAAAACAGAAATCACCTAATAATTTGTTGTAATAGTTTTGACCAAAGACCAAAAGTAGTTTTGACTGGTCGAGACCGCATGTTTTTTTTTAGATATTTGTTAAAATTCCAGTCATTAAGGAAAATCGTGCAATACACAATGACAATAGAACTCATTTAGCTCACTACTGAGAACTGTGACAGTTGACAGTACATCAACCTCGTGTTGCGATACTGCGCGCGCGCAAATATTTGTGGCACGGACAGACATGTTACCTTTGTTTTATCTTGGGTTTTAAGGGGAGTGTAGACTCATTCGATAGTTCCAAAGTATTTTTTTTATTCCAGAGGAGCCAAAGAAGGAATAAAAACGTAGGTACAAAAATTCAACCGAAAAAACATGAAAAGCTAAAACAAGCACAATTTAAATTAAACAAAACTCAACTCCAAGTTTTGTTCAAGATTCATGCAGACTGCAGACTCCAACATCGACATACCTAAAACTTGAATAGACTGGACGACAACGGACAACGTAAAGGGTCGTGGGGCTTTCGGGACCGGGACCGCGGTCCAGAATTTCCCTAAGTAATAATAATTATGTTTTAGTGGTTGTGGGACCACAAATATGAGCAAACTAATTTACACACATAAATCCTCACGCGTTTTTTAAATAGAGACAGCCAGAAACCACGGGACACCTCCGCCAAATTGTTGTTTGTAATTTAATCTACAAAACAAACTACAGCATTTTGTCACTAGAAATTAAAACTAATTAAGACAGTGTGTCAATTACGTGCTCAGTCGTGCGGTACCGTACGTCACATGAGACATAGTAAGGTAACATATGAAATGCCCTTTATATCGTGTCTTTATCACGCGACACAATCATGTTCGTGTGTCAATTAAATCACGACACGGCTCTGTTTACCTGTTTCATATCACTTTCTATGCTGATTGAGACATGCGAAGGAAATATGGAATATCAAAGTCAGTCAAGGATTCAGTAATTAATATAAACGTAACATAACATCACGCCTGTAATCCTCAAACGGTTAGGCAGAGGTGTACCTATTACTTATTAGTACATCCACATTTTGCAGTTATATTTAAGGGCCTATACTACCTCAAATGGCTTAGCATGATCCTCCGTTACGCTAAAATACTGCAGCATTAATTTTGAAATAAATATATGGTAAAGTTGAGGATTAATGGTAAGTCCTATTTTTGACGAAAACACGATTCTATAAACTTATCTCGATAGAAAAAAAATCCAAAGTTACCTCCAAATTGAACAATAAACCGCTGGTATTCAAAAAGTACTTCAAATTAGATCATGAAACTTTGCATACTAACTGAACTAACTATAAAGCAGGTCTTAAGTGTTTTATTTTTTAGTCCAATCAATAGATTTTTTGTAAATCGCAAAAAACCTCTCATTTCGCACTATTCGGCCGCAGTGACTGACGTTACAACCGCTTTGCAGTGCAAGCTGATTAGAACTTTATTCTTACAGTATCTATACGAAGTTTGAAACACCACAAATAGGGTTGCTAGTTTTAGGGTTAGAAGGGCCTTAAGTCCCTCTTAACACAACCGGGCCGATTCAGTCACCGTAGCAACTACTGAGAAATTACTAATATTCTAAAACCCAATAACATTTTGTCGACCAGGTAATCAAACCCAGAACCTCATGCACAATGTAAGTCACCCTTGTGATCACTAGACCAACGAAGCTGTCCCAGAAGTCATTACGTTGATAAATTGTAATGCTTTATCATCATCATAATAATATAGGTAAAAAGTTTAATATTGTTCAATTTTGTCTTCAATCTTTATCCACCTTATCAACCTTAAATGGACATAATAAGACTCAACGTGATAAGGACCTAGAAAGCTGAAACATCAGTCCATATCACTTACATTAAGTACATAATCTGTTGGATATTCCCCATTTCGCAGGTCGGCTCGATACGTCTGCCTGCCTACCAAGGAGGCTGACCGTGAAGGTATTTACACCATCATTATCTGTACTTAATCCTAGTTTATTTCAGTTTATTAAACTACGTCAATAGTCGTAGCTTGTTTCGTGAACGGGCCAGTGAGTTTAAACTTGTTTGGTTGTTGTTCAGTGGGTGCGATTTGTCGTCGTCGAATCGTGGTCGTTTCGTTGGGCCTCTTTGATTAGGCTTTCCACGGTGTCGTTGTCAGTTGCCTTACTGACCTCTCGCACTCATCATCATTAACGAGTCAGCCGAAAGATGTCCACAGCTGCAACATCGGCTTACCCCAAGTATCGTCAAACGACCGGTCCTGGCCCTGGGCATGCAGTCTCTACACTAAAAAATGTATTATGGAAAGTTTACGATTTTACGACTTAGCGACATTCGTAGCGTTGTTATTAGTGTAGAGACTGCAGCCCCTGTGCTTCTCAGTCCCTTCTCGCCACATTCTGGTTCATGCAAAACCGTTTTGTGAGCAATGTTTTCTGCCCACTGTCGAACAATTTTGGTAATTCTGCAAGCTGTAAAGATTACTTTTGTTTTTGAACTCAATGATCAGCATTATTAGTCTACCGGCACTATACACTTTCTCGGAATCATTTGTTTCGTTTTTTTAGCTCAATAAAATAATATTATCTAGGCAATAGTCGCACTCTCACTGAAATGTCATTGTGCAATTTAAAAATGCTTAAGTCGATGCTGCATCGGCCGGCCCGAAGTGCGTCATGTCAATAATGAATAAACTGTGTTTCGTTTTCGGATAAGTACTTATTTATTTAGCAGGTATCTTCGTTTTCTTACTACTAATATAACTATGTTATTCTCTGTGAGAAAATATTTATTTTATATTATTTATTTATTACACACTTAGAAATGCCCATTTAATAGAATAAAATTATTTATTTACTACCTACTACCCTCATCCGTGTGTCACTGCGGGGGGCCTACTGAAAACCAGCGCTGAGTGTTTTACACCCAGCATATGCTGAGTTGGCTACCCTTTCGTTATGGGCATGCTCAGCGCAGTTGAGCTGTTTAATTAATTGTTAAGCTGTTTGTTGTTATTTGTTTATATATGTGCTGCTCTTTTGTGTTGCTGCTGTCCATTAGCGAATAAATACATATTCTATTCTATTCTATTCTATTCTTTGATTATTTTATTGATCTCTTCATTTCGTATCCGATTGCGTAGGAAAACCTACGATACAGAAGCCTTGCTGTCCAAGTGTCCATGTTCTATAATAGGTACGACAATAAACCTTCGTCATGGGGTGTTAAACCATTCGGTTAAGAGTTTTGGAGTAAATTAAGTTTATTTTCATTAAATAGTCGTACAGAGTAAATGGACTCGCAACTTTCTACGTAGCTAATGATAACGAAATAATATAGATTAAAATAATGTAGAGGACTAATACAAACAGCGATTATTGCAGGACATCGAGTTTTATGTACTTTAGCGAACTATTTAGTGTACTTTGATTATGCTCTGACATACGCCGGTCGTGTTCACTGTAGGTCTATGGCGAAAGTTTCTAATTATGTTGGTTTACAATCAAGTCCTTCAGTTTTAGGTTATTTAGGCTTACAGCGAGAAACAAACTGTCTTGGAAATCCGGAAGTAACCCAAGACTGGCCTATCAAATATACAAAGTGTAAATGGAGCCATCTCAAAGCCGTTAACCAAGCATTCTGTACAATCAAACTAAGACTATAGTAACTAACACTGCGCAAAACTCATTGCTGGGAAACGACTTTTTTTTGGGTGAAAACGATTCAATCGCGCTGATGGATGCATTGAATAGTATAGGGATCATGGATATATTGCCTATATTTAACTGCCTCCGTGGTCGAGTGGTTTAGGCGTTTGCCTTGTGACCCGGTGGTCGTGGGTTCGATTCCCACGGGAAGCATACTTTGTGAAGTTGTTTCCAGTTTGGTTAGGACATTGCAGGCTTGAATCACCTGATTGTCTGATAAAAAGATGGTTCCGTGCTTCGGAAGGCACGTTTAAGCCGGTGGTCCCGGCCGCCAAATGGCGGTCGTCAAACCATGTCAGAGGCAATTGCGGCGGTTTAGAAATTCTGACACTAGGGTGTGTGGGGTCGTTAGACCTTACTGCCCACACGATAAGAAGAAGATGGATATATTTAAAGTATAGGACATACATTAAAATCTTACAAAAAAAGATTGGCACTTTGACCTCTAATATCTCCGTAAGTATCATTGACTTCGTTTTACGTTCTTCCTCCTTTTCGTTTTCTTTTTACACCGATATTTCTATTTTCTCTCACTTTGCCGCACTACTCAGCAATCAACTTTTGGCTCTGCATATGCTTGGTCAAAAACCTTCTGGCACCTCTAACTACATACTCTATGCCTCATCAAAGTCAAGTTCACATAATTAGGCTCGCACTAATTATCAGCTGATCGGTGACAATTAACCGGACGGGTCACCCGACCGGCCCCGAAGTTCCCCGAAGTGGCCCGAAGTGACGGCGCTGCGCCTACGCACCGTTAGTGAAGGCGCTATGGTGATATTTGATACTGTTTGCATCGGTTATTAGAGTGTGATGTGCGATTAGTCGGCGATTAGTTGGCGATCTTGAAAAGATAAAAGATATTTATGCTGTCTTGTTATTTTGCTGTCGATAAGTATTTATTTATTGATGACCACAGTTAATAAAATGGTTTATTTACTCTGAATGATCTGCATCTAGTGTTTGTTTTTCCTCGTTTCCTCTTGACTTGGTAGAGCGACGATGAGGGTTCCCGAGAAACGAGATGAACGCGGCCTGCTATGGAAGAGGAACATGTCCAGCTTTAGCTGCATGCTGATAAAGATCATCATCTGCCTAGCCTTTTCCCAACTATATTGGGGTCGGCTTCCAGTCTATCCGGGTGCAGCTGAATACCAGTATTTTACATGGAGCGACTGCCTATCTGACCCCCACAACCCAGTCAATACTAGGTAATACGATACCCTTTGGTAAGACTGGATGTCAGAATTTCAGGTCACTGTAACGACTGCCAAAGATCTATATATATGGCAGCCGGGACCAACAGCTTAACGTGCTTTCCGAGGCATGGAGGAAACTCGGTATGTCGGGCGGTCACCCATCCACAGACCGACCTAGGCAAGCACAGCTTTACCTAAAGATCGACCTGAGTGGCAGTTCTTATTAAGCCACGAGCTCCTGCTCCATGCTGATAAAGATGATGACCTGAAAATATGGCATTTTGCATTATGTCTGTATTCCCCGAAGGATTCACTCAGTTACGCCCGTCGGAGCTGCGGGCTGTTCGAAAGAGTCATAAGTCATTTAATGATTTGATTAACACAGGTATAGTAAATGGTTGTTATAAAAAAAATACAAGCGCACTGTGTTATACCCTAAGGTGTACAAATATTCATAGAAGTCATTGACATTCAAAGGGGATAGAACCAATGTGGCATATCAACCTGTCCGCCATTTTGATTTTTTTTCGAAATCGCGGCCCACTGTGAAAATGGTATGTATGGATAGAGGACATATAGACGAACAAAAAATGTCCAGTAACATGGTACCCAAAGTGTCACGTTACCGAGATATTTGAAGTTAAAGATCGACAAACGAGTACAACGACATTCATTAAATATTTTTTTAAATAGCCTTTTTACGTGTTTGGGCGTTAAATTATATCCAAATAATAGTTCCCAGGTTGATTATTGTTATACGCACATTGAAATCGCTTTGCATCTCATTGAAACGCTATGTAATGTCAAAAAATAGTTTTCTCGTGCTCCTAGTAGTATGTAATGTACCTACTCTCTTTCAATAACCAGTAATAATAATAATCAACGCCTATAGTCTCCTATAGACACGTAAAAGGTCTAATTTTTATGTGGTCATTGTACTGATTTGTCCATCTTTACCTTCAAATATCTCGGTAACGTGACACTTTGGGTACCGTGTTGCTTGACATTTTTTGTTCGTCTATATGTCCTCTATCCATACATACCACTTTCATCGTGGGCCGCGATTTCGAAAAAAAATCAAAATGGCGGTGGGTCGATATGCCAGCTCCCATACAAAAAAGTTCAAACCCCTTTATAATATTATAATTCAAGTGATGGAATTCAAAAATGTAAACAATATAAAAAAAAAATGTCAAAATGAAAAAAAAAATATATATATATAAGAAAATGTCAAAAGTAAAAATATAAAACAATGTCCATATAAAACAAAAAATAAAATATAAAAAGCGTCAAAATAATAATTAAAATAATACAAAAATGTCACGTGGAATGTAAAATGAAAATTGAATTCGACGCCTCCAAGCAATAACCCGGTAATGTACTATTACGGGGTTTATGCTGTTATGTCAAATTCGGCATCTATGGACTAGAATACACCTTCGCAATTTTTTTCAGATTTTTCCTATTGATATTTACAAAGAAATCATGACACACATGTTTATTGTTGGGAATTTAGACACGATAATATTTCGGCAAAAAACCTGTTATAGGTCTGTACGAACAAAACTATTTATTTTTTATTTTGGTAAGTTGCGATTACCGGGTTATTGGCGTAAATAATTTTCATGAAATTTTTGGTAAACGTGTTTATGGGGTTTTTGTTGAAATAATTTTAAAATACGTGTTCCGTAATATTCACTAACAATGTTATTATGACAGTAGCAATATTTGATTTGCAAAAAGTGTTGAGTGTGCCTCAATCTGAAGTAGGCGTATTTCATTATAAAAGAAAATATCCATGCTACAATTTTACTGTGTTTGATGCAGTACGAAAAATAGGATACTGTTATGTATGGCATCACCAAATCGCTAAAAGAGGCAGTTCAGAAATAGGAAGTGCTTTGTTATCTTTTTTTAAAACTGAACGTGAGAAAGGTATAACAAAGTTTTCATTATATTCGGATGGATGCTATGGGCAGAACAAAAATCGTTACATTTTCGCCCTTTATTTATGAGTTTACGACTTTGCGCCGACGGACATTACGCCGACAGACTGAACGCCGACAAGACTTTACTTCGACGGGACTCTTCGCCGATAGGACACTTTGCCGACAGGACTCTTCGCCGACAGGGGTCATCACAGACGCTACTTATCTCCGATTATCTAATATTTACTTTGGAAATCGATTATCCTTTTCTCGTAATTATACAATTCATAAAAAATAACGATCTTGCATTGGTTATTAGTATAATAACATTAATATCATAAGTGTGTTAGAATTAGGATTATTGTGGGAGTGTTGTTATTAGAATGATTTGTTTTTGATTGTTACTAAGAGGTTTGTATATAAATTATTTTTGTTTATTCTTTTTCGATGTATTTTTATGGGTATCTTTACATAATGATCAACATCTTCCTGCTCCCATTCTATTTAGGATCGGCGCAACACATTTTCTTTTTCCCTTCCTCCCTGTTAGAAGTCACGGTGGCATTTACTCGTTTCTCTTTTATATCATTCCTCACACAATCCATCCATCTTTTCTTTGGCGTTCTTCTCCCTCTCCTTCCATCAACATTTATATCGATAAACTTTTTAGTCACATGCGATTCGTTTCCATACCACGACATTCGATTCCCTTTCAACTTTTCTGTAACTGGCACAAATTTTAAACTTCCCCTATTATACTTGTTCCTTACCTTATCCATTCTTGTCACACCACACGTCTACCTCAAAATTATCATCTCAGCTACATGCATCGAGATATAAAACCGTAACTAATTTACCACAAGTTAAAGAAAAGTAGTAAATTAGTTCAATTTCCGGTCTTAAGCGCCATGTAAATCACGGCACTTACGCGTTTTCTTCGGCGACGGTGCGGCGCGATCGCCGCAGTTGAACGAGACAAAGTAGGAATTTATGGTGTCTTCTCTAGTACGTTAGTACTTATATCTCGATGGATACATGTAATTTTTTTTCATCCATCTTTTTCTCAGCCCATCGTTCCGATCCATACAGTACGACAGATCACGGACTTGTATATTTTCCCCTTTAACTTGAGGGGCTTTACATAGGTAATGATATTATACATAATATTATGATATGTACCTTTTTAATAACCAATGCAAGATCTTTTTTTTATGAATTGTATAATTACGAGAAAAGGGTAATCGATTTCCAAAGTAAATATTAGGTAATCGGAGATTAGCGTCTGTGATGACCCCTGTCGGCGAAGAGTCCTGTCGGCAAAGTGTCCTATCGGCGAAGAGTCCCGTCGAAGTAAAGTCTTGTCGGCGTTCAGTCTGTCGGCGTAATGTCCGTCGGCGCAAAGTCGTACACTCTTATTTATATGCCTCCAAACTTTTTGACATAACCATAACCCATCGTTTTTTTGAAACTGGACACAGTCAAAACGAGGGAGACTCCATGCATGCATGCATAGAAAAAAACTTAAAAAATAAAGTTTTATATACCCCTGACCAAATTTATAATATTATTTTAAATTCAAAGATTACTGGCGAAAAATATAGGCTCAAGGAATTAGAGCAGTCCGAAGTTTACGATTTAAAACCACTGGTAGAAGACAGGTATTGGCGGTGCGATAAAGATGGAAATGTGATCCGCTGGGCTGATGTCATGGAGGTAAGCGTGGTCGATTCACAAGCAAATAAGTTGTTTTTTAAATATAATTTTGAAGACACTTATTCAGAGCTTGATCTCAACAACACTCCCTCTACCTCAGCTAGACGAAGAGGACGAAAGCGTGCGAGCACTCAAGAAGCAGCTGTATTGGATAATGTGCAGTTGCAACGCGCATACCACCAACGTATACCAATAAGCCAGGCTTTGCAAGCAGACCTTTTGAGTTTATGTAGAAGTGGAGCTATTCCTCAGAGTTACCATTCTTTTTATCAATCCTTGTCCTGTTCTGAAGCGGGAAACGAAAATATTTCTGAAGAAGAACTAAATTGAAGAGTTTATGTAGCTCAAAGTTGATTACAGGATCTGATTTTTATTGGATTATTTTTATTAATGGATGTTCACGTTGAATTAAAGTGTTAAATTACTTTCTGTGATTATAATAAATAATAAAATTACTTATAATCGAAATTATTGTATTTTTTCGTTTATTATCTTCGAATATTACATTTAAATTTAAAAATGGTATCGAGTGGAAACAATAACACTGTTTTTATAATTTTCCTCTTAATAACTATGTTATTTATCAATACCTTTTTTATAATTACTTGACATTACCACAATAACTCCGTACGAACAAGTTATCTATCAGCCATCAAATAAAAAATAACGCCGTAGAAGCCCATAATGTAATGTTATGAAATATTTTATTTCATAAATTTACTGCAATAACCCCGTAAGTAGTATTACTGTAATATTGTATGTATAAAATTTCAGGTATTATTTATTTTCATAAATAACTAGGTTTTGAATAAAAGGATTTTCATATCAATGGCACAGGTAGACTTCGCAAAAAATTGCTTTCATTTAATACATCAATGACTTCAATAGTCCCACTCGTTCAAAAGATATTTGACAAAATCAGTAAATCTTTTCTCCTGTAAAATTTTGATTTTACGATTACCGGGTTATTGCTTGGAGGCGTCGAATTATATAACATATTAAGTCAAATGAAAAGAGATACCACGGACTCGACACAAAGGGCTAGAAGATGGTTTTTAGTCAGTAGAAGTCTGACACTCCCTACCGCTCTGCCCAGAGCGGGAGGAGTCATTTCATGTTTTGTCACCCTCCAAAAAAAGGGTTCACTGTTATACCTCGCGCCACGTAAAAAGAGCGCTGAGCGCAGTGGAGGGGATACTGTTGCGCACGTTATACAGTCGCGTTCTGAAGTACTATAGGCTACTGTGACTGTGTTAAGTGTAATTGTAATATTGTTAGAATCCTAATTCAAATTTCACTAGCTCCTTAGTACTTTGGAATAAGCTGAAATTTGAAAAAAAATAGTCATGTTTGACATAACTGTCAGCGTTCTTTTTACATGGCGCGACCTATATGTTTAGTCTTATGTACCAGCAGAAGGTAAACCTCATGCTATTATGTAGAATGACCAAACGAGGCATTCCGCCTTAGGTATCTTTCGTACTTATCAGTCTAAAACTAAGGATACATGTGTCGGCTATAAGTTAGATTATACTAAATGGTTAGGCTGATAGGGTAGTGAGACAGATTTTACGCTAGTAAAAATATTTAAACAATAGTAACGCTGTATTGTATCTTGAAAAAGTCAAGAGTAAAAAAAAACTAAAACCCGACTACGACAAAAAAAACGACGCTGAAAAAGTATGAAACAAGATTTACGGTATTAAAGTGTTTAGGTTGGTACCTATAACGTGTGACTACGGCTTTTCTTTTTGTTCTATCCTGAAAATCTTGTTTCATACTTTTTCAGCGTCGTTTTTTTTGTCGTAGTCGGGTTTTAGTTTTTTTTTTACTCTTGACTTTTTGTCCGGTAGAGGGCGTGATTTTTAATTTGAGCATTATTTTGGAAATGTACAAGTGAGGCCCTTTCAAATGATACCAAACACGGCGTATTTATCTCCATTTTTATTTTTAAGCCTTACTTTTTGTCCGCTAGAGGGCGCCAAATCGCTTTTTGTGACACGTCACGTAACCTATGTTCAGCGGAAAATTAAGACCTCTTAAGTCGAGTTCCGATAAGTAGATTAGAAGCTATGAGGGAACAGATGAAGATACTCACATACATACATACATATATACATACACTAGCAGTTGCCCGCGACTTCGTTCGCGTAGAAATTCTGACTCTCTTGTCTGGACTGCCTGTGGATGGTACTATGTCAAAACGAATGCCAAATGCCAATCGAAGCGATTATATTCCCTTAAACCAGCCTTGTCGTAAAATCTATTCCTACCTGAAATGTCTTAACTATATTCTATCTCTCTGCCAATTTTCAGGTACAAAAAGACAAGTATTTCATATGGACTTACGTGAGCCCTTAGTCCAGGTCTTCCTTACAAATTTCTTAGCTTAGATCTCCTACTCCTAAACTCTAGACTTGTTAAATTTCAGGTTGTTAGTACAAAAAAAACAGTACATTTTTACAAACATGTGAAAGCCCTCAGACCTCCTTATTCTGGCCATGTTGCTAAACTCGCTAAATCTGTTCTTAGTCAACGTCTACTAACTATAAAGTACCTTCCTGCCAAAATTGTAGCACAAAAAAAGGAAGGACTGTCATACAAACTCGCGTGAGCCCTTAGACCTCCCTAGTCCGGCCCTGTCGCAAAATCGATTCTTAGCAAACTTCTACTCACCTACTACGTCCCTGCCAAAATTCAAGTTAGTAGCACACAAAATTATGGACTTTTAAACAAACTTGCGAGCGCCCTTAAACCTCTCTAATCCGGCCCTGCCACAAAACCTGTACTTAGCAGAGTTTTACTAACTATAAACTACGTGCCTGCCAAAAATCAAGTTTTTAGCACAAAAAATTAAGGATTTTCTTACGAACTTGCAAGAACCCTTAGACCTCCCTAATCCGGCCCTGTCACAAAATCTGTTCTTACCAGACGTCTACTAACTATAAACTAAGTCCGTCTCAAAAATCAAGTTTGCAGCTCAAAAAATGAAGGACTTTCATACAAACTGGCGAGAGCCCTTAGACCTCCCTAATCTGGCCCTGTCTCAAAATCGGTTCTAAGCAGACGTCTACTAACTTAAAACTACGTCCCTGCCAAAAATGAAGATTGTTGCACAAAAAATGAAAGACTTTCATACGAACTGGCGAGAGCCCTTAGACCTCCCTAATACGGCCCTGTCACAAAATCGGTTCTAAGCAGACGTCTACTGCCTATAAACTACGTCTCTGCCAAAAATCAAGATTGTAGCACAAAAAATGAAGGACTTTCATACAAACTTGCGAGGGCCCTTAGACCACCCTAATCCGGCCCTGTCGCAAAACTAATTTATAGCGGATGCCTACTGACTATAAACTACGTCTCTGCCAAAAATCAAGATTATAGCACGAAAAATTAAGGACTTTCATACAAACTTGTGAGGGCCCTTAGACCACCCTAATCCGGCCCTGTCGCAAAATTAATTCATAGCAGACGCCCACTGACTATAATGTTGTTGTTGTTGTATTGTTGTAATGGTAATTAATTAATTGTAATTATAATTGTGTTTTTGTGATTGATTTTTTGTAACCTTACTAACATAGTATATAAGTACCAATTGTTACTAACCATTATGGATCTCTGTAATCTGACATTGAATAAATTAAATTAATAAACTACGTCTCTGCCAAAAATCTAGATTGTGGCACAAAAAATGAAGGAGTTTCACACAAACTTGCGAGGGCCCTTAGACCACCCTAATCCGGCCCTGTCGCAAAATCCGTTCTTAGCGGACGTCTACTAATCATAAACTACCTCCCTACCAAAAATCATCTTGTTACGTCCAGCGGTTTTCGAGATTTCGTGATGAATCAGTGAGTGAGTGAGTGACCTTTCGCTTTTATAGATATAGATTCTGGTATTTTATTGAATCTTCCCCGGCACCAACGTACCAGCGCCTCACCAGCTACCCACCATCTATCACAAGCTTACACACACCGCACACAGCACAACGTTCACGATTGATCTCCTCTTCTCCCTACTCAACCGTTTCCACTAAACCTAAGCGGAGACGAGTTGGTTATTCTCACAACTCTTCTCGTGTCGTTACCGCTTCGGTGGATTCCGGCCCTTACGGTGAATCTTGTCCACAAACAACATTTATCTAAAACATTCTACACCACAGATAATCAGAAGTATTTTATATCAACGTGTCTATTAAACGTTTTAATGATACTAATAACATTCAAAATGGCGATGATCCTCGGCTAATGTTACTGCTTCCATTTTATCTTTAAATGCACATTAGAATTTATACAAATTATATCTGTTAATAATATAATGTATTTAATTTGCATTCTCGCCGACTATTCTATATTCGTGTTTTTGTTTCCAATTGATGATATTTCCCCATAAGTAATCATCAACTTTTTGTAAGTACAAATTGAGCTCATTTAAGATTAGATAAGTTTTGAAAAAGTCTTAAAACATTTTTGGTAATGTGTGAACTGAATTTTATTTTAAAAGTATTTAAGTTCAAAATATATTTGTTTACAATTTGGATACTAAATTGCAAACATAGTAGTCTTGTGGCTGTACTCTAGACATTCCTATTTTATGAGGTAACAACTTGTAGTCTATTTTCTTAGTCATGTTTTTTTATACGTAGGTATCACATTTTTAGTTGGCGCCGAGTGTTACTACCTAAATAGCTGTCTATCAAACAATTTCATGATGCAATCAGTGTAACAACAGTGTTACATCCTAATCCTAACTTCCGAACTAATATTTAAAACATGAATGAACGTTAGTTGGTTTGATTTCAAACTCAAACTCAAATTCTTTATTGCATTCATGTGTTTAAAAGTTGTTACAATGAATTTGGTTCCAACATGAAACCCGGTTAGGGCACGGCAACATAAATTAGGTAATATACCAAGTCAGTAGTCATACAAAGATATAATTAGGTACCTACTATGACAATTTTTCTAGCATTAAGTTATATAGTTATTTTAATTAATCATTAACATCATCGTTTGCTTAAAGTTTTTAACAAAACTTTTAAAGAATAAACAATAGTCATAAGTTTTATTATTACAATTTTTCACTACTTTTCACTCCTAAACCACTGAACCGATCATCCTGAAACTTGGTATGTACGTCGTCAGGTGTACAAAAAGGACATAAGGTTAGCCTAGTACTTTTTTCTAGGGAAAACAACAATAAGGTTACCTACTATGATACTAGATGGCGCCACATGTCTTTAGAATCATGATTGAATAAATGCTATTATTTAAAGAAACTTTTGTACCTAGTTTTTTATAATAATTTCACGCGAACGTAGGTCGCGGGGCTAAGCTAGTCTTACCCAAGGATATCATACTATATGCCTATCTCTGCTTGTGCCAATTTCCACGTTCTTGTATCTTATGAGTCTTGTCCAGGTTTTTCCCTGATAGCAACAATGTCGAATATCGTCTGCCCATCTCACCGCTGGACCACCAAAACTTCTTTTCCCAGTGCCAACACAAAACGACACTTGGTCACAGCATTCCTTCACCTATGTCCAATTCATAGCCTGATGCAACACCATTTGCGTTCCATCACTTCTCTTCTTATGGTCTTCTTCACAGTCTTATAGAATGTAAAAGTTTGTATTTGGCAGTCCCAAGTCTGGGTCCATGGTCTTTCTTGGCTACTACATCAACAATCTATTAATGTTCCCACAGCTGGGACACAGGCCTCCACTCTTTGAGAGGGAATGGGCTATAATCTACCACGCGGGCCCAGTGCGGATTGGTAGATATCACAAGTCTTCGAATGTTTGGTTCTAGGACATGCCGGTTTCCTTCACCGTTTTTGAGAACAGTGGTGATGAAATAAATTACACAAAGTAATGCGCCTGCCTGGGTTCGAACCCACGACTTACTTTTCGTAAGTCGGGGCCGCCACCACTGGGCCACCGCTGCTCTCTCTCTTGGCTCCTTACACCTGTTATATCACATTATAGTGATAAAATGTGTATTATTTTATTTTCTACGATGGGCTAGTGGTCGGAAGCGCGACTTCTAAGCGTGTATCTAGGGTTCTATGCTTGTGCTCCCTTTTATTCTTTATTCCTAAGACCCATTATGTTGTTGCTACCTGCGTACATTTTCTACATGTAGATTAATTGAATAAATGATTAATAATAAGTAGTATGTCACCGTGGGCTTGGTCTTAATGTCATAACAGCTTGCGGACAAGGCCAAACTGCATTTCTATTAGAATTCCACATTATGCTATAAATCTGGGTCTAGATTCTAGACTCGTTTCGATTGTGACCTAACAACTAGTTCGCTAATGTCATTGCTTCTTGATCATTCATATTCATTCATTTTCGTATGGTAAGTACCCAACCACACCGTGTACTGTGCCTATGGTATGGCATCTGACTTGTCTTAAATATATACCTACAGTCGAATAGCTTGTGATTGTTCTATTCTATTTGTTATAAACATGGTTACAAAACATCACGCCTGTTGCACCCAAAGGTAGTGGTGAAAGTGGAGCTGTTCCTCAAACAATGGGGCACATAATATCGTGTCCTGCGTGTCCTGTTGGTATGTTCACTACAGAAACTGTAAGAAGCTCAATTCTGGGCCGACAAAATTTAGATTGCCATCGACACGTTAAGAAGAAGAAGAAGAAGTGGTGAAAGCGCATGATAGAACCAGGGTACCCAGAAGATGCCAGTTCATTCTTGCATTGGTACCCCGCGAAATTCAAAATCTCTTTCGTTTATTGTCCTGTGAGGTTTTATGTTGAGTAAATTATGATTCGCGACGTTAACAAATACCTATATTTTGCTCATAAACCATCATAAATAATATCAAAACTGAAGAATTAAATAGTTATTGCCTAATTAAACCGACCATTCTGTAACCCCATAAATTTTTGCAAAACAAATATTATTGCGATAAAACTCGTAAGCATACCTATTATATTTTGAGTCGTATGCGTATGGTTCTGCTTACTCTGTAATGTATGTCACGATCTATTGTGTTTATTTCTCCAAAACTGCTGTCTTTTCGAATGAGAGTTGTGGGAGTCAAAACAATTATATTAAATCGACCGATGACCTTATGAACGCCGTGTGTGTTATGTGGCGTTCAAATCAATTGGTCTGAACTCCAGACTATGGCCTACACTATGAAAACCTTACTTAATACCTCGCAAAGATTTTAACTTTGATACCTAAATGATATATCGGTAAAGTGTTGCTTATAGGATTTACTGATCGTGATGTCAACTACATCGTCTGTCCTCCACAATGTGGTTTAGATATATAGCCAATGTAGACTTGAGCTTAATAATGTAGCTTCCTTTATGATATGTTTAGTTTAGATTATTAACAAATCACCCTTTTTTAGCAATGAAGACATCCGCAACAGAACATTTCTCCATACAAACGTAATACCAAAATCATTCGCGATACGAACATATTACCAACTTAAAATTATGTTATTCGGATACAGACGATATTTATCTAGGTTCCTATTAAACTTTTTTTTTAAAACATTTACTATTTACGAAATGCAAGCGAATTGCTATTTACTATTGAAGAAATGCAATTCGCTTGCATTTCGTAAATAGTAAATGTTTGTTGTATGGAGAATGTTCGTTCAGTTACCGGCGTAGCCTGAATAATTGCCAAACTTATATGCTGCCTGCCCATTGCTCGCAGAAACGGAAGACGTTGCGTTGGAAGGCCTCCCACTAGCTGAACCGAAGCCCTGGTGAAGGTTGCGAGGATCTGCTGGATGCGAGACGCACGGGACCGGTGACCGGTCAATGTCTTTCGGCTGAAATGAGGATGATGATGATGACCTTTTCATTCACCATTTAATTAACAAAACAAAAACATGCGTATGCGCCGTTTCTTTCGTAACAATCGTAAACAACAGGAAGCAGGCTGGTCGTGTCAATTCATGACAATAAATAACATCGTTTTGGGGGCGATTCAACAAGGTTGCTCTTTGTTTTAGCATGTTTTTCGGCAGGATAGAGGTTAGGAGTAAAATTAAAAAGTTGACTTATTTTCATGTCATATTTATGTCTTACTTATGAAAGCGTGCAAGGCTTACATCCCGTGGGATACCTACCGCACTTCACGCCGCAACCGGGATAAAAATCTATACCGGTATCCTAGGTGTTATTCCAGATTACAAACTGTCTCTGTGCTATTCATCCAAATCCGTTCAGTGGTTTTGATCCAGCATCTGGCTACTCATCAAGCTACATTTCGCCAGTTACGTTTAAGCCCCATAAAATATAGGGGGCGAACCTATTGCCATTCTTCTCTCTGTCGTCACTCTTAGCAGAGTGGTCGTGGTCGTCATGACAGGGTGGTAGCAAGCTTCACAATTCGACGCCATTCCTCTCGTACTGTTGCTTGCCTCGTGCATTCGTGGAGTGGACCATTTAGTGCAGTTTTGATTTGGTCGGTCCAGCGCATTGGTGATTGCGATACCCACTCTATTGCCATTAACCGGGCACAAATCCAAACACCGCGGTTGCTACGCAGTATTTCCGGAAAACCCCAATTACAAATTGCCCGACCTGGTAATCGAACCCAGAACCCGATTGCGACCACCAACCAAACGAGGCAGTCTGCCACAACATTCATTCCTAAATTACTCATACCAAACAACCTAAATCTCGTGTGCCATCTCCAAACAAACACATCATTCCATTTGACGCAGTCGGTTAAGTTCAATGCTCTGAGGTTAGCATGCTGACCGCCTCGCAGTCGGTCAAAAATAAACACTGTTTATATTAAATCTGGATGCACATATACATAGGTGTGCTTATGTGGAAGTACCTACGTTTGTAGGAACCGTGAAGTCATGATTGTAGACGGTGGAGTTTCCTTGGTAATGATTCTACTCGTAATTGTATCTGATTGTGTTATTGTTATGACTGCCTCATTGGTCAAGAGGTGGCAAACGTGACTACTGGACATGAGGTCCCGGGTTAGATTCCCGGGTCGGGCTAATTCTTGTTGGCTTTTTCTTTGGTTCTGTTTTTTTTTTGTTTGGTGGCAATAGGCCGCTTTTACATGGAACTCTAATATATATATGGCGAAATGTGGTTGAAGGTACCATTAAGTACGGTCGGCGGCGGCGACCTCTCGCGTCCGGCCCTGGTGCAAGCCATGGTCCGGGGCGAGGAGGAATGGGACGCCGTCGCCTCCTTCTGCGAAGCAGTGATGCTAGCGAAGGAGGTGGCGGAACGAGAGAGGGAGAGAACCTCACAACGTCCCAGCCGCCGCGGAAGGCGCTCCGGGCGCCGGGGGGCACGCGATGACCTCCGGCCACCGTAGACGCGGGCCTGTGGACGGTGAGTAACGGGCTAGCTCGCCGTCCGGCCGTCGTCATGACGGCAACAGACCGTGTCGGCGGCGCGTACGTGTTCCACGCGCGCCTCAAAGAGATGTCAGCAAGGAGGGGCCCGCAAGGGCCGACGCCCGTCGGGGCTGTGGCTTGTCGAAAGGATAACGCGGCTCCGACACAAGGGCGAAGAAGGAACATGGGTTTGGTTTTTAGTCAGTAGAAGTCTGACACTCCCCTTCGCTCTGCCCAAGAGCGGGGGGGGTTATTCGATGATTTTCCACGCACCAAAAAAAAATTAAGTACGCCTCTGCCTTACCAGGCGGAGATTACAGGTGTGATGTTATACCTATATGTGTGTATGTGTTTGTGATCAGTAACCTAATGACGACATCGAAAATATTGATCACAAAAGTAAACAAATGAAAACTACGTGTGAAACCAATCCTCTTCCCCACTCATAGATTTCTCACACACCCGTAGAGTCCATAGCAACATAGCTACGTCAATCAGTCCTATCTCATTGATGAATGGCCGAACTGCAACATCTGCCGCAGATTTTAATTAAACCAGATCGATAAATGACTGGTTATAGACTGCATGGATACAGGTGTGTTTCCACTATTAGCTATAATATGTATAGAATTATAATGGAGACATAAAGTGGTAGAGATACAGTAAAAACAGAACTCTGAAAAAAGTCCTTTCGTCAAATTAAAAAAAATCTTTGAATTCGGTTAACAATTGGCGAAGATATCGCTGAACACACGGGTAATTTTGGAGGTTGGTTAAAAAACTACTCTTACGAGTTTACGACCAACCTTTTGCGAATTTAAATCTGTTACAGTCAAATTATGGTCATGGTTATGGTCTTTCTGTTAAGCACGAGATTTGATAGCGTTTTCGAATAAGGCTAAAAACAGCTCTTCAAAAGGAGCCATATTTCACTATTCAACGTCATCCTTGCCCAGCTTGTCCCCAACAACTGGGTTCGACTTCCAGTGTAACTCTGTGTAACCGCGTAATTACAAGTATTTCATGGAGCGACTGGCTATCTGACCTCCAAAACCCATTTACAGAGCCATTATCGTATTTTGTCCGCAAAAAAGAAAGGCATAACAACGCAGGTGAGAAATTAGATGGCTAAAATAACTACAGGCGCTTAACTTTTAACAACATTTTTCTCTCCTTTTTGCAAATTACTTAACTAAAAGTACTGAAACTGTATTCAGTAGTACTAATTTAATGTTTAAATTACGTGTCTACTTTTTGGCACCTATTTTTGTAATAAAAAAACTCGAGGGGAATGGTGCTGATAGCCGAAATACAGGCTATGCCTAGTTCGGCTACAGACGCTAAACTCTTTACTGTAATTGAAATTATTGCCACTTTCATTGTAATCATAGTATTATTGGATGCTTTTTAGTCAGTAAGAGTCTGACACTCCTTTCTGCTCCGCTCAGAGTGAGAGGAATCATTAAAATTTGATGATTTCACATCCATAAAAAAATGGCTATCACTCTTAGGATATCTCTTTCCATCAAGATAACCAATAGCATTGATTAGCCTATCTCTCACTGGACCACAAACTATTCACACGGGATGTAGTTTTTTGCATTTATTATGAACCTAACGTAAAGATATATGGTATCGTAATTTAAATCTGAATGAATAGCTATTAAAGCATAGTATGCAACTATGCAACTATTTCTGTAGTTAGCGTGCCTTTTAATTTTTACATGATGTTCAGTAGCTGAGTCTATCGATATTTTAATCTGGATTTAGATTTAAAAGTCGAGCAAAAGTGTAATTGGATTTTTTCTATTAGAAAAACTTGTATTCTTAGTTAAAGCAAGCTCTTAGCTACTGTGTAAATTGATAGATCAGGCTACGCCTCAACTAGGCGTACAAACTTGGATATTAGTCCCTAGTGTTTTTTCTTTACTGAGGTAATATGGAGAAAACCGAATCCATTAAAGACACGAAGAATTAGAACCAATTCAGTCTTTGTTCATGAAATTATTTTTTCGTAACTAGTTTTTGATCAAGTACATAAACGTAGCCTATAAAAATATGAATGGTACTAGTTTCCCGCTGGGTCGAATTTTCTTCTATTTAATTCATATGAAATCTAAGTAGGAAATCCAACTTAATAAAAACGAATGCTTCAATAAATGATAAATATGGTCAGAATAAAATTGAAAACAAAACATTACTTAAAAAACGCAATAACAATAAGCCTTAAGAGTTTGTATGATGCTGTTTTGGTGATATTGGGCGATCTAGATCTCGGTATATATATGACCTAAGAATTCAGTATTTGGACACCATTAAACTTGGACTTATAATCTTTAAATCTGTAGAAGCGAAAACACGATTGGATCAAAAAACCTCGATAGAAAAAAAATACTAAAACAACTCGTTTTGCACTTATTTAGAGTTGGATCTCTGAAACCTTAAGGAATTTAGTGACGATTTTTACATAATAGATAGGTAACTATATTATCTCAAATCGTGCACATTTTTTTTATTAATTTTCCACGTGGTTTTCTCGTAATTAGCATTCCTGTGATTGGCGCTTACGTTATTTTATTCTAAGCGAGCGCACATTCTTTCTGTCTCACGTTTGGAGCGCGGTAGTAATAGCGCTATCCTTTTCAATTTGTTCAATAGGGACATTCAGTCTGCTGCGGCAGTTGTTGCGAGGCGAACCTATGTTTGGCGACATTACAGACAGCGGACTACTTTCTACGCAATTATTTTGAATTATTTTGTTTAGTTATTTTGTTTTTGTTTGTTTTTGTTTTGTTTTATTTGTGTATTAAAAAACAAAGAATATATTCTTTGTTTTTTAATAACACTCGCGCCATCAAGAAAAGAAACCCGCTCAGAAGCTTACAAAACGTTCATACAAATCAAACGCCGAACATAGTAAGAGTAATTTTAGTAATATGTACTAAATATTTCTAAAACTATAAAATATAGAAATATTTTACTACCCATGAGTTATCAGTTCGAATACGCTCAGTTTTTTCGAACACTTTTACAACTGCTAAAACAGCTTGTTTGGTAGAGGGATGGACTGCCATACAGCAGTGCCCTGGTTCGAACCCCATGTCAAATTTTTATTTTTGTGACATTGTATTTTCTTTTTATTCAAAGTACTGTGATGTAGATAATATTTATCAAATACTTTTTTGAATACTAAATAAAAAGTTACATTATAAATATTCTTACAGGAAAAAGAAAGCTATTTTCAATGCGTAAACTAAGTATCGTAGACACCATAACTTGGCTTGTTTAGATTGGGGCAGACTAGTTGGCCGACTACTCGGCACATCCTTATAAAAATGGAAAAAAAATTATGGTAATGATGTTATTTTTTTAGGAGTATCATAGATTCTCGCCTCGAAATGTAATGTTACCATACTACAGCGTAGTAAGGACAGTCCGGATTAGAGTTTCAAATAAAATTACTTGAGAGATGATATTGACATAGTTGTAGCACAGTATAAATATGGACAGTACCGAAACTAAGCCTAGTTGATACGATAACATTGAAGCCATAGGGTTGTCCCTTTCAATGTTGATGATATTGTTTCTTTTTTCTTAAATATTTTTATTCTGTTGTGATCAATGAATCGAATTGAAATTAAATAACTAGCTTACTACAACTAGTAATGTGCATAAATAATTAACATAATTTATTAATATTAAGAACGAATATATTATTAAGTATATTGTTTTAAATTATTATTATCAATGAACTTTCCTTCATATCTTACTACACAGTTTTAGACTAATTAAATGTTATTTAATGTTATTATTACGTAAAGTTGGACCAGTGTAAAAAATTTTTTTTTGTGATAAGATATTCTCACTTAAATATCACGGGGGTGGCAGAGGGGAGTAAAAATTTTGGTCCTTTTTTGTCTAGGATGCTCCGTTTTCGAGATATTTCAATTTTTTTTTTTTTTACAGAAACTTTGAACGCCCATAACTCTGAAACGGTGCATCGTAGGACCGCAGCGCGCCACCGCTTGCTACGTTGTTATACGTATTATAATAATATTACCCCGTTCTGGCCCCGTTGGTATTCGTTGGGCGTGTTGTTGAGTTAGACCGCTAGACATTATAATGATAACACGTAGGCAGCGTCGGTATAACAAACAAATAAAAAATCATTATGATCGATCACAAGGACATAATAGGTATTATTCGATACCTATCTATATATCATAATAGGTATTATTCGATACCAACTATAATATAATACATATTTGTAATTTAATATTTTTTGAGGTAAGTTTTTGACATTTAAATTCTGTCATAAAAATAATTTATAAAATTTATATAGCCTATGTCACCCGGGCTATTCTTACGAATCTATTGACACCTAATTTATTAAAATCCGTTCAGTAGTTTAGGCGCTACGGTGGAACATACATACATACATAGACTGCCAAAATCATTACCCTTCCTTTTGGCTTCGCCATAGTCGGGTAAAAATAAGACAAGTACACACGGCTACACATCAAGCTATACAAAACCAGTATAATCTGATCGTTCATTGTGCGAAAAGATCTAGTAAAATGAGGCCAAGATTAACTGGTTTTGTATAGCTTGATGTGTAGCCGTGTGTACGTACAGCCTGTCTATAAAGTCATGAAAATAAATGAGGGCGCTGCGGTCGTGCAGACTCGTGCACATAGCAACCCTGTATAGTGTGACTAAAATGGTTTTGATACTGGCACATTATTTTGTACTAGAAGCAAACCTGGTTTTAATTAAAATCTGTTATCTTATTAAAAAATACCAGCCCATTACTGTCTCACTACTGGGCAAAGACCTCTTCTCAACAGAGAAGGCACGATCACTGATCACCACGCATGCTCAAGACGGGTTGGCGATTTCAGACTTATAATAATTACAAGTCCAGATTTCTTCACGATGTTTTCCTTCCGACCTTCATTGAAATAAAAATGAGTAAATAAAAGAAAAATGTTCGCACATATTTTTTATTAATGTTATGTTTTAACTTTTATACCACTGTATGCCCATTTTCTCTTGCCCGTTTTGCTGCAATATGTTGTTCGATTAGAGCCTTTCTGTTATTTTGACACTTCTTGTAAGAAAATCCAATCGATTTCAAAATTTTACGCAGAACTTCTAGGCTACATTTAAAATCCAGATCTGTTTTAGCGTTTTATGTTGAAGTCATCCATTTCTTAATTAGGACGGCCTGATCTGTGTTTGCCTTCATCTACAATACGCTTCACTGTACTCTCAGATTTTCCTGAAAGAAACATTAAAAAAAAGATGTAAGTAATATCTAACAGAAAATAGATCGCACTATTTTTATTTCAAACATGTTAAAACTTATTCATATTTAAAATCACCGGTAAATTTGATTACCCAAAAGTATCAAAAGTTAACGTCGCACTACATTATGAGCTACTTACATTTGCAATCTAACCTATAAATGCGCAATGTAAACAATGCTTATTTTAGTCTTAAAATCGTATATTTAGTAAATTGGTGACTTCTGGTAGATAAAAAACAAACAATAACACGATTACATACCTGTTATAGCGGGTCCATATTGGCTCACCTAAAGTTCTTTATCCGAAATTGTTCTTCCTAACGATTTGTAATCCGAATGATCACTCTTCCTAAAATTTTTCATCCTAAAGTTTTCATTCATACTATTTGTAGTCCTACCGACGATGTTCATAACACTCATGTTTCCGAAAATTGGAACTCCTACTGTTTTTTATCCTAACGCTTTTATTCCTAAACATAATTACCATAATATTTTCACTCATACAACTGTTTAGAATGATTAAAGGTCGTTTCACTGATTTTTGTCTTGAAATAAAATAAATGAATGAAATTCAGGTCAGAGTGTCGTCTTGGGGGCAATATGAAAAAAATACTTAGAAAAATTTCGCGACCAATTTCGAGGTAGCGCTCGCCGGCCGCTGCCGCGGCACCGCTCGCTTCGCTCGCTCGGCTCGCGCGTAGTTGGTCACAGTTCTAACCTAACCTAACCTATGGATATCTTTGCATAGTATATAAGGTCCCATTAAAATAGGTGGACAAATTTTAACACAGCGTTTATTAAGCCTAACTAAAGACATCTAAACAAAAAAAAAACACTATTTATAAAGTGATTTTATTTTGACTTAAAATAATAAATTGCCGGCACTCTAGAACAAACTCATCCTATAAAAGTAGGTATTTTATTTCTTATTCTTATTTTTTTTTTTGCTATTGTCCTTATTTTAGCGGTCTGAATGATTTCTAAAATTTTGTCCACCTATTTTAATGGGACCTTTTATAATACTGATTATTATGAATAAAAAGTAATATAAACAAAAAAAAAAGATATGACTTTGAATAATAGTGTAAAAGATGGTTATGTTGAGAAAATATAGGAAAACAAATAATAGTGTAATAGATGTTTATTGCTACAGACATTATGAAGTCGAATGCTTCGGAATTAAAACATTAGAGACAGAGAAGTTAGGAATTGCGATTGTTAGGATGAAAAATGTTAGGAAGAACATTTTCGGATTTCCAATTATCGGAGTTGAAATTTTAGGTGAACTTTGGCGCACCCGTTATAGCTGCTGTTCGATTATAAATATCATCCAAATTTGATAAAATTTGTCCAGCTTGGTGTTCTAACAAACATCGCTAATATACTTTGAAATAATTTCCTGAGCTCCACTCCTATTTGTTTTCCTAATATTTTAAAACACGTTTCTTCGAAGTTTTGTCGACGTAGATTTGAAAAACATTAAAAAATGCAAAAGATATCAAGATAAATAACAAGTTGATGACAGCCGATGACATTTGATGTACTATGATTTAGTGTTACCCTACTTTTGAATAATCTTTGTTCCTCAAACATTAATTTCATGACTTTATAGACAGACTGTATTTAATATGACGAGTAGGATATATCGTGTTGTTTTTGGTTTTATGAATTCGTTAATAACGTATCCAGAGATAATTTTTTTTTAATTACCTGGAAACTTTGAAAGATAAGACTATAAAATAATAGATATATAGATAGAATACTCTTTATTATGTACACCAAATTACAAAAAAAAAAACAGTAGTAAAACATTTTACAAGGGGTGACACAATGGTAATTTCACTTACTAGTAGGTAGGCATATAATGTGTGTCTTTTTAATGGATAAGTATTTCTTTATATGTCCCGAAAAAAAACATGGGTTTTTAATGAAATCTATCAATCAAAAAACAACACGCATGTTTATTGAACACTTTCTATTCAATTCACAAAGTATTTTATTTGTTTTAAAAAGTATAATTATTTACGATCACAAAACTAAATGGAAGCACAAAGTAGGCACATGTAATTAAAAATACTGGAGGCGGGCAGCCCTTTCGCATGTTTACGTACCGCGCGGCTGTAGGCATTTATTTCAAGGACACGGCCGAGTCACACTACCTACTGTACGATATTTATACTGTGCTAATGTACCTTAGATCTCCGCATCCAAGGTCAACTTTTTTTTGAAACTCTAATCCGGACTGTCCTTACTACGCTGTAGTATGGTTACATTACATTTCAATACTCACCTCGTCTCTGCATTTTCGAGGCGAGGATCTATGTTATTTGGTATACCTACTCCTAAAAAATAACATCATTTCCATAAAATAAAAGTATTTTATAGGGATGTGCCGAGTAGTCGGCCAACTAGTCTGCCCAAATCTAAACAAGCCAAGATACGGTGTGTAATACTTACGCATTGAAAATAGCTTTCTTTTTCCTGTAAAAAATATTTATAATGTAACTTTTTATTTATTATTCAAAAAAGTATTTGATAAATATTATCTACATCACAGTACTTTGAATAAAAAGAAAATACAATGTCACAAAAATAAAAACTAGAGTTAAGATTCGATCCCGGGCCCTGTTGTATGCCAATCCATACCTCTACCAAACACGCTGTTGTAGCAGTTGTAATAGTCTTCGAAAAAACTGAGCGTATTCGAACTGACAACCTCATGGGTAGTAAGATGTTTCTCTAATTTATAGTTTTAGAAATAAATACATGTTATTATTAATTATTATTCTTATTTTTTTTACTTACTCGAATCAGCTGATAAGTAGTTTACTCAAACAAAATCGCTATCACCTCGCGTAGGTACCCGCCGCGTGACCGCGAGCAATACTGTGCGAGCGAGATAGAGAGTGAGATGGCGCGGCGCGCGGCGTGGGGAAGTGGGGGCGAAATAAGAATTTGAGCTGAGGTACTGTAGGCTCTTAAGTATCACTACATATTATAAAACAAAGTCCTCCGCCGCTTCTGCCTGTCGATTCGCAATAAACTCAAAAACTTCTACTCCGATTTTCATGTTGTTTTCATAAATGAATAGAGTGGCTCTCGAGGAAGGTTTTAGTATATAATTTGACCCACATCCACGCTGGCGAAGCCGTGGGAATTAGCTAGTTAATTATAAAATACCAGCCAATAACCTATATAATATAATTATCCATACTAATATTATGCGAAAGTAACTCTGTCTGTCTGTTACTCAATCACGCCTAAACTACTGAACCAATTTGCATGAAATTTGGTATGGAAATATTTTGATACCCGAGAAAGGACATAGGCTACTTTAAAAAAAAAACTGAATTCAAGGGGTTGAAAGGGGGGTACGAAAATATTACTTTTGGTCGCGATAACCGGCATCGGTAGCGATAACCGACATCCGCGCGGTTGAAACCGCGGGCATCAGCTAGTAACCTATAAATAAAACTTTTACCTCGTATAACTAACTAAGTCCATATAAAGAGCAAAAACACACAAACTTTAGCCAACCGAATCGATGTCGAAAAACAAACAATTGACTGTAAATCGACTGCAATCAAATCCTTACATTCCGTGCGCTTTGCCTCGAAATAAATCAGTGTATCAACTCTCATTTCAGTCGAAAGACGTCCACTGCTGGACATAGGCCTCCCCCAAGTGTTGTCACATTGACCGGTCCCGTACGTCTTGCATCCAGAGGATACCTGCAACCTTCACCAAGTCCACCTAGTGGAAAACTGGGAATTCTTCCAAAGCAACGTCTTCCAGTTCGCGATCGCCACTCCAGAACAATCATTTCTAAGAGGTATTTAAACTATATCCCCATATTACATCATCATTTCAACCCAGAATCACCCACTGACGTTGGGTATAGATCTGCCTTTTCTTCTGCCACTCTTTTCGGTTTTGGACATCCATCCTTTTTCACGATATTTTCAACTCAACGACCTTTAGGATGGGCATGTGGGACTGTGGGTGTCATACCACCAACTTCTAAACTCCGAGTTACTACTGAGTTTCTAATGGAATAACCTAATAGCAGTTTTTGCCAGACCTGATAATCGAGCCCAGGGTCCCACCCTTGCGACCATGAGACCAACAGGGCAGTCAACATGTCCCTTATACCAGATCCACGACCGCCAACTATCCCAATCTTGCCCTCACTTGCCCTGCCGTTTCCCGCATACGACGACTACCATTTAGTTAGTAGTACGCAAAGATTGTAGGTCGTAAAGCACCATTGTTACCGGCACGTGCCACTCAATAACACTCGTCAAGTTTATTACTGGCTTCGGCTTTCATAGCAGCTTCAACACCCTGGTCTGGTTGACCCTGGTAGTATGGCTGTGTATTGTAGTAAACCAGTAAACCATATCAAACCCAATGTTTCGTTGATCTTGAGTAACAAGCATCGAGTGCAAGATTTTCAGGATAGAACAAAAAGAAAAGCCGTAGTCACACGGTATTAAAGTGTTTAGGTTGGTACCTATAACGTGTGACTACGGCTTTTCTTTTTGTTCTATCCTGAAAATCTTGTTTCATACTTTTTCAGCGTCGTTTTTTGTTGTAGTTGGGTTTTAGTTTTTACTTTTTTTTATTTAAACAATTTTGGTGATAAATATTTTTTTTACTCTTGACTTTTTGTCCGCTAGAGGGCGCCAAATCGCTTTTTGTGACACGTCACGTAGCCTATGTTCAGCGGAAAATTAAGACGGTTCTAACGATACCTCATAATTATGTCGAGTTCCGATAAGTAGATTAGAAGCTATGAGGGAACAGATGAAGATACTCACATACATACATACATACATGCATACATAGCCAGTCAAAATCATAACTCCCCTTTGGCTTTGCCGTAGTCGGGTAAAAATTAATAAAATCCGCGTTAAAAACAAAAGATGTTCGTGTGATGGTCACATTCATATGGGGTTACTCCAGACCAGTGTGGGCGTCTGGTATTCACCATGGTATCGGCATTTTTATTGTTTGCCCGCGACTTCGTCCGCGTTTCCGTCGTTTTTCGTAAAAAAAAGTACCATACTTAATATGTCCCTCCTCACGGTTCAGTGGCGTTTTTTAGGTGGCATTGTGTATTTTACTTTTAATTGACGGTAACGGAAAAGGCTGTCAGTTACCTATGTTACAAAATAACCTACGATAGAGGTCCTAACTATAGCTACCTTACACTTAAAATCTAAGTGCCTATTTAAACTAAAATATTCTAATAGAATTAAGTATACCCAGAAATATGTACAACTTACAACAAAAAAAGAAATGAAAATAAAGCTGAAACGCCTGTGCAATACATCTACCTATACCTACTTCACTTACAAATAAATACCTATAACTACTATAATTAATAAAAGTATCTACGCTTTTACCTATATACATAATCTATACTTATAATAAATCTGTAGAGAGGTACATTCTGTACATGATATATATTTTCAAAATAACTATCAGAGGGTAATTAGTGATCGATACTGATGCCAAAAATGCAATCAGTAAAATTTTTGTCTGTCTGTCTGTCTGTCCTCCTGTCTGTATGTTCCTTATAGAAACAAAAACTACTCGACGGATTTTAACGAAACTTGGTAAAATTATTCTTCATACTCCTGGGGAGGTTATAGTATACTTTTCATCACGCTACAATCAATAGGAGCAGAGCAGTGAAGGGTAATGTTGGGAAAACGGGAGAAGTTGCTCCATTTTTTAAGCTTCCGTCGCGTGTGCAGCTTTAATGGTTAAAGCTACATAGAAATCATTTATGACGGAAATGTTCTACATAAAATTATCTAAAAAATATCCCACAACAGCATATAATGTCTATCTTTTATGGTTAACTCACAATAACACGTGTAACTCCCGATAGCTTAGCAGTTCGGAGCTTTCTGATTAAACAGGGTGGAATTTTGTAATGCCACCTGGAGGGAAAGTACTCTTAGTATCTGCAGATAGAAAATTTTACTCAAAGGAAACATTCCTTTATTTTTTAATAGAAAGCAAACTGCATTAAATATATAAGTATGTTTATCAGTTGTCTAGTACCCATAACACAAGCTCTGCTTAGCTTGGGACTAGATGGCGTTGTGTGAAAGTTGTGGAATATTATTATTATTATTATTATTATTATTCAAAGATTTTCGAAAATTCTCTTCTCCCACACCCGGGAATCGAACCGGCTAAAATCTGAAAAAATTATACCCTGTACTTTTATTGCATCGATCGTTAGGGTCAATTATAAGGATGAAATCTCTCTAACAAACATGATAAATTAAATAAAAGGAAAACCTGCATGCGAGATCGCCAGATATTATATCACCCCATTTGATTTTTTTTTTTGTGGGGATATGTAAAAAATCAAATTTACATGAAATCTTATGATAGATCTACTTACCAAAGATAACATTTTTAGTATAACGCGGACGAAGTCGCGGGCAAAAGCTAGTACAAAAATAAAATTGAACATAAATTAGCCAAAACTTACCTATCGGTATCTAAAAAACTATGCTTACTACTTCTACTACTACGTCACTTAGAAGGAAATAAAATGCAAACTATTAATAATTTGTAATTTGAACGAATATTTAAACACAAAAGAAATTCAAATAAACTATTTAAAGACTAAAAGTCGCGCTGATAAGCATTGATTGTTAAAATCAATTATTGTCTGTCAATAAGGTCGAACGCTCTGAACGCATCAACATCCACGACCCGCGTCGAGCGCGGCAACCGTTACACAAAAATAATCCTTATGGCATGATTCAGTACTCACGCACGACGCGGTGGTTTATTAGACTATTTCATGTATAAGTTTGGTGTTTCTATACCGATTACTATGATTATTTTTTTATTGAATAGGTAATAATATTAACTTCTTTTAATTAGGGATAGTGAGAGTATTATAAACGTAAGAGTAACCAAATATAATCAGAATGCTCCGAACTGCTAAGCTATCGGGAGTTACACGTGTTATTGTGAGTCAACCATAAAAGATAGACTTATGCTGTAGTTGGATATTTTTTAGATAATTTTATGTAGAACATTTCCGTCATAAATGATTTCTATGTAGCTTTAACCATTAAGGCTGCACACGCGACGGAAGCTTAAAAAATCGAGCAACTTCTCCCATTTTCCCAACATTTCCCTTCACTGCTCTGCTCCTATTGATTGTAGCGTGATGAAAAGTATACTATAACCTCCCCAGGAGTATGAAGAATAATCGTACCAAGTTTCGTTAAAATCCGTCGAGTAGTTTTTGTTTCTATAAGGAACATACAGACAGACAGACAGACAGACAGACAAAAATTTTACTGATTGCATTTTTGGCATCAGTATCGATCACTAATTACCCCCTGATAGTTATTTTGAAAATATATATCATGTACAGAATTGACCTCTCTACAGATTTATTATAAGTATAGATGCATTGTGTCGTTATGGATGCTCGTTAATTGGAAATCAAAAATGATTTATTATTTAATAATAATAATAATATTCCACAACTATCACACAACGCCATCTAGTCCCAAGCTAAGCAGAGCTTGTGTTATGGGTACTAGACAACTGATAAACATACTTATATATTTCTAATACATACATATTATAGATAAATTACACCCAGACACAGAACAAATGATCGTGCTCATCACACAAACATTTGTCCTGGGTGGGAATCGAACCCACGACCTCCGGCATAGCAGTTAGGGTCACTAACCACTAGACCAACAGGCCAGTCATTTAATTCATTGACAGATAACTCACTAACTGAAACATAAAATATTTCACAAATTTTTCTATGACTCAAAAGCTCCATTTTTAGTGATAGAATTCCTGGAAAGACGTTATATGAAGGAGTTAAATAGGGGACGAATGTTCGTATGAATTATTTTACAGATAGAGTACCTAGTTGCTTGTGACGATTTGTCTAGTTTTAGAGTCCCGTCTTCTTTTCTCATCGAAAAATATATACCTACATAATATTATGTTAAAGAATAGTGCGGTGTCCGCCTACGGAGAGAACACTAACTTATAACACATTTAATTGTTTAGTAGAGCTTCATCCACTTAAGTGAAATGCTAATATATCAATAAGCTTGGAAGAAAACTAATAACAAATCTGATAATTCATAGCCATTATACACTTATAATCAGTATATTTGTCGCATATCAATGGACATTTCCGATTTCCCTTGCAAACTAATGACGTTTTGTTTTTACTTTTGCAAAAAAGTCGTTTGCATTCGCACGATCAAGGTTGGAATGCAAAAAGTATTGAAAATATATTCATTTCGTATCATGAGTCACTTGCTAAACTTGTCATATGACATTTTGTTGTAACAAGCGACATTTTAGATACCTGCTCTTAATATAAATATAATAAGATAATTATAAGTTATGTGCGCCGTGCGGTGAGTAGACGACACTTTTTATGGTAAAGAAGTAATGATTTGGGAATTTATAAGTTGTTAGGTATATCCATTGCACTGAGCGGGTTACCGGGCAGCTAACTAGACGGGAAAGTAGCCACTGCGCCCGTTACAAACCTGGAATCAGACATCAACATCCCACTATGTGTATAAACAAATGCAGTAATATCCTTTTGGTAAGACTGGTTTCCAGTCTTTCTGGCCACGAGGAACGAAGAAAACTCGGTATGTAATGGGAGGTCACGCATCGACGGGCCAACCTAGGCAAGTCTATTATTCCTCTCTTAGATTTTGATCAAACTTGACCTGAGATCGGTAATAGTTATTTTCAACACATTTGCTCGAAAAATGCATTTACGGAGCCTGTATACATTGTTCGAAAGTTAAAAATTACGCACTATACAACGAAACGTGCGGTAAAATATGTACTCTCACCTAAGTACCGTGCGGTAAAATAGGTACTCTCACCTAAGTACCTATTTTACCGCACGGTCCATACCCCGTTGTATAGCACCGTTCGTATTCTTTACAGTTTTTTATTTAATTTCCCTACAAAGTAATACAAGAATTCCACCAAGGAGTTTCACATTACTAGAATAAATAAGCTGACTGATCGAACCTCCTTGGAAGCGCTTTTGTTCAATACGTTTGTCTCACTTTAATACTAAAGAGTAAATGAGATGAAAGTAGCAGATAGGTCACTACTCTTGGAAATTTTTAATAAAATTGGAACAATTAATAATATTCAATGAAATTTGGTGCTTTGGAAGCTTAACTGACTGACTGATTTCACACGTATTATGTTGAACTTGTGGCGTAAACGTCGGCGACGACGGCGGTGACGTCGGTGGCGGCGGAGCTTGCAGCGGAGGCGCGCGGTGGCTGGAAGTTTTCACGTGAGGTAGAAGGACGCGGTTCCACACCATTATTTATATTTATACACTTTGATAATTATCTTGTCTGTGCGCCTCATTTAAAATATCAGGTGGAGTAGATTCCTAATATCGGATTCGCTTAAACTCAAATTATTTTGTTTTTAAATATCAGTCGGAAAGTCGCAACAATCTTTGACGTTTTAATATTAAAATGCCGCGCATTTGCAAATGGCGCCACATGCACGTGGTGAAAATTAGAACTACAACTTTCATCTCATTTACTCTTTAGTATCAACTAGCTGATGCCCGCGGCTTCACCCGCGTGGATGTCGTTCAAATTATATACTAAAACCTTCCTCTTGAATCACTCTATCTATTAAAAAAAACCGCATCAAAATCCGTTGCGTAGTTTTAAAGATTTAAGCATACAGACAAACAAACAGACAAAAATAGCGACTTTGTTTTATACTATGTAAGGATGTGAAACTCCTTGGTGGAATTCTTGTATTACTTTTTATGGAAATTAAAAAAATACCGTAAAGAATACGAACGGTGCTATACAATGGGGTATGGACATGGACCGTGCGGTAAAATAGGTACTTAGTTGAGAGTACCTATTTTACCGCACGGTACTTAGGTGAGGGTACATATTTTACCGCACGTTCCGTTGTATAGTGCGTAATTTTTAACTTTCGAACAATGTATACAGGCTCCGTAAATGCATTTTTCGAGCAAATGTGTTGAAAATTATATTATTACCTGAAGAAGAGAATGCACATTCATAACGAAAATAAAAAACAAAATCACACGCTCAAGCCAGATACAGCAAGTGATTTATATTTCGAGGTAGTCGGAAACAAATCCAACCTCGGAGATGAAACAGACGGCTAATCACTGTGAAATGTCACAATTCTGGTGGTAACAGTGCCTGTCTTAAGTTGTTTTATGGACATTTTTAGGCATTCTTAACCATTGTTTGAAACAATCCAGGTAGATGGTTGTGTAAACAACTAACAAACCTAATCATCATCATTTCACTTTATTCTGTTTATGTGGGTATCAAACTATGTCTTCTGCTCTCTTTACTCTTTGAACCGTCTTCTTAATTATCACCGTTTTTAACTTACAATATTTAACTAATACGGACCGGTAGTTAAATATTGTAAGTTAAAAAAACTAAAACCCGACTACGACAAAAAAAAAGTACCTAATTAAAGTGTTTAGGTTGGTACCTATAACGTGTGACTACGGCTTTTCTTTTTGTTCTATCCTGAAAATCTTGTTTCATACTTTTTCAGCGTCGTTTTTTTTTGTCGTGGTCGGGTTTTAGTTTTTTACTTTTTTTATTTAAACAAGTTTGGTGTTAAATATTTTTTTACTCATGACTTTTTGTCCGCTAGAGGGCGTGATTTTAAATTTGAGCAATATTTTGGAAATGTACAAGTGAGGCCCTTTCAAATGATACCAAACACGGCGTATTTATCTATGTTCAGCGGAAAATTAAGACGGTTCTAACGATACCTCATATGTCGAGTTCCGATAAGTAGATTAGAAGCTATGAGGGAACAGATGAAGATACACAAATACATACATACATACATACATAGCCAGTCAAAATCATAACCCTCCTTTGGCTTTGCCGTAGTCGGGTAAAAATGGGTTGCACTTTCAAGTTCTCACCCTTGCATAACATAAGATCATGCTTGTAATCAACGAAGGGTTAGGTATCCATCAGTACACCCACATTTCGCCAGTTATGTTATAGTCCCATATAATAGAGGGCTAGCCTATTGCAATCACCCAGGCACAAATCCAGACTCCGTGACTACTGAGAAAATCTTGATGAAAAACCCAACAACCCTTAACCCGACCCGAGAATAGAACCTACGACCAACGAAGCACTTGTGAGAAAGTGTATGTAAATCTATGTGTATATGTATTAATATCCACCAATCAATAAACTGTGTGTCAAGATGATTATTCGTTATTTAATGTGTTTGAAAGTATCTCTAAACAAGTGTGTAGGGAACAGGGTTGTTATGAAATAAAACCACAAAAGACAAGACCATTAATTGAATTTATTTTGGTCTTGTCAAACTCAATCTCGAAACTCTATTCCATTCACTAGGTCCCTAGGTCTTCGTGGAGAAGAATGGACAAGAAACTCCACGGGAAACATCTTTTAAGGTATTATACAAAGACAACCTGACATTGTCTTAGACTGTCTCAAGTTACAGCAATTTATCAGTTTACATAAACAACAATCAATATAACCCATATTATAGTACATATTTCTAACACATCGTTATCAGTAATATTCATAGCATAATATCAATTAACTTACATGAACATTGTAGGTAGATCCTTAGGACAATACACATAGGTTACAGCTTGCTACACTTGGTAGTCTTGATTCATTAGACACATTATGAATATAACACTCTGGATACAGACCCAGATATTACTCGTATTTAACTAGCTAACTCGTAGAATAGTTGCAGCGTAACTGAACCCGAATTGCCAGTCCTTCTAGTTTTATAACCGTCCAATCTTAAAAAGTAACTCAACGACTACCGCCATAATACACCAATGGCAAATGGTTATACATTACAGCTAAATAACTAATAACATAAATAATAATTAGCAAATCCTATATAGTGAAACTATTTTAAAACGTCTTAAGTTAATTTTAACAATATAATATGTTTTTACCCGACTGCGGCGAAGCCCAAAAGGAGGGTTATGTGTTTGACGTGTATGTTTACCCGACTGCGGCGAAGCCCAAAAGGAGGGTTATGTGTTTGACGTGTATGTATGTATGTAAGTATGTATGTATGTATGTCTGTTTCTTTGTTCCCTCATAACTCCTAAACGAAAGACGGGATTTGAATGAAACTTACGTCGTTAGATTTTTCTTGATGGCGCAAGTGTTATAGGCTACATTAAAATCAAAAAACAAGGAAAAATTGCGGATTTTGGGGGCAAAATCGCGGAATTCAAAAACATTTTTTTTCCTATACCATCGAGTAGGGTATCAAAATGAAGGGTTTTAAAAGGAGATTACAAAAATATATAACACTTATATGTTTAAAATAAATTCAAAGTGACAAATCCTATAGACAAGCACAAAAGTTAAATCATCTGCGAAGAATTTTACGCAACCAACGAAAGAACTAACACAAAAGAACTAAAAAGTTGGAAATAAAAAAAGTAGTTAAAAAACTAAAAAACCCGACTGAAAAAACTTGAAAGCAAAAAACAAGCACATTTTAAATCAAACAAAACTTGAAAGCAGGCGGGGTTCATTTGAATATTAAATTATGAAATGAAATGAAAAAAATAGAATGGACCCCGCCTGCTTCCAAGTTTTGTTTGATTTAAAATGTGCTTGTTTTTTGCTTTCAAGTTTTTTCAGTCGGGTTTTTTAGTTTTTTAACTACTTTTTTTATTTGTAATCTTTATGACTATCGGATGAAATATGAATATCAACCGATAGTTCAGAGAATTGATTGAAACTATTTAATTTTGGAATTGGAAGATAAAATCTAGAAAACATTATAAGTATCGTTTAATATTAACTATATCATTTATTGGCAATTTATAATAAATAAACATTTAACTTGACTTAACTATTCAAATACCACAATAGTAATTGTGGTTCGGAAACCAAGTCTTAAACTACTTCTATAAAATACGTCGGGATATAAAATATCATTAGAATAATGTAAATTAGGTTTATTTGAAATTAGAATCTTTGTTTTTAAGATATTAACGATAATTATTAAATCAACAGTATTTCATAATAATATTGATAGTATTTTGATGAGGAACTGTTAAATGTTGTGTATCACATGTAAACAAGGTTATAATTATCATAGGGATGTTTTTATTTGTGTTCAATTAAAGAAACAGTGTAATAAATAAACTGAAATTATTGGAATTATCTATCACACTCAACATTTTCTAGGAATTCTAGTGCAAAATGTCAAACTTTACCAATCTGCATGTAGGGGCGGCAAATAGGCTAACCATGCCTGATGGTCAGATAGTTTGTTTGCATACAATAAGTTAAAAGAAATTATATTCACATCGGATTAGTAATAAATTCTCTAGTTACAAACCTATATAAGCTCCCTAACGACCAGACAGCAGAGAGACTTTTTTTTAGTGGATGGAATATTAAATTATAATCTTAGTGCTAGTTAGTATGACAAAAAGTTTGCTATCATTTCATGTGACAATTGCTATGTTGTAAAAAGTTTGTAATGGCTATATCGTTGCTAGATTTATTTAGTCATCAAAATATCTGCTCTACTCTTAGAACTCTAGTTAATATCAAATTACGGTTCTGAGCTACAGAAAAGGATAACATAACATCACGCCAGTAAGGCTAAGGCTAAGGCAGAGGTGTACCTAATAGTACATACACACACATTTTAAGGCTAGGTGGCCCCGCATTTAAGTTTTTTAAATCAATCTGAGACAAAGAATACAGTGTTTTAAAATTTTAAAAAAATATATGTATTAGTTAAGAATCTTGTCTAGTCAAAATCGCATTCAGTTGAAAGACCTGATGAACTTCACTCGATAGAAAAAAATCGCAAAGTTACCCCTTTCTAGAATGTTTTTTCAATATTATGACTACATTAATGATTTTTTAGATTTAATTTTTGTACTAAATTAAAGAAACAAATTAGTTATAGACAAATTCGCAGAGTTTGACTTGATAAAATGATTTCCTTAATTACTATGTTTAAATATGAATAAAAAGCGCCCGCGGCGGCTCGGACAGGCCCGTTCAGTCGCGCGCTGGCGCTTACGGACGACGGACCTGTGTCAGTTTTTTCCGCGACAACTTCGCGCACCATACCATCTGTTTTTGAGTTTGTTAGTTATAATGGGCAATAAACAACGCAGGCGAAAAAAGTCGTGTAAAGCAATAAAAGACACAAATAAAAAGAATGCACTCCAAAGATATGTGAAGAAGTAAGTACCTACCTAAATGTTTTATTTGTGTTGTAATTCGGTCTCAAAATTATAATTTATTTTACTTCAGTCTTTGATTGGTAAATGTCTAAAACTTACGATCATCGTACCATAGTATAAGAATACTAGTACCGAAGATCGCCACTATTTTTGATAATTCATATTTTGTCTTTTCGGTCGGTATCTATGCCTCTGCCTGGCGATTGGCAAGCCACAGTATAGAAATATCAGTACTACTAGAGAAGTCTAAGATTTTTGATAAAATTAAATCATATTTTGTCTATATCGATATCTGAGCCTGGCGTTTGCAAACGAAAAGTAAATACTAATAATAAATCTACCTATCAATTTCATCTGTGAAATAGGTACTCCATTTACTTTTTCTTATAGGTCGGTGGGGCAGCCTCAAGAAACAAACATGGACACTGCCGCAGCAACAAATCTGATATCTGAGCATTCATACAAAAATAGGTATGTAATTACCATAGATCAAGATAGGTATTTACTTAGTGATTTTTAAACAGTTTTATTTAGGACATACTGGTAAGTCATAAATGGATTGTAAAATTAGCTTTTTTTAGGGTTCCGTACTTCAAAAGGAAAAAGGAACCCCTTATAGGATGACTCGCGTGTTTGTCTGTATGTCTGTCCGTCTGTCACAGCCAATTCACTCCGAAACTACCGATTGAGTTGAAATTTGGTACACATATATGTATCGGTGACCCAAAGACGGACGGTGCAACGTATACTAATGAATTTTAAACATGGCGGACACTATTGGGGGGTAAATTAGAAAATGAAAAATGTTTTGCTAACTATACTGTGTAACATATTTTTTTATAATATTATGATAAATAGTTTTGAAGTTATTTAAGAAAATGGGCGAAAATTGACCACCCCCCCCCCTTAACTCCGAAACTACAGGATCGAAAATTTTGAAAAAAATACAAAAAATTGTTCTTTGCCTATAGATAACAGGAAAACCTATAATAAATCTATAAATGTCCGGAACCCTCTTCACGCGAGTCTTGTCCGGGTTTTTGTAAAACGCTAATTAACCTTTCATTGTGTTTCTAATCCCACCAAAAGAAATATTTCAAATGCGCCGGGCCACTATATTAATTTAGTATCATTAAAGTCCTAGATACTTATAATGTACATTAACTAACATAATGTGGTTGGTTTTCAGGCACATGGATAATGCATCATGTAGCAATACGGCTGACGTGTCCAAAACCTCGTTTATTAGATTGGATCCTGTTGATACACAACAAACTGTAACGTAAGTACCACATTTTATGCTTTTACCGCATGTTACATACAATGCTTTATTACTCGGATGTGTAAGACAAACTTGTAAGACTTACCATATGTGTTCTCTTTTTCAGAGATACCGAAGACACAGAAGACTCCCTCATCGTAGAGAAAGTACTCAATGAAGATGAATTCCTACCTATTTCGGGACGGCGAATTATTGATATAAATTATGTTTTACAGGAGTTACAAGAAAAAGCTCGTCATAACGGTTTATTTAACTGCACATTAGGTAACTTCCGTCTAATTAGTGAAAAACGACGAGGACTTTTATCGATATTTCGTTTTGAATGCAATATGTGCAAACAAGTTTGCTTGATTAACTCGGAAGACCAAAACGACAAGGAACAAGTGAATATAAATATAGCCGCCACTACTGGAATTGTGGCTTCCGGTATCGGTTTTTCCCAATTTGAGGAACTTTGCTCAGCTATGAATATTCCAGTATTCTGTTCAAAATACTATTCGAAATTAGAGGACGAAGTATTTGAAAAATGGAATAAGACGGCGAGTGCTACCATGGAAGCTGCAGCTCAAATGGAGAAAGAGATCGCTATCGCAGAAGGTCGAATTAAGAACGGCTACCCTGTGGTTGATGTTTGCGTTGACGGCTCATGGTGTGCTAGATCTTACGGCACCAATTATAAAGCGTCATCAGGCACAGCAGCCATAATCGGCAGAAGAACAGGACAAGTTCTTTATATTGGCATAAAAAATAAATATTGCTTGGTATGTGCTCGAGCTGAGCACAAAAATATGTCACCAAAGCAACACAAATGTTTTAAAAATTATGAAGGTTCTTCAAGCTCCATGGAGACGGCAATAATTGTAGAAGGTTTCAAATCATCGATCACAATGTACGGCATCATATATGAGCGAATGATAGGAGATGGAGATGCTTCTACTTATGCTGCAGTCCTCAAAGCCAGACCATATGAGACCGAAAATGTGACCGTCGAAAAAATTGAATGCCGGAACCACATACTAAGAAACTTTTGTAAAAAACTACGTAATCTGATTACAGACACAAAATATATTCTAGTGCACCGTAAAATGCTCACTAATGTCAAAATTTTGACTATGCGGAAATCGATTGTACAATGTATAAGACATCACAAAGCCTCTGAAAGTCCTCGCAATGTAGCAATATCAAATCTTCATAAAGATATTATTAATTGTGTAGCACATGCTTTCGGCGACCATAGAATGTGCCATGAATATTATTGCACTAAAGATAAAAATGACAACGAAGAGCTCAAAAAGATCCAGAATTCCACATTCATTTTCCGAATAAACGCGATTGTTTCAAACGTTGCTGCAAAATCACGCAGCTTAATTGAAGACGTTGACACGAATACTGTTGAGTGTTTTAATAGTGTCATCGCGAAATTCATTGGTGGGAAACGAATCAATTTTTCATTAAAAGGAGGTTATCAAGGGAGGTGCTCAGCAGCTGTTCTTTCGTTTAACTGCCAATCTGGACTTTCAGCCGTCCAAAAGACTTTTTTAAATAAAAGTCCTAAAGGCAGGGTTAAAATAATTGAAAGAAGGAGAGCACAAAAACGAAAGCTAAACTTAGAGCATCCCGTAAAAAAAGTACGAAAATTAAAAGAAGCCAATCAGAAGCAACATGACTATGGTCCAGCAAGCACAGCACCAGATATGTCTCCACATGAATTAAAGAAAGCTGAAGAAGAGTTCTTAAATAATTTAAAAATGCTTACTTCTGATAGGCATGCTATCGAGAGAGCTACAGTTTTGCAACGAGATAGCAGTGAATGGTTAGAAATACGGAAAAACCTAATCACCGCATCAAATTTTGGGCAAATTTGTAAAAGAAAAGTTAGTATAAATACTGCTCCTTTGGTGAAAAACATATTATACCAAAAAAATTTGACATGTGTAACTGCTGTTGCACACGGGATAGAGCACGAAAGGCAAGCACTTCAACAGCTTGAAAAGCAAGAAAATATAAATATTATGCCTTGCGGTTTGTTCATTGATAGGGCTTATCCATTTATTGGAGCCACTCCTGACGGATTAGTAGGCGATGATATGCTAATAGAAATCAAGTGCCCTTTAACTGCAGTAAAAAACGGTCTGACAAATGCAATACAGCAAAACAAGATACAAATTTTAAAATACGACAAAAATACTTTCACCAGCACAATAAATAAAAAATCGAACTGGTTTTATCAAATACAAGGGCAGCTTCACGTCACTGAAAGACGATTCTGTCTGCTCGGCATCTGGGCTGGAGAAAATGAACCCTTGCTTACAGAACGCATCGAAAGAGACGATAATTTCTGGAAGACGCAAATGGAGTCGAAGCTGGTCAAATTTTACATGAAATGTTTAATACCAGAAATTGTGGACAGTAGACACGCACGTGGAATGCCAATAAGGATGTTAACCTTACAAGATGACTAGGAAAATTTGAATTATGTGGACTCTCCAACCATGCCATCACCTGCGCAACAAATGGGAAATTCTGTACAGTCCATAGCTCTATCATCTTCTGAGCCACTATCAGAATTGCAACCGGCTACCAGCTCAAGAGAAATAAATTTTGAAGAATTTTAAGATGAGATTTAAAACTAGCTGTGCTGGGCATGCGTTGCATTGCACCTTTTCCTACTACCTACTGCCTACCTATCTACCTACCACCTCCCTACTACTTACCTACTGCCTACCTTCTATTTTTTTTTTTCTTTCATACAAACCTTTCCCTGACAATAACTAACACAATAAAAAAAATATCCAATTCGGTCCAGCCGTTCTCGAGTTTTAGCGAGACTAACGAACAGCAATTCATTTTTATATAGGTATATATAGATTTCTTATAAAACTTTGTTTTATTTGACCCCTAGGTTCTTTTTATGCCAATCTATCTTTGCAGCTTATGAAACTGAAATACTTTCCTCAAATACAATTATTTAAAAAAAGTATACAATAATACATTTATTACAATTTATACAAAAACACATAAACAAATAAAATTTTTATCTTTACAGTTCTCAAACCTACATATAGCGAGCTGGCTGTTTATTTTCAATTAATTAATCCAACTGCCCAATTATGACTATTTAATATTTTATAGACAATTATTTCATTTATTAACGAAGCTACTACGAGTAAAAAGTTCTGATCATAAAAAAAAATATTTCTTAAGTCACGTAATATTACTGCATATTTCTATACTGTGTCGCTGGGCGGGGTCATGCGAGTTCTCCGACGCGCTGTGTCCACGCGAAGTATTTCGCGCGTAGCTTACAGCGCTAAATGCCTACTTTTGCAGGAATACCTGGCCTATTAATAAAATAAGTTGACCTACTGCCTATACGACACGCTTACCTGTACTGTGACACTTCGCCACTCGGCGTTGGGTTCATGTAAGTTCACGCAGGCGACGTACGCGCACGGCTCGCGTCGCGTAAACGTGGTAGCGTTAAATGCCTACTTTGCTTGGTCTACCTGGCCTTAAGTCCTGGAGCGAGCCTATTGACATCAACCGGGCTCAGAACCAGACTTCGTGGCTGATACTGAAATTCCTGATGGAAAAACCCAAGAACGGTTTGCCCCACCTGGTAATTGAACCCAGGACCTCATGCTCAGCAATTGTGCGCTTGCGACCGCTAGACCGAGCAGTGGTGGCCCAGTGGTGGCGGCCCCGACTTACGAACAGCAGGTCGTGGGTTCGAACCCAGGCAGGCGCATTACTTTGTGTAATTTATTTCATCACCACTGCTCTCAAAAACGGTGAAGGAAAACATCGTGAGGAAACCGGCATGTCCTAGTACCAAAAATTCGAAGACTTGTGATATCTACCAATCCGCACTGGGCCCGCGTGGTTGATTATAGCCCATCCCTCTCCTAGAGAGGAGGCCTGAGTCCCTGCAGTGGGAACATTAATAGGCTGATGATGATGATGAACCACTAGACGAACGAGGCAGAAAAGAATAGGATCATGGAAAAGTACGTTTCCTTGCTGATAGATTTTCGTTTCCCGCTCCTGGCATAGCGGTAGGGAGTGTCAGACTTCTACTGACTAAAAACCACCCATGTTCCTTCTTAGCCCTTTGTGTCGAGGCCGCGGTATCTCTTTCGAACAACCCGCAGCCCCGACGGGATGAGGTTTAGTTTCAACCCTTAGACTCTCATTGAAAAAATTGGTCTCATTTAAGAATGTGTCCATTGGCAATTTCGCAGACACTACCAGCATTCCAATCAATAAAGGATGTTTCAGTTGACTTAGAAAGCCATTTCACAATTTCATTCACGTTAAATATTTAGCTATGAGATTTTTAACCTAGAAAACACAAAAAGAAATAAATTAAAGCTGTATTTTTTTATTAAAACTGTATTCAAAAAGTTTGACTCGTGAAGGATTTGAACCTCCGCCCTCCGATGGTCAAGTGAATTTATATATCGGTGCTCTAACCTACTGAGCTAACGAGTCTTGTTCAATATTATTCAAATCCAGATGCACTATGTTCTAAATGACGTAAATTATTGGCCTATTTCCAAATTCGTTTCATAAAAACATGTGTAGCAATTTTGTATCGATTTCACCTATGTATTTATCGTTTTTGTTTCATAAAGCTTCAGTACAAGAATGGGAATACTATTGTTCAAGCAAAATCAGATTATAATGGTCTTTGGCCAATCTCAATGTTATCGTCATTTAAAACCAAAAGTTATTTAAAGTCTGACTCGTGAAGGATTTGAACCTCCGCCCTCCGATGGTCAAGTGAATTTATATATCGGTGCTCTAACCTACTGAGCTAACGAGTCTTGTTCAATATTATTCAAATCCAGATGCACTATGTTCTAAATGACGTAAATTATTGGCCTATTTCCAAATTCGTTTCATAAAAACATGTGTAGCAATTTTGTATCGATTTCACCTATGTATTTATCGTTTTTGTTTCATAAAGCTTCAGTACAAGAATGGGAATACTATTGTTCAAGCAAAATCAGATTATAATGGTCTTTGGCCAATCTCAATGTTATCGTCATTTAAAACCAAAAGTTATTTAAAGTCTGACTCGTGAAGGATTTGAACCTCCGCCCTCCGATGGTCAAGTGAATTTATATATCGGTGCTCTAACCTACTGAGCTAACGAGTCTTGTTCAATATTATTCAAATCCAGATGCACTATGTTCTAAATGACGTCATATCCTTGGCCTTTTTCCAACTTCTTTTTTGTAAAAACATGTGAAGTAATTTTCCTCCAAGATACAGGCACAGCCTAGTTTGGGGACCTCTGTTTTATAACCATATTTAAATATAACTTGTTACATTTATTATTAACGTTAAGTTAGATTAAGGATTTATTGTAACAACGATTTAATAAAAAAATAATTTTACATCGACCTATTCATCGTATTTGTTTCAAAAAGCTTCAGTACCAGACGAGAAGGAGAATAACTATTATGATGAATGATGGAGCAAAATCAGCTTATAATGGTCTTCTTTCAATCTCAATGTTATCGTCATTAAAGTCAAAAATTATCTTCAAAAAGTCTGACTCGTGAAGGATTTGAACCTCCGCCCTCCGATGGTCAAGTGAATTTATATATCGGTGCTCTAACCTACTGAGCCAACGAGTCTTGTTCAACACTATTCAAAACTAGATGCACTATCAACAAAATGACGCAAATCATGGGCCTCCTTCCACGATCACGTCATTTTCCTAGTTTATCATGAACTACCTGATGCCCGCGGCTTCACCCGCGTGGATGTCGTTCAAATTATATACTAAAACCTTCCTCTTGAATCACTCTACCAATTAAAAAAAACCGCATCAAAATCCGTTGAGTAGTTTTAAAGATTTAAGCATACAGACAAACAAACAGACAAAAATAGCGACTTTGTTTTATATGTAAGGAAGTTTGCGCACTGGTCAAATTACCTATTATATTTCACATTAAAGCAACCTGAAATGGCAGCGGGCTGATCATATCTGTCGAAGATCTGATGGGCCGTTGAAGTAAACGAGTCCTGGAGAGGAGGCCGTGTATCAGAAAACGCAGCATTGGTCCTCCCCCAGCTACATAGATGGACCGACAAATTGTAGACACTACTGGCATCGCAATCAATAAAGACTTAGGACTCGATTTCAACGTTTTACTTACGTAAGTAAAAATTTTAACCTACGAAACACAAAAAGAAATAAACGAAACCTGCAAGAAGTATCTACCTATTTCTTTAAAAAGTTTGACTCGTGAAGGATTTGAACCTCCGCCCTCCGATGGTCAAGTAAATTTATATATCGGTGCTCTAACCTACTGAGCTAACGACTCTTGTTCAATACTATTCAAATCCAGATGCACTATCCACAAAATGACGTAAATTATTGGCCTCTTTCCAACATCCACGTCGTCATCTTTCTGACTTGTAAAAAAAAATATCATGAAAGCTTTCCCATCGCTCAAGGTATATAAACAACAATATTTTATTAACATGCATCCTGATTTAATTACCATTATTCTTCTGTCCTTATCACAATTCATTTGTGGTAGGCGCAGCATGCATTCTCCTTCCATATTTTTCCGCTTCTCGTCTTCCTTCTCATCTTCCCAGGAGTCACCTCCTTTCTAGCCACATCATCCTTTCCACAGAGCAATGATCGTTTCTTTGATCTTCCTCTATGCTTATTGCCATTCATATTCATAGTTTACGTCAGTTTTTATGGAGTTGAGAAATCAACTTAAGAAACTACAGCCTTTTCACCCCTTAGTACATAAACGCTTTTCACAACGCAATATTTGGCGTTTTTTTTTCACAAGGCTGTGCAAGTGTTCAGTTTTTCAAGAGAAAGTTCTTGTAATAAGAAGGCTTCCATATCTTTTAAAATATTCAATTATTTTAAGCTAAAAATAAGTTCAAAAAAGTTTGACTCGTGAAGGATTTGAACCTCCGCCCTCCGATGGTCAAGTGAATTTATATATCGGTGCTCTAACCTACTGAGCTAACGAGTCTTGTTCATTACTATTCAAATCCAGATGCACTATCCACAAAATGACGTGTTACCTTGGCGTTCTTCCAAAATTCCACCAAATTCAAACAAAGTGTGTAATTAATGTTATAAAAACAGTAGTTCGCACAAAAAATAAGTGACGCAACCGTATCTACGCGGGATTCAAGGTCATGATTGTCTATATGTATGTAGTTTGAGATTCTAACACCTTATAATTACAACCATCTAGCCGAAAATCGAGCCCCGCACCAGGACTACCGAACTCAGACGCACTTGCGACCGCTAGACCAACATAGACAGTTAATTTGCTATACTTAAGAAAAAATAACTATAATGACACAATACTAAAATTGTAAAAGTCAAATTGTTACGTGCACCGTTCCTGAAACTAATCTGCAAGTGAAAGTACTAAAATAACTAAGAATACCTCTTCTGTGAATACGCATTATAATTCTCATTTTGTATTATTTTAATTCATTGAAGCTTGGTTTGAGTATATAAATCTACATTCCCAATTCTATAAAAATTACAATTCATTCGACAGATAAATCTCAGTTAGGTGGAAATTATACCATGACGCACCCTCAATAAAAGATATACAACCAACCAGTCCTGCTGAGTGGTTTCATATTACCCAGTAACCCCAGATATGGAGATCACTGAGATCAGATTCAGCTGCATCCAGACCGCCGATAGGGAAACCCGACAAGGTTTTGCAGATGATGATAATTCACAGGACAGCAGCTCAGTCTTGGCATAAGGCGACGATTAAGTATCGTTAGTCTAAATAATACCATATTTTATCATTGAAATGGGTAACCTTTCTTAATCATTTTATTAAGAATTTAATATTAAATACTCATTATATCAACATCTGGATGAAAATCTTCACCATTAACATATGAAGAGCCATGCTTAAACAAACTCGCGGCAACGTAGTCATTTGGTGACATTCCTCTCATTATAACTTTAATTAAAGCTTTTAATTCATTTCTTGCATTTTCTGTTAAATTGTGTTCAAACCTTCTTTGAAAACTTGTCGCTAATTCTTCAAGATGGTTGGCTATGTAATTTCTTTTACCAGCTGCCCAACTCCTAATGGCTTGCACAGTATTATCAAAATCGATAGCAAGGAGATCGTCGTCCGAATGTAATGCTTTATCTATAATATCTAGAATTAAACAAGTAGCTTTTGTCTTGTATGTGAATTCTTCATTGCCGCTTTGAATGGTTTTATATCTATGATTTATCACTGCCCTCGCCACAGCGAAAAGTTCTCTCATGGAATGCATATTAAGGGAAAAGCTACGTAACTTTTCTGTTATTAACTCTCTGTCTACCTTTTCCGTGACCTTAGCAAGGACTGTTTCTCTTTTTTTTAAGATATTCATTAGTATGTCAACAATTTTGTGAAATTTTTCGTTACTTAGTGCGAATATTTCGCTTGCCAAATTCGAAAAATAATCAGTAAAAGAAGGGTAGTGTCTACAAATCTTATATTTTTGGCACAAATGTGCCATGACATCCTTTCTGGTTTTCTTACTGAGTTCTAAAAGTTTATGGGCTATTCTGTGATAGTTTTCACCTTGGACCTGGGTTTCATGCATAATCATGTCGTTCAATAGTTTCTTTTGTTCGTTATAAAGTAACCGGCACGTAGTTTCAACCACATCTAGATACAAAAAATCTCTTTTAGTCTTATGCTCGTGTTTTTTAACGAATTCGTAATAACTTTGCAATGTTTCTGTAAAGTCTTTGGAAACAACTTTTAGTATTGGCGTTATATTCCTTTTTATTTTCAGATCAATAACTATTTGTGTTGCAATGTTTTTGAGTGTTTTTCTTCCTTTCTCCAGAAGGTGATTAAAGAAATCTTTTAATGAACATTTTACCTTCTTTCTAACATTATTTTCATCGTATTCATCATCATTTGCTCTGTTTACAACCTCATATATCTTAATTAAATTAGGGTCAACATTCTGAGGCAGCTCGTTCGATAAGTCGCCTTTGCCCCAGATTTCTATAGGTATTTCATTATCCACGTCTTCAATCGTTGCTGAGGGTTTTTTAAACGCATTTAGTATTTGGTCATTTAGGCTCGCTTCTCCGTTCAGCTCTACGCAAAAGGAACACGATAGAACTGGAAATATAGGAACAACATTAGATTTCAATACATAGTTTTCAATACAATATATAGTTTTCAATACATATAACTTAACCTCATAAAACTAGTCAAATATCGGTGGTTTAGTGTTCGCAAGCGCTGCTGCTGATACAATCGAGCTCAAGATAAGGTCTTGAGTTCGATTCCCAGGTCAGGCAAAGTGTTATTGGGTTTTTTAATTAGCTACTACTATCACTTTTAGGGTGGCAGAATTCTGTTCCAAGCTCATTAAACTTGTATTTGGGAATTATGGTCACAAACAAGAAGAAGATTAGGAATTTCTTGGTAGCAACTCGGAATCTGGATCTGTGCCTGGTTGTTGGCAATAGGCTCGCCCCTATTACATTACTGGTGAATGTGGCTGTTACACCAATTCCTGACCCAATAAATTAATATGTGAGATTGAGACGAGACAGAGAGATGATGAAGGCAGGAGAATTATGATACAGTCAGTAAAACAAATTAATTATTTACTTTGTTAAAAATGGTTAACTTACCATGAAATACAAATAAACTTAATATAAGCATGTTTGCAGTAAGCCGTATGTGCCTCGCAGTAAAACATGGGTAATTTAAACACGAAATAGAAATTTCCGGTTTATGAGGACTATATATCAGAAAAATAATTAAAATCTTAATCGCCGTGTTATTAGTTATCGTAGAAGTGTTATATCACTTGCTAAAGTATTAAAGTATATTCTGAAAATGCATTTTAGGATTCTATTACGTCTCCGCTAACCGCCTGTCTATTAGCGGGCTATATTTGATAATACATAATTGTTGGCTTCGTTTTCCAGTCTAACCAGATGTAGCTGAATGTCAGCATTTTTCATGTAGTGTCAGCATATCTGACCTCCATTACCTAATTAGAACGGAGTAAATAAGATAAACCTTGGTAAAACTGGCTGTCAGACATTTTTTACTATTTACTTTTTGGGCCCAACGGCTTAACCTGCTTTTAGCTATTTCATCTTTTTAACCGACTTCTAAAAAAAGAAGGAGGTTCTCAATTCGGATGTTTATATATAGATATTTCTTCCGCCTTATTACAAAAGGTAGTTAAACCTGGTTTAACTTAGACCTGGTTTATCTCGCATGCTGTCACTTTCTTTTGAATATTATTGAAGTGAGACGTCATGCGAGATAAACCAAGTCTAAGTTAAACCAGGTTTAACTACGTTTTGTAATAAGGCGGTTTATGTTTGTTCGGGCATAACTCCGTCACTAGCTAACCGATTTGAAATCGGACAAGCGGTTTTTGGAAAATCAACAAAACTCAAAAAAACTACTATGTACATTGTCCACATTATGACCCATGAACATGTGAAACCACTAAAATGTGAAAAATAAAAACTTTTTAACAAAAAATAAAACCGACTTCAAAAAAAAAACACAAAAAAATTAAAAATAAACTTTAGAAGAAAAATCAGTTTCTGAAGTCGGTGGCAAAAAAATTAAATCAAACAAACAAAAGTCACCGACTTCAGAAACTGATTTTTCTTCTAAAGTTTATTTTTCACTTTTTTGTTTTTTTTTTTGAAGTAGGTTTTATTTTTAACCGACTTCAAAAAAAGGAGGAGGTTATCAATTCGACTGTATTTTTTTTTTTTTTTTTTTATGTTTGTTCGCTCATAACTTGCGACTGGGTGAACTGATTTTCTTGATTCTTTTTTCATTTGAAAGCTGGTGCTTCCCGTGTGGTCCCATTGTCACCATTTCAATATCTGATGACGGGATCTTGTAGAAATCGGGGGAACTCTTCAATAAATAACAGCAGATTAACCGCGATTGTTGCTATAGCATATCTAAGCATTGTTTACGCCATCACACAACATAATATCACGCCTGTACTCACTACAAAGGTTATAAGGTAAGGTCAAAGGTCATAAGGTTATACAGGTGTTGAGCTGTTTAATTAATTGTTAAGCTGTTTGTTGTTATTTGTTTATATATGTGCTGCTCTTTTGTGTTGCTGCTGTCCATTAGCGAATAAATACATATTCTATTCTATTCTATTCTATTCTTATAAAAACTATTTTGTGAAGATCTGATGAAGAGCTTCGGAGATAGGCAACGGAACTCCTCAATAAATGATAGCAAATGGACTGGGATTGCTGAAATCTCATGACTGTCTATTGTTTACACCAGTTCATAACATAACATCACGCCGGTACGTTGTGAAGGGGTAAGCACATGTGAACCACTAAAAAGTGAAAAATAAAAACTTTTTTACAAAAAATAAAACCGACTTCGACAAAAATAAAACACAAATAAAGTGTTTTCGTTTGTCACAGTAACGATAAACCAAGTCACCTTTGCATTAATAAAGAAATTTGCCATTATCCTATTAAAGGGATTTTTGACATTTGAACCACTAACATTAAAGTTCGAAAAAAAGACTGAAATAACAGTTTTCTTTAAAATTCTATTGGGTAACTTAAACAATTAATAATCCGTGTTTCTACCGCGAACACTAACAACACAAGAACATCGGTTTGGCATACTCAAAATGAGTTCATCCAAATCACGCTGTGGAATGGCCGCCCATGTTCGTTGCAACAACAAAAAAAGGTCTTCTTGCGACTGGATACCCTCCATATTCGGCAGAGCTCTTCTCTGTAGCATATCCCATGCATGCTCAATCGGGTTCAAGTCTGGCGACTGAGCAGGCCAGGGCAGGACATTGATGTTAGCTGCGGCGAGAGTCTGTCTTACAACTCTTGCGGTGTGCGGTCGTGCATTATAATGCATTAACTGAAATAAGGGACCGATTTGCACTTGTAGAGGAACGATGACGTCTGATACAATCGTCTCAGCATAAATTTGAGCGTTGAGGTTGCCTCTGATCCAAATCAACTCAGTTCTTCCGCCGATCCAAATACCCGCCCATACCATGATGGTTCCACCACTATAAGGATGGACTTCCTGGCAGGATTTGAATCGCTGTTGGCGTCCAGGGGTTCTCCAGTGTCGTATACGTCTTGTATCCGGTCTCATACCAAAACGAGACTCATCAGAAAAGCACACGAAACGCCATTGTTCTTCTGCCCAATTTCTGTGTTCAAGAGCCCATTGATATCGAATCCTACGATTGTGCATTGCTATAGGTGGTACCCGTAGCGGTCTTCGGGAATGAAGGTTCACTTCATGCAAGCGGTTTCTGACTGTTTGGTCGCTAATTAAGTTCCCTGAAGAGTGATGAAGCCTCACGGCTAACATCATGGCGGTTATTGTTGGAGCTCTTCGAGTTAAGATTTGAATGTATCGGTCTTGTCTCCGTGTGGTGCAGCGATACCGTCCTCCATGGCGCTCAGCCACGGTACCAGTGCTTCGGTAACGTGTCCAAAGTCGACTGATAACACTCTGACTTGTATTCAGAGCTAAAGCCACAGTACGTTGCCGGGAACCAGCTTCTATCATTCCCACGGCTCTGAGCATTTCTTCCCTGCTTAAATGACGTCGCCGCTCCATAATAACGTTGGTTTTAATCAGTAGTAGGGAAACAGTAGCACTATAATGTCTTCAATGCGTTGTACCTATGTTTTTATAGGGAAAATATTGACAGCTGATTTTCATCTTTTACTCGAATTTGATTCACAGATTCAAATTATGAAATGCACCAAAAAGGAGCCATATAAATTTATAAAATCATAAATTTATTACAAAGCCACATCTCAATCTCAAGAAATCCGCATAAAAATGCTTGATCCCTAGACACTTTTGATGTGTGTATTTATGAAAATCTTTTGTATGCTCACAAAAATATTAAGCTTTTTAAGAAATATAGTGATATTCACAATATAAATACAAGAAATAAACATAAAATTGTACCCACAACAAGGCTCAAGAAAATAGGTGGATCATTTAGATGCCAATGTATTCGCTTTTATAATAAACTTCCAAGCGACATTCAAAATTCAAGCATTAATAAATTCAAATCTTTTATAAAACGTAAACTTTGCCAGAAAGCCTTTTATGCTGTTAATAGTATTGTTGGCTCAAAGTCACGCCATCAGCCAGTAGCCGTCCGGTCAACGTACGGTCGTCGTGCGGCAACCGACAGAAGTTCATAAAACGAGGCGAGCGGCGTTGCAACGGTCACTTTTTGCTTGGACGGCGCTCGGAAAGGACTTGCTACCCGACTATTATCGTGTGCTTCGCTATTTTTGGTTTATGTTTTTGCTCGTGTACTGATTATTCCATTTTGCTAGTGCTATTTCTATTTGATTATTGTTTAAAATGTTTGTCGTGATATTTTTGTAAAAGTGTAATCTAAACGATATTAAACATAGTTTATTTTGATCACGTATTTCACTTCTGATTCCTAACAATATATTATATTGTTGGCTCAAAGTCACGCCATCAGCCAGTAGCCGTCCGGTTAGCGTACGGCCGACGTGCGGCAACCGACAGAAGTTCATAAAACGAGGCGAGCGGCGTTGCAACGGTCACTTTTTGCTTGGACGGCGCTCGGAAAGGACTTGCTACCCGACTATTATCGTGTGCTTCGCTATTTTTGGTTTATGTTTTTGCTCGTGTACTGATTATTCCATTTTGCTAGTGCTATTTCTATTTGATTATTGTTTAAAATGTTTGTCGTGATATTTTTGTAAAAGTGTAATCTAAACGATATTAAACATTGTTTATTTTGATCACGTATTTCACTTCTGATTCCTAACATCAGAAGTGGGATAAAGATCGTTTTCGCCCACAAGTTAAAAACTAGTTTTCAGGCTTTTAATTTTAAAAAAAAGGCGGTAGTAGTTAGCAATGGATAGATCGAGTTGTTCGCGTTCAAAAACTAGTGCCTCTCGTTCTAAGCGATCTTGTAGCCACCATAAGCGGAGTGGAAGGTCACGTACGTAGCAAGTTTCGGGATCCGATCGCCGTTCCAAGCGCGAACGAGATTGTCGTAGGAGCCGCGTGAGGACGCGAAGTCCTGTGTAACCGCTCTCGCGGTTGAGGCGACGCTCCGGACAGGATTGTTGGTTTACTTTCGTTCCTGATACAAGTAAGATCGAACCATTAAATTTTAATATTTCATTGATTTATTAGTCGCAAGCGCGACTACTGAGCATGAAGGTTCTGGGTTCGATTCCCGGGTCGGGCAAAGTGTTATTTTCTGGATTTGTGCCCTGTTGGTGACAATGGGCTCACCCCTATTACATGGTTAAGCTTATGTCTTAACATAATAGGCGAAATGTGGGTATACTGGGTACCTGTGCCTAACCCTTCGGGGATTGCAGGCGTGATGTTATGTGTGTGTTTATAAGGTCACTGGGGTGATTGGCAATGCCTCGGACGCATTGGTGGTTATTTACATGGTTAAGCTTATGTCTTAACATAGCTGGCGAAATGTGGGTATACTGGGTACCTCTGCCTAACCCTTCGGGGATTACAGGCGTGATGTTATGTGTGTGTTTATAAGGTCACTGGGGTGATTGGCAATGCCTCGGACGCATTGGTGGTTATTTACATGGTGGTGCTAATACGTCGCTTAACGATTGGTTGACCAATAACAGCACGTGGACTCATTTTAAACACGAATTTCGGTTATTGTGTCCGCGTGAAGTCGATATGGTCACTGTGCTATAATGACGTTATGAGTACAAGTATCTGTATGACCTAGTTAGTTTTTTTTCAAAGTCGGGTACTTGTGTAAGTGAGTTTAAAATATTTGTGAAGGTACCCACGATACAGGAGAAATTCCTGGTGTGGGGCAACGTTGTGATTTGTGGTATATCTGATGCTAAACAAAATACAGTCAAGTCTTGTTTTCCGTATATTTGAAACCAAAAAGTGCAGTTGTTGGCAAATCAAACTGAAATAATCATGGTCTGCGTAAATGCAAACCCCTACGCAATATGATCAGTTGACTTGTTTTCGTGTGAAGACGTAGGCCGTATACAGGTGCACTGTAAAGTCTGATAAGTTTTGCTTTATTAAAGAAGTAAGTTGCCTAATACACATGATAGGCTAAGAAGGATGCCAATGAGTTACGTATCAGTTGATGCTTATAAGAATTTTGATGAAGTAAAGTTGTGGTTGCAAGCCAAGAGATTCTATCGGCTGTATTGTGTTAGACAGTACCAGTAATTATTGTGTAGTCGTAGTCCGATTAAAATTGAAGGTTTTTGAGGAAACTCGAGTAGACAGTGGGTGTGTTTGTTGTATTTTGTGCGTTTAGCTCTGGTTGAGGTCAGGGTCCGGAAAGACCGTAGTGTGAAGTCAAATGGTGTTACACACGGGAGATCGACTTGTTTACTAGTCAGTTAGAGATCTGTAGTTTTACTCGATGATTTTTGTGAACCTGGCATTTTTTTGACGCAATAATGTTTTTAAGATTGATTTAAACGACAATGGTACATGACCCAGGGTGGTTGATTGTTGTATTTTCGATAATTTCCAGTTTAGCCACGTTTGATTTTATCAACGAGAGTGGGACCTAATTGATGTTTGGTCAGGAGTGACCGAGTGGAACAAAATTCTGTCGTAGATTTGTCTCTTTGCGGAGTAACCATTACATAAGAACGTGTGGTTTGGTCAAGCGCGTGGCCTCAGCTGCGTGTGTGAAAGTCTGTGTGACACGCTAACAATGTGTCTATGTCAACAGCCACTGAGGGGTATGCAAACTTGGAGCCTATGCCTACAGTGTGTGTGGAAGTCGACATCTGAGGGGTATGCAAACTTGGAGCCTATGCCTACAGTGTGTGTGGAAGTCGACATCTGAGGGGTATGCAAACTTGGAGCCTATGCCTACAGTGTGTGTGGAAGTCGACATCTGAGGGGTATGCAAACTTGGAGCCTATGCCTACAGTGTTGTGGAAGAAGTCTGTGTGATATGCTAACAATGTGCTTATACATCCCTATGTGCCTATTGGTATTCTTGTCTGACAAGTTTTGTTTGGTGAATGTTTCTTTGAATTTTATTCTCGACTTGAATGTTCCTAATGAATGAGATTACTCTCTTGTTGTACTACTCGGTTAGAGAGCCTTGGTGTTAAAGGTTTTACTCGATGATTTCAGCAGTTTTTGTTGCAATAGAATTTTTAAGGTTGTTGTGAACGACTATGGTATAATGATGACTCAAGGTAGTTGAGTGTTGTATTTTCGATAATTTCCAGTACATTTGATTTAATTAATGAGAGTCGAATTTGGTGCCACCCAATGGAACTAAAGTTTGGTCAGGAGTGATCGAGCGGAACAAAATTCTGTTGTAATTGTAAATTTGTTTGTTTGCAGAGTACCTAACCATTACACAAGGATGTGTGGCGTGTGTTTGGACGCAACGCAACGCTGCTTGGCCTTAGCAGTGGTTACCAGGGCTTTGCCACAGTGATGCCATGAACGTGCACGGCGCTGCAAGGCGACTGCGCGCCCTACTGGCGTTGCTGAGCGCCTCGCTGCAGGCCGAGCGCCTCGCTGCAGGCCGAGCGCCTCGCTGCAGGCCGAGCGCCTCGCTGCAGGCCGAGCGCCTCGCTGCAGGCCGAGCGCCTCGCTGCAGGCCGAGCGCCTCGCTGCTGCAGGCCGAGCGCCTCGCTGTAGGCCGAGCGCCTCGCTGCTTCAGGCCGAGCGCCTCGCTGTAGGCCGAGCGCGTCGCTGCAGGCCGACTGTGCGCCCTACTGGCGTGTACAGCGCGCCGCTCTGGGCTGCCAGCGCGCTACTGACGTGTTAAGCGCGTCGCTCCAGGCTGCCAGCGCGCCCAACAGGCGCAGTTGTGCGTGGCACTTCACGGTGCCAGCGCGCCCTACAGGCGCAGTTGTGTGCGGCACTCCACGGTGCCAGCGCGCCCTACAGGCGCAGTTGTGTGCGGCACTCCACGGTGCCAGCGCGCCCTACAGGCGCAGTCGTGCGTGGCAGTCCACGGTGCCAGCGCGCCCTGCAGGCGCAGTTGTGCGTGGCACTCCACGGTGCCAGCACGCCCCACTGGCGTTGTGAGACACGCAATCAAGGAGACAGCGAAGACTCAGCCGCCTTGTTGGAAGCTGACGAGGACGTCAGAGCGTCAGGAGAGGCCGTGTTGGCTCAAAGTCACGCCATCAGCCAGTAGCCGTCCGGTCAACGTACGGTCGTCGTGCGGCAACCGACAGAAGTTCATAAAACGAGGCGAGCGGCGTTGCAACGGTCACTTTTTGCTTGGACGGCGCTCGGAAAGGACTTGCTACCCGACTATTATCGTGTGCTTCGCTATTTTTGGTTTATGTTTTTGCTCGTGTACTGATTATTCCATTTTGCTAGTGCTATTTCTATTTGATTATTGTTTAAAATGTTTGTCGTGATATTTTTGTAAAAGTGTAATCTAAACGATATTAAACATTGTTTATTTTGATCACGTATTTCACTTCTGATTCCTAACAGTATATTATGATACAAGTGAGCTAAGTTGCTCATTATACACGAGGCTGTGGGTTGCAGCCCGAGCCGCAGGCGAGGGCGTAAATCAGCCGAGTGTCTAGTGAGCAAGATGCTCACGAGTTTAATACGGACTTTTTCAACACACTTGCGAGGAAAAATAAACATACGAGCATAATGCATAAATCGTTTAATTATTAAAACAATTGGTGAATGTACAATTTTCAAAATGATATTGGATTGTTTTTGATGGCAATTTCACAGTTTGTGTTACATTGGTACTTGCCACTTCTTTAGTACTTTCATTTACTTCTTGTGTAAATGTCGGCGACAAAGGTAAATCAAACAAATGACTGGAAGGAGAAGGCACCAAATAACTCATGCTACGAGATGTACATGGTTGTGGTTCGGGGCAAAACTTTTTTGGCCTTGGTTCCAAATTAATGGCTTGCGTTATTTTGTCACAAATTTTCGCTTTGTTATGTATTGAGTTTTCTATGTACGATTCAGCGACTGCGTCAGAACGCCATCCGCCATGTCGCTTTAAAGTTAGTATATCAGCCCCCGAATCAGCCAACATTGTAGCCGACGTTCTCCTGAAACTATGTCCAGTGCAGTACATTTTCCTTTCTGAAAATTTTGGAAAAGCGATCATTCTTTATTTTTGTTGAACGGAGATCTTGGTATTTTTTCACTATTTCACGAAACGTTCCTTGAATTGTAAAAGATCGTGGAATCTTGGTTTTAGTCTGGGTAATTTTGACAAGAAGCATATCTCCGTGGGTTTCTACATCTTTTGTTGTAATATTATACAGCTCTTGTCGTCTACAAGCACCAGTAACACCGAATATTAAGGCAACCTGCAAAGAAATCAATTAATTGGTTCTAAGAAGTTATGTTAGGGTTACGCACTTATATATTGTAGATAAATGTTACGATTAAAATATTAAACGTACCTTTGTTGCTAGATACTGACTATCCGGAGCCTCATTCAAAAACTTTTCAACGTCAGCTGGTGACAATACTTTAGATTTCCGACCAGTATATCCATCCGAGCGTCTCTTCAAAAATGCCATCAGGTTACAGTACGTTTTGATATCAACACCATGTTTGAGCTTAAGCATGCTTCTTAGCATGGAATAGATGCACCACAGGGAGCTGGGTTTGTAACTATTGGCGAGTTCAGCAAAATACGCCAAAAACACATTTTTAGAAAATGACTGGGTTTTTTTGTTGTTCTTCCAATGTAGGAAACTATCTTAAGCAGCTAAGTACTTTTCTCTAGATTTTGCAGGTATTAGGCTTTCGTTTGCATTTTGTGCTGCATTTAGTATTTCTGGCGGGGTTAAATCTACCAATTGTTCATCTTCTGTACTAATACTTGACATTTTTACTACAATTATTTACCACAGCAAAAATGCGATAGGTACAAACAAAATTTGAAAATTATGGGAAATGCCGCGCAAGTTTTTTTTTTTTTGCACGCGCCAAATATAAGGTTACATAGAGCGATACAGCCTACTTCAAAATTTAAGTAGGGTGACAAAATGCAAATATTTTATAACGAATTATTGAAATAAATAATTTAATTATTTATAATAAATAATTTGATAATAATAAATGTCTTTCTTAACTATGGGCACATTTATTTATTCCAAAAATGTAAATGGATTTTCAGCGACATAAAACCTCTTTGTTGTTACAAAAAAAAAAACGGTATTACCCGGTTAAATTGAAAATGCTCTGTTTACTCGCATATAATTTGCACTATGGTACTAACTTAACTTTGTAGTGATAATTCTATTATGCACTAGTGTATAATATTATTATGCACGTGTGAGTTATAGTTCGGTTTATGGCCCTAAGAACGATGTAATAAGGCTCACTTTACGAGCAAGTGTGTTGAAATAATTATTTATACATTATTTACAATCCTTTTACAATTTGACATTTTATGATTTTTCTTTATGCACAATGACATTATTTACTTTTTTAAGTATGATATTATTTTTTGCTTTTTTGATCAATATTTACTTGTTAAATATTTTATTATTCATTTAGTTTTGTGTATATTGACATTTAATAATTTGACATGATTATTTAAAATGACAAATATTTTATTATTTTTATATTGTGAATGTGAGGACCATGCGGGTCTTTCTCTGATTTTAACTATTGTCTGGCAGTTTGAGTACTTTAAGCGACCCACCCAAATGTCCTTTCTTTGGTATTGTTCGTCGTGACGTTGAGCTCCTTGAGTTATGTCGAGCTCCACGATAACTGACAAATGCTTGCACTGACTGGACGGGTCCACTCAAATCTGTGTGGTGCTTTCTTCAAAAGACCATCTCAAACACTAATCTGCATAGTCTTCATGTGTGTATTATACCAAGATTATGTTTGTACCTTGAACATATTGTAAACCCAAACGATTTTAAAAGAGTGATCATGAAGTTTCTTGCCATTCTTCTCATGAGACCAACGCTTTGGAATTGGCAACTACAGTACACTCACGAGTTATTATGCCTTGTGACTGGGACTGTAGCTTAGTTTATTTAGCTTCAGTAGTTCAGTAGTTTACTGCCACACTCGGAGAGCTTCAGTGGTTGCTTGGGCCGTCGCTTGGTAAGGGTTTTTGGCAGTTTTGTCATGCAAAACTATGTCAGGCCTTTGCTGGGTGGCGGCTTGAGTAATCGTTGGATATCTCTGAGTGCCACAGTTAGTTTAATTCGACTATTCAAAAGTGCCTGTAACTGGCCTACTTGAAATAAATATTTTTGACTTTGACTTTGTCACACCTGGTTCATCCGTCACACAGTCAATTCATCGTTTCTTTGGTCTTCCTCTTCTCTTTTACGGCCTGTAACTGGTCTAATAATAATTACTAACTATTGCTTCAATTTTCGCCATTGAATGTTCCATAGAAAAACAACCACACAGACGAATTGAGAACCTCCTCCATTTTAGAAGTCGATTAAAAAAGACCAGAAATTAGACAATAAGAATCTTCTTACTTTCTTTAAGTCGACTAGAAACAGTTTGGTCGACTATATGAATAATAATATAATGTAGTAAACAAACTAGCTCTAAAACATTAGATAACGGCGAGCAGTCATTAATACTAGCTAGATATTTGCCTAAGGCTTCATACACACTGTAAATCATTCACGGTTAGCTCCGGACAGCTGTGCGAATAGTTAGCAATGCCCCTTAGGTAATATCAGGGTTGGTGGTAAAATAAAATTAATTTTCACTTCACACAAAAATAGTATGAGGTCCTGGGTTCGATTCCCGGGTCGGGCATCGTGTTGTTGGGTTTTTACATCTGGAATTTCTCAGTAGCACCAACGGAGTCTGGAATTATGTGGTGTGCAAAGGGCATAGAGTAATAGTCTTTGGCTATGGGTTACCCTTCGGGGATTACAGGCGAGATTTTATGCTAAATAATAAAATTTACTAGGTACAATTCAATTTTAATTTTGGCTTTTCTAAAGATCATTTCAGCCAAAAGACGTCCACTGCTGGACATAGGCCTAAAGATCTAAAGATAATATAAACTAAAAACTTCTTGTAAAATACTGTAGAACAAATATAAAAAAACACCGTGGAAAACATCGTGAGGAAACCAGCAAACAGAGATATTTTTGACGGCATGTAGAGCCAAGCCAGATGGACAGCATACAAACTCTGACACTACTTTAAGCACTAGAACCACACGAAAAGGAAGGTAGAACAAATAAAAACATAAAAAGTCTGTAAAATTTTCCGTCACATAAATATTTGAATATCTTTGTTGGTAAATTAACCCAACACTTTCTCCTCCCAGCCCTATTTTAATGCAACAATAAGGGCGCGTGCGCATTGCCCAAGCGACGCGAAGGGCACGCCTTACCATTGTTGTATCAGCCTATCTGACGGACTGGATTACAGCCAATTATTATTTGTCAATGTAAATTATTTGCCTTTGGATGACTGTTTAGTTTAACACTGCGTTGTGTTTGACGAGGTAATGTGTTAAATAGTAAGAACTACACTCGAATAAAAGAAAAAAAAGTACTTAACAGTAAAATAAAAACCTGTTAGAGAAAAGAAAGAACAAGGGTATTTTAGGACAATCATTATTTATGTAAGGATAGGTAAGGTATAGTTAATTGTATAAAAGAACAGAGATTCAGAGATACTAGCGATAGAATTCTGTAATACCTACTTGAAACATCGCTATTTCTCATCAGAGAATCCCAAATTTCTATAAAGGCTCGGAGCCAACTCGGTATGTAATGATGATCACTCGCCAACAGACCATGCTTAGCAAAAGCGGTATTATTTAGCCACTCGTTCCTCCACAAAGAGCTCCATCTCATCATCATCCTGCCTATAATGTTCCCATTGCTGGGACCCAGGCCTCCTCTCTATAAGAGGGAGTGGGCTTGTAGATCTATATCACATATCTTCGAATCTTTGGGGTTCTAGGGCATGCCAGTTTCCTCACGATATTTTCCTTCACCGTTTTTGAGAGCAGTGGTGATTAAATAAATTACACAAAGGAATAAGCCTGCCTGGGTTCGAACCCATCTACGAGCATCACAATACTAGTAGGACCAAGGATCAGGGTGCAATTTCTAATCGTATACTAGATACTATTAGCCACACAGTGTAGTTAACAAGTACATCAAGAAAGTTATTAGCGAACACCGAACACGCTTATAAACATGGCTGTGCGGTGTGGCGGTACGCAGTCACACTCATAATGGCGAGATGTATTCAGTGCCGAAATGTTGATGGCTTTGTCGCCTATTTGTATGTTTGTTTGCTGTCTTGTATGTTAAGGTCGTTTGTAGTTAGTGTGTAGTAATTAGTTTCAGTATGCTTGTGAAAGCAAGAATTTGATGAGTTAATTGAAATTACTTTTGTAATAGGGGACAGAAATGACTACCTACTGCTGGGGCGATTGTATCACCGCACCCCAGTCAGAAGTGACGAGGAAGTACACTGTGTGGTTTTAGACAGTAGGAGCCTGAAAGACCCCTAATATGGTTGTAAATCGTAGAAATATGTACCGGATGCATCTGTATACCAGTATTTTACATGGAGCTGCCTATCTAACTTCCACAACCCAGGTAACACGATGATACCCTTTAGTAATACTGGTTGTCAGACTTTTTAGGTCACTGACTACCTGTAAAGACTGCCAAAGATCTTTACCAACGCCTTAACGAGCCACGCAGGAAACTCGGTATGCAATGGACGGTCACCCATCCACAGACCAACCTAGGCAAGGGCGGCTTAAACTAAAGATCGACCCGAGTGAAAATAAGCTACTTGCCTATCTGGCTAGACTTAAGCAACGACAAAACAAAACCAAACGACATTGCAAGTTAACCCAAGCAAGCATTCTATTTACTTCAAAACTACATCATGCTTCCTTACTTTCTAAATCAAATAACCATATCAGATATCTCAACCTCTTATACGACAACTGATATAATACCTACCTATTAAACCGATCTTTACTATCATACCGTTAATCCTGCCACGAATCAAAAGCCTCACTGGCGCCATCTAGCGCCATCAGACAGACTTAAGGCTTTCGTTATCAGGTATCAGCAGTGATCGTGTTCCTGTGCATCTGTCTGGACATTCCTGACGTATCTACATCCTCTGTGACAGCTGTACGGGCTTTGGTAGCGTGCTGTGAGGTGCAAGTTGGAAGAGGTTGAGGAAAACAATGGTTTTTTTGATGACGGAGCGCAGTTTTGTTATTTTTTTTTTTCTTTTTATTTACAACGTGTTTCCTTCAAACTCTTGAAATTAGACCACACCCACTGATATGGTTTAGAACATAATTAATTGTATGTGCACACGTAGGTAAAAGGGGCAGGGTGTAATGTGTCCCGTCGGGGCTGTGGATTATCGAAAGGATAACGTGGCTCTGACACAAGGGCGAAGAAGGAACGTGGGTTTGGCTTTTAGTCAGTAGAAGTCTGACACTCCCCTTCGCTCTGCCCAAGAGCGGGGGGGGGGGGGGGGGTTATTCAACGATTTTCCACCCACCAAAAAAAAAAGGGTGTTATGTGTGATTATTAATTTCCGATTGGAAAGAAGGATCCTCCGAGAGCGGACGGATGATGTGGGCTGCTGCCCGACAGGATATCACTCAGGTTTAACTGGGTCGTTCTCAAAAAAGTGGCACCGCTCGAATAAATTTATCAATTTGAGAAAATTTATCAATTATTTAGTTTTTTTTTATAAAAATCCATTCTGGGTATTTCTCTTATGTTGAATTGTTCTAAGGGAATAAGAATTTTACATGAATAGATGAAATGCAGCTATTTAAAAAAACTAGCTTACAGGGCCCCGAGTCTGCTATTCAATGGTGTCAGAATGGTCGATCATTGATCTCATAATGGTTGATTTACGACAAGCCAAAAAGTACCTTAAGTCGACAGGCATAAGGTACTTTTTGGCTTGTCATCAATCAACCATTATGAGATCAATGATCGACCATTCTGACACCATTGAATAGCAGACTTGGGGCCCAGGTTAAAGAGATATTGTACAGGTTACTGAGGAAAGCTTTCAGGTTAAAGAGAATCAAACAGGTAAATGAAAAATAAACAATTTTTACCATGCAAAATCAGCTTTTATTATTATTAACATAAAAAAATCTCACTTCGATGTCGTCACACTAAGCAATTCTGACTATATTTTTTATAGAAATACAATATCAATTATAATAATGTTATGGACAGAGGAACCAGAGGGGCCAGAGACTGGTTGACTTCATGGAAAAGGAGGGAGGGACTCTACTCGATGAACTCTTTTTTCCAGAAGCGCCCGACTAAAAAGTGGACCTAGATAAGTCCTGATGGTTCAATCAAAAATGAGATCGACTTCATCATGACGACCAAGAAGCAAATATTCAATGATGTCTCCGTGATCGGCAGGGTGAAAACTGGTAGCGATCACCGTATTGTCCGAGGCACATTGAATATCGATATTAAACTTGAGAGGTCACATCTGGTGAAGTCCACGCTCCGTCCTAATCCTGCCCAGATCCTAAATCCCGAAAGCATTCAACTCGAACTGCATAATCGCTTCCAATGCCTAACCGAATGCAAAACAGTGGACGAGCTAAACAACGGGTTGGTGGAAACTGTCTATGCAGTGGGGTATAAGTTCTTCAATATCCCACGCCGGTAAAAGCCTCAAAAGCTCTCGGCAAACACAATCCAGTTGATGGAAGACCGGTCTGAGATGAGACTGCAATCTTCAGTAGATATGTCGGAATACGGTAAACTCAATAGGCGCATCTCAAAGTCCATGCGACACGACTTGCGGTCCTATAATACTCAATGTATTAAGACCGCAATTGAGCGAAACCAAGGCTCCAAAGTGTTCGCGAAGAATGCGTCTATTGGGCAAAGCCAAATGACAAAACTGAAGATCGAGGACGGCAGTATCATCTCATCGAAGCCAGAGATCCTGAAAGAGCTAGAGAGGTTTTATGGACAGCTGTACACCTCGACCCGATAGCCTGTTGTCAGTTCAGCTCAGGACACCAGAGCGAAACTGACCCGACACTACACTGAGGATATCCCAGACGTCAGCCTGTATGAGATTAGAATGGCCCTCCAACAGCTTATGAACAACAAGGCGCCGGGGGATGATGGAATCACGACAGAACTTCTGTGAGCGGGTGGAAAACCAGTACTTTTAATCCTCCAGAAGCTGTTTGACTCCGTCATACTCGAAGGTATTACGCCAGAAGCATGGCACAGGAGTGTGGTGGTGCTCTTCTTCAAAAAAGGTGACAACACCCTATTGAAGACTAATAGACCCATCTCACTCCTGAGCCATGTGTACAAGCTGTTCTCGAGGGTCATTACGAACTGTCTCGAACGCAGGTTTGATGACTTCCAGCTTCCCGAACAAGCCGGTTTCCGAAAAGGCTTCAGCACCATGGACCACATGCATACGCTCCGCCAGATTATACAGAAGACTGAGGAGTATAATCGGCCATTATGTCTAGCGTTTGTGGACTATGAAAAAGCCTTCGATTCGATCGAAACCTGGGCGGTGTTACAGTCTCTTCAGCGGTGCCGTATCGAATATAGGTATATCGAAGTGCTGAAGTGCATATGTAGAAACGCCACTATTTTAATCCGATTACAGGACGAGAGCACGAAACCAATCCAATTGCAAAGAGGCGTGAGACAGGGAGACGTTATTTCACCGAAACTGTTCACGAACGCATTGCAGGATGTCTTCAAACTCTTGGACTGGGACGGATTCGGCATCAACATCAACGGCGAATATATCACTAACCTTCGTTTTGCCGATGATATAGTCATCATGGCTAAATCGCTGGAGGATATGAACACAAAGCTCAGAGACCTCAGTAACGTTTCTCAACAAGTGGGTCTTAAAATTAACATAGACAAGACAAAAGTTATGTCGAATGGACGTGTTCCACCCGTACCGGTAGCTGTTGAGAGCGATACTCTCGAAGTAATTGTCGATAGTTATGTTCACCTGGGACAAATTGTTAAACTGGGTAGATCGAACTTCGACAAAGAGGTCGCCCGAAGAATCCAACTCGGATGGGCAGCGTTCGGGAAACTACGCGACATGTTTTCGTCCAAAATTCCGCAGTGTCTTAAGGCGAGGGTGTATAACCAGTGTGTGTTGCCAGTGACTTATGGCACAGAGACATGGTCCTTAACTTCTGGCCTCTTAGAGAAGCTCAGAGTCACGCAACGAGCCATGGAGAGAGCTATGCTCGGAGTTCCTTTGTGCGATAAAATTCGGAATGAGGAAATTCGCTGAAGAACCAGGGTCACCGACATAGCTCGCAGAATATAATGCAAGTTGAAGTGGCAATGGGCAGGCCACATCGCTCGAAGAACAGACAACCGATGGGGACGAAAGGTTCTCGAGTGGCGACCACGAATCGGAAGACGCAGCGTTGATAGGCCTCCCACCAGGTGGACCGACGACATCGTGAGAGTCGCGGCCAACCGGTGGATGCAAACGGCAGGCTGCCGTTCTTTATGGCGTTATGAAAGGCCTTTGTCCGTGGACGTCTTATGGCTGATGATGATGATGAAATATTAAGCTAGTATTCACACATTTCACACCAAATCGTTCCTTAATTTTTCTAGTAAGACAGTTTTATTAAACAATAACAGGCAAAGTCTCTTTAATCTGATAATAGTCTCAATAACCTGTGCTTTCCAAACAGGTTAAAGAGACACAGGTTAATGAAAATAATATGGTTTTGATGTGATAAAAACAAAATGGTGAAGGTTTTGGAGTTTATACTTATAAAACAATACGAAGGCAGTAAACTACACAATCTAACGTTTATACTCACAAAGTAGTTAAACCACAAATTAAACTATTGAAGTCAGATTAAAGATAACATACCTGTTACAAACTCAGATTGATCCGATTCGACATTATTTCAAAAAAAATGGCACAAATTTCTAAACTTTTTTCCTTGGCAGCAGTTAGTCCGATACTGCTTGGTTATTTTACGCGGTGGTGGCACGTTGAGTAAGTAATAGTGTTTTCAACACACTTGCTCGTAAAGTGAGCCTTATTACATCGTTCTTAGGGCCATAAACCGAACTATAACTCACACGTGCATAATAATATTATACACTAGTGCATAATAGAATTATCACTACAAAGTTAAGTTAGTACCTTATTGCAAATTATACGCGAGTAAACAGAGCATTTTCAATTTAACCGGGTAATACCGTTTTTTTTTTAAATTTTATTGGTTGAGTTGCTATGTTCTTAAAAAAGTTTCGATACAAAAAAGATCGTGTTCAATAGTAAAAATAAATTAATGTACCTAGTGCTTGCTCATTTCATGCAACTTTGAATAATAGATAAATTTAACTTGTACGTTTTTAATAAATGAAACTTTCACTCAAATAATATAACTTTTGTAATATTATAAATATAACTTTTTTTTAAAATAAATTAACCTCATTCTTTTAGTCTATGGTCGATCGTCATTGTTACAGTATGACCATTTTAAATTTGAATTTCATGGTGGCGCCACTGGTCAAGAAATATACATCGCTACGTCAAACTTAGTACATTTATTTTAGTTCCGTGTTTTCCCGCCTGCACAGATAAGTTGATCGACTGTAGATGCGCGCGCATAAGAAAACCGATATTTTTTTCCCGCTATTGTGAAAAAAAAATTCAGAACTCGCTCTAACTGTTGAAGATGACTTTTTAGTATTATTTTCTTCATAAGTCTGTTGAAAAACGTCGTATGATACACGTGTGTATTGATGATTACCGTCCTCGGCTATCTTAAGACCCTCGCCTGTCGGCTCGGGTCTCAATGGCGCCTCGGCGGTAATCACCAACATTACACACTTATACCATAATGTACTATTGTGTTATGCGCGTTAGTGTGCAAGCACAGGTTATGGAGAAAATCACTCCGGACACGATTTGAACTTGAATAACTTGCAAATTATGTTCATTATTAATGTACTGTGTAAAAAAAGATAAATTTAATAATATACAGACTAGTATTTTAATAATTTTGAACCCATATTTTAAGCTTTTATTTTTTTACGTTTATTCAAAGTAAACTCTTTTAATTTGGACATGGCAGGTTAGTGAGAATCAGATGTTACAATTTTATTTTGTTGGAAGAATATCACTTCGGTTTGCTTAATATTACTCAGCCTCTGTGTGAAATGTCTCTTTAAGTACAATATCGTGTAGAATTTTGTAAAAAGCATTAAAAAAATCATCCATTTCCAGTAAAAACAGCCTGACAGGTTACAGAGCCACTTTTTTGAGAATAATCCAAGTTCTATATGTTCTTATCTAGCAGAAAACTTTAATGGCGCAATGCAGGATGGCGCTACAATTTAAAATATTTTTATCAAGTACTCCCGCCTGGACTTTACTGTCTTAACCTCCATAACTTGTACAGTACTACCGTTTTTCCAAAATGTTACAGTCGGTTTTAAAGCGCTTCTTTACGTTTTCCACCAAAAACATTGAAGAAATACGAAACGCCGACGAAGATTGTCAAAACTTTCGTAGGTTTCATATCAATATTTGTGACTTTGGTATACAACAACATCATTTTGTTTCAGGCTACAATGGACCATAGATAATTCGATTTAACATGCCATCACTGTTACAATACGGCTTCGTCTGAGCCCTCAGAGCCACGAGTTCTATACCTACGTGTGTATAGTACGACATTTATTTCAGGCACACTAAATCTCTTTTAGACTTTAGTATAACATAGTGCCAGTGAAAATAGCTTTCTAAGCTGTTGAAGTGCACTACGTTGAATGTGTATTACATTCCTGCCATACCTACTACTAATTAAGTAGCCGTGATGCTAAGCCGATGAGAGAGGTGCAAAGCTGACGGACTGATGTGGCGCCAGGCATAAAGCTTTGGCCACACTGAGCTGTGACTTTTTTTTTTAATAATCTTTAGTATGTGGATGAAATAATAAAGAGTTCAAAATGTCTATTATTTCATCGAACACCCAGATTGAATAATGCTTACTGGATTGGAACAAGGCTTGTTTGGTTTACCATGGTCGTTACAGTTAGTCAGTGTCCCAAAAATCTGACAACCAGTCTTACCAAAGGGTATCATACGAGTATTATTAAATACTAATTGGATTGTGGACGTGGAGGTCAAATAGGCGGTCGCTCCATGTAAAATTCATTACTGGAAGCCAACCCTAAAAAAAGCTGGGAAAAGGCTAGTCATATGATGATGATGATTTGATCACTATTGACAAGACGACGGCTTTATACGCCTTCGACGAACTACATCACATTGACGAGAAACGTTTGCGTTTATATCTTGCGCCATACAAAAATAAATATTATAAATCGCGTTAATACGACACGGAGTCCTGCTCATCCGCTAGGAAGAAATAATAATCTTGCTTATAGAGTACCCAACTAACTATTAATGTAAGTGCACTTACTTCGCAATGGAAACCTATGGATTAAAATGATGAAAGAAAATCGACCGCCATTGCTGTAATCGCTTGGTTTATAGCCACGCACGAACCACAATTGTTCCGAGACCTAAAAGCTTTTATTTATTACAATTAGTACAACATAGGTAAGCCATAAGCACTACATAAAGAACCATAAACATTCTAACTTTATGGTCTTCTATTCATCAGCAACAAATCCAATTCAGTTTTGATTGTGGTTTTGATCTCCTCGAGCGTATTAAGTATCGCAACGTAAGCATACGCAGCATATCCCGGTGGGACGAGCTGCAGTAAAAATGGAAGAACAGACTTAGGTGAAATTTTGTACAGGGATAGATCTGGGTTAGGAATTATATTTTATCCCGGTGTTCTTAGGTAGTACTTACGGAGTTAATATTTAACATCCGACGAAGCCTCGGCCGTAAGCTAGTAATAATGATCATAAAAATGGCCTACCGACGAACATAATGAATGAAACTTCATAGAAATTACCAATTGCTAATTACTTTACCCCTTTACCTAGATCTAAAGTCGGCTTGTCGCGGATTTAACCGAATCTTAATTAACGACCATGCCAATTACCGCTTATAATAATCTTGTTAGACTTAGGGGTCATAAATTGATTAAAGGTAATATGAAAATACTAGTGAGCAAATGTGGTGGTGCGTGGTGGATTCTCTTACAATTCAGTTCGCCGAAGTCAACAAAACAAAAAAAAAACACAAAATCTGCCAAGGTCTACATAATGGATTAACCGGAGACCATCATATAAAACTGCTGTAAATCTATAAATAGTAGTATCAACCCACATCAGAAGAGGGATAGGAATTGAGTCAAAATCACGGCGCGTCGCCCCAGGCTAAACCCGCTTAATTAATAATGTTGTTATTTTGAGGAACGATAAAGAAACATACGGGTTTCTGTCTGACGACGATTTTGACTGACTACTGGACTATCTCGTTGATGTAGTGGCCTCAATTGCGACTTAAGGTTCTGGGTTTGATTTCCGAGTCCGACAAAGTGTTTCAGGTTTTTTTATTAGCAGTGACTGAGTCTGGATTAATGCCCCGTTCATGTTTTTAGGCTTAGTAGGCGCTCCCATGGGACTTAAATATACCTAACTGAAAACAAGAAATGGGGGTATACTATTAGGTACACTTCTGCCTAAACCTTCAGAGATTACACACGTGACGTCGTTTTTGTTTGAAACCACACGGCTTTCCTCAGCCAGGGGTAGGAGTCACCTGCTGATCTTTTCGGTAGTAAACGTGTGTCAATGAAATTCTAAGCCAAGTCAGAGGTCCATGGGCGGCATAAAAACTCGGATAAAGAAGAAGAATGAGCTAGCTCTTACTTTCTGTACTTTACTGTAACTTTTAAAACGAGATATCCTGACAGACTCATTATTCCTCCAATGAAGAGCCACTTATTTCACAGGAGTTGCTTTCCAATGGTTGTAAGATTATTTAATAAACTACCAAAATCATATAAGGAACTGCCAACAAATCGCTTTAAAACGGCATTATTCAGATGGCTTATCGATAAGACATTTTATTCTGTGAATGAGTAAAATAAAATAAATAAAAAAAATAAAACAAAATAAAATAAGCCTTTATTACTGTTACTGTTTACAATCTTATTCTTACATGCTATACTAATCTCTATTTATATTAATACTTGTTACACTTAATTATGTTCCTTATAGTATATCGGTAATCGGTTTATTTTCCGTAGCAGCTTGTCTCTCGACAAAGGCCTCCTTCTAAGGACTTCCATGCAGCTCGATCCCTAGCTATTCGGATCCATTCAGGGCCCGCCATTTGTCTGAAATCGTCTTCCCAACGTTTACTCTGTCTCCCTTTGTTTCTTTTGTCGCCCCTTGGGTACCACTCCGTTATTATTTTGGTCCACTTATCCTTCGTGTCCCGTAACATATGTCCTGCCCAACGCCATTTTAACCTTCTACTAACGATGTGCGCGTTTTTGAATTTTGTTTTCGTTTTTATTGTTTCCAATTTCACTCTGTCACTTCTTCTTACTCCTATTACACTTCGTTCGATGCTGTTCTGGCACACTTTTATTTTATTCGATAGCTGATCTGTCAAAGCCCAAGTTTGACAACCATACGTTAAGCAGGGCAGTATGCAAGTGTTATATACAGTTCTTTTATTTTTAATGGACATTTCATCGTTCTTCATTATTTCACTAAGGCTCCAAAATCTTTTCCATGTGTTTGTAATTCTTCTATTTATTTCTCTATGCATGTTATCATAAGGTGATATTAATTTATTGTCCTAGATATATGTATTCAGAAACGTACTCTATTTCTGTGAATGAGTACCTTAACCTAAAAGATTTACGTTGACATTTTCCTATTCTAATTGATGCAAACTTATTGACATTTCACTATTGACATCCTTAATTTTACAACATACCAATTATTACCAATTAATAAATTCACTTTTAATGTATTAAGTGTTTAATTTTGCATGCTAGTTTTAGCGAATTGTGTGAGCTACTCTTACAAAACCTGACCATCAAGACTGTACTACAATTCTAGCGAATAAAGTTCATTTCATTTCATACCGTTTTAATATCGTCCTACAAAATCCTTACTAAGTCACTGTTTAAAAAGTCCTTTTACTTTTTTGTTAGCAGTTCTCGTTAAAATTTACATACAAATCCGTGCGGCTACCGTGTGATCGCTGATTCGTCTCGCACTCTCGTGTAATCATGCCACCGGGCTTTTGAAGGCAAAATTAATTGAGCCTTTTTCTTAATAAAAAATACGGGTTCATTAATTTAGGTATTTTGCTTGTTGATGAAATTGTGATGAGGTTTTTGCGTTTAATGGATGGGAAGAGGGTATTGGTTAGTCTTTAATGTACCTATTCATTAGTTTTAGCGTTGGTGATGCAGGAAAAGGTATAGAGGACCCACTATGATAAATGAAACAAGCTTTTCAGATAGGTAGTGCGATATTGAGACCCCAACGTAGTTGGATAAAAATTAGGCAGATGATGATTTCAATCAAACAAATATTTGAGTTTTTGGTCATCGTTATTGCTTATAAAATGTCTTATAGTTTAATTCCTCTGGTCTTTCAACTAGAATCGAACAGAATTGAATGAATTTCCAGCATCCAGTACTTAATTATTAAAGGGATTATTATTACTTCTATAAAAATAATTTAGATGGCATTCTAACAAAAGGAAACGTTCTTGTGATCGAATCTATATTTAAATTCTGTGTAACACAAACGGTAAACAAACAATAGAGTTAGGAGGAGTCGAAGCGTGATGACCGTGGCATTGACTGTCTTTGTAGAGATCGTCCCATAGCTTAGGACGAAGTAGATACACATATAGCATAACCTCTTCTCACCAGTTCTCCTCGAAAGACAGAAATGTACCCAGTAGAGTACACTCATATTCCCCAGTATGTTTAATCCCCATGTAACATAAAGCGAGCCTTTCTCCACAGTCCAAAAAACCAGGCCTCGTACTTCTACTGTAAATTCAAAAATTCCAACGAAGACTTTGACCAAGCAATAGAACCTGACATAGATGAAGTAGATAAGAGTTACTTAAACCACTTCAAGTAAGTTTGAAGTACAGTAACTTATAACCTAACAGCTACTGTAAAATAAACCAACACCATAATTCGTTTCCTACTTCCAACGAACAACATGCGCATTTGATTATACTAATTCTAAGATAATGTCAGACAATTAGAATGTCAATGTGGATATTATACCAACAACAGCTATATACCAGATTGACACACTAATAGGTTCTTAACTATTTCGCAACTACATCGCCTGGGGGAATTATTGACTTGAATATTAGCAGTCTGGATTGAGCCTAGAGGTTTTTGTTAATGACACGATTTGGGGCAATTAGGGAGTTGTATGAGAGAGCGATTCAATTAGCAGTGGTTAGGTTATTGAAGAGCACGGTTATTTCTGATGAAAATTAATTGATGATTCTGCAAACGGTCATACCAGGTCCCTCACTAAAGCGTCGGTCTGTGTGTCTGTCTGAAAACTACTAAAACTGTTAGCCTGGTCATCCCATTGCTGGATAAAAGCCTTTCCCCATGACTTGCACGTGTTTCGATCCAGGGCTAATGTGGTCCACTGGTCGTTGGTTTTGTTCAGCTCGTCCTGCCATCTTCTAGTAGGTATGCCGCGACGTCTTCTGCAAAAGCTTTGTATCCAATAAAAATATACCTGCTGCCAGAAAAACCTTAAATAGTGCAAAAGAAAAAGTTTAAAACCGTGGTCTTTGCAATATGACAGAAAAAAAACCTGAAAATAAAACTTAAAACATCGATGGTTGATGTAAAAGAATCCAGTAAGGTATGTACTCAATTGTACCTACCCCATAACAAGTAGAGCGTTAAGATAAGTGATCGTACCGCCCACGTCAGTCGTGTCGGCAAGGTCACTGTCGCACGTTCACTTTTGTCGTGCGTGTGCGCATGTATGCAGGTGCTTTGATTTGTCAACCGTGCGGTGAACTGCGGTGGCCTTCCGATACGAAGTTAAGTATTTTATATGTATGTATGAATGATTACACTTAAATGTTGAGTATATGTAGATAGTATACAACTAGGTGGACCGATGACCTGGTGAAGGTTGCGTGGATCCGCTGGGTGCGAGACGCACGGGACCGGTCAATGTGGCGACACTTAGGGGAGGCCTATGTCCAGCTGTGGACGTCTTTCGGCTGAAATGATGATGAATGATGATGATACAACTTTCTGTTCCGCGAAAATCCGGCTGAAGTTAAAAGTTTTGTATTCATTGCATCCGCATGAATTCCGCAAAACTAATGAGCAGTTAAGCAGAAGTCTGAAAGGAACACCGGTCGTGGTGGTTCGTGTCGAAGACCAACTTTTATATGATGACCAGAACATGGCCACCTCGACGGCGTTGGTGGTGGTTTCAGACAGGTCTCTCAAAGTGCAGGTGGAATCATACAAGGACAGGAGGCCATAGTTTGTGTTGAGGCACCGGATAAAGTTGTATCGGGCCACTTCCAACTGCCTTTCAGCTTTTCTCCATTTCAGACATCTGTTCTTTTCCATGTAAAGAATTCCAACCCAATGATGTGCAAGGCATTCAGATGAACCCTCGTCACCTGATTGGTACGCCATAAGCTTTGAAAGAAAAGTAAATACACGTATCTTATTCGTTCCCTTGTTTGTAAATAAGAAATTTTGTTTATCATCAACTTGTAATTTGGACACTTTGTTTTTTTATTCATTTGACAGAGATCATGTTTGTGTTTCTCAGTATCAACCTTTGTTCTAACATTATATTATTATTATTATATACAGTTAGGCAAAGATATCCCTAATCGTACATCCACATTTCGCCAGTTATGGGCACAAATCCAGACTCCGTGAAAAAAACAAGATGGATAAAGCCAACAACACTTTCTCCACCCGGGAATAGAACCCAGCAACGAATGCTCAGCAGTCACGCTCGCGACCACTACACCAATGAGGCAGTCAGTCGAGAAAGTTATTTGAAACATCCTAAAAATTAATATCTAAAATTTCAACAACCATATCCATCACCATAGCCACATTCCATACCGTTCCATCGTCAGTATGATAAAAAAGACAACACCAATAATAATGAACAACATTAAAACACAAAATATCAATATTCCTACATCTACGAAATACTTGAGTGACTCCGGCAGCCATCTTTTAATTACGAGCAAGCATGTCATGATTGCACCGTGGGAAAAGTTAGAATCTCGTAACTTGTCAGCAGTGTGCGCAATAAAAGGTGCTTTAGTAATTATTACTTAATTAGTCATTACTTAATTAAAGTTATGGGAGCATTGTGTTTGTTTATGTGTGAGGTGACCTTGGTATTGTTGGTGCTTGAACCGCTTTTTTTTTGTAGTATCTGTAATGTAATGTGATTTTTAGTGCAAAAGTTATGGCAAATACTAACCTTTTTGGTGAAGTTTTGCAAAAACCACAGGTCTGTGCGCTGTACTCGTAACCGGCGGCGCGGGCGTGCATGTATAATAATTAAATTGTTAATAATTAATTTGTTTTATAATTTAATTTTCAATTATTTGTGATTTATAGTTTAAATTTCAATTATGTAATTTATAGTTTAATTTTCAATTTTGTAATATATTTTATGATTGTTTTTTGTGCCTACTAACATAGTTTAAAAGTTCTCATTGTTACTAACCATAATGGATCATTGATGTCTGATATTGAATAAATTATTATTATTCTCTTTATTTATTTTCCTTACATACTAATTTACATTTTTAAATATTTGTTAAAAAAAGATATCAAAAAACATTTAAAAATATAAAAAAATAGTAGTCCACCGGTGTCGGGAGCAGGGTCCAAGCTACCGGTGGTTAGGGTTCCAGAGACAGGAACCTCCTCACAATACGGGCCGTATCGAGAAGTACTGCCTTCTGAATCAGGCCCTTGATCCAACCACCAAGCGAAAGTTTTGACAGGTGGTCGTCCATGCTTTTTGCTATCAGGCCATTGGCCGTGACGACTATCGGCACAATGATAGCCGAACCCACATGCCACATATCGACAACCTCGCGAGCTAGGTCCAGATATTTTATTTGCTTCTCTTTCTCAGCTTTCACGAGGTTCTCGTCATGTGGGATGGTAACATCGATTATCATTACGCGGCGCGCTGATCGGTCTATCACCACTATGTCAGGTTTATTGGCAACAATAGTCCTGTCAGTGATGATAGACTGATCCCAGTACAACGTGACATGGTCTTTTTCGAGAACTGGGTCGGGCACATACCTGTAGTACGGTACCTCAGACTCCACAAGTTTATATTTCAAGGCAAGTTGCTGGTGAATAATCCTGGCCACTTGATTGTGCCTGTGCAAGTACTCGCCGTTAGCCAGACGAGAACAACCAGAAATAATATGTCTGATGGACTCACCCGGACGGTGGCATGCCCGACACACGTCAACCGTCCCATCCTTCATTTATTATTATTATTCTCTTTATTTATTTTCCTTACATACTAATTTACAATTTTAAATATTTGTTAAAAAAAGATATCAAAAAACATTTAAAAATATAAAAAAATAGTAGTCCACCGGTGTCGGGAGCAGGGTCCAAGCCACCGGTGGTTAGGGTTCCAGAGACAGGAACCTCCTCACAATACGGGCCGTATCGAGAAGTACTACCTTATTATTATTATTATAACCAGATGTATGAATATGGACGAAGCAAAAGAAGTACATTTTAAGGACCATGGCAGGTGGCGTTCTATGGTTTCGCCTACTGTGTTTCTGGCTATCTATAAGTTGAGGTGCTTTTTTTGGAACCATAAGGTCGCTTTTGGGATATATGTAGTGAACGTCATTATAGCTAGCAGTTATAGTCTATGTGTATGATAAACTGTAAATTAAATAATCGCTCGTACGAAAATATTGACATCAATCCTTTTGTAAGTTTAAGTACAAATACAAAACCAGCCTTTGCAAAAACGGTAACAAAACGGGCCAACCTACACCAGTTATACCTCATTAGACATTCAAGCCCATTCATACATATTAAGATATCCAACATTGTGGCTCCAAGTCCCCATCATAAGTTTCCCGTTAAGTCCGTATCGGAAGCCATGTTATGGCTGACCATTAATACAGATCGTCTCTCTGGGTGGCGGCGCCAGATCAGATGTAGACGGGGAAATTCTTGGGTGGTTTTCCAATGGTTACGGATGTAGCGGAAAGATGGTATTTAATCAATATGTTTAGTCGTTTCAAGAGATAAGATCTTGTGTCGTGATGAGGGATATGCGGGAAAGAAGTATTTCTATAATTGATCTTGATGTGGTGGTATCATATTACCAAAATACTTTTCACACGATATAAAATATTAATGTAGTCAGCCTATCCGGATGACCGCAACCGGATAGGCTGGAAGCCGACCGATATTTTTGAAAAGCTTGCTTGCTTGGCAGATGATAGTCCCTCTGAATGCGACGTGCATTTCATAAAGGATCTTTTTTGAACGGCATCCTTAACTAGGTTCTACCTAAGTTCAGTGATAATTCTTTAGTGTTTTATTAGCTTAGCTCCATCCGGTTCGAATAGAAACGGATCAGTTTGATGATGACGTTTTATAGCCCAATATTGTGGTCGTATACGCAGTGGAAATCGGCATCTTTCAAGCTTACAAGGCAATCCAAGCAATTTGTTTCTGAAGGAATATAAAGGAAACGGCATGTCCAGTCGATTACCTACTGCGATAATTTAGTCCTGCCGTTACAGTACTACTGGTGGCAAATGTTTGTGGTAGTTGTTAGTCTACAGAGGAAGGGGCGGGTTTATTTAACCTAGTTCAAGCTTTGAAACAGCCGACAGCTCTATTATTTTTATGTTAGTGTATGGAAATTTCCCGTCAAACAATGGATTTTTCGTCAAATCAATGTGCAGATGGCCGGCACATCAAACTACCCGAAACTGTCAACTTTTCCCAGTCAACCTTGAACCTAATAACTTCAACGATAAAGTTGAAAATCTATTAAAGGATGACAGATTGTAGTCGCTCGATGTCTTGGCTTCTATCATGCTTCTGTATTATCTTCATAAGATGGACGTAACTTTAAAGATTTTAGAAAATAAAGTAAGTCATTGATACAAGAATGAAAATTGTGGGCTCACTTTGAAAAACATTTTATTTGGAACAGCTTATTAAGCGGGACTGAAGAGAGATCTACCTACTTAGTGAAAAATGATACTATTGAGAGTGAGTATTCCCGGCTTCAGGTTTAACAGAGCTGGCTATGCAGATGTTGATGAAGAGAATTGATAGAAGAACACATAAGTAGATATAGTTTCTTTCAATTTCTTTTTGCATATCTGCGGTAGAAAAGTGCATGGCAGATGTAGGTTATACACAAAGAGAATTATAATGGTACCTACTCGTAGTTTCCTCCAATAAAACAAGGTCTATGGTTACAATAGTAACGAATGCGGGCACCGGCGTAAACAGAACCATAAATCATATTAATGTATTTTTAATATCGGCTCGTAAAACATTAAATAGAGTTTACATTCGACGCTTCCTTGTGATCGGGACGTGGGACGAAACTATTTCTGAACTTTGACTGATAAACATAAGAAATTTGTACTTCGATACTGCACAACATGTCTATGAATTACAGTATAATGGCTTTTCATAACATCACGTATTTAAGCCCCGAAGGGTAACGGGCAACGGCAGAGTTGTAATTACTAACTTACCTAATAGTACACTCACTTTTCACCAGTTCATATAAACACGATACGACGTCGCGTTGTGGAAATCTACGATGAGCATCGTAAAAAAACACGACATTGTAACCGATGCCGTCGATAGAGTGAGGTGGTGTTTTAGTTCATTCCGAATAAAAAAATGAAGTTCCAAAATCTAAAACCCGACTACTAACAAAATCGCGATCTTAGAAGTAGAAAACAAGAAAATAATTCTTGTCTGATATTCTTCGTAGTCGCATGCCACTGATACCTGAAGCTCCTTCATGGCGTTCTCATTGATACAGAAGTCAGCTGCTAATTGCCAAGGCAAGGTGGCATGCGACTACGAAGAATATCAGACAAGAATTATTTTCTTGTTTTCTACTTTTAAGATCGCGATTTTGTTAGTAGTCGGGTTTTAGATTTTTGAACTTAATTTTTTTATTTGAATTTTATTTTGGTGTGTACACACGGCTACACATCAAGCTATACAAAACCAGTATAATCTGATCGTTCATTGTGCGAAAAGATCTAGTAAAGTGAGGCCAAGATTAACTGGTTTTGTATAGCTTGATGTGTAGCCGTGTGTACTTCAACTATAATATAATACATATTTGTAATGTGCTCGCCAAGACCTTTCATTTGATACCAAATTTGCTATGATTATCTCAATTTAATAATTTTTGAGGTAAGTTTTTGACATTTAAATTCCGTCATAAAAGAATTTATAAAATTTATATAGCCTATGTCACCCGGGCTATCCTTACGAATCTATTGACACCTAATTTATTAAAATCCGTTCAGTAGTTTAGGCGCTACGGTGGAACATACATACATACACACATAGACTGCCAAAATCATTACCCTTCCTTTTGGCTTCGCCGTAGTCGGGTAAAAATGGACCGCTCTAGACGCATTCTGAAAAGAATATTTAAATGTTTTTGAAATTAGAACCCAAATAAATGTTAATTTGTTCACTAAAATAACAAGACAACTGCGCAGGATTGCATCGTGAGTTTTAACGTCACGACGACGTCGTACCGTGCATCGACACGTTACGACGTCGCGTCGTGTCGTAGATTTCCACGACGCGACGTCGTATCGTGTTTATGTGTGGGAGGGAGCCCTAGTCCTACGTAATAGAGAGGGCCAACCTTTTGCCATCAACCGGCTACAAATCCAAACTCCGTGGTGTCTGACACTGAAGAATTCCTGATGGAAGAACTCAATAACAATTTTCCCGACTTGGAAATCAAACTCTTGACTGGTTATCAGAATTTCGGACCACTGACTTCCTGTTACAACTATCAAAGATTTACAAATGACAGCGAGACCTATGGCTTAACATGCTTAAACGAAGTACGGAGGATAGGATACTCAGTATTTAATGGGTGGTCCTGGTCACCCATTAACAGACAAACCTAGGGAAGCGCGGCTTAGCCAAAAGATTGATTCGAACGGTTGTTATAATCTAGCCACAAGGTCCTCAGACAAGATTTGATAATGAAAACATACTTAAACGTTTTGTCCCCAAAACAACTAGTCTAACGCCTTTGCTTTAGAAGTGGTAGACCTAGATCTAGGTACCTAACCTTGGTTATTCCTAAATAATAAAGGGGTTAGTGCTTACATAACTAATCAAGCATTTTACTTACATAACTGATATAAGCGCCGAGTTGCCTAACTAATGCAAGATTATTATGCCAATGCGATGCAGTTCGGAATACTTTGGAATATCCTAATAAACCCACTTATTAACAAAGCGTAGGCATTTTATGCCGCTCCCTCTACAAGGTAAGCCACGTATTAGCATAGTTTGTATTATTTTATGTCAAAATCTCGTCCCTTAATAAAGACAAAACGAATAGTTCGATGTCAAACAAAATGCTTGGAGAGTTTTAGTTCGTGGTTTGGCCGGTGGCGGCGCTGTTTGTTGAGAACTTGTGTTGCGAACTTTTTTGGTTAACTGAGTTATTAAATGCAACATTTTTTCCTCATTATGTTTGCTGAATACCTACTTGATTTGATAATCTTTAACCTGCGTATCAGACATATCACTAAAAACAAACCTATTGGCACGTATATGTCTCAGAACAGGGGAATTCCCTTCAAGGAAACGCGCGCGGGAAAACAGCAAATTAAATCATAATAATTAATAACGAAAATACTTTTCATTATTATTTTATTTCTTCGTATGTTTAGGTACCTAATACCTATAATATTGAAAAACGTTATTTTCATGCGGTAATTTTGTCAGTGCAGTTTTTGCGTGCAAATCGAATCGAGTGAAACATGTAAGGAACGCTTTGTAAGCGTTTGCTTCTTGTCTATGCCCTGAATTCCCCCAGTAAACGTCTACTAAGCAATGTAGGTGTTACCAGACTGGACCAAGTAGCTATGGACTAAGAAAAATAGGTGCACTAATTAATAGGATCATAAGTGGTGGTACAGTTAATCGTTACCGTAGTCGTAGGCGGTATTCGACAGATGCATTGCGCGCGACCGTACACGGCCAGAAGGGAACGGTACGCTCCGAAATATGGCGTAGGTTTAGAGTAAACAAACAACTAACCGTTCCATAGATTTTATAACGATAAAAATGTGGAGCACAAATTAATATGATTCTACATGAAAACCAACCAAAATTCAGAATATTTCTGTCAGATAATAAAAATAAAAACTTTTTTTTTAGTTTCTTACCAGCTTATGCCGTGTATAGATCGGTAGGAACGGTCAGCATCAGATGTAGGTATATTAACACTACTCAAAGTTTCAAATCTGTTTTTTTAATAAAAACTTGTTAGATATTACTCGTTACTACATGTTATTGGAGTGTTAGGACTATTTTAACGAATAATCTTAATAGCTAGAGTCCTGTACATAAAAGAAATAAAATTCCGAAATGTTCAGCTACTTCTGATGCTGACCGTACTCGACGAATAAGTAGGTAAGCCAAGTTGGTCCTGCATTATTTAAAACTAAGCTTCCCTTCCATTCCACAGGAATATAACTATAAGCTGTAGACGTGTACCGGTGTACGAGCTGGTTTCCAACTTTTTTTTAATAAAAGGCTTTTCATACGGTCAATGAAGGAAGCATATTTTTACATTTCACACTTTTAGCGCTTGTCAATACTTTTTGTTATTCTGAATACATTATTGTTTTTTATTTTTATTTATAACGTGCCCGATTTAATTCTTCTTATATTTTCTACAACAATAAGTAGGTGTCAAAAGAAAAGACCCAGAAAAAATAGAGATTAAAAGAAAAACAATAATTCTTTTTTTTCTTTTCTGAAGTGGAGATGGACAATGACGAAAGCAAAGAAAGAAAATGTACAAGACTAATAAATAACAGCATGGTAGGTACCCTTTAGACAGCTAGAAAAATACAGACAGACAGATTTAGAGATGATGGGAGGATGACGTCAAGAAAATAGTGGGTCCAACAGACTCCAACATGAACTCGTACGGCAAAGATAAGAAAAGACTGGAGATCTTTAGCGGAGGCCTTAAGCACGGTACCTTAAGTCAAACAGGAACAGCGTTCTTACTTTATTTTCAAAAGTAATTTCCAACAGAATATATACCTACCTACATACCACTTTAACAACTCAACAATTTGTCTGTTTCTTACCAAATGTGCTGTAAATATTTACAGTTATTTTCTTTTCACAAACACGCACTTTTAAAACTAAAAAATGTTTTGAAAATAACGCAAACTCCATCTGACCATAATTCCGAACGCACTGGATAGTGGGCGATCGCGCGCAATGATGACGTTTCGTTTCACTCCCGTCAGCAGTTCGCCGCGCCGCGCCGCGTCGCATTCACGTACGGAGGCCGATCGCCGCTCCTCGCCGACCCAAACCGTGAACCGCTTATAGAACTCAGCTGTGAATAAACACAAATAACACGTTATACATACAAATAAAAAACATTTAGTGCACCAAAACAGTGAACTGGACAATCTGTGTGTCATGACCAGTGCCTACAACGTTTGAAAAAACGTACCTAATCTTTCTAAGCATCTCGCCGTGTGCTGTCCGTAGTCTCGTGAGTATTTTAGTTATTTTAACTGTACTTTCCATGCTTTGCTGAGGCACGCTTAGATACAGCCATTCGCGGAAAAAAATATCTCGTTCGTATCACTGGCTGCTATTGTAATCTGTATCTAGAACTCAAAGTAGGTCGTATAGTGATCTATTAGGTAGGTACCTGGCTGAATTTAGACGGCGGCTGTTCTCTAAACATTGGTGCCTAAAAAAAACATTGCGTTCCAAACCGGTTGGTTGTGGAATTTGCATTTTAGTGGTCAAAGGCGTCAGATATTTCGCTAAAGACATTTGGAGGTTTTTGTCCCCTGTTTTGCCAGTTTTGTGAGATTTTATGGTAGAGCGTCGTTCTCTGCTACCGTTGCTTTGGTAGGCAGGTAAAAAGTGGTCGGCTAGCCTATGACGAACGTTGGCGATAAAAAACACCTTTTTTTTTTTTTTTTTTTTTATAAAAACGTTGCCCCACACTAGGGGGTGTATCGTGGGTGCGTTCACAAACATATAAAGTCACATACACAAATACCCAGACCCGAAACAACTATCTGTAGGCCATACAAATATTTGAAATCGATGATTTTGACTTTGAATTCGATGATAGTGCCTGTTATCTCAGTTAATGTAGCGTATAGTCAACTACTCAACTGCACATCGGGCGGTAACAACTTACCAATAACAGCACCTTTATGACGTAGTAGTAAGGGTGATTTTCGTATTGCAACCCACTGACTCAGAGATACCGTCGATTGCCGGTACCATGATGTCTATGGTAACAATAGTGATGTTCCACACATTCCGATTTAGGGGTCCCTGCATCCCTCATTGTCAATGCATCTCGATTCTTTGACAATAACACAGCATGCCAAAATTTGCTATTGTGAAACACTACTCATCTTAAACATGTAGGTACATTGGTAGGTACCCATTGTATTCGTTGTAGGTATGTGTGGGTAATGTAAGCTGAATTCGCAGTTGAATAACTCGATATTCCGAAATGTACACTAGAGGTGGGGATAATCTCTTCTCTGGAATCTGTTTGGTACCCACCTATGTTTGAATTCATACCGAAGGAATTTGGATCGGAAATCAACATCGATGTATACCTACACGTTTGTAGGTATAACCAAATCATTTAGTAAGTAAGTAGGTAGGTACCTACCTAGGTATAAACAAGGCCAAAAGCATTCTCATTTTTCAAGACAAACAACAAAATAACTCCACACTTAGCTACCTACTTACAGTTTCAAATGATCAAGAAATAGGTAGGTAGGTATTAGGTATATCAATGAAATGTTTGGAAATGACATTCCCCGAATCATGAAACCGGTCAAATGTCGCATTCTTCTGTAGGTATTTTGCAACATAAGAATCATCTTCCATTTCTGGTTTCAACATAATTACTTACCTGGGTACCTATAAAGAAACGTGAAAAACAAAACAGAATCTTCTACGACTAGCTAGGTACCTACGAAGTTTGAATCTCAAGCTTGTAGGTCATTGAACTCTAATCGTAATGCCTACTCGCTCACTTTCGTTGTGAAATCACACAAATTTTATAATCTGGCAACACTTGGTTATACTTATTCCGAAATGTTACGCGTTAATTAGGGTTCTGTATTAAAAAACTTCGCGAATATTTAGATAATTACTTACATCGCTCTAATAAATCTTAGTTACGGTCCATTCCGGAATCCTAACTGTTTCTTCTATCCGTCAACTTGCTTAAATCTATAAATAAGTAAGTTGAAGAAGATCACGCAAGAAAGAAGTCGCCAATAATTAATTAGACAGTTTGTCAATGAAGAAATGAATGAATGTCGTTTTTAGCTAAAAAATACCGTTATCCGTTTAGTTAGAAATCACAACAAAACCACTGTTTCAAGTTAATAGAATCTTTTTCCGACGTCATTTACGAAATTCTTGTAATGTGCAAAAACTATTCTAAATTCGCCTTGACATGGCGCTAACTACCTATCCCGCCTAAATTGGCAGCCGCCATTTTGCAATCATTTGCAATGTTAATTTCTGTTACCATTTTAGGATATAAATTGACTGTAGATAATTTTAGTTTTACTTTTCATGACGTAAACAAATCTGTGATATAATGTAAGTGTCATCGGTTGATTATTTCCGGTAATTATTCGCATAATCAAAGAGATTTTGTTTTCTAATAAGTAATGTTGTTTTTTTTCTCACATCTGCAATTTCTCTGATGTGGATCTGATTGTTTGTGTTTATTTATTTATTTATTATTTATTTATTTATTTATGTACACACAAAATACAAAAAAAGGAAAATACATAAAAAAAGTGTTTGTTCTTGGTTGTCAAACACCATCCCGCTATGAGCATTATTAAAAAAACATCGAAAGTGATCAAAGCTCTATGTCAGAGCAAAGGCATTTGCCCTGCAATGGGCAAGTAATAACCCAATATGAAAAAATAAATACAATATCCTTAGAAAACTAAATGATTAAAGAAGATTCCAATTACCAGTTATTTGTTTATCATTTTCTCCATCAAGAAATCCATAATGATGTAAACGATATTCCTTCCAACACAACGTCGAGAATTTCCTTCCTTTGTTAAAAACGTAGGTACAACCGCGCAATCCGAAGTTCAAACTGCGCCTTTCATAAGGTAAAGACACGTGTTGTATGCATCTCCTAAAATAGCTAGGGTAAACAGCACTGACAGAGGAGCGGTGGGTATAAAAATAAACGGTGCCACATGGTCGAGACCTGGCTTTTGATGCTGATATAGAATTGTAATTACGTTGGAGCCAGGTTTATTTGGGAGATTGAGAAACGTTGGAAGGCCTAACATGATATTCGAGGATCAACTACAGAAACAAGCCTTTGCGAGGAATCTCCATTGAATTTATCTGGTCATTCTTGTGAAGATCACTTCAAATCCGGTGACTAAGTCAAGACTTATATGGATTATGCAAGCATGACCGTTCAAAAAGGGAATAGTTTATACCGTCTGAATCGATATTTTTGTAAAAAATTGCATTGATTCATCCATAACTCTCTCCTAATTTGTTTGAGGTCGGTGCAGCTTTTCTCTTCCCACGTTTGTATGAGTTACCATATCGGTAACCACTATTTCTAGCCAATACCATATTTCGCAGCGTCCTTCAATCGTTTCTTAAACCTTCCCATACTCTTATTTTATTTTTTAATAATCTGTACTGCGGCAAAGGTCTTCAAAACTCTTTTTTCTCGTATTTCCTCCAACTCGCCCTCGCGGTACGCGTCCAGATCGCCTGGCCACCTCTTTCTGGGTAGGGCTCGGTGACCCGTCGCATCTTCCGGCAACCATCGCGTGGTGACTTTTACAGAGCGGTCATCGCATATGCGGCTGATGTGACTCTAATAGCTTGTAAAGTTTGCAAATAATTTTGGTTACATTAAATAGTTTTCGTCACTCAGTATTTCTAATGGCAGCTTACCTTCACCTCTACTTATCACTTTTCAGACTTCAATCATATTATTGAAGTTCCTATGGCTTCCTTAGTGCGATATTATATTCGATATACCTATTTGCTTTGTTTCTTTTTACGAAACGAATCTTCTTGCTGCTGTTTTGCATATTATTCTTGTTATATTCTCCGTCATTTTAATTTATAGCGTCTGTTACCTTATCCGTCTTTTTACTATATTCACGACCGCCAAACTAATGTATCGGCTGTCACAAATATATCGATTTCGTGTGATTTAATAACTGCAACTGTATTCAAGGCTTCCTTTCTCTCTTGATATTTATTATTTTATTTATTGATATCAAGAACAAGAATTGCAGTATCATGATTGTAATTTATTGTAACTTACAGAAATAATGCTGTATAATTTATATATTTTGCAGTCTTCCTTATCACAGTATTAATTTTTGTATTATAGGTCCTGTCAGCGGTTTTAATTAGCTAGCTATCTGCAAGTTCGTTGCTGTTATTTCATTTACAGTTTTACCCGGTTACAGTTTTTTTACTGGCTAAGTGTTGTATGCTGTTCTCGTCACTTTTAATATCGATGTGGAAATTTTCAGCTATTCATAGGTATTATCAGTAGGTCACTAGGGCACTAAGTCCATAAGTTCACAGAGTTCAATTACAGTTGTCTATGAAAATTCTTCTTTCTTCATCAGCATTTCAGGAACAATAAACTTTACCTTAAGCTATTCTTCTCTAATCCCATATGTTGCACTTTCGGTAATCCCAAGTTGAATAAATGCATAGCTTATTACGAAATGAGCATAATAACATGCTAAACACGTGGCAATAGTTGGCAGTGTTAGTAATTAAACTTTAATCGAGGGTAAGTCGTGACAAACCTAATTGTATGTAACTAAACGACTCCTTGAGCCGATTGTTTACGCCTGGCTACTAATCGCCTGTTGTTACAATAACATAATATCACGCTTGTTTTGTCTTGAAGAAGCAGATAGTACTACTAACCATTGACGGCCATGTTGTTGAGACAAACCATCGACGCAGAAAATATTTTAGTGCTCAAGTGCACACTCTGCCTGTGATCTTTACGATGGGAAGAAGTTATACCTAAATTCGGCCAAAAATATTTAATTCTGTTCCAAATATTGAACGACCCTATCTCAATTCTTGCAAACAGCCATAGCAATACAATGAAATCATATATCAAACCTTGGCCTCTGATACTGCAATTAAGACTGAAATAAATCAAACAACCATTTCAAAAAGTTTACAGATTCAGAGATAGTCAGATTTTTATCGTTCCCATGATACAGCGAATTGAAGTTGATGTTATAGCACAGCAAGGCAGTTCAAACACATAGGTACTGTACGAAAACATAACCAGGCATGCCTCTGTAGGTTCCTGTGCACAAGACGAGCACTAAAACGGGAATACTGCTGAGTCTAAACCCGAAAATTAAAATGTTTCTCCCGTCAAACAAACAGTCAAAAAGACTTACAAATACACACATCAAAAGTGTCTAGGGATCAACATATATTTTTGCAATAACTTTTCTCCTGATTGATATTAATTAAAATTTTCTTTAAGGATTCATCAAATAAAGTGTTTTCGTTTGTCACAGTAACGATAAACCAAGTCACCTTTGCATTAATAAAGAAATTTGCCATTTTCCTAATAAAGGGATTTTTGACATTTGAACCACTAACATTAAAGTTCGAAAAAAAGACTGAAATAACAGTTTTCTTTAAAATTTTATTGGGTAACTTAAACAGTTAATAATCCGTGTTTCTACCGCGAACACTAACAACATAAGAACATCGGTTTGTCATACTCAAAATGAGTTCATCCAAATCACGCTGTGGAATGGCCGCCCATGTTCGTTGCAACAACAAAAAAAGGTCTTCTTGCGACTGGATACCCTCCATATTCGGCAGAGCTCTTCTCTGTAGCATATCCCATGCATGCTCAATCGGGTTCAAGTCTGGCGACTGAGCAGGCCAGGGCAGGACATTGATGTTAGCTGCGGCGAGAGTCTGTCTTACAACTCTTGCGCGTGTGCGGTCGTGCATTATCATGCATTAACTGAAATAAGGGACCGATTTGCACTTGTAGAGGAACGATGACGTCTGATACAATCGTCTCAGCATAAATTTGAGCGTTGAGGTTGCCTCTGATCCAAATCAACTCAGTTCTTCCGCCGATCCAAATACCCGCCCATACCATGATGGTTCCACCACTATAAGGATGGACTTCCTGGCAGGATTTTAATCGCTGTTGGCGTCCAGGGGTTCTCCAGTGTCGTATACGTCTTGTATCCGGTCTCATACCAAAACGAGACTCATCAGAAAAGCACACGAAACGCCATTGTTCTTCTGCCCAATTTCTGTGTTCAAGAGCCCATTGATATCGAATCCTACGATTGTGCATTGCTATAGGTGGTACCCGTAGCGGTCTTCGGGAATGAAGGTTCACTTCATGCAAACGGTTTCTGACTGTTTTGTCGCTAATTAAGTTCCCTGAAGAGTGATGAAGCCTCACGGCTAACATCATGGCGGTTATTGTTGGAGCTCTTCGAGTTAAGATTTGAATGTATCGGTCTTGTCTCCGTGTGGTGCAGCGATACCGTCCTCCATGGCGCTCAGCCACGGTACCAGTGCTTCGGTAACGTGTCCAAAGTCGACTGATAACACTCTGACTTGTATTCAGAGCTAAAGCCACAGTACGTTGCCGGGAACCAGCTTCTATCATTCCCACGGCTCTGAGCATTTCTTCCCTGCTTAAATGACGTCGCCGCTCCATAATAACGTTGGTTTTAATCAGAAAAATGTGTTATTTCAGTCTTTTTTTCGAACTTTAATGTTAGTGGTTCAAATGTCAAAAATCCCTTTATTAGGAAAATGGCAAATTTCTTTATTAATGCAAAGGTGACTTGGTTTATCGTTACTGTGACAAACGAAAACACTTTATTTGATGAATCCTTAAAGAAAATTTTAATTAATATCAATCAGGAGAAAAGTTATTGCAAAAATATATGTTGATCCCTAGACACTTTTGATGTGTGTATTATAACCATGATCCGGATACTAATGAAAAATGAGTTACGGCTTGAAAGTGATCAGTGACACAGCCATAAGACAATGTCCAAGTAAACGATTTAAATGATTTATTCAAGGTGAATTAGGTAATTTGTATTGTGGCTAGTGGCTACTGATATAATTATTACTGTAGGAGTTGAAGTAGATTTAAGGCTAAATACTGCTAATAATATGTTTGGTTAGTAAGTTCAATATGGCAACGAAAATACCGTGTTTGGCAATGAGAAATCTGATTCTGACTTTATGCCTAGGGCAATTCCGAATATTGCTCCCTGTCCTTTGCGAATTGGAACAGCTCAACAGCAGTCGGGACTCCAGCAAATGTGCCAATAATTTTCGTCGGCCAACAACTGTCAACGTCCGCGTAGGGAAACCAAAAGTATTGACTAGAAATAGAAATGCCAATGACCGATCTTGATCAAAAATAACGAGAACAGATCATTTTAAAATCTCAATATTTGGATGACTTGCATTCACATATTTTAACGGAGTCGATGAACCAACGGTGCTTGAAGTTATACACATGCCCAAAACAACAGCTTGTTCTTTACATTTTTTGTTGTTTACAAGGGAAACACTTTTAATTATGACTCTGTACGCCTGTTTAAATAAAACCAAAGAATGCGTTTCTTTTAGCTTCGAGGTTTGCGCTAAATATTTTATGTATGCCCGTTTGGTCAGGTTAAGGTCGATATTTTACTTTTTAATCAACTTCGATATAATTTTTATTGGCAAAGATATTACCTGCCACTTATCATTTTATGGCTTATTTGCCAATCAGAGTCGATCTCGTTATTATTTGGCTCCTTATCTTTAGCGTTCCTTAACTCTTGTGTTACGATGTTCTTAATTAGAGTTTTGGAATTTGCTCTCAGTTTGAACGCATTTTTTAATTTTACAATTTTGCTTGCGGTAATACAATTACTTGTGTTCAATCTTACAGGAATATGTTTCCAATATAACCTGTTAGAGCATTATTAACTTCATCCGCAACCCAAATTAAATCACAACTGGAACTTTCTTTCTTTGTGTTTTGGCATTGGATTTTAATTTTTAAACAATTTATTCTATTCCTCACCAGTCTTTTCTAAGCAAAATTTTTTATTAACACACATTCCACCATCAGCAATATCTCCCAACTTTTTCCCACATTCACAAAATGAATTTTCAAACTCATTCACGTACAACATTACAAATTCAACGTCGTACATTGTGATAATATTACCATGTAACACTATCTCTTGATCTCGTTCAACCTTAGTTTTTGTGCCATATTGTATCCTACTGTTCTGCCTATGACCTTGCTTGTTTTTTATTACTTGTATTGTTATTTATCAGTAGTTACTGGTTATCAACCTCGTCTTTGGTTTGGTGAGAATCTTAGCTGTCTTTTTTTTAGCAGGTTTGGTGCTTCTCCGATCTTTCTAAGTAACGTTTGGCGGGGGAGAATATGATATAAAAACGTGTTGCACCGACTTTTAGTCACATGGGACAAAAGCAGGAAGCTAATTATGATGATGGTGCTTTTGTCATTCTGCTCTTGTCTTTGATGATTTTATTATCAGACCTCATTCAAAATATTCTTAATATGAATCTGCATGAGCTTCAAGATTTGCTCAAAATGCGACTTTTGTGATTCTAGACGTGTGTAATGTGTAATGTAAATGTTTGGTCTGCCTTGGTCAGCTTTTATACCTATATTAACATCTAAAGGAAGTAGGGCTTGTTCTTATCTTTAGGTCATACGGTAATCTAGATTAATACTGTAATAAGAACCTAGTTTTTGTTTAATCATAAAATCTGTTACAACTGGACTTGCATCCTTCATCAGATTTCTAAACTATATTTAGCTTTCTTGGCATTTCCTGGCGTTAAATTGATATCGGATATTATTATGAGATTCCATAACGTCTATGGAATTTGCTGTGAGAAAACCACCGTTCTGATGCTATGTGTTATGTGTCGGTTTAAATTTCTGCATGACATCACCATTATTCTCTGGCCCTTATCGCAATTCATTTGGTGTCGGCCCAGCAAGTCTTCTTCTTCCATATTTCTCTGTTACTCGCCATCTCCTGAGACACCTCCTTTCTTGCAATATCATCCTTAACACAGTCTCGACTTCTGCATTGCATGACAATACCCTCAGAAATGACCCAGAATTCTACATCAACGTCCAACTAGCCATTACACCAGCAGAATGCATCACTCATGCTTTATTTATTGGCATCCATACGAATCGTTTCCTATGAAATTACAATGCTTTCACCAGCAAATGCCACGACAGCGATTAAATGCAAATGTACGCCGATGTTTCTTTCCGTAACGAGTGGTTGTGCCCACACCCGGTGTTTAACAGCAAAAATATTGCCCATATTGGGTGTGGCTATTTTTACAATGTCATTGGTGTATAAACTTGTTGTTTGTCTTTTGTTTTCACTTAATTGTTAGTTGGCTTGATTGCTTAATTGTTGTGGTCGTGGAATTTGTTGTATCTTGTGAGAATTTCGTTTGGTCTTCATTATCAGGTGATTCTCTTGCTCTCTTCAATTTTGTTTAAGATATCTCGAGTATCAATGTGTGTATACTCAGAACTGTATGTAGGGCAAAATTAAAGTGTCAGATAAATTCGAATTTTTCGAATTCGAATAAAACTTCAACAAAATAGTTGATCTTATTTCGAGGTCCAATCTTCTAAATCAATCTGGCTACAGGTTTCGCAGACATTCTTAATTCCTCTCGATGTCAACTGAATTTCAATTATTCACAGATTACAAGCTCATACAATACTGTTACTAAACCTGTCCTAGTATTTGGGTCAATCTTTTCAAATGGACTTACTTTTTCTTTGATGCAATTCCGAGAGAAAGGGGTTGACGGCTCCGATAAGTGCAGAGCACTGAAATGCAAGCAATTATAATCTTTATTACTATCAGTGACACTGTTTATAGTTGCACGGTCTCTCGATCATAAGCTATTTAACATACGAAGATTAATCTTTAATCTCCAGTCCTACATATCGTCGACTATTTTTGCATACAATATCTTATTGCTTTCACTTACACATTAATCATTATCAATGTTATTTTTACCACTTTCTTTATAAACGGGTACTGATTCTAGATTATCTTGCGGAGACAGAATGCCTACGGTAGCACGATAAATCACTTATGGAACTGTGTCGATTTCATGCTCTATGAGTTTCAAACGAAAGTACTACTTATTGTCTTCATCATGGAGTTTATTCTTTTCTAAACGCATCTACCGCGTTCTAAGAAATTATAATTTACGGTTCTCGATCTGTGGCGTCGGGAATATTCAATGAAATGACTAAAAGTTAACATTATCTTTATCATCGATTGCCTCAAGCGCTGCAAACCTGATCTGATATGATGTGTTACTAGATTTTTCCATTTAGAATTCTAAGTAGCAGGGGCAATCGGGCCAAATATGACCATTCTTTGACAGCCTAACTGCCTAACCCTTTTGGCATAACAGGCTGTTTTGTATCTTCATAGTCTGAACGCTATCGGTGGTTGAAAATTTCAAAGTAATTGCTATTCTGTCATCACTCATCAGTTTTTTTATTGACGTCCGTTAGAAGACGGAGAAAGAATATTAATTGTTGATATTTGAAACAATACAAAAGACGTGTTTGGTTACCGCTTCTAGAGAAATTGCCATTTACGTATGTGGAATTTTATACGGTTTTAATGAAAGTCATATTGCTTTTCTTCGATTGTTTCGATGACACATTTAAAAAAAAATACTTTAAATGTTATTACACAGATGCAGCATGCTTTGTGCAAACTAGTCTAGTATAGCTTGTCATCATAGGCCTATAATATTCTAACATAGGCCTCCACTTCGTGTACGTAATCCACCATATTACGGGCCCAGAAAATGTTTTTATTCAGCATCTATGATTTCATTGCGACTGCAGCTACCAATGCAGGCAAGACAATAAAAATGGACAGGCGTTTGGCATATTCAACGTTGTGTTAATCCAGCCAAACACTTTGGCTATGAAACCTTTCTTATCAACCTTCTCTGGTTGCAAGAGTATATTATGAGGTCAGCCATACCCATACATCTGACGTTCCTAATACCCAAATCCGGGGGAAAGTCCCAGATTCTTTTTCAATTACCATGATACCATTTTCAACCCACGTCTGTTCAATATGATCAGAAATAAATTTGGAAGGTACACCTCCTTTCGTCGACCTCTTTCGAGCTTAACCCGTGTCAGGGTCCCGCCCACGGATGCCAATCGGTGTAAAATATCGACTTGGTCCAATTTCGAGGCATATTGTCTTATACGGTACTCTTAGTTATGATTACAGGCTGATGCATCAGCGCCTCGCCCCTCTTCGAGGAGATTCAGACAAGGACTAATGGGGGGTCTCTGAGTACGTGCTTATTAGGTTTAAGCTATATTGGTGTGGAATACTTTTATGGAGTCTAATTTTTCTCTGACAACTAAATTCGGTAGCGTGGTCGGTATTGATTTATATGGAAAGATTTTGTTCTTTTTGTATCGTGTGGTTAGTGCCTATCCTTGTGTCCGAGTTTTTATACCATCCATGGGCTTCACTTTACGTGACGTCAGGAAATATCGTTCAGGCTTGCCTGCAGGTTTTATTAGACCTGTCTTTGAATTTGTTCACTAAGCTTAGGGCACTTTGTCCCTCTTCCTTAACCAACTTTTGTAGTTTGTTATCCATACGACTGACGAAATGTGGGTGTACGATAGGATCACCTCTGCCCAACTCATGAGGGAATACAGGTCAATTATTATGTTACAAATCATTGGCTTATTGTCCCAGCTGTTGTAAAAGTCAGACAACTCGTTATTAGTAGTGCAATGATCCAACCGACCTTAACAAGGTGAATTTCGTTGTACACACGGCTACACATCAAGCTATACAAAACCAGTTAATCTTGGCCTCACTTTACTAGATCTTTTCGCACAATGAACGATCAGATTATACTGGTTTTGTATAGCTTGATGTGTAGCCGTGTGTACACCATCATCGCCGCAATCACTACCAATAAAAACCATACAGATTTGCTCTGCCAATAAGAAAGGCATCAATATTTTACCCATAACTTCGTTTTCTGTGTTAACGACGACTACACTTAAAAATATGGTTTTATTCTTATAAATAAGGTTTATATTCTCTTGATTTGTGAGTAACGGTCTTCTTTGGACATTTCCTGGAACTCCTCAGATTGCAGTCCTCGTAAAACATTTATTTGTTTGTTAAGGGAATTTGATTATAGTTCACAGTTATTTAGTAATTAATTTTCTTGTGGAACTTCGAGTAGTTTATTGTGTCAAGTGCCAAGTGGTCTGTCCTAGCCATATCATCGTAAATCGCGATTACTGCAATATTCAAGAAATATTTCTTTTCATCCTATTTTTTTGTTCAAGGCCTATTTCCATTTCTACCTATTTGATTAGGTGTCAGTTCACCTAGCTCCTGACGATTCATGAGTGCTTGTATGTAGATTATACCGAAGCCACTACAGCTGTGCAAGTGGCTACATACTAATCGGATATAATTTGTCTCCATCGACAAGCTTTAAGACCTTAATTTAAGACACCACTTTGGTTACCATTCATCGAATCCTTCTCAGTATATCCACAGTACATTAGTGTTACTTTACAGCCTCGGCTGAACAATGACGTAAGTGTATCAGCATTGTTCATACATCTGTTACGTGTTCTTGTGGGAACGGTGGTGCTATCTGTTGCGCCACACCGCCATAATTGTGGGGCATTATGTTAGGTTGGTATTGGTAAGCCGACGGACTATGTGGATTGGGCAAAGATTCTTGAGGCTGTACTGGTAATATTTGTAATCGAGCTGTGAATTGGATGACAAATGGTTTTATTGTTTAATGACCTCTTTTTGTTGATTTTTGTGTAGTTCGTTTTGTTGATTTTCCTATGGTTGGTAAGTTAGTTATTGCATGGGATCGGTCAAAGTGGCGACACTTAGAGGAGGCCTATGTCATGCGAGCAGTGGACGTATTTTGGAGGAATTGATAATGATGATGAAGTTAGTAAAGACTTAACTAAGGCATTAGGAAAAACATTATGATTGTATGCCTGTTAAAATTCTGCAATTCGATTTATCAAAAAATCGACAAAAAGAAAGTGCACAGCTCGGGTTGGTTATATGTTAAATTAAATCACCGGGCATTAAAGCGGTTCTTTAATCTAACCTGTCAGACAAAGTTGTTGAACGTATCCAAGCTAAAACAATAAGAAGTAGCGAGCGAGGGACAAGCGATTGAAAGCCTGATGATTCAAAACACTTTGAATAAATAACTATGAATTTTCATATTCTTATGCCTAACAGTATCCCTGATCATTACATATCGGGGATACTGGAATAATAAAGAATTATCGCCCAGTTTAAAGCCCGTAAAAGTAACCTTTAACAGAATTATAGGTACATTGATTATTAGAAATTATTATAATTCTTTATTAGTCCATCTTTTACGAGCGGCTTATGTCCGGGTAATTCTGAAGGTGCTACCATAAATATTGTTTGTCCCTTTTAGTTTATAGCTACCGGTGTTTTATCACCAGAAATTACTTTTTTATTAGATTCATCATGATTTTGGTATTAAAGGAAGATACTGTGCTATTCCTAACATCTTGTTATTATTATACATCTTATACCATACCTACTCACGAGTTTGTATCTCTCTTTCACAATATTAAAAAATAGGAGATGGGCAAAAATAATATGATGGGCAATAAATAGGGATGGGATGGAGGTGGGAATGGAGAGGCAACGATTTTAAAAAATAGGAGTTACCTACATATTGTGATTTCTCTTCAGGAATCTTCAGGCCGCGATTGAACGTGTGTTGCGCAACTTGATTGTGATTGTCTGCATTAGTTTAAAAAAAAACACACTCTTGACTGCACTTAACCGTAGTTACAGCTTATAATAAGCATTTAGTGAGCGCTGAATGACCAATAAATTATGTTATTTTTATGTTTCACTTTAGTATTAAATGCGGTTAATTTGTCACAAGATACAAGAGTTATCCCGTTTTTATTTGATATAATATATGGCATTCCAAGCTTTAATGTAATCCAATAAAATCGTCAGTAAAACCACATTTCTTTAGGGTCTATAAAAATATTATATGAGTTCGAAATAATGCCGAAATTGATTATGTATAGTATGATTATGTTTCAAAATGTGTGTGTGAAATGTGTATGTGTTCCTTTTGGTCTTAAGGCGGGGTTACCCCGATAAACGTCGTCAACAATAGCGTTTTACTCGTACATGGAACGGATTTAAATTTTGAAAAAAATGTATTACATAGTTGACTCTTCGATCATGATATGTCGGGCATGCGATACACGATTACTTACACTTCACTGCATCCAATTAAATCGCAAAGACATGTCCAAATGATGGCTAAATAATCGTTTTACTTGAGTTATATTAGGCTTTGAAAAATGAAACTTAGATCATAATAAAGGTCGTAAAAAATGTGTATTATCTCGGGTCACATAATGTATAATTTCCTTATCATTTTTCTCCAAGAAGAAGAAACAGTCAAAATTTAGGCATTATATCGCTCGCGCGGCAGGGCGGGGGACGAGGTCGTGCGTACATAAAAACAAAGTAGGGAAACCTCGCCTTAAGCGCCACCTACGCAAGTCAAGTGCGGACAAAGTCTCACGAAAAAGATCTTATGACTCAGAGAAGTGAGGGACAGTAACAGGAATATAATGCCAATAAAAACACTAAGCGACATCTCAAGTGAATGTCTTAAATTTATGTACTTTATAATTTTAATTCTCTTCTAACACTAACTTCAGCCCTGTTATTCCTGAAGGGTTAGGCAAAGTTGTATCAAATAGGACACCCACCACCACCACCAGTGAGTAACTCGGTACCTAGAGGGCGCGCCAATTGCCATTAATCGGGCACGTATCGTTAATTTTTTTCATTTTTTTTTCATCCAGACTCCACGGCTGCGCTACTGATAAATACCGAATGGTAAAACACTTTGCCCTACCTAGGAATCGTACCCAGGACCTCACGCTCAGCAGTGACGCTTGCGAACACTCGACCAACGAGACAGTATGCTTTAATTTAGACTTAAATGTAGTTGTCGCTTAGTTTTAATGAAAACGGTCATAAAAAACCGTCAGGAAAACGTCGAATGACTCACTCTCAGTGAAACAGGATTAAGTGTGGGACTAACTGCTTCTGTCACTACAACCAATTTAAACTTTGAGTTAGGTTGTGTTAATTCTGGAGTTAACTTTATCTGACATGACGTCTTTTTCGTAGTTTGACATGAAACGTGGATCAACTGGTCTTGATTAAAAACGCAAGATAAACCATGTTTCTTTGTTAACAATGACTCTGAAGTGCAAGGACTTTTTTAATAGCATAAGCAAAATCAGCCTATAATTTATCCCACTGCTGGGGCAGTATCAGCAGCCTATTCCCTCCTATACAGAGGTATAGGAGGGAATAGGCTGCCAAACACCATGGTCCAAGATATTTGGGGTCTTCTCGAAATAGACGTTTTATCTCAACGAAATTTATTTTAAAAACTGATTTCTACAAAATACTAACTAATAACTGACACCCAACCACACCACACCAAAGAAGCGACTCCCCCAACCCCAATTAATTATCCTAAATACTTCTAAACGCCATATGTCACTCCTATCAACTGACAATCAGGCCATAACGCTCGCTTTGCGCACACGCACAGTCGCACACACAAAGCCGGAAGGGGTGGGCGCTCTGTTTGGCCGGCTGTTTGTTCCTCGCAAACCTGGGACCCTGGTACCGCGGTCCGTGGGTTGAGGTCTAATTAGCTTGTGTCAATAGATAATGAGAAGGTTTTGAGATGTGATCTCTTTAGTTTTATAATTGCCTTGTTTCATGGAGTTTGAGTTTTGGTCCTTTTTGTGTAGGATATCATGATTCCTGTTAAGAGGTAATTAATTCTTCTTTTCTTCATACTTTCATGCCTAAAACTAAGTAACTACCTGTGAGGGATATAGCGGTTGACTGCAATGATAGCAAAATATGAAAAAAAAAAAATCATAAACACGATATTTCGCATACAACTAGACCATAACCTGTATTATTAACATCCGAATTAATATCCCGGTTAACAGTACTTTCCCGTAACAATATAATTCCAACCTCACTGCAGGTAGAATCGGCAGGAAAAAAACTAGACAGAAATACAATAACCTCAATACTGACGAAACCGCAGGCCAAAAAACTAGTCTGATACTTTATCCTTACATAGTATAAAACAAAGTCGCTATTTTTGTCTGTCTGTTTGTCTGTATGCTTAAATCTTTAAAACTACGCAACGGATTTTGATGCGGTTTTTTTTAATAGATAGAGTGATTCAAGAGGAAGGTTTTAGTATATAATTTTAACGACATCCACGCGGGTGAAGCCGCGGGCATCAGCTAGTTTTATATAAAGTCGAAAATCGCTGAACCTCAGCAGATGCAACGTTCGCTGACAGATCATGAATGCAAAAACCAGTAGCAATTCCTCTGGGCTCCACTTAATCCTTATAATCGGCCTTAGTATAAACGGTATATTCCAGTCATATTAATAACCTAGGAAAGGAAACCCGGATGTTGATGCAAAACTTCGAAGCAAATGTATGGATACGATATTTATGTTCGATAAGTAACTGCTTGGCCACGAACTACATGCAACACTACGTAGAAAACAGATTACTACAAAATTGCAAAAAAACGTATGAAAATATGAATTTCGCGGGCTATCCTGTCCTGACCCGATGCTTAGAGCTTGCCAAGAGTCATCACGGACATTTCTCATCATCATCACTTGAGCCCGGAATCACACACTATTGGGATATACGGCTTCTATTTCTGCCACACTTTTTGGTTCTGTGCGTGCCTCAATCCTCGCAAATGTTTCCTAGGCGGGGTTTGATGACATAGTCAACCAAACGCGTTCGACGTTAATCACGCGTAGGAAACAAGTGATGAACGCGCGTGTGGCTTCATTCAAGTCGTATAGGATGAGGTCGGGAACGAACCATAATACGTGTTCTGAGCAAACATGATATCCTGGCCCCGGATGTAATGAATATTTGCAAAAGGGTCCTGGATATCTTATGAGTATGTAAAGTTGAAAGTCAAAGTCTGCGTCATCCAGGATGTTGGATGTCGTATTCGTATTAATTATGAAGCAAATAATGACCTTATTTGTGGAAACGATGTTGAAGTTAATTTTATTGCTGCTTTTAATTTAATTTGATTATCAGAAATGGTGAGGAAATGATTAAAAATGTAACTTGGTCATGACCAAGGTGGATTAAAGACGCAATTTTCATATAAAGTCACTCATTTTAGTATGTAGTCAAGCAGAAACTACAGAGAAACTATATCTTTGAACGGAACTACTTTCTTATTTAAAAATATAAAAAAAACCGAACAAACCTTGGTTACTCCTTATAACATCAGCTATCTCCCATCAAAATCGATCTAGCCTATTCGCGGAGACGGCTAGTCTCCGCGCAGCTGAAATAGACAGACCAATTGAAAAAAAAAACCTGCTTCCTTCCTTATCCTTACATCCTTACATAGTATAAAACAAAGTCGCTATTTTTGTCTGTTTGTCTGTATGCTTAAATCTTTAAAACTACGCAACGGATTTTGATGCGGTTTTTTTTAATAGATAGAGTGATTCAAGAGGAAGGTTTTAGTATATAATTTGAACGACATCCACGCGGGTGAAGCCGCGGGCATCAGCTAGTTAGTTATAAGTGTCGTAATTGTTTTTTGTGTGCTTGCTGCTATTTTGATATTACAAAGAATACTTTAATTTTATCTAAAGTTCTAATTAGATCCTCGAAACCGGAACATAACTCCGGAAAGAAAGATTATTATTTTTGTCCAAAAAATCCATCATTCACCAAAATTTTTCGTCCATTCACCGCTGTGTTACACCCAAACCAGGTGTTGCCAGATTTAGATCGGTGCGCACGCGCGTAAGCACTAGGGATGTTATGGATATGAAATTTCGGATCTGGATACGGTTATAGAAATTATTTTATACCGGTTTCGAATACGGTAGGAATATGACATTATTTTGGAGTATTTACTAAGTAGTTTCGGATAATTTCGGTTAAAGGTGTTAGAATCTTACAACACAATCTGACAAGTGACGTCTCGCTCGGGAAAAACAAACACAGCAGTGTTACCAACTTTCAAAATTAGTTATCTCGAAAACTAAAATCAAACACCCGTGAAATTCCGGCAATTACTTGAAAATAACCCATTTTTTTTGTTTAATAATGTGTAATAAATAAAATCTAAAAAAACTTAATTCTCGGATTCGGTTACGGATAATTTCGGATATCCGGTAGTTTAGGCTACGGTTACGGATATTTTTTTATTTCGGATATCCGATAGTTTCGGTCACGGTTACGGAGTTCTATACCATCCCTGTTAAACACGCGTTACACTGAAGCTGAACATCCTGCGTGTGCGCATTTAGATTTTATTATTTGGTTTATGTTTGCTTTGGATCGTGTGACGGGGCTTTTATTTTTGTGTGGGGATTTTAAATGGTGATTACTACTTGTTTGTTGTGAGTTCTTCTGTGACTTACTTGATGTTATGTTTCATTCTGTTGAATTTGTAAATGTATGTAATGTCTTACAAACCGATCTTTTGTGTTGTTAGTATAATAATTTAGATACTTTATAGGTGAAATAGGTGGATCATTCTCAGTAGATCCATGACGGATCTAGTGGGAATTTGTAATTTGCTTTTCATCACCATAATCATTTTCCTGCCCTTGTCTCATATACTTTGGGAGTTAGCGCAATACCTTTTGTTGCACTTCTAGATCTGCAAAATCTACACAGTCAAAATGTACGGATCCTTGACCAAGATATAAATGAGCTTTTGCGCTCAAACTCATGATTTCATAATTTTTGCCTAAAAGCTCAGCCAATTCCGAATCAGAACACCAAAAATGACCAATAAGCTGCGAGTGTATACATCCTTCATACCACAAGCAATGTTGTACTATGTAGAATGTTAATGGTAACAGTATGCCTGCAATCAGACTTCAAGTATATTACACTTATAAACGACAAACCGCAATACAGTAATAACCACCGTTCTTGAATGGTACCATTTTAGAGGTTCTGAGATCAATAAATTGCGAAATTATGTTTTGATGACCAATATTTAGCAATGGCGGTTCCGTTTTTGTTGTCAGTTTGATAACTTCTATTAGACTAACATTATTTTGGAAATCAGTGATGCCTGCTTTCTGTGAGAAGCATGCATTCATTATCATTTCAGCCGAACGTCCATTGCTAGACATAGGCCTCCCCCAAGTGTCGCTACATGGACAAGTCCCGCGTCTTACGTCCCGCGGATCTTCGGAACATTCATTAGATCCTCGGTTCCCCTAGGCGGCACAAACATAGAACTCAGGCTATAAGGAGCAGTTTTCAGCTAGACTTCTCCCAAGTTATACCTACTTATTATAGAATCGAGTTCTCCACTAACTATTTCCGCATTCATTCTATACCCTTATACATACTTATACATTCTGCCTTATACCTCGTCTAGTCTGTACCTACCCACTTATTTTAAAAGTTGTACTCTGACTCCACCATCATCATCCACAGTGCAATTTCACCCACTGCTGTGTATGTATAGGCTTCTATTCTGACATAGGCCTCTCTGTGTAATACAACTTTCAATAGGTCCATTTCTTAACCGAACAGAGCTAAGTTTCCGCCTAAAAATCACAGCAAGCAATACCCTAGAATGCTGCTGGGTACTAAATCTAAGTCCCGCCTTTGTCACATTGTCTTCTAATCAGTACTTTCTCCTAGAGCCTAGGTAATATCTATCTTTGTGCCTAGAAAGTGCACACATGTAGTACTGTCATTTGCGAAGTAATTGTGCTCGTAAATATGTGGCTGTATAAACCTTTGCTAATTATAGGTGTGGCCCTCATGTTACGTACAGATCCCTTATCATTACAGATTCAAATGCACTGCTTTACTTTCGATCGCTGGTTCAGGCCCGGTTTCCACCAAAGCGGAGAGGAGCGGAGTCGAGAGTAGATGTGCGGAAATCGACCAATCACATTAGTTAAAATTTAACATCTGGTCTCCTCTCCGCTATGGTAGAAACTGGGCCTAAATCTGATGCTTTATGGAGACTGGAAGCGTTTCTTGTGCGTAAAGGCCAGAAATCTTCAAATCAAACTGACAACAGATGATAATAATGACGCCAACGAAAAGTGAAAATAGAAAATGCCCGCAAACAAAAAAACTAAATTGTAATTCTCATTTTTTTCTTCGGCTGCCCCTTACACTTCACTCCACTTCCCCTTTCACGATTCGAGTACATAGGTACTACACCACTGCCTAAACAACACTGGTCTTCCCTATATGAACTGCTTTTGTTTCATCATCATTATCAACCGTGCATGCTCCATCTACCGCAGTATACCCCCATCCGACCTCCTCCTACCTTTTGTACAACACTGCCCTGGTTTGTTGCAGCAGAATATAAAAACCCAAGGATACCTTCGAGAAAAACGACCTAAATAAGACCATTTCCTTTCGTAGTCGTATTTCACCAGATCCTTTTCTACACCTATAATTTCAAAGGCGTTGTCCAATAAGTACGAAACCAGTAACATTTACAAAACAACATATATATATACAAGTAGCAACAGTACCAAGTATTTATCACATACCGTAGCTATTTAAATAGTACCGCAGTGAGAGGTATACCACAAGGCCGCGTGGTACTTCTAGTCTAGAGTAAAGCGGTGAGTACACGATGGAAACACGTTTTAATTCACGTTTCCGGTTTGTTTTCGTCACAGCGGATTATCGGGGAAACATGTTCGGTTGTGGAAGTTCAAGTGCGGTAGGAAAGGGTCAGCCGTTTTGGAGATATGGTGGTGATAGATGGTTGGTTGCTATTAATCTTAGTCGACAGGTTAAAAATCTTTCATAGTTATGGAGAGAAGCAGTGTTATGAAGGAAAAAGAATTAAGATTGACAGAGGGGAAAGAAAAAAAAGAACATGTTGGTCCGACCTTAAAATAATAACATGGAACAAGGGCAGGTCGATAATGACGGAGGGAAGAAGTGTTCATTTCCTGAAGGATGAGTCTCCGGTAAATAGCACCCAATATGGCAGAAGATAGTGGTGAAAGACTTACTGATTTTTAGGGTTCCGTACCTCAAAAGGAAAAAACGGAACCCTTATAGGATCACTTTGTTGTCCGTCTGTCCGTCCGTCCGTCTGTCAAGACCCTTTTTCTCAGGAACGCGTGGAGGTATGAAGCTGAAATTTATATCAATTACTCAGGTCTACTGTCCCTTAAAGCTGTGAAAAAATCAAACTTCTAAGCCAACGCAATCAAAAGATACAGCCGTTTATGCCGCAAATTTTCGACACTTGCAAGGGAATCAAAACCTACAGGGTGCTTCCCGTGAACTCAGAATCTTGAAATTTGGTACGAAGCAACGTCTTATAGCATAGATAAAGGAAAAATTACGAAAACCATAAATTTTTCGTTACATCACATAATATATTTTTTTTTAAACGAACTTTGTAAACCTTGCAGGTTTGTACGGAACCCTCGGTGCGCGAGTCCGACTCGCACTTGGCCGGTTTTTTTATAAGTATTCACATGTATGGCAGACTTATATTTCTGGTAAAGAGACTTCTGAAGTAATTTCTTGATATTTCTTTCAATTGAAAACTTGATGCAGAAAAACTAAGAGTAATCTTTTACAGTAGCCATCTGTTAATAATGAGTTGATGCTACTGCCAATCTCATAAACACACAAAACAATTATGTAACAGCCTGTCACTAAAACCACCAACTTAATTCCAAACACAACTAAATTACGCTTCAATAAATTGCTATAAAGATTTTATCAGGCGTCTAGCATTACATTAGGACCTAAGTCAACACCTAGATGTGAACCAGTGGAACGAGTCCTAAGTATATTTAAGTTATTAGGTAAGGTCGTGACGTCATCAGTAAGTTATCTCACCTGTCGCGCCCTGCAGGTTTGCCTCGTAATGTGAAGTGATTATTTGTTGGTACCTAATTGGTCTAATGTGATATTTGATTGCGTTGAGTTATTGGAGCAATGGGTTGAGTGTGTGTGTGTGTGTGAATATTGGTAGTGTAAATTGTGGGTGTGGGTTTTAGAAATTGGAGTGTAGTTTTATTTCTAGCTGTCATGGTCATGCCCTGAGGATTCTGTAGGATGCGTTGAGTTATTAAGGTTTCCTAAAACGTTATTAGACTTAGGTTGAAAGCAAAATCTAGTCCTTTCTCCTGAAAGGACCACATTTTGTATGTTAGAGACACAACGGTTTTCAAATTCAAGAAGTAATGTATCACATTCTACATACCTACTGGTAAAAAGGTCAGCTATAACGTTTGAATAAAAAAATGTTGGCGTTTCTTTCATATTTTCCTTAAACTTTTGCCAAAATGATTGACAGGCCATTACCCATTTCTAGATCAACAAGTTTTTACTAAAACCGGTGAAAATACTCATATCAAACAGTTTTTTACTACAGTAAATACAGTAAGTACTATTAAAGAATGTCATTTGATTGTGACCCATAATATCAATCGTGCCCATTCAATTATTTATTACAATAGTAGGTAGGTACATGGAGTTATTTTATTTGTTGACAAGCATTTGAGATTTTATCGGGCAGTTGTAACAATGTTTTTTCCTATTTATTAATGGAATTTGTTATTTAAACCTGCTCAATGATCAAATATAATAGACAAATTACTAATGTAAAATGTTGCCCTTTTTACCCGACTACGGCAAAGCCAAAGGAGGGTTATGATTTTGACTGGCTATGTATGTATGTATGTATGTATGCATGTGTGTATCTTCATCTGTTCCCTCATAGCTTCTAATCTACTTATCGGAACTCGACATATGAGGTATCGTTAGAACCGTCTTCATTTTCCGCTGAACATAGGCTACGTGACGTGTCACAAAAAGTGATTTGGCGCCCTCTAGCGGTCAAAAAGTAAGGCTTAAAAATAAAAATGGAGATAAACACGCCGTGTTTGGTATCATTTAATTGGTCTAGTGGTCGCAAGCGTGACTGCTTAGCTTGAGGTACTGGGTTCGATTCTCGGGTGGGGGAAGTGTTATTGGGTTTTTCTATCAGGAATTTCTTAGTAGCAGTCACGGCGTCTGGGGTTGTGCCCAGATTATGGCAATAGGCTCGCCCCCTATTACATGGGACTAAAACATACCTAACTATCTAAATCATCATCTGTCTAGCCTTTTCCCAACTATGTTGGGGTCGGCTTCCAGTCTAACCGGATGCAGCTGAATACCAGTATTTTACATGGAGCGACTGCCTATCTGACCTCCACAACCCAGTTTATAAGTTGGGTAATACGATACCCTTTGGTAAGACTTGTTGTCAGATTTCCAGGTCACTGACTACCTGTAACGACTGCCAAAGATCTATATATGACAGCCGGGACCAACAGCTTAACGTGCTTTCCGAGGCACGGAGAAAACTCGGTATGAAATGGGCGGTCACCCATCCACAGACGAACCTAGGCAAGCGCCGCTTAACCTAAAGATTGACCCGAGTGGCAGTTATTATTACGCCACGAGCTCCTCGAGATACCTAACTATCTAAATGTGAGTGTAATATTAGGTACACCATGGGTACACCTCTGCCTAACCCATTTGTGATTCCAGGCGTGATGTTATGTTGTAACTTGGTGTAAAACACCCAATATTTTAAAACCACATCAAACCATAGCTACAAACACACAGACACTCCATCACAAATTACACCATAGCCTATTTATAGTGTTCCCACAGGTTAAAAAGTAATCACACGCACGAGAAATGGCCGACTGGCATGGGACAGTAATTTCCAGCATTATCTGACCCCTCGTATTACGAAGAAAGTGTGTGAAGAGGGCTCAGGTAATGCTGGGCGTTGACTGTACCCAGAACCAAAATCCCAAGACCTTCCCCTCCCTTCTTTATCCCTAGTACTCAAGATGTTATAGGTGTGCTTCTAAGGTGTTGAACAGGTCTTGGTTGACTGGTATGGTAGAAACACTGGTCATTAGACCGATGAGCCATGTCTTCCTGATTTTACTCGTATTGTCTTTCTGTTCTCACATTAATGATTCGAGATTAACCCCTTGATAACTTACTGCATGCTATGTTGCGTAAGAGTTGTGTGTTTTGTGTTTAAGTTCTTTGATAGGGAAATTCAGGGTAATTTATCAGGTGTTGTTGACTTTATCAGCTGGTGACTGGTACTGCTCACATTTTTATGTGCGAAAAATACTGTCACACTGTAAGATTGTTCTTTTCTGATATGCAGATTGGTTTTGGTCTAAGAAAATAGATTTTGCATCTATTACATTACTAGCTGTTGCCACAGCGGTTTCGCCCGCTACAACTCGAAAATTATCCTACGGGAAGATAAAATCGGGATTAAAACTATCCTATGTGTTAATCCAGGTTATAAACTATCTGTGTACCAAATTTTATCTAAATCCGTTCGGTAGTTTTTGCGTGAAAGAGTAACAAACATCCATCCATACATACTTACAAACTTTTGCGTTTGTAATATCAGTACTCGTATATGCTCTTCTACTATATGACTGATTATTTTTTAAAGTCTTGACTGTATAAATATAAAAGTATCTGAAAGCCATTATTACCATCGTCAGCATTACAAATTACTTTTATATTTATTTATCATCTTTTGAAGACTAACAGCAACAAAGCAGATTAAAAATAGTCTATGACACAGACATGCAATGGCAAGTCTTAAAAAAAATATCAAAGAACACTCTTTCATCACGAACCACACCCTTTTACTACAACTATACCCTACCTTAATCCCTACTATCATTACACGAGAAACTTACACCGCAATTGTTTTTTTTCCCTTGTTTAGAGTCCTTTAGGCTCAGCCCATCTCATTGTTCACAAAGCCCACAAAAGGTCCTTTGTCCGTCCTTGACGCCGTCGAAAATTGTAAAACAAAGGGACTAGTCACACAAAACAGCTGTTAGGCACGTATCACCTCTCATTTAGATAAAAGCACACCATTTCCAACCCTATCCTTTCATCTTTACGGCTGAATTTACCACACACTAAACCTCTGCGTTCAGGCAATGGATTGTCAACTTTAGCCTTTGAAGTCAAGGTTGATTTTACGCTGGAATGAGTAATGGAAGCACCCTTCCGGATAGGTGTCTGGGTTTTGAATTACAATGACAATTGTGCAGACAGACGGGTTCGTCACTCGGATTATGGTTATTGCGAGTACGTTGACGGTAAAAACAACTCTAAACAGACTACATACTTAAATGTTCCATTGCTTCTAAACTTAGAAAATCAAGTACGTTAAATGGTAGCCAGTGTCCAGAATCTAGATTGTCCTCAAGAACGTTCTATCATAACCACAAGTCTAAAAGGTCACCGGTAGTTACTTTTCTCCGTGACAAAGTCAGGCAGTAAATCACAACCAACATTTGCGTCTATCCCATTATCTTGTGGATCACAACATTCTAGCAACTCCTAACGGCACCATAATCAAGACAAGAACGCTTAGCCTTACCAGAACATTTAACAACGACAATCAGTGTTAAATCACTCAGAATTGTCAACTATATGAATACAAGTGCTAAACATTCTGTGATAAAATTACCCCGTTATTATTTCCACCTTGTCATGCAGAACCATGAGACGAGAAAGATTCTACAAACTTTGAAGAACCATACGCATCTGGAAATTGGGCTTTATGCGTTTGGTTGTAGGTCCTTCGAGCCGGATTGTGAGTTGGTGTACGCAAGGACATTTTCAAAGCATGCAACGTGAGGAATGCATAATGATGGATCTGCGTGCTGCATCGGTAATGTGGTGCTGAATGCGTCTTATTATATACCTTTTGTGTTTGCCACAGATGACGTTATGAATATTGAACGGGTTGTCTGTGGGTTTTATTTTGTGTTGCGAACTTGCGAAATGGTTGTCAGTATGGGACATGGGAATTCAATTGGCGAGGTTTTAGCACCAACTTTTCTACTTGAAACTATTGTTTCCTTCAATAGGTGTGAATAGTAAATATGTAAATTGAATTTTCTTGTCCCGTTTTTGTTTTTCTGTCCGAAGATTGATGTTCACCGCTCTCTCTTTTCACAATTAGTACGGTTGTCTTTAAAATGAGTGCTCAATGTCCAATATGAAAGTTCTAATTACGTTAACTCCATTTCTTCAAATAGATACATGAATAAAATGAGTGATATAATAAATACTGTACAGCAGATATAGCCGGTGCAGGTGTCCCTTAATAAGAATTCAGTGTTTCTACTAACCTGTTAAGTAAAGATGTCGGACGGACACAGAATATTACCAGTTATCTAGATAGTAGCAAGGCTGTGTTGTCCTACTTGTAAAACTACATATTGCGAAATTAACTGCCAACATTGTCGAAACATTCAAATCTTTTATTTTTATCACGATTAGACATCTAACGTGGCTTTGACTAGTTCAACCTATTCTAGCATTCTAAAATGTGGTTTTGATATCACGCTTTGAGTTTGAAATATTACCAGGTCTGAATTTATGTGGTTCTTCATAAATCCTTGTACAGGTCTTCATGTCCTAAGCTGGTCGCTAGCTTATCAAAATATTGTAATCGGCCATATCAGTAAGAAATGAAAATTAGAATCTCTCATCAAATATTAGAATCTTTCAGCATCCTAGTGCAGATTGGAATCATGACTCACCAACATCATTCCTATCATATTTTCTATAACCACTTTCGCACAAATTGCAATCCCAAATCTGGAATGATTATCTTTATCTCAGGCGTGTAGATTTACATTTTTATTACTTGTTGTTTCTCATTCGACAGTTTTAATTTACGCTGTGGTATATTCTCCTACTTCGGCTGCGTTAATTAGTCTACTCAAGCGTACATGTGCTGTTTCTATTAGAGTATCATTAGCATTGAATACTTCATTGGTTTTATTTTTAGTGTCGACTTTTTCTTCTGTGTCGTAATTTTCTATCGTGTTTATTACACTTGTATTTATTATATGTTGAGTTATTACTTCTTTTATGAAATCTCATAAATCTTTTAAAAATAATTTGCACGTAGCATTGCATTAAAGATATTATCTCTTCATGTGCATTATCTTTCGCGCATTCAGTTTCTACAGCCTTTGTATCAATTTCCATTCCATTCTTCAGCTAAAATGGTGCTGTGTCATGAACACAACACTTCATTTGTGTTTTTCTCTATAAATATTAGTGTTGTGTAACGTAATATCGAGAAAGGAGGCATGACATGACTTCATCATATTTTCCTCAATTTTGGCACAACGTTTAACAAATGCTTTTTTATAGAATCCATGAAAGAAAACGGAGTAGCCAACCCACGTAAAACAGTTGCCAATAAATAAATTCGACAAAAAACGCTCGATGAACGCACGGTTTATTTGGGACGCACACGTAAACGCTTTCATTCATCAATCCGGCGAATGTGTTGCAAATCCCGAGCAAGGTCGTCTGTTAAAAACGGCGTTTTCACACAAATATAAATCGAACGATTACTTAATAGTTCCCACAACCTTCAACTGGCGTTTTTCGGTCACACGCATGTAGGGTTGCCAAACTTGCCACATGTCCGGAATTTTAGCTCGGTCGTCGAGAGAACGTTCACTGCTGGACATAGGCTTTCCCCAAGTGTCGCCACATGGCCAGTCCCGTGCGTCTCACATCCAGCGAATCCCCACAACCTTCACCAGGTCATCGGTTTACCTACTGGGAGCCCTTCTTCCGAGATGCGGGGAGAATTCTAAAACATACGGAATTCCAAAAAATGAGATAGTTAAATCAGTCCACGATAAAGTTAAAAATATTCGTAAACGCTACTTACATGTAAGATTTTATAAGGATTTACAAACCCGATCATGTTCTGCAAAAAATGTCTCCTAATTTATAAAAATTTGAAAAAAAAATCGCGTGTACATAATTACTTATTTGTGTTTGGAAACCCTACGCGCATGGCTATTGGCAAATTTTCAAATAAAACCCGTATCACATTGTAACTGCAGTAATTCCTACAATGCACAGGGAATTCGAATGCCCTGGAATGTTCCATTGCGGAGTTTTTGGAGAGATGTCACAATAGTCGCGGAGAAATGGCGCAATGGTGATGGAAACTGCTTTTGGTATTTGTGGGAAGGTGAATCATGATGATGTTACTTATTGAATACTAATTCGGTTGGATATGCGAATAATTCCCTGAAGTGTTGAAGGTCGTTTGTAAGAGGCTGCTGTCACCTCAAGGCTTGTCTTTGAATGTTTATGGAGACTTGCGATCATTTTCTACGAACAGATTATCCTTTTGACATCATTCTAGGACATTCAAGTCTTGATTTACAAGGCGTGGGCAGTATGGGAAATCCCTTCATCAAAAATTACATAGACCTTCTGATTACTTTTTTAGGGGATGAGTTATGAAAAGAGCTTCCCTATTGACCTAGGCAGCGGCTTAGGCTGTACGTGGTCTGTTAGTGAATCATCCCTTATCCCTATTTTTCGGGGTCGACGCAGCACATCTTCTACTTTCATACTTCGCTATCACTCGTCATATCATCCTATACGCAGTCCATCTATTGTCTGTCAATGAATAAATTTATCAATCAAAGATTTGATTAAGTAATTTTAACATCGTAGGTAGCTGCGACGAATACACCTGCCGGATTCCGTGACGAAATTCCAGTAGCTGCTCTTACAAGTATTGCGAATTGTGACTCAACTGGTCACTAACCAGATGACTCAGGTTACGCCACAAACATGTACATGGTCCTTTTACACAAATTCGTGCTTTTGGACGAAAGGACCAGATTCCGAACAGCATTATTACAAATAAACTGGTATGTTAGCATTCCTTTGCATAGAAGACCCTTTGAAGTAAATGCAAATTCATATTCGAGCCAAAAATGTTGTGTAATCTATTCTTAACATGAGTATATTGAATTGGGATACTGGTTTTCCTTCAGTTAAAGGGGCCATCACGAGGGGCCGATGTGGTTTGGTAGAGGTCACATCACATGTCTTCCGATTTTTCCTCACGACGATTTTCTTTTTTTCACCGTTTTGAGCAGTGGTGGTGAAACTAAGTTCAAACCTACGACAATTAGAGACGTGCCTAGAGTCGAGAGCAGTGGTGGCTAGGGAATGCAATCTCGATACGAGATCGCTAAGTCGAGATCTCGAGGGATCAGAAATTCGATCTCGGCGAGATCTCGGCATTTTCGAGATCTCGAATATATTTCAAAAAGTACTGATTCAATTAGATCACTGAAACATGATTGAAAGTGCTTAGTATTTGTGATTATGATGCGAGTAAGATACAACATGAATTATTGAAAAAAAACTTTATTTTTATGATTTTTACTTATGTTTCCTAGGTTAATGAATACAAAATATCAGACGCGTAATATCTCTTATAAAGAAAGTACTTATTTTAACAAAGACAATGATAGTGAAAACAAAAGTTGCTAGTTCCAAAATCACTCCTAAACTAGGAGTGTCCAATATTTTTCGATAACCGTCCGATATTTTTCTAACAGACGGACTAATTAGATTTTTTTGGTGAAATACCCTATTCTATTGTAAACAAGTGCCTGCACCCACTCGAATATCTTCCGCTCATTAACTCTAGTCATAACTATAACACTTATCTACCTATCTTTTCTATTCCGCTCGCCTAACATATCGTTAATACTCGGGATTCGGGAATAATCGGGATAGTTTGTGTATGCAGTCCAACACAGTGCTGCCAATCGCGGGGAAAATCCCCGAATTGCGGGGAATTGAGGGTTAGCGCGGGGAGACCACGGGGAATAACATAAATCGGGGAATTTCGGGGAATCGTGACTCGCTGGCGCGGAGAGAACACGCGTCATGCGTCACTGACTACTGTAGCTCGATCTCGTCAATCTCGGCCGAGATCTCGTCATTTTATGCTTCGAGACTGATCTCGAAATATGAGGCGAGATCTCGGGTATTCGGGATCTCGCGAGATCGAGATTGCATTCCCTAGTGGTGGCCCAGTGGTGGCGGCCCCGACTTCCGAACAGTGAGTCGTGGGTTCAAACCCCGTCAGGCACATTACTTTGTGTAATTTATTTCATCACCACTGTTCTCAAAACGGTGAAGGAAAACATCGTGAGGAAAGCGGCATGTCTTAGAACCGAAAAATTTGAATATATGTGACATCTACCAATCCGCACTGGGCCCGCGTGGTAGATTATAGCCCATCCCTCTCCTAGAGAGGAGGCCTGAATCCTTACAGTGGGAACATTATAGGCTGATGATGACTAGGGTCAAAGCATAAGGCGAGCAGACTGTTTTTTGGGCTTAGGGTATAAAAGTAGAGGAAGACCAAAGAAACGATGAATGAACTGTGTAAATGTTGATATGGCAAGACCATCAGAGGTGCATGTCTGATGAAATGGTGAGTAATAGAGAAAAGAGATAGAGAAAGAAGAAGACGTGCTGCGCCGACCCCAATTGAATTGGGATAAGGACAAGAGCATCAGACATGAAGAATGATGATGAATGTCTTTTAAGCTTAGACGAAAGTACCACCACTACCTCCAATTCATAAACTTGCGGTCATTAGCACTAGCTGCTCATGTCAAAATTTACGTAACCAACAAAGCACCATTCTTTGAAGCACCATTCTTTGAAGCACCATTAATATTTCCACAGCATATTACACCTCATTTTGTAGCAGATCGAATTCCTTTATTGAATTAAATGGTTTCGTAACTGTCCGGCACACTTGGGAACAATGGACATTGGCGATTGGACACGACATGTCGATTGTCGCCGGTCAATAGGCGCGGTGACCTAGTAATCCGTGAAATTATTTTATCCGGATTTTTGCAATAGTTGTTTTAGTGCCTTGGATGAATAGGAACGGGAAATTAGTACGTTTTGATGTTACGGGGAAATTAGGTAGTATCGTAGGTGTTTTGTTTTCGACGTGTAACTTTGCTGTTTCAAAATCGAATGGATGGATCGGAGGTGGAAGATAGCCCATTTTCGTATGCCATGTTCCTCATCTTTAGTACAGTCGAACTTGCTTATTATCACTCTAATGTATGTTACTTGTCCTTTAGTCATCATCATCATAATTTCAGCCGAAAGAAATCTTCGGCGTACACGACATAGGCCTACCCTAAGTGTTGCGACATTGACCGATCCCGTGCGTGTCGCATCCAGTGGATCCCCGCAAACTTCACCAGGTCATCGGTCCGCATAGTGAGAGGCCTTCCAACGAAACGTCTTTCGGTTCGCGGTCGCCATTCCAGGTCCAGTCCACTCCAGGTCGCCTGTCCTTTAGTACTGCTTTTTGTTCTAATTGTTACTTGCCACGTCATAAAACGACAGTCTCTATCAACCATAATAAAGCTTTATTTTTAAGAGAATGTAACAACAGCACATTAAGCTACAACAATCTGTCAAATTCTTGTGATAGATTTTCAACTTTATCGCTAAAGCATTAGGTTCAAGGTTGATTGGGAAATACAGTTTCCGATAGTTTGGTTTGCTGGTAACCTGTACAAGACCTATCACCTAATAATGAATCCGAGATAAGTTTCGTAATAAATACGGGATTCGAACAAGTTGTAGTAATTAATTCGCACTTATAATATTAGCATAGGACATTAAGGATTCCACACAGGAAACTATTAAGATACCAACAAACTTTATGGCACATAGAATGTCATAGATGTTTCCGCTGAGATATGATGTTACACAAATGTCCTTTTTTATGGGGGAGAAAGTGCGAAAAAGTTTAATCATTGATTTAATTATAATTTTAATTAATTGGTATTTAAAGAGCCTAGTGGTGGCGCCCCGGCTTACGAGCATTAAGTCGGTTCAACCAGGCGCATACTTGATGTAATTTATTTCATCACCGCTGCTCTCGAAATCATGAGGAAACCTGGCATGTTCTAGAACCAAAACTTCAAAGACATGTGACATCTGCCACTAACAGTTAACACTGGGCCCGTGTGGTGGATTATAGCCCCCTCGCTATCATAGAGAGGAAGCCTGTATTCCAGCAGTGGGAATATTATAGGCTGATTATGCTTATGCTAACGAGCAAAATGAAGGCCTCGTTGATGTAGTGGCTCGAACCGCTACTGCTGAACAGGAGAGGCTGGGTGTGAGTATTATTGGGGTTTCCACTAGGGATTTCTCTGTTAGCATAGAATCTGAATAGGGTGGTTGATGACAATATGCTCTGTGCCGTGCCTTGTTCCCGAAAGCAAGCTGCCAGTAATCGGCTTCTCAGGCATCTTCAGGCCTACAGGTCAGGTCAGGTCAGGTGAAGCTTCTATAGTTACACCTCTGTCAAATACGGCTAAAGATATGCATGTTTAAACTAAAATCACAACTAAATAGTACCTTGTCTAGACTAAATAAGTGGCTTCGCGTTTTCCAATGTAGGTGTCTATGAAAACTCCTCATACACAATTACACAAACTTTTTCAAAGAATCACTAATAAGCATTACAAATATTCCTGTTACCCCAACTAAATCGCACCGGTCAGACGAGAGGCAAGTAATACCGGCTCACAATTCGATACGTTTACACAATCCCACTCCATAGGCACATACAAGTACGGTGTGGATACTGGACTGTTAGGTGATACTTTTCATTGAAATATAAACTTGTTACGTGAGAAACTGGAAGGCCTAAATGTAACAGTATTTCTTCATATGGAGCTAGATTAAAATCAAGATTATTTGTACTGTAGAATGATGTTGATGATCTTCTTTATTGTGTGGTTATTGCATACCTTGTTGCCAGAGTTTTTAAGCTGCCCATGGACCTCCGGCCTGGCTTTATATGCCGTCCGAAACGGCTGAACCGATTATGACAGGTTTTTCCTGGAAGATAGCTGATTTTAAAAGAAGAAGCTTTTCTAGAAAGAATTAGGGTTGCAAAGAATTTAAACCTTAATATTGTTAAAAAAAAAAAAACGATTTAAATACGGAACTAATAACTTCATAATAATTTCAAAACAGGGGTTTTGAAGGAGACTGGAGGGGCCTTTGCCAAGCAGTAGGACACAATATAGGCCATGAAAAAGAAGGTCGAAGCCACAGGCAACAGCTAGTTTATTATAAAGACGGGCTTAATCGAAGACTGGGGCAAATTCTTAGCAATGTCGATGTATCTAAAAATATCTCTCAATTTCCAATCAATCCGAAAAGATACGGGGTCACCTATTTCACTTACAGACGACCTACAAACCCAGCAACACTCCTGGCCCACACCCCAATCCCAACTTTATCACTATGAACCAAATCCCACTGACATATTATTACGACTCAATATAAAGCGTGTGAGCAGGTAATCAGGTTCAATGCCGCATCAAGGCCGTTGTTTTGGCATGCGCAAGAGTCGTTAAAATGTGGGACATTGACATGTTAACATGTTTTTATTTTCGCAACTCCGCAATCCCGGTTGGAGGAATTTGTGGGGAGTTTTTGTGGGTGGGTGGTTTTCATTGTGGATTGTTTCTGGGTTGTCTTTGCCTTGGAGTTGATTGGTTATTTTGTTTTCAGCATAGAAATAGCCACAAATCGAAGTTGAATTACGGCAAATGGTAACGTTTGTTATTGATCACCATCATTATTTCGGGCCGGAATCACCCAGTTTGCGTATAAGCCTCCCCTTTCTTCTGCCAGTCTTCTCTGTTCTATGCGTCCCTCATCCATCTGTCTCCCGCGCTCCTGACGATATTGTCAACCCACGCGTAGTTGATGTCTTGCAAAAGTTTGCCACTGATTTTGTAAGTGAGATCTAAGGATTCATTAGTATTAGACTGATGAATTGTGTTAGTCAGCACTCAGCAATGGGGCAGAGCTGATTTAATTCCAAGTGTCCCACTTTGTTTTTACAACTAAGTATTAAAAATCAAATCATATTATAGTTCGTTCAATCAAAATTAGTAAAAACCGGCGCCTTCATAATTTTGGCACCAATTTAAACCAATTACGGCATTCCATTCAATTAAGCGACATTCTCTAAAAATCAGAAACAGCGCCCACGCATTTGAAAACAAACCTCACGCATGGGTGTGATTTGACAGTTATTAACAAACGAATCCAAAATGGTTGCCGTCACGGTTCGACCAGCACATTGAGAGATATTTATCAATGGAGGACAAAGAGACCTCATCGCGTTGCATTCAGTGGCTTTTAGTTCAAAGTAGGACAAATAATTAAATGGAGACCAACTTATATGAATTAAGCCATATTGAGCTCATGCCGATTGTAGGGCAACCTTGCTGCGGAGCCTTGAGTTTGAGCTGGTTTGTGGTTTTACATTATGCTAGCATAATTGAGCAATTCAACTTTGGTGGAGGAAGAAATCCGGTTCGAAGGACCAGAAAAAATTGTTCAGACGATTGTTGTTGTGTTATTGTTTGATATTTCCTGATTAAAGTATAAATAGGATCTGTTAGCAATAATCCTCCTTCTGGGTTTCGCCGCAGTCGGGTAAAAAGTGAACATAATAAAATGCCTGGTCTGTTTATCCAAAGGATTATTTCTTGACTCTACTCTTCTATTAAAGATTGCCACAACCAACCTAGTGAACTAAGGTTGTGTCTGAGGTAACTCCTTACCGTTAATTATCGACATCCTCAAACAAGTAAGTAAATTAACGCACCCACTGACTAGAAAACCTAAATTATGCAAGAATGTAGCAGAACTCCAAACATCCATAGACTTTACGGAATACTATAAAATCCGCGGTAGCAACATTGGGCCATAAAAAAAGGTAAATGATCTCATAACTGTATTTTTTAAGAACGGATTTCGCGACATTTTGAACACATCCTAATGTCATTAATTTGTAAATTAATGGTGTAATATGGGTGTTAGTCGTTAAATATCTACTGACATTTCTATGACATAGGGTGAGGCTCACAGTTATCGGTTAAGCTTGGTTATGATTGGGTTTAAGTGTAGTAAGATAATATTTACAAGCGAAATGATTTATGATCAAGCGATTTTATCTAGGTCGTATCTGTAGGCTTCTGTATGTATCATATGTCTTCATTTAACTTACATATTATCAAGTTCAGATCGAATACGTGACGATTATAATTACTGAAATATTGTGATACTTTTGATGGTAATTTTTGGAGATTGACATCGTAAAGGTGAGAATGGCTTCAAGTTGCATACTCACTTAGGTGCTTCTTCTAATAAAAATATACAATAAACACTAGCAGTAGCTAATGAAATAATTAGATCATTTGATTCCTTAAAAATAAACCAAGTTCATCTGATTGTGGCAAGCAAAACGTAATTTCATCCAACATTTACAAAAATAAACACAATTTAATTTGAAGATAAATTACTCAAATTAAAAACTTGAATTGCCAATCACAGTTTCTTTCACCTCGTCTTTAGGTGCGAACTGTCACGAAGTATTACGATAACTCACGAAGATGTCCGAAGTAACCCGAAGTGGTCCGATGTTTAGACTAAATGTTCAAAACTAGTCTATTAAACGATATTGGTCCTAATAGCGTGTCACAACAATTGGGTTAGCAAAATTTATTGCTTATTTAATTTAATACATCTTCGGTGACATAGTTCATTAATTTATGAGTGTAAACAGAACTTTCGACGTTGTGGATCTTGATTTGTAGATGCAAAATGGTTATAAATGTTAAAGAGTAGCATCAAACAAGACACAACACAGATATTAATTTTGTTGCTTTTTAATCTTAATATCGTGCTGTTTTCACTGCCCTAACCTTTTTTTGCCTTCTTTATAGTGTTGCGTACCCTAAGGGTAACCAACGGAACCCTATTACTAAGGCTCTGCTGTCCGTTCCGCTGTCTGTTGGTCAGCGGGTATCTCACAACCCGTTAAAGGTAGACAGTTGACATTTACACAGAATATGCAATTCTGTTGTTGCTGTAACATAAAAAAAAAAAACTGGTGCTCTCCTACTACGATGGTACGGAACCCTTCACACGCGAGCCTGTTTTTTTAAATACTATATCACAAATGCTTACCAACAGCATCCTTCTGACATTCAAATACTTACCACACAACTATACAGAACTGTCCTACATTATTCCGATTTATTTATAAATTACTTTCTGAATCATTCACCCAAGAGGTCCTAAATCCCGGTCAGTGCTCAAGACTTTCGAGCCACTACATCGTGAGATTGACAAGCATGTTATCATCATACATGTCCGAATGTTTGCCCACTTCTCAATGGCCGCTGACAGTTGCTATCAGCCGAGTGGACATATTGACAGATTGCTACTCGCATTATTTATGTATGAAGATCTTGTTTTGGCACAGTGAAAGTGGTACTGGACTAATTAAAATGATATTTGTGCGTGAGATTCGTAGTGAGATATGTGGGTTAGGTGGTTTTAGGATTTGTGGGGTTAAGTTCGTGGTTGTTGCTGGAATATACACTTGAATGGTGTAGAAAATGTTTTCTTCAGAAAAACTGATAGTGATAAGACAGAAGTTATATTTTTGATCGCCTTTTCTTTATTTTTTAGATTCTGCGAGCCTAATGGTAGGAGAGCACAGAAACACACGTTCTGTGAAAATTTCAACTGCCTACTTATTACGCGGCAAAAGGCCGGCTGTCAGTGGTTATTGAAACATCGGCCAACATTCGGACGTGGTCTGCTAACATGTCAATGTCAAGTTACTGGGTCGGAAGTCTGAAGTGACCGGAATTTAGACGTCTGTTAGGTCTTTTTGAGTTATTGAAAAAGAAAGCAAGTAAGTTTTAGTTCAAGGTATTTAACAAAATTATTATTCTTATATTATAAAGCAGGACTAACAGGGTTGTGGAGGTCAGAAAGGCAGTCGCTCCATATGAAATACTGGTATTCAGCTACATCTTCTAATCATGTAAAAATGGGGTTTTTTGGAGGGTCAGTTTTTCTCTACTCATAGTAGCTGAAAAAATCATTACCCTTCCTTTTGGCTTCGCCGTAGTCGGGTAAAAAGTGGGGTGACGGGGACGTGTTGGCACTCTGCAGTATGAAAAAAATTGATTGCTCTAGACTTCTACCGCCTTATTAATAAAAATAGTTAAACCTGGTTTAACTTAGGCTTGGTTTATCTCGCATGCCGTCACTTTCTTTTGAATATTTTTGAAGTGAGACGGCATGCGAGATATACCAAGTCTAAGTTAAACCAGGTTTAACTATTTTTATTAATAAGACGGCTAGAGTCTAGATACATTATTCAGGAAGAAAAAAATGGGGAATACATTTGGATCATTTCGGTGGCTTAATCGTAAAACATGTCAAACATGTAGTCGAGTAACTGACAGTATGCGGGAAAATAAAGATATGTAATAAATTATACCTCAAAAAACTGAATTAAAGAACCAAGAAACTTACTAATACGACGACAAAACCATTAACGACATTATAATTACAAATTCGACACCATAATCTCAAAAAAAAAACCGAAGTATTATCAATCCTACCGCAAATACTTCCTGTACCAGAACTCGTTTCCCATAGACACAATTATCTATGGCTAGACTGAACTCGAAACGTCTAGATCTAATCGCATCGGGATTAGTTTCAAACTGACAGCTAATATTAGTCATTGGACATAGATATTAAGGTAGCCTTATTAGGGTAAGTTATTTGTTTGTAGGAAATATTAAAGCTTAAGCTGTGTACACACTGAAGGCAAAATGGTTTGGTCTGTCGTAAAATAACAATTATTTTTTTCCGAAGGCATTTCCATACATAAGTATCATCATCTTTCTCTTGCCCTAATCCTAATTCATTTGAGGTTGGCGCAGCAAGTACTCTTCTACTTTTCACACACTTTTCTATTACTTACTGGTCATCTCATCAGACACCTTTGTCGCCATATCAGCGTTCGAACTTTCCATCCATCGTATATTTGAAGACCTCTACTCTTACACCCATTCACATCCATAGAGAAATTTCCTCACGACATTCTACGCGTACAACGCCCATACCAAGACAACCGACAAACACACCACCACAACCGACAGACCACTATTACTCATTTTATATATCCCCCTTAGCATTCTCATCTCTTGCACATTTGGAAAAAAGGACATACATTGGTATTATAATTATATAAAATAGCAGCCTGTTTTCTCTTCGTCATCATCATCATCAGCCTATATTGTTCCCACTGCAGGGACTCAGGCCTCCTCTCTAGGAGAGGGATGGGCTATAATCCACCACGCGGGCCCAGTGCGGATTGGCAGATGTCACATGTCTTCGTTTTTTTTTTCTAAGACATCCTGTTTTTCTCACGATGTTTTCCTTCATCGTTTTGAGAGCAGTGGTGATGAAATAAATTACACAAAGTAATGCGCCTGACTGGGTTCGAACCCAGGACTCACTGTTCGTAAGTCGGGGCCGCTACCACTGAGCCACCACTGCTCTTACTGAGCCACCACTGCTCTGGTTTTCTCTTACCAGAAGCAAATGATATCCTCACTACTAATCTCTTCATCAGTAACAACAAGAGAAACTGTGACACATCTCGATTATTCTCGCTCTGATTGGAGAGATGGCCGACATCTTGATATTAACATTATTTAGCACGTAGGCTCTAATCGCACGGTGCACGCTTGTCGGTTTTGCTGGTGGTGCCATAGAATAGGAGTTTGTAGAAGGGACTCCCAATATTGAGCCACGATTATTCAGACTTGTAAGAGTGTCTCACTGGTCTTTCTGACAGTCTGTCTTGGTTTGAGATGTAACGAAGGGGGATGAAATAAAGTGGACAAAAGAGTTCCTATGATGGATGATTATTTTATAACTGATGATTAAATGGGACAAAATTAACAAAGAAAAAAATGTAATTTTGAGAAAAACATAAATAAAAAGGAGACGATAGGCTTTTCTGGCGCTAAACCACAGCCCAGGCCAGAATTGACTTTGAGATTGATTGCAGAATCCAAATAATCGAGAAACTGACTTTGGCAAACGCGGGTTGTTGGTCAAACAGTTTTCGGCGGCATCAGCACACAGGCAAAGGAAAGCACAGCACCCGAAACTGTCAAATTTTCCCAATAAACCTTGAACCTAATGCTTTAGCGATAAAGTAGAAAATCTATTAAAGCAACACATTGTAGTAGCTTGATGTGCTGGCGTTTGTACACACGGCTACACATCAAGCTATACAAAACCAGTTAATCTTGGCCTCGCTTTACTAGATCTTTTCGCACAATGAACGATCAGATTATACTGGTTTTGTATAGCTTGATGTGTAGCCGTGTGTACATTTATTTCGCGTGTCTATAGATTACTTAGTCTATGGTCTATGTCGATAGATCCTCCCACGGTCTTGTATTGAAGCTTTGTTAGTTTGATTTGCATATTGTTAAGTGAATGTTATTTTACGTTTCAGTACAAAGAACTTGTTGATTTAGAGCGGTAAATGACGTGTTGATGAAAGTGATACTTTTGACGGGGTTAAATTGAACTAGCTGGCGAAATTTCAAAGACGTGGTTTTTATCGATATTTATAATAAGGTAGATAGAGTTATTATAATGGATGGATGGAGAGGGAGAGGAAGACCAAGAAAATGATGAATGGACTAAAGGAAAATGATTCAATGATAGCGTGACGGTTGACAGAGGAGAATGGAATAAAGAGACGTGTTGCGCAGACCCCAAGTAATATGAGACAATAGGGCAGGAAGATGATGATGATGGGATATACCTATTACATTCTGTTATAACTTACCCACTGTTGGGATTGGGACCCAAACCGAATTTCTTCGAGAGGGAACAGTTAGTAATCCACCACACGGGGCCATTGAAGGTTAACGGTGTCAATATTCTTACGATGTTTGATCTAACAACTTTTGTTGATATTAAATTTTAAGGAACGAAATTTCATTGTTTCACGCCAAAAGCAACTTTAAACGTTTATGATTCGAAACGACGGAAATGCCTTTAGCACCTTTACTGAAATAACCACTGATTCACACCAAGAAACTCAACCTAACCTTCAAGAGACCATCAAACATCGTGATCATCCGTGATACGAAAATGTCAAACGCATTACCTTACTTCCCGCAAGTCGGTTAAGACTAACAAGTCACGACTGACTTGGTGTCATGGCGGTAAAAAACACTGTTTTCTTATTAATTAGCAATCGTGACTGAGTTGGATATAGATGGACTAAAAAACTTGTCTGTTACAGAGGATTAGTTTAATGTGTCCTAATGGACTACTTAATTAGTCTGAAGTGTTTTGTGATATGTTGTGGTCGGTCTATTGTGCCATGTGTCACTGGATAACACCGTGACATCAGTTTCCTCAGACAAAGAACCGAGCACTGATCAGTATGTTTAGTCATCCACAGCCTGACTTCAAGCACTGCTGGCCATAATTATAGACCTCTCTTTGCTTGTGTCAAAGAACACGTTCTTGTGGCAGCCTCATCCAGCGATTGCAACAATGTCGTTTGCCCATCTCGCCGCCGGACAACCAACACTCTCTTGAGCTATTTGCTTTTTTTTATATAGCCAAGCTGTTACGCAGTTGGTGGGTGCGTAAAACCAACAACACAGGCAATACTTTATTATGGAACTAGCTTTTGCCCGCGACTTCGTCCGCGTTTCATTCGTTTTGTCGTAAAAAAGTACCATAATTATGTCCTTCCTCACGGTTCAGTGGCGTTTTTAGTTGGCATTGTGTATTTTATTTTTAATTGACGGTAACGGAAAGGCTGTCAGTTACCTAGGTAACAAAATAACCTACGATAGAGGTCCTAACTATAGCTACCTTACATTTAAAATCGAAGTGCCTATTTAAACTAAAATATTCTAATATAATTAAGTATACCCAGAAATATGTACAACTTACAACAAAAAAAGAAATGAAAATAAAGCTGAAACGCCTGTGCAATACATCTACCATACCTACTTCACTTACAAATAAATACCTATAACTACTTTAATTAATAAAAGTATCTACGCTTTTACCTAATACAAAAATAAAATTGAACATAAATTAGCCAAAACTTACCTATCGGTATCTAAAAAACTATGCGTACTACTTCTACTACCTACTACGTCACCTAAAAGGAAATAAAATGCAAACTATTAATAATTTTTAATTTGAACGAATATTTAAACACTACCAAAACAACTAATACCTATTTTATAAAATAACAACAAAAGAAATTCAAATAAACTATTTAAAGACTAAAAGTCGCGCTGATAAGCATTGATTGTTAAAATCAATTATTGTCTGTCAATAAGGTCGAACGCTCTAAACGCATCAACAGCCACGACCTGCGTCGAGCGCGGCAACCGTTACACAAAAATAATCCTTATGGCATGATTCAGTACTCACGCGCGACGCGGTGGCTTATTAGCGTATTTCATGTATAAGTTTGGTGTTTCTATACCGATTACTATGATTATTTTTTTATTGAATAGGTAATAATATTAAGAGCGCGCATTATAGCCCAACGCGAGCGATTTCGTACCTCTCGCCCGCGCCCCCTCTTCCATAATACGCGGTGGCTTGACGCCCGGCGCGGCAGCTCGGCGCGCTCCGCGCACAGGCCGCGATCGAGTGTGAGTCGAGTACGAGTTTGAACTGCTGTGCCCCGACCGCCCAGCTGGTCGACAGCTTGATTCATATTATATAATTATATATAAAACGTATTCGTAAAAAAATCATTCAAATAAAGTTGAAATTCATGGAAGTACCTATTTTCACGGTACGACGACGGATCGGAGCTGACAATCAAGCGAGGATAATAAATTATTGTCGGTATACTTATTTGAAGCTCCGTCCATAACCCTATTATTACCTAGGTACAAACTAATGACACACCTAAACACTATACATAATAGTAGGTAAAATAATAGATAGGTAGGTACTAGGGCCGAGATTCAAGTTTCGAAATTTAGAGGTTTTATTTTTTTCGTGGACTCGAAACTTATTGATCGAAGATCCAGACTGATCTATCATTCCTCACGTAGATAAAAGTAGGTAAGTAAGTAGGTAGATCTCCGTTAGACCTTTCAAATGAGTCCAAACACGATGGTTCTACGTAGTGCCGTCACCGAGATCCTATACCTACCTTCGGAGTCCGTCATCAGGTGGGTGACATCATTAGTCAACAAGATCTCCGTTAGACCTTTCAAATGAGTCCAAACACGATGGTTCTACGTAGTGCCGTCACCGAGATCCTATACCTACCTTCGGAGTCCGTCATCAGGTGGGTGACATCATTAGTCAACAAGATCTCCGTTAGACCTTTCAAATGAGCCCAAACACGATGGTTCTACGTAGTGCCGTCACCGAGATCCTATACCTACCTTCGGAGTCCATCATCAGGTGGGTGACATCATTAGTCAACAAGATCTCCGTTAGACCTTTCAAATGAGTCCAAACACGATGGTTCTATGTAGTGCCGACACCAAGATCCTATACCTACCTTCGGAGTCCATCATCAGGTGGGTGACATCATTAGTCAACAAGATCTCCGTTAGACCTTTCAAATGAGTCCAAACACGATGGTTCTACGTAGTGCCGTCACCGAGATCCTATACCTACCTTCGGAGTCCATCATCAGGTGGGTGACATCATTAGTCAACAAGATCTCCGTTAGACCTTTCAAATGAGTCCAAAAACGATGGTTCTATGTAGTGCCGACACCGAGATCCTATACCTACCTTCGGAGTCCATCATCAGGTGGGTGACATCATTAGTCAACAAGATCTCCGTTAGACCTTTCAAATGAGTCCAAACACGATGGTTCTATGTAGTGCCGACACCGAGATCCTATACCTACCTTCGGAGTCCATCATCAGGTGGGTGACAATCATCATTAAAAGATAGGTATATAATATATTTACACAAAACGTTTTCAACTCCTTTTTACAGTAAATACTGTCCCTAAACTTTATTATAGGTACCTATATTGCCTACCACTAAACAAAATAATTGCGTAGAAAATAGTTCGCTGTCTGTAATGTCGCCAAACATAGGTTCGTCTCGCAACAGATGCCGCAGCAGACTGAATGTCTGAATTGAACAAATTGAAAAGGACAGCGCTATTACTACCGCGTTCCAAACGTGAGACAGAAAGAATGTGCGCTCGCTTAGAATAAAATAACGTAAGCGCCAATCACAGGAATGCTAATTACGAGAAAACCACGTAGAAAATTAAAAAAAAAAATCTGCACGATTTGAGATAATATAGTTACCTATCTATTATGTAAAAATCGTCACTAAATTCCTTAAGGTTTCAGAGATCCAACTCTAAATAAGTGCAAACCGAGTTGTTTTAGTATTTTTTTTCTATCGAGGTTTTTTCATCCAATCGTGTTTTCGCTTGTACAGATTTAAAGATTATAAGTCCAAGTTTAATGGTGTCCAAATACCGAATTCTTAGGTCATATAGATACCGAGATCTAGATCGCCCAATATCACCAAAACAGCATCATACGAACTCTTAACTTCTTTTAATTAGGGATGAGTGAGAGTATTATAAACATAAGAGTAAACAAATATAATCAGAATGCTCCGAACTGCTAAGCTATCGGGAGTTACACGTGTTATTGCGAGTCAACCAAAAAAGATAGACATATGCTGTAGTTGGATATTTTTTAGATAATTTTATGTAGAACATTTCCGTCATAAATGATTTCTATGTAGCTTTAACCGTTAAGGCTGCACACGCGACGGAAGCTTAAAAAATCGAGCAACTTCTCCAGTTTTCCCAACATTTCCCTTCACTGCTCTGCTCCTATTGATGGTAGCGTGATGAAAAGTATACTATAACTTCCCCAGGAGTATGAAGAATAATCGTACCAAGTTTCGTTAAAATCCGTCGAGTAGTTTTTGTTTCTATAAGGAACATACAGACAGACAGACAGACAGACAAAAATTTTACTGATTGCATTTTTGGCATCAGTATCGATCACTAATTACCCCCTGATAGTTATTTTGAAAATATATATCATGTACAGAATTGACCTCTCTACAGATTTATTATAAGTATAGATAAGTCAAATAGACTTGCGCGTTAAAGCTTCCTTCGCTCAAGAAAATTTAGCAGCATCAGACAATACAATTGGAAAGTAACGGTAGACCCAACATCCTTAGTTTCTCGTAACATATCGATCTCATTACAGCTACCACTGCTACAAGGCAGTAATCGTTCATAACCTAACAAGTTAACTATTTAGTTTCCATCTAAACATAGTTTCTCGCTTCCGTCTCCAATATATCGCAATTTACTGGTAGATAACCTGGTATTATAAACTGAGACTTCATTTCTATCGATTCCGTGTTTATTTGAATTATTGTATGTTTTACTGTGTGTGTCTGTAGATTTGATTGGGCCACCCATCATTGCCTGATGGCGATCAGATGGAAAGGCATTGAAATCATTTCATTTTATTCATTCATGCCCGTAAAGTATGAATGTAACTTGGGAATTTTCCTTCTTTGTTGCTCTTATATGAGCTTTGTTGAATTAATGAACATGGGACCAAGGGAGGAAGATGATGAATGAATGATCAGTCTCCTCACGGTAAATGCCTGAGAATGAAGTACACCGCCGAAGCTGACCCAAAAGAGATGATAGGGAGATAGACGCATATCGCAAGGGCTGGATGATAACAATAAAAGTGCTTTTAAGCTGCTAAAGTGAGTTAGACAACTTAGACATAAGCATAGCATAAGCTTAATCAGCTTATAACGTTCCCATGCTGGAATTTGACATTCTTTCTGTGAGAGGGAAGGCCTGAGGCCTTATTTTGATGACTAATGACTTAGACCGCTCAGACGCCATCAAAAAAAAAATTCTGCCAAAAGACAATAAAGAAACCTCTGTCTAGTTTCCCGACAAACGTTCAATAACTAAACAGTTACGTTATAATCCAATAGAACAGTTTTGCGTGTCGTGACAGGCGGACATAGCCCCGCAATGCATAACAGTTCTGCATCAGTCATACGCAGTTATACTTAATGGAATTTGAATGATTTCAACGTTGGCTGGGGTCCAAAGTTAGCGTGGCAGCGGGTGAAGACGCGGAGCGGTTGGCGCTGGAAATTCGTAATAGTTTTAAACTCAGAAGTGGAAATAATTTGTGAATTATGGAATATGGATGAATGTATTCAGATCAACCTTTATCACTTTTTACCCGACTACGGCAAAGCCAAAGGAGGGTTATGATTTTGACTGGCTATGTATGTATGTATGTAATGTATGTATGTATGTATGTATGTGAGTATCTTCATCTGTTCCCTCATAGCTCCAAATCTGCTTATCGGAACTCGACAAATGAGGTATCTTTATAACCGTCTTGATTGCCCGCTGAACATAGGCTACGTGACGTGCAACAAAACTATATAGCGCCCTCTAGCGGACAAAAAGTGATGTACTAAAAATAAAAATGGACATAAATACGCCGTGTTTGGTATCATTTGAAAAGGCCTCATTTGTACATTTCCAAAAAATTGTTCAAATTGAGTGATGCCCTCTAGCGGACAAAAATCAAAAAAAAAAGTTTAACACTAAAATTGTTTAAATAAAAAAAAAGTGAAAAACTAAAACCCGACTACGACAAAAGAAACGACGCTGAAAAGTTTGAAACAAGCTTTTCAGGATAGACCAAAAGAAAAACCGTAGTCACACGTTATTAAAGTGTTTAGGTTGGTACCTATAACGTGTGACTACAGCTTTTCTTTTGGTCTATCCTGAAAAGCTTGTTTCAAACTTTTTCAGCGTCGTTTTTTTTGTCGTAGTCGGGTTTTAGTTTTTCACTTTTTTGTATTTATAAACAATTATAAAGAAAATCAACTATAGTATGGGTGAAGTGGACGCCCGTGGTAACTTATTGAGGCTAGCGTACATTCAGTCTTCAAATAGGACACGATTTTTTACCCGACTGCGGCGAAGCTCAAAAGGAGGATTATGTGTTTTGTTGATTTAGTTTCCAAATTATCATCATTTTGCCCTTAGCACAATTAATTTGGGGCCGCATGCAGCATGTCTCCTTCGTCCATACTTCTCTGTTACTCCTTAAATTATCTCATCAGCACCTCCTTTCTTGCGTGTGTCTAAATCTATAGTAGTAATAAAATAAAATTTCTTACCAATTTTTTTTTCGTGAAAATTACCTACCAACGTCTGATGTCCTAAATGATTACAAGAACTAAAAACTTATTTTACAGTTTAAAGTCCTATCTTGTTCTGCTCAGCTATCACGACCAATCCCCACAATTCGGTAAGCAGGCCTGTGGGGCACTCGTGTCACTAGATTCGTCACGCGGATTGACCCAGTCGGCGCGTGCGCATTTAACATTAAACACTTACTTTTTTATAGTTATTGTTATGTTGAACAATATTCTAACGTCTCCTTGACTGCTTGAGACTTTTTATTGGAGTGAAAATGGTAGTGAAGGTATATTGATAGTAATGCTTGTTATACGAAATTCGTTCGTATTGCCATGGATTAAAGGCGTTAATGTTACGTAGTTATATACTACCGATGTGTGATTTACTTTAGGTACTTACTACAAAAATTAAGTCTTTAGTGTTTTTAATAGATGCTTCAACTTTTATTAAACCGTAATTTAAAAGTAGAGGTATTTTTATACTTCATTCAATAGGTCTTAAATCTCCGTAGGTTAACATCTGAGGTTAACATATAGAATGGCCCTTTTAAAAATCATAAAATAATAGGGACTTGACTGCCTCGTTAACTTTGATTCTCAGATCGGGCAAATTGTTGTTAGGTGGTTTCATCAGGAATTTCTTAGTAAGTAGCAGCCACTGAGTACTTATGAATTTACACCCGGTATCAATAGGCTCGACCCTATTAGGTACTACAATGGGACTAAAACAACACCCACATTTCGCCGTTCGTACTATTAAGTACACCTCAGCCGAACTCTTCGGGGATTAAAGGCTTGATATAATGTATGTAAAACAATAGTTAACAGCTTAATGAACTATTTAATCCCACTGCTACATAACTAGCTAGGGTAGTAAAGAGTTTGTATAGGAAAAGAGGCCAGGTTATACTGGCACCTGAACCTACATATTCACAGTCTTTATAAACTCCCATAGCCCATACGACTGCGCCACTAATACTTACATCGCATTAACGACAGTTTCCACGAAGCTGCCATCACGACACTTTTTCCTTCACTCTTACCTTCCTCCCACTGGCTCATATCGTGCGACTGTCGCGTTTTTGTTGCGTATGTCGCGTAATTGGTTTAATAGTCGCAGTCGCACGGATTTCGAACGCGTCGGTCTGAGTGGATCGACTCCCGGATCTTTGTCGATAATGATTTGGATGAAGATGGTTTGGTTTAAATAGAGAAGAAAAAAAACAGGCCAAGTGCGTGTCGGGCCACGCTCAGTGTAGGGTTCCGTAGTGATAATTCTTTTTTTGTTTGAAAAAAGATACGTTCAGGATATTATAATATGTAAACGAAGTTAAAAAAATGCTTGCATGATTATACTACAAACTTAGTCCAGAAATTATTTTGTACAACTTTTTGTCTTTTTGGTATAAAAACTGTTTCCATCCAAGTTCAAAATGATTTTCCTAGAAAGTCCTTACAAAGTTCTACTTTTCAGATTTGTTTCATATTTTCTAAACTTATGGTTCAAAAGTTAGAGCGGACACATTGTTTTTTACTTTTGGAGCTATTATTTCCGAAATTATTGACATTATCAAAAAATGATTTTAGTAAACCCCTATTCATTTTTTTAAATACCTTTCCAACAATATATCACACGTTAGGGTTGAAATTAAAAAAAAAACACTTCCCACTTTTTTTTTCTAATTTTTATTTTACCACTTTGTCGGCGTGATTGATACACATATTGGTACCAAATTTCAGCTTTCTAGTGCTAACGGTCACAGAGATTAAGCGAGGACGGACAGACGGACAGACAGACATGGCGAAACTATAAGGGTTCCTAGTTGACTACGGAACCCTAATGATGGAACAAGGGTCGACACTTATAGAGAAAGTAAGCTACTCGTAGTATCTAGAGTAAAAAAACTATAAATAACTTAAGGACGCTAAAACATTTTTCTACAAATAACAGTGGTTTTCAGGTACCATTTTAACGTATAAGCAATCACAAATGTGAAGATATCATGGTCTTAATTTAAAGATAATTTATTCGTCTCCAGATTGGCATCAGAAAAATTGTATGACGTCATACAAAAAAATCGCACAAATACGTTTTTCCCATCACAATAATCGCAGAAAATGTAAAAAAGTAGGGTCCGAATAGGTACCATTATAGGTAAATTTACAGCATATTATATCTCCAAAATTATTATAAATTGCGGTACATATAGTCTTTTAGATGTTGAGATATATTTTTTTTGTTTATATAATTTTTTTTATTCAATTATTAGCTATAATAAAAACATTTGCCAATTTTGCCAATTTCTTCATACATTTTTCGCTCCCGGTTCATCATTCCGCGCTCAGCAGCGCTAGTGGAAGGACGGGTGTATCGCTCTCTCGCAAAAAATACGTACGATAAACGTGATAGAAAAAGATTTTAGTGTACGGTTACCACGGCAACCGACGACCGACGACGACCGGAAGGAGTTGATACTTTTTAGGACTGAGATAAAAGTAAGTACGAGTTTCATACTTTTATTATTAGAATGTGATTTAGAAATTATGTTGGGTACGACCGGGATTTGGATGGGTGGGGTTAAGCAGTTGGTTGACAAGGTTCAGAAATGGATGGGTCAGGTCAAGCTGTCGACGGTGAGGTTTGGAAGTGGATGGGTAAGGTCAAGCTGTCGGGGGTGAGGTTTGGAAATGGATGGGTAAGGTCAAGCTGTCGGCGGTGAGGTTTGGAAATGGATGGGTCAGGTCAAGCTATCGGGAGTGAGGTTTGGAAATGGATGGGTAAGGTCAAGCTGTCGGCGGTGAGGTTTGGAAATGGATGGGTCGGGTCAAGCTGTCGACGGTGAGGTTCGGAAGTGGATGGGAAAGGTCAAGCTGTCGGCGGTGAGGTTTGGAAATGGATGGGTAAGGTCAAGCTGTCGGCGGTGAGGTTTGGAAATGGATGGGTAAGGTCAAGCTGTCGGAGGTGAGGTTTGGAAATGGATGGGTCAGCTCAAGCTGTCGGCGGTGAGGTTTGGAAATGCATGGGTAAGGTCAAGCTGTCGGCGATGAGGTTTGGAAATGGATGGGTCAGGTCAAGCTGTCGACGGTGAGGTTCGGAAGTGGATGGGAAAGGTCAAGCTGTCGGCGGTGAGGTTTGGAAATGGATAGGTAAGGTCAAGCTGTTGGCGGTGAGGTTTGGAAATGGATGGGTCAGGTCAAGCTGTCGGCGGTGAGGTTTGGAAATGGATGGGTAAGGTCAAGCTGTCGGCGATGAGGTTTGGAAATGGATGGGTAAGGTCAAGCTGTCGGCGGTGAGGTTTGAAAATGGATGGGTCAGGTCAAGCTGTCGGCGGTGAGGTTTGGAAATGGATGGGTAAGGTCAAGCTGTCGGCGGTGAGGTTTGGAAATGGATGGGTCAGGTCAAGCTGTCGGCGGTGAGGTTTGGAAATGGATGGGTCAGGTCAAGCTTTCGACGGAGAGGTTTGGAATTGAAATTCCTATTTCATTTTAAGTACCTACTTATTTCACATGGTTATTTCACGTAGGTAGCGTATTTTTCTTTTCGGAAGTCGCTGTCGGTACCGGTTGTTCTTTTTCATTAAGTTTGGTTGGTAGGTACCCCATATTGGGTGTACATCTGTTTGCCCCTTAAACCCGAACAAGCGTGATATTATATTATGAAATAGCGAAAACACTACATAAACATACGATCACAGCTATCGTGAGTCATTTGCTGTCTATATTATTGAAGAGTTCCATCTTCAACTTCGGAAGATCTCCAATCCTGGTGACCTGTAATACAGGTTTTTTTGAAACCTACTTCAGGCACCAGCTCTCACAATGTGAATATTATACTGTTCAAAACGTGCTACAAAACCATTGTGAGAGAAATAAATAAACTTATTATTATTATTATATTATAATCATATTTTACAGTAAAACCTTCCTTAAAAACACAATATGCATTTATCAACGAAAATCCGATTGATATCGGATCACTAGCTTTTGGGAAAATCGCGGATACATACAAATACAGCACCTTCTTTTTTTTCGACTCGGTTGAAAATACTAACCTACTTATCATGACGACGATACTAATAATTAACAATTACCAAATGCGTTTTCAAAGTTCCAAGTAATCTACCAAATTCTATTTCAATACAATTAAAAAATAATATCAAAGATCAAGATTATTTATAGGAGGTATAAAACCGAGCGCTATTGTGAGACCTTGCTTTGAGCGACTTTAGTTACCTAAACATGAGTTGATCGAAAATGTAACAGCGTCCTTAAACTGTGTACTTATCATTGTGGTGTTTACTGTGCCATTTAAAACGGTGGGTCAGAGCCCATTCGTCCCCTAAGATTCGCACCCTGTGCCCACTCGTCCCCTGGAACTTTTGAGGGGCCCATTCGTCCCCTGAAAAATATTTATTTTTATTCATTCTTCTAATTAAGTACATGTATATGTGTATACTGCAGCTTGGTAGTCCTGGTACAGTCGCGCAGAAAAGGCTAAAATAAAAAATATAGTAATTCGGTGGATATCATGTTTATTTCAAATAAGATAAACACATACAAAATCACAATGTCCTAGAAACTAACAAAATACAACTTTTACAAAAATCAGAATTCAAAAGTGCCTGTAATGGCTTAATTGAAATAAACGATTTGAGTTTGAGTTTGAGTCAGCCTTGATTGACCATCATATAAATCAACATTTAATATAAAATATGCAAAAAAAATAGAACACATATCAACAGTAAATAATCACTTCTTATTTTTTTGTTTTTTTGCCAACTACCTACATACATGCAAAATCATAATAACTTAAATCTTAAAAATTATAACAGTACAAAAAAATACTAAAATCATAGTAATTATTGAAGACTAGATAAATCAACATATTTTTTTTTGTATATTAACCAACTACATGCAAAATCGTAATAACTTAAATCTAATAAATTGTAACTAGAAGTACCTACATAAAAATTGGCTAAAATCACCGTATTTTTTAACCGACTTCCCAAAAAGGAGGAGGTTCTCAATTCGATTGGTATGTTTTTTTTTTTTTTTTTTCTCTGTATGTACACCGATTACGCTGCGATTTATGATCCGATTTACGTGATTCTTTTTTAGTTTGATGCGGAATAGTTGCCATTTGGTCCCATAAAAATTAAGCATGGTTTGGCCCTGTACTTTTCATTTTATGACCATTTTTCATAATTTATGAACATTTTTCGTTACATTTTATACGTGTGTTCGCGAATAACTTCGTCGTTTATGAACCAATTTTGATGATTCTTTTTTTATTGGAACGGAGATATTTCAAGAGTGGCACCATGATATGGAAACCAGATCCTGGTGATGGAATCCTAGTGAAATCGAGGGCAACCCTCAAACATAGGCACGTATTACGTGTTTCGTGCTTTTTCTGACGCTATACAAGCATAGGTTTCATAGTAAATATTTCTATAAGATACACAACTAAAAACGAAAAAATAAAAAACTTTTTTGCAAAAAAAAACAACCGACTTCAAAAACACCAAAAAGTGAAAAATAAACTTCAAAAGAAAAATCAGCTTCTGAAGTCGGTGGCAAAAAAAGCCAAATCAAACAAACAAATGTCACCGACTTCAGAAGCTGATTTTTCTGAAGTTTATTTTTCACTTTTTGGTGTTTTTGAAGTCGGTTGTTTTTTTGTATATTTACTTCTTAGTGATTGACCGTATTTATTTATTAGTGAGACAATTTTACATCGTAAGCCTTAGACAGGTTATATTATTATCATGACGGATTATCATTCATCATAGCTCTTTTTTCAATGATCTGTTATGATTAAATTAATTCCGGTAATAAACTGTTCACAAGTGTACTATGTTAACCGTTTCTTATGTAAAATATAGCTAATTTTATCTCAGGGGACCAATAGGCACCTGAATAGGTGCCGAATCTTTATATATTAGAGGGGACGAATGGGTACCTGAAAAATAATATTTTTTATTAAAATATTAATTGGTCCCCTACCAGGAGACCAATGGGCACCTATATAGGGGCCGAATCTACAACTTTTATGCTGGGGGACGAATTTTAGGGGACGAATGGGCTCTGACCCAAAACGGTGACTATAACAATTAAAATGATTGAGGACGCACTAAATCCATTCTCTAAAGAATATAACATAACAACATGCCTCTAATCCCGGAAGGGTTAGACAGAGCTGTACCTAATATACATTCACATTTCGCCAATAGTTTTTAAATTCCATGTAATAGTAGGCGAGCCTATTGTCATTAACTGGGTCATTACTGAGATATTCTTGACGGAGAGACAAAAAAACGCTGTGTCTGACCCGGGAGTTATACTAAAGGCCTCATGTACAGTAGTCGCGTTGGAGACCACTAAATCGACAAGGCAGTTTAGTAACTAAAGAACTCTATCAAAATTACTAACATTGGTACTGACCCAAGCAGACTTTGTATCGTATTTAACCACTCAGACATTTGAAATCTCTAGACGAGTCTTATCATTAGGTAATTACATTACAAACATTACAAAACATTACAAACAACAAACCTAATTAGTGAACCAAAACAAGTAGCTAATGTTTTTAATACCTTTTTTGCGTCAATTGGGGAGAGTACCACCCAAACATCTGGCAGTACACAGACAAAAACATCAGTGATGAACCCCACTGAAAACACCATGTTTCTTACCCCTGTTGACGGATATGAAGTAAACCAGATATTAAAAAACCTTAAAAATAAAAATAGCCACGGCATAGACGAACTCCCTCCTACTCTATTCAGACAGTGCGCTGACGAACTAACCCTACCTTTCTTTAAATTAATAAACCAATCCTTCGAAGAAGGCACTTTCCCTCATCAATTAAAAAAAGCTTTAATAAAACCCATTCATAAAAAGAACGCAAAAACAGACCCAAGTAATTATAGACCAATTTCCCTTCTTCCAACAGCATCCAAAGTCTTCGAACGCGCAATGTGTGATCGTGTGTAGGCGAGCCTATTGTCATTAACTGGGTCATTACTGAGATATTCTTGACGGAGAGACAAAAAAACGCTGTGTCTGACCCGGGAGTTATACTAAAGGCCTCATGTACAGTAGTCGCGTTGGAGACCACTAAATCGACAAGGCAGTTTAGTAACTAAAGAACTCTATCAAAATTACTAACATTGGTACTGACCCAAGCAGACTTTGTATCGTATTTAACCACTCAGACATTTGAAATCTCTAGACGAGTCTTATCATTAGGTAATTACATTACAAACATTACAAAACATTACAAACAACAAACCTAATTAGTGAACCAAAACAAGTAGCTAATGTTTTTAATACCTTTTTTGCGTCAATTGGGGAGAGTACCACCCAAACATCTGGCAGTACACAGACAAAAACATCAGTGATGAACCCCACTGAAAACACCATGTTTCTTACCCCTGTTGACGGATATGAAGTAAACCAGATATTAAAAAACCTTAAAAATAAAAATAGCCACGGCATAGACGAACTCCCTCCTACTCTATTCAGACAGTGCGCTGACGAACTAACCCTACCTTTCTTTAAATTAATAAACCAATCCTTCGAAGAAGGCACTTTCCCTCATCAATTAAAAAAAGCTTTAAAAAAACCCATTCATAAAAAGAACGCAAAAACAGACCCAAGTAATTATAGACCAATTTCCCTTCTTCCAACAGCATCCAAAGTCTTCGAACGCGCAATGTGTGATCGTGTATATTCTTTTTGTGAAAAATATAAGATTTCCGATGACTGCCAAAATGGTTTTCGAAAAAACAGATCTACCACGCTAGCTGTTTATAAATACATCCAAGAAGCATTAAATATTGTAAATAATAAACAATATGCAATAGGGATATTGCTCGATATGACAAAGGCCTATGACAAAGTTCAATTTAAAATACTATTAAATAAGCTAAATGGAATAGGAATACGCGGGAAAGCCCATGACTGGTTCGCATCATTTTTAGAGGATAGAAAGCAATTAGTCGAGATAGAATATTATAATAAAAAATCAAAAGAAGTACAGCTAATTAGATCTGATGTAAAAACAGTACACGCTTCAATTCCCCAGGGAAGTGTAATAGGTTGCCTCCTTTTCCTAATATATATAAACGACCTTCCCAAAACCATAGACGGCCCTTGTGTTCTTTTTGCGGATGATATCTCAATCCTTACCTCATGCCAAACAAATGCTAATTTACATGAAAAACTTACAACTATTCTCGAGAAAACTATAAACTGGATGCATGACCATAATCTTGAAATAAATTTTACTAAAACTAAATTAATAACATTTCACCCCTGCCAGAAAAACCAAATAAATGTAAATTTTACTTATAACCAACAAAAAATAGAAACAGTTAGTAATTTCACTCTCCTAGGTTTAACTATAGACACAAACATAAACTGGAAAACACACATACAGACAGTTAAATCAAAAATCTCAAAGTTTTCATATGCCCTCCGCGAAATTAAAAAGACAACAAACCTACAAACCGCTTTAACCACATACTACGCGTATGCCCACGCTTGGTTAAACTATGGCATAATCTTATGGGGAAACAGCACAGACGCCCCCTCACTATTTACCCTCCAAAAAAAGTTAATTAGAATAATTACAAATATAGAATCAACAGACAGTTGCAAACCTTACTTCCAGAAACACAAGATTCTCACGTTAGTTAGTATATATGTATTGGAATTATGTAAACTAGTCCGCAAATATCCGGATTCTTACAGCACACGGGGAGACGTACAAACCAATTATTCGTTGCGACACAAAAATAGACTGAATTTGCCACCTTCCCGTCTTAAACTACACCAATCTAGTCCATATTCCATGTCCATAAAAATATATAATAAATTACCAGAAAACATAAAGCAACAAAAGAAAACCAATATATTTGTAAATAAATTAAAGCAATACTTAATTAAAAAAAGCTACTATACAATACACGAATATTTAACAGATAAATCCGATAATAATACATAATTATAACGTTTAACTAGGTACTAATAAAATTAAAACAAAACTTTTGAAACCAAGTAGGTAAACAAATAAGTAATTTAATGAATATAAATAACTAAATAATTAAAGAATAGATAGACTGCTAAAATATTAATAGAATAAGTAAATAAATATAGATTAATAGATATAAGCTAGGTATAGAAATAATACCAACTTTAATATTAAAAGAAGCAAAGCGCTCTTCCTCTCTCTAATTCTCTAATTATTTTATATAGAAAATTGCTGTGCCCGACAGGGTCCATAATTGTGTCTAAAATTATTTTATACCACCTGTAAAAATGTACATTATGGATTGCAATAAACGATTTGAATTTGAATAATTTGAGTTTCAAATGATGTTAGCCAATAAATTACAATTGTAATTATGAACCACAATCGCTAGTTTTTGTGGTTTAAAATCAAATGTCATCACTTGATGCACTTGATGAACGTACAATAAAATTTATATTAAGGCGGGGTTGCAGTAATTTTAAGATTTTTGAACCTATAAAAATCGAACTAAATACGAGTTTTTTAATAAATAAAAATCATTACATAAAAATTGAACATACTCTCTAGTAAATCGTAAAGATAGAATCGCGATTTAGAATGATCGGCTCGATACTTTTTTTTATCAAACATGACTCTAAATCACAATTTAAAACGTGTACTGCTAAGACATTTCATCATGAATTTATATGAAAGTTATATCAGTAGATAGAACTTTTTATTCTGAAGTAAATGGTGAAAACAGATTGTATAATTTCTTTATAGTTTTTCTCCAAGAAGCAAAAAACAGTCAAAATTTAGGCATTATATCGCTCGCGCGGCAGGGCGGGGGGCGAGGTCGTGCGTACATAAAAACAAAGTACTGCAACCTCGCCTTAACGACAGCACAAAATATTCTGGTCGTAAAACGATTGTAATTAAAATCATACATAGAATATCATCTGGTAAAGTCCAATGTCCTGATTTACAAGGTTCCTTAGCAAAATAAGGAAGCCTTTTCGGCACGTTTATCAGTTACATCAAGGGTCTATTCATACACGTTATTGAAAATCTGAAAGTACAACTATTGATAACTCACCAAGATTTAAACCCAAAATGTGTGTTGTGTAAAATGGACTTTCTATGTTTACTTATGATCTTTTTTACCAAAATTGTCTCTTTCTCCTTCTTACATTGCACAGTATATCCTCTAAATGGTTTTATTGGTAATGGCTGCATCATGTTCTTCACAAATGCTTACTATTACTTCTCAGATTGCACCTATATCATTAGAAATATCTACAGAACCCAATTCCATTCATTCATAATTACTGGCAGCTGAGCGTTGGAACACTCAGCTGCCAGATTTTAATTATGATTGAAGCACCAACCTCACTAACAAAACGAACAATTTCAATGACATTAGCTCAATCATTAGAAGTATTAGAACTACGCCTCTTTAAGAGCATTGCTCAATTTTAACAATTGTATCTAATAACGTAGTAACCAATTCATTCAGTTCAAATTCTTTGAGTCTAAAATCATCACTGAATTCAGATTTTATGTTTTCTGAATTGAATTGTTTATTATCTCTGTTGAGACAGTCGTGATTAGTGATTGTTAGGTTTATTTCTTTAGTACCGCTAGTCAATTACGGCCACTTCTCTATTGTCTTATTGAGTATTACTAGTTGTCATGTATAAACTGAAACGAAATCGGCTTATAACGTTACCACTTCTGGTACACAGGCTTCCTCTCTCTCTCCCTTCTGTCAGAGATAGGGGTTGTTAACCACCACGCTGTCACAGTGTGTGATAGACGTCGCACGTCTTCAAATTTTTCGTTCTACAAAATGCTGCACAATGTTCCTTGAACATTTGACCTAGTGGCTATAAGGATGCTATTATGGTAAACACTCTGGATGATTTATTAATGTTTTGTGTTCAGTAATTTACCTATACCTCTTTATAGCTTGTCATTTATCTGATTATCATGTTTGCTTTAGTAAACACTTCAGCTATATAAGTACTCTCAACCGTTATCATTACAAGCAATTGATTCATAGAAGGTATTATTTCTATTTACATTTCTCTTACAAGTACTTTCTACATTATCATCGTAAATACTTCACTTGTTTCTAAAAGCATCGTTTCAAATACCTTCCGTACACCATCATCGCTAAATTCAAGTTTAACTTTCTGTTTTCTGAAATTGTTTGGTAATTATGTGGCTATCATTATTGTCCCATTATTTTCATATTTGCCATGACCCATGGCCATCTTTTCTACGGTGGTGACATGGATACTGTAATCCGGCTTTTTTGTTTGTTCGAGAATTTATTTATTTATTTATTTATTTATTTATTAGGTACACCAACAGCAATACATACTAAAAAGTTAAAAATAAAATATTATAATACAAAAGTGCTGGTATGTAAGCCCATAATAGGTATACACAGCATTCACCATAATGACAACAAAATATAAAAAAAAAAATCTTAACAAAATATATAAAAAAAAAAAATCTTAATAATAAAATGATACAATAAATTACACAATTATGAATTTTACTTAAAACTAAATGAAATAATAATTATGAATAATGATGATACTTATATACTAACTAGTAACTACATACTAATGTTTCTAGCAAATTTACAAGATTGATTTTACAAAATTTAATTGTTTGGAGGTAAATTAGTGCACTCCCGTACCTCAGAGACCGATCTCCTAAACTTGTTAAGAGAAACACCGAATAATTCGGTTTCTGATGTGCAAGATCTATTATAGCTTCTACATATTCGTACCAGAGGAGCGTTGAGACCAAGGTTTGATCTGCGGAAAGGAATGTAAAACAGTCTGGTGATGGGATATCTGGGGGGTTTAGGAGGGACTGAATACGGAATACGCTCGACTAGATCACTGCATTTTGCGATTCCGTTGACGATTTTGTACAGAAAAATCAGATCGCGCGAACGGCGACGGTCTCGCAGCGTCTTTATGTGGAAAAATTGTAGGCGTTGGTCGTATGGACAGCGATGGCTAATTTTTCTGGATGTAAAAGCAAGATGTTTTGTGAAGGCTCGTTGAATTCTCTCAAGTTTTTGCGAGTGAATAGCGTAGAACGGATTCCATGCAACGCTAGCATATTCTAACCGACTACGCACAAGAGTATTGAACAAAACAATTCTGGTCTTTGAAAGTTGAAAGCCTCGGGTATTGCGTTTAACGAATCCCAGCATCTGTGCTGACTTCTTGACAACATCGTTGATGTGTGGTTTAAAACTCAATTCGTCGTCGACTAGAACACCAAGATCACGTATTTGACGTACCTTCGACAATGTAGAATTACACAGTGTGTATGAGGTGGGGAAAGATATTTTTTTTCTAGAAAAACGTATGAAGAAGCATTTTTGAGTGTTTAGAGCCATGTCGTTTGCTATGCACCAATTTTCAATATTTTTCAAATCGATTTGTACAAGCCTACTGTCAGCCGGTCCGGTGACCTTTCTATAAATTTTTAAGTCATCGGCAAACAGCAAAGCTTCACAATGTTTAATTTTACTTGTAATGTCATCCACAAATAATAAAAACAAGACTGGGCCAAGATGCGAGCCTTGTGGGACTCCGGATCGGGTGTGAAATTCGTAAGAGACATAGCCATTGATAGCAACGAACTGGGATCGATTTATGAGATATGATGCGAACCACCTCAACAGCGATCCGTGGACACCACTGAGCTTGAGTTTAGCTACCATGAGTGAATGGCTCACCTTGTCGAACGCGCTGCTGAAATCCGTGTATATTGCATCGACTTCGTGTCTGTTATCAAGCGCTTCAGAAATATCTGACAAATATCTGACCAGATTAGTCTCGGTGGATCGCCCAACTCGAAATCCGTGTTGACTGTCAGAAAGCTTGGCATCTAAGTAATTTGTAAGAATGGGACAAACGAGACTTTCGAATAGCTTCGAGAAACATGAAAGTATGGAAATCGGCCTGTAGTTTTTGATGTCGCTAGAGTCACCTTTTTTGAGCACAGGCACAATACGGGCCTTTTTCCATTCATCAGGAAATACTCCTGACTCTAAAGATCGATTAAATAACAGGCACAGTGGCTTTGCAAGAGCTTTACCACACGACTTTACGAAAACAGGTGGAATTAAATCGGGGCCGGCACCCTTGGTGGTATCTAATTTTTTAATTTTCTCTAGAACTTCTTCTGGTGTCAATTTGATATTACTAAACACTCCATCTGATTCTTTGATGTCTGTTGTTACATTGCCATTAGGGTCGGTAAAAATTGAAGAAAAATGAGAAGCAAAAAGCTTTGCAATGTCAGTTCCATTACTTGCTACTTCGTCGTGCAAGTACATTCTGGCCGGAATCGTTGATTTACTGTTACGTTTGTTTTTAATGTAGCGCCAGAATGAATTTGAATTTACATTTTTGTCTGTTTAAGTAATTGGCCTACCGTTTTTTCTCCTATGACCTTTGACTAGCCTTGATGAGTCTAGAAATATCTCTGATTTGCATACACTCACGTCTTTTGTCGGGTCAAAATGGTATCTTACTCCAAATTCTCCTGACTTACTTTCGGTAGAAACATTATAAGTAATTATTGTAGGTTGTGTGTTCGAATCTAGACAGGAACTGTCCCAGGCTTCCAGCATTGGTAACACTAGAAACAGATAATACTAAGTAAGCTACGTATTTCACCACCCTAATCCCCAACCAATTAATACCACACAGAAACCCTCCTAAAGCTCAACCAAACCATCTGAAACTAAGCTTTCTAATTGGATTTTCTTCAATAAAGCTTAGAGATTATGGATTCATGAATCGTGACTGTCTATAGCCAGAGCTATCATTATTATTTATTAACGATTCTCGATTAACTACATATTTCCGTAGACATTTCTCAAACGGCCTTGCAGTTGCTCTATTTGTATTTTCAATGGCGGCCGTGTAATTTTCGCATGAAGAGCAATGATCTAATCTGTTTTCTTTGGCGTGTCTTTTATCTATTTCTGTGTTGTGTTTGTCTAAACATGTGCTTTATCTTTCTTTTGCAGATGTGTCAGCCCCTGAATTGAGTGTTCGAGGATTTATTTTTTCGGTAAGTCTTTTTTATTATGTAAAACATTTATACATTACAGCATGTTATTAATTGATCGTTAAACAATTACTTATCACGTTTACGCAATATTCATTGATGAACCTAGTATACTCGATAATCGTCTTTTGCTAACTTAAACTAAAGACCCTTTTTTGTCGTCTTTTGCGACCAAAGTTCAAATTCAAAATTTAAATGAGGTTTAATAATAAATTGATTAAGATATATAAAAAATTGTAGGTGATGGAGCAAAAATGGGATCATTTTAGGGATGGGAAGACTTCATGGCGGTCAATTAAGGTTGATGTTCCAGGGTAGCCCGCGAAATTCAAATTTTCTTACGTTTTTAGCGATTTGCAGGTCAGTCGAAAGGCTGTGGATATCGAAAGGTTACCTACCGCAGCTCCGACACAAGAAGAAGGAACATGGGTTTGGTTTTTAGTCAGTAGAAGTCTGACACTCCCCTTCGCTCTGCCCAAGAGCGGGGGGGGGGGGGGGGTTATTCGATGATTTTCCACACCAAAAAAACAAAAAAAAATTCTAGGTTGTATGTTAGTGAAAATATGTTTCGCGGCTGTAAGACGTACGCAGTTACAGAATTATAATCATCAAAATCATCATTACAACCCTCCAAGTTCATGTAACTGTCAAGAATGAGTATTTCATCAAAAGGTCATTCTTGAGAGTTACATGAACTTGGAGGGTTGTACCCGCAAATCATATTTTCACCAACATACAACATACAACCTAGCACTGGCCTGCAAATCGCTAAAAACGTAAGAAAATTTGAATTTCGCGGGCTACCGTGAACATACACCTTAAATACTCTCATTCACTAGTGTATTCACGAACAAGGGTGTTTTTAATGTGTCCCACCCAACATGTATTAAACCAACATTTTCACTAAGTATATGCATATCCTAATGCTCACTCACATAGCCCTCATAAAACTCAATGCCAATTGTGTTAATTACCTAGTCCTACATACCTATAATTTTCACGGCCACCACTACAGGCAAGTACAAGTTACATAAACGAGTATATACTTCATTAATTAAAGAGTTATGAGTAAACCACTAATTTAGGAGTACTGTAGCGAAACGTTGCTGTTTTTATTGATTCGTGTAAATTAGTAGCCACACTTACCGACACATTTTTGAGCCAATTTTAAAACAAAAAAAAAATGTGATTTAAATTTGGATAAAGAAACATTACATTACATTCTCCCCATATAGGATGAATGAAATTCAGTAAAATTTTCTTTCCCTGTTTTTAACAGATTAAAAATGACTATTGTTATGTTCGATTTTTGTGGCATAGAATGTCACTTTTTTGAGCAAGTGGTACGAATAGTTATTTTATTGTATGACTACTGTCTAACTGATTCTACGTAAGTAAGTGTGGTCACTCCTTTAGGCGCGGTGGGGGGTCCGATGACCTAGTTAGACTAGGTGGGGCAAAGGACGGTATTTATGTTGTAGGTCATCAACTCATGTTTATGTTTATTATTCTTCCTTATTATAACTTATTTTAGATATAGTGCGATAACAAGTCTCGATGAAGTAAACTATAGCTTGGTTACTAGAATTTGAACATTTTAATGTTAATTTTCAGTGGTATTGTTTGTTCGTAAGAGGTAATCTTTATAGTACTGATCCGGTTTTAAAAATCTTGCACTGAAAAGCTACGCTTTTACAGATTTCCTTATATGTTTCTACGAAGAAAAATCATATAATTATCCCTGCAGCTCATTCATGTGCATCAAGTCTTCTTCTTTCGTACTTTTCTGTTCAAACCAGCAGCACATTATATGTGGGTGTTTATCTATTCTATTATGTTCAATCAAATAATCATAATATTATTTTAGTGGTACGTTAAACGTAATACATATTAAAGTGGCAGTAGGAAACTAGGTACTTACTAACTCATAGAAATAAACCGAAACTACAAGAATACTCGGCGCCACATGATTCTGCGAACAATGTAAACAACATGATCTTTATAGTGCGTGTCACTATTTGTGTTCATCTTGAGAGGAATGAGAAGCTTATCCAATCTATATTTTGAATTATACGGAGACAGGAGTCGAAACGATCTATAAACAAACAGGGTGGAAGGAACACCGAGGCACAAACCGCTACCACATACTTAGTACATCATTCTGACGCACTACCCTTCTGTGCAGTAATTTAATATCTGCTGCTGCTGCTGTTTCCTACAAAAGTGCACCCTCGTTCCTACACGATCAAAATGTGGAAAAGCTGACTTGTCTGCCTCAGTTAAGTGCCTACTTCAGTTCGACCTACGCGTCTTATGACCCGTATGTCGCGGCTGTTACCAGTCTCTTTGCCACCAATGCTCTCCAGACGTATAACATAACTAGCGAAATGTGGGTGTACACCTCTGCCTTATGTTATGTTTTAGCTTTTAGCAGAACACCCAAGTGGCCATATCTCCTAAGATTTTCCCATATAGTTCAATCGATCCCAGCAGGAAACGGCAATAGGCTCGCTACCCATTTGAAAAGACAAACAACTGGCTAAATCCTGGTGTACTATATGTACATCTCTGCCTAACTCTTCGGTGATTACAGTTGTAACACGTGTGTTACACGAAACACACGAAAACAAACACACACACACACACACGAAACACACGAAATTAAAAATCACGGAAGATATCCCGTAAGTGACATTTTAAATATAATCCCAAAATAATTCCCAAGTAGCAATTCTTCTTTAGCTTTCCCCCATGTTGTGAGTCTGAGACGAACTGGATGTCGTCCTTAAGAATTGTTTTTTTTTGTTTTGTTTTTTTTTTTGAAAAAACGTTGCCCCACTAGGAATTTCTCCTGTATCGTGGGTGCGTTCACAAACATTTAAACTCACATACACAAATACCCAGACCCGGAACAACTATCTGTAGGTCTTACAAATATTTGTTCCGTGCGGGGATCGAACCCGCGACACGCAGCGCGGCAGTCCATTGCTTGAGCCACTGCGCTAACCGTGCCGTCGTAATTAAAAAGAAGTTGCACAGACTCGTGACCGTTGGAAGGAATGGAGGGTGGCTTTTGACCAGCAGTGGGACAATATGGGCTAGGTATTTATTATGATTCAGCAGACGGAGGGTACATTGACAGTCCGCAGCACACTGCAGCCGGCTGAACATGTTATAAAATCGGTAACATTCCGTCACAAACGTTGACATGTCACGTACATAACACATAACATCCTAGATTACTGTTTCTGCTAGTGTGGCGCAAGTTATGGGTAAATAGCGATTTTAAAATAATAATCGCTATTTTTGTTTCTTGACCTTACTAACTTGCCTTTTGTGATTTTAATCCTTCGTGATTGAGTCATCAAAATATGTATCTATCTATTTAAATATAAAAAGAGAAGTCCTGACTGACTCATCAACGCAGCCCAAACCCTTGGAGCTAGAAAGATGAATTTTTGCACAGAGGTTCCCTTTATAATGTAGACAAGGAATAAGGAAGCATTTTTCGAAATTCAACCCCTAAGGGAGTTAAATAGGGGATGAAAATTTGTATGGAAAATCGTCATTTTCATGCGGGCGAAGCCGCTGGCAAAAGCTAGTGTGTAATATTTACAACCCAACTACATTGCGTACAAAATATTGTTAAGCCAATAAGCCCTATAAGGAAGTTGAACAACAGCCATAAAACTGACCTTCATAATTATTTTATTTTATTTTCTTTGGGTGGCTTACAGCTAACAATACAAAAATGGATAGTGAGTTGTTCAACGACAAGCCATTTACAAGCCTCCACAGTTGGCAGTAAAATAATGCTAATAAATTATGCTTTGCTGATGCTTCCCAGGGTTTCAGCAGACATGTAAGACAAAGATTTATTTTTCTTAGCATGTCATTTCTCCCACTGCTGGGCAAAAGCCTCCCCTTTTACCAACATTCATGTAGGTATTACCTATATTAATTTACAATATTCATGTAGAATTATCTTTCTGCTGAAATGATAATGATGATGATTAAAAATTGGTCTTTATTAAGGCATTCAGGTTAATTTCTTCATTTAAGACAGTCACTAAGCCAAAGTTAAAACATATTTAAATTATACTGACCTAATGTATGTTACCGCAGTTAACATTTATGCTAATACGATTATAATCGGCGATGTTAAACTAAAATTACCGGCTTTTAATTTATTGCTGTCTGCGCATGATTGGCCATATTTTTTTCTGTAACTAAGCCCGTCTACCTTGACTTCTGTGAAAAATTACATAACTCAATAAAGTTAGGAATTTATATTAGATTTATAATTTATTAGGACAAATTGTACGCCTTTATATTAGTTTATTAATATAAGTTTTTAAACTGACATGGTCACTGACACTACTATTAATATCATAAACGGGATATTTACCATGTTTGATTTTTGTTTCGAGTTCCCGATATTTCGGCGCTGTTACAAGCACCATGATCACGGTTTATGATATTAATAGTAGTTTATTAATAGTTCAATTAAGTTTGCAAATTACTGCTGCTCGATTATTTTTTATCAATTAATTGAATTATAAATTGCTACTGATTTAACTGATTTTAAATATCATGCGTAATTCGTATTCATTTAATATCTAGATGTTGCTAAATCTTAAAGAAAATTTTAATTCTGTAGGTCGCGTTTCTGTTTTTCGTACCTGGTGCTGGGGAAGGCTCTTGACTATTTGCCTAGGAGAAAACTCATCAGATGAGACTTGAAACTATCATAATTTATTTGAGTACAAACAGCATGTCTTTTTATTCCATATTTGCAAGAGAAAGAAATACCACATTCACATGTATTAATTATTACACTAATCAAGCTTTAAGTATCAGAATGGTTACTTGTAAATTGTAATTTACTGGGTCTAAAAGTATATCTAAATTGATGTGTACGGAACAGCGTTTTTTTATGAAAAAAGCACAGATTTACCAGACAATGTTTTGGTAAACGTTACCTTCTCACAATCCAAGATCAAATCGCTACCGCTCATGGCCCACCCCGCCACCCAGTGTGGCATACTGTAGCGGGCGCGTGCGCCGACCTAAATACCCGCCTCTAACGGTGCGCGTGCGCAACGACCTTTATAGCGCGGATCTACGCACAGACGACTGTCATGCGAATATCTGACAGCGTCACGGGCACGAGGGGACGCGAAAAAACCCGAAGACTGCAGGTCACGTACGAGCTCTATAAGTGCCTTGTCTCCGTCTGTCTGTCACATAAAGAAGCACAGCTTTAATGAGAGCTGCAGACGTATGTCTAGCTGTTCTTGTTTTTTAGTATAAGGATGGAAAGTCATCAAATGTCTTCTCCCGCTCTAAGCGGGACAGAAGAGTGTGTCAGACTCCACCTTTCGCGATCCAGGACCTTGGTGTTTCTTTCGAACAAATACTGCAACTAGTTGCTGTTGTTACTGCTTGCTTATTTCTTAGGCTGGACAAAGGCCTCTCGTTTCTGACTTCTAGTTCCCTGGAGCTTGGGCTAACGAAGGGAATGGCAAAAGGTTTAATCAATACAAAAGTTCATTCTTCCTATCCATACAACCCTTGTGTTGCAGTCAAATCATAACCACTCTTTCAGTAAGTAACAATAAATTACCTCCACAGAATGTGAATTCGATAGATGGGTCAACATTCCGATGAAATATGAATCGGAATAAGGAGCCATAAGTCTGCGAAGGGCTATCTTTTACACCCTGTATAGTCATGAACTGGCTGACATGAAGTTTCCCTCTTTTTACATAGGCAAACTGCTTCTTTCCCGAATATATACCAATTACTTTGGCTATCGATATCCAGTAATGTACATTTTGAATTCCCATTGGACTTTCGACATCTTGTTCAAATTTAGCAACTTCATATCTTGTATTAAATAACCTGCCCACAGCACATCTGGTAATAATCCTCTTTAAGACAATGGTCTAAGATAGATAGATAGATAGAATACTCTTTATTAAGTACACCAAATTACAAAAAAAAACAATAGCCAGCTAAGTTCAATATTCTTCATTAAATAAATGTCTTAACTACTGAAGCGTACAAAATGGGTAATAAGTAAACATTAACGAATGGCGAGCGCGTCGGATTGCCCATACTTAATCAAATTAGCTTGGACTCGCTCACGTGGACTTGTATCGAGGTATGACATGGAATATTCACGTGACTTTTATGTTGAGATGAGAGGCTAAAAACATCGTATCAAAAGTAATGTAGAAAAGATGGAGAATGATAATCATTAATGCGATGGTTGATGGATCTTGAGTTCTTGACTAACCCCGTAGGGTTAGACACCCACGTTGCGCCGATTATAATTATGTTTAGGTTCCATGTAATAGAGGGCGAGCCTATTGCCTTCAACCACGGTAATTTATACTGTACTTCAACCGAGCACAAATCAAAACTCCGTGGCTGATTGAAAAACCCAATAACACTTTGCCTGTCTTGGGAATCGAATCTAGGACTTCTAGCACAAAATTTCATGACTAAAGAGGCAGCTCGTTATTTATTTTTTGTTTGTATCATTTACTCCTTGCCGTTTCTTTAGCGCGTTCCCTAGCTTCCATCAAAACCAGATGTTTCTAAATATTAATATTTTACCAAGAACTACTTTCTGCCATCCGTCCACGTTTCCAAATAGTCTACCCTAGGACACTCTAGGAATTCATTTCCATTTCTCGTTTCAGTATCGATGTGAATTACGAAATATTCCTATCTTTGTCTATTCCAAAACTCGAATTCCTCTCGAGAAAGGAACATTCTAGCTTACCATAAACAAAGTGAGTTAATTCCGAACCGTGACTAAGGTCGCTACGATTAATTATTTAGTTCGGAGTACTCCGAACTAAATAATTCCAATAATTGTATGTAAATTTCGAGAAACCGACCGAAATTATTTGAAGTTTCGCCATTGTTGTGAAGGGAAAATTGTTTGTTTTGGACTATTTTGGAGTTACTGTGTGCTGTTTTTGGTCAAGATTCTGATCAAATACAAGACGATAAGTAGGCAAGCAAAGGTATTCTGCCTGGACCTTTCCCAACTTTGTTGGGGTCGGCTTTCAGTCTTACCGAATGCAGCTGAATACCAGTATTTCACATGATCCGACTACCTATCTGACCTCCAAAACCTATATATAGTTACAACTGCGTAAGACGACATCCTTTAAGATGTAAAAGTAAGACTGGTTGTATGATTTTCAGTAACAACTGTCAAAGATCCAGCACGACACCGCTGCTCTCTATATCCAAACCGCTACCACCCAACTAACCAATCTACCCACAAGTGGGCCACATGAGCCCAACCACCAACCACTGAGCTAATTCCACAAAATTATCGAGTACCTCTAATTACTCACACTCGGCCGATCGCTGACCGTTATGGCAGCCACGGAAGCGGTGAACCAAGTTCATTGTCACAGTTTCGACCAGTCATTCATTATGTATGCTCCGGTGGTTTGTCTATTAAGTTTTGCACTACTGACTTATTTTTGTTGTTTACTGTGACTGTTATACAGGATTAAGACATTTATGATTACGTTTTTGATATTAATATTGGACGAGAACCTCGTGGCTAAATAACAACAGTCGCTCGGGTCGATCTTTAGGTTAAGCCGTGCTTGCCTAGGTTTGTCCGAGGATGGGTCCCCCTATTACATGCATGGGGGTTTCCTCCGTGCATCATAATGCAAGTTAAAGCGTTGGTCCTGGCTGTCGTTTAAAGATCTTTGGCAGTCGTTACTGGCACTGGTCAGTGGCCGAAGGACAATCAATACTACCGTAAGGCATCGTATTACCCAGTATGTAAGTAAGGTTCAGAAGGTTATAGGCAGCCGCTCCATGTAAAATACTGAAACTCAGCTGAATTCGGTAGGACAGAAAGCCGACCCCAACATAGTTAAAAAAATGCTAGGCAGATGATGAGTAGATCTTACTGGTTGATGCTTTGAGGACGTTAAAACTTGATTAATTTTCAAAAACAACGAGAACACGAAATTATCTCTGATTTGTTGTTCACAATAAGGCCACAATCGTTACAACTCTACAAATACAAGATTGAAAAGAGCATAACATAATACGAAGCCCTTGAAATGTTTCTTTAAGCCGTATGTCGGAATGTTGCATGGCTTTATATTATTATATTATTAACTCGAACATAGCTATGGGTTTTGTTTCGTTTACCAATTCAGTTATTTAAAAAAAACACAATCCTTGGAGGCTGGCAATAGTACAATCACATTTCTATAGCTATGTCAATTCTAAGTAAAAGGGGGAGCCGTTGCCTTGTTGTCATCATCATCATCGTCTACAGCCGACTCCACCCACAGCTGGATATAGCCCTCTCTTTGCTTGTGCCAAAAAACTACGCTCTTGTGCCAACCTTATCCAGGATACCTATCTGTCTGTTCATCTCGCCGCTGGACTGAACGACCAACACTCTTTCTATTCCTTGGTTGCCCCTCGGTCACAGCTTTACTTCACCTGCCATCACCACGCCTTGCCTTGTCGTCAACTGGGCACAAGTCTACCCAACCAAGTCTTCAACTAAACTCAACTTTATGAAATCATGTTGTAAGTATCGCCACTTTACGACACCAATTCTCACTTGAATATGGTTAACTAACATTAAACGGCAATTCCAAAACCGACCTCAAACTCGAAAGCAATTTTATTCTTATCAAACTCGTTTTATAGCGTTGAAAAAGCCATAAAAACCATCGGCCGGATGACAACCATATCTGGACCAGTGATTGGCTAAGCATTCGTTGCTAACAAATACACTAAACGTATTTGCGATTCATTATTCTTTGCTATTCATCACGGTTATAATGTGGAACGTTGTGGGTTAAGTTATAAGAGGAAGCGGTTTAGTAAAAGTAAACAAAATGACGCTGTCCTTAGAAGGTATGGCAAAAATGCATGCATTGAGCGGAACAAAACTGTAGAAAAAGAAGTTGAAGTCGTGCATTTACGAAATAATTTCTAAGCTTTTAAGAGTTACAAAGAACTCTAAAGATGGCATTATCAAAGCAAAGCAAGATATAATTTGGAAATAATTAAAACAATTATTTTTAAGCGGCGATTTATTTAGCGTGATACACAGAGAGTATTGGTAATTAAATAATTAACACAAAATAAAGCACTAACCATAACATAACATCACACACACATAACCATAACCGTTGCCACTGACCATAACTACAGAACAGTCCAGTAGCATGCAATCGACTGGCACAAAATGCCAAAGGTACTATTTATCTTGGCGCTACGCGAAGTACCTATTTATCTTGGCGTCCAGGGACCGAAAAGACGGAAAAACAAGTGTTGGTCGTTCGGCGGTGTGTTGGGCAGACATCAATGTTGCCATCGCGAGAATATCCTGGATGAGACTGGCACAAGAGCGTGGAGCAGTATTTACCTCATTACTTATACCACAGCAATAAGTAAGGAACGCGTGACGACCGAACACTGCGACCTTGCGGGTGAAATATAACACATAAGTGCAACATACATGCCGTTATACTTAGCCACGGCAGGTCAGCCATGGTGACAGTTGCATTCCTAGCGCTGTGGCATTGTAAGTGGGTAATTATTTACTAAAATGTACGGTAAATACGTGGAATAAGACAGTAATTGCCTTGGGTTTACCTTTTCTCATCTTGAACACGTTTAGAATAGTTCACTACGCTCATCCGACTGTTTTACAGTTCATACAGTTCAAATGACCGTGATTTTCATGGTTTAGGTCAGAATTAATAACGCAGACTGTTAGAGTCGGTATAGTAGTACAGTTTGTGTTGCATTATGATTTTGCGCGCATTCTTCATGAATGGCGCTGGCATGATCTACATCTAAACCTAGATCTAGTTTGGTGGATTTAAAACTGTATATTTTAATAACACACAGATTTGAACGACAGTTTTTATGGTCTGTGTTTGTCTTACGTAATTGTTTTGTAAAGATTGTCAATCACGCGGAAACATTCAGTGATTAAAATGTTCAATATCGCCATTTTTGCAGTTTTTATTGTAAAAGTGTAAATAGACGATGTAAAATATTATACATCTTTCATGTCTTATCTCCCTACCATCTATTACTACTCCTCTCCAGGTCCCTTCAATTTTAACAGACGTAAAGCTCGTCTATAGCCAAAAACAATTTCAGTCTCAAACCCATTACCATCTAACCCAAGCTGCACTTCACCATTCAACACAACAAAGACACCAATTTATAGATCTTCATCTTCAAACAATGTCCCAGATGTGTTCGTGTCTGCCAGGGCTACTTCCTCAATAACTGTCTCCAGTGGCCCTAATTGAGCCCTGAGTTATAGCCTTATAGCTGCGAGAATTAATATCTCGTTGGGGACATATTGAAAAACACTTTTGTTGTTAGTGTTAATGGTGTTAATGCTTTATGGAATTGTGGACATAGTTTTGTCATGAGTTCTCGGTTGTAGTTCTTCATCTGTCTGATTGTCGCCTCCTGTATTTTGGTTGTTTTATGTCTTGTCTGCCTCAGTTGGAACAGTGATGGGATTATAGTCTTCATTGTTGGGTTTGACCTGCATTTAAAATGATGATACAGTACCATTAACACTGAAAACAGGATATTTACTACTTGTTTTGGGTTCCCAATATTTCGGCAAAATGTGCTCTTTTATTCTTCATGAAATATTGAAATCTAATTTAAAAAATCTTACAAATCTAATGCATCATATATTTCCCTTTCTTCATAAAACTTTTCTACCTCAATAAATAAATGTACGTACATTTATTCTACCTTACTAGACGTTTCATTACTAGAACGTTCCGACATTACTTACTCTGTAGGTGTTAACGAGGGCTGTAACATTTGTATTACCATGGAAATCTTTACTGCTTATATTTGCATACGCATTGCACTGATACCATTGGGTGGCTTATCTTTATCTTAACGGTTTTGGCTGAAGGTTTTCTTGTATTTTGTTATCATTTACATCTACTCTTGTTAAGTTGAATGATAATGATGAAATAATGCACTCTTGTGGGTTTGGATTTATGGGTGATTTTACCTCTTCTGTTAGTGTACTTTTTGTTGTTGGTACTGTTGTGTTCCTTGCTACCTATTTTACGCTGGTTCTTTCAACGCGCGCTAGGATGAAGACTAAGGTGCAGGACACATGTTCAAATTCTATACCAAGTGCATAGAAATAAAGCCGAAATGGCGCATCATATCCACGCCCGAGCCACGACATTCCGTGTATCCTAAATTGGGCTTTATTCCTATGCACTTGGTATAAAATTTGAATGCCGCCCGCGCCAAGTCCGCGCCCGACGCCTTTTATGTGTGGCCTGCGCCTAAGGAGCCATTGCTGTCAATCAATTCGTATTCCAACAGGATTGCATTCAGCATCCTGGTTGCTGATGTCAATCCAAAACCGTTTTTGAACTTTTCCATCATTATTATTATGACTGTTTACAACCTACGGGACCCTTTTACTAAAAAAGACTTCAACAACATCTCCACATCCATTCCCACCATAAACTGACAATACTTCAAGACATAATCAAGTACCATGTCTATCGTAGCACGCATTGCATCTTACGCCTCATCTACTCGAGGTACCTCGAGGCTATCAGTACATGCGTCTTACGCCTCGTGTAAGACCCGAGGCACCTCGGGGCTATCTAATGGCCGTCTCGGATCTGTCCCGTCGGTTTTGTTGCTCGTTCATCTGCATAGATCCAATGATTTGTGTAGTGCAACCGCGGTTACGCCTTGGAGCTATGGAAACGGCGGATTTATGGGGACTTGTGATTCAGGCGTTCCTACTCTATTTTAAATATTATTTGTTATAAGAAACGAGAAATTGTAAATGAATGAAACTAATGAAAAACCTTGTACATTGGGTTTCATGTTACATTAGCATTACCCATACTATAAAAAAAAATCCAGTAAGTTTTTTTACGGTTTATCGCATATCTTCTTGTTAACAAGTCTGTAAGTCCTTGGGTTCATGTGGGAAGATGTAACTCCAACCGTTAAGTGGGCCTACCTGAATGAAATAGCAGCGAAGTGTACTTGTGGAGGTGAGTCGTAAACCATGCTCCACCTCCTATCCTGGTCTTTTAGCCCAAAAATGTGCAGCCATGGTGACCTTCGCGCTGCCACCGATGACGTTCTTGGCTAACAAACTGAACATTTAAATTGAAAAACAAGAGATATCCAAAAAAGAAACGATGGAAGGACTGTGTTTAGAATGATATGATAAGAAAGGAGGTGTCTCGTGAGATGAAGAGAAACAGAGAAGTAAGTATAAAAGAAGAAGACATGCTGCGCTGACCCCAAATGAATTGGGATAAGGGCAAGAGAATGATTATGATGATGATCGAGGAACACGGAGTTTTTTCCCTGTAGTTTAGTAATTCCTTGATGTTAGAACTATGAAACGTTGGAATTCTTAGGTTTGCTTTCATCGACGGTTCTAACTTCGTTTAAATTCTTGCCCATTGCATACTCGTATAAATTTTTTGCTTATGTAATTACTTAAGTTCAGGTGTTTGCTTTGACTTGACTATAGATGCGGATGCTATTGCTAGAGCTACCCACTGTTGTTTAAAGTGTTATTTCTGCACGATTTCTTTGTTATATTTTAATTTTTTTTTTGCATGCTGTGTCTATCGCACCATATTGTACACTATGCATGTATCTTTTTGTTGTATTATGTGAACATACAGTGTAACAATTGTAGATAGGCCAATAAATAAATAAAAACACTCAAACCAAACAAAATAATCAATCAGTTTCACAATAACCTATCCAATTTCCCACTTGACCCTAAACCACAACAATACAGCCTTTAAACAAATAGCACTGGACATAAATAAATCTTGTAGTATTTGCTTTACCAGCATTATATCCTCTCATTTCTTAGCCCCAACGTCATTGATAAACGAGCTCCTACAAGATTACAGTTTCCACAATCTAGGTTAAACTAGTACTGATTAATGAAGATTTATTGTTGAGTTTTATCATTAGGCCCACGGCTCTGATTGTGCTTGTTCAAGTTCATTATGCGGCGTGATAATACCTTCACTTGTTGCTTATTCTATTTAGTGGATGAATGGTTCATTGCTGTTTGTCGTTTTGAAAGAGGATGGCAGTCGATAGTGTCATGATCACTTTATCATGTTATACTTACACTTTATCAGTCGCCGAAAACACGTGGATAAGGTACGCACAGAACCGGGAAGTGTGGCTGAAAAAAGGGGAGGCTTATACTCAGCAGTGGGTGATTCCGGGCTGATATGATGATGATGATGATGGTAAGCCCTCAGGCTTAGTGGAGTGACGACTTAGCAGGATAATTGGATGAGAGTTGCTAAAAATCAAGTTGAGCGGCGTGCGATTACAGTAGGCTGCTGTAGGCTGATGATTATGAATCGCTATCATGGAACTTTTCATCGCCATGTTTAGAAGCTTAGCCTTCATGGGGACATTTTTGAAAATAATTTGCATTTTTATCTGCCTCGTTAACTAGTGGCCGCAAGCGCTTCTGTTGAGCATGAGTTCTTTTTTTGGTGGGTGGAAAATCATCGAATAACCCCCCCGCTCTTGGGCAGAGCGAAGGGGAGTGTCAGACTTCTACTGACTAAAAACCAAACCCATGTTCCTTCTTCGCCCTTGTGTCGGAGCCGCGTTATCCTTTCGATAATCCACAGCCCCGACGGGAGCATGAGGTCTTTGGTTCGATTTCCAGGTCGGGTGTTATTGGTTTTTCCATCAGGAATTTCTTAGTAGCAGCCCCAGATTTGTGCCCGGTTGATGGCAAATGGCGCGCCCCTTATTACATAGAAGTTAAACGTTATGTAACTTACGAAGTGTGGATGTACCATTACAGACGTACAACTTCCGCGTAACTTTCCAGGGTTTACAGACGTGATGATTTTTCAAACTTAACACACTTCATCATCCACCCTAATCTTTCTGGAACTGTCTAGAAAATACCTTTTCGTACCACTTGCTCAAAACAGTGACATTCTATGCCACAAAAAGCGAACATAACAATAGTCATTTTTAATCTGTTAGAAACAGGGAAAGAAAATTGTACTGAATTTCATTCATCCTCTAGGGGGAGAATGTGATTTCTGTCAATAATTATAATTGGACCAATGTTTCGAATGTTAACTTTTACTTTCAATTGTCATTTTTAATAAATGCTTATCTCATATTATTATTGTGTTATTTTTTTTGCAAATGGTACGAAAAGTAAGTAGAGTATTTTCCTCGGTGATAAAGCTGTCTTAGTCTTGGGTGAACTTAAATCCGTCGCTACAGCAGACACTGCTTTATCCCCTTGGTTAATAATCTACTATTTGGATTTTCCAGTACTACATTTTCTTTCTAATTACAAAAGGCATATATTATCCCACTTCTAATCACCTTCCATCCTTCAAACGCTCATTACCCTCAACCAGTTGTTACAAATGATTGATATAACAAAAAGACAGCCCCAAACATGACACTTTGACCTTTCAAAAACATTAGCAGTGTTGCCAACTTAATCAGTGGTTGTAGTGATGGATTGCGTTAATGTTGGCAAGATTGATTGAGAGTTTAACAGACGGAGTTAGGAATTAGAATAGGAATTAGTTTGTCTGGTCTTAATGTGAATTTTACTATGTTTGTATGACTGTGAGTAATGAGTTAAGACTTGCAGTAAAGTAAAGAGATTTAAATAATGATAAGTGTTTTTTTGTATAAAGATTTCGCGGGTTAGGGGGAAACTGGCCTCTGGTCCGCGGCCCAGATTACACGGAGTGGGAACAGTAGTGGAAAACTCGGCCGAATGCGTGGGCCAGAATACCATGGTTAAAAATTATCGTAGTTAAATCGACCCGTTTGGATTTAATTTCATTAAATTGAAAAAAGGTGCGAAATAAATCGCAATCATTTTAAAATCTCCTGTAATTTATTAACACTAGAAATAACCCAGTTGTAGACAGATATGTAACAATATATATTTTTCACTTCTCTCGCTCTAAAATGCGTCTTTAGGTCGTGCGTAGGCGACATAAAGTCGCGTTTTATGCTCTAGAGCATAAAGTAAAATCTTCGTCGAAGACCAAGGTAATCGGCACAGGTAATCGGCCCAACAGCCACAGGAACAACTTCAACTTCATAGAATAACCTCTTTAATTTAATTCGTTTCGCTAGTATTCTAAGAACAAGGGATTACTGCTTTTCATTACGAATACAAGGAAAGTTGATGGAAATAGGCTTCCCCCAATTACCTAAATCGCTTGATGGCAATAGGCTTGCTCTTAATTAGGTTGGTTGATGGCAATAGGCTTGCTCCTAATTACATCATTTGATGGGAATAGGCTTACTCTTAATTACATTGATTGATGGCAAAAGGCTTGCTCCTAATAAGATTGGTTGATGGCAATAGGCTTTTCCTAATTACGTCGGTTGATGGCAATAGGCTTGTCCTTAATTACATCAGTTGATGGCAATAGAATGGCTCCTAATTACATTGGTTGGTGGCAATAGGCTTGGTCCCAATTACATCAGTTGATGGCGATAGGCTTGCTCCTAATTACATTGGGTGATGGCAATAGGCTTGCTCCTAATTACATTGGTTGATGGCAATAGGCTTGCTCAAAATGTTATTATAACTGAGCAGTATGAGTAACGACATAAGTCAGGTGTTGTCAAGTTTCCTACTGAAAAAAAAAAGTTAATTGGCGGGAACCATAATTATTTTTACAAGTTGCTGTTTCATTTCCTCGCAATCGAAGTGAAAAGTAGAGTGTAAAACTCGTCCATAAAACCCATTTTACTCTCTACTTTATATCCATCCTCGCTCGCAAGCTCGCATCGGATGGATAAACGTCTCGCGCAAAATGATGCGTTTTATGCACTTGGTGTGTACAATCTACTATTTTAATGCAATGGTCATCAACATCGCCCTCGTCTTCTGAAATACATAACTTAACATCACGCCCGTAATCCCCAGAGGGTTAGGCATCGGTGTCCCCATTACTTAGAGGTGTGTACATTTCGCAATAATATTTTCACGACCTGGGAATCGAATGCAGGACCTCATGCACAGCACTCGCGTTGGCGTCTACTAGACCAGCGAGGCAGTTTGAAGGTTTTATCAATTATTACCTTCTTATAATTGATCAATTTTAAATCAGACCGAAATTGCATCTCTGTTCAATCCATGATTAATTACAAGCTCTGTTTGTAGTCATAAACAGTATAACCATTTGATAATCCTTCCACGCTACTTGTTACTTTAAGGAGTGGATCAGAGAAGTGCTCTTTGTCGGCGATACGCAATTAATTTGCCATTAGGCTTCTGTATTGCAATTGTTCAATTTGGCGCATTAAATGTTGCTTTTTTTGCAGACAGTAGTAATAATTTATCAATAACTAGCTGATGCCCGCGGTTTTGCCCGCGTGGAAATTATATAGTAAAACCTTTCTCGAGTTGAAAAGTGGTTACTTTATCGGTTTATCCATTGGTGTAAACAACATGAAAATCGGTGTAAAAGTATCTATGTATAGCACCTGGGATGGTGCGGTATGCATTAGACATTTTTCACCGCTTAAAAAAACAGGATAGAATAATAATGATGTTGGATAGTCGTGAGCAAGTTCCTCTAAACAATTACTAATGAGGGAAGCGTATACTAGAATTATCAACCGATATATGATTGTAGCTTTACCAGAACCAAGCAAGCAACGCCTGAATAATGTGCCTCTAACCGACCCTCTGTAATTTCAACGTCTGCTAATAGCAAAGGAAACTATAAATCGTTATTTTACTACAACACACAACATTAATATTATAATGTTTACGTTAACTTAAAAGAAAACCTCTTGCTCTTGTTACAAATAAGTATAATTTCTCTCGAAGCACAAAATGGCTGCTTTCACTTTCCAAAATCGTTCAATACAGGACGCGTTTAAGTGATTTCGGAACAGACTGCTGATATCAAGTGCAATTCCAGTTCTATCAAAATTAAATGCACTCGCATCAAGTTACTTACATGAAAAGGGCTTATCAGAGATCTTGTCGTATCAACATGACATTTACTCTGATTGTTTTTATTTTTAGATTGAAACTGGGTACCTACATAAATATACAACGATGACAGTAGGACATGGCACTTAGGCGTCACAGTACTCCTCCGCATCGCTGTCATCCAGCAACGTGTCCAGAGGTCTGGCAGCATTGCCACGTTGAATGGATTGCTAACTACCAATCATCATCATCACCATCATTTTCCTGCCCTTATCCTAATTTATTTGGGGTCGGCGCTGTATGCCTTCTGCTTCCATACTTCTCTATAACTCGTCATCTTGTTACCTCCTTTATAGCCATTTCATCCTTCACACAGTCCAGCCATCGTTTCTTTGGTCTTCATCTACTCGTATAGCCAACTACATTCATGCTCAAAATTTTTGCAATGATATCTACCAATACCAATCATTTTCATTACCAGCAGCTGTACTCCTTTGACATTTTTTACATTTCATATAATACGTCTTCATTACCTTTTACTTCATCAAATGTTTTTGCTACTACTTTACGATTACTTCCGATGGCTTTTACCACATCCGACCATTCGCTTTTCATAGTCTCCACTCCTGAACTGAATAAAGACATTTTATCACACCTTAGGCTATTACTCCACTGGGCCAATGAGTCGATATCGGTACTTTAAGCAAACACAGCTTTTAGCGCGTAAAGAAACAAACCCCTGTGCTAGAATTAACACTAGTGGGCGGTGTTAATGTTTAGCGCTAAAGTTTACTGAACTCCAACTTACGCCTGGTCACGACCTCAGGCGATGCAACGATGGGCACGCCACGATAGTGGCGGTAAGTCCCCTCTTTGAGGAGTGGCTAGAGAGGAGCCACGGCGCCCTCACCTTCCGTCTGACGCAGGTCCTCACCGGACACGGATGTTTTGGGAGGTACCTGCACCGAATCAGGCGGGAGGAAACGCCCGGATGCTTCCACTGCGAGGATCGACCGGAGGACACGGTGGAGCACACTGTGGAGGTGTGCCCTGCTTGGGCGGAGCCCCGCCGTGTTCTCGTAGCGGCGATCGGCGGTGGCGACCTCTCGCGTCCGGCCCTGGTGCAAGCCATGGTCCGGGGCGAGGAGGAATGGGACGCCGTCGCCTCCTTCTGCGAAGCAATGATGCTAGCGAAGGAGGTGGCGGAACGAGAGAGGGAGAGAACCTCTCAACGTCCCAGCCGCCGCGGAAGGCGCTCCGGGCGTCGGGGGCCACGTGATGGCTTCCGGCCACCGTAGACGCGGGTCTGTGGACGGTGAGTAATGGGCTAGCTCGCCGTCCGGCCGTCGTCATGACGGCAACAGACCGTGTCGGCGGCGCGTTCGTGTTCCACGCGCGCCTCAAAGAGATGTCAGCAAGGAGGGGCCCGCAAGGGCCGACGCCCGTCGGGGCCGCGGATTTTAGTACTAGATGACGTGGCCTCGGCACAAGGGCAAAGAAGGAACATGGGTTCGGTTTTCAGTCAGTAGAAGTCTGACATTCCCCTTCGCTCTGCCCAAGAGCGGGGGGGGTCATTTGATGATTTTCCACCCATCAAAAAAAAAAAGGCGATGCAACGATACTTATGTAAAACGACATCCGCATGCTTAATTTCTTTAATTCACGATTCAAGTCGCGTCGTGGTACCTCGTGGCATCATGATAATTTCAGCCGAAAGACGTCCATTACTGGACATAGGCCTCCCCCAAGTGTCGCGTCTCGCATTCGGCGGATCCCCGCAACCTTCACCAGATCATCGGTCCACCTAGTTGGAGGCCTTCCAAAGCAACATCTTCCGGTTTATTCTTTCACTCCAGAACTTTTTGGCCTAAGCTATTTCTTTCATTCGTTTTCTTTGCAGTTGCTGTCGCGTGTCGTATTGTGCCGTGTAGCCCGTGGCCAAGCAGTTAGTTCGATCGCTTGGTACACTTTTGTTTTAGTAAATTAAGGTGAATTGGGTAGTTTCGAGTTTCCTTAGTATTTTATCTAGATCAATGAAGTGATGATGAGTCATAACAGTGTTGTATTAAACAGGTTTTGTTTATAATACAAGGTGAGTCGAAAGTTTAAAAAATATACTTGACTTTAGAGTGTTGGTAATTATGGAGTCTGGGGGTTATCAGTAAATGGGACAGCTGTTTCTTCTTTTTTTATTTTATTTCTGTATTTGCTTAGTGTCTGACCTTTTTTGCTCTCTTTTTATTTTTAGCACTTAAATCATTTTATAAAATAATGAATTTGTGACTACTAGAAACCGAGTTTTCCCGTGCCTCGGAAAGCTCGTTAAGCCGTTGGTCCTGTATGTCTTTTAAGAGTAGATATTTGACAGTTGTTACAGGCAGTCAGTGATCCGCCACCACCAAAAGGTATCTTACCTAGTACTCACTGGGTTGTGGAGGTCAGATAGGCAGTCGCTCCATGTAAAATACTGGTATTCAGCTGCATCTGGTTAGACTGGAAGCCGTACCCAAAATAGTTGGGAAAAGGCTAGGCAGAGTTTATCATTTTTAACCGACTCCTAAAAAAAGAAGGAGGTTGTCAATTCAGATGTTTTTTTTTTATGTTTGTTCGGGCATAACTCCGTCGCTTGCTAACCGATTTGAAAAATTCTTTTTTTGTTGAAAAGGGTATACTTCCCAAATGGTTCCATATTTTTTTTATCGAAATCGGACCAGCGGTTTTTGAAAAATCAACAAAACTCAAAAAAAAAGCTACATTGTCCACATTATGACCCATGAACATGTGAACTTACATGTGAACCAATAAAAAGTGAAAAAAAAAAATACAAAAAGTGAAAAATAAACTTTAGAAGAAAAATCTGTTTCTGAAGTCGGTGGCAAAAAAATTAAATCAAAGAAACAAAAGTCACCGACTTCAGAAACTGATTTTTCTTCTAAAGTTTATTTTTCAGTTTTTTGTGTTTTTTTTTTTTGAAGTCTATTTTATTTTTTTATCAAACAATATCATACTGAAACATGTTTGTGTGTTTTGTCCCACTGATGGGATACAAGCCTTTAGTGCGGTCACTCTCTCTTAAAGAATCTTTTGAGAGAGAGTGACCACACTCAAGAAAAAATCGTCCCATGGTTCGAACGTACTTTTTCTCAAGACATGTCGGATCAATTGTAGGCAGTGCTAATAGACGAGTACATCACTTAATGACAGAGAAACTAAACGCTGCCGACATGCGCCAGCGCATACATGTAAAATGTATGTATTCTCGTACATCGCGTGTACTAATCACGGGTTTTTCTCTGTTTTCCCATGGATACTCTTACTTTGTCACCTATAAAATGTAGCCAGGTAGTTTGCGATTTATCTGTTGACGCTTCTGTTTTGTCGTTTACAAGAATTCTACATGTGACAGATATCTAGAAGAAATATTTTTAATTATATCGAACTTGGATTTATGTTAGGTAATCAAGATAGATATTGAATTGATTGATATTGGATGTAAAAATCTTTTAAGGTGCAACTGTTGTCTAATGAACTTATTTACACATTGACTAGGCTTTTTATGTGGTGGTGTGTGTGTGTGTATTTACTGATATGCAGTCGACCAACTCCCTCATACAAAAGAAAACTGAAACCCAGCGGTGGGAACGCTATCGCTGATGCAAATAGTCGAATATTAAAAACTGTTCATCCGCAAACATAGGTAATCATCATCAGTCTCGCTTCACCTCATTTGTTTTGGGTCGCCACACTCGCCACATATCTTCTTCACCATGCTTCTTTATTTCTCGTCATCTCTGCAGTCACCTCCTTCATAGCCATATCATCCTTCACACAGTCCATCGTGTCTTCTACCTTCCTCTACTGTTATAGAGTTCACATTAATTCTCAAAACCCACGACATTTTCTTGTGACACGTTAGGAGAATGATGATGAGCTCTCTACCCCTCGCCATAAAATGTTTCACACAACACATCCATCATTTCTCAGGTTTTCTCTCTCATATCCTCTTAAGGCGAGATACCCTACTTTGTTTTTATGTACGCATGACCTCACCCCCCGCCCTGCCGCGCGAGCGATATAATGCCTAAATTTTGACTGTTTTTTCTCTCTTGGAGAAAAATGATAAAGAAATTATACATTATGTGACCCGAGATAATACACATTTTTTACGACCTTTATTATGATATAAGTTTTATTTTTCAAAGCCTAATATAACTCAAGTAAAACGATTATTTAGCCATCATTTGGACATGTCTTTGCGATTTAATTGGATGCAGTGAAGTGTAAGTAATCGTGTATCGCATGCCCGACATATCATGATCGAAGAGCCAACTATGTAATACATTTTTTTCAAAATTTAAATCCGTTCCATGTACGAGTAAAACGCTATTGTTGACGACGTTTATCGGGGTAACCCCGCCTTAAAGCCAGCCACAAACACAGGTAGCTCACCATAATTTCCGTTCTCAATATCTATAAACAGCTCCAAACATCCAGTGTTGTTGTTATTACTGAACCGACCGACCATTGGTAGATTGTAATTATATTTAGCCGTAGGTGCGATGCCCTTGGGTAATTTCGTCTGCTAAATGTACAGTAATTGTGTTCTATATTATGTACAGTTCGGTGAACGATAAACTGGATACTTTAATGGTTGAGCATATTGTTTTGGTAATGGTATTTGTGGTGGAGGTTAATTTTAGAGGGCTGGTGGTTTATGTGAAGATATGGTTTTAATTGCTCATTATCTACCTAGCCTTTTCTCAACTATAGTGGGGCCGGATTTCAATTTCAATATCCGGATGCAGCTGAATACCAGTATTTGAAAAAGGAGCGACTGCCTATCTGATTTCCACAATTCAGTTAACACTGGGTAACACTGACAGTATTGGATACTGGGTACAGTGCGATCAAATTATCTTGGCAGGTCTGAACATAGGCTCTGCGAACTTTTACGCATGTAAACTAGTGAAGAAAACTGTTATTGCCTGATAAACCAATACTTAAACGATCAGAAAATATCTAATTTAAACAGTGAGAAATACAAATAAAATAAATATCGTAACACTTTTATACATTAGTTGTAACAAAATGACCTGCACGAAGTTCGGACCTGCCAAGATAATTTGATCGCACTGTATACTTGGATAAACTGGTTGTCAGAATTTCGGGCCACTGACTTTTCATAAGGTGTTGGCTGTTTATTTTTTCATCCTATCCTAACTAATATTATAAATGCGAAAGTAACTCTGTCTGTCTGTCTTTGCTTCACGCCTAAACTACTGAACCGATTTGTGTAAAATTTGGTACAGACATAGTTTGGAACTTGAGAAAGGACATAGGATAGTTTTTTTTTTTTTTTTTTTTCGCGAGATAAACCAAAAATCTGCCGGAACTCACTATTCCACGCGAACGAAGTCGCGGGCAAAAGCTAGTATTTTATAAATTACAAATAATATGACTGAATTCGGCATTGCGGACTTATAAATTAGCTTGTTTTATTTTTTATTTTGAAACTATTTGTCGTTTCCATTCGAAACCATAACGAACGATCTTTTAAACATCGTTTAAAACACTGAAAATTAACATAATGCACCATAAAATCGATATTTTACAAAATCCAATCCAAAATTACGCGAAGTGCACCAAAACTGATCGCAATTAGGTTCACTTTCTCACTGAATTACATTACTTTTTATTGACTTTCACAAATTGAATGTTGTTCATAAGGAAGCTGTTATCTTTGTATCTTTTTAATTAAAGGCAGGATTTTAACACATTCTTGCAGGTCTAGTTATTAAATTAACTCGTCATTGCAGTTGTTTTGGATTTATTCGCATACTTTAGAAAATCCTTGCTTGTACCTATTGCACTTGCCTATGTATTGTCATCTTCCTGCTATTGTCCGATTCTATTTCTGGTCGGTGCAATACGTTTTTACCCGACTACGGCATAGCCAATGATTTTGACTGGCTATTTTTCATCCATTCTCACCTGTCAGACGCCACTGCATCAGTTACTCCTTTCTCTTTCAAATCGTTCCTCACAAAAACATCCATCTTCTCTGTGGTCTTCTCCCTCTCCATCCATCTATAGGTATGTACATCACCCTTTTAGTCACATGCGTGTCTTTACTAACTTGAAGATACATTCTCCTATTTTATTTCCCCATATCAGAATAATGTCTCCAATTAGTAGCCCTTTCAGTTTTGTGGACGGTTTATCACTGCTATTCAGATAGTCTGATGGCAGTTAAGATTATCCCCATTGCACCCACTCACTGATTATATTTGTGAAGGGATTAACTTACTGCCAAATGTAAAGTGGGTATAGGAGAGATTTTGAAGCCTACGCGTAGTTGTGAAAGAAAGATGTCAATGAGATTTTGTTGTTTGGAGCTTTTATATTCAAATGACCCTTCTCATGAGAACTTAGTGGCACCTAATAACTAGACCCTTAATATATAACTAATTAGCTGTTACTCGCGATTTTCGTATACGTGAAATTATTACAAAAATATTTTTTTCCTATTTGAATCAGATTTTTTTCAATTTCAAGGGTTTCATTTGTTTTGCACAGAACCCTAATCTTTTCTAAAACAAAAGTAAGTTGCTCCTTATAATATCAGCAATCTGCCAGTAAAAATATTTGTACCGGTCTTCCAGTGCTTCTCTGTTTCCCGATTGTGTGGTCTGAATCTCTTCAAAGTTCGAGGGTCAGTTTCTTGTAGACAAGAACCAGGTGCATCAAACGCAAGCCAATTTAGTATCAAAATGCAAGAGCCAAATCTTATATACATTTTTGCCGTGTCCCATCAGAAAAAAACCATCTACGCAACATACCCATACAGAGTAAACAGGTCACACATTAGGAAATGTCATAACTTTGTAAGATTTCCTATCTCGACCACACGATGCGGTTTCCGCTCTCCTTCTACACCATCATAATTTACAAACAGTCGTAACTGCCATTGCCACACATACATACATTACATAACATATCATCACGCCTGTAATCCCCGAAGGGTTAGTCAGGGATGTAGTCATACATAACAGTGCACATATTGCCAGTTATGTTTCAAGTCCCATTCAATAAATTCCTCGGTCTAGTGGTCGCAAGCGGGAGTGCTGGGCACGATGTCCTGGGGTCACTATCTAGAATGGTTTTTCTATTAGGAATTTCTCAGTAGCAGCTATGAGGCTGTTTGCCGTACTGTTTGAATTTCTGCCCTTTATTTGGAGGGCGGTTAATCATCAAATGAGTCCTCCCGCTCTGGGCAGATCGGAAGGGAGTGTCAGACATCTACTGACTAAAAACCATCCATGTTCCTTCTTACCCCTTTGTGTCCGAGGATACGCTATCTTTTTCGTGCAACCCGGCAGCCCTGGCAGGTGCTCTATTAGTAGACATTGGCTTACCCTCTATCACATAGGACTTGAACATAACAGACAAAACGTAGGTAAACTATTAGAGATACACGTCTGCCTTACCCGCCGGTAATTTAGGTGTGATGTATGTCACATTAATTAGTATACGCACAAACTTGTCCCAGTTTCTGGAAGCGTTAATAAGAGGTTACTTAAGCGGATTAGGTTTACGTAAAAGCATTATATTACGGCCTTGGTTTGTCTGGCTTCTAGCTCCCCGGTCGTTGACATGGTAACTTGTGAAAAAGAGTAGTTTTGAAAAGGAATTGAACTTGCTTTCTGAACGTTACAGGGAAAGAGAGGTAAAATATCTACACAAATGACAACTGAGATGAACGGTTTAACGTGAACTCTTACCTCAAATATTTCTGCAAGAAAATTATAAGATGCCTACCCCAACACACTCCAGCCAAGGGAGATGTTATCACTACTACCGTTTAGAGACGGTTTCAGGGGGAAAATGTCACAGTAAATTGGAGAGATAAAAAATGAACGAAGGGATGTGTAGGGCCGCTATCGATCCGTGCCACCCCTGTCTGTCGTCTGTCTGGCGACGGCTATCATGGGGATTTTGATCCCGTTAAATGAATAGGGGTGATACTTGTGAAACTTATTTGAAGTTTGTTTAAAAGAAAATCTCTTTAGAAAATGAGCTTTGAATAACGGAACAGAAAAATCTAGCCTGATAGAATAAGTAAAGGTGTGTTTGGAAACTTCTTAGTATTCTCTGGGACATGGCAATAGCTAAGCTTAGTAAGATAACTACTTGGAGACACTGTACAAAATTTTTAATTCAGAACTGGAGCCCTACTATGACGTCTTAAAACAGTCCTAACTTATTCTTAATCCAGTGTGGAAACGTGACAGAACTATACAGGGTGTCTAGCGCCATCTCTTTTCCACACTGGATTAGGTCATAGTAGGGCTCCTGGACGTGATTTGATAGGAGATGATAGTTCATAATTTTCACAGGTAGAAAGATGATCACAAGCTATTTATAGTTGCTACATTATTAGCATGTGGTGGTATCTGTGTCGTATCCACCCATCGTGAACCGAGGTTTACCGTAAATTCTGCATAAAATCAAATCACATAAAGTTTCTTTTCAGTCACATCATTCAACCACCTTTACAATATCATATCATTTCTCCATTTTATCACAAACCAGTGAAATGAAACAGTTTCCCCGCATCATATTTCATGAGTAGCCCTCAACCAGATGGAAAGTTCTAGATAGAAAGTTGACACATGATACCAGATACCAACAGAAATGATACCGCGATTATATCGAGCGATATGACAATATTAGTACTTATGTTACGAATTTTTACTTTTCTTTACTTGCAGTGAATGTTGTTGGTTGCGTAAGTGTTTAAAAAACAACTGGCCAAGTGCAAGTCGGACTGGCACATGAAAAGTTCCGTACTATTGTAGTAGATATTGAGAGATTTTCCATATTATTTTATCACCATAGATTTCCTGTAATCTATAAGTGTTGAACTAATTTTTGTTTTTTTTTCAAAATTTTAGGCTCCGAAACTACTGAGCCTAAAATCGGAATGGTCGGACATACAGACACACGAGTGGACCTATAAGGGTTCCGTTTTTCCTTTTGAGGCACGGAACCCTAAAAACAAGTGCATTGCTGCTGGTTTATAAAGATAAAGGAGTAATCTACGTTATCTTATATAAGCAGTTATCGGAGACAGACGCATAGAACGAGTTTTTTACCGAGTTCAAAAAGGAGGAGGTTCTCAATTTCATTGGTATTTTTTTATGTATGTACACCGATTACACCGAAATTCATGATCCGATTTACGTGATTCTTATTTAGTTTGATGCGGAAAAGTTGCCATTTGGTCCCATAAAAATTGAATGTAAGTAGTTTGGCCCTGTAGTTTTCATTCTATGAATTTTTTTTTTAAATGTGTATCATCATCTGCCTAGCCTTTTCCCAACTATGTTGTGGTCAGCTTCCAGTCTAACCGAATGCAGCTGAATACCAGTATTCCTTCGAGGAAGTGTAGGCGTTATTTTACTTGTACGAGTATGTGTCATCTCTACCTATGTATGTTTTTAACGGACAGCTCATCATAATTCTATGATTCATAATCAGCCTATAATGTTCCGACTGCCCTCTCCATGAGAGGGAATGGGCTAAAATCCACCATTTGGGCCTAGTGCGGGTTGGTAGAATGTCACATGCCATCGAATTTTTGATTCTAGGACATGCCGTGTTTTCCTTTACCGTTTTGATAGCAATAGTGATGAAATAAATTACACGAAGTAAGGCGCCAGCCTGAGTTCAAACTCACGACTCGTAAGTCGGGGCCGCCACCGCCACCACTTCTCACACTAGGCCACCACTGGTTCTATGATTAGGACGACAAAATTATCTTTATAATAATACTTATCATGCAATAGCGGTGTCAAAACCACCATCACCACGACTACCACGAAAATAAAAATCCTGTAAAACAACCATTTTGAGTACCATCACATCCTACTCATTAAAAGTCAGCCATAATGCTTACTGCGTGTTATTAAGTGTGGTAATATCATTACTTGCCTTTTACACAGTCGGTTAACAGTACGGTTGTAGTAATTACTTGATTTATGGTGAATGGGGCTGTTCACACGGTATTTACGTGGTGGTAGTTAGGTTTTACGTAAAAATAACAAAGGATTGATCAAACTAAACTATGGCAAATTCTGCGCGGTATGCGGCATATGGATATTAGGAAGTCATTCGATTATTTACAGAGAAAATCGTAGGGAAATTATAACAGCTACCCGGTTGATTTTCAGGTTAAGCCACGCTTGTCTGGGTTGGTCTGTAGATGCATGATCATTTGATCAATCACCCATAACATACAGTTTCCTCTGTGCCTCGGATAGCACATTAGCCCTTGGTTCTAGCTGTCATTTATTTTGTAGGATCTTTGACAGTCGTTACAGGTAGGCCTATGGGTATCGCGTGGTATCGCGTGACCTAGTAGAAAATGAGTTGTGTAGCTCAGATTAGGCAGTCACTCCATGTAAATTACTGGTATGCAGCTGCATCCGAGACAGCTTACTGGCAGTCGACGCTTAAGTACATATTTTTTCACCACTCCCGCTCGAAAGAAGTGTCTTTCCTCTACGAAAACATTGAGGAAAGTAATGATCCCGTTCAGAAACTAACCTTGCCTGATTTTTTTATGTTAAGTTTTAAAGATATTTTAAAAAATAAATATTTTATGCTTAGAATAGAAATATTTATAAGTTATGATTAATGTTTTTTTTTTATAAAATCAAATTATTGTAAGTGTATAAGTTCAGAAACATTAAAAAAGTTTAATAAAATATTGAAAAAATTACATCGTCTTTAGGATTATAATTTTTGAACGCACTCAAAGAAAGAAGCCTGTGAAAGAAGGACATAGAAAAAAAAAAAAAATTAGCGCGAAAATTCTAAGTTTTGTTTACGATTTTGATTACTAAAAAAATTAGTGATTCTATTGAGGAAGATTTAAGTTTAACTCCAAAAGAGTTAAAAAACCTTTTTTCCAATGCTGAACTAAGTTTTTTGCCTAAAAATCGAAGGAAAGATATCTTAAAACGTTCGATATCTTCAATCAATGGAGACTTTCAAAAAATGTGAAAACTTTCTCCGAAACGGTTTTGCTGTCTTATTTCATGGAAATTCCAAACACGAAGCAACCCAGTACATTGTGGAGTATTTATTCTATCTTCTATGATAAAATTTGTATTGGTAACGAAACATAACATAAATATAAAAGAATATCAAAAGCTGATTTCATTTCTTAAATAAAATACAGTCTTCTGGGTTCAAAAGCAAGATTAACAGTTAATAACAGCTCTTTTTATTTTATAACTAGCTGATGCCCGCGACTTCGTTCACGTGGAAAAATGTGTGTCTGTCTTGTTGATCCAGTAGCCCTAAGCGCGACTACTGAGCATGAAGTCCGAAATTTGATTCCCGATACGGGCAAAGGGTTTTCTCATTAGAGGCCACGGAGTCTCGTTATGTGCCCGGTTGATGGCAATAGCCCATAGTACATCAAAACGTCAATCGTCCCCATTTACATGGCGCTTCAAGATCACTGCGAAATAACGGTGTACGATTAGGTACACCACTACCTAACCCTTTCGGAATTACAGGCGTGATCATGTCTATAGATGTGCATAAGTACTTTTGAACTGCCAAATCTTGTCTAAGTGCATGTTCACGTACGCGCGACGCGACGCGCGGCGCGACCTGCGACGCGACGAGCGGCGCGTCGTGCGATTTTTGTGTTCACGGACACGCGATGCGTGCAGCGGCAGATATCATCGCACGCGCAAACACAAACGTATGGCAATGTACTACGCTGTTCATACAGACGCGGGGCGGTGCCCGCGGCGACCGCCGCCGCGATTATCGCGGCGACTTTTCAAGCGGGTAGCAAATCACGCGGCGTTCTCAATCAAACCGACTAGTTTTAGGTATTGCTGATAAAGTAGTGTTTTTGGGGTCGCTGATTACAAAAATGAGAATGAAAATCCAAGATGGCGCCGACGAAAATTTTTGGTTTTTCCGTCATGGGTGTCGTTTTAATGGTTTTCGGGGTCGCTGGTTATGAAAATGAGGTCAAAATGAACATCCAAGATGGCGGCCAGGAAATTTTTGGTTTTTCCGTCATGGGTGTCGTTTTCATGGTTTTTGGGGTCGCTGATTGCGAAAATGAGCTCAAAATTAAAATCCAAGATGGCGGCCAGGAAAATTTTTGGTTTTTCCGTCATGGGTGTCATTTTCATGGTTTTCGGAGTCGCTGATTACAAAAATGAGCTCAAAATGAAAATCCAAGATGGCGGCCATGGCAATTTTTGGTTTTTCCGTCATGGGTGTGGTTTTCATGGTTTTTGGGGTAGCTGAATACGAAAATGAGGTCAAAATGAACATCCAAGATGGCGGCCAGGAAAATTTTAGGTTTTTCCGTCATGGGTGTCGTTTTCATGGTTTTTGGGGTCGTTGATTACGAAAATGAAGTCAAAATGAAAATCCAAGATGGCGGCCATGGAAATTTTTGGTTTTTCCGTCATGGGTGTGGTTTTCATGGTTTTTGAGGTCACTGATTACGAAAATGAGGTCAAAATGAAAATCCAAGATGGCGGCCATGGAAATTTTTGGTTTTTCCGTCATGGGTGTGGTTTTCATGGTTTTTGGGGTCGCTGAATATGAAAATGAGGTCAAAATGAACATCCAAGATGGCGGCCAGGAAAATTTTAGGTTTTTCCGTCATGGGTGTCGTTTTCATGGTTTTTGGGGTCGCTGATTACGAAAATGAGCTCAAAATTAAAATCCAAGATGGCGGCCAAGGAAATTTTTGGTTTTTCTGTCATGGGTGTCGTTTTCATGGTTTTTGGGGTCGCTGATTACAAAAATGAGCTCAAAATTAAAATCCAAGATGGCGGCTAGGAAAATTTAAGGTTTTTCCGTCATTCAGCGACTCCGAAAACCCTGAAAACGACACCCATGACGGAAAAACCTAAAATTTTCTTAGCCGCCATCTTGGATTTTAATTTTGAGCTCATTTTTGTAATCAGCGACCCCAAAAACCCTTGAAAACCACACCCATGACAGAAAAACCAAAAAAATTCCTGGCTTCCATCTTGGATTTTCATTTTGAGCTCATTTTTGTAATCAGCGACTCCGAAAACCATGAAAATGACACCCATGACGGAAAAACCAAAAATTTCCCTGGCCGCCATCTTGGATTTTCATTTTGACCTCATTTTCGTAATCAGCGACCCCAAAAACCATGAAAGCGACACCCATGACGGAAAAACTAAAATTTTCTAAGCCGCCATCTTGGATTTTAATTTTGAGCTCATTTTCGTAATCAGCGACCCCAAAAACCATGAAAGCGACACCCATGACGGAAAAACTAAAATTTTCTTAGTCGCCATCTTGGATTTTCATTTTGACCTCATTTTCGTAATCAGCGACCCCAAAAACCATGAAAACCACACCCATGACGGAAAAACCAAAAATTTCCATGGCCGCCATCTTGGATTTTCATTTTGACCTCATTTTCGTAATCAACGACCCCAAAAACCATGAAAACGACACCCATGACGGAAAAACCTAAAATTTTCCTGGCCGCCATCTTGGATGTTCATTTTGACCTCATTTTCGTATTCAGCGACCCCAAAAACCATGAAAACTACACCCATGACGGAAAAATCAAAAAAATTCCTGGCCGCCATCTTGGATTTTCCTTTTGACCTCATTTTCGTAATCAGCGACCCCAAAAACCATGAAAACCACACCCATGACGGAAAAACCAAAAATTTCCTGGCCGCCATCTTGGATTTTCATTTTGAGCTCATTTTTGTAATCAGCGACCCCAAAAACCATGAAAACCACACTTATGACGGAAAAATCAAAAATTTCCTGGCCGCCATCTTGGATGTTCATTTTGACCTCATTTTCGTATTCAGCGACCCCAAAAACCATGAAAACTACACCCATGACGGAAAAATCAAAAAAAATCCTGGCCGCCATCTTGGATTTTCCTTTTGACCTCATTTTCGTAATCAGCGACCCCAAAAACCATGAAAACCACACCCATGACGGAAAAACCAAAAATTTCCTGGCCGCCATCTTGGATGTTCATTTTGACCTCATTTTCGTATTCAGCGACCCCAAAAACCATGAAAACCACACCCATGACGGAAAAACCAAAAAAGTTCCTGGCCGCCATCTTGGATTTTCCTTTTGACCTCATTTTCGTAATCAGCGACCCCAAAAACCATGAAAACCACACCCATGACGGAAAAACCAAAAATTTTCCTGGCCGCCATCTTGGTCTTCATTTTGACCTCATTTTTGTAATCAGCGACCCCGAAAACCATATAATAAACGACTTACGACACCCATGATGGAAAAACTAAAATTTTTTTCGGCGCCATCTTGGATTTTCATTTTGAACTCATTTTCATAATCAGCGACCCCGAAAACCATGAATCAGAAAAAAAGTTCCGTCGCGGGTATCGCTTCATCGAGAATTGCCGCTGCGTGCGTCGCCGCGATAATCGCCGCGGGCGCCGCCGCGATAATCGCCGCGGGCGCCGCCGCGGGCACCGCCTCAAATTCAAATAATCGCGTATAAAATCGCTTCTCCGTGAACGCACTCATACACCGCCATATGTTTGAATTTAATCGCCAATCGCGTCGTGCGTCGCGTCGCGCGTACGTAAACACGCACTAAGTTATTTTATTGTGATCATCATCCACACGTTCCTTGGTGACAGCACCTGCCTCCCTAAAAACCACTATTCTTATTTTATTTACCTACATGAACCTCAAAAATAGGTAAAACGTGCATAATAAGTTCATCCTCTGTTGGCTGAAAAAAATCTTTAGAAAATAGAATATTCCCATCTGCCTCCAGATTCCTGACGATTCTCTCCTATTTGAATCAGTTTATTTGCTAAGACGCCTGCTTCGTGGTCGTTGTACAGTTAACATAAGACGCAGATTTTTGATCCTGGTCCACAGCGACGACGCTTTAAGACATGTGTTTATTTCATCCACCGGTGTGTCCCCTGCAATGACTGGCAGGGTCTGACTACAGTCGCCTGTGATCAACACAACAACGCTGTCCTGCAAGCTGCGGTTCAACGCCTCTAATGCATGCTTGTGCGATATTGTGCACTCGTCCCATATTAGTACTGTTGGCACTGGATGGAAAAAATATTCGGAAAATAGAATTGGCCCATCTGCGTCCGATTCCAGACTTATCTCTCCTTTTTTCAGTTTATTTGCAAATAAGCAGTTTTTGGTGATGTTGCAATTTAGGGCAAGATTCAGCAGCAATTTGGAAACGGAATGTGCAATTATTGTGTAGTCGGGCTATTGTAAAACAAAGTTGCAGCAATGCCCGAGGAACCCACAGCCACACAGCTATATGACGGCACGGTTGGCGAAGTGGCATGGCTGGGCGATTGATTGTGGCGCTGCTTGCCTTATTTTACTTTCGTACTGTGTGTATTCGTAATTTTTTTATTCAGAAAATACAAAATTTGATTCGTCAAATCTACAACGCCATCTATCGAAGACGAAGTCAAAATTTAATGCACAGAAAGCGAACACACTATAAGGTTTTTATTATAGGCTTTGTCGATTCTCAAAGCAGTGTCATTTAGACTATATAAGAGTACCTTAGCTATCATAACTTTTTGAAAAAATAGATTTTAAACATAATTTTAAAGTTATCTTGTGAACACATTTATTAATTAGTACCAATTTGGTGTAATAGATGTCGTTGCATGCATGTATCTTTCGTGATGACGATAGGTAAGTTCTTCTTTTTTAATCAATCAATGCTCGATGACCTCAGTGGAGCTTCCGAAATAGTTGGTCTTAAAATGAACATGGACAAAACCAAGGTTACGTTGAATGTCCTTGTATCACCTACTCTTATCAAGATCGGAGACACTACACTTGAAGTTGTGGACGATTATGTCTACCTGGGACAAACGGTCCAGTTCGAGAAAGAGGTCAATCGACGAATCCTACTCGGCTGGGCAGCGTTCGGGAAGTTGCGCGGTATCTTCTCGTCCAACTTACCACAGTGTCTCAAGACGAAAGTCTATGACCAATGTGTGCTGCCAGTGATTAGATATGGGACCGAAAAATGGTCGCTCACAATGGGCCTCATCAGAAATCTCAAAGTCACCCAAAGGGCGACGAAGGAGAGGGCTATGCTCGGAGTTTACTTTCGTGATCGAATCAGAAATGAAGATATCCGCATGAGAATCAAGGTTACCGACGTAGCCCGACGATTCGCCAGACTTCAGTGACAATGGGCACATTATTCGCAGAACGGATGGCCGATAGGCCGAAAAGTTGTGGAGTGGCGACCGCGAACCGGAAGATGTTGCGTTGGAAGGCCTCCCGACAGACTACAGACAAAAATTTCTAAAACACGCCAATTGAAAAATTTTTTTTTTTAAATATATGTTCAATGTAGAGAAAATCCACGTCTACACAATTATTATTATGTATTTAGATTTAGTATCACTTTTCGTTGTTTTTATAATTATTTTAAAATCATAAAGCATCAAAATAAAAACAAATACCAAAAAAATACAAAAAGTGAAAACCGATTGGGGATCGAACTCGCGAACATGTATAAACAGTTTTGGAAATCTTACATCATTATAAAAAACACAAAAAGAAGGCACTGACTGAGATTTGAACTTGCATACCCTTGTTTACAGGTAGGTCGCCGAACCGTTAGGCTACTTTCATCTGTATCAGAAAGTTTGAAATAGCCGTTCGCTTTTAATTCATAGTATGACAGAAGATAGCTGTCAAACAGTTGAAAAATATGCACATAATGCAATATTGCTCACCCCCCTAAGCTATTATAGCGCTAATATATAGCCCATGTGTTATTCCAGATTATAATCTATCTCTGTGCCACATTTCATACAGATCCGTTCAGCCGTTCTGGCGTGAAAGTGGAACAAACATCCATCCATCCTCACAAACTTTCGCATTTATAATATTAGTAGGATAAAGAATTATTTTAATTTGCTTTGTGACTATTTAATTTATTTACCTATGATGACTGAATACTTTCTTGCTGGGAGTGGTGAAAAATTTTGTATGCAACATGTGAGCAAGTTCATTTGCTATTCGTTTTGTTGAGTCTTTCGCTTACTCAGGATTGAAATTTATAATCACTCGCTGCGCTCGTGATTCTATTTTTCAATCCTTCGTTCGCTCAAGACTCAAAATCAAAACTCATAGGAAAAACGAACTTTTCTCACATGTTGGATAAATAACTATTTGTCAAGCCTACATTTATTTGTCATTGGATGAAAAACCAGCCAAATGCCCATGTGATGGCAACCACTACATATGTAACGCATTGGCCAATACATAAGACATCGTAAATACATAACCATTTATTTTCATCCCAGTCTCCCCAGAGACAAAGCTTGAATCATCTGCTATAAGTATTATATTGATCAATATAATACGTAATTTGTGTATATAGTATAGTTCCCATGTTACTGTTATGACATTCCCGCGTGTGTTTATTTAGGTTTATTGACATTTGTGGTTAAACAAACATTGATAAATTAATTGTATTGTGTCATTATTAAACATTGTTTGTTGCTTTTATTATGAAAGATAAATAACTCTACTACTCTAGGTACTGACGATGGAGAAAATGCATGAAATGAGTTCGATTCGCAGGCGTACCTATCGTACACCCACGTTTCGCCAGTTATTTTTAAAACCCATGTAGGTAATAGGTGGTAAACCTATTTCCATCAACCGGACACATCTACACTCCGTGGCTGCTACTGAGAAATTCCTGATGAAAAACCCAATAACACCTTGCTCGACCCGGGTATCGAACCCAAGACTTCATGTCATGCTCATCAATAGCGCTTGCGACCACTAGACCTATCATCATCAGCCTATAATGTTCCCACGGCAGGGACTCAGGCCTCCTCTCTAGGAGAGGGATGGGCTATAATCCACCACGCGGGCCCAGTGCGGATTGGCAGATGTCACATGTCTTAAAATTTTTTGGTTCTAAGACATGCCGGTTTCCTCGCAATGTTTTCCTTCACCGTTTTGAGAGCAGTGGTGATGAAATAAATTACACAAAGTAATGCGCCTGACGGGGTTCGAACCCACGACTCACTGTTTGTAAGTCGGGGCCGCCACCACTAGGCCACCACTGCTCTAGACTCTGCACTAGACCTACAGCTCTGGCTGATTACCGAATGTACGTCATATAACGAAATGCAGATGCTTATCATCACTACCTACATACTACGAAACAAAGTCACTTCCCGCTGTCTGTCCCTCCCTATGCATGCTTTAGTTAGATCTTTAAAACTACGAAACGGATTTTGATGCGGGTTTTTTTAATAGATAGAGTGATTCAAGAGGAAGGTTTTAATACCTTCCTCTTGAATCAATCAATCCTTCCTTTTTGCACCCGTGCAAAGCCGGGGCGGGTCACTAGTTTTGTATAAAGACTAGCTTTTGCCAGCGGCTTCGCCCGCGTGAAAATGACGATTTTCCATACAAACTTTCATCCCCTATTTAACTCCCTTAGGGGTTGAATTTCGAAAAATCCTTCCTTATTCCTTGTCTACATTATAAAGGGAACCTCTGTGCAAAATTTCAGCTTTCTAGGTCCAAGGGTTTGGGCTGGCCGTTGATGAGTCAGTCAGTCAATCAGTCAGTCAGTCAGTCAGGACTTCTCTCTTTATTTATATAGATTCGCCTCGTCTTCAAACATAGACTACTCATACATAATTAAAATTATGATCTGCACCTATTTATATAATTACCACTATCTAATGTTTATTTTCTTTTTGTTGCAGGTACGTTGACCTCTACAATTGGGTTAAGATAACAACGTTTATCTGAGTGTTTACTGTGAGACGTGAGTAAGAGATTCCACTGAGACTGCCTGTCACGATGATTTATGAAAGAATACTGCCGACTTGATAACCTGTTAGGTCGTTCTTTGTTTGTTTTGTGTTGTTTTTTCTTATATTTTAAGGCTCGTATTTAGGAGCTCGTGTCTGAAACTGTAATGAAATGAAGAGAATCGGACATAAGGTACCTGTAATTCCCCGTCGGGGCTACGGGTTGTTCGAAAGAGATACCGCGGCCTCGGCATAAGGGCTAAGAAGGAACATGGGTGGCTTTTAGTCAGCAGAAGTCTGACACTCATGGACGAGTCATTTGTTGATTTCCCTCGCTCCAAAAAAAATAGCCTTTAATTCTAAAAACAATTCTATGATCCCGAGGAAAACCGCAATAACATTCTAATGATAAATAATAGATGGCGCCACGCGTCTTTCAAATCGTGATTTTAATTAGACTTTAGTAGTATTATATAGGTAAAAAAGTATATAATAGTTAAACGACACGAAGGTCGCAAGACTCAGTTTTAGTTCTACATAAACCTTGGAAAGATTTCTGGATTTCTCACAATTTTTTTTTTTTTTGAAAAAGCTTTGCCCCACACTAGGAATTTCTCCTGTATCATGGGTGCGTTCACAAACATTCAAAGTCACATACACAAACACACCCAGACCCGAAACAACTATCTGAACGCCATACAAATATTTTTTTATTTTTTTTATTTTTATTTTTTATTTTTTTTATATTTATTTAATATTAACCCGCGACACGCAGCGCAGCAGTCCAATCTCTCAGCCACTGCGCCAACCGTGCATTATCATATCTTTATCTCAATTCATTTGGGGTCGGCGCAACATGTCTTCTCCCATACTTCTCTATTTCTCGTCATCTCAGCAGTCACCTCCTTTCTTGCCATATCATCCTTCACACAGCCCATCCATCGTTTCTTTGGTCTTCTCCTACTCTCATACCCACGTAACTTCTAAAAAACTTTAATCACAGTATAAACAGCTACAGATTATATCAAAATTACACCTGCTTCTACCTCAACCATAATAAAATCAATTAACAAAGCCAATAAGATGTGTTATCTATCCACGATACTAGCCGACCAGCTGTTAAAACTCACGATTTCTTTAATTGCAAGTCTTACATAAAATTAACGTAAGTTATAGTGAGGCGCGCCCATAGGCACACTTGTGTTGGAATGTAAGCAAGGACATATACTGGAATGTGTATTGGTAATGTGTTTATATGGTAGTGACTTCTTGTTGACAGTATTGGGCCGAATTGATCGAAATTTTTCCATATATAAACGCCGTGTCATTCATTCGTGTCAAGTCATTTTATTTAAATAAACATAAAAACGGCACCTTTCTAGAAGCTATTATTTTAGATTCAGTTTGAGTCTAAATCTTAAACTTCCTAGCTAGATTATCAATTATTATATTGTGCAGTTTAATTGTTACTGTCTTTAGTTTGGTCATATATTTATATAAAACCATTTACTATATTGTAGAATTGTTCCTTTATATGTTGTACGTTTTGAAGCTGAAAAGACAGTTTCAAAAGAACAACAAGGTTAAAAATTAATGTTTTATTTTATTGGGTATGCCGTAGATTTTATTTGGCTGACAAGTCCCTCTTAAATATATAAAACCGATTAACATATTTAATTTAGTCTACCATCGCCATCGTTAACACTAGAATTTAGTATTATTTCAAAAATAATCTACGGTATCCGCAACCTAAAACTATTGGGATCGTGTGACAGACATTATTATATTGCCGGAAACCTTACTATTAATAATAATATAAAGCCTTGGCACATAGGATTAGTGTCGCAAAATGCTAATTTCCAAGCGGAATTTGTTAACTGTATATTTTTATTAAAGGATGTGTACCTAAATGAGAATTAAGTTCTAGAACTGGATCACATGCCAACGATATAGTTTTATATAAGGTCATATTTAATAAGCTAGCAAAACCTCGTGTTTAAATAATGGAAAAAATTGCATGTGACTAAAAGAGTGCTGAATAGAAATTTAAGAGCGTATGCTTCCTCAGATTAGCAACCCTATTTGTGGTGGTTCAAACTTCGCTTGAAATACTGTTAGAATCAAGTAATCAGCTTGCACTACGAAGCGGTTGTTACGTCTTTCGCTGCGGCCGAATAGTGCGAAATTAGTGGTATTTTGCGATTTACAAAAAAACTATTGATTGGACTAAAAAAGTAAAACACTATGATTTTAGTATGTTGCTTGTAGGCAAAAAAATCAGAACGATGACATGTATTTTAGTATGGTTTTTACTCGCTAAAAGAAATTTTTAGAGGTATCTTCGCGATTTTTTTCTATCGAGCAAAGTTAGTTGTATTATGTTTTCACAACACTATGTCACTAGCATATATCCTGAAGAATATCATATATTTTTCTGATTTTGATTACTGCAGTGAATCATATAATTTTACGCATTATAAAACTCGCGTATGAGGTTGTATAAGCTCTTAATAATGATAGATGAAGAGGAAGGCCAAAGAAAAGATTGATGGATTTTGTGAGAAATAAACTGAAGGAAAAGGAGTAAATGACAGCGTGACTATTAACAGGGGAGAAAGAAAGCACGGGCCGAAGAATAACATAACATTACATAACATCAACACGTCTGTTATCCCCGAAGGGTTAGGCAGACCCCGTCGGTGCTGCGGGTAGTTCGAAACAGATACCACGGCCTCGGCACAAAGGGCTAAGAAGGAACATGGGTGGCTTTTAGTCAGTAGAAGTCTGACACTCCCTACCGCTCTGCCCAGAGCGGAAGGAGTCATTTGATGACTTCCCTCCAATAAAAAAAAATGGGTTTTGCAGAGAGGTACCTAAATAGTACAACCACATTTTGGCAGTTAAGTTTAATAATTGATATTTAAATGTCACGAAACACGCCTGTAGTTTCTTTAGATAATTAGGCATGACCCTAAATATTTACATAACAAGCCTATTCCACAGACATGTGATCCAAAATAAAGATAAGTTCTGAGTTAATCACGATTTGTTAATTAATCGCTATTGAATGTATTTGGGTTAACTCATAAATTAGACGATTTTTTAGGTTTTCTAAACGCCTTGTTTTTGTTATGCAAGATGAGAAGGGCTGCAGATTTCTAATTTATTTCTTAAGATCCTTATTGCAAAAGAGCAAGTAAAATTGACAACTAATCTTTTGGAATAGAATTGACTAGAACAGGTATGGCGAACCTTTATGGATCAACGAGCCATGTTTTTCAAAAGAAATGTTTTGAGACTATAGAACCTACTATAGACCTATTAGGTACATGAAACTTAAACATTTATCTAGGCGAAATGTGGGTGTACTATTAAGTACACACCTGCCTTACCTTTCGGAAATAACAGGCGTGATGTTATATTTTATGTTTCTTTATCTTATTTTTATTACATTAATGCTATCACTGATTAATTGTCACAGTATCCAGGCCCTCATAACCTTCGGCAGATAGCAATGAACCATTAAAAAGTACCAGGCTTTCATAGATGCGCTAGATGTTCCTTCAAACAGTTTAACAGCTGCAATGATCACTCAAACCATCATTATTAAATAAGGAAACGAACTAAAGTGGCCATAATGCGTCGTTTCTAATTCACCTCCATGATTTATAATTCTATTTAATGTACCAGGGTACCAACATTCTGAAGATTTATTAATTTACCACATATAACGGTAAGCAGCACTTAAAGGTCTGAAGTTATTTCCGCTACAATTATTAGTATAATTAAAATCTAGTTAAAGGAAATTCTGTATGTTAGATGAGAGCAAATTACGATTAATACGGATCAAATAATTATGTTAAGGCGAGACCCAACGCACCCGTTCGACTATACTATAGGCGTAGTGCTACACTCCACCTTAGTCGGATTCAATAAGGTTGCTTTTTGGGCGTACAGTGTTAGGCTGGCTAGTCTTTGTTAGGCGCTTGGGTTTATTGATATTCAAGGGTTTTCCTTTAATTATGATAAATAACTTAACATAATTTGAAAAAATAACCGGTATTAAATTAAATAATTGTATTCTTTATTTATTTCTAGAAAAAAATACTTATGTTGTCGCTTAAATTACGGAGATTTTCGACGATAAAGTTAAAAAAGAGGCAATTGTATATTTTTTTTTAAAGAGTTAGTAACTTTATTCGGAGATTTGATTCGGTATAACGCAAGCTTAGTTCTTTCTCTTTACAGGATATTTTTCCCACCTCAGTACTTCAAACCTATAGTTCACACTTGACGTTCAAAGACAGTACGTTTTTGGTAAATCCTGGTTAGGTGTTGCCATAATCACTGTCATCTTCAGTTATTAGATGACGACGGGTTACCGTTTCATTTGGCATAACTCCGATGTCATAGGTGACTGCAATCATGAACGAGTCTTCAATCTTGCCATAAAGGCGAGATTAATGATTCCCTTAGTGCCTTAAGGGAATCATAAACCTGGTCCAGGGTTTCTAAAATGCAAGAAGACTTGACTTGCTTATAAAGCTATTGCTTGAAATAAACCGATTTATACAACTGCCCTGCTTTTATCTTACAATATGCTTAAATCCCAAACCCTTAAATTAATATTAGTTTTCCGATCTTGGTTGTTTTACGTTATTAATCTTCCAGATTATTATTTGAAATAGTACTTACCGAATAGGCAGTTTAGCAGGTTGGGAAGGCAGTTGCTCCATGTAAAATACTAATATTCAGCAGCATCAATCTATCCACCCATGCATGCATCCATCCATCCATCTGGTAGACTGGAAGCAGACCCCAACATAGTTAGGAAAAGGCTAGGCAGATAATGACTTACAGAATCTTAATAATGTAGGTGTAGACTTAATTATATATGTTAATAAGTTTAGATGGACACAGAAGCTGTCTAAACGAAGCTATTAATATCAATAATTATGAAGATATGAATACACATGTCGATAGAAATCTAATTTGTTAAGAGTTTATATAATTCTGCCAATATTGGATTACTTAATTAATAAGAAGAGAAATCGAACACCTTATTGTAAATAAAGTATGATTAAAAATAAACGCTGAGCAGTTTGAACGTCACGAGTTTCTAGGTCTTGGCAGTCTTGTGATCGAAACCAAGCAGGCGGTTTTGTTGAATTCATTTCGTCACTACTGCTCCCAAAATGGTGAAGAAAATCATCGAGAGGAAACCGACCTTGAAACTAATAAACGCGAATACCTATGACATCTACTAATTTGCATCGTGCAAGTGTTGTGCATAGCCCACTCCCTCTCGTAGAGGCTTGCGGTCGGGCAGTAGGAACGTCATAAGCGAATGTAATTCATGAAATACACAAGACAACCATGACAAAACAGAGAAAAATAAACAATTTAAGCAAATACAAACGATTACGTCGCCAAAAAACCGAATTTATCAACAAGAACTTAAATACACTTTAAATTATAATATTTTGCTCGCAACATGAGGTAATGTGACAAAAACCGGTGACCTCTGGCGCTCGTAACAATAGCATATCAAATTCTCGTCACAGCTGCTGGTTAGCGCGGGTACCGTGACAACTGACTGAGTGACAATGGTTGGCCACCTCTGACCGCTTGTACTTTCGCCGTGCGAGATGCACAAGACTTGATGACGTCAAGAAACCAGGTAACGTCAACATTTTTGGCTGTCGCGAATATTTGGTTCCATGACATGTCTCCTTCCTAAAATGTTTTTCCTATCGTTTTGAGAGCAGTGAAATATAGCGCAGGTGCCTAACAGGGTACGAATTCATTACCACTGCAGACCTCCACTGCTCTATACTTCGTAGTAATTTAATTTGATTCCTTATGTGTATTTCATAGATTATTTCAAAAGTGTGTTTATTTTACAGACTCTTGACATTTATTCAGTTAACTTTAATAGCCAGGTGCACCGTATCAAGCTTTATGCCAGAAAATAACCGTATTTATCTAAAAGTACTTAAGTCAATTCAACACTGATTGTAATCGTTCATTACTTAGGTTATGTTACTTTTATGTTAATTGACTACTATGTCCTTTAGATAATTTTGATAATTCTTAATAAGTCGGTCTTTATGAATAATTTTATTAGTAATTAGAAGCTCATTTAATTTAGTCCTTAATTAATTGGATTATGCTCTTTAGAAGTGATCATTTAGATTAGAAAACTTTTAACTGACTCATGGCAGCCTCCGTTGGTTTAGTGGCTGCAAGCGCAACTGTTGTGCATGAGATCCTGAGTTCGATTCCCCGGTCGGGCTGTGTTATTGGGTTTTTATTGAAATTTATTAGTAACAGGCACCGAGTCTGGATTGGTGTCCAGTTGATGACAATAGGCTCGCCATGAAACTAAAATATAACTTGGTAAACTAATGGGTATACCTCTTGTTACCCCTTCGGGGGGTCATGTTATGTTATGAAAGAACATTTGGAATTAGATTAACTCTGTTAAGACACCGGGTCAAAATAGTAAATTAATTTCACTTTATGTCGTGGCAATATCAAACAAATATTAAGGGTCCGAGCAATATTAATCATTGGAAGGGCGTTACAAATTGTAATATTGCAATCGTCGACATTTTCTCACGCCCTCGGCTCCGTCTGTGTTACCATAAACTTACATGACCTTTGATAACTCTTTGTACTTGTAGGGAGCTTATTAATTTATATTATGTATCCTGGTTGTTGATTTGTAAATCTATCATCATCATCATCATTTCAGCCAAAAGACGTCCACTGCTGGACATAGGCCTCCCCCAGGCATTTTTGGGGGGGTTTGCCATAATCGCCACGCTTGGCAGGCGGGTTGGCGATCGCAGTATGGTTGTTACAAAGACACAGAGAACGCTGCTGCCCATTCTCTGGTAAGTCCCTTAGTCGCCTCTTACGACACCCACGGGAAGATATGGGATGGTGCTATTCTTTACGTCCGACACCACACGGAACATAAATCTAAAGAACGGAACGTAAATCTATAGAGATAAGGGAAATAGGGTAGAAAGTTTCTCGTCCTTTATAGAAAAGGGAGGAACTACTAACCAGACGTCCACCAAATATATATAATACTTGGTATGACCTCTGGCATGTCTTAGAACAAAAAATTCGAACTCTGACCTACCACCAACCCATATTGGACTAAAATATACTTAATTTATTTAGGATTTGTAAGAATGTAGTTGAAGGACTTTACGACCTATCTCGACAGAACATGCGAAACAATTATAGAATCAAGTCATTGCCATATGATACTCCTACAAATACGTCACGATTACAATGAACTGCAATACTACAACCAGCTGTTGCTTAGCCAGCATTACGGCGAGCGCTTGCGAACACGACGCGGCCTTATCAACGCTGTCGGCTCAATTGCAAACTCATTGTTCGGAGTATTAGACGAAAGCTTCGCAGAAAAATACAGACAGGACATTGAACTTGTTCACCGTAATCTGAAACACCAAGGTCAGCTATGGAAAAACTTGACCTCTATCGTCGAAGCAGAGCATAATATACTACAGAGAACTGAAGCCATAATAGCAAAACAACATAAAACCATAAATAAACATTTGACGACTTTAGACAACGCTAACAGTAGGCTGCAAAAAGAAATTGATGTGATGACAATACAACAAGACTTCACATTAATCTCTATTGATACGTGTTAGGTTTGTTACATCCTGCCATATCAAATAGTCTGAGAGAGACCCAAAGTGACCCTTAAACGAGAATACATAAGAAACCATTCAATCCCGAAAGGTCAACGTACTCAAAAACTGTTTAGTAACCCTGCCAAAGCTTAATGTTAACCTTTGCTAAGAACAAAGCACTTAGCTACACTATTCGCAATATTACGCTGACAGTTCAAGTCATAATGCACTAGTAGCAAAGATTTCAATAGTTAGATTCGCGTAACCGCGTCAAAAAGTGATCACGTTTCTGTTACGTTGACAATGACATTTGAATAGTATTGTCCCGCTCACTCATACTACAAATCAGTAATTCAATCGTTCCATGACTTGACGATGAGAGCACATCGAATGACTTAAATCTTTGAAAACAAATATAACTCACTCTATCTCCTTAACTCTGATGATTTGAATTTGGTTACTCTAGCTAGTGCGAACAAAAATATTTAAATATTGACGAGACACCAATTCCTTTGTGCAAACTTCATGACTTTCGGCACAGCTAGCTTGTTGTATTTGCTTCCGTCTTACCAAATCCCATTACCTAAGAAGCTGTGTTAACTACTTTCGACTTAATTATAGATAACAGCTGCATACAGCCTCCGGCTTTGAATACGCTAAAGACAGCTGATCTGAACTGAACAAGATCAAAAGGCGTTACTTATCCTGATAAAGATCTGCGCCACAGTTTTGGCAGCAAATCAGGGATCCTGGATCACAGGCAATTACTTTAAAAGCTTTTTCGTCAACAGTATTCACAAGCTTTACGGTAACTTATGTCATTCCATTGCAGTTTTGACATTTACATCATGTCTACATTTTTTTTTGGGTCGGATGACATCAAATGACTCCTCCTGCTCTGGGCAGAGCGTAGAGGGTAGGGAGTGTCAGACTTCTACTGACTAAAAACCACCCATGTTCCTGCTTAGCTCTAGTGCCGAGGCCGCGGTATCTCTTTCAAACAACCCGCAGCCTCGACGGGAACAACCCGCAGCCTCAACAGGATCATATGTGCCTCATGACTAATTCCAAGAACGCGATCAATAGGTAGTAGGAGGCGCATGCAGCTGGTCATCTAATCCACTGACACCATCTAACAACCTGCCAGAAGACGATACAGTGCTTCGAAAACTCGTGTGACGTCATATGATAGTACATTTTGACGACACAAGTGACGTTTCAAGCCCCACTCCAAGATCTTTGACACGTTTTATCTTCGTCATTTTTTATTGATTTGATAAATCAAAAAACACGTATTCAATATTTTTCGATAATCTAACTTACGGACTAAACAGAATCATATTATTTTGACCCTGTCCGATCCCCTATTGCAGCACAAAGAACTAACGAGGTGGTTAACAAGGATATGACAAACAAAAGGTGTCGAGCCCCAAAAGTCAGTCAAGTTACGCCACGGTAGCCGGTAGCATTATGGCGGGAAATGTCGTAGGTCAGCGCCGCCATCTTGTGCAACCGTTACAAAACTAATGGACGGACATCTTTGTTTTTACGAGTCGTTCTTTTTTTGAACTTTTTTGGTTATTTTTTCGCGGAATTATTTGTTGATGTAGTGTTTATGTAAGTTTGGCATTTGTACAATTTAACAATGGTATGTTTTGGTGCTTTCCTGACGTAACTAAATCGGTTGTTTGCTATGTGTGTGTTTTTAGGCCACTAAGTAAACTCTATCAAGCTGCTGGAGTTGTTGAAAATCATAATTACCATTTGTGCATGCTGACTTGAAATAATCGTATTTACTTAACTGTTGACTTTTGTGCTGTATTTTTGGAAAGATAAGCAAACATTTTTTTGCGACAGGTGTTTAAAAATTTGGTCTAAGGAGGGTGGGAAATCATCAAACGGCTCCTCCCGCTCTGCGCGGAGAAACTTACTAACAAGTACGGTACTTCTTCTTTTTAAAAGACTCAAAGGGCCAATACTTCATAAGGTGTTAAGGCGTATGCACGTTTACAACGATAATTAGTTTATTACACAATACAATAAATTGACACAACACTAAAGCTGGTTCAGAAAGAGAAATAAGACAAATGTCTAAACAAATTGGCCCGCACAAAATAATTGCATCGTAATTCATTTCGTACATAGAACTATTATTTACTGCTGACAAACTAAAATATGAGACATATTAATTAGGTACTTATTCGGAGCAATTGTTTTACTATAATTATAAAACCCGGTGTCCTAATAGAAAGCGGTCGTCGTGACAACGTTGGGACCATTTGTCACTCATTTGTTTGGAAAATCGGTAGGCCGTGTCCTAACTAAAGCGAACATCACACCGACACGAAAGGGAACTAGAGTTGCAATATTTATCGTTTGACGAACCTGAATTTCGTCTTCGCGTCATTAGAGGTTGCCTTCTGATTTTGCGAACGAATAGAGCGTGAAGAGAAAGGGGAATAAATGAGGAAATGGTGGGAGGAGTACCCAAATGATGCCGTGACGTGTGACAGGAGAATGGAAGTAGAAAACGCGTTAGAATTAGAATGGGACAAGGGCAGGAAGACCAGCGGTGGCCCAGTGGTGGTGCTCCGACTTACAAACAGCAGGTCGTGGGTTCGAACCCAGGCAGGCCCATTAGTTTGTGTAATTTATTTCAAAACGCTGCTCTCAAACGGTGAAGAAAAACATCGTGAGGAAACCGGCATGTGTTGGAACCAAAAATTCGAAGACATGTGACATCTACCAATCCGCACTGGGCCTGCGTGGTAGATTACTTATATCCCACTCCCTCTCAAGAGAGGAGGCCTGTGTCCCAGCAGTGGGAATATTAATAGGCTGTTGATGATGAAGGGCAGGAAGACGATGCTGTCGAAGATCACTTATATTAGGACTCGGCCTAAGGTTCTGATTATGTCAAAAACATAATCTTTGCTTTATTTATAAGATAATAGAAGAAAGTTACTTTAGTGGTCTACAATGCGGTTGTGGTCAAGGTTTTAAGTTCGATTTCTAAGCGATACAATGAATTGAACAAACAATAAGTTATTACTTATTGGCTTTATATTTTATTACTTGATTATCTCGGTTATCTAAACCAATATCGCGGAGTTCTAGTTTGTGGCAGATAAAATTGTGATAAGCGAGTAGGCATTACATTTACCTATAGTAAGCATGAAAATATTTATGGTTGGCAGATACAGTTATTCTAGCTAAACCATTACGACCATAGGGTTCATATATTTTTACAAAGTAACTTAAGATTACTTGAACCTAACTGAAGTTTTAATATACTTACTGGAAATAGTTTTCAAAATTGTACCTAGTGTTAGTAAAGTATTTAAACAAGTTCAACTACTCATAACGCATATACCGTTAAAATAGTTCTGGTCCAGTTGACCTTTTAAATAAGAAACTCGGATCACCATCATCTGCCTAGCCTTTTCCCGATACGATTCCCTTTTGTTAGACTAGTTCTCAGACTTTCAGTGCACTGGCTAGTCTTTTTTGGTGGTTGGGAAATCATAAAATGACTCCTCCTCCCGTCGGCATCGGTATCTCTTTCGAACAACCCTCTAGCCTTAGGCTAGATTTTTAAGCCTTTACTTCAACACTATCCCTAGTCGCAGCTAGGTACTAGATAATACATGCACACTGCATTCTAAATTCTAACACTAAAGGAAAATTATCACTAAGGTAATTAAGAACATCACAAGATCTAGATTAACTATATTTAATTAGACTGTTTGTTTTGTCTCCGTGGGTAAGATAAGAGATAAATATTATAACTACCTATAGGATAATTTATGTACAGTCACAGCCAAAATACGCTTGCCACTTTAAATATTCCTCGTGTAGACTCAGAAGTGGAAGTCGGACTCATGCATGAAGGGATCTATAGCATCGTAGTAAAGGAGCCCTCTTACATTTTTATAATTTGTTGATATAACAGAAAGAAACATTCTGTGAAAATTTCAACTCTACCTCTTAAGGAACGTGAGATGCCTGCTGACAGACAGACGAACTGACAATGGAGGCTTAGTAATTCTGTCCCGTTTGATACCTTTCGGGTACGGATTTCTTCAAAATAATAATTATTTTTGTAGATTGAAGTGGATTACTATAATTTTCCACACAACAGGCTACACAGAATCCAGACTAGTTATAGGAATGATTTTAAAACTGACTATGGTTTAAGCGCCTTGACTGTACGCTCGTAATAAGTAGGTCGGTCATTACCACCACAGTTTCAACAGTCATTGCTGCCAATTTAAAAGAGAAGAAGATTGCTACATAAAATCATAAGTAATACAGAAATCATTAATCATCTTTGTTAATATTGCTAATTGGACAATAGAAGTCGACACAATAAAGAATATTGCGTGAATTTGTGCTACATTTAAATGGTCGCTTGATTTGACCATAATCGACTTTAAAAGAGACCTTGACAAAGTTTGTTTTGATAGTTACACTTAGATTGGTCGCAAGCAGTAATGCTGAGCATGAAGACTTAGGTTTGATTCCCAAGTCGGACAAAGTGTTAATAGGTTTTCCAACAGGAATTTCTCAGAAGCCGTCTGGAGTCTTCATTTGTGTCCTATTGATGGCAATAGGCTTGTCCCGGGGTACATAATCATAACTAGGTAGATTTGGATGTACCTACCGTAGGTTGGTATAGGTAAACCTCTGCCTAATTTTCTGAAGTTTCCAAAGGTCATGTTTTTTGGTCACTCACATAGTAATTAAAACTGAAAACGGGATATTTATCATGTAAATTTTATTATTTATTGAGGTTCCCGATATTTCGGCACTGTTGCAAGAACCATGATCACGAATTCACATGGCGGACGAACGTGTTCAATGACCAATCGTAATTCGCTCGCTTCTTCAAATATTCGATAACAATTAAGAACAATGTGCATCTCTGTTATGAAATCGAAATACCAACACTTCGTAAGAACGACGACCAATCAAGCCATGCAAAACCAGTATACGCTGATCTCTGATTGTGCGGGAAGCTCATACAAAGTGACGTCAGGTTACACTGGACATGTATAGCTTGAAGTGTCACTCTGTGTACATACGTGTCTATTTCACACAATAAGTTAACGTGGTAGAATCAATTGAGAGAAATGGGTCAGTCGGACCCAGTACCTACATAGGATGATAGGAGCATAGGTTGACAATGTGTCCGTTTTAATAAACAGCTCATAAATCAGAAACATGTTTCTGTTGCGTGTCAATTTGAGTTCAGTTGTCACAATGTTGTAATTGGAAAAAGTATTGATTAAAACACTGTTTTACGCTTTCACGGTTCATAACTAGGTATATTTAAAATGTCAAAAAAATAAGGCGTAGGTATGTATGTATGTATTATGACGAATATGGGGTCAAAACCAAATCTATGACGAAATGTTGTCGATTTTTGGTTTTTTAATGAAAACCAAAATCAAAGATAGTGCCGATAAAAAATTTACAACTTTTCGTAATGGGTCTCATTTTTATGGTTTTTGAGCGAGTCAAAACCAAATCCAAGATGGCACTGACGAAAACTTGGCCATTTTTCGTCATGTTTGGCAATTTCACAAATATGGCATGGCGTTGGACAAATAAAACAGGCCTTGGCTGTGGAACTTTGTAGCTTCTGCTTTGTGCGCCCTGCCATCAAGTTTAGCTTTTTTTTAAACCTACTTCAGGCACCAGCTCTCACAATGTAAATATTATAGTGTTCAAAACTGTTAAGTGCTACAAAACCATTGTGAGAGAAATAAATAAACTTATTATTGTTATATTATAATTATATTATACAGTAAAACCTTCCTTAAAAACACAATATGCATTTATCAACGAAAATCCGATTGATATCGGATCAGTAGCTTTTGGGAAAATCGCGGATACATACAAATACAGCACCTTCTTTTTTTTCGACTAGGTTGAAAATACTAACCTACTTATCATGACGACGATACTAATAATTAACAATTACCAAATGCGTTTTCAAAGTTCCAAGTAATCTACTAAATTCTATTTCAGTAAAATTAAAAAATAATATCAAAGATCAAGATTATTTATAGGAGGTATAAAACCGAGCGCTATTGTGAGACCATGCTTTAGGCGACTTTAGTTACCTAAACATTAGTTGATCGAAAATGTAACAGCGTCCTTAAACGCCTACCAGAAAAGAACCTATTTTACTACCAAAAAAAATCGAAATGCCGGCCAAAATGGATTAATGCTCACCAAATTGTGTTTCCTAAAGTATTGTAGGAATGGACCTATTTTCCTTTTTATTCTATACCATGAAGATTTATAAACGCCTTTAAAGTTAACTGCAGACCAAATATTTTATATTATCACTAAATAGATGTCACCAATATTGTATTTCACGACTTTCAATTTATCTCCATGACGCGCGCTCGCTTCGCTCGCATATTAAATAACACTAATATCTTCTGTCCCCGAAGTGCCGGGCCTCCGCCGGCCTCCTTCGTCGGCCTACGGCCCGGTGCCCATGCCGCCCTTATAGGATACTTTTGGTTTATATTATAATTTTGGTTAATTGATTTGGTGAGCATTAATTATCCATTTTGGTAGGCAAAAAGAATATAAATACAACACGTACAATTATTCTGATGAGTGTCTAATTATTTTGAAACTTAAAACGTTGTTCTTTAGGCACCTCAGTATAGAGTGGGTTTATTTTATTTGAAGTTAAAATATTTTATTTAGTACTCTACTGTACTTTAATCTAGGGTCTAAAAATCTTTTTTGGTGAGCATTTAAATTGTAGCCAAAAAATAAAGGCAATCACGGAAGATATCCCGTAAGTGACATTTTAAATATAAGTATTGAATAATCAATCAAATGACTAATTGCAGTCCACTGGTGGACTTGGGCTCTTGTCAACCTCCACCACAACGGTCTATCCTTTGTCATGGACTCTGTAAAGGATGATATAGCAAGAAAGATGCTGTCTGATGAGATGATGAGTATAAAGAAGTACTTATGGGAGAAGAAGACATGGTGCGCCTAGTGGTCGGAAGTAGGTACTACTGCTGAATATGACGTCCTTTTTTTTTTTTTTGGTGGGTTGAAAATCATCGAATAACCCCCCCCGCTCTTGGGCAGAGCGAAGGGGAGTGTCAGACTTCTACTGACTAAAAACCAAACCCATGTTCCTTCTTCGCCCTTGTGTCGGAGCCGTGTTAACCTTTCGATAATCCACAGCCCCGACAGAATCCACAGCCCCGACAGGATCCACAGCCCCGACAGGGAATATGAGGTCCTGGGTTTAATTCCCGATTCGAGCAAAGTGTTATTTTTTCATCAAGAATTTCTCGGTAGCAGCCGCAGAGTCTGGACTTGAGCCCAGATGATGGTAATAGGCTCGCCCCCTTATTTATAAGGGACAACTATTTGGTGTTTGGTTGGATTCGGCTAACTTCGAAACAAGCGAATGTCTCCGATCGTCAGTATATATCCGACAGTCATTTGACAGATGGTTTATGACGTCACTGCGAGATGTATGACAAAATTAGATAACATTGCCCATACTTACTGATAATTTTATTGTTGATTGCAACAAAGATCGAAATATTTTCAATATCAACGATATCGTGTGTCCTACTTTATATTTTGTAATTTAGTTTAATGTTATACTTAAAAATGCGATTGCTGATAAAAGGATAGACAGATAGAAATTATTGATGAGCGCTTAATTATGACGCTTTTCAATAGGTACTTACTTGCATAATATAATGAAATTGGGTGTCAAGACAAAAAACCTCTTTTCTTTAGTTTATTATCAATCTGCTCTAAGTATTTTGCTTTCACTCATTATTTCATTTGTCTGCAAATAAACTACTTACACCAGTATAAATAAATGATAATATTGACGGTATATGTAATCAGTTCTCGTGTTTATTTCTTATTAACTCATTGCAGTGCAATTCCACGAACACTCATCGATACTTAACACATCTTAAATATACTAAGACTGTCCTCTAATCTTCGTTTAACTAGTAAGTAATAGTACCCTTAAATAAAATAAAATCCCTCGTTATTTCTCTAACTTTACTGACTCGTTAATCTGAACTATAAACATATAGGTCTTAGAACAACCTTTACAAAATCGATTACATAATAAAATCGACATTTCTGAATCGATCCCATCTATCGTTCGATATCTCAATTATTTCTATTGCATTTCGTCACGTATATATAATTGACACACTCACACATTTGTGTACATATACGTAAACAATTGTGTTGTGTATGTGTGTGGTTCATGTAGTAAAGTTAGCAAGTTTCGCTCACATATTGGTATTGCAATGGTTTGTGGTTTAAGTTGAGAGATGCAGCGGGTAAAGTATAAAATACTTTACTAGCTGATGCCTGCGGCTTCGCCCGCTTCGATGTCGGCCAAATTATACACTGAAACTTTCCTCGAGAACCACTCTATCCTTTGGTGAAAACAGCATGAAAATTGGTGCGGTAGTTTTTGAGTTTATCACGAACAGACAGACAGACGCGGCGGAGGACTTTGTTTTATAATAATTATGTAGGTATTGATTAGCGCTAACTTATCCTTCGGGTATTACAGACGTGATGTTATGTTGTTTCTTTATTTAATTCCATTGCATTGTGACATATTTCCAGTACCAATCTCGCAATTAAGTAATCCTTGAATTCATGAAGCAGCAAACAATGTATGACGTCATTTGTATTATTAAACAATTTGCAGGAGACAATGTGCTGACTGAGACAACCTGATACCAACGAAGATCAGATAAAGTATAATAAGGCTTATTTTATTCAAAATATCAAGCTATCTGTATGATGCTGAAACGGTTAACAGAGAGTGACGTGCTGTGGGTCAAGCGAGCCCAAACACTAAAGTTAAAGACCCCTTACTTTAGTGTCTACAAATAACCTAATCACCGTCCCAACACCTTTCAAAGCCATATATTTGTCTCACGGATCTAACCCTCATTAAGAAACCAAAACACGCACCTTATTACTCCCCCGGAATCACAAATCACCTAATTATCACTCTACTTGTAACCTTTCACACGTTTACTCCGTCAATCGTACACCAAGTCCCGCTACTCGCCTGTGCTTGACCCGGGCACCGAACCCGCATTATGTCACCGCAACGAGAGTGTTCTTATAAAAGCACGCTCCTTACGTCATGTGGCGAAACTGCGAAACTGTGCTAGTCATTGTAGTTGAACTGTGAGTGAGTGAATGAGTGGAATTAACACGAGTGTTTGTCGTAGTACGATCACCTTTCGTTAATTTTGATTTGGTTGTGTCGTATTAAAGTTGTTCGTTGAAGCGGTTGGGCGCTTTTTTTAGTGTTTTGGTAGCCCTGTGGTAATTGCCCGAACTTGTAGGACGTGGACTGGACTGGGGAGTTACTTTGTATATTTCAGCACCAACATCATTATTTTTTTCCTACCCTTGTCCCACTCTTCTTGAGGTCAGCGTAACTTTTTCTTCTTACATTCTCCCCTGTCCGAACGTCACGTCATCATTTACGTGTATCTCTTTCAGAGAAATGGAAATCGTGCTCTTCCTCTTCCGATTAAATATGATTAATTTCGCGTCGGGATCCAAGACAATGACAATGACAAACAATGACAATGACAGACAATGTTACTAAATAAATACATGTATATTATTAAACACCGAGCGTTCTTCCTCCTCTCTACTACTTTTATCTGTGCTGTGCCCGACAGGGTCCATAATTGAGACTGATGTAACTGTTTCCCTAATATCCTGTATACATTATGGTACGCAATAAAGAATTGAGAATTGAGACAGTTGTTTATCTAGGACTTGATCGAGCTTCATTGTATCAGCGCTATTCTGGTGGTTGCCATTGTCGATTCTGTCTTACAGGAGTTGCAGCAGGTTTGTGAATAGTGTGGCGGGCTAGCCCTTAGCTCTTTTCAAGCTCTGCTAAATGATAAGGTTCAAAGTATAATTTTAATAGAAGACCGAACATGGAAATTGCCTCTGTCAGAGTCTTGTTGATGTTATGTTTCAGGTAAATAGGTACCAGGTTTAGGTCATCATCATCATCAACATCAACAGCCTATTAATGTTCCCACTGCTGGGACACAAGCCTCGTCTCTTAGAGAGGGAATGGGCTATAATCTACCACGCGGGCCCAGTGGGGATTGGTAGATGTCACATGTCTTCGAATGTTTTGGTTCTAAGACATGCCTGTTTCCTCACGATGTTTTCCTTCACCGTTTTGAGAGCAGCGGTGATGAAATAAATTACACAAATCAATGAGCCTGCCTGGGTTCGAAACCACGACCTACTGTTCGTAAGTCGGGGCCGCCACCACTGGGCCACCGCTGCTCCAGGTTTAGGTATTGTAGATAAAATAAGATATCTACCCTTGTCCCTTTATCACGAGTATCTGTCGAGTGCAAGAACTTTCTAGTGAAAGATATTTTATGAAGAGCACTTCTACGAGTACTTATTAAATATATTTAAAATGTCACTTACGGGATATCTTTCGTGATTTCTACAACAAATTAAAAATCACGGAAGATATCCCGTAAGTGACATTTTAAATATAGTTATGAACCGTGAAAGCTTAAAACAGTACTTATTAAATGTTGATAAGAGCAAAATGTCTTTGTTAAAGAATTGTTTCGTGGAAGAACTTACTTAAGTTTTATTAATAGGAATAAAAGAGTCTCCATGAGAGACGATAGCTACTTCAAAACGTTTGGCCCGGACAGCTTCACCCCTAACTATAATGTAAAATCTACATGTTATTTAACTGCCAAATTATCAGTTCATTCCACAAACCCATCTTCATAGTATACATCACATCACACTTCATAAAATAAACATGAAGCGAAACATATTACATTTCTCACAAAACATTAGTAAATTCATAACAAAGACATAAACTCTACACACGCATTACCCAAAATATTTAAATCGCTAGACGTGCTCTCGCCATACCATCGCGCGAAAAAGGGTTCCCTCTGATAATATTGTGCATACACTTATTAACGAGTAAGCGAGACACTACAATTCGAATTTCATAGTCCATCATCATTCTCTCCTGCCTTATTCCAATTAATTTGGGTTCGGCGTAGCATGCTTCTTCCATACTTCTCAATTACACATTATCATCCGTTACACAGCCCATCCATCGTTTCTGTGGTCTTCCTCTCTACTCTTATACCCACCCACATTCATACTCAAAACTTTTCTCTCGACAAGAAAGTCAGTGTTTACGAAACTATAATGATATAATTTTTGACGCAATGGGGCGAATCTAACTATTAAAATCTTCTCAACAATCAACATGAACAAATCCAAGCAATTGGGATTATCCAATCGGATGCGGATATGTATAAAATGTAGGTACATTGAAAATTAGCAATGAAACCGGTCATTAAATATGCATTTACTTGTCACACTGTAAATTGATAATTCTACAAAATGTCAGGTTACGACATTTTGCTTGATGAGCGTTCGCCTCGAGTCGTGACAAATAGGTTTGATGCGAAAGTCTTTGAGGATAACGAGGTGGGATTGAAGTAACATAACATAACATCACGCCTGTAATCCCCGAAGGGTTCGGCAGAGAAGTACCCAATAGTACACCCACATTCCGCCCGTTATGTTCAAGTCTCATGTACTGGAGGCGACTTTATTGCCATCAATTAGGCACAAATCCCGACTCCGTCGCGGCTACTGAAAAAATCCTGATGGAATAACCCAATAGCCTTTTGCCCGACCCAGGAATCGAACACAGAAACCCATGCTTAGCAGTCGAGCTTGCGACCACTAGACTAACGAGCAGTCAAGGCAGACGGTCAGGTCGAAGGGTAATTGGTTTCATTCGTCAATGTCTTGAAATATTTTAAAAAGGACACGATAACATTGTGCTACAGTACCAAATACGCTATCATAAAATGCAACCAATTTTCATCGAGAAATTGCACTCCTGATAGATATTGGCACTACAATATTTTGACTCCCATTAAACTAGTTCAATAACTCAATTCAATTCGCATTACATTTCATATTTTATTGACAGTTCGACATTATTTATCTATAGTTCTACAGAATCAAGTTAAGCCTTATCGGGACATTCATGTGGTTTCAAAACTCAGTCTTACACAAGATCTTTTCCCTGATCAGTTACCAGAAAAAGATAAAAAAACATAAAAGATCATTGACCTCTTACATGAAGAAGGACGCGGGAAAAAGTAAATCGCAAATCATTAATTTAATTTTTATTTTTACGTATGACAACACTTATGCATCTGTCCGTGAGTCGAAGTGTTATAATTTATTATAGAAATTGACATTAGAATGCATAAAAATGTCATCGATATTCTAATATAATGCATATTGTAATCATAAATTATGTTTAAATTTTATTTTAAATAAATGGATTATGTATATGGGATCGGTTTAGTAGCGAAGCCTGATTTATGTATAATATTTCTTTGTATTTGACACGAGTTTTTAAATTACTTATATGATTGTAATCCGTATCAATTCTGGAGATGTTATTCCTATTACAATAATTAGCTTTTGATTGTTATCGTAATAATAACCAGTAATTGCCAACACGCAGTAAACCATCGTTATTTTTTATGACCTTCTACTCAGTTGTACTATCATGTTAATGTCGTAAACATCTGAAATATGGCTTAGTGACACATACAAGTAATCAAAAATATTGCCAAAACCATTAACACGAACGACAGGACAAACCATGTTTACTGTTTGTTTTGAGATCACAAATAAACTCACTCGTTTTTTTTATGATAATGTTAGTGACCAAGTCAGTAAAACTAAAATTGCCAAAACCACCTCCTCAGAGATACCTAAATGCCCATTGTCCTTTATGTCTGGTTTACGACAAAAATCAAGTCAGACAAAATATTTGGTTATTTCCGTGCCTTTCTTTGTAAAGAATGACAAGGTCACATATCTTTATAAATCAACTTTAACCCATTACAAAATCCAAATGAAAAACTATTAAATTATGCGTAAATCATTAGCCGTCTCATTGGTCAAAGTTACACCAGACAAAAGGATATTGCGCATAAATGAATAAACATAATTAATCGCGCGTTTATGTCGCAATTGTTAGCGACATGCGACAGTTGCGCAAACGCAACATAATCCAATGATCGCTGGGACGCTGGAGACGTTACTTTGTGAAATTGATTGTGTAAGGATTAAAAGTTTAAACATATGTTATTGAGACATTACATACTAAACTTCGCAGATTACAAGCATATGTTAAAGAAGATTTCTTATTTAAGGATGGGCTTAATAAACACAAAATTCCTTATCAAGGTGTTCTTAGGATTAAAATTAATTTTGAGGTATATTTTCTAAACATTAAACGATTAAATGAGCTGTTCATTAGGATTATAAAATAAAAAATAAATAAAAAAATAAAAATAAAAAATAAAAAAAATAAAAAAGCCTTTATTGTTGCTATCAAGTTTTACACAAAGTAGTTTCGTGTGCCTAGAATTAATTTACCTAAGACTACTATCTAAAAAACACATTTTGACTATTAACTAGAGTTTAACTAATATACTAACAATTTTAATATCTAATGCTTATCGGCAAACGGTAGTTCGGTTGCAACTTGTCTTCCGACAAAGGCCTCCTCTAAAGCTCTCCAGTCTTTTCTCATTTTTGCAGTGCGAGTCCATGTTGAACCCGCTATTTTCTTAACGTCATCCTCCCATCTCTTAACCTGTCTTCCTCTATGTCTCTTTCCGTCTAAAGGGTACCATTCTGTGATAATTTTTGTCCATTTTTCTTGCTTTTCTCTCATCATATGCCCTGTCCACCTCCACTTCAGCTGTTTGTATGTTGTGTATGCATTCTTAAACTTGGTTTTACTTTTGATGTCTATTAATTTTTCTCGGTCTTTTCTTTTGACACCTATTGTACTTCTTTCTATGCTGTTTTGACAAACTTTAATTTTATTTGCTAGATGTTCTGTCAATGCCCAAGTTTGACACCCGTATAGTAAACATGGTAGAATGCACATATTATATACCTTCCTCTTTTCTTTCATAGGCATATCTTTGTTCTTCATCACTTCACTGAGTGACCAATATCTTTTCCAAGTATTGGTAACTCTTCTTTCAATCTCTTTTTCCATGCAGCCTTCAGTAGATATTAGCTGTCCTAAGTATACATATTCCTGTACGTACTCTATTTGCTCATTATTTACTTTTATCGTGTCTGTTTGCGATGAGTTTGTCATGATTTTTGTTTTATTTAAATTCATCGATAGTCCAGCTTTGTCGCTTTCATCTGCTAGTTGTTGCAGCATCATTTCTAGTGATCTTGAATTTTCCGAGAATATTATTAAGTCGTCTGCAAAGCGTAGGTGGCTCAAGTTTTCACCGTTTATGTTAAGTCCCTCATTTGTCCAGTCTAGGTTCCTAAATATTATTTCCAAAACGGCAGAAAATAATTTGGGTGAGATAGGGTCTCCTTGGCGTACACCTCTCATGATAGGGAATTCTTCGCCTATAGCTTCTAACTTGACTTGCGCAGTACTCTTGGTGTATACATTACGAAGTAATCGTATGTATTTTGTTTGTACACCCTGTATTTTTAGTGCATCCCAGATATATCCGTGTTCTAGTGTGTCGAATGCTTTATTGAAATCGACAAACCCTAGGTAGTAGCTTTTGTTGTATTCTTTATATTTTTGTAATATTTGTCTAAGGGTGTGTATATGATCTATGGTTGAAAAATTTCGACGGAATCCAGCTTGTTCTTTTGGTTGATTCTCTTCAAGAATATTTGTAATCCTCGATAGTATAATTTTAGAAAATACCTTATAAATATTGGACATTAAGCTTATGGGCCTGTAATTTGCTATATCTCCTTTGTCACCTTTTTTGTGTAGTAATATAATTGTAGATTTAGTCCAATCCTCTGGAATATTTTCCGTTTTAATAATTTCGTTAAATATATTTGTAAGCATCGGACCAATACCTGGTGATGTAATTTTCAGTATTTCATTTGTAATGAGGTCTGATCCTGGAGCTTTATCATTCTTTTGTGTACTAATTGCTTTTAAGGTTTCTTCGTTTAGTATTTCAGGTATTTCCTCTTCATCGGTAGATGCATCATATTCTCTTACCACTTCTCCCAACTTTTGACTTTGATATAAATTTCGATAGAATTCTGTAGCAGCTTTTAGTATCTCGGGTCTCTTCTCTGTAATTTTACCATCCTTCTTTTTTATATTTAGTATCCAATCCTTTTTTCTATTTAGTTCTTTCAGTGCCTTTTTTATTCCTCCGGTTTTTTCTATATAATTCTTCATAGTGTTAAATCGTTTCGTTTTTCTTTCGTTCCGTAGTTCTTTGCTTATGCTTTTGCTTATTTCTGCGATTTTTCGGCGGTTGTCTTTAGTTTTCTTTTCTTGTAGTAGTTCCTTACGTTTCTGTAGTAGTTGTTTACTTTTGAGTGAGACTCGCTTCTTGCTGTTTGTATTTACTTTTCTAGGTACAGTTTTTAGTTGGTTTAGTAGTTTGTTGTATTTTTCTTGTATTGATACGCCTTCTTTACTATCTATTGATATTTGTAAATTATTAAGTAGGACTTCTGGTTCTCCTTTGTATTGAATAACTGCGTATTTATTATGAAATCGTCTTGTTTTCTTAGGGCGTATCCCTGTCAGTGTAGCTCGAATCATTCTATGGTCTGTGTTAAAATTTAAGTTATGTATGACCGACACATCTTTGAATATTTTTCTATTGTTAGTCATAATAAAGTCGATTTCGTTCTTATAAAGGATTCATTAGGATTAACTGATACCAAATACCTCTAGCGATTCCAAATAAAATCCTCGGAAATAATTCTCGGAAGACGCCCGAAGAACATCAAATTCTTTCAAACATCATTAATTTTAATAGGAATTTCCTAAAACAAAGCCAGCTTTTAATCAATTAATGTAAGCTAATATATTCAACCTTTGATCCTGAGCTAACATTATAAGAACCATAAAAGTGTACAATTGACTCAATCACATCAGATATGCAGGAACTTGGTGTTGTAATCAGTATGTCTGCAACATCCAGTTTAATGCTTGTACTGAGCTTGTGTGGTATTAAGGTTTTTTTTATATTATATATAAAAAAATACAGGTTTGATAGCCTCGTTGATCTAGTGGCCGCAACTGCTGAGCATGAGGTCCATGATCGATTCCTGGCAAAGTTTTATTGGGTTTTTTTATTAGGAATTTCTCAGTAGCATACGTAGGTACCTGCTATTGTCGGGATTTGTTCTAGAGACGTTTTCTGTCCATAGTTATTAAAAAGTTTTTACTAAACTATTAATATCTCCGGGGAACCTTACTTATTGGATCCTATGATGATAAACACATTCTCCAATTAATACGAACAGACAATACAATAATAAGTATCTTGCTAGTTCATTCTCATAATCATCCTTGATACACTTTCTAGCTGATAAGTTGTAGCTGTTTCATAGCTGATGATGAACAGCATCAATATTTGCATGCCAAAATGGTAGAATGTACAAGGATTCTCTAAAATGATGTAACCACCTTATTGTAAATACCTACATTATAAGCAAATAAACAACTATTCTATTCTATTCTATACCCATTATACTATTAATTCGATACGATATCAGCAAAAGGTATTTTAATTAATAGATCAACGCCATTATCTTCACATTCCTAAAATTATTTCCTCTCATTATTTGTGTTTTATAAGGTCATTTCCAGATTTATAGCATTGCTATCTGTTCAATGTTCCGCAATAAACACAATTATTGCAGTCTCAAGTCTGCTAATCTTTTGAACAAATCGGTGCCGTATCGATTGTGATAACATTTTTTGATTTGAGTTTATGTGGATTACCAGACGAGTAGGAAAAGACCAAAGAAACTATCGGTGGATTGTGTGAAAAATATTCATGTCCAAATTCTACGTCGATTCAATTTACATTGACATCAATACACTTCTTCTTCTTAGTGTGTCGATGACAATATTTAAACTGAGTCAGTCCAAAAATTTTGGCGACGAGTTTGGCATTTTCTGTTCCGTCAGCTCAGCTCCTGTGATGTGCAAGTAACACTGAGAAGTGTGAAGGAAGATGTGGCTAACTGGCTAGAAAGAATGACAGCTGAGATGTCGGTTATCAGAGAGTGTATGGAAAAGGAAGTCAGGTTGCACGACCTCAAATAAGTGATGAGTTTCGTCTATATTTATGTTCTTGAGCTAGAAGCAAACTAATTGACTTAGTTTCAGAGGTTATTAAGCCGGCTTTGAGCATTTAAAGATTTGCAAATGCGTAATTTATGTAGAACATTGGTCTAAAGTCCAAGTGTTTTGTTTAGCAAATGGAAATTTGCATCTTCATTGTTCTTATCACTATTTATTGATACAGTCCCATTGGCTACTACATATTTATGATCATATAGTGGTTATTCAATTATAACAGTTTATTGTTAATAGTGATAGTAGCACTAATCTTCTTTGAAGCATTTTCTTTGTTTACTTCCAGAGTTTTCTGCACTTTATTAGATTCTATCTTCAGTACAATTTGTACTTAAACATCTCTTCTGAACTGCATCAAATTCTAAGCCAGCTTAGCGTTTCACAACTTCGTTTTGGTCGACTTCAAGTCTATCCAGATGCTGTTGAATACCAGTATTTAACTCAGAGCAACTGCCCCCTCCTAGCTCGTGCCAGCCCGCGATGCTGAAACCAGTAGTATTAAACCAACCCCTAAATAATCTATCTCAGATCAAGCCTGTCCATTTGCTGCCCTCGCCAGTGACGCCCTAAACCGAGATCCATACCCCACAAGGGGACGCCCCTCGTGTGCTGCCACTTAGTCTATAAGTTTTAACGCCGTGGGTGGAAGGCTTACACTCAAAGCATCCACATAAGCAGAAGCCAGCCTCATCATAGGTTGACCTGCGAGAGACCATGCAGAAAAAAATACTATCCGAGATCCACATTTCTGTTACAGTCGGTGCTAGTTTTAGATCTTTAAAATGTTTTACCCTTATCGTGTTATAAACATTGTCTTATACAAGATAAGGATACATTATCAGCTTTATCTATTAGAGCGTTTATATTCTTACGAGGTGAAGGCGTATGTACCTGTTTATACGCCGACCTCGATATTACGCGGTAATGTTATTGTTTCACTTAATATCGCTTTTGCATTAATACTTACTGCATAAATGCGTTTATTGAATTCTTTGGAATTGTAGCATTTATTTCTGTATTCTTGGTATAGTTACTTTTGTTAGTTTATTTGGAACAGGAAATTATTGTAATATTCCTCATCTGGGAGTTGCTACCGCTTGTGCAATTGTTAATACATAGTTGCATCATTGATGTTGTTATGTTGGATGCACTTTTGACCGAAATATGCACTATTTGCATCTTGACTGCATTGTTGATTCAGTGGTCGTGAAGAAATGAATCTCTTATTTAATCTTTTTTTTTAAATATTTCTTTCGTAGCTTCAAACAAAATTGTATTCACTACAGTTAAAGTAGAGATACTCTTCCGTATATTTTTAGCTGCAGCCATATCAAGTATTTTACGATTATTTATCTCGCACTCATCTCCATATTAGATAAGTTTGCTTCCTACGCCGCGCGCCGTGGCGTTATCTTTGTTTTTGTATACGAATAACGGTCGGGTCTAGTGTTGCAGATTGGCAACTGTGACTCAGATCATCATGTGTGGAATAGGTGGAGATAAAACTTGTAATTTATAGCTTTGAGAGCAACTATTTTAGGAAACATACTCAAAGATTCCATGTATAATAAATATTCAGCAGCATCTCTTTGCATTAAAAGTGGATTCTGATGTAGTTAAAAAGATAATATAATTTGTTTTGGTGATATTCACATTGTTTTCGAAATATTAATGCAATGAAGGCAGGAGAATAATGCTTTAAATACTACTTCCTTCATTCAAGATATTATCAAATAAATTAATCATAGTTTTACTACACGATATGGTTAGATCTCATATCAAATATTGCACCAACAATTAAAACCCTAATTGCTCAAACATCAACACAAACCAAACAAAAACACTTAACTCACACTGACCTATGAAACACCTAAAGCAATATTTCATACAACCCGTGGGTGTTTGTATTAGCTCCACGTACGGACAGATAAGCAAATGCAACGCCCACTGCCTTTCATAATACATCCTCGGTAATAAGCCTTAGTGCATGGCGAGTAATGGAACGCACTTATGATTTTGTTGCCGATTAATTATGATGCGAGAGGTTCTCAATGTGTTTGGCAGATTTTATCTTGTAAGCCTTAAGGTGTTGGAGTTGATTTGTATCTTTGTTTGCATCATGAAGAGGATTGTAATGCTGATTTGGATGCGAAGTGGGTTTTTCTGCTAAATATAGCTGGACAAGTATTTCTTAAAATTGCATTGTTGTCAATTTTAACTTCCTTATGTTCTTTTTGTAAGGATTATCTTCTCTGGCTTTTAAAGTCTTTGTCTTCATAATGTTATATGTTTTTTCGGCGTTCCTTATACTTAGAATATTAGATCTATTACTTTTGTTTTTCTCTAATTGGCCCAAGAGGACTGTAAAGTAAAATCTTCCTCGAATGTTGAGAACCAACTCCTTTTGCCTCTACAATATGTCAAACCGTCTTTACTTCATCATACATGCAACACTATAATATATGAAGCCATTACAGACTATATGAATGCAACCTTTAGATTTTGTTGCCTTTTCATGTAAATTATACATATATTAAGCTATGTTTACGATTTGTAAATAAATACATAACATATAAAATCTAAATATTTAAGTGTTAAAACGTAAATTATAGGTTTTAGAATGTCCATGTTTGATTCATTTCGCAATGTTCTATGAAATCACTTCGCATAATTCATTATGGATACCTCTAATGATATTTCAATGTAATTCGGATCAGTAGAAAATCCATTCGATGCATCTTACCATGTTGCTCGCCATCGCATGAATGTTGTGTTGCGATCTCGAATCTATTACGAATATGGCTACATTTCTACATAATTGCACTATCTTAGATCTACCTGATAGTATGCTAATAGAGGACTGGAAAGGATATGCACAAGCACATTTTGCGTGAGTTGTAGCAAAAAATACCATGGAGGCAGGTTTTTACAAAGTTACAATTAAATCTATACTAATTAGAGGCCTTACTCTAGACGTCAATTCCGATAGTTGAATAACAAAAACTAGTTATCAAGTTCCTTTGATCTATTAAGCAGAATTCAATATCTCTAAATACAAAGCCTACTGCAATTTGAGTCAAGATCAAAGGCTTGGCCGTGGAATGTACAGATCGTGGCATGAACATTTCTATTAAAGCTGATATGCGGACAAAAGAACCTATAAAGCATTATCTACTAGCTTCACATCTCTATTGGTAAGCTCAAATTAATATTCATGGAAATAACATAGTAATGGCATGAAAGAGAAGTGGACCGGAGCGCAATGACGTCTTAAATTTGATTTATAGTTGCTAGTACAGACGGTGACCTAGTGAAATCATTTGATATGGTAATTGGTAATGCTTTTAATCCTGAATAACTTGGAAAGGTAGACCGTTTTATTGTGGAGATAGTAAGCGGTGAGCGAACCTTCGATACTTATCATCATCTATATCGAAATTGTATTGATGAGTCTCGAATCTATCATCAGATCTCATATCATCCCTTAAAATACATCTTGCTAGGATCGTGGGTTGATTTCCGAATTCAAAATAGACTCCCGAACAAATCTCGTCTTCAGCATCTATTAACTGTTTAGATCGTGTGCCTAATCCCGTGATCGTGTTCCTAATCGTCGCTAAATATAGCGTGCGGTCATGTTAACGCAATTATTGTTGGCACAGCTTCGCGCATCGTAAAGGACAACGAACGAGGTTTAGATGCAAACTTGTTCGTATAAGATGCTTTATATCATTATCATCTGACTGCTGGGTGCTCTCTCTTGTTTGTGTACCTTAATAGATGGTGTAAGGTCAGCGATTTAAGTGAATAACTTGCGTTATGTAATTTATGAGGTTAAAAATGTGTTGCTAAGCCTAATTTCAGTAAATGACTTCAGATTTTGTGCTGATCCCCACGGTTCTGTGCATCCAAGTTCTGCCCGCTAAGGTAACAATATTCAATTCATCTGTTGTTGCTAAGGTGTGGCTTAGCAGTTCCTATTGATGAGTACAAAGAATGAAGGAGTAGGATAATACGTAAAAATTAAAGCGTGAAGTACATTCTGCAAGTCATCATTATCATAGTGTTCTTATTTAGTTTTCTACCGGAATAAGACCATCATCGATAATGTTTAATGTACCATTGTTTCTTAAGACATATTATTTTGTGGATGTTGGATATTATTGAATGAAATGTTCCAATGTGAAATGGACTTGAATGGGTTTCCTTTAATTGCGTCTAGAGATGTGCCGTTGTCGGCAAAATTGCCCTAAGTGGGAATTTTGGTGGCAAGATTGCCAGGAATATTGCCGGGATCGGAAAAATTCGGGGAATATTTCTTAATTATAAGTCAAATTAAGTACGGAAACTATGTAATACACTTATAATTAGCATTTGTAGGCCCTAATCTACATTGACCGGCAACTTTGGCAATATTTCCAACCTGCTGGCAATTTTGCTATTTTACCGGCAGTGGCAATATTGCCACCAGGCACATCACTAATTGCGTCATAATCTAAACAAAATACATAGGAGCATGTTCTTACAAACATAGGCATATTAGTAAAAATTGATCTTAAAGAACGGGAAACGCTCAGCCGTCTGAACTCTGAACAATCCTTTGTTCTAAAAATATAGCAGAATTTGCATACAAATATCTTATTATGAAGCTTTAGATGAAAAAACATTAAGACAGCATCCAAAAAAACTTAAAACAATATGACGTGCCTCGAACATGGTCGCTTATTTAACTTCAAACAATATTACAAAACTGTCCATCATGCTACATAAAAATTCAATTGGATATGATAAAATTCGCCTCGGGCGTTCTCCAAGGCTCCATCTTGGGACCGGTTCTTATCATACACTACAGTTACAATTCCAGAGAAATTGCTTTGACATTATCTTCCCGGGTTATCTAGAGGTCAAATGTCAGAATTCTAGTTTTATAATCACCTTTATCATTTATGTTTTCACTACGTTGTTAATTAATGTTGACTTAGGGATATTTTAGATTACAAAATTGATGTATTAAAGACGATCAAGATTCGATTAAATAAAGAGATAAAATCGACTCCGTTATTATTTTTCATCAAGATACATTTTTATTGACAGAAAGATTAGATTGATTGGGTTTAACACCTCGGTGTAATTATGTATATCTGTTTTACTAATTCTCTCAGCTAAGATTTCTCAATTCTAATATTGGTTCTTGTGTATCGAGTTGTCGATCAACCAGATTGAAATCTTATGATTGCAGTTTGCCGATACGATCTTATTTCAAAACGTGTTATTTCTTATGAAGTTCTTGTAAATAATGTAAAAAAAGTATACATTGCGGTTACAACTCTCGTTTGTTGCCTTACTATCTACAAATTGTTACTTGTATTTCGCAATAAATATTGCAATGCTATGGTGTGTGGCTTGAAATACGTAAGTAACAATCACTTCGACTTTATCATTATAATTTGCAGACTTCATAATTATGAGAACACTATTATTTTTTTAAACCTTGCTAATGTTCTATTGTTTGTGTTTTCAGTAAACTGTGACGAATCAGAAGATATTTTGTTTGATAGTAGACGTTTTTTTTCAACACAGTATAGTGCAGACTGCAGACAGTGCAGTGTTAATAGGCAAAGATCTTGCCCGTTAGTTGCCGTTACTTTCCATCCAAAACAGGCGTCCGACACATTACATAAGGTAAAAGCACGAACACTGTAGACTTGTAGAGCCAACAAACACGTCAAACCAATTTCAAATACCAAAAACAAAATCAGTGAATGCAAAATAAAAACTTGGTGATGCGTCACAAGACCAACTAACAAGCAAATAGGAGGCTTTTGTAATTTATGGTCATGCTCTGTTAACCGACAACACTACTCCATAGTCTATGGTCAAATATGGCGGACGAAGGGCAACGAACCCGTACAACCGTACACGGCGAAAATTAACGCTCACTATAGTTATTTTAACATCATTAGCGTAGATCAAATATGAGTTTCAAATTACCGAGCGTTTTCTTTATTGGAAGTTACTTTTGAACTTTTTAAGCTCTGTTGTGTAGCGTGCAGTCAATGATCTCCTATTATGTTCTATAACTCATCGACTCTGTTGTCTGGTATATTCAATTGTTCGCCACCATCACAGATAAATTCGAATTGTCAAATATTCGGTCCATAGAATTAATTTCATTTGATGTATTGTCCATCGATTGCATTTACGTAAGCCAGTTGCATTCTAATACATCATTATATAATTTGATACGAATGACTTATGGCGGTTGTAACTTTTCATCAGCTTCTGTGCAACACGGAGTTATATTTCGAGAAACCAGTTCTTGATATCTAGTATAATTTAGTGGCTGACATGCCATAATCACGATGCATTGTACGGGCTAGTCTAATCTGACAAAAAAACTGGCGGACCGTTACAAAACGCTACCGTAATGGCTGAACTGTGCCAGTTGCTATACCATGGTGTAGACGATATGATTATTTCACACCATCATTCCCTTTCTGTCCGGCCTTCGTCTGTTATTTTTTACTTTGTTATTTCATACTTAATTGAGTTTAGCAATTTGAATGATTCTCTTTCTATGATTGCGTTCATTATTGTTCAATATGAATAATCTTTTTCTATGGCAGCTTGTGAAGTTGTCTTGAAATCAGTTAATAATAAAAATTGTGTCAGCCAGTACACGGCTGATACTATTTATACACACTTATACGTTTTATTCTGTCTGATACACCTAATTTGTATTTTATTGCTCCGATAACCTTATGACTATCACGGATTCAATTAAATAAAAGAGTTAATTATTCAATCTATTTTTTATTGGCATTTAGCACAGCTTGAAGCAATATTTGTTTTTACGAATCAGCTATAATTGCCACTAGAATTGAGCATTGGGAAACTTAATTTATCTGTAGGTGTAATTATATTGATAGGATTCGAACCAATTAATTCGGCTCAGATGAACGATCTCAATAAACTTACGTAAGCTCTCGCATCACTTACAAGAGCTCTGTATGAAATATTCAACAATAGCGGAGGCTTCGCTTAGTATTCAGGCTACGTTTCTGTATCAACTGACGCAACACAAGATACCAGGGGACAAGCACTTACAAAATTGTTTAAAACCCTTTGTATCACGATGATTTTATCAGATTCATGAAATAGAAACTTGATTTTTTTGAAATCGTCATGTTTTGTCTATTTAAAATGTAACGAGACGTGTTCTTAAGTAGGTTGTGTGTCAGCTGCAGTCAATTATTTAGCATTCGGAACATGTTTCTGGATTGAAGGAAATGTATTATTCTGATGTCAGTCCGCGATAACCTAGCATGTTATCGTCTTTGTGCTTTTGCAATCTTTAGACTCCTTACATTGATGTTTTATGTGTTGTTGTTGTATGTTTCCGATTTCGGAGTAGATTAAGTTTCTATCCGTATTATATCAGTTTGAAAAATGTGTTTGTCAATCAACTGAGTATTGATTTCCTCTTGAAAATGCATTTTAGTATCTACTAGAAATCTAGAGTACTTGACATTATTAGGAATGACAAATATATATTTTGGAGTGTAGCACTTTCAGTTTTCTGCTAAAAACTAAATTTGCATAAATGCGTCATGGCCTTAGCTTTACTTGCTTTTAAAGGTTTAGCGTGAATAATTGACGCCTACGTTTAATCATCGCTATTTGTTTTAGCAGGAATATAAAGTGTTCTTTGATTTTTTGTCGCTTTAAGAGAAAGTTGATTTTCTCTAGTTGACCAATTTATAACTTCGCTACTACAATGGGGAGATCGTATTCTATAGCAAACTTACTACTTTCTTTAGAATTTCGTGTTTTATAGCAAAGTAATTCCTGTTTAACCATTTAAGTAGTTACTTTCGAGACGTTAACTAAAACGTTAAATCTGCCATCAGCAGTATTATACTGTTCCTGAATCAATTGAAAATTCTACCGTATCAAATAACCTTTTGTTTATCCAAGAGAAAATAATCGTAAACTCTAACAAATAAATCTTTTACATGCCTTCAGCCACATTTTCACAGTCTGGGCCACTTTCTTAAACGATTTATACAAACCATTAGGTTTCGCTCAAAGCATCAATACGACTAATGTGGCATGTTTAAGATATCTCGCTTCATTAAAGTGCATTGTTTATTGGTATTTACTGCCTTTATTGTGTGAGATACTGCTACCGGCCGTGGCTAAATTGGGACCTGGACCACTCGGTATGAAAATACAGAAATACCACTCCCAATATCCCGTTATCTCTCATCGACGTTTATCATGCTTAATACAATTTGATTTGAAACATCTATACCATTGACTTCGTCTTGTTCTAGTGTCTCTCCATCAGAAGTTACTGAAGGTTAATCATCAACACCGATTATTTCTCTCTGTCCTTTGCCAGGTGGAACAACTCAGCAGCACTCGTGTTTCTGATCCAAACGCTCATGCTTCCCCGCTACTTACTACGTAATCATTTAATTAAAAATACGTGATTTCTTGACATTTATCTATCGCTGTCTTTCTTAAGACTTCTGGATCTTTCCCTATGGTGTCGTTTTATAGTGTTAAATGTCTGACTACAATGTCTATCGGATCTACGTTTGCTGTAAAAATGATTGTGTGCAGTATAGTGTTGGTTTCTTCGATTTCTATTAATATTTCAAAAGGGCAACTATCAAGTGTTTGTAGTTTGCTGTTGGGATCGACTTTCTGATTGTGAAGATTTACTACTTTAATGCTTGTTAAGTTGTTTATCGAAACTGTTTATTGGTATTGAGAAGAGAGTTATTTCATCAAGAATTGTTTGTATGGGAGATAATATGAAAGAAAAAGGAGTGACAGGGGGAAATATGATACGCCGATCACAATTGTCAAGAACGACATCAGACATGGAAGGATGATAGTGAATAGAGTTCTATATATGAATTACTTATAACTGGTATAATGGATTTAGTTATTACTACATAAATAGAATGCTGCCAAGAAATACCTTATCTCAGTTACTCGAAACATTCGCTTCTACGATGAAAGAAAAGACCCAAGTTTACAAGTGCTTGTAAAAACGAGACACATGGTAACACTTGTAATTTCTTTATCACTTCAACTACTCCATGCTGATATAGTCCGCCCTTTTCATGTTACAACTATGGAGTTAATAATTTTTTTTATGAAGGTTTCGAACTGTGCCAATAGTGTAGTTTCCCCACCGAAAAATGCATGTTATTTTACCTTTCTTATAAGGAGATATACTCTAATTTAGTTTGTAGCATGTGTTAAGATCAGACTCCAGTTAGAAAATGTACTTCATAACACACATAATCATCCTACTGCTGAGATACAGGTATTTTTCTGTCTGAATTTTCGCCTGCTAAAGGAATACCTTGACTCTGGTCTTACCCACAACAGTTCACCTGGGTATAGGCCTCTACCAAGGTGAGCCTGCCCTCAGCCTTCCTTCCGCACTCATACTGAAGCATCCATGTCTGGCTGAGAGCGTCCCACAAGGAAATACACATCAAACTTAAAATAGATAGTCATCTTTTTTTCTGCACTTGTTGCATGTTAGTTGGTGTCAGTGCTACATGTTTTTCTTCCATTCTTCCCTGTTAGCCGTCACTATTTCTTCCTACACCTCCAAATAATTGAATATAAAGTCTACTGTAATAAAACATATGCACCGAGGAGTCATTAACCTCGGATAGCTTATCATACGTAGCCATATTATTACATTTTCCTTCTACAAAGGTAATAATTATCAAAATTACAATTCAGTTACATGCTTACACCGGTAACGTTCACGCTCTAATTGTGTAATTATACAATTTGGTAAACGTGGCGATTCACGGCTATGATACTGACTGGCAAGATATAGCTGTAGTTTATATTGATGGTGATTTAGACAAGAATAACTATATATAGTGAATATTGAAAAGTTGTGGAACTGAAAATACTATTAACAAGAATTGACCACATAGAGCCGGTAAAAAACAATTAATTACGGAATGCCTTAGATAACCATAGAAAAAAAGCCTATAATATGTCATAGCAGGGAGAACTTTATTGACTGATTATGCTTATGCTTATAACATTGATGGAGAAACAGTAGTAGCAAATGGAGAATATGCATTTGATCTTCGACATAAATATTCCCACTGCTAGGAGACAGGCCTCCTCTCTGTGACAAGGCATGTATCGCTATCCACCACGCTGACCTAGTGTTTGTGAATGTCATAATTATATCTTTGGATTCGCGGTTCTAGGATTCTCAAAGTCATACCAAAATAGATACCTGTTTTTTCTAACCCGATATAACAGAAACAGAATGTTGCTAATACAGCGCTAAATGTCATCATCTGCATTCGTTGGACCTTCAAGTAATAAAAGTAAAAATGCACGATGCATCTTATTCGTGCTGAACTTGACTCCTAATGCATCGGCTGCTTTATTTAATTCACTGTTTTATTTGACCTTTACCATCGCTAGGCTGTCAAGGTTAATAAAAGCTTTAATAATGTTGAAACTAAAGTGTTTCAATACATCTTTCTTTCTTTTGTTTTTATGTTTTTGTCTAACTCTTACGTTTTTGCCCAATAGGGTATTTCACCAAAAAAATCTAATTAGTCCGTCTGTTAGATTATCGAAAAATATTGGATACGTGTTTTTTGTTTTATCAATATAATAAAAATTGACGAAAATAAAATGTGTCAAAGATCAAGAGTGGGGGTTTTTGGCGTCACCTAGTGGGTAAAAAAGTACTATCCTTATGACGTCACACGACTTGACACGACTTTTCGAAGCACTGTATCGTCTTCATATTTTGTTTACGTGAAAAAAGAAAAAATACGTGTCCATTATTTATTGCAAATCTATCTGACGGACTAATTAGATTTTTTTGGTGAAATACCCTATTGGACGGAGAAAACCGCACAGAGGGATGAGTGGAAGGCTATGGGGGAGGCTTTTGCCCAGCAGTGGGACAATAGAGGCTAAAAGTCAGGAAAGATTTTAACTAACTGATCTACCTCTTACTTTTCGCTATGGATGTGAAACAGGTTACTATTCAGATGCCCAATCTATCACCTCAAGGTCATTCTTTATAATGATAGAAAGGGCCATATATACCCAAACATAATAAAACCAAACCATCAACATTATAAACTAATCAAAAGTCAAAGCAACAAAATTTCACCGCCTACCTTCCCGGAACTTTCTATCCGCATTTGCATCGAAACTTAAGAAAAAAATCACCTAAGAAAGTAAAAGTTAATAATTGCATAGATGCGCCGAAGTGGACAAACGAGGCGTGGTACAGGGCAGAGAAGGAAGTATGCCGACTCGAATACTGGTGGAAAACGAAAGTTTTTGAGTAAAAACGTATAATCGAATTAATTTATTCGATGATATTGTGACTTCTGAAGGAACAAAAGAATTGAATAATTATACAATCGGACAAAAAACGATTGATTGACTATGTGAAGGATGATATGGCTAGAAATGAGGTGACTGATGAGATGACGATTAATAGAAATGGGAAAATAAGACTTAATGCGTTGAACCTTAAATAAATTGAGATAATGAAAAATAAGACACCATCACAACTACTGATGAATTAATTAGACATGTAAGCCACAACATAAACATGTACCAGTAGAAATATTGAACAAGCTTGCAGGTCATAGACAGGCTTAACTAAATAACCTTTTAATTACTAAGTAATGGTCAACCATGTACATTTACAGGTTCTTATGACTGTAAGACATAATTTGAAAGAAAGTAGATGCATGCAGTTTAATGCTTCATCTTTAAGGGGGTAAGTAGACCTCCAAACGGTACTACCATGAGTTGTACTAACGTAAATTGTACAACGGTTTGAATATACACCGTAATCGAGCTTCGAAGCAATATGAATATGGTGTTACTTGCAGTTATTAGTGAACCGAATTACCATTAAACAGTTAAATTGTATTTTGGGAATTGGTCATTAAATTGAATATGGATTACATACTTAAGTAATGAAATACAACACAGACATGATGATCCTCAAAAGCTTTACAATTGTTAGCAAATAAGACCAAAAATCTGACAAAACATTCAAAAGGAATACTACATTTGCTAAAGACGATCCTGTTTTCAAACACAAACTGAATACCACTTCAAGCCGAGTACCCCAAAAAGCCATCGATCAAACTCGACCCAAAAGTGGTTCTACAAAAACGCAACCGGCTCTAAACCAGTCGGAGCAACAGCCGATACGCGGCCTACAGTAACCCAAGGTCGTTAGGGTACCGCTTCACAATCCTCTTCCTCTTTTTGTACTACCTTTCTTCCTTAACAAACCATAACATCATAAAACTCATCATCACCTGCTCTAAATTCAGCTTTAGCTCTAGTAGTTTAAGGTTCGGTTTCATTTGACGAGTTCTCTTTAATGGAATTTCAAAGGTCGTCCAGGCCATGTGTTGTGTTCGTTTTTGCAAAAGTTTTTTCGTTTGGACCTCTAAATGATAGGTTGTGATGTCTGTACCAAACAACTCGGCTGTATTTGATTCTGTTTCGATGGCTATCTCTCTGATCGTATCTGTATTAGTTTTAAATACACCGTGATGTTATTTTCTTTTTAATTCTTGTCTGCCAGTAATGCTTTCATAATTATTAGAAATCTCTTTGTGAAGACTTTGCTAACTTTGACTTTTATGTCCGTTAGTTTCATCATTGAGACGAATCGGGTAATTTCTTCCGTTGAATCTTTCTTAGTTTCTAGACTGGAACGAATTATACTAATACCTACATGCAAATCTTTAGATATTTCAAGAAGATTCGTTTCTATAGATTTTGTTGATGATAGCCTAATATCCGCTACTCTGTTTCTATGGGTTGAGGTTACTCAAGTGATTTTACTACGTTCTTAGCGGTCTACCAAACTCGTAAAATCACCGTCATGGCCATGATCTTAAAATTGTACGATGACCGCGCCTGCCTGTTACATTCTTGCTGGCTTGCTTTTGATATTGGAACAAAATATATTTTTAACCTGTAAGTATGTTATACAGCCAAAGACAGGGATAAATGGAAAGAGGTAAGGGAGGCCTTTGCCCTGCAATGGGACATATCAGGCTTATAATAATAAAAATGTAAGTGTTTTATCCCTGCTGGGTAAAAGTCTCACCAATTTTTTTTTTTAGTGTTTGAAAGAAAGCAAGAAAATGCATTTATTTGGCACATGCCACAAGTACACACAATGTAAAACAAAACAAAAAAAAAAATGTAAAAAGAAAAGAACTTAAAACTAAACAAATCGTGCCACTGTGTGCCTCACGCCCTGTTAGTGACCATGTCAGTTTAAAAACTTATAGTTTCACCTTAGTTTTCCCCTTTTCAATGTTGGTTGCCTTTGCCTACCAATCTGCCATAAACGTTGCTTAAGGGGACGGTGAACGAACATTTCTGCATACAAACGTAATACCAAAATCATTCGCGATACGAACATATTACCAACTTAAAATTATGTTATTCGGATACAGACGATATTTATCTAGGTTCCTATTAAACTTTTTTTTTAAAACATTTACTATTTACGAAATGCAAGCGAATTGCATTTCGTCAATAGTAAATAGCAATTCGCAAACATTTAGCAAACAAAGAGAATGCACTTTTCGAAATATCTCTGGAACAACATTCGTCTCATAAGCTGCGTTTTGAGGCCACGTTTACAGTAACATCTTACTCCACAAGCCTGCACATACCGCCACGCTTCACCAACAATTGCTCGGGAACCTCCCTGGAAGTAAACAAGCAACTATCACAAAGGAAACCCTACACCAAAGAGTCCACAATCTTTCCTCATTCCTCCACGCTCGGTTTGTTCGCATAAAGTTACAGTTTTACAATCTCGCCGGCTTGTTATACAACCGGCCATCTGTCGTGGCTCTAGTTTCGACTGACATGTGTCTTGTAGAGCCTGCAGATTCGCCTCCATTTTGTAAATCGAGTATAAGTTAGCTAGTTAATGAGCTGAAATCTCACAAGTTATTTCTTAAAGCGAAGCAGATATCAACCGATTTGGTCATGTTTATGTGCAGACATCAAGTTGCGATCATCGATGCATCTCATGCGATGAGCAACATCTACTTAGAAGGAGTCACAATTGAATCTTTACTGCAGAATATCGATGATAAAAAGATCAAATAAAATGTTTGACCCAAAATTCAACTTCACGAACTCACCTCGCAGACGCAGTTATAAGGTTATCAATTGCACAGGTCACAGGTCGTGCCGCGTATGATGGCTCTCACAGGTTACGATAGATAAAGTAAATAACAATAGTTGATCGTCATCATTCTCCTGCCTCCTGTCATCTTCCATACTTCCCTAATACTCGTCATTTCAGCAGTCACCTCCGTTCTAGCCATGTCATCATTCACAGTCTATCCATCGTTTTTTTGTCTTCCTCACATGAAGACACTACAAAACATGGGTTTTCGATTACAGACGCTTCCACCTTAAGAACCTTTTTTTTTTGGGAGGCGGGAAATCATCAAATAACGTGACTGACTATAATCCACCCATATTCCTTCCCAGCCCTTTATATCGAGGCCGCGGTATCTCTTGCGAACAACCCACAGCCCCGACGGGCTTCCGTCTTACCAAGTAGTCCACAAAACATGCAGCACAAAGTCATATCCTAATACTAATTAAGCGACAATAACCAAAATACTTAAACTAAATCGAGTAATCCTGCAAGCCCCACTACACCGGACGGGAGGACATGTGCTAACGCCATTTAAGGCACATAAATGTGACTTGTTTATTTTGCAAGCCTCGGAATGTGGGCACGGCTAGTGTTTTTAGATGCAAAGGTAATAAGATGGATGCTTGTATGCTGCTAGCTTTCTGCGTAATTAAAGCTGTTTAGTTTTATTAGTTGAGGGAGTTAATCATTCTGGGTAAGTGCAAAATTCTTGTGGGCAGATGGCCTCGACAATCACTTAATCATATTAATCTATCTCTTCATCTGCAATATCTTCGTCTTGTATTTATGCAACATTTTTCAACTGAATTGTCATAAACATAACATCACCCCTGTCATTCCCGAACGGATACACAGAGTTGTACACCCACATTATGCCAGTTGTCTCAGGGGCGAACCTATTGCCATTAACCGAGCAAAAACTGTCTGCTACTGAGATATTCCTGATGGAAAAAACCCAATAGCACTTTAATCGACCTGAGAATCGAACCCAGGATCTCATGCTCAGAAGTCGATATTGCGACCACTTTACCTACGAGGCAGACATTTCGGTAGTTTATGTCAAAACAATACAATTTGTCTTATAAACATCTTCATACCTAATAGACTTCGGCAAGCCGTTAGCCTAAATGCCGAACAGCAGTTGTCATGATTAAAAGAGTAAGTAATGCAGCTGTCATCAAATCCGATTTCAGGCGTAGTGCCAATGTATTACATGTCAAACATCCAATGAAGATCATTGTCTTCTTTCTTCATCTTTCTAAGGCCACGATTGGGTCATCGTATTTAGGTAAGGTCGCCGTGTCTGTCAACAAACTTCAATCAAAATTCATTTATACAAATTAGGCTTGTAATCAGCATTTTTGAACGTCCAAAGTTTACAAGAAACAGTCCCCCAAAACGCCCACCCTTCGTCACTTCTAAGTGTTTTACCTGAAGAAATGGCGGAACAAACTCCCCAGCAACACATCTGTTTGTTAGATAATTAGATTAGAAAAAACAGATTCTATAATATTAACAAATAGTCCATGACATTGCTATCCATAAAACACAGTATCTTTAAAAAATACAGACAAAACCATCCAAGCAATCTAGTTTTCCTCAACCATCATAAAACAACATCTTACCATTTTTGAAACCTACAACAAAAGATTACCAAAGCAGTCTTTACTTAACTTGTTTCTATCCAATAACTGTCTTTCTAGCCATTATGAAGTAACCTGAGTACGAAACTCGACTTGACAACCCGTCAGATCTCTGTATGGGGCAAAAACTCCGGATGACAAACCCTGACGAATTAAACATGAAGAAGTCAAATTGGACAGTTTTTTCAGTGAACTAATTTGAGTAACAGAATCTGTGTTGCGTTGACAGGTTTCTTGTAACTGATAGTGAGACAGTTATTATTTTTCTTTGGCTGCGTAATTTTGCGTTTCTTCAGAGGCTTGTTTTGTTAGATCGATAGTCAGAATATTAATGATAATTGTTCACCAAAATTATTACACAGCTCGTAAACAATCATCATCAGCCTTTAATGTTCCCACTGCAAGGACTCAGGCCACAGATTACTCAGGCCTCTTCTCTAGGAGAGGGATGGGCTATATAGTTCACCATGCGTGCCTAGTGCGGGTTGGTTCATTAGTTGCTCTTATACAATAGGTACTGCTTCTTTTATGGACTTTTTTCTCAATTGTACCTTTAAGTAATTTTCTTGATTTATCATCTAATTAGGTACGCATCAGTGGCATCAGACATGCCTAGGGGTCAACAATAAGGTAGACTGTTCAGAAACCCTGACATCATGAAGAGTTGGCTTGTACGAAATTATCACCACTAGTTTACACAGCGGTTATTTGGCACACCCTTCTCATTGAGTATGCTGCAGCAAACTTCCAAAATTGCCAGTATCAGTTAAGACCATCTTGTACGTACAAGAAAAACTACCTTAAATACTGCTGTAAATGATTGAGACAATCGTTAAAATAACCCACTAAGATAATTTCTAAAACTACTACTATCTGACGGCCTCATATCAGATAGTGATCCAAGAAAGAGACAGCACCATCAGTACACTAGCTCCATCCCCCTCACACGACTAACAATGCGATCACGAAACCATGGTAAAAACGAAGTAAGTAGTAATATAATCTTTACTAGCCTCATAAAACCTTACCTAATTGAGTTTCTCCAAGTTATGGCCATATTAATTAAGGAATACTTTGTTTTAGTTAGTATTTCAATATGAAGCGCGTGGCTGAGTTAACGAGAGATTTGTCATAAAATGGGATATTCTAATTTGTTCTCCAGATGTTTTTTGCTGGTAACATGGGACGCACACATAACTAGCGAAGTACTTCAGGATTATGCTAGATTTTATGTTATTATAATTATTTTTCATATTATTTTTATGTCGTACTTAGGTTGTAAAATGTGTCAGACAGACATGCATTTATGTGTAGTGAAAGGAGTCTAGACACTAAATAATCACTTTTTCTTTACTTAATTTCTGCAGAATTGGCATTTTTATAAGGTTTTCATAGCTTTTATGTCGACCTACATATCTGTACAGGCGGCAAAAATATAATTAAACACATAGGTTCATAACGTTGCTTATTTTATTCACAAGCTGCACCTCCGAACTGCAAACTTAGGTGATGCAGACTGTAAGTTAATTCAAATATTTTTGAATTTCTTATCATCTTTATCGCTGATCAAGTTTCAGGTCTAGGTCCACTTTTATTTCGTTGTAAAACTTTGCCACCAAACAAGCCTACCATTTAAAATTATCAATATTACAATGTAAACAAGTTAATTGGTAGATTAAGTTCAGATGACCATAGCTCCATTTAAAAATATTGATATTCAGCTGTATTTGGTCAGACTGAAATCTAGTTGGGAAACAACTGGACGGACGGATGATTGACACTGCAGACCATTAAATCTAGGGAACGATGCAAAAAACGCACAAAAAGTCAAATGTATTCCTTAAGATAAAGGATGAAATTACGTCTGGATTCCTAGAAGGGGTAAGCAGGCCGTTTCACCATTATCTATAAGTTGGTACCTTGACATCGACCGGGGACCAAATCCAGACTGGGTAGCTACTATGATATCCCAAGTTTTGGAATAGAAGCACTTTTATTATTTATTTATTTAAACTTCATGCACAATAGTGATACATAGGCGGACTTAATGCCACAAGGCATTCTCTACCAGTCAACCTTAGGGTTAAATAAGACAACATTGTGGTAGGGTACAAAATATCTAAAAAACAACATCAACTTAAAAAAAAACGAAAGTATATACAAATATAATGATACTAATACATAAATATAAAAATAGAATAAACTAATAAATATTACACTTACTATTATACTTTTCTGGTGGTCGCCACCGTTGCAGTGATTGGGAATAGTGAAGCGGGCGGCTGGATAGACAGAAAAAAGAAGAGAAGAAGAGAATCATCATCATCTTCCAGCCCTTATCCCATTCTATTTGGGGTCGGCGCAACACGTTTTCTTTTTACATTCTTCCCTGTTAGACGTCGCGGTGGCATTTACTCCTTCCTTTTTCATCTCATTCCTCATACAATCTATTCATATTTTCTTTGGCCTGATTACAAAAAGTAATTAACTACAGTAGACGACTTTACAAAAACACGATTTAATTTAAAATACTTATAGAGAAAGAATGTCTATACCGTTTGCAAGCAACACCACAAAGACCGATCGCATTTAGGTTAAGAGTGTGTCATAATCATAATGCTTCATTTGTAATCCATTGCATAGAAACTTTGTTAGATTGTATCTCATTTCCTAAAGAATTCGTCTTGTAGCTTGCGTTAGACGATTAGCTGGTGATGCATTGATTTGTAATATTGTACAATACCGGCACTACCGCGGTACTACTCCTCTACTAATACTGTTGCGAAAGTCGCGTGTTCTCCCGCAACTGATAGCTTTGGTTAGGGTGCAGGATGATTTGAAAAAAAATATAAGAAACAGCATTTCGTTGTTGAAGTTCTAACACTATCTATAAGTCAAAAACACCATTTTTACAGGAGTTCGAAAATCTGCATGCCTACATATTTATACCATGTAATGGTACAACGGTAGTATCATTATGTTCCGGATACACTCTTTTGTTGATTAGCTTGATTAAATGATGCCAATTAATAGATATCGACAAGTTTCCAGCTTTTCTCTTTGTAAAATAAGCTCAAACGTTCCCAACCCTTATTTCAAAAGGCCACTGCTGCACTATTTGTCATCGAAATGTTAACTTCGTTATTACAAACAAGAAAAAAATAAACTACAAACATGATACTCTTAAAAGTAACTACTAAAAACAATCCACAAAACCTTACAACAAAAACAAAAGAGTATAACGTTACGTAATCAGGCAGCGAATTTACCATGCGTATCACTCTCACCGTATTATTTAACAATAATTAATAAAATTACCCACTTACCCACATGTTACGTGCACGAATTTGCAAACGAAATCGCGTGTACCTATGTGAATACCTAGAATAGTGAACTCGTAACTGAAACAAAGAATACTTCAAAAAGAAATGTTATTTTTATGAGTTACTGTTTCTCAAGCTCAAAGAAAGAAAATGCCTAAGTATTTTCTTCCTTTTTTTACTGGGTGATGTTCATAGGGAGCTGAATTTCACACATGTGTGTGTATTACCTATGTTTAATTGGTCTTGCATTTTTCAGGGCATACAATAGGTACCACGAGACCTCGAATCTCTCAAGGCTGAGATTACATACGCTAGGTACCTATGCCGTGAAAAGGCGTCTTCTGGGCAGAGCCCATTCATAGCTTTCCATCCGGCGTGATCGAGGTCAAGAGCAGGCTAGCAAGCAAAAATAGTTTTTTACCCGATTACGGCAAAGCCAAAGGTTATGACTTTTTTACTTCTGTTGTGGCAATTATTAGAGTTAAATCCAATGTCGAACGTCTTTTAGCACTGAAATCATGAAGACTATTACGACTTATCCGGTAAAAGTTGGAACAACGCATTTTCTCCTCAATTACCTACTCCCATGAGAAGATGTCTTTCTTTAATGAATAAAGATGTCGTATTTTGAGTTACGTCTGTCTTGACCTAAGTATGCAAAACAAGACGTATTTTATATCCTTGCATAATATGATGAATTACGCATGATAAACTTTAAAAATGTACGTAGCCAGCATTTTAATACTGCCCCGAAAACCTTTTGGATAGGTATTAACATAATATTATGAACGCATGAATTGGGGAAATGTTTCCGTATTCACTGCAGTTTGTTAAACATGATCATATTTTTATCTGACAAATAAACAACTGTCATATTTAAAAACGGAACGAGCGTGTCGCCATTTTGTACTACTTCGGGTTGCCGAACATTGCCGAATGCGCTGAATCGTGGCATTTTAATGTTGAGAAGTTGTTGATGATCTTAAGCAGCAGCCAATTTCTTTAAAGGGCTACAATAAGATACATGCATAATCAGCTTGTTCTTATGGGACTACAAGGTACATGCATAATTAGCTTGGAACTTTTCTAGTTCTCACTACTTCTTCTCTGTTAGAAGAAGTGGGCCCTCATCCACCAAACGGGTCAGCGGTTTAGGGGTTCTATGACGTGCTGGTTCTCCCTTTTACTGCAGATAATTGCGGAAATGCAATGATAAGTAAACAAGTACTAAACCACATGGTCTTAGGAGGAATTCCAGCGGTTTCACTAAGCAAAGGTTAAAATAAATATAAAAGTAATCGCCTTAACACTAATCCTTTTAATTAAAAATATCATCTTAATATCATTTTCATTAGATGTTATTAAAACTAATTACGATTTTCTCCTGATTTCCCTTTCCGTTTAAATCATATTTTATCAATTATCGTTCCTTTAGCAGTGAAACAACTTGGAAGTACGCTTTTCATTTTTACTGGAATTTCTTCTACTAAAGCAGGCCTCGTTGGTCTAGTGGTCGCAAGTGTAACTGCTGAGCATGAGGTCTTGGGTTCAAATCCCGGGTGGGGGAAATTTTTATTGGGTTTTTCCATCAAGATTTTTTCAGTAGCAGCCACGGAGTCTGGATTTGTGCCCGTTTGATGACAATAGGGTCGCCCCCTATTACATAGGACTTCACATGACTGGCGAAATGTGGGTGTACTAATAGGAACGCCTTAAGCCCAACCTTTCGGGATTAGAATTAGAAGTGTGATGTTATGTTATGATTATGATTTTATTTCACATTAAAGTACTAAGTAACCAGTGCTATTATGTAAGAATTGGCATCGTATAAGTTTCTAACATTAATTCTAACATCATACTTTGACCATATTTTTTATTCAAAGTCATCGACAAAGTATTTCTTTTCCACTCCAAATCTAAAACTGACCAGTACCCATCAATCACCGAACGTTACGCTAAGTTAGAGCGAGACGGCGACATAGCTGTACGTGTCATCGCAAAAACAGTAGTAACGGTGCGTGTGCGCATCCGACCGGCTGATTGTGAATGTTCTCTGTGGTCAGTGTCACTATGTAGGCCTTCAAGTATTTTACCAACAGTTTTAGGAATCGTGAACGTTTTTTGGAGGTGGAGAAGTTTTTCTATAGCCTGATGATAATAAGATCACGTAACTTAACGTTATTTGAAACTTCATAGTCTAGCTAAACTCTTAAGTGACTACGGCATGAAGGCTTCCACTCAACATCATCACCATCATCTTATCAGACCGGAATCACCCACTGCTGGGTACTTTACTTATAGGCCTCCCCTTTTTTCCGCCACATTTCCCGCTCGTATGCGTCTCTTATCCAGGTGATCCCCGCGACTTTGACGATATCGTCAACCGAACGGGCTTCATCATGGTTCTATGCAATTCCCCCCTTAAGGTCTTTTGAAAAAATTATCACGCCTTCTTAGTCTTTTGCCGTGATTTCTGCGTCTAAATTCATTCATAGTAGTGCGCAAAAGACTAAAAAAGAGGTCAGACAGAAATATCAGCACCTAACAAGTTATTAAGAATTCTCTATTCATCTTGCGAACTGGCGCTTGCAACAGCTTCGAAATATCGGGAACTCATATTAATGAATGATCAGGGAAGAAATCCCGTAAATGACGGATACGTTTAGTCATAACCTTGAATCAGTCTAATTCTATGTTTTTAAACCTGCATCAGCCTCCTATTAAAATATTAACTATCAAAACAACATCTCAGTAAACATTCACAATTTACGCAACCTCTTACAAAATTTCCACGACCACCTCTCGAATCAACTATCAATCCTCACTACCTTCACTACGGGATCTGCCTACCCATTTAAGGAGCGAGCGTAGCGAGCGTATACTTTGAGTTCCGTATCCTTGTGCAAAGGGATAGCTTATAATGTGACTGGTCGACCTCGGGGTTTCCTGCAATGGCGAGATTCTTTTAAATGTCAAGTGTTATTAATTGATCTGCGACGTACGGTAATGACTGCCTCTAGGGCTGGCAGAGTAGAGTAGAAATTGGCTGTGATTTTGTAGTACTTTCCTTTGAATAAATAGTCTGGGCATCTTCGTTCCATCATAGACCTCCTCCATGGCTGTCCAGTTTCCATTAGGCGTGGTTGAGGTTAAGAGCAAGGCCATTTTGCAATGATTAAAAATGCAAGTTTTGAAATCTTTAGGCTTTTTATCTCTTGTCTAGTCTGCTTATCACCGAACTAGACAATGTTTATTCAATACGTTCCTCAGCTTCACTTTCATCTTCTTGTTTTTATCTTAATTTATTTGGAGGTCATCTAGAAATCTACGTCTTGTTTTGTCATACCTGTCTGTCTGCCATTTTAGTAATTACTGCTTTATTATTTACCTTATACCTATCGTCTTACACCTCTCTTGCTTCAGTCTTTCCCTTCTATCTAACTATTTATCTGGCACACGGTTTATAGGTAAATTACGTGGCTAGTAAAAAACTAGCTGTTCCTACTTCCTTTGGGTTTTCTGTCATGACTCATGAGTGTCATGTCACTTGTTCGGGATCAAGCAGAAAATTACTTTAAAATCAGCATTCTCTTGCCCTCATCCCAATTTATTTATGGTCGGTGCAACATGTCTTCTTCTTTCAGACTTTTCTATTATCTCGTCATCTCAGCAGTCACCTCCTTTCCAGCCAAATCATCAGAAAATTACTTTACGATAGTCCATTGTAAAAAGTAAAGTTTCCCTTATGGGCCTACCACACGCTCAAGCTTCACCACACTCTTGGTTCACACTTCACAGTACATCGCGCGTATGGTTAGTAAAACTGTATTACCATTACCAACCACACGCGCGATGTACTGTGTGCACCGTGTAATCGCGCAGGCAAGACTGTGGTGAAGTGTGAGCGTGTGGTAGGCGCATTAAACTTGTCAGCCCTATCCAACTTAGTGACGTCAAATAAACAAATGAACAGTACAATGTTAAATGTCATAATGTGACATTACATCAAGTATTGTACGTTATTGTTAATTGTAACCTGCTAGAATAACGACATTGTTGAGATGTTTATCAGCACTTCAGAGGACGATGCCGACAAATGTAATGTGAAACGATTAAACGTAAAACAGTAGCGAGATCGACTAACTGAGATCAGTAATCTTAGTTAAGCTTTTTGTACATTAATTGGACTGGCTCGTTGGTCTAGTGGTGCTGACCATGGGCTCCTGGGTTCGATTCCCGGATCGGGCAAAGTATTATTCGGTTTTTCCATCTGCAATTTCTCAGTAGCAGACACGGAGCTTCGATTTGTGTGTTTGATTGTGTTGATAGCAATATGTTTTTCCGCTATATACATATAAAACTTGCGACATAATGATCGTACTATTAGAGTGCATCTCTGTCTTACCATTCGGGGATGTAACAGTCGTGATGTTATGTTCTTCCTTTATGACTTCTTTTACGGATCGACTAAGCAGTCTAACCATAACAGTATTTATCTGATGACCTAATTAACCGGGTTCTAAAACTCCAAAAAACAATAGATTCTTCTAGACTGCCTCATCTCTCGTATCATTGATTTCTTCATAGGATAAAACAACAGACAATATCAGCTGTTTATCACACCTTTCATTGTTATCAATAGAGATTAGATCAGACGCTATCATCCCGCGAGAATCGATACGAGGCTGATAACAGATGGATAACAAAATTAAATGTGTTGAAAATGTCTAGTCAGTGGTGAAATTTGGGATCTTAAATTCTTTTGTATCAAGTGTCTCTTTGGAACTAACGCTACTGGCAAGCCACATCAAAGTCACATTTTGCTAACATCTCTATGAGGCGCGACAGCCATGCCTAATGCGGCCGCAACACTATGCTCCTTGCGCTGCTCATCGCTATACTCCTCGCGCTGCCGCTATTTGCCGCGATGTTGCCCGCTCTGCCCACACTGTTCTACTCGCGCAATTAATCGCGACGCTCCTCACTTGTAATTTGCCTTTGGTGGACGATGAAACTGTGGCAGCGTGCGCGTTATGCATTTTTAGTATAGCTATTATATCAATGTCATAAAAAGAAATATACATCGTCGTCGTCGTGCTCGCCAACGGAGATGGTGGATCACATGTATTCATCGCGCGATCATCGCGGAGCGGAGGGCGGGACGAGGAGCATGACATGCGGCATGACGAGTAAAGTGGCCACACTATGTCTCTGCCTCTTTTCCTCGCTACTTGCCATGCCACTCGTCGAGTGTGTGGCGGCCGCATAAGGTTCTTGTTTCGATTACTGGCTCGGGAAGGAAAACATCGTGACGAATCCGGCATGTCTTACAGCCAATTTAAAGACGTGACATCCACCAACCGTGACCGTGTGGTGGATTATGGCCACTTCTCCCTCACATCCTCTTTCCATCCTTCTTCTTTTATGATAGAAGACTCACCTGTATCACAAACGGCGTGGACCTGCGAAGGTTAGCATCTGTACGAGGCCCAAGTTTTAATACATAATTATGTCATTTATTGATAGATTCAAGTAATGAAAACCCTCGAAGAAATCGCAACAAAACAACAATGTAATGCACAAATAATTAAACACAAAACTTTAACAAAGTATTAATTACAACCAAAATACTACCATCGCAAACAGGCCTTAAAAGCTAGATTTAGAGCTGACCAAGATACCGCTCTAGCATATTTCATAAGACAACCCGGTCCCATAACTCCCTGTTAAGCACTATGTTACATAAATCTACGAATAAGGCCAGAACGGCCGATTTCTCTCGCTAGCCCTTTGTCTATACAATGACCCAAAGTGCCCTTTGGTAGCGAACTTGAACCTTATGCTTGTAGGAATAAGGGTGTGTCCATGTATTGTATTCAGCGAGACAATTTCGCCGTTATCTCCGCACGGTGTGTAAGCGTAGAAAGTGTCCCATTTGTAGGGTGGCTATGCGTTGTGCATGGTTTAGGAATTGTTTTTTAATATTAACGATTATTAATGTGCGTCTAATTTTAATCGTGTACTTTTTAAAGCCCAAAATGTAACAAGGAAATCATTAAAACATTATAATTGTTTCTAACTTTTACTATTTTATGCTGTGTAATGCAGTATTTCTTCATAAAACGTTAGTTGTTGTCGTGTATTGTCATTTTGTCACGCATGACGAGAAACAGACAGGTAATTGCAGAAGAAGACATGGCATCGCGCGACCGAGACAACGCCGACCCCAAATGAATTAGGATGCATTGAATATTTAAATACCAGCGGACACTTATTTTTACTTTGTACAGTCCAACTTTTTTCACTTCACAGAGCAAACTGAGTTAAACCAAAATATATTTCTTTTTAACATTAGTCTCTAATTTAAACAAATCCCATAGTCATCTTTCCTTCATATAATTTTTTATGTAATTATCCTAGAATTTGCCACTTTTTGAGTATCGACTTTTAAAAGCCAACCTCGTAACACCCACCTATCTCATATTATATAAAATCAATGCGCTAGCTGATTACGCCACTAATCAACACGTGTCAATATACCTATTTCCGTCAGATCACATCAAGTACCATCACCACCTTCAAAGGTGAAGGTCACCAATTAAAACCACCCATAATTCAAACAGCTACATATACCTACCTACAGTGAATCACCACACCACTCCGAGAGATGCCACTAATATGACGCAACGCTGCAAAAATGTCCTTTTTATGGAACCGGTTCGTTAGCAAGCGCCATTTTAGGAGACTGCTGATAATTGTTTTAGCAAAGTTTAGATGACAAAAAAAAACGGTGTTGTGGTGATAATTTTTGCTTTTGGTTCATAAATACGGCTGACGGCTTGAGTATAATAAAAGCTGTTCTTCTATGTACCTTGGTTTTTTAGAAAACTTCATTCATAATGAAGCAGTACGTCAAATAATATTATTGGTATATCCACTACCTACACAAATCTACAGTAACATTATAGAGGTAAAGTTTGTAAGTTTGGATGTAGAAGGTCATTTGCGAAACAGCGATCATTTTTATTGTTCAGGAACTCAGGAAAATATCTTTCACTTGTAAAATAAATGTAGTGTTGCCAAGTGCCATTAGGTATTTATTCTATGTTAAAATAAGAAACTTGACACTGTAGAAGTCGTGAGCAGAAGCTAATATTTAAAGACTTAATTAGTATATCTCTCAACTTCAGTACTTACTTAGCACAAATCATTTTAGACACGAAATAAAAACCAAAGACATGACAATAATACTCAGAACAATAAAACTAACCCATTAACTACAATAATTATAATTACTAGACGGAGATAGATCATTAATCAGGAGACCTCAAACATTGAAAAATTAAAAATGCATAAAATGCTGAATCACGTACTGCTTGACTATTGTTCAATATATCAACTTCTTCCAGATTCTTAATAAGTAAAAAGTTAAAAAACTAGTTTTTATGCACTCCTGGAAGCATAAATCTACGACTAATTCACTAATCTCTGCAATTAGCGCAAAAAAAATCACAATAGTCTGTCTGACAGGATAACCTCATAAATTCCTGGACCAATTTTGATGCGGTTTTCCTCGTTTGATAATAAACGGAGATAGACGGTTTTGATTCGTGGGTGTATTATTATGCATTGGAGATTCTCGATTTTTTCTTCACAAATTAATCGATAATCTTGTATTTTATATGATCATCGAATTTTTTGCACTAAATACCTTGGCATTTAGACAATAAAATATATCCTTAACATTTAAAATGTCGAGTGATAAAATATGGAACTTTGCAACACTAAATGCTTGTCCGAATTATTATTAAATTATTCGGTTTCGTATCATCTTTGTAAAATATTCAAATGGCGTAAAATCTGCATTCCAATTTTTATTTCCAAATGGAAGCAAGCTTGTAAGACTGGAAGTCTAAAAGCTGACCTTAGTATACGTGGGAAGACTATTCTAATTATCTCTTTATTGCTTGCCCGTTGTTAAACAAAAATCCAAAAAAAAACGAATAAGCACTGGCATACAAAAAAAAAAAGAATAACAGCTGCCAAAATGCTACAAAATAAATGCACTCCTAATCAACCCAAAAGCCACTTTACCGAAAAGAAAAAAAGTAAAAAGAAAGGACTGTCCCCGCTAAATCCCGAACCCATGGCGACCCAGAAAGTACAATGCCTCCCATTTCGCTGCGCCCGCGTCGCGATAGATCGCGTCATGTGTGCCCCGTGTCATTTGAATGGGTAATTGATCGCGTGTCAACAAATACGTACCGATCAGATATTTAAACGAGGTATTCAGGCCATATTGTTCGGCCATATTTAAATGTAGTTCAAGTTTCTTCGGCGTATCGTGTCAAATTATTTTTTCGTACCGAGAAAGTATCTTGTGACAGGCATTTAAACGGTATTATTAAAGGCCATTGATGGATTTATGAATAGGGAACTTACAAAAAAAATACTGCTCTTTTAGGTCTTACGCAAACAGATAATAATGTGCTTATAATGCTAAACGTATCAATCAAAACCTGAATTCAGAAACAAACAAAATATTGGCCAATTACATAGCGATTTAGCAATACATAAAAACACAATGGACACTAATATCCTAATTGCACTAATGCATTCACGCATTAAAACTAATAATCCAACGAAAACTTGTGCAAAATAAAAGTTTTATAATAATAACCGGTTATAGGTTAATAAAATAATTTATCTGTGTTGGTGTTGTCGTGTAAGTGCGCGCGGCTCGCCAGTACTCCGCCGCGCGCGACACCGAACGGACGTCTGTTTCCAACAACGGTTATTTCCGAAATAGCCGAGCGATTGTAAACTTACTGTTAATGTTATACGAATTTTTCATAGTATACTTCCAGTTACTGTGTGAGTTTTCATGTATTTTAAAAAGGTTTTGTGGTGCTGTGTCATATCTACAAAAAGATCTAACACATGTTTTTAGTTATCGCTTGTCCGATTTTATGTTCTCTAGCATATTCTACAACAGATAGTGAATTACAAAACATTGTTGTGTCATAAAAAATCTCAACGTTATTTTTTTTCTTCGCAGGTAAACGGGACAAGTAAAATGGACCGCGGAACACCGATAGTGATGTGCTAGTGTTGTGAATAACGGTTAATAACGAGTTAATAGTGGTTGATAGCTATGATGTGAGACAGTTGTGGTTGTCAAGATGCCGTCAGACAGTGGTTCGGCGTGGTCGCCGCCAGCGTCCAACAGTGAAAGAAGGTTGAGCAACTCTTCAGATGGAAGCGCCGGGAGCGGATATTCTAAAGCTGTAAGTGTTTTTTTTTTATATTGTACAATTCTGTCTCAGTAAGCCAAGAAGCCAATCTCAACAAATCTGTTTCGAGGAAACGGAATTTGTGTTAGTGTATCTCCCTTATTTAGTACAACAATGCGAATGTGAAATACCTATATTCCAATAAAAATATGATTGCTTAGATTAATCTATCTAATGAGAGGCTTAAAAAAAGTACAGAAATTTCGATATGTTGAGTGAACCGCTTTCTGGCATACTAGGAGAGATAATTATTGTTTAGATATCCTCACGAAATGTTTTGTAATGGCTTTCAAAAGTCTCGTTTGTGCAATACTTTTGTATTACATGCGAGATTTTAATAGTCTACACTCGTACTCGTAATCTCGAATGTGTTTTATAACGCGAGGTCGCTTTGCGTCTAGTCAAAATGGTAATACATAATCTGAGAAACGGTGTTTAGTAATTGGAACTCAAAGATATTTTTGCTTAATTTACTTACTTAAAAAACTTCAAAATAAGAAGTGTTAGGCAAGATACAGTAACTCTAACTATTAATATTATGACGATTTGAACGAGAATAATCTGTTTCTAAAGTTGTTTAGATACAAAATAGAGATACAGGAAACGGAAATATCAATTTAGGAGATAGGTGTAATGCAAATAGACACTTATTGATTTTCTTACCGAGACTTCCTATATCTGGAGAAACTTGATTCAAAACATTGGTTCATTCTAAACTTCAGATGAAATTCCAGCAAGTAAAAAAAAATTTAAGTTAATAATAATTTATGAAATGGGAAAAAAGTATGCTAGAATACCTATGCAGCTTATTTTTTTTTGTTGAAGTATCTATCACCTGCTGTGTTACACAAAAGTTGTTTTCTCTGATAAGAGCGCATGTAATTACTGATAAAAACTCGTACCTAAACACCCGTGTAATCAAACATTCGATGACATGTTTTAATAGAAAAAACTAAAAATACCTAGTTTTTTTTCTAAGAAATGTGTCCTTTGCTCACAGGTAAGGCCGCATAGATACTTGACTAATAAAGTATTAAGTAATTATTGCGTTGATTCATAGATTTTTCCCTTGAATTAGTTAACCAACATATTACCTGTGTGCATCATCGTCATTACATCAAGCTATTTCCACAGTTCTATTTCCAACGATCGTAAAAATATAGGTAGGTAGGTATTATTGGAATGCTGCAAGCATATTACAATTTATTACAGTTGTCAGGAATAAACTGTAAATGTCCAAATGTCGCTTCCAAAAACGCCAATGCAACTACACCAACTCGAAAGTATTTTAAATTAATTTACGGCAGTAAATTAGTAAATCGCAATTTATAACCAAAAAAACGATTGCCTAAGAAACCGGTTTCACTCAATTAATTCATGCCAAAGTAAACACTTTGCACACACCTTTATATTCAAACCACGAAAAAATATTGACTAAAAGTTATTTTCCACAAATGCATATTATCACACTCTCTTAGTTAAATAGCGACTTACGCCAACTTGTTTTTGTCAATCGGCAATTGATTAGCAACGGTAGACCAAGTAAGCCAATATTTAATTTTAAAATAACGTTTAGCTGAAGGTAAATAGTAGGCAGCGATGCGTTACGAATAACTTTCACTGTCGTTATTCGCCGTGGATAACTAGTTATTTTTTTCTGATTTATTTTATTTAAAATAATCCGTTAGCCGCTCTCTTGTTACGCACTATTCGGTGGAATAATGCAATAGTATTTTGCTGTGCAGATTTTTTTTGTGATTTTATTTTTTATTTTTATTTGAGGTGAATAACCGTTAACTTTAAACCGGTTTTTATTCGTTTTCTGGAGCTTTGAAAATCGAATTATGAAGTTTGTTTGCGAAAAAATTAGAGCACAAGTTTTTTAGTGTGTTAATAACTGTAGTGCTGGATGAAATCACAGCCAAGAATGTGGTGAATTGGTCACTATATTAATTTACAAAAATACCTAAAATATCGAAGACGAAACAAAAGTTGGTAAATAGCCTTGAAAATTAATGAGCAAGTGAAATTCCGATTACGACATTGTCGGTGAACGGTCGTCAGGTGTCAATGGAATATTTTGCAATGCACACAAATTCACACCGATTTATGAGAAAGTCTCGCTTTGTGAAAAATCATGGTCACCCTTTTTATTTTTAAATGTATTTTTTTCTTCAGTTTTTTAAGGTATGGTTTTTTTATAATAAAATGTGTGTTAAAGAGAAAGCGAATGACTTGCATTTCAATTGCGTAACACATACATAATCGCAATACTCAGAGTTTTTGACAGTTCAGCGAAGTTCATTGCACCCTACGTTATAAAATCTATCATCAAAACAACTCGGAGATTATTGAAGCATAACTTTGGGCTATCATGCGTAGATATTTGCCTCTCGATATTACGGGTAATCAGTCTTGGCAAGGGGGTTTCGCGTTACCCAGTAACTGGGATGTGGATGTCAGATAGGCAGTCACTCCATTTGTATATTATTCGCTGTCAAATTGACAGCGAACGGAGATAGTTCCCTTCTTTCTCCTATATAACACTGAGGATCGCCTAAATAATTTGGACTCGCAACTCGCTGTCCACCACAAGGTGGACGTCAAAAATTATCTTAAGAAATTGTTTCGCCGTCCACCAATGTTGGACAAGCCGGTGATGGAAACAAGGAAGCATCAAGCATCCCAGCTCTGAAAGCATTACAAAACCTAGCTACATAGCATAATCAGTCTATAATCTCCCCTCTGCTGGTACTCCAGGCCTCTCTATGAGAAGAGGTCTCTCTAGCTACATAATATCTTGATAATCTATCTCAATTTTCACATCGCCTCTAACCAATTACATTAGCAACTTATTAAGCACAAGCAACAGCTACCATAGCCCCACAGTCCACCACCTAGAATTCAGCTCACCCAGTAAGGCAAGACGACATAGCGGCGCTCATTAGGCGTGCCCCAACGACCAGATTTTACGCAAATGTAACGCTAGCCTAATGAATCTAATGATACTTGGGTGACTGCTTATGATGTCCTATACTGTCTGTCTGTCTGTCTGTCTTTGCTTCACGCCTAAACTACTGAACCGATTTGTGTGAAATTTGGTACAGACATAGTTTGGAACTTGAGAAAGGACATAGGATAGTTTTTATTACAAAAAATAAAATAAAAAATAAAATTTATTCCGGACATACAGCGCCATCTATTGGGTGCGCGTTCACCTTTGGTGCGGGTTAAAATTGCCGTTAAGAACCGCCGCTTTCAAGGGGGAGGGGTGGGGGGAGGGAGGGGGGAGAGGAGGGCTACCCCCCAGTACAACTTCCATCCCTCGGAGCCCCATGGTTTCCGAGATATCCATGGTCAAAGTTTTGAGGTTAGAATAGCGCTAAAACGCGAAACGGGTACAAATTTTGTGTCGTTTGACAGGGGAAGGGTGAGGGGGTGGTGCCCACTGTGCCCTGGTACCACTCCCATGTAAAGGCGACGCACCATTCTTGAGAAAAACAAGTTTTTGGAACCTAATTGACGTTGCCTCTAGCATCGTTCGAACTGACAACACCGCGCGCCAATCGCCATTTTCTCGTTCTCTCTGTCAACGCATGTACTCCATGAAGCGCGCTCGCTTCGCTCGCATATTAAATAACACTAATATCTTCTGTCCCCGAAGTGCCGGGCCTCCTTCGTCGGCCTACGGCCCGGTGCCCATGCCGCCCATAAAGGATACTGTCGCGAGACGGTCGTATTATAATTTTGGTTATTCATCCGGCTAACAATTATTATTGACACTCATAGTACATCCGAAAATTATTAAATATTTAAAAATAAATTATATTTTATTCAAAAACACGACAAAAAAGTTACTAAAATTCACTTTTACCAATAACGAAACGTGAAATGTCAACTTTGACGTCTACCATGTCAATTTATCCAACCTCAAAATTTACAAATGGCGTGTTATTGACCAATTTTAATGGAACTTTAAACAATTATATCTCGTAAACCGTGAATATCTGGAACTTGGCAATTTGCAAAAAGCCCTCTATTAATGAGTACTATCTACTAAAAAAAATGAACTTCCTAAGCGGCGGTTCTTAATGGCAATACTATCCTTGGTGCGAAAAAAGGGTTGAAAGGGAGGGATGAAGAGATTACTTTTGGTCGCGATAACCGACATCGGTCGTGGTAACCGACATTCACGCGGACGAAGCCGCGGGCATCAGCTAGTTAGATTATAACTTGAGCATTAGGTGACTGACGCCCACTGGTTTAAAAAATACATGGTTTTATTTGAAATTGCTGTCAAATCTTAATGTCAAACAATTATGTTGTTACTAATTGTGTATTGAGTGAATTTGAGTGCCACATTTGATATAACATAGAAATAGTCCGTGGTATGTTGTGGTTTTGACATTTTATTAGTAATTTTCCATAATATACCTTTTTTGGGCAGTCATGTAATCACGACTGCCCAAAAAAGGAATATTCTGCCTATTTAAAACTAATAAAACAATAATACCTTGTTTCCCTATAAAATAACCTACAGACCCGACAAACCGCAAAAGTGTCGCCGACCATGTAACCAGCCTTAATTTGCTTGCAAAAATACCACTCCGGTTTCTCGATACAGGAATCGTGTGACATCGATAATAATCGTTCATAATCGCAGTATCATCGCATCGAATTAAATCGAGAATTGAGGATGTTCTCGATCCATCACTATTAGTCTTTCCACTCTCCCCTATATTTCCCACGGTATGTAGTTCTAGATTATAATTACTCTTATGTGTTTGAGAATTACGTTTAATTTTGAATGGCAAGTGTTTGGTAGTTGTAGTTTGTATTGGGCTTATATAATTTAAATAGCTGATTATAAGGAATTATTCCTTAAATAGAGGCATTGTTGTCTGTGCCTACGTAAAGTTATAAGTTGTGGTGTTTAGCGTAATTAGTTACGTATAAAGTTATTATTGCTTTGAGAAGGAAGTGTGCTTAATATAGAAATTGATTATGCAAAATAATAATAATAATATTCCACAACAAAATAACCGTTGAGTGCGTGATACGTTCACTTAGAGATCATTACCTTCATTTAAATAATAATAATCAGCGTAAAATACTGTTCCGGAAAGGCTTACTTAGCTGTTTTGTTCCTAAATTTGTTGGCCACATAATTTGCATACAATAAAAATATTGGCCACATATTGACAAACAATATAAAAAGTATCACTCTCTAATCCTTGAAGAGTTATGTAGAAAATCCGTTTAGTAAACCTACATATCACCAGTTAGTTTTAGTGCAATGAGAAATCCAGACTGAAAAAAAAAACAATAAATTCGTATAGTTTTGGGACACACCCTGAACCTCCAACTTTAACCTACTTGTCATAACTAACAAAAAAGTATTCCAAGTCAATTAATAATCCCAGACGCAGTCTCTACCAAAACAAATGATAAAAAAGTCCTAAATAGGACAAGATCTTTGGAAGAGGTCAGTGCGTCTCCAAGTCAGTCCTTTCACTCTGCGCAAGGGCACGTAACCGGTCCTATTATCACTGATTACACTGATACCGTATCAGGGCCAGTGATATTATATTATGAGCAAGGGCGATGGTGTTTTACATGGCTTGTTGATTAGACTAGGTTTGAATATGGCGCCTGTTACAGAAATGTTGAAAGAGAATCGTCTTGGTATAAGCATGTAAATGAAGGATTGATGATAAATGCTGACGAATGAAGAGTGTCAGAAAAACTGAAAAACGGGAGGATATGAATGAAAGAAGGAGTAAATGATAGTGTTATGGTTGACAAGAGAGAGCGAAAGAAAAAAAAGTGTGGTGGAGATCACAAGACAAGGGCAAGAAGTACATACAATTTTAATTAAACATAAAAAACCATGGCCAGGCTCTAAATCAAAGAAAGATTTGAAGTAACACAAAAGGAACAATTTTTTATAAATTGTCGATTTCAGTGCTTGCCGTTGTAAGGTGTGTTCAATACATTTACAGAAGTAATTCCCAATTATAATTCAATAAATAGCAAAGCTCACCATGCTAATTAATTGGTATATTATTATTTTCCCACGGAGTCACTACTAAGCAGGTGTGGTTCTTAAATGTTGTTCAACGATCGATCGAAGTAGAAATCCGTCACGACTTTACGATCGTGCGTTATAGTGATTAAATATAAAATCTATTCGAGTATGTCACCAAAGATACACTGATTTTAACGATTTAATTTAGTGATAATAGTTTTGTATAATCACTGGCTTTCACATACATACTTAGTGGCCTTCACATGAAAACGACAAATAATATCTAACAAATCATAATATAGAAAGGTCTATAGCTAACTAGTTTGTCTCTGCGACTTCACCCGCGAGGAGATCGGTAATTGTTCCACAGTACCGGGATAAAAAGTTCCCTATCAGTTAATCAAGGTTATCATCAACTATCTGTGTGCCAAACTTAATTCAAATCCATTCAGTAGTTCTTGCGTGAATGAGTAACAAACACCCATACATCCATCCTCATAATCTTTCGCATTTATAATAGTAGTAAAACCATACCTCGACCGTAACATGTCTCTAAATCCCCATACAATAGCAACAGTCTACCAAACAAGGCCAAAAAACTCTCTTTGCAAAACTTAAACATTTTTCCTTATAGCCAGTATCCCGAGCCCATTGAAGGAAGGAAGCAGGTAGATTCCTTGCTACAGTAAAGGTAGGTAGGTTGGTCCTCACGGCCAATCTCGGCCCGCAGCCACTATGCGCAAGCGCATCTGTTATTTTTGTGCACCTGTCGCCCGGACTCGAATAGGGTTGGCAATGTCAAGAGTTTTAAAAAAGGTAATTTTTGTGTCTGGCGTTTGGGTTATTGAATAATTAAAAATGTAAGTTACTACTAGACCAGATGTATGAATGTGGACGAGGCAAAAGAAGTATGTATGGATCGTAGCAGGTGGCATTCTGTGGTTTCTGCCTGCCCCCATGGGAAAAGGAAGTCAGATAATGTATGTATGTAAGTTACTTACTGACTTTTTGTTTGTGTCGATGGTACTATCACGAAAACATGAATCTTCTCATTTTAAAACCTAAATCATTAAATTCTGGTCTTTTTTTTTTTTTTTCGTTAGCCTATATTTTCCCACTGCTGGGCAAAGGCCTCCCCCATAGTCTTCCACTCTTCTCTCCGTGCGGTTTTCTCCGGCCAGTCTTGTATAAAAGCATCCAAATCGTCACGCCAGCGTTTTCTAGGCCTCCCTCGGCGACGACACCCGTCCTCTGGCACCCACTGCGTGACGACCCTAGCCCATCGGTCCTGATGCATTCTGCAGACATGGCCCGCCCAATTCCACTTTAATCCAGCAGTCTTGTTACCCACATCAGCGATTCCTGTTTTTGCGCGTATTGTGGTATTTCGGTCTACTGCGTAAAAATGGTTGCATAAGCATTTACTTGAGCTCAAGTAATTGCTTTAACTAGATTATAGGTAGAAGTGTGAGAGACGTGAGAGTAGTAAAAGACATGGCATTGTTTCAGGTGCAGATCCTTTAAAGTTAAGTACCTAGTGCTTAAAAGTTTGGGCAACGACTATGTAAATGCTATTTAGGGGCTATTTATTCTTGATAGTCTTATGTAACACTCTGTGAAAAGGTGAACAGCTTCAGACAATAACTGCGGTAAATAGTACACCCAGTTTTGCCAGTTAGGTTAAGTTATATGAAATAGGCGGCAAGGCTATTGCCGTACAACCGTGGCTGTTACTGTGAAATTCCTTATGGAAAAACTCAATAGCACTTTGCCCAAACCGGGAATCGAACCCAGGTCAGCAGTCGTGCTTGTAATAGTCCTCCTGACCGTTTTTCGGCCACGGCGGCGGCCCATCTCAGCGGAGATTAGCCATCTGCGCGGGAGATATTATAGTGCACAAGTGTGTGCGCAGGCACAAGTGCACTCTCTGTTCCCTTTCTCTCATAGTCCGATGGGACGGCAATCCGACACGACCGGAGAGAGATCAGGCGCAGGACCAACGGCTTAACGTGGTTTCCGAGGCACGGGGGTACTATACCGCCAACTTCCAAACTCCGGGCTACTACTGGGAAATTTCTAATGAAAAACCCAATAGCAATAGCGTGCTTGTAACCACTCAACCAATGAGACAGTCTTAGTAATAAATACTCATCATCTTCCTCATACTCATTATCTTTTTGGTGGGTGGAAAATCATCAAATAAACCCCCCCCCCCGCTCTTGGGCAGAGTGGAAGGGAGTGTCAAACTACTACTGACTAAAAACCAACCCATGTTCCTTCTTCGCCCTTGTGCCGAGGCCGTGTTGCCTTTCGATAATCCGCAGCCCCGACGGGTTCTTCCTACCCTTACCCCATATGATTTGGGGTCGACGCAATACGTTTTTTTCTCCCTTTCTCCCCTGTCAATCGTCACACTATTATTTGCTCCTTTTTCCTTCATATCATTCCTCATACAATCTCTTCCTTAATTTTCCTCTCCCTAACCATCCATCAAGTTTTAATAATAAATAATTAAGGAGTAAAATAATATACCAAGGAATGTTCCATCGTGACTATTAATTTTAGACGCAGTTAATTCCTACACAGAACTAAAATTAATTCATTTTTTTTTTTAAACGTTTCCCCACACTAGGAATTTCTCCTGTATCGTGGGTGCGTTCACAAACATATAAACTCACATACACAAATACCCAGACCCGAAACAACTATCTGCAGGTCATACAAATATTTGTTCCGTGCGGGGATCGAACCCGCGACACGCAGCGCAGCAGTCCAATCGCTTAGCCACTGCGCCAACCGTGCCGTCCATAATAATGACATTTCCATAAGATGACGTATTAGATTTATGTTTATTAATTAATTTCTGTAATCTGTGACCCGAGAGCGTTCGAGATAAGGATAATATTGCGAAGGTGTTTTAATTAGTCATAAAGTCACGCTAAGAAGCTCATTAATTTATTATTATAATAAGAGGTTCATGTGGAAAGTTTTTAGCCGATTTTATGAATATTTATTGTAGTAATATTTACTGATTAGTATTTCTTGAATATTCTGGCTGATATTATAATACCTGCCAAAATCTACCTTCAAACCTAACAGACGAATTTAAATCCCAAATTCACTCTACATAGGAAAACTTTGACATCGGGAGGAAGGTCACATACTACCTAGACTTAAAAATACGAAGATATGTAAACTCCTCTGAAGGAGGTCACCAGTATTTTGCATGGAGTGACTGGTTACTCCATGCAAAATACTGGTACTTAGCAGGTCCTCCTCCAATCTGGACTGTGCCTTCTACGCGGATTTTAGCTCACTCCTTAAAAATAAACATTTTAAGCGGATATCTGTCTGCCAAATAGTTTTATATTTGTCAATACTGACTAGTTGGTTAAGGTCACAAAGGCAGTCACTCCATGTATAATTCTGGTATTCAGCTGGGAAAAGGCAAGACAGATGATGATGAACTACAATATTTCATCTATAAATCAAATTGATTAGTCAGCCATGTTAATATCCAAAAACATACCTTCAAGCTTAAATAATTCAGTTCAAAACAAATTAACATTCAACAATCACCAAAATCCCACGTTCAGATGGGTCAGCCCTATCTCATCTGACATTTAGCAGCGCCCGCACCGGTCGACCTTCGAAGCGTAGCTATCGTTGGTTCGATTCCTTGCAAATGCTAAGGGTCATGACTTGGGAACCATCTGGTACACCTTCAGGGCATATTTGGTACCAGAACTATGAAATGCCTGCCTAATGCTGCTATCACGATTTTGATCTTATGGGATAGGCACGTAACGACCTTCCTTCTTACATTCATGTGACGTTACGCCACGCCCAAAATCCCCGAAGAGTTTGGCAGAGGTGTAGCTACTAGTACGCCCACATTTTGAGAGTTATGGTTTAAGTCTCATGTTATTGGGGCGAGCTTATATCCATCAAATAGGCACTAGAATCTGTGCTTCTATTGAGGAATTCCTAATGAAACCATCCCAATAGTACTTTGGGAATCGAGCCCAGGACAAAATACGTAGCAGCCGAGGTGACAACTATCATCGTCGACATCTAGACATCTAGTATACCTTCAGGCTAAATTGGTACCAAAACTATAAAATACCTTCAACGCTGCTATCACGATTTTGATCTTTTGAAATATTCAGAGAAGTCAGTACCGACCTTCCTTCCTACATTCCTGTTCCGATAAACAGACAGGTATAGTTAGATGTGTAAAAACAACAATTATCTACCTTTAGCGACTTGATACATGTATAATTAACTCCTACAAGATACCTATAGAGGTAACTCATTACGACATTGTGGATCTATCACTGAATAGCATCACACACTTGGAGAAATAGTTTGGTATTAGAATAGTGTTTCTTGTTAACACTGGTAAAGAAGCAGATATCACAACAGTGTTAGAATTCTTCAAGATTATTTAGATGATCTTGAAAAACACGTTTATTATATTAATCGTCCTGAGGCCCCTTAGTACAGTGTTGCTAGAATGTCACTACATTCTAGCAACGATAACCATAATGGAAAAGACAAAACGATTAGGTTGATACTTAATATAGGCTATCAGAAAAATAAATATAATCCATATAAGCTATCGGCAAACTTGAGTGAATTCATATCAGTAGGTAATCGGAAAATTTAATTAAAGTCATATGAGCAATAGAAAAACTTGGGTAAATCTAGTTCACAAGCCCGCTTGAAAAGCGAATGCCAATTGTCTAGGCTCTGTCGAGGTTAGTAGAGAAGCCAAAAGATTATCCCAAAAACTCCTGATTTCTGTCTCAGCGGAGTCTAGCGATTACTTAAAAAAAAATGGTTATTATTATAGTTTTGATCTTTTGGTCCATATTTAATCTATCTCTATTAAAAATTCCTCAGTGCACATGCATGATATAATACGGAACCCCCAAACAATTACAAACTAAGCGTCAAAACGCATGCTACAATTAATAAGACCTAAATCATCAATTAGAAACAAAAGAAGCGAATGCCACCTTCCGTGACAGTAAATGAATACCGACTATCATCCTCATTGGTTCTAATTATGTCTTTCGAAGTAATCGTGTATCACACACACGCGAAACTTTGTGGGGTATTGTACGTTGTTGCTTGTAAGGCTGATTATACATGACACTTTGCTAATACTTGGTTGTTTATTGTAGTCATCATCATCATCATCATGAAAGGAGTCCACTCCTGGACAAGCCTTCCTCTGCGTCACCACGTCGACAGTTCCAACTTCCTCAAAATTCGTTTAAACAGCAAAATTATGGTATTTTGCTCTGAGAGTGCTAAATGGCTCCGATGGTGAGGTAGCTGAAGTCGCCAACCTTTGGTCTAGGGCATAGACTAAATTACTCTTCGACTCCTACACCCTGTATGACCTAAAGTTAAGGTCATTCATAGAGCAGAAGGGTGAAGTATACATGTTTAGTTCCTAAACATACACATAGGGTCGCTCTCCTCTGCCCAAGACTGCTCATTTTCTGTATCCCTTAATTTAATGGGAATCATATTGTGTAAAAATATTCTTCGCTGGACAATAATAAGTGTTGTACTATGTGATGGTGTTCGTTTCATTTCGCTCGACACCTGCAACGTGCCAACCTAACCTGGCATCATACTGTGCATCCACTGCGCAGGCCTGACATAGCCAAAGCTAGGCCTCCACACCGCCTGGCTGGCTCTCTGCTCTACAGGTTATGGTATCAACGTTCGTTCGTTCTAACGTTCAGTTGATTTTTTGTCACTAATTGACATATTACTAAGGCGACCTGCTAGGCTGCTACCCATCTTCTTGACGTCCTCCACGACAAGCATGTCGATTTCGCCCGACACCCCACACCCTGCCCTTGAAGTAACTTTCAAAGTCACATAACAGCGCTAATATATTATGCATCTATAAAACCATAGCTTAACTCGTTTTAACCGACTTGACAGAAAGAAAGTTGTCGTGTCAACTCATGTCATAGGCGTGAGTGAATACAATTCTTGTTTATATATTATTTTAGACACATTTGCAATGCAAATTTTGATATGAGAGTGAAAGAATCAGCTGTTTATTGAACTTTATGACTATTTAGTAAGATTTATTGTTTATTCGTGAGAAGATGAGCTGTGAGCGAATGATTCTAAGTTATTCAACCGGATATTTGGTTTCATAATATGTTATTAATGAGTAGGTAAAGCTAGGCTGGCCTGCGGATAGGTAACCAACCATTACATACTGAGTTGCCTCCGTGCCTCAGAAAGCACGTTAAGGCGAGGTTGCACTACTTTGTTTTTATGTACGCACGACCTCACCCCCGCCCTGCCGCGCGAGCGATATAATGCCTAAATTTTGACTGTTTTTTCTCTCTTGCAGAAAAATGATAAAGAAATTATACATTATGTGATGTGACCCGAGATAATACACATTATTTACGACCTTTATTATGATATAAGTTTTATTTTTCAAAGCCTAATATAACTCAAGTAAAACGATTATTTAGCCATCATTTGGACATGTCTTTGCGATTTAATTGGATGCAGTGAAGTGTAAGTAATCGTGTATCGCATGCCCGACATATCATGATCGAAGAGTCAACTATGTAATACATTTTTTTCAAAATTTAAATCCGTTCCAGTACGAGTAAAACGCTATTGTTGACGACGTTTATCGGGGTAACCTCGCCTTAAGCCGTAGGTCCCGGCTGTCAATTGTAGATATATGCAGGCTGTCATTTCTTCAATCGTTACAGGTATTCCGTGGCCCGAAAGGTCTGTCCTCTGGTCGTTCCTTTTACCTGGTTGCCTGGCCCATAAAAAAATCTATCTCGTTTGATGTTGACCGAGACAGTTTTTTATTGCGTTAAAATTTAGTGATGTGGTGCAAGTCGCCTTATTTTACCACCATAAAACCTAGGTTACCTTACCACTAACCTATTACTTTTTCTAATATCAGATCGAATCAAATACGGTATTCGACCTCGTCCGGTGCAACCTTTAGAAGTTATTACCAGTCAGGCGCAACAAATCATTGCATATTAGGACCCAGTCAATTATTACTGATATACACGAATTATGTATTGAGAAATATTGTGAAGAACATTAAGATGGTAAAGTGATATATGGATGCTGTTGCAGAATTAATGGCCTTTTAGCAATTACAGAGAATATTCGTGAATTCTAACTGCGTTTTCAAAATTGTGTCGTTGGTCTTGAGGTCTAGGGTTCGATTCCCGGGTCTGGCAGTGTTATTCAGATTTCCATCAAGAATTTCTCAGTAGCTACCAAGGAGCCTAGATTTGTGCCCGGTTGATGGCAATAGGGTCGCCCCTAATTACATGGGACATAAACGTAACTGGCGAAATGTGGGTATCCTATTAGGCAACTACACCTCATTTTTTTTGGAGGGTTGTAAATCTTCAAATGACTCGTCCCGCTCTGGGCAGAGCGGTAGAGAGTGTCAGACTTCTACTAACTAAAAACCAGCCATGTTCCTTCTTAGCCCTTTGTGTCGAGGCCGGGGTATCTCCTTCGAACAACCTACACCTCTGCCTAACCCTTCGGGGATTACGACCGAAACTTCTCTTTCCAGTTTTTGGACGCCACTCGGTCACAGCTTTACTCCACCTGCCTTAGCCTAGCCGCATTAATTAGACCTAAATTAAAACTAGAACTGCTACTCCATTTTAATTACACATTGTGAAAGCCTTACAAGTAAAATAGATAACAAACAACAATCATTTCCGTGCCACTCTCCGATACCGATACCGAAACCAGGTGACCGGTATCGATACCGAATCGATCAGGAAGTAACAATGAAATGTCGCACTTGACCTTAAAATGGACCGGTATTGGTATTGGTACCACTTTTGCGATACGAAAATGATCCTTATTGCACCTTTATTATTATCCAATGTAGATTTGCATTCATAAAACGCTTATTGTTGGTTGAGTTATGCTAATTGGAACCTTATAGCAAAAGCAGCTTGGACTAAAATCTATTGAACGGAATTTTATAATTGTATTTATGATTGAAATACATTATAATGTATTCCGTTACAGTTTTCAAACTCAAACCATTTATTTAAATTAAACCATACAGCCAATTTTGATCTGTCAAAGAGTCGTTCAGTTTGTCGAAAATGGGTAGTTGCCCGTTCAGTAACTTAAATCGAAAAGAATAGTTATATGAATCACTCTTGGAGATCAGTAATTATACCACGGGGTTATACTACAGGGGTAAAAAATATCCTATGAGTTAATACAGGTCATAAACTAGGTGTATGACAAATTTTATCAAAGTGGAAGAGTATCAAATATTCATCCATCCATCCATCTTTATAAAACTTTCGCATTGTAATAATAGTTATATGAAGTAGATTACTTAAGAAATGTACATTGAGTACTTCATCTAATAATTACCACGATTACAGAGACTTAAATTGGCCGTTGGTTAAATTAAGTAATTACTTTTATGAATGGTTTACATATGAATGAAGTGATTGAAGAAATGAGGGCATCACGAACAATGAATACGAATACTGGACAGTTCCAACAAAAAAATATTTGCGAACAAATCGTGTCTTTTCAATTTAAACTGTTTCTTTCACGCTGTATTATTTGCGCCTTCTACTTTCCTTTTTTTTTTTCGTCGGCGAAAGACTCGGTAACGCCCTTCCGTTTGTAATACTTTCTTTCATCGGTTCCAAATCAACGAAGTTGAATGACGACGAAATAGTAGATTGTACACCAAGTGCATAAAACGCTCCATTTTGCGCGAGACGTTTATCCATCCGATGCGAGCTTGCGAGCGAGGATGGATATAATGTAGAGAGTAAAATGGGTTTTATGGACGAGTTTTACACTCTACTTTTCACTTCGATTGCGAGGAAATGAAACAGCAACTTGTAAATATTGTAATAATAATTATGTTTCCCTCCAATTAACTTTTTTTTTTATCAGTAGGAAACTTGACATAACACCTGACTTACTCATACTTACTGCTCAGTTATAAAAACATTTTGAGCAAGCCTAATGCCATCAACCAATGTAATTAGGAGCAAGCCTATTGCCATCAGCCAATGTAATTAGGAGCAAGCCTATTGCCATCAAACAATGTAATTAGGAGCAAGCCTATTGCCATCAACTGATGTAATTGGGACCAAGCCTATTGCCATCAACCAATGTAATTAGGAGCAAGCCTATTGCCATCAAATGATGTAATTAGGGACAACCCTATTGCCATCAACCGATGTAATTAGGAAAAGCCTATTGCCATCAACCAATCTTATTAGGAGCAAGCCTATTGCCATCAACCGATGTAATTAGGAGCAAGCCTATTGCCATCAATCAATGTAAATAAGAGTAAGCCTATTCCCATCAAAAGATGTAATTAGGAGCAAGCCTATTGCCATCAACCAATCTAATTAAGAGCAAGCCTATTGCCATCAAGCGATTACGGTAATTGAGGGAAGCCTATTCCCATCAACTTTCCTTGTATACGTAATAAAAAGCAGTAATTCCTTGTTCTTAGAATACTAACGAAACGAATTAAATTAAAGAGGTTAAGTATTCTATGAAGTTGAAGTTGTTCGTGTGGCTGTTGGGCCGGTTACCAGTGCCGATTACCTTAGGCTTCGACGAAGATTTTACTTTATGCTCTAGAGCATAAAACGCGACTTTATGTCGCCTACGCACGACATAAAGACGCATTTTAGAGCGAGAGAAGTGAAAATACATATTATATTTGACGTTGGTGACATAGGTGGTTAAATATAGCTATTTGCTTCTTCTTTGATAGTTGATACCTTTTTAGAAAAACGCCAGTGAAAAATATTGGCGGTCGAAACTTCATCATCATCATCCACAGCCTAAATTCACCCATTCCTGGATATATGGGGCTCTCTTTTTTTGTGACAATCTCCACGGTCCTGTGCCAACCTCCTCCAGGTTTTTTCCCCGATCGCAACTGTGTCGTCTGCCCATCTCGCTGCCAAAAATACTGTATTGGACAAAGAATTGGATAGCGAATTACTGGCACTTCCTTTCAAAGAAGGGCCTAATGCTTTGCAGTTTTGAGTAATGTCAGCCGATTTAGAAACCTACGAATCGACTCTTCAATTATTACAAGCAATCAAACAATTCTTGCCACCTTTCGCGTCTTACTATGTCGATCATACGTAATCGCAATCAGCCTGCATGATTCAACATTCGCCGACTAAATTGACCGACCTGTAGCAAAACCGAACGATACTTAGACGGTATCGATCGACGTGTAGACAGTGGTGGTCAGCTCTATCGAACGATACCGGGAACTGTCGATCGATACCGACGATTTATGTTGAAATGTCCTTGGTCCTTCGAGCCGGATTCTTCGGAATTTAGTACTTGAAATGATTAAATGTTGATATGAGAAGTGGGAACATCCTTTGCGCAGTGGAGTGTACGTGGAAACATTCAATTTTCTAAGACAAAACAGTCGTTTTAATTCAATCATTTACATATTCAGAATATTTTTTACACCAACATTTCGCCAGTTATGTTTAAGTTCCATGTAATAGGGTGCTAGCCTATTGTCATCATCCGGGCACATATCCAGACTGTATAAGTTATTGTTTACGAAACTGTTTCTATGTTATAACGGACTTACAATATGTTATTTATCTCAACTTATTTTAACGCAACAACGTGAAGAATGTTTTTTGTACACGAAAAGTAATAAAATAAACATGTACCAGTTCGTATAAAAAGACGTTAAAGTGGAAAGAGTACATAACTTTATAGTGGACAGACACGCGCCCCATTTTAACACATGTAGTCAGGGACTGTCAACATTTTTCGAGGATTTTTAATTCAGACTTTCAACTAAAAACAAAAACAGTTGTCACGATTTTTTATTTATGGAATCGTCGTCCCTTTCCTCCAAAACTAAACATATCCGCGCTTGACCTAAATCATTTTTAAGATTTCCCAGTCTTGTGATGTTAAAAGTTCACTGACTTTGTGTACGTCTTCTAAACACAAACCACGTCATAATTATGTGTTACAATTTCATACAGTTTGCACTCAGATAGCAAGAGAAATCTAACAAGGAAGTGAGTTGAATAATACTTTGCCGTAATTTTCACGAAATGTGCATTGCACTGTGCACAGCACATGACAAACCGAAAAATAAATCATAGCTGTCTTTCTCTAATGTTGATGTTGTCTCTGTTCAGACCCGGGTTCTACTCAGGCTATTAAAATTACTACGAGTATATTTTCTTTCTATATTTCTTTTGGCTGAAATGATGATTTCTTTCATTATTGTTCAAAACATTTTTCTCCCAAAATCCTTTAAGAAGACCAAAAGTTCTCAACCCCTGCAAAGTCTTTCAAAGTTTAAAACTAGGCTCCTTAGTCATAGCTGGCCTCATCTCCGGTCGACTACAACTTGGGGCATGGCCTACTTGCGCCTTTGTACGGCCGCGCTAAATACCGGCCAGTGTGCCCTATGTAAGGCTTCTGTGTGCAGAATGTGAGTAATGCTGCGTTTTATGACTAGTAAAGTAGCGTCACTTTGAACATTTAATCACTATGGACTGGCAAGAATGTTAGCAGAAAGGTGTTTAGGTGTGAATGTGGGTAAAAGAGGTTGGGTAAAGAAATGTGAGGTAGACTTTGTAACAGAACTTACTAACATGCTCTATTTCCTACCTATTTTGATTATTGCAGGTAGACCGAGGAAATGATGGATGGATTATGTGAGAAATGATGTAACAGAAAAAGAAGTAAATGATAGCTTGAAGGTTGATAGAGGAGATTGGAATCGGCTCAGGCATTGCAGGGGGGACAATCGAATATTGTAATGGGTCTACTACACGCTCAAGCTTCACCACACTTTTCGTTCACACTTCACAGTACATCGCGCGTATAGTTGGTAAAACTGTATTACCATTACAAACCACACGCGCGATGTACTGTGTGCACCGTGTAATCGCGCAGGCAAGACTGTGGGGAAGTGTGAGCGTGTGGTAGGCGCATTAGATGTACAATCAAGTATCAGTTGATCGGCTATTCCCTGGCCTTCTTTACATTGTGGCAGTAATTACTTTGGGTCCGGCTTTGTTGTAAAATTCTTCCGAATCGAATGTGCAGCACCCCTTCCTAACCTTTTTGAGCATTTTGACATCCCACTCAAAGCACATCGAACCCAACCAATCTCACTTCGAAATAATACTTAAACGCCCCAGATATCACTGATAACCGCAAAATGAAATTGAAATCTGTACCACCACCACCAGAGTCACGCATTTTACTTTTTTCTTCAATAACGTGACCTTGTCGACGATATAATCTTTGTATTCTAACCATTGTGGTCCAATTTTGATCGTTATATTTTTTATTTTAGCCTTGTGGTTGAGAAAAGGATAGTCTGTATCAGTCGAATCTTTGACTTTAAGTAGATAGGATTCTGCTACCTGCGCTACTTTCTTTTTCTTTTTGTCTGATATAGTTTTATGATCGTGAGGTAGTTCTTTTTCTTCTTATTCTGTTTTAGATTCAGATGTATCATCTAAACTAAAACATTATTAGTGGCTCTGTTATGTTCAATTCTTCTATTTTCTGTTTCATCTTCTTTAGTGTAGGAATCTCCTACGCTTTTGAATGGGGAATTAGCTTCATCTTTCTGACTGACAGACTCTTATAATACAAAAGTGTCTGTTTATTTAATTGAAATAAATGCTTTGTGTTTGGTTGCATGAAGGTTATTTAATAGTTACTTGGCGATGACGTTATTTCATCTCAGGTCCTGCTTCCCACGTTAAGCCAAATATTAGTTTGATCTTTACATCTGCACTTTAACAGTGGATGTTTATGCATGTCGATTCTGTTTACAATAACATCCTTGACGCAGTCTTGTATGAATGTTTTGATTTATTTGCTTTTGCTGTTATGATTGGCAATTCGTTTTCCATGTATGTTTCTTTAAGGTGTCTCCTGTGACCGGTCAAATGGATACTCGTAGTTATTTCTCAAAGGTCGGTGACAATAGACTAAATACCTGTCGTGGAGTTCCACTATAGGTACTTACACCTCTGCGTCACCCTTCTAGGATTTCCCTCGCTATGTTGTCATCATTTCTAACAAGTTTCATTCCAACACTTAATAATCTGTATCCCGCGTATTCACTGTTATCTCTACAGCCGTAACGAGGTGTCTTTAATCATGGTGATTTCCTTCCAACATTGGAAGTGAACATGCCGTTTCCTTTAAAACTAGTATGGGTGTGAAATAATAATCTACTGTTAACACTAACACTATATGATTTTCTTTCACTTCGACTGCGTCGGAAATTTTCATACCATCGTTGTTAATGGACAGGTGAGATACTACAAATTCATATTAAATCTCGTTGGGATGACGCGTCCCGTTATTCGGGAAGTTGAGTTTAAAACTATTCTGAGATCTATGGAATTTGGTCAATGAATCTGAAGTCAGAGGATTTAAAAAGCATAAGCAGCCCCAGTAAGTTATAAGGTCGAAAATGGCCTGAACTGTTTCGAGAAAAGGATGGTACGGCCGTGCCGCTTTATTGCTCGACTTGGCGGGGGCACTGCCGTGCCCCCAGATAGTACTTGTGTCGGGCTGTCTCACTCTTCCCTTAGCAATGATATTATTTATGATTAAGCTAGCAATAAACAGGAATGTAGTCAGTCAGTCGAATACTTTTTTGACTTTTCCGATTATGTCCTTATCTTAGCCCATTAAGCGAGATTCTATTCAGACGACATAAGTATATCTTTAATTAACACTATATAAATCTATTGACTTCGAAGATTCAGAAGAACGAGGATGTAAAATTGCGCCATAATTATGGAAAACTAAAGAGATACTTACCGCTAATCAGTGTCACTCAAGAATGCGCTATTTGAGTGCTCAGCTAATCTCAAGCATGTCTATTCATCACGTCTTATGACATGTGCAAAAGATATAGTAGGTATTTGATTATTATCTTTCTAAGTAAGTCCTCATTAGTAATACTCGACGTCTTCCGGTTTAATCAGCCTATAACAGTCTACTTTTGGAAATACACCATTCCACTTGATTCTCGGCAACTCTCACCCTGCACTGATCTTCGCTCGAACTCATCATCATCACCTTCCTACTCTTGTCCCATGCTATTTGGGGTTGGCGCAACATTCTTCCATTTTCTTCCATCCAATTTTTTCTTTGGTTCTTTTTCTTCCTCTCCCTCTCCATCCAACAACATTCCTGTACATCAGTATTTTAGTCACATGCGATTCGTCTTCTTCAGCTCTTCAGTCTGTATTATGCTCCCAAAACACCGTAGTTCCACTCATTTTACTTTACGTGGTTTTATAAAAAAAACTTCCATTGCACATTCGCACCTATTAGTACCAAAACAAAAAACATGTGCAATCTAACTAACTAACCACAACCGATATATCTCCATAATTAATTTATCAATTCAAATAAACAATATCTAACTGTATCTAATTTATGTCGTAGCGTTGTCAACAGGGTTATAAACTATAATCATGTCTCGATAAATGTTCGTTATTGTGCATAACTAATTATAATGCATCTTGTGGCTAGTTAATTTACGAACTATGTTTGTGTAAGGGTGAGCTCAGTGTGAAAGGCTTACGCTGGTACTTCTTCTTCTTAGCGTGTCGATGGCAATCTAAATTGTGTCGGCCCAGAATTGGGCTACTAGTTTGGCGCTTTCGGTAGCGACCATAAGTTGCTGCAGTGAACAGTCAGCAGGACACGCAGGGCACGATATTAAATGCCCCATTGCCCCGCTGGTACTGAAGCGGGGACTATGTGAAGCATTTTGTAAGAATTGAGCACATTAGTAGTTAAACCTACATACATAAACTCACCTCTTTTTCCCATGGGAGTAGATAGAAACCACCGGCTACGATCCTTACATACTCCCTTTGCTTCGTCCACATTCATACATCTGGTCGCACGCCGGTAGTTACTCAACCTTCATGCTTTGATTTGCGATGAACTATTTACACCCATTTTTTTGTGTGGTAATGCCTGATATATTAATGTTCTCCGCGCTGAGGTGGGCGACAGGGTCCATCAGACTCCTAAGTGACTAAAAGCACACGGTGTTCTTCAACTATCTTTGATCGACGAGCTGGAGTACTTGCACAGTTCGTCAAGCTACTCCGGCCAGGTTTTATATGAACTTATACTGTCGTAGAAGATATCCTATAAGTGACAATATAAGTTTAGTTATAAACCGTGAAAACTTAAAACGGTGTTAGGTTTATATGGTCACCAAGTCGCACTCGCCCCCGCATTCACCTTGCCCGAGGCCTTAGATGTGTGTTAGTTTCTAAGATGATTCATTGTTTGTATAGGACCTGCATCGTAGTAGATTGTCAGTAACCTTGCCAACACCTGACTTATGAATGTGCATGTCTATGACTAAAGACTAGTCTACATATTCAACGACTTGGAAAATATGTATTAGATAAGTATGTATTTGAGATACGAGTGCGATAAAAAAGGTACTTACATTAAAATTGACTGCCTTGTTGGTTTATGGTTCGATTCCTAGGTTGGACAAAGTGTTATTGGGTTGTTCCATCAGGAATTTATTAGTAGCCATAGACTTTGGACTTGTGCCCTATTGATGGCAATAGGCTCGCCCCCTTATCACATGAGACTTACACATAACGGGCGAAATGTTATGTTGCATTTTCTTTTAACGATAGAAACTGCTTTTCATGATTTTTTTTTATAAAATGTTATAAAAGAATCATGAATAAATAACTGATTCAAGTGACTAATTCGGAACAGCTTTGCCCAAAAAGTAAAACGTGAGAGCAATATGGAATCGCTTATCGACGATACTGTATTTATTTTATTGTCTTTGACTGAATAAGGAAACTTGCTGAGACACTGAACTAAAACTTCATGCTTTTAATAGTATTTGTGCTCTCCTTTCTTTTTATATCCCATTGAGCAGTTAAGCACTAAAATATTCTTGTTTCTAGTGATTATATTCAATACAAATCTTCAGTTTCTCTCTTTTATTTTTCCATCAAAAAGTAGATAATCAGTTTGACTGCCTTGTTGGTCTTGTGGTCGCGACTGTTCAGCATGATTTCCTGGGTTCTATTCCTCATCATTATCATTATCAGCCTATAATGTTCCCACTGCAGGGACTCAGGCCTCCTCTCTAGGAGAGGGATGGGCTATAATCCACCACGCGGATTGGCAGATGTCACATGTCTTCGAATTTTTTGGTTCTAAGCCATGCCGGATTCCTCACGATGTTTTCCTTCACCGTTTTGAGAGCAGCGGTGATGAAATTAATTAAACAAAGTAATGCGCCTGCCTGGGTTCGAACCCACGACCTACTGTTCGTAAGTCGGGGCCGACACCACTGAGCCACCGCTGCAATCCCTAGATTCTATTCCTAGGTCTAACAAAATGTTTTTTGAGTTTGGATTTGTGTGTGAACAACTGGCGAAATGTGGGTGTACTATTGGATACTTACACGTGCCTAACCTTTCGGGAATTACAGGTTTGATGTTATGTTATGCTTACAGTTGGAGTCTTTCTATATTATTATAGCGTCATTTTCTCTTGTCCAGAGTTCATAAAGTCATTGTATATTGTAATTTTCTGAGATAATTGCCACTGAGACAAAGAACTGGTGGCATTATATTGTGCAATCGTGAGATCATTGTGTCAGTGGTTTACTCATGTATATTAGAATACGTATTGATTTGTTCCACTGCATTGTGTTAAATAAGAAAAACGTGCAGTTTGATGTACTTATGTAAGACCTTATTTTGTGCACATTTGTTTTCTTGGTGCGTTGCCTGGTCATTCTGTAGATTAAGGCCAATTCTGGTCATCTCTGTTGTTCAGACGAATTATCATCATCATTTCAACTGAAAGACGCCACTGCTGGCCCTTAGTCCACATAGGCCTTCCCTAAGTGTCGTCACATTGATCGGTCCCGTGCGTCTCGCATCCAGCGGATTCCTGCAACCTTCGTCATCGGGCCACATAGTGTGAGACCTTAAGATCATTAAAGAATATGAATCATACATAGCTAAATTACTGATACAGATTGCAGACTCTGAGTCGTGTTATGAAAACACTCTTAGTGAACTCTCATTCATATAGACTGAAAACATAAACGTCATCTGAATTCAAAACATTCTGCGTCATGAGAATCTTGGGACGCAATTTATTGATAGCGAAATGGCAATATTTTCTGGAACTAAAGCATCAAAGTTATCACCGATAATAGTGACGAAAAAGTAATAAATGCATAAGTTTCACATACCCCGGACACAAAGGACTAAGAAGGAACATGGGTGGTTTTTAGTCAGTAGAAGCCTGACACTCCCTTCCGCTCCGAGCTCCGTCCAGAGCGGGAGGAGTAATAAGTTGATTTCCCACCCTCAAAAAAAAAAAAAAAAACCTCATTCCGGTCCAAATTACAAGTACATAAGTAAAACACACGAAAGTTACAATGTATAATTATGATTATCACTAGCCTAGAACTCTAGACCCTCTTTTCCCACCACACAAACGCTAGTCCAGCAAACAAAAACAAAAGTGATTCACAAAATGAAACTAATTTCTACTCAGACTTGCGTAAGTGAGACAAATGATGTTAATTATGAGACAAAGCGAGATCAGCCAGTAACGAATTAGCTCACTTTACAACGATCACGAGAATTGTTTATGCAACTGTCTTATCATCAATAACTGTATTGATTGCTAGAGAGTTATGCAAGAGTTGTTAATCTTTGGTAATTGATGTCTGCAGAATTGGCTATATGCACCTCATTGGCTAGATTCTGTTTCACTTGGCAGAATTTTCGTCCTTTCTTTTAGAATTATGTTCTGGTGAATTTATTGGCGATAACAGTGTTGATTGTTAGAGAGCTACGTAATTTTTTCTACATGTTTGGTATCTTTGCATGATTTACTTTGGACCTTAGTGACTGGTTTAAGTCATTAACTGCTATAATTTCAGTTGTATCTTCAGGTTTTGCTACCTCTCTGTCAGAAGCTTTGACTGTTCAATTAATGAAATTATTTAGAAGATCAAAGTCCACAACTTTGATGGTCTTCTGAGTTATGGTGGTTCATCGTAATAACGTCACTGAAATATGTAAGTCCATTTCTTTATCATACCGAATATTTTTCTTATTTATTTTTGTTAAACATCGAGGAATTATTAGGTAATAAAAGAATATCTAACCGTTCGATAAATATCTAAGATTTTCAAGGCGTTAAAAGTATAACAAGGATAAAGTTGAAATGAAGATGTAATCACGTCTTCAACACGCAAAGGAAAAGAACTGCTGATGCGCAGTTATTTTCCTTCGTTTTACAATAGAATGTTCTATAGATATTAACAAATAGTATTGAGTTACTTGATGTCATCATTTACTTGATGTCATCATTTATTCGATGTCCTGACTCCGAGAAACATGTACTAGAAACAGTATAATAGCATTTATTGCGACAACTATTGTTATCTATTCAATTTTATTCTTTAAAGGTCAGGAGATATGTTTTTCCGATAAGAAATGAATTACAACTGGAGCCCAGCTAACTATTTGAAAACTAATTAATTCTCTATGAAGACGCTACTGCACCTCAGAAATGTCTGTTGAAATATGCTCCCACTTACTTGACCTGCTGCCCACATGACACTAAATTGACACACCTACCTCAACGTTTCGAATTCTTTTACTTATCATCATCATTCATCTGCCTTTTTCCAACCTACGTTGAGGTCGGCTTCCTGTCTAACCAGATGCAGTTGAATACCAGTATTTAACATGGAGCGACTGGCTATCCGTCCTTCAAAAACGATACCGCTTGTTGGGACTGGTTGGCAGACTTTCAGACTTCTAACTCTTTTACTCGTATAAATATATCTATACATTTTACATCGTGTAATAAATACATTACATCTATTGTCTCAGTCTATGTAACATACACTTATCTATTAGCTAACACATCAACCTTGCCAGTTGCCAGCGTCACCCCATCATTTTCCGTACGTGACAATTCTGCAGCACCGACTGAACGTGACCCTTCGTCTGGACATGTCGCAACTTGTCCGCTGTACATGTCTCAATGATTCACTTAGACGATTAATCTTCGATGTCGTCTTGGATGATCGTTGACGTGTAATTGGCTTTATTAGTAGCTTGGTTAGGTATTTTTCTTTGTGCATTGTTGTTGGTTTTTCCTGTTGGTGTAGGTTTTGTAGTCGTGTCTAGAACCTTCCCATCTTAAGTATTGGCATTAGTTTTCTTTCCTTCCTGAGTGTAACTTGACCCTACTTATTTATCTTTGCAATCTTCTCAATGTAATTGCGTTAAAGCCATACTAGTGCTACCTGGTGACCTACCTAAAAAGTCCCTGACCCAACTGAAGACACTAAAGACGGACATGTACTGTGTCCATTATTTCCACTTATCTTTACACATGTTTTGGGGTAAAAACATCGACTAGAGGACTTTGTAGTTCTCTTTCCACGTTATGTCATTTGTCTGCAAAAGATACCTTACTTATAAGTGTCTTACCATGTTTTAGTAAGATGTTTCTACTTAAAACGTGGTGTACCACAAGGAATTCTATCTTGCCTTGTTATTTAATTTCAAGTAACGCCTCAGTGACCACTGAACCTGCTGACGGTCAAAAGCGTGATTCTAACTACTAATTACCTTAATTACTATCTTATTTGGTTACAATAGAAACAGGTTTGTACGCAAATCGCGTGTTTGCCTACAATTAGTGGTTATTTACTTTTTAGTTCAGCCATTCGTTGCGCTGCAGTGCCTTCTACGTTAGGAAGTTCTTTGCGTTCACGTGTTGTATGGGAAATGGGAATTCTTGTTTGCTTATAGTTAATTATGATAGGAGTACTAAGTGAAAGTTTTTGTGCTTCCATGTAACAGGAAATCGGTATTAACTTTATGCGTTTCTTTCTTAATGAAAATAAAGAATTGAAAATCACTTGTGTCTTCTAAACTCTGTTCTGTATTTTGGTGAAGTTTTTATCAGCTCCGTTCATATTATTGTCCATAGGTTAATCAAGAATATTAAATTCACTATCTTCATAAACACTAGTCTTTAAGTGGCTTTGTTTACTATTGTAAAAAAATCTTTATCTGAGTATCGGCCATGGTCAATGTACTTAATTATTTCTTTTGTATATTTTATTTTTTGTTCTGTCAATTTGTCATTAGTTGTCACTGTGATAATCAAAGAAATAACTTCTTTATCTAAAACTAATCAACTACAAACAGTACAAAGGCGTGGTTACAACTGTACGAATGGAATTCTCTTAATGTCAAGCATTCGCCATTATTTACGAGTTATTATTACAAAACTAAATACCAAGGCTATGGCTATGTTGGCTATCTACACATCACTTGGCTATTTATACACGTAATTAAGACTTCGTCCTAACCTTTTGTCTGTCATTTAATTAATCCATCAAAACGGTAATTGTTGGGTTTTGTTAGGAGTATTTGAAGCGTCTTTTTCAATGTTTACTCAAGATCTGCACAAACGCAGCCGCAGGGTGTAACGTAGACACGATTTGTCGTGAGTCCGCATGTCGTCATACGTGCTTATCATTATGAATTTATGATTCTCGTAAGAGTTTGACAACTGGTGCTTTGTTTAAATCTTCTTTGTGTTAAGAGTGATAAATCAGACTCAATAATCAGACTAGACTCAAATGTATTGGAATAAATCTGCAGGGAATATGATTATGCGTATTGCGATCACCAATGGACGGCCGATGGGGCCGAAAAGTTCTGGAATGGCGGCCGCGAACCAGAAGACGTTGCGTTGGAAGGCCTCCCACTAGATGGACCGACGACCTGGTCAAGGTTGCGGGGACCCGCTGGATGAGAGACGCACGGGACCGGTCAATGTGGCGACACCTGGGGGAGGCCTATGTCCAGCAGTGGACGTCTTTTGGCTGAAATAATGATGGTGATGATGATCACCAATGTGTATTGCGAGGCTGATGATTATTGCAACACTCAACTCCCATACTGCTGGACAGCCTCGTTGGTGTTGTGGTCGCAAGCGCGACTGCTGAGCTATTGGATTTTCAGTCTTCTTCTTCTTTTCGAGTCGACAACTCAAATTTCGTCCATCCAGTACGTAGCAGATTTTCTGTAGCAGCCACGGAGTCCGGATTTGTGCTCAGTGGAAGGCAATAGGCTTGCCCCTTCTTGCTGGGGACTTAAACATACCTGGCAATATGTGAGTGTACTATTAGATACACCTCTGCCTAAGCCTGTTATGTCAAATGTTTTTGCAGTTTTCTGTCCATGTTTAGCAACGAAAATTTTAATTTTTTTTTTTTATGGGACAAGCCCGCCACACTATTCCCAAACCACTGTAACTCCTGTAAGCCAGAATCAACAGTGGCGACCACAAGAAAAGCGCCGAGACAATGAAGCTCGACGAAGTCCCAGAGAAGCGATTTAACTGTCTTGGATCCCGCAACGAAATTAATCAGAAAAGAATAGCGGAGGAGTAGGTAGGTATATTTATAAACTGAAGACTGTTACTGCATCATATACGCAAAAATATCTCCCAATAATCGAAAGAACTAGCGACTCAACTACCATGAAAACCCCAACATTCCTCAGAGGCGATTGCCTACTTAGAATCAGTAACTAGAAAGGAAAATTTGTAATCCTCACATACTCTGAAGATGTACGAATAGATAGCGAATATTACGGCCATAGGAAGTTCCACTTAGCACATTGTGTAACAGCCGGTAACGATGATGTTCGTTTGATTCATAGTCTCTACTCTCTAGTATTTAGTCTGAAACTGGATGAAATATGAGCATTCAGAGGATATGGCTCGTTAGATCCTACCATCTTGTTCATGATCAACATTGCTTTAGACGCGCTATCACAATTTCTGGGGACGAAGTCCTAGTTCTGAATAGTAGTATTCAGAACTAGGACTTCGTCCCCAGAAATTGTGATGGCGCGTCTAATATGCATGATATAAATTATAATTTATAATCTAGGTATAGCACCCACGAATGATGCAGCTTTTTTAGTGAAATAGTTTGAGATTTGGATCATTAGTTCCGTAGATTACTCCTTACATGCAAACTAATTTTACCTATTTGTAATATTAACATAGATAGTAGAATAGAATGGGGATGAAATAAAGCATTTATAGATGACCAAGAAAAAGATAGAGATGACGGCTAACAGAGATTGTGTGCAAGAATAAGACACACACAACTTCAAAAACTACCATAAGTACTATAATATCCCCAGTTCACTTGCATATTTTAGTAGTAAATCAAAAAGAACTGAAAATTCCACGGCATAGGAAGTAATTTCTAGAAGATATGGTGGCGTTTCCTGGATTCCCATTCCCAGACAAATTCCCAGACTAGTGACATGTACTCGTAGTGGTTTGCGACAAAACAACAATACACAATATATTACAATATTTTACGGGTTTTCGCGACACTTCTGTAAAACATTGTCTTGTACAGAATTGTACATGTCGATCCAGCCAGGTCTTTACAAAATTATTGTGAATGGCAGTTCTAGATTTTATGTATGATGTTTTTATTAGCATTTCAGAAACTGAATTAATCGAGTTTTTTGACTTAGCAGGTCGTATGTTCCTCTTATATGATTAATGGTATTTGTCAATGGGGCTGTCTACTATTCTCTGTGGTATGTCTGTCTCTGCCTTTCGTGTCAAGGTAATTTTATGACGTTTCCAGTTGTCATTCATTATGTCTTTTGTTCGTTATTTTATGCTCAAACTGTGAATCTTAATGCTGATACATTTGCTGATATTGTAATTCAAAGGTCATACGTTGGAATTTGAGATGTAATTAAGAATTAGACAGCAAAAAGGTTGGAATTGGTATTTTAATTAGATTTGGAAACTTTAGACTCGTGATAAACCTGCTGAATGGACATAATTAACACAGATTTCTTGTCGTTGTCAATGTTGAAGCTTACAAAGAGAACGAATTGTTGGTTTGTCAAGTTTCTGACAGTGTGTCCTTTCTTCATGTTGTAAAGATGAGAAGTTATTATGTTGTTGTGTACAGTTGAACCGTTATTCATATAACTATTCAGAACAATAGCCACGTTGTTGAGCCCTGGTATAGCCAGAAGGCGCCGAGGTAGACCTCGCAGATAGCGGCACGAGCTTGACAGAACCAATGACCAGTGGTCCATTTTGTCCCTGGATTTGAATGACCTAGAAAAAAAGAGGGAGCACTTTGCCCAGCACTGGAATGACACAGGCTAACAGTAACAGAGAGACTCAGAAAGAAACATCTGTTTCAGCCACAGCTCATCATTTACAATACACGTTACAGATTACCCAATATTACTGATCCAAATGTGTTATATTATGCGACCTCGAATTCACCTCACAAAAGGGCCCCAAATCACAAGAAAACCAAACAATGATAAAATATACTTACGACAAGTATAAGTACTGTTAATTACCATGAACATAACTCATTCACAACCGAGTGAATTCTCAAAGGTTTATTAACTAAGTATTGTCGAAATCGAGATTAATCGTGGGACTTGTATCACGACGACATTGTTTGAAGGTCGTTGGCAGACATTGAACAAAATGGAAATATGTAATATTTTGTTAAGTTATTTACGGTCAACCACACGTTAAACTACAAAAATCGCTCTTAATGCTCAGAGATAAAGGTGCTATCAATGACATATTTGGTACTTAGTTTGAGTGTATAACACCCACTTGGACCTCTAGTCCATTGTTTGTTAGAGACACTTTTTTGTGATGCTGTATCAAGCTAATAATACAGGTACTTATGAAGGTTGTTTTAAAGATTGGTTGGGTTGAAGTAAAAAATGGAGGGCAATGTCGTCCAAATACACCTTAAAATGTTATTATAATAACAAGCTAAGTAATGGAGGAATCTGTCTCCTAAATAATATGAATGTGGGCAGGAGGAACTGTATTTCGTTACTCCGAAGTTCGAAATACCGAAGTACGGTATACAGAAAGTTTGTGAGTCCGAATTACGTTAGTCAGAATGTACGCTATGACGAAGTACGATATTCAGAATGTTCGTTACTCCGATGTACGTTAGGTACTCCGAAAGTTTGCTACTACGAAGTACTGTTCTCAGAATGTTCGTCACTCCGATGTAGGTACGTTACTCCGAAAGTTTGCTACTACGAACTACCGTATGCAGAATGTACATTATCGCGAAGTACGGAACTTCGAAATTTTGCTTTGACCAATTACTCAATAATAATGGTGAATATTCCTCATGGTGTCTTTCTTGACCATAATATTATTATGCTCTTTGATCTTGAAAACTACCGTGTCTAAAATTTTGAAAAATAGAAATAAATTAGTTCAGCGCTTGTAGATTACAGGAAAACCTATGAGAAGTCTATGGTGCTAAAATAACATGGAACATCTCTCAATATCTACTACAATGGCAAACTGACCAAGTGCAAGTTGGACTTGCACATTAAGGGTTCCTAATGTGCAAGTCAAGTCTTTCGCATGGATGATGAGAAAGAATATGCCTTAGAGATGCCATTATGAGTACTTGAGGGAGAAGATAGTAGATAGAGAAGCCTGCAGCACCCCGGTAGACTGGATGTCTACCCAGTACCTAAAATAGTTGGGAAAACGCTAGGCAGATGATGATGGTGCGTTTCTTACGGTACCTTTTATTATTTTTTTTCATAAACTAGTGATATCGACAAAGTATTTTATTTTGTAAGGTAAAATTTTAGTTCCTACTCAAACATTTTAATACTTACTCAATTGTATATTTTTAATGCATTGTGTTGTTGTCTAAGACAATAATATTTAAATGTATAGAAGTTTTTGCGAGTACTTACATGCAAATGCAATGTAGGTCTAAGCTGTAAACTAGCTAAAGAGCTAAAACAATAAGTCGTTAATGTCAATTAGTAGATAACAGAAATTAATTACGCAATGTTTATTGATTGCTTTATAATTGAACCTTAAGCCTAATTAACTAAGTCATAAAATCGATTGCACAATAGCCTGTAAAGCGCCCCAAAGTGACTTTTGTCCCTTTTTTTTAAAATACCGTAAAACGCCCCCAAGTGACTTTTGTCCCTTTTTTACTTTTCGTCAACATGGCGTCGTATTATATCTATTTCTTTCCATCACATGAAGTTTCAATCCTTTTTCCTTTTCTATCCGCTACTTTATTAAATTCTTCATGCTAAAAATAATACAACACTTTACCTGTATGGTCAATTCGATTTAAAAAAAAAAGTTGAATGTCAGTCTTTGAAATCCGATGAATGACGCGAACGCTTGACGGTTTCTTCATGTATTTTCAAGTAATTTAGTTGTTTTGAGTGAGTGATAGTGAATAAATTAGTGATTACGTGCTTAATTATAATACAGTGTATGTGTGTGCAACCGGATTTTAACCTAAAGGTAAGTATATTTTAACTTCTGAGTGATTTTACGGGTGCTTGTAACGGTGTTAGAATTTTGTCAGAATGCTTTCGTAATTTATGAAATTTTAAGACCAGTTCCGTATCCAAAGTAATAGTTATCACATTGGATATTTACTAGACAATAGTTTTCAGCAAAAACATATACAAAAGATAGTAAATTAAAGTTAAGATTTTAAGTTTTGTTCAACCTAACCTTGCAAAAAAACAAACATGGCGGCCCGCGAAATTCAATATTATATTTTTTTAAAATTCATTAAAAATAAATAAATTTAATTAAAGAGAGTATTTCTTGGTCAGGGGGTCGTCATAGGGGCGGTTCTTGTAGAAAACAATAACATCGTATGTATTGTGTTTACTCAAAATTCACAAAAAAAAAAATAAACAAACAATGTCGAGTGCAATTTTTTCATTTAATTCATTAATTAATTAATTCCATATTTTAATTTATTGTATAAACCTATCAGCATAATACTTACAAGTAAGTTACACTATTAAATTATCTTTCAGATAGTAGCAAAATTTTTAATTTACGTGAAACAGTATATTTGTGATAAATTATTTAATTTAAGTGATTAAATTATTCCCCGTCGGCAATAAATACTGGTTAAAAAAAATAATAATAATAATATTTTTCTATTATCAACTATGTTTATTTTTATTTTATCGTACGTAAATAGAACCCTTCCACCAATAAAAGCCATAAAATATATATGGTATCGATTTACTTTTTGAAATAATAAGTTTTAAATTTCACATAAAATCACATAAGTTTTTTGCCAACCCTAGTCAATGTTTACGAAATCTATACTTATAATAAATCTGTAGAGAGGTCAATTCTGTACATGATATATATTTTCAAAAAAACTATCAGGGGGTAATTAGTGATCGATACTGATGCCAAAAATGCAATCAGTATAATTTTTGTCTGTCTGTCTGTCTGTCTGTCTGTCTGTCTGTCTGTCTGTCTGTCTGTCCTCCTGTCTGTATGTTCCTTATAGAAACAAAAACTACTCGACGGATTTTAACGAAACTTGGTACAATTATTCTTCATACTCCTGGGGAGGTTATAGTATACTTTTCATCACGCTACAATCAATAGGAGCAGAGCAGTGAAGGGAAATGTTGGGAAATCGGGAGAAGTTGCTCCATTTTTTAAGCTTCCGTCGCGTGTGCAGCCTTAATGGTTAAAGCTACATAGAAATCATTTATGACGGAAATGTTCTACATAAAATTATCTAAAAAATATCGTTCAACAGCATATGTCTATCTTTTATGGTTGACTCACAATAACACGTGTAACTCCCGATAGCTTAGCAGTTCGGAGCTTTCTGATTATACAGGGTGGAATTTTGTAATGCCACCTGGAGGGAAAGTACTCTTAATACTGCAGATAGAAAATTTTACTCAAAGGAAACATTTCTTTATTTTTGAATAGAAAGCAAACTGCATTCAAAGATTTTCGAAAATTCTCTTCTCCCACACCCGGGAATCAAATCGGCTAAAATCTGAAAAAAATATACCCTGTACTTTTATTGCATCGATCATTAGGGTCAATTATAAGGATGAAATCTCTCTAACAAACATGATAAATTAAATGAAAGGAAAACCTGCCTGCGAGATCGCCAGATGTAAAAAATCAAATTTGCATGAAATCTTATGCGAATGACAACGAGTTGAGAGTTGAAGTTCAGAATACGATTTATAATATTCACCACAACACTTTATTAAAGGTTACTAGAAATGAATTCGTTAAAAAAATAAATTTGTGTATCCAAGAGAATGGAACCCATTTCGAGCAACTAATTAGTTAGTTTACCATTTTTTGTAAATAATTAAATTAATTTAAGATTTCCTGGTTTTCTTTTCATTTAATTTATCATGTTTGTTAGAGAGATTTCATCCTTATAATTGACCCTAACGATCGATGCAATAAAAGTACAGGGTATATTTTTCAGATTTTAGCCGGTTCGATTCCCGGGTGGTGGGAGAAGAGAATTTTCGAAAACTTTTGAATGCTGTTTGCTTTCTATTCAAAAATAAAGGAATGTTTCCTTTGAGTAAAATTTACATACTCAAGACGCTTTTTGTTACGTAAGAAAATATGGACGTCCCGACTTATTTAATACTGTAACTACCAAGCCCAAGTGGGATGAAATCACTCGGGAGCTACTTGAGGGTCAAGCACCGCATGACCGCCATGATATTATCGCAAGAGTTTTTTATTTAAAATTAAAATCAATGATAGATCTACTTACCAAAGATAACATTTTTAGTATAACGCGGACGAAGTCGCGGGCAAAAGCTAGTAATATAATAAATTTGAAACGAAATACTAACAAACACTTGACACCACTTGAAAGGGTCTCTCATAAGCTTGAACAAAAACATTACTTGAAGCGTCTATTGTTTATAACACGTCAACAAAAAATTAAGATAAGAGCCCGGCCGGCCGGCGCGCGCCGGCGCAACTTTTTTTTCCAAGGTCGGGCGTTTGCCGTCATGAAAAATGTGTGGGAAAGGAAAAAAAAGGCGTCTGAACGGATAGTCTGTAATTAATTAGTAAGTTACAGATAATGTTTTAATGTAATACGGTTAAATGTGTTTCTTTGAAACTTTGAAAATTGCTGTGAACTGCGATAGCCTGTGTTGATGGATGGTTTCCTTTGGTCAAGACCGCTGCATACATAACACCTCGCCTATAATCTCCGAAGGGTTAGACTGAAGTGTACCTAACATCTTGTTAGGTACACACCTCTGGCTTGTGGTCTTCCGTCTAGTTCCTCTACACCCATATTTCGCCAAGACTGCTTACACCATCATTATTGGCCTATAGAAGTGGATTCCTCACCTTCCGGCTGTCAATTGTATATCTTTGACAGCTTTTCAGTTAGTCAGTGTAATGAAAGTCTGACAGCTAATAGGCCTACCACACGTTCAAGTTTTTCCAACCACACGCGCGATGTACCGTTTGCACCGTGTAATCGCGCAGGCAAGACAGTGGTGAAGCCTGTGCGTGTGGTAGGCCCTTATGGGGTATAATTTTACCCAGAACTGGGTTGTGGAGGTCAGATAGATGAACCCAATTTATGTCAGTCGCGAGTAAATAGGCTTCTTCTGAGTTAACTCGTTCCATTATCGACGTTTTCTCTGCCCTCGCGACAAGATTGAGGTTAGGAGTAGGCCTATTTCATACTTTAAAAAAAACATAGTAAGTACTCCATTTAAATACTGGTATTGTTTGATAGATAACACTTAAAAGTTCGTGTTTGCAAAGATGTCCCTTATACAACAGGCAGATTTGAACAAGCAATCTTCCAAACAAAAAAGTAACCTACGTACTTAAAATTTGCATAGAATAGTCGTCTCCACAAACTATTAAATACTTAACAGACGCTCAATAAAAGCCTGCAGCTATTTAGTGACAGTGCCGATTGGGTTCGGGTATTTACAAACAATGCAGTCGTGACGTTCGGAGGTCGTCTGTAATGGCCTTTTTGTTGAAAATCGGCTTTTTGTTGCGGTTCTAGGTAGTGTGGCTTAGGCGTTTTGTAGTAGTAAGAATATCAATGGATATATTATATTATTATTGCACTGATTTCTTGCTTTTGAACGTAATTTTCTTTATTGAAGTTTTATTTGAGGTATGTACACACTAGTATAATATAGGTAGATCAATGCATTATTCAGCTGCATGCGATTAGGCTAGAAGTCTATCCTAATATAGGTTAAAAAGGTAGGTATATTCACTGGGTGGCTGGATGAGAGTTGCCGAAAATCGAGTTGAGTGGCTTGAGATGAAAGAGACCTATATATGTCCAGCAGTGGATTGCTGTAGGCTGATGATTATTATGTTCTTCTGGTTTCTTTATAATGTTTTATTTTTTTACAACAAATATCAATTGAAGAACCAAGGTTACCGACGTAGCCCGAAGAATCGCCAGACTTAAGTGGCAATGGGCAGGGCACATTGCTCGCAGAACGGATGGCCGATGGGGCCGAAAAGTTCTGGAATGGCGACCGCGAACCGGAAGACGTTGCGTTGGAAGGCCTCCCACTAGGTGGACCGATGACCTGGTCAAGGTTGCAGGAACCCGCTGGATGAGAGACGCACGGGACCGGTCAATGTGGCGACGCCTGGGGGAGGCCTATGTCCAGCAGTGGACGTTTTTTGGCTGAAATGATGAATGATGATGAATATCAATTGCTTTAATGTCTGAAATAAACCTCAATGTAAACAGGCACTACCAAACAACTGAATGGCACATACAGGAATCGCAAATCTATCTTTAGATTAATGAAGACCCCTTCATATTAAAAGTTAATACAACTCTAATAATCGCCAATCCATCCTTCCTCTGATCAATATAATCTACTTATTGCTTACAGCTGTGCTCTGACGGAAGCGCTCAATTCCACCAATTGACATCGCGGCCATCTTCTATCGCGGGAGTCAATTGACTTTCTTTTTGTTCTTATTTAAATTATTACTTATGTCTTGTTACGTTGGCTGAGGTTATGTGATCGTTTAATCTGTATTCATAAAAAGTTGGAAACTTATTGGACAATGTACCTATGTAATATTCTAGTCAAGAAGATGATTCTAAAGGCATATAGTAGACAAGCTTTCGAAGCTTTACGTTGCCTCCAACGATTTGCAACAGCAATGTGACCAGCTTTGGTAGTTAATGTCAAAAATGTCAACGTTTTTGTGTAGACCCTCAATTATTAGTATCGAAGAACGAATCATGAATGTTGTGTGTTCCAATAATCACATTTACTTAATTTTATAAATGTAGGTAATTGTAAAACTATTGAATAAAAAATAATAATAAAGAACTAGAATATTTTTGGGATAGATCAGAGAAATATCTTTCCCGAAAACGCTCTTATCACTTTTTACTGTCGTAAAATCAAAAATATTTTTGATTTTGTGAATAAAGAGGTTTCGAAAAATTGTGTTAATTTTTTCGAAACCTCTTTATTCACACATTCCTCTGTTGTGGAATTGTCTGTGGTACTTTTTAGAAGAAAACAGTTTTTTAAATAACTGTCATTATAGAAATATATGAAAGTATGAAACTCTACTATTTTTTTCTGTGATCTTTTTTCTTTACAAGTAAATCGTTGTAGTTAATAAAATAACTCCCGACCCAATTTGTATCATTTGGCGACCGTGACAGGACGTATTAAAGGCTTGGAACAGATCGCATACTCATGTAGGCCAAGAAGGTAATACGCTCACCAAGTTGCTTACTTTTGTGAAATTAGAGGTGGAGTCGGATGAGAAGATACGTATGGCACGTTCAGGATTCTCAGAGAAATATTCAGACGCTGAGCCGACCGCAGCCTGTTTTACCACTACTGATAAGAAGAATGAGAGAAAGCAACCACAAAATAAAGTAGAAAAAACCGATAGAAAGTGCTTATGGTGCGACAAAACTTCACACGCTAGCTCAGAATGCCTTGTGGCCATAAAGAAAACGCTAGAGCAACGAAAGGACTTTGTAAAGAATAAGAAAGCTTGTTTTATTTGCCTGACTATCGGTCATATGTGGAATCGGTGCAAAAGACACCCTAAATGTGTGATCTGTGGTAGAAGGCATTATCCCATCATGTGCGGTGGCCTGGATAAAGACAAGGACACAATCACTCAACGGACCACTGACAACTCTAACACACAAGAAACTGTACTAAACCAGTCGTCTTCATCAAAGACCGTTTTGTTGCAAACTTTAAAGATTAACCTTGTGCACGGCAGTAATAAATTGACAGTAAGAGCTTTAATAAACTCTGGTGCACAACGTTCATTTGTAACAAGCGAGATAGTTAAAAAACTCAAACTAGAGCCTATTGACGAAGTAGAGTTGAGTCATACGTTGTTCGGAGGAGCTGTCACCAAAAAGCAAAAACACAAGTTATATGACTTCAGCGTAAAGAATTTAAATAACAGCTTCGTATTTAAGATACAAGCTTTAGAACAAGATGTAATCTGTGGAAGCCTTCCGAAACTGAATAAAAGCGATATGATTGTATCTCTATTGAAAAAGAAAGGTGTTGTGATCACTGATTGTGTAGATGACAATGTTATTATAGATTTATTAATTGGTTCTGATGTTCTAGGTTGCATTATCACCGGTCGATCGGTGCGAGTGGACGAAAACCTGTTGGCTTTAGAAACACGACTAGGTTGGACTGTGCAGGGTCCGGTGGTTGGTACATCTTGTTCGATAAATAATGTAAGTACATTTCATACAAGTTCATTTGACGTTCAGGATTTTTGGTCATTAGAGACAATGGGTATTAGAGATGATACTGAAATAAAATGCCAAAAGAAAGTAGAGTCAGAGGTACTGAATTTTTTCAATAGTACGGTGAAAGTCAATGATAGTGGTAGGTATGAAGTTAGGCTCCCGTGGAAAGATGCATCAAAATGTCTCGAAAGTAACTATGGATTAGCATTTAAGCGGTTAATGTCAACTACATCTAAATTAGAAAGCACAGGTATTATAGAAGAGTACGATAACGTATTTAAGGAATGGTTAAATAGTGGGATCATCGAAACAGTACAAAATGATGACAACAAGGACGGTCACTATTTAGCTCACCACGCGGTCGTTAAGGCGGAGAGCCTAACTACCAAGATTAGACCAGTATTTGACGCGTCCGCGGTGGACAAAAATGGCCTGTCCTTAAATATGTGCTTGGAGAAGGGAACAAATTTAATTGAGCTAATACCAAAATTGATAATAAACTTCAGGAAAAATGCTATTGGCATTACATCTGATATTAAGAAAGCATTTTTACAAATATCGGTATGGCCTGAAGATCGTAAATATTTCAAGTTTTTGTGGTGGAATAATATTAAAGACCAAAATAAAAAGTTGATAACATACAGGCACCAGCGTGTTGTATTTGGAGTTACAACGAGCCCTTTCCTACTGGCAGCTACAATATTGAAACATTTAAAAAAAAAAAAAAAAAAAAAAAAAAAAAAAAAAAAAAAAAAAACTGTTTTCTTCTAAAAAGTACCACAGACAATTCCACAACATCCTCCGGCCCCGCGAGAAAGCGGAAGAAATCTATATAAAACTAAAACACTAATCGGGAATAATAAAGTAAAACAAAATCGTTAAAATAAATACCTAGTGGGCAGCTTCACCAGCCGACCGGAACGAGTAACATGCATTTTAGTGGGCAGCTGCTGTGCAGGTGCAGTGGCTGGCACATCCCTATGACGAACCTCTAAAGGGAATAGGCGCTGCAGAGGCCTGATTAACTCACCTCTTGCGGTTCTAACTCGCGCTACACGCCTATGACCATCCACCCCTTGTAACGTCTCAACAACAATACCTAATGGCCATTTAACCCTCTTTACATCATCAGACCCTATCAAAACTATGTCCCCGATTTCAACTGTATTAATAATATTAGCTGTTGATTTCTGAGTAAGTAGAGCCAGGTATTCGCTGCGAAAGCGCTGCTTCAGATCGCCACATAAACTTTTAATATAACGCCAACGTCCAGTCAAGAGCTGACCATCAATATGACCCATATCCAGGACATCTTTCCCTTCTTTTCCTACATGTAAAAACATTGAAGGAGTCAACGGAGCTAAATTTTCCGTAGTGTCTGCTATATAGGTTAGCGGCCGAGAATTAATCATTGCTTCGGTTTCACACAACACAGTCAACAGTTCATTATATTTAAGCGCTGCCCTACCAAGCACTCTCCTTAGCATTTCTTTAACCGTACGTACCATTCGTTCCCAGAATCCTCCCCACCATGGCGCTGACGGAGGTATAAAACGCCATTCAATCTTTTGCGTAGAGGTCTCCTGTGCTATTTCATTCCACTTGATGTTCTTAAGTATTGAACTTGCTCCGCGAAAATTCGTTCCATTATCTGTATATATTATCCTTACGGAACCTCTTCTTGCCACAAACCGGCGGAACGTTAGCATAAAGTCTTCTGTAGACAGTGAAGAACACAAGTCTAAATGGACTGCACGGTATGCAGCGCATGTGAATAAAACGATCCAGCATTTTTCTACCGTCTTTAAATACAGTGGCCCAGCCAAGTCTATACCGGTTGCCTCAAATGGACTGCCACATTGTATCCTGTCTATAGGCAACGGTGCGGAAGGTACTGAACAACTCTTGCTGCTGAAACGCTTGCAAACGACACATTGCCGCACAACCTTTTTGGCAAGACGACGTATGCTTATAATCCAATATCTTTCACGAAGTTTACTAATTAACGTTTGTGATCCCGCATGAAGATATTTTACGTGAAAGGATGTTGTGGAATTGTCTGTGGTACTTTTTAGAAGAAAACAGTTTTTTAAATAACTGTCATTATAGAAATATATGAAAGTATGAAACTCTAAACTGTTTTCTTCTAAAAAGTACCACAGACAATTCCACAACATCCTCCGGCCCCGCGAGAAAGCGGAAGAAATCTATATAAAACTAAAACACTAATCGGGAATAATAAAGTAAAACAAAATCGTTAAAATAAATACCTAGTGGGCAGCTTCACCAGCCGACCGGAACGAGTAACATGCATTTTAGTGGGCAGCTGCTGTGCAGGTGCAGTGGCTGGCACATCCCTATGCCCTTTCCTACTGGCAGCTACAATATTGAAACATTTAAAAAAGTTCGACTCGGAGACTGCCGAGATGTTGAGAACATCATACTATGTAGATAATTGTGTAACTAGTGTAAATAGTCTGGAGGATATGCATCGTTTTATATGTGAATCCAAAGGAATCATGCTTGAGGGCAGCTTTGAGCTTCGATGCTGGGTGACAGGTCCAGTCATCACGGATGAAGAGGTCGTCACCACTTCAGTATTAGGTCTTAAATGGAACCCAAGAGATGATACACTTTATTGCAAAACTTCTTTATTAACTAAACATAATAAGGACAAAAATATTACTAAGCGATATATGTTATCTATAGCGCAAAGCGTTTTTGACCCAATTGGTTTTCTTTCACCAGTGACTATAGTGCCTAAAGTTATCATACAAAAATGTTGGATACGTAATATTGGCTGGGATGAAACTTTACCTGAAGATTTAGTCAAAACGTCAAAAGATTGGTTACAGGAGATTCCGCACATGGAGGCATGTAGAGTTCCACGGCGCATTAGTAAAGCCGATTTACGCGATAGTTACAACACTATACATGTTTTTTGTGATGCAAGTTTGGCTGCCTACGCATGTTGTATATTTTTACGGTCCGAGTTTAATAGCGAGGTCACAGTTCAGTTGTTGACAGCTAAGTCAAGAGTGTGCCCAAGTAAAACAGTGACAATGCCTAGGCTGGAGCTATTAGCCGCTTTACTAGCTGCTAGAGTAGCCGCTGATATTAGACGGGACCTAAACTTAAACTGTCCGGTATTCTACTGGACCGATTCGTCTATAGTGCTAGCATGGCTTAACAGAAAGGTCAACTTGAATGTATTTGTAAATAATAGAATTCAGGAGATACTAAATAAATCAGTTTTGCACGAATGGCGTCATGTTCCAGGAGAGTGTAACCCTGCTGATTTGCCATCGCGAGGCTGCAATGCAGAAAACCTTCTTAAAAGCAAATGGTGGGAAGGTCCCGAGTGGCTAAAGAAATCTGAATCACAATGGCCTCATATAGAAGTGACTCCGGATGAAAATGAGGTTTTTAGAGAGGTAAAGAAGTCGTGTTTGTGTGTAGTGAACACAACAGAGTTTTCAAAAAGCCTTCTTTATTTTGGGAAATATTCGAAGATAGTAAGAATGGTGGGCTGGTGCTTAAGGTTCCGTACTAACTGTGGATTAAGTTTGAAGAAAGAACACAGGAGAACAGGAGACTTATCAGCAGAAGAGTACACAGAAGCTGAAAATCACTTACTCGCTGTACTTCAAGGAGAATGTTTAGTTGATTTTTCTAAAAACAATAAGAAGTTACAAACCTTTTTTAATGATAAAGGACTCGTTTGTGTTAAGACTCGTTTAACAATGAACAACGACAGCGATGGTTTCATGTCACCTATATTACTGTCAAGTGATCATATAATTGTTGAGAGAATTGTTCAATATTTTCACGTAAAATATCTTCATGCGGGATCACAAACGTTAATTAGTAAACTTCGTGAAAGATATTGGATTATAAGCATACGTCGTCTTGCCAAAAAGGTTGTGCGGCAATGTGTCGTTTGCAAGCGTTTCAGCAGCAAGAGTTGTTCAGTACCTTCCGCACCGTTGCCTATAGACAGGATACAATGTGGCAGTCCATTTGAGGCAACCGGTATAGACTTGGCTGGGCCACTGTATTTAAAGACGGTAGAAAAATGCTGGATCGTTTTATTCACATGCGCTGCATACCGTGCAGTCCATTTAGACTTGTGTTCTTCACTGTCTACAGAAGACTTTATGCTAACGTTCCGCCGGTTTGTGGCAAGAAGAGGTTCCGTAAGGATAATATATACAGATAATGGAACGAATTTTCGCGGAGCAAGTTCAATACTTAAGAACATCAAGTGGAATGAAATAGCACAGGAGACCTCTACGCAAAAGATTGAATGGCGTTTTATACCTCCGTCAGCGCCATGGTGGGGAGGATTCTGGGAACGAATGGTACGTACGGTTAAAGAAATGCTAAGGAGAGTGCTTGGTAGGGCAGCGCTTAAATATAATGAACTGTTGACTGTGTTGTGTGAAACCGAAGCAATGATTAATTCTCGGCCGCTAACCTATATAGCAGACACTACGGAAAATTTAGCTCCGTTGACTCCTTCAATGTTTTTACATGTAGGAAAAGAAGGGAAAGATGTCCTGGATATGGGTCATATTGATGGTCAGCTCTTGACTGGACGTTGGCGTTATATTAAAAGTTTATGTGGCGATCTGAAGCAGCGCTTTCGCAGCGAATACCTGGCTCTACTTACTCAGAAATCAACAGCTAATATTATTAATACAGTTGAAATCGGGGACATAGTTTTGATAGGGTCTGATGATGTAAAGAGGGTTAAATGGCCATTAGGTATTGTTGTTGAGACGTTACAAGGGGTGGATGGTCATAGGCGTGTAGCGCGAGTTAGAACCGCAAGAGGTGAGTTAATCAGGCCTCTGCAGCGCCTATTCCCTTTAGAGGTTCGTCATAGGGATGTGCCAGCCACTGCACCTGCACAGCAGCTGCCCACTAAAATGCATGTTACTCGTTCCGGTCGGCTGGTGAAGCTGCCCACTAGGTATTTATTTTAACGATTTTGTTTTACTTTATTATTCCCGATTAGTGTTTTAGTTTTATATAGATTTCAAAAAATTTCTTCCGCTTTCTCGCGGGGCCGGAGGATGTTGTGGAATTGTCTGTGGTACTTTTTAGAAGAAAACAGTTTTTTAAATAACTGTCATTATAGAAATATATGAAAGTATGAAACTCTACTATTTTTTTCTGTGATCTTTTTTCTTTACAAGTAAATCGTTGTAGTTAATAAAATAACTCCCGACCCAATTTGTATCACCTCGGAACCCCTCCCTTTCCCTTTTAACTTTTGTTTAAACGAAACAGGTAACAAGACCATCACACCCATAAATAACTGCAGTCAAAACTGACATTCTACCACCCCTTTTAAACAGCCTGTCAATTTTAATGAAAACACCTACTTATGCAGAAAAACGTCCAATTAGGAACCTCCAAAACTTTCATGTTGCACAAAATTCCGATGCACAAAAAGCTGTCAGTGAAAAGTAACAGTTACTGAGAGTGAAACGGTTCGGATCCCGTTTGGTTGGTGCGGGACTGAACGGCCCAATTGCGGGCCTTATCGGGTCCTAGGACGTGAGACTGGTAGCATACCACCTTTACCAGGTCTCTGTTGAGATTTTTAGGGTCCCAAATTCATACGTGAACGTATGCCTTTTGGTTACTTTAATGGCTTTAGCAATGAGGAAATTGAGACAGTGATGGAATGTAAAGGATGTTTGGTTTTTTTAATGGGACTTGTTCTATGGTTTTATTATGTTCAGAAATTGCTATAAGCAAAAATAAAAATAAGCTAAATAAAAATAAGCTGAAATAAACAAATAAAATAAATAAGCTATAATAAGCTGGTTAGCTGTAATTCTTCTATTTGCTGACAAGTATCGTTAGACTTTGGTAATTGATGCACGTGAAAAAAATTTACATGATGGGCAAATGGGCATTTATTGAAATTAGCGAAATATAAAATATTAGCATGTCAAAATTATGCCAAACTGTGCACTCTTAGAGCAAATAAATATTGTTGACATGAATACTTTCTTTTTTTGTCAGCTTATTTAATCTCAGCCAATTTAAATATTAATAACGATCACAATCTCAACCAAAATCTGCATAATTATTAATTCCTATAAAAGAGTTACATAAACATAAAACGGTTGTACAATTAAGAATCCAGAGCACTCATAACATAACAGACTTTAAAAAGAAACCAGTTCTTATAAAACAAAAATATCCTCCTCCTTTTTTTCAAGTCGGTTAATTAGGTCGTGAACGCTACCAGGTCGCAATCTGCTTTTAGAGCCAGTATACGTTTTTGATTTTTAACTAAATGGACGGTTTTTCCTGTACATTTTTTGTCGTAAATTCGCGGTTTTATTGTAAAAGTGCTTGATCATGTTGCCTCAATATAAAACTTTGCATGATTTCCTTGTCTTAGATGAAAACTGCTGTACTTTCCCTCTTTTGACTTTATACCAGTTCCATTTGACAAAAGCTGATGAAGACCAGTCATCTCTCATCTTTATTAAGGTCATCAGCGATCCATTTAAAATTCTGGTATTCAGCTGCATCCGGTTAGACTGGAAGTTGACCCCAACATAGTTGGGAAAAGGCTGGGCATATGATGATGAAGGGCATCTGTGTTCTCCTCTGCTATGCACAGAGTCAAAGATCATCGCTCATTTAAAAATGCGTCACATTGTATCTATCTCAATTTTATTACATGATATCAACACTTTTCAAGACCTAAATTAAATCTAGCTCAAAGTTCTCTGATCCTAGATACTACCGCAAAAACCAACGACACTCACAAAGGTCAAGGACAGTCATTCATGACGAAATTGATTATAAATCAATAAAAACCAACATCCTGTATCAAGAGCGGAACCAAAAAAATAATTGCTCATTTAAAAGTATGCGGACATTTAAAATTAAATTAAATGCTCGATATTATCTTTAATCGAATTAAAAGTATTTCAAAGCATTGGTATAAAATTAATCATTTGAATTCTTTGGCGATCGGTATCTTAGCCCCGTTTTCATGAACATGAAGCAGTAACTAAAGGAATGCCTAAATATTATTTGCATAGTTGGAATTTCAACTGCTTCGTTGGTCTAGTGGTCGCAAGCGCGACTGCTGAACATGAGGTCCTGGGTTCGACTCTCGGGTCGAGCAAAGTGTTATTGACTCTGGATGCAAAATGTGGGTGTACTACTATATACAACTCTGCCTAACCCTTTACCATTACCTACAGTTATGTTACCTTTGTTGGAATTTCAACTCTCGACGCAGAGCAAAGCGTGTAAAATACAACAAAACGATTTTATTTTGGCATGGTACACTGATGTGGCTTACTGTAACTAAAACACGCTAAAGGTCAACCCTTGTACACACGGCTACACATCAAGCTATACAAAACCAGTATAATCTGATCGTTCATTGTGCGAAAAGATCTAGTAAAGTGAGGCCAAGATTAACTGGTTTTGTATAGCTTGATGTGTAGCCGTGTGTACTAGTAATATTTGGTAATAGTTTCGAACGATTATAAATTATCCACTCCAAGTAAAGAATGGACTATTTTGAGTAAGGTCGTTTAAATCACGGTGTGATTGACCTCCTTTATGGAGGATTAGAGTTTCATTGTAACGAACAGATTAGCTTTAGCACCGATTTATTTGACGACGGATTGTGAGACTTATTTGGATAACAGGTACCTACTTATTTGACACTGACTGAACCCATTTTTTCCAGAAATTTATCAGTAACAGCCACGGAGTCTGGATTTGGTTGATGGCAATAGGCGAGCCTATTACCATCTACCGGACCCCCTATTACATTTGACTTAAAGATAACTCGCAAAATGTACGTCTAAACCTTCGTGGATCCTGTCATTTGACGTTGTTTCGTACGATTTTTTTGGATAACTGATACTTACTTAACCTAATTTACCAGACTGCAACATCTTATTTGTAACAGATAAACTCAAAACAAACAGTTTTCAGTGATAATGTTAATTTATAAGTGACCATGTTAAATCGCCTAGCTCAATCTCGCGCCTAAAAAATAATCGAGAAACTCTATGGAAGCTTGATCAACCTGCTCCAAATTCACTGCAAAGATTTATCTGACGTCACGGAGATAAAGTCAGCAACACACCACTTACCCCAAAAATAATATTTACATCTAGCACAATGACCTACAGCCTACATTCTAAATACTTTGCCAAAATATTTGTGCTACCGATAAGAGAGAGAAAGATAAATGGTAATATGTATGGGTATGATGAATACCAGCTGTTCAAACATCCAGGTGGTAAAGGAATTAGTTCAGGAGGTCAAGGGACCGTTGTGGTGTTTGCTTAGACGGCCATAGCGACAGTTCTTTTTCATTATTCGGATTGGTGATTCATATTATCATTTGAAATCTTTTAAAATGGTCTTTCATCATCATCTGCCTAGCCTTTTCCCAATTTTGTTGGAATTGACCTCCAGTCGGACCGGATCCAGCTGAATACCTTTTTACTTGACACGACTACATACCTCCACAGTCCAGTTAGTACTGAGTATTATTGACTACCTGTAACTACTGTCAAAGATCGACAATCGATAGCCGGGACCGCCGAGTCAGTGACCCGTCTTCTCCTCTTTTGTAATAGAGGTCAGGCAATATAGGACACTGACCTTTGTGAAAAATGCAGTAAGGTACAACAATTGTTAGTTCCAGTGTCACAATTTGGCCACTATTTTAAGCAGGTACAAACAAGGCCAGATAAAAAAATCTAGTTCCTTGATAGAGCGTTCCGTAGAATTACCATTTAAAAGCCTCCAATTTTTACTTAATTTGCAAGAGACCTGAAACATCCCACGTCAATAATCATAAACCTATATCAATCTTAGATAATCCATAAAAAATCCCTACACTTCATACACTACAAACTGCATATTTGTTTAGATTCCTCAGCCCATAGACTTTCTCCCCCCAAGGTCGTGTGTGGTGTGCCACCATTGTTCATTGTCCATTGTTCCTATGGGAAGCTGTTTGATGGAGTCATGGCTGACGGGGAGTTGTTATCAAGAGTTTGATGGTTTCATTCGGATAGGAAAGATGGAAGCTTGTCGGAAGAAAGATGAGGTTGGGAAACTGGTTTTAAAGTTTATTAATTTGAGTTATTGTTGACGATTAGAATTAACCAAAAAAAAACTCTATCTAGGCCACAAAACACGTTATTTTATAGCTGGTGTCAAGAATACTAAAATGTACAGTAGCAAAATACCCAAAACTCCCAAAGGCCTAAAACAAGTTCACCCAAAGGTCATCATGGCATCATGTCTGCCTCTGTACTTTATGCTTGAAGTGTTAAATAAATAAGTAAAAATAATTGGACCATAATAATACTAGCGTTACTGCCTCAATGCTGGGCAAATGAACCTTCTCATAATAAAAAGTACTAGCAAAAACTTCACGTGTGCTCAAAGAAAAGTGACTATAATTTAAACTGACCTACAACCTCATAATTTTCCATTCAAGACCAAAACCAAAAATTGCCGAATTGCCCTCAAAGTGGAATACATCTTCAGATAAACAAAACCGTATTTCAAAGACCACAACCTGCAAATTCAGTTACTTTAATCCCCAGTCCTCAAAAGCCTTCATCAAACTATATCCTTGGAACTATTTTAATCTTATTACCGACTAGAAAGTTCTAAAGTCATGACTATTAAGTTGATACAGTTATAAATCGTCCAGGGATTAGACCCGAGGTCTCAATCCCACTAAATCCCTGAGCGAAAGTGGAAGACTACTCGACAAGTGAAGAGCTGTCAGTTGTACGTAAGTATATCATGGAGCAGTAAGGTACAGAAGGCTCAGTCTTCGCCTAGGATTCTTGGGCACGTCTACATTTAAGCAATGTTATGACAGAAACAGAGGATATAAAATGTCGCTTTGTGTAGCTCAATTGAGACAGTTTACAACAAATTCCAATTATTTTTTTAATTTATTAAATGGGTTTACTCTTGATCTAAATCTTGTCTTGAGGACAGAGATGAGGTCGACGATGGAATAAGCTAATTCAAAAGAATCCTACTTGGAGTCATATGAACTTGGGAACACCGACGCAGTTATTAGTATCGAAACCGTTATTCTAAGTGTTTTGATGGCAATCCAGCGTGCAGCGTCCAGAATTTGTCACCTTCAGCATCAGAATTCAATTAATAATTTTACCACCAAATACTCAACTGCAGGACTTACAAGACAGGGCTTTCTTGCAATGATACTGCTGCATTTAGCTTAGTCTTAACATACCAGATTTCTTATCAATGATTGATATCCCTTACCGTTAATTAGTAGTGACTTAGATTGACCATTAAACGGATATATAAACATCTAAGTCACCATAACTTAAGGCTAATTCCTCTCATGAGCGTAAACGTGATGTGCATTTGAAGGCTCATACTGTCAACATAACATTCGTAACTTGATTAAGAAAGGGCTTCCCTTCGCAAAACCTTTGTTTGGCAAACATTATTTCGGTACTCACGCATCTTTGTGACGCATTCAAAACAAACCTTCTGCCCAAAATCGATGTGAGCTGTCAGTAAAAGTCGCACAAGTAACAAGTAGGGCAGTGCGTGTGCGCCGAAACTGTTACACAAATACCTTGCGATGTACTTAGTACTTGTCAAACTGTTAGGGTTACCAGCAGTCCGGGCATGTATGGCTTTTCGGCCCTTCAGTTGGCCTAAGTTAGAAAGAAATTAAGAGGTAAGTAAGTTATTAAAGAGAGTAGAGTACTCATTAGTTGTTACTCATTCATAAAAAAATCTTTCGATGATAGAAAGCCAAACTATTGGCGAGTACCATAGAATGTCATCATCATCATCATTTGAGCCGAAAGACGTCTACTGCTAGACATAGGGCTTCCCGAAGTGTCACCACATTGACCGGTCCGGTGCGTCTCGAATCCAGCGGATCCCCGTAACCTCCACAAAGTCAATGTATGGCTATAGAATGCGTTTCATGTTAAAACCAAAAAGTTTAGACATGAAGCTAGCAGCTAGCAGATGGATGGTAAAACATTTCAATGAATACTGAAAAAGAAAGATTTAAAAGTTTAAAGCTTTAAATTTTTTTTTTTTTTCGCATTTGTCCGTTTTCTGTCAGACCTTTTCAAATTGGTAACCCTACATCCAATGTGCTTAATACTTGTCATTTTGTGAGCGTTCGCTGAATTGTAATGGATCTCTTTCATTTTTTTATGTGGAGTCTCTGTATGCGTGCGTTTTCCCTTCCACGATAAGCGAAAGCAATGCTTATGTGTGGTTTAACTTACCTGTGTGTACTGAAGATGTGTGTTGTAAGGTTTACGTGACAATGTTTAAGAGAATTATCGTTTCTAATGAACTATGGATGGGCTGTGTAAAGGATGATATGGTAAGAATTGAGATGTCTTATGAGATGAGGAGTAATAGAGAAATATGGAAGAAGAAAACATGCTGCACTTACCCCAAATAAGACGGCAAGAGAATGATGATCCTTATGAATATCTTTTTTCAAAACCCTTCTGTAACAAAAACAGAAGCATCGCTTATAGCATTAGGTATATTGATTTTTTTAAACCCAAAAAATGTTCTGCCTCCGGATTAGAATTTCGACCCAATTTTCGGAAGCATGAAATAGGATTAAGTGTATGAGCTCAGTACAATATCCGCCCCATTTCGGAAGTATGCCAGACTAATCGATGCTTCCTGATTACGTATTTCCGAGAATCAACGCTGGCGTTATTGTTTTGGAAGTTTTTGTCTGGCTAGATTCTAACCTTGTTAGTTTATTTCTTACCTTAATAGAAGAATTCAGACCAAAAGGTTTACAAAATTAAAAAAAAGTCTGTAAACGGTCAACTTGGACTATTTCTTATTGTACAGACGCCAAGCACTACAATCTGTGAAATGTGTTAAGCTTTATCGCTAATACATTTGGTTCAACGTTATTTGAGAACAGTTTCAGGTAAGTAGCTGTATATGCTGCTGTACAATAGGTACCCAATTCAGTCAGTAAAGCCTTCCATCAATTGGTCACTCATTAACACAACCGACCAAACCTGAAGATATTAACCACAACATCATACCAAGGACTTCCCTTAAAGCGATTTGAACCTCCAAACTTCGGTCAAATAATTTCTCCAAACGCACAACACCAACTTTCATTCCCAAAACAGAGCATCCTTTGATTTCTAATTAAGCTCCGTAAAAGGTATCCATCAGTGTGTGTTCCCGTTCATAACCGTACGATAAGCCGTGATAAGCCAAACCAGATGTTAGTAAGAGATAACGGTCGGTCTGTTAGAAGTTAGGTTCAAAGAGTTTTGGAAATGTGATGGTAAACATGTGGGTGATAAGTTGTACTTGTGGGAAGGTAGAGTTATCTGTGAAAGCTTTTCTAAGTTACTATCTTGGACTTTCATTGTTTCCGTCTTCAAGGAGTTTGTTTGAATGGGAAAATCGGTCATCTACGGTGTCTATAAGCTTGTATTGTCCCAACTATGAGGCAAAAGCGGCAAGATAGGCAGACGACATAATATGTATTATGTAGTTGGCATCACAGATCACCTGGGTGAAACTGGCATAAGACCGTGTAGCTTCGCAGCTGCAGTGAGTCTAGTTGGGTTATGGATGATGATGATCAGGAAAAGACTCGGGTCCTTTTATGCATTATTTTTCTGCCAATACGAGCTTTACAGCTGGTTAAAATGTCTCGTGCCTTACCATTACTGGCAGCAAAATGATTTTTAGGCGAAATTATGCCATGTCATTTTGATAGAGGTATCAAGACAAAATCTAAGTATTTCAACGCCTTGTAACGTTCCATACATTAAATAACATTAGGTATATGCTTAATACCTTCGGACACTGGGCAGTACAAGTACCTATTGCTAATACTTCATACGATTGTGTGAATCCATCATTTAGTTGCAAGCACTCATTTTATTGTGTTCCACATACATTATCTACATGTACATTAGGTACATAATCGCGTGACTGCACTAATCACTGTGTTTCCCACAGTCTATTGTACTTAGGTTTCTTCTTCTGGGAATTTGAGAGAAAAACATTGTGTCAATAGCATGTCATCTCACTGATTGTTGGCTTACAATTAATTGTGATGACGTGTTGAAAGCTGGAGTTTAGCTGCCCTCTTTGACACGACTATCTAAGATTAGTAAGGAAAAAGAAGTGTGTAACATAACATAATTTCACGCCTTGTAATCACAGATGTTATAGGCTGAGGTGTACCTTACAAGTACACCCACATTTAGCCAGTTATAACCCGGGTTTGAGATATCTTTTATTCATATAAGAAAAAAAAACTCTTGTTTAAGTCCCATATAATAGGGGACGAGACTTTTTTTTTAATGAGACATGCCACGCTATTCCCAAACCACTGTAACTCCTGTAAACCAGAATCAACAGTGGCGACCACAAGAAAAGCTCCGAGACAATGAAGCTCGACGAAGTCCCAGAGAAACGATTTACCTGTGTTGGATCCCGCAACGAATTTAATCCGGAGGAGTAGGCCAAACATAATTTGGGGGAGGCTCTTCATTCAATCAACCGGCCCATAAATCCTGATGAAAAAATCCAATAGCACTTTGTCCGATCCGGGACCTCGTGCTCAGAAGCCGCGCTTGCGACCACTAGACCAACGAAGCAGTCAGTCTATAGCCATTCATGAACACCAAAAACTTTCTTCACCATCACCACTAACCTAACTATAACCATCTAAACTGCACCACGTACTCCAATCCCAGAAGCGTTGTTATCGCGGCAATCACGCTGCAGAGCAAATACTGTCTGACCGATAGCGAGGTCACTGACCCACACCCACTCTTGTGCGTGCAGTGGTACAGCGGCGGTGGTAGCAGTAGTGCAAGTAGGGTCAGTCCTTCAAATGTTGTGGGAATTTTGTTGTTTGAAGAGGGTTTTGATGTGTTCAGATGTCTATGTTTGTTGTGTTACGAAATAGTTCTTGTTGGTTGCTAAAGTATATTTTCATGGTTATTTGTGTTGTTAGGGGGACATATGGATTGAGGATGGAGATCAGATAGTCAACCGCTCCATAATGTAATACTGCGTCCTCACTTGCATCCGGTAGATCGGAAACCTAGCCTATTATGAAACGAAAGTGACATACTTAATAAGAAAATACACTACCGTAACATTTGTTTAAAGTTTATGTAAAATCACATTAAATACATATTTGTAATTCCCGAAGACCTAGGCAAAGGTATACCTAATAGTACACCAGTTGCGCTTAGTTCCATGTAATAAATAAACCAAGAAATAATTCAAACCCTGCGGCAGTAAACACAAGAGAACCAAACGTCTCCCTGTCTAAGCAAACAGTATCCTAACTTGATAGCGACCTCTAACAATAGCCTCAACTTGATTGATAGAATCACTTCGGTATCAATAACTTGAACTTGTTATCAAACAGAGAAATGTGTGGGGTCAACGACCTGCCGGTACACTGTTGCGTGTGTTGTGCGTGAGGTGAATAGCTCTGGTACAGTGAGGCTGCGGCAGTAGGTTAAGTTGGGGCTGTCTGTGAGATTTGTCGTTGAGATAATCTGATGCTATTGTAGTTTTTGGTTTTCAGGTATTTCTTGTATTAGAAAAAGAAGAATTTAAAAGAAAATAGCTTTCAAAATCAGATTGCTTATTGCAAGTTTTATTAAGTTTTCCTTTGCATACAAATCATCCTTTAGTATTATATTTTTTTCTGCCTCCATATTATGATTTTCCCTTGTTTAAGAAAGTCTATATCTCATCTCGTATTTAAACATGCCGTTTTTGTTACCATAGCCAAAGTGTGGAACTGTCTGCCGGCGGCATCTGTGTTCCCTCCCACATTCAACTCGTCTGCCTTCAAAGCAAGAGTGAACAGGCATTTTCTGGGCACACTCGTTCCATCATAGACCTCAACCATCGGTTTCCATCAGGCGTGATCAAGGTCAAGAGCAGAACCATTGACAAAAAAGTCTAATAATTTTAATTTTAATCGCCAAGTTGATCTACTGCTCAGCATGTGCTACGTACAGAACTGTTATTGTAATAACGTTGCATAGCAAAATGTGACCGCTTGATCGCTCACGAACACTTACGGAACAAAAGGTCATAAGCGGTTACTATATCTTTATAACAAGTAAATACTTTTCTCTGTTTTTAAATCACGTAACGCCTGTAGACCTTTTTTTTTTTTGGTGGGTGGAAAATCATCGAATGACCCCCCCCCCCCGCTCTTGGGCAGAGCGAAGGGGAGTGTCAGCCTTCTACTGACTAAAAACCGAACCCATGTTCCTTCTTTGCCCTTGCGCTGAGGCCACGTCATCTAGTACAAAAATCCGCGGCCATACACACTTAGACCTTAAATACACACCATATTTCGCCAGTAATATCTCATTATCATCCACAGCCAATGCCACCCAATGCCACTAACGAGATACAGCTCCAGATTCCGTGGCTGCTGTTGCATGTCTTCATTCATCCATAGATGACTCTCCCCTGGAGTGTAAATGAGGAGTTGCCCCACAAACGATGAGACACTTGATATCGTGTCCTGTGTGTCTTGTTGATGTACGTCTCACACCTCACTTCTCAGGAGCTTGATGGGCGTTACTGAAAGCGCCAAATACGCCGACTTTTTTGGGCTGACTCGATTTAAATTGTTATAGAGACGCGAGACGCTAAGTAGACTACATGTCTATTTATAACTTACAACTTTTCTGTACTAATACTCGAATGTTAGATTATTGAGGGCGATTGAAGTTTCCTGATGTCTGTCGTTTGATAATAATCTACAGAAACTGCAGCATATCTTGGAAATCAGCATCGTTATCAATTGATTACTTAGGCTGTTAGGCTTATCTCACTAATAGTTTCCTGACAGTCTGACAACCAGTTTAACCATAGACGGTTATTTTATACTGCCAATAAGTCATTTAGGTATTTTGGGTTGGTAAACAAAATAATTTACTGATATAAATAGTTTTCGTGTACTTAAACCTACTTACATGAGCTCTGAAAGCGGTGAAGGAAACCGGCATGTCTTAGAACCAAAAAAATCGTAGACATTTACAAACTCGCACTGGGCACCTGTGGTGGATTATAGCCCATCCCTCTTCTAGTGAGGAGGCCTGAGTCCCTGCAGTGGGAACATTATAGGCTGATCATGCTGGGGTACTTAAAATAATGTCCTGATTTAAAAAGGATTTTTGGTTTTGTTCATTCTTATTTATCAGTATTTTACAGAACATAACATCTCGCTTGTAATCTGAAACATGACCTCGCAGCAGTTTAGGTCAAAGTTCGACTTGAGAAAGTGTAGGGACCTATTGGAAACTATGATATTTGAAACTTAGTGTTCAATTCGATATTCAATGATAATTTTGATACATGGTGCTGATATTATAGAAGAGGTTAGGATATAGGAAGTACCTATGACCCCTAAGTAAGGATTTCCGGTATAGGGTATGCGATAAACGTAACTGACGAAATGTGGTGGTATGCAGTAAGTACTAGGTACCTACTCCTCTGCCAAACCCTGCGGGGATTACAGGCGTGATGTGATATAGATTTCATTGAAATTAAATTATACTTGGCTGGTAGAGTTTCACAAACTTTGTCATTTGTGATCTGTGTTAATATCATTGCAATTTTGTATTCCAATTTTCGGTTCACATTCACTAAGTTGTAACGCTCCTTTTTGACGTGATAACGTCTTATAATTCGATGGCCGGCTGCACGCACGAAAAAAGATGACGTCATGCGTCGTTACCTCGCTTTGAGGCGTTCCATAGCAACGGCGTGTCAATTGTTTTGTTTTATTTTCTTATGACGTTGTCACGTTCAACTATCGTCAGTAAACCGATTTTACAGACCCAAGGCTTTTTTGCTTTGCCGTAGTCAGCTAAAAATAATAAGGATTTCCTCTATCGCCTGCGTACCAGTCTGTCTTCAAAGCAGGCAGAAGATATCATCTTCCTAGATGCCATATACCTGCTTTGACTAGGGCGGTAGCCCTAAACCCGTTGCACTTGGTGTCGGTGCAATACATTTTTTTCTTCCATTCTCCCCTGTCAGACATCATTAACTCCTTTCTTTTTCATAAGTACAATCCATCCAAAAAGCAGAAGCCACACTACCCGCTATCTTAACATCGAAGCAATAGGGGATCGGACAAAAAAAACTAATTAGTCCATCAGATAGATTTCCAAAAATTATTGGACACGTATTTTTTCTTTTTTCACGTAAACTTAAAATGAAGACGATACAGGGCTTCGAAAACTCGTGTGACGTCATATGATAGTACATTTTGACGACACAAGTGACGTTTCAAGCCCCACTCCAAGATCTTTGACGCGTTTTATCTTCGTCATTTTTTATTGATTTGTTAAAACAAAAAACACGTATTCAATATTTTTCGATAATCTAACTTACGGATTATACAGAATCATATTATTTTGACGCAGTCCGATCCCCTATTGTAGTGCCTAACCCACTACTATGAACGCCGCGAGGCCGTGACCAAGGAGGCGACATGCGTAATGTCACTGGCCGCTCTATTCTCTAAAATAAATAGAATGATGGTTTCAGACACGGGCTGTCAAACATCTTTCATGAATAATTTAATTTTCATGATTTCGTGTGATAAAAATATTTTCTAACATCATTGTAAAGTTTGTAAATTGTACATAAATTTTCATGTATACATATAGTTTACACCTAACTCCGAATTTTATTCCTGCTCTCCAACCATCCCGGTTACTCAGCACCTTCCATATATTGAGAGGCCCGCCAATCGGGCTCCTTCACAATGATAAACCGATCATTAATACTCATATGACACCGGTCCCGGCGCCTACGCACTGTGACCGCGATGTTGCGTAACGCCCGGTAAGGTCACCAGGCGGAGTTAACTGACCCTGACATGTTGCATCTTCAAGCTGGCTGTGCTTTATGGGGGGAGTAGGGTTTCAAGTTATTGGTTAAATGCATGTTGTGTTTATTGGAGATCTGCTTTGAGGATTATGAAATAATCTTCTCTTTATTGAAATTGGTATTATTAATAGAAGTTCCTTATAAAATACTGATATCCAGCTGCATCTGGTTTGGTTACACCACCATACTTGGGAAAAGGCAGCTGATGATAATAGCGATGATGAAAAGCAGTTCCTCTACCTAAGAGACTGCCTCGGTAGTAATGATCGCAAGCGTGACTGCTGAGCTTGAGGTCCTAAATTTGATTCCCGGGTGTTGCCAAGTGTAATAAATTGGGTTTTTCCATTAGACATTTCTTTTTAGCAGCCACGGAGACAGTGGCACTAGACTTGCTCCTTTTTACATTGAAATTAAACATAACGACGATATGTCATGAAATCATAAAGAACTAAGTAAAAAATATGTGAACCTGAACTAAGTATCTAAATCTTTCATCAGATAAAAAATTACGTTATACAAATTACAAAAACTCAACAACCACGTGTATTTCATAAACACAAGTGTGTCGCGCATGCGCACCTGCGGACAACTCTCACCGCGCAGTTTTTATTACGAGAGTACTTAGGAGACAAACATATTGATTACATTGATTATCTCGATAAGTATAGAATAAACAATGTTTATGAGATATTAGTTGATTGTACAGTAATTGTTATAGAGAGAAAATGTCTATTGTAAACAAGTGAAATTATATGTGGATACAATTTCTTCTTAAGCCATTTTCAACTGAACCAAGTACTTACTTAGAGAAAATCAATTTCAAACTGTAAAAAACATGTGTCAAAGCAACAGATAGAAAAAGAAACAAAACATCACGCTTTTAAACCCTGAAGTGTTAGGCAGAGGTGTACCTATGTTATAGGGGGCGAGCCTATTATGTGATCGTTACCGTATATTATCGAATCCCAAATAATCCACCATTAACGCACATTCCAGTAAACATACACAAATTAAAACCCAACAAACCATCCTATTTAAATTTCAAATCCTATATAATTATTATTACACATTAACGCCACTTGAACATTCAGTTCAAACTGCCAACTAGCAATGCATAACCGCCATTTTGTAAGTAAAGCCACGTCCACACGGTATGAAAATACCGCATATACGTCGATTACGTGCGGGCTTTAACAAAACACTCACGATTTTGGTGAAAGTGCACGCTGTGTGTAGCGGTAACACTGCTTACACTGCCAGTCTGAGTGTGCAGTAAGCTTAGTGCAGACCTTTTTGGAATAAAAGGATTTGAATTTGGAAGGATCGATAGTAGTTTGAAAAAAGAAGGATTGAACAGCTTATTAAAAAAAAAATCGTTTGTTTGGCCTTTTATCTTTTTGGTAAGTGATACATTTTTGTTTTTGGAAATGTCTGGAGGTCGAAATAGACCTCTTAATATAACTTTAAATAATAAACATGGTAAATATCCCGTTTTCAGTGTTATTGATAACACTTCCTAATAGACTAATATTTGTAGCATTTTATGTTATCAGCTTCAAACTGCAATACTTCCTCTTTTGCTAAGCATGTTCATTTTAATTATGTAACCGTTGTCAGTGTGAGTAGCATTCAAATCGTAATGAGTGCATATCGTTGGCTAGTTTAGTCTTGTAATTGAGTTAATCTTGATCTACATTTATCTGTGTTCTATAATTAAGAAATCACGTAAATGTAAGTTAGTAATCATTTAAGTAGAAGCATAGACTAGAACGCAATACTAGTCTTTAAACTGTAATAGTTTCTATAAGTATAATCTGTAATTTGCCAATTTGTCAGTTTCTTGAGTATTTTCCAATGAAATTACATGCGGCATATGTCATTTTGCCGTAGTAACTATATACTGTGTTATAATTTATCTACATTTCCCATAAAATGCGTTAAGTATTCCTAGATTCAAAAACATAACAGAATTTCTCCACGTATGAAACCTATATTTTACAAGCATTTCCAAACACAATTTACAAGCCTTTTGTCTCTTTATTCGACTAAATCTAGTAGAATATCATATTAAAACTATTTATTACCTATCACGCCATCTAACAAGTACACCTAACATAATTATAAATCCGTCAATATGTCTTCGAGAACAACAATGAGACTGGTTTTACTACGCAGCGTAGTACAGTCACCACCAATAATATACACTAGCAAAATATTACTGTCACTGATATTGTTAGTCTGTGTCATGCAGAGAGGCTTTAGCTGCTCAGCAGTGTAAATGTGCTGGGCAAAGGTCCCTCCGCATGACTTCCTTATTTTTCGATCTAATGTGGACCTCTGGTCGTTGGTTCTGTCCAGCTCTCTACACCATCTGTTGTGAGGTTTACCGCGTCGCACAGATATAGCCAGCCGAAATTATTACTTACATAATTAATTTACAACATAATTATACAAGTGTCAAGATAAAATAATTAATAAAACATCAAAAAATTCATACGCTGGCTTCTATGGCTGTCGCCTAGAAATGTGCCCAGACCGAAACTTTTTTCGAGGAATTTGTTATACTTCGAGATATCACGTATTTCTTGTTTATATTAATACAGAAGAACAATCGGCTTCATAATTTTGATTTGAGAAAATATTATTGAGTGCTGTCGACTGTACATACCACGTACATTAGCTACTCGTATAAAATATCACAAGAAACTAGTCTTACTCGTACTAGCTAGACGCGAAACAATGAGGTTTCCATGTCACCCAGGAATTCAATTGTTTTCTACAAGTTATTATAATCTTGTTAGTATGTGGCTATTTATTATTATGTTGATTCGCTTGTTTTTCTTTGACATTCTCAAGAAAAAACAACTCATTTTCAACTTGCGGAAATTGTATTTTTATCCAACTGTGACTGAGCCCAAAGAGGTTTTTGTTACTAGTAAAAATATACAGTTTTATTGGTAGGATATTCTATGATTTATGGGTCTCTTCTATTTCGAGCTTCAGACTCAAAATATTTGATTTCACATAAACCTTCATGGTTCAGGTTGGTCGTTTTTCGTGTTTGGTAGCTGCTACCAACATAACTTTTTTTTTAAAGCCAAAATATCTCACTTCAATGCAAAGTCTTCCCCCAAATTCCTTCAAAATAACTGTGTTACTGACAGAAAAAGTAAACGAAACTTATGCCATTCCACAATCAGCTGCTCTGTAAGCATTTGCACCAATGCAATATAAATCTATAATTAGCCTGTAAATAAAAATAGATTGGCAGTAGTTCGCCCTTTAACACAGGCTAAATCTGTCATTGGCTAACTGAGTGAGTGTGCGTACTATAGCCACTAGTTGCAGTACGTTTGTCTACCTAGCCTTTTAAGGCTTCAGGAGTGAAATTTATAATTGAATCGCGTCTGGCACCCTTTGCCTACACAGGTGTCCCACAGGGTATTCACATTTCGCCTGTTATGTTTAAGACTATGTGACAGGGGATTAGCCTATTATCGTCATCCGTGGGGTTGCTGTTTAGAAATTCCTGCTGGTAAACCCAATAACACTTTGCCCGACTTCAGAATCGAACCCCAGACCAATTTATGCAAGGCTGGATGCGGAAGGCGACAGACCAGGTGATTTGTCGCGAGACGTATGTCCAACAGTGAACTTGATAGAGCAGGTTCATTAATAAATCAATGTTTCAATTAAATAATTGCATTCATTAAGATAGGACTGACGCTACTTTGATTGACAACAGAAAACTTGGAACCGAAACTTGGAACGCGATGTTGAAAATTACATCAGGGAAAAAATAAACTACGAGCGATGACAACAATATTTTTGATAAATTCAGTAGTAATGTCATGCCATTCAAAATAATATCGTCCATAAATAATTTTAAATGTTCCAATAAACCACCAAGTTATAGTCACTCAGTCAAAATTAACAAAACGTTACAAATTTATCGTCAGAGTACACGCAAGATCGGCTCCACGTATCAATTAAAAACCACGCTTGTTTCCACACTTAAAATAATGCATTAATTATCACAACACGTTACTTTCCCCTCTCTCAGTAGCTTGGAAAACCGCGAAAGTTGGTTCTCAACGCAGTTTACGCTCAACCATCGCACTTGATAGATACATGAGAAACAAAACGAAACATTAAATCGATTTCAAGTTTATAATCGATTATTATCGATTTAAAATAACGATTGATTATTTTAAAAATAGAACGAGCGAGTGACAAACGACAGTGTCGAACAGTGAACTAAGTCTGGTTCTAAATTTAAACACGCATACCGAACGGAAATATAGAACGCCCAACGGATTGCATGTTCTAAATTTAAAACCCCGAATGCAGCTGCCAGTGTGAACTTTGTCGCGGGATTCCGCTTTCTTTTAAAAAGTAAGTTTGTTTTAAAGTTTGGATGATAGATTTAAAAATGGCCGTTTGTATCGAACGTGATCTAGGGGCGTGTCAGTCGATCGATTGTTTTGTAATTGCCATTGATAGTGAAAGTGTCGCGTTTGACGGCCGCCGTCAGATTGTTGGTAAATATTTTCTAACATTTATGAACTTTCACTGATCGTAGTAACTAGTACTACAGTGGTTTCAAAGAAATTGTTTCGTTACGCAATGATAGCGTGCACTGCAAGCATTTGTTTAGTTGTCCTACTCATCAGTGTCTGAGACCACAAATTGCACGATGAACTCATTCATTCCAACCTGTTCGACAAATATTGATGATGTTTTGACGAAAAAAAAAAACAAGTCACTATGACCTTTGAAAAATGTTTTGCGTTGCGAATGACATCATTAGACAATGATTTATTAATTATGAATGTCTTTAGACAGACAAATCATTGCCTAGGCTGGTTTATAGACATAGCACGCATCGATCTGCAAGTTAAATGGGCCGTAGAAGAATGACGTGTATGAGGGAATTCAGCCGTGGCAGTATTGTCTATGCCTTTTGTTGGAGATTTGTTTATTGTCTCGTCAACTCTTGTCATGCTGAACATATTGAATGCAACGTGAAGCTGTATAATCTATAGGTAGGTACTAGCAAGAACAGATGATGGGAACGGAAAACACTGGTATTCAACCAACTAATTTTGTAGTCTGCGCCCATTATCATTTGGTGGACCAATTGATAATGGGCGTCTATGTCCTGGAACCAGAAAATATCAGCTGTTAATAAAATACTTATCCACATTTTTTAAGAATCAAAAGAAAATTCGTTATAGGTTAAAAACGTATTATCTACCGTTAATTCAATAAAACCCGCAGATATTGCCATTACATCCTTTAACGAAAAAATTGACGTGAAATAATAATAAAAAAACATATTCTTACATAACCCATAACACTTGAATACCAAAATAATCAATTAACCAGAGGTCATGTCAAGAGCAATTAATCTACTATCTTGTCTTCAATATAAATATTTATGAACGACATAAAATAAATAAAATAAAAACATCGTAAAATTTGATCAAGTCGACCTCCTTTGTAGTGTATCGTGTTTTGAATACACCTCCTTTTTGCTAACCTTATGTAACGTTAGCGTAAAGGCTCTTTTACATAAGCACAGTTTGTAGACTTGCATTTGCATATACGATTTTCGAAGACCTCGTTGGTTTAGCGGTCGCGACTGCTGTGTAAGAGGTGCTGGGTTCGATTGCCAGGTTGGGCAAAGTGTTATTGGGTTTTTTCATCAGGAATTTTGTCAGTGGCAGTCTCAGATTCTGTCTAGATTTGTGCTCGATTAATGGCAATGAGCCCCCTTTATTACTAACTAGCTGATGCCCGCGGCTTCACCCGCGTGGATGTCGTTCAAATTATATACTAAAACCTTCCTCTTGAATCACTCTATCTATTAAAAAAAACCGCATCAAAATCCGTTGCGTAGTTTTAAAGATTTAAGCATACAGACAAACAAACAGACAAAAATAGCGACTTTGTTTTATACTATGTAAGGAAGGATAATGAATTACCTCTCTCATCTCTCTCTCTCTCTCTCTCTCTCTCTCTCTCTCTCTGAATGACGCCTCGGGGATTACAGGCGTTATTTTATAATTTTCGGAGAACAAAAAAGATACAAAAATTAACATTTGTAAACCACGTGCAATAGAGTCCAAAAGGAAGGGAATAGAGTCGCTTTTCAAAAATAATTGCAAGCGTTCGAGTAAATAAAATCGAAGTTAACTTTGCGAAAATCATCCGATTTTATCGTCACTTATATGTATTTATTTATTTATGTACACACAAAATACAAAAAAGGATAAAAAACATAAAAAAATAGAAGAGCACAAAGGTACTGCTTATTTCATGTGAAATAAGCCTAGACGTTCTACACTTTCAGCATACGAGTAACTCTTCATGTAAACTCACCTCAAAGTGTATTATTACGCTATTCGCTTGCGGGGTGGGCTGTTAGCTGTTACGACATTGTACTTAAAATGCAATAACTTGAATTCATCCGGTGTAGGAACTGTAGGAAGTGCCATGCGGTCGGAATAAAGATAGTAGTGGTGTTTTGGCCTGGTCAGTATTCTGAGCATACTCCTCTTCTTTTAGAATCAATGATGGATTCGTTTGACATAACATCACGTAGATAATCACCGAAGGGTTAGGTAGAACCCGTCGGGGCTGCGGATTGTTCGAAAGAGAAACCGCGGCCTCGGCACAAAGGGCTAAGAAGGCACATAGGTGGGCTTTAGTCAGAAGTCTGACACTCCCTACCGGTCTACCCAGAGCGGGAAGAGTCATTTGATGATTTCCCACCTTCCAAAAATAAGAAAAATAAGGTAGTTTGGTACTTTATGAGTGCTAGGCGTGGCTAGACAAAAACCAGTCACTTTTCCATAATTAAAGACCTTATAACCTATCACGTAGTTTTTGTATAAGTGACTTTGAATCGTTTGAATCGAACAATCGGTAGTACTCGTGATTCTTATGAAGTTTCTTCGTGTTCTCGATTCATAGTTCAGCTGTAAACTGTGTAAAAGTATCGTATAAATATCACGCCTGTAATCCCCGAAGGGTTAGGCAAAAGTGTATCTAATAGCACACCCATATTTCACAATTTATGTTCAAGTCTTATGTGTTCACACATTCCTGATAAAAAACCTAATATAACTTTGCCTGACCTGCGAATCTAACCTTTACCTGGACCTGGACCTTATGCTCAGGAGTTACGTAGCAGTAAAATAGATAAGTGACAGACATAATGTATGTCCATTCATCGACATCTTGCGTTACACTTACACATTTATTAGAAGAAAAAAAATGTTAGAAAATCTTCTATCCCGTGTTAGGTAAATAATAACATCTAAGATTACATTACAAAAACTGGTTCAGTTCCTGTCACTCCTTTACGTAAGTAAACATAGAAAGTGCTGTAATGCACAATAATCCGAGGAAGCCCGTAATTTATTGCGCACGCGTCGCCGCCATGACACTTTGATGGTGTATTAAGTTATTACGCGATATTAAAGAAATGTTGTCGTCAATATTATGAGAATTACATAGGTTGATCAGTTTTTACAAAGGCCTTCTTTTCTCGGTATTTTCTCGAACATGTATTATCAATGTTATATAAAATTTTATCACGATGCGCGATGTAAGTACTTAAGCAAAACTTATGCCGCCTTATTACAAAACGTAGTTAAACCTGGTTTAACTTAGACTTGGTTTATCTCGCATGACGTCTCACTTCAATAATATTCAAAAGAAAGTGACAGCATGCGAAATATATCAGGTCTAAGTTAAACCAGGTTTAACCACCTTTTGTAATAAGGCGGACCAAGTGTAAAAGTTTGTCAAAATTTTGAGGCAGTCGACTTACGGACTAATCAAGTGGATTAAGGGCTCCGTCAAGTCCGAAAATGATTAATGGTTTCCAAAACTTCCACGAAAGTTTTCTGCTTCGTCTTCTGATATTTCAACAAGTCTAAAGCACTGAATATTTCAGAAACAGAAACTAATGTCATCATCAGTCTTCTCCCCTATTTATGTATATAATAATATATATTGTCTTGGTCTACTTTACACACTCACGATATTTGTTGTTTCTTAGTTTGTTTTAATTCAGTGTTTTTTTTTTTATTTATTTTTTTATGTAATTTCTACTTTATTTTTAGTTTAATGTAGGTAGGTACACTTCTCGATTTAATATTTACGTACATACTCACCACCCACATTAACTCAACATGTAAAACTGTTTTACATCCACGGATGTAAAACAGTTTTACATGTTACTCTAATTTAGGTTTCAGTTGAAAACCAGCGTCGGGCACTAGTTGCCCGGCATTTTGCTGAACTGGGCCTTTTTGGCGCAGCCGTGAGGCACACAGTGTCACGATTTGTTTAGTTTTAAGTTCTTTTTTTCTTTTTTTTCTTTTACATTGTGTGTACTTGCGGCATGTGCCAAATAAATGCATTTTCTTTCTTTCTTTCTTTTCTATCTCCATTCATTTGGTGTCTGTGCAACATGTCTTCTTCTTACAAACTTATCTTTTACTCGTCATTTCATCTTTGTAAAACTGTCATGCTGTTACTTTTAAAATGCATATAATTTAAAATTAGTATTAACTAATTACTTACCCAGAATTCTAATTTAATGCTATTAATCATTATTTTTATTCAACCGTTATAAAATCAGAATTTCGTTAATTATCCACGGTCCGGTCGCTGCAAATTGGGAAAAATTACCAAAAACCACCGTTTTCCTGATCTCGAGATTACATCGAAATAATTAAATCAGAACTCCGTAATCTACATAATTGTTAAATCCGTGGTTTACCGTATGATTATGTTAAGTTTGAAAAAATATTCATAAAAAATATCAAGTTTTAACTGTTCCACTGCAGGGCAAAGGCCTCTTTTGTCTTAGGTACAGAGATGGAAAGAACATTGATCACCACGCTTACTGTTCCTGTTTCAACCTTTGACCATCCACCCTTGCTCCTGCAAATAAATCTGAGAATGATGATTCTCATTCTGTAATTCAGATTCTTGTACATCCTAGAATACTACTTGTCTAGTTAGACAGGTCACAAGGTGAAATTTCATCACTTAAAAAAAATGTTTTGAATTGATAAAAGCTACCGAAAACTGTATAAATCTACATGTAAATCGCTTGGTTTTGCTCAGACATGTATGACTATTGAAATACATTGCAGATTTCTGTCACTATATTCATATTTCTTACAAATACCTTCAGCGTAGCAAACATCAAGACAAGATGAGGAAATCCACTTGACTAAACTATTAACATTCTCAAACTAACCTTTAGTCTAGAAATAATGTCATCATCACCACGATGATGCTATACCATCATTAAAATACCTAGACGTTTACTAAAACCTCATGATTCAGACCCAGCTGTTACGAGTATATCGGAAATGTCTAGAATATCTTCGACTGTTTTGTTTTCACGTCTTAACAGCTGAAAGGGTTTCGATGGAATTCGGTACAACGGTCGACCAAGACCTGGATTTTTGGACACAGCATTCATTTCTATAACAAAAGTGCTTACTTTCCTGTGAATTTCTTTTCGAACCTCCACACATTCGAAGCGAAAAGAAAAAGTTATCAAATAATATAGTTATCAAATACTTGTACAAATGTACAATTTGGTCATACATAAACTGTTTACAAACATTTTTACCTTTAGGCGTGGAAACGCCGATATAATTGTAACTTATACCATTACCAGTTAACTATAATCTATTAAGAAATATTTGTTCCACGCCTTCATAGAATCGCGTTAGGAAAATTACGTAAAACACACTTTCGTTTTTCTTCTTGCTTGATGTATGAGCAGAATCTCAAACGGTAAAATATTAGTATTTACCTCAGGTTTTTCTTCTACTTCCCATTTCTCTTCGTTGTCATGTAAAACTAAACTTCCAGCATCCTCAAACTTACTACATTTCTCTAATTTGAATTGTAAAAATAATACTTTACAGTTGTATGTTGTATAACCGCTGGTAAGGAAGTCGAGATTACGAGGACTTACGAAGTATTTGTACGACTTCAATTGGCTTATGGGTGTTGAACTTCACCCTAAGAATCCTAATAAGTGTTGAAAGCGAGCTGTTCTTTTATATCCGGATATTGTTGTGTTTGGTCGCACCGTAGAGACGTCTCAAATGTAACACGAGCTAGTAAAATAGTTAGAATATAATATAATATTGTACTATTATTCCTTTCTGCAACGTTTTAACATAGGTTACCTATTATTTTAACTGTGCAATTTAGCGTAAGTATTCGTCACACAACGGTCATCATTATCATCATCATTCAGTTCGGAATTACCCACGGTTAGGTTAGCCAGGCCAGGTCAGCCAGGTTCCATACGACCCCTATCCAGGTGTAAGTACCTGCTAGTTCGATGATATCGTTAAACTAAAGCGATTTTGAACGGCTCAAGTTTCTTTGACAAAAACTTGCTGTAAGCTGTACTCTGATTTAACACGTTCCCTAACCAAAATCTTCTCTTTTTTCCAGACATCAGACAGCGCCGATTTCCTGGCAACACGACCGCACACGGCTGCTGTCATCCCGGGCAAACCCGCGGGCAACCCGCTACAGTTCGTGCGAGTTGGTCCTGCTGACCTGGGCAGCCGAGCACGGGAGCAGCTCAGACGGGCAGAGCTCGCCAAAAAAACAGATCCTGCTCGCATAGAGAGGCAGGAAGATTGGCAGTCGGTGAGTAACCTTGTCATTAATGTTAGATAGAAATCTCGCCTGTAACGTCCGATGGGTTAGACGAAGGTGTACCTAATTAGTGCACTCAGATTTCGCCAGTTATATTTATCTAAAGAATTGTATTCATTGAATACCCCGTAAGCTTTCGAATAATTGGTATGTCTAGTGGTCTTTTTGGATATGACAGCCATGGCCTTAGAAACTGTTACGTCTTGTGATTCATTGTATACCATGTGTGAATTACTAAAAATAGTACTAACGACCGTGGCTCGAACATAGGGACGGTTCGTAATTGTAAAATCTGACGCAAATTGTTAAACTAGCCTAGTCCTAGACACTCGGTTTCCTTATATAGTCTTCAGTATACATGATTCAATGACCATCTCAGAGCGGTAAATCTACCAATAACTATTGAGTGTCTACCTTTGCCACTTGGAAAATACAAGTTACCATTTACTAAGAAACATCCCATTACTGCACCAATTATAAATTACCCGACAAAGGAAAATCAATACTATGACTAACTAGATGACAAATCCATTACATTCAAAGCATGGGAACGTATCGGCTATGCATTATGGGCACACGAATAGCCCCTTGTGGAACACCAACGAATCAACGTAAACATTCTACAGTTTTATTTCTGCCTACACTTTTAGTGGACCAATGAGGAAGCGCGTTGCTCAAGATTCTTGTAGGGTTGTCGAATTTTATTGGTGTGTTTTGGTAATTGATTAACTGATTCGAGTAGTTAACTTCGTTAGGAGTTTGTTGATTAGTTAACCGGAGACCACGGGGATGTGTTAAGTATAGGGCCCTAGTGACAGTGTTCATTAGGTATATTTCCGCCCTTGTCTCATTATTATTTGGGGTCGGTACAGTCCGTTCAATTCTTCCATTCTCCCCTATCAATCGTCACGCTAACATTTACTCCGATGAGAGATGTGATGTATGAATCTGGACGAGGCAAATGGAGTATATGAGGATCGTTGCAGGTGGCCTTCTTTGGTTTCTGCCTACCCTCATGGAAAAAGGGCATGAGTTTATGTATGTATTTATGAATTTTAGTAAGTAAGAGTAGTATTTTGGTTGAAGGAGCTATAAGTTATTTTTTTTTAAATCCATGTTCTTTTTTGTCTTGCCTACCAATGATGCAAGGCTTTTTGTTCTCCCTTTGGCTCAAAGTTTTCTTACAAAAAGGTTCTTGTATTCCCTGTATTACACCCATCTTTCCTAGTAGCACTTGTTAGTAATTATCAGCAGTAGGTTAAGTATCATTTGCCTCATGGCGTGTGGTCTAACTCTCTCGTCTGCAAGCGTTCCGTCACGGTCGTTACTGAGGAGTTGACCTATTAATACTACTGTTTATGCTGGTTACATGTTTTGCGAGCGTGGAGTCTTTAGCAAATATACGTTATAGGTGTCTGTCAAATCATAGGATAGTTATCGGTTTATGTCTTGTCAATATACAAAAAAACATTACTGGTCTTCTGCAGCAATCGGGTAAATACAACCTACTCCTTTCCGTTGGCGGATTTTAGCAAGCTCCGTCTCGCATTGCGAGGCCAAAGTCCAAAGCTGAGCAGCGGATACATTTTTTTTAATAGCCTGTACTGTCCGACTGCTGGGCAAAGGCCTCCCCCAATTCTTTCAATGCGCTATTTTGTCGTGCTTCCTCAAACCAGCTCTCGCTGTACTAGTCCAGATCGTCTCGCCACCTCTTTCAGGGCGCCATCCGTCTACCTAAAAAAAAAGGTAAATTACTACTATAATATTGAGTCTCTTGGACACCACAAAAAAAAAAGAAATGACACGTTAACATCCGAATTTGTCACAGATTTAAACATAGCAATTAGCACGAGACTTATCAGCCATCTTAAAGAAAGAAAAAAAAAGGCGATTTTTGTTCTCTGGATGTTTTAATGATTTCCCGCCAACCCTAACAACCGTGGACGCAGTTAAAATAATTCAGTGTTCCTACCGAGTGAAGTTTTTCACTTTTTTTCCTAATGGCGGTTAATTACTGGGCTTCCGATGAAACTGGAAAGCGCTAAAACCAGGTTAATAGCCAGACATTTTTTATATGAAGTTTTCTGCAAAAATTATTCCCTTGTATGTAGTTGAGGTTTGTATGGCTTGAGCTTCTTTATTCCCTTTTGCGGCTATGGTGGGATTAGAAAGTGTTGTTTCTAGTTTCTTTATAACCGTAAGAACAGTGTCAATTTTATTCATTGTTTGATAGGGACAGAATCAAAGGCGAAAAGTAAGAGCTTGCATTTTGTTCGTTGACGGCAAAAGTCCCCAAAATCGAAAAGATATTTTTTTTTTTAATAACTGCAGCGCGGAGCAGCGGTGGGCCAGTGGTGGCGGCCCCGACTTACGAACAGTAGGTCGTGGGTTCGAACCCAGACAGGCTCATTACTTTGTGTAATTTATTTCATCACCGCTGCTCTCAAAACGGTGAAGGAAAACATCGTGAGGAAACCGGCATGTCATAAAACCAAAAATTCGAAGACATGTGACATCTGCCAATCCGCATTGGGCCCGCGTGGTGGATTATAGCCCATCCCTCTCCTAGAGAGGAGGCCTGAGTCCCTGCAGTGGGAACATTATAGGCTGATGATGATGATGATGATGATGATGATAATTACTGCAAAACAGAACCGACTTAGAATCCTAGCTAGATCATGCTTATCAACCTCCTGTTGTTTTTGCAATTAATTATGTTGAAGGATCAGAATGTTTGCTTCTTCCACATCTTTCTTAGTCATAATCACAGTATTTACTCTTACTAACTGTATGTTATTAGAATATTCCTTTGGTTTTTCTACTAAAATATTTTTACTTACCTTTCCCAACAATATCCGTCAAAACTCAGTACCCTGCGCCCGCGCAGCTGTTCAAAACGCAGTTCCGTTCTACGTGCAGCGATTTCAAAATCCTTAGTTAACAGCACTGAGTGGGTATTGATTTATAACTCGTAAATCCTCTAAGTGCCTTGTTTTGTTTGTTATGTCTTTATGACATTAATGCACGAAATATTTATGTATTTTCTGTTAGTTTTCAAAACGCCATAACTTTAAAGTTTTTGGGTGTAGGGTATTTAGAATATATTTCTAGGTTGGTAATTTGTGTGTCTAGTTAAGAGTTTAAGACACATCAATCAACTTGCCCTTAAGGTTGAACAAGCCAGTCATTCTTCCATACAAACATATGAAGATGATTACTCCTCTGTTTGACGGTGTAGGTTCAAAATTAAAAATTGTATCTACTGGTCTTATCATTATCTAGGTCTGTATGGAAGCAGAATTGGAAAAAAAATATTGATTTGGAAGTTATGAACGTCAAAACTTTCATATTTTAGCACTGATTTTAAATCATCTTTGGGCGTAAATAAGTAACGTATATAGTATGAAAAAGAAAAAAGTGAAACCATACGGACATAGATTAGTTATTAAAAAAAATAAATAATTTAATTTTGAACAGAAACATTCAATAGATTTTTCATGAAACCAAATATACCAAAGGTCTGCATAGAAAATTTCGCGCGCCCGTTTTAGTTGTGTCTCTTTCGCTCTATGCATTTCGCTCGTGATGTCGGATGAAATAGCATGCATTTTAGCCCCGCCCACCAACTAGTTCGTGCCGTTGGCTTGTTTACCCTTAATCATCATCTTCCTGCCCTTGTCCCGTATTACTTGGAGTCGGTGTAAAACGTTTTTTTTTTTTTTATTCTCGTCTGTCAACCGCTATCATTTACTCCTTTTAACCGACTTCTTTCATTAATATTATTCCTCACACAATCGATTCAGCGATTCCTTGGTCTTCATCTCCCTCTCCATCAATGAACTCGGCAAGACCATTGCTTATAGTCCACTGCTGGACGTAGGCCTTTCCCAAAGTGCGCTACAAAACCCTGTTTCTCCGTCTCCCTCATCCAGTTCCAATAATTTTCGCACATTAAACGTCTGCTCTTTTCCAAACCAATGCACAAGCAAACAATCTTTAATTAAATCAAAGCTATTACACCACAAATAGCTCACATTCACCATTTTTTCTTAATTTCCATTCTACCTCACATTTTCCTCCAATTACTCCGATGACAGATTCTTCAACCAGCATGTGAAACATCTAATAATGACAGGGAATGTCGCCACCATCTTGGCTCCAATTACTTGCATCGTAACAAAACAATAACAAAGCTTGCGCTGCTTGCTGCGCTCGCACAGGCCGGAAGTTGTGCGCATACGCATGCCCGGCGACGACTTCCGGCCGGGAGTAACGAGCCGCCCTTTGTAACTGTGTGTGTTTAACGTTTTTGTGAGAAGGTGCACTAGTTGGGTTGCTGGTGATTAATCTTGCTGGGTTTTTATCAAGGTTTTTGTTTATCTTGGTTTGTTTTTGGAACAGATAGTTTAGTAGTAATTGTTGTCAAAAATAGAACCATTAAAAGGTGGAGGAGGAATCGGAGTTGGAGCAGCATGTCTTCTTCCACACTTCTCTATTAGTTCGCAGAGCGGTGGCGAGTTCTAGTGAAAGAGCCAAAATGGTCTCCGACGCTAGACACCCTCTACACAGTAACATCTTAGTACCGCAAAGGCTGAAAAGCCGCAACAGTTTCCTGAAGTGTGTACCCCCGCTCACTGGCGAACTCTAAGGAAAGAGTTAAGCTGTGGCGAGATCGTGTTTCCTTACCCAACCCATATGTGCCACTTGCCGAAAATCTTCCGCCTGGACACGAGTTGACATGGCTAACCTGGAAGTCTCTAAATAGACTCCGAACACAGGTAGGCCGAAGCAAGGAAAACCTGTTCAGGTGGAGATTCATAGATGACTCTGCCCTGGAGTGTAAATGTGGTCTTGCCCTACAAACTATGGGGCACCTGATATCGTGTCCAGCCTGTCCCGTTACTTGCACTCCACAGGAGCTGATGGAGGCTACTGAAATTTTGGGCCGACTCAATTTAAATTGTCATCGACACGCTAAGAAGAAGAATCTCATCATTGTTTTCTTCTATTCCTACTCCTACCTAGGCCTACTCTTGACTCACAACAACGACCAGTGGTCCACATTGGCCTTGGTACATAAGATTCGGAGGTTATGGGGAGGCCTTTGCCTAGCAGAAGGATAACACAGCCTGACTGATGCTAATAGTGACTCTTGATTTCAATATTGAATCTATATCCTTCCTTGATCCTCAATCCATGTAATCGAAAAAAAAATCTTCACCTATCCTGATTCTTCAAACATTTCCAACCCATCCTTCCTAGAGATAAAAATAGAAAGAAAATTCCTCCCACTTGACATACCAAATACCAATAAAACTCATCTTCTAAACATACCAAACAAGAACCTAACATTTTACTTCTTTTCCTACATTGACTATTATTGCGGTCGTTACACAGATTAACCGAGATTAGCCAAGATTAGCCGTCGTTAAGCTGCCAAGAGATTGTGCAACTGGGCGATTTAAAAATATCTGTATTTCCTAGCCGACACTCAATAATAGGTCTATTAAGTTCTGTTGGGATCTGTGATTGGTTTAAAATGGAAGCTGTTGGATAATGTTGCTACCAATTGAGCAAGCTGATTGGTTCAAAGATAGGTTGAGTTGCAATCTGCATGAAGATTTTTTTGTTGAATCCCCAACTAGTTTTTTTTTTAATTCTTGCAGCTCTGCGTGTATGTTGTAAAATCAATGTCCTCATTAAAGGTTCCTTTGAATTTACTCTCTAGAAGAAAAACACGTGTTTTATCCACCCTCAATCACAAGCCCCACAACTACAAATAATATACAGTATCGTTGTCAATTTGCATTCTCATCTTCTTATTCCACCTATTACCTTATTTTCTTGAATTACAACTGAATCTTTGAAGATTCTGCAACATTACATCTGCATTCAACAAACATATACAGAGTGAAATCCCTGACGGAAAACATTACCCAGTGTATCATTCTAAACCTCCCACATCGAAATTTTGCACTGCCAATAAAAAAATCTGCTGGTGCAATAGCTACACTGTCAAAATGTGTGGAACAGCTGTTTTTTGGTAACCGATGTCCCTTCCACCATCTATGCGCATACGCTGCCAAACCAAGCCATATTCCCCGCTAATTCTTTCACCTTGCACCACACAAAATGGCAACGTTTAACGTCCAGCAACTCCAGCAAGCGAAATTGTATAAAAAAGCCCGCGCTACTGCGCACGCGATGTTTGACATGCCAACTAGAACGATCCACTCTCTCAATGTATCGACCACTTGTAGTTTGTGTAGTTTGTGTTAGCGATTACCAATAACTGAACTGTACAAATAAACTGACGAGTTTGTTGTATGTGATGATGGAGGAGGGTAGAAATGGAATTCTTTGTATTACGAACCCGAAAGGCAATTGTTCTCCCCATCATTGAGATATATTTATTTTGTTTTGGTCCATAACTGGGAAGTAGGAATCTTGTAGTTACGGAAGTTAAAAATCCAATTTTTTGTGTCCACATATCCATTTTTTCTTTGGCCTTCCTTTCCCATAATGACAAAAGAACCTTTAAAATACAAACAATTTGTACATCTGTTATCGTATGTTAGAACTGCTCCTTACAAGTAGAAATACAGGAAATGCATTGAGATCTGCCATTCTAATAAAACCATATAATATGAAAGGGATGAGATGTCCTCCCCAAATTACATGACACAGCACAACTTTGCTATGCTCTGTTTTAATAGGTATTGATGTAAAAAGATAAGGTACCTCACAGTTCTACTTACTCCACATAAGACTACACCGTGAAGGTTCATAATCTTGATTGTAATTAAAGACCGCGCGATATCGGAGTTTCGCCCATGCGCCATGAATGAAGAGAGCGTGACTATTAATATGTATATTAATTGCAGAGAAACTATTTGTTTATAGATTTACGACGCCAGAATATATTACTTATCAATTAATATTTATTGTAGATCACGTTGATTAAAGAAATTGTAAAGACGTTAGAAAGGAGACTAAAAATTCTTAGGAGAATACCTCTTCCTCTCCTTATGATTTATTTAGTCAGTCTGTCAAATTATGAAATTATAAAAACTAGCGTTTTTTCCGCGGTTTCGTTCCTGTTATTATCGGCGGAACACTACAAACTGTACTTCTTTATTGGTAGGTATTCATAAAGCGCATCTCTTTCTACCCATAGTATTAATCACTATCCTTTGGCAGAAAGCCCTTTGCTGAGGGACTTGAACATAGCTGGCGAAATATGTATGAGTTCCCTTGCCTAATCCTTCGGGGATTAAAGGTGTGGTATTATATTCTACCCTGCTGTCTTTCTCGTGGCATAGTATTCACAAACTACCTATTTTCCAACTAATACCAATGATTAATAACCCAATCAACCAAGCAACTACATCCGGAATTCCTCTCCCAAGGTCTTCATCTAGATCCACATTCAAGATACAGAGCAATTAGTCCAGTTTCACCTAATTAACTGAGCGGCATTGAGATAAATACGTAAACATTCAGTGGCTGAGACCATCTTGTAACCTTCGGGTCAAGAGTTAAAATAATATATGCATCAGATAATAATCAAGTGACTAGGTTTAGTTGAATCTTTGCTACTGTGGTGATAAGCGGTTTGTTAGAGTTTTGATTAGGAATAAATATGGAGGAAAAGATTAGGGAGTTACGTGATAGGCTTCGTAATGTAAGTTTTTTTATTTAAACTTTTATAGTCTTACTTAGTTTATTTTTTTAAGATATAAATAGAATAACTGAAACTGTTCCTATGTCTTATATTTTTTTGTCCTTAAACAATCCTTATCCTAACCGAGAATTTTTTAATTAGACTTTAATTACTAATTATTATTAAAAACTGCGATATAAAATACTTCATTGAAGGTTGTAAATAAGGATGTGAACACTGAGGTGTCGATTGATACAGATAAATAACATAACACTCAGGAATTTGTCATTAGCAGCCTCGGATTCTGGATTCATGCCTTGTTGATGGCAGTAAATAGTAGACTTAATAGGGGGCGAGCATCATGCCTGTTACTGTAATACCCTAAGTCAAAGTCAAAGCATTTATTTCAAGTAGGCCGTTACAGGCACTTTTGAATAGTCGAATTAAACTAACTGCGGCACTCAGAGATATCCAACGATTACTCAAGCCGCCACCCAGCAAAGGCTTGACATACTTTTGTATGACAAAACTGCCAAAAACCTTTACCAAGCGACATCCCAAGCAACCACTGAAGCTCTCCGAGTGTGGCAGTAAACTACTGAAGCTAAATAAACTAAGCTACAGTCACAAGGCATAATAACTCGTGATTGTACTGTAGTTGCCCATTCCAAAGCGTTGGTCTCATGAGAAGAATGGCAAGAAACTTCATGGACACTCTTTTAAAATCGTTTGGGTTTACAATTTATAATACACACATGAAGACTATGCAAATTAGTGTCTGAGATGGTCTTTTGAAGAAAGCACCACACAGATTTGAGTAGACCCGTCCAGTCAGTGCAAGCATTTGTCAGTTATCGTGGAGTTCGACTTATAACTCAAGGAGCTCAACGTCACGACGAACAATACCAAAGAAAGGACATTTGAGTGGGTCGCTTATAGTACTCAAACTGCCAGACAATCGTTAAAATTACATAAAAACCCACACGGTCCTCACATTCACAATATAAAAATAATAAAATACATGAAGACCATGCAGATTAGTGTCTGAGATGGTCTTTTGAAGAAAGCACCACACAGGTTTGAGTGGACCCGTCCAGTCAGTGCAAGCATTTGTCAGTTATCGTGGAGCTCAACTTATAACGCAAGGAGCTCAACGTCACGACGAACAGTACCAAAGAAAGGACATTTGGGTGGGTCGCTTATAGTATTCAAACTGCCAGACAATCGTTAAAATTAAAGAAAGACCCACATGATCCTCACATTCACAATATAAAATAATTAAATACTAAGCATATTAAATAATAATGTCAAACTATTAAAACATGTCAAAATTACGCAAAATTAATAAAAAACAAAATAAAAATATTTAACAAGGTAAATATTCATCAAAAAAATAATAATATCATACTTGAAAAAGTAAATAATGTCAATTTGTATAAAGAAAATTAATAAGTGCATGTTCACGAAAAGGCGGGGCGTCGCGCGGCGTGTGCTGCGTTTTTAATTCAAACACATGGAGATGTATGAAAAAGTTAACAATAATTTCAAACGTCGATTTTACGAGACGTGATTTTTCGCTCGTTAGTTTAAAATGCAGCGTTTGTTACGGTGGACCCGTCTCTCAGTAAATTAATAAAAAAGCACGAGACGAGCCTTTTGCACGCGCCGCGCGACCCCCCCGCGTCTCCGTAAACGACCCCTAATATTTAAGCAGAGGTGTACCTATCGTACATTCACATCACTAGTACGGTTTAAGTCCCATGTAATAGGGACTGTTAGTTTTAAATAAATATATAAAGGAGAAGAATTGCAAAAAAAAGATGATGATATCAATAATGAAACTAACAACCCAACTCCTATTGTTACAGAACCTGGACAACTGGAAGTCGTCGCGACGAAAGAGGGTGGAGCACATCATAGAGAGGTGCGTGGAGGTGCGGCGGATGGAGCACGAGCCCAGCCAGCCGCGCGCCAAGTCCAAGACCTTCAACGAGATGCTGGAGGAACGGTCAGTACATAGGTAGTACACCAACTGAACTTATTATTTCATTATCACCTTCATTACACATATAGCACCGTATCTTTTTCTCAAATTCGAAACTTTTAGACACTGTTTTAAGCTTTCACGGTTTATAACTAAACTTATCTGGCGAGATGGGTTATAATATCCGACCCATCTAAGATAGAATGCGAATGTGAAGCCCCAACGCAGAATATACCACAGCTCTCTTGCCCGTCGTGCACAATTATCTCAAGGGCCTAAACGAAGCAAACAACAGAGCTGTCCAGGTTGCTACGCACTGATCGGACAAAGGAGGTGTTTTTTTTTTGGCCAAACCATGTACCGAGGTACAAATTACTATTTAAGATCCTTCCAATAAATGGTGTTAGGGGCAATATTTAATATTCTTCAATATAGTATAGATTGGGAATTAAAATAATATGAAAATACACCACCTCGCATCATAACTGCGTTCAAAGAAACGTTCATCACAGCGTTGACAGCTGTCAAACTATTTCATCTGTCAAAATCCAAACCAAAAATTAACCTGTTTACAACCAAAATATGAATTATTGATGTCGCAGAACATCACCAGTTCACCTTCATCATCCTTTCAGCCAAAAGACGTCCACTTCTGGACATAGGCCTCCCCCAGGTGTCGCCACATTGACCGGTCCCGTGCGTCTCACTTGTACTCTTTGCGTCTCACATTCAGCGTATTCCCGCAACCTTCACCAGGTCATCGGTCCACCTAGTGGGAGGCCTTCCAACGCAACGTCTTCCGGTTCACGGTCGCCACTTCAGAACTTTGTACTTTCCATCTACATCTCAGATCTACGAAAAGCTGAGACGAAAAGAGTGTCAAAAGAGACCGGAACGTTCGAGTGACTAAATCGTTATTCAATGAACCCCAAGGAAAGTAATATAATTATAATGATGAACCCTTTCGCTATAGGGGAGAGTGGAAGAACAAAACGTGCTGCGCCGACCCCAAGTAAAATGGGATAAGGGCAGGAAGATGATGAACACTTTCCAGATCGGTCATCTGACAAGGGGACCTGAAAACACCTACACTTTTACGACAGACGACAGCACCATTAAGTATGACTTGATTGTCATCATATAGTAAAATATTATAATAATAATAATATAATAATATTCCACAACTATCACACAACGCCATCTAGTCCCAAGCTAAGCAGAGCTTGTGTTATGGGTACTAGACAACTGATAAACATACTTATATATTTCTAAATACATACATATTATAGATAAATTACACCCAGACACAGAACAAATGATCGTGCTCATCACACAAACATTTGTCCTGGGTGGGAATTGAACCCACACATTATCGTCAAGATAGGTAGTTGAAATAATCTTATCGATTCTTCAATTATTTTTTGCATTGTGAAGGCTTATTATAGGCAGTAAAGAAACATATAAAGAATTGATAATTCGATCCTGTGTATGCCAATGGGAATTTAGTTAACTATTTGAAATAAAACCAATAACATTCTTATTTTCTTTTATTCCATTTCCTCATTTTCATCATTTTCTCTTACTAAGATATAATCTAGGAAGGAGGCAGGTGCTGAAATATCTTGTTGATGTCCAGCCCACCCCATATACCAAACAATAGTCATGATGTGAGCACAGCAACCCACGGTGCCCACGGTACGTTTTCCAATTATGTAATAACCGTGGATTCTGTGCTCCCAACTGTTTTCCTGGATATTTAATAAAATATATGTGTAATACACCTTTTCCACTACAGTGTCTTGACTGTATTCTAGCCCTAAATAAAAACATTTCATCCTCAAAATCTGGTATATGAAGAGGCTCAACATCACGGCAAACTTCAATTTCAAAAAATCCATTTTGCCTTATATTATGTTCTCCGTAATAAGAGTGTGCTTGCTTTATCTGTCATCACTGGGAACTCATTTAGAAGAATATCAGCATGAATGCTAATAAAAGATGATGCTTCTTCCATTAATATTATTTTCAATAATAAAATCAGCTAATGTGTTAGGTTCATTTAATTTTTGCAAGGCACGCTCAAGAGGCATCTGGTCTATCTGTAATGGGTACATGGAAAGCATTTATCATGGCCCCTGCTATTCGAAAATCAGTTATTAGATGGGTAGCGGCATTGTTGCTGAAATCATTTCTTATTCGTTCGTAATCTCTCTTAAACCTACTATTTACAACCTCCACTACCCAACTACACATTGTTACAAGTCTCGACTTATTTGCTCTTAATGTAGGCAACTGTGTCTCACCAGGTTGCAGAGATTCAGGTTTACAAACATTATAATAAGAGATGTTAACAAAACAATTGTAACATTATATCAGAATCTGCCACAGTTGCCGCATACAGGCCATGAGTATCAAGTATGTGACCCTCTGTTGTTACCATTAAGAAAGGCTTAACCAAGTTACTGTATCGTAAACTTTTTGAAATAAATTGATGATTTTTGTTTATTTTGTTTTGACTTCTAAAATATACTGTCAAAATGATTAAATTATCGGCCCTGGAGCACTGTCTTTTAGCTACTTGATAACCAAACGCAAAAAATAATCTGAAATGAGAAATAAATGATTTTTTATGTTCTTGTTCCCATAATGTTTAACAAAAAAAAGTGTGTTGGATAAAATACGTAACATTAATACAAATTAAAAAATTGTAAACAATATATTTTTAGGTTTTCATAAGTTTATCAAATGAAGTAACGAAACGTATCATCAGAAAAATTAATCACGAGATTGCCAGATTAATTCTTGGGTTGCAAGTTTTAGCATCTTTAGTAGTCAATTTCAGGTGGTACAAATGCATAAATAAATCCAATACATTTTTTTCAGAATCTGCATTTTTTTTCCTATATTTTCGTACCTTTGTTCTTAGGTACATTGTTTGGCCAAACTTGTATGGGAAAAAAAACACCTCCTTTTGAGTAATCGACTTGGAAAAACGAATACTGAACGTACATTAAAGTTAATTGTCACTTACGGGATATCTCCCATGATAATCCACTATTTTAATCTCCAAATATTTCGATGCTGTTGCAAGTGCCATGATCGCGGGATGAATAGAGAATGCGTGTGAATCGATGATTTATATGGAGAAGAACGGGCCAGAAACTTCATGGTTTCAGCTTCCAAATAGCGTTATTGTGTTCCAGATTTTACGCGAAGCTCTTGAGATAATTATTGCAAGTTTGTCAACAATGTGATTGCAATGTCTGCTATTACATATCATTTCATAGTGCTTGTAACTTACTATCTGGTGTGTCTGATCGTTTTCCCAACCAATAACATGAAAATAATGACAATGACAAAAACCAATCTTTAAACGTTGATAACTTCACTACACACAAATCCATTGGAGTTCCTAATGCATTTCGTTTGCACGTCGCCGGGTAAAGTCCTGTGATCTACGGATGTCCGTGTAAATCCGGATGTTTATCTTGCACATCATTTGGGTATACAGACACAGGATAGGCAGGGTATTGTGTATATTTATCATCTTTACGTTGTTAAGTCGTAAAAGAAAATATTGATCGATACCTTTGGAGATGAACTGAGTACTTAAAATGAAATTATGAAAAGAATCTTCTCATTCTAGTGCCTTTCCAGTTAATGTAGGTTAGCCATGAACTCGGAATTTTTCTCTTTATCTTTGAGGTGGATCAGCTCGACAACACTCGTGACTCCGGTCCACTCTCGAATGTTTCTCAGCCAAGACTTTTCTTCTGCCAACACTGCGTGTAGTGTATATCTATTTAATAGATATGTTAACACTGTCTCACAGCCACAAGTGGTTAGGTACGCTGTCACTAATGACGTCTGTCAGTTACATAATGGCGCCAAGTTATGACGGTGGAGCGACCTGGACCGGGGACTTGGTGGTGTTGTGTGAGCCTGTGATATAGTGGTAGACAGTGATAGCAACCTGTTGGGTCTACCACCAGAGGATACTACAAGTGGCGACGAGGATAAATTTACATATTAATACTTAGGAAAAGTTTGCAAGAAACTGTCCACAATGTTGAAAAAAAAAAAAATATTATGTTGTTATTTGAGTGTAATTAATACTAATTAATGATTATTGTATGCCACACGTACTGGCATTAAGTATTTCAAGGTAAGGGAAGAGTTCTGTTATTGTTTTATCACAATGGGCTGTTTTACACTATTTTGAAGAGATATAGATCACACAGTAATAAATGAATTCTGTGAAGTGAAGTGATACATGGCGTCTAGATATTCAACTTGTTGGTAAGTTATTATGAACTTAAATAAGTATTTAGTAAGTCGGAACTGGCTCAGTTGCCATACAAGGAGAAGAAAAAAAAAAGTATTTAGTACTTACTGAACGTCAAACTAGATACTAGGATTCTAGGATATCAATAGAATAAATACAAGTTGATGACAAATGATTTAATTCATAAAACATTGGTTTTAAACTTCACTTATCTGTTATAAGCAGACTGCTAACAATAGGTTAAATTCCTATGCTGTGAACATGTTGACTTACTTCCTAGTAAGTAAGACCTTGTATTATAGTGATGATTTATCACAAACCATTTCCTATAGTGACTAATAATAACCTTGATTGTATGAAGTATAGGTAAGCAACCTAGGTACTTATTATTTTGAAAAGGTCCATTATTTGACATGTCACCTCAAACAGTCCTTTTAAGGGAGAACTGACATTTGTTGAAGACTAAGCATCAAGTTATTTTGATGATTTTGAGTAGTCTGATTTTGTTGATACCTTCTCCTAAACAATATGAGTACAAACTTAATACTTATAATTAAAAATATACCCAGGTAATTGATATGTGTTTCTATTAGACAAAATAAACATTGTATGGAGTATAACTTCAAGCCCTACAATTTAAATATGTACTAAGAATATATATGTAGACCTAATATAGGTATGTATATATGTAGACCTAAAGAGCAATGGAAAGAAACATGTCGAACATCAGGCTTAGTGACGGAATCTGAAATTTGGAAATAAGAAAGAAGACAAAAGTAACGGATATAATAGCAAATAGAACATCTAAAATGGAGTCGGACAATGCATATGCTATGTTGCAAAATAAATAATGGAGTTTCTGGAGTTTATTCATAACCTTATAGTATCCAGAAGCGGACATTAGAAAACAGGGGTGTCCGAAAACAAGATGGACCGTCGATATCAGTCTAACCCTAGGGCCATACTAGACCAGAGTTGTAGATGACCGAGTTCAATGGAGAGAGCTGGAGAGGTCAATGCTAAGAGGCACGCGGAACTGAGAGAGATATTATAAGAATAAAGAAAAAACAAATTGTGTGTATTTAGTATAGCTATGTCGAGGGGATATCCAGTTTTGTTTGTTTTGTTTATTAATGTGATGTCTGGCCTATGAAAATGGATTGTTCAGTCTGTAAAGATACCTCTGTCAAAATACAATTTCGAAGTTTATTATTATTAAGTAGATACCTGGTGTGTCAAATGAAATGCAAGTATAGAGAAGTATGTAAGGAGGACATGCTGTGGCGATCCCGAATGAATTGGGGTAGGGGCAGGAGAATGTTGACACTATGACTCATTGGTTTCAGGCATGGTAGCTTGTTGTGCGGTCCAGGTTTTGATCACAGGTTGAGGAGAGCTTGTTGGGTTTAACTCCTAGAAGCCAATGGGTCGGGATTACTGTATGATTGATGGTATAAGATTGCCCCATAATGCAAGCTTGATGTTATGTAAGGTTATGTTAATAATATGCAAGAATATTAATAATAGAATAATAATATGTGCAATTTAAAGTGAACATTCAAATAATAACAGCCTATGACTGAGGGCTGAGGGGCAAGTCTCTTCTTGTACAGAAAAGAAGAAGAAATTAAGTGTTTGAAAAAAAATATACTTAAGCATGGTTGACAAAGGATTAGCTTGTGGCTTGATAGAGTTGGTGCTCGATTCGATCTTTGGATTGAACTGTGTTGCCTGGATTGGTTCGAGGTCCACCCATTGCATGCCGACTTTCCTCAATGCCTCGGAGGATACGTGGCAGTGTAGGTGGTTAGTGGCCTGAAAATCTGACAACCGGTTTTGCCAAGGGGTGTCGTGCTACCGGGTACTGACTGAGTTGTGGGAGTTGGATGGGCGGTCGCTCCGTGTGGAGTGATGGTGTTCGGCTGCATCTGGTTGGACGGGAGGCCGGGCGGCATGACTGAGAAAAGGTTAGGCAGATAATGATAAGTACTGTTGTACCACTCTTGTGCATGAAGTTTAAATAATTAAAATACTGTTTGACAAAATTATAGTTTGAAATAATTCATAAATAAATATAGTTACACAGGTCACTTAGTTCAGAGTAGGGAACCGTAATGGTGTTGTCTAATGGTTTAACTGAAATATGAGGCTAATGTATAAATGTCGGCATCGAGTCGTATTCGGTATTATATTAATATTGTACCTACAGGGTTATTCCTGCCTACCCATGTACTGTGTTTCTAATTCGTCTTATTGTTTGAGTGTATCGTTGTACGAGACTGTTTTCTTCATCCAACTCTACCTACCGGGGCCCACAGTTAACCAATGATTAGTGCTAAAATATTATCCCTTCCCGATATAATATAATGTGTTTTAGTAATAACTATCATACAAATCAAAGATATTAAATAGTAAACGCACGGTTGGCGCAGTGGCTGAGCGATTGGACTGCTGCGCTGCGTGTCGCGGGTTCGATCCCCGCACGGAACAATATGTGTATGGCCTACAGATAGTTGTTACGGCTTTGGGTGTATTTGTGCATGTGAGTTTGGTGTTTGTGGACGCACCCGCGATACGGGAGAAATTCCTAATATGGGGCAACGTAAAAAAAAGAAAAAAAAAAGATGATAAGCAGCAATAACACATAATATAAGTATCTCATGTATTATATTAAATTTTGTAAGAGCGGTGATGGCCTTGCTCGACTTAGGTCGTGGGTTCGAAACCAGGCAGGTTTTTTGTGTTCATTCACTCATCACCAGGGAACGCTCTTAGTATTGTATTAAATTTTGTAAGAGCGGTGATGGCCTTGCTCGACTTAGGTCGTGGGTTCGAAACCAGGCAGGTTTTTTGTGTTCATTCACTCATCACCAGGGAACGCTCTTAGTACGGTGAAGGAAAACACTGTGAGGAAGACCGGCATGTCCTAGAACCAATACTTCTAAGGCATGTGACATTTAACCATCGCACTGTTTACGCGTGGTAAGATTTTTAAGGCAACCATTAAATTGGGATGCGAATATCCATAACATTTGTTTTCAACAAGCAATAAAATTGGATGGAGCAACCGCTGAGTTGGCTCAAAATAATCCATTACATTGGCTGGACAAAGGCAATTAAATTGGATGGAGCAACCATTAGGTTGGCTCATGAAATCCATTAAATTGGATGGAGCAACCATTGGGTTGGCTCATGATAATCCATTAAATTGGATGGAGCAACTGTTACGTTGGCTCGTGATAATCCATTAAATTGGATGGAGCAACCATTAGGTTGGCTCATGAAATCCATTAAATTGGATGGAGCAACCATTGGGTTGGCTCATGATAATCCATTAAATTGGATGGAGCAACCATTAGGTTGGCTCATGAAATCCATTAAATTGGATGGAGCAACCATTGGGTTGGCTCATGATAATCCATTAAATTGGATGGAGCAACTGTTACGTTGGCTCGTGATAATCCATTAAATTGGATGGAGCAACCATTAGGTTGGCTCATGAAATCCATTAAATTGGATGGAGCAACCATTGGGGTGGCTCATGATAATCCATTAAATTGGATGAAAGAAAGAAGAAAGAAGAATTTGACGTGTTCACTGGAGGGTAGCGGTCATTAATCCTCACGGTGACCAGCCGGCTTGGAGAAATATGGTGAACATAATAGAAGAGAAATTAAATCCACTACTTGAAGAAAATCCCAAACTTAACAACGAGGTGATGACAATGGAAAACAAAGTTGAGAACCTAGAAAAAGAAATGCGGAGAAACAATATTCAGCTACATGGGTCAAAGAAACAGAGACAAATAACACTGAGCTCATGAATTTAGTTGTGGAATTCCTAAATGACATGGAAAAAAGTGTGGAATACGAGAATTTGAGATGTGGGAACTCAACCAGATAATAAGAGTCAACATAATGTTGTTACAAAGGATTTCCCTAAAGAGGTATTACAATTTAGAAAAGAACTCAAAATTACAACAACAGGAAGAAAAGAAAAGAAGAAAGGATATTCGATATGATAAAATTTTAATGAATAAATAAAATGTAAAAATCTTTCTCTACATCAGATAATGTACGAAGATATATCCAGGTATAGAAAGAGAGAAGTCTTGGTCTTCTCTGGGTCATCAATAATTTAAACTGAAAAAAGAAAAAACAATTAAACCACAAAGTTTTTGGAAAGTTCGCTTTATCTATTGTATTTAAATTCAACCCCATGATCGGTTACGGGGCAGGGACCATTGGAACTTTTCTTTAGAAGATGTCATTGAAAAAAAAAATATGACAGAAAAAAAAAAAAAAAAACAATGAAAAGGAAAGGAATATGGAAATAGGAAGAGGAATATGGAAATAGGAAGACGAAATCATACAGAGTGCAGAGGTTAGAATAGACGATGGAGTTCATGAAAATAGTCTAATAAACTAATAACCTTAATCCTACTCCACACTTAGTGGAGGCTACTGGAGGTAATGTGCAAATGGGGTAACTGGGTAAAACCTGAGAGGGTACATTGTACATGCATTTAGAATTGGTTGGTATATAATTGGCCAGTGGCAGTCGGTCTAAGATGATAAAGTACATCTGATAACAAAAACATGCTAGTATAGTTGAACATTTTATATTCCTTAGTTATTGAATTAGCTTGATTACTGAATGTAATTGTGAGCGTATTTGGGTAAAGCATTTTGATTAAAACAAATATAATAAGGAAGGGATGTAGTGTATATCTATTTAATAGATATGTTAACACTGTCTCACAGCCACAAGTGGTTAGGTACGCTGTCACTAATGACGTCTGTCAGTTACATAATGGCGCCAAGTTATGACGGTGGAGCGACCTGGACCGGGGACTTGGTGGTGTTGTGTGAGCCTGTGATATAGTGGTAGACAGTGATAGCAACCTGTTGGGTCTACCACCAGAGGATACTACACTGCGTTACTCCGTTACTGCTATCCATGATTCAACATCATTCTCCTGCCCTCATACCAATTCATTTGGGGTTGGCGCAGCATGTTTTCATCTTCCATACTTCTCTGTTATTCGGTCATCTCTGCTATCACCTCCTTTCTACTTTACCAATCATTATCAGTTTTACAAAGGTATAGGATCTGTAAAATAATGTAACAAATATTTGGAATTGAATCTTGTACTACTCAATTCTTCACGCCATCACCTATAATAAATAGAAAACATTTTAAATGCAGCACCTTCCGTCTCCAGAACTCCCAGTCTTATTTATAGTATTGTAAACCGTATAGTAAACAAAGCCATGAGTGTCAGCGCTATACATTACCATCAGTTTACTGGCCACCGAGTTCAACTACCAGATAAATATGTACATATATGTTTGTATGTGTGTGTGAGCGTTAAACGAAAGCGAAACATAATGTGTGGATTCGATTCTTGTCTCGTCTGTTGAGACTTGAGGGATTACTATGGAGTAGTGGATAGTCACGAATATTTTGATTAGGCGTATAACATTACGCCTGTAACCCCCGAAGGGATATGCAGAGTATAATATGTACTCAGTACTTCAGTATTACCTACAACCACATATCTATTATAAAAATATTGTCTAGTTTTCCGTAGTCTTAGGCCCAGATTCAGAGACCGCACTTTGACTTTACTACACTTTTCTTTTGTAGGAAATTAGTTTAACACGAAGGACTACATTATTTAAACGCATACTAATGCAAAGTTTACTTTGAGGCCAAAGTCATGATTATCGACTACTTCGCCTTTACTAAGTAAAGAACAGCTTGAAGTAGATCTTTCCATCAAAGTAAAGTCAAAGTGTGGTCTCTGAATCTGGGCCTTACTGTGACTCCTGTTATAAGTCCTAAGATTGTGGCATTAACACTGTAAATGTTATATTTACCATGTTTACGTTTCGAGTTCCCAATATTTCTTAACGCACCATGATCACGGATAAACTGAAGTTATTGCGGGTGGGTGTCATGAACAGAAAAATTGGTCTACCCTCTTTCTTGTTTGTTTTTTTGCGCTCGGTACCAGTACCAACTACCACTGTAACTCATAACTCGATTCTGTTCCCGACGAATGAAACTCACTGTGCTCTCTCGCGATCTTTTTACACCAATACTACTATACTACTACTTTTACTTTTTGTTAGTGACCATATTAGTTTAAAAACTTATTAGGTTGCTTTTTGATTACCTTCTAATAGGATTTCAAAATCATTGATCCACTGTTTGTACTTGAAATACTTTTATGTCTGCAACCGATACTTATAATCATCCTTCAAACAAATAGTTCCCACGTAGATGATCTTATTACACCACAAATAATAAAATTACCGACGTTAATAATCTAATTTATTATTTCTTAACGTATCGGCCTATTGCTTATTATTATATTACTATTACTTGCGCAACGGATAGCAAATTATGTTACTATTTAATTCGTTATTACTTTTTGTTGCAAAAGTGTGACAAACGTGATTATTACTTATTACGGTAATTAGTTTGAGATTATTGTATTATTGGTAGATTATTGTGCAATGAAATAATAACCGCCTCGTTGGTCTAGCTAGTGGTTGCAATCGTAACTGCTGAGCATGGTCCTAGGTTCAATTCCCAGGTCGAGCAAAATATTATTTGGTAATAGACCCTTGTTGTAGTTGATATAGTTCTATCTTATTCTTCTTTTGTGTTTCGAAAAAGCCGGATGCAAATTTTCACACCCTAAATGAATACTTACATAAATAAAAGAGAGTTCAAATTACATAAAACGCCATCATTTTTAACCAATTCATATTATAAGAATTGCTTGCTTTGTATTGGTGAAAACATGAAGATTTTTTTTGTCAAAAATAGCTTAGTTGGATTCTCCAGTATGCTAATAAAGTCTAAACTGACAGAAGTTATCGCTCTAAATACGGTTTAAGAAATTTATTTCGCTCAAAAATAATAAATACAATTATTCACTTCTATGAGGAAAAACATAATAATTTAGATACAATAAATTACAAGCGGCGGTTGCGCTTTGTTGTGCTTGTTTCAAACTAAATTATGTAATAATAAAAATAATAACAAACTAAAATTAATCACTAAGAACGGTAAAAAACAACAATTTATCTATTAGCTAGGTGGTGCTTTAATAGCCTTTTAATAGTTGGAAGGGATTTCGACTCCTTGATAGAAAAAATAAAATTAAAATAAATCGGTGTGACGATAAATAACAATTTCACAGTTTTTCCGATCGTTTGAAAGGTCTAGTAAAAACCCACGTTTTTACGTCAACATTGTAAAAAAGTTGTAAAAACCAACGAAGTTAGCTGACTTCGAAACATGTTGTTTTAACATATTTTTTAACCAAACAAGACTATTTTAGACCATGTAATATTGTCGTAAAAATACTGGCCACTCGATCTATAAAAAAATACTAGATATTTGGTAATAGTTCACTTCCAAACCAATTTCAACCTTATCTACACAAGTCTCAAGTTTAAAATCACAGTAGCACATTTTCAGAATCAAATTTTCTTTCAAACCCCAATACAATATCGACTTAAAATTTTCTGCATTAAGGTTGCTTTTCCTAAGTTTAGTGACTACATAAATGTTTTCCTACTTAATAGTGCTGCGGTAGAATAGTAAGGTTATCGATTCGCAATGCTTGTAATATAATATCGATGTCAATGACTTGATATAAGGTGTTGTATCGCTCGTGTTTATTTTAAATCGAGAATTGATTCTGATTTCGAAGTGGTTGGTGGCTGACCATATGTGTGGGGCTTCTGAAGAGATCTTTTGAAGTTCTGATATCAAAGAATGTTCAAAAATGTTGAGGTAGTGAGTTTAATCTTCAGGCAGTCAGACTTTGCAAAGTATATAAGAAATCAGAAACTAGCATTGTGTTCTAATTAATCCTCAATAATTGATACGTAAGGTGATTCTTTGATATGGTATCATTCATACCCTAGTTATCAAACCTTGTATGTGTATAATTTTTTAATACAAACTACCTATTTTTAGGGTTCCGTATAAGTCAACTAGGAACCCATATAGTTTCGCCATGTCTGTCTGTCCGTCCGTCTGTCCGTCCTCGCTTAATTTCTGTGACCGTTAGCACTAGAAAGCTGAAATTTGGTACCAATATGTGTATCAATAAAAGCCGACAAAGTGGTAAAATAAAAATTGGAAAAAAAAATTATTAGGGTATATAGGTTAGTTTAATCCCTATGTAAAGTGGGAAGTGATTTTTTTTTTATTTCAACTCTAACGTGTGGTATATTGTTGGAAAGGTATTTAAAAATGAATACGGGTTTACTGAAATAATTTTTTGATAATGTCAATAATTTCGGAAATAATCGCTCCAAAAGTAAAAATCAATGTTCCCCCCCCCCCCCTATAACTTTTGAACCATAAGTTTATAAAATATGAAAAAAATCTAAAAAGTAGAACTTTATAAGGACTTTCTAGGAAAATCATTTTGAACTTGGATGGAAACAACAGTTTTTGTACAAAAAAAGACAAAAAGTTGTACAAAATAATTTCTGGACTAAGTTTGTAGTATAATCGTATATGCAAGCATTTTTTTAACGATGTCTACGGAACCCTACACTGAGCGTGGCCCGACACGCTCTTGGCCGGTTTTTATTAATGGTTCTTTCTTTATTATAAATTATTTGTTCAAAGAAACATTAGGATTACAGAGGCAACTATGAGATTAACATCAATTTACATATTATCTATCACCCCATGCTTCATCAAATTATCACATCACCTACATCTTGCATAACCTCACTTCTATACTAGAGCAGCAATGAACACCATTCCTCATACACTGACTCTTAACAAGCATCGTGTGAAGGTACACAGGTTCAAATCCAGGTCAGTGCAAATTGATTGTTTCGGCAGTTATTCCAAATCAATTGGGAGCGGTGTTCAGTTCAGAGAATAAAGTTATTTTAACTATGAGAATGTTTCTGTTACGTTTCTTATTGGTTATTGCTAACATGGGAATTGGTTAGTTAATGTGTTGCTATCACGCTATAGTTTTGGGTGAGTGGAAGGTAATTTTATAACTGTAATTGTTTGGCTAAGAGACAATGGAAGGAGTGGAGAGAGACCTTTGCCCGGGACTAGGACTGAACAAGAAAAACAATTTGCCCATTTCTTTTTATCGTGTAGACTTAGGATCTTGATTTTTATACAACTAATATGGACTATAGACCTCGGTATCTGGTATAAATTTCAACTTTCTAGGTCCACCCGTTTTGAGAAAATCGATGGTGATTGGTGACACACGGTCAGACAGACGGACAAGAGAGTGATCTTATAAGGGTTCCTTTTTTACCCTTTGAGGTACCGAAGCCTAAAAACAGATAGTCACCTACTTTAATATGTATTTGTAAAATATTCACCTAAATCGAGGACGAGGTTTTTTTGACAAAGAGTATAAGTAATTGACTTTATCACACTCCCCCATTTCCCTTAACTTCGTTATTGCTTTACATATAGGCACAAAAAACGCAAATAAAATTAAATGCAAAACGTCTATGACATTATTCCCCTGACGCTTGAGCCGAGTTCAACAAAAATGGTTTCAGTTCGTTACAGGAACTTTAAATATCCTTTAGAATCCAATAACATTGACGGTACAGTAGTCTCCTCCCCTACAAAAACTCCATCAGTAACACAACACTTTCAATAATTATAAAATCCAATCATCTATCTCCCCAAAGGAAATCAACTTTCGTAGGTGACTGCTTGACTACAGCCGGTGTAAGTTACACGACACGTCCGTCACAGTCGGCGGGCAGGGCGCGACTGATCGGGTTACGTACGAGGGGAGTACATGCGCGGGCGCAGATAGGCGTGGTTATGTAAGGATTTGATTTCATCCCGTCGGGGCTGCGGGTTGTTCGAAAGAGATACCGCGATCGACACAAGGGGCTAAGAAGAAACATGGGTGATTTTTAGTCTGACACTCCCTACCGCTTTGATTTCTTATTTCTTTGAAGTTGATGGATGAACATTACTATGGGTCAACTTTTTCCTTCGGGGATTGCTGGCCCATATGGTGGTGTAGTATGTAGATGCTGGTTATTCTCATATCAGTAGACAAGGAGATAGGATATCCCAGATAGGTAAAAGGAAATAATAATGTAGCACGTTGGTTGACGGATCAGCGACCGCAACCGCATGTCAGTTTTGATTGTAAAAACAACATTTCTTTAGAAAGGAAATTGAATAAAAACTAGTTATTTTGACTATCTTTATCTTTGTTTTAATTAAATCATACTATTTGATAAGGCGACACCTGGGGAAGGCCCATGTCCTTCAGCAGTTGACGTCTTTTGGCTGAAATGATGATAATGATTTGATGAGGTAAATTGTCAGTCACAGCACAATTCCGTAGAAAGTGTCCTTACGCAATAACAAAATTAAAGAATTTCATTGATATCTCGAATTCTCGACCGCCATACCAATGTTTTACCGAATCATTAAACGACCAATCGGGCATAACCATCAATCGTCAATCTTTAATCAAACTCATCGGAATCGCGATCAAAAGTAATTGCAGTTCAAATAAACCAATTTTAATTTGTTCTTACATAATACTTGTAATACTTAAAATTGATTATTTATCAACTGATCGACTTTCGTAACAATTACGATGTTTTAAACATCCGGATTTCCGTTTTGCTTCAAATAATTTGAGAGGCTGAAGTACCTAATTAAAATATTCTGAATTGTGTTTTACTAGACGTAATACTCGTGGTATTTTATAATGATGTTTAATTAATTGCACACGAGAATAATAAGTTTGCTAGCCAGTATGAACTGAATTATCACCATTATTAAATCGTCTGCCCTGCCTGCCAGCTGCTGGCTGCCTCGATGATCTAGTGGTCGCAAGCGCGACTGCTGAGCATGAGTTCCTGGGTTTGATTTCCAGGTCTGGCAAAGTGACATTGGGATTTTCCATCGATAGTTCCTCAATAGCAGCCACGGAGCCTGGATTTGCGCGCAAATGATGGCAATAAACTTGCCCCCACATAGGTCTTAAAATAACTGGCAAAATAAGTCTGCCTAACTCTTCTGGTATTACAGGCGTGGTGTTATGTTATTATCTACGTAGATTTTTTTGATGCATTACTACTAACACAAGCATTACTACAGTTCAAACAGTCAAAATATAACAATCTTTGTGTTATGCGTAATATGTTACATTCTACAATTAATAAACCGCTACCGCCCGATATGTTTAAGTCCCATGCAATAGGGAGCGAGCCTATAGTGATTATCATCATCATTCTGTTGCCCTTATCCCAATTCAATTGGGGTCGGCGCAGTACCTATGTATTCCTCTTTCATATGCACCTCTCTGTTTTTCGTCATCTCATGAGACACCTCCTTTCTTACCATTTCATTCTTAACCATCAATTAGTCATCAATCGGGCACAAATCCAGACTTCGTGGCTGCTACTTAGAAATTCCTGATGGGACTCCCTAACTGCGCTATGCTAGCTCAAATCAAAATGTTACCAGTACCATCAAGCATACGTTCGCATGTACCATTGATTTCTATCACCGTGTGTGTGTGTGTATGTACCGCGTCCATAACAGAACCAAATGCATTGTATACTGTTTAGCGGTGAACGCATAATTGGCGATAGTTTTCAAAACTAGAGGATGTTTGCTAACGTTCCGAGTACAGCTACATTGTGGGCTCATTCATACTCCAACGTAACGACGAAAACTATTCGGAAACAAACACACTTACTGTGCTAAATTGGACTATTCAGGGAATTTACATGCTTTTATATGTTGAGAGGTTTTCAAACAAATGTCGTATTTAATTTTGTGTCTTTCTAAATATGAGATATTTTGGAGTCTCACTTAGAACTTATTAACCTCTAGCTACTTAAGCTAACTTACCGACTAAATAGATTTTTTAAGAATCTCTTTATTCTGCGTTTGTGAATTTGGCCTAGCCTGGCCTCACTGGTCACCAATCTATTCTGGTTAACATGAAACCTAATTGTGTTGTTCATTTCCCAGACGGGCAGTGTTATTGGCTTTTGTTATTCAGGAGTTTCTCAGTAGGAATTATTGATGGAAATAGGCTAGCTCCTTAGTTTCTATTAGCGCACTGACCCTTCGGAGATTACAAGCGTATTGTTATAATATTGTAAATCAATGAATTAACAATACAGTCTCTAATACTAGCAGTGTTCAACCGTGGCCTACTTATGTTCAGGTTACATCAGCTGTTCGCAGTGCCGGCGCCATTTGTAATTGTACGTAACACCAGTGTTCCGATGTAGTGTGACCAAGTTGGCATTATGAAATGAGAGAGTCGCTGGCAACCGGTGGATGCAAATGGCAGGCTGCCGTTCTATGAGGGAGGCCTTTGTCCAGGGGCGTCGGGGGTCACGCGATGACCTCCGGCCACCGTAGACGCGGGCCTGTGGACGGTGAGTAACGGGCTAGCTCGCCGTCCGGCCGTCGTCATGACGGCAACAGACCGTGTTTGCGGCGCGTACGTGTTCCACGCGCGCCTCAAAGAGATGTCGGCAAGGAGGGGCCCGCAAGGGCCGACGCCCGTCGGGGCTGTGGATATCGAAAGGTTACCGCGGCTCCGACACAAGGGCGAAGAAGAAGGAACATGGGTTTGGTTTTTAGTCAGTAGAAGTCTGACACTCCCCTTCGCTCTGCCCAAGAGCGGGGGGGGTTATTCGATGATTTTCCATCAAAAAAAAAAAAAAAAAAAAAAAAAAAAAAAAAAGGCCTTTGTCCAGCAGTGGACGTCTTATGGCTGATGATGATGATGATTATGAAATGTTGGTAGGAGACTAGCTAGGTAGATATAGGCAAACAAAATGTGGTAAACTTTCTTGGGGATGACTGTATTTGGTCCTACCTTCATCTGCCTTTTCCCAACTATGTTGGGGTCGGCTTCCAGTCTAACCTGATGCAGCTGAATACCAGTATTTTACATGGAGCGACTACTTACCGGCCTCCACGACACAGTTAGTACTGGGTGATACGATATCTCTCTCATCGATATTATGCTATTATATCTATTAATGTTATGCTTTTAGCCATTTTCAAAGCGATAATCAAGAGACTAGAGTATATTGTTGTCGTATTTGGCTGTATTACCAGTTCTGAATTCTCTGTAGTTCTGGAACATTCTGGGTAGAGCAACGCGTCTTCATGTTAGAACTTCTTAGTTTTATTAACAATCTTGCGACGATATTGGAGGAAAACGTTCACCGCTATCTAGGATATTCAAGTTAGATATTATTTTACGTAATTCAACACGGAATCTTAGTAAATATGATAATAATTAAAAGATGACCTAACTAAGATAAACACTAGTGATAGATCAAACATGATGTCATGCGCTGAGGATTAATCAAACATAGCTGAATAAACAGTAAACTGCCTTGATGTCGTCATTAGCTGCCCTTAGTTAGGTCACAATATAAATATGGACAGTACGGAAACTGCCTACAAACGCTCGAAACCGCACACTCACACATACATGCGCATCGACCGGGCCAGCTAGCGAACACCGCAGTGCTCGCAGTTGTGCGTGCCGCGCCGAGACGAGTGATTAGTTTACGTAAAAGTTTTTTTTTAAATAAATATCCTCCAATCTTTTTTAAAATGCCGGGAACGTATATGGGTGTTTGAACTCGGCTTCATCAAAACCGGAGATATTGTATTTTAAACTTCCTACTAATTTTGAAAGGTAAGAATGATTTTTGTTATCGAATTATGGGCCATGAATAAGGACCAAAATTTTGACCCCCCTCTGCCACCTCCGTGATATTTATGTGAGAATCACATAACACCAAAAAAAAAATTTTTTTTTTCACTTAATAATATCATTAAATAACATTTTATTATTCTAAAACTGTGTAGTATGATATGAAGGAAAGTTCATTGATAATAATAATATTCGTTCTTAATATTAATAATATGTTAATTATTTATAGCAGAATTGCACATCACTAGTTGTAGTAAGCTAGTTATTTCAATTCGATTCATTGATCACAAAAGAATAAAAATATTTAAGAAAAAAAACAATATCATCAACATTAAAAGGGACAACCCTATGGCTTCAATGGAGCGTAGGTAGTTATCGCATCAACTAGGCTTAGTTTCGGTACTGTCCATATTTATACTGTGGTTAGGTTAAGTTATTTTATTCAGTCAATTGTTGCTTCTCCAACTTGCCTCCTTATTCATCATCATTCTTCTTCCCTTTTTCCAATTCGTCGCAGCATGTCTTCTTCTATTCTTCTCTATTACTCGTTATAATCTCATCAGATACCTCCACTCTGGGCCCCGAGTCTGCTATTCAATAGTGTCAGAATGGTCTATCATTGATCTCATAATTGTTGATTGATGACAACCCAAAAAGAACCTTAAGTCTGTCGACTTAAGGTACTTTTTGGCTTGTCGTCTACTTGTCAAAATTAACAATTATGAGATCAATGATAGACCATTCTGACACTATTGAATAGCAGACTCGGGGCCCTGGTCTTATCATCTTTTAAACAGGCAGGACATTTGGCTAGACGCGGAGATGGCCGATGGAGTAAGATTCTGACCGAATGGTGGCCAAGGTTGGGCGTGAGAAACCAGGGTCGCCCTAAAGCGCGTTGGATGGACGATATCGTCAGGAGCTCGGGAAATGGATGGATGAGAGACGCACAAAACAGAGAGGACTGGCAGAAGACAGGGGAGGCCTATACCCAACAGTGGGCGATTACGGGCTGAAGTGATGATGATGAAACAGTCAATTTTATTGTGGCCAATAATAACCAGAACAAATCAGATTCAACACCTGTCTGAACGGGGGATCCTCCCTTTTCTGTGGGGGATGAGAATGTTCTTCATAACTCTTAAAAGATAACTATTAAATGACTTAAAATGCTTGTGAAAAAGCTAATGATGCAATAGGTCGGCAAATACTTGATATTTCTTTTAATTTCTATTGAGCGGTAAACGTCAAATAAAACCTCAACGTAAAATAACTAAGCGTAAGATTAAAAAGACGTGTGTTAGTTTAAATCTCGGTTCAAACACGTAATGACAAAGAGACCGCAACGCCACGTAACATGATCTTAACTTTTCCCTTTTTATTGACAGCAAACCGCATCCTATCCGCTTTTAGAGATCCGTGTGTAATGTGGAATGGTTTTATGTTATTTTTGCTGTAAATAGGTTTTCAGGAGTGTTTTGAGAACCAAGATGACATACTCCACTTAATGGCGAAAAGTAATTATAAAAATATGGCTTGTTTCATTATTTTTCCGTTTGTCTATGAAATAGCTAAAATAGTTTTTGTTATTGTATTGGTTTTCCAGCAGTGACATAAAAAGATCTTAGAAACGCTAACTTATCTTCCATTTCCATTCCATTCCATGTATCTGAAGATGTCCAAGCACGTAGAAGGCGTGGATGAGTAATGATTCTTCAAATCCCCGTACTGGGTTGCCAGCACATGAAGTAATTTGACTGATTGTAGTAAATCAGTCAAATAACTTTAAAAGATTTTCAACTTTATCGCTAAAGTATTAAGTTAAGGTTGATTAGGAACATTAAGAACATTACACGTACATTCAATTTTTTTATCTTACTCGGACTGTTTAAAACTAACTACATACCCATTATTTTATTTGTTGTAATGGTCATCCCAAACGAATTTATCTTCATCATCAATAACAGTTATCCAGGACAATCCGTCCTAGTGGTGTGGTGACCCTAGCTGTCACCACAATCGGGTCGTGGAACCCGCTGTCACAGTATCATATCGGTTACATTATGGGATGGGCCTACCACACGGTCAAGCTACACCACACTCTAACTTGGTTCACGCTTCACAGTACATCGCGCGTATGGTTGGTAAAACTGTATTACCACTACTAACCACACGCGCGATGTACTGTATGCAACGTGTAATCGCGCAGGCAAGACTGTGGTGAAGTGTGAGCGTGTGGTAGGCGCATTACATACACTTGTAACACAATGACATGTTATACCGTGTCGTGATGAGGTGAGAAAGTTTGTTTAATCACATAGTCATTAATACTATTTGTTAATTAGAAACATTTGAAGAATCGTTCTATTTGTTTTTGAAGAGAAAACATAAAATCAGTCCAGTTATCCTGAAGGGCAGTTCCGAAGGGAAGTAGCAGCCACGGAGTATGGATTTGTGACAGATTGATGGCAATAGGTTCGCCCCCTATTACATGGAACTGAAACATAAGTGGCGAAATGTGTGTCGTACAAGCGTGATGTTATGTATACAATGTAACGGTAATTCGTCATCATCAAGGTACTAAAACTATTCACTGATTGATTCTACAGCCATTGATTTCCCGTCAAAACTGTAGTAAATAAGTACTTAGTATGATCTAAATTGCATTGCGCAAGCTTAGTTACTTGAGCAATCTAATTTAGATGGTTTACCTGCGCTCGTTATTATCTAACCATAACAGCACTTCAAACTAGATCATACTATTCTAACTCGAGACAAGCATGAAAATTGACGTAAATTCAGCTCAACACTAAAATAAACGTTCATTACACACTAACACATAATCTTTGGAGAAATATCGTAACTTGTTGCAATACTAATTTAGTTACAACCAATTATTATGACGTGCTATTCAAAACTAACTTTATTACAACAACTCTAAAGTTAATAATCATCTGTCGTACCTGTCAATCTATGTAGAACATAAGCGCCGTTTGTCATGAGATCATGACAAACGGCGCTTATGTTCTACATAAGCATAAATTACATCACGTGACAGATGTCACGTGATGTAATTTCTATCGGTAAAGAGATCAGATTATGTTGGTCATGAAAGTGATAGAAGCATCTGATAGTATAATCCGTGTCATCGGTTGCACGACAGATGAATTTCACAATTTTCTTAGATATTCGTGTTTCTGAAAAAGCTGTTATTAGAGATAAGAAGATTGATACTGATAGAGCAAATGCTCTCGGTTTTAAAACGCAATCGTTGAGGCAATGACTTGGTTGAAAGGAAAAGTCTTGCGTGATTGGTGATTTTACTTCAATAGCCACTGAGGATTTAGTGTCAGAGTACGGTTGCGAAGGATTACTGATGGTTTGATTGAAAATTAATGCTTTGGGCAAAGTAAAAAGTTTAGTAAAAGGTCTCAATGCCTTGGGAAACACTTCTCAATAATACTTAATTCATCTTGTCTTTTTAAACGTCGCTGAGTGCGACACTAAGTAACCTGTGCCCTCTTGAGCGCATTCAAATTGACCATTTCTATTTTCCTATTCCAACTATAATTATACAGATTTACACAATCCCACGGAAACTATAAGGTCTTACAAATAGGGAACAAGTAAATAGCTAATTGTTTGCTAGAAAGTTGGACGATGCACGACTACGATCGACGGGCTAAATGGCTAATGGCTAAAGACTGACTGTCTGACTGACGTGGGCTTAACTTGAGCTAGTTTAGGTTTAAAGGGCTTTTTATTGGAGTTTCGAAGATGTTTTGTGATTGGATGTATACCACTTTCTAGTAAGTATTTGGTCCTGTGGATTTTGAGTGATTGAAGTCCCAAAATTATATTAAATATACATATTTAGGGTTTCGCGAAAACGGGATATAGTATATTTATACCCGTAGATTGATACTGATAATGATAGAGAAAACGCTGACAATGGCTTGGTTGAAAGGAGTGTTTGTCGGTTTTATTTAAAGCATTTATATTTTGTATTAAAAAATAAAAGCTATCGAAACGGTAACGCTATATGTTTGAAATGTAAGTTAATCATCACAAAAAAACTTTTTTACAAAAAATAAAACCGACTTCGATAAAAATCAGCTTCTGAAGTCGGTGACTTTTGTTTGTTTGATTTCATGTTTTTGCCACCGACTTCTGAAGCTGATTTTTATTTTTCACCTTTTTGTGTTTTATTTTTGTCGAAGTCGGTTTTATTTTTTGTAAAAAAGTTTTTATTTTTCACTTTTTAGTGGTTCACATGTGCTTACCCCTTCACAACGTACCGGCGTGATGTTATGTTATGAACTGGTGTAAACAATAGACAGACATGAGATTACAGCAATACCAGTCCATTTGCTATCATTTATTGAGGAGTTCCGTTGTCTATCTCCGAAGTACTTCATCAGAATATGTTCACCAACCTTTGTAGTGAGTACAGGCGTGATATTATGTTGTGTGATGGCGTAAACAATGCTTAGATATGCTATAGCAACAATCGCGGTTAATCTGCTGTTATTTATTGAAGAGTTCCCCCGATTTCTACAAGATCCCATCATCAGATATTGAAATGGTGACAATGGGACCACACGGGAAGCACCAGCTTTCAAATGAAAAAAGAATCATGAAAATCAGTTCACCCAGTCGCAAGTTATGAGCGAACAAACATAAAAAAAAAAAAAAAAAATACAGTCGAATTGATAACCTCCTCCTTTTTTTGAAGTCGGTTAAAAAATATTTGAGAGATATCGAAAATAATGATTTATTCTTTGCTCAAAATTGCTTCTAACGAAATTAACACCAAACCAGTAATAAAGCCATTAAACAAATCAATCAATTAAAAACGAAAAATCACTGCTAACAATTTTTACTCTCCGCCCACAACAGAATAATTTTATGCAAAAATGTAATCAGTACCTTCTGAGATCACTTTCTAAGCAAACACTATCATTACGCTTAGCTCGGGGGGTGTAAGCACAGTAATTGTGATGGCTGATAGTAGGACCCACTTTCACGAGAGCAATACCCCTGTTGCCTTGGTCACTGTGTTGCATATTGAGGTAGGTCTTATTGTTTAAAACTGGATTTACGGGGCCTGAATTTGGGGCAAATATATTTTGTAAGCTTAGATATAACCAGTTTTAAGCTTATTTATGAAGATTTTGAGTGACGCAGCTTCTTGTCAAAGGCTTATATATATATTTATAGTATATATACTATATTTTAAGTTTTCCCTAGTAATTGGTATTCAGCCGACCCCAACGTAGTTGAGAAACAGCTAGGCTGATGATGATTTCAATTTTACCCTAGATTTTGGTTCAACTTTTTCAACTTGTGTAATTACTTAAAGCAAAATAGTGGAAGCTAATTTGATCGTAAAACTAAACTACCTATTGTTCTGTACGTATCATCTATGACTATATTGGCTTATCTTTTTTTCAGCCTGTTCCGTCCCACTCATGGGCAAAGTCCTCCCACATGACTTCCCAGTTTTCTTTCTGACTTCAGTTTAAATATTGATGCGATTGGGTTGGACTTAGACCTTTAGAATTAACAATCGTTGTGTAAACAAATACTTGTCTCTTACATCATGTCTCAATTACATACCAAACATTCTAACCGAACAAAACAAACCATACACTATACCTACCTCCAAGCTAAGTCCCCCATTTCTCCGGCATCCCACGTTCGTAGCAAAACAGGGGAATGTCCTGGACTGGCTGTTATAGCCAGTTCTTACGCGCGATCTGCCATAAAGCAAGGCATTGCGGTCGTGGATAGCATGGTGTTATGATAGTACGTTCGGCTGGAACGCGAGTGTGCCGTATTTGGCAATGGGGGTGTGGTGTAAGGTGTAAGAGCGACTTGGTGTCGATTTGGGCAGAAACTTACAAGTTATCGGGTATCTCTTAAGCTCAAATTAAATCAGTCTTTACAAAATGCTGTAGCTGTACTAGGGCTAAATGACATCTAAAATTGGCATCCCAAAATTACAATACTCACTACGCTTTCGATATTGATGATTTTGGGAGGATAAATTCCATTAAAGCAATTAAACCTCTTTATAAATACCTGTTAGGTCCGGGATAAATACTGATAAGGCCTGAATTTTTAACTTGTGTACTAAATACCATCGTCTTCTATGTTATTAACTTAACGTCGAAATACCATCTCAAATACCCGGTTCTTCGGAACACCAAAACATTTCTGCAAACCGCTAAAGTTTCCACCTTGCACTACCATAATTAATTCCATATTTGTCTTACACAACAGTCAGTGTTCCTAGATCGTGTACACCATACTCCATGGGGATTTAACGTCATTTTTGTTACAGCCAACTTGATATTTTTGCCTCACGCAATCGTAAATGTTTCTGTCCATTTCAGGAAGATTGCTGTAATCGCTGATATTGTATTTAATTGAGATCGTTATCGATCATAGATTGCGGTCCTTGTAGGTTTAAGAAATAGTTTTTTGGTCCTTCGAGCCGCATTGCTAGTCGAAAGAAGGGATAGGTTGAAAATTGTGTTTCAAGCGTTACTAGACTGTCTTTATAAGGCATGTCCTAAAATTGTCCGCCATTTTCATGACTTTGTCTTGCATTCTTTTGTAATATCAGACTTTGAAACTGAAAATGGCGGTCGATTTATTATGCCAAAAAAATAGACATTGAAATATGCTGACCTTCAGACGAGGCTTTGCATATTTACTTGGTATAGGTACTTACATTGTAAACATACTTACTACCCAAAATTATAAATTCAAAAGTATCTGTCGTCTGAATATGTCTGTCTAAATTTAGGCAAAAATGCGACCTGGATTTATCCGTTCCCATGTGACGTTTCTCGTCATCCACACGTGCGAAGCCGCGGGCAATCCCAAGTTTAGAATATTGCACCTACAAAAGAAATAATTCTCCAAACACATTAAAGCAATATTGGCTACAAGTGAGAGTTAGTATTTCAAAGATATTTTCTAGCTCATAACCGATCGGTAGCAACCAGTAGTTCATTATGCGTTCACTTTAACTGCACGCAAATACGAGGCTATTTTCTAAGAATGTAACTAACTACGTGTCTTTGTAATTGTAGCCTCTACTGCTATGTAATTACTTACCACCGTGCGTACGTAAATTTGATGTAGCTAAGTGTCCATTGGTAACTTTGTAGCCAGTCCTGGTATGATGTTAAGAGACTTACAGGCAGTGGTTAGTTTAAAAGTTGTTGTAATTATGAGGTCGTCTTCTGTAGTTGTAGTGTTTTCTGGATTTTAAATTGTGTGTTTAGAATATCTTTGAAGTTGCGTTGCTATATTAACTGAAGTTTTTCCTGGAATATTTGACGTCACATTTAACATGTCGCCCTTTCACGTGAGGGTATGCGGAAACTATACTCCTATTGCTACATTTACTTTCGTCATCTTGTCATACTTGTTATAATTTTCTTCTTTTTGGTGTAGTTAGTAGCCTAAACTGGCGTCAGAGTTTTTATGCCGCCCAGGGCCTCTGACTTAGTTTTACATGCCGTCGAAATATATCTCTCAGACATGCTGGTTTATTTTCAACACGATTTTTTCACTAACCGAAACAGTGCAGTGAAGGAAAACATGGCATCTAAACTATGAACTGCCTACTTGAAATCTTCAGTTTTACAACAGAACATACATCAAAAGCGTGTGAAGAATGTAAAATTTCAAAACAAAACGCTAAAATACCTAACCTTCGACTACTAAAGAGCATGAAACCAAAACATTCGTGCCTAGGCGCATGTTTGCCGTTGATTGATTAGCTGTCGATATCGTCACTTGTTTTGAGACCTAAACACTGCTATGTTGTTTGATTAAAACATGTATTGTTTGGCTGTATGCTGTTCATTCATAATACTTTGGCCTTTGTTGCCGAATATTTGGTCCATTACCTATGGCTTGGTGACCTTCTAGCCATATTTTGGTAACTGTGATTTTGTCATGCTTTTGAGATAAGCCGACTATAACACTTATTTAAACATAATTAGTAAAAATAATGCAGGCGTGATAAGAACGTGAATGTAGCAAACCTAGTGTATATGGATTGTTGCAGTTATAATCTGTCGTTTCTGGATAAAAAAAATCGGCGGATCAAAATAGAGTAGGGGGTTTGAACTTTTTTGTATGGGAGCTGGCATATCGACCCTCCGCCATTTTGTTTTTTTTTCAAAATGCATGGATAGAGGACATTTAGACGAACAAAAAATGTCATGAAACATGGTACCCCAAAGTGTCACGTTATCGAGATATTTGAAGGTAAATATCGACAAATGAGTACAATGACCACATCAAAAATAGACCTTTTACGTTTCTATTGGCGTTTGATATTATTATTACAGTTTATTCAAAGAGAGTACTCACATTACATACTACTAGGAGCACACTATTATTTGACATAACATAGCGTTTCGTTGCGATGCGAAGCAATTTTCTTGTGTGTATTATAGTAAAATCAACATGGGAACTATTATTTGGATACAATTTAACGCCTATTAACGTAATAAATTTATTTTTAATGATTGTCGTTGTACCTACTCAATTGTCGATCTTTCCCTTCAAATATCTCGGTAACGTGACACTTTGGGTACCATGTTACTGAACATTTTTTGTTCGTCTATATGTCATCTATCCATACATACCCCTTTCATTCTGGGCCGCGATTTCGAAAAAAAAACAAAATGGCGGCCAGGTTGATATGCCACATCGGTTCTATCCCCTTTATGAACAGCCAACCTAATAAACGATGTTTTCTCGATGTGTTCTCATAATAGTTATTCTGCTCTTGTCGCATGTTAGTTGCTGTAGGCGAAACACGTTTCAACCTTCAATTCTCGTCTGTTAACCTTCAAAGATTCTTAATAATTATCTTCTCATAGACCAGAACTATAACATTATAATCAGAAACCCTATTCGCAGCTTCCACTAAACCCGCCACAATCAACACAACAACTAACACTAATTAATTTATCGTCCTCCGATTACAATAGTAACAATCTAATTCCATTCTTGAGCAGTTTATTGTAATGTACAACAGAATCTAATCCGAGTACATTAACGGTAGTGCCTTGAAAGTCTGCTCTGATACAAACATCAGCTTTCTCGGCTTATCTTGTAGGGTTCGGATTAGAGGCTATTGTATTTCAATCCCTTTGATAAGTCCAATAGTTTAAAAGGGGGTAAGGAGTCGTGAAGGAAAAGTTTGTGAAGAGGAGTGCTGAAGTAGTGGGGTTTCTGGGATAGTTTGGAATTGCAAGTTCAACTTTCCATTGTTGGTTCTGTCTTGCCATAGCACTGTGTTGTGGTTTTAAAGGGTTTGATGTTGGTGAGATTAAATATTTTGACTTCAAGTTAGAATTTAACATGTGTGTCATATCATGACATAGTATAGTGGTCTAAATATTCTAACGTCCAATTCGTTTAATACATTCAGCAGCATTTTCGCAGTCCTCGGTTGGACATAAACCATTCCCAGATTGCACTACAACGTACACAACGCCCTATTTTCCACCGTCCGCATCTAGTCTCTTCACCACATTTTCTGTCTAACCATTGAGCTGGAGCGTTCCGCACAGTTTTTGCCGAAATGCGGTCTCCGCTCTGTAAGCCAAGTAGTTAGTATTTTGCAATTCTTGCATCTGCCTATCCATCCGGTAGACTGCCCATAAGCTTCTTACAAAACCTTAAATTACCTTCATCGACCATAACCAAATACAAACCATGAAATAGACAATTTCCATGCTCAATGACTCGAATCTGATCTTTGCAAATTGTAGCAGCTTTATCCTGCTTTAGGCCCAAAGTAAGCGCCTTGCGTGGGTCTATATCACGACCTTATAGCTGCGTGGGTGCTCTGCTCATACACATTTGTTTTACGGTCATTAAGGTACATTGTAGGCTTTTGTTGCTTGATGTTCTTTTATTTGTTTGGGAGCCTACGCACTGGGTTAGGTCATGGAAAAGTGGGTTTTGTCTTGACGAATGAATGAGCTGGAACGTTCCTCTGTTAGTTCGCGGTCGGTGTGTCGTCAAATAGCGACAACAAAATGTCTTTAATGGATTTTCAACTTTTTCTCATTAGGTTAAGGTTCAAGGTTGATTTGTCAGTTTCACGTAGCTTGATGTGTTGGATCCTATAGTACCTTTCAATTAGCAGTCCAATGCTTTAACGGATTGGTCAAGAAAACCCCGTCAGCATGAACATTTAGTTCTACTTGACAGGTACTGTTATAAATGTCGCTCTATTAGTTACAAGCGTCCAAGAACTGTTTAGGCATTCTGAATTGACGCTGAAATGTTGTCAACTTCTGAGGAGTTTTTTTCGCGCGATTCACATAATTTACTACAACACCCAAAAACGATTCGGCAGGACACTGCTGCCAGCGTCGTTGGACGAGCGATCGCAAGCGCGACTGCCAAGCATGAGATCGAAGGTTCGATCCCAGGTCGGGCAAAGTGTTATTGAGTTTTTCCCATCATAAATTTTTCTATAGCATCCTCGGACGGATTTGTGCCTGTTATTACATGGGACTTAAACATATCTGGCGAAATGTGGTGGTACTTTTTAGATCTTGGAGGAGAGTTTTGTGGCCTCTGTCTTACGGGGATTTTAGGCATGATCTTCTTCTTAGTCGTTATCTTCATTGCTGAAGGTCGTGTCTAGCTTGAAGTGTTAATCACCCGATGCACTATGCCTCTCCACGTCTTCCTGTCCTCGGCAGTCTTTATAGCCTTGGTTATTGATAGGCCAGTGAGCGACTGTACAAGGTCTGACCAGCGGGTAGGTGAGCGACCGCGTGATCTTCTTCCGTCGACCTGGCATGATATTATGTTCCTTAGGCATGATATTATGTTCCTTTTCTTATGAGTATGAGGTGCTCACCACCCGAAATTGTCCCACATATCCCAGTCCCAAGCTAGTTCTCATTACATCACTATAATTACCCCGTACTGCATTACATCCAGCATATCATATTCCGACCTGTCTCCTGAACGTTCACAACTGTTACCTGTACATATGATATCTTTACTGAGGACGTTGTACTTGATGTTGGACATTATACCGTATGGGTTTGGGTTAGAGTTCAGATTTGCCTACACTTAATGATGATTTCAATGAGGTCTGAATGCTTGATGAAGTGATTTGGTTCTTATTGTGTTTGGGATAAAGTTGAGATTACTTTACTACCTAAGGTGGGGGACTAAGTAGTATTGAACCAGGTGTTAGTGTCGTTTTTCTTTTAGACAATTTGTTTGATGAGGTTATTTTGTGATTCATAGTACTCACAGCTAAATAAATCCAGTACTTATAGCCTGACTCCGCTTTGTATCAGCTTCCCCTACAATGAAGAATCAGCTTAATTTGGTTTGGCAAAGCTAGATCGGTCGTTGTGCCCTGCATATTTTATCTTCTGCAAAAACCCAACAAAAGGATAAGTAGGGAATCTTTCCATTATTGTCTGCTGCATGTAAAATCTATCTAGGCTAAGCCACTTGTGATAACACTCTCTTATCTCCTCTGAATCCACAGATGCTTATGAATAAAATATTTGAATCATATTTCTATCGCTTTTTCAAAGATGCAGTTCAAGTTGGTAATATTATACTGAGGTCAGTTTGTCGCATGTTACCATCGATCACTAATAAAGAACTCGATGGATGTTAACCTTTATTTTTCTTTATTTCACGAACTCTGCCAACACTCAATATACTATTACTAAGTCTGTTTCACTTCCCTTAGCATCATAAACATCACGCCTGTAATCCTCGAAGGGTAAGGCAGAGGTGGGTGTACCTATAGTACAGCCACATTGCGTCAGTTATACGAGTATATATAAGCCTCTCTATGAATAAAGCCATTTGCTCCTGTCCCGTTACCCTCCCATCCTAGCTCGACTTACAATGTATTTTCTACGACTAAGTATAAAATATTACTCCACAGTCACACTTGACTTAAATATAAATACTAAAACTCGTCGAAACATCGACACTTTCTTTAACAACTTTCCTAATCCCTTGAAATCCTATTTGCAGACCACTTACATACATTACCATTAGTAATATTCTGTATCGACCAATTCATTTGCTATTCAAATACAAGTTAAGGCCTCGCGCAAACGGGCCACTTTACAAAGCCACCGGTGGTTAGCGACAAGGTGTTGTATGATTTTTAAAACTTTTGTATGAAATGGCCGCACAAGTGTAGCGAGTGGCGTCCACTCTCGACTCAGGCCCAGTTTCCACCAAAGCGGTGACGAGAGGAGAGATGTGCCAAATTCGACCAATAGGGGATCGGACTGGGTCAAAATAATATGATTCTGATTAGTCCGTAAGTTAGATTATCGAAAAATATTGAATACGTGTTTTTTGTTATAACAAATCAATAAAAAATGACGAAGATAAAACGCGTCAAAGATCTTGGAGTGGGGCTTGAAACGTCACTTGTGTCGTTAAAATGTACTATCATATGACGTCACACGAGTTTTCGAAGCACTGTATCGTCTTCATTTTAAGTTTACGTGAAAAAAGAAAAAATACGTGTCCAATAATTTTTGGAAATCTATTTGACGGACTAATTAGTTTTTTTTTGTCCGATCCCCTATTACAGGAGCGAAAGACCAGATGTAAAAACTAATGTGATTGGCCTTTAGCTCCTTGGACCTTTCCGCTTTGGTGGATACCGGGTGTCGGCGTCACGTCATGGCCACCGACTACACCAGTGGCGATCACCGACCAGTGACACATAGGCCTACATGGGCAATTGGGCACTTATAAAACGTCGACAAAAGGTGCACGGTTCGGATAGGGCATTTCTTATGGAAAGGAACTGGCAAGAAACTCCATGGTTACTCGTCCAGCTCTGTTTACGCGGTAGCAAAGAAAGTGGCGTGCGACATCCACCGGTGACCCGTTTGCACGGAGCCTTACAGCTAGATCCCGAGGTACCGAGGCTTGTCAGCCACTCGGCAATTTAATTCCTGTTTTATCTACCTGATAAGTGGCAGATAACAATGTGTGCTGGAACGAATGTACTGCTTAGTTATTTATTTATGGATGCATTCCTTGCGAATGTGTCAGTAGTAAATATTGGAAAGTTTGCGCCTAGTTGTGTGCTATTTCCTTATTGAAGGAGTGCTATTGTGTGGACTTTGATGCATGATTTGCCTCGTGCCTTGAATCCTCGTAAATACTTGTTTTATGGTCCTGCGGTTTTATTCTTGCATTGATGTAATAAGTAATGGTATGTTCGAAGAGATGACGAAACATTTTTGATTAAACTAGGAAGTTATCAAAAGGAGATGGCGGGGTGAGCTGGACTCTTTCTCTATAGGGATTGGCCTACTATCACACTAGATCGCGAAAAGTGGAAGGTGGGAAGGGAGGCCTTTGCCCTGCAGTGGGACAGTTTAGGCTCATAATAAAAATAATAGGAAGTTATCATCATTCTACTACCCCTCATCCGATTTCCACGCGGCATGTCTCTTCTTCAATTAGGTACTAATTCCCTTTTTAGCCATATAATTTTCCAAACAGTCCATACATCGTTTCTTTGATCTTACTAAACTAGGAACTTAATGAACGTAGAGATATAAGCTATATTATTTTGGCTTAATTGCTTTTCAACGACAATCTTATATGGAAACCGCGAGTCAACAAAAAAACATTCATAACAGTTGAGATACGTATCATAATCATAAACCATATTTATCTCAATCGCGCCCCACACAGCCATCATAGACAAGTCATAGAGAAAAGATGTTGTAGACACATTTGTCGCATACCATAGAGCAGAGACTAAAAAAGTTATGAATAATGAAACTGCCGTTAAAGACAAAACGACTGGTGGACATTTGCGTTAAGGACTGTTCACATTAGACTGGGTTGCGGCGCGGTTACTAGTCGCACGGTCGGGCCTAGGCATGCGGTGTAGGGCTGGCACGTCATCCAAAAATTATTAATGAAACAGATTGTGATAAAACAACCCTGTCATCATAATCATCATAGTTCTCCCAATTTAAGTTTTTAAACTGACATGGTCACTGACATTACTATTAATACTATAAACGGGATATTTACCATTTTAACCGGGAAGATGGGTTTCAACTGTCGAGAGCCTGGAATCCAGTGGTTCAGCTGTGTAAAAACTGAAAAAGTTACGAAAAATGTTCGCGAGTGGACACAGTGAGTTTTGTGTGTCGGGAACAGAATCGTGTAGTGAGTGACAATGGTAGTGGTACCGAGTACCGAGCGCATAAAACGAACGAGAAAGAGGGTAGACCGATTTGTCTGCTCATAAATATCCACCCGCAATGACTTCAGTTTATCCGTGATCATGGTGCTTGTAACAGCGCGCAGCACCGAAATATCGGGAACTCGAAACAATAAGAAAACATGGTAAATATCCCGTTTATAGTATAGTTCTCTCAATTTATTTGGGCGCACATCTTTCTTTCAAACTTGTCTATTATACTCGTCATCTCAGCAGTCACTTCCATATCATCCTTCACACAGTCCATACATCGTTTCATCGAGTTTTGTATAACACATTGAATTGTTATCAAATAACAGATCACATTCAATCAATCGATGCTCAGGAATGTGCTGACGTCTATGGAGTTGCGTTTTTTTATCAACAAGTGTGCACGTACATACTTGTAGATACAGTCATACCAATGAATTCTAGTGCGTGCGGGATTATTAATTGACACAAACAATTCTTGATATTCAATTAAGATCAATCTTCAGGAAAGAGAAGTGCTATCACTACATATTATAATATTATTGGTATTAAATGACAACCCGATATGATGTTGTCATTATTCATGGTCATCGTCTTGCCCTTAACCTAAATTGACCTGGGCGCAGCTACTATTTGCATATATATCTCTACATTATACATATTAGCCGTAATCTCTGTGGTCAGTGGTCTCCAACTTTGACCCCACAAGCACCTTCATTGTTTTCTTCTGTATGTCATCATCATCTGCCTAGCCTTTTCTCAACTATGTTGGTCGGCTTCCAGTGTAAAGTTCACTGGAAACCGACCGATATCTATATAAATAAATCTATATAAATAAAGAGAGAAGTCCTGACTGACTGACTGACTGACTGACTGACTGACTGACTCATCAACGCCCAGCCCAAACCCTTGGACCTAGAAAGCTGAAATTTTGCACAGAGGTTCCCTTTATAACGTAGACCAGGAATAAGGAAGGATTTTTCGAAATTCCACCCCTAAGGTAGTTAAATAGGGGATGAAAGTTTGTATGGAAAATCGTCATTTTCACGCGGGCGAAGCCGCTGGCAAAAGCTAGTTGTTCTAATATGCAGCTGAATACCAGTATTTTACATGGAGCGACTGCCTATCTGACCTCCACAACCCAATTCATCATTTCAGCCAAAAGACGTCCACTGCTGGACATAGGCCACAACCCAATTAATATTGGGTAATACCTATGATACCTTGGCAAGACTGGTTCTCAGATTTTCGGACCACTGGTTACCTGTAACGACTGTCATAGACATAAAAAGGACAGTTAGCAGCAAAATTGAACTAAAAGTTTTTGAAAGTTTTTTAGTTTTTGTTTTTGCTTTCGATTGCCGAGACCAAAAAAATGGACTACCTCAGGGTAGTGTATGGGCCCCAATGTTATTCATTCCAACTTCAAAACTCTGTTGTCAACCCTGGCTCCACAAGTCCTAGTCCACAGCGTCGCATGTGTCTTACTGGAATATGCCGACAAAAAACCGCATGGTCGTCCCATAAGTTCCCGCCACACCGGTTCCTCTCCAATTAAAGGCGCGGGCGCGGCTCGAAAGCTAATATCTCCGTAGTTAAGGCTACGCACATACATCACGCTAGAACTTCACAGGTACAGGCAGAAAAGTAGGCCTGGTTTTTACCGTGGTGAGGAAAAAATGTGGCTAGTTATCATATAAAGTATGAATGAGTTAGTGGTGCCTTCTGGGAGGTGGTAAGTAGGTTTTGTTTTGTATGGTCGTGGTTCTATAGACCTAGTGCTGTTATGGGTGTTGGCAACTTGGCAATTTAAGAAAACTTGTTTTACGACGATTTGTAATGCAAGCGCATTATTTTATTACAACTTTACTTGGCTATACCACTACTGGGACAGAGGTTTCCTATCTTTGAGGGCGAGCGGGTCTTAATCTACCACAGGGCCCATTGCGGGCTGGTGGATGTTTTACATAACCCAGTACAAATATTAACTCATCATCGTGTAATTAAATCTACATATTTACAGAAAACGGTACTAATTTAAGTAAATTATTTTCAAATCATAAGTCGAAAATGATTTGACTCATTCCAATAAAACAATAGTTCTCAAAATAGGACAGGACTTATTAAAAACTTCATTTCAAATGAAATTCTCAGTCATCACGAAAAATCCTCTCACGATCACAATGTCAAAAATGTCCGTCACAATCACGTACGTTCACAACTAGTACATGGAGTTGTATGTTGTCACACGGCTGTGCGGGCGCACGTAGCCTTGCGACATAACCACGGACCGCTGACAATGCTCCACATTGCTCATGTTTCGAGACATTCCCACTGAGCTCGGACGAGGAATGCTCGTTGAACATGTTGTGAAAATGGGGATTTGGAAATTAAAATGTTCGCAAAATTTGAAACTGGGTTGACTTTTGACCTGAAATCCTAATGAATTTACTTCAGAACTTCGGAAAGTTGTTACTCTCTAATCTCTATACAATAAGACATGCAAAATGCAAGCCTTGTTGTAAAAATAGCTGTGGCCACATTGCCACAATGAGCGATAACTTCCCCAAAGTTATCGCTGTATTTTAAGAACATTTAAAAAGTAGTCTAGATTAATTTTAAGAACATTTAAAAAGTAGTCTCTACAGATTTGATACAAGCTCAATTAGCCCGTAACCCAGTTTCCTTAATCCAACAAAATTGATTCCTAACGACATTTAGTTTTACCCTTCTCAGTTACATTGTCATGGTATTCATAAAATAAATGGCAAGTTCAATAAAATGAAAATACTTTTCCAGCATCTTAGTAACGGGAGCTATAACTTGACACTACTTGACAGACTAATCTATTCCATACAAGTCCATCAAACTTAATAGCTTCGCCCACCATGGCGCCACTCCCTTGTCAAACGTTCGTACCCGGGAATAATTAATGAATGGAGTCTTAAGTTAGCCTGTGTTCACTCTAAAATCCACCTTGCCCTACTTACGATACACCTACTTAGGCAAGTGTGAGGACAAAACATGTTTTCTGTCATCGAACAATCAGCAGCATCATGTGTTCATCTGAATCTTTTTCTATTCTAAGCCATGAACCGACTACTACCATATCTGTGATAATAATCAGTCTTTCTCGGTACCTTGTGCACTAACTAGAGAATACATAAACGAAGAAACCTACAAACTAGTGCTGGCTTTTCAACAGCCAATGGTAGACTGCAGTAAAATAATATCGTTCGCACCTCATTAGTCAATGACGACTTTGATGAGCTAACTTAATAGACGATCAAGCTTTTTTGGTACCTCACAGTAACTAAAGATACTAAACGTTCTGGCTTTTTTACTGACGTCAGTCCGCTGTAGATCAGTGTAGTCTCTCGCCATTTCTGCGACACACAACACTCCATTAACTATATACTTCGTGTCCCAAAACCATTCGGAATGCTTGCAAGTGGCGTATCGTGCAAAAATCCACGAATAAGTGACGTTCGTGCCCCAGCGCCGCGTCACGTGACCGTACGTGCGTCGTTATGTTTTATGATCTACATGTCTGTATGGCCGCGCCTAATTGAATGTTGTTTGCTTATTTCAGAGGTTTTTTGAGTAGTTTTGAGTGGTTTGATTTGAGATTAAAAGCATTCATTATACCTATAGTATTTTTTTTTTTTCAAATTCAAATTCAATTTATTTATTGCATCAAATATGGTAGGTACATGAAGTTCTTATTACATAAAATGTTTGGTAACACACATTTGGCCAATATATAGCATGCAATAGTATACAAGTTTTAACACTTATCATACAGTCAAATATGTCTGTGCTTTAGAGTATATTTACAGGGACACTTTTGAAAAAACTCATCTATCGAATAAAAACACTCTTGCAACAACCACTTCCGCAACGTAACACAAAACTTATTATAGGGTAGTTCAGTTATTGACCTCGGCAAAGCATTGTAGACCAAGGGAGCCATATAAACGCAGCTCCGCCGAAAAAGTTCTAATTTTGGAACAGGCATTTCGAAATCTAAATGTTGTTTCCAAGCATATGTAAGATGCCATCCTTTGTTTGTTAACCTAGGCAATAAATTGTTCGGATTTGCAAATATAGACTACTAGCTGATGCCCGCGGTTTCAACCGCGCGGATGTCGGTTATCGCTACCGATGCCGGTTATCGCGACCAAAAGTAATATTTTCTTACCCCCCCTTTCAACCCCTTGAATAAAGTTTTTTTTATTTCTATTAAAAAGTAACCTATGTCCTTTCTCGGGTATCAAAATCTCTCCATACCAAATTTCATGCAAATTGGTTCAGTAGTTTAGGCGTGATTGAGTAACAGACAGTTACTTTCGCATTTATAATATTATAGTATGGATTTTTGACGTCTTCAACGTGAAGCCAGGGCATTTTCTACAAGCTAAACTGTAAAACGACCCAATCTGTGCCCCAAGTCCCTTTTAAGTCAAAAACCTACAAAAAAACAAGTGCAATATCGATTGAGACCACACACTACAGCTCCAGTCACACAATATCGAGTTAACATCACAATAGTAACTAATATTACATAACATATACAATTATTTATGTAACTTCATTAAGAACATACGAACAGACATTACACATTCTTCAACTAAGAAATGAGGAAGAACACGATTTTTTCCGATACGTAATAGTTGAACTAAATCGATTCGTGATTCGACGCACGCGCATCGTGAGCCAGGAGTCGATTCCTGTGAAAATTATCCCCTCTACCATGTGGGAATGGGTAAGGAAATGAGCTGTAGCTTGTGGAATAGATGGACAGAAGGTTTAGTAAAGTTGGGCTAAGAAATGTTCTTATTGATGGTCTAAAATTCACGCCAAAACATCCTGATATTGTTAACATACCCCTGTGGTCCCGGATAGATTTGTCAATTTGACACAGACAAGACTTTATGAGTAGTCAGAAACCCAAAAGTCCAGTCTTACCAAGAATTACTATCGTATTAGGTACCAAGCCATTGGGGACTCCACGTAAAATACTAGTGTAGAATAAGCAGATATGATACGTTAGCAAAAAGGCAATAAAACTAACAAAATCACATCTTCCCAAAGTTATTTTGAACATTTTCAGTGGCTTTCTGGAAGTCGACCTTATGTAAACAAAAATCTTGTATTAGGAAAAATTGCCTGTTCATTGAGCAGGGAACTTTACTATTTACATATTTTATGCAAGTCCCCATCACACCAATAGGGATGAGTTTTCTGCCATTCTTTACCATATAATAGGATTATGCCATTTTTGTTTTACGCCAAGGATATCTTCAAAGAATCTGTGTAATACTGGTACCTAATAGGCGGCGAGATAGATCTCTCATTGTCTGTGGGGCTGTGAACTTAGTGTTACATGAATTCAATTTTGATGTAATCATTTTCACTTTGTTTCTAACTATATATTTACAACATTTAAAAACTACAATTTACAGGATAATAATAAAATATGTACAAGTATCAAAAAGGGGAGTAATTAAAGTTTCTAACTTAAGTCAGAAGTGAGACATTCCAATTTTATCTAAAATTAGATTTTTACATATATGGGCATTAGATTAAAATGTTTTTTTAATGGACTTTTACTATTATTGTAAGATAAAGCTATTTATTAATTGGTTGCTAACCACACGTAAGATACTAAAACGAATGTATTTATAACGTGTTTTTGTTGGTTTATTTTTTAATGTCAGAGTTTTCAAGTTGATCATATTAAAAACACGTAGTGTTACAAGTCTGATAAAACTTGATTTGAAAATCAGTGTTGTCAAGGTACACCCCAACCTCTTAGTTGGGATAGTAGGCTAGGAAGTTGATGAAAATGTCAAAACCTACCTACAAACAGCAGTTAAGTTTAGCTACCCGCAATTTCCAAGAAATAATAACTTCGAGAGACAAATTAACGTGTAACCACATGGTCATCAAATAAAACCATTATTTCGCTTAAAGTAATTTAATCGTGTGATGTAACGCCGAAATTACGGTCATATGTGAGTTCACACTACAGAGGTCAGGCGTGTCACAAAATGGCCGACCTCTGGTATTTAGACATGGACTTGCGGTGTAGACTTTACTCTTTATTACTAGTTGGAATTTTGTAATTAAATTGAATTGTTACTTATTTCAAACTAGCTTTTGCCAGCGGCTTCGCCCGCGTGAAAATGACGATTTTCCATACAAACTTTCATCCCCTATTAAAGTCCCTTAGGGGTTTAATTTCGAAAAATCCTTCCTTATTCCTTGTTTACATTATAAATGGAACCTCTGTGCAAAATTTCAGCTTTCTAGGTCCAAGGGTTTGGGCTGGGCGTTGATGAGTCAGTCAGTCAGTCAGGACTTCTCTTTTTATTTATTTCAAACTAGCTTTTGCCAGCGGCTTCGCCCGCGTGAAAATGTCGATTTTCCATACAAACTTTCATCCCCTATTTAACTCCCTTAGGGGTTGGATTTCAAAAAATCCTTCCTTATTCCTTGTCTACCTTACAAAGGGAACATCTGTGCAAAATTTCAGCTTTCTAGGTCCAAGGGTTTGGGCTGGGCGTTGATGAGTCAGTCAGTCAATCAGTCAGTCAGTCAGTCAGGACTTCTCTTTTTATTTATATAGATACACCTCTGCCTATCCCTTGGAAGAAGACAGAAGGGCGTGAAGTTATGTTGGAATCTTGTAATTAGTTTTTAAATGGGTTTTTGAAGTGAAAGCCGGACCTTAAATAATATTTGGGATCGGCTTGACGAGTTTTAAAACTACTCGCTAGAGGAAACGCACTTCGTTTAAAAATGTGATTTATGGCTAATAGAAATGTGTCTTTTGATTTATTAGAGAATGCTCGTTTCGTAAATATTTCATTCATCAAGCTTTGACTGTCGAAACTTTCGCGCAGATTTATAGTTTGTTTTCGTATGATGACCCTCCTTTTCGAAGAAGTAAATGATATGAGGGTGCCTCGTATTAGCCTAGTGCATGACAACTTCATTACGAAATGTAAGAGGGAATAGAGCCTGCAAGGTATTCAAAAATAGCCATTTGAAGAAACTATTGACGTCGCGCTGTGACAAGCCTGCTCCCGTAGATTGTGTTAGGGACAGCTGCAGCAGTTCAAACGTTACTTCAAACCCATATCTCAAAAAAAAAAGGAGGAGTTTTACGTTTTGCATTCCCCTTTTCCTAGAGGCACTATTCAAAAAGAGAAAAAAAAACCCTTATATGGAGAATCGCAGCCCCTGTTCCCATTTAAGTTAAAACATAACAAGTTTTCATTTTAGTTCTTACTACTTCTTACCACTAAGTGAGTGACTGCATGAACGCGGAATCAGCGTGACCCGGTCAGATGGCGCTTTGTGTAAATGCAATAAAAGCATTAAAGTTTAAGGCAATATTCGCTTCGTCTCGCTGCGGATGATGCCAATCGACTTCGTCTCGAACTATTTCCGTCACTCTCTAAAAATCTATGTGCAATAAATTAGCACTGAACAATGACATAATTAGCTACAATGTAACAAAGTTTGATCAGTAATCTTGCGCCTACAATACGTTGCATTTTCCCCTCAATCTCTCCTTGTACCACGGGAAGCTGGTAGGCGTAATGATAGCAATTAAGATGAAATCTAGATATACGGACAAGTCTAACTATGATCTTGAACACAGTAGTGAAAAGAAAATCTGGGAAGGTGGTTGAACTGATTTTCTTATTCACACTGTGTCGATTTATTATCGTATGTAATCTTTAAGTTTTTCAACCGTCGGAAAATTAGAAAAAATTATATCTTCTGAAGATCGCAAAAATTATCATGAGCAAAACTAGAGTTGTTCGAACAGTCCTCGTAAAATAGAATACCTATAAGGGTGTAAACGGACCGTTCATGAAGCCGTCAACCAAGAAATCTGTACATCAAACTAGTACAACATTGTGCTGGTGGATGCATTGAATAGTACTGGAGTTGTAGAGGTATTTAAAGTAAACTTATAACAATATATTATATTTTATCAAAAGCTTTTAAAAAAAATACTTTTGATAAAGTTGCAACTTTGCCCCCAATACTTCCAGAACTAGATGGCTTCCAGGTATGGTCTAAAACAAAATAAATGTCACTATGACGGAGAGATCAAGTGCCTTTGGAAAACACTCATTACAAAGACCCGACGACGGGGAAGTGACAACAACTCCTAACTTACAAAAACCAAATTTTACAGGAGGCGAAAAAAACCGTTCTATATTACCTTTTAGACCTTAACATAGGAGATGTTTCTTCGGTGCCTAGCTACGTCAATTTTGCGAATTTCAACTCAATTCATATAAGAGTAGACGCGCAATTTCATTCTCTATCAAACTGCATTCTTAAGTCGTTTTCGTAAAATATGTAAGTTAGGAGTTGTTGTCACTTCCCCGTCGCGATGATGATAGTTTTCATATCAAAAACACAATGATTATGACCCGTCATTTAGACACTTCCCATCCATAAAAGTAACAAACCACAGTGAAAACACCACACACGCGCACACAAGATCTCTCGCAGAACATGATAATTACTGCACAATTTCCCATGGCAAAGGTCAATGTCCCCGTGACAAACCGAATTACAAACTAAAACTTTATCTCACGCAAATATGTCGTAAATCATAACATTATCAGCGGTGCCATTTTAAGTGCTTTCTATTCAAATAGTTATGTGTTACGAAGAAAGTTTTGTGTGACTGAGTAGCGGACATGTTTTCACTTTTCATACGTTATATCATTCGGTAATGATGTGATTTGTGATGTTGCGTCATTGGAACCTTGAATGATAAACTGGTTTTTGGAAATGTTGAGGCGTTTTTTTTGTGTTTTTGGTTGTGTTTCGTTTTACTCGGGGTGTGTTAAATTGTTGGTTAGGTTCAGTGAAAAATCTTTATATTTTTTAATCTTTGTAATAATGCTAATAATTCTACAGTACATTAGAAAGTAAAATTAGAAGTGGAAATAATGATTTTCTTTCATCCGCTGTTCTATTCTGGCTAATTTCGTTGCGGTATCATGACAGTTCAATTGTTTCTCTGGGACTTCGTCGAGCTTCATTGTCTCCGCGCTTTTATGGTGTTCGCCACTGTTGATCCTAGCTTCCTGCAAGTTGCAGTGGTTTAGGAATAGTGAGGCGGGGTTGTCCCATAGCAAAACTACCTATATTATATTTGGTTAACTTAATAGTTCGTTATAAACAAGGACTGTAGACCTTGCCAATCGGAAAATAAAACCCAAAATAAAATACCAAATACAATCACCGTTACCACCACACTCATTAACCTAACACAGATAACCATATCACAAAACTAGGCTATCCAAAACCAAACAGAGCACCTCTAAAAATAACCGCAACTCTAAAATCATAACACACCCATGTCCCACCTCTATTATTGGAACGTAGTAGTCACAACACTATCTAGGATGTAACCAGTGACTAAGACCTGACTAATAGACGCATATAGTCGGGGAGTGCGGACAGAAAGTGTGACTAGGACCTAATTATAGGTACATGTGGTTCTGGGAATATATGTGATGGATATCGGGTGAGGTATTGTTTGAAATAGTGGTGACTGGTTAAGTAAACTGCATAGTTTACCTGTGAGCGGTTCCGTTGTCTTACTAAGATTACTAGATTACTGATAATAATATGTGGGGAGTTTGTTCAGACACTTTTTGACGATGTAAATGGTCAGAAAAAGTGTCGGAACAAACTCCTGTCACTTACGAGATTACTTCCGTGATATAATAAGCTACTGATATTACTTACAGTATTAGTTAAGATAAAACAGTGAAAGCTTAAAACAATATTTGTTCGTCTGACCAGCTACAATTTTAGGAACTGATGAACGGATTTTAATATTCCGAGTCAAAAACACTGATTAAAATGATATAACTTAAGATTGCTCGTATAACTGTTATTCGTATATCATACCAAAATATTTTATTTTAATCTTAAAACGCTTTGTGTATCACATTTCATGTAGTCTAGCCAGTAAGGTAATTTTCATGCAACCTCTACTTCCTACCACCTGCACAAGACTCACTGCACATTCACAATTCATCTTTTATTACCAAACTCTTCTACCATAACTTATCTCTTCTTTACCTTCTGTTACAGCGCCGGTCGCAGAAGGCGGAACCCCCTCGCGCTCTACACCACAGAAGACGACAGCCACGACCTGAGTGACCTTGGGATTGGCACCTCCAGCACTAAGAGCAGCCTCAGCGAAGACTGTGATACGCATAGCCTCGCTGTAAGTACTTGACTGCACTTTATTAACGAGTCCAAACATCATACTTTGTAATTCAAGAAGAAAAAACCTATGTAGCACATTAAATTTCATTGTCATCATCCTTCTACCCTCATACAAATTAATTTAGCTCGAGAAAGCTTGCCATTTTTATACACTTTGTATTCAGCTGTTATCTCTACAACTTTTTAAAGCATATCAATATCCTTTTTTAATGAAAACACAACTTTAACATTCCTTTTACTTGGCTCATAACAACGTTCCTTTCTGTCGTTATAAATAACAATTAATAGTAAAATTCTCCATTTCCAGAGCGACGGTATCGACCTGGATAAGAATCATTCAGACGTCGACAACCTGTCGAACTGCGACACAAACCGCAAGCTTGGCTCAAGCGCCAACGAATACGACACGTGCACGACCACCACCATCAGCTCCCCCGAGCCTGAGGAGTACACCTACGAGGGAGCCATCGAGGGATACAAGTCCAGGATCATCTCACAAACTAACAGCAACATCGTTAAAACAGCCGTCAATAACAATTTCAAAGAAAAGTCTCCAGAGAAAAATGGCGACCTCAACAGAATCAGGACAAACGTCAGCAACAAAATTGAAGAAAAACTGTCTTCTTTCCAACAAGAAAGAGCTAATGACACAAAAAATAACAACCAGAAGAAAGACTTACCGAAAGTCGACATACATAAGAGGAGGGAACAGTTTGAAAGAGAAAACTCTCAAGAGGCTCAGACGAAGCCGAAATTGCCGGAAATTGCAAACAAAAAGTCCATCAAGGAAAGACTGTCTAGTTTAGAAAAGTTCACGGAAGAGATGAACGTTCAAAAGTCTACGAGCGACCTGACTAAGTTACCTACAGAAGTGAAGCCACTAAAAGAACGTCTGTCTTCACTTGAAAAAGTAAAATCTACTGAACCTGAAAAGGTCAAGAGGCTGTCGAACGGAGATTTGAGCAATACACGATCTCTGAAAGAACGCCTCTCCAGCCTCAAATCACAAACTTCGGAAGAAGAAAAATTGACCAAAACTGAAGTCAAACAAGTGTCAATGAGCCTAAAAGAACGCTTGTCTTGTCTTGACGCGGCCAAAAATAAGGAGATACCAAAAATATCCGTTGAAGAAGAGATTGCACACAACAAAGAAATCGAAATCAAGATTGAAGAAACAAAAGAATTAATGATGGACAGCTCTCTAAAATCGAGCCTGTCCGGAATTGAGAGCCAAATGCAAAGCTTCTGCCGTTCTCTGGACAGTTTGGACATCAACGGACAATCGTCTCCTAATTCATTTGACAGAGTCCAAAGCTTAGAAGATTTCGATTGCGCTGAAATGCAGAACAACACTGTCCCGAGCGATATCGAGACAGAAGACAGTGGGATCCACACTGCCAGGGACTCTTGCGCTCCTGTTGACGACATCGCTGATTTGACCCAAGTGGCCTCCCCTATCGGAGAACCAATGGTAGAAGCTTCGGAATACGAGTCTTCAAACGAAGATGGAACAGCTATGGACATCAAGATGGAAGAGATGTACAAGGTACCAGAACCCATTCAGCTAATCCAAGACATCATAGTTGAAGAGACAGAAGAACAAGACATCAAAACTGATGACGACAGTGCAAGCAATTACCTTCAATGCGTATCTCAGCCTGAAGAGCTAAGTGTGACAGAAGTTACTGAGATACAACTTGACAAAGATGACGAAGACACTCTTAAAAGTTTGGAAAACCAGGACACCAGTGTAAGTTTGAATGAGCCTGTCTCCACCGCGTCGGACAGCGACACAGTGGTGTTCGAGGGCAAAATGACCATACATCTTAATCTGAATGAAATACGCAACAATATGAGCGCCGGTGCCGGGACTACTAACAATGTTAACGCAACTAACAGCATGCCAATGGTAACTGTCTCTAATATCACAACTATTACTAACATATCACCCAAAAATTCAGTTAAATCGCTAAAAAGTAACGATATACCCGACTTATCTTATACATCTGAGTGTTCACTTGTTAAATTAGATAATTCATCCAATCATAATAATATAAGTGTTAAAGATATACATCAACCTCGTGATATTACAGCTAACAAAGGGGAAGTAGCGGTAAGTAGCTCGCAGGACGGAAACCCGTTTTGGGAGAAGCGGACTAAGCGTAGTATAGAACCGAACAGACGGAAAACTATACTGTTCATTAACAATAAGATTACGACGAAAACTTTAACTAATTCTGTAGCCACCGATGAGGTTTAGATTAATGTTGCATCGTCATCAAGTCATCCTCTTGGTACTTATAATACGAGTAGGATAAGCATTAATACAAATGGGCAGATTTCTTGAAGATTCAGTCGACTAGAATACTAGTCGGTAGAATACTTAATCTTACGAAAATTTAATATATTATGTCGTAGATTATCAAAGTGATAGATGTTTACAAATAATATTTTTAAAACTTAAATACCCCAAAAAAATATTAAAGCCCATTTTGGGGAAAGTACCCAGCTATTTTAGTAATGACTCGAAGTGATCGATCTTTAATTCAAATAGATAAAGGTACGTTCACACTTTAGCGTTATTTATAGCGACTGGTGGTCGCACGACATTATTATGTTAAGTATGAAGCTTTGAATGTTAACTCAAATGGCCTACTCTGGCCCTATTTCTGTAGTAAACATCGACTGAGGAAACATGTAATGCCGTAAAAGACGAGCACGCTGTTGAATTTAAAAAGATCGGCTCAGGGCCGAGCGTTGAAATTTCGCTGCACTTTTAATGTCGCTTAGACCATTTCAAAGTTCCACCGTCGATATGCCATGTCCATATCATTCTCATATATTGCATCGCAAGCTTAGATGAGAGTCCCCATGGATGTCATTTCTTGTACATTTTAGATCTTTGATATCACCAGTCAGTCATCACTAATATCACCTGTGTCACATAGACCCATTAATTAATACCTTAAAAATATCTCCACTGTGCTAAAACCAAAGAATTCAGCCATATTTAGGATTCCTGCACACGTAAGACAAATATAACTAAGTGTCGATGTTGATCAAATAATTACCTCTAGTCGCACATTGCAGACTATTAGACATTAAGTCTTATATTTATTAACACTCTACATAGTTGGAATATATTTTTAGCAATCATTAAAGTGCATGTTACCACAGTCTTCAATGTGCGATTTTTTAACGGTACTAAACGCGGTGAACAAAAATAGTAGTTAGAAAAAGCTCGTGTGTACGAGCCCTTAGACATACAGGGTTATGTAGCGTCACACAGTTTTGTATAGAAACCTTATTCATTATACATTTAGTGTAGAACCCCAGTATTTATTCATTTAACATTAACGTGATATGTTTTATGGCATTATATCAAAATACATGTTACATAGTTATTTGTATGAGTTTTATTTATGTACGTAGTTATTAGTAATCATTTATTGCCCTTGAGAAACATATTAATTTGACCCCGAATTTGTTATATTGGAATATACTTATGAAAATAGAAAAACGTGATGTCACACTAACATAGACTAGATCTCAGTATGTCATAAACCTTATCGGAGAAGCATTTTTCTTTCTTTCTTTTGTGTCTGTTTCAAAGGAAAAAAAGATTTATTTTCTCAGATAACTCGTATGAGACACCAACATCTAGTCTGTCTTAGTTTAGCATAATCCTTAAATAAGAAAAACATTTATTTCTTTCTATTGTTTGTCTGTTTCCATTTGTACCCAAAACAGACACACACACTAGTTCCAAATTCTTATATATCCCTACATTTTTATATAATTATTATTTGTCTATTCAAACACATGTTACCCACATTATATCTGTGCCATTATCAATTATATATGTAATATAACCACGTATATTATCATATAATTACACGCAATCATTAATCAAAATGGTATTATAATAGTTATAAAATCAGTACAATGTTATCTTGCTACTTTTTATCTTGGACAAACAATTTTATCTGTATATCATGACACAGTATGATAAAAGGTCTCTCAGAGAGTAGGCGAACTACTTATATCCTAATTTAAATATTTTTAAGAAAAATGGTGGTGGGCTAAAATAAAGGTAAGAAAATGTTTCAAGTGGTGGGTGTCGCTTCATTTTCATTTTTGCATTTAACCAATACGCTTTTGCATGCATCTTTTTTTGCACTTTCGTGTGTTAAATATTCTTCTGTTATGTTTTTAGAAATAGTTCTTTTTTAAGTGTTTTTTTTTTTAGTTTAACTGTAATATATTATGATTTTTACAAAAAACTTGCAATTTACACAAGTTTAAGTTTTTTTCAATATTTTTTAAAATAGGGTATTGTTTTTTCCTAATTCGAAATTGATTTCTTTCTAAATGTGTTGTCGTTTGTTTTTTTTTTATTGGAATTAGCTTCCTCTAAAATAAAGCCTTTAATTATGTGTTAATTTTCTTTAAATGCACTGTAGAAGCACTTTCATATAAACAGCATTTATGCTGTGAATTTTAAACCGACTTCATATAGGAAGAGGTTATGAATTCAACTGAATGTTATTTTTTTAAAACACTATAATTTTCCGTAGCATCTGTGCTTACCACCCAGCAATGCTTCTACAATGCAATATTTTAAATAATCTTATTGTCTCTGCTACACCACACACAAACTCTTCAACTTGTAATCTATGCCCATAGGTCCTGGATGCTCTAGAACTGGCATTCAAAGAACTTGACTCAGAAGACAGCGCTAACATGGATGACACAGAAGTTCAGAAGAAGGAAGAAGTAGACTTTATGGAGAAGAAGATAGCAGTGACACCGCTGTATGAGAACATGGATATCTTCTATCAGAACTCCTCGGCGTTTGCCTCTGAGAGTGCGTTCCCTCTGGATATGCCCACGAATGTACTGGAACCGCCCAAGGAGAAGCCACCGCCGCCCCCCACTGATGATGGAGCTGATGATGAGCTGCTTGGCAATGTGAGTAGAACTTATTATTTTTTAAACATCGCGGCCACTTTAAGTGTTGGCCTAAATTGTTATTGTATTTTTTCAACAAGTATTTCTAAGCAGCTCGGTTGATCATCAGCCTATAGTGTTCCCACTGCAGGGACTCAGGCCTCCTCTCTAGGAGAGAGATGAACTATAATTCACCACGCCGGCCCAGTCGGTTGATGGCGCACTGTTATATAGAACTGAAGAATAAAGCGAATTACGTGTGCACTATGGATACACCTTTGCATAACCTCTGGAGATTATAGGCATGCTCTTCTTATACAAACAATAAATACTAACCTTAATTATTCCCAATTTCCAGGGCAACTTCAAACACACCAGCTCAGCCCGCCGCATCAAGAAAGAGATCCGCAACAAACGCACCAGCTTCCTCGGCATCGAGGGTCAAGACGACAGCTACCTGGACGTAGACCTGACCCTGGCTCCAAGACCTGACATCACCTCCTTCCTCCAGGAGGAGACGAAGATCGAGAAGCTCCTGTACAAGAAGACCTTGTCTCATGATATGGATGCTAAGCTGAGAGAGAGTCGGGATTCTGGTGTGGATGTGGACAGAGGACCTTCGGCTGAGGCCTGGTATAAGGGGCATTCGTCTCCGGAGACTTCCAATCCTCATAGCAGACAGAATAGTGAGGTATGTTTGATTAATTATTTTTCTGTTTTTTTTTTTTTTAATTTTAATTTTGAGAGTAGGTCGGAAAGCCGGTGGAAGATTTTTTTGTTTGATTTGAGTGTCGTACGGCCGCCCCTTTCTATTTCCAAACCTATCCTGTGCACTATCTTTTTTTTATATCTGGCTATGTTCATAATAGAAAAACTGTGAACCTAAAACTTAAAGCATTGAACACATTTTGCAAATCTAAGCAATATTTCATTGACCTATTAAGCATCATTTCCAAAGAATTTATACAGAAAAAGCTGATGTGTAAAATCCTTAAGAAACATTTTCTCACATGCATACAATAAGGTCTATTTTTGTTTGAAACAAAATTTCCAATTTTTGCAATCCACCTTATTATTATGCAAAATATCTGAAATCAGATTTTTAGCAATACAATGAGATAAAACTAAACAGTATCCGTTATCAGATAAACACTAAGCACTATAGGATACCTAGATCGAGCCTCATTGCCTTGACAACGTTTCAGAAAGCTGGTCAAGGTATTTACTAAGATGATTTCATAACATGATGTCATTTATATGCAAAGATTCTATATAAGTTTTTAAAAAAAAATGCAAAGATTCTGTTTTATTGCTTGACTTGAAGACCTTTTAAACTGTTTTTTTGTTGATTTTGCATTGCATGTTCACTGTAGAATCTATAATGCTCTATCTTAGGTGAAAATTTCCTGATTTTTACGCGACTTCTCAAAAAGGAAAAGTTATGTTTTAAGCAACCGAAAAGCGTTATTTTCTTTACTAAAGCCGTGTTGGTTAGGTATAGTTTTCCTTCTATTACCGTATCAAACGTATGCATGATACATACTATGTCATCATCATTCTCCAGCCCCTATCCCCATTTATTTGAGGTCGGCGCAACATATCTTCTTCTTCCATACTTCTCTATTTCTCGTCAACTCAGCAGTCACCATGGTAGACAGTCACGATACATACTACTTATGTATTTAAAATAATTGGTATTCCAATTTTTTATCATTAATCACTTAATAACGTATAAAGTTAATGCCAATCTTTTGCTACTTATAATTTATATGTGGTCAGTAGATAACGATATGGCTAGAAATGTACGGAAGTCTGCCCTAAACCTAAAGTACACGTACTGCTATAAAATTTCCATAGTAAAATATTAGCCTACTATGTAAATTGATAAACACATTTATCTAAGAAGATAAAGACTGTAAACAGCGCTATAAATCAATGATTTTACTATGAAGTCTATGACTGAATCATCTAATAGAACGGTTCAGTGAGTCATGAGGAAAATATTGACTTAAATTATCACCGTTACTATCAATTAATGTGAAATAGTTGAAGATACTGATATATCTTATTAAACTATCTATTTACAAGAAAAGAAAGAAAACCACAAACAATAGATAAATAATTGAGTCTCATTAGTCGAGGCTTAATGGGTCACCACTATTCTTACTTGACCTTATAGCCATTAATAATAATAATATCAATATAATAATATTTCTGGCTCGCGGTGGGACTAAGACCTTCTCATAGAGTATAAAAAATACTGTTTTTGTAAGTAAAAAAATAAGCTATATTCTCATAACCATATTGTCTCAATTCCAGCCCTACACGCACGTAACCGTAACATCGGACGAGGAAGAATCGGCGAAGAAGCAACAGGAGACTTTCTCCGACAACCTGACCTCTAAGCTGAGCGAGCTAAGCGAGCAGAGCGAGGCACCGACAGACAAGATCGAGAGCCTCGACAAGACTATACAGCAGCAGCAGGTACTTTAAACTGATTATATAAATATGTATACAATTATATCGGGATAGACGAGTAAAAAGGTTATTTTTGAAGGTGCAAAATTTGTGTGAACTCAAAGCAATTATTTCTAGTGGACCAGTTACTGGACTTATTTATTTCAATTAGATCATTACAGGCGGTTTTGAATGTCAGAAAAACAAAGAAAGGAAAGCTACAGTCACAAGGAATAATAACTTGTAAAAGCACTGTAGTTGCCCCTTTCTAACCGTAGATCTCTATGGAGAAGAATGAATAAGAAACTCCATGGACACTCTTTTAAATAATAATAAAAAAAAACACTGATTAACAAGATGCTTACTACACTGCAGCAGTCTGTATACAGATATTGTGAGCCCTGCCTCTCAAACTAGGATAACCTGTATCTTAAGAGACAGTGTTCAGCTGTGAGGTTACTTAAAAATATGGATTATGCAACTGCGGACTGTGCCAACTTATTGTTTGTGCCAAATCAAAATAATGTAACAAAATCTTGGTTCATCAGGAACTTTTGAACTGTCAAAACCAAAAAGATGAAGCCAAAGGCCGAGGCCTGAGGTAACTGCACTTTGCGGGAGAGGTAATTATGTCACTAATGTCAGTTATGACACGTGACAATACCCGTCCCGCGCCCTCACCTACCTCAGACACTTCTAAATTACTTAGGTATAAGGCCTGTTTGCAAATATTTGTGTTACTCAATTCATTGATAAAACGAATGAGTAATGTGATTGATCTATAATATCATGTCGATTTGATTGATAAAATTGTACCTATCAGACGAGATAATTCGCAATAATAAAGATTGTTACTGCTAATAATAATTACGGAATGTACTTTTGGCACATATTTCACTAATCCCCAAATAGATACAATGTATAATGAGTGTCCTATCTCCTTTATCGAGGATTATGCATATATTTTGCACCTTTCAAATGACCTTTGTTACTTCAGGTATAAATTCTGATTTGGCACTACTTTTCATTGTCATCTTTTACACATTTTATGGGTCTGCTATGAAAACATCTATGCTATGATTACTGCTCTATTTTTCTTAGAAAATCATAGTGTTATTATTGTTACTTATATACTTTTCATAGTAGAATCTAAAGCATACATAAGCCTATGTGGTGGTGGTATTAATTGGTTATTGTTTCGGTTAATCCAATCCAATTAACAATATCATTAAAAAAAAAGGATTTTAGTGTCAAATCAAATCGGAATTCAATGTATATTATACTCTTCTTCATTTCATCGTAGTGAAATGCTATTTAGAAGATATTATTATTTATTAGAAAATTATTTACTTAATATTGTTTCCTATTTCTTACGTAGAGTGGCTAAGTATGCATGCTGAAATTATATCGTTGAAAAATCAACCTTATTTCAAAGAAATATAGTCGTGATTTTTGTAGCCAATTCTTCAGCATGTATTTTCGTCGCAATGTACAAATAGTAGATCTCTTTAATATTTTATTGTTAGCTATATTTTGTATGGGAGATATATTTGGTCGTTTCTCGAATTCTCCGCTTTGGTGATTAGTTATTAAAGCGGTTAATAATTTCAGCCGCTTTTGCTTTGTTTTCAAGAAGAATGGGTGATGTCCCCAAGGTACTAAACCGGTGACCCCATTTCACCTAGGTGAAATGATACCACCACTTATGTTCACCTGGGTGATATCACTATCAAATGATGTCATGATCGTGATTACGTTTGACCAAACTTTTTAATTGAAATACTTAAATAATTATTTGATTATATTCTTATGCTTTGAATGAGAAGAAATAATTAAATTCTACTATTGGCATTTATATTATATGTGAACGTGAAGCAAAAGCGGCTATATCCTTGCTCCTAATACTTAAGCTAAGTTCACGCCTGTGACTATAGGGGCTAGCACTGTACATGCTTTGCAAGCACTTTAGATATAAGAATGATTATTTATTTGGTATGTGATTAATTTACGTCGTTTTAAATACCACTGAATTTTGATCAAAATTATTAGAACGAAATATAGGAGGTAGATAATAAGTGAATTATAATTGATACATAGATAAAAATAAGTAATTTAACTGTAGGTATAAGTTGAGTTACAAATACTTAAAAACCTAGGCTACTTAGTTCTTTATTCAATGCATAATTTATTATAAAAGTTTATAAAAACAATTCAAAAAATTATACTGTTAGCTTTTTGGTTGTGTAAATATATCTGTAAAACACGTGGTATTTAAAACAAACTAAGCTGCCATTAACACATTTATTTTGCTTTTTTTAACGCTTTTTTTCGATTATTTAAAAGCCAGAATTACTTTATTTTTGAGAAATAATAGCAGAAAAACCTAAATTAGTCACAAAAGTAGCTCTTGATTATGTATGTATACTTTATTTTTAAATAAATATTATTTATTTTGAATTATTATTTGCCTTTTATTTTCTTCACTGCAATTTACTTGGTTTCTTATAATGCACTGGCATGATGCACCGAAAATAGTTTTTACACCTATGCTAGTTAAAAACCCTTGTATTATAGGGGTGTTTATTGCACGTTATGTTTACACCTATAGATTTTTTTGATTGTATTGTTATGAAATATACATTTCTACTACTTAGGTATAATTTACTTAAACATGTCATTTACAAATAATAAATTTGTTCATCAAACATTAATGTTGTCAAATGCTCAAGGTATTAACTCCCATCTAACATAAGAACCACAATATTTAAATGACAAAATCTACATTACACATTATACCAACAGGTATTGTTATCCACTATCAGATTAACAAGCCTAATCAGCCAATTATGTTCCCAACGCTGGGACACAGACCTCTCTATGAGAGGGAATGAGCTATAACCCACCACGCGGGTTGGTTGATTTTACATGTCTTAAATGTTTTGACTCTAGGACATGGCACGAATTAAACTCTTTTTTTTTGTGATGTGGCAAAAGTAGTGTAACATTTTGCGCATTGATATAATCAATACTTTCCTGAACATTTTTAAATTACAAAGCTATACGAGACACTATGTAAAAAGCAATATTTTGACGGCAAAGTTTTTTTATTGCTCACAATAATAATACTGCCAAGTGATCAGTTTTACACAAGTTTATTCAGCCTGACGTTCTGACTGTTGATATATTATGTATGGCTGAGATACAGGATCATTCCCACTAGTTCTACTGCAAAGTTCTACGATAGAACTAGTGGGAACTTTTTTTAAATATTTTTCCCACTAGTTCTACGATTCAAGGTGGTACGAAATTGTAGAACTAATGGGAACGAAAAGTCTATGATTTTTTTCGTTTCCACTAGTTCTACGCTATAAGGGTGTTACATAATCGTAAAACCAGCGGGGCTCAAGTTTCTCATTCGTTTTATCACACAGTTTAGGGTACAACTACGGTTCAAACTATAATTACCGGCACGGTTCTTGAGCGCTCGGCGGAAGAGTGGAGATCGCTGTGCGCATCGTACACTTTATGACAAATAAAACAACCCGTATGTTATTTATTGGTCGTGAGGTAAGTGCAGCAGGAGTAAAGAACAAATCCCGAGTGACGGCTATGACGCGATGCGCTACGGGCCAATCACTGCACTTTCCCCGCCCCGCGTCTCACTTCATACCACCAAAGGGACCCAATAACTCACTTTTGCGTCAGCGCTCAAGAATCGTGCCGATGATAAAACCAGGAGTATAGAAGTAGGAAGGAGGTATTAGAATCATTGAATCAAATCTAAATTATTCCTTTCTAATACCATGCACTAGCTTGCAGGCGAATGTGCCGTCATCCACTAAGTAGGCCCATTGCGGGTTAATAGATGTCGCTTGTCATATTGGCTCTAGGATATTCACCGACTGCCTCGGTGGTCTAGTGTTTGCAATCGTGACCGCTAAGCATGAGGTCTTGGTTTGATTCCCGAGTCAGGTAAATAATTATTGGGTTTCCCATCAGGAATTTCTTAGTAGCAGCCATGGAGTCTGAATTGGTGCCCGAATGATGTCAATAGGCTCGCCCCTATGACATAGGCCTTAAACATAACTGCATAAATGTGGGTGTACTATCAACAAGGTACACTTCCTGATGTTGTTATGATATTAGCCGGTTTAGGCTTGATATTTGTTTTCACTATTTTTAAATATTGTGGTTCTATTCTGATCGCCATGTTGTGATTGTAAATAACAATTTGTGGTGCGGCGTCACTTTCAGACGTCGGCTAGCGAGGACTGGCCGGACGGGCCTTATGACGATGCCAACACAAAGGTGAATGATTTTTTACACTTACATACATTTAAAGGGGAAACTTCGGGTCATATTTACATGATTTTGAACAGGAAAATCTTAGTCGGAGTCTTAGTACAAAGTAGTTAATACACTTCAAGTATAAAGTACAGAGGCGGACTTTATTCCGTAGGCATTTTCTATCAGTCAAACTTTGGGAGATACAGAGAAAAAATAATTCATTAATCAAACTGTTTAAACAAATTAAAACTGAAGAGGGAAAAAAGTAACTTTTTTGTATTTTGTCCGCTAACGATTAACTTTTTTGTATTTTGTCCGCTAACGATGTTTTACAATAACGGTTGACTATGATGAGAAAATGACAATTTGGGACGTTCATATAAGTTGTAAAATATTCTCCTACTTACCGAAGTTTCCTCTAATTTCTTTCAACCTTCAATGCCCCCAACAATATAATCAATGTGATTAACACACGCCAGCTTTAAGCCTTGCACTTCATGATAATGTCACTAAAATTACATATCCAACTAATCAATCAATTAATTACTTTAAGTCTATAGCTGTAAGGTCCTATATTATTCCTAAGTTTTAAGCTACTAACATTTGTTTCAGTTGTAAAAACATTATTACGATACGATGGGGAATTAATCAAAAGTTATACATAAGTTAACAATCAATAACTTAAGTTAAAGCATACTAAAACTTGTACATTCTATAAGCATAACCCAACCTTAATTACTATAGGACCTTACATCACCCCTTGACGAAACCCTCGCCAAAAAAAGCAAATATCTCAAACAATTTCTAACTCCAACATAGGAAGTCCTTCGCTTCGAACGAGAACTCTTGCAACTCGAACAAGAAGAACTGCGCCGTCAAAGAGAGAACCTTCTTCGGGACCAGACCAGGATCATCCAGAAGTCTGTTCAAGACATATCTTCAATCCCATCATCTCCTGAGAAACCGCCTTTGAATAGACCTAAGGCTAACCCGCATTATAGACACTCAATGCCAAACTTACTTCTAAACGAGAATTTTCCGTCAATACCACCTTCTGTCCCCGAAAGGCTAGATGAGAGGGTGGTGGATGAAAAGAGGAAGCCTATCGTGTCAGAGGAACATATGCAGAGGCATTTCGGCGTGGAGGAAAGTAGGAGGGTCCTGTATGAGAGGAAGGAGATCAGAGGACAGCCGATGAGGGTCCCACAGCCTGTGCTGCCGCCGAAACCAAAGAGTCGGGAGTCTATCGAGAGAGAGATTACTATGAGGTTAGTTTATTGCTACTTTGATTTAGATAAACCTGTTGTTCGGGTTCCTCTCGAACATTATAAAAAAACTTAGAATAGGGGGAGACAAAATTTAGACGAATTGATAATCTCCTTCTTTTCGAAGCCGATTCAAAACCTGAGGTGTTTAAGTATCTTTTAAATGTAGATACTAAATGTATATTTATGCGAGCACAAACTATAAAAATGTAATTTCTTGGCTATTACTCGTCGAGACAATGAGGTTCCCAGTCGTTTTGGAGTTGCATGAGACATATAATACTTATTTTTTCTCAACACAACCAACAATATGATTTTTAAATCTAAATCTATAAACAATTCTTAACGATGTACACGTTACGTAATGGGGATGGCCTTATTGCCATCACATGACACAAAACTCGACTTCAGGCTTTTGCAGAGAATTCCAAATGGAAAAACTTAATATCTCATTGTCCCACCTGGGAATATACCCAAGATTTCATGCACTAACGCTCACGACCTCTAGACAAATGAGGCAGTTAAAATTCGTAATACAGTAAAAAGTCGTATGCATCAGATTCTGATTAATTTTAAATACTGTTTAAGAAAATAACAAAATTCAAGTCCCTTCTAAAGGTACAGACACCAACTCATTAAGCTACTACAATCTAACAAAATTCGTTCAATTTTCAACTTTATTATAAAGCATCAAGGTCAAGGTTGATGGCTGCGGGTTGTTCGAAAGAGATACCGCGGCCCCGGACATAAATGGCTAAGAAGTAATATGGGTGGTCTTTAGTCAGTAAAAGTCTGATACTCGCTTCCACTCCGACCAGCGCGGGAGGAGTCATTTGATGATTTCGCACCCTCCAAAAATAAAAGGTTAATTGGGAAAATTTGACATAGGCGGGTAACTTGAACATCAATAAGTTGAGTAACTCACTGACCCCATGTACGGCACGTTTCCAGAAGCAGTCGCGTGCCTTCAGCGGTGGAGTACGCGAACGTGCAACTGCGACAGAAGACCAGCACCAATGGCAACGCCAACTACCATCCCATGACCAGGCATACGCTGCAGGTATACATATGTCCAGTCTTCTCCTTCTTCCGTGGTTATAGCAACATTATGCAGTGTGTAAGAGATCATAAGATTACAAAATACTGCATAATTTTATGAAAGTTTGGGGGTAATGAGGAACAGGGTGTAAAGTTCCTCATCCTCCATTGAAAAGGGAGGATCCTCCGACCAGACGGGTGTTGTCTGGTGGGCTAACTGCCCGACATATGTAAGTCGGGAACTCCTATATAGGCTTATGTCGCGGATAATGTTGATAGCGCGATGTAAGAATTTCTGTCGATCGTTGTTAGTACGCAGGTGTTGCGATAGATGTCGCTAGTCGCCACAAAAACATCGATGTGAAGACTGCTAAGGAGCATGAGTCTATTTTTCTACCCTCTTTCCTAATCCCCTTGGTGAGACGTTGTGGGATTTGACTTGACCCTCACCGCCTCGTGACATTTTCCAAAATACTTTTCTTAGAGTAAATAAGTTAATGTATGCTTGATTACGTTGGGTTTATATAAATAAACATAATCGATTAGTTTCTCGTGCCTGTAATTTCATCGTCTCTGCTCACGATTTGAAATTGTTACCCAGCCATATTCATTTACGGTAGAAATATAAAAGACCGCGCTCCAGACAAAAAATAGCTCTACAACCATTGAAATAAAGACTAGTATTAACTACAATCTCAAGCAAGCTACCACAACGGTAAACAATACATATCTAATGCTTCTTGTATTTGCAGGCTCTCAGCGCGGCCCCCACCCCGAAGTTGATGGGCAGCTCAGACTGGATGCAGGCAAGGAATAGGAAGCCAGCTAATTTTAATTACAACCAGCACTGGCTTATACAGGTAACGTAACTTTTTATCTACATGATACCCCCCGGTATGAGGAACAGGGTGTAAAGTTCCTCATCCCTCATAGAAAAGGGAGGATCCTCCGACCAGACGGGTGTTGTGTCTGGTGGGCTAACTACCCGACTTATGTAAGTCGGGATCTTCTATATAGGCTAAAGTCGCGTCGCGGATAACTCTGATAGCGCGATGTAGCATTTGTCAAATAATACGCATGTGTTGTGATAGATATCGCTGTCGCCACATACATAAAATAATATGATTATGTAACTCTCGAAGGTACCTATTAGTACACCAACATTTTGACAGCCACGTTTAACGCCCGAATACTCGAACGTCACTCAATTTTAAGTTGCACTTAAATCTCGTGCTGTCTTTGTTACTTTAACGCAGAGTGACAGAGATAGCACGAGTTTTGAGGGCTACTTATAATTGAGTGACGTTCGAGTATTCGGGCGAGTCCCATAATGTTTTTACATTGGGGGTGACCTATTGCCATCATTCGGTTACAAATCCGCACTCCATGGTTACTACTGAGAAATTTCTGGTATAACCCAATAACACATGCCCGACTTGGGAATTGAATCCAGGAGCTCATGCTCAGCACTAAACCAACGAAGCAATCTACAGTTAATCCCACCCATTCGTCTACAATCAAAATTACGTCCACGAGTGTGCTGAACAGGAGGTCTAAAATGGCCACTTTAGCAGATGAATGAATGAATTGATGATGATGAATTATAAAAATGGTCACCGACGCATTTACTAATGAATAGTTCATTTTACGATGTTTTCGCAATTCATATTATGATCTCTTAAAGTAAGTGGCCATTTTAGGCCCTCAGGTCCTATAAAATTGTACATGTCCTTTTAAACGTTTGACTTTTAAAATTGGCTTTGAAGCTTAATTTAAAAAGCCTTAGCGGCTCTGAACTTCGCCCTCACATAGTAAACCTAACCACAACGTTGTATATTCATAGGAGGCAGAAGCCCGTCGCATAGAGGAGCAGCGCAGCAAGCTCCGCGCCTCCCAGCGCCACTCCTACACACACGACGCGCCCGCCGCGCCGCCTGTGCAGAGGCATGCCATGCACGCGCTTAGTACTAGGTGAGGATTGTACTAATCATACTTCTCAAGTTGGCTGCTGCAGATTCGATCTGGCTAGATGGTTTTCGACCCATCTTGAATACAATGAGGAATCAATGAAGATCAATTTGCTTCCAGAAAAAAATAAACGACTACAATATTAAAATTAATAACAAAAAGCCTGAATAATAAATTACCAATTGTCTCCATTTTTCTAGACATGTCTAAGGCTTTTGATTTCGTGAACCATACACTGTTAATTTATAAATTAGAACGATATGGCATTAGGGGAAACGGCATTGAAATGGCTCGAAAGCTACCTTAGACAATGTGTTGAGATTTCGGATCAAACTGGAAATGAAAAGCTCGCATATCGTGCTTCGCGTCCCAGTATCGTGAAAATAACTGCGGTGTTCCCAAAGGCACCATACTGGGGCCGCCTTTATTCTTGCTATATTTCAATGACTTGCCCAGTGTAAAATCCCTTCCCATACTATACGCTGACAATACGACCATGTCATGTCTTCTATTAAATTTGTTTGTGTTTTAATCGATTGCATAAACACCCACCCGCAATAACTTTAGTTTATCTGTGATCGTGGTGCTTGTAACAGTGCCGAAATATGGGAAACTCGAAACAAATAGTAAACCATGGTAAACATCTCGTTTTCAGTGTTAATTATAGTAAAATGATGAAGCTGCCCACGTCGTTACGTTACTGGTCTGAGTCATCAATTTTAGAAGAACCAAACTCATTATAATCCTATTCACATAATTCGACTATGGGACCCCAGATCCATTCGAAAGAAATCGACCACAAAGAAATTGGGATAAGGGCAAGATAATGATGCTCACCTAAGGGTTCTGATTAACATTGGCATTCACGGTCATTGAAAGACAGGATTATACCTAAAATATAATCTTTTAACCAAATATTCTGGCTATAAACATAAGAAAACAACTCTCAAAGAACAAAACTAACTTAACTCTTTATAATCCCAGCCAACAGCAGCTATCATCGGATATCTCCCGGCCGGTGCGGACGGAGCCGCGCGAGGAGAAGCTGCTGAGCGTGAGCGGCAGACGCAAGTGCTCGCACTGCGGGGAGGAACTAGGTACGAATGTACGCACACTCGACATGCACACCACAATGCACTGTAGAATTAGAACTTGCATGTCATTTTGCGTATTTTTGTTCACGTCCGCATGTCCACACTTTCCTAAAACACTCTGTAGGAAATAGAACTGAAACTTACTTTTTACTTACTCACTACTTTTTTACTAGATAGACTGGACAGTCTTCTGAGACCACTTTCTTGTAGCTGCAGCGGTTAAAGTTTATTTTTGAGCGTCCTACACTGTCTACATTAACAAAAACAATCTTCAATGATCCAATTTTAAAAGTTCTTTCACTGGAGCTACATTGTTCGTAGGTCCTATAGCCCTACATTATATTTATAACATGCATGTTAGCGCTACCCCATTTTTTGCGGATGAAGTCGCTGGCAAAGTTCTAGTAAGTATAAGTACAACGGGCTAGTGTCCGGAACTTCCACGTCTAAAGCGCGTATTTTGCGTACGGGTGGGAATATTATTCGATCTACCACAGCTTCCTGAGAAAGGCCAGCAACTTCCATGGGATTATATGTGTTAAAAGAAAGTTAGTCCTACTATCACACTAATATTATAAAGGTTAAAGTTTGTGAGTGTGTGAGTGTGTATGTTTGTTACTTCTTCACGGAAAAACTACTGAACGGATTTGGATAAAATTTGGTACACAGATAGTTTATAACCTGGATTAACACATAAGATAGTTTTTATCCCGATTTTATCTTCCCGTGGGATAATTTTCGAGTTGTAGCGGGTGAAGTCGCTGGCAACACCTGGTACTTAATAAATCTTCTGTCACCAGTTACCTAACCCGTTGTTCTGTCCAGGTCGCGGCGCCGCCATGATAATCTCGTCCCTGTCGCTGTGCTACCACGTGTGGTGCTTCACGTGCGCGGTGTGCGGCGCGCGGCTGGGGGACGGGCGCGCGGGGGCCGACGTGCGCGTGCGGGCCAGCAGGCTGCACTGCCAGCACTGCTACTCCAGCGACGACGGCAGGAAGTACTCCGCCGTGTAGCCAGGGAGGAGCTGCAGCGTGCCTGGGGATTCTAGGACCAGCAGTGACGTACAATACGGCAAGCCATGGCAAGCAGACTGTTCAGACACCCTAACATCGTGAATATATAAGGGCAGCCAGGAGCTACATGTCTTCCATACTGTGATGTGCCTAGTAGCCAATACGGCAAGCTCGTAAGGCAAGCAGGACTTCAGAAACCCTGATATCGTGAATGCAAGCCGAGGCTTTAGGCTTGTATGAAAGTACTGCCACTACTTCCATGGGTCACTACAATGCAACGGTGTATTCTTACGTGTGGAAGAAATAAGTGACGGCTAACTTAGCTGACCTAAGTCAAGTGACCAGCTAACTTAGCTAAGCTACAGAGGGTTAGCTAAGTTAGTTGTCATGTAGAGACAACAGTGGACGTTACGCGCCATCTAGTGGCAACCAAGTTAAGTGTGTGAAGAAATAACTTGTTCAAAATGTTAGGCTCGATATGAAAAATTATAGGGACATAAATGACAAACTTTTTGTGCTTATCAATTTATGGTTCTCGCAGATTTGATACAGAAAGACTGTCATTACTGTTCACCCTAAGCAAAACTGGTTTAAATCTTGAAGCCTTGGACTTTCAATAATATGTGGGCTAAAGATTTAAACTATAAGTTTGATTGTCGAGCCTAGTTATTCAAGTGCAACTATTACTTATTGAATCTTAAAATTAAATCTCTAAATGTGTTATCAAAAGTGGAATTGAGAACTGACTGAAATTACGGAATTTACGAAATAATCTATTTTCGGTACCAAAAGTACATAACTTGGGCTGGTCCAAAGACTTTGAAGAAAGAAGTGTGAATCAACTAGTTATTCTTAATATTGATATTTTGTTAAAATGCTGAAGTTATTATATACTGATCAAGTGTATTTGTTTTTCCACATAATTGTAATGTACAACTATCGTTTTAAATCCCTCATTTTAACATAATATCTCATAAAATATACAATACTTAATATTGTGGGTTCATGTCTATGGGGAGTTCATGGGAATTAGAATATTAGTTTTGTGTGTGCCTGAGTGATTCTTTTTAACATAACATAAGAATAAAAATGGCCAAATAATTCTATGATATAAGAGAGATCAACTAGACAGTCTTATAAGACTGGAAGAGATGAGAGAAATTGATACTGCTACACAAGTGCGGGCTCGTATTGGCACAAGCGCGATAGTCTGCTACCACGCTGTCTGTCAGTATGTGTATGCGCCATCTCCAAAACGTCTAAGCGACTCAGCACGTTCTGAGTCGGCTACTGCACGCTTTTGATATCTTCACGCTGACTTCGCTCGCCGAGGTCAGTAGAAGCACATGTTTTGATCATTTTCGACATTGTCACAGTATTATACGTTTGTCACATAATTTCGGACTATTTTGTGCCATGTCATATTTGTCTTGTGTTCACAACAAGTACATAAAACAGAAACAATATATTTAAGAATACCATTGAATTAATATTTTTTTACTAATAAACGAATAATGTTTTGTGTAATGGAAATAAACAACCTTTTGTAATATTTTGTAAATAGTTTTTAATTTATACTTTAGTACGTTTTAATGGTTAGCTTTAATAGTTATTATTTTAGTTTAAATAAAACAACTTAATCCATCCAAAAAATATGTATGATTAATAAAAAATATTATCGTCGTTTAAATGCAAAATGGCTTAAATACTGCGAAGAAGATTATTTCCAAGCGATCTGAAACGATTCTCATGTTTTGTACTTTAAAAAAAAAACAACTAAACACATTTGAAATAACTTTTTCTGATACTAATTAAGTTATTTTGCATTGAGCCGTTATGTAAATCTATGTTTGTTCGGCGTCACCGCGGCAGTCGTATCTTTTACTTCTAACTCGTGATTGCACCTACTTGTAATTATGTTATAACTGTATCCATACATATGTACATTCTCTATGTGTATAAGCTGCAAATTGTATAACATTAAATATTTGAATTATACAAATATTGTTGTTTTCATTTTAGACACTTGCGTCTTTAAGAAATTCCTTCTAAAGATCTAGATAAAAATTAAATATACATTCGATGAGCGAATACATAACGTAACATCACGTCTGTAATCACCGAAAAGTCAGGCAGACGTGTATCTAATAGTACACCCATATTTAGCCAGTTATGTTGTTGCCATCAACTTCAACATTATGGGTAAACAAGCCAACGGCACGAACTAGTTGGTGGGCGGGGCTAAAATGCATGCTATTTCATCCAACATCACGAGCGAAATGCATAGAGCGAAAGAGACACAACTAAAACGGGCGCGCGATTGTTTCTATGCAGACCTTTGGTAGTATGGATACCATGAAAAATCCATTGAATGTATATGTTCAAAAGGATAGCCGTGACATTACGCCATTTTGCGAAAATTTAGCTTGACACCCCAGAGGATATACGTAACTTATTTACGCCCAAAGATGGTTAAAATTAGTGATAAAATATGAAAGTTTCGACGCCCATAACTTTCAAACCAATATTTTTTTTCTAATTCTGCTTCCATAGAGGCCTAGATAATGACAAGACCAGTTGATATAATTTTTTTAATTTTGAACCTACACCGTCAACCAGAGGAGTAATCACCATACTACGTTTGTATGGAAGAATGACTGGCTACATCTTACTCGGGATTTAAACTAAGCTTTAAATATACCCGATGTTTAAATTCCGAGTAGGGGGCGAGCCTCAACCAGGCTCAAATCCAGACTCGTGCTTGCTACTGAGAAATTTCTGATGGAAAAACCCAATAACACTGCCCGACCTGGGAATCGAACACAGAAACTCAGGCACAGCAGTCACACTTGCGACCACTAGGCCGACGAGGCAGTGTTGTAGGTACCACAAAATAAATACATAATTATTTTGAATTGACATAAGCTACCGAAAAGTTGAATGGCAACACGATTGAAAATAGTAATTGTAAACATACACAACGTGGTTGACGCGTGTCTAGTTAGATAGACAAGAAATTCATGTAAAATACTGGCACAGGCGCCGCACATCAAACTGTCCGAATTTTTTTTATTTATTTCAATTGGACTATTAGAGGCACTTTTGAATGACAGAAAAACAAATACGAAGCTACAGTTACTAGGCATAAAAACTTGTGAATGTACTGTAGTTGCCGATTCCCTAGAGTAGATATGGAGAAGAACGGGCAAGAGACACCGCGGGCAATCAATATATTGTTACAAAATCTTGGATGAGATCTTGAACTTATAGAAGGCTTTAAGATTTTCAACTTTATCGCTAAGGCGATAACGTTGAAAATCTATTTAGTTCATAAAAGGCCATACAGATGATAATAAAATCTTTGTCGCAGTACTTACATCTTTGAATCGAAGGAGTCCACTAAAATACAATAAATAATGTCAGACAAATATTATGCCCAGAACAAACCAAACAAAATGAATAATCACCAGACCACGGCAACTGTACTCTCTGACCAGATAATAAAAATAAATCTTTTTGATATTTCAATTGAACTTCCAGTTCACACAAAACGTTGTTGGGGTCAGCTTTCATTATAACCAGATGCAACTAAATAGGGTTTTAGTTACCATAATAGCTAAGTATAATAGCAATCTGTATGAAAAAAGACTTCATTTATATCAATAGACCAGCAAAAAATACTGATGAAAGGACCTTTTGAACACATTTGATGATTATCTTTTAAAACGGTCGCTAAAATTGTTAAGCCCTTGGAATACCCTATGCTAACTTGTAATACTAGTCTTTTAAAAAGGGATAAAGCTACCCTAGTGAATTCGCCGTTGATATCCATCTGCTGTGTTTCGATAGAAAGGGTTATAATTTCGTATTTAGGTACGCTACAATTGGCGTTTTTTAGTAACACACTAGTGCAAAATATACCTTATTTTAAACCACATATGATACATCAATAATAAGGTATATAATTGTTCCAGTTTTTGATAGTAACCCACGACCAGACATGTTTTCAATGAAAGGGGCGATTAAACATGATGGGAAAAAATAAAATAAAAATTCATACTGTATTTGATGAAATGATGAGAAAATAAACGATGAATTGAATGCAAATATAATCGGCAACTGGCACAGCAGCTGCAGCCGAGAGATTGAATGGGGCATGGGGCAGCGGATTTTTGGGTAATACAGTCCACGTACTGGTAAATATTTCGGTTTTCCATTTTTTTTGGCTAGCTACCATCGGTTCATCATCAGCCTATAATGTTCTCACTGCAGGGACTCAGGCCTCCTCTCTAGAGAGGGATGGGCTATGATCTACCACGCGGGCCCAGGGCAGATTGATAAATGTCACATGTTTTCGCATTTTTGGTTCTAAAACATACCGGTTTCCACACGATGTTTACCTTCACCGTCTTGAGAGCAGTGGTGATGAAATAAATTACACAAAGTAATGCGCCTGACTGGGTTCGAACCCACGACTCACTGTCCGTAAGTCGGGGCCGCTACCACTGAGCCACCACTGCTCTATATGCATATTTACTTAAGTTCTTAAAAGTTAGGAATCAATGAAAGTTTTTAAAGTAGTACTTAGAGTAACTAACTCAGAAAAGATGAAAGAAAGTTCTTTTTATATTTCGTCTCTTTCCTATTTTTCCTAGTCACGCTTGCGACAACTAGATCAAAGAGGCAGTCGAGATGTTTTACTTGCGTTTCTTATTTATCAGAGCTACTTATTAGGGATGTTTACTAACTAAAAAAAAATATGATTCTAATTAGTCCGTCTGTTAGATTATCGAAAAATATTGGATACGTATTGAGTAACTAACTCAGAAAAGATGAAAGAAAGTTCTTTTTCATTTCTCATACTCGGAAAGTAGTGTTGGTTTGATCCGAGTAGCGGGTGGCAAATGCTACTTTCCACCTTAGGGCGGGAAAGACTCAAAGTAATTGATTTTAAAAATAGAACTAAATTTGGTGCAGCGGTCGGCCGCAAAAAAATGCTGCGGTGTTGTGAGTGTTTAAACAGCCAGTATGAATTAAAAAAAAATAAACTAAGCGGGTCCGCCCGCGGCAGGGACGCGGTGTGTTCCATATTTAAAATTTTAAATAGAATAAATAATTTGGCGGGATACTAACTCTTTAAGCGTTATCGAAATCTCGGTAATAGAACAGAGTACCTACGTAGTTATAGCTTATTAAAAATGAGTTCAAGTGATTCTGAAATGTTGACCCCAGATTCTGTTAGAGACGAAGCCAATACAGTTAGTTAACACATTCACACACAAACTCTAGCAACCACGTCTATCTACATCTTAATTTTCACGAAAAAACCGCACTTATAGAGACATTAATAACATTTTCACCATATAGACGTACATGTATGACTTTACTTATTACTTTTCAAAAAATCAACAAAAATATTATTTTACATTGCTACGCAAGTCTTCGGTTAGAAGAATGTAGGAAACTGACACTTCATACCAGTAATGTTATAACACTGACGCCTAACTTATGGATACCAAAAACAACATTACCATTCACGTACAATCTCTCGAACTCTTCAACACTTTACAAATCTGTTAACGACACATACGCAAATGAACAAATCCCCTTCACTAAAACATCCAAACATCATCATCTAAACAAACGAAATAACACTCCAGTTTCCCTACAGCTACATAAATTATTATTAGTGACAACAACAAAAATGGAAAATAACAACAACATCCCAATCTATACCTATGGCTTTACTTGACGTTATACAAGATATAGACGAAAATGTAAACATAACTTGTCACACCTGCGACCAATTAGAAGACTGTAGGAAGATCATAGCGAAACAAAATAGTTTTAAAATACTCACGTTTAATATAAGGAGTTACCAGCGCAACTTTGATCATTTTTGCATAGCTTTCAAACGATTAAAGGTTAACTTCGAGGCCATTGTTTTAACAGAATGTTGGCTGAGTGAAGGGTCAATATTGGAACCACTACCAGGTTATTCTGTTTTTCGCTCTCACTCACAATCGAACAAAAATGGCGGCGTCATAATTTACACTAAATCGAGTAGAAATGTAAAAATCATAGAGTCATCAATTGCTGAAGCTGATAGTATCATACTTGTCCTGGACAACGAAGTAGCTATAATAGGAGTATATCGGTCGCCTTCCTTTTTAAATCTAAATAACTTTATTGTATCCCTAGACACTGTTTTATCTCAAATAAAAATATATCCAACTATTGTAGTAGCCGGAGACCTAAACATCGACATAATGAATACTATCATTTCGAATCATGCTGAATACTTGAGCCTGATGGCCTCACATGGTCTCTTACCAGCTATCACTGAACCAACCAGGGGGCGTACATGTCTTGATCATATCTTTATTAAATCAAACTACAAATCCGAAGGAATAATCTGCAAATGCTCGATAACAGATCACGACATGGTCTTGGCTAATATTTCTCTAAAAAATAATAACATTAAATCTCACATAAGATCCCGGTGGAAAAATAGAACTGACGATGACGCAATCGCGGAGGAGCTAAAGAGCATCGATTGGTCTGATATCCTCAATTCGAATTGTACCAACTCCTCTTTAAACACATTTACAAGTATTATCACCAATCTTATGATCAAACATACGCATAAAGTTAAAATAAGCAGAAATAAATTCATTCTTAAGCCCTGGATCACTCCAGGTCTTATGAGGTGCATAAAGCACCGTGACAGTCTTCATAGAGCATCAAATTGCGACCCAGACGATGAAATGAAAAGACTGATTTATACTAGGTACAGGAATTTCTGTAATAACCTTTTACATAAATTAAAAACAGAGCACAATAGCCAGCTAATAACAGAAAGCCAAAAGAACCCAAAAAAACTATGGTACACTCTCAAATCAATATATAGCCCAAATAGTCAAAGAAATGACTCATCCCAACTAATCTCCAATTCGGCGGATCCAGTTAACTCACTTAACAATTGTAATGCCTACTTCACCTCGATTGGAAAAAATCTATCTGATCTAATACTATCACGAATTTCTGAGACTCAAGAATCCCTAGCCAAAAAATACAAACCTCGTGAAAATTTCCCACACACATTCTTTCTTCACCCGACAGACGAAACAGAAATAACGAAATATATCCACCAACTTAAAATTGACAGCGCACCAGGACTTGATGGTATCACTACAAGTTTTGTTATAAAAATAAAGAACGCAATCCTTAAACCACTCACCCATATTTTTAATTTAAGCTTAGAAACTGGTACCTTTCCGGAGTGCTGGAAAGTTGCTTCCGTTAGACCAATACATAAAAGCGGCTCTACAGACTTACCTGAAAATTATCGACCAATCGCACTTCTGTCCATTCTGTCCAAAGTACTGGAGAAACTCGTTAACAACAGGCTAGTGAACTTTTTCGAAAAATACAAATTGATATCCGACAAGCAGTTTGGATTCCGGCGAGGAAGGTCAACAGAAGACGCTGCTTCATCACTGACTAACTTAGTGGCTACTTTCACCCAAAAAGGAGAACAGACTATAGGAGTTTTTTTAGATCTGGCAAAGGCCTTCGATACAATATCAATTCAACTTCTTCTTAGAAAACTTGAATGTTCGGGCGTACGAGGGGCTGCACTTGAATGGTTTACGAGTTACCTGTCTGATCGCAAACAGCTAGTGAAAGTCGATGAACACTCAAGTAACGTACTTCCCATCTCCTTTGGAATTCCACAGGGCAGCACACTCGGACCAACTCTCTTCAGCTTTTACATGAATGATATTCTAAACTCACAACTAAACGGCGCAGAAATTATATCATATGCTGACGACACTGTCGTTATTTTCCACGCTAAAACATGGGAACAAGTGTACCGCCTAGCTGAGATCGGTCTATTAACTGTTTCTAACGCTCTTGATGCGAATCTCCTGACTTTAAATATTAAAAAAACTAAATTCATAACCTTCTTCAAAACATTAGCTTCTCGACCTCCACGTAATCTTCTTCTTAAATACCATACATGCTGCAGTTACCAGACATCACCGCTCACGCACTGTTCTTGCCTAGTCATAGATCACACTGCCTCAATCAAATACCTTGGCATCACACTAGACGAAAACATGTCATTCAAATCTCATCTACACTTGCTCTCTGGTCGCGTTAGAAAGTTGATACATGTAATGAAAAAGCTACGTAACTGCACACCATTTGAAATACTACGTACAATTTACCTTGGTTTATGTCAGTCAGTACTTCAATACGGGATTTCTGTTTGGGGTGCAGCCGGGAAAAGCACTATTATAGAGATAGAAAGAGCTCAAAGAGCCGTTATAAAAGTAACTTTAAGGAAGCCTTTTCGCTACCCAACAGATCTTATTTATAAGGAGTTTACTGTATTAAGAGTGCGACAATTATTTATTTTAAAAGCTACTCTACTTGTTCATAAAACCCTAAAAAATAGACCTGACTATGAAAACCTTATCTCTAAACGCGTCCTCTACATCCCTCCTCCGGAAGCTCATAGCCTTTTAGCCAGACGATGCCCATTCTACTCACATATCCATATTTACAATAAAATTAATAAAAGCTGCGACATTAAAAACTTGAACAACTTTTCATGCAAGAAAACTTTAATAAAATGGTTTGCCAAACTAACGTACGAAGAGACGGAACAAATTTTAAGTTAACTAAATTACACCAAACATATACACTCACACACACACACACACATACACACACACATACACACGCACTAACATACCACATTATAATACTTTTTCATTTATGTAATAATAATATACCTAATTTTATTTTTGTTTTTGTTTAAAGATAACTACTTATTAATATTAATTTTAAGTTAACGCAACTCCGGCCCCCAAGATACAGGCTCAGCCTAGTTTGGGGACCTCTGTTTTGTAACAATGTAAAAATTTAACTGATGACTTAATAAATTTATTCTTATTCTTATTCTAGTTATCGAAAATCTTTTGCCAGAAATTTCATAGGAAAGATACTTAAATACATACAATGACTTTATGAAGTGGCGAGCAGATAAGAAAATAAAATCATTTTCCGAAAGTGTATTACATACTTCAATGGACTGTCTGAAAAAATAAAGCCTTCTACGTTATGGAGCAGGTATTCAATGCTCAAGAGTACACTAAAAGTAAAACACAATGTCGATTTGAAAAGATTCCCTAATCTAACATCGTTTCTGAAAAGACAGTCTCAGTCTCAGGGGTTCAAGACCAAAAAATCTAAGGTTTTCACCTCTTACGAAGTGGAAACATTTTTAAATGAAGCCCCTGACGAGATATATTTGGCAGTGAAGGTAAGTTATAAACGTTTATCTAGGTTGGAGGTCTTTTACTCTAAAATCAAATGTCGATCCCAACGACTTGACTCTGTTAAGATACCTACTTAGATAGGATAGGTTTGCATAAAAAGAGGCAATCATATTATCAATCAAACACACTGACCCAGATTGCGTAGGTAAATTAAGAGTTAGATAGGCGTACATTTCTGGAGTAAAAGATCTCTGCTTGTTATTTTATTTACATAGTACCTAAAAGATTAATAGGTATTAATTAAGAAATTATATTTTTCACAGGTGGTATTAATACTTGGTATAAGCGGCGCCTGCAGAAGCAGTGAACTCACTAATTTAACAATTAACGACTTTGAAAATCACGGCCAGTTATTACTCGTAAAATTAACTAAAACAAAAACAAATATTGAGCGTACGTTTTTTGTACGAGAAGAGTTTACACAAATAGTAAAGAAATATCAAAAAATCAGACCTAATGACATAAAAACGTACCTATCGCTTTTTTCTCAACTACCAAAAGGGAAAATGCTATAAACAAGTGATCGGTAAAAATAAAATCTCAGGTATGCCGAAGCAAATAGCAACATATTTGAATTTGCCAAACTGTGAACAGTATACCGGGCATTGCTACAGAAGAACGTCAGCGACACTATTAGCCGATTCTGGGGCGAACTTGACAATGTTAAAAAGACATGGAGGATGGAAATCCAGCACAGTCGCGGAAGGCTACATTGAGGATTCTGTCCAAAATAAAACTAAAATTTCAAACAAATTAACTGAGACTATAAATTTACGCCCCACTTCGCCTCAACCAACTACTTCAAGGGAGTCTGCGCCATGGATTCCACCGTCTAATCAAATAATGGAGTCTCCTACTTTTACAGAAATTCAGCACAGCCAAAGACATAACATATCAAACAGCGTAAATATTCCAAACGAAAATGTAACTTTAAATTTCACAAATTGTTCAAATTTCTCAATTAATTTTAAATAGGTACCATGTTATTATTTTCAATAAATTTTTTAGAAAAACTACTATTTTTTACTTTCCTTAAATTCGAAATGAAAAGTAGAGTGCTTAACACGGGTGAAAGACATCAATTCCTACTCGGACTATAGCCGCCCTCGCTTCGCTCGGGCGTCTAAATACCTCGTATGGGAATTGATTCCTTTCGACCCTAGTGTAACAATCTACTATTTATATTTCGTCTCTTTCCTATTTTTCCTAGTCACGCTTGCGACAACTAGATCAAAGAGGTAGTCGAGATGTTTTACTTGCGTTTCTTATTTATCAGAGCTACATAATAAGGATGTTTACTAACTAAAAAAAAATATGATTCTAATTAGTCCGTCTGTTAGATTATCGAAAAATATTGGATACGTATTTTTTTGTTTTATCAAATCAATAAAAATTGACGAAGATAAAACGCGTCAAAGATTTGAGTGGGAGGTGGTGACGTCACTGCTCGCTAAGAAATGTCATACTAATGTCTTAGAATATGACGTCACACGAGTTTTCAAAGCACTGTATCGTCTTCATTGTTTGTTTACGAGAAAAAAGAAAAAAATATGTGTCCAATATTTTTTGGAAATCTATCTGACGGACTAATTAGATTTTGTTTTGTTAACATCCCTATTGATGAAATTGAATAAACTCACACTTAGTCTCAGAGTGCGTTTGCTAAGCTAATTTGTACTATAACCCACAGAGAATAAAGTTCAATAAAATGTTTAAGTAGGTAGGTACCTTAGCCTACACAAGACCTTACAATAGGACCTATCAATACAATCGACCACACCACTTAGGAAAAACGTGCAGGATAATAACAAATAGGGTTAATTAGATAAACGCATGTTGACCTCTCTAGATCTTTAGTGCCAGGGCTCCATTTACTGGTCAATAGGTACATTATTGTATTATTAACTGACTGAAGGCCCCATCTTACGAACAGTAAGTCTAGTGTTCGAACCCAGACAGGTGCATTAGTTTGTGTAATTTATTTCATCACCGCTGCTCTCAAAACGGTGAAAGAAAATATCGTGAGGGAACCGGTAGGTATGTCTTAGAACCAAAAAATTCGAAGACATGTTGTGACATCTACCAACCCGCACTGGGCGCGCGTGGTAGATTATAGGCCATCCCTCACCTAGAGAGGAGGCCTGCAGAGTCCCTGCAGTGAGAACATTATAGCCTGATGATGTTGATGATGATGGTTCCACGAGAGATGTAGACTGGATGAATGTGCATTTGATTTTGGGATGGGTTACTTAGTGTGAAGCTCCTTTAAGCCGTTTGAAATTCGATAGCTCGCTGTCCGGTCGCATCAGATTGCCGTCTTACCAAATTATTAGAGTGAGGGATCATAACATTACCCCTGTAATCCCCGAAGACTTAGGTAGAGGTGTATCTAATAGTAGGTAGGTACACCCACATTTCACCAGTAATTTTTAAGTTAGGGGCTGGTTAGCTACATGTAGGGGCTTTTTTTTTTGGGACAAGCCCGCCACACTATTCCCAAACCACTGTAACTCCTGTTAGCCAGAATCAACAGTGGCGACCACAAGAAAAGCGCCGAGACAATGAAGCTCGACGAAGTCCCAGAGAAGTGATTTAACTGTCTTGGATCCCGCAACGAAATTAATCAGAAAAGAATAGCGGAGGAGTAGGAAAAAAAAAAACATAATTTCCACTTCCCTCCATATCAGCAGGAGACAGAACAGAACAAGGCCAATAGGCACACAGGGACGTATACAACTGGGATGAGCCCAGTTGCCTAATAGCACCACGGATATTATTGTCATTAATATTACTGGGTCCTAAGTTGTGAGCTGTTATATTTGATTCCAATAATAGGTATGACAAAAATGCTGTAGGGGCTTGTCTATTGCCATCAACCGGAACAAATCCAGATTCCGTGACTGCAACTGAGAAATTCCTCATAGAAAAACCAATTAACACTGCCCGACCTGCGAATCGAACCCAGGACCACTATGCTACCGCTTGCGACAACTAGAACAACGAAGCAGTCTGAGTGAGGAAGAAAGAGTGCATTGGTGTTTGGTTACACAATGCACCATATCACCTGCTTCGACGATGCGTGATGACTAGTTTGCCATGATCAAAATCTAGTCAAGAAGACTGCTTTCTGCTGACAGAGAGAATTTTCATGTATAAGCAAACTAGCATTAAACAGATAAAAATAAAAACAACTATCAAACAACGGTTTTATATTTTAAACAATTAAATTAACAGGAAATAAAAAGAACACTAAATAGGCAGAATCAAATTGAAGGTAGGCAGAATTGGCTGTTCTAACGGGCAGAGATTCCTCGTAGCTTATTGACTCGATGGAGAAAAAGGGCGAAATGCGTCGTGCAGCGGTTTATATATAGCCGCGTGGTGGCTGGAGTGTGCGTTCCTCTTCACGCATCGTCTTGACGGTGTCTTTTCTGCTAACACGGCCTCTCCTGACCGGAGGACGTCCCCGTACTCCTATATCTCAGGTTGCAAGGCTTCGGCAGCACTGGAGGTGCTTGGTACAGGATCTGGCATCATCACGCCAGATGGCACATCACTGTGTCTGGCAGCTCAGGCGTAGACTCCACGTCCTCGGCATTACGGTCTGAAAACACAAACAGCTGGTATTACTATTCTGATTTTAAAACATTACTCATGATTTCCGTTTTTTTTTTTTAAATAACGTTTAGTAACAGTGAAACTGAAAGGATGCAGACATCTCAGTCGCATCATTCCATTATACACAGTGGACAATGTTCACACTAACAAAAACATAAGTGTAAGAAACATTTACACAACTTTAGCATATTCCTAACAACTTCACGCGGCATAGGCACGACGGGCTTATTCCACTTTTCCCCCCTGAGAAAATCCCCCTCAGGGGGGAAAACTGGACTCGGATGTAAGACATGTCCAGAAAGTCCCCTTGGCATTTTGAGTTATTCCACAAATCCCCCCTGAGAGAATACTTTGGTGTGGAAAACTGAACTCAAATGTAAAATCATTCCGAAAATCCCCCTTATCATTTTGAGTTATTCCACTTTTCCCCCTTATGGTTACATTTTCAAACGGCATTGGCGAGGACAAGTAGGAGATGAGAAAAAAAGGATAGTAAATCCCACAAACTACCAGGACATCAGCAGTAGGCAGGAGGTATTGAAAACTGGAATGAAAGTTAAAAAAAAGGCATAGATGGTAAAGTCCCACCACAAACTACCAGGAGATCAGAAGTAGGAAAAGAGTTATTGAAAACTGGAATGATTTTAAAAAAAAAAAAGCATAGATGAAACTACCAGGACATCAGAAGTAGGCAGCAGGTATTGAAAACTGGAATGAAAGTTTTTTGTTTTAGAAGTATAGGTGGTAAAGTCCCACAAACTACCAAATAAACTATAACATAACATAAAGTTAACTTAATAATATAGTCTTACAAATAGAAACACAGAATGATTTTTTTAAAAGATTTTAATGGCCACTGGCCAAATAAATTACAAATCAAATAAAAATGGCGAACAAAGGAAAATTTGAAGTAACGACAATCGCTAGGAGTTCGGGCAGAGCTTCTGCACTCTGTGACGACCGATAAGCAAAATGGACGAGTGCCGCCAGGCACCTCCCTTTTATAGCCCATCGCAGTGTTGCTACTCTTGATTAGAATTTTCTTCTAATAATAGTTATATAATTATTTTTAATCATCATCTGCCTAGCCTTTTCCCAACTATATTGGGGTCGGCTTCCAGTCTAACCGGATGCAGCTGAATACCAGTATTTTACATGGAGCGACTGCCTATCTGACCTCCACAACTCAGTTAATACTAGGTAATACGATACCCTTTGGTAAGACTGGATGTCAGAATTTCAGGTCACTGACTACCTGTAACGACTGCCAAAGATCTATATATATGGCAGCCGGGACCAACAGCTTAACGTGCTTTCCGAGGCACGGAGGAAACTCGGTATGTCGGGCGGTCACCCATCCACAGACCGACCTAGGCAAGCACAGCTTTACCTAAAGATCGACCCGAGTGGCAGTTCTTATTAAGCCACGAGCTCCTCAATATTATTATTTTTAATATAATAAAAAAAAAACATTTCATTAGACTATAACATGTCTGCCAATTTCAGTATTTAAACTTCAATAAATATAAAGCGATTTTAACTTGCCTTTGCCCAGCAGTGGGACAATATGGGTTAGTAAAAAAATAAAACTTGTGAATGGTCAAAAGAGTTTGATTCCCTCAGGGGGGATTTCTGGACGTTGTTTCTTTTCGGTTCCACTTTTCCCCCCTAGGGGGGATTTTCAGGGGGGATTTGTAGACTTGTTTTTTCTTTGGTGTCCACTTTTCCCCCTTAGGGGGGATTTGTGGAATAATATTTTTTTCAATTCCACTTTTCCCCCCTAAGGGGGATTTTAGGGGGGATTTGTAGACTTTATTTTTTGGATTCCACTTTTCCCCCTCAGGGGGGATTTTCAGGGGGGATTTGTGGAATAAGCCGCACGACGTTAGCATACCACATGATTTCAACGTTTTGTATGGCATAGGCACATCGTTAGCATACCAAACAGTCTCTACACTTGCATGACATAGGCACGACGTTAGCTTATCAGCAATCTAACAACTTCACATGGCATGACGTTAGCATACCACCATGATCTCAACACTTGTATGGCATAGGCACGTCGTTAGCATACCAAACAGTCTCTACACTTGCATGATAGAGGCACTACGTTAGCTTATCAGCAATCTAACAACTTCACATGGCATGACATTAGCATACCACATGGTATCAACACTTGTATGGCATAGGCACGTCGTTAGCATACCAAACAGTCTCTACGCTTACATGATAGAGGCACTACGTTAGCTTATCAGCAATCTAACAACTTCACATGGCATGACATTAGCATATTATACCACATGATCTCAACACTTGTATGGCATAGGCACTTCGTTAGCATACCAAACAGTCTCTACACTTGCATGATAGAGGCACTACGTTAGCTTATCAGCAATCTAACAACTTCACATGGCATGACATTAGCATACCACATGATCTCAACACTTGTATGGCATAGGCACGTCGTTAGCATACCAAACAGTCTCTACACTTGCATGATAGAGGCACTACGTTAGCTTATCAGCAATCTAACAACTTCACATGGCATGACATTAGCATACCACATGATCTCAACACTTGTATGGCATAGGCACGTCGTTAGCATACCAAACAGTCTCTACACTTGCATGATAGAGGCACTACGTTAGCTTATCAGCAATCTAACAACTTCACATGGCATGACATTAGCATACCACATGATCTCAACACTTGTATGGCATAGGCACGTCGTTAGCATACCAAACAGTTTCTACACTTGCATGACATAGGCACGACGTTAGCTTGTCAGCAATCTAACAGCTTTACATGGCATAGGCACGACGTTAGCATACCACGTGATTTCAGCGCTTGTATGGCATAGGCACGACGTTAGCCTACCACACAGTCTCTACACACAACGTACGCAGCCGAGGTCACGCGCTTGACCAAGCCAGGTCGCGCAGTCGGCCTGCAGCGAGTCGCGCAGTCGCCAGTGGGGCGCGCTGGCACCGTGGAGTGCCACACACAACTGCGCCTGTAGGGCGCGCTGGCACGGTGGTGTGCCACGCACAACTGCGCCTGTAGGGCGCGCTGGCACGGTGGTGTGCCACGCACAACTGCGCCTGTAGGGCGCGCTTAACACGCAAGTAGCGCGCTGGCAGCCCGTAGCGACGCGCTCAACACGCAAGTAGCGCGCTGGCAGCCCGTAGCGACGCGCTCAACACGCAAGTAGCGCGCTGGCAGCCTGGAGCGACGCGCTTAACACGTCAGTAACGCGCTAGCAGCCTGGAGCGACGCGCTTAACACGACAGTAGCGTGCTGACAGCCCGGAGCAACGCGCTTAACACGCTAGTAGCGCGCTAGCAGCCCAGAGCGACGCGCTCAACGCGCTCAACGCGCCAGTAGGGCGCGCAGTCAACCGGCAGCGACGCGCTCAGCAACGCCAGTAGGGCGCGCAGTCAACCGGCAGCGACGCGCTCGGCAACGCCAGTAGGGCGCGCAGTCAACCTGCAGCGACGCGCTCGGCAAAGCCAGTAGGGCGCGCAGTCGGCCTGCAGCGACGCGCTCGGCAACGCCAGTAGGGCGCGCAGTCAACCTGCAGCGACGCGCTCGGCAACGCCAGTAGGGCGCGCAGTCGGCCTGCAGCGACGCGCTCGGCAACGCCAGTAGGGCGCGCAGTCGGCCTGCAGCGACGCGCTTGGCAACGCCAGTATATATAGGGCGCGCAGTCAGCCTGCAGCGACGCGCTCGGCAACGCCAGTAGGGCGCGCAGTCGGCCTTCAGCGACGCGCTCGGCAACGCCAGTATAGCGTGCAGTCAGCGGTCACGGCGTCACTGTAGCGCAGCCCTGGCAACCACTGCTGTGAGACCAGGCAGCGTTGCGGTGCTTCCAAACACACCACTGTGCTTGTGCAATGGTTACTCTGTAAAGAAACAAATCTACGACAGAATTTGGCTCCACTCGGTCACCCCTGACCAAACTTTATTTTCATTGGGTCCCACTCTTTTTGATAGAATCAAACGTGGTTAAACTGGGAATTATCAAAAATAGAACAATGAACTATCCTGGGTCATGTCCTATTAGTCGTTCTGAATTATAGTCGTTCTGAATTTCGAAAAGTTCGAATCCTATAAAATCTATTGCGACAAAAAAATGCCAGATTTATAGAAATCATCGAGTAAAACCTCTAACGCCACGGCTCTCAAAACAACCAGTATAATCGAGTGGATGTCCCATGTGCATAACTCACTGACGTCATGATACGGTCTTTCCAGACCTCGACGTCCACTAAAGCTAAAGCGCATCGCGCACCTACATTCTACATGAGTTTCCTCAAAAAACCTTCATTTGAATCGGGCTACGACTACGCAATTAGCTGGTACTGTCAAACACAATACAGCCGATGGAATCCCTTACTCGACTTTCTACCACAACTTAACTTCATGAAAATTCTTATGAATATTGTCAGGTACATGATCCACTGACCTAATTCCTTAGCCAATCATGTGCATGTTTGTAGGCACGTGCAGGATTTAAAGCTTCAATTAGATTCAAAGACCAAAATGAGAACAAATTGTTTAAAATCTTTCATTTAGGAAAATTCAGCTCTAGGATCAAAATAAAAAAACACTCACCAAACATAACACAACATAAGATCACGTTTGCAATCCCCGAAGGGTAAGGCAGAGGTGTACTTACCTACTAGTACACCCACAAAAACCTAATAACAATTTGCCTGTCCTGAGAATCAAACCCAGGACCTAAATGTCCTCATGACCTCATCTAAAATGTTTGCAATATCCGGCCTCCTATGGCACAGTATTTTTATTTTTTTAATCACTCGCATCTACCGTCACTACTGACCCACTTATTAAGCGATTTACAATTCGATACAGACAGTCATTAATTTATTATCCTTCCAATAATTCTTACGTTACCCCACGACAGTAATTTCTCCTTTAGCGTGGGTGCGTTTACAAACATTTAAAATCACATACACAAACACCCAGACCCGAAACTACTATCTGTAGGTCATACAAATATTTGTTCCGTGCGGGGATCAAACCCGCGACACGCAGCGCAGCAGTCCATTCGCTCAGCCACTGTGCCAACCGTGCCGTCAATTTAAATGGTATTGTCTATATCGTTGATACTTTGATCGAAATTAGAAAATATAAGATTGGTTTGATCTCACCGCGTCGTGTTGATAACGGCCATGCGGCATCGCGGTACGACCGGCGGCGGCGACCCGGGAAGGGCAAAGCCGCCTCGGCTGGCTCCCGCGGCGAACGGGACGCGACCGCACACGCCTCACGTGCTCGCGGCGGAGTCTTGTGACGCTGCTCTTCCAATGACGTCAACCGATCTAAGATTTGATCTATTAGTAAATTGTTAGGTGACCTACGTCCTTTTGGAGTACGACTAGAGCCCTAGTTCCGATGACCTGGATGACCACAACTCGAATAATCACGAATTTCTAGATTGAGAACCACAGTTGTTAGAACGCCTTCTGCTTTTACGGCTATTATTAAGCATGTTCATAATGCCGCTCAACGCGCAAGCGTGGTACGAATAGCTTATTCACTAAACAAAACACTAATAAGGATAGCTGGATAGCTAATTAGCGTTACTAGGCTGAACCTAACAAACAATGTTACAAAATTACTAACAAGCTACAGAACAACATTCTATAAAATGCAATCATAAACGCACTACCGTCATCTTTTCAATAATGCAGTTAACAAATTGGAACGTACTCACCAGATTTTTCAACATTTCGTTTACCATGTTACACAACTACCCGCAGTAATTATGATAATAGCAGGAAAAAAGTCAACATTTTATTTACGACTAGCTTTTGCCCGCGACTTCGTCCGCGTTATACTAAAAATGTTATCTTTGGTAAGTAGATGTATCATTGATTTTAATTTTAAATGAAAAACTCTTGCGATAATATCATGGCGGTCATGTGGTGCTTGAGCTCCCGAGTGATTTCATCCCACTTGGGCTTGGTAGTTACAGTAATAAATAAGTCGGGACGTCCATATTTTCTTACGTAACAAAAAGCGTCGTGAGTACGTAAATTTTACTCAAAGGAAACTTTCATTTATTTTTGAATAGAAAGCAAACTACATTCAAAATTTTTCGAAAATTCTCTTCTCCCACACCCGGGAATCGAACCGGCTAAAATCTGGAAAAAATATACCCTGTACTTTTATTGCATCGATCGTTAGGGTCAATTATAAGGATGAAATCTCTCTAACAAACATGATAAATTAAATGAAAAGAAAACCAGGAAATCTTAAATTAATTTAATTATTTACAAAAAATGGTAAACTAACTAATTAGTTGCTCGAAATGAGCTCCATTCTCTTGGATACACAAATTTTTCTAGTAACCTTTAATAAAGTGTTGTGGTGAATAACAATCAATCAATCGTATTCTGAACTTCAACTCTCAACTCGTTGTCATTCGCATAAGATTTCATGTAAATTTGATTTTTTACATTTCCCCACAAAAAAAAATCTAATGGGGTATTAACTGGCGATCTCGCAGGCAGGTTTTCCTTTCATTTAATTTATCATGTTTGTTAGAGAGATTTCATCCTTATAATTGACCCTAACGGTCGATGCGTTTGCTTTCTATTCAAAAATAAAGGAAAGTTTCCTTTGAGTAATATTTTCTATCTGCAGTATTAAGAGTACTTTCCCTCCAGGTGGCATTACAAAATTCCACCCTGTTTAATCAGAAAGCTCCGAACTGCTAAGCTATCGGGAGTTACGCGTGTTATTGTGAGTCAACCATAAAAGATAGACATATGCAGTTGTGAGATAGTTTTTAGATAATTTTATGTAGAACATTTCCGTCATAAATGATTTCTATGTAGCTTTAACCATTAAGGCTGCACACGCGACGGAAGCTTAAAAAATGGAGCAACTTCTCCCGTTTTCCCAACATTTCCCTTCACTGCTCTGCTCCTATTGATTGTAGCGTGATGAAAAGTATACTATAACCTCCCCAGGAGTATGAAGAATAATTGTACCAAGTTTCGTTAAAATCCGTCGAGTAGTTTTTGTTTCTATAAGGAACATACAGACAGGAGGACAGACAGACAGACAGACAGACAGACAGACAGACAGACAGACAAAAATTTTACTGATTGCATTTTTGGCATCAGTATCGATCACTAATTACCCCCTGATAGTTATTTTGAAAATATATATCATGTACAGAATTGACCTCTCTACAGATTTATTATAAGTATAGAAGATAGATGTAAAACAGTGACTTAGTTCCTTTTTCAAATTCGAACAGCCAATTTTGCCTTAACAACAGAGTGGAGACGTGAGAATGAATGCCACTTCTGATATAAGCAAACTAGCATTAAACAGATAAAAATAAAAACAACTATCAAACAACGGTTTTATATTTTAAACAATTAAATTAACAGGAAATAAAAAGAACACTAAATAGGCAGAATCAAATTGAAGGTAGGCAGAATTGGCTGTTCTAACGGGCAGAGATTCCTCGTAGCTTATTGACTCGATGGAGAAAAAGGGCGAAATGCGTCGTGCAGCGGTTTATATATAGCCGCGTGGTGGCTGGAGTGTGCGTTCCTCTTCACGCATCGTCTTGACGGTGTCTTTTCTGCTAACACATGATTATCAGAACGAGTTAGGTACAGTGCATTAACATTTTTGAATAAAGATTTATTATTATTATTATTTCCTTTATTCATTTTTTAACATACCTATTAAATCCATTTTTAAATATTTATTACAAAAAAGCATATTATTATTATTTTGCACACCAATTTAATCGCAGCGTTTTTTCTAAGAATCATCATTCTCCCAATTTATTTGGGGTCGGCGCAACATGTCTTTTTCTTCCATAGTTCCATACTTCCCTATTTCTTTCGTTTCTTCTAAGAATATCACACAGATATAATTACGTAAGTTAAGTATCACATGACTCAGTAATGAAACAATAGGTCAGCTGACTTACGATCACATCCTACAGCATGAGCAGATTTCATTGTCTATTAAGATAATCAAGACCGTACCTATATACCTATCTCACGGATCCTTGAAAATCTTGTTAATGGCGTATTCAGCGGCATACTTCTGAATGAAAACGATTGACGGATATACAAATGTACATAAAGTAAATACGTAAATCATTTTAATCTTCATTATATTTAACATCCATGTGTCCGATTGTACTTTGACCCCCATTGTGCCCCCATGAGATGTCCAGGCCACTCCGTTCACAGCCATTGGTCACACAATACGCCATGCTTCTTTGTATGCGGTCGGTCTAGCGGAAATCCGGACCGGTAACCAATTCGCATGGGTAATCGAATTTACTGAAAGAATTCGTTCCATGCAATTCTGTAAATCGTTTGCACTAGTTGATGGCGCAGTGTCGCTTGTTTTTGTTAATTTTTTTTTTACATTTAGCAAAATTTAACGGTGAACGTAATAAAAAATTTGAAATATAAAAAAAAGGTTCTAGAAGCGACTATAAAAAGCTATTTTAAAACTACAGATTTTAAATCAAGACGTGCCACTAGCAAAATACTCTTAATTAAAACAACTAAAGATAAACAATGAAACCGGAGCGTTCGCAGTGCGCACTGCGCACTCTGAACCAATAATTCGATTTTTTTTAGATATACACTCAAACTCAAACCATTTATTTCAATTGAACCATTACAGGCACTTTTGAATGTCAGAAAAACAAATAAAACGAAGCTACACTCACAGTCATAAGTTAAAATAACTTGTGAAAGTACTTTTGTTGCCCATTCCCTACCGTAGATTTCTATGGAGAAGAAAGGGCAAGAAACTTCATTTAATAAACAATAAGAACACCAATAAACAAACACCCAAAGTTGATGAGCTCGTGGCTAGACAATGACATCCGCTCTGATCAATCTTCAGGATAAGTCGCATTATATACCGAATTCCCTCCGTGCCTCGGGAAGCACGTTAAGTAATTGGTCCCGGCTTTCATTTGTAGACCTCAGCACATAACAGGTAGTACAGTTCCCCGAAAGTCTGACAACCAGTCTTACGACCCTGTACGATATAACGATACGTCCCTGTGTGCCTATTGGCCTTGTTCTGTTCTGTCTCCTGCTGATATGGAGGGAAGTGGAAATTATGTTTTTCCTACTCCTCCGCTATTCTTTTCTGATTAATTTCGTTGCGGGATCCAAGACAGTTAAATCGCTTCTCTGGGACTTCGTCGAGCTTCATTGTCTCGGCGCTTTTCTTGTGGTCGCCACTGTTGATTCTGGCTAACAGGAGTTACAGTGGTTTGGGAATAGTGTGGCGGGCTTGTCCCATGAAACCAGTCTTACCAAGGAGTACCATATTACCCACTACCCAGTAGGGTAACTAACTGGGTTGTAGACATCAGGTAGGCAGTCGCTTCATGAAAATACTAATATTCAGCTACATCCGGTTAGACTGAAAGCCGACCCCAAAATAGTTGAGAAAAGGCAGGCATCGACGCCTTGAACGTAAGGCAGGCGTTAGCGCTTAGAGCCAACAAGACTTTATATTATTTTATTCTTTAGTTTATTGTGTCTTCTAGATAAAGGACTTAATGTTATTTTGAGCCATATTTTAACAATCCACAATCATATTGTTATAACTGCAATAGTGGCTGAGATATACCTAGTGGGTAATAATAATATACCATTGTTGATAAAGAACGTTGATTGTTTCCGTTCTCACGAATATTATTGTAGTAATTGTACCTAAGCACGTAATTCTTTTACGATTGTTAATTAGTCTAGATGGACTAAGACGTCATAACTACAATAGGGTGTTATTGTAACTTTGCTGAAGTTCCTGCTGGTCTAGGTAGACATCCTTCAAGAATTGGTTATGAAAACATTTCCTAGTATGTACTTATATTAAGCAGTAGGCAGGCATTGCTGCGGTTTGTTCGAAAGAGATACCGCGGCCTCGACACAAAGGGCTAAGAAGGATCATGAGTGGTTTTTAATCAGTAGAAGTCTGACACTCCCTACCGTTCTGCCCAGAGCGGGAGGAGTCATTTGATGATTTTCCACCCTCCAAAAAAAAAGGCAAACCACTCCATTGTGTAGGAATGATTTTATTTTTATGGGGAGTTTGGGATACACCCGCCACACTAATCCCCAACCACTCCAACTCCTGAAAACCAGAATGAACAGTGGCGACCACCAGAAAAGCTTCAAGACAAGAAGCTCGATGAAGTCCCAGAGAAACAATTTAACTGTCTTGGATCGGGTAAGGAAATTAAGCAGAAAAGAATAGCAGAGGCGTAGGAAAAACACCACTTTTAACGAGCAGGTGTGTGGGAAGTCTTCGAAGGGGCTCATAGCCCCGAAAGCCGATATAGCGCCATTATCCGACGAAAACATAAAAAAAAGAAAAAAGAAAGGGAATGCGCAAGAAACACAGGATTAGGTATAATCTCTATCTCTCTCTCTTCAGTCACTCTGATACTCCGACGGCTATCCGAAACGACCGGGGAGAGATCAGGTGCTACTAAATAGATGTAGTAGTGTAGGTAAAATGTAATTAATGATCCTGCCTGCCATCACCCTTTTTTACCACCGGATTAGTAGTAGTAGACGTAACGTACACACGGCTACACATCAAGCTATACAAAACCAGTTAATCTTGGCCTCGCTTTACTAGATCTTTTAGCACAATGAACGATCAGATTATACTGGTTTTGTATAGCTTGATGTGTAGCCGTGTGTACCATCCACACTTGATCGATATCCCGACGAGTCGTATTCAGTGCTCCTCCTTCACATTTATTATACGCACAATCAAAGTTTAGAACTCCTTCCGTCTTCCCTGACTGTATCGTATTACGTTACTCCGAAGTTTGTGAGTCCGAATTACATGGGTCAGAATGTACGCTACGACGCAGTAAGAAATGTTCGTTACTCTGAAAATCCTCCCACAATTAACCCATCTGCTTTCAAAGCAAGAGTGAACAGGCATCTCCTTTGCACACTCGGTCCATTAGACATGATCAAGGTCAAGATCAGGTCCATTTTGCAACAAAAAATTAAGATAATGTCTCATAATGGTGTTAGTTAATGGAAGTTGCATTAGCCGCTTAGCACATATTCCATTTGCCAAATAGCGCCCAAAACCACGTGCAGGCTACGAGACTAGATGATGACTCATTGATCCAATTCAGGATCTCTTTGACTGACACCAATCCTAGTTGATCCAGAGACCTGACTCACATAGCTTCAAACAGATTACAATCTTCAGGTTTGGTTTCCACCAAAGCGGAGTCGAACGAAGCGGAAAGGAGAGCGAGAATTGACAAATGAGATTGCTTGAAATCCACATCGCGGGTCTGGTCTCTCCTGTGATTGGTTGAATCTCGGACCTCTGTCCGCTTCGCTCGTCTCCGCTTACATGTAGACTGGGCCTTAAAGGCGTCTTGTTAACCTAACAGGCACGTTTTTTGTAAGTAGCGGTAATGACCGAGATCTTGTGAGCCGCCATATCAAGTCTTGGTCACAATGATATCACCGCGGGAAATGTTAGTAAATACATTCATTTGTCAGGGGTATTGTCGATCGGAGGTAGGCTGGTTGCACCACCAGCAACCGTACTAGTCTATGATGATTAAGTGGGAGAAACAGATAACGGATTGTCCGATAGTATAATAAAAATCTAAAAAAAAAAAAAAAAAAAGGTAGCACTCCGGGAGTGCCGGCAGAAGTGAAAACTTCAATATTAACTTTCAAACCCATACAAAAAAAAGTGCTCAGCGCCGCTAAAGAAGTTTTCACTTCAAAAAGATCTAACTAGACGAAAGCTCGAACCAGATCTCGTGTTCCGCGTCCAGCCAGCCTCCCGTAATGTCTTCCGCTCAATCCTATTTTAGCCCTGCAGCCTTCTTGCCAACGTATTACCTACGCTTTACCAGCAGGGTGGTGTTTCGAACCCTATTTTTGACACCCAGAATGCTGCTTGCCATTGCCCTTTGGCGGATTCAAAAGGCGGATCTTTTGGTCTGCCTGTCTGAGCACCGTAGGCTAGCTCGGTCAGAATGCACATGTCGAGGAGTTTGCGCTTCAGCGATATTGGAAGATCACTCTTCATTAACGTCTTCATGGACAAGTAGCTTTCCCAGGTGTTTTCGACTCGGCGATCGTATTCTTCGCGCTGATAGTCGAAACATACTTATTGATACTGATCTAAACTAGCCTGTTAAAATATTTTGTAAGTTATGTCTTTCTTACATAAACATAATTATGTTCTTGCCCATTGGACATACTCGCATAATTCCTTTAATAGTTTTTTATTAATTAATTGTTACCTTAAGGGAGTTAAGTATAAATAAATAAGAAGTGTACCTAAATAAAGTTGTTGATAAGTTAAAAAGCCAGTAATTTACGTAGGTAATTGATTCCGTTGTTTCTTATCTCCCTGGGTATGGGCATGATTGTTAATTTGCCTATAAATAGGGCTGGATTCGGTTGATTCCATGCAAAGCCTGTCTCCTATTTCGACCCAGCAGTAAATACGACTTTGCGCTAAATTTAATTAGAAATGAAGAAACCTCAGTTGCTGCGCAATAAAGTTGTTCGAAGTGGAAAGATATCTTCGTCTGCAAACAGCCTAACAGCGAAAAGGTGCGCGGGATTCATGTGCGGCCACAATTGGCGCATAATAGCGGCATTCGGCGCTCAGTGCCGCGTCGCCGCCCGCATGCCCGCCACGCGCCGCTTGCTCACCGCGCGCTGGTTCGCGCGCCGCCGAAAGACCAGTGAAGATGACGCCCGCCCCAAGACCCTCCCGCGCGCCGACATGGACCGCAGGCCTCGTGTCTCCCGCGTCCTCTCCTCCCCAGCAAGAACCCAGCACCAGACCCACCCTCCGCTTGACGAAGAGTCCCTCGAACGAGCCTACCCCTCCATGGGACACCTCGAATACGTCAACGCCGGCTCCTCGCCCCCCGCCGAGAGCGCCCCCAACATGTACGACAGCTTCGAAGAGCCACCCCTCGATCTAACTGCGCACATCTGCGGAGACTCGTTACGTCAGAGCGCGCACGAGCAGATGCGCGCCGTCGGCGGACGTCTGCGATTACTGGACGAGCTAGAGACCGGGGTCATTACCGCAGAATTCGCTGCTTCTACTTTCTCGACGGCTACAGAGGCTGAGAAGAATGTATGCCTGTTTTGGGCAGCCTTCCTGAAACTTGCCAACTTCCTGCAGCCGCTAATCGAAGTCGGAGCTGACCCGCTGTACTTCGATGCCCTGGGACTGTCTCCGCTGCACGTCGCAGCCTTCAGCGGCTCTACGGAATGTGCTACCTATCTGCTGTCCTGCGGCTCGGACCCTAATTACATGCCAAGATGCTTCGCCCCGCTCCATTGTGCCGCGTTCGGGAACTCAGTGCAAGTGGCTAATTTGCTAATCAGTCGCGGTGCATCCGTACATTCCGCCGTAAAGTATGTCAACTGTGAAGGTGGCCTGCTCCATTGTGCGGTGCGAGCTAACTCCGTGGAATGCCTTAAATTGTTTATATCCCACGGTGTCGACGTGAATCAAATTGAACCGGGCGGCACCAACTCTATACATCTTGCGGCCGATTTAGGAATGTTCCAGTGCCTAACGATACTGCTCGAGACGCCCGGCGCGGACCCCAACGTGCGGACGCGCGTCGGCGACAGGGAGTCCACTGCGCTACATCTCGCAGCTGACGGTGGATTTATAGAATGTGTGGATTTGTTACTGTCTAAAGGTGCTGAAGCTAGTTTGAAAAATCATCGAGGTTTCACGGCATTGCACCTGGCTGCACGTTCATCGAGTTTGGAGTGTGTGGAGTCCTTGCTGCGAAAAGGTAACGCCGAACCGAACGCCAACGACTTCGACATGAGGACCCCACTCCACGCCGCTATCGGCAAGTCCGACAGCGCATGCGATATCATCGAAACGTTGATAAGTTGGGGTGCCAATGTGAACCAGAAGGATGAGTACGGCTTCACTCCACTACACCTGGCCGCTCTCGACGGTCTGTCAGCATGCGTCGAGACGTTAATCTACCACGGCGCTGACGTCACGACGAGATCTAAAAAAGGAAACTCTGCGCTTAATGTAATAGCTAGAAAAACGCCGGCGTCTCTAGCGATGGTAACTCGAAAATTGGACTGTGCGATCACGCTGCGACATTCACAAACGAGCAATAGGGAGGTTGAATTGGAGCTCGACTTTCGTAGCATACTACATCATTGTTATCCGCGGGAGATTAGTTACTTGAACACGTTCGTCGATGAGGGACAGAAAGAGGTGCTCCTCCATCCACTTTGTTCAGCATTCCTTCACATAAAGTGGGAGAAAATACGTAAATATTACGTCGCTCGTCTGTTTCTAAGTTTCATATTTGTTCTGTGTTTAACATTGTATGTGTTAACTGCTCTGGCGCATAATTGTTACAACGGCAGTAAAGATATGGAGGAAACGATTCAAGAGCAGGAACTCTGTCAAAAGCAGTCCATACTCGGAGACCTGTTACGGAAAAATCCATTTGTAATAGAAATGCAATGGTGGGTGTTAGCCGGAATCACGATATTTGAGATATTCAGAAAGGTTTACGGAATAGCCGGTTACTCTACTGTGAAACAATATTTGATGCAATCCGAGAATATTATCGAATGGTTCGTGATTGTGAGCGTGTTTCTCATATCGTATATCTACACCAACATCACGTACACTTGGCAGAATCACGTAGGCGCGTTCGCGGTGCTAGCAGGCTGGACTAACTTAATGATGATGATAGGACAACTGCCCGTTTTTGGGACCTACGTCGCGATGTACCAGAAAGTTCAAAAGGAATTTGCCAAACTACTGATGGCCTACTCCTGTATATTAATCGGCTTCACTATAAGTTTCTGTGTTATTTTCCCTGATTCTTCCTCTTTCGCAAACCCCTTCATGGGCTTCATAACTGTCCTGACCATGATGATTGGCGAACTAAATCTAGATTTACTGCTAAACGAGCCAGATGGTAACGACCCTCCTGTCCTTTTAGAATTCTCAGCGCAAATCACTTATGTTTTATTTTTAATGTTTGTTACTGTAGTCCTTATGAACTTGTTAGTAGGTATAGCTGTCCATGACATTCAGGGGTTAAGAAAAACCGCGGGTCTATCTAAACTGGTGAGGCAAACGAAACTGATATCCTACATGGAACTGGCCTTATTTAATGGCTATCTGCCGAAATGTCTATTAAAGATCCTCCATTCTTCCGCTCTAGTGTCTCCGCAAGCTTACAGAGTAGTATTGAGCGTCAAACCATTAAACCCGAGTGAGAAACGACTTCCTCGCGACATAATGATGGCTGCTTACGAAATTGCGAAAATGAGGAAACAATATGGTCACACGATATCGTCGAGCGGATCAACAACTGGCGCTTACTCGTGCTTCAAAAAGTACGAAAATAACAATGACTCGGGATACAGAGAGTATGGGTACTCTTCAGGGTTGGGGAGTCTCCAGGCCAGGCTGGATGAGACATCGGAGAATGTACGTCAGTTGACTCAGGAAGTGAGGGAGTTAAAGAAGCTGATAAGCGCGCAACAGCTTGTTCTCCAGCAAGCCTTGTCCGGCGCGATGGATCGTTGATGATATAATGGCTACCGTTTACATTCAATGCCACTGTACACAAGTCAATAAACTACAGACAGTGTGTATTGTCGCATGTTCCTCGGTAGCTCGGCGTACTAGCTGACTTAAATTATTTTAGAGTGGTGATATTATTACATATTTCGTTTTGTTTTACCTATAAAACCACTGTTACACCGTCTTTTATAGGATTTAACATAATTACCATAATATTATGAGTTTTTGTTGTTTTTATCGGTGTAATTAGGGTGTACCTACCTAGAATTAAGGAATAGAGTCAAGGGCTCTATTCATGCACAGTTGTGTTGTATCGCAAAAACTATTATATTTAAGGGCGGGTCCCAAATTAATGTTAACTAAGTTTTAAATCACATAAAAATTAGTTATAAGTTTAGCCATAGAGCTAAGCGATATTAATGTACCTATCATAGAGTTTTAAACTGTAGGTGAATGGAGTCTCGTAAGCGGAGCATAGCAAGCACTGGACACTGTGATTGTAGGTATTATTATTGTATTATAGATTCTATTGTGATATTAATCGTGTCAATAAAAATATTTTTCAATGTATAATCGTGTTTCTTTTAATATTCCCTAGTATAAGGCTTAAAACACTGTACCTAAAAGGCAACGTGATTGACCTACACCACACGCTCTCACAAAATGTACCCATCATGAAAATATAGGTGAAAATATAAAATAAAGCTTCAATCCGCTTTATACAAGAACATATCAACAAAGGTTACTTATTATTCAGCATTTTAGGACCATAACATCAGATTTAAATGCTCTCAGGTACACAGAATAAATTATCTCGCATCTTTGACTTACCTATATTGACATTCACATGATGCAAAACAAAAGACCCAAAGAATATCTTGAAAACGTGACCAAAACATCACAAAATATCCAGAACACAAGGAAAACCTAATTTCTTCTGTATCTAGACACTATCTACTACAATTTTCACATCTGTAATTTATTCATCGCCATTTTCAATTTGTATTAGGTACGCCAGACATGGCATTAGCATACTCAAGCATATTTGAACGTTCGCGCCATTTACCCCATCCCACGGTTCCCACCGCCGCACCCCATTCATCCCCAGTGTTTCGCGCGCAGCTTGCTTGACAGCTGTGAGTGGGTCAACTAAGATTCTTCTAAGAGGAAAATATATGTTTTGGCTTAAAAATTGGACGAAAAATCAACAAAATCAGTGCAATATTCTACCACCTGTTTTGATTCAGTGAAAATAGCACCCTTCAAATGATTAAAATCGCGAAAACGTGTTGTGTTTGCTAGATAATCATCAAAAAATTGCGACATAACCTTCACATTTTGCAATGTTTTGATTTTTCAAGATGTCATTTTAAATATTTGGTAGAAAATTAGAAAAATGTCGTAAATCACAAAAGAAAAAGTGCGTTATCTATGCCGGATGCACTATCTGCATCTATCTAGACCGGACATCATCAATTTGACGTATAAATTGACATAACAATAACAATGTTGACGTAAATTACCCATGCGCGGACCGCTTAACCGCTATACACCGATCGATAACCGATTGCCTGAAGGGGATAGGCTATCTAGATTTAGGTCTTGTCTCTTTCGAACTACCCCTAGTGCCCCTCCTCAACGCCCCGACCGCCAGCGTCCCCTGCATTCGGCCGGCTCGGCCCCTCTATTTGAGTGCAGTTGCGTGAGCGGGGGCATTCGGCCCGGTGCTCCAATGCAGGGCAGCTTCAAGATCCAGCTCATCAACATGGGAACCCGGGCGGCGGCATGTAAGTATTTAGATTATATTAGCGCTTAAATTTAATTCAGTGAACGCCTTGCATGGAAATTAACGCGTTTGTTTTTCAGAGTTGTATGAGGGGCGTCGTTGAGTAGTGCTTTATATGTGTCCAAATGCAGGGGCCACAGGATACCATGCAGTATTCGGTTTCGGACTCTGAGCTGAGCTTGAAAGGTGAGCTCGTACAAGCGAGCTATTCAATTTTGTGGCACTTTTTGTTCTGGCACGTTAGCTTGCCTTGATCCCTCATCTCTTAGGGTTGCCATCTGTGTCTCTTAGTTATTGTGATAATTCATAATTATATTGTGCAAGTTAATTTCCCTACATAACATTGATTTCCTTGAAATTTCTTAGCTCAGAAGCTCGGAGAATCAGTGCTCATAGTGACTTTATTTTTTTATTGCTCTTGCCTTTGCAGTTTTTTTTGATTATTTTTGTAACTAGTGCCGTGTATTTTAAATGTTCTTGCTCTCCAGATAATTAAATTAGATTTTTTATTATTTAAAATAATAAGTGGTGAATAATTAACTTACAAGCATCCATCTTGGATTGGATTAGCTTTTCTTGCACTGTAAATATAAACAATGAATTAGTGCACTATTAATCCACACCAATCTTAATTTAATTGCCTAAATCCGTTAAGGAAAGAGCTTGGAACAAGCAGCTCGCTAAAAACTTAATATTTTTTTTTGCACATGCAGTTGAAGTTTACCATTGCGACTAATTAGCTAATTTGTTTTTATGATGTATTTGTCTTCTGGAAATCAAATAAAAATTTCCTTGATTTGATTTAAACTTTGAATCGGGTAAAATATTCATTTTTACCAAGCATCCATTTGCAGTTGACTTTGGCTTGCTTTCACTTTGTAAATACCTAAATATTTGCATTAAAGTTAAAGAATATTTAAATGAAATACTATATGTAAATTAAAACTCTAAATATGTAATGGATAAATATGCATGCATTTAGAAAAAAAACGGCATTTTAAATATTAATCTAGGACTAGGTCTTAAGGCCTTAGGGCAACTAAAAGAAAAGACATAATACTTCAAGATGGCAACCCTGTTTTCCTTCTAGGTTTCATGTGTGTATTTCCCTAGGATTATTTGGTGTTGGTGTATATCCTACCCCGTTGTATCCTAGAATGTTCTAAATATACAATGTGTGTTTAGTTCTACAGAGATGAGTATCCCACTGTTGTTTAAATGTTATAAATGTATTCCTGATTCTGTTAATTTGTGGTCAAACTGCATTTGATTGGTTTAATCTTGATCATGTCATTGTGTGCAATTTCTTGGGCTTGCTTTATGAATTAAAGTGAGCCCTGGAAATTCTTAGCACATGGCTGATGAAAACAAAATGGCGGTCAGTTACGTAAGCCGCCACGCGGCTTCGTCCGCCATTTTCCGACCGCACCCAAGCAAGGTGACGCCACCACGACGCATGCGCGCAGGTGAGGGTTGGGGGATGGAGGGGTGAGTCCGCGATTTAGAGACACCTTTGCCCGGGGCTCACTATCCATTTAGACTTTGCCCAAGCAAGTTGTGTTAGCTTTTTTAATTTGTGCAACATCCTGAACAAATTCAAATTCATTTATCCATCCATTTTGGATCATAATATCATTTACACAGTCATATTTGAAATAAAAATTATAATTATAAAATTTCAATCAAACAAAAATATAAAATAAAAATTTAAATCACAATAAGACTAAATAATATAAACTAAAACTCTAAAATTACAATGGCTATTATTAATACACCCGCCTCTGAGTCATTTGTTTGTTTGTCATTACATGAACCATATAACAATGGTTAATGTACCGACAATCAAACCTGTTCGCAAATACGCTCAGGATGGTGTTGGAGGTAGCCCGGAGCCTGCGCCCCAGAGATGTGCACCGCTTCCGCATCGTCGTGAAGAAACAGTCGACACGGGCGTCGGCGAACATCCCCGAGGCGCTGCAGTGCCGGGGCAGCCCAAACAGCACCCTGAACGCATTATTATACTGAACACGGAGAGCGTTGTACTGCTTCTGGGTATACGACACCCACAGGCTGGCAGTGTACAGAGACGTACAAAACGCTCTGAAAAGAGTTATTTTGACGGCCCCCGAGCAACGATCAAACCTGCGGGCGATCATATTGGCCCTCACAGACAACGCCCTCCGCTCCCTATCGATGTCTGCATCGTCCCTCAGGTCCGAGGTCACGATATGCCCCAGATATACACAAAGGGCTCCACTTAGCAGCTTCGCAGTCGTGCCTGGGACATTATCTAGGTACAAAAAATAATTAATTCAGCTTAAAATATCTTCATTTAATTATAATAAGTAACTATTTAAGTGCAGTTTCACCAATTAATTGATTTGGCAGAATCAGGATTCCTGTTTGTGTGGCTCACCTTTCTAAAATGTTGGTAAAACCAGTATGTCTGTCCGTACCATCCCTCTGCTTGTCCTGATGTTGGGGTTTCCAGGGAAGCTTGGTCTATCATATTTCTATGTACACACTATACCTGCTCTTACCCTTCTATGTATGTATATGTATGTTTTCCTGTCTGTCTATAAATTAAGTTTCATGTGATTTAATTTTTTTAAAACCCCTTTTTAATTTCTGGAAAAGGTAAAAAAATACTTGTATTAAATTACCTTCCCTTTGTCAGTCACCTTGCACATAATTATTTATTCTGAGAAAAAAAATGGCCACAAAACTTTAAAATTAATGAAAAAAAAAAATGGTTTTAAGTTTAAAAAATCTATTTATAAAATATCTCTTTGTTCTCTGTAATATAAATATCTCTCTTTTCTGTACTATAAATCTCTCTCTTTTCTGTAATATTAATAAAAAATTGTAAATTAATAATATAGGGTACTATAAAACGCTTACTCAAACTAAATTGTATTCCTCCATCTGAAATATTGATTTGCTTCAAATAAATCTATAAATACATTGTGTAACAGAAAATAAGCAAGTCCTATAAATAGATTCTTCTTAATACTGAGAATTTTCCTGGAAAAAATAAGCCAGTAAGCAATACCATACGCAAGTTAAGGAAAATTGAAGCCTTAGTATCAAGACATAAGACTGCTTTTCAAATAAACTTGTGGGAAGCAGTACATTTTTTTTTGTTTGAAGTATTACTTGCTTTCTGTTTCATGTTGTAAAAAAATCTGTGTCTGTAAAAGATTTGGTGTCTGTGTCTGTATTAGAAAATTAATATTAATTAGTCTTTGAAACTGTAGTCACTGTACTTAGATTGTTAAATTGCATGATGTACTTTTGTGTGTAGAAAATAAATGTGTTGATAAATATAATGAATGCTGCTTTTTTATTTGACCTGTGTTTTCATCTGTGTTTCTTGACTCTATAGTCTATGATATGGCAAGACCATGTGTATGATTGCCACTCTAAACTTAACCTTAAAAGAGCTGTCTTTTTTCAGTGCAAAAACTATTCCATTACTGTTTAAATACTTCAAAGTTCAAAATATATTTTGCCAAACACAAAGAACTAAAACTTAAGACTTGAAATAAGAAATCGATAAAAAAATCTATAAAGCAAAAATACTGCATTTGCACAGAGTACAGTACGCAAGCGCGGATTCCCCTTGCACCCCTGACCCGGTACACCCCGGGCTCGCCCTTAGCTCGTAGCGGCCGCCGATCAATACGGTTTGCACATGCGCCCCACGGTTTATGTAATGCGGCACCAATCAGGATGCGTTGCCACGCCCCTGACGCGCTCACCGCGTGGCCCTGATCGGCCATGTTCTCGGCAAACAGGGACTTTACGATATGAAGCCATAATTTGAATACAAGTTAAAACAGTTGATTGATTGGGGCTTAATCTATAACTACTGCACCTCCTCTCTACTAGAACGAATCTCCTAAATAAGAAGGATACGACTTTAATGAAAAGCGCACGCGGTTTTTGTCTTGAGATTTGACGTAAGTGACGCATGCGTACTTCTATTCTAAGGCTCGCAATCTAAACAATTCACATTGAGGTCTAACGTACTAGAGAAGCTATTTCAAACAAAAAATGTGCGCGCACTTGATGACAGCGGGGCAGGCGGGGGGTGTCATGTTCTCATAGATTACTATCAATACGTGCAGATGCGACATAATGTTATTATTCTGCCTACTTGATATTGTACGTATGTACTTAGAAAATAAATAAAAATTTACTTAAACTGTAACAATAATTTTTATTTTATCTGTGATTGAATGTTGATGGCTGATTCAGTAAATGTTGATTCAAATTTGCAAATACTTCTTTCCTAATTAAATGCTTTACGGTGTTTACGGACATATAACTAAAATCACATTTCAGGACAAGACCACTTTTTCGTATTAAATTACGTACCTATGATAGATGTGTGAAGTGGAAGTTTAGTATAGTCAAACTATCGATGCAATCTTCACATTTTAACTTTTTTATTAATTGTCTTGATACATAAGCAAATATTATACAACCTACTATCAATTTTGACTCGCATGTAGAGGATTCGTGGCCAAGCATTGAATACGTCGATAGTGTCTGGTCTGCGCATTTTATTCTTTGACATTCACGTAAAAATGGCCGCCGCGATGACATATTGCAATGGAAAAAATATAATTAAATTATGTGTGTTTTAAAGATAATAGTTATATTTACTGGTGAAAAGTCACTCCTTGACTTTTACTTATATTTATTGAATTATTTCCACAGTATCTAAATGCACACGAAGGCATAATTTAGACAAGAAAACTTTACTCAAATATTGTCATGTCGCAGCAACCGCTCGGCATAGACTAAATGAGGTTCAGTGCACGAACCGAAACGTGTGTTACAAAAAATCTAGTTGAGGCGTCTCCTCTAGTGCGTAGTACATTATACCTCAATGACAATTCAACGGTTTTTCTTGAAAGACTTGGATGGTTTTCAAAAATGTGCGTTTCGTTTTCAACTTTAATATGGTTCCTTCTAGGAGTTCCTTATACTCTCTAAATAGGAAGGTAGGTAGGCTCTTACACACGTGGTTCGCTCAAAATGGCGGTGTTGAGGGTTGAGGTTTCTTTAGCTTAACTTTTATAAACGTCTTGACCGGTGTCTGTGATTTTAACGGACATGAATTTACAAAGATGGCCGCCCTAAGTTCCGCCATTTTTTTTTCATAGATGCGGATTTTTCTTGCTACCTTTATTAATCGATAGCTAGCAGCAATACACACTAGTTTTTGTATGAGACAACATCTAATCAAGCGTCACGTTTCCGAGATATAAGCTATCAAAGTTTACTTCAATATCCCGTTAAAATGGCTTCTATAAAATATAGTTACTTGGTATAGATAAAATGAGCTATTTAAAAAAAAAAAACATTCAATGCACTATGTATATTTACAAACGGACTGTGGCAGAGAAAGGACTTTTATAGTCTGCAACTAGAGAACGCCCTGCACTATGTTGGCGTCCAAGATGGCGGCTTTGCGGGATGGAGAAAACGATAAAAAAAGGGCGTGGCTCTTCATAGTTGCTTAGGTACATCTGACGCTTGTGTGCGTGTGTGTGCAATGTCTATAGACCGCACACCGCACTTTAAATTAGTTGCCCTACACAGTTCCAAACATGTAACTGACGATTACAACTTTAAAAAAAGTAAATTAATATTGAAATTATTTATATCCTCATGCATTCATAGAATAAATAAAACACAGCAACAATAACGCTCAATCTTTCTCATGCAAGAGTGCGCTAACGATTTAATTTAGTTACTCACTAACAGGTCTTTGTCAGTTTGTCAGGTAGTGGGTCCACACGTATGTCCTCCCCTGTTTTATATATTTCAACGGTGAAGTAGGATTTCAATATATTTTTTCATCTGTCGAGGCGTTTTCTGTTCTGTCTAATGCTAATCTATAAGGAAGTGGAAATTATGTTATTCCTACTCCTCCGCTATTCTTTTCTGATTTACTTCGTTGCGGGATACAAGATAGTTAAATTGTTTCTCTGGAACTTCGTCGAGCTTCAATGCCTCGACGCTTTTATAAAAAAAAAGAGTGATCCCTCCAAAGGTGTAAGTTGATAAGTAAGTAGTTGAAGACAAACGATTTTATAAGTACGGATTTCCTATATTACACCTTTATAGATGAAACGGCAAACCTAAGGTCTTATTTCGTCGTGCGGCACGTTGTGCGTTTTTAATTCAAACATAATTATGACGATCTTTGAGAGCGTAAACGCTTTCAAATGTTGATTTTACGAGAAGCGATTTTTCGTTCGTTAGCTTGAAATACAGCTTTATTTGCGGTGGACCTGTGTCGCGCTCCGCCGCGTCTCCGTAAACGAGCCCTAACGCTGTATCAAAGTTTTGTGTCAAAACTTACATTTTTGAAAAATAACGACGACCTACAGACGCCACAGACCTATAAATAATTGATCTGATTCATAGGTAGACTTATGAAGGTAGGTACGTCGCGTCACGGCGTCAGGGGTAGGGAAAGCACCCCAATAGCCTAATAAAGGGTCAGTTCACACAGACAGGCTCGGAGAGAAGAGCAGATTTTTTATCACGTTTAAAACTGAGTTTTGAGATAATTAGCTAACGCGCTTAGTATGAAATAACGCCGGCCGATGCTATCGTGGGTGCGTTCACAAACATTTAAACTCAAATATACAAATACCCAGACCCGAACAACAAACAAAGGCCATACAAATATTTGTTCCGTGCGGGGATCGAACCCGCGACACGCAGCGCAGCAGTCCAATCGCTTAGCCACTGCGCCAACCGTGCCGTCAAAGCGGACTATATTTCCGCATAGAGCGGCTTCTGCAGTTTATTAATTTAACAATACGGTCTGCGTTCATCCATTGAAAATCAGTTATTAGGGTGCGCGTATACACGCGTCCTTTAAATAAGGTCCCATTAAAATAGGTGGACAAATTTTAACACAGTGTTCAGTAGGTCCAACCAAAGATACCCATACAAAAAAAAAAAAAACTGTTTTTTGTTTTACTCAAAGTAATAAATTCCCGGCACTCTAGAACAAACTCATCCTTTATGAGTAGGTACTTAAATGCGTTTTTTCTTATTTTTTTTTTTACCATCGTCCTTATTTTGGTGGTCTGAATGATTTCTGAAATTTTGTCCACCTATTTTAATGGGACCTTATGTACGAACACGATGCTAGCAGGATTAGGTACGAGGGTTGCAGTTATGTACTAAACACTACCATATTTTGAAGGTTGCAAGTTATTGGATGTTGTTTTGATTTAAAATAACGCTTACGAAGCAAGTATTAGTATTCCACGAATCCAAGAAAACAATGATGAATCATAAAATGTTTCATATTTCGTGAGCTTCTTGTAAATCTTAATATAGAAGTAAGCGCGGATTCCTAAAAAATAAGCGTTAAAATTCTACTGCGACTTTAAAAAAAGCTTATTTTATTTTCGACTTAGTCTGCGTGGAATATAGCCTAAAGCCTTCCTCGATAAATGGACTATCCAATACAAACATATTTTTTCAATTACAACCTGTGGTTCCTGAGATTATCGTATTCAACCAATAAAAAAACTTCAAACAATCTCTTCAGCTTTATAATGTTATTTTAAGTAGATTATGTTATTGTATTATTCTGGGAAAAACTAATTGAAGAGTAAGAAGATAGACACTTTGGTACTCACCTTTCCGTTGCCATGCAACAAGCCGAGGGTGTTCAGAGCGGAGGCTTCTCAAGGCTGTCTCGTTTTATCTTGGGGAAACTATTTTCATCTATATTTCGATTAACCCTTAAATTGGCAAATGAAATTATTTCTAAAATTTAATGTTTTTTTGTTATTTCCTGGTTTATTATGATACCAGAAGACTGAAAAAAATTGTGAAAAAAATCTGAATATTACAGTTTTCGCGAAATTCGATGTACTACCGGGAGTACATTGCCAACTATAGCACACCTCGGACACTCCATACAACGCCCGCAAAATAATTACCTATTACTACTACATAAACAAATAACGTTTGTGCACGACGTGCACGTGCAAATGTGTGCGTAAACTCTAGTAGGGTTATCGTAGCCTAAAAAACGGCGCGGAAAGTGCAACGGTCTGCGTCGCGAAAACCGAACGACGACTAATACGAGCGCGAGCCATTGCTCAAGTGTCGACGACGAATACCTCGAAGTGCGGGGTGAGGTGCGGTATTTAATATGAGCGCGGGGAAGGGAGTGTCCCTTCTGTACGTAGTACTATTATGTATTCTGTGACTATACTGTGAAATATGTTTTCTTGTATTTGTACTACATGGAGCAAAAAGTGAAGATTGAAAGCTACTTGCGTTTAGATCTAGAGATCGGCACAGGTGAAGATTCCAATGTGCTATGGAACTGGTGACAGTAGAAGTTCTACAGATGGAGTAGATAATGGTTGAATTTAATTCCATGTTGGCATGGCATTATAATATTGATGGATGAATACGGAAAAACTTCTTGAAGCATTGATGTAAGGAGTAGGTACGTTACAACGTTGTATGTGTATTTGACTTTGAAAGACTGAACATTCATAGTGGGTGAGAATTGAGCTTGGTAGAGGAAGTGTGATTCATCATCAAAACAAGAACTGTCATCGGATCATGCATTTTCTTTCGGGATCAAAGCTTGAATTTATATGATTGTGTCAGGTTCAAGTGCTGCAGGAAAAGAGAAAATAACATGCTATACGACATAAAATCGATATCATTATATGTATATCAAAAACAAACATAAAAACCCCTTTTGTATTTCTTTGTATACTTGGCAATGTACTTTGTGTATACCGAAGTCAGTATTCAGGGAGTACACACAAAGTTTCAAACTTATAAAATTGCAATTACGTAATTTACACATAAAATTATGGACAATTGATGTTGTTTATAATGTCCCTGTGCAATGTAAACCCTAATAACCACAAGTCCTAACCAAAAAAGCACAGAAAAACTTTAAAAGGTTTCATGTGACACTGAGACGTCAGACCGCTTCGAAGATATTTTGAATTTGACGGATAATTATTGATTTTATCACATCCTAATATTTTATCTACTAAAATACACAATTATTGCAAGCTAAAAATGATAATAACAGGATTTTTTTTGAGATTACTACCGCAATTGATGTTTTCAAAGTGTATGTCTTTGGTGGAGTACTCTGCCAATTTAAGGGTTAAGTAAATTATTAGTACCTATAGATATAGTTTATTAGATTTGAGTCGTTGAGGGGTGCGCGTTTCACCTGTCGGGGCTGCGGGTTGTTCGAAAGAGATACCGGGGCCTCGGACACAAAGGGCTACGAAGGAACATGGGTGGTTTTTAATCAGTAGAAGTCTGTCACTTCCGCTCCGCCCAGAGCAGGAGAAGTAATTTTGATGATTTCCAACAGTCCAAAAAAAAGGGTGCGCGTTACTGCAGGTTCTTTGAAAACAGTACGTTTACGAAACAGGCATTATTATTCCAATTCGAATCAATAATTTAGTCTATTATTTGACGACATTGGCCTTGCTCCCACGTTTGTTTACTGCTACGCTAAACACGGCAAATAAAGAAGTAATATTTTTGCCTAGAGCGTAGTTACCTACCTATTTTGAATCAATACTTACTCGTATCTATGTCTATTCAAATAAAAATCTGTTATTAGAGAGAGAGACACGTGTCCCTTTAAGTTACAATCAACACATATACAAGGACATAAAAGATCGATCGATAACGGGGCGAGCCTGGCAGTTATATAAACAAACAAAACTGCGCTTTGAGGGTTGCCATGCCATTTACAAAAAAAACTGCATCCTTTAAAAAGGGGTTGTTTGGCTGCGTCTGATCGTAATCCACCCTTATTTACCTACCTTCTAATTAATTGAGTCTGACGAACTGACGGATCCGGTCCTTTGAGGGTTGTATTTTCTAATAATGTTTTGAAGGGTAGTTCGGGATTTAATAATAAACCCTCTCTTGATTTTAATGAAACTTGATCCCATGCAGCGTGGCTCTGACGGATGCACTGACCAGTAATTTGAGTATCACAGTGAAAGCTTTTAATAATCTCTCTCAACAAAAGCTTTGTAGGGGTGAACTCACAAAGAGGGTTACAGTATGGTAGGTAGGGATATTTGATGTTCTCTAAATTAAATGTTGAGTGAAACATCAAGAATGCAGCATACACTTTGAATCTAGGAGCTTAGATATAATCCTTTTGTAGTTTAGGAGTCGCTGCGAAACACCACATCATAATTCAAGTCATTTGGTACCCAATGACTTGAATGAACACTAAAAGTAGTAGAATTTCCGACATCCGGCAGTAATGCAGATCATGGGTTTTAGTCTTTAAAACAATGGAACTGGAACAAAACGCCTTAGAATATTGTAATTAATTCTCTAATTGTTCGTGTGATGCAATCTCAAGCTACTTAACCACCAGTTTTAAACAGTAATGGAATATTTTTTAACATTTAACAAAAGTGACTTTGCTTCTAAATTCTATCTAAAGCCCTTTTCCCTCCTTCTTTTCCTTTAAGAAGAAAAAGACCACGAGATACTAATATGATAACTCGATAGCCTCGTCCTATACAGTTACAGCAAAAATCCGCAGCCTGTACGATGCCCAGCTGCGGCTTCAGCACAACATTCAGCCGTTGCCTCTTGGCACTGACATTGCCAACACTGTCAAATACTTCTCCCAGACTCTTCTTAGTAAGTAACCTTTTATTGTATTCTTTTTCTACAGTCTTGGAGGGCTTTTTCAATAGGGTTCTAAAGGAGTAGCAGGGATGATCCAGGCGGAGGCCTGTGTGTTGCAATGGAGAAACTATGGAATCTTGTGGTTTCGAACGACAACCACATGATTACATAGTTTTTCTGTTGCTTCTATCTTCATTCGCTTGCTTCAAAAGGTTGTTTGAAGAGATTCAAGATTTGTCATGCAGGAAAGGATCGACACCGGCGAAGAAGCCTTGTAACTGCAGAATTACTCCTCCCACCTTCGATCAATAATGTACTAGATTCCCGATAAGCGCTTCAAAAACGGCCCGAAATATAAGACCACAAACGTATTTGTGGTCTTATTTCAAATCAGTATGGTCCAATCATAGCCAACGTTAAGACGTCAAAATACCGCAGTATGCGTTCAAAAACTGCGCAAATAACCACCGTAACACCAAGGTTTTGGAAGGAATATCTTTTTTTCGGTAATTTAATATCATTATGTGCTTTTTCATAATATTTAAACATAATTAACTGTAAATATAATTAAATCAGCGAATATTATAATTGTTTGGCCAATGTTTGCTACAACGCACCAACTATTGTATCATGTTCTTGAACAGGGAACGCTAGTTCCGCAATAGAATAAGCACGACATTGTACACAAAATGCTTTTAACCGTATTGCTTAGAATTTAAGTTTCATTTTAGAATGAATATTTTAGTACTGATGACTTTTTACTTTGGAGCGACATTTAAAATGTTTTGCTTCTAATCTTTCTCCGATGAAAGGGCTTAAATAAATATACTTAACAATGATAATTAAACGTTCTGTTTAAGTGTTAAGGTTTATAATCATCTGAAGCTGTTAATAATATTGAACTTTTTTCTAAGATGTTATGTAGATGTTTACGTGTGTGCAAACGTGGCCACTTGAGCGACTTAGTTTTGTTCCTGATGCTTAATCTAGTACTATTATTGATCGAAGCCTCCCACTTACAGTTTTGAACACGATTCTACAAAGTTCATCTGAATGTGGAGTTATTCCTGTCTGAACCCCTAAAACTGATACCCTAGGGGATCCGTTTTATTATAAACTAGCTGAACCCGCGCATGCGTTGCAATGCTTTTTTCCCTACCTATCTGCCTACTAACCTTCCTACTACCCTACCTACTACCCTACCAACTACTATACCTACCTACTACCCTACCTGCCTACTACCCTACATACCTACTACCCTACCTACCTACCTACTACCCTACCTACCTACTACCCTACCTACCTACTACCCTACCTACCTACTTACTACCCTACCTACCTACCTACCTACTACCCTACTTACTACCCTACCTACTTACTACCCTACCTACCTACTACCCTGCCTACCTACCAACCACTTTCTCACCGTATAAACCTTCTCTGGACTTCCACAAATAATTCAAGACCAAAATTAGCCAAATTGATCCAGGCGTTGTTGAGTTATGCGCTTACCAACACATTTTGCGATTCATTTTTATATAATAGATTACTTTCTATTCCGGTCTGATCCCCCGTAAAAAAATCGGATACCCTGACACATTTTTAGGACAGTCAGCAACAAAAATTTGTACAGGTTCTATTAGATTAAAAAAAAAAGAATAGGTAGTAAAGTCCCACAAACTACCAGGAGAACAGAAGTAGGAAGGAGGTATTGGAAATTGGAATCTTCAAATCAAATCTATATTATGCCTTTAAAGTAAAGTCCCACAAACTACCAGGAGAACAGAAGTAGGAAGGAGGTATTGGAAATTAGAATCTTCAAATCAAATCTATATTATGCATTTATAGTAAAGTCCCATAAACTACCAGGAGAACAGAAGTAGGAAGGAGGTATTGGAAATTGGAATGGAATAGTTTGTGGGACTTTACTATCCTGGTTTCCTATCTCCAAAAAAAAAGTGCATGGTAGGTATTAGAAAGAAATAATATAGATTTGATTTAAAGATTCCAATACCTCCTTCCGACTTCTGTTCTCCTGGTAGTTTGTGGGATGATCGTACAATTTTATGATATAGAAATAAAAACTGATTATTTTTTCATTAACAACTGTTTTTCGGTTGACTGTACTTCACTTGTACTTGTGTCAAAAAGGGGATCAGAACGGAATGATAAATTACAGGGGATTAGAACGGAATAAACAAAAGAAAAATATTGGCAGTGGATCGGTTTAGGGGATCAGACCGGAACAACTCTGAATGTGTACCTATATGTTTGTTTTCAGTAAATTCTTAGTCATGTTTCCTCTATCTCTTAAAGCCAACGCGGGTGAAGTTGCAGGCTCTTCAGGAAAGAAGATACCTTACAGATTTTAGAGAGCGTCTTTCAGACCAGTCCATCTTTTTAACCGACCTAATATACCTACTATAATGTAGCTATTCAAGCCCTAGCTAGGGCATAATTAAAGTCTCTCTCTTGATTTCCTATCTTTAAGACCTCTTCCAATCTCGGTATTATTAATAGATCCAACATGTCTGCAGGCGTTCTCAAAGATGTTCCCCGCTCCCCTCTTGAGATGCTACGGGACGCCGACAATGACAGTGAGAGAATGGGCCTGTACCCAAACTTGGACTATAAGAGCTTGTTCAATGCCCTGTCTGGACTTGTGGATTCCACACCTCATCTACAGTATGGAACGCTGGGTATGTACCCAGAAAACAGAAAAAAAACAATCATAATATAGATGCTATTTTGTTTGTATGATGTTATAGATTTGGAATTGAAGACTGGTTAGGTCATCTTTTGTTTTAGCAGTCTTTGTATTGTTTTAGTATTTCCGTACGTGCCTTTGTCGTAGTAAATGCAGTTGTTTACTATAGCGAGGTATTCTAACTTACAAACATTTTACTTAAATTACCAATTAACAACAAATAATATATTTTTCAAACAATTAGAACTGTGAAATAAGTATAACACTAAAAAATTACAATTTTAAAACTGAAATTCATTTAAATCATTTAAAAATAAGTAATAAAAAATAAGTACCTATATAATTATAAACACTTTAAACATCATAATTTTTTTTTATACCTAACTGACACATTAGATTTAAAAATAAACACTGAATTTTTTATTACATTTAGGCCTCTACAACTTTTGATGAACACTAAAATACCTTGCAAGACATAAAACAGCCCTTATGTTTCTAGCATTCGGTCAAGCCATCCTGCAGTGCCTGGGTTGCCTCCTACCCTTCCTGGAATACGACATGATAGACAACCTGCCGTTCCTGGTAGCCTACTGTGTCGCCATGTTCCCTGTGGCGCTCCACCAGGAGATCCTACATCTCCTCTCTTATTACATCCTGCCTTTTACTATCAGTAAGTATTTACATCACTTTTCCATATTATTTCGTCCTCAGGATAGGTGGAGCGACGATGTTCGGAGTGGCGTCTCACAAGGGCGTCTAAAATCGCCGCTTTAAACAGGCGCAGTCAATATTATGAATTGTCACTTTGTGATCATTTTCCGAATTGCAACGCAATTTATATTATTATACTATTATGACTCCTCTAAAGCGGCTATTTTAGGTCCCCAGATCTTCTATCTATACTCTTTTACTTTACGTAAATATTGATACTTTGATAGTTACTGTGGTTGATCCGTTCTTAGGCTAGGTTTGCATGGGCTGCGAGTTGTTCGAAAGAGATACCGCGGCCTCGACACAAAGGGCTAAGAAGGAACATGGGTGGTTTTTGTGAGTACAAGTCTGACACTCCCTTCCGCTCTGCCCGGCGCGGCAGGAGTCATTTGATGACTTTCCATCCCCAAAAAAATAAAAAAAGGATAGGTGGAGCGACGATGTTCGGAGTGGCATCTCACAAGGGCGTCTAAAATGGCCGCTTCAAACAGGCGCAGTCAAAATTATGAATTGTTACTTTGTGAGAGCAGTGGTGGCCCAGTGGTGGCGGCCCCGACTTACGATCAGTTGGTCGTGGGTTCGAACCCAGGCAGGCGCATTACTTTGTGTAATTTATTTCATCACCACTGCTCTCAAAACGGTGAAGGAAAACATCGTGAGGAAACCGGCATATCTTAGAACCAAAAATTCGAAGATATGCGACATCTACCATTCCGCACTGGACCCGCGTGGTGGATTATAGCCCATCCTTCTCTTAGAGAGGAGGCCTGAGTCCCTGCAGTGGGAACATTATAGGCTGATGATGACTTTGTGACCATTTTACGAATTCTACTTAATGCAATTTATATTATTATCCTATTATGATTCTGCTAAAGCCGCCATTTTAGGTGTCCAGGGCATATATCTAAACTTCTAAAGTAAACACTTTACGTACTTAAGTAAAGTTTTAGTAAGTATTGATAGTTACTCTGGTTGATTATTTTTGGTTTAGCGATTTCCCTCTCCTTTCACTCTTGGTAACTTTTTTTTTTGTGGTGTGGGAAATCATCAAATAACCCCCTTCCGCTCTTGGGCAGAGCGAAAGGGAGTGTCAGACTTCTACTGACAAAAACCACCTATGTTCCTTCTTAGCCCTTGTGGCGAGGCCACGTTCGCTCTTTCGAACAATCCGCAGCCCACTCTGGTAACTATACAGTAATAACAAGATTTTTTGCCAGACGAACCTATTAAAATCGCAGTTTCGCCTTTTGAAACTGCAGCTGCTTCAGTTACCTTTTAAGTCAAACTGTAATGTATAATTTATATCAGCTCGCAAGTATGCTGGAATGGAGGAAGAGAGTCAGGCGTCGCAGTCAGTCGCCGCTATTATCATGATGGTGTTCCAGCACTCAAGCAACCCTGGTAAGTGTTCATCATATCACGCCATAGGGTTCGGCAGCAGTCACGAAGCCGTCAACCAAGTAAATCTAGTCATTAGTAGGTACACTTACATTTCATCAGTTGGGTGGTTTTTAGTCGGTAGAAGTCTGACACTCCCTACCACTCCGGCCAGAGCGGGAGGGGTCGTTTGATGGTTTACCACCCTAAAAAAAAAGCTGACTATGCTTTTCTTTAAAAAAAGTTAAAATTAAAATGATTTGTCCAAACATGAGAAAAACTGGAATGGCCAAGTATAATGAAGTCTTTTAAAAAATAAAGACGGCACGATTAGCACAGTCGCTCAAGCAATGGACTGCCGCGCTGCGTGTCGCGGGTTCGATCCCCGCACGGAACAAATATTTGTAAGACCTACAGATAGTTGTTCCGGGTCTGGGTATTTGTGTATGTGAGTTTAAATGTTTGTGAACGCACCCACGATACAGGAGAAATTCTTAGTGTGGGGAAACGTTTAAAAAAAAAAAAAAACTTATTTTTACACTAAACATGGTGCAATACAAAAAAAATCGGCCAAGTGCGAGTCGGACTCGCGGACAAAGGGTTCTGTAAGTTCTGTTACACTAAACAATATAATAAGAATATTTTTATTGCTCATTCATATTATGTCAATTTACACTTGGCAGCAATTGGTTTTTCATAATTATGGTGTCTCATAAGTCTGTAGGACTTGTTCATGCTCAAAAACTAAAATATCAAATCTCGAACCAATTTTCGTTGAAAGTTCTTTTTACGTTCCACAAAACCAATTTTTTATCTAATTAAAAAAAAATAGAGCACACGGTTAGATTATTAAGAGAATTACTTTTTCAGCAATTCTCTTAATTTATGAAGTTTGGAATTATGAAAAGTGATTTTAAAAATACTACAGGTTATTTACTACCATGATAGTGTTATGGATTTTTCAAATTTGATGTGATTTTGGAGTAAAAGAAATAAGATGTGGGTGGCGCTAGTTTCGATGCAGCCTTGGAGTATATATTATTTATGCATTTAATTAAATCTAGACAGTACTACGGCAACTATTGCGACGCTGACGTAATCACACATAGTACATTTATTTTTGATAAAAGTTGCAGATAAAACCTAATATTTGGTTACTCGGAAACATATTAAAAAGTTATCCCATTGTCCTCTATTTGTGGACAAAGAGAATACTCATGTGCAAAATTGTGTCGCTGTCTTCCAGTGATCACCAATGAACATGTAAAAATACGTGTCATTGTCCACCAGTGGTGACTAATGGGAATCATTTTTTAAATGTGTCGCTGTCTACCAGTGCAAGACAAGCACATGGTGGACATCGCTATTTTTTTTAAAGGGTTCAAACATAATAATATTCAGTGAAACCCGTTTCGCGAATCTTTGATAAATCCGCTTGGTGGCGCCACAAGTCACCTGCTGCTGCGTTGTGGTAGTTTTTATTTAGTGGTGTCTTCTGCGTAACCGAGGTAAAATGTAAATTTTAACTTGTATAGAGTCATCACGTAATTTACTAAGTGGCACCACTGTAGATGTTGCGTGTAGTACGGTAGTACCTAGGCGTGATAGCGATCATTGTCTTTTTACCCACGACGGAACGGAGACGGTATATGCGTTTGGGGTGAGAGGTTGTTTGTTTGTTTGTGTGTTTGTGCAAATACATGTTGCCATTTTTCTCCAAAACGACTAGTCCGATTTTGATGCAGTTTTCAGTTATGGGTTCGGGTTTGATTGGTGCATGTTCTTAGATAGGTGTTACGGTGACAACTCAACAGGGGGCGCTACAGCAAACATTTTTTGTGCAAATCTCCAAAACTACTAGTCCGATTTTGATTCAATTTTCAGTTTTGGGTTTAGGTTTGATTGGTGCATGCTCTTAGATAAAAAAATAAAAGTAAAAAGTTTATAATAAAAAGCAAAATTAAAAATTTTGAAAAAACCCACGACAGTTAAAAATTAATTCAAAAAGGATAAAATAACATAAAACACTTAAACACCCACCTTAAAAAAACCCAAGAATGTACGTCGGGGGCTGCCATTAAATGAACTAGTTTTGCTCAGCTCAAAATGTTCAGCTCCCGACGGACATTCTTGGATTTTTTTAAGGTGGGTGTTTAAGTGTTTTATGTTATTTTATCCTTTTTGAATTAATTTTTAACAGTCGTGGGTTTTTTCAAAATTTTTAATTTTGCTTTTTTCCTAATATCTCTTCGCAAGAACAAAAAACATATTAAATTTAATTTTTGCATGGGTCAAAAATTTTATACTTTAAGATAGATGTTGATTTTAAACTATGAAAGTCTTTATTTCCGGTTTTTCAATGAATTTTTCTAACCCATACTTGTATTGTATAGGAAGTTCATTACATGGTGCCATTCAAAATAAAAATATTTTATTTCACATAGGCCTACATTATATAGGCCTATATTACATGGGCACTTGTTAAACGTCGACATAAAGATGCACAATTCGGGTTGGTCGTTTTCTATGGAGAAGAACCGGCAAGACACGCCATGGTTGCTCTGTTTAAATCAGGGACTGAAAGCGGTTACGGTTAAAGGTTAAGATACCTCAAAAATATACCGGTACCGGTTTAAAATAACGGTTGAGCTATACCGGTACCTTTATAAATAAAGGTTGGGTTAAATTGTTATTTAACCCTTACACGATTTCGGTACCGAAATGAAGGCGCGGCGAGCGTGTGTGCGGTGGTAAACGTTAGAAATTGAGTATGTAGTTTATAATAAAATCATGTGTAACAATCGGCAAGTGAACGACAGACAGAGTGGCGAGGCGGTGCGTCAAAGAAAACCCCTATTTATTAAGGTTTAGGTACCGCTACCGATACATTTATAACGGTTATGGTACTTCTACCGAAATATACCGGTATGCATTTCCAACGTCAAAATTCCACTACCGAAAAAAATTACGATATCGAAATATTTCGGTAACCCTTATTTAACGGTATGACGTCATACCGAAATTTAAAGGTACCGTAATTTTTGGGTAATTCAGTCCCTGGTTTAAATGGTTAAAGTACACTAGTCATTCTCCTTCGCATCGCGATAGTCCTCTATCTTTTTTGTTTGGTAGATGGCAGCACAGGTAACTGTCGCATTGCGGTAGTCCTCCATCTTGTGGCGCAGTGAGCATGTCTATCTATCTATATATAGAAAAACTGAGAGGAGAGGATTTTTTCTAAATTCAACCCCCAAGGGGGTGAAACAGGGGATGAAACTTTGTATGGAAAATTGTCATTTTTGATATTTTCGACATTCACGCGGACGAAGCCGCAGGCAAAAGCTACTCTAGCTAAGCTACTAGAATCACGAAGTTTGATAGATGGCAGCACAAGTAACGCCCTAGTGCGCATGTCTGTCGCATTGCGGTGGTCCTCCACCTTGTTGCGTAGTGCCGAGTGCGCATGTCTGTCGCATTGCAGTAGTTTAATATTGTAACGCCCTCTAGTTTAATATTGTGAACTTGTGATGTTGATGGCGCCACTAGTGATGCACTGCCGCACTGCGGCACTGTTTCGCTTTTAGCGCCATTGGGCGGTGACAGGAGTGACTATAAAAATGATTTATGAGTTGGTTCAACCTTTGAGGACTTAAGTCTTTCGTTCGTGCAATCTGATTGTGGGCTTGTGCTAGTGAAATTAGGGTCGATTTTTGTGCATTCGTGTGGTGGACTTAGTGCTTTAATAAGTACATAGTTAGTGACGGGTTTGCTGATAGTGTTTTTTTTAAACTTAATCATTTTGATGTTAAGTTAACAATGAGCTTTTAGGAGATGCATCAAAGATTAAAAAAAAAAATCGGTTTTAAACTTTTTTAAATTGTATGCTTTTGTTGGACTTTCATTGAATTAAAAATTTTATGTTAATTTATTTTACATCCTTCCTTCACATTCATATTTGAACAGTTTCTCATATAAACCAAATATTTTTTTTTAAATAAATTAATCGGCTAGCTCTTTTTAAATTTAATTATTTTTTTGGACTTTGGTTGAATTAAAATTTCGTGTTGACTTATTAAAAAAAAAACAACTTCTCATTTAAACCAACAAATTAAAATAAAATAATGTATAAACTTTTTAAATGTTTATCATTTAGTTGGACTTTCATTGAATTAATAATTTTCTATTGACTTAAATAAAATAAATCCTTCGCATTAAATTAGTTTGTTTTTAGGTGAACGTCCCATCCGATTGTTGTTTTTTTCTACTATATGATCTTCAAGCGGATTTAAGACTTTGGCTTTTAAGACTTACGAGTTCCCTTTCTCACTTTTCTTTCGCTCTTCTCGGTTTAAAAATACGAAATGGTGATTAGCTCCAATGTACTTTCGATTTTAAAAGAATCCTCTTCGTCCTTTTTTTGTTGTGGGTGGGAATTAGGAAATCATCAAATGTCTCCCGCCCGCTTTTGGTGGAGCGGAAGAGTGTCAGACTTCTACTGACTAAAAACCACCCATGTTCCTTCTTAGCCCTTGTGCCGAGGCCGCGGTATTTCTTTCGAACAACTTGCAGCCTTGCCATCCTCTTCATCCTTGACTGAAGTTAAGACTTAATTAATTTTCGGTAGCCCACCACTGCCAGCTCCTGGAATGCTTGATGTCGATGAAGCAGTCTGTGGTGAAGGACATCCTGTGCGTGATAGCATACGGCACCTGGGGCGCCAGGCTATCTGCTGCCAAGCTGCTGTTCTACTACTGGCCGCCGTTCGATGCCAAGCTGTTCGACAGGAAGGGATTACTGTGCAAGTTTTCTAGTGAGTATTTTTTTTTATATACCGTCGTCTTGATTTTTCTGGTGCAAAATATATACCTATATGTTAGAGAGTAAAAAAAAGCACTCTCGCATATGTTTTATTTCATTCGTATGCTGTAATTTTTATCTACATTCACAGATTTCGGAAAAAAAATACAGCCTGCAAAAATATTATGGTCAATTTTGACAAAAAACATTTTTGATTCCAATTAATTCTAAAGATTTATTAAAGTCAGTAATAGGGGATCGGAATGAGTCAAAAAATATGATTCTGTTTAGTCCGTCAGTAAGATTATCGAAAAATATTGGATACGTGTTTTTTGTTTTATCAAATCAATTAATCAAAAATTGACGAAGAATTGCTTCAAAGATCATGGAGTGGGGCTTGAAACGTCACTCGAAGGTACAAAATGTACTACGACGTACGACTGTACATATGACGTCACACGAGTTTTCGAAGCACTGTATCGTCTTCATTTTTTGTTTACGTGAAAAAAGAAAAAATATGTGGTCAATATTTTTTGGAAATCTATTTGACAGACTAATTAGTTTTTTTTTTTGTCAGATCCCCTATTGCTAAACTCTTTTTCCTTGAATGTCCTAAAACCTGTATAGGACAAGTTGTTTGGTGCCTTAAAATTTTCAATTTAACATAACACTAATCCAACGTTCTTGTTCCAGACGACTTGGTCCCATTCTTATGCCAACGCGACATGTGTCCCAACGCTGGGACAGCAGAAGCAGCCAAGGTGTGCTACGACCACTGCATCAGCGTCACCTTCGCGTCCGACAGTCCGCCACCTCTGTACCTGTGCATAGAGTGCGCTAATGAAATACACAGGTATGTGCCATGTAAATTTAATCATAATGACCTGAATATTGGTCGGGGATTGCACTGGCCAGCTCCAGTCTAGGTCAAATGAACAGGGAGTTCTTCATCCCCCATAGTTCACACAGGGCTCTACTTAGTCTGACGTCGCAGATAATTTTAGCTGCGCGATTCTGGATGATTTTAGTTCTTCACTTTGGTCATAGATGGCGCTATATTAAATTTTGTACTATGTTGCTGTAACACTTTTTTGTAGCTATACTTTAATAAATCCTTGGTTTGTTTTCTCAGGGAGCATCCGAATCAGCGTTTCTTCGACATTTTACACCCTCAACAGCAGGTGTCCATGGTCTGTGAGAATAAGGTAAATATAACGTTTAAAAAGGTTTTATTCCAATCAATTTATAGTTTTATTGAACAATTTTTATTAAATTAAAGGAATATTTTGTTGCAGAACTGCCGCTCGACCGACAAGGCAGCATACTCGATCTGCTTCTCCAACGAGTGTGCCAGCTACAATGGGAACCATCCCATCAGGTAAGACAAATAACAGATTCATCACATCTATCACATTCCATCATCATTCATTGCCCTTAACTTAATTTGTTTAGGGTCGGCGCAGCATGTCTTCTTCCATACTTTCTCTATTTTCTCATCAGTCACCTTTTTAACCATATCATTCGGCACACTGTCAATGCATTGTTTCTTTGGTCATCCTCACATCACACTCGGTTTTGGCGGTTAGATAGGCAGCTCCATGTAAAATACTGGTATTGGCAACATTGTTGGGAAAATACTAGGCAGATGACGCTGATGAGTTAGAAGTAATTTCCGAATTTTATGTCAAAAATTGTTTTCAAAATTGTTAGCACCTTTAAAAAGTAGGTTGTTGTTTCTCTACCAATCATACTTAATGACATTTTCGAATTAATGTATTCAAAAAGCTCACTGTTATTTTATATATATGTCGGAGATTGCAGTCTCTGAACGTGAGATATTTTGAGATATCCATCCAGTCTTATCATCGTCATCATGAAGAATACCGTATTCTCCGATATATACTCTGGATTGTAAATTATAATACTTGTTCCAACGCAGGTACTGCCAGCAGTGCCACGGCAACCGCCACAACAGCAGACGTGGCGGCGACCACGTAGTACACACGAGGTTACCGCTCGCGTGGCAGATGGACAGCGACATGCAGACCAACCTGGTTGAGGCTATCATCAGGTACACAAGTATTATATCACACGAGGTTACCGCTCGCGTGGCAGATGGACAGCGACATGCAGACCAACCTGGTTGAGGCTATCATCAGGTACACAAGTATTATATCACACGAGGTTACCGCTCGCGTGGCAGATGGACAGCGACATGCAGACCAACCTGGTTGAGGCTATCATCAGGTACACAAGTATTATATCACACGAGGTTACCGCTCGCGTGGCAGATGGACAGCGACATGCAGACCAACCTGGTTGAGGCTATCATCAGGTACACAAGTATTATATCACACGAGGTTACCGCTCGCGTGGCAGATGGACAGCGACATGCAGACCAACCTGGTTGAGGCTATCATCAGGTACGCAAGTATTATATCACACGAGGTTACCGCTCGCGTGGCAGATGGACAGCGACATGCAGACCAACCTGGTTGAGGCTATCATCAGGTACACAAGTATTATATCACACGAGGTTACCGCTCGCGTGGCAGATGGACAGCGACATGCAGACCAACCTGGTTGAGGCTATCATCAGGTACATGCTTACTATATCCCATTCCAGGCCTGCACCAGAACCCGTCGGGGCTGCGGGTTGTTCACAAGAGAAACCGCGGCCTCGACATAAAGGGCTAAGAAGGAAAATGGGTGGTTTTAGTCAGTTGAAGTCTGATACTCCCTTTCGCTCTGCCCAAGAGCGGGAGGGGTTATTTGATGATTTTCCACCCCACCAAAAAAAAGGCCTGCACCAGAAATGTTTCACACATTATTGGTTCAGCAGCTTCGAGACAATCCCAGCAGGCTTGAGCTGGAACATAACAGTTCGTCATTTAAGTGAGGGCCACAAACCCGAGTTATTTTTTTGGGGAAGGAGTCATCATCAAATGACCCGGCCGATGATGAGGCCGGTCTGGTGTCAGTATTTCTCCCCACCTGAAAAACTAGAAAGTTCTGTAGGTCAGGCAGGTAGGTTTGAAGGACTTCTCATGCAAAATTATATGCGTTTTACGTTGAAAATTCCTCATTTAATTGCACTGTATGGAACGATATAGGTATACTTTCACACACACACACACTCATACACAAATTATTCCTCACACTATTTGGTTATGGTGTGAAGAATGAATTCACCCACACTCCCACACACACACGCTCTACCAAGCCTAAAACAACCCACTCTAGTGATCTGAAAGTTTTCTCTAAAAATTTTATATAAATTTTATTTTACCTTTTTCATAATGTTTTATGTGATTTGTAAAATTGTTATTCTATCTCTAATTGAAAATGGAATTGATGTAATTTATTTGCAGTTTGACATTTTCTAATTTGATTTATTTGTAATTTAATTTATCTTTAATTTAATTCATTTGTATTTACTTATTTGAATTGCTTAAACTCATTTAATTTTGTTCATTTAATTATAATTATTATGTCTTATGAGAAATGTCCGACGGAGGGTTAGCCTGGTGATCTGTAATACAGGTTCTACCTAAAACAGACACCAGTCTTTAAGTAGATATTTGACATTGTATGATTCATCATCATCATTTCAGCCAAAAGACGTCCACTGCTGGACATAGGCCTATTGTATGATTATTGTGTATAAATGAGAAAAATAAATTTATTATTATTTATTTATTTATTTGAATAAATGACTGAACAGCAAAACTGCCATTCTGTGGTTTGTGTTATAACTACACACATCAAAAGTGTCTAGGGATCAACATATATTTTTGCAATAACTTTTCTCCTGATTGATATTAATTAAAATTTTCTTTAAGGATTCATCAAATAAAGTGTTTTCGTTTGTCACAGTAACGATAAACCAAGTCACCTTTGCATTAATAAAGAAATTTGCCATTTTCCTAATAAAGGGATTTTTGACATTTGAACCACTAACATTAAAGTTCGAAAAAAAGACTGAAATAACAGTTTTCTTTAAAATTTTATTGGGTAACTTAAACAATTAATAATCCGTGTTTCTACCGCGAACACTAACAACACAAGAACATCGGTTTGGCATACTCAAAATGAGTTCATCCAAATCACGCTGTGGAATGGCCGCCCATGTTCGTTGCAACAACAAAAAAAGGTCTTCTTGCGACTGGATACCCTCCATATTCGGCAGAGCTTTTCTCTGTAGCATATCCCATGCATGCTCAATCGGGTTCAAGTCTGGCGACTGAGCAGGCCAGGGCAGGACATTGATGTTAGCTGCGGCGAGAGTCTGTCTTACAACTCTTGCGGTGTGCGGTCGTGCATTATCATGCATTAACTGAAATAAGGGACCGATTTGCACTTGTAGAGGAACGATGACGTCTGATACAATCGTCTCAGCATAAATTTGAGCGTTGAGGTTGCCTCTGATCCAAATCAACTCAGTTCTTCCGCCGATCCAAATACCCGCCCATATCATGATGGTTCCACCACTATAAGGATGGACTTCCTGGCAGGATTTAAATCGCTGTTTTTCAAATTATGAAATGCACCAAAAAGGATCCATATAAATTTATAAAATCATAAATTTATTACAAAGCCACATCTCAATCTCAAGAAATCCGCATAAAAATGCTTGATCCCTAGACACTTTTGATGTGTGTAGTTATAAGTGTGCCTAATACTATTATTTCTTCTCAGTCTCCTGAAAGACGCCAAGCCGATCAACATGGAAGACCCGGACAGTTCTACCGAACAACTGAAACCTCCGCTCAGTGTAGACTTGCCAGATCCCATCTCAGTTGAAGACCGACAGTTGCTTGGGAGGTAAGACTTAGGTTTTTCATAGTTTTTTTCAGATTTATGTGGGATTAAAAAATAAACACTAATTACGTCATTCTTCCTCTATCATCTTTAAATTAGTGAAGAGTAAATGATAAAAGATGTATATCTTCCAAATAGGTTTTTACAAAACTTTTTTACAAGTCACTTTTTTAAAACTAGATAGGGCCGGTATTTGTACCTGAACACTCTGAGAAGAAACACCCGGTCATAGTCTCTTTAAGGTCCAGACATAATCTTCCTATATGAAGACCATGCGGATTAGTGTCTGAGATGGTCTTTTGAAGAAAGCACCACACAGATTTGAGTGGACCCGTCCAGTCAGTGCAAGCATTTGTCAGTTATCGTGGAGCTCGACTTGTAACTCAAGGAGTTCAACGTCACGACGAACAATACCAAACAAAGGACATTTGGGTGGGTCGCTTACAAGCCCGCCACACTATTCCCAAACCACTGTAACTCCTGTTAGCCAGAATCAACAGTGGCGACCACAAGAAAAGCGCCGAGACAATGAAGCTCGACGAAGTCCCAGAGAAATGATTTAACTGTCTTGGATCCCGCAACGAAATTAATCAGAAAAGAATAGCGGAGGAGTAGGAAAAAAAAAAAACATAGTTTCCACTTCCCTCCATATCAGCAGGAGACAGAACAGAACAAGGCCAATAGGCACACAGGGACGTATACAACTGAGATAAGCCCAGTTGCCTAGCACCACGGATATTATTGTCATTAATATTACTGGGTCCTAAGTTGTGAGCTGTTATATTTGATTCCAATAATAGGTATGACAAAATTGCTTGAACGCACGGAAATTTGTTCTAGTTTCTACAAGGTCCGTATAGTAAATAACTCCGGATGTAACCTGTACACTATTTAACATAATATTACGTTCATTTTGCCAAAGACTACACTCCCATAAAATGTGATGTGCAGTTTGTTCAAATTCGCAGTCAGATGTAGAACATTGACAAAAAGGCGAGGCAACAAGCTTGAAGGAAAATAATTTACTCTTAAAGTTACCATGACCTGTGAGAAATTGGGCGACACAGTGATCCACCTCCAGCCATGTCCTGGCCAGCCGCTCACGAACGGATGGAAAGAACTGGTGAAGATGTCGGCCCTTGATGGAATTATCCCACCTACATTGCCATTCAGACAAAAGTTCCTCCCAGACGTCAGTCTGTGGTTTAAGTAATCTAGCTATTTTAGCACGGTCACGTTGCGTTAAAAAGTCTGTGTCCGCGGTCTCTCGTGCGCAGTAGTACATTGAAGCACGGCGCTGTACTTCAAGATCGACTGGAAGTACCCCTGCCAGTACCGGTAAGGCTTCAGTACTAACCGTCCTATACGCTTTACACAAGAAAATCAAAGCCAACCGCTGGCTTTGAAGTAATTTACGTCGTACCGCTCCAATGGTGGCCCTATCGGCCCAAACTGGTGCCCCGTAGCACATACACCCCAAGTAAGTAGCCCCATAGATCGTCTTTAGAGTTAAAAATGATAAACCCCATGTAGATTTGGATATTCTCGTTAAAGCATAAAAGTTCTTTTTAGCTTTTTCACCGACTGTTTTTATGTGTTCAATGAATGAAAAATTCTTCTCTAAGACAAACCCAAGGTAGCATACAGACTCCTTCTTTTTCACGGGAACGTTATTAAATTTAATACTAGGCCATGATTTAAGATTACCTTTTAAAAGAAGTTGATAAGTTTTATGTGGTGCAAAGGTCAGACGGTTACGATCACCCCACTGGGATATTAATTTTAGGCAAGTGTCAGCCAAATTTTCGAGTCCAGCCCGAGTACTTGACTGAATGAGCAGCAGGCCGTCGTCCGCGTAACCGGTTAATGAACAGCCGCATGGAAGTGGAATCGCGAGGAAGTCATCGAAGCCTACGTTCCATACATACGGACCCATAACCGAACCCTGAGGGCATCCCATGGTAAGGGACTTTGACATAGAATGATGTCCGAGTTTGAGTTTCGCGGAACCATTTAAGAAGTACGAGCAAACAAGATTGTATATGTTTTTAGGGCAACCACGAATTTTCAGTTTAAGGAGTAGCATCGGCCACCATGCGTTATCAAAAGCCCCAGAAATATCTAGAAAGATCCCAACTACGTACTTATGTTCGGATGTATTGACAATTTTTCTGACAGAAAGTGCCGCGTCTACGGTAGATTTTCCCACGGTAAAACCGAATTGGTTGTTTTGAAATTTCGGTCCGTCTGGTAGTAAACGCGGAACGATAAGACGCTCCAGGAGTTTCCCCAAAGATGGTAGCAGTGTTATAGGGCGGTAAGACTTAGGATCGTCCGGAGGCTTGTCGCCACTTTTCGGAATTATTCGTATAAAGCCGCGTCGCCATATACGAGGAAAAACGCCTTCTGCGATACAACGGTTGTAAACACTTAAAATCGCGTCGGCCGCTGTTTTACATGCTTCTATTATCATCCGATTAGATATTTTATCTTCACCTGACGATTTGTTGAGTGGGAGTTTCCTGACAACTTTAATGAATTCGTCAATGGATGGAAGGTCTGACGCTGGTGATTCAGGTGGCACAGCCGCCCACGCCCTGATCTGCTTGTGGTAGTCATTATCATTATCAGGCAAATCATCAGGTATCAACGTATTTAATAAAACTTCGGTTGTCTCCTCAATACCGGTGGTGTGCTTGTTGTTTAATTTGATGTTTTCGACGAACGCAAGATCCACTGATCGATTTGCTTTGAACTCGTGATGGGGTGGGTCGCTTGTAGTCCTCAAACTGCCTACAATCGTTAAACTAAAGAAAGACCCACATGGTCCTCACATTCACATTAAAAAATAGTAACAAACTAACCATGAAGTTTCTTGCCGGTTCTTCTCCAACTCGAAACATACAACATAGTTTTTCTCGACCTTTTCTCCTCTAACTGCCCAGGTTACCTTTTCATATAGGCTATTCTCTTTAACCATTCCATACGTTCGTAGATACGGAGTGTGGCTGATGGTGGGTCTGTGTACTCCGAACCCTGACACTCCTGACGAGATCCTGGGCCGCCTGCTCTCCGTGCTGTTCCATTGGTTCCATGTCACTTCCTTCTCCTATACTGGTGAGTACGTAGACTTACAGGTACATACTCATAAGTCGCGGACTTTACTTGCGAGACTCAGGATTTTGTTAGTTTAGTTCTTAATTTTTGACACAGATGGTGCTGTAGTATATTTTTAGTGTTGGTATAAGGTAGTGGTTCTTTTTTAATTTATTTCATCACCATTACTCGCAAAACTGTGCAAGAAAACCTGACCTGAGTGTGAGGAAACCGATAAGCACATCTACCACCCCGCGGCCGCGTGTTAACTAAAATTAAGGTGCGTATGGACAGCGCGTTCCTGTTTTACGCATAGTCGGAATACGCATACATTGGATACGCGTACAGCTCCTGTACGGACCGCCTCGAACCTTAACGCGAGGTTAATCGATCCATAGCGCTACGCGAACCCCGCCTGTCAGCATCAAATTCATAAAATTGAATAAATCTAACAATATTTTCATTATTGAAACTCGATGAGCACGCGTGTCTATCCATTTAGCCGTCCAAGCGTACCCGGGTGTACGCATCCCCTTTGACGCGAGACCAAAACCCAAACAGACGGCGGGTCGTCCCAACAGTGTACGCGTCGCTGTGAGTATAGACGTGGCGGTCCAGGACACGCGTAACCGACTACATGTACCAATGTATGCGCTGTCCGTACGCAGCTTGACAGCTCATTCCCTCTGATAGAGGCGAGGCCTGTGTCCCAGCAGTGGGGACATTATAATAAGCTGATTATGGTACAATGGAACTTGACTTTGATTTTTCTCTAGGTGAAACAGCAAACACAGTAGAGAAGCTGAAATGTGAGCATGTGTGCGGCTGGTTACGTAGTATAGCGGAGTCTCACCGCGCCGTGCTCGTGGCGTGTCTGTTGCCGCACCCGCCGCACTACACGCGACAGGCGGGACACTGGGACAACCTCGCCTCTAAGACACACCACCTGAAGGATGGACTCAACAGGTGAATGTTTATCTATACCTACGTTATATTATGTAGTAGTATATTAACAGGTAAATGTTGCTAGGAGCGAGCTAGCTCGTCTTATCGTACCGTTTTTATGTACACAACTCGGTTGCACCCGTAAGAAAGACCCTCATATTGACGACTACGATTTCTGACTCTCCATCGGCGCCCATTGTACTTCTGGGTGAGGCGGGCAAGTTATTGGAGAGAATAATTGCTGACCGCCTTGTCAGGCATCAGATAAACGGTGTGGGGCCAGATCCGGCGGATAATCAGTTTGGTTTCCGCCGGGGACGTTCCACTGTCACGCCATGCTGCTAGCGACCGACGTCGTGCGGTGTTCCACAGGGATCGGTCCTGGGGCCGTTGCTGTGTAACATCGGTTACGATTGGGTGCTGCTTGGTATACTTAATTCACAGAGAAGTTGCGATATCCATGAGGAGTTTCCCACTTAAAAAATGGTCACTGTCCTGTTCCTGATAAAACCATACCGCATATTAAATGTACTTAATCCCCTTCTTTAATTCACAGACTGTACTGCCTGATCCCGTATGGAATCATCACGCAATCCATTTGGGACTACATCATGCCAGCCTGGATGGAAGCCATCTGCACTGATGTTCCTGAAAAGGTAGAGTCAAGTATCACTCTATAAAGGTATGAAAAACAGTGTGTAAAGTTCTTCGCCCCCTATAGGAAAGGGACGCTCCCCCCTCCAGATGGGTGTTACGTCTGGTGAGCTATTGCCTGATAACTTTATCTGCGTGATTAACCCTTCGTCTACCGAAACGTAGATCCATGCGAGACATAATGGCTTTTTAATTGTGTCTAAATACTCGACATACAAGGAGTTAAGGGTCCGTTAGCACAGACCACAGTTATTTCACACTAAGCGCGTTAGGTTTACTCACAAGAGTTGTCAATAATAATAAAGTGACTTGTAAAAATAAACCTTATTACAATGATTCAAAACTCTGTTTTAAACATGATGAATAAAAACTACTCTCCTCTCCGAAACGGTCCCTAAGGATTTTGATGTTAGTTCTTCATTTTTGTCATAGATGGCGATATAGTACTTTTTTACTATATTGCTATAATACCTTTTGTACTGGCGTACTTTACCGTATGTAATAAATCTGAAAACGGGACAGTACCTAAGTAAAAAAAAAAGTCTGTCAGTTTAAAACTTAAGTATTAAAATATTTCATTTAAACAATCCTTTATCTCACAGGAACTAATGGAGCTGAAGGTTCCTCTCGGCAAGATCCTGGAGCCCGAAGGCGCGATGGTGGGTGTTGATGAGAAGAACCTGTACAAGTTCGCGGTGCTGAAGGTCACCACCACACCTACTCCTGACACTGTGCTACCTGTGCTGGAGTGGTTCCAGGTAATGAGGAGGCTTTAAAGATGTCTGTGTGGTGTGATGTTTTTGATGATTTGATGTGTATATTTGTGGGGTGGGGTTCAAAACATCAACAAACAAATGGGTGTCAAAACTGGGTGAAGAGGAATACTTAATTAACAAAAACTATTCAGAGTATTTTAATACACATAATAATTGAGTAACATTTCAGAAATGATGTCTATAAACGTTTTCTGTGAGATACACTAACAGAGCGAACGAATGAAAGTTTCCAGAACGAATCTTACGAGGGGTGAAAGGCAAAAAGGTTTAAACGACATTTTGTCCGATTTTGAGTTATATAATTATATATTCGGAATTAGCAAAATTCGCTGATTCCTGAATATATTTAAAACTCAAAATCGGACAAAATGTCGCTTAAACCTTTTTGCCTTTCACCCTTCGCTTAGTACAATCATACAATAGTTCTCAAATAATATTATGAATGGCATTACTGGTATTTCCATACAATACTAACATGTCCCACTAGTGGGATAAAAACTGTCAAAAATTTTTTCATGAGTTTGATCATACAGCTTGTTCTCCCGAGGTAACTTCCATAGAAGTTCCCTCTGGGTAACATCTGTATAACTTCGTCCAGGTAAGGTACACAGGACAGTCATACAAATGTTACTTCACAGACAATCTCAATGCTGGACGTACGCATCCCACTGTCGCAACTCTTCGACCTGTTCAGTCATTGCGTCGTCAACCTGCCTGAGAAGATCTTCAAACCGCCTACACTAGGTAATGTATGCTTTTGAAAGTATTTAGAAAGTAGTTTGATAGAGTATTGTAAAAATACACATATGTAGAACCAAGAGTTATTAAAAAAAGTATCTTGTGGAAACATAATGACGGCAGCAAGGGTCGATCTTCAAGGTGAAGCCGAACTTACTAAGGTTGTTCTTTGGATAGGTGACCATCATAAACCGAAGGAACCTAAGGAGTCTCCTAACATCGACCAGGATAAAAAGGAAAAGGATGATCAGATGAAGCCGCAGAACCTTACCTGCTGCATTCTCATGTTGGATATACTGCTCAAACAGGTCAGTTGCACATTATTATAAGGTCCCATTAAAATAGGTGGACAAACTTTTAGAAATGATTCAGACCACCAAAATAAGCACAATGGTAAAAATAGAAAATATGAAAAACGTATTAGTAACTTACAAGAAAATAAAACAGCTAGCGAAAATACAGCAAAAGTGTTAGTTACCCAACATTTTAGGTCTAAAAAAATCACTTTAATCACTGTTTTTTTTACTTGAATATCTTTGATTAGACGTACTGAACGCTGTGTTAAAATTTGTCCACCTATTTTAATGGGACCTTATTTACCTACTCATATTTTGCGACATTTTTAAGCTAGACAATTTTAACTTATACTTTAAATAACGGATATCTTCATCTTGTCTCTCTTATTTTTTTAAGTTTCAATCGGAGGGAGGGTTTCAAATTGTCAATTAAGTGGTTTTTTATGTTAAATGGTCAAATGGGTGGCTCTATTGACCTCAATCAATTGACCCTGCAGTGCAGGTCACTATTAGGGTTTTAGATAAAGTAGTAAATTCAGTAAAACAACACAGTTTCGATCGGTATTTATTAATACACTACAGACCCCAAGTATGCTCAAAAGTAACAACGATTTACTACCATCCCATAATTATAAAAAACTAGCTGATGCCCGCGGCTTCGCCCGCGTGGATACTGTAAAAACAATTCTTGATGCGGATTATATATCATTCTAAAATTTCAGCTCGATCGGTGCAGAACTTCTGCCGCCTTATTACAAAAGGTAGTTAAACCTGGTTTAACATAAACCTGGTTTATCTCGCATGCTGTCACTTTCTTTTGAATATTATTGAAGTGAGACGTCATGCGAGATAAACCAAGACTAAGTTAAACCAGGTTTGACTACGTTTTGTAATAAGGCGGTTTGAGACGATTCCGACTTGCTGGTTAGACATTAATGATTTTATTGACTTAGTAACGACTGTGTTAATTTTGTATTTATTTCAAATTGTGATGACCTATTTACTGACATATTTTTTATTTTATTTCTTATTGTACTTGACATATTTTGAATTATTTTTATTGTTATCTGTTGACATGCCACTTTAAATGTATTCCTAATAAATAAGTTAATGTAATTTTGTACGCCATAATATTGACAAAACATAGTGCTCATTTTGAACAAAGACTATCTGTAATACTTACCTATGTTTTACAAAATAAATGATTGATTGATTGAGTTTTTGAAGCGTACACAAACCAACATAACATTTTTATATAATATAATAATAATAATATATAGATAGATGTATTATGTAAGGGTAGTAAAACTTCATAATATTGTTGGTGATTTAGTTCTCACGTTAACCGTTTGTATCACTAGATGGAGCTACAACAACGTCGCATTAACAGTCAGAATGTGAGTAGCGAGGCTACCAAACTGCTGCGTCTGATGCTGAAGTCTAATCAGACGAACACTGTTGAGCACGGTGAGTTGTATTCTTTAGAACATTGTTACCTAATGTGGTTAGCGCACAAAGCCTGTTTATTGGGTTGAGAAATCTCATGTCATTTTTCTAAGAAAATGTCCTTATGTTAAAATTTCTAAAAGGATTTTGTCTGTAAAAAATATCTTATGACATTAAGCCATAATGCATAATTTTTTTAACCAGGTGGGCTACCATGATCAGGATTGTTTTAATTTTTTTCCTGTGTGGAAAATAGGTGGTGCTAGACAGTGGACGTTCTGTATCACTTTACCACTCTGGAATAATAAAATAATCTTGTTTTAAGACGTCATGATAACACCACTGATGAGTACTTTCGGATACTCGTACTACCTCCTAAATTCAAACTGAATAGGATCATTGGTTTTTTACCCATGATTGATATCATAACTACTATCAAAATTTTAGCTTCGATGTACTCCTCGTTTTCTTAATGTTACACGATGAATGTATAACATGATGTCACTCCCTGGTACAGCGGTGTGCCTGGCGGAAGGCGCGTGCTCGTACTGCGAGGCGGCCGCACTGTGGCACCAACTGGCCGTGCTGCTGGTGCGGGCGCTCGTGCCTGACAAACCCAAGTCTGAGGTACGTTCACTTCACTACTAGGCAGCTCGATAGTATGACAATCTGTTATCTTAATTACTCAAGGCAATCGAAACCTTTGTAAATGACTACCACTTCTAAAATTACAAAAAAATAAAAATTGTAATGTGGAGATAGGGAGGGATATTTTGAATTTGATAGTCTCACAGTTGGCTGTTTGAAAATCTGTTTTCATCCCTTCAATTCGAAAAGTGTCGTTTTGTTCCTCTTTAAGCGGGAGCAAAGTAGCTCTTTTCTCCATTAGACTTTTTAGCGGGCAGTAATGAGATTTGAATTTAGAACATCCTTTAGAACATTAGAACTCCATTAGATATCCATTAGAACATCCAACAACCTTCTACTCTTTCGAGTAGAAAGTTGTTTAGTAACGTGTTGTCATATTATCGACGTAAAACTGGACAAATATTCGTAATTAATAGCGTAGGTATCTGAAGAGGATGTCTGATGTATTTAAACGTGTCGTTACTCTATGAGAAAAGTTTAAGGAAATTAATGTAATGGCTGTTCCTTCTCAATATATTTATGAAAATCTTTTGTAGTGATATTCACAATATAAATACAAGAAATAAACATAAATTTATTGTACCCACAACAAGGCTCAAGAAAATAGGTGGATCATTTAGATGCCAATGTATTCGGTTATATAATAAACTTTCAAGCGACATTCAAAATTTAAGCATTAATAAATTCAAATCTTTTATAAAACGTAAACTTTTTAAGTATGATATTTTTTTTGCTTTTTTGATCAATATTTACTTGTTAAATATTTTATTTTTCATTTAGTTTTGTGTGACATTTAATAACTTGACATGATTATTTAATATGACAAATATTTTATTATTTTTATATTGTGAATGTGAGGACCATGTGGGTCTTTCTCTAATTTTAACTATTATCTGGCAGTTTGAGGACTACAAGCGACCCACCCAAATGTCCTTTCTTTGGTATTGTTCGTCGTGACATTGAGCTCCTTGAGTTATATGTCGAGCTCCACGATAACTGACAAATGCTTGCACTGACTGGACGGGTCCACTCAAATCTGTGTGGTGCTTTATTCAAAAGACCATCTCAGACACTAATCTGCATGATCTTCATGTATTTTATTATTTTCATATTGTGAATGTGAGGACCGTGTGGGTTTTTATTTAATTTTAACGATTGTTTGGCAGTTTGAGTACTTTAAGCGACCCACCCAAATGTCCTTTCTTTGGTATTGATCGTCGTGACGTTGAGCTCCTTGAGTTATAAGTCGAGCTCCACGATAACTGACAAATGCTTGCACTGACTGGACGGGTCCACTCAAATCTGTGTGGTGCTTTCTTCAAAAGACCATCTCAAACACTAATCTGCATAGTCTTCATGTGTGTATTATACCAAGATTATGTTTGTACCTTGAACATATTGTAAACCCAAACGATTTTAAAAGAGTGTCCATGAAGTTTCTTGCCATTCTTCTCATGAGACCAACGCTTTGGAATTGGCAACTACAGTACACTCACGAGTTATTATGCCTTGTGACTGGGACTGTAGCTTAATTTATTTAGCTTCAATAGTTCAGTAGTTTACTGCCGCACTCGGAGAGCTTCAGTGGTTGCTTGGGCCGTCGCTTGGTAAGGGCTTTTGGCGGTTTTGTCATACAAAACTATGTCAGGCCTTTGCTGGGTGGCGGCTTGAGTAATCGTTGGATATCTCTGAGTGCCGCAGTTAGTTTAATTCGACTATTCAAAAGTGCCTGTTACTGGCCTACTTGAAATAAATATTTTTGACTTTGACTATGTTTTATTAAAAAATAATATTACAATATAATATGAGATGAGGCGCCTTTTATTTTCTCATAGAGAGTGATGAAAAGTAGAGTGTATCACTTGGGCGTAATAGTACATTGTTACCTTAGGGGTGAAAGTAAAGACTTATTTAGTCCCTCGAACTATTAGCGCCAAACCCCGTCTCGGGGACTAAATAAGTCTTTAACCCGAGGTAAACACTGTGCTTTTCATTACGAATACAAGGAAAGTTGATGGGAATAGGCTTGCGCTCAATTACCTAAATCGAAAGAAAGAAGAATGAAAAAACCAATTGACAAAAAATTATAAAAAGTAAGCATATGAGAAACACTTAAAATCGGTTAAATCTAATCGGTGGATGGCAATAGGCTTGCTCCTAATTACATCGGTTGATGGCAATAGGATTGCTCTTAATTAGATTGGTTGATGGCAATAGTTTTGCTCCTAATTACATCGGTTGGGAGCAATAGGCATGCCCCCAATTACATCAATTGATGGCAATAGGCTTGCTCCTAATTAAATTGGTTGATGGCAATAGGCTTGCTCCTAATTACCTAAATCGGTGGATGGCAATAGGCTTGCTCCTAATTAGATAGGTTGATGCCAATAAGCTTGCTCCTAATCATATTTATTGATGGCAATAGGCTTGCACCTAATCACATCAGTTGGTGGCAATAGGCTTGCTCCTAATTACATTGGTTGATGGCAATAGGCTTGCTCCCAATTACATCAAATAATTTGACAGCTGTCAGTAGAAAGCGATTCTCCCTAGGGCTGAAAAGTAGTACTTTCAACCCGCTCCGCAGGCATGTCATGACCTACTTTCAGAGTATGAGTAATGAAATAGTACATTGTTACCTTAGGGGTGAAAGTAACTTATTTAGTCCCCGAGACGGGGTTTGGCGCCTGAGCGCAGCGAGGGCGCTGATAGTTCGAGGGACTAAATAAGTCTTTAACCCGAGGTAAACACTGTGCTTTTCATTACGAATACAAGGAAAGTTGATGGGAATAGGCTTGCGCCCAATTACCTAAATCGAAAGAAAGAAGAAAGAAAAAACAAATTGACAAAAAAAAAGTAAACATAAGAGAAACACTTAAAATCGGTTAAATCTAATCGGTGGATGGCAATAGGCTTGCTCCTATTTACATCGGTTGGGGGCAAATAGGCTTGCCCCCAATTACATCAATTGATGACAATAGGCTTGCTCCTAATTACATTGGTGGATGGCAATAGGCTTGCTCCTAATTAAATCGGTTGATGGCAATAGGCTTGCTCCTAATTAGATTGGTTGATGGTAATAGGCACGCTCCTAATTACATCGGTTGATGGCAATAGGCTTGCTCCTAATTAGATTGGTTGATGGCAATAGGCTTGCTCCTAATTAAATTGGTTGATGGCAATAGGCTTGCCCCCAATTACTTCGGTTGATGGCAATAGGCTTGCTCCTAATTAGATTGGTTGATAGCAATAGGCATGCCCCCAATTACATCAGTTGATGGCAATAGGCTAGCTCCTAATTACATCGGTCGATGGCAATAGGCTTGCTCCTAATTACATCGGTCGATGGCAATAGGCTTGCTCCTAATTACATTTGTTGATGGTAATAGGCTTGCTCCTAATCACATCGATTGGTGGCAATAATAGGCTTGCTCCTAATTACATTGGTTGATGGCAATAGGTTCGCTCCCAATTACAACAAATAATTTGACAGCTGTCAGTAGAAAGCGATTCTCCCTAGGGCTGAAAAGTAGTACTTTCAACCCGCTCCGCAGGCATGTTCTGACCTACTTTCAGAGTATGAGTAATGAAAAATATTATTTTGCTCCCTTATGATACAATCTACTATTTTCCTTCAGTTTAATAGTCTGTCAGTCTGATGGTACTCTTGCAGTCTGTTAGTCTATTACCCTGGTAGACTGTAGCTACTAAATTCTTATTCTGAAAGTTCATCAGTTTGATAGTCTCTATTAGTGAAAATAATGTTTTTCCTACTCTTCCGCTATTCTTTTCTGATTTGTTAGTTTCGGGATCCAAGACAGTTAAATTGTTTTTCTGGTATCTCTTCAAGCTTCATAGTCTTGGCGCTTTTCCGGTCGTCACTACGGTTCTTTCTGACGCACAGGAGTTACAGTAATTTGGGAACAGTATGGGCGACTTCTTAGCAAAAAAGAAGTCTACCAAAGTCTCCATAATCAGTCAGCCTCAGTTCAGTCACTTATAATGTTTTAACCAGGCATCTTTGGACGATATCTGGCCGGACGCGGGCTGCCACAAGAAGGCAGCATCGGAGGAGGAGCGCAGCAAGTCGGAGGCAGGCTCGGTGGACGCGCTGCTGTCCCTGGCGCACCCCATGCCCGGCGCGTGTCTGCCCGGCACGCACCTGCCCGGCACGCACCTGCCCGGCGCGGGCACTGACCGGGCTTCCGTGGGAGGAGTACTCGTCCATATGCCTCATGTACGTACATACCTCTTTACATTTAACTTCAAAGTCTGGCTCGGTTCTTACTGTGGTGATTGTCGGTTAAAAAAAAGAAGTTTCTATAAATGTTTATCAATTGGTGTATTTTGTATATTGTGTTAAAATTGATGTTAAAACTGTTAGGGTTGATAAAATAATCGTTGTTAAAAAAATATTTGTCTTTGTTTTAATTGTATTATAAAATCTTGCATGGACTAATTTAGTTTGATGGTTATTTATTGTGTGTTTTGCTAATATCTTTATTACTTAAAGCGTAAATTCGAAAATGCGTCTTCATACGAGCATAATAAGGTTGGAATACTCATAAAAAAAGGTGCTACCTGAGGTCAAATCTTGGTTAATATAAAATAAGCTCCACAATAACTTTCCATCGTATAAATAAACACTTCTGACCCACAATAACCACAGCCCCGCCAGACGGCTACATGTCTTAGTAAATATATTGTAACGTAGTGGTATAGTTTGTTCATTTCATGCAACTCTCTCTCATAAGCGACGTCGGCTCGGATGCCACGATCACTAAATCTTCGGGCGACGCTCAAGTATGTCACTGGATATTTTTTAGCTTTGCTAAGAGGTGTCTTACATAGAAAACTTAAAGATAATACTTTTAAAATGGTCATGTTTAATTAATGTTATGCAAGATATTTAATATTAATTCCGCGAAAATAGTCTTTGCTTGGATGCACGACGCAGCGCCTCCCCACTCGGAAATAACGGACAACATAATTAGCATGTCTTTTTTTTAGGGGGTGGAAAATCATTTAATGACTCCTCCCGCTCTGGGCAGAGCGGTAGGGAGTGTCAGATTCTACTGACTAAAAAAGCGTGTTTAAACCACCCATGTTCCTTCTTAGCCCTTTGTATCGAGGCCGCGGTATCTCTTTCGAACAACCCGGAGCCCCGACGGGGTAATTAGCATGCACCCAATCTGATACTCGACACGTTTTGCACCACGGGGCATTCCCCGGAGATGTTGTGCTGCCTCATGCAAGCAATCCTAGACCTTTTCCCGCAGAATTAAAACTAAATTCAGCATAACATTTTTTAACGACTGAAACTTAATGTTCTTTTTCAGATGGAATTTGTGAGATTATTTGGTCGATGTCAGTTTCGGGCGCCCATTTGGAAAAACCACCCTGTTTAACCATTATACAGGTTGAATTTTCCCAAATGGGTGTCCGAAACTTAGAAAATATCAACGGAGTCTTGCAAGATTCAATTTTTTTATTTGGATCACGTACTTTGGTTCTTGAAAACAATCATTCTTGGGTATCCACTAAAAATAAGATAAAATATTGAAGAAATAGCCAATGACAGAAGAATTAATATAGGCCCTTTTATGCATAAGTTATAATATCTTCTATGTCAGACATGTCCGAAGCAAAGCGTCTATCTAACCTAACTCTTGTGCTTTTTCATATGTGAATGTGATTTGTTTTATTGGTGTTAGATTCAGGCCGATTATATACTTACTTATATCAGAGAAAATACGTTAATATTAAAGTATTCGATTGTACAGACACTTTTACGCACCCACAGTTTTTACCCACACACACACTTACCCACACAAATACACTCGCTTACCCATACACACACACACACTTACCCATACACACACACACACATACACACACTTACCAAACACACACGCAGACTTACACACATTTACACTTAAGTACTTCTTGATTATTAAAAAAAAAAACTAGTATAAAATCGGCCTTTATTAGGACTTCACTGTGTTTACATAATATATAAATAGCTGATGTAGTGTTAGTAAAATAAATAAATAGCTTAGTTAACAATGTATATCACAGTGGAGTCAATAGTTTGATGTTGTTGTAGATAAAAATATAATACGATCGTGATGATGACAATGATTATCACGGTCTAATAATGTAACATAAATTAATTAGCATTTTTCAGGAGATAAAAGAAATATGTCTCCAATTTTGGGACACAAAAAATTATAATAATTGGTTTTACATACAGTATTGGTTATCTATTCTTAATCAAGCTGTAAATGATAGATAGATGGATGTAAAATATATAAACACTTATGTTTTTAGTAAAACCTGAAATAAATTAAAGGTATATAATCCAAATAATACAGGTAAGATTATCCCAATTATTAACATAGAAGTTAGCTACTAAACCACATTTAAACTTGCAAGAGCAATCTGAAATACAAAAACCTCTAGAAAACAAAATATACGAGAACAAAAAACAGTATTTAGAAGTAGAAAAATCACGCTGTATGTATAGCAGTAGAATTCACTGATAACCTGGTTGGACAAAACCAGTTTTAGTCCCGAAATGCTTTGAACTCTTTTATCTAAAGTCTTTGGACCGTGATCTTTGAAATGTGGTGGTGATGCAGATAATGACGGCTACCGTGGAGACGATAACGGAACAGCTGGACATGGCCGTGTCGCTGCCGCCTGCGGATGCTCCTACCCTGGCCACTGCGCATACGGTGACCCTGACTGATACTGATGTGGCTACTGCTACTGCTGATGTAAGTACTTCTTACTCTATTTCGAAAGTATTTATTTTTATTTTTTTAAACATGGGTAAGAAAAAAAAACTTACAGTAACACTTGTACTAAAAACATTGCCTTTACTGCTAAATAAAGGGGCAGTTAATGTCAAATTGTTAACACCTGTGTGCTGTGGACTGTACTTGGGGATGCCGATTTAAAGTTTCACTTACAAATTTTATTTTTTAACACTTATATCCGAAATTCTTCTCCAACATTTTTAACAATAGGGATGTTTCCCGACTATAAAAATTGTGATTATGTTTAGTCCATTATTGAAAAATATTGGATGTGTTTTTTGTTTCATCAAATTAATAACGTCGGACGTAAAGAATAGCACCATCCCATATCTTCCCGTGGGTGTCGTAAGAGGCGACTAAGGGACTTACCAGAGAATGGGCAGCAGCGTTCTCTGTGTCTTTGTAACAACCATACTGCGATCGCCAACCCGCCTGCCAAGCGTGGCGATTATGGCAAACCCCCCCAAAAATGCCTGAGGGAGGCCTATGTCCAGCAGTGGACGTCTTTTGGCTGTAATGATGATAATGATGAAATTAATAAAAATTTACGAAAAGTAAACGTGTCAAAGATCATGAGTGGGGGCTTGTGACGCCACTTTCTAATAAAAAATGTTCCAAACTTTTCGAAGCACTGTATCGTCTTCATTTTTTGGTTACGTGAAAAAAGAAAAATATGTGTCCAATATTTTTTGGAAATCTATTTGGCGGACTAATTAGCTTTTTGTGTCAACTACCATAATGAGGTGTCATCATTAACTTGAGCTTCAGTTACAATTTTTAATTTGATTTTCTTGTTGTTCGTTTTTATGTGATTAGATCACTAAAGTTAATTTGTTCCACACAGGTATCAACACCAAACCTACTGGGCGACCACGAAAACATGGCAGAGTCAGTAGAAGACGATATGACCAACTTCTGGCCAACATCAGCTGGGAAGTTCCACTTCTGCATTGAGGAGCTGCCTCAGGAGTTGCAGTATATTCATCAGCTTTTACAGGTATGGGATATTGATTGCTAGGCTGTGTTGCTACGGCGTAGCACTTGTAGGTCTACGGCGTAGCACGCACTTTGCTACGATCACAGGCTACGATGGCGTAGCTTTATAGATCATTTCGGGCGCTGAAAACTTGTTTGAGCGTATTTTTTATTATTTCCCTTCTTGGGAAGTCCCAATATATAATGTTGTAATTTATTATAGGTATACAGATACAGTTATATATTCTAGGGAATATACAGTAGTGCAACCGTCCCAATACCTAAACTTTGTGCGCCCAGTTACCTATTCTGAAATAAGCTAAGGTGGCACTGGTCCCTGCTCCCATTTGTGAAATGGGACGAGTTGCCCCCTAACCCAATTACTAACTGCCGCACTCAGAGACATTTAATGATTACTTAAGCTGTCACTTAGTGTTACGTACTCTTTGGTTGTTTTATACTTTTTCTTTTTTATTTAAAATTTAAGTTGTTTTTCTTATATTCTGTCTGTGTTGCTGTCAAAAGGTGTGATTTTTCCTAGATTCATTAAAATAATAAAATATATTTATTTACAAGCAAGGTAAGTATTTCACTTTCGGATACCAGCCCACATCCTCATCTTTTTCACTTAGTAAAGGTTTCGTATGTCAAATCTTTACAAAGTGAAACCCTAAGGACCCTAAGGTTGACTGGTAGAGAATGCCTTGTGGCATTAAGTCCGCCTATGTATCACTATTGTGCATGAAGTTTAAATCCTTACATCCTTACATAGTATAAAACAAAGTCGCTATTTTTGTCTGTTTGTTTGTCTGTATGCTTAAATCTTTAAAACTACGCAACGGATTTTGATGCGGTTTTTTTAATAGATAGAGTGATTCAAGAGGAAGGTTTTAGTATATAATTTGAACGACATCCACGCGGGTGAAGCCGCGGGCATCAGCTAGTAAATAAATAAAGCTTAAGTAATCATTAAACATTTCTGTGTACCGCAGATAAAAACGTTGTTACTGTCATAATGTTATTGCTCCGTCAACATAAACTGTTTGTTCCAGGAACTGAAGAGCACATCCCGTCCCGACGTGCTGTACCACCTACTGCAATGTCTGCAGGTGTTAGTGCTGAGTACTGACGCGCTTGCAGACCATCGCGGGTTCCTCATCTGGTGCCAGGAGAACCTGCTCATTGACAAGTGAGGATTATTATATATATACGTTAAAGGAAGATAGAGACAAAGTTTTAATCAACATATAATAATAACGCCTGTAAACCCCCGAAGGGTTGTTAGGTGTATCTTATTTATTTTCTTAATTCAGAATTACATTTTTTTTAAATATAAATAATAATTTGTAATTGCTAATATGTCAAGCAATAATATATGCAATGCGTCAAAATGTGTCAAAAATCATGAGTCGGCTTGTGACGTCACTCGCCGGTAAAAATTGTTATAGTAATGTCTTACAATATGACGTCACACGACTTTTCGAAGCACTGTATCGTATTCAATCTTAGTTTACGTGAAAAAAGAAAAAACATGTGAAATAATTTTTAGAAATTTATCTGACAGACTAATTAGTTTTTTTTTGTCAACTACCGTATTGTTTAAAAATGACAATACATTTGTTCTTAAAAGTTACATCTATGCCTAACCCTTTCAGGGGTTACTATTTGATACATTCTACACACAATAATAAGTTTCCTATTGTGAGTTAGGCTATCAATTACCAGCAGTTGTTGAAGTCATGATGAATAAAAGGATAACCACGCTGATACCTTAATGAGGACTGGCATGCTACTCTGATTACGAGCCACGAGTTCATGACTTACCTACAAAGTTCAGAATGCATCACTTGCCTGGTCTCCGCAGTCTCTGGAACGTGTGCAACGCGTCCCACTCGCACATCTGCTCCGTGGCCGTGCCCGTGCTGCTGCACTGCGTGACCCTGGCCGGAGGAGCAGACGTGTTCTGTAACCTCATCCGCGACCAGTTCCATCATCACGACTACCATGTGAGGTTCACTGCGGTGGAGCGAGTCAGCATTATTATAAGGTACGTGGCTCGGTTTTGAAGGGAACTTGTTTATTGATTAGTTAGTATTAGGTACTATATTATATGTACATAGGTACTTCAAAAGCCTACCTCAGTTATTAGTTAAAGTAAAAATTAGAAGTCTAACTCAAGACAAAGTCTTTTTTCAGGGACAAATAATAATAAATGATAATGATAAATGATGTTTATTTTGCAAATAGGTTTTTACAAATACTTTTAAAAGTCACTTTTTTTTTTTATTCTTTTATTAACTAAAAGGGGTTTTTATCCACATGGATATGTCAACCCCATCGTACCTTATGAACTAAATATAAGCATATATTGGAAAATAACTATGTAGTAGAAAGAGAATCACTGATTCGACATCTTCACCAAGCTACACAACCTCTTTGCAATTGCTGATGTAGGGTTTGCTAAAATATTTTGTACTAGTCCAACGTCCAGAGCGTTTAATTTAAATTCTCTAATCAGTGCTTCCCTTTCATTCTTGCTCCTAACACACTCCATCAGCAAATGTTGCACATCTTCAATTTTGTTGCATATTTCACAGTTAGGTGATTCGACCTTTTTCATTAGGAAAGCAAACTTTGCCGATGGATAGTGTCCAGAACGTAACCTTAGTGCTAACTTAATATAGCTTCTACCCAAACTTGTATCCTCGAACCAAGACACGCGAGGAAGCTCGTTCTGAATGACTTTTTACCAAATGCCTTTCTCTTTAGATACTTCGTCAAAGTTGTTCTTCCATCTCTCAAAACAAGTCAGTTTAAATTTCCAGCAATATTCCCAGTAATCTGGCATGTATATATATAAGTCACTTTATTGAAACTAGATGGAGCCGGTGTTTCGTACCTGACTACTCTGAGAAAAAAAATCCGAAACAAACTTAGAGGTCATAGTCTCTTTTAAAGTCCAGATATAAACGAAAAGCGAAATACAGAAGTTATAACAAACCGTTAAAATTCAAAGTCAAACCTAAATAGCATAGACAAAACCAAAGTCAATAGTAAATCGAAGTGGATAAATGTTTTTCTGTTTCACGAGACTTTTTTTTAAACATTCATGAGCATTTATATCGCATATCGATTTTAACTTTATGTGGCCTATTACATATTTATTATAGTTTAGGTTCCAAAATGCTATATTAATATCAACTTAAAACAAGCTTCAAAACAAAAGTTACAGTTGTATACATATTAGTGATTGAGACTGTACTTGAACGAACCATACACCTCCCGTGAACCATACCGTGCGGGTTAAATATTACAAGTTTTCAAAGTAAGCAAAACAATGATTATATGTATATCTTAAGAAATACTTTTCGAGATGTGTGATGGACATTTATGAATTTTCTCAATTGTCTTGGATACAACAGATACCACTACAATGTGTTCATATTTTAATTTTGAAACTATACTGCCGCACTCAGAGAAGTTTTAATGATTACTTAATCCGTCATTTAGTAGGGGTTTTGTATGTCAAAGCTTAAGTAATCATTAACCCTTCGTCTGCCGGAACGTAGATCCACGTGAGACATAATGGCTTTTTAATTGTGTCTAAATACTCGACATACAAGGAGCTAATCATCTCTGAGTACGGCAGATACTTCTGATTTAGTGAGATCTTGTATATTGTGGGCTTAGATGATCTTCAAAAAGTTTCCTACTCTGAGGTTGGCTGTCAATTGCCAGCAGTTGTTGATCATGATGAAAGAAGGGTATTCGCTGATGTCTTAATGATGACTAAACTATCATAATCTGATTATGAGTCATGACTTCATGACTTAACTATAACCTTCAGACAATAGTCTAGTACGTTAAACAGTAGATAAACACTTCATCTTCTTCAAGGTTCATGGATGGTTCTCCAACGAAGACCAGCCTGCCGCTGCAGACAGCCCTGGCTACTGCCTTCTGTTACCTGATCTCCAGTATGGATGATATCAACGTGTACGTGGCACAGAGAGCCACCCTGTACATCGGGACTATACACGATAACGCTGTTGATGTAAGTCTTATTAAATCATTTACTAGTTTTTAAAATTACATCGTCACTATCATAAATACTGAAAACGGGCACGTGATAAATGTCACGTTCCAGTGTTTTGTTATACTTTGTTTAGTGTTTCACTGTTTACTTGGTCGATCTCAAATAGTTTTACCGGAGTCTAAAAACAGAACTTCACTAAAATTACAATGAACATCTAATAACATATTATTTACCTTACCTTTTTATACCTCACTAGCTGACGTCCCGCGGTTTCACCCGCGTAGATCCCGTTCCCGTGGGAATACAGGGATAAAAGTAGCCTATGACACTCAGCAATAATGTGGCTTTCTATTGGTGAAAGAATTTTTAAAATCGGTTCAGTAGATCCCGAGATTACCCCTTACAATTTAACAAATATACAAATACACAAACTTTACCTCTTTATAATATTAGTATAGATTTCATATTAAGTTTAAGGCAAGTTTGCTACTTGCCTGTCTTAGCGCTCTAAAGTGTTTTTTTTTTCGTATTTCACCATCGACTTTCAACAAGATTTACTAAAGGATTTCGGTAAATCAACGATGATTAAAAAGTCAAGTATTGTAACTGGTAACATTCGTTGTACGAGCTTTTCAGCCATTGTTTGCCTCGGATAATATTTCCTCAAGCCCTTTTGATCCAGGACCTTGATATTTCCTGTACTTTATAATCAAAATCCAGATCGCCAACGATATTGCCGCAATGGACATGGTGTAATCAATGTCCCCTGCGGTAATATCGTTGCCTTACAGTGTCTAGCCACAGACAACCGACCGAAGAATGAAGACTACTATCAACATATTTAAGAAACGTGTGCTTGTTGGCATTAAAACATCATTAAATCATTAAACACTACAAAAACTAAAAACTCTCCTGAAAATTAGGAGTCAAACTGCCATAATCAAAGAAATTTAATGATTACATATAAACCGTCACTTAGTAAACTTTTGATATACGAAACCTTCACTAAAGTGTCAAAATCTTTGGAGCACACTGTGGCTTCCGGCCACCGTAGACGCGGGCCTGTGGACGGTGAGTAATGGGCTAGCTCGCCGTCCGGCCGTCTTATGACGTCGACGGCGCGTTCGTGTTCCACGCGCGCCTCAAAAAAATGTTAGCAACATGGAAGGGGCCCGCAAGGGCCGACGCCCGTCGGTGCTGCGGGATGTCGAAAGAGATGCCGCGGCCTCGGCATAAGGGCGAAGAAGGAACATGGGTGGTTTTTAGTCAGTAGAAGTCTGACACTCCCTTCCGCTCTGCCCAAGAGCGGGAGGAGTTATATGATGATTTCCAAAGCCCGAAAAAAAAAGTGTCAAAATCTTAACTAAGTGATTGCTTAAGTAATCATTAAACGTCTATGAGTGCGGCAGTTAAACTTACAATTATGACCAATTTTGTGGTGGTGATTTTGTCTGTTTTTTTAACCGACTTCCCAAAAGGAGGAGGTTCTCAATTCGATTGGTATGTTTTTTTTTTTTTTCTATGTATGTACACCGATTACGCTGCGATTTATGATACGATTTACGTGATTCTTTTTTTAGTTTGATGCGGAATAGTTGCCATTTGGTCCCATAAAAATTTAGTATAGTTTGGCCCAGTACTTTTCATTTTATGAAGATTTTTCTTAATTTATGAACATTTTTCGTTAATGTGTGTTCGCGAATAACTTCGTCGTTTATGAACCAATTTTGATGATTCTTTTTTTATTGTGAAGGAGATATTTTAAGAGTGGTACTATGATATGGAAACCAGGACCTGGTGATGGAATCCCAGAGAATTCGAGGGCAACCCTCAAATTTCAAAGGCACGTATTAACTGTTTCGTGTTTTTTTGTCGAATGTTAGGTTTCTTAGTAGAATGTTAAATGTATAGTAAATATTTCTATAGGATATTAAAACTAAAAATGAAAAAATAAAAAACTTTTTTGCAAAAAAAAAAAACAACCGACTTCAAAAACACCAAAAAAAGTGAAAAATAAATTTCAGAAGAAAAATCTGCTTCTGAAGTCGGTGACATTTGTTTATTACATTTCGTTTTTTTTAAGTCGGTTGTTTTTTTTTTCCATTTTAAAGTTATAATTAATTAATTTTTAATGACTTACTGTGTAACGATGCATTTCATTAGGTACAATTACATAGAATATCACAAAGATTGTATTCCTTCACAGATGGATGCTAGTGAAATCTTGTATTATTTTATTTCACTCTGTATTTTTTCTTCACTCACAGCTTTTTGGTGACACTCAGTTTGTAACCCTGGTATATCTTGCGTTAAATTTTGAAACACGCAGTATATTCCAAGGGTGATGATTTAATTTTGTGCGTCTTTTTCAACATGTCAATCACCGACATTTTCTGGAAAATCTAGGTTTAAAAACCAACTGAAATATTCAGGCACGAGTTTATTATGTCATTTTTTTTCATTTTCTTCACTTTTTATCGGCGCAATGTCGTCTTCATGCATTGTTACTCTTAATCACTGTTTATATGAACCGCAGTCAAGCGATCATCACGTCATGGGTGACACAAAGGTGGACACCTACGCGATATCTTTCGAGATTAAAGTACCTACTGTCGAGAGAGATCGCGAACGTGTCGACTTTGGTGTTATCACCAACATCATCTGCCATTTTTTTTTGTGAACCGGAATTGTACACAGAATATTGTACCTATGTCCGTTACATTTTTCAGTTATTATCATTTTTAGCTATCACTAGATCATCAGTCGTATTCATGGAGTAAAGCATTCATTTTTACATTGTTAGTAATATAATTTTTACTCACTAATTTATTAATACTGAAAACGGGATATTTACCATGTTTACTTAGTGTTCAGTATAACTAATAGTTTTTGTGACCCTGTCAGTTTAAAAACATTTTATTCACTATTCCAATTAGTCATTTAATTTCATCATTCTATCATTTCAATATATTTCAGTATTTTACCAAAATGCTCGTCATACTCTAATTGGCCACCTTTCGGACCTCTGATATTGTTTTTTTTTTGTAAATAACTTGTAACTCCATGTATAATATTTGCACCTTGATACTTTATCTGGGGTTTTTGTTCCCAGTTACTCCTGTACTGCTTGGAAACCCAGTTCGACCTGGTCATCGTAGACCGGCCCATGATTCTGCAGTCCATCTACCAGCTCCACAACACGCTCAGTGACCGCAAGATCCTGACCTGGGAGTTCTTCCTCAACAGATTCGAAGCTCTGTTTTTGGAGGCACAGATTAACTCCAACAAGACTATTGATTTTTCTAATTTGAGAGGTCAGTTGGCTTCATAAGAGCCAATGTTGGTGCATGTTGGTCGTTGTAAGTTGGTGTCCAACATGTGTCAATATTGGTCTTGGTCTTTAATGTTTTTAGGTGTTTTTATTTGTTTAAAATATTTTGTTTTTTTTTTATTTCTTTCAGGAACTAGTTTTTGTTAACGGGCCTTTTTATTTATTTGGTGAGTTTTTGGAGTGCAAATCGTTCACAATCACAATTAAAAGTGATTTTTGGACTATCCATACTTGTATTTCAAAAGCACTCGCACACTCACAGCTTTAACTTTCAACGAATAACTTTAACTTTTTACTATGAATACTATGAACGGGATATTTACCATGTTTTCTTATTGTTTCGAGTTCCCGATATTTCGCCACTGTTACAAGCACCATGATCACGGATAAACTGAAGTCAAACAATAAGAAAACATGGTAAATATCCCGTTCATAGTATTCATAGTAATGTCAGTGACCATGTCAGTTTAAAAACTTTAACTTTTTATTAAAATACTTGATAACTATTACTGCTACTTTGAGCCTGCATCATCCTACTGTATTGGCTCCCAATAACTTCCAGTACTTCCGCTTCTGGCCTATTGTGGACCACTGGTCCAGTCCATCCCGCCATCTTCTCCTCAACATCTATCTAAGCACATCTCCTTGTCTGCAGAACTGGTGAGCAGCGAGACCAGTTCGGAGTGGTTCCTGTACAAAGTCCGTCGCGCACACGAAGCGCTCAGCGTGTCAGCGCGGGACACCAACGTGAACACTCTGAGCGCATCCTTCGGCACCAAGTGGCCGTACAAGAGGACCATCTCTGCGCCTGCCACCATGCCGCCACATCCTGACACCAGGCATGGTAAGTGATGGTATATCTTGACATCAGAAGCATAAGGTCGGATGTACAAATACAGAGGGTTTTGCACATCTAACCTTATGCTTCTGATGTCGAAATATGTTCTTGTGATTATTGTATGACAACCAGGGTCTTGACGACGAGCTTTAATATTTTTATAGTTATTTTATCTTTAACAGTGCTGTTAAAGAAACCAATATACCTTTCTATTGGATAACAAATATACCTTTATTGGTTTCGATCATTGGTTTGATATGTGTTGATGTCCTTTCCACCCTTTTTCCTTTTTTTATGATATTATGTAGGTATATGTAGACAATAGTGTATTTCACCAAAAGAAATTAATTAGTCCGTCTGTTAGATTATCGAAAACTATTGGATACGTGTTTTTTTTTTGTTTTATCAAATTGGCGAAAATAAAACGTGTCAAACACCATGAGCTTGTGGTGTCACTTTCTGGGTAAAAAACGTACTAATTTAATTATTACAAAAAAAAAACCTACGGGCTATGTTTTTATTATTTTTTGGAAAATCGGCTGCTGCATGTAATTGAAATAATGAAATCGGTTGAAACCACGAAACCCTTTAGTGGAATTAACTTCAAACACATAACATCGCGACGAAAGCAAAAGATACTGCAAACTGAGAAAGAATTTCGCGGCCTACCTTATTTCGTTTTAATACATAGAAGTTGGAAGGTCGACTAGTGTTGGTCATACTCGGTAGAGCCCAAAGTTTTGTACAACGTTTAAATGTGTGACGTCAAAAATGTCATGTCGGTCTAAGGGCAAACGGGGGCCTCAATGGCTATCTCATTAAGCCTCGGTTATGCGCTATAGATCGCTGTGACATATTGCATCAGGTGTTGGCAAGAAACGGGCAAGAAGGGAAAGATGAGAGGATAAGAGCGATAAAGCGAAGTGTGACAAACTGCTACATAGATCTGGCTCCACATCACAAGCCGTGTCCTAGGGCCGACACGAAGGGTTAAGAAGGAATATGGGTGGTTTTTTGTCAGTAGAATTCTGACACTCCCTACCGCTCTTCCCTGAGGGGGAAGAGTCATTTGATGATTTCCCACGCTCCAAAAAAACTATAAAAGCGGGTTGTCTTCTATAAAACACCACCTGTACAATGACTGCCGAAGAACCAGATATACTGTCATAACAGAAACAATTGCTGAACTGGCAGTGGGCGGGGCACATTGCTCGTAGAACTGATGCCCAATGGGAACGAAGAGCTCTTGAATGGCGAGCGCGTACTGAAAGCAGCTTTAGCAGAGTACCAAGAGGATGGCGGCCCGTCGGGGCCGCGGGTTGTTCGAAACACATACCGCGGCCTCGACACAAAGGGAAGGATTATTTGATGACTCCCCAGCCTATCGGCTATGCTATAATCCACCACGCAGGACCAGTGCGGGTTGGTAGATGTTACATGTCTTCGATTTTTTTGGTTCTAAGACATTTTACTCACGATGTTTTCCTCTACCGTTTCCCCGAAATAAATTACACAAAGTAATGCGCCTGCCCTAGTTCGAAATCACGACTCACGACTGTGTATTTGCATGCCTAATTTAGTAGGTGGAATATGAAGAACTAATGTGTACTTATGTGTTATAAAATCTGTAAAATACCATATTTCAGGCAAATAAATGAATCTAACTCAGGGCCGCCACCACTGGGCCACCGCTGCTCTTCAATATACTCGTACTATGACTAAATGGGTCTTTCGTACCCCCAGAACGCGAGAAGGTGTACTCTCGTCAATACTCGGCGCCATTGTTGAAGCGCAAGACGTCTCGCTTCGGTCTGGGACAGCTGTTGGCGGCGCCGCAACCGGTCGGCACTGCGCAGAGAAACAACACCACACACGGTGACTTCTGTATAGTATTGTTTTTGGTGTTTTTTTTCTTCTTAGCTGATTAACTCCACTGGTATCCTTTTTTAAGGCGCTAACAGCATCGAAACTAGCGCCACCCACATCTTATTTCTTTTACTCTAAAATCACATCAAATTTGAAAAATTCATTTCACTATCATGCTCGTAGTATTTTTAAAATCACTTTTCATGATTCTAGACTTAATAAATTAAGAGAATTACTTACTAATTAAAGCCAAAAGTGGCCACTTTTGGTGCTGTAAGCGCCTTAAAGGAATATATATTCTTTTAATTGAGTAGGTGTTTGCCCTCAACTGTGTATATTTTCTTAACTGAGTATTATCCTGTCTTAACGAACCTTTCTTAAATTAATAATATGTTAACTGAGGATTCACGAAGCACCCACATCCAGGATTCTCAGGGGATTCTCAGTAGCCACGGAGCCTAGATTTGTGCCCGGTTGATTGCAATAGGCTCGTCCCCTATAACATGAACAGAGAACTGGCGAATCGTTGGTGTACTAAGGTACACCTACCTAACCCTTTGGGGATTACAGGCGTGATGTTACGTGTGTTTGTGAGAATCCTCGACTAAATATTTTTCTTTCACTGAGAGTTCCTTCCTAACTGATTTTCTTCCCTTTTTTTGGCGGGTGGGAAATCGTCAAATAACCTTTCCCGCTCTTGGGCAGAGTGAAAGGGAGTGTCAGACTTCTACTGATTAAAAACCACCCATGTTCCTTCTTAGCCCTTTATGTCGAGACCGCGGTATCTCTTGCGAACCACCCACCGTTTTCTTCCCTTAGCTGATTATCTTTTGTTTACAGCGGCGGCGTTCTAGTAACCATTACGCCATCTAACAAAATGTAACGTTCGCAGATGGTTTCCACTCCCTGTCTGGTCGTTCAGAAGACACGCTGAACACGATCCTGCCCAAAGCTGTGGATCTTGAGGAGGCAGACAGAGAGACCACTAACTTACTGGTGTTTCTGCTTATGCAGTTCCTGTCAAGGTAAGACTTGAACATATTTATTATAACCACAAAAGTTTTAAGTAGATGATAAATTTTTATCCATGCCGAGTCTCCGAGTTTGTATTTGATTGATACAAGTTCCTGTTACATTGGACTGAAGGTACACTTCTGCCTAACCCTTCTGGGATTACTGGCGTGATTTTATGTGAAAAAAATAAGAGACTTACTTATCACACGCTAAAAGCAATTATTGGTTACAAAGAGTAGGCAGCTAATAAACACATTCTTCAAATACGTTATAACATGCTATTCCTTTCAGATCCGATCAAGCTCATCCAATGGAGGACAAGCAGACATCAAAAACTCAAGAACTAGTTCTAAAACATCTATTCCTGCTACTCGGCTACAATTGTGTGGAGAAGTACTTCCATATTTCACCATTTACATTAAGGTAAGTAACGTCCCGTCGAGCCTGCGTCCCGTTATGGTTGCGGGTTGTTCGAAAGATATCCCGCGGCTTCGACACAAAGGTCTAAGAAGGAAAATGGCTGGTTTTTAGTCATTAGAAGTCTGACACTCCCTACCGCTTTGCCTAGAGCGGGAGGAGTTATTTGAACTGGTAAGCAACGTAAAGAAGCTGGCAGAACTGAAAATCAATACATGTGATAAATCCGTTTACTTTCCAACCTCTTAAACAAATATATGCGTTTGGAAATAAATACCACTGTAAAACCTCTACAAAAAGTTCAGTTTGCGCTAGAACTTTAAACATTTTTCAATAGTACTTTTCATTCTGAAATAAACTTTATTTACGCAAGCACCATTTAAATGTAAATAAGAATTTAAACACGACTACTTTCTATGAGGTTTTAGGTTCGATTCCCATGTCGGGCAAAGTGTTATTGGGGTTTGCCATCAGGAATTTCTCAGTAGCAGCCAGGGAGTCTTGATTTGAGCCCAGTTGATGGCAATAGGCTCGTCCCCTATTACATGGGACATAAACATAAATGGCAAAAAACAAAAATGGGTATACCAATGGGTACATCTCTGTGTAACCCTTTTTCTTTTTATTGGGGGGGGGGGGGGGGGAAATCATCAAATGTCTCTCTCTTCTCGCTCTGGGCAGAGCGGCCACCCTTGTTCCTTTTTAGCCCTTTGTGTCGAGGCCGCCTGTATCTCTTTCGAACAACCCGCAGCCAATCTCTGCTTAACCCAGCAGGGCTTACAGGTGTGATATTATGTTATGTTACTACATATAAACACCCCTCACCAGTACAATACGTGTACTAAATGAAGTGCATGAGAGGACAGACATATTTTCGTGCAACTTGAGTGAATTCGCAAGAGTTTTGTTGAATTTTGTTTCTTACATTTAATTTTTTGTTTTTGTGTTGTTTGTTTGTGTTTTACAAGTAATTTTTAAAGTTTAGTGTTTTAGTTATAGTATTAGTCGTAAGTCATTTTCAAAGTATCTTGTGAGTGTTTGCAAACCACTATTGTATTGGGTCTGCCTGTAAAGATAGTGTGTTTATAATAAATAAATAAATAAATAAAAAATATATTTTTCTCTATTTCCCCACTTAGGCAATCGTCGATCTTCAACGCGTTCATGGCGAACCTGCCCCAAGTGCTGGATCAGAACCACGTCATGGGCGCCAGTATTGCTGAGCCTACCTTACTCTTGCTACAGGTATGTGGGTACACTATAACGACATATTTTGTATATAAGGTCCCGTTTAAATAGGTGGACAATCTTTTGGAAATCATTCAGATCACCAAAATAAGGCCAATGGTAAAAAATTAAGGGCCTATACTACCTTAAATGGCTTAGCATGATCCTCCGTTACGCCTAAAATACTGCAGCATTAATTTTGAAATAAATATATGGTAAAGTTGAGGATTAATCCGGAATATGCCGATCTGTCACCCCGCTTTGTCCCCGTAGGGTGACGGATAGGAATAAAAAGTTTGATCTGTCCCCCTGTTTGCAATGAGGGGACAGTTCGAACTTTATTTACTCCTTAACGGTTTCATCTGTCCCCCTATCACCAATAGGGGGACAGATGAAACTTATTTATTCCTGTTTGTCCCCCACAGAATTTAATATATTATATTCTTAAAAGTAATGCCACACATAGGACTAGTGGTTTATATAATCATCTGTTTTTTAAAAACAATAAAAAAACATACTAATAATAAGAATATTTTGTTTTGTTATTGATTGATAGAATCAGTCACAGTCCGATAAATCACAGTAGATATTGTACATATTAGTCGAGTGGTTAACAATGAACCAGCAGTACAGAGTGAACCATGCAAATAATTTAAAAATGTGACGTTAACGTTTGATGCAAACTGCTTAAAATAAACGTCTTTGAGGCCCCCCGTCCCTCCCCAATCGACAGCGAGCTAGCGGCGCAGGCGACCGAGCGCCCTGTTTTGCCTCATTACCATCTCCTCAAAGAGGGGACTTAAAAAATAAAAAAAATAAAAAAACTTATTTGCAAAAAAAACAAAAAACAATCGACTTCAAAAACACCTAAAAGTGAAAAATAATCTTCAGAAGAAAAATCAGCTTCTGAAGTCGGTGACATTTGTTTGTTTGATTTGGCTTTTTTGCCACCGACTTATCTTTAAGAAGTTATTGTACAAACAAGTGGAGTTGTTCTGTACTGACATACAGATCACAGACAGAACTTTTATTTTGTTTGATAACTCTTACAGGAATGAAAACGTCAAAACTTGAATTTATTTACTTCATTCATTCTTATTATGAACATTTCCTCATCTAAAAGTTAACATTGTTAGTAAAAATTAACATTTGTAATATGAAGTCAAATCAGAGGACTGATTGTTATACTTATTTACCTGGAATACCTACTACGTGATTTATGGGACTGTGACTGATCGATACAGAAACAAAAGAAATATTTGTAACTTATTTAAAAACTGATGGTTATAAACCTAAACCACTAGTCTTATGTGTGGCATTACTATTAAGATTTAATATATTAAATTTTTCCGTTTAATATATTAAATCTTAATAGTAGATTTCGTTCCGTGTGGTGTCGGACGTAAAGAATAGCACCATCCCATATCTTCCCGTGGGTGTCGTAAGAGGCGACTAAGGGACTTACCAGGGAATGGGCAGCAGCGTTCTCTGTGCCTCTGTAACAACCATACTGCGATCGCCAACCCGCCTGCCAAGCGTGGCGATTATGGCAAACCCCCCCCCAAAAAAATTATGAGCGTTAAACAAAACAGGCCCCTACCTTATACTCAGAATATCTGCAAGATATTCGCTGAAGGTCATACAGGTCTACGCCCCGACCTCGGCATACCCCGACGATGAAGTAGAAACCATGTATGAGGATATTTCTAAAGCCATGCATGGTTTCAGAACTTACTTCACCGTTGTCATGGGGGACTTCAACGCGAAACTGGGCAAACGAAGCGAGGATGAGCAGCAAGTGGGGCAATTTGGGATTGGACTTCGAAACCACCGGGGTCACCAACTGGCCAGTTTTATGGAGAAGGAGGGCCTCTTTATGATGAACTCCTTCTTCAAAAAACGTGAGCACAGGAAGTGGACCTGGCAGAGCCCCGATGGTGCGACTAAAAATGAGATTGACTTCATCATGTCTACCAACAAGCAAATGTTCAATGATGTCTCTGTGATAAATTCGGTGAAAACCGGAAGCGATCACCGCATGGTAAGAGGCACATTGAACATCAATATAAAGCTAGAAAGGTCACGACTGATGAAGTCTACGCTCCGTCCAGCACAGATCCAAATCCAAAACCCCGAGAGCTTTCAACTTGAACTCCAGAATCGCTTCGCATGCCTAGGAAGCTCAGTGGACGATTACAACGACGGGTTCGTGGAAACTGTCCATACGACTGGATCTAAATTTTTTAAGATACGTCGTACAAATAAGATCAAAAAACTCTCAGATCACACTCTCAGGCTCATGAAGGAGCGGCGTGAGATGATCCTGCAGTCTTCAGACGAAGCTCGGCAATACCGGCAGCTCAATAGACAGATCTCCAAATCCTTGAAGAGCGACCTGCGCCGCTTTAATACCGAGCGTATTAAAGAAGCGATTGAACGCAACAAAGGCTCCAAGGTATTTGCAAGAGATCTGGCTATTGGGCAGAGCCAGCTCACGAAACTGAAGACCGACGATGGCAGGATCGTGTCCGCCAAACCGGAGCTTCTGAGGGAGATCGAGAGTTTTTATGGGCAGCTGTACACGTCAACTAGTCAACCCGTCGAAAATCTAGCGAAAGACCCCAGAGCTAGATTGACCCGACACTATACCGAAGACATCCCGGATGTCAGCCTGTACGAGATTAGGATGGCTCTGAAACAGCTTAAAAACAACAAGGCGCCGGGTGATGACGGAATTACGGCTGAACTTCTGAAGGCGGGTGGCAAACCGGTCCTTAAGGCCCTACAGAAGCTGTTTGATTCCGTCATACTCGAGGGGAAAACGCCACAGGCTTGGTGCAGGGGTGTGGTGGTGCTCTTCTTCAAAAAGGGTGACAATGCCCGGTTGAAGAACTATAGGCCCATCTCACTTCTAAGCCATGTCTACAAGTTGTTTTCAAGAGTCATCACGAATCGTCTCGCACGCAGGTTTGACGATTTCCAGCCTCCCGAACAAGCCGGATTCCGAAAAGGCTTCAGTACCGTAGACCACATACATACGCTGCGGCAGGTTATACAGAAGACCGAAGAGTATAACCTGCCTCTCTGTTTAGCGTTTGTGGACTACGAGAAAGCCTTCGATTCGATCGAGACTTGGGCTGTGCTGCAGTCTCTCCAACGGTGCCAAATCGACTACCGGTACATCGAGGTGTTGAAGTGTTTGTACAAAAACGCCACCATGTCAGTCCGACTTCAGGACCGGACCTCGGAACCTATCCTTCTGCAGCGCGGTGTGAGACAGGGAGACGTCATATCTCCGAAACTGTTTACCGCTGCATTGGAGGATATCTTCAGGGTTCTGGATTGGAGAGGACTTGGCATCAACATCAACGGCGAGTACATCACTCACCTTCGGTTTGCCGACGATATAGTGGTCATGGCTGAGACCATGGAAGACCTCAATGCAATGCTCGATGACCTCAGTAGAGCTTCCGAAAGAGTGGGTCTTAAAATGAACATGGACAAAACCAAGGTTATGTTGAATGTTCATGTAACACCCACTCCTATCAAGATCGGAGACTTTACGCTCGAAGTTGTGGACGATTATGTCTACCTGGGACAAACGGTCCAGTTGGGTAGATCTAACTTCGAGAAAGAGGTCAATCGTCGAATCCGACTCGGCTGGGCAGCGTTCGGGAAGTTGCGCGGTATCTTCTCGTCCAACTTACCCCAGTGTCTCAAGACGAAAGTCTATGACCAGTGTGTGTTGCCAGTGATTACATACGGGACCGAAACGTGGACGCTCACAATGGGCCTCATCAGAAAGCTCAAAGTCACCCAAAGGGCAATGGAGAGGGCTATGCTCGGAGTTTCCTTGCGTGATCGAATCAGAAATGAGGACATCCGCATGAGAACCAAGGTTACCGACGTAGCCCGAAGAATCGCCAGACTTAAGTGGCAATGGGCAGGGCACATTGCTCGCAGAACGGATGGCCGATGGGGCCGAAAAGTTCTGGAATGGCGACCGCGAACCGGAAGACGTTGCGTTGGAAGGCCTCCCACTAGGTGGACCGATGACCTGGTCAAGGTTGCAGGAACCCGCTGGATGAGAGACGCACGGGACCGGTCAATGTGGCGACGCCTGGGGGAGGCCTATGTCCAGCAGTGGACGTCTTTTGGCTGAAATGATGATGATGATGATATTAAATTTTGTGGGGGACAAAAAGGAATAAATAAGTTTCATCTGTCCCCGTATCACCAATAGGGGGACAGATGAAACCGTTAAGGAGTGAATAAAGTTCGAACTGTCCCCTCATTGCAAACAGGGGGACAGATCAAACTTTTTTTTCCTATCCGTCACCCTACGGGGACAAAGCGGGGTGACAGATCGGCATATTCCATTAATCCTATGTATGACGAAAACACGATTCCATAAACTTTTCTCGATAGAAAAGAAATCCAAAGTTACCTCCAAATCGAACAATAAACCGCTGGTATTCAAAAAGTACTTCAAATGAGATCATGAAACTTTGCATACCTACTGAACTAACTATAAAGCAGGTCATAAGTGTTTTATTTTTATAATTCAATCAATAGATTTTTTGTAAATCGCAAAAAACCACTCATTTCGCCCTATTCGGCCGCAGTGACTGACGTAACAACTGCTTTGTAGCGCAAGCTGATTAGAACTTTCTTCTAACAGTGTTTCAAACGAAAACCATCACAAATAGAGTTGCTAATTTTAGGGTTAGAAGCCAAGAAAAACGCATTAGATACTCCATCATCACCTTCCTGCCCTTATCCCATTCTAATTGGGGTCGGCGCAACACGTTTTTTTTTTACATTCTTCCCTGTTAAACGTCACAGAGGCATTTACTTCTCAGCACAGTCACAAACTGTTCACAATAGGGTATTTCACCAAAAAAATCTAATTAGTCCGTCTGTTAGATTATCGAAAAATATTGGATACGTGTTTTTTGTTTTATCAAATTAATAACAATTGACGATAATAGAACGTGTCAAAGATCATGAGTGGGGGCTTTTGTCGTCACTTTGTGGGTAAAAAAGTACTAACTTTGTGACGTCACACGACTTGACACGACTTTTCGAATCACTGTATCGTCTTCATCTTTTGTTTACGTGAAAAAAGAAAAAATACGTGTCCATTATTTTTTGGAAATCTATCTGACGGACTAATTAGATTTTTTTGGTGAAATACCCTATTATTGCCAGGTGGCTTGTTGTAGGTTCATTTACTTGTTTTTGACTACTATAAAAGTGCCTGTAACTGGTAATATTCATTACATTTACAATCATAATAGTACATTACTGCAGCGGCCAGCAACAGAGGCATTGATGGACGAACGTGTAAATGTGGGCCGAGGCGAAGCCGAGGCACACATACGTAAGTCCATCAATGCCTAGTTGTGGTCAAGGCTTGTATAGTACTTTTCTCAAATAATGCGAGGAAATTAAATACAATTTACTTTTCAAAATCACATACAACAATAATTTTTCACGCGTTGAAGAGTTCAGCCAATTCGAAATTTAAATAAAACCTTTAACAAGTCAGCTCCTTGGTTGCTATGGTTCAGAGTAAAAGATCGTTCCATTTTTAAATAACACGACAGATATGAGTTTAATATGTAATTTATTTGGCCGCTAAACACGACAGATATGGATTTTCATACAACTTTTGCCGGCCGCTGGTCGCATGTATCTGGTCAGTACAGCAATTTCGATTTATCTCGAAGAAGGTTGTCAAAATAATGCTCAAACTTCCAAGCATGTTTGAGAAAAATATTTTAAATGAATGTTCTAAACAGGGTGTATGAAAGGGATTCACCCCATAATTTTGCGGAGGGCTGTCCCATACGCCCTGTATAAAATTTTCTTTCTTTTTTGTTATTTTTTATGTACTCGTCAGCTCCCGGTCTAGTATGGGACCATACTAGACCGGGAGCTGACGATTCAAAGTACTTGGTCATTTGTACTAGTACAGCGGCATACTGGTACAAATGACCCCGTACTTTGAATCGTCATCTCCCTGTTTTTAAACCATCTACCTCTAATATCTAACTTACAACATACATTGATCTTAGTTCTATCAAAACCCTGCACCCAATGTATGTGATATTAGTTATATACTTAGGGAGCTCGGTTTTGATAGAACTGAATTCATAATATCATCACGACGTGGCCTGCACTGCAACTCACTCACGAAGCCGTCAACCAAGCCATACATCAAACTATAGTACATTACTGCAGCGGCCAGCAACAGAGGCACTGATGGACGAACGTGTAAATGTGGGCCGAGGCGAAGCCGAGGCACACATACCTAAGTCCATCAATGCCTAGTTGTGGCCAAGGCTTGTATAGTACTTTTCTCAAATAATGCGAGGAAATTAAAACTAAGTAGTACCTAGGCAGAACTTTTTATTTAAAAATACAGTTGTTAATAATTTTTCACGCGTTGAAGAGTTCAGCCAATTCGAAATTTAAATAAAACCTTTAATAAGTCACCTCCTTGGTTGCTATGGTTGAGAGTAAAAGATCGTTCCATTTTTAAATAACACGACAGATATGAGTTTAGTATGTAATTTATTTGGCCGCTAAACACGACAGATATGGATTTTCATACAACTTTTGCCGGCCGCTGGTCGCATGTATCTGGCCAGTACAGCAATTTCGATTTATATCGAAGAAGGTTGTCAAAATAATGCTCAAATTTCCAAGCATGTTTGAGAAAAGTAACTTAACGCATTATTTTTTGCTGTGAAACGACTTTTTTTTGGGGTGTAAAATCACGGGTTACAGTAGAACTCAATCTAACGCTCTCGCCACATTGAGCTTATGGATGCATTAAAAGCACACAACAGTACTTAAAAAAAAACCCTGAAACAAAGTTGCAACTTTGAACTCCAAGGTAAAAATTACATTTAACTGGAAGGTTCTCAGATATGGTCTAAAACAAAAAAAACTCGCAATGACTGGTAGAACAAGTGCCTTCCGGGCTACCGGCATCGTGAAGGGAATTTTGACTTCCATTATCTTTCAGCCATGTCATGTTACTCATTCGTTAAGAGAGCCGATACAAAGTGACATTCTATCAGCGATTACAATGACTGAAACGTCAAAAAATTTATAGACATTAGCTATCGAGAAGCTTATGTAAATTCTGTTAAAAGTTGTAGCAATAAAAAATTTGTCATTCTTCGGTCTCCTTTCTGTCGGTTCTCTTAATCTTATATTTTTTTTATTTTATGATAATTTATATTGTTTAAATGTGTAGTTTGTGTTCTGTAATACTTATTCATGTTTAATGAAACGGCACCAAAATCAATTTCTGAATATTCTTACACTGTTGCGTTGCGTTAACAATGCAACTGGACTAGCCATAACTTAAAATAGCTTCAGACTGATGAATTAACGATTTTGTGAATTCTGCATTTAATTTTGTAAACGCCATATTTTTATTAAACTATGCTCATAGGAGTAACTTTTTCCCAGCTGACTACTCTGAAACAAAATCAGAATTAAATCTTCTATTAACGTTGAAAATTCCATCAATTTACATTGCAATGCTGACGTGTAAATCCAAAATACTGTATCTCAAAAGTACCTATTTCGTGAAAAGGGCTTTTAAAACATTTTTTGGTTTTTGGTTCGTTTTCGAAATATATTTAAAATAAAGTATATAGTGATAGGTACCAAATGATAGGTATTTTTACGTCTAATCTAGCCATCTAAATTTTACAGCCATACGATCCATACAACAAGATTTAACTAAGTAAACGTGTATTGCCCCAATAAAACTTTAAGACTTATTTATCCGATTGTTTGAGCAAAACACTGTATATTTAGTTACAGTGTATTGGTTTTATGAGAACAGAGCCAATGGATCATACAAAAATACTGTATTTTCAAACACAATTTATTACCTTAACATTAATGGGTATTTAAGAGGGTGTCCGAATGAATTTACATTGATAATTTTAAATACAGTTGGTCAAGTTGTTGGTCAGTGGACAAGGGTTATTGCACCACCCCAGGCGGGTGCAACGTAAGTAGCAAGCTCGGGAAGTAAGATTAGTCATTGTCCCAACATTCCAGCTAGCATAGGCTAGCTGGAATGTTGGGACAATGACTAGAAGGGCCAGAGAGTTAGCGGGCGTGTTGAAAAGAAGAAGATTAATGTAGTGTGTTTGCAAGAAACTAAGTGGAAGGGTACAAAAGCGAGAGAAATTGGTAAGGGATACAAGTTTTTTTATTGTGGAAGTGACGGAAAAATAACTGGCGTGGGAATAGTATAAGGTAGTCATTTGAAAGAAACTGGATTGAACTGGAGGATTAATGACAGATTAATAGTTGTGAAAGTTATGTTGGAAAATGTTGTCTTGAATGTAATTAGTGTGTATGCTCCACAGGTAGGATGTGAAGAAAGGTTAAAAGAGAAGTTTTGGAAGTATTTTGACATAGTTTTGATGACCGTGCATGAAGAAGTGGTAATTGGAGGTGATTTTGATGGGCACGTGGGAAGAATGAGAGGAAGTTATGAAAGGATACACACGGGGGATGGGGATTTGGTAATATAAGCAATGAGGGGGAATCATCATCTACATTGCAATCAGCTACTGCATATGACCTGGCGCAGTAGCCAACACTTGGTTGCAAAAAGCTGATGGACGCTTTATAACATATAAAGGCAAATTGACTACTTCTTCATCAGACGCAACAACTTAAACCACATTAAAGACACACACAGGCACAGCAAAGTGCTACTGGGAGAAGAGTAAGTCTCACAACATAGACTCCTGGTTATGGAAGTAGTCGTACAAATAAGGCTTCTTAAACAAAAAGAGTGACCTCCCCCTACAATAAAATGGCATATGCTAGAGAAGTCTGATTGTGCGAAGAAATAAACAGAACGAATGGTGGATAAAATGTTAGAGATGGGTGATATTTATGATAAAAGTTTGAATGAATGTTAGAAGGAAATGGCTAGGTGTATTAGGAATGCAGCAAAAGATATTTTGGGAGAGACAAAAGGAAAGGGCACGATAGACAGTGATACATGGTGGTGGTCGACAGAGATACAGAATGTGCTGAAGGAAAAAAGAAGAATTTCAAAAGAATGGCAGAGTGTTGGAAATGAGAGTGGAAGTTTAAAAGCTGAAAAGAAGAGTGAGTATGATGCTCATAAGAAAAAGATCAAAAGAGTAGTACATGATGAGTTGTTGTGATGTTGTATATTGCTTTGTGACAATTTCACTAATAATCTATTTCGGTATCCACTCTTGTTATAACATATTTAAAAACTCGTTTAAACGCACAAACGAAAACCGATCGAATGAAGGTACGCGCTATCGATCAAAACACCGTCCGAGCAAGAGAAATGATTCACGACTACTAACCGTTGAGCTCTCGCTCCGCCCCCCGCGCGTCTTGCAAGTATTACGCGTAGGGAAGTGTCGCCGCGCTCGACGTATCAAGATTGTTTGGTTATCGAAAACACCGTATCTCAGGGTTTCGACTATTCGCGCGTAAACTGTTCCGCCAACACACTGTAACTCCAATTACAGTGATATGCCAAACCAAACCATAAATGTAACTAAAATACAGTGTTGTTTAGGTGCTCCTATCTCCTTCTACGTACTTTAAAATGAAAAAGTAATACTATAGGGATATGTAACTGCCTCGAAAAAATCAAATAAGCGCTATTAAGGCAAAACACTGTAACTCGAGTTGCAGTGTATTGGATATACACGACAGATTATGGTCAGATCATATACTTTTATCATACACACTCCAGGATGATATCTTAAAGAACACCACACAGTTTTTGCTGGACTTGAACATTCATGAAATGTGTTCGTAATATGATGTAAATTGTGATATGTCTGTATGTCTCATTGGCGGGACATAGCAGATTTATCTGTAACTAATACAACAACTTACGAACCTATGATCCACATTCAATTTGAATTTGATGTTCCAAGAGACGCACAGGACCGGCCAATGTGGCAACACCTGGGGTAGGCCTATGTCCAGCAGTGGACGTCTTTTCGCTGAAATAATGATGATGATGTGATGTTACAAGGATGCTTGTGTGTAGTACTGCTGCGGGGCAGGCAGCAGTGCCTGTAGCGCGGCCAGTACGCACTCGCTGGTCGCGCTGGAGCCGCATGTGAGGAGGCACTGGCTCATGGCGCTACTCGTGGTGCTATATAAGGTAATCTGTCATATTTTATCTTTAGCAAGTCTCTATTTTGGAAGGCCTCCCACTAGGTGGACCGACGACCTGGTGAAGGTTGTGGGGATCCGCTGGATGGGACCGGTCAATGTGGCGACACTTAGGGGAGGCCTATGTCCTGCAGTGGACGTCTTTCGGCTGAAATAATGATGATGATGATGACCGTCTATTTGACCCACTACTTTTTCTTCTCAGAGTGCCGATAACAAGGCACCTCAAAATTTGATGACGAGTTTGACATTTTCAGTAGCCTCTATAAACTACATAAAGGGTGATAGTACCTACTAATCATTGACGAACTATGAGCAACTGGTTCCTGCTGGCACAAGTGTGACGTATCAAACTTGGAAATTAAATCATTTTGCTTAATTCTTACTGAAAAATTGAATCACATTTTTTATGTGTTACTCCTTATTTATAATAAGTATGCTAATAGCCGTATACTGACTGAGCGCACAGCCTCGCGAGGCAGCCTCGGGCGTATGCCGCGCGACACGATCATTTTATTTTTTTTTCATTATTTTCCTCGGGCGAGGCACGTCCTGAATGACCTCATGAATTATCTCACGCGCATGCCTCGCGAGGCTGCGCGCTCAATTTGATGAGAGTTCTATTTCCATCTTTCTGTTCTTTTTCTAATACCTTCAATCTCTCCAGTACCACTACGGCACGGGCAGCGTGTGTGCGATGGTGCAGTCGCTGGTGCGCGTTGTGCTGAACACGGTGGAGGCGCAGTACCATCAGTGTAAGCGCATCCCACCCATGATTGTGATGCCGCACACTGTTAGAGCTAGAGGTGAGTCTACTTCATATCATCACAGTTTATCCGTTTACCAAATTTCATTTAAATCGGTTCAGTAGTTTTGGCGTTATAGCGTGACAGACAGACAGACAGAGTTACTTTCGTATTTATAATAATTAGTAAGGATTGACAGCCTAAAGCGTTGAGTCTAGAAGTATGAAATAGACACAGGACCATAAATTCCAAGAGAAAAACATTTTATATTTTTTCCTTAGTCCAGCATGAAACTATAACTCTAGTACATTTACAGATCTAAGCCAGCCGTCGCTAAAGACAGAACACGAGCCGGCCCCTGGCGCGTCTTCCGAGCGAGCAGCCACCAGCCCGCTGCCTCCGCTGGACAGGAACAAGCCCAAACTGCATCACAAGTCGCCCGCACACATGCACACCCATTGGGAGGAACCTGCCAAGTCTGCCAAGTAAGTGTTCTGGATATGTATGCACTGTCACTAGTACAGTCAGCATCAGAAGTAAATGAACATTACTCCAAGTTTAGAAGCAGGTTTTTTAATAAATCTTGTTGGATATCACTCGTTACTAACAAGCTTATAACACACAGTAAGGAATATTTGAAAGAATAATCTTCTGAAACATTTAAAATAATAGCTGGAGTCCTGTACATTAAACAATTAAAATTCCGAAATGTTAAGCTACTTTTTTTGCTGACCGTACAATGTGTACACTTATCAACGTTTAGAAGCAATTTTACTCTTTTTATGGATTTCATTTTTATGTTACGTAACGAAACTGGATATACTATTTAGGAACCCATCATAAAGAAGGTCATATTTCAAAATTGCAATCGTTATTTCACAAGAAATGACTGTTTAAACGTTGCCAAGTGTATCCATATTATTGCTCCTGACTTTTTAACAGGCAATGTTTGTGGTTGATCACTTTTTGACCTTATTATAGTCAACCACAAAAAGATGTAAACACTGTGTTGTGAATTATAGGTAACTCTAGGATATCCGCCTGTATGAACCCAATGACCGGAAAAACTCGATTTGTAATTATCACACGAGATATATTGAAACAAAAACTTGAATTATTAATATTGAAAACGGGATATTTACCATGTTTAGTTTTATTTCCGAGTTCCCGATATTTACTAAACATGGTAAATATCCCGTTTTCAATATTAATAATAATGTTAGTGACCATTTTTTTTTTTTTTTGGTGGGTGGAAAATCATCGAATAACCCCCCCCCCGCTCTTGGGCAGAGCGAAGGGGAGTGTCAGACTTCTACTGACTAAAAACCAAACCCATGTTCCTTCTTCGCCCTTGTGTCGGAGCCGCGGTAACCTTTCGATATCCACAGCCCCGACGGGAGGAATGTTAGTGACCATGTCAGTTTAAAAACTAAAAAAACTTGAATATATAAGAAACACAATTTTAGTTCTTCACTTGCGGCTTAAATAACTGCTACTCGGTTCGATCTTTAGTATAAGTCGCGCTTGCCTAGGTTGGGCGCTGGATGGGTGATCCCCCGTTACACACAGAGTTTCCTCCGTGCCTCGGAAAGCACGTTAAGCTGTTGGTCCCGGTTGCAATATATACCTAGATCTTTGGCAATCCATACAGGTGGTCAGTGACCTGGAAGTCGTACAACCAGTCTTACCAAAGGGTAATATCGTATGCCCGTCGGGGCCGCGGATTTTTGTACTAGATGACGTGGCCTCGGCGCAAGGGCAAAGAAGGAACATGGGTTGGTTTTTAGTCAGTAGAAGTCTGACACTCCCCTTCGCTCTGCCCAAGAGCGGGGGGGGGGGGTCATTTGATGATTTTCCACCCACCAAAAAAAAAAAAAAGAGTAATATCGTATTACCCAGTATTAACATATTTATATTGTATTGATCTCACGAGCAAACTTTGTTATGTAGTCCCACGCACCGTTATTACCCGTAGTACCCGTGCTGGTACCCTATATGCTGTCAATTCCTGTCGAACTAATTCTGGTTTACGCTGCCCTGTCCGTCGAATGGTTGAATCCTATAACAGTAATTTTGTTAGTATTGATATTTTTGTATGCTCAAAATCCAAATTTAAATCCAATGTCATATAAGTTATTGGTGATTTCTGCAAGTTTGCGATGTCGCAAATTGTTGTTTTAAATAGTTCGCTGCATGTTCTGATTAATTTAATCTGATTGGATGATGAATGGTATGATAGCGTGATGGTTGACAGGGGATGGAATAAAAGTAAAATGGGACAGGGTAGGTAAACGATGAATTAATCGAACATGTGAAATAATTGATAGTTATTTGCGGCGTTGCTAACTTTCAAAAACCAGGGCCGTTTGCACCAGAAACTATTAAGTACCTGAAGTTCTTCTAAAGGTATTAAAAACATCGTTTTGTGTACGTCAATTTAATATGGTTGACCGAAAGAACAATGATTTAATATCTTGAAGCGCTTATGTATTTAGTGATTTTTGTGGTAAATGGGCCTATGCAAATAATACTTATTTACCAAACTTACGACTTTTTCCAATACCGTAACTATACTTACCACATTTCTGGGCTACTGTAATCGTAAATCGTATTGACTTACTTATGTAACTCCATGAAAACATCGACATTGCCGCCTGTTGCCGTTTTCATAGAGTTACAACGATACTGTCTTGTATAGTGATTAGGCGGCTTCACTGCTGTGGTTTACGATTATGGGAGCCTTTATCATTATCTACGCATAAGTAATTCAACTACATCAAGCCGAGCAACAAGACACAAGCGATGCTTAGTTTGTGGCTCACCGATTACGTACGACACAGCTGTATTCTTCCTATTGTTTAGTAAACTTATTTTTATTCAAACAAATCTACAACTAGGTACAGATCGAAGTTAGGAAAGTGACTGTCACATTGGTATGCGTGACGGTCTAACTACTACGTTTATCATCGTTGTTTTTCCTGCCTTATGTCATGGAATCAGGGTTTTAAGCCCACGTTACCACAACGTTACCAAAAACACACAATCCCATTCACATTTTCACACAGAAGCAGAACCCGATCTTGAACAGCTGTTGAAGTTAGGTTAGCTACTTCATTACCGTTAGAATGGTACATCGAGCTTTAAAAAGGGCCTGTCACATTGGATATGTGACAGAGACAACGGTCTACAGAGTTGCCCCCTTTCTATAACGTCATGCGACATTACATGGTTGTACGGTACCAATAGCTTTCATCCAGCGAATATATTGTATGCCCTCAGTACCTATGCAGACTATCGCGAGTTTGCAGAATGCCGAATGGATGCTCATCGTGTTTATTTGTAGGTAATGGTAAAAGATAAAATTTGAAACAAAACCTGAGGTAAGGTTATCTTCAGGTAATAACTCCAGGCACCGGGTAAAGGTTTTGACATCAGGTATTAACCCAGGTAAAGTCTGTAGGCAAATGCACCCTACCTATAGATTTTATCCTGTGAATATGTATGATCCGGCTTTATAGATACGGAGCCATCTGTTTGCTAGTATGCGATTTGCCGATGGGGAGGTGCTGCACATCGGGTTAATGTCGCCGAGCACCATTTTCTAAGCGAACTATGGTTTTAGGTCAAGGTATAACTAAGTTTTAAGTGTTTTCTTAATATTAAGCCGCACATAAACTGCTCATCAGGGGTAGCAGTTATATAACGAAACGATCGTACGGCGTTTCAGTTGTTACTGTAACCAGTGATGGGTGTTCATGTCTATTTATAAGTTTAGTGGTAAGTAAAAAGTGGTCGTAAGGTAACTTAAAGAAGAAACTTCTTCTTTCATCAGGTACCAGCAGTGGAGCCTGGAGCAGGAGTCGTCGGAAAGTGAGCTGATCGCCATCCCGGAGACCAGCGACAAGTCTGACACCACCGTCCATGGCAGCACAGCACCGGTAAGTCAATTATTTAAGGAGCTTCCTAAATGGTCGAGTCGGTCTGATGAGGTCAAATCAGGCCGCCTCAAACATGTGATTAGCTCGCCTCACCGAGTTTATTATTTGAGAAGAGTGTATTATGTATAGGTAACACTCTAAATGACATCCCTTTCATTTTGATAAAGTTACAGGATCCAGGGTCTAGAGCTTGATAAATATTTTGGAAAAAATCTTCTGCTGTGAGATAGCCAAAATAGGAGGCACTAATAGTGGAAACAGTAACTTTTTGTGTCAGTCTCTCTTAGTCAGTCTTTGCTAACTTAACTGTTTACGCTACACAATGAAAGTATTTTTGAGAGATTTCTGAATACAGTGCGTTAATATTTAACATACCAAAACCACAGAAATCTTGGATCTTTTGCTGTCTCCTAGTAGAAGAGGCGTATCGTAAGTTGTTGCATGATTTTTGTGTTTTTTTTATATTTCTTGTTTACCTACTAACCTATTCCAAAACTCCAGGGTTCGTTCGACGAGCCATCGCATTACGAGGACCCGCCTAAGGTAGAAACGCCAGCCACTACTACTGCTTACCCGCAGCTCAGTAAAATCGTAAGACTTAGAATATTATTGCCTTCTTTTTGCATGAGATTTTATTTTTATTACTAGTCATAGGTTGGTAGGTTAGTATAGTCGCTCAAGGCTTCGCTTAGACGGTTGAATTAGAAAAAAAAGTCGAGGATATATTTTTTTAATCATAGGTATATCATTGTCTTCAGTAATGCACATGTCCATAGGTGGTAATTAGCATTTACAATCAGATCAGACTGATTATTTATTTTCTAAAAAACTTTGTTCCAATGGACTATCATCATCATCACCACCTGCCTTTCCCAACTATGTAGGGGTCGGCTTACAGTCTTACCGATGCTCCAGAATACAGTATTTTACATGGAGCGAATGTTCCAATTTACTTTAAGTGCCAGATTAGAGATAACTTAGTAAATAAACCATTTAGAGACCACCCACTTGAACCACAAATCAATATGTAGATGCACCAATCCATCTCTGTCATCTAAAACAATTTACAGAAACGAACAATGTCGTAAATTCGTGTAGCGTTACACTTATTTATATTAGTTGTACCTGGTGGTACCTCTGGGCCTAAGAATCAGCAATTTTTGAAGGTAACGAAGACGGTTGTAACGATGATTTATTAAATAATTTTGGGTGATATGTTTAATTAGCCGACCCTTGGATCCCGTTCAGCACACCAGCTGTCCACCAGTTCATCCGTGTCTATAGGCAGTGACTCCTCAAACCTGTAAGTGTTATAACATTATTCTATCATCATTATTTTCTATACTTTCTATATTTTGAGACTTTAATCAATCTCTTTATCACTAAATGAGAGTAGGTATATATTTCTAAAATATAGTTTTACAAGGACAAGGGTTTGAATAGGGTACTTTCGGCGCAAAATCTGAAGAGCTCCACTATTTTAGTTTTACAATACAATTTCACAAAACGAGTTGTCATAATAACGACAACGTCTCTCTGTCAACAGTCAACACCATTTAAGTACCGAAAGATTCTTGTAGCAACTATTTATATTTAAATTTTATGATCAGTGCAAAATATGATACGTTCTTTAGAAAATCAACGCCGATGAGTGGGCAGTCGGTGGAGATCTGGCCTGATCAGATACACCAACAGGCGTCGCCGCGAGCCAAGATACTAGGCAAGCAGAAGAGGATTATTGGTATGTTTTATCTAAATCTTTCAATCATTAGATGTGCCCCTCGCGCTCGAATGCACGTTGGGAACAGTGACTTTACGAGTTCAGATACGATTTTCAGTATGAGTGAGCGAGAAAATATTTATTATTATTTTTCACTTCACTTATATCATTATCACTTAACCTTGACTTACAATTTTTCCATATTTTGCATTTTTTTTGTTATGTTAATTGTTTATTATTTGCGATTAACCCTTCGATCAATAATATTGATCGAAGGTTTGTAACGAGTTGTGACTTTCTGGTATTCTTCTTGTTTAACGATTATAATTCTTGTTTAAATCATCAGAATTGTAATTCATAGACAGCTTTACAGAATATACCGATTCAGTCTATCCTGTTATTGCCGTATTCGTATCCATTGTTTATTATTTGTGTTGATACTGACGAAATTAACCTTTTTTTACTGTTTTTCTTGTATTTTTTTTATTGTCCCAAAACATATCGTAACATCGCCCCTGTAATCCCCGAAGGGTTAGGCAGAGCCGTACCTAATAGCACCTACACCCTCATTTCGGCGGGTTAATAACTTGGACTTTACTTTATTTTTCTATGCTTTATTCCTACTTTTCTGTTTTTTTATTTCTTTCTTTCTTCAAACAATCATCCTTTCTTTTTTCTGTTTCTGACTTGTTTTTATTCCAGTAGTTTAATTGGTGTTTTCATCTGTTTTTGTTTTTTATTAGGTATCTTGTTTTCGACCTCAGATTTAATAACTTATACTTAACTTTATTTGTCTGTGCTATAGTCTTGGTTTACTGTTCTTTTCATTTCTTTTTTATGTGTGTTCACGAATAATCATCCTTTCTTTTTGTGGCTTGTTTTTTATTTACAGCCTTACACGGTTTTCTTTTTACAGTCTTTTAATTTTTTTTTTGTCGTTCATCTCTCCGCGGATGTTTAACTCTGTTATCTTTTTTCAATATAATACCAAGAACCATTTTAATAAGAAATTACCAACAACGCTTCTATATCCATGTCAAGTGATGATCCTTATAGCACTGTATATAATTAGGCTCTCAATAATAGTAGATCTTCATATCTACTTGTAATGTTATATCAGTCGGAAGCAGCACTTCACCGGACACAGCGCCGTCATCCAACGGAGAGAACCAGTTCGGACAGTGGCCCAATGCTCGATCACCGCCACAGCATCACATCAAGAGCCCAGGTAAGACTCATCATCAATTCATCATCAATCTTCTGCCCTTATCCCAATTTATTTAGGGTTGGCGCAGCATGTTTTCTTTATCCATACTTCTCTATTACTTGTTACCATAGGTAAGACTCTTAATGAGTTGTTAAAATTCGCTGATAGTATATTTCATTGATCATTCAAATTTAAACTTTGAGCAGTCAGTGTTCAGGATTGATTGTATTATGTATCTTTGTGAATATACAGACGCTAGCACATAAAGCTACAAGAAAATGTAAAGATTTCCTAATCAACCTTGAACCTTAAAAGATAAACTTCAAAATCTATTAAAGATTTTTTGTCAGAATGCAGCATCTTGATGTACTATCTGTACAGCAAATATAAATTACTTTTGACTACTTTGTTCATAAAAACCTTGATTTTGAAGACCAACTTTACCTTAATAAAGCCGTGTCTTTCTTATCCCTAGCCAAGAACGTGGGCTATGCGTACGCGTCGCCAGAGTCCCCGCTATCCAAGATGGAGGTCGCGTGGAACGCTCCGCCCCCTATGATGCAGCAACATTCTCATCAGCCCTTCCACATACCACCCCCTGAGAGGTAAGTACCGATGACCCTCCATAGCTAAGAGAAGTTTTCCAATACATAAAGATAGCAAGTTGCTGAATACGAGGTTCGAATCCCGAGTTGGGGTTGAAAGTGTTGTTTTTCCGCTAGAAACTCAGGTTCATACTTACGCTAAATTGTTCTTATATAATAACTAAGTTACAATGATTTTTGTTTAGGTTGCTGCCAATCGGTCCCAAGCCCAACAAAGAGCAGTACCCGGTATTCAACGCTCTAGTCGACCGAGTCAGGGAGGCATTGAGTCTACCACCAGGTTAGTACCATCTACTGTCAAAGAAGTAAACTCACGATTCACTGGGTTTTATGCAAGACGCATCACAGTACAGTTATCTTTATGAGTTCTGTCCAACAACATTACAGTCAGAGATAGGCACACGGACGTCTGTCTGGCTCCTCCGGCGCAGCTTGGTGCAAAGGCAACCAATTCATGCAACTTTCATATTATTCTTAGCTTAGAAAGTCCTGACCAAAGCCCTTCTAGCAATGTATAGTCCGTACGGTAAAATCAAGCTGGATTCACTATCACATAATATTCACTTACCAGCTTAGACATATTATACTTAATTATGCGTTATCTAGATGACTCAACAGACAACACGGCGTCCTCCCGGTCGGAGGGCGACGCCACTCCCACGCCCACTCCCACCAGTAGACCTCACGAACTGAACAAGAAGCCTTCCGAGACTACCCGGTACGTTTACTATGGAAAACAACTTTATTACTGAAGCAATTAAGTTTTGTTTAATTTGCAGCGCGATTTAAAAAAAAATGTCTTCTTAATGGTATTGAGTTACCCTTTCACGAGTATGCGATTGATGGCATACCCATATGCATATGACAACACCCTGAAAGCGGATATTGCTACATTTTACTTAGTATTATTAATTTGGTCAATACTGAGATATCAAAAACACACAAACAAATACAGTCAGATATATTTTCATATACATAAGGGTCATAAAGTTGATATTTGTTTAGCTAGAAATAATATGAATTATGTGGAATATGGAGAAGAGAATCCTGTTATGTTATACTAGTAACGTTTTTATGTAGGTCTCCACGTCGACTGGCGCGGCAAGTGGCGCAGACCGGGTCGCCACCGCATCAAAATAATACTGGTAACTTATTTGTTCCTTAAATTATTGGAAGTTGGCACTATCATCCACATTTTTGTTTTTCCATGGTTAATATTTTCTAATATGTACCTACCTACCTATAATCAGGCCCAGACCAAGCCCATTGCTATCAGCCGGGCACAAATTCTGAGCGAAAGGTTAGATTTTAAACTAAAGATATCCTATGGAGGCCCTATTGTCATCAAATGCAATAGGCTTGCCTTATAAATCTTGTATTCATTTATTCATGCACAATATAAACTGCTGTATCTAGAAACACACAGTTTTGTACAGTCGCCTGCACATCAACCTACTACAATCTGTCAAATTTCTTTAATAGATTTTCAGCTTTATTGCATTGAGGTCAAGAGGAAAATTTGTCAGTTTTGGGTAGCTTTACGTGCTAGCGTATGTAAAAGACATCCTTAAACAACGAAGATTAGTACTAAGCGATAATTGCTAATAAATACCGTTGTCCCAGACTGCGGCAGCTGCGGCAGTGGTGGCTGCGGCGGCTGGTGGGAGGACGAGACACGCGCGGGCAAGCGAGCTGCGCACGCGCACTCCGCGCCGCACCGACCGGATGCCGAGCTGTGCTACCGATGTATGTATATTGTTTTTTTATCCTTTTTTTGTAGGACAAGCCCGCCCCGCTATTCCCAAACTATTGTAACTCCTGTGCACTAGAATCAACAATGGCGACCACCAGAAAAGCGCCGAGAAAATAAACCCAGACGAAGTCCCAGAACAATTTAACTGTCTTGGATCATCATCATCATCATCATTTCAGCCTGCAGACGTCCACTGCTGGACATAGGCCTCCCCCAGGCGTCGCCACATCTCGCGGTCCCGTGCGTCTCTCATCCAGCGGGTTCCTGCAACCTTGACCAGGTCATCGGTCCACCTAGTGGGAGGCCTTCCAACGCAACGTCTTCCGGTTCGCGGTCGCCATTCCAGAACTTTTCGGCCCCATCGGCCATCCGTTCTGCGAGCAATGTGCCCTGCCCATTGCCACTTAAGTCTGGCGATTCTTCGGGCTACGTCGGTAACCTTGGTTCTCATGCGGATGTCCTCGTTTCTGATTCGATCACGCAAGGAACTGTCTTGGATACCGCAACGAAATTAATCAGAAAAGAAGTACCCACCCTAACACGTTCAGGAAGACATAAGTGGGTATTCTCCACTTCAATGTCCCGTTGCCTTGACTTAGGCTATCGGTGTACCTGACTCGGGACTGACCGACGATACACCGGTGACGGTTCACTCAGAATTTTACAGCAAGTTTTCAGCACTATCTCGTCTTTTATCACAGGTGCAGAATGTGGCACAGCAGTAGAGCAGTACAGTGACGAAGAGCTGGGGCTGTGCATCATAGTGCTGGCTACCTTCGTGCATCGCGAGCCTGCCGCTGCTGCCGGCATGCTGCCACAGCTACTGCACAATGTTAGCAGGTAAGATCTATGGTCTATTTTATAACAAAAACACCATCCAAAAAAATACAAAGTAATAGTACTATTTGATACCAAAATATTTGTAACTTATCTCTAGATATTCTTGGCTCACCTCTCTGCCTGTATAGGCTTGTTCTAAGATGCTTGACTATCTCGTCTATGTGAAACGACCCTGCTTATGTGAGAGAAACGTGATTGCTGGGTTATTTAGGATGTTAGAGATTTCAATATCCCAAAAAATTTGGCTGCAACTGGTGTGATGACTAGTGGAGCGGCGATTCTTTGTTCTTGGTCAAAGCCTCCGGACAAAATGATGGCCAGTTGGGTGCCAATTGCTGCGCGACTCTTTCCGCCTTATTAAAAAAAATTGTTAAACCTGGTTTAACTTACGCTTGGTTTATCTCGCATGCCGTCTCACTTCAAAAATATTCAAAAGAAAGTGACGGCATGCGAGATAAACCAAGCGTAAGATAAACCAGGTTTAACTATTTTTATTAATAAGGCGGTTTAAGATTATGAAAATGCTTTTCCGAACTGATGGTGCATTCGATAAAAACACACATTTTATGTAAGTACTTATTATTTTGTCAACCAGGGTGGTCCAACTAGGCAACTACTCGTGGCAAGCCGAGACCAACACCCGGCTGCCGGGCAGCGCCGTGTTCGTGGCGCATCAGTTCCTGCGCTGTGTGCTGCACCAGCTCGCGCCCAACAACGTCTTCCTGCAGATATTCTTGCAGAGAACTCCGGGTGAGTTAAGAGTTCTTGCGGAGAACTCACATAATCCATCTAAAAAGACCCTTAATGAAGCCGAGAGGCACTTGTTTTGCACGTTATTGGGTTATCTTTTCAAATAGATATTGAAAGAAAGAAATAAAGAAAAATTATTGAATTTGGGACATTGGGACACACTGGGGGTCTCCTTACACTTCTCAAGTTTTTCTCAAACTTCTGTCTCTCATGAGACCGTTCTCGTAACACTGCAGCCAAACACTAGTTTCAGCCAAAGGCAGACATGATTAGTAAACCAAGCTGAGCCTTTCGAATTTATTTAGATTTTTGAATTTGTTTGAGAATGCCTTCTGAAATTGGATTGAAGCCAGTTCAGATTTTAATATATTTTTCTAGTCTCTTCTGTCCCACTCTTGGGCAAATGCCTCCCTCCACTTCTTCTATTTCTTACGAGTCCGCGTGTCCTACTTCAAGTTCTGACGGTACCTGTATAGTTAGTCCCGGCTTCTCCTTCGTAGCCTGCCGGAACCCCGCCTCGCTGTGTCAGGGCACCATTTTCCTGCAATTTTAGCCCACAGTATGTATGGTAACCGGCGGTGTCAAAAAGGCTCTAAAGGAACTACGAGAAGCAGGAAACAAAAAACCTCGTAAACTGCGCTCCTGTAAACCTTGAGTTTGGACTTCCGGATGTTAGTTACCACCAATTAAATCCATGTTATTGACCAAGTACATCCACTCCAGAATAAGGCGTCATAAAGATGTAACTGTACACATGATGAATACCCCAAGCTGATATCCTATCAATGATGGATCTATCCCACTTCTGATACCCTCTCAAATTTAATTTTTAAATTTAAATAACATCAATAGTAAGCCATTACAGATTACTTTACCCTAGAATTTGTCGGCAGAGAAACAACGGCAAATGTTCTTCAAGAGCATCGCGCAGGCGTTCGTGGACTTCAATGAGTTGTATCCTTGTGGACCTCTGCAGCTGGTGGTGGAACATCTTAACTCGAAGAAGCAGCTGCCAGTCGATGTGAGTATTGTCTTTATTTATTGTGTGATTAACAGTAAATATTTCCACCAACAATGGGGCACTTAATATCGTCTCCTGCATGTTTTGTTGTTTGTTCACTACAGGAACTGATGGACGCTACGGAAAGCACCAAACTAGTAGCTCAGTTTTGGGCTGACACAATTCACCACGCGAAGAAGAAGTGTTGCTAAAATACCTGAATTTTTCCGCTTAAGCTTTTAAAAACAAAAATGATATTTGTTTTAACCTTTTTAGCGCCACAGTCACGTATAGACGACAAGCCGAACAAGCAAACTAGTGCTCTAAGTCTGTCGACTTAAGGTACTTTTTGGCTTGTCGTCTTACTTGACCGTGGCGGTCAATGGGTTAATGAGTAATATTTGTTCCATTAATGAGCAATATTTGTTCCAATGAGCAATATTTGGTCCAAAAGCAATATTTGGTCCAAAAGCAATATTTGTTCCAATGAGCAATATTTGTTCCAGCAAATAACAACGATAGCCGGTAACATAGCGATGTACCTATCCTGCCTGGCGCCCGAAGCCCTAGGCCCGCCCAGTGCGTGCCTGGCGCTGGTGGCGGCGCTGGAGGCGCTGCTGCGCGGGGCTGCGCTACTGCTGCACCAGCTGGATGATGTGCTGCCTCTGCTCAGAGCTGCCACCGCCGCGCTCAAGATACCCGCCGCTGCACAGCATAAGGTTAGTGAGGAACTGTGAACACCGGACATAGACGAAAATAATTATAAGGTCCCATTAAAATAGATGGACAAATAACTGGTCAAAATGTACTGAAAAACTGTTTTTAACAGCGAATTTAAGTTTGACTCGTGTGTCTGTCTCCGACCATTCGCCCCCCCCTCCCTTATCTCCGAAACTACTGAACCTAAAATTCTGAAAAAAATACAGAAATTAGTTCAACACATAGAGATTACAGGAAAACCTATAAGAAGTCTAAGTACGGAACCCTTCATGCGCAAGTCCGACTTGTACTTGTTTTGTGAACATAAGTAAACAGTAGGTGGCATAATATATTTATAAAGTCTCCTCTAATCCCCGAAGTGTTAGGAAGAGGCATGGAGCACGATAACCAGTGGCTCGCGCGTGCGGGGGCTACCGCGGGCGCCAAACATACGCTATATCAAGCGTACGCGGCGAAATTTTGCTCAGTCGCAAAAATTGTAGGCTAACGCACGAACGTCACGCGCTCCCGTTTTGAAAGCATTTATTACGAAAAATAATGCCTAGTTGTGCAATTAAATGGTGTGGAAAGTGTACTACAACCACAGAATACATTACTACAATTTCAAGTTACACAAAAGATGGGATAACATTGCACAGTTATGTGGTTTTCTATTCAATTTGATCAAAACAATGAAAAAAGAATCATATAATTGCTGTCTCTTTCTGGTACACTGATTTGCACTAATGCAGTTGTCTCTTTCTTTCATGATAGTGATGTTCGAGTTCGCAGTATCGCGACGGTTTATGGTATCGATATAATATAAAATATAAGTTCTTAAAATACCCTTTTTTAAGTTTCATTATTGCTATATTTTCAAATATGATTATTCACTTGGCTTTACTCGCAAATGTGTATAATACTGGCATAAACTTGTACATAACAATAAAAAAATTAAGTGTATGATATCTCTGCCTGCCAAAATTTAGACGCGTTGCTTGGAATCTATTTGAATCATTGCAATCCTAGACAATTATGTTTTTTTAAATGTTTTTATATAGGCCAGTGTAGGTATGGAACAGACGTTATCAATTTTAGTTTTGGAGTAAAGGTGGCCAATACGCGCATCGGCATGTGAACACATTGCTGGCAGTGGCGTGCGTGCAGAAAAACGGAGGCAAAGGCCTATGAAAAAATTTGGTTGGATTGTGTAGCCTACTATGGAACGAGGACTTAATTTTTTTTATTACCAATTTTATTGCAGTATCGGGTTAACCTGCGCCGTAAACACCATTTAGGGTCCGATAAGCATGGTCCTACGATGCACCGTTTCCGAGTTATGGGCGTTTTAAATTATTGTACCTACCAAAATAAGTTAAATAAAAATAATATCTTGAAAACGGATCGTCCTAGGCAAAAAATGACCGAAATTTTAACCCCCCTTTGCTACCCCCGTGATATAATGATCTTAAAACACAAAATTAATTTGAACTAATTTGAGGTCCTTTTACTTTTTTTTTCACTAATTTGACGTAGAATCGACAAACCATTTAATTGATTTAGCTTCATGTGTAGCAAAAAAATAAATTGATACTCAACTGACATTTATTACGAAAAATAATACAAATCCAAAGGATTATATAAGAAAAACATATTCAAAACTACTACTAAAACATTTACTAATAACTACTACAACATTTTAAAAACCAGTAAATATATTATATTTTTTTTAAATACAGTTTTCTAAGTTTAATAATTACCTGTTTTATTTCAAAATCGAACCCGTAATCTCTGTATTGCAAACAAATCGTTATAATACTAATAAGTCAAACAATTATCGATATCGATACTTTTTCAATTACTTTTATGGAATCCCTAGAGAATGAGTTGTCATGTGGTTGTCAGTTCGTCAACCAATCACAGAGTCCGAAACGTACCTCTCCCCCCGCAGTATATTAGTGACTTTGATTTAGAACAAAAACGTGCCCATACTTTCTCCACTGGTTATTTTGCTCCATGGGAAGAGGTGTACCTATTAGTACACACACATTTTGCCAGTTATGTTTGTCCCATGTAACAGGGAGCGACCGTACGACCATTAATCGGACACAAATCCAGAGTCCGTGTCTGCTACTGAAAAATTCCGATGTAGCCCAATAACATTTTTCCGGACCCGGGGATCGAACCCAGGACCTCATGCTCACCAGTCACGCTTGCGACCACTAGACCATCGAGGCAGTCCGTAAAGAATTCCAGTACATGACCTCTCAAATTCTGGTATCTATCTTCCAAACCCCTTTCCATGTCCAGTCGATATGATCGCACGTTTATTATTTGGGTTGGCCGATTTCGGCACGGCTGGGCGGCAGAATACATGTTTGGTCATGAGGCCGATATAAACATATCTCCTTCATTTTCAATGTAGCAAGCCTATCTATTGCCTTCAACCGGGCACAGATCTAGACTCAAAACTTCTGCTGAAAAACTACAGATGACCTTAGCGAGTATGAGGGATGAGGAATTTTCAACATATTATTTTTAGAACGAAAGAAAATATTTATTAGTCTCACACAGGACAACACAATTTGAAAGAAAAATAAAAATAAAACAATAATTCAGAAAACACAATTGACAGTAAATTGACAGTAAGCCTTAAAACATAATAAATTAATATTCCGAACTTAGTCCTGTACGAGGCTAAAAGGCCACTATCTCAGCATGGTGCTGTGACATTTATGACAGATGTCAATGTCACAGCGCTGATATTCTGATAGGGCCCAAAGTGACGCCGCAATCACGGACAATCAAACACAAAAAACAACATTAATGTCAGATGCAGAAAAAACAAAACAATAAAACTTATACTGTCAATAGTAACAAAATTAAATGGTGTGCAGTGCGTATGTGATATGTATAATAATATAAGTAATATGTTTATTGAGGCTATTAAAACAATGAAATAAGAAAAGGTGATAAAATACAGGGAAAAGGCCATAAAATCATAAAGGTTTAATGTACAAGTGACAATGAAAGTGAACAGAATAAACGCTTCCGTCACCGTTGGCCCACCCACCACCACTCCAGACCCACTTGCACCACAAACTCATAGTAATATTTAAAAAAATACGAAATCGCATTTTGGAGAGTCTTTATTTTGGAGAATGTGGTGGAATATTCGGCTCTTTCCTTGACCTCCCGCTAATTCCGTGCCCAGACGAATACGCAGTATCGTCTGCATATGTAAAAACTTTGGTGTGTTGAAGTGACATTGTGCAGAGGTCATTTATATATACCAGGAACAATAGGGGGCCCAAAATACTCCCCTATGGGACCCCCAAAAGGATTGTGCGTTCCTCACTAAGACAACCCCCTATTCTGACATATTGCTTACGCCGGGAGACATAGTCTTTAAATATATTTAGAACAGTGCCTCGTACTCCTATTCGTTCTAACATTGATAAGAGGATAGGGACAGAAACTGTATCAAACGCCTTGGAGAGATCTAGATATTATAAACATAGGCATCTATTTCTTTTTTTTAGTTTTTCCACTACTTGCTCTGTCGAATCCAACAACGCTCCTCAGTAGAGACACCTGATTTGAATCCGTACTGGTAGTGAACTAAGATTTTAAAGCGATTCATAAAGTTTTTGAGGGATTTGTAGAAGGTGTTGACTTTTATCTAAAATTTTTGATAAGGCTGACAACACCGATATGGGCTTATTGATGCAGTCTCTGTCCCCACCCTTATAAATTGGGTACAAAATGGTTTTTTTTTTCAAATCATCAGGGAATACGCCACTACTAATAGAACGATTACAGATGTGCGTAATAGGTGGAATCAGTTCACGTCGGTACTCTCTGAGAAGAGAGGATGGAATGCCATCCCAACCAGTTGCACAATCTGGCCGCAGCTGTAGGATAGTGGATTCTATATCCGCTTCAACTACTTCTAAAATAACGAGAGAGTTGAGTAGATTGTTTTCGGGACAGTCTGATGCGGGGGTCCGAAGGGGGAGAGATTCATTTGTAAAGGTCTGAAACAGAATGATGTTTTAGGTAGATTTTTGCAGTTTTATGTTAGTAGTGCGTCCACCTTCTCATTCATAAACGCAAAATCTTACCCAATCCGCTCTGTGATACACCCACATAATTATGCATTGACCACAAGGAAACGTTCCTTTAAGTTCTCATTAAATAACAGAAAAAAACAATTAGATTAATTTTCGTGTTTTTTTTTTTTTGTTATTTATTGAAAAAAAATAGTCCCAATCTATTAGAAAAAGAAAGAAAGAAAGAAAATTAATTTATTCGGCACATGCCATAATAACACACAGTGTAAAATAATATAAAGAAAAAAGAATTTAAAACTTACCAAATTGATTCGAGTTCGATGATCAATTTTGTGGCCAGAACGGCCTAAAGATAACCGTGTATTTAATTGTAACACAGCTACCTAATGTACCTATGGTCTGGGCGGCCACGACGACGGTGAGACGAAAACAATAATATAATAATATGCAACAAGGCAAAGCACAGAAATGTAGTTATATGTGTTTCCGAGTTTACCACCTTGTTATATATACAAATCTTAATTTCACCGTTGTCTTGGTTGCCCAGAGCATCTTGGAGCCGATAACCAAGATCATCAGCTATGGGGTCCAGAACTTCGTGTTGAAGCTGTCAGTCATCTCCGAGCTTTCCGTGGTCTGCACGAGGGTCTTCAGCCGCGACCGGGACAAACTTCTGGTCTGCCGGGTGCTGGTGTACGAACTGGTGCAAGCTTTGAGGACTAAGACTACGATACCTGATGATAACCTGTTCATACTGATACAGTTTGTGCTGCAGGGTAAGTTTTCGAAGCTGTTTGTTTATATGCATATTTTTTTAATATATCGTTTATTTGCGAGAAGAATGATACAATAAAAAAATCTGTAGTTTTGAGATATGTTTTGGCGCAGGTAACCGGGGCAAATATGTATTTAGGCTTCTGTCAAATGACCGATTATGAACGTGTGATTAGCGATGATGTTTTTGCAGCGTGCCATCTAAGGAGCTATGACGATTCATGCAATCTGAGCTAACTTCTTACAATTAGAATTCGGAAAAAATAAAGAAATACAAGAAATAATCTTTTGCTAATACGGTGGTTAAGGTCACGGGTGCCGCCTGGTGCTGCCGCCGCAGCTGGCGGGCGGCGAGCTGGCCGCGCACGACGCGCGCGAGGTGGCGGGCGGAGCCGTGGACTGCATGCGCCCGCACCTGCCCGACATGATCGACTTGCTGCACGACCCGCATCTGCTCAACAAGATCAAGGTAACGTTACTAGCTGTGCACCAATGTCTGTGCTCCATTGTCTGTGAAAAAAACATGCCGCCTGTTATACAAGTTTAATTTGGTACAGGCATCGAACTTTGTTATACCTACGTTATTTTTAGGATTAAAATTATACAGGATGTAAACGTACCTTTCACGAGGCCGTCACCAAAGCATTCTATACATCAAACTAAGTAACCCTACGCAAAAATCTTAGATATACAGACACTGGTGTGATAACAGTCTATTTTAAATTAGTGACAATCTTACAGCTCTTACAAAACGTCCAATGACTTTGAAGTACGTGAGACTGACGTAAGCAACCAAAAAATAAAAAATAGGAGCAGGAAAGGAAGTGATAACGTGCAGTTGACAGAGGAGAATGTAAGAAATAACCCTCCTTTTGGGCTTCGCCGCAGTCGGGTAAAAAAACGTGTCACGCAGACTCCAAGTAACATAATATAATAACATAACAAGGACCATAAATGAAGCAAAAGTGACCAAATTCCTTGGACTAAATATAGAAAACACTTTAAAATGGAATTCCCATATTGAAAAAGTATGCAGTAAGCTAAACCAACATTCCTATGCTTTGCACATGTTAAGTAAAACGGCCAATCGAGCAACAGTTTTAACGGCGTATCATGGTCTAGTAGCCTCAACATTGAGATATGGAATTATATTTTGGGGCAATGCCACGGGTAAAGATATGGTATTTAAGTGCCAAAAAAGGTGCATAAGAGCTATTTATAATTTGCAGACAACAGACAGCTGCAAACCGTTTTTCAAAAATACGAAAATATTAACTATAATAATATATAATTTATTCAAAATCAGACATCAATGATCCATTATGGTTAGTAACAATGAGAACTTATAAACTATGTTAGTAGGCACAAAAAAAAACAATCATAAAATATATTATCCAATAGGGTTAGTAACAATTGCAACTTATGAACTATGTTAGTAGGCACATTAAAACAATCATAAAATATATTACAAAATTGAAAATTAAACTATAAATTACATAATTGAAATTTAAACTATAAATCACAAATAATTGAAAATTAAATTATAAATTACTTAAAATTAAATTATAAATTCTAATAATTGAAATTGAAATGGAAATAATATTATTAGTAGTAGTAGTATATTAATTAGTTATTAAAAGCCACGGAGGCATGTAGGCGTACCCAATGGCCCAGTATGGGACTGTCCCACCTGTCCGCTATAGTGCTCAGGATGCTGTTGGGGCTGCCGCGTACCCTGCGCATGATGGAGGCGCATCGCTTGCGCATGATGGCGTGAAAGCCATCTATGCCCGCTTCTGCGAACATGCCAGAAGCACTGCAGTAGCGCGGCAGCCCCATCAACACTCTGAACGCGTTGTTGTACTGGACGCGCAGAGCGTTGTATGCCCTCTGCGTGTAGTTGACCCACAAACTGCATGTATAGAACGACTGACAGTACGCCGTGAACAGCGTAGACTTTACGTCAGTCGAGCATTTCGCAAATCGGCGAGCCAACATATTGCAGCGGACAGCCAACGCTCTGCGCTCACGCTCAATATCCAGGCTATCTTTAAGGTCCTCGGAGACCCAGTGGCCCAGATACTTGAAAGAGGTGACCTGATTTAAGGGACTTCCGCAAAGTTTTAGCTTTGGTGCAATTGGGTAGGTTTTAGTACCTGCCTTGAAAACCATAACTTCACTCTTCCTTACATTGTATCTGAGCCCATGGGCCTCCGCGTACCTTTCACATATCATGAGCAGACTCATCATTGAGTTAATCGATGGGCTCAGCAACACCATATCATCAGCATAACTAATATTGTTACAACATATTCCGTCTACATAACAACCTAAATAGGTGTTGCTGAGCTCAACGATCAACCGGTTTATGTACAGACTGAAGAGGCGTGGGGAGGTTAGGCCGCCCTGCCTCACCCCGCACTCCAGCCTATACACATCCGATAATGAGCCTGCCCACCTCACACAATTGGTCTGGTTGTTATACCAGTACCTTAATATTGATATAACTCCCTTATCCACGGTGGTCTCGTTCAGCAGTTTCTGCCACAGTAAGTCGTACGAGACCAGATCGAATGCTTTGGAAAGGTCTAGGAAACACGCGTTAACAGGCGTTTTCCTAGATGTGTAATACTGGACAGTATGCTTGAGAGACAGTATGGCACTTTCCGTGGAGAGACCAGGTCGAAACCCAAACTGCGCATCATGCAAATCGATGCGAGTCGCCATAATATGCTTATCAAGCAAACTGTCCAGCACCTTGGCAATGACAGTAGCAAGCGATATGGGCCTATAGTTTGAGACATCTGATGTGTGCTGCATCTGCACTATGCCGTCGTTGTATATCTACGAAACGTCTATGTTCGTAAAAAATAATTTACATAAATTTGCTAGAGTAACTAGTCAGCGCCGTTGTGATCGGTTACAAACAGTCGGATCTAGTACTGCATTATACAGAGACAGTGTTTTTGTAATGGCTCCAAAGGTCTATAATAAATTACCAAAATGTATAAGGAGTGAAGACAATGTCCGCAAATTTAAAAGTAAATTGCATTCATTTCTAATAGATAAGACGTATTACTCTATTGAAGAATTTTTAAATGATAAAATATGACAATAACTGCACTTTATTATAATTTATTTTTAATTATAATTTATTTTTAATTGATTTATAAATGATTAATATTTAATTGACATTATTTACAGTATTATAAAATTTGACATTAATAGCCTTTTAAATAAATTACCGTTGACATGACTGAAAAATAAATTATAAATGATTAATTAATGATTTATATTACATTGAATTCTCATTATTTACTCGAACCTGACTTTGTATTCTATATATCCAGACTTTTTACTAAAAACCCAATGTTTGTACACCAATTTTATTGGTAGGACATAGAGCTCAACTAAAATGTATGAATAACACCTTTATTTCAATACCTGTGTTCACAAATAAAGATAATTTGAATTTGAATTTGAGGATAATAAGATGATGAAAATGGGATTGGTGCCGCAACTATCTAAGACACTTTATTTTCGGGACGTTAAAACAAACAAGTAACTTCTAGAAAAAGACGTTGTCTGGAAGACCAGACCAGACTAGACCTCCAGACCAGACCAGTTCAGACCTTTTCGTCTTCGTCAAGATCATCGTTGTCGGGTCCTACGCTGCACTTGCCCACACATGGTGTCTGCCCTTTCGCTCGTTTGCTTGGCTTACTAAGTTAAATATGTAGATAGCAGCCAAATAAACGAGCGTCTAAGAGCGGATAACGCGACCTTCAAAGACGCCAGCTCGCTGCCATTTCTACTTACCATCTACGTCTGAAGAACTCCATAGGTATACTAAAAAAATACACACGAATATTTCATAAATAATTATTGTAGCTTGTAAGTTTGGTTTGGTTTGTAAACCTTGTATTTTTGTATGTATTCCGTAAAAAATGTTGTTGGCAATACCAATTTGCTCATACTTGCATTTATTACTGCAATGCGTCACTGTTTTTTTTCCCCAAAAGTTACAAAATAAAATAATGTTTTTTTTTGTCAACAGGGTTCCGTCTCAAAATCAATCGTGAACCGCAACCTGATCTGTCTGAACGAGGACACATTGGGGGCCATAGTAAAGGGTGGTATAGCCCAATATGTGGCCATGGAACTGGCCTTAGAGCATAGCCGAGGGAGACAGGACCGGGCGCAGCCTGCCAGGCATATGACTCCTTGGATCAGCGCATCACTGCCGGGGTAAATATAGCATTTTAATATTTACAATAAATAAAAAATACAGGTTGTATACGGAACCTTCAAGAAGCCGCCAATCAATCATTCTGTACATAGTACAATCTAAGTAACTACGCAAAAATTATTGCAGATAAACGATTTTTTTTCGGTTTACGGTAAAAAGTTAATGTAAAGCACTCAAAACATTGTGCCTTCTGTATTTTAAGTTAAGTTATGAACTTGTGATATTAAAAACTAGTGTAAAACAAGGTTGATACTTTAACCTAGAATATCTCAATAATTATAAGGTACCTCAATAATTTTTTTTTTTTTGTTATAATATACCATACCTGGGAGAGGTATGGTATATAACAAAAAAGAATATCGCACAGAAAAAAGTGCCTTTCGGCCTTTTTCAGGGTCTGTTTACACCCTATATTTAATTAAATACTTCGCACACATGATGACAAAATACGGGGGGTTTTGACTCTGGCTGACGGCTTTGAGGCTGATAAGAAAGTACCTATGTCTGATACTGTTACACTCTTATGAAAGTGCCGGGATTGGTTATCTCAAATGTTACAGTCAAAACAGGTAATCGGAAAATAAAAAATTACTACTTTCTGTCAAAACCCTGTCGCTGTCTGTAGAAATGCGTTTTTTTTAACTAAAAAGTATAGTTCTATAATTTCATGACCTTTTAATAAACTTTTTTTTTAATGTTGGCTCACTAGGAATTCCTCCTGTATCGTCGAGGGGTTTTACAAACATTCAAACAATTTTTTTTTAAATAACCTCAAAAACTAAACTTTATTTGTTTGGTGAGCCCTTTCTAAAATTGCAAAAGGGCAAGTACAGTCCGTTTACAGTTTTATGCCTGTGGCTGAATTTTACCTCCATCTTCTCCTTTTGTCTATTCAAAAGCGTATGTAACAGGTAGCTGGTTTTTTTGTTACAAGAAAAAGTATAGGAGAAAATCCTCGAAGGCATGTAAAGCCAAGTCAGAGGCCCATGGGCGGCATACAAACCGCGACTCCAGTTTAGGCACTAACCATACGATAAAGAAGAAGAAGAATCGGTCAAATTCAAATTCATATTAATATATTAATTTTGTGAACATGAAAAAAATAAAAGAAAATTTTTTTTTACAAAAAATGAAACCGACTTCGACAAAAATAAAACACAGAAAGTGAAAAATAAACTTAAAAAGAAAAATCAGATTCAGAAGTCGGTGACTTTTGTTTGTTTGATTTCATGTTTTTGCCACCGACTACAGAAGCTGATTTTTCTTCTTGAGTTTATTTTTCACTTTTTTTGTGTTTTATTTTTGTCGAAGTCGGTTTTATTTTTAGTAAAAAAGTTTTTATCACTATTTTGTGGTTCACATGTGCTTACCCCTTCACAACGTACCGGCGTGATGTTATGTTATGAACTGGTGTAAACAATAGACAGACATGAGATTTCAGCAATCCCAGTCCATTTGCTATCATTTATTGAGGAGTTCCGTTGCCAATCTCCAAAGTTCTTCATCAGATCTTCACCAAATAGTTTTTATAACCTTTGTAGTGAGTACAGGCGTGATAATATTATGTTGTGTGATGGCGTAAACAATGCTTAGATATGCTATAGCAACAATCGCGGTTAATCTGCTGTTATTTATTGAAGAGTTCCCCCGATTTCTACCAGATCCCATCATCAGATATTGAAATGGTGACAATGGGACCACACGGGAAGCACCAGCTTTCAAATAAAAAAGAATCATGAAAATCGGTTCTCCCAGTCGCAAGTTATGAGGTAACAAACATAAAAAAAAATACAGTCGAATTGATAACCTCCTCCTTTTTTTGAAGTCGGTTAAAAAAGATATCTCAGAAATAAAACATAGGTAGGTACATATGACTACATTTATACAAAAAAAAAAACAATCGAATTGAGAGCCTCCTCCTTATTGGAAAAGTATACTCGTTTTGTTTCTAAACGAGTATACTTTTCCAAAAAGGACTCGTTTTGTTTCGACTTTAACACACAAAGAAACAGCCAATCACATCATTTGTCATAAGAGTTAACCGCGGATTAAAAAGATAAACCCTTGCTTTGAGAAATCCAAGGTAACCTTTAACCTTGTCCACGTTTCCAAGGTCCCGCGAGGTATGCGAGTGCGTGACCCGCGTGCGTCTGATATCGTGGCTGGTGATGGGTGCTCTGTGCAACAGTCGCACGCACCAGCTGCCGGCCAGCCACGGCCAGGCCGCGCATATGCACCAGCCTGTGCCGCAGGACGCCACCTGCCATATCACTGACTATATACAGGTTTGTTTTTTGTTTATTTATATTAGGGTAAGTCAAAGCTCTTCTTCTTCCCCCTGGCTGTAGGCCTTAAACTCAAGGCATCCACAGAATTTGTCCGGTTAAAGAGTAGCGAATCTCTTAGACTGGTCGAGGTCATGAGGGGTCACCCACAACTACGATCGCTGCCTACGCGATCCTTTTCTACCGATCTCTATTGGCCGTATGGCGAGCACATTCTGCCAGAGGGATCTCAACCGGGCACAAATCCAGACTCCGTAGATGCTACTCAGAAATTTCTTTCTGACTTCCAAATTGACTGGCCTGTTGGTCTAGTGGTTAGTGACCCTAACTGCTATGCCGGAGGTCGTGGGTTCGATTCCCACCCAGGACAAATGTTTGTGTGATGAGCACGATCATTTGTTCTGTGTCTGGGTGTAATTTATCTATAATATGTATGTATTTAGAAATATATAAGTATGTTTATCAGTTGTCTAGTACCCATAACACAAGCTCTGCTTAGCTTGGGACTAGATGGCGTTGTGTGATAGTTGTGGAATATTATTTATTTATTTATTTATTTAAATTGGGCGATTTTGTCCTGGATGAGTGACAATGGCTTCAAAATGTTTCTTATCTCTATGGCTTTCAACGGGATTTCGGTAGCATAACGATGGTCATACGTTGACAACTCGTAACCCACATTTTTTCACGAAATGAGTTTTATGCACCAAAATGTTCTAGTGTTAATTTAGAAATATTTGGTGTATAAAACTCATTTTGTGAAAAAATGTGGGTTACGAGTTGTCAATGTATGACCATCAATAAGTCAATCCTATAACATTTTGGTCATTCCTAATCATAGTTAAGACTGATGCCAATTTCACCATGCCTAGGACTTCTGAAGTATTTATCCTATTTCTATGTTTTGTCCTGTTTTTTTGCCTACAGACAATAATGTCATCATACGTGGAACAAACAAAGCCTGCCGCTCTACGAATGTCAGCGTTACTCCACGCCTTCGTGCTGTGCCAGCTGTGGACCCTGTACCTGGAGCAGCTGGCGGCGGCCTCCCCGCCCTGCAGCGAGCCGCACAACACCACCACCTGCATACTGCTGGACTTCTGGTGCAAACTGGTGCCCAGTATCCTGCAGGTCACCGTGCAGTCTAAAGTGGTGAGTGTCTCTTAAAGTCAAAGTTCTTTATTTGCTAAACATAGGTGTAAATTTAATAAAGTAATGTGTATGTTTTGCTGTCAACGGTGTTCAAGTATTTACGCTTAGAATTAATGATTCTCAGTAGTGACATACGTATATTTTATTTTTAAGAAGAAAAACATTTGAAGCAATTACTTAAATCGTTATAATCGCCGTACTGTGTAAAGAAATATCGTTTCTGTTCATTCTTCTTTTTAGCGTGTCGATGAAAATACAATCAGTTAATTTTATACATTGGCACTTTCTTATGACAATGTGTTATTCGAATGATATATTTTTGCTCAGTCATCCTCAAATCATATCTATTGTTCCATGTGCGAGCTTATCTACTCTTGTCTGCATGAAAACTTTTTCACATGTCCTAATTATGCTAAAAACGTGTAACGAATTAAAACAGCTTTAAAAAGGCGAACAATTAAGGACCCTATTGGAAAAGCAATAGTGATGCCTGTAGATGACTCATAACTTCATTTCATAGGACAGCAATTAATGAAAATGCCGTTCACAACCTGTGCTATAATTTTACCAAGAATCAAAAAGTTAAGAGTATCGTATCTTTCAGCTGGCCGAGACGGTGAACCTCCACTTCCTGAGTCTACTGGAATCGTTGTTGGAGTGTAACTCCACCGTGCTCAACAAGTTACTGCCTCTGTGGACTCCTATACTGCACTCTCCGCTGTTCAATGTAAGTACTGATTTTCATTATTGTTTTTCATTACTCATACTCTGAAAGTAGGTCATAACATGCCTGCGGAGCGGGTTGAAAGTACTACTTTTCAGCCCTAGGGAGAATCGCTTTCAACTGACAGCTGTCAAATTATTTGATGTAATTGGGAGCAAGCCTATTGCCATCAACCGATGTAATTAGGAGCAAGCCTATAGCCATCCACCCATTTAGGTAATTGGGAGCAAGCCTATTGCCATCAACCAATGTAATTAGGATCAGGCTTATTGCCATCAACTGATGTAATTGAGGGCAAGCCTATTGCCATCAACGGGTGTAATTAGGAGCATGCCAATTGCCATCAACCAATCTAATTAGCAGCAAGCCTATTGCCATAAACCGATGTAATTAGGAGCAAGCCTATTGCCATCCTCCGATTTAGGTAATTGGGAGCAAGCCTATTGCGATCAACCAATGTAATTAGGAGCAAGCTTATTGCCATCAACTGATGTAATTGAGGGCAAGCCTATTGCCATCAACGGGTGTAATTAGGAGCATGCCAATTGCCATCAACCAATCTAATTAGCAGCAAGCCTATTGCCATAAACCGATGTAATTAGGAGCAAGCCTATTGCCATCCTCCGATTTAGGTAATTGGGAGCAAGCCTATTGCGATCAACCAATGTAATTAGGAGCAAGCTTATTGCCATCAACTGATGTAATTGAGGGCAAGCCTATTGTCATCAACGGATGTAATTAGGAGCAAGCCTATTGCCATCCACCGATTTAGGTAATTGGGAGCAAGCCTATTGCCATCATCATCATCGACCATTCTATTGCCATAAACGGTTGTAATTAAGAGAATGCCTATTGCCATCAACCAATCTAATTAAGAGCAAGACTATTGCCATCAACCGATGTAATTAGGAGCAAGCCTATAGCCATCCACCCATTTAGGTAATTGGGAGCAAGCCTATTGCCGTCAACCAATGTAATTAGGAGCAAGCTTATTGCCATCAACTGATGTAATTGAGGGCAAGCCTATTGCCATCAACAGATGTAATTAGGAGCAAGCCTATTGCCATCAATAAATCTAATTAGGAGCAAGCCTATTGCCATCAACTGATGTAATTGGCAGCAAGCCTATTGCCATCAACCGATGTAATTAGGAGAATGCCTATTGCCATCAACCAATCTAATTAGGAGCAAGCCTATTGCCATCAACAAATCTAATTAGGAGCAAGCCTATTGCCATCAACTGATGTAATTGGGGGCAAGCCTATTGCCATCAACGGGTGTAATTAGGAGCAAGCCTATTGTCATCAACAAATCTAATTAGGAGCAAGCCTATTGCCATCAACCGATATAATTAGGAGCAAGCCTATTGCCATCCATCGATTTAGGTAATTGGGAGAAAGCCTATTGCCATCAACCGGTGTAATTAGGAGCAAGCCTATTGCCATCAACCAATCTAATTATGAGCAAGCCTATTGCCATCAACCGATGTAATTGGGGGCAAGCCTATTCCCATCAACTTTCCTTGTATTCGTAATGAAAAGCACAGTGTTTACCTCGGGTTAAAGACTTATTTAGTCCCTCAAACTATTAGCCCTCACGACGATCGGGCGCCAAACCCCGTCTCGGGACTAAATAAGTTGCTTTCACCCCTAAGGTAACAATGTACTATTTCATCCTGTACTGTAAGTTTCAGTAGTGTTGTCGATGTAGCTTTATAGCGTTTGATTTTGAATTTAACGTCTACATAACAGTGTTAAACTTTTTATTTATTTAAATTAAATTACTTTAATGTGTGAGATTTTCCCACTTTGGTCAGGTTTATCGGCTACGCTTTTTAATGTAAAATCTATACTAGTCTATATTAATATTTTAAAGAGGTAAAGTTTGTGTATTTATTACATTGTAAGGGGTAATCTCGGGATCTACTGAACCGATTTAAAAAATTCTTTCACCAATAGAAAGCCACATTATTGCTGAGTGTCATAGGCTACTTTTTATCCCTGTATTCCCACGGGAACGGGATCTACGCGGGTGAAACCGCGGACGTCAGCTAGTAAAGAATATACAGGGTGCCTGGATCTGCGCTTGCCATAGCAAATTCACATATTATAGAGAAGGTCTTTTACATTACTTCCCCTAGCCTAAGATTTTATATTTAAGGAGATATGTCAATTTTTATTATATTCTGTTGTATCAGATGCCAGCGCACGTGGCAGCCCGTCTGGGCGTGTGTCGCGGGCTGGCCCCGCGCGCGCCCGCAGCGGGCGGCGCGGGCGCGGGCGGCGCGGCGGCACAGCGGCGCCTGCACCGACTGCTGGCCAAGATGGCTCAGCTAGAGCTGCAGCCGCACTCCTTCTACTTCATATAGATACTACATACACATCATTACAATGTGAGTATGACGCGCGCGCCCGCAGCGGGCGGCGCGGGCGCGGGCGGCGCGGCGGCACAGCGGCGCCTGCACCGACTGCTGGCCAAGATGGCTCAGCTAGAGCTGCAGCCGCACTCCTTCTACTTCATATAGATACTACATACACATCATTACAATGTGAGTATGACGCGCGCGCCCGCAGCGGGCGGCGCGGGCGCGGGCGGCGCGGCGGCACAGCGGCGCCTGCACCGACTGCTGGCCAAGATGGCTCAGCTAGAGCTGCAGCCGCACTCCTTCTACTTCATATAGATACTACATACACATCATTACAATGTGAGTATGACGCGCGCGCCCGCAGCGGGCGGCGCGGGCGCGGGCGGCGCGGCGGCACAGCGGCGCCTGCACCGACTGCTGGCCAAGATGGCTCAGCTAGAGCTGCAGCCGCACTCCTTCTACTTCATATAGATACTACATACACATCATTACAATGTGAGTATGACGCGCGCGCCCGCAGCGGGCGGCGCGGGCGCGGGCGGCGCGGCGGCACAGCGGCGCCTGCACCGACTGCTGGCCAAGATGGCTCAGCTAGAGCTGCAGCCGCACTCCTTCTACTTCATATAGATACTACATACACATCATTACAATGTGAGTATGACGCGCGCGCCCGCAGCGGGCGGCGCGGGCGCGGGCGGCGCGGCGGCACAGCGGCGCCTGCACCGACTGCTGGCCAAGATGGCTCAGCTAGAGCTGCAGCCGCACTCCTTCTACTTCATATAGATACTACATACACATCATTACAATGTGAGTATGACGCGCGCGCCCGCAGCGGGCGGCGCGGGCGCGGGCGGCGCGGCGGCACAGCGGCGCCTGCACCGACTGCTGGCCAAGATGGCTCAGCTAGAGCTGCAGCCGCACTCCTTCTACTTCATATAGATACTACATACACATCATTACAATGTGAGTATGACGCGCGCGCCCGCAGCGGGCGGCGCGGGCGCGGGCGGCGCGGCGGCACAGCGGCGCCTGCACCGACTGCTGGCCAAGATGGCTCAGCTAGAGCTGCAGCCGCACTCCTTCTACTTCATATAGATACTACATACACATCATTACAATGTGAGTATGACGCGCGCGCCCGCAGCGGGCGGCGCGGGCGCGGGCGGCGCGGCGGCACAGCGGCGCCTGCACCGACTGCTGGCCAAGATGGCTCAGCTAGAGCTGCAGCCGCACTCCTTCTACTTCATATAGATACTACATACCACAGAACATAAAAAACACGTAGAAGTGGTATGTGACGAAATTTGTATCGGAACCAGTGTCGCCAAACTAACACAATCAAACCATTAATCATACAGTGCACTACAACTACACAATTTGTTTGATTGGTCGTTTCAATTTCAATCACAACTAGCGTAACTCACAGATTCTACATTTTAAAAATATACCTTCGTGGTATTACGATAGGATTTATTTTGCTTCACTCAGAAATAAAATACGACGTTTTGTAATCAGCAATCATACTAGAAATTATTGCCTGGTAAATTCCGCAACTCGTCCATAGATGGCAGTATTTTCAATGGACGCAATAATACACTTAAAAACTGCAGTAATAAGAATTATATTCGCGTCACAGGTCTGTATTTTTTGCTACTCGGCCAAGGAAGAGACACATTAAGCTTGTATCTATGTTATCGATATCGATAGATAACCAAGTTACTTTGAAAAAAAGTTTGTAGTATTAAAACAAATAATTGTACCTAATAATAATTGTAAATAATACAACAAAATAAAAAACAATATTTTATTCATCATCATTATCAACAGCCTATTAATGTTCCCACTGCTGGGACACTGACCTCCTCTCTTTTTGAGAGGGATTATTTTATTACTTACATAAAACTATTTACAACAAACCCAAACAAATAATAACAGAGTTTTTCTATGAGAAAATTCTAAGGAGTTAACATAAAAATTATATTGACTTTTTACGCGACTGCGGATGCATGCGTCTTTGGGAAACCTAAAACATAATTATGATTAATGAATGATAGATATAGAGAGATACTTTTTTTTTAAACTACTTCCAACTTAGAGCCAATTAAAATGTTGTAATCGTAATTATTGCACTGCAGCAAAATACTATTTACTAGTGAACATTTTGGATTTAATTTAAACTAACATTATAAATGCGAAAGTTTGTCGATGTCTGTCGCGTTTTCACGCCAAAACTACCGATTGAATGAAATTTGGTACACAGATAGTCTAGACTCTAGACTATCTGTGTACCTCTAGACTATCTTTTTCAGGCTCTACTAGACTCTAGAGCCTGAAAAAGGACATAGGCTACTTTTTAAGGTTGTGGAATCAGTATGCCTACAGGATTTAGAAAATACGGATGGTTCGGCGCGGATAGGTGCGTGATGCCATATACTATTTCATATAAAGATTTATAAAATGCGATGACTGAGGCGATTGCGGCGCGGTCAGGTGCGCGTTCACCTTTGGTGCGAAAAAAGAGTTGAAAGGGAGGGATTAAGAAATTACTTTTGGTCGCGATAACCGACATCGGTCGCGGTAACCGACATTCACACGGACGAAGCCGCGGGCATCAGCTAGTATCTTTATAATAATAATCACTTTTTTATTATGGTTTGGTGGTCTCTATGGTCCTTACATTCATACTTTATTTAAACAGGTATATTTCGGTGAAGATGCCAATCATACAAAAGAAAAACATAAATTGTCAATATTATTATGTCAGTTTTTACGTAAAATGTCAATGCAATTCTCAATCATTATTGAAAGTAAAAGTTTGATTCTTTATTGCTACAAAACATTGAACTTTAATGTTGCACAGGTACACCTCTCAAAATAATTTTTGTGTGATAATTAGGATCTTTGTATTAGACTGTTAAACAGTAAGTATAACATTGTTTTATTTTATCGATATCTATCGATCAAATCTGCAACCGATCTTAACCACATCACTAATTGAGTAGCATGGAACTTTCGAGAACAAAAAAGATCCTTGTTCAAAATATGACAATCGACATTCGATCTAAAATAAACTTTATTTCAATGGGAAAAGGTTGATTATAATTTTCTAATAATGTGACAGATTGTCACATTTTTAGAAAATATTAGAAAATTGATATTAACTACGATTTTATTAGAAAACAAATAAAATCGTATCTACCGATGATAGGAAACACCTCCGTTTTTAATTTTTTTTTCTACTGTCATTTTTACGCTCCAAAATCGCACAATACGTGAAAAATTAAATTGTCGGGAGACTGGCGACTCGAAGCGATGTCAAAACACGACTAAGTCAAAAATCTGAGAGTTTGCATTACAGTGCAGAGCTATGACAGCCGTGCTACGCCTACTTTGCACTTCCACTGTTCTTTCTGTTCCGTGCTACATACACATCATTACAATGTGAGTATGACGCGCGCGCCCGCAGCGGGCGGCGTGGGCGCGGGCGGCGCGGCGGCACAGCGGCGCCTGCACCGACTGCTGGCCAAGATGGCTCAGCTAGAGCTGCAGCCGCACTCCTTCTACTTCATATAGATACTACATACACATCATTACAATGTGAGTATGACGCGCGCGCCCGCAGCGGGCGGCGCGGGCGCGGGCGGCGCGGCGGCACAGCGGCGCCTGCACCGACTGCTGGCCAAGATGGCTCAGCTAGAGCTGCAGCCGCACTCCTTCTACTTCATATAGATACTACATACACATCATTACAATGTGAGTATGACGCGCGCGCCCGCAGCGGGCGGCGCGGGCGCGGGCGGCGCGGCGGCACAGCGGCGCCTGCACCGACTGCTGGCCAAGATGGCTCAGCTAGAGCTGCAGCCGCACTCCTTCTACTTCATATAGATACTACATACACATCATTACAATGTGAGTATGACGCGCGCGCCCGCAGCGGGCGGCGCGGGCGCGGGCGGCGCGGCGGCACAGCGGCGCCTGCACCGACTGCTGGCCAAGATGGCTCAGCTAGAGCTGCAGCCGCACTCCTTCTACTTCATATAGATACTACATACACATCATTACAATGTGAGTATGACGCGCGCGCCCGCAGCGGGCGGCGCGGGCGCGGGCGGCGCGGCGGCACAGCGGCGCCTGCACCGACTGCTGGCCAAGATGGCTCAGCTAGAGCTGCAGCCGCACTCCTTCTACTTCATATAGATACTACATACACATCATTACAATGTGAGTATGACGCGCGCGCCCGCAGCGGGCGGCGCGGGCGCGGGCGGCGCGGCGGCACAGCGGCGCCTGCACCGACTGCTGGCCAAGATGGCTCAGCTAGAGCTGCAGCCGCACTCCTTCTACTTCATATAGATACTACATACACATCATTACAATGTGAGTATGACGCGCGCGCCCGCAGCGGGCGGCGCGGGCGTGGGCGGCGCGGCGGCACAGCGGCGCCTGCACCGACTGCTGGCCAAGATGGCTCAGCTAGAGCTGCAGCCGCACTCCTTCTACTTCATATAGATACTACATACACATCATTACAATGTGAGTATGACGCGCGCGCCCGCAGCGGGCGGCGCGGGCGCGGGCGGCGCGGCGGCACAGCGGCGCCTGCACCGACTGCTGGCCAAGATGGCTCAGCTAGAGCTGCAGCCGCACTCCTTCTACTTCATATAGATACTACATACACATCATTACAATGTGAGTATGACGCGCGCGCCCGCAGCGGGCGGCGCGGGCGCGGGCGGCGCGGCGGCACAGCGGCGCCTGCACCGACTGCTGGCCAAGATGGCTCAGCTAGAGCTGCAGCCGCACTCCTTCTACTTCATATAGATACTACATACACATCATTACAATGTGAGTATGACGCGCGCGCCCGCAGCGGGCGGCGCGGGCGCGGGCGGCGCGGCGGCACAGCGGCGCCTGCACCGACTGCTGGCCAAGATGGCTCAGCTAGAGCTGCAGCCGCACTCCTTCTACTTCATATAGATACTACATACACATCATTACAATGTGAGTATGACGCGCGCGCCCGCAGCGGGCGGCGCGGGCGCGGGCGGCGCGGCGGCACAGCGGCGCCTGCACCGACTGCTGGCCAAGATGGCTCAGCTAGAGCTGCAGCCGCACTCCTTCTACTTCATATAGATACTACATACACATCATTACAATGTGAGTATGACGCGCGCGCCCGCAGCGGGCGGCGTGGGCGCGGGCGGCGCGGCGGCACAGCGGCGCCTGCACCGACTGCTGGCCAAGATGGCTCAGCTAGAGCTGCAGCCGCACTCCTTCTACTTCATATAGATACTACATACACATCATTACAATGTGAGTATGACGCGCGCGCCCGCAGCGGGCGGCGCGGGCGCGGGCGGCGCGGCGGCACAGCGGCGCCTGCACCGACTGCTGGCCAAGATGGCTCAGCTAGAGCTGCAGCCGCACTCCTTCTACTTCATATAGATACTACATACACATCATTACAATGTGAGTATGACGCGCGCGCCCGCAGCGGGCGGCGCGGGCGCGGGCGGCGCGGCGGCACAGCGGCGCCTGCACCGACTGCTGGCCAAGATGGCTCAGCTAGAGCTGCAGCCGCACTCCTTCTACTTCATATAGATACTACATACACATCATTACAATGTGAGTATGACGCGCGCGCCCGCAGCGGGCGGCGCGGGCGCGGGCGGCGCGGCGGCACAGCGGCGCCTGCACCGACTGCTGGCCAAGATGGCTCAGCTAGAGCTGCAGCCGCACTCCTTCTACTTCATATAGATACTCCGCACTCCAAACACATCATTACAATGTAAGTATTCAATATCAAAAGTCATTTATTCAAACTAGGCTGATAATCAGCACTTTTCGAACGTCAAAATTTATTTACAAGAGACAGTCCCCCAACACACCCACCTTTCGTCACTTCATAGTGTTTTAGCTGGGAAGAAGAAGTGACGGAACAAACTCCCCAGCAACACATTTGTATGTTAGGTTAGAAGAACTATTGATGGCACGGTTGAGGTAGTGCCTGAGAAAAAAAACTGGTGCGCATTCAATCCCCTCACAGAACAAGTATTTGTATGACCTACAGATAGTTATTCCGTGTCTGAATGTTTGTATTTATGCGAGTTTATGTTTTTTTTTATGTGTGTTGTTGTGTACTCATTCTTGAAAGTTACATGAAATTGGAGGGTTGTTATAATGATTTTGATGATTATAATTCTGTAACTGCATATGTCTTACACCCGCGAATCATATTTTCACTAACACACAACCTAGCACTGGCCTGCAAATCGCTAAAAACGTAAGAAAATTTGAATTTCGCGGGCTATCCTGGAACATCAACCTTAACAAGGGATATCATGTTACAACCCCAACTTAGTTGGGAAGAAACTAGACAGGTTATCAACAGAATAATAACAAAATTCTAATGTTATTCGAAAAAATAACAAAACAAAATTTATTTGATTGTCAGAAACAACACTGACGAGAACATATTTTTACAGATGAAGAACCAGTGGTCACAACGAGAACTCGTCATCATCAGCAAGCAAGCAGCCTTCAACTCCTCACTCTGGCACATGCAGTCGTGGTGGAAGTGGCGAAATTGAGAAGTGGAGTGATCAGTTCTTCTTCTTCGTGTTACTGTCTAGCACGACAAAGAAGAACTCTTGACTCCACTGACACATCCCGTTTGCTGGTCGCTGCATATGATGTACGTACTCCAATGTTTTGATATCAAAACTGCTATCTGCTGAACAATATCTGAAATTGGAGCATCATCATCTTCGTCTTCATGTTTTAGCACACGTCTTTAATTGCTGTTTAAATATTTTATTGTATAAATGCTGTTATAGCACTCGGCACGTAAGTTGAAACAAAATGGCGGTCGTCCGCATAGGTAAAATGACAAAAATAGAGTGAGATTCGAACGAAAATGGGCAACTGAGCATTCAAGATCATAATTCAACTTACAGGATGCAATCTGTAATACATTATCGGGTCTCAGTCGACTTATTTTCATGATTGTAGCTTCGCGAACGACCGCCATTTTGTTTCAACTTACGTGCCGAGTGCTATACTAGATTTTAATCGACATGCAGAAGTTGTGTGATGATAATGAAAATTATCAGCACAATAAGGAATATCTATGGCTTAATGTTACCTCGAATAAAAACGTGCCATACTTTAGTTTTGGGATAATATTGTATTCCAGCTCAATGTGCTAATCGATTCTATGTTTACATACTTTTTAGTTTAAAAGAACTTCCAATATTATCGTTTATTACCACTAAATTAATAATATTTTTGAAAGGAAATTAATTTAGGTAGGTAATCATTGACGTGCGTCTAACTTGACAAGTTAAACGACGGAAACAGACTAAAGCGTTTTAATAATTGTAGACATTTATTAATTTACTTAACACTTCAAGAACAAAGTACAGAGGCGGACTAACTGCCATTTTATACCAGCTTATCTTTGGGTGATGAAGAAACTGACAGTGGTTGGCCATTCCACATTTTCGTCGTCTAAAACTAAATGAGCTAATAAGAAACAGCAATCGAAGCTGCAATCCGCGATGCAACATATTGTATTGTGTCTTGGTGTGTAAGCTCAAATTGTCTCGTATAGCGCTTGATGTACGTGGTAGAGCCGAGCTATACAGCGGCAGCGGTATTCTGCGGTATAGCTCATCGGGCTGGCTCGACCGGGGAAGTACCACGCTCTCACTTAACGCCAAGTGCCATATTAGTTCATTGAAAAGTCACATTTAGCGTACACTTGTTAGAGGACAAATGGGGGGGGGGGCAGTTTAAAGTTCAATCCAAGTTGGTAGGTAGGTACAACCATATACAACAACCCACAGGGTTGCAATCCTTGTCCCTCAGCCGCCATCCTAGAAAAGGAGTAATTCAAATGGTTTTAATAGTTTATCTGATAAACTATAGGTCTCACAACAAAAAATAGTTAACATTTTTTGTTGCAAATAAGACTACAACTTTTGTCAAGTAACTTTTAGTTAGACATAGAACCAAAAATAAAAAAAATGTGAGCTCCCTTGATATCTGAAAAATAAAATTCGGCCTCTTAACAAATGTACGCTAAATGTAACATTTCAATGGACTAAACATATTTAGTCCATGCCATAGCACGCGGCCAGTGACGAGGACCGGCAGCCCCCCCCCCCACACTACCGGGGAGGGAGCAGCCTACCGGAGGACTGCCCTTGGGACCTGCATGCAGGACTTAGGTCGGCCCGAGAGTGGGCTGCTTTAGACTTACCTCGCACTGCAAAATAAATTATTAGACAACACTTTGAGTGAAATTCTCAAACTCTGTTGTGAATAATTCAGCATAACCATTTCGTAAAGACATCTATTAGGAATAATAAATAAATAATTCGAGGTCACAGAAAAATCTTAAAAAAAAAAAGATTTCAAAACTTTTCGCAGTGCGTTGTAAAAGTCTTGCCATTAAATTGGCCCATAAAAGTTACGACCCTTATAAGCCTACTTTATGGTTTCATTAAACGCGCCTTTGAGGTGCTGCTCCTAACTTGAGTCACATGTCATCAACATAATATTTTTTGGAGTGTGGGAAATCATCAAATGACTCCTCCCGGCTCCTCTGAGTGGAGCGGAAGGAAGTGTCAGACTTGTACTGACTAAAAACCACCATGTTCCTTCTTAGCCTTTTGTGTCCGAGGCCGTGGTATCTCTTTCGAACAACCCGCAGCCCTGGATCATCATTATCCTCAGCCCGAATTCGCCCACTGCTGGGCATAAGCCTGTCACACACACACACACACTTGTACATGATACCAATACCAAAGTTTTACTTCGAATGGGATTTTTCTGCGATTGTCTGTTCGCGATAAATTCACAAACTGCTGCACCGATTTCATGCTGTTTCCACCAATGGATCCCTATCATACAAATATTACCTATAATATGTCAAGTTTTTGAATAGATGGGCTAAAATATAATGATATTTGTTGGAGATGTCGGAAATTTCATGATTACTTTTGGTCGCGATAACCAACATCAATACGGGCAAAGCCGCGGCCATCAGCTAGTGAATAGATAAACAAGTTCATAAGAAACCAATCAAAATGTGGAAAAAATACCAAATAAAATAAGTTTTACTCAATAAAATATTTGAATGTATTATAATCGAATAATAATAATAATAATAATAATCTTTATTGACATAAAGTAAGTTACATTATTATATGGAAACCCTGACTCCTGCGCTAGGTTGTAACCTGTGTTACAGGAATCAGTGTCTTCTCCCAGTAGTTTGTACAGATATTATGCAATAAGATTTAAACAATTTTACATTATACAATATCTGCGTGAGGCGTGTGGGTGGGGGGGTGTATGCATGTGTATGTGTGTGAGTGTGTGTGTATTTGTGTGTGTGTGCGTAGGTATGTGTGTGTGTGTGTGTGTGAGTGGTGTGTATCGTGGTATTTATATTTATTGTGCATGTTTATAATGGGAAGCGCTAATTGCAGGGTTTACGTTATTAATTTTTCTGTCTGTATGTAATCTAGTGTTTGTAGAAAGGTGTTTATTTTCTTTTTAATTTCATTTTTAGGAAATGGATTAATATCTAAGGTCTTGTTTATCTTGTTATAGATATGCGAAGCGAGAAAAAGATGTTGCCGTCTAGCTGAGGCAGTCTTACATTTGACGTATTTACAAACATTAGTGACTGTTCGTTTACTTTTGTAACTGTTGTTTATAGGTGTGATTAGGTGTTGCTTCAATGTGATATTGAGCACATATAGCTGTCTCACTGTGAGCACTGTGCAGTTTTGGTACAGAGTTACGGTCGGGAAACGGTATGGTTTGAAGGTCATGACTTTGAGCAATGATCTTTGAGCTCTTTCAAGGTGTATCATAATTGTTTTACAGGCTCCTCCCCACACCGTAATACAGTAACCAATTATCGATTGGGCTAAAGAGATGTATAAAGTGCGGAGAAGATCAAAATCAGCCACAAGTCGAAGTTTCTTAAAGGCCCAAATAAGTTTCCTCACCCTAGAGGCAGTTAGTTCGATTTGGGGCCGCCAACTCAATTTTTCGTCCAATACTACACTGTAACGACAGTGGTAAAAAATAAACAGGAACTGATTTATAACTTTATTCGGGCAGAGCTTCCCCTTACAACTTATTACAATCGAGTGCGACAAGACCGCGAAAATGAGCTTGCAGGGCATTATAAAGCTTTATCCCCACCGGAGGCGTCCGGTAGTTATGGCTGTTAGTGGCTTGGCTATGGTTGGCATGGCTATCGTTGGCTTGTCGCTGGAGTGGCTTGCTGTCAGGTGGCTGTCAGATGACTGTCAGTGGGCTGTTGTAACATTCGGCCGTCCTGAAACAATTGCTCCCGCAATGGGAACCACAAAACAACGATTACAAGTCAGCTCAAAAAAAACAAGTTAAAATGGGGCAATAAACTTTGATCTCTCAAGAAGATTTATGAAATCTTCGGTGTTCAATTGTTCATCCACACTACTGGTGCTATCAGACATTTAAGCATCGCTACGATATAGTCATAGGGAATCAACGGATACTAAGTCTGTAAACCCGTTGTATCATAATTATTTTATGACCTTTTGTACTTCTTAGTTTATGTCAATCATTACCTAACTCCTCAATATCACTTAATGTGGACCAGAATATAAATCCTCTAACATTCAAGAATTAACTTGGCAACAGGCTCGCCCCCTATTGCATGGGACTTAAACATTACTGTATACTACTATGTGTGTGTACTCATGGGTACACCTCTACCTAACCCTTCGGGCATTACAAGCGTGATGTTATCAGCATTGACCTTGTTGCTGCTGGTAGTCAGCGCCTGGCGCCAATGTGCGTAATCATTATTATCAGCTATTATTATTTTTCGCCTTGTATCTAATTAGTTACGTCTCATTTTCTTTCCAGCTTTTCTAATTCGAGTAGTAGATAACCCTATCGCTTCTAAATTGCACTGGATCAGAAACCTGGTCTAGGATAAATCGTAAGGCTCATAGGTTTATAGGTACCCTGTTGTATTATTAACAGTATTATTAAAACTCCAAATTATGTTTGGTAACCTATTGTCCCCATAATGAGATGCTTCCATATGTTCCGTGAATTGTGCGATTAGTGCCTTCCACACTTCGACCTACTCATTAAACGTAGAATCAGAGACATTAAAAACATGAAACACTTTTCATATAAGAAAAGATAACTAAAAAAACTAAGTTTGCCAAACTATCGTATAACTAACTAACAGTAACAGTATAGTTAACTAAGTTAACTATAGACCTGGATACCAATATGACACACGTACACACACATGTAGGTACTAACACACATGCTTCTTAGCGTGTCGATGGCAAAACTTCATTACTTTTACACACAACACCATTTAACCCCATCAACACCATGAATACTTTTTTTTTTTTAAAGCTATTAACACTAATGCTAAGATAATGATACTCGGGCCCCCAAGATACCTACAGGCGTAGTCTAATTTCGAGACCTCGGTTCTATCACCATATTCAAATTAAAATTTAACTTGCTACATGTATTATTAGCGCTATGTTATATTAACAAAAATGATTGTAAATAGACTAAATTAATATTATTCTTCTTAGCAAACCTATGACACGCAATAGCTGTTAACAGTTAACGTATTTTTAAACTGCTGTTCCGTTACAAAATTCTTGAAATATCTACTCGTAAAGACCTTGCCATGGTCGGTAACAATGTGATCTGAAAAAATAATTGCGATCTAAACTAATTGTCACCACAGAATTATTGACAGTACGCGTTGGTTCAGAAACAACGAATTTAGTGAAAGCATGTATCAATATAAACATGAACCCACTGGTACTCCTTTTTTTGTTTAGCCAGAAGGGCTCAAACTATCGATATTTACCATTTTCATTGGTTCAGTAGATTTAGGAATTGAATGTCATTGACCCTCTTTCCTACCGTATCCGCTTTCCCGTAAGCACAATGTAAACATGACGTCACTTATTAATGTTTACGTATAAATCGGGTAATTTATAAATGGAAACCAGAAATTTTGTTCTTATATATGTATAAGTTCAGAACTTCGTTCTTTACGAACTTTACGCCTTGGCCAACATCGTCATGATGCATTTTGTAATATTTTCCATCGCGCGAAGTTTGACACAACTAATCGGGTACCGTAAAGATTTTTTTACGTTATAGACTACTATCAATACTACAATTATTCACTATAGGTATAACTATCTGTACATCCACTTTGCAGCAAAACAATACAACTTTTTGGCTTTTCATCTTGTCATTGCACTGTACTGAACTAATCGTTAACCTCTAAATGGTACACATTAAACGGCATTCATCAAACGATCTACTTACTTATGGCTGAAGCAAAGGCAGGCATAGGCATAGAATTTAACTTCAGCTTCGGTTTTGGCTTGCTGGATTTTGCTTGGCTTTTGTTTGTAATATCGAGCAATGCATGGCATAAGATCACGTTTAGTCATTGTATCGCGCACTGCAGTACAGTCCGAAATTACATGGACATTTTTACTTATCACATATATACGATAATATCTTCGCAACAACTTCATTACTGCAAGGGATTAAAGCCCAAAATCATGATTAACACTCTTTCCGACTGGTAACGCGACTAAACTAAAGGACAGGGTGCAACTACCGTCAATCTGCTTATATAAAAGATACCTTGCTGCATACGTGTGAATTTCTGTTGGGAATCTCCTTAAAAGATTTATGTGACTTGCCTCTTATTCATACCCACATCGTATTATTTTTTTTGGTAGTTTGTTATACAATCGAGCTATTATTGCAAAGTTATGAATGGATTTTCCTAAGAGCCTATACTACCTCAAATTAGCAACTGTATTTGTGGTGGTTCAAACTTCGTTTGAAATACTGTCAGAATAAAGTTCTAATCAGCTTGCACTACAAAGCGGTTGTTACGTCTTTCGCTGCGGGCGAATAGTGCGAAATTAGTGATATTTTGCAATTTACAACAAAACTATTGATTGAACTAAAAAAGTAAAACACTATGATTTTAGTATGTTGCTTGTAGAATTATTTGGCAAAAAACTATCGATCAAAGTTGTAGTATGTTTTCACAACACTATGTTACTAGCATATCAAGATATAAGAATATCATATTTTTTCTGATTTTGTTTGCTGCAGTGAATCATATACTTTTACGCATTATAAAACTCGCGTTTTACTCCTGTTGGCCTCATAAATAACTACATAGAATAAATTGTCGCACTTTGTTTACATTACTCGAGACGGGAAATAAAGACACATGTATCAACTTAAATTCAACCGGTTGAATGCCATCACATGATATTTTACCTAAATTAGAAATATGTAAAAATTAACGGTTTCTCATAATTAATTTTTAAGTTCCTCGTTTGCAATTTGTCAAGAACTTTATCCAATAAGTTTATACCTGTTTGAATATCGACTGACGGTAGCAAGAGATCGCCTAGGAATGCTATATACCACTGACAATAGTTTGATGAAATAATTGTAGTTATTTATATCTAAATGATTTACTTATCGGGCCTACCAAATTACCTAATTTTGTCTACGATTGGCATAATTATCAACACATGGGGCACTTCATAGTAAAACATATTTGGCTAATATATTTGACTAATGGCATTTGGCTAATATTTTGCAAATATTGGCATGTTAACTGACCTTGTTATTTATGCATGGTTCCTGGCAGCTCTCAGCGTGAAGTAGGACGGTTCCTCCCTTCCATGTCCTTGGGCCCGCTGTTGACGACCTTGAGGTAGCCTTCATTTACCGTAGAAGCGTTACTGGCAGAGAAATGGATACTTCTTGTAACTCGAAGTGTCTCACAGGTGGTTATTGGCCGCAGTCTTCGTTTTCAGGGTCAAATTATGGAATTAATGATGCGGTACTGAGGGCAGGCGCTTAGTGTTCCATCCAGATCGTCGACTGCTTCTTCAATTTGTACCTTGTGATTCTGGGATGGGCGATTCTTCAATATTTTCCTTGCAGGCGGTGTGCTTCAACGTTCTTAGTTTGAATTTTCAGACCTCGTCCTTTGTACTAGGTGACCGTTGACTTTTAAATGTATCAGAGCGTCGTTTAATCGTAGGTTTTTTGTTTTCGATACCACTTCTGAGTGTAACGACAGTGGTAAAAAATAAACAGGAACTGATTTATAACTTTATTCGGGCAGAGCTTCCCCTTACAACTTATTACAATCGAGTGCGACAAGACCGCGAAAATGAGCTTGCAGGGCATTATAAAGCTTTATCCCCACCGGAGGCGTCCGGTAGTTATGGCTGTTAGTGACTTGGCTATGGTTGGCATGGCTATCGTTGGCTTGTCGCTGGAGTGGCTTGCTGTCAGGTGGCTGTCAGATGACTGTCAGTGGGCTGTTGTAACAACACCTAAGTATTTTATGTTTGTTTTTTGTGATATTGTAAGACATGAGCACTGGAGCCTATTTCCAGGAAAATTGCAAGAATGTACCTTAAGGGTTACTGCTATTGGCTTGGTATTGGCAAACCTGAACTGCAAGTATGAAGTTTTGGCAATGTTTAGGGTAAGTAGGTTTTCTTCCAGCCAGTTACTGACTTTACTAAGTCCCAGCTCAGCCACGCGCTGCGCCTCCTCCCAAGTCTCTCCATGAAATATGAGTGCTGTGTCATCAGCGTAGCTAAATATTCTACCCTTAATAAGTTGTTGCTGACACAGATCGTTTACATATACCAGGAAGAGACTCGGGGAGAGGGCACTGCCCTGCGGCACACCACAGGTAACGTTTGCTTCGCTACTGACGATTCCACCTATCTTAACCCTTTGTGTCCTATCACTCAGAAACTCCGTAAATATACTGAGAGCCTCTCCCCGGATTCCTATGTGGTCTAGTTTAGTCACAAGAGTGGGAACAGAGACGGTGTCAAAGGCCTTCGCCAGGTCGAGAAAAACCCCTATGCATTTCTGTTTAGCATCGACCTTCTCAGCAACGTGATCAGCTAGTTGGCCAACCGCCTCTTCTGTACTTTTCCCAGACCTAAAACCGAACTGACCTTCAGACAGTATATTGTTTTTCTCTAAAAAACTAATGAGTCTAGTATTCAAAATCTTTTCTAGTATTTTTGACAGTGCCGGTAAAACTGATATGGGTCTGTAATTCTTAATTTCGTCACGGTTCCCGCCCTTGTGAACTGGCGTGATTAGAGATTTTTTAAAGACTTTGGGAAAGACTCCCTGCTCAAAGCAAATCCTAATGAGTTTTGTGATCTGGGGTATAAAAACTGCTTTACCAGTTTTAAGTAATTTTGCTGAGATAGAGTCCCACCCTGTAGCGCAGTCTGTTTTCAAATTGTTAACTACAGACTCAACTTCAGCCTCGTCGGGGGAAAGTAGAACAATTGAATTAAGTACTGGCGGTGAATTAAAATTATATGATCCAGGTTGAGATCTTCGTTTCCGAGTGATAGTATCTGTAAGTTGTTTACCTATACCAGAAAAACCTATTTATGGTCTCAATTTCTTTCGATGCATCCTTTGTAACAGGCAGTAGTTCAGTCGCCACTGTTTTTTTCTCAACTTGGTTTGTAATGGATTTAACTATGCTCCATGTTTCTTTGTTTGTTTGTGAGGATTTTAAAGCAGATTTTTCATGCTGTATTCGTAACTTTCTAAGTAGCAAATTGCAGTAGTTACGGTATCGTCTATAAGAAATCTCCATAGTGGTATTTGTTGGGTTTTTTAAAACCTCTCTATGGAGATTATCCCTATGTCTGATGCAACGTAATAAGCCTGGAGTAATCCAAGGTTTGATGATTAGCTTACGGTTGGGCACAGTAATAACTTTTGTGTGTAGTGAAATTGCAGTCATTATACAATCTACAAAGAATGTAGCCGCCTCATTTGCATCGGAGTCATTTGTAATAAATGAGAAATCAGCATTTTTTAAGTGTTCAACAGTAGCTTCAATATTTAGTTTTGTAGTAGATCTGTTCTTATTAGTTTTACAGGGCTCCTTATTTAGACATAATAATACAGAGGCGTGGTCACTTACAGTGGAATCCATCACCACCACGGTCGAACCGGTTGAGGCATTTATCATGAGGTGATCAAGGCAGTTGTGTAGTCTTGTTGGGTATGTATGACCGGGTAGGAGGCCCAATTCTGCGGTTAGATTGAGGTAGGCTGCACTATTTCTGTCTGAGTTGTTCGGTTTTATGTCTATATTTATGTCTCCAGTGAGAATAATGGTTTTACTTTTTATTTTACCAATTATGTTTTCGAGGGAGTTAAGGAAACTATCAATACGGTAGGTCGAGGGAGACCTATAGGCTGCCAATATACATACGTGTGTGCCTACTTTTAATAAAAGAAAATTAGCACCCTCTGAATCTGGTTCTTCAACCGTACATTGAATGTGATCCTTTGTGTAAATTACAATCCCGTCATTTTGATTGAGACAATTTTTAGAAGAGTGAGTGACGTAATTTTCTATGGCGGGAATTGGTTTGTCTTTACTAAGCCAACACTCCGTTAGAATTATAATATCTATTTCGAATGCTAGCCTAGCTAATTGTGCCCGAAAGCCATCCAAGTTTCTATAGATGCTCCGAATGTTCTGTGTTATTATTTTAAGGGACGCATTAGAATTTCCAATAACTGCGTTACAGGAGTCTGTATCACAATGATGAGATGTTGCGATTGTGATATTATCTATATGTGTTAAGATATTGCTATTTGTATTAGCCATTTATAGCCGATTCTAATTTATTGCTGCCAGTACGTTTCTCTACTTTTATTCTATATACTTCTAGATAGTCGGGCAAAACTTCTGTCTTTACCAGTACCAAGCCAATCCCAGATGTGTGTAAGTAAATGTAGGTTGTCGTTTGTAGGACCGAGTGTAGTTGTAGTGTGTTTTTGTATTCTTTGTTGTTTTTTATGTAATGTACTGACTGGTATTTCGTGTGTTTTATTGTGTTATGTGTATACATTTTAAGAACAAAGTATAACTGCAGATATAAGAATAATAAAATTAACAAATTACTAATAAGACTAACAAGAAAGAAAAGAAAAAAATAATAAGAATAACATTCAGCCTTGCCTAGTCATTGTGATAGGTTTATCTTGAGGTCGGCTTCACTTTTTACAAGTATGTGTTTCATCCCTTCAATTTGACGCAGGAAAACTTTCCCATGCGAAGTCCAGCAGAACATAAAGCCGTTGTCGGTAGCAAATTTGCGAGCCAGGTAAAATAAGCGCTGTGATTTCTGTGTCAGGCATTCAGATATATATATTTGTTTTGTCTCACCTTTTAGTTTGATATGAGCGGTGTTCAACTTGTGTTGGTTATTGTTGCGGTTGTACTGGCGAACTTTATCCAGCATATTTTCTTTTTTAGTGACCGAACCGAAATCGACGATAATAGAGGATGGAGTTCCATCCTTTTTAAACACGCGGAAGATATCTTTAATATCCTGGCGCTCGAGTGATACTTGAAGAACGCTTGCTGTCTCCGCAATAATCTGACGAAGATCTTCTTTATTTTCCCCTTCCTTCTTTGGTATGTTTCTCGCTTCCATTTTTGTGAGACAAAGCATTCGCTCTAAGTTTTCTACTTTGTCTTCAAGCTGGTTTATATAACTTCTTTCGGCTTTCTGTTCTTTTTCTAGGTTATTCATTCTATCCTTTATCTCTTCGTATTTTTGAGAGACAAAATTTAAAGAATTTTTTATTTCGGCATTCTGGGCTATTATTTCTTTCATTGAGTTTTGCAGTGCCAGATACTTGGTTTCAGATTGTGCAGTAGATGACTGTAGTAAATCTCTCACCTCCTGCATAAAAGATAATAATTCGTCCTCGCGTTTACGTTTACGCATATTAACGTTTTCTGTCTCAATACGGCTTAGATTAGGCGCAGAACCGGATAGCGTGATAGCTGGGACGACTTCACCGGGTGTGTCACGTTCATTAGGTTCGCTAGCAGCAGGCGAGGCCGGCATCAGCAGCCGCGGCGGCGTTCGTCGAGGAAGCATGTTATTTACTTGTAGTTGAGATTAAGTAAATTGGAGAATACCTTGCGTTTCGCTTTGGTGTGTGCTGAGTTCCAAATACTAGGCGCACAGGCAGCGAGCGGAGTAGCAACGACGATGTCCCACAGCGGCCGCAGTGAGCAGTGACGCAGACGTGGGCGGGGCGTGGCGTGACAGAGATAGCACTACCGCTTGATGTGGCAGGTACTAGGAGCGCAGGCAGACAGCGACGTCACGCGGCGTGTGGTGTAAGTGAGTAGGCGTAGCACAACGTACTCGAACTGCTCACTCGCTGTCTCGAAAACCGTCTGTTTGGCGCTGGTGCGCGTACTACTTTGCGTTATGCACTCCTAATATTTAGATCGATTTAATTTAGCTAAATAACTTTAAATTTTATGTTTAAAATAAAACTGTGTAAATTCCATGGCACGTCTACTCGTGTTCGAGGTCCGAGGGGAAGGGAATAACGATCGCGTAGATACAATGATAACCCATGTATGTATTAGGATAAAACCGGTGGAATTCCGAGTTAGGTTAGGTTAGGTTTTTCAAGTTAAGTTAGGTTAGTTTCATTAAAATTAAATACTGAATCAGTAGGTTAGTAGCGAGAATAAGATTAAAATTATCAAAATCAAAGATTCAATTCGCACTTAACACAGGTCTCCTAAATAATGTTCGCTTCTGATCCCGAGACTTTCTTAAAGAAAACAAATAAGTAGAACAATACTACTATTAATATAATATAAACATTAATTCACTAATATTCATTCATATTCATTCGCTAATATTATATATACTATTAATATGATATTAATAGTAGTGTCAGTGACCATGTCAGTTTAAAAACTTATAAGTAGAACAATAATATAAGCCTGCAATCTCTGAAGGGTTAGACAGAGTTATACCACACTACACACACATTTGTACGAATGGGTACTACTCTGCGTAACCCTAAGGGGATTACAGGCGTGGTTTTATGAGCACATACAACAGCGTTGCTGTGTTCCTTAATTGAAAATATGTAAAAAAAACAATCGAAGTGCGAACCTCCTCCTTTACGAGAAATCGGCTAAAAAGTACCAACTAGCAACTACAACACACCATCATTTTATACTACAACAACAACTATGGCTTAGAAAAAATAAAACGAAAGTTACTTTTATATCATATTTGTTTAAATAAATTAGGTTATAAGTTTATAAGATTAAAGCTGTGGCAAGGTAGTGCATCTTTACCTTACCCATTTGTTCCACCTGCTGAACATCTCCCACCTGGACAAGAGTTGCCGTGGCTGACCTGGAAGTCTTTAAACAGACTCCAGACCAGGTTGGTCGCAGCAAAGAAAACCTGCTGAGGTGTAGATACATAGATGACTCTGCACTGGAGTGTAAATGTGGTGCTGTTCCTCAAACAATGGGGCATTTAATATCGTGCCCTGCGTGTCCTGCTGACTGTTCACTACAGGAACTGATGGACGCTACCGAAAGCGCCAAACTAGTAGCCCAATTCTGGGCTGACACAATTTAGATTGCCATCGACACGCTAAGAAGAAGTAGGTTATAAGGTCTGTACATAACTTGAACTATCCAACCCAGTGGAACCATTAGTATATAGGCAAAAGGCATGCCTTGTAAATAATATTAAATATAAACGGTATTTAAGAAGTAAGATAAAAAATTGAAAAGCTGTATAAAAAAATAGTAAAGAAATACGGGAATTACCTATATATGAACTTCCTTGCTAACGGTAAGGCACTGCCACTAGATAAAATAATGTAAGTAAATATAAAATACATTTAAATTTTATTTAATACCTAGACTATTGATAATAATAATTAGGCTAGGCTAGAATAGTTTAAGGACAAAGATAATTTGTAAATATGAATCTTGAAGTAAAAAGGTGAACTATATTGTCAGAAAGTAGTTAAATAGTTAGGTTGACGCCGGTAATACCTATTACCGAGACATATTATTGCAGAGCAAGCTATTCAACTAAATAAAACAACAAAAATAAAAGCAAGAACTCGCGTGAACCCCCACTTTATCATATAACGTATGGACACTCGGTTGGAACAGAGTTCCTTTCGTTACTTCGATCAATAATCGTTATGTTATTTTTTTTTTGTTTGTATAAAATAGTGATAAAATAAAAATAAATTTAAAATGGTGATCGCATATTGTCAATATTGACGTCAATCAGAATCGATTGAAAAAAGTTTAAATTTCCCAAAAAAGGTTTTTAACTTTGCTGTGTCGTTATTCATTGTTACATATTTTTCGGTCTAGCCTCTTTCAAACAAATCGGAACGATAAAGCGCTATAAGGAACTCCGTTCCAATAATCACGACTATGGAATCCTTTACCTAAGAAAGAAGTGCATGTTCTGTCTGACGTTTGGCCTTATTAAATAAGTAAAATCAGTTATTGCATACGTGACCTACACACGGGCCTACCACAAGCTCAAGCTTCACCACACTTTTGCCTGCGCGATTACACAGTACACACGGCTACACATCAAGCTATATAAAACCAGTATAATCTGATCGTTCATTGTGCGAAAAGATCTAGTAAAGTGAGGCCAAGATTAACTGGTTTTGTATAGCTTGATGTGTAGCCGTGTGTACACCGCGCGTGTGTTTGGTAATGGTAATACAGTTTTACCAACCACACGCGCGATGTACCGTGTGCACCGTATAACCGCGCAGGCAAGACTGTGGTGAACCCTGTGCATCTACTTCGAACATAAGTCTTACAAGTTGGATCGCGTGGTGCTCCAACTTCCACATCTGCACAAACACATTGGCTCGAGAAAATACAATGCAATGTCAAACCCCAGTATTCCTTGACTCTAGAACTCGTAGCAGGGTGTTTGTAGAACCTACGAGCTTCGCTAATAATATGCTTATTGAGTCGAAAAGCTTGCACCAGCAATTTTGTTTAGAAGATAAAAGTTAAAATAAGACTATATGATATATATAAGTGATAAGAGATATAAGTGTACATATACATCCCAAGACGACGCGACACACAACTGTAGCAAGTATTATGTAGTGTAGAGGTAATATAAAACATAGATACTGCCTAGTTAGTGTACTTCGGTGATTGAACAAAGACCTTAAATCAATTAATTAAATACATTAGCTAAAATATAAGGTGGAATAATAACAGACATAGTAATTGAGCACACAAAAAAAACATCTAAAATGTAAGCTTTATCAAAATAATAATAAATTGTACAGAAAACACAGAATTCATTCTATATTTAGGATGGGCCAAAAATTTACATCTGTTATGAGGCGAAAAAACTTTAAAAAATTCCATATGGAAAGATACCTCCAAATTTAATGCCTCAGTGAACGAGAATATACTATGCAAAGTCGACGAAATATAAAAGTGACCATCTTTTGACGGAGTAAGGAAATTAGGTTATAAGGTCCGTATATAACTTGAACTATGTGATGCAGTAAATCCAAAAGAATATAGGCGTACGTTGAAAATAATATTTAATATAAAAGGCACTTAAGAAGTAAGTTAAAAATTAATAAATAAAAAATATAGTTAAGAGCTACGGGAAATATATAAAACTTCCTTGCTAACGGTAAAAGCACTGCCATTAGGTAATATAATTTAAGTAACTATAAAATATTTTTAACTTTAATTAGTACCTAGACTATTTGCAATAAGTATTAGGCTAGGTTAGAATAGTTTAAGGACAAAGGTAATTTGTATATTATAAATCTTGAAGTAAAAAAAAATCGATTTATAGGTAGGTTGACGCCGGTAATACTATTACCGAGACAATTGCAGGGCAAGCTTTTCAACTAAACAATGCAAATAAAAAATAAATCTCAACCAGAAGCGATTGCTATAAAAAAGTCAAGTTTTCAAGAAAGAGAACCCCCCGTTAACTCCCACTCACATTTGTATCGTCTCAAACTGATTTAAATGCAAAATATGTCTAAAAATGTTGCATAGGATGTTTTGTGGTTTACACAAGCCTAATAGGAAGTCGTAGAAAAGTAGTCCATCTAAATCTCCAAAGTCCCTATATTATTAGATGTAAATCTAATAGTATAGGGCGATCTCATCGATCCTGTAGTAGATTATGCGCACAGTCAAGGAGTGGAACTCCCTGCCTGCGTAGGTTTTCCCGAGTTCATATAACCTCAATCTATTTAAGCAAAATTTTAACTAAATATTTACTACAATAAAGTAAGTTGTACAAGTGCTCGAAATAAGCAACAAATACTCCAAAATTAAATGAAATTAAAAAAAAACCATTTGCTAAATATTACAAATTATGGGTAGTAAGATTGAGTCTTCTATGAATTAAATTAATAATATAACTTAAAAATACAATCGTTTTCGTCAATCAATGGGCACTTTTTGAATTAAGGTGTTTTTCTTTGCGGAGAGCACATCTGGCCCATTTTTTCAAATAAATACACTTCAAATTAATATTAATATGCAAATGCATATACAGACATGAACCGGTCTCCGATAATTAGTGTTATCAAGTTGTATATAAACACCACGTGGTAAGGATCAAACTCAATATAATAATTAGGAATTAGGATGGAGTAATAACACACAAGCTGTACAAATAATCTTGTGTGTAAGTCTAGAATTAAATAAGATAAATCATAATATTAAAATGTAAAACAATGTACATGTCCAAGACGCAAGGAACCGGGAAATACACTCGAGAGCAATGAATCCGGGTCACTTAAAGAATGTTAAAAATCTCGGAAACTAAAAATGGTAGGTTAATGCAATAAATTGTATTTAATAAACAATCTAATACTCCTTAAATGAAAGTAAAAAAAATATGAGTCACCATACATTTTATTAACACAAAATTACATAAAGAAAAAAACTGCTGATCTCTCCTTAAAACAAAAATAGGAAACATGAAATTTTTGAACTTTATTACGATTTTCTTGAATTTTAATACTTCGTATTGCCTCCTCGTGCTTCCATTACTGCGTTTACGCAGTTTGGCATGCTGTACACCAAGTTCCTTATACGATTTCGGGGAATATTCTCCCATTCCTCTGTGAGAGCAATTTTGAGCTCACGAAGCGTGATTGGGGGAGAGTTTCGTTGTTTTACGCATCTGCCTAGCTCGTCCCAAGCATGCTCGATCGGGTTGATATCCGGGCTGCGCGCTGGCCACTCCATACGAGTAATGTTCATCTCTTGAAGGTAGTCATTCACAATCCTACCTGTATGAGGTCGGGCATTGTCATGCATAAATATAGCATCCTCACCTAAATTGACCATAAATGGACCAACGTGATCATTGAGGATTTCTTCCACATATCTTTCGCTAGTTAAAGAGCCGTTTTCTATGATCACCAGCTCTGTGCGACTTTCAGAAGAAATTCCGGACCACACAAGTACAGACCCACCACCGTAGGCTACTTTTTCTTCGATGCATGCTTGCTTGAATCTTTCCCCTGGTCTTCGATACACTCTGTGTCTTCCATCGTGCTTGTAGAGCATAAATTTTGATTCGTCGGAGAACATAACTTTTGACCAATCTTCAATACTCCAATTTACGTGGCTCTGGGCATATCTTAGTCTTGAAATACAATGCCCACGCTCCAGTTTAGGGCCGTTTGCAGGTCTAAGGGGTTTTAAGTTAGATTCAGCAAGCCGACGTCTTACTGTCCATGCACTTGGGTTACTTCCTCCGAGGCGTCGAAACTGATTTGTGAGTTCAGTTCCTGTGAGAAAGCGATTTCGAAGCATGGTGTTCACCAAGTATCGGTCTTCTCGTGCTGTGGTACACCTGGTTCTGCCCGTTCCTGGTCTGTGTAGGTTAGAACCAGTTTCTTCGTAACGTCGGAGAACTCTTTGTACTGTTGACAGCGACACACTGACAGTCCTGGCTGTATCGCGCTGACTCCGGCCGGTTTCCAGCATTGTAAGTATTCTGGTGCATTCTTCAGGCGTAAGCGACATAATTTCAGCTTGAATAATGAATATAGAGCACTATCAACATGGTTTATGTACCCACATAAATGACAGATTACAAACAAGAGCAAAACCAAATGCTGTAATTACGTAGTTCCATCTTCGAAAGTGGCCCTTTTTCAAATTTGATTTTTTTATGATATAACTTTACAATAACTCAGAAGTTTTAATACCTTCATTTAAGGAGTATTACATTGTCTATTAAATACAATTTATTGCATTAACCTATCATTTTTAGTTTCCGAGATTTTTAACATTCTTTAAGTGACCCGGATTCATTGCTCTCGAGTGTAGTTAAGAGTAGTGTGCACGCCATGTTTGTAAATATTAAAGCGTGCAAAAAAGGGGGGGTGGGGGTTAAAATGGCCACTTTTGCAGATCATAATATGAATTGATTTAAAAAACGTAAAATGGAACTTTCATAAAAGTAACTGCGTCTGTAACCACTTAGGAAAATAGATAGAAGCTGTTACTATTATGAAAGATTCATTTTACGGTTTTGACGTGATTTATAATTAGCATGATCTGCTAAAGTTTCCATATTAGACCCCCAGCTTTCGCGGATAAAGCACAATTTTTCAAATTCAAATTCTAATGTTTTATTTCGGAATGAATTCCATATTTTGTAATAACAATAAGTACTAGTCATAGTTAAGAAGAATACACTTAAGTAGCGTTTAAATGAATCAGTCTAGTCAAATATTTTTAAGCATTTGATATTATAATGTAATGATATAAGTTCTATAGTTATGTTTGTGTAGTATAAATAAGACTACAGTAAACGAATCTTAAATCTTTACGGAAATAACAACAAATAATGAAGATATTATGTTGAAATAATAATAATAACCTCGATAACAAACTTTGAATACAAAAAATATTGATTTACACTTGGTTGCTAAGAGGTAACGTTACCCCAGCTCTAGGTTGCTACAAAGTGTCTTATAAAACTCACGCTCAATTCTATGATTTAAATTATTTTCAGTCTGTACGTGTATTATATGTAACATACAACAATGCAAGCATATTTACATTGAAATCTCTATTCCGCTCTCTCTTCTCTTAGTTAAAATCTTTATCTCTATCTGACAACAAGTTGGTAACTGCAGGGACTGAATTACCCAAAAATTACGGTACCTTTAAATTTCGGTATGACGTCATACCGTTAAATAAGGGTTACCGAAATATTTCGATATCGTTATTTTTTCCGGTAGTGGAATTTTGACGCTGGAAATGCATACCGGTATATTTCGGTAGAAGTACCATAACCGTTATAAATGTATCGGTAGCGGTACCTAAACCTTAATAAATAGGGGTTTGCTTTGACGCACCGCCTCGCCAATCTGTCTGTCGTTCACTTGCCGATTGTTACACTTATTATATTATAAACTACATACGCAAGTTCTAACGTCTTCCACCGCACACACGCGCGCCGCGGCATGCATTTCGGTACTGAAATCGTATAAGGGTTAAATAACGGTATAGCCCAACCTTTATTTATAAAGGTACCGGTATAGCTCAACCTTTATTTTAAACCGGTACCGGTATATTTTTGAGGTATCTTAACCTTTAACCGTAACCGCTTTCAGTCCCTGTTGGTAAGTGATGTTTCCGCAGTGCAAACATAGGTACTGTGAATGCAATGCGCCGCGATACACGATGCCATCCACAATCGTGTAGGCGCTACACGGAGTGGTGCTGAGTGGAACTTATTTCCAAAACATGAAGATGCTGAAACAAAGAATGGTGATAACGGAACATAGGTATTCAGCTTGTAGATACAAATACTTATGAATGATCTGTAATACAAGAGGTGGCATGTACCATTTTATCAGATTATTCACAACAGAGACTAGGAAGTCCCATTCGAAACAAAACTTTGAGTTTAGAGTTTAGATACTCATTTTATGGGATGCAATAAAATCCATCATACTTACACACTTACGGTGTTATAAGATACCACACAAAAACATCTATTTGCGGCATTAATACAATGATGCGTGTGTAGTTTGTGGTATCCTACTTTAATCCGTGCTTCGGAGGGCACGCTAAGCCGTCGGTTCCGGCTGTCGCGCTGACACCCTCGACAGTCGTCACGGGCAGTCACATGCTCGCAACTATCCGCAAACTAGTCTCACCTGAGGACACCGGTGTTCCCACTAGTTGGGTTGCGGAGGTCAGACGGCAGTCGCTAGTCGCTTCGTGTAAAACCCAACTACGACAAAAATAAACGACGCTGAAAAAGTATGAAACAAGATTTTCAGGATAGAACAAAAAGAAAAGCCGTAGTCACACGGTATTAAAGTGTTTAGGTTGGTAGGTACCTATAACGTGTGACTACGGCTTTTCTTTTTGTTCTATCCTGAAAATCTTGTTTCATACTTTTTCAGCGTCGTTTTTTTTTTGTCGTAGTTGGGTTTTAGTATTTTACTTTTTTTATATAAACAATTTTGGTTTTAAATATTTTTTTTTATTCTTGACTTTTTGTCCGCTAGAGGGCGTGATTTTAAATTTGAGCAATATTTTGGAAATGTACAAGTGAGGCCCTTTTAAATGATACCAAACACGGCGTGTTTATCTCCATTTTTATTTTTTAAGATTTTTTTTTTGTCCGCTAGAGGGCGCCAAATCGCTTTTTGTGACACGTCACGTAGCCTATGTTCAACGGAAAATTAAGACGGTTCTAACGATACATTATATGTCGAGTTCCGATAAGTAGATTAGAAGCTATGAGGGAACAGATGAAGATACACACATACATACATACATACAAACATACATACATACATACATACATAGCCAGTCAAAATCATAACCCTCCTTTGGCTTTGCCGTAGTCGGGTAAAAATAAGAAAGAAAGAAAGAAAAAATATAAAAAAATCGCCACGACAAACTGACAAGTGTGTAAGTCTATACTTTTATACACGATATTAATGTGATTAATTATATACAATATTATTAATTTATTAATACTTCGTGAATAAAAGAATCAGTTGAGATAGCTTGCAATTCCACTCTTTACTATTAAGTTGAGTTTAGTTTTCTCTTAATCCGATTATCTTCAGTTAAGTAGAAAGTCAGGTCAGTTTTGGTGTTTCCCGACTTAGAATTACCTAATAACTTTTTTGAAAAATATCGTTTCAATCCAACAATTTGGCTCCCAATTTTCTGTTTCATCTAGCAACCATAAACTAATATTTTTTACTTTTTTTTTTATAAATGTTTGTAGATGTAGGAACTTCAGTAGGCATCCCTCTCTGTATATACTTAAAGTGTTGAGTAAATAATATATATTGACAGTGAGTAAGTATGATTATCTGATAATATTGGAAGTAATATGAAATAATCTGAGTTGTATTGTTTTGTATATTGCGCTTGAATGCGAATTTTACGATGTATTAATATACGACTCAACAAAGTGGTCTAGTATGTAAGGATATATATTATATTTAATGTACACTAAGAAAGTATTTTTTATTTTAATTTTGATTTTGACATTGATTGATTTTGTTATTGTGTCTATTTTTGTTTTTAGATAAGTAAATTTAAATTGATATAGATTTTGATATCTGAATAAAGAAATATTGTTAATTATTATTTATTAAATATTGTTATTTATTAAACACAAGTTTGGGTAAAGCAGTTACAACACACTCTCGACCTGTCTTCATATCGTACCACATTGTGAAGACGAGTCGTGGCCGTGTTTAGGCCATAATATCAATCTCGACTGGCCTCATTTGAGCGGCTGTCACAAGTGTGACCAGTCAAGTGACTTTGAATAGAAAACAATGATCTGTGCGTACAACTTAGTGTCCTTTCATTCATTGGAATATGTATGAAAGAAGAAAGTTTGCTTGCTTTAGTAAATTGCCCACGCAGTCCTTCTGCATAGGCAACTTACTAAAGCAAACAGTTATTTCGTGTGAGAGACTATACTGTCCTCGAAAATAAAAAAGAACAGTCACTATACTCTACATGCACTGGCTACCTAGGTACTAAAAAGGTTTGACATACGACTCAACTCTGATCCCCAAGATACAGACTAACGTCTAGTTTGGGGATCACTGTTCAAATCGCTATGTTTATGTACTTGGTTGTTAATAAATAATTTGAATTTTGATTTGAATTTTGAACCACCGAAGCCTGCATGTTCCTAGATAGTAAGTTGTACATTACAAAACAAAGTAAAGCATGTACCTTTATTATAATCTTAGTATGTCTATGGTACATGATACTTGTATAAATACCAACAAGCCATTTAAAAGTAAGAGTATTCAATATATTATAAAATAACTATAATTAGGTACTACATAAGAATAGCACACATTAAGCATTAAAAGCACATATTAAGCATTAATAGCACACATTAAGCATTATTAGCATACATCAAGCATTAAGCAGTAACTTAGTACATACATTTGTTTTAATGTATTTAATGGAACTAGTATTTAATCATGAGAAACAGAGAGGTATGGAAGAAGAAGACATGCTGTGCTTACCCCAAATGAATTGGGTTAAGGGCAAGAGAATGATGATTTAATGGAACTATGTAGAATAATGATTCTAGTCGTTAGTCAAGTAACTTAGTTATAGTGTAAGAAATAAATATGTACCTTTGTGCTCTTCTATTTGTTATGTTTTATCCTTTTTTTGTATTTTGTGTGTGCATAAATAAATAAAAAAAACATAATGTAATCATTTGTCTCTTCACTGGATACATTAAATTTAGATATAATTATTATAATAATAATTGTAACTTATTGGAGTCTATGCGCGTCTTATGTTACACATGAATAATAATATAACGTAACAATGTTGGTGCCCTTTCCTTACTTGTAATTAAAAGAAACTTAGTGTTGTACGAATGCTGTTGTTTAATTTGAGAAATCCGAAATTATCCTTAAATCAAAGTTGACGGCACGGTTGGCGCAGTGGCTACGCGATTAGACTGCTGCGCTGTGTGTCGCGGGTTCGATCCCCGCACGGAACAAATGTTTGTATGGCCTACAGATAGTTGTTTCGGGTCTGGGTATTTGTGTATGTGACTTTATATGTTTGTGAACGCACCCACGATACAGGAGAAATTCCTAGTGTGGGGCATTTAAAAAAAAAAAAAGTAATAAGCAATGATAGTGCTTATAAAGAATCATTGCCGCTACGTCGAATTTCTTTAAGGTGAAGGCTCAGGTGAAGGCGACAAGGTAGCCCGCGAAATTCGAATTTTCTTACGTTTTTTGCAATTTGCCAGTCAGTGTCAAGTCGTATGTTAAATTAAATAAGGTTCGCGGCAGTAAGAAATGTCTATTTACTGAGTAATAATGATTAACTGAGGCGGTTGTATTAATGATTATACAACCGCCTCTGTTCATAAAGGTCTCTGGAGTGACTATTTGATGAAAAAGGCATTCTTGAGGTTTATATGTCGGTCGTGCCGACCCCGAATGAACTGGGATACGGGCAAGAGAATGACGTGTATGGTGTACCTCTTCTATGTATAGAAGGCACCTCCTCTCCAAATGTTCATTGTGTGGTATCAACAGTCTTGTAGTAAAATGACTGACAGACAGACATGACGAATCTATAAGGGATCTGTTTACTCCATTGGACAACGCAACTCAAAAAAAGCCAAATACTTCACGTCTTACATCACAAAACGGTTTACCATTAATAATAATTACAAGAGAAATGTCATAGAAACCATTCGTCGCCTATCAAAGATTATACAATAGTTTTAATTGATCTGCCCACGCGAGTACGCTGCTCTCAATAAGTTACCTCTGACCCGCACTTTTGTTTCCTAACTGATTGAACAGGAGATGATTTGATAAGAGATGAATGGTTTCGACATTACAATATATAGGTAGGTACAATCCGATTGAGGAGATCGGAACTTAATTACATGTGGGTGTAAGTATATCAGTTTTGGAAGTTATGGAGTACCTAATCGTTTAAATAAGACTTTCTTATTATGTATGGTACGGTCAGCATCAGAAGTAGCTGAACATTTCGGAATTTTAATTCTTATGTACAGGACTCTAGCTATTATTTTTAATGTTTCAGAAGATTATTCGTTAAAATAGTCTTGACACTCCAATAACATGTAGTAACGAGTAATCATCATCAGCCTATAATGTTCCCACTGCAGGGACTCAGGCCTCCTCTCTAGGAGAGGGATGGGCTTATAATTTACCAAGCGGGCCCAGTGCGGATTGGTAGATGTCACATATCTTCGAATTTTTTGGTTCTAAGATATGTGAGTTCGGTTTTCTCACGATGTTTTCCTTCACCGTTTTGAGAACAGTGGTGATGAAATAAATTACACAAAGTAATATGCATGACGGGGTTCGAACCCACGACTCACTGTTCGTAAGTCGGGGCCGCCACCACTGGGCCACCACTGCTCTCTGCGAGTAATATCTAACAAGTTTTTATTGAAAAACAGCTTCGAAACTAATAGTAATGTTAATATACTTCTGATGCTGACCGTACGAGATAAATTGTTACTAGTGGTAACAATCGCGACTGCTGTGCATGTCGAGGTTCTGGACTCAATTCCCAGGTCGGGCAAAGTGCTATTGAGTTTTTCCATCATCAGCCACGAAGTCTGGATTTGTACCCCGTTAATGGCAATAGGCTCGCCCCCTATTACAATATGGGACTTAAATAAAACTGGCGAAATGTACTAGTTGGTACAGTACCCGGCGATAAATATTGCACATCGACCTTTGGAAAAATCAGTGCAATTTATTAAGTTCTTATTTTGTATTTAGCTTGCCGTGAAACATTTTCGAACTGACCTAGCTTGTGGCAGTTTATATATAAAAGCACAGCGGAAAAGAGATGTCTCGAACAGTCATTTCGTTTATAGTTTCTCCAAAGGTCGATGTGCATTATTTATCGCCGGGTACTGTACAGTACCTCTGCCTCACCCATCGGGGATTATAGGCGTTGTTTTAAGTTGAGGATATCATGGCAGACCAAGGTGACGTTCCTGAGACGAAGCCTAACCACAGAAAACTGAATTGTGTAGAATAGAAGGACAAGAGAGGCCTTTTTCCGCTCTAGGCGGATCGGAAGGGTGTATAAGTTTTTAAACTGACATGGTCACTGACATTACTATGAACGGGATATTTACCATGTTTTCTTATTGTTTCGAGTTCCCGATATTTCGGCGCTGTTACAAGCACCATGATCACGGATAAACTGAAGTCATTGCGGGTGGATGTTTATGAGCAGACAAATCGGTAACAGCATAGTAATGTCGGAAGAGAGTGTCAGACTTCTACTGACTAAAACCACCCATGTTCCTTCTTAGCCTTTTGTGTTCGGGCTGCGGTATCTCTTTCGAACAACCCGCAGCCCCGGACAACCTGCAGTCCCGGAGGACAAGAGAGGCCTACTGGTCAGGAAAATACATACTAGATAAGAAACAACAAATATTTTGTCACCTTTTGAAAATCGATAACCACGTAACGAACAAAACAACAATTAAGTCCTATGCTGGGAATTTGGACACTTGGACGCAAGTAGGTAAAGGTAAGTGTTTCTAAGTTCAAATGTAATTACTTATAGAAAGGGCGGGTGACACTATTGCACCCGGACATCAATCATAAAACATCGAAACTGTTGACAAAGCACGCAACTGTAATTACAAGTAGCTGCAGGTATCTTTGGCGTTTTCATTTAAACATCGAAAGATTCTCAGCCATAAAGGGTACACAAATCGCTTCAATGGTATAGGAACTCTGTAGGTCAGTATCATACGAGAAATAGGGTAGTTGACAACAAAAAAAATAGTCCGTCAGATAGATTTCGTAAAAATATTGGACACATATTTTTTCAGGTAAACAAAAATGAAGACGATACATTGCTTTGAAAACTCGTGTGACGTCATATTGCTTGACATTTGCCAGAAAGTGACGTCTCAAGCTCCCACTCATGATCTTTGCGCGTTTAAACTTCGTTTTTTATTAATTTTATAAAACAAAAAACTAATACCTATCTAATATTTTTCGATAATCTAACTGACTGACTAAACAGAATCATTTTTGTTTTAGTCAGGATATTCTATCTGACGGACTAAACAGAATCATATTTGTTTTAAGTCAAGAAACATCCCTATTGGCAAGAACAAGTTGGCAGTGTTCTTATTTTTAATCGCATCAAATAAGTGTGTTCACACGGCGACACATCAAACTACATAATATTTCCATATTATGACATGGTCTTGCTCTTTATAGATTTCCCGTACAATGAGATATCCACATAAACTGGTTTGGTATATCTTAATAATTGGTAGTCGGGTTCAATTCCCTCTGAGCTTCATATAGGTACTGGACACCCGTAGTACGAAATTCAGGCTTCACACCACCAGTAGGTATCTACTGTAAGAGCCAAAACGAAAGAACCTAGTTAAGCAACAAATTGTTACTGAACCGATCATCCCAAAGCCTAGACTCCACAAGACTAGACTGAATCAATCATGTCGGTACAAAACAAGACAGTAGTAACAACAAACTACAACAACGCCGTGGGAATCAAAGTTTCTCATCACTCCAAAACACCGATCGAAAGTTAGGCAAAATATCCATAATTTATCTACTAACCCAACCTTTTTCTGTCTAAACAAAAAGTTTTCTACTTCCTTAACTTTACTGCTTTGGCTTAAAGCCTAGTCTGGTTTGATTTCATTTTTATTTTGCTTTCGAAAGTGTATTGTTTAGTTGGTGGCTATAACAATCGGCAATTTCATGATGTAAGCTATTGGACATTACTCGATCAGTTTATAAAGAAGGTTTGTTACGATAGCAGGGGATTAATTAGAGGAAGTATGAATGAATGCCCCGCTGTGGATTGGAGGCGTTATAGTGTCAATGGTCAGGAGATCAGAACTATTGTATTGTGAATGAGAGATTAAGAAATTTAGGTTGAAGACTTCTACATCTTCATGATTGTGTCTATTGAATCTCTATTGATTTTCTTTTATGCATTTTAGGTAATTATTTTATGTGCGTAGATCTTTGATAGTCGTAACAAGTAGTCAGTGGTCTGAAGGTCTGACAACCAGTCTCAACTCAGGGGTATTGTATTAACCAGTACTAACTGGGCTGAGGAGATCAGATAGACAATCGCTCCATGTAAAATACCTACTGGTATTCAGCTACATCTGGTTAGACTGGAAGCCGACCCTTACATAGTTGGGAAGAGACCAGGCAGATGATGATTACCAGTACCTAACTATATTCATTCCCTGTTCTTTCTATAGCAATCAATGTAAATCTAAGGAAGTAGCAAATTTCTCATTAGCTGTTCGTAGTCTAGATTTGGCAAATATAGATATGGCAAACTCGTCCCCTTTAGCATGGAACTAAAACATAACTTTGACTGCCTTCTTGGTCTAGTGGTTCTGAATTCGATTCCCAGGACGAGTAAAGTCCTATTGGGTTATTTAATCAGAAATTTCTCAGTAGCAGTCATGAAGCCTGGATTTGCGCCAGGTTGACGGCAATAGGCTCACCTCCTGTTAACCGGGACTTAAACATAAAGGTCGAAATGTGGGTGATACACTTCAGACTGACCGTTCGGCAAAACATCCATGATAGTATGTTATGTCATTCAATTTCACACTTTATTGTCTAGCAATAAATCTAATTACCCACACATCACCCACCGACCCAAATGAGTGAAATTGGGTGTGGTCACGAGTTCACGACAGCTCTTCAACGCAATGTTAGTTAGACGCATTGTGCGCGTTACCCAACCGTGTTGCGAATTATATCAAACGCTATTGTTGAACCAAGAAATAACGCCTAGTTAAAAGTTTTGGCATATCATGTGGGTTGCGGCAAGCATGAGGTAGGTAGTGTTGGTTAATAAGTTAAAGTAGTCCGTTAAGGAAGTAAGTAATATGAACTGAGAGGGTTGTATTCATTATTACTCTGTAGTCATATTTGTTACGGTAGTAAATCCTATTTTATTTAACATACAACCTGACACTGATCGGCAATTTGCTAAAAACGTAAGAAAAATCGAATTTCGCGGGCTACCTTGAAGGTTTCACCTTAAATGGAAATGGATGAGTATAGATAGTCCGGTGGTATTATTAAAGTGACGCGTAGTTGTCCTGAAATCGGGCATAAAGGGTGCCGAAAGGCACTTGCTCACCCAGTCATTGCGACTTTTTATTTGTTCTTGAACATACTAGGTAACTTTCAACTGTCTAGTTACCGAAAGATGGGAGGTCATACTTCAAATTTTTTTACAAGTGTGTTTAGCCAAGTCTTGAGGAATTAGTCGCTCACTCGTGTCCAAAATAATAACTGTTTTAAATTTTACTAACACAGCTACGAGTACTAACATAATATGAACCTGTGTCTGAAATAAATCATTTTGCCGTCGAAACGAAACTTGTACCGACTCAAACAAATGCAACGCACCTCTAAGGATCATCCGTTTTAATATTACAATCGAAATTAATCGATCTAAAACTGACTTATTGACGGTCTGATGATTGGTTCATTACAAAGCAGTCAGCCTGACTGATCACCTTTGATGCTCGACACACATTGATCTAGATCACTCGGTTGCGACATACTGACACATTGCAATCTTATATAACTAAACGTACTGAGTTAATTGTGAACCTAATATGGGCATAATGTGTTTAGGTTAACCTATGTTTCTTTTAAGCGTAAAGTATAGGAAATAATTTTAATCGGTCGGGGATACGCTGAATGCGAGACGTACGGGACCATCCAATGTGGCGACAACTGGGGGATGCCCATGTCCAGCAGTGGACATCTTTCGGCTGAAATGATGACGATAAATTGGAGTTGTTTTGCAAAATGTGGGTTACTATTAGGTACACCTCTTGCTTACCCTTCGGGGATTACAAGCGCCATGATATTATTATATTATGTTACTTATAATATTTTACTTTTTTATATTATGTTACTTGGAGTTAAGGAGCTGGAGTTAGTAACCCTAAATATATTTTTTACTTCCCCATCAGCGTTTCATCTGAGTTCTGACAGAACTCATCTCGGTCTTGACCTTCAGATCATTTGAGCATGATGAATCCTAGAATGGAGACTGACTCGTGAGCGTAGCACAGAACGCCTGTATGTTTCCCCCCCTTCCCCTTCTCATAAAGCTCAAACATTACGGTTTATGGAATCTTGCGCTCAGTTTAATGAAATCGTATTTAAGCGATAGACATCAGCAAGTACAAATAAATGGTGTCAATTCAATGGGCTTAAAAGTAAGCATGGGTGTGCCACAAGGTTCGATATTAGGTCCCTTTCTCTTTTTAGTCTATATTAATGATCTACCCCATTTATTTAAAAACCAACCTGAAATGGTATTGTTTGCCGACGATACTTCTTTAATATTTAAGGTAAACAGACGTGCCACGAATCTTGATGACGTAAATAACGCCTTACTGCAGGTTCATAATTGGTTCACCGTTAATAATTTAGTATTAAATGGGAAAAAAACGAAGTGCATAAGATTTGCTCTACCAAATGTCAAAAGTACTGATTGTGACATAGTATTGAATCAAGAGAGACTAGAATTTGTCAATGAAACTGTTTTCTTGGGGATAACAATTGACTCAAGGCTACAGTGGGGTCCGCATTTAACATCTCTTGCAGGACGGCTGAGTTCAGCAGCATATGCTGTTAGAAAAATCCGTCAATTTACTGACGTAGATACCGCGAGACTAGTCTATTTTAGCTATTTTCATAGTGTTATGTCATACGGTATTTTACTATGGGGACGGGCTGCAGACGTCGAGTCTATATTTATTCTGCAGAAAAGAGCCATTAGAGCCATATATGGTCTACGAAGGCGCGATTCTCTGAGAGAGCTGTTTAAGGAAATTAACATCATGACAGTACCTTGTCAATACATCTATGAAAACATCATGTACGTCAGGAAAAATCTGCATTTATTTAGCAAAAGAGGTGATAGACACCACTATAATACGAGAAATAGGGACCAACTAGTTCAGCCAGGTTTCAGGCTAGCTAAAGTAGACTCATCTTTCATGGGGTACTGTTTAAAATGTTACAATAAAATACCTCCTCACATTCTTCAACTGAGTGAGACGAAATTTAAAACTTGTGTAAAACGCACACTATGTAGGCAAGCATACTATAAGTTGGGGGATTACATTGATGATAAAAATGCTTGGCTCCATGCTGGTCCTGCTCCACAACCATAGGGGCAATTACATCGATTATCATGTGAAGTTATTGTAGAGGCTGCAGAAGATTGTAAAAATATCTTTGCATTGTATAGATTCAATGTCTTAATATTGTATAATTGCATGGCACATGTGTGAGTACTATGTACTATAAAGCCCCTTTTTACATTTAGTTATATTTTAGTGACGTTGCCCTGGTGGCTGAGAGAATGTCATGCTCACTCAAATGTCTCGCTGATGGTGGCGGGTGTGTCGGATCATTTAGTTCCCTTCAAAATGGTTGAGTTGAATGGTGCTGATCCATGCGTCATGTTCGTGAACGGGCGCTGTCAGTGGAGACTGGTCATTCCTTAGTTGCCATGGTGTAAATATATTTTTCTTTTTGATTTGTTTATTAAGTATATCTTTTTACTCTGGACGCTCTTAACTTGCACGTCTTGCTACATAGTCCTCACATAATATACCATCTCAACATGAATGATATAATGTACCAAGATTTTGTAACAAATTCTAATTTAAAAGAGTGTCCATGGAGTTTCTTGCCCGTTCTTCTTCATGAGATCTACGTTAGGGAACTGGCAACTGCAGTACTTTCACAAGTTATTATGCCTTGTGATTGTGACTGTAGCGTAGGAGTGCAATGCGTCGTTTCGGGAGTTGCTGCGTCGGGCTGCGCGGCGCCGGATGTTACCGGCGGCGAGTGGTGTGGGTGCGGGGGCGCGCGGCGGCGTGTGCCGTGGCGGTGGGTGTGCGGGGCTCCGGGTCGCGGGGCGGCGGTTGCACGTTGCGGCGTGCATTCGTTGTTCCGTGATTCGGGGTCTCGAGCATTCGTTGTTGCGGTTTGCGTCGCTGGGTGCTTTCGTGCTCGCAGTGTTCGTTGTTGCGGGCATTCGGTGGCGTGTGGTTCGGCGTGGTGGCTTTCGGAATGGCGCATTGCACTCGTAGTTTCGTTCTTCTTCCGTCCTTCTGACATTCAAAAGTGCCTGTAATGGCTTAATTGAAATAAACGATTTGAGTTTGAGTTTGAGTTTGAGTTTGTTTAGTTTAGCTACAATCTTCGCACGGTGAATAGCAGGATTCGTATGAGCGAGGGGGCGATTTGAGATTTAACACATGCTGTTGGCGAGTACTGTGTCCAGTAAAAAGCCGCTTTATGCTGCTGATAGTGATGAGTGTTATTTTAATATTATCCCTATAAAATCTTCCTATCCCCTGTGATTCAGTCCAACTGGTTGGTTACTGACAGATAGGTAGGTACTTGTCTCAGATAGTCTGGAGCTGGTCCACAATTTTTCCGTATCGTTTCAACTGATCCAGTTGCAGTTCAAGTGTTGTGCAGTTTGGTGAATTAAAAGTTTTGAAGTTTTTAAGATGCATGTTACAAAACTGGAGTCATGCCAATAGGGGATCGGACTGGGTCAAAATAATATGATTCTGTTTAGTCCGTAAGTTAGATTATCGAAAAATATTGAATACGTGTTTTTTGTTTTATCAAATCAATAAAAAATGACGAAGATAAAACGCGTCAAAGATCTTGGAGTGGGGCTTGAAACGTCACTTGTGTCGTCAAAATGTACTATCATATGACGTCACATGAGTTTTCGAAGCACTGTATCGTCTTCATTTTAAGTTTACGTGAAAAAATAAAAAAATACGTGTCCAATAATTTTTGGAAATCTATCTGACGGACTAATTAGTTTTTTTTTGTCCGATCCCCTATTAGAAGCTAGTAAGTAAGCTTGGAAAATGCTGGCTGATATTATAATAATATACTTTCATATTTAGTTACACGATTATTAGATTTCATAGTTATTTAATAAGTCTGGTATTTTGATCAATTATTACTGTTGTTAATTGTCGCGACAAATCGATTACAATTCGTCACAAATTGTTCCATTTAATTATTCATTCGACATCGTGTTGTACCTGTAATCCCCGGATATTTAGACAGAGAACACCTCCATCTCAACAGTTAAATCATTTAATAAGTTACGAGCCTAATGCCATCAACTGAGCACAAATCTAGACTCCGGAAAGCTACGGACAATTTTTTCATGGAAAATCCATTTACATTTAGCCCAGCCTAGGAATTCAACCCAGGACTTTATGAACAACAGTTTCTTTCTTCATTCTTTTTAAAAACGTTGCCCCACACTAGGAATTTCTCCTGTATCGTGGGTGCGTTCACAACCATATAAACTCACATACACAAATACCCAGACCCGGAACAACTATCTGTAGGTCTTACAAATATTTGTTACGTGCGGGGATCGAACCCGCGACACGCAGCGCAGCAGTCCATTGCTTGAGCCACTGCGCCAAACGTGCCGTCACACACAGTGGCGTTTGCGACCGCTAAACCAACAAGGCAGACGAGGTCATCATCATCTGCCTAGCTTTTTCCCAACTACATTGGGGTCGGCTTCCAGTCTAACCGGATGCAGCTGAATACCAGTATTTTACATGGAGCAACTGTCTATCTGACCCCCACAACCCAGTTAATACTAGGTAATACGATATCCTTTGGTAAGACTGGATGTCAGAATTTCAGGTCACTGACTACCAGTAACGACTGCCAAAGATCTATATATATGGCAGCCGAGGTAAGTAATAAAAATCCAATAGTTAGGTAGATCTCAGGCACTAATTAATACAAAGACTGTCGCATACTTTAACCTACTAATAATCAACTTCCAATTATGTAAACGAGCATATTCCCCACAACAAAACCAGTGCTCTCACGTCAAAATCGCAACGAGCATACACACAAAAATATAATGAATTTAATCAGATTATCTCAAGCGGGGGTAAAAAGCGCTAAACCGTCTTCCCGCAAGATGGAGTCGTTGCGTCACGATGCCATAATGACGATCATTACGCGGGATCCGTGTCAACGCTGACGAGTTTTCGTGTGTAGTCATGTGGGTAAACTATCGATATTATCGTCTTAGTTATATTTCCAATTTGTACGATATTCTGTTGGCCAGCCTTACCAAAAGGGTATTATTTATTTAAATTTCATGCACAAACGTGGTACCTAGTTTGGTGGGATCTACCTCCTAGTGGTCTACCCCGGGCAACGGAATCGCTGACTTTTATTAGCGGTTACGGCTGAATGATCCCAACACTGGTGGAAGGGCCTGCAAAGGTCCGCCTGGCTAGTTACCACCCTCCCGCCGAAGTCTGGCGCCAAACAGTTCGCTGTGTTCCGTTGGTGCGCGGGAGAGCCAGTGCTACTGGGAAGGCTCGCTCCATCGTAGACTTCATCCTTGATCAGGCAAGCCTCGAGGTCAAGAGCTGACCAATCTTAAATAAAAAAAAAATAAAAAAAAACGGGTTGTGGAGGTCAGATAGGCAGACGTTCCATGTAAAATACTGGTATTCAGCTGCATCTGGTTAGACTGGAAGCCGGCCACAACAAAGTTGGGAAAAGGCTAGGCAGACGATGATGATAACAATATTCTGTTGATCATGGCTGTCATTCGTACACCTCACTTCAGGAAGTCCGCAGACAGGGGCCGGACTAGCCGGGGATCGTGAAAGGCGCACCAGTTCCCATGATCTCCGGTGCAAGTGTGTGGGAACACCGGGGTGGATTTTTATCAGTTTGAGTCTGACAGACCCACTCGCCCAAAGGTGGAGGACATCCATGAGGATTTTCCACCCCCCACAAACAAAATAAAACGAAAAACAAAGGATTGTCATACGTTGATCATCGATACGACTGACTCAGTGATCATTTTTTTCACTCTTCTGGCTCAATAGAATGGGATTAGGAGCATTTATTTACACATAGAAATAACTTCTAACTTAATTATATGAGGTGCATAGGCACAAAGCTCTCCATCTTAATCCTAGACCCTCCTGTTTCCTAGACTGCAACTGCCAGACTGTATCGCATCCAGAACGAGATGATTCGACAAATAACCAGAGTTGTTGACATAGCTCATAGAATAAAAAAGCTGAAGTGGCAATGGACCAACCATTATAGCCGTAGAGCCGAAGACCACTGCGGTAGTTGTATTCTTGAGTGGAGATCGCGAATCGACAAGCGTCAGGTGGGACGCCCTCAGGCTCGGTGAAGCGACGATCTTTGCAGGGTGGCTGGTAGTAGGTAACTGGATGAGAGTTGCTGAGAATTGAGTTGAGGTGGAATTGAGGACTGAGGCGTATGTTCAGCAGTGGACTGCTGTAGGCTGATGATGATGATGATTAACTGCCAGACCACATCTAAACATAACAACATCAATGTATCTGTTTTCCCGAAAACTTAGGTAGAGGTGTAGTTTGCTGTCTCCCAACATTTCTTCACTTATGCCCACAATTTCTGCAGGTTAATTAATCGATAATTGCAGCACCGACTCCCTACAGCACTAGTCTAACGTTCCCACATCTGAGCGCGCACAAAATAACAACGAACACTTTTTGCGCACAAGAAACCGGAGCGTATTCTTAACTTATTATCATTTACATAGATCAGCGCACGCGAATACATTTCTATAATAATATGCTTCTTAACATAATTATGTTATATGATATTATATTTATTAAAGTCGGAAGCTTGACTAGGAAGAGAGACGTGAGAAGATTTTCGAGTCTAGTCGTGATAATGTGACAATTGCTTAATGGTTTCAATTTCAATTAGTTGAGGAGGTCAGTTCTAGATTCACTGTCTGGCTGTCTTTGTATTGCACAGAAATGAGAGCAATGTCAAATATAAGTTTTTAAACTGACATGGTCACTGACACTACTATTAATATCATAAACGGGATATTTACCATGTTTGATTTTTGTTTCGAGTTCCCGATATGGTAAAAAAAAAACAAAAAAACAAAAAACAAACAAAAAAACAAACAAAAAAAAAAACGGACAATAAACATGGTAAATATCCCGTTTATGATATTAATAGCAATGTCAAATATTTACCTACCTACTTAGATAATGTTTTATTTACACGCTAAGAAGAAACTAATAAGCCTATAATGTTCTCTCTCTGTAGTAGACTTTAATGCAACACACGGACCCTGTGTGCCCAGTTGTACCCTTCAGCGTGGTACATGCCTGATGCCTTGATTCTAAGACAGGACGTTCAAGTCTCATAGCAACGTTTTGAGAGCAATAGTAATGAACCAATTTCTTTGATACTGAGAAACGTCCTAATGGAAAAATTCAATTTCACTTTTACTCGACCTCAAACCCGGGCGGGGACGTTCAGCAGTTGCGCTTGCGAGACATCTTCCATTGCTGAGGTAAGGTTAGGGAAGTTCGGCACAAGCTCTAGTATTTGCCTCGAAAGATATCTACAATTCTTCCTACAGTAGAGGCTGATGATGATGTCGAATAACGCTGATCTGAACATGCATAGCATCTCTATAAAACAAACATTGAGTCATACCTCACAACTCCCAACTTACTCAAGTAAACGTATACTTAAAGTAAAATCAATAAACACTTCCACGCAAGTCTTCCCTTTGAATACTCAATGAAGATAAATGATTACTACCACTTTCTACCGACGTTGCGGCATGATTGAATATCCACAAGCACGCTAGTTAGGGTCGGGTCAAAGGGCGCGGTCGCTGACAAGCGGAGCGGGAGCGGGTAGGAAGCTATGGTGATGTGATTGATGGTTGAGTGAAATTGTTTGGACGGGGAACTGAATAGTGGGTTGTGTTGGTATCAATTGGATGATCAAGTGTACTTAATGCAAAATTGTTTGTGACTTTACAATATTACGCCTGTTATTCCCCGATGGGCTAAGTAGATGCCGTCCATCCGTCCGTCTTATAACGACGACAGGCCGTATCGACGGCGCGTTCGTGTTCCACGCGCGCCTTAAAAAGATGTCAGCAACATGGAAGGGGCCCGCAAGGGCCGACGCCCGTCGGGGCTTCGGGTTGTTCGAAAGAGATACCGCGACCTCGACACAAAGGGCTAAGAAGGAACATGGGCGGTTTTTAGTCAGTAGAAGTCTGACCGTCCCATTCGCTCTGCCCAGACCGGGAGATAAAAAAGGGCTAAGTAGAGATGTACCTAATAGTACACCCACATATCGCCATTTATATTTAGTCCCATGTAATAGCCTATTGCCATCAACCGGGCACAAATTCCAGACTCCGTGGCTGTGCGAAATTTGCAGAAGAGGATTAGCAGCATTTTATTATTCGACTGTCTCGTGGGTCTAGTGCTCGCAAGTGTGGTTGCTTCATTAAGAAGTCCTGGGTTCGATTCAAGGGTCGCGCCGGACCGCCGGTTAAGCAAAGTGTTCTCGGATTTTCCATCATTTCTCAGGCCCATTCCAGAGTTTGGACTTGTGTCCAGGGGATGGGTATTGGCTGGCTCCCTAAATATTTAAGGAGTTTGAAATATAACTGACGCAATGTTAGACATGTAGGTGTCTACCTATAGTGTGCCTAATCTTTCGGGGAAAAGTGTGACAGTGTCATATTAATAGTTTATGAGTTTTTATTGTAATTTGATTTACGATACTAAAGAAAAGGGTTAATATAGGAGCTAATTAGTACTTGGTAATTCTATCTTCTACGTAAATTAGTTTCCTAAATAATCTTTTTGATCTAAAGCCAAGTCCTGAGTTTGATTCCATAACAAGAAACAAATCGATAACATTAATTGCATAACAAGTGCGGAGAGTATATCAAGTGTCTAGTCCATTTTGGATTTACAATTAGACCAAGTTGTGTCTTCTCTTAATAATAATCTAAATTGTTCTGACATTCATCATCAATCGATACATACTTGAAGTCAAATCGAGAAGCTATTGTGATCAATCTCCAATAGATAGTTACATAATCTTTTGTTTTGACATTACATTACAGTACATACCGATATCGGTCCACTTTTTTATAAAAGCCATCATTATTAAAAGTCTGTCAATTTGAATCAATCTGTCAAGTGCTTGGAGTTCATTAATTTTTGTGGATTATGTGGGTTGGTCTCGGTGGAATATTTAAATCTATTTTGACATACAGTAATTGAGATCTAGAGTAAAATAACATCCATTGTGCTAAGCAACTTTAGGCGAAGCATCTTATCTTGGGACACGATGGATATTTAACTCAGATCGTGATACGTTCAAAAGTGTGCTTTATTGGAAAGTTATTGAAATAAATGGTAAGACTTTAACTTTGAAATCAAATCAACATTTGAATCAAAAGCAAAAGAAAGTTGTACTGTAAATCGGACACACCGGCTCATCGGGTATCTAAACAAAACGGCAGGAGCGACTAAGGGCTCCCACACATAAACACGTTACGACGTCGCGTCGTACAACGATGCGGCGTCGTTGCACGATACGACGTCGTGACGTTAGAAACTCACGATGCAATCCTGCGCAGTTGTCTTGTTACTTTAATGAACAAATTAACATTTATTTGGGTTCTAATTTCAAAAACATGTATATGTTATTTTTAGAATGCGTCTAGAGCGGTCCATTTTTCGGAATGAACTAAAACACCACCTCACTGTATCGGGTCTGGTGCGTGGCACATTACGTTACGATGTCGTGTTTTTTTACGATGTTCATCGTAGATTTCCACGACGCGACGTCGTATCGTGAAACGACGCCGCAACGACGTCGTATCGTGTTTATGTGTGGGAGCCCTTAGTTTTATACTATGTAAAGAATAGATGTCATGTATCTCACCAACATCCTTCCTTAGCTGCACAATATTTGGCATGTTCCCAAAGTAGTTTCCATAGACACAATTACTATGCGCTAGCACGTGTGTCCAATAAAGCTATTTTGGCATCCTACCCAGGGTCACTAGACCAAGTCATCAATACTCCACAGGTATTGCGACCCCAATACTGTGACGCTATGAGTACTACCAGCCTTTATATTATGTTCCCAAGACTGGGCCACAGGGCCACAGGCCTCTCTCTGTTCTCTGGTAGAATCACCACGTGGGAATAGGGGTATGTCATCATCATCCATCGTCTGAATTCACCCACTGCTAGGTTTTATTTTTGGAGGCGGTAGGGAGTGTCAGACTTCGACTGACTAAAAACCACCCATGTTCCTTCTTAGCCCTTTGTGCGGAGGCCGCGGTATCTCTTTCAAACAACCCGAAGCCCCGACGGGCGCCGGACGACCCACACTCTTTTGCTAGTTCTTGGACGTCAGGCGTATGTCACATGAAGCCAACTATTAAGCAATGAGTCCTTTTAAAACTTAACACATCATTGGCTTCAGACAAAGCTGTGTTTAAAACGATAACTAAGACTTGTGCAATGTTTATAAATACATAAATTCTAAAAGATTTTCAAAATGCGTTTATTAAAATTAATTGTCGTTGACAAATCGCAGCGTTTAGGCAGCGGTGTCGCAAATTAGTGGAAAGATGAAAATAAAATGTTCTTCGCAAGCTGCGGTTGGTGTCAGAAAAACTGTGGAATCTTAATAATAGTCTTAACGCTGAGATTTTAATGGGAAAAGGAAATACCTACCTTGAAATACTGTTGCTATGGTGATGCAGATGGAATGAAATAAGAATAATATCGTTGTTTTGGCGTGTGCCTTCTTGTCGACCCACATGCAGATTGCAATCGAAATCTGGTCAGTTATTGCCTAAAATGAGATATTGAGACAAGCCTACAATACCCTTTTTCAAGAACAATCTTCTTAATAATATAATAATAATAAATAAAAGTTTTATTCACAACTCTTATTACAATTTATCTTATCAAAAGATTCCTAACGAAAAGAGCAGCTCTGAGAAACCCTTTCACCTTTTAATGTATAAAGCTCAAGTCCGGTCCGGCATGGAGTACTGCTGTCACCTTAGGGATGGCTCAGCCAAATACCAACTTGCCACACTCGACTCAGTAGAACGCAGAGCCAAGAGGCTGATTGGTGACGCAAAGCTGGTTGCCAAGCTACATAGCCTGGCCCACCGCCGCAAAGTTGCATGTCTGTCGGTCTTCTACAGACTGTGCTTCGGAGAGTGTGCGCAAGAGCTCCACGAGCTTATTCCACCATCTTCCTTCTTCCATCGAGAGACTAGGCGTACTGCAGGTTATCACCCATACCTTGTCGATATTCCACACATTCGTATACGAAGCGTTTTGCTAAGTCTTTCATTATTCGTACAGCCAAGGAGTGGAACACCCTGCCTGCGTCGGTTTTCCCGAGTTCATATAACCCCAATCTATTTAAGTCGCGAGTAAATAGGCTTCTTCTGGGTAAGCTCGTTGCATCGTCGACCTCATCTCTGCCCTTAGGGCAAGAGTAAGCCCATATTAAATAAATAAAAAAAAAAAATAATGTGAAACCCTTTCACCTTTAATGTGTATGGGTCTATGGGATTTAAGAGAATTAGAAACTATTCTACATTTTGAAATGCAGCTACTTGTATGCAAAGTCTCCCTTTTAAATTAATTCAACTTAGCCTTTACAGCTCACTGCTGGACATAGGCCTCCCCTAAGTTCCGCCACAAAACCCTATGCTCCACCTACTTATGCTACCTTATTTTGCGTGTGTGGGTGGAGGTATCTAAGTACACATATCTTAAGCTGTACAAGACAATACATTTGGTACACACGGCTACACATCAAGCTATACATTTCCAGTATAAGCTGGTCTCGCATTGTATAGGATTTCCGTACAGTGCGAGATCAGCGTAAACTGGAAATGTATAGCTTGATGTGTAGCCGTGTGTACTTACAATTAAAATATGATGTAACCATGACAAAACTTCTTTTAAATCTACCTATCATCGTCTAGATTTCTCTTGCCCTCAAACTACTTTAGTCATCATTAATTTAGCGACGATGCGACCCGTCGGTACAAGTCCTGTCGGTATCAGTTCCCCGATCACCCGGTAGGCGGCGTTGCGCAAGCGATGCGACGTGAGATTCTAAAACAATATCACTGTGTAATGTCGCATCCGTTAAAACGGAGCCATTTTGGAAAATTCTCCCGATATGGTGGAGATTTCGAATTGGAAAGTTTGTTTTTCTTAGTGATTCTTGGTAGCATTTTATCGCTTGAGTGTGTATCATAGAATCCTAACATATTTAGGAACATTTAGAGGCTCGTAAAACTCATAGCGGCACAGTCTGGGGGCCGCAATCGCTGTGGAGTATTGGTACATTTGTCAAGTGACCTTGAGCAGAATTCCAAAATACCTTTTTGGTTCATGTGATAGGGTCGAGCCTATTACCTTCAACCGGGCACAAATCCAAACTCCGCGGCTGCTACTGAGTAAAACTCAATAAGAATTTGCCCGACCCTGGATTAAATATGCATTTCTAAACTTAAGAAAAACTCGAGTACAAGAGTCACGTCTAACCCCAAGGACAGACAAATAACGTTAATTTTAACACAATTCCCGTAATAACAGTTATTTAAAACGTTTCGTAGTAAACCGGTGACATTGGAGCGTTTGTAATACACCGCAAATTAAAAGGATTTAATCAAGTTTTCGTTATAGTTGCGTTAAACAACGTTTAGTTGCATTTTTGTTGGAATGTTAATTTAGTTATTTTTGCAGGGTCGAACAGGAGGTGTCGGCTGAGGCGAGCTGGAAGAAAAACGAAAAGGCGTGAGATCTAAGTTAGGTTTACATAACGCGATAATAAATAAATAAAGACAAATATTTGTATGGTCAACAGATAGTTGTTTCGGGTCTGGGTATTTGTGTATGTGACTTTATATGTTTGTGAACGCACCCACGATACAGGAGAAATTCCTAGTGCGGGGCAACGTTTTTTTTTTTTTTTTTTTAAAAAGAATTTCTGCTGGATCCAAGACGATTGGTCGCAAGCGTGTGGTGAACGTGAGTTCGATTCCCAGGTGGGGAAAAATGATATTGGGTTTTGATTTAATTTGTACGCTTCAACGCAAGACATAGATGGACTCGTATTACCCTGTATTTATAACCTATGTTTAAAAATAAAAATTTCATTTTAATTTCAGGAATTTCTCAGTAGCGGGCGCGGGTCTGGATTTCTGCCTGGTTTAGGGCAATAGGTTTGCCCCCTATTTCATAAGACTAAAACATAAGTGGCGAAATCTGGGAGTACTATCAGGTACATCTCTGCCTAACCCTCCGGGAATTACAGGCGTTCAGTTATCCATCCATACTTCCATACTATCCATACTAATATTATAAATGCGAAAGTAACTCTGTCTGTCTGTCTGTCTGTCTGTCTGTTACTCTTTCACGCCTAAACGGCTGAACGGATTTTGATGAAATTTGGTACAGACATAGTTTGGAACTTGAGAAAGGACATAGGATAGTTTTTTTTTTTTTTTTTTCGCGAGATAATCCAAAAATCTGCCGGAAGTCACTATTCCACGCGAACGAAGTCGCGGGCAAAAGCTTATTATATAAAAAAGAAATGCAACCAATCACTCAAAACCCACGATCAACCTTGACAAAATCCCCACCTAATTGATAAATAACCATCCATTATCACATTAGGCTTGTCCGATGATTAGCCAGTCCATTTCCAAACGTCGCCCACATGACGGCGTGTCCAATCAAACGGACAGACAGACGGACATGTGTCAGCGTTATTAGGTTGTGACCATGAACTATTGAGACAGGCTCATTAAACTTTGAAAATAAGGGTTTCTCAACGAGTTGATTGGTGCATTGGCGAAGATTAGTTACTGTTGCAGTGGCAAGAACTATATAGATTGTATTCCAAGAGGTTTTAATTATTTATTTATTAAAACTTTATGCACAACAAAATCGTACAAAGGCGGACGAAAAAAAAAACAAACATGCCTTGGGCATTTTCTACCAGTCTACCTTAGGGTGATTCAGAGACAATACACAGTAGGTACAAAACAGAAACACATGTTAGAAAAGATATATACCTAAAATATAATAATAAATAGGTATATACATAAAATATATAAAGTTTTGAAGGTTAAGCAAGAAAAACTACAACAACTTAATTTTGAGACGAATCTGCCAACTTCTTGTGAATGTGTCACGAGATTTTATTTTGAAAGTAATACCACCAGTATATGTAAGCCTTGGTAATGACAATAATTACAAGAAGAAGAAGCATTTGTGACAAATTGGACGCAGTAAACCACACAGGGAGAAGAGTGGAAGGCTATGGGGAGACTTTTGCTAAGCAGTGGCACAAATGATGACTAGGTATAGGTACAATACTTAAACAGAGAGGTTTGGAAGGAGAAATGGAAGACTTTTGCCGAGCTGTGGAATACGACATAAAAATTGATGAGCAGAGCACTCATAATTTTTTTGTCGTTCGTGCTCTGAGAATCTTGTATGTGTACTGCTGAAAAAAGGGCCCTGGCATTAATATCCTTGTAAGGCAAAGTGTTGTCCCGTCGGGGCTGAGGCTTGTTCGAAAGAGATACCGCGGCCTCGACACAAAGGGCTAAGAAGGAACATGGGTGGTTTTTGGTCAGTAGAAGTCTGACACTCCCTACCGCTCTGCCCAGAGCGAGAGGAGTCATCTGATGTAATCATCAAATGACAAATCCCAAGCTCCAAAAAAAAAGGGAAAGTGTTGTATTATTTTTCTATATAAAAATTCTCGTTAGGAACTTGTAATTAAACTGGCAAATGTTAGTGTAAATTAACACCTTTGCTGACCTCTACGGGTTAATGAAGACTTTATGCTAAATAGATATTTGAAATAAACATAACCCCACACCAAGTTACTGATGTGCCTTCAACTTTCTCTGTACCTGTATAAACCTGCACAACCTGAGAATTAAACCTATAACCTCAACCTAAGCACTTGGGACCACTAGACCAACGAGGTAATCGATTGTAGGGCAGGATGATTGAAGTCTATTTATTCACTAACCAAAAATATCACTTTATATACATATTAAAACATCATAACATCACGCGTGTAATCTCTGTAAGGCTAAAGCAGAGGTGTAACTTAATGCTACTTACACAAACTTACACACTATAAAGTAAAGTAAAGAAAGTTCAACCGAAAAATTCTTGATGGAAAAGCTCTATAACAATTTTACCCGACCTGAAATCGAACCTGAAATTGAGAGTAGTGGTGGCTCAGTGGTAGCGGCTCCGACTTACAAACAGTGAGTCGTGGGTTCGAACCCAGTCAGGCGCATTACTTTGTGTAATTTATTTCATCACCACTGCTCTCAAAACGGTGAAGGAAAACATCGTGAGGAAACCGGCATGTCTTAGAAACAAAAATTCGAAGACATGTGACATCTACCAATCCGCACTGGGCCCGCGTGGTAGATTATAGCCCATCCCTCTCCTAGAGGGGAGGCCTGTGTCCCTGCAGTGGGAACATTATAGGCTGATGATGATGATGAAATCGAACCCACGACCACATGCTCAGCAGCCGCGTTTGCGACCACTAGACCATTATTATATTAAGAAACATATTCTGCACCAAATAGGAAAGCCATTCCCGATATCACCAAACTGATAAGCCACATGGAGCCCATGACTCCAGTTACGTAGCTCAACCGCCGCAAGCAGACAGACAAACGGAGACAGCCACTCTTTATAGCGGACCACAGACAATGGCTTACTTTATAGTCTTCGTAGTCTATACACACCGTGCAATCTATGCCTCTCGTTACGTGAAGAGTTTGCACGACCCGGGAACTGTAGCTGGGACCCCATAAATCAGGTGCTGTTAGTGGAGGCGTGATAACTGTTGAACTAGAGTTATCTAGAGAGAAAGTTATTTAGAGTTTGGGTTATTGATTTTATGACTGTGTCAGTTTTTAACCGACTGTGGCGAAATCCAAAAGGAGGGTTATTTTTTTTAAACTTTATTAGCTAGGATTTTTTCCTGTATCTTGGATGTGTTTACAAACATCTCACACACACGAACAACCAAACTCGGACCAAATAGCTATATATACAAGTATTTGTTCCGTGCTGAAACTCAAATTCAAAGTATTAGATCATTACAGGCACTTTGAATGTCACAAAAACAAATAAAATGAAGCTACAGTCACAAGGCATAATAAATCGGAAAAGTAGGTACTGTAGTTGACCATTCCAAAGTGTGCGGAGGTCGAACCTGCGACAAGCATTTGATTGCAGTAGTCAATAGCTCAGCAACTGCGCCATCATTGAAATAAATTCCCTCTATTGTATTAAACTTAAACAATCTCAACAGTTACTTTATCACAACTTTTTTTTAAAAAAACGTTGCCCCACACTAGGAATTTCTCCTGTATCGTGGGTGCATTCACAAACATTTAAACTCACATACACAAACACACCCAGACCCGCAACAACTATCTGTAGGCCACACAAATATCGGATCGAACCCGCGACAACCAGCGCAGCAGTCCAATCTCTAAGCCACTGCGCCAACCGTGCCGTCAACTAAGTTGGCAGTAATGCTCTTTGAAAAGTGTTTCTAACAATAAAGTTCTACGATTTTCATCGCTTAGCTAAATGTCAGTCCTGTTAAAACAGTTTAGGTGCCATTTAGTTTTAACGCACTGTTTACAAAAAAAGAAGAATCATTCACGTTCTTATTTTTTTGAGTACACAAAGATAATATAATTATGTAAATTGCTGTAATATTACAGATTATGCAAAAAAAAAAACCCTATCAACTCTACCTAGGTTTGCAACGGCACTTCAAAAAGGACTACATCCTTCCTTCCCTCCCTCCTGCGTTCTTCCATTTAAGTATTTAGCGAAGTAGATGGTGATTTAATCCTTACTGTGAGTACCTATTTGGTACTTACAGTGGGTAAGGACAATGATGTAAACCGATCTGACAGTAGATAATCAACAGTAATTGGTCTAGGTTTCTTTTTCTTTTTCTTCTTCTGCCTTGTCGATGTGCCATTATTATTATTCGTACGAAATTCGTACAAAGTGCTTTGCTAAAATCTTTTATTATGCGCACAGCCAAGGAGTGGAACTCCCTGCCTGTATCTGTTTTCCCGAGTTCAAATAACCCCAATCTATTTAAGTCGCGAGTAAATAGGCTTTTTCTGGGTTAGCTCGTTCCATCCCAGAGAAACAATTTAACTGTCTTGAATCCTGCTATGAAGTATATCAGAAATGTATAGCAGAGGATAGAATAGGTCAATATTCATAAAGGGACGTGTACAACTGGGACAAACCCAATTTTTGCAATTAAGGTCTTTTCCTTATTAATAGTTTCTGTTGTTATAAAATAATATGCTGGCTCTTTTACTACAATATATCATCATTTCCTCAACTCACAACTGAACTATACACCATTTGGCTAAATGCTGCGCTTGAAGTGTAAAGCTTCCCACACCTGTCCGAGATACTGACGATTGACACTCATTGTTGTAGGAAAAGGCTAGACAGATGATGATGGTGATGATCAAAATAAAACAGTACAAACAATATAGACAAGCAAATAAAATAAAACTAACATCTATATAAGAAAGAAAATATTGTGTGATATTCCAAATAAGCCCCGTTCAGCAAAATGCCGGACGATTATACCGTACGATGGATTTCAACTGGATATAATGGAGAGTGTACGGATGTTATAATCAGTTTTATTTAAAGTAGTTCCCCACGAGATAGTAAAATTACAAAGTGTTTTTGTTTATACACCCTCGAAACGGGTTAAATTGGGGATGAAGAAATTTCTGGCTGTTCGTTAGTTTCTTTAAAACGGATTGCGGTTTCTTAGGCTTTTCATTAATACAAGAGGGACTTGAATCAATTACTAGAATTCTTCTTTTTTAGGCTCTTCTCCAATGAATGAATGTTGATGGCCAACAATAAGTACTTTATCATAGCATCACACTTGAAATCTCATGAGGGTCAGCGGTAAACTATACTTTATGTTAACGTAATCTATTTACGTTGATAATTAACATGATAAAGTAATTACGAAATCCGGCATGGAGTACTGCTGTCACCTTTGGGATGGCTCAGCCAAATACCAACTTGCCACACTCGACTCAGTCGAACGCAGAGCCAGGAGGCTGATTGGTGACGCCAAGCTGGTTGCCAAGCTACATAGCCTGGCCCACCGCCGCAAAGTTGCATGTCTGTCAGTCTTCTACAGACTGTACTTCGGAGAGTGTGCGCAAGAGCTCCACGAGCTTATTCCACCATCTCGCTTCTTCCATCGAGAGACTATATAGGCGTACTGCGGGTTATCACCCATACCTTGTCGATGTTCCACACATTCGTACGAAGCGTTTTGCTAAGACTTTCATTATTCGTACAGCCAAGGAGTGGAACACCCTGCCTGCGTCGGTTTTCCCGAGTTCATCCCCAATCTATTTAAGTCGCGAGTAAATAGGCTTCTTCTGGGTAAGCTCGTTCCATCGTCGACCTCATCTCTGCCCTTAGGGCAAGATTGAGGTCAAGAGTAAGCCCATATTAAATAAAAAAAAAAAAACAATACGCAAGGCGTCCTGCTACCTAACTCGTAAACTAGCGAATCTTTCCATCGAGGTGTGAGCCTTGCACTAATAGCTCGTGCCAATATCAGAGGAGGAAATAAGCGCGGTACGTTATTTATCTATGACCTGGAATCCCGGAGAAGTATGATCTAATTGCAACATTATTTCATTAATTATGGTCCAAGATCCCCGAGCCCCCAGAATCCCTTACATTACTTATTTTTTCAGAAATAAAATGTAAAATAAAATGTAAAATATTACATAATCAGAATCAGAATCTTTATTTGTTAAACATAGGTATTTACATAATTGTGTTAGTTTAACATATTTGGGCCTATTATGGGCCTTATCAGAAAGCTCAAAGTCACCCAAAGGGCAATGGAGAGGGCTATGCTCGGAGTTTCCTTGCGTGATCGAATCAGAAATGAGGACATCCGCATGAGAACCAAGGTTACCGACGTAGCCCGAAGAATAGCCAGACTTAAGTGGCAATGGGCAGGGCACATTGCTCGCAAAACGGATGGCCGATGGGGCCGAAAAGTTCTGGAATGGCGACCGCGAACCGGAAGACGTTGCGTTGGAAGGCCTCCCACTAGGTGGACCGATGACCTGGTCAAGGTTGCAGGAACCCGCTGGATGAGAGACGCACGGGACCGGTCAATGTGGCGACGCCTGGGGGAGGCCTATGTCCAGCAGTGGACGTTTTTTGGCTGAAATGATGATGATGAACATATTTGAGCACTATGTTTTGCCGTGTAGGCATACAAATTTTAAAATCAAAATAAAACAAAAATACCTAAAAGCTAAATAAAACAATCAATAAACAACAAGACTAAAATTAAACAAACAAATTAAATTAAAAATTATCATTTATAAAATCTTCAACAGTATAATAACATTTTTCTCTTAATAGAGCGGCAAGAACTTTCTTAAATTTTGTTCTTGGCATGTTTTTAATACTATCAGGTATTTTGTTGTAAATTTTCGAGGCCATTCCAAAGAAACTTTTTTTCATCAAAGCGGTTCTGCATTTTATACCGCACAATTGATTTATGTACTGAGAGCGCATTGGAGTTTTTTTTACATCAGAAATTTTTGTGAAAAGGTGTAAATTCATTTTAACAAACAAAGCATAATATGTATGTATGTACTTTGCGTTTATGCATGGTGGGAAATCAACAAATGACTCCTCCCGCTCTGGGCAGCGGTAGGGAGTGTCACACTTCGACTGACTAAAAACCACCCATGTTCCTTCTTAGCCCTTTGTGTCGAGGCCGCGGTATCTCTTTCGAACAACCCGCTGCCCCGACGGATTCATTCATGACCATCACTATCAACAAAATTAACATTGATTTATTTTCAGGTAACTTTGGTCCATAGACTTACCTTACAGACTAACATAAATATGATTTATGTTTTCCTTCACCGTTTACAGCCTACCTAGACACAGCTTGGCAATACATAGAAATGTTTCTATTGTTGTCAGCACTTTGGCCCTTCCTTAGATACCCTTTTATCTCTGAGCCCGGACATTTCACTAAATAGTAGGTTCATCATTGTTCAGTGAGTCAGGATTTGAACTCACGACCTCACCATCGCCAGTCGACCCTTTGACCGCTGGACCATTGTTAACTCTTATGTGAGCAAAAATGTTTAGTGTAGTGGATTTCATTTGCATTTGACGAAATATATATGTCTTCATTCATACATAACCAACTTGAACTTGTGTTTCGTGACAAAGTCATATATGATAGGTCCCAGTTATACAATGTGTGATCAACCCTTGTAATATGAAGCAGTCATTGGTTCAGGACTGCCTCGCAGGTCTAGTGGTCGCAAGCGTCACTGTCCTGCATGGGGCCCTGGGTACGATTCCCAGATCGGGTTTTTCTATCGCGAGATTCTCAGTATCCAAGTAGTCTGAATTTGTGCCGGCTATTATATGGGACATCAACGTAACTGGCGAAATGTGGGCTCCTTTTGCTACTAATGAGCTCTTCAGTGATTACAGACAAAATGTTATGTTATGTTGCAAAATGGTCTAGGTTCGGGCAACCTTCTGAATATTTCTAAAAAAACTGTAACAAAGATCGAGGTAAGGACCTTATGCTACAGTTGGGTCAGAGATTTATGATTTAAATATATTTTTAAGTTCAATCATTTCAGTTTCAACCATTAAATTATATTCTTACAATGTAAAGTCACGGATATAGAGCAGTAATAGATCGTGCGTGTTGAGACTATACCTTGAACAGCGAAAGCAGATGAGTCTGATTTAATTCCCAGTTGAAACATAATATTTTTTCTACATTCTTGAGTTTTTTTAGTTATTAATGAAATATTAAAAAGTGCAGTTCAATATATAAATTAAATCGGAACAGGCAAGTAACCCTAAATTATTAAAAAAAAAAATGAATTAGAACAACTCAGTCCTATATTATTCTCTAGAATATTTTTTGATAAAGTATTTAAATCTACACACTCTTGCATAAAAATACTTATGTGTGTGGCGACTAGCGACATCTATCGCAACACCTGCGTACTAACAAACGATCGACAGAAGTTCCTACATCGCGCTATCAACATTATCCGCGACATAAGCCTATATAGGAGTTCCCGACTTACAACTGTCGGGCAGTTAGCCCGCCGGACACAACACCCGTCCGGTCGGAGGATCCTCCCTTTTCAATGGGGGATGAGGAGCTTTACACCCTGTTCCTCATACCCTCCAAACTGGTGACCCCGAGCATGAACGTCAGCGCAGCCTTCGTGCAAGCATTTCATACGTCATACGTCGTCATCACTTTCCCTTCGCCTTCGAGCAGCGAGTCATACCGTCAGCCAGCAGCCACGGCTTCATGGGGTATCCTGTCCACCAGCATGCAGCGGAAGCGCATTCCTGGACATCACCCCCAGCCTCATCAGCGACCTTGGCACAGCACACTGCACTTCGGCCGGTCAGCAAGCAGAGACGCCCTTCTCTCCTGGTCGACGCAGCAGCCAGCCACTACGCAGCACTGCACACACCGACTCACTGGAGCATACGCAGCATCACCCCGACTCACTGGGGCATCTACGGCAAGCACTGCATCACTCCGACTCACTGGAGCTAATATGCAGCATCACCCCGACTCACTGGGGCATCACCGCAGACAGTTCCGACTCACCGTGAACTATGCGGCATCCGGTTCCGACTCACTGGAACCTTCCACTGGTTGACAAGCGCCAAGACTTAACCTGCTTTCGACCTCCGGTCTCGGAGGGGAGTGATGTGGCGACTAGCGACATCTATCGCAACACCTGCGTACTAACAACGATTGACAGAAAATCCTACATCGCGCTATGAACATTATCCGCGACATAAGCCTATATAGGAATTCCCGACTTACAACTGTCGGGCAGTTAGCCCGCCGGACACAACACCCGTCCGGTCGGAGGATCCTCCCTTTTCTATGGGGGATGAGGAGCTTTACACCCTGTTCCTCATTCCCAAATGTGAATAATAATAAATTAATGAAAACTAATGGGGACCATTAAAATTTAAAAAAAAAACTATTACATTCCTTTTTATTTTATTTCATAATTATTTATCATTAAATTACAATTTGAAAGTCCAGCTTCAGACTTTATTTATTTATTTTATCATTTAGATTCACACAAGAGTGAACATAATTTACTCTTAGTTTTAATTTTTAATTACCATTTTTTCCTATTTGTTTTTTGTATAGAGAGAACATAAGGAAACATCGTAGAGTATAAAGTCACAGCTTATGTTTCTAGCTTTATGTTTCCAACCAAACCCGCATGCTACAGCTAGCTAGCAGCCATCCATTTTGCAACAGCACCAGTGTACACCGTTAGTACATCTGTGTATAAAGTTTGAGTAATAAGGAGAACAATCGCGGATGCTCTGTGCGCCCCTCCGAGCAACCGGCGCCCGCGCACAACGCGCAGTCTTCGCCGACGGCCGACCGTCGCGAGCGCATCCTTACGCGACGCTAAACCACACACATATTCGGTATTTTTTAATTTTTATATTTTATTTTAATATTTTCGACTTTGTTTTTTTTCTGTTGGCGAAGCTTTTGGACTGCTTTTAATTTGTTGTTTTATTTATTTTTGTATAGGGATTAGTATTGTTTATTTGTGGTATTTTTATAGGGGTTGTCAAGGGTATAAAAGTGTAAATAAAAAACTTTTATTTTTCGTTTTGGTTTTTACCAAGCTATTAGTCATATTCAGATTCGTGATAACATCTCATACAATAGTTTGAGAGCGAAAGTTAAAAACTTTTCAAAACAATAAAATTATACTAATTGCCAGTTAGATTACATTTAACAGTAATTTTATCAATAAACTCCGACAGTTAGTAATTGTGACGTAACTTTCTTCTAAAACGACGTTATGCAAAAAATTAAATTCACATATTTTTGCGAGGTTAAAGTTTGAATGAAAAATCATAAGAAATACCGCTGCGCGGCATTGCATTGTGAACAGAATATCATTTTCAAAGATCTTGTATATATTCATTTGACCGACTTTTTACATAACCTTTAATCTAATCTTCTCACCCGACTTGCTTTGACAATAGTTCAATGTTTAATTTTTTTCACAAAGACTAGTAACATTGCTTTGTCGAATATGTTAGACAATGTCCAAATGTTTTGATGTAAAAAAAACGAACCTAATTATGTGTTTGCGTAAGCGTAGGACTTTTAGCCGCCGTGGGAAGCATTGTGTTCGGTAGACTGGAGTTCTTGCTGAACACACGTTATGACTCCGTTATACAATCTAGGAACTGTGCTATAATATCTATTAGGTGTTAGCAATTAACATATCGTCACAAGAAACTACTACTCGCGCTCTCGATTTAATTTGAGAACAGTTTTTTTAAGTAAATCAAATTGGCGTATTATGACGGTTCAAATTAGCGTATCGGTTCAAATTGTCGTAGTTCGTATTTTTGTTCATACTAATTTTCTTTTTTCTTTCGCATTTAGTTTTTCAACAAGTTAAAAGCAGTTTGAAAGTCCAAGTGATCTGCAAGTGACAGTGACATAACTATTTCAGTGAATATATTATTATTCGTACCGTGTGAACGTTTCGATTTGGTGAGTGTTTGTTTAATTTACGTTAATTATAACTAATTAGCTTACTTCTAACTAAGAAAGGAAGTTGTCAATTGATTTCATTGTTTTTTTCTCACGACAATTTTGTGTGTTGTGCAATTTTATTTATTATTATATTTATTGCAAGTTTAATGGGTGTCATCGTTCTACATACGTGTCTGGCTTTTATCTTAACGCTTGTTATTTGTTAGCGATTCTGCAGAATTCTTAAAAGTGTTGAAATAGAGTTGGCATTTCTCAGTAGAGATTTATTACATGATGTGTTTGGAATTGTGTATGCGTGCATTTTATGTGCGTGTGTTTATGTGCATCTATCTAGCCTTTTCGAAGATCGTTTAAATGTTGGCAAAAGAATAAATCACGTCCGTAGCTCGGTTTAAGAGAGGCAAACAGAGGTCGATAGTGTAGTCACGATGACAGTCTGCGTTTATGTACGTCATTATAATATCACCGAGTGAATAATTTACTAAAACTATCGGACCCAAACTTTCAAGAAATGCCTTTTGGTTTTTCATAGCATTTTTTTCTGATCCAGGAATCGAACTCGGAAATAGTTAAGGTACCAATGAAGGTATATGAAGTTTCTGTCAGATCTTCTGTATATCTACTACTTAAACTGACTTCTAACTCCCTGACAATTTTAAAAAGGGCCCGTTAATTGTTCAATTAAAATCGTTTTTTTTATTCCTTAAGAACATAACATCACGCCTTTAAACCCCTAAAGACTTAAGCAGCAGGGTTCACATTTTACAAGTTATGTTTAAGTACCGCCTATGTATGTAATAGAAGACGAGTCGATTGCCATTAATAAAATAAAATAAAATAAAATTAGCCTTTATTACTGTTTAAACTTACATATCATTGACTTCAATTAAGTAACTACCTTTTTCTTACTTTACTACAATTAACTTATATCGGCGTTCGCTAGAAAAACAGCTTGTCTTTTGACATAGGCCTCCTCCAAAGATTTCCATTTCTCCCTATCTTTTGCTATTCGGGTCCATTCTGGACCAACCACCTTTTTTATATCGTCCTCCGATCTTTTAGTTTTTCGCCCTTTGCTTCTTTTACCATCCCTTGGGTACCACTCCGTTATAATTTTCGTCCATTTTTCTTGTTTGATTGCCATTAACTAATCATAAATACATACCAAGAAATACTTAATGGAAAAACCCAATACTTTAAGAAATATTTTCTCAAACGCACTTTTCATCACATTAAGTTTTCACTGCCAATCAGAATGTCGTAATAACTTAATAACATGATCATGCACGAGTACATGTGCAGGCGCAGACGCTGAGCCAATTAATCTAGGCCGGTAGGTGACACTCCCTGGCTTGTCGCAACTCGCACTAGATCAGCGTAAGATTATTATTGATTACTTTTAATAAGTAATACATGATTAGTTTAACTTATGTGATAGATATATGTGTAAGTTATTTTTTTTCTATGGTAAAAGTGCTGAGTCATTTGTTTTTATGAGACAAAGATTTGGAAAGAATTGACTGCCTCGTTGGTATAGTGGTCACAAGTGCTACTGCTGAGCGTGAGATCCTGGGTTTAATTCCTAGGTCGGGCACAGTTTTAACTCACCCCTTATGACATGGAAGTTACAGTGCAATCAAATTATCTTGGCAGGTCCGAACTTCGTGCAGGTTATTTGGTTACAACTAATGTATAAAAGTGTTATGATATTTATTTTATTTGTATTTCTCACTGTTTAAATTAGATATTTTCTGATCGTATAGGTATTGGTTTATCTGGCAAGAACAGTTTTCTTCACAAGTTTACATGCGTAAAAGTTCGCAGAGCCTATGTTCAGACCTGCCAAGATAATTTGATCGTACTGTAAACATGTGTTTAACTTCCAAACTATGGAAGTGTGAATGAACTATGATACCACTACCTGTAATAATAAACGTAATATTACTTTCATGATATCTAAGGACCCGATTTAATTTGATTTTGTGGTATTTGTTGAAAGTTCGACTGTATACCCAGTTTTAACCTATACTAATCAGTATAGATTAAAACTGAACCTAACTAATATGGACTGTGCTAAGAACGATATTTATTTATTTATTTGGATTACCGATATTTTTATTACGAGGTAAATTACAATTCAATCTTATTCAAATGTCAAACTACCACAGAATACATGGTCCCGTAACGTACACTCAATTACAGGTAACCACAGCTTACACATTAGGTATCGAGTAGGTGCACATGCTCTAAGTAGGTATATATATAATATAATAGAAATTTAAAATTAAGAGTACTTAAACAAATTATAAAATCATGCTACTAAACAACTAAAGATTAAAATGTCAGAATATACTCGTAGTCATATATACGTAGTCGTATATCATATGGCAAATAAGAAGGTGTCTCATGAGATGAAGAGAAACAGAGAAGTATTGAAGAAGAAGACATACTGCGCCGACCCCAAATGAATTGGGATAAGGAAAGAGAAAGATGATGATCGGTTAACTCAGTTCAGCATCTAAGGTACCCGCAAGGGCCGACTCCGTCGAGTATGCGGGTTGTTCGAAAAGGATACCTCAGCCTCGGCACAAGGGCTAAGAAGTAACATGGGTGGTTTTTAGTCAGTAGAAGTCTGACGCTCCCTACAACTCTGCTGCGTCAGCTCGGTAGACTTCGAGCGAAATCTAATCGTTTTTCCTCGAACGTATGTCTACAAACATACGATAGTCGCTCGGCTAAACCGAATTTTACAGACACGCATATTCGTGCTGGCAGAACTCTTTTACGAACACAAATGTTCGTAGCAGATCTAGCTTGATCAATTTTACTTTCATAATGCCATAATTATATAACTCATGTTTTTGCTAATCAATGATAGTGTTAAGTCATTTGTTTTTGTGACAAATAATTTCAAAACTGGTTTGGTGTAGTATTCATAAAACTAAGATCATACATAATTCAATGACTTGCAGAATGTTTTAATATTTATATTGGAAGATATTCCATGATGTCCTAAGATATTGATTACATTCACGTAATTCATTAAATAATAGATTTAAATTAATTCAGTTTCTTTTAATAGAAATAACGCCGTTATTAATAGATATCGAGTTTACATGTAGGTTTGAGTTCTTGATTTTAATAAATACTTCTTTTTTCGGAATGTAGGAAATCATCTAATGACTCCTCCCGCTCTGGGCAGAGCGGCAGGGAGTGTCAGACTTCTACTGACTAAAAACCACCCATGTTCCTTCTTAGCCCTTTGTGTCCGAGGCTGTGGTATCTCTTTTGAACAACCCGCTACATCATGTAAAGGTAATATCAGAATTAACACACAGACAGGTCAATGGCCAATTCTGACAATGTAAACGAAAATAACTATCCATTGAATACAACTCACATGTCCACATTTATAAATAACAACCAAAACAAATTGTTTACAATATTGGTATAAAATATCAGTATAATTGCGATCAAGAGCAGTTCCTCGTGGCATTACTTCGGTTTTATCCTTGACGACGCAAAGGCTGCGCGCGCGCATTCGTTCGAGACGCTCACTCCGTAAATGCGCATGTCCTTTGGCTTTAGAATAAAGGGAAATGTTTCCTGTAACCGTTAATGCCTAAATAAGGTGCAAGTCATAAGTAAGAAATATTGTAAAATAAAATAAACAAGAAATGTTGTAAAATAAAATAAAACAGATAAAACAATAATATTAGTTAACATATAGAACATACTAATTAAAAATTTAAATCCAAATTCCATTAAAATATAGGTAATTTATAATTTAAAAAAAAAGAAACGAAAGGTCAACAAAAAAAGGACAAACTAAAATCAAATTGTGGTAAAAAGATTAGCAAAGAATAGTCCAGCTGTATAGTCATGTGCTGAATCATTCTAGATTCAGCACATGACTATAGATCCCAATTGTAGAAGGTTTTGAGAGCAATTAAAAAAAATCGTCTCAATAAATAATAGGGAAGAAATAAGTAACAATATAAATAATAGGGGAAATAGATGACTGCCTCGTTGGTATAGTAATCGCAAGCGCGCCTGCTGAGCTTGAGGCTCTTGTTTCGACTCCCAGGTCGGACAAAAGTGTTTTTCAATCAGGAATTTCTCAGTCGCGGTATCTGGATATGTGCCCAGTTGTTGGTAAGAGCATCTCCCTTTGTTACATGGAACTTAAATCATAACTGACGAATTGTGGGTGTACCATTAGGTACACCTTTGCCGAACCCTCCAGAGATTACATCCGTAATGTTACATCAAAATGGGTCACAAGTTTCACACAGTATCATAACTTTGCATACTAGCTGTAACCGATATTATCTTCCTGTTATATACAAGTTATTTTACATATAAGTACTTATAGAAAGGTAAACGGAAAAGATTATAAAAGACTCAACCGCAAAAGGTGTTCGCGCGTTGAAGTCTTTTGTATGACAGGAAATTGATTTATCTCTTAGCACATTTTTACATCTTGCTTCGAATAAAAACTAAGTACCGTACTAAATAATATTTTATGTACAATCGAACAAACTATTACGTTTGACATCATTCGCTTAATGTCAAACGCTTTATAAAACAAAATTGCAATCAATATTGTTGGTTTTCTAGAATTAACGAGCAGCGGTAACGGCTCCGACTTACGAACAGTAAGGTACAGGTCGGCGCATTACTTTGTTTAATTTATTTCGTCACCACTGCTCTCAAAACGGTAAAAGAAAACATCTTGAGGAAACCGGAATGTCTCAGAACCAAAAAAGATATTTGACATCTACCTTCCCGTACTCGGCCTGCGTGTTGGATTATAGCCCACCCTTCTTAGAGAGGAGGCCTGGCTGCAGTGGGATGATGATGATGACTAGAATTATGAAGATTTCTGCGTGTATACCAAATAGCTTGGTCGACTGTACTAATTAATAAAAAATGGATTGCATAAGCAACGAACTAGTATTACGGATACTAATAAATATTTATAACTAGGCACACAGTTTAGACTAATTGGAGAATATGGTCATGTTGATCATAAATCATAATTATTATTAACTTTGCAAAACGATTTGTCACTTATTGGTTTAATTGGTCTAGTGGCCGCAAATACTGCTGACTATTGAGCAAATGATCATGGGTTCGATACTAAGTATTGAGCCGGTCGGTAAAAATATTTTCGGAACTTTCTACCTGCAGAAGTCTATTCATCATCATCATCATCAGCCTATAATTGTTCCCACTGCAGGGTCTCAGGCCTCCTCTCTAGGAGAGGGATGGGCTATAATAATCCACCACTCGTGCCCAGATGTCACATATCTTCGAATTTTTTGGTTCTAAGACATGCCGGTTTCCTCACGATGTTTTTCTTTTCCGTTTTGAAAGCAGTGGTGATGAAATAAATTACACAAAGTACACTACTTACTGTTCGTAAGTCGGGGCCGCCACCACTGGGCCACGCTGTTCTCAGAAGTCTATTCGCTTACTATAAATTTAAACAAAACTGGTTAAATGAATTAAGATGGACTACACTTCTCTATATATCCCATGAGGAGAAAAACAAGCGAGTTATTATGCCATTATATCATAAAAGCTTTATTTAAAACTAGCTTTTGCCAGCGGCTTCGCACGCGTGAAAATGACGATTTTCCATACAAACTTTCATCCCCTATTTAAATCCCTTAGGGGTTGAATTTCGAAAAATCCTTCCTTATTCCTTGTCTACACTATAAAGGGAACCTCTGTGCAAAAATTTCAGCTTTCTAGGTCCAAGAGTTTGGGCTGGGCGTTGATGAGTCAGTCAGTCAGTCAGTCAGTCAGGACTTCTCTTTTTATTTATATAGATAGATAGATAGAAGATTGAATTTAATACTTCGTTTTATTGTCTAACCGTTCATTTCGACACGTCTAGCTCAAAGTTCAGCAAGGGTTCGAACCTGCGACCTTTTGTTCGCATGTCCACACCTATACGTAGGTTATATTAGACACATAATATGTTTACCTAAGTTTTTGTGAGGGACATAATTAGTTTTCATGCCTTTATTGGTGTTAGCATTGTTTTTAGTACGGGAGTGTTTTTGTTCGGAATAATGATTGATTTTAGTTTGCTATGAGAAGCATAATAATCATTATGAGCTTATAATGTTCAGTTAGAGCCTAATCATTATGAGCTTATAATGTTCAGTTAGAGCCTAATCATTATGAGCTTATAATGTTCAGTTAGAGCCTAATCATTATGAGCTTATAATGTTCAGTTAGAGCCTAATCATTATGAGCTTATAATGTTCAGTTAGAGCCTAATCATTATGAGCTTATAATGTTCAGTTAGAGCCTAATCATTATGAGCTTATAATGTTTAGTTAGAGCCTAATTATTTATTGTCAGTAACAAGGTGATGAATATTAGGTATTACTAACATTATCTGTTGCCAACTAAATATTATTTCAAAGTTGGGCTTTTATACAGTGTGGAAGGGACACGGACACTGAAAAGGTTATTACGTATTCTGTATGTATTCTCCGCAAAATATATTGATTAATTTTCATTGATAATAAAAAGAAATCTGCTGTCCCATACTTTTTGATCATGTAAGTATTGCAGTTTTGTAGGAAAAAGCTGTTTTTATTATAAATAACAGACGATTTTCTCCTATATTCAAAAATATTCCTATATTCTAATGATTTACTGAATATGTGGTAAAAGGTTTAGAGTCAGCGTCCCTTCAACTCAGTATACGCAAAAGATTCAATCACGAAACCTATTGAAGCCACCTTAACAAACATAATCACAAATTAACCCATAGATTCTCTTCCAACCAACATATGCCGCCAATAATACGACATACGACACGAATCTCCTCGCTTCAATACATCATTGACATGACCATCAATAACATCATACAACTCACACAAAGCCTGCCCGTAATGATGGCTGTCATTCAACCCATACAATGGCTGTGTATGGCTGCATGATGGCGAGTGGCAATTTCCCTAAAGGTCGCTACTGTGAGCGCTAAATAAACATAATTATTGCAAAACATCATGAGATTTGTTGGGCTTAAGTTAGAAGAGTGACGCGGGTTTAATTTAATAATTAAAATTACCCCTACCTATATTGGGATTTTTTATATTAGTCCCACTGCTGGGCAAAGACCTCCCGCATAGTATTCCACTCTTCTCTTCGTAAAAGCCTCCAAGTCGTCATGCCAGCGCTTTGTAGGCCTCCCTCGGCGATGACGTTCGTCCTCTGGCACCCACTGCGTGCGATGCATTCTGTAGACAAAAAATAATCGTTTAAAAGAAAATGCGTCGGAAAATACGACAAACTGTTTATCACTTCTGTAATTTGAAGACCTTTGACAGTCTTAACAGGTTTGTAACAGGAAGGTTGATTACCCAAAAGTTTGATTTTCAGTCTTACCAAAGGGTACCGTGTTATCCAGTACTACTGGGTTGTGGAGGTCAGATTCAGAGTCTGTCCATAGAAAATACTGGTATTCAGGTAGCTGCATCTGGAAAGACTGGAAGCCCACCCCTAAAAAGTTGGGAACCTTATAACCTACTACCATTCATAATTTATGGTGGTTTTTTTATTGTTGAAAAGTCTGTATAGCCTAGAAGCTTGTCCATGTAATACTACACACACTCGCGGCCCGCTTCAGCCTATACCTCAGCCCTTATAATAACACGCACCATCAAAACATATCGCAACGCATCTTAGTTCCCACAACACATTACGTTCGACAACATTATCCCCTTCCCCCCTTCCCCCTCGTACCCCTTAGTGGTCAAACAGGGGATTACGGACAGAGAAAAATTTACCTACAATAGTTTTTTTGTGTCCTTCGATTCCTTATACTGTAGTGATACGTGTCTAGGGGCTACCGCTCAGTAACAGGTCCTGGGTTTTTATTCCTAGATTGAGAAAAAAAGTGTCGTTGTCCATTAGCAATTTGACAGTAGCAAATAGTATAAAATTTTGATTTGGGCACGGTAGATGGCAAAAGCTTGCCGCCTCTTGGGGGTTTAACATATCAAGCGCAACGTGAGTGTATTATGGTAAAATCATGATGATATTTAGGTTAAAAATCACGGGACATTCATTTTAACAGAAAATGCTTAACACAAACATAATATAAATGGTCGAACCAACTACTATAAAACACCGGAACTAAAGATCAAATGTGCTTTTTATTCATTACAAACACAAACATATGTTTATTATGTAATGAACTACATTATGTGTCGGTTCATTTACAGACTAACACATTCTATAAGAGAACGAAGATCTACATAAGTGATATTCTTAGATTATTAGACCATTAGGAATAGATCAAGAGTTCGCTAATATAACCAAATTGAACGCTAATGAGATATACCATTATTCTGTGACTACCTAGTTGGTTTAGTGGTTGCAAGCGCGGGTTTGATTACCGAGTCTGGCAATGCCCCGGGTTTTTCGATCAGGAATTTCCCAGTAGCCACCACAGAGTCTGGATTTGGGTAACCCGGTTGATGGTAATAAGCTCGCCCCCTGTTATATGTGACTTAAACATTCCTGGCGGATGTGGTTGTACTATTAGGTTAGATTTTATGTTATTCTGTCACTAAGGGTAATTCTTTGATATTCCACAATTTGTGTATGAAACGATTCTCTGTCATTTTATATTTCTGCATCATTTGCATGTCCGAAAAGTTATATAGTCCGGTCAATATTAAATTATTATTATTATTGTTCTTTCAATATTTGAAAGAACAATAATTCCCACAGAGCCAAATATTGGTGGAGAGCTGGGGTATACCATTACAAACAAACCCTTAAAAATTCCCATCGATCCTATGTGTGCTACAAAAGTTATTTGGGGTCAAAGGTCAAAATTTGAGGATTTTTGAATTTTTCTCGAAAACGGTAAGTTTTATCAAAAAAAACCTCAACCCAAAGTTGTAGATCTTAAAATTTTCTACAAAAATGCGCATCATTATTATTTTCTAAGAGTTACCATTCCTGAGATATCGCGATTCTAACAGTCACATTATTCTTTATATAAAGGCGAAAGGTAACTCACTCCTCACGAGATCTCGAAAACCGCTGGACGTATAATAATAATAATAATAATAATATTCCACAACTATCACACAACGCCATCTAGTCCCAAGCTAAGCAGAGCTTGTGTTATGGGTACTAGACAACTGATAAACATAATTATATATTTCTAAATACATACATATTATAGATAAAATACTAATAAGATAAGATATTATACGTATAAAGATGATTTATGGAAAGGAGGTAGTTTATAGTTAGTAAACGTCCGCTGTGTAATTTATTTCATCACCACTGCTCTCAAAACGGTGAAGGAAAACATCGTGAGGAAACCGGCATGTCTTAGAACCAAAAAATTCGAAGACATGTGACATCTACCAATCCGCACTGGGCCCGCGTGGTAGATTATAGCCCATCCTTCTCTTAGAGAGGAGGCCTGAGTCCCTGCAGTGGGAACATTATAGGCTGATGATGATGATGATGAAACGTCCGCTAAGAACGGATTTTGCGACAGGGCCGTATTAGGGTGATCTTAGGGCCCTCGCAAGTTTGTATGAAAGTCCTTCATTTTTTGTGCTACAATCCCGATTTTTGGCAGAGACGTAGTTTATAGTCTGCCATGAATAAATTTTCTGACAAGGCCGGATTAGGGTGGTCTATGAGCTTTTGCAAGTTCTGACTCATACAAACTTGCGTGGGCCCTTAGACCACCCTAATCCGGCCCTATCGCAATTTCCGTTCTTTGCGGACGTCTACTAAGTATAAACTACCTCCTTGCCAAGAATCATATTTATACGTCCAGCGGTTTTCGAGATTTCGTGAGGAGTGAGTTACCTTTCGCTTTTATATAAAGGACTAGCTTTTGCCAGCGGCTTCGCCCGCGTGAAAATGACGATTTTCCATACAAACTTTCATCCCATATTTAAATCCCTTAGGGGTTGAATTTCGAAAAATCCTTCCTTATTCCTTGTCTACATTATAAAGGGAACCTCTGTGCAAAATTTCAGCTTTCTAGGTCCAAGGGTTTGGGCTGGGCGTTGATGAGTCAGTCAGTCAATCAGTCAGTCAGTCAGTCAGGACTTCTCTTTTTATTTATATAGATGTGACTCTTAACATAGCGATATCTCAGGAATGGTAACTCTTAGAAAATAATAATTAAGTGCATTTTTGTAGAGAATTTTAATATCTACAACTTTGGTTTGAGGTTTTTTTTGATAAAACTTACCGTTTTCGAGAAAAATTCAAAAATCCTCAAATTTTGCCCTTTGACCCCGAATAACTTTTGTAGCACACATAGGATCGATGGGGATTTTTAAGGCTTTGTTTGTAATGCCAGCTCTCCACCAATATTTGGCTCTGTGGGAATTATTGTTATTTGACCACTACTTTTATGACTAAATTGACCGGACTATAAACAGGTTACGCCGGTAACTGAACAGCCTATATCCTACCGACATATCAAACACCGTTTTAAAATAAAAAAAGCAGTACTATTGAAATCCAAACTTTAACTGAACGGAAAAAAACTAGGATTTATTACAAAAGAACGTAAAACGTAACATATAATTATGATCACGCATGCGCAGCGGGTCATAGTTCACTGTGCGATGTTGCGCAACTGTGGCGCCACCTAGCTTGTTAGCACTTGTTTAAAATCGATTAGTACGGGATTAGATTTAGTCTTATGGTTATACTTGAGTTATGAGTTATAAATACCTGTGTTCATTATGCGGTTGTTTGAGCTTAATTCACACTGACCTCCGTACTAGTGCAAACTGTTGAAGATCTTAGTTGAAGACGTAGAGAACAGAATTTGACTACTATAAAAGGTTTATAAAAATAATAACTAAGTCTCGAGACCTACGTGCATCATCTTCTGCCTAGCCTTTTCTCAACTATGTCAGGGTCAGCTTCCAGCCTAACCGGATACAGCTGAATACCAGTATTTTACATAGAGCAGTGGTGACTCACGAACAGTGAGTCGTGGGTTCGAACCCAGTCAGGCGCATTACTTTGTGTAAGTTATTTCATCACCACTGCTCTAAAAAAAGTGAAGAAAAACATCGTGAGGAAACTGGCATGTCTTAGAACCAAAGAATCGAAGACATGTGACATCTACCAACCCGCACTGGTATATCATAGCCCATCTTTCTCCTAGAGAGGAGGCCTGAGTCCCTGCAGTGGAAATTTTATAAGCTGATGATGACGATGATGATGATGATGACTGCCTATCTGACCTCCACAACCCAGTTAATACTGGGTAATACAATACCCTTTGGTAAGGCTGGTTGCCAGACTTTCAGGTCAATGACTACCTGTAAAGACTACCAAAGATCTATTATATGGCAGCAGGCGTGTTTAGAGACACGGAGAAAACTCAATATGTAACGGGTGGTCAATAAATGATTGGAAAGACACGTGGCGTTATCTATTATCTTAAGAACGTGTTTGTTGTTTTCTTTGGGAAAAGTAATTTTATTTTAATTAACTCTTATTTCATTTTTGTGATAGAACCCTGTGTCCATTTCAGTGTACTCGCTTATATGCATAATATCACAATGATCAGTTCAGTGGCTTAGGCGTGAAAAAGTAACAAACAAACTTACTTTCGCATTTACATTATTAGTTAGGACAGGACTAGCGTGAGGAAGGTTTTGAATATGAATGTGGAAGGGTATACGAGTAGAGGAAGACCAAAGAAACGATGGATGGACTGTGTTAAGAATGACATGGTAAGAAAGGAGCTGTCTCATGAGATGACGAAAAACAGAGAGGTCATGGAAGACATGCTGCGCCGACCCCAAATGAATTGGGATAAGCGCAAGAGAATGATGAGTTAGGACTAGCTTTTTCTGCGGTTTTCCCGTGGCTGCCACAAAAATGAAGATACAACCAGGATAACAAAATAATGTTACAAAACAAAACTCAATTAGTGCTTAAAATGCAACTGTAAAATGCATAATGAACCGAATTTACATAAACATCTTACTTTCAACAATTGTAAATACAAGTAAAATCATGTAATTTCACACAGATTACCAAAATAATTTAATATGTAATGCATTCAAGTGATATATAGTCGTTACAGTAATATTACATAACGTTGCATCTTCTGTATAATGGAGATAAATAGTGAATGTGAAAGCATTTTGAAATGAAGTGAATTCTTGCCTCTCTCATACTTTCATTGACCTGTCTTATGAGCTGAACTAGAATATTCTTAGCGTCTTATTTCTTTCGTTATCGTGTGGTTAACGCCTATCTTGGAATCAGTGTTTTTATTCCGCCCATGAGCTTCTGATTTGGCTTTACATCATCATCATCAGCCTATATTGTTCCCACTGCAGGGACGGCTTTACATGCCGTCGAGAATTATATCTCTTAGACATGCTGGTTTACTTACGATAGTTTCCATCACCTTTACCGAAGCAAGTGATTTATACAATGCGCATATGAATCCCAAACATTAGAGGTGCGTGCCTCGGGTTCTTCCCTCATAGGTATGTTTTATGAATTTAAATAAAATTGTCAAACAATTCCTTTTCTACTATGAAAAGTTAGGTTGCCTAAGTTGGTCAACGGATGGGTGATAGCTGTTAGTTCCACCTTTCATTTGTAGATGACCGACATTTGACAGTCGTTACACGTATATAGTCCAGCAGGGCTATTGCGTATCTTTTAATGTCAGTGGCTATCCTAATAGTGTCCATCAAATAACTGTCAAATGGTTAGTTTAAAAAAAAAAGTGTACCAAACCATAACCAATTGACAGTTAATTTATGGACATTATATTATGATAGACACCGACATTAAAAAGATACGCAATAACTCTACAGGTGGCCGGAAAGTCTGACAATTAGATTTTATTAAGGAGTATCGTAGTACCTAGTACCTACTAACTGGGTTGTGGAGATAAGGAGGCAGTCGCTCCATGTAAAATACTCGTACTCAGCTGGATCCACAGCTGGATCCGATTAGGCTAGGAGCCAACCCCAACATAATTCGGAAAGGCTAGGCAAATCATTACATTTAACAAACTCGAATAGGGATGTTTACTGACTAAAAAAATGATTCTAATTAGTCCGTCTGTTAGATTATCGACAAATATTGGATACGTATTTTTTGTTTTATCAAATCAATAAAAATTGACGAAGATAAAACGCGTCAAAGATTTGAGTGGGAGGTTGTGAAGTCACTGCTCGCTAAGAAATGTCATACTAATGTCTTAGAATATGACGTCACACGAGTTTTCAAAGCACTGTATCGTCTTCATTGTTTGTTTACGTGAAAAAAGAAAAAATATGTGTCCAATATTTTTTGGAAATCTATCTGACGGACTAATTCGATTTTTTTTGTTCACATCCCTATTGTACGATGCAAAAGAAATAGGTGTGAACGCTTTAGTTCCTAGAATAAAAATAGTTTCCGAAATTTTACAACTTGCAGTAAGTACAATAAAACAATAACTCGAACGTTCAAAATACACTCTCATATAAAATCAGTTTCCGTAACGACACCTACTATTAATATTTTAATGATGTGTCTGGCTATTGTATTAATTTCAGACTTAACGTGTCATTAACTAAGTTGCCCATTATTTAATTTACTTCCTCTGTAATTTATACACCATTCTAATATTGTCAATGAAAATCTGCATAATTTTGTGAATGGTATTTCCACAAAATTATGCAGATTGGCAATGGTTTATTATTGTTGGTGAACGGACTGCATTCTACGATATGACATACATCCATTCATACATAGTTTGATATAACATACCAAAATTAATAGAATGTCGTATGTTTCTGTTGAATAAGGGGGTCAGTGTAGACGAGTTTTTACTAAATGTTAGATCGCCGTTTGCAGGTTTAATATAAATGCCTATATAATATGGGACAAGCCCGCCACACTATTCCCAAACCACTGTAACTCCTGTTAGCCAGAATCAACAGTGGCGACCACAAGAAAAGCGCCGAGACAATGAAGCTCGACGAAGTCCCAGAGAAATGATTTAACTGTCTTGGATCCCGCAACGAAATTAATCAGAAAAGAATAGCGGAGGAGTAGGAAAAAAAACATAGTTTCCACTTCCCTCCATATCAGCAGGAGACAGAACAGAACAAGGCCAATAGGCACACAGGGACGTATACAACTGAGATAAGCCCAGTTGCCTAGCACCACGGATATTATTGTCATTAATATTACTGGGTCCTAAGTTGTGAGCTGTTTATATTTGATTCCAATAATAGGTATGACAAAATTGCTTGAACGCACGGAAATTTGTTCTAGTTTCTACAAGGTCCGTATAGTAAATAACTCCGGATGTAACCTGTACACTATTTAACATAATATTACGTTCATTTTGCCAAAGACTACACTCCCATAAAATGTGATGTGCAGTTTGTTCAAATTCGCAGTCAGATGTAGAACATTGACAAAAAGGCGAGGCAACAAGCTTGAAGGAAAATAATTTACTCTTAAAGTTACCATGACCTGTGAGAAATTGGGCGACACAGTGATCCACCTCCAGCCATGTCCTGGCCAGCCGCTCACGAACGGATGGAAAGAACTGGTGAAGATGTCGGCCCTTGATGGAATTATCCCACCTACATTGCCATTCAGACAAAAGTTCCTCCCAGACGTCAGTCTGTGGTTTAAGTAATCTAGCTATTTTAGCACGGTCACGTTGCGTTAAAAAGTCTGTGTCCGCGGTCTCTCGTGCGCAGTAGTACATTGAAGCACGGCGCTGTACTTCAAGATCGACTGGAAGTACCCCTGCCAGTACCGGTAAGGCTTCAGTACTAACCGTCCTATACGCTTTACACAAGAAAATCAAAGCCAACCGCTGGCTTTGAAGTAATTTACGTCGTACCGCTCCAATGGTGGCCCTGTCGGCCCAAACTGGTGCCCCGTAGCACATACACCCCAAGTAAGTAGCCCCATAGATCGTCTTTAGAGTTAAAATGATAAACCCCATGTAGATTTGGATATTCTCGTTAAAGCATAAAAGTTCTTTTTAGCTTTTTCACCGACTGTTTTTATGTGTTCAATGAATGAAAAATTCTTCTCTAAGACAAACCCAAGGTAGCATACAGACTCCTTCTTTTTCACGGGAACGTTATTAAATTTAATACTAGGCCATGATTTAAGATTACCTTTTAAAAGAAGTTGATAAGTTTTATGTGGTGCAAAGGTCAGACGGTTACGATCACCCCACTGGGATATTAATTTTAGGCAAGTGTCAGCCAAATTTTCGAGTCCAGCCCGAGTACTTGACTGAATGAGCAGCAGGCCGTCGTCCGCGTAACCGGTTAATGAACAGCCGCATGGAAGTGGAATCGCGAGGAAGTCATCGAAGCCTACGTTCCATACATACGGACCCATAACCGAACCCTGAGGGCATCCCATGGTAAGGGACTTTGACATAGAATGATGTCCGAGTTTGAGTTTCGCGGAACCATTTAAGAAGTACGAGCAAACAAGATTGTATATGTTTTTAGGGCAACCACGAATTTTCAGTTTAAGGAGTAGCATCGGCCACCATGCGTTATCAAAAGCCCCAGAAATATCTAGAAAGATCCCAACTACGTACTTATGTTCGGATGTATTGACAATTTTTCTGACAGAAAGTGCCGCGTCTACGGTAGATTTTCCCACGGTAAAACCGAATTGGTTGTTGTGAAATTTCGGTCCGTCTGGTAGTAAACGCGGAACGATAAGACGCTCCAGGAGTTTCCCCAAAGATGGAAGCAGTGTTATAGGGCGGTAAGACTTAGGATCGTCCGGAGGCTTGTCGCCACTTTTCGGAATTATTCGTATAAAGCCGCGTCGCCATATACGAGGAAAAACGCCTTCTGCGATACAACGGTTGTAAACACTTAAAATCGCGTCGGCCGCTGTTTTACATGCTTCTATTATCATCCGATTAGATATTTTATCTTCACCTGACGATTTGTTGAGTGGGAGTTTCCTGACAACTTTAATGAATTCGTCAATGGATGGAAGGTCTGACGCTGGTGATTCAGGTGGCACAGCCGCCCACGCCCTGATCTGCTTGTGGTAGTCATTGTCATTATCAGGCAAATCATCAGGTATCAACGTATTTAATAAAACTTCGGTTGTCTCCTCAATACCGGTGGTGTGCTTGTTGTTTAATTTGATGTTTTCGACGAACGCAAGATCCACTGATCGATTTGCTTTGAACTCGTGATACAAAGGAGACCACGGACCTTCTTTATCTAATTTTTCTACTATTTTCCGCAGTAAATTACCTTTAGATTTTTCTACTGATGCTCTGTAGCGGGACTTGGCAACTCTAAACGCATTTAAAGCAGAGGTTAGGGGGTCTCCGGTGACCTTTCGCTTTTTAAGCTTATTTAAATGTCTACGCGCTCGGCGATAACTTTTACGTTGTTCAATTAGGTAGTCACACCACCAATCACATCTGCGGATATTGGTCATAGATCCGCGACCAATGGCGATGTCAGCACAGTAAGTGAAGGCGTCTGACATAATTTCAGCACTTTCTTCAGCTGATAGCCCGTCTCGAGTGAAGTCTTTGGTGTTAGACGCAAAAAGCAAGCTAAAGAATTCCCAATTCGCGCCTTTACTTTTATACCTAAAGTTACCAATGATATGTGAATGTGACGGACCTTGAGTAAACATCGGAACAAATTCGTACACGATAAGCCGATGATCGCTACATGACGCATCAGGTAGGACACGCCACCTATCCAAGCGAACGTCTGCACTAGAAAGTGTGACGTCAATACAAGATTCGCCCATTTGGCTGCAAAAAGTAGGTGGTGCATCTGGGGTATTATGAATCGATAGGTTCATTTCAGCAATGAAATCTTCGACAGCGGAACGTCGGTCGGAATCCGTAGACCGAACCTTGCCATACCACAGAGACGAGGACGCGTTAACATCCGCGCCAACGATAACTTTACAGCCAGCGAGTGACCGCAAGACATGACGGAGGTTATGTATGTGAGGACCAACAGGGTCTGAATATTGAAAGTAACAGCTCACAACGTAAACTTTATAGGAAGCCGAGGAGACTTCCGCAACGGCACAGTGCGGCGTCATGAGGTTACGCAAAGACGTTACTGTAAACTTAGAAGAACGCGCTACGTAAATTCCGGCTCGTGACTTTGAATCCAGCTGAACTACTTTATGACGTAAGCGCGCGTTTTGATATTGCTCTTGAACAAGTACTATGTCCAAGCTGTAATCGATAATTAATTTGTCTAGTTCAGAAGTCGCTACCCTATCGTTGTGGAGATTTAATTGTCCTATATTTAAACTATCCATTATTTTAGTAGTTTGTGTTGAGGATTAACTGTTCGAGCTTAAGTTTGTAGGTAGTACACTCTGGTGACCAGCAACGATGGTCAAATGGTTTTTTAAAACGCTTACACGCCACGCAAGTAGGTATAAAATTTAAATTGTCCTTATGCGGGCAGTCGTTTGTTTCATGTACTTCAGAGCAATTAGCACAGGTAGGTGACTTGTTAACGCAGTATTTTTTAACGTGACCGAACTGTTGACAGTGCAGACAGCGGACTACATCAACGTCGTCATTGAACCGGCAAGTCGCCCAATCAATAAATAATTTTTCCTTAGTGGACACTAAATGTTTACGCACGTTGGACTCGATTTCAATGCCTATCCACTTGCGACCGCTATCTAAGGAACGCCGACGATAGATTTTAGTTGATTAATATAAATGCCTAATGCATTTATATTAAATGAGCCTAGCACTTCTCTAAAAACTACTTTCATAAAATTAATATTAAAACTTTGTACCTACAGCAGTCCCACGAACGATGGGACATCTCATCTATCTTCGTATCGTGTTCTGTCTGTCCTGTGAATCCTGTGATGGACACTACAGAATGCACCAACTCGTCGACATCCCTCCCCCATTTCGACGATTTCGTACGAGTTGAAATCGTCACGCCAGCGGTTTCGGGCCTGGCTCGGTGACGACGACCGATCATATATCTATTCTATTCTTCGTAAAAAATATTCAATGGATATGCATATACTCACCTAGCAATTTACTCTAATTATCTAATTAAACAAAAAAGGCACGGCGAAAACCAACCATACTTCCTCATCTCAAAGTACATTTTACCTAAACTTGTCTATCGTAATCTTTCTTGACCTTTAGGAATCTGCAACGTAGTCTTGTGAATTTGTTTCTTTTCATAAATTACCTTTGTCAGCCATTATAAATAACTTAGGAATTTTGTAATATGTCTGTGATTGTGTGATGCTTGCTACATGAGAGTTTTTAGAAAGAATGCCAAATTAATTTTGATGAGGGAATGTGTGGAGCAAGATTTTGGTGGGATATAACGGAGTCTAGCCTAAATTAATAAAAAATAACGTAGAATGTTCACAAACCACGATATATACGTTAATATACTAATAGTAAGTCTTGTTGTGTTAGAGATCGATTACCAGATTGGGCAAAGTGTTACTGGGTTTTTTCCATAAGGAATCATTTATAAGTTTTGAGTATGAATAAGAATGGGTATAAGAGTAGACGAAGATCACAGAAACGATGCGATGTGTGGACTGTTTAACGATAATATGGAAAGAATTGCGACCAAATATATCTATATAAATAAAGAGAGAAGTCCTGACTGACTGACTCATCAACGCCCAGCCTAAACCCTTCGACCTAGAAAACTGAAATTTTGCACAGAGGTTCCCTTTATAACGTAGACAAGGAATAAGGAAGGATTTTTCGAAATTCAACCCCTAAGGGAGTTAAATAGGGGATGAAAGTTTGTTTGGAAAATTGACATTTTCACGCGGGCGAAGCCGCTAGCAAAAGCTAGTCATACATAAAAACCGTTTAAGTCACCTATAGGATACAGATCGGTTTGCCTATTTCCATAAAGCTGGCACAAATCCAAAGTCTGGATTACTGAGAAATACCTGATCGAAACAACCAGTTGACTCTTTGTCCGACCAACCAAACCAAGGACCTCAAGCTCAACAGTAACGCTTGCCACCAATAGACCAACAAGGAAGTCACTGCTCATACTTACCTTTCAATACGTAAAACCACCAAAATACAAAAAAAAAAACTACGTAAGTACTAGAGCTTTCATGTTGTGTAAGGTCAGGGAAACAGGTACACATGTACTGTGGACCTTTGGTACCGTCACGGATCACAAGGTTGCTAGAATGTCCGCCAAGTGTGCACTGCGATTTACTTCAATTTTGATTTTCGTAAATAAAACCACTTATTGTAGATGCATGAATTATCTTTTTATGTTTTGGTATTTCTATTTTACCATGTTGGCACGACTTATAAGAGCTCACGGCGTTATAAAATGAGTAGAGAGACCGATGGCACATCAAGTACTATAATTCTTTGATAGATTTTGAACTTTATCGCTAAAGCATTAGGTTCGGGGTTGATTGTGAAAAATTGACAGTTTCGAGTAGCTTTATGGGCTGGCGTCTGTATATAAAGTATACACAAGTTTCCCCCATTGCCAGATGATTTATTGTTTGCTAAGCCCTTAATCTAGCTTGAAGGAAAGCCGATAGCAAAGTACAAGTATAACGGGCTAGTGTCCGCAAGTCCACGTCTAAAGCACGTATTTTGAGTACGGGTGGGGGAAATATCATTCGATCTACCCCAGTTCCCCGAGAAAAAACGATAGATCATCAAAATCAGTTCACCCGAAACCGCTCAGTAATGGATATACCTCTTCTTTCTTCTGCCATTCTCAGTTCTGAGCGTCCCTTATCCATTCTATTTCTCTCGCGCAACCAATGATATTATAAATAAAATGAGGTAGATATCGCATTAGCACACACAAATTGTTGAGGAAAAACTACGACAATTGTTGCAGTTTAGCAACTAGCTATCTCTTACTATCTTATATGTTTCGTATTATCTATCTCTGTCGTAGAACGCAACGATATCTGAACGCCATTCGGTAAGAACATGGCGTATCTTTCTTTAAAATATCATTGCGCGCAACCAAACTTGTCAACCCAACGCGCTTTTAGACGGCCCAGGGCCTGCAGTCTCTACACTAATAACAGCGCTACGAATGTCGCTGCGCCGTATCGATGTCAAATATCGTTAATAGATTTTCAGCTTTAATTCAACGGCATAAGGTTGAAAATCTATTAAAGAAAGTTTACGATTTTTCGATTTTACGACATTCGTAGCGCTGTTGTTAGTGTAGAGACTGCAGGGCCAGGTTTCTTAGGTCCAATCTGACCATTTGCATTCAAAACCATACTCCATCAGCATATCCTGCCCAACTCCACTTTATGCGTATCGTCCTTTCCTCGACGTCCGAATCGTAAAATTTTGCTGACGGATTTCGGTGTTAGTAAATAATAGCTATACGTATAGGTATGGAAATATAGACACATGCGTTTTTCTAAGAAATGTATACCTAGTGGACCGCAGGCGTAGACAATTTTCCTTTAAAAATGTTCTTCACCATAATCTGTCCGTATGTAGTAAATACCTTGGGTGATAGGAGGCTCCACTAGCTACCTCTCTAGTTCACAAGGTGACTGTAGAACGTTCGGTTAGCGTTACGTAACTGATGGTAGACGGTACATCGAGAGCGGTCGTGTCACTCGCGGAAACATTACATAGATAAACTTATATTTATGGAGATTCGACTAGTTATGTTAGAGCCAATACGGATGTTTGCAACAGACAAGAAGCTTATTGAATTGCATTCGTCAGAGCTGGATTACGTAGGTAATTTCCTTTTCTAACAGATATGTTAAAACTTTCATACGATAATGATTTACTTTAAGGTCCTTAAAGCGACAGACGGCTTGAAGTGACAAGATGACGGACATAGAACACAATTCATACAATTATATGCACGTGACTCGTGAGTGCGTTTGTCCATGTGTGTAGTATGGAGAGAATCTACTACCATCATTTCATGGCCACCTGCGTAGCTATTTCTGATATGACTAAAATCAACAGAGCAAGTGCTTAACGATTCAAATCAGATTCATCGGCACTTAATCTCACAGCTCACAAGTACAGTGATTAATACCCATTGCGCATGATTATAGCACACTGGTACATAACACGAGCACGCTCGGGTGCGCGGGCGCATATCGCTGCGAGTAAAAGTCATGGTCAGCTGTAGTCAATAACACGTGGAAAGGGGATCGATTGGATGCTAATGTTTGGTGATTGTTATTGTCACAACATATTAGCTGGTATGAAATCGAGTATAATTATTTTAAGAGCGATACAAAAATTGAAAGACAATTAAATTGTTTCTCTTCGACTTCGTCGAGCTTCATTGTCTCGGCGCTTTTCTAGTGGGCACCACGGTTGATTCTGGTTTTCAGGAGTTACAGTGGTTTGGAAACAGTGTGCAAAAATTGAAAATAATTAAATGGAATCTCTTAAAGCTATGATAGGATGCCAGGCCCTCTGTCTCTGAAATTTCTCATTAGAAGTCCATGGTCTTGATTGGTTTCGCCAGGTGGTTGATGGTAATAGGCCCCTTTTTACCATGGGACTGCCATGTTTGGCGAAATGTGAGTGCACTTTCCACAAATCTGAGATTCATTTAATTTAAAAAGCCTAAAATCATAAAAAAATAATATTAAAATAACCGTACTGTACAACAATAATATAGATTGAGACGATACTAAAACAACATGATACCAAAGTTTGTTAAAAAAATTACTACATTATCATTTACTGCATGCTTTTTCATGAATTAAGTGTCGTTATAATACCTAACAACTAACTTAAAGTATGTTCACGACAAACAATTACCACGGCAAGCAAAAACAGTGTCAACAGCTAGCTGAGCCCTCAAAGCCCATCATTTTAATACCACATACGTTGTCAACAAAATGCCCATCGTCCATTAAGTATCATTAAAGCTACATTGCCCAACGACAATTACATAGGTGTTGGTGAATCAACGTGTTGGTCAAACTGTATGTTGTTCATCTAGTCGCTCCCATGCTGAGTAGTTACGTACGGCTCAGCTGAGCTTAGGTTCGAATCGGTCAGGCAAAGTGTAATTGGGTTTTTCTATAAAGATATCTCAAAAAATTAAGCATGGACAATTGGACAAATCTGTTTTTGTCATAGTCAGAATTTTTTTCCGAGTTTATTGCATTAAAAAAAACATTTATTATTCAAATTAAGCTAAGCATTAACACTTTTAAAACGTCAAAAGTAAGCAAGTAAGATGTAACACTCTGCATTTTGAAATCTGTCTATAATGAAAGGTATAACAAATTCACACTTGGGCACTTATGAAACGTCGAGAAAATGTGAACAGGTCGGGTTTCGTTTCCTTTATAGAAGAACCGACAAGAAACTCTCAAGGATTACTCTAAACATTACACACACTCATCACTTGCAAACTAAGCTGGATTGTAGACTTTACCCAACCCTTCGGAAATTGCAAGCGTGTTTGTAATAAAATAATATTGTAGGTAAAACAACCCAGTTAGGTAACTCGTTAAGTTCTTAAGTTATGTGTGTTTAGGTCTTGAGAGGACCTCAAGAGGTACCTAAAAGCATGTTGTTATGAAGATTGCATTGCCTTAGACCTACTGTGTGCCGTCATTATGAAATATTAGACACATCTGTGACCAAGATTTTCTTGACGCCAATTAGGAACAAAAACTACTATAATTAGTGGTGTGGAATCTCGAGGTAGGTTTAAATGAGCAATCCTTAATAATGGTCTTTCATCAAACAACAGTCTTTGAACTATGCTAAAAGGCTTATTTTTAGGCTTATGATAACCAATTTGGTTAAAGACTGAGGTTCTTAGATAATTCTACCCTGGAGTATAGATGTGGTGTTGGCAACGCCACAAACGATGTTATTCGCACATCACACGCAAACTCGTCGCCAAATATTTGAAAGAACCTCATTCACATTCTGACAGATCACAAAACTGAGGTATAAACACAAAAGTTACAGGAAAGAATCCTCTCCTTAGCTGTTTTTTTTTATTTGAACAAGCCCACTATACTCTATCTCCTAATCACAGTAACTTTTCAAAGCCAGATTCAACAGTGGCGACTACCACACAGAACCAAAACCCACACTGCTTGTCTTGTTAGCATATCGATGGCAAAAAAATCAAAATGAAAAAAAAATTGTGTGAAAGTTCAAGTTGAGTTTGGACCAAAATTCAGCTACGCGAACTTTTGAGTGCGTTTACAACTATTTTCTCGATGTTTCTAGCACAATCGCCTTCTCTAAACACATACAATGACGTGCTAACACCATTCACAACTCATAAACAACACGCAGACTGTCAGCCCCTTATATAACCTGCCACGGGTCATAACTCCCCGAAACGACTACAAGAGCCATCCTTCACTGACCACATGAATATTTTCGTACACAAACTTGCACAATACTTATTTAATAGCCACCCATCAAGTAATAACGCGGGGAAAGCATCGCATGCGCAGCGGTATGTGCGGGCGCTGATGAAAGTACGATTGCATCTAGTAATAATTCATTATGAACGAATTGTGACGGTTTATTGTCGTTAGTTTCAGTTGTAATGGGTTTAATTTTAACTTTTGGGGTTTTTTTATTTGTGGGTGTAGGATTTGATATACTAATGCCCGGTTGCTGAAGTCCTCAGATAACTTCCCACTAACTATTGGTTCAATAACGTAAAGCTTAAGTTAAACGTCGGTCAACTGTCACTGCGTTTCTGAATACGAAACGCAGTACTCAATAACTATCTAACCGATAAGTAGTTCCTTAGTTGCCGATAGATGGCTCTGTTTACGAGAGCGCGTCTAAAATTGATTTGATTAGTTGAATTCGTCTTTATTACCGGTTTTATTTATTAAATATAAATTAGTGGCTTAATAATGCTTTATTAAAAAAATATGATGTTATTATTTACCTGTATGATTCGGTATTAACGACATCTTCGACTCTGTGGTCATCTTCGTTTTTTTTAAACGAAACGTTTTTTTCTCTCGTCTCGGCTGGCGACCCACACCCAGGGTTGATTTATTGCTGATTTTTGTTCAAACTTCTCATTGTTAAGGGTCCCTTTAGGTGATAGTGACCGGGGTTCATTGCAAACAGATGTGTCTTAACAGTTATGGAACCGATAAACGCCCAAAATTGGTCAGCTAAGTCAATCTCAGTTTAAACGGAGATTCTCTTACATCGCGGTGTTCAGAAACGCACTTTCACAAGTTATCGAACCAATAACGCAAATGAATAGATAAACCACCGATAAAAGTGCCTCAGAAACCGGGCATAAGACATACCATCACGTCTGTAATGGTTGAAGGGATAGGCAGAGTTGTATCTTAAAGTACACCCACATTTCGCTAGTTATGTTTATGTCCCATGGAATAGGGGACAAGCTTATTGCCACCATCTGGGCAAATATCCAGACTCCGTGGCTGCTTGCTACTGACAAACGATGTTGATGTGATTACTAATTTTGTGACTGATCATGAAGTTATGACTGACTAACTTTTCCTATCAACGTCCCTCTTCTTCTTCGATTTACTCACGTTCTAAATGTAGCCTTTAAGTTGAAACCGACAAGGTAGCCCGCGAAATTCGAATTTTCTTACGTTTTTTGCAATTTCTCGGTCTGATGATGATGATGATATTTTCAGCTTAAAAAAGGCGTTTCCCAGCAAAAATGTTTGCGTAGAGTTACTTTGTTTGATATACAGAATGCTTGATACTTCTTGTATTGTCATGATATTTAGTTTTATGGTGTCAGACTCCAGTAGTCTTTACAAAAACGGTGACAAGTCAGAGTTGCGTGCACAGACCTCTCTAAAAGATACGAGTGTACACACGGCTACACATCAAGCTATACAAAACCAGTATAAATCTGATCGTTCATTGTGCGAAAAGATCTAGTAAAGTGAGGCCAAGATTAACTGGTTTTGTATAGCTTGATGTGTAGCCGTGTGTACATTTCAATGGACAATGCCTTATATGGAAGATAATATTTATTGCCATGTAGATGTGGAGATCAAAAGAAAAACATCGACCGCACTGTTGCAACTATATACATATCCCTAAGCCGTTGTCGTGTTTCTCAGCAACTGGGTTGTGGAGGTCAGATTAATGTTAATGTATGTAGGTTAGACTAGAAATGAAGTACAACATAATTTATGTAGTTGGGAAAAAGCCAAGCAAATTATGAGATGCCTCTTAACACCACTTCTTTGTCATAAGCTGTAAAAATTAAAACCCACTTGTTGTTCGATTTTACATGAAACTTACACAAGACCTGTTTGACTCTTAAAAGTTTCAATATTATCTAAGTCAGCAGATCAGTAAAAAAGTGACAGGACCACTAGTAATAAGTAATGCGAAAAAGAGTTTGAAAAGTTCCTCAAATCAGAAGTCGAGTTATAAACTGCGTTGTCAATCAGCCAATCAATAAATGATAAATTGCCTAGTCTTAACCCAACTATGTTAGGCCAGTTTCCAGTCTAACCGGAGGCAGCTGAATACAAGCACTTTACATGGAGCAACTGCCTATCTGCCCTCCACAACCCAGTTAGTACGGTAATACAATATCTCTTGGTAGAAGACTGGCTGTCTTAAATTTCGGGCCACTTACCTGACCGTCCAATCTATACATGTACCGGTCAATGACCATAAATTTCATAATGGACTCCTAAATACCGATAAACTCCATAAAAGTGACATACTTGAACGATTTCAAGAAGTCCACAATACAAAAGCCTAATAAAACAGTCAACAATTGACGAAACGCCATCACAAAGTCCCATAGGACTCACAATGGCGAATAAATTAAGTTTATAGTAACTTTATAGGCGCCTGAACTCAAACCACAGCGATTTGAGTAAACAAACTATTGTTTGAGTAGAAATGTTTAAGAGAATGTACCTCTCAGTTGGTGAGTCGTGACCTGGGTGTTAGGAAATAAGATGCGTGTGATATTATGTTAAATTGTGCGTGGTTGAGAGGCGTTTGGAAAATTGAACTGAAACCTATAACGTAATGAAAGATCTTTGAAGAAATATATCCAGTAAACGGAACATTAGTTGGGTTCTGAACATGTTCTGAACTAAACTGAAAGTCAATACAAAATAAAATTGGGTAATATAGAACATGTTTTTAACGGGCATGTTTCTATTTTATATGGTAAATAAATTACAATAAGTGCTGATTTATCAACCTAATTATAATAATTAACTTTTCATTTTGATCTTACTTAAATAAATCGGTAACTTAATCAAAACTTACCGATCGATATAACTCAGTCTGTGTCTCTCAAAAAGTGTTCTGTTTCATTAGATAAGTAATATGTATGGACCTATAAATAGGTAGGTATTTCTTCTATCTTTCTACACCTACAGTCAAAATCACAATATTCCACGACAATATAAATAAATAATAATACCTATATCAGTCCATTCGATAATGTCTTCACTTATAACATAACATCACAGGCTGTCACGGAGCGTCACATAAAGTGATGATATCAATTGACTTCATCTCGCGTCTCACACGACACATCTCGGTTTCTACTGCACTCGAGCGTGTCCTCTTAACACTTAAGACTGCCACACACGGGACGATTTAAACGCAGCGATTATGTTGACATTAATTACTTTGTAAAACTTATACTTTCAATCAACTAAGCCTATAACAATCTATTGCAAGACATGGGCCATCATCCTCAGGGTGCACCACAAAACGCTATCCACCTGACTCTGTTACCTTCTGTCAAATCGAATTTGACAAAGACCAATCGAATTAGTAACAGCGGCGGCTCCATGGTGGTGGCCCCGACTTATGAGTCGTGGGTTTAAACCCAGGCAGGCGCATTACTTTGTGTAATTTATTTCATCACCACTGCTCTCAAAACGGTGAAGGAAAATATCGTGATACCTTAAAACCAAAATATTCGAATATTCGAAGACATGTGACATCTACCAAACCGCACTGGGCCCGTGTGGACCACATGGACCACGGGCTATAATCCACCACACGGTGTGGTGGATTATAGCCCATCCCTCTCCTAGAGAGGACGCCTTTACATAGTACCTATGAATCAAAGTCCCCGCTGTTAGTACGCATAGACTATTAAACTACGTAACGGATTTTAATGCAGTTTTCGGTAAGAGTGATTCAAGGGGAAGCTTTATACGTATCTACATTGCACCCGTTCGAAGCCGGGGTTGGCCACTACTCCTAAAAATATACGTCATTCTACAACTTTCACATATCTTATGTGTAACAAAAAGCGCAACGCGCGCTTCTATGTTTGGAATTAAAAAATAGGCTCATCCTTAACAGTATGAAATTTTACACGGTTAAATCGCTACAATATATCTTTAATTATTTAACTTAATGTCGATAGATGTTACAAACTGTCTCCTATTATCTAGGTAACAGTTCAAATGCGTACCTAACATATTCAAATTTTGACTTTTAAAGATCCAAAGAAATGGTGCAATTGTATTACTGATCACGGTTTTTGGTATGTCTTCTTTTGACATCCATTGACATTTTGATTTAAAAGATGTCAATAGAAAAACATACGGTTGGATAAAAACGGTAAACCCCTTCTAACACGCTCTTTCAATTTCATCTGTTACTGTGTAACTATGTACCTAAATTAAAGTTACTATGTAATAGGGCATCGGACAAAAAAAAACTAATTAGTCCGTCAGATAGATTTCCAAAAATTATTGGACACGTATTTTTTCTTTTTTTCACGTAAACTTAAAATGAAGACGATACAGTGCTTCGAAAACTCGTGTGACGTCATATGATAGTACATTTTGACGACACAAGTGACGTTTCAAGCCCCACTCCAAGATCTTTGACGCGTTTTATCTTCGTAATTTTTTATTGATTTGATAAAACAAAAAACATGTATTCAATATTTTTCGATAATCTAACTTACGGACTAAACAGAATCATATTATTTTGACCCAGTCCGTTTGGTTTCCGATTGTGCATACATATTAAATTTAGATGACAAATGCATGGTTAGCTAAGCACCTTTCTTCTAAATCCAGTAATAATATGGTGAATTGCCGTTGCCCTATCAGGATTTTCTGACATGAGAAACTCAGGTAGATCATGACCTGCAGACCGACATTTTTCACATCCCTGAAGGATAACAGCGGCACAAGCAAAAGCTAGATAATTTATTAATTAAGAAATGCGTATTATTGTAACATTATTTTGCTTTGTAAATTCAAAATTACTCAATATCTTGTTTTGTTTACCTACAGGAACTAATTCCAGATCAACAGAGTGAAAATCCAGTTAAACTGGTAAGTTTATAATTACTTTGTTTACTTCATTACCATTTACTTAATTCGATGTACAACATATTAGCAAATGCACTGAAATTACTGTGACCTTATAAAATGTACTTAAATTGCATAAATAAGGGTTAAATTGTCTTGCAATTTCCAGGATATTAATTGCACGCTGTAATTATAAGTTAATATGATAATAAGGCTGTATTTAAGTTGTATTTGACATATTTTATTACGGATGGATATAATTATTGTTTGTAGGCAAGAGATGAAATCTAACATGTTAGGTGGAAGTTTCATACAAAAATATATCGTGTAAGATTTCATAAAGAAAACTATAATTTCCTTTTAATTTTAACAACAATGGTGTGATGCTGTGTGTGGTGGTGTACAAGGAAACTCAATTTATTTCTCATCAGAAAAAAAACTGAACACTGAAACCTGATAAAAACAAAATGTAAACTGTAAAGATTCCATTTTCAGAAACGATAAAACCATCTTAAAAGTAGCCTTATCTACTACACACGGTGACCAACCAAGCTACAGAAAACTAGATACGTGGATCTCTGATTGTATTGTGTTGTTGGAAATCTTTACAAAGAAAGGCCTGTTAAACTGGAAATGTACAGCGTGATGTGTACTGTGACGAGCAATGAAATGTATGCAATTAGCAAAATCCAACAGTAATTTTTTCCTACTGTATCTATATATCTATATAAATAAAGAGAGAAGTCCTGACTGACTGACTGAGTGACTGACTGACTCATCAACGCCCAGCCCAAACCCTTGGACCTAGAAAGCTGAAATTTTGCACAGAGGTTCCTTTTGTAATGTAGACAAGGAATATGGAAGGATTTTTCGAAATTCAACCCCTAGGGAGTTAAATAGGGGATGAAAGTTTGTATGGAAAATCGTCATTTTCACGCGGGCGAAGCCGCTGGCAAAAGCTAGTCTATTAATGTAATCGTTTTTTTTAATTTTGATAAGTACTGAACAAAGATATATTATTTTATTTTGTAATTATGTGTTTTACGGAGTTTTACCTAACTATTAATACTAAATAGATAATAATATTTTGCAAAATATAATCATTGCCAAACTACAGGGCGCCCTTTCCCTCTCGTCCCTTCTTCAAACCAATCATTATTAAAATAAATTAATGTTTCTACAACATAATTACAGCAATATAATTACTAAATAATTTAGTAAGCACAGCATCATTTAGCGTATTTAGTAACAAATTCTTCCCTAGTAATTGCACGGCGGCCGGAATTCATATATATTATTTATGAAACCGTACGCAGTGAATTTGTGCGAGCGCAACAACCAATTAAAGTTTTATAGTAAATCCTACGTTTTTCTCGTTGCGCGTTCCCATACTATTGTGTGAGCTTCTTATGTAAATAATGACGATTGATGATGCCCCTGTTAAGCTTGTGAAACATGTAACGTTATTCGGAACACCGAAAGAAGTCTTCGCTCTTAAAACGTGTCGTTTTTTTCCAGAGATTTGTACTATTTTTTAATAATATTTTACTACTGATGATGATGATGAATTAGGTGTATCCAAAAAAACCACAATGTTCCTTTCTAAATAAAAAAATAAAATATTCTTTATTTCGGATAAGCAACATCCATAAGGGTTAGTAAAAACAAAAAGATTACTTATATCTATGTTAGTATACTTAATATCTATTTAACAACAAGGCTGTTGTTCCGAATGCATCTCTGAACAACATCACCTAACAAAGGAGAATCGTACCTCCCCGCAACGGTCTTCAGGATGGAGTTGGAGCTGCCCCGCACCCTGCAGAGCAAAGAGGCAGATCTCTGTCTGACGATGGCGTGGAAGCCATCAACGTGTGCTTGTGAAAACATGCCTGATGCACTGCAGAAACGGGGCAGCCCCATCAACATCTCTGCTACTCATTTCTGCTACTTGGTTTTTGTTTTTTCTTAAATGCGTAATAGTGGACTTAATAAATAAGATCACCATCATCAATTTTTTCTAGTAATCCTTGTTCATTTGTGGTTTCATTCATACTTTTCTATTACTCGTCATCTCATCAGACACTAAATGATGATGAAATGAGGTATGAAAAAAATACTTTTTTTTTTTAGCCTATATTGTCCCACTGCTGAGCAAAGGCCTCCCCTATAGTCTTCCACTCTTCTCTCCGTGCGGCTTTCTCCGGCCAATCTCGTACAAAAGCCTCTAAGTCGTCACGCCAGCGTTTTCTATGAGATTTTCTATAGCGTTTCCTCCCTCGGCGACGACGCCCGTCCTCTGGCACCCACTGCGTGACGACCCTAGCCCATCGGTCCTGATGCATTCTGCAGACATGGCCCGCCCAATCCCACTTTAACCCAGCAGTCTTGTTTGTATAAAAAAATACTAATGCTCATAAATTCATGTTTATGTACATACCTACATTCATTTAATGTTATCAAGGCCAAGTCGCTCGTTTGTAATTAAACTATCATAAACTACTTTTACAACCACTCATTCATAAAAAACTAATTCAAACAACTTTTTACTCAAAGTTCAACAACTAAGAAATAAACATTACAAAACTCACACACCTTAACATTTAACTAAAAGCTTCTCATGAATGTACTGAGAATACCAAATGTCTAGACATTACATTAAATACTAGTACATAAGTATAATATATGCATAATAATTGAGACATTGACATTACAATGTAAAGTAGCTCTGCAATGAAATAAATACAATAATGTCATCACCTCACGACAAGATCACACGATGTGTATTGATCTGTGGCTGATTTTGATTGATCGGTTGGTCAAATGACATGTTAAGTAAATCACAATTATTGACATATTAGAGTTGATTGGGTGTTTCTATTAAAACATTTTTATCGTATGTTCATGTTCTTTGTTTACCGTAGCAATATTAAGTTATCAATAAATATAAATAATAGTAGGGTCTGTATGATACTTCTTTCTGTTATCTGAAACATTTTATTCACTCAAAAATGTAGCGAGCGCAATGAAAGTAAAATTTAAGCACACGCATCGAATTAGACACGCTAGAAACAGATAATCTACGTTTCAGTCATAGTTTTATCTTATGAAAAATTAACTTAACTGATTGATAAAGGTACTAATACTATAAAACCGAAAGTCGGGCAACCACTACGCAAGGTCGGCAAGGGATATGGTATTTACCCAGTTTTAACAGGGTTCAGATAGGCTGGCTGCAGTCGCCCCATGTAAAATACTGGTAGGTATTTAGCTGCATTCGGTTACTATGAAAACCGACGCCAACATAGTTTAATGGACAGGCTCAGTTGAGAGTTTGAGACCTCCAACAGCCATGTCTAAAAAAATACTTATTCCTACCGACACATCACATAATGTCTATCCGTGATTACAGTCGTTACTCTGTGTTGAAGTAAGCTATAAATCTGCCTACCAGCCTACAGCCAACGAACCTCGATAGCATCTAGAAATACAAGATAATAACATGCGTTATGGCAATCGTAAAGTGCTGTGAAATTGAAGTATTCTTGTATGAGTGTGTTTGTGTGAGTGGAATTGTGAATGGTCGGACGTAAACACGATATTTTTTTAGATATAGAGATATTATGTTTTGTTTTTAGCCTTTGCGGGATAACTTAACTTATAATGACACTTACGGGGTAATTCACGCGGACCCCATTTCCAATCTCATCCTGGGATCATGGGGTTTGCAGCAGCGTAGAAATATCGGGAGCTCACAATAATTGAAAATCACAGAAGATATCCCATAAGTTGCAGCGTAAGTTTGATCTTTTGTATAGTATATTTTTATAGAATTAGTTAAAAGTAGAGCAAGCTTTTGGGCTTGAATGTTATTAGGGTCAGTATTGATACGAAATTGCTTAATAACAAAGCATTGACCACGAAAATGAGATGAAGTCAGAACTAAAATAATCAGATTATAATGGCATTTGAATCGAAACCAGTTCAAAAACAAATAAGAAGGTCATGTTCAACAGAAAACTTTAAACTCAAGCCTTCACGATTGTAGATCGGGGAAACTTCCTGTAAACCATTGAATCCTAAATAATATCATAATTTGCTTAGCCTTTTCCCAATATGTTGTGGTTGGCTTCCAGTCTAGCTGAATACAGCTGAATACCAGTATTTAACATGGCGCGTCTGCCTATCTGACCTGCACAAGCCAATTAGTACTAAGTAATACGATACCCTTTGGTAAGACTGGACTAGACCGGATCCTAACTATAACTAAAGAATTTAACCTATATGACATCTAAGTTACCTATGAAATTGAGGCCCAAATTCCTAATTATCATGAACCGTGAGAGCCCTATCCATCCATCCATGCATGTGTGTGTTAAAAAGGCTCAGTGCACACGAGTGACGTCGCTGCGAGCGAAAGTTCAAGGACGGCTAACAGTTTCGTACAGAGGGTACCGACTGCAAAACAATCGTTATTAAATAAAATGATGAATTCATAAATAGTTCGGGTCAAATATTGGAATATAACACCAATTCTGTGATCCCCAGAGTTGCAAGTAGAGATGTACGTACCTACTCCTATATTTCGCTGGATACGTATGAGTCTCTATTGCCAAGAAATGGACCCAAATCCAGATTCGCGTTTCTACTAAAATAGCAGAGGGAAAAACAAAACTTCACGCCTGAAAACCCGGAATAGTGAGACAGAGGAGAACCGAGGTGTCAGGTAGTTAAAAAAAAAATCTTAGCTGGTTATGGAAATCGAACCCTGGACTTTATGTCAGTCGTCCTTGTGATTGTTGTTAGAATGATGTGTGATGTTAGATTTAAGTGATTGTGTAGTTGCAGTGTAATAATTGAGAAGATGTTTAGTAAGAGCTAAAGAGATAAATTAATGGTGGAAATAAAATAAATGGTCTTAGATGCCGTGTGGAATTATTTTTGAGTTGGGCAAGGGTCGTCCATTCACTTTTTTTTAGGTAATTATTTTACACTAGGTACAGAAAGTAAGTTTGACCATAAATCAATCGTCTGCCAATAAATTTATCGTTTATTCTTACATTTTGAACATTAAAATTACATCATAAATTAAAATTAATTAGGCACAGTGTCAACACGAATATCTGTTTATTAGCAACGGAGTCTGGATTTGTGCTTGGTTTATGACAATAGACTCGCCCCCTGTTACATGAGACTTCAGCGTAACTGGCGAAAAATGGGTGTACTATTAGGTACACCTCTGCCTATCCGGTCCTTTCTTTGATTACAGGGGTGATGTAATGTAATGTTTGAACGTTTAAATTACATCGGGCACTCTTCCAAAAATATCCACCCTTCAAGAAAACTTATTTTCAGATAATTGAAAATTAATCCCAAAAGTTCTTGTATGTTACACTTTGTCTGCCAACGCTACAACAAGTACCGTTCGTCCGTACGCACGCTATAACGACCGAACTTAAAGGCCATCTTCCCATCGACTTGATCATTTGTACTATCAACCAACGCAGATGCTAACACATGGACAGGGTTCTTATATCGTAGTAATAAGGGTTAGTTTCGTAGGACTATTTAAACTCGTGTTATTCGTACACTCGCTCGTGTCCAGTCAATGAAAGTGAGTTTAGGAAGGCTCCTTGCGTTGGTTGTTGATTTGGGTTAATACATGACACGATTGTTAAATGATTATGCGATATTGTTTATTGAATATTAAGATGCTATCTAAATTTTATATGTATTAGCAAAGAAAAGGTCGATGTAACTTGTACTTTATTATTCTATTGCGTAGGTGTTAAATCAGTTCATAACAGTTGATAGCGCATGATATAATTATGAGTAATATTTAACACCCAAGTGTAATGTATGTATCTTGCTATCAATTAATTTGTTTTAGTAGTGTATTTTAGTGTTCATTTTCAGAAAAAGATTGAATTTCGTAAATAAAATAAAAACCGTTAACAAAATTATATCCAAATAAGGAAGTAATAATTTTACAAGGACAAAGTTCGCGGGCAACAGTGAATATAACTTTCAAATAAACCATGTAGGTACCTACGCACTTCATGCACGTAATCCATCAAACATCAACCCTTTTACTAAAGCCCTTGAAAACTAATTACTTTGAAAAGTCCCAATGACTCAGTGCCCTTGATCTTAAGAAGAAATGCCGCCAAGTCTTCCGGTATTGCCGACCGTAATCAGTCGTAATACCGACCGGTCTAACGGGTCGGCTCGGTAATTGTTACCGAACTTATGTCGTATTGTCGCGTTTTTTATTTTGGTAGCTGAATCTTGTTTTTTGGTCGGAAGTTTGTGAATTGTTGATGTAGGTTATGGTTTTTCTTATAAGCTGAGGACATTGTTGAGAACAGGATAGATTTTAAAGCAAAGAAACCACAAGTTCAGCTTTGCGTTTATTGTCACAGCACAGATTTCCCAGACTGCCTTTTTTGTAAAACAAAACATAAATTGACGAGCAAAAAAAAGTTATGTTATCAAAAGAGTTTGGTAGCTGGTCGCCAACAGACATGATTTAGTTTTTGTTACCGGGTCGACGCGACCACCTGTCGACCTTCACCCCTGTCATCCAGCGTGGCACCTCGCTGCGGTCATCGCCACGCCAGCTAACGGGGCAGTAACGTGCACCTCACGGGTGGAACGCAATAGGGTGCGCCATAGACCTACCCACACCCATAGTTGGTGATTTTATTTAATAATTATATTTTTTATGTTGACAAGTTTCGTGGTCTTATTTTGTATAACCTGCGCCACGCAAACCTTTTCTGTCACATTGTTACTGAAAAACATGAAAAAATCAATCGCTAACATTTTTCTTTAGGATATAACATAACAACACGCCTTTAATCCCTGAAAAGTTGGAAACTTAACTCTAATAGCTGACCCACATTTCGCCAGTTGTATCTAAATCCAACTCCGAGGCTGCTACTATCACCAAAATACCTAATCACTACACCAACGAGGCAGTCAAAAAAGTTTCTATTATAATAATTCGGAGTCTAATGATAGTAAACTCATTATCATACTCTTCGGACCGAAGCAGTACATAGCAGGACATTAGGCCTCTCCAATTACAGGCAAATAGAGTCATTTCCCTGGCTACTATCATTCACCTGCAACCCCAGGCAACAGCCTCGCCCCCTTATTACAATACTTAACTAGTGAAATGCGGTTGTACATTATACAATTGACCTCTGGCCACCCCTTCGGGCAAGTGTGATGTTGTATGGAGTTAATAATTCAGGAAACTAACCTAATGAGCAATACACATATCTAATAACCACTCTAGAATGTAATCTTGTTACCTTATTAGAAGTATAACCACAGTTTGTGTGTCAATAATTTAATCATTACAATACAACGTTCTCACGGCAAAAGCTTAATTGTAACACTTATATAACAGATCGCGTGACGCCTGCGCGTGCGCACACAATTTAAAACAGTTCTTATGCGATCGCAGATAAGAGCCATTTTGGAACGTGAGAGAATTAATCTAATTTGTGATTTGGTACGTTTCAAAATTGGGTGTTTTGTTTTGTAAGCTGGATTTGGGAAATTATTTGGGATTGTTATATTAAGTGTGTGTAGAGGGTATTGAAAGTGTTCTTTTATTTATAAGTGTGGTGTGGAAACTGTAAAATATTTTTAATATACAACAGAAATAATAGTAGTACTTTAACTGAAGACACAGTTTAAAATACCATCGGCACGCTGAGAAGAACAATGACAGTTAGCATGTAGAGCCCCGGGCGCGATCAACTCCCACACATTTTTGACCCGTGCCCTTTGCCGAACCGTAGGTACATGTAATAATTAGAATTAACAAAGAATGTAAGTTTATACTAACTAGTGCTAATTTATTATCTTTAACATTCGTCGTCGTCCGTTGTCGTCTTCAAAAATGGTTAATGAAATTAACACAACGTTGTTACATAAATATAGGTGTACATGCTTACTTCTATATTTTTTGTTCTATGGTTAGTGCCTAATCCCATTTCTAAGTTTTTTGCAGCCCATCCTCTGACTTGGTTATACATTCCGTCATGAAATATCCCCCAGACATGCTGATTTTCTCACAATGTTTTCCTTCACCTAAGCAACTCATAATTATACTGTCCGCAAATGAATCCGAAAAGTCAGAGGTCATGGATTCGAACTTGAGACCTATGACTTAGCAGTCCGACAGTCACACAACTAAGCTATCACTTTCAAAATAACACCAATAGGGTAGTTGACAAAAAAAAACTAATTAGTCCGTCAGATAGATTTCCAAAAAATATTGTTATTTTTTCTTTTTTCACGTAAACAAAAATTGAAACCGATACAGTGTTTTAAAAACTCATGTGACGTCACATCGCAATACATTTTTTACCACGTAGTAACGTCAAAAGTCTCCTAATCTTTGACGCGTTATAACTTCGCCATATTTTATTAATTAGATGAAACAAAAAACACGTATCCAATGTATTTCGATAATCTAACTGACGGACTAAACGGAATCATATTTTTTTACCCAGGACACATCCCTATTGTATCAGATCAAAATCACGACATCCTACTAGTATTTATATAAGTATCATTGATGACATCTCGCTACTAACATAAGTTATAACAATAGGGTTTTACTTTCCCACCAAATAAGGCTCGTTACAAACGATCAATATATATCGATCCGACATTTTTCCATCAGACAAACCGAATGACTATTGAAATCGTCATATCTGATGTTATTGGGGTACTGAGCCATTATTTTGGCAGTGTAATGTCAAAAGGTGAGATCAATAATGTTTGATGTTGTGTATTGTATTGTATTATATTACATTACACTTTGCACGACACATTTTGGTATTCGGTAACAAGCTATTACTGAAACAAGCTATTACTGAATTACTGAAACTGCCTCGTTGGACTAGTGGTCGCAAGCGCGACTGCAGAGCGTGAGGTCCTGGGTTCGATTCCCGGGTCGGCCAAAAAGTGCTATTGGGTTTTTCATTAGAAATTTCCCAGTAGTAGCCCGGAGTTTGGAAGTTGGTGGTATAATACCCCCGTGCCTCGGAAAGCACGTTAAGCCGTTGGTCCTGCGCCTGATCTCTCTCCGGTCGTGTCGAATTGCCGTCCCATCGGACTATGAGAGAAAAAGGAACAGAGAGTGCACTTGTGCCTGCGCACACACTTGTGCACTATAATATCTGCCGCGCAGATGGCTAATCTCCACTGGGATTGGCCGCCGTGGCCGAAAAACGGTCAGGAGGACTATTACTATTATTATTATTACTGAAAATATTATTGAGTTCATTACTTTTACAATCTGCTGTCAAATCTTATGTTATTTGGTTATGATCGGTTTAACATACTAAATAAAGTACCAATTTTAAATATGAAGCACATGAAAATAAACAATAATGTCAGTAAAGTGAAAACTGAAAAATAAAGTTTTTAGTTTTATACATACATGAACACACCACTCCCGAAAGACTTTACAAAATGTTATAGATTTATGTAATACTTACCTACCATACCTTACTTTATTGACTGCGCTAACTCTTAGTTTTCAACGTATACAAATGGTGCTGAAAATAAAACCAACAAACAAAGAAATAAAAATGATGACCACTGTAACATCACATAACTAGTTTTACAATTGACATCATCATATCTTTTAACGAATTTACGTGTGTAGTGCTTAGAAAATATAGACACACACAAATGGCAATAATTAACACATTACTATCTAGGCTTATAAACAATACTGAAACATGCAAACATAGTAATTATGCAGTGTCTACTTGTCAATTGAATAATTAACACGATGATGCCGACAACACTGTGGCGGGGTATTGACTCGTCAGCTGTTAATTATAATTAATTTTCACTCGTTTTACTTGTACATCACGACATGCTATTTGTCTAGTTTTCTGCTAATTGAAAGTTTTAGGATTTTTAGGTTTTAATTTCTTTTACAGGGTTTCCTAAAAAGGGTAAAAGGCTAGGAAATGATGATCTTTTGTGATCAGATTTTAGAACCTGTCATGAACATTAGAAAAAAAATACAGAAAAACTCCGGGCTTCATATTTTCTGTTTTCTCAATTCGTCCCCGCAAAATACCATACCAAATCAGCAAATAATTACAAAATTAAACCCAACCTATTACTCAAAAACCAAAACAATTACAGTAGAAAATTCTCTTCAATTTCCATTGAACTGCATCCTTGACATAATCATCATAGTTCCAAGCCGATTGCATTTAGCAACGAAAACCAGTCTCCCACACTCCGACCTCTGAGGGAACCAGCACAATAGATGCTGCTAATTAGTGTTTATGACACGAAAACTATTTTAATGTAGAATATTATGCGGTCAAGTACGTCTTGTGGGTGATTAGGTATTTGTGGAGTCACATGGTGTGGGACCATAGTGCAACAGAAATGAATGCTGCTGATAATGCAATGCCAGGAGGGGACGCCCTAGAAATATGGAGTCACATGGTGTGGGACCTTAGTGCAACAGACGTGAATGCTGCTGATAATGCAATGCCAGGAGGGGACGCCCTAGAAATATGGAGTCACATGGTGTGGGACCATAAAGCAACAGACGTGAATGCTGCTGATAATGCAATGCCAGGAGGGGACGCCCTAGAAATATGGAGTCACATGGTGTGGGACCATAGTGCAACAGACGTGAATGCTGCTGATAATGCAATGCCAGGAGGGGACGCCCTAGAAATATGGAGTCACATGGTGTGGGACCATAGTGCAACAGACGTGAATGCTGCTGATAATGCAATGCCAGGAGGGGACGCCCTAGAAATATGGAGTCACATGGTGTGGGACCATAAAGCAACAGACGTGAATGCTGCTGATAATGCAATGCCAGGAGGGGCGCCCTAGAAATATGGAGTCACATGGTGTGGGACCATAGTGCAACAGACGTGAATGCTGCTGTTAATACAATGCCAGGAGGGGGGACGCCCTAGAAATATGGAGTCACATGGTGTGGGACCATAGTGCAACAGACGTGAATGCTGCTGATAATGCAATGCCAGGAGGGGACGCCCTAGAAATATGGAGTCACATGGTGTGGGACCATAGTGCAACAGACGTGAATGCTGCTGATAATGCAATGCCAGGAGGGGACGCCCTAGAAATATGGAGTCACATGGTGTGGGACCATAGTGCAACAGACGTGAATGCTGCTGATAATGCAATGCCAGGAGGGGACGCCCTAGAAATATGGAGTCACATGGTGTGAGACCATAGTGCAACAGACGTGAATGCTGCTAATAACGCAATGCCAGGAGGGGACGCCCTAGAAATATGGAGTAACATGGTGTGGGACCATAGTGCAACAGACGTGAATGCTGCTGATAATGCAATGCCAGGAGGGGACGCCCTAGAAATATGGAGTCACATGGTGTGGGACCATAGTGCAACAGACGTGAATGCTGCTGATAATGCAATGTCGCCGGGAGGGGACACCCTAGAAAGACACCACACCTTATTAGTGAGGTTTTTCAGAAAGGATAGGCGCTTCTGCTGCGATGCCTTCTGACTGTGTCAGGGCTCCAGAAAATGGGTTGGTGGATGCCACATGTGTTTGATATTTTGGTTCTAGATCAAGACAGGTTTCCCACTTTTGCTATGTTGACGTTCACTGTTTTGAGATCTGTAATGATGAGATATACTATGAATTTTTCTGTGTTCCTCTCTCTAAGCTAAAATTCAAGCTATGCACGTTTCATGACGTTTTAAATATTGTCTCACTGCTGGGCAAAGGCCTCCCCTAGAGCATAACTTAAGAAGTATTTATCTGGACCTCAATAAAGAGTAAAGTTTAAATTATGACCCCTCAGTCTCTCACTCATCATCATCATCATGAGCCACAAGACGTCGACGATTACTAGACAAAGGCTCCCCATAGAACGCCATAACGAACGGCAACCAGCCGCTTGCATCCACTGGTTGCCCGCGGCTCTAAGGAATCACGATGCCCTGTGACCTCGCACTAGCCAGTCAGAACTAAAACAAACCATCATTATTGATATGGTTATTATAAATGACCTCCAGAACACAGAACTTAACACATTAAAACGCACAGCTAAAACAAAACAAAAAACAAACAACAGGGCACATCGTTACACATTTAACCTAATCAACAAATCACGGTATAAGACAAAATAAAAAGCATCTAAACATGTATTCTATCATCCATTACTAGATCCATTAAGTCGAATCCTTGACAATCGACAATCGATCGACATTTAGTTACAAGAATACATCCTTTAGGTTTCAGTTTAAAGGTTGGATGCATCACGAGGGGTCATGGAACTCATGAATCATCAGGAATTCGAGAATTGATGTTTTGCTTGTCAATTTTGACAGGTAATGTCAAACGTTGCTCATCCGTCATTTTGCTATCTGTTATCTTTTAATTGTTTTTTTTGTTTGGATCATTATTTTGCACTGGTATCATTTTAGTATCACTGGTTTCATTAATAACATAAGATCAGACTTGTAATCTCCGCACGTTTTGGCAGAGTAGAACTTATAGTAGACATGTGTTTCGCCAGTTATAGCGGGTGAGCCTATTGCTAACATCGTACTGTAAAATTCAGAATCTAGGTTAGTAGCTAGGTCATTCCTCAATCCTCATACTCTTGATACAGGTTACATGAAACCATAGACAAAGGCACAGGTATTTTAACGGACAGAGACGACGGCAACACTCTACAAAGCTTAAGTTTTATTAAAAATTCTAAATGCCATATTTACAGCCAGTAGCCTCTCGCCTGATGGATAAATTAAATGAACCCTGATCAAAACTGTTCTACTTCACTACCTACAATCTCAATATACCAAGGGCATTATTACACTACCTACCACTTACAATACTTTACAATTACATAGTACTTTAGCCCTCTACAAACGGACTGCTGCAGAACATTTCGTCACATCCATAGACAGAGGAAATTAGTTCCTCCGCCTTACTAATGACTATAATTTTGGTTCAGAATAAGACATCACAGTATCGTTCTGCTGATCAGTGAGAGCTTCAAGGCTATTGCCACACTGTTGCCATTTCGACCACCATTCATTATTGTTAATCATTCTGTTTTAGTATAATACGCTTTCGGACCCTGCCATTCATTGCTGAGTTAAACACAGTAGCAAATCGGAATCAGGATTTGCGCACGGTTGATGGCAATAGGCTCGCCTCCTATTGCTGCGGACTTAAACATCATCATCATCTGCCGAGCCTTTTCCCAACTATATTGGGGTTGTCTTCCAGTCTTACCGGATGCAGATGAATTCCAGTATTTGTAAAATGTAGCTAGTACTGGGTAATACGGTTCCTTTGGTAAGACTGGTATTATGGTACTTAAACATAAATTGACGAAATTCAGGAGTAAGTTCTTTAGCTGCACCCTTCACCTCTGCCAAGCTCGTCGGTGATTGCAGTCGTTGAGAGCATGTCCTTCTTCGCACCGTATTTGTTTTTTTGCATGGTACTTCTAATTAACAGCAAAAAGTATGTAATATCTGATTTAATATTACAATTTACAGAACTAAAATAATAATAAAATATATACAAATCAAAAAGGAAGTAATTACAGGATTTAATATTAATTAACTAAATGTTGCTGTACTAAGTATTGTAAAGAACACCGTTGCCTAATCAATGACTATGAAGCTTTGACATATCAATGTAATATTACGAGTATGATTGTATTCTAAAACGTCAACTTATGTTACAAAAAAAAACATTACCATTAATCTTTATCTCATAAATATAAATCAACATTAACACACAAACAATTACATTACAATTCACTAGCAACATAAAATATGTAATGTACCTATAAAAACGTCACTTTCAAGCATTATATCATAATACCCGTTTATTAGAAGACATTATTAATTTTATCACGTCTTGTAAGACAAAAAACAATCTTATTCACGCAAGATGGACTGACATATTTATTTATCTATAGATAACTTGTACATACTTTAAAAGAGAGATAAATTATTAAGTTATGTAAAGATAACGAAGATGCTTTCAATAGAAAGGATTTGGTATCACTGAGTCGGTTGATGTTGTTGGGTACAAGATGAAAGCGATTCGCGGGAATAGCACTGTCCATTACTAAATATAATTTATGATTAGTCGTATTGTTAATTACCTCAACCATTTAAACACGACTTCTACGGCATATCATCATTCTTTTGCCCTTATCCCAATTCATTTGAGGTGCTGCATGTCTTCTTCCACTGTCTTTTTTCTTTCTTTTTGCTTCTTCTCAGAAGCAATCCTTCTACAGAAGAAATAAACCTTTATAATCTTATCACTTACAGCCATCAAATACCGCACAATCTGTGCACAAGCGTCGAATGTCACATCATTTATCGCGTACTTTCTTCTACTGGCCAATCAGCATTCTTTATTACCAAGTCATTTCACTGACAATTACTATAACACAATAGTGCCGATCGGACATCTTTTGAACTATTATATTTGTTTTTTTAAAGCTGGTTTGTTTCTTTGTGAGTTTAGCTTTTGTTTTTTTTTAAGACAGAGTTTTAAAAGAGAGCTTTCTGTTTGACTGTCTCTTTGGTCTAGTGGTCGCAAGCATGACTGCTGTGCATAACGGTCCTGGGTTCGATTCCCACGTCTGCCAAAGTGTTATTGGGTTTTCTATCAAGAATTTCTCAGAAGCAGCCACGTCGTCTGGATATGTGACCGGTTGATGGCAATAGGGTCGCCTCCTAATACATATGACTTAAATATAATATAGCCACATTTTGAAAACTACGAAAAGCAAGATACATTGTTCTTGTAGGTGCTAAACGTGGCATTTTGGATTCGATTCCTAGGTCAAGTAATGTATTAGTATTTAAAATGCAGTATCATCTATAAAAAAATAATTTGAATTTGTTTCTCATGTTTTTTAAACACTAATGAATTTCTCATAACACACAAAACAAACAAGCAATCAGCAGATCATAGCAAAAACAACACAAACATAATGTTTCCGCCTGGGAACCGAACCCGCGACCTTCCCATCTTAATCGCGATCGGCGCGGGCGCAGATACATTACATTTCGCAATGGTAAGGTTAGCGAGACGAAACTGAGGCGATCGAAAGCAAGGCCGGTCGCTATTGATTACCTACTCTATTTAAGTACCTATACCAAAGTAGATCATCATTATCTGTCCATCCTTTTACCCAACCATGTTGGGATCACCATCCAGTCCAACAGGATGCAGCTGACTACCAGTATTTTACAAAGAACGATTGCTCCTTTTACCTCCACAACCCCAGTTGGATTGGTAATACGAAACCTTTTAGTAAAACTGGTCCGTAACCAAATAATGTAGGTTGTTTAAAGGTGTTAAAATATCATGTTTTTTGATAAGTTGAACACGGCTAGAAAAAGCTTTTCAAGCATGGTCATTTCTACGTGATAAATATGATAATACAAGTTGATGATGTGGTAACTTAAGCGTAGCTCTTTATTATCTACCTCCTATTCTGCCCTCTTAGACCAAAAACATGCAGCCCAAGTGACCTTTGTACTGCCACAGATGACAAACTGGAAGTGGTGAAGTTCTTGGCTAATAAAATATATAAATTGTCGTGCCAACAATACGAAGAAGTAGAATGGAGTAGGTGTATTGATCAGAGACCAATCGAGGTTTAATTCTTTGACTAAATTAGGAATTATTCAGATCCAAATAAGATAAAACAATGCAATACCAATAAAACCCAATAAACAATTAAAAACAAACACTCCAACCTCCATCCTTTGTTTTTTTTAATTACCAAATACACTGCAGTGCAAATAAAACGTCACAGTCTATTTAGTTGAGTTGTAAACAATATCGCTAGGAGGATGTAGTCGATGGTATCTTTGTAACGAGCGTGAAACAAGATAGAAAACTTCGGCCTTTCATTGTGTGGATACAATTATTTGCAACGCAGTGTACGCTAATGCTGGCTCTTCCGCCCACTGTAGTGTAATGTGATATCGTTAATTTGCTCGTTTCAATGGTCGATCGTGTACACTTTCATCATCTTAGTGTAACTGTACACGGCTTGTCAAAAGGGCATGATAATTATAATTATAGAGTGAAGATGTTACTACAATGATTCCCTGTTTAAACAATTGCAAAATGTCGTAAGTAAGACATTATGGTATTATGTTATTACTTTGGGATGAATGAATTAACTCATTATCTATCTTGCATGGCATGCAGAGAGGCTAAAACGCGGTGTAAGAGACACCGGGCTACATAAATCAATAGCTGACTTATTTCAGACAAATGTGCAATACCACAGGCAAAATGTATGGTACAGCTAGATATAAGCTGTTTTTTTAACTCACAAACATTGCAATAATCATTGATGGGTATAAGGTACTATAGTAACTAATAAATGTCATACCCCTTGGTAAAACTGACAGACCAACGACTTCACGCGTTTAAATGGCACGGAGGAACTCACAATGTGATATGGTGATCCATAGTCTATTTTCGGACCAACTTCGGCAAGCACAGCTTAACCTCAGGGTCGACCAGGGCTGTTGTTATTAAACCACGAGCTCCTCATTATGATGTTAATAATGGCTAACATATTCTCAGTTTTTTTTACTGGACTGTTATAATATTCGAATTTGACCTGTCAATTGCCAGGTTAACTTTCTAATCATCGAACGATTGTCACTCAGTTTAAAGCTTACGTTATCAATACATGACAGATCTAACTTAACAATTTAACCACGTCCCGAAGGTCGCAGTTAAGTACAGTAATGACCGCAGTTATTGGCAAATTGGTTATAAATTATAATACATACCGTATCGATTGCTACGTGCACTTATGTTTGTCTGCTTGTCTGTGATGAAAGTATGTAAATTATGATTGCAAGCCTTGAAGAGACCGGTACAATTAAAGATTTTATTGTTCGTTTTATTTCCCGTAATCCCATCACACAGTTAATCCGTGTGATAGGATTACGGGATTTCCTACCGACAATATAATAATATCAGGAACTATTCCAGACACAAGTTCCGTATGGTGTCGGACGCAAAGAATAGCACCATCCCATATCTTCCCGTGGGTGTCGTAAGAGGCGACTAAGGGATGTACCAGAGAATGGGCAGCAGCGTTCACTGTGCTTTTTGTATCGACCGTACTGCGATCGCCAACCCGCCTGCCAAGCGTGGCGATTATGGCAAACCCCCCCTAAGCAAAAATTACACTTAGGGGAGGCCTATGTCCAGCAGTGGACGTCTTTCGGCTGAAATGATGATGATTCCAGACACTTTTCACAAATATTACAAATGAAATATTAATGAAGATGAAATAATGTTTATTTTTGTAAATAATTCAAATCGAGACGTTTCCTTGATTGGGCTAGGCTTTTTCAAGGATAGCAAGCTTTTTTTTGTGGTAAAATGCTTAGTGCTAGTCCAGTAACTGGGCTTTGGAATTAGGAAGAGCAGTCGATCTTTTTTTTGAGCCAACTTGCCGTACAAAGCAACCACGAGAGAAGCGACAAGACAATGAAGCTCGACGAAGTTCCAGAAAAACAATTAATGAATAGCGGTCAGATGCAGTCGCTCTATGTAAAATCTGCTCTATAAGCTGACTCTAACATAGGTAGGAAAAGGCTGTGCTATGCTCTGCCTAGACTCAAACCCAAGACCTCCCACTCTACACCAAGGACATACATCTATTTAACCTAACGTGGTTACCAAAGGCACAAAAACGAGTTTAACCTAAACTGTAATAGGTTGAAAGTGTAAATAATTGTATTGTGTGTCGATGGGTAGGCTTTGTTGCAAAACATGGCGTTGCATAGCTGAGGCAGATTTATATGTTATGTTACCAAATACGTATAAGAGGAACCAACTGTTATTTTATCGACTATATTTTTCCTGCTTTTTTTCCACTGCATCGTTGATCGGTCGACTACTAGAGTCGTAAGCACGTCTGTTGTGCTTGAGGTCCACGGTTCGATCCAGGTCGAGCAAAGTACTATTGGGTTTTCCCATGAGAAATATCTCAATAGCTAAATCTGGAGTTGTGCCCGGTTGATGGATATCAAATCAAATAATTTTATTAACAGGCAATTAAATCCCATACATAAAATACACAAAATAATCTTCTTCTTATTACATGGGACTTAAATATAACTGGCAAAATGTGGGTGTACTATCAGCAGGGCTATTGCGTATCTTTTAATGACAGTGGCTAACCTAAAGTGTCCATAGATTAACTGTAAATTGGTTATGGTTTGGTACATTTTTTTTCTTAAAACTCACCATTTGACAGTTATTTGATAGACACTATAATGTTATCCACTGTCATTAAAAGATACGCAATAGCCCTGCTGATACATCTAGAGAACATACCTTGTAGCTCAGAATACAGCCTTGTAGCATTAAAGGCTATGTTTCTCTTCATCATAATTCTCCTGCCTTTATCACAATTAATTTGGGGTCGGCGCAACATGTCTTCTTCTCCCATACTTCCCTATTTCTCGTCATCTCAGCAGTCACCTCCTTTCTAGCCATATCATCCTTCACACAGTCCATCCATCGTTTCTTTGGTCTTCCTCTACTCTTAACAAAAGCTGTCTCTATTCGTCACGACACCATCATCATCATTTCAGCCGAAAGACGTCCACTGCTGGACATAGGCCTCCCCTAAGTGTAATTTTTGCTTAGGGGGGGTTTGCCATAATCGCCACGCTTGGCAGGCGGGTTGGCGATCGCAGTACGGTCGATACAAAAAGCACAGAGAACGCTGCTGCCCATTCTCTGGTACATCCCTTAGTCGCCTCTTACGACACCCACGGGAAGATATGGGATGGTGCTATTCTTTGCGTCCGACACCATTCGGAACAACACGAATCGAATCATCGTCACGACACGAATTAGTACTTTTCTCAAATAATGCGAGGAAATTAAATACAATTTACTTTTCAAAATCACATACAACCACATACAACAATAATTTTTCACGCGTTGAAGAGTTCAGCCAATTCGAAATTTAAATAAAACCTTTAATAAGTCACCTCCTTGGTTGCTATGGTTCAGAGTAAAAGATCGTTCCATTTTTAAATAACACGACAGCTAAGAGTTTAGTATGTAATTTATTTGGCCGCTAAACACGACAGATATGGATTTTCATACAACTTTTGCCGGCCGCTGGTCGCATGTATCTGGCCAGTACAGCAATTTCGATTTATCTCGAAGAAGGTTGTCAAAATAAAAAAGCTCTAATTTCCAAGCATGTTTGAGAAAACATTTATATATCTTAATATTTCTTACGAGCACGGAACAGGGAAAAGGATAATGTTTACAAAAAAAGTTTATTGAATATCATGTAGGTTGATTGCATTTATTTTAAGACCAGATGTGCCCCGCAACTTTGTTCCGTGTGAAAGTATTATAAGAATATGACTCCCCTATTTCAATTTGATTTTGTTAACAATTTCAAGGGTTATTTTTTATTTCACAGAACCCTAATCCTTTTCTAAGGTTTGTCAAAATCAGTCCACGCTGCGTCCAAATCAAAATACAGGAAAAAGAAACATGGGTCGTTCGAATGGTCAGGCGTTACCATCGGGGGAAAACCTGGAAGTGGCAGACACAGGAACGTGGAGATTGGCACAATAAAAGAGAGGCCTAAACACAGCAGTGGGTGATTTCAGGGTGATGATGATGACACAGAAATTGGGAAGGTCTACGTTTTTAAAAATACGGGGATTAGGCCCTCCGCTGAAAAGTTTAAACGTGTATTTTAAAGGACAATCCAAGAGAAATCCTAGTGTAAGTACTAAAATATTTAGGTTTGCAGAAAGTGAATGACTAAAGAAAGCAACGTAGAAAGGTCGTGAGTATAATATCGTGGGAATATTGTATGTTACTTGTATTCTATTTGTCTGATCGTTCCGACAAACGACTCGTGAATTAGTACCACTCTCAATCTCGATTTAAAGCTCATAAATGATAACGGTCCTGTAACAGTGTGCGGATGGTAAATGTCGGACAAAACTGAAGTAGGTTTGCCTCTTTAGCTTGGAACCCTTCTATCGCGAACTATCCACCTCCTATCCTGCCCTCTTGACTCAAAAACATGCAGATGTGGTGACCTACGCTATCACCAACGAAACAGTGGAATTGGTGCAGTACTATAAATGTGCCAGCGACATGAAGAAGAGGAAGTTTGAACTCTCCAGGTTTGCCTTTGGAAAAGTTAAACAAAAGTAAGATTGATAAATGCTGCACGAAATATTTACTTAATGATTGAAATGAACTGTTCTCTCTTTATAGGTAGCCTTACTTTAACAACAGTACCTTGGGTGTTAAAACATCCAGGCCTCGGCACAAAGGGCTAAGAAAAAAGGAACATGGGTGGTTTTCCCTACCGCTCTGCCCATAGCGGGAGGAGTCATTTGATGATTTCTCACCTTCTAAAAAAAACAAAAAAAGGTGTTAAAACATGAAACAATAACTTGACACGATCCATCATGCTCCTAAAGGTACCGGTACTATCTACAGTATTTACCTCCGCACCATACATCAAATAGGCACTAAAACAGATCGTATGACAGATGTGAAACGTGGGAAGATGATAATCTGTTGAGTATCACTCACGCTTCTATCCGACTGCGACAAAACTTATGGAAGTTATGTTTGTGATACTATAACTTGTTACATAAATGTATTTTCACTTCTCTCGCTCTAAAATTCGTTTTTATGTCGTGCGTAGGCGACATAAAGTCGCGTTTTATGCTCTAGAGCATAAAGTAAAATCTTCGTCGAAGACCAAGCTAATCGGCACAGGTAATCGGCCCAACAGCCACAGGAACAACTTCAACTTCATAGAATAACCTCTTTAATTTAATTCGTTTCGCTAGTATTCTAAGAACAAGGGATTACTGCTTTTCATTACGAATACAAGTAAGTTGATGGGAACAGGCTTCCCCCAATTACCTAAATCGCTTGATGGCAATAGGCTTGCTCTTAATTAGGTTGGCTGATGGCAATAGGCTTGCTCCTAATTACATCATTTGATGGGAATAGGCTTACTCTTAATTACATTGATTGATGGCAATAGGCTTGCTCTCAATTACCTAAATCAGTGGATGGCAATAGGCTTGCTCCTAATTACATCGGTTGATGGCAATAGGCTTGCTCCTAATAAGATGGTTGATGGCAGTAGGCTTTTCCTAATTACATCGGTTGATGGCAATAGGCTTGTCCCTAATTACATCAGTTGATGGCAATAGGCTTGCTCCTAATTACAATGGTTTATGGCAATAGGCTTGGTCCCAATTACATCAGTTGATGGCAATAGGCTTGCTCCTAATTACATCAGTTGATGGCAATAGGCTTACTCCTAATTACATCAGTTGATGGCAATAGGCTTGCTCAAAATGTTTTTCTAACTGAGCAGTATGAGTAACGACCCAAGTCAGGTGTTATGTCACGTTTCCTACTGAAAAAAAAAGTTAATTGACGGGAACAATAATTATTTTTACAATATTTACAAGTTCCTGTTTCATTTCCTCGCAATCGAAGTGAAAAGTAGAGTGTAAAACTCGTCCATAAAACCCATTTTACTCTCTACTTTATATCCATCCTCGCTCGCAAGCTCGCATCGGATGGATAAACGTCTCGCGCAAAATGGTGCGTTTTATGCACTTGTTGTACAATCTACTATTGAAGATTCTTTTAAAATTTCAAGTTTAGATTCTGAGCAAAGGATTTTTGAACCTATGTTCAGAGGCTGCGGGTTGTTCGAAAGAGATACCGCGACATCGGACACAAAGGGCTTAGAAGGAACATGGGTGGTTTTTAGTCAGTAGAAGTCTGACACTCCCTACAGCTCCGCCCAGAGAAGGAGGAGTCATTTGATGATTTTCCACCCTCCAAAAATAAAGCTTATGTTTCGAAGTGCAAAAAGCATTGCTTTTGAATTTGTAAAAAGAAATCATTTAGCTTCAATATTTTTTTGCGTACAATAGAGTTACTTAGTTTGGCATACAGAATACCAGAATACCCGTTTGACAGTTTCATGAATGGACAGTTAAAGTTTACACCTTGTATAGGTCCATACAACATGAATTATTTTATGAGGGAGATACAAATTAACCTAAAACAATACATTCGTAAGTTACCGATCGGTACATAATGTTATTTTCAGTGCGGGGCAGTGGTCCAACTTATGATTTAAATACATGCTTGCCCCATAAACGATGGGACATGGGGCATTTGATATCGTGGTCTGCCTGTCCTGTTATTTACACATCACAGGAGCTGGTGGAAGCTACTAAAAGTCCCAAACTCGTCGCCATATTTTGGGCTGACTCAATTTGATTTTTCATCGACACGCTAAGAAGAAGAACACATGCTTGATAGGCATATAGTACCGTTTCTAATCGGATACGTTAATTAATGCTACAAATTCATGCAACTATGTCAGAAAGAATTAACTTAATTTGCATAAAAAGTAGAGCTAAACTAAACATTACTGATAACGTATAAACGTATGCTAATTAAGTATTAAGTGATAAAGATAACAGATAAATGCTTTGTTTGCGTTGATTGCTGAGAAAACAAAGGCAAGCTTTACTCGTTTACGGATTAGAGGAGATGAATAATGTACTTGGTGATTATCTTTTAAAACGCCTCAAATTAACTGAAATTAGCAGAAATTACCTAAAGAAACTAGACCCACATTTCTCCAGTTATGACTGAATTCCCATGTAAGTAGCCAACAGTGGTGTTTGTCCCTATAATGGAATGCGAGCTTAAAGCCATTAACCGGGTAAAAATCCAATATTCGGTGTGTTGTTTGGATGTCCTAATGGAAAAACTGACTAATACTTTGACCGACCTGGGTGTCGAACACAGGACCTCGAACAGCAGTCACACTAGCAACCACTCGACAAACGAGGTAATCAACCTTAAGTCTTAACTGGGCACAAAATCATACTATGAGCTACGACTTAGAAGTTCCTGATGGAAGAATGCAATCACACCCTGACCCAACATGGGAATCGGACCTCATACTTAGCAAACTTAGTAACTGCGACCACTACCTAAAGAGGCAGTGTTACTTTACTCCTCATTTACCTAATTGAAGTAATGTCATCTTAACACCACCACAACTCACTTATATTCTCACCACAGGGACCACAAACAAGTAACTTATACCACACTTAGTAACTCTCACGCTTAGCAAACTGGCGCAAACTACTTTTTATTTAACTTATAACTCGCACCGTGACTTCACTCACGATCTGCTTTAGAATTTGCTGAAATTATGATGTTTTTAGTGAGGCTTCTAGATTAAATAAGATTATCTACCTACAAGTGCTTTTTTACTGTAGGCGCTCGCTTGCGAATCCCAGTAAACTGTAGGCGACATGGAAATAGAACAAGTACCTACTGCTAATGAGAAATTCCCTGATCTTCTTTCTTTCTCGTGTCCAAGTTTTTAAGCCACCCATGGACCTCTGACTTGGCTTTACATGCCATCGAGAAATATCTATCAGACATGCTGATGCAAGATGTTTCTCTTGAAGCATAGTGATAATTACACAATACACACATTTATCCGAAAATCAGAAGTGCGTGTTTTGGATTCGAACTTGAGACCAATGACTTGGTAGTCCTGCCCTGAAGATCGAACCCAGGACTTTATGCTCAGGGGGTATAAAATGGCCACTTCAGTAGATCATAATATGAATTGCGTTAAGAAACGTAAAATAAATCCTACTATCCTACTAATATTATAAACGCGAAAGTTTGTAAGTATGTATGTATGTATAGATGGATGTTTGTTACTCATTCACGTAAAAACTACTGAACGGATTGGGATAAAATTTGTTACACAGATAGTTTATAACCTGGATTAACACATAGGATAGTTTTATCCCGATTTTATCTTCCAGTGGGATAATTTTAAAGTTGTAGCGGGCGAAGCCGCAGGCAACACCGTCTTTCATAATACTATCTGCGTCTGGGACCATTTAGGAAAATAGATCAAATTAGGAAAAATACGAATTGCGTTAAAATTTGTAAAATGGCCATAAACGCAATGGTCATTTAAAAAAAAACAGACAAATAATAATATTACCAAATGTTAATGTTACCAATGTTATTATTTTATATTTTTCGGTTTGTTTTGGTCATTTTAACCCAACCGACCACTAGGCCAACGAGGCAGATAGCACACTAATATGAACCACTTTCATAAATAGATATGCACAAACATCCACATTTACTTATATATATAACATTTACAACACTTCCCGTCACCTATGTACCTACTTATGTGCGAATACATTGAGTTTTTGCGACGAGTATGAGCTGATTATCTTGTTCTACTGGTATTACAGACTGTCGGTTCCTACTGTGGATCATGTGAAAACTAATCTAGTAGACGGTTTAACACATAGCATAACATCACGCTTTTAATCATCGAAGGGTTAGGCAGGGGTATACCCACATTTCAGTAGTTATGTTTAATTCACATGTAACAGGGGGCCAGCCTTATAGTTTACTTTACTACATTTGATAAAACAAAGTCTTCCGCCACGTCTGTCTGTTTGCGATAAACTCAAAAACTACTGCACCGATTTTTATGCTGTTTTCACCAATAGATAGAGTGGTTCTTGAGGAAGGTTTCACTACATAATTATTACCGACATACACGCGGGCGAAGCCGCGGGCATCAGCTAGTTCGAACTAAAATGCAACCGAGAGAACAATTTTAGGAATTCCTAGAATTAAGTTAGACTAAGTACTAACTAAGCTCGCTGTTCACCCCGGAAGTTGGATAGCGTGATAGTTAACAACAATGTAGTTGTACAATAAACGTATCTTCCCATAACTCAGCGCACGTAAGAGCTGATCTTATCGGCAATCTGAATGTTCCCTACATTTACACGTCGTGATGATTAATTGTGTGTTCTGCATTAAGACGGTAGAGGGCGGCACTGGGCGATTTAGACAGGTTTAGTACTAGTTTCATTAATAGTCGTTGGCCTAGCGGTCACAAGCACTACTGCAGGACATGGAGTCATATGGGTTCGATTCCCATGTCGTACAAAATTTTCCAACAGCAATTTGACAGAATCCATCCAGGCGGAGCTTGACTAAATAATAACAGCCACACAGATCAATATTCAAGTTAAGCCGCACTTTCTTAGGTTGGTCTGTGGATGGGCAAACGGTGAACATACATTACCTACGTAATGAGTTTCCACCGTGCTTCGTAAAGCACATTAAGCTCTTGGCCCCAGCTGTCATTTCACATTCACATAGTAGTGCCCGAAAGTCTGACAACCAATATACTTACCATGTAAAATACTGGTATTCAGCTGTATCCGGTTAGACGATGATAAGGAAAACATCCATGCATTTCCTAGAATCGCTTATAATGCACAGACACTAAACATTAGAAAGACCTTAACTTCTGACCTGAGCGCTTGCTATCAAACAGAATGCCGTCAGAAAGTTAGGTTCACCTAGCGTAAGGTACAGCTAACAAAAGGGATCGGTATGCAGGCAGCTATATTACACTAAAGCCATATTGGTGAGAAGTCTTTGCAAGGCTGAGACCGTAATAGTTTTGATTTTCAACATTTGTATGGTTAAATAAAGATACGTGAAACAAAACTTCGAAGCAGGTGGGGTCTATTCTATTTTCTTTTCTTAATTTAATATTCAAACGAACCCCGCCTGCTTCCAAGTTTTGTTTAATTTAAAATGTGCTTATTTTTTGGCTTTTCCTTCGGGTTTTTCAGATTTTTTCTTTTTTTATTTCCTACTTTTTAGTTCTTTTCTGTTTGTTCTTTCGTTGGTCGCGTAAAATTTATAGGATTTTTGTAATCTCCTTTTAAAACCCTCCATTTTGATACCCTACTCGATGGTTATGGAAAAAAAAATTATCCCCGCGATATGGCCCCCAAAATCCGCAGCTACAACAAGCAACAACGAAGCAGCTTTGCCAATGTACCAAATCGTTTTTTTGAGTGTACGCGTTAGGTTGGTCACAAGTTGAAAGTCTGACCCTAGGTTCAGGGAACGGCTTTTACCGCGACTAACTTTATAGGGTCATATTTCGTTCGCTTCGTACGAATTCGCACGATATTTCACTTACTTTCAGTTGTGATTGTGATCTGTTGTACTGTGGGTACCGTTTCTAACTGTATTGGTTACATAAAATTGTCTTTTATAATCTGTGTCTTCTGCTGAGATGAATTATAATAGTAATTCGAATTTGTTGAAGAATGCTTTGTGGAATATTAATTAGTATTTAAATTAGGCATTTAAGAAAAATGACAATTATATAATACATATTTTATTTAAACAAGGCAAAATGAAAAACCAAAAAGCTATAATAAAGTCACTGCAAAAACACGAATCACTTTGAAATCGATTTCTAGGTACTAATGAGCTTTCGTTAAAATAAGATGTAGTAGTAGATATGAGAGTAATTAACAAATTATAGAATAACAATTTGTGGTTTAGATACAATCATTTCTGCCTGAGAAGGAAAACATAAAAACTAGCAGTTGACAGACAAAAAAGGAAAATAAGAAACAGCAGCTAAAAAGACTTTAAAATAACATGCTAAACAAAGAAACAAATATCTTGTATAATCGATAAGAAAGACACAAACAACAATTACGATCCATACCGATGATGTTGGCATTACGGCACGAGAGTAAAGCAATTAAATGATTTCTGAATCGATTACTCGGTCGCCAACTCCTGCGCGTCCCGGCTAGAGCGGTGAAAGTCAATGGGTTGTACAAGTCGTAAGCGGAAAGCGATAGAAGTAAAATGCTAACAGCATTTTTTTATTGCTCTTTCTCTCTCTGATTTATGCGATTTCTAAACAGTATTCATTTCATTAACCATCAGTAACATCCTGCAGATTAACTAGGTATTACGAAAAGTACCTGTACATTTCAAACTAGCTAAGATATGTACTCATATTAAGCACATATTCAACAAGTGACACATAAAATAAGTCTATTCGGCATTTGGGCTGCAAATTACTAGTAATCCTGGTTTCTGTTTTGTTTTTGGTTCCTATAGAATTTGAGATGCTTCTGATAAGACCGAATTTACATCGACTGCCAACGATCAGAATTTGGAACTTATGCATTTCTCATTCGACAATTTTTTCTAGTCCAATAATAATAATAATAATAATATTCCACAATAATAATAATAATATTCCACAACTATCACACAACGCCATCTAGTCCCAAGCTAAGCAGAGCTTGTGTTATGGGTACTAGACAACTGATAAACATACTTATATATTTCTAAATACATACATATTATAGATAAATTACACCCAGACACAGAACAAATGATCGTGCTCATCACACAAACATTTGTCCTGGGTGGACAATCATATCTAACTGAATGCCTGTATTTATATGAAATTACCGCCTGTCTCACCTCACGGCTTATAGACCCATTAATGAAATCATAATCACAAGCTCACAAGCTCACAAGCACAAGCAAGCAACACACAAGCACAAGCCCACAAGCACAAGCTCACAAGCTCTGCTTAGCTTGGGACTAGGTGGCGTTGTGTGATAGTTGTGGAATATTATTATTATTATTATTATAATCATGCGACCACTAGACCAACGGTGTACGACAGCATTGTTTTAAATCGCTTATAAATTATATTTGGTTAATAATCGCTAACTCCTTTCACGTATACCTCACACTCTGCAGGGTACCGCCCGCAGTGGTATGCTAACCTCTCAACAATTATCGTCAAATGATTGCTTGGGCAATTTTTGATTCTAAGACATGCCGGTTTCCTGACGATGATTTCCTTCACCACTATGAGATGAAATATATAGAGTAGCGGTGGCCTAGTGGTGGCGGCCCCGTCTTACGAGCAGTAAGTCGTGGGTTCGCACCCAGGCAAGCGCGTTACTTTGTGTAATTATAAACAATACCGTTACTTTACTCCCTAAATCGCTGCCTCCTCTCCTTTACACCACACACCCCTCAGGTTGCCGCTCATCTCGCTATGTATGCATAGCGAGATGAGCGGCAACCAATTATCGACACAACAATTATCGACAGATGATCGCTTGCGCAACACTAAGCCGATCGAAAGTAATTAGTACATAATCTTACTACTATTTACTTATAAATAATAAATAATAATCTATATAAATCAAAAGAGAAGTCCTGACTGACTGACTGACTGACTGACTCATCAACGCCCAGCCCAAACCCTTGGACCTAGAAAGCTGAAATTTTGCACATAGGTTCCCTTTATAATGTAGACAAGGAATAAGGAAGGATTTATCGAAATTCAACCCCTAAGGGAGTTAAATAGGGGATGAAAGTTTGTATGGGAAATCGTCATTTTTGTAGTTAAACCGACATACACGCGAGCGAAGCCGTGAGCAAAAGCTAGTTTATACATATTAACGTTATTTTTCACCCTAAATCGCTATCTCCTCTCCTATATACCACACGCCACGCAGGTTGCCGCCCGTCGCGGTATGCATACGTCACAGTAATTATCGACAGATGATCGCTTGCGCAACACTAAGCCGATCGAAAGTAATTAGTACATAATCTTACTATTATTTACTTATGTATGTACTGTGCGATTGTTTCTGGTTTTGCATTTCTCACGGTGGTAATGTGGTGATTAATAATTATGTATGTTTGTTTGTCTTAATGTCTTTATTATTGAGTGGTAGATGTATGTTTTACTTAGGTATGTGATGGAACATTATGGGTAGGATGATTTGGTTTACGTCTATGAAATATGACAGTGCAATGAGCCTTTTATTTGGAATGGGTCGTGTCAAAATAATAACTGCCGTTAGGGTCAATCTTCAGGTTAAGCCGCACTTACCCAGGTCGGTCATTGAATGGGCGACCATCCACTGACCTCATCCTTTATATGTGGTATCGAGTTTCAAACCAACTGAACATTAAGCAGTTTGTCTCGGCTGTCATTTATACATTTTTTAAAGTCGTTTTAGGAAGGCAGTGGTCCGAACTTCGAAAGTCTGGCTGGCATACTGTCTTACTAAGGAGTATTGTATGACCTAGTACTTCCAGGGCTATGGAGGCTAGCAACTGCTAGATATCAAAATATACTGGTAATCAGCTACGTCCGGTTAGATATGAATTGGTAGTGCCGATAATTATATCTAACGAAGTGCAAAGTAAACTTCTAATATATATGTCGCAGATTCAACACCGAGGCACAATATTTAGAGTTGACAATTTAGAATAACGCCATCTATCATCGTTTATCGGAAAACTCGGAAACGTCAAGCAGTGAGCTTGGGTGAGGTCGATACAGAGCGTGGCTGGTCTGGTTTGACAAACGTCAGTTGTCATATGTCAAATGTCAGTTGTGATATGTCAAACGTCAGTGGTCAGTGGTCGGTTGAAGTTGACATTAGACGCATTTGATTTGAGGGACGTTACTTTTTGGTGAGACACGAGCGCGAACGGTGGTGCTGCCCGCCTGTATCGAACTTACCGCGTTTCCGTACTTGAATCCATTTCCATCGGCTTGATCGTTTGAGATTTTGTTAATTTGTTATTGGAAGTAAATAAATAGGCGGTTGTAATCAGTGTTGAGACTATTATTTCGTACCTCCGCCATGCTGAACTTGGACTCTGACAACGATGAACCCGAAATAGTTGAGCTACCTTCGTTATATATATATTAGATTTCGTGCTTATGTACGAAGCTCAACCTAGTTCTATTATTGTATTAAATAAATAGTGATGAAAGATGTTCCAGTTTCTTTATTGACTTGGTTTGTAAGACGATCGCATTTATGAAATACCATAACTAAACTAACTACTAACATCGGCCATTTCTTCATTTAACAATACGTTTCTACAAACATTACATAACATCACGCCGGTATGGCGCCGCAGGGCAAGACAGAGTTGTACCTACCTAATAGAACACCCACACTTCGCCAGTTATGTTTAAATCCCATTTAATAGGGGGTGAGCCTATTGCCATCAACTGGGCACACATCCAGACTCCGTGACTGTTACTGAGAAATTTCTGAAGTAAAAACCCAATAAGACTGCCCGACCTGGTAATCGAACTCAGGACCGCATTCTAAGCAGTCGCGCTTGCGATGACTAGACCAACAGTGGCAGTCAATCCTTCTAATATAATAAATGCGAAAGTTTGAGAGCATGTTTGTTACTCTTTCACGCAAAAACTACTTAGCGGATTTGAATGAAATTTGGCACAGAGATAGTTTATAACTGGATTAACACATAGGATACTTTTTATCCCGGTAGTACGATCCCGTGGGACAAATACCGAACACTACGCGGGCGAAGCTGCGGGTATAAGCTAGTAGAAAATACAAATCAACATTACGCAATAATATTTCATACGTCTGTCAGAAGGACGGTTCACACCTCAGATAGAACCAAGTCCGCACCAATGCCAGTCTAAACAATGAAATGAGCTGGTTTGTCTAAAATAATAGATCTGCTATAATTTCCGGACTCACTTCCACTTCCGATGTACCGTTGTATGTTTTGGGAATAAGGTTGCAAAGGTCAGGTTATGTACATTGTATTGTTTGTTTATTAATTTTGTTTTGTAGATAGAATCGTGTTTTATTATTACTGACGGATAAACGAATCCGACACAATCTGAAATATTTACTTACATACTAAAGGAAGCATGTGAGAAAAGTGTTATGAATATAAATGAGGTCAAGAGTTGGCCCATTTTGCAATAAAATAACCGTAAAAAATTGCTAGTGAGGGAGAAACTATGGATGGATTGTGTGAGAAATTATAAAATATAAACGCAAAAGAAGTAGGTAAATGATTTCATGATAGCTGACGTGGAGAATGAAAGAAAGACAAAACACACATAGCACCGGCTCGAATTAACCAGAGATAGATAAGGGCAGCAAGATGAGATGATGATGAAAACTAGGATCAGTTAGTTTTTACCACGGCTTTTACCTTAACAAAATCCTTTTGTATTTAATTACTTTGAATTTCACTTCAAAAAGTATGGAAGAAGAAGGTAAGCTGCGCCACGCGCCACCCCAAATGAATTGCGATAAAACAAATGACAATGGTAGCTCGTAAACGTTAGTTTAAATGCACTGACCACATTCAATTTCATATGTAAAACTAGCTTTTGCCAGCGGCTTCGCCCGCGTGAAAATGACGATTTTCCATACAAACTTTTATCCCCTATTTAAATCCCTTAGGGGTTGAATTTCGAAAAATCCTTCCTTATTCCTTGTCTACACTATAAAGGGAACCTCTGTGAAAAATTTCAGCTTTCTAGGTCCAAGAGTTTGGGCTGGGCGTTGATGAGTCAGTCAGTCAGTCAGTCAGTCAGGACTTCTCTTTTTATTTATAAAAAGACTAGCTTTTGCCAGCGGCTTCGCCCGCGTGAAAATGACCATTTCCATACAAACTTTCATCCCCTATTTAACTCCCTTCGGGGTTGAATTTCGAAAAATCCTTCCTTATTCCTTGTCTACATTATAAAGGGAACCTCTGTGCAAAATTCCAGCTTTCTAGGTCCAAGGGTTTGGGCTGGGCGTTGATGAGTCAGTCAGTCAGTCAGTCAGGACTTCTCTCTTTATTTATATAGTCATCTTTAGAAGAAGAAGACCTCTGCATTAATAATCATTAACCCATTCCGTTTCATGAAACACTCCTTGATCCCTGCAACCTGCCATAAATCTCGCTGAACAAAGCATCTTCATCTTCTAAGTAACTTAAACATTCTAATTCACATCTCATTGAAAGTCCCGGCATCCATTGCTCAGCTAATTGATTTCGACATAATTGTATTGAAGTATCAATATTAATAGCCCAGCCAGTGTTCCGGCCACAATGGCGGTTAAATGTTCACACAAATTAACTTAACGCTATTATTCATTGTCTAGTATCTAAGGTTCTTTGAGAATTTATTTTAATAGGATATTGATAGGCTGATAAGGAGACGCTAATTCTGCAACATTTTGTTACGATTCACATTATTTCATAATACATATATTATCTCAATGGATGAGGGGGTGCTGCGTTTAGTCCTGGGTTCGTTCTGCAGCTCTGGGAATGTCTTAGTATTAGTTCTGACTCTAGATTTGTGCCCCGTAAAACTGGCGTAATATATACCAGGTTCCTACTTTAACAGATCAAAAAATTAACTGCTAAAAATCTGAGATGTTTGGCGAACGAGAGCTCATAAACTTAAAGGTTATCTTCCGTGGTTATCCATTATTGATTATTCTGAGCTCCCGATATTTCGACGCTTTTGCAAGTGCTATGATCGCGGGATCACAAGATGATGAGGCCTCATAAGTATGAATAGTCTCCTTCAAAAAAATATTAAGCAAATAGCACATTGTTGTTTGTAGATTTCGTGTTCTCTCTGGCTAACCTATCAGAACCTAGCATGAAGATAACTCAACAGATAGCTAATACTGCAACGAAATCGCTTTCACGGCTTATTTCACGGCTAACTATCCGTGAGACGAGCTTCATTTCAATTTTATATTAGCGTTGATAACACTTATCAGATTAAGTTTTATGTAATTACATGGTCTATAATTATACGTAGTTAAAACAAATATTGTAAATTAAACATATTTTATTAAGTTAGCGTGAATACATACATACAAATATTATGAGAAAATAAGTCGGTTTTCACGCCTTAACTGCATAACGGATTTTGACGAAAAACAGGTGAAACAAAACTTAGGTATCGGTAAGGGTTTTTTCAGGGCTATACTTTCGCGTGGGATAGTTTTGACCTACTGTATTGATTGTTATCTTATGTCGTTTTACGAATCATTTCATGATTTTCCATAGCCCAAAAAAATAACCAAGCTGGGAGACTGTCTCTCGTTCAAAAGTGCTGTCATATCAGCATAATTTGCATTAAATGACTTTTGATTTGATTTTCACAAGAGAGCATCGGCTTTGTATAATATTTTGCTGCGTGTATACATAATAATACCCGTGATTTGTGAATACCTATACATGCTGTGAAGCCAGACGAACAAAGTCTTACCTTTATCTTAAAGCCATCACAAATTCTGACCGTTAATTTTCTCAAAACGTTTACTGAAATCGATCTACCATTTACGTGTGGAATCAAAGCTGCTGATAAATAGCAGGAGAGCCGTACTCGGTAGCAATTTGTTATCGCAAATAACCGAGCCGACGGTTGCGGAGCCATTATTCATTGTTCTGACTGTGTGTCTGTCTGTTGCACTTAGGTTTGTGCGCTCCTGGGAGCTATACGATACAAATTCATGATACAGGTCAAAAATATCTTTAGCGATCGGTCATCATCATCATTTCAACCGAAAGACGTCCTCTGCTGGACATAGGCCTCCCCAGGTGTCGTCACATTGACCGGTCCCGTTTTCCTTGCATCCAGTGGGTCGGTCAGTGTCTATGTAATTTATCTTGATATATTTTTACATCATCGTCATCTGCCAAGTTTCACAATTAAGTTAAATATTCGAGTTTCCAGACTACCTGTAATCGTAACGATTGATAAAGTCGTTTATGAACACAACCAACACAATACTGGAGGAATTCTGGGGTTCTCGGTCGGTAATGAATGGGTCACCTATCCATGGATCAACCTTGATAAGCGTTACTTAACCTGGTCCACTCTATCTAACTACAAAACAACAGTATATCGTATCGCTCTCCTCCCCATACAACTGTACCCTCTACATTGCGAAGGCGTGTACAATTTCACGGTTCTCTACATTTGGTAGCGCTGTATTGGAGCGATCGCGTGTAGAGACAACTTGATCGTTGGGTTGCGTGTGCGCAACATAAACATTTTGAAGCTGAAACGTTGAGTTAGATGTATGGGGGCAATGATTCTGAAATTAATCGTGATAAAGTAAGAAATTAAACAGTGTTAAGAATTGTATCATCAATCATAGAACAGATATTGCATGCGATTTTAAGAATATCACATATAACATAACATCACGCCTGTAATCCCCGAAGAATTTGGCAGAGGCGTACCTAATAGTACACCCACTTTTGTCTAGTTAAGTTAAAGTCCCGTGTAATAGGGGCGAGCCTATTGACATCAACCGGGCTCAGAACCAGACTTCGTGGCTACTACTGAGAAATTCCTGATGGAAAAACCTAAATAGGTACACGACCCGGGAATCGAACCCCGGACCTCATGCTCAGCAGTCGCGCTTCCGACCACTAGACCAAAGAGGCAGTCATGAATATCATATTAAAGTTTTTAAAATAAAAAAACACCCTATTTCATTGCCGTTTCAAATCCAATCCTGTACAGAAAATTGCTGTAGTAATTGCCCAAATAAAGAAAAATATTAGGTCCGTTTTCACGTTTAATGTTTCAACATTTATACCCACATTATTTAATCATATTTTATTTGTAAACTATAGTCACCAATTTTGCCGAGATCATTATCAAAAGTTCAAAACAAAAACCTAGACCTACTCATACTATAATCATGACCTTTTGACACCTACTTAACAGTGTGACCTTGGATAAAGTTTACAAAATAAACTTAGACACAAATTATTAACGGTCAATAATCTTTTGTTACAGCCATTAAGTGATGTCAAGCATCATTAAGTACTAAGACTTTGCTTAGGCAGTATTCACAATAGCGAGATGATAATATAGTTAGGCCCGTTTAAACCCTGTCGGGTCTGCGGGTTGTTTGAAAGAGATACCGTGGCCCCGGACACAAAGGGTTTAGAAGGAACATGGGTGGTTTTTAGTCAGTAGAAGTCTGACACTCACTTCCCTTGTTCTGTTCTGTCTCCTGCTGATATGGAGGTAAGTGGACATTATGTTTTTCCGACTCCTCCGCTATTCTTTTCTGATTAATTTCGTTGCGGGATCCAAGACAGTTAAATCGCTTCTCTGGGACTTCGTCGAGCTTCATTGTCTCGGCGCTTTTCTTGTGGTCGCCACTGTTGATTCTGGCTAACAGGAGTTACAGTGGTTTGGGAATAGTGTGGCGGGCTTGTCCCAAATAAAAAAAAATAAAAAAACACACTTCCGCTCCGCCCAGAGCGGGTGGAGTATTGATTTCCCACTGTCTAAAATAAAAAGGGCCGTTTAGACCGAATATTTTCGTGTGATTGTCTCATCACCAATACCCAGTTCCTGGGTTGTGAATGTCTGATAAACAGTCGTTCCATGCAAAATTAATGTATCCAACTGCATCTGATGCAGCTGATGATAAATGCGATGCAGCTAACCTTGTCTGTAACTACTTTGCAAATGTTGGCCAAAAGTTAGCATCTATGATAAATACAGCAGCCCAACCTACCCCAACACCTCTCGCCCAAAGCACATCTCCATCTAACTCATTCGTCCTTCTCGAAGTGGATAATGCTGAAGTCGACTCCATTATCTCAAGCTTAAGACAGGACTGTGCCACTGGCTGGGATGGTATTCCAGTCAAGCTCATAAAACTGTGTCGGCATATCCTTGTGCCACTAATTACACATATAGTTAATTGTTCGATGACCACAGGTACATTCCCTAACACGTGCAAAAAAGCCGTAATCCACCCTATACATAAAAGTGGGGACAGAGATTGTGTTAATAACTATAGACCCATTGCTGTGCTACCAGTTATGTCGAAAATAATGGAGAAAATTATAAATAAACAACTAGTAAAATATCTAAACAAATACAACATATTAGCAAATAATCAGTACGGATTCAAAAAAGGAGTATCTACTGAAGATGCAGTCCTAGACCTAACTGAACTTGTAGCAAGAAAATTAGACAGCCAACATAAATGCTTGGGTTTATTCCTCGACTTAACAAAAGCGTTTGACACAGTCTCTGTTCCCACCCTTCTATCCAAGTTGCATAGCATCGGCATACGAGGCATTGTTCTGGATCTCTTCAAAAGTTACTTGATAGACCGAAAAATATGTGTAAAAATAGGACCACATATTAGTGCTGATGAGACAATGTCATACGGAGTCCCGCAGGGTAGCGTTCTTGGCCCAACGCTCTTTCTACTCTACATCAATGACTTGTGCACTCTTACTCTAACATCTGCCAATATATTCACTTATGCCGATGATACGGCCATTGTTGTACATGGGAAAGACTGGGCCCAGGTGAAAAAGAATGCTGAAGGATCCTTGAAAATAGTCATGGAATGGCTCCGCAAAAATCTCCTTACCCTGAACCTTCAAAAAACAAACTTCATCCCGTTTTCTATTCATGCTAGCACGAAACCCCCAAACATGTACTCAATTAGAGCTCACTCGTGCCAGGACACAGCAACTTGCTCCTGTATAGCGCTTCCCTCAGTGGCATCGGTAAAATATTTAGGCGTTATAATCGATGAAGGCTTGAAATGGACCAAGCATATTGAGTCTACTGCTGGCAGAGTCAGGAAAACAATACATATTTTCAAGTCATTAAGGCATTCTGGTGACTCAGAAACCTTAAAAATGGTTTACACTGCACTTTGCCAGTCCATCATCGGTTATTGTATTCTTGCTTGGGGAGGATCGGCCAAAACAAAGTTCCTTGAGTTGGAGCGTGCGCAAAGGGCGGTATTTAAGGTTATGTCGAAAAAGCCTTTTCGCTATCCGACCCATGAGCTTTACACCGAGCTCAAACTTCTTACTGTGAGACAATTATTTGTACTCCGAACCACAATCTCTAAACATAGCCAAGTTCCTCTCCCAGACTTTAACAAACGTGGTCAAAGAATACTTTGCCCAATCCCGGGGCACAGAACTGCCTTCGCTAGAAGGCAGCAATATGTCCAGAGCTCTCTTGTCTTTAGAAATATTAGTAAGACCATCCAAATAGCAAGGTTAAGCAAACACGAAGCAAAGACTTGGCTGAAAGACATGTTGTACCTCTTGAACTACACTCAAACTGAGGAACTATTAACTACTCACACATAACTCACAACTTTCCACTTATAACGCGTAACACAATCCTTAAACCACGCAAACAATGAATTTTTCCGTCTTATACCCGTCACTACCATACTCACACACTTAGGCACCACATATCATACTCACATAACACAAAAAAACACCCATCTCCCAGTCACACACACACACATACACACACACACACACACAGACTCACACAAACAGAATTCCAACACACAGTCATTTTATATCCTTCAAATGTACTTAAGTTTTTCTTTTCTTTTTAAAATTTAATTTTACGTTTTTTAATTAGTTTTTAACATAGTAACATACTCTTTCGAATAATAATAAGCTTACCAGCTCTCAAGTTCCATAAGGTATATTGTGTCCAAGTGGCAGTAGAACACTGACTCTTAAGTCACAGGTTTCCCTAGTTTAGGAGTCAGGGTTTCAGCTTTTGTACGCCTTAACTATTGTGAACCTTGTTAAATATTAAGCATATATTGTAAGGATTTGTATCAATAAAGTATTATTATTATTATTATTATTATTATCTAGTGTAAAAAGCTTGAGAGGACGTGTTGTAGGAAGTCGATATAAGCAAAAAAGGTTATGTAGACTACTACACAACCTTTTTTGCTGATAACGACTTTTTTTTTTTTTTTTATTTTTTTTTTTTTAATTTAATTTATAAAGATGTAAACCTAGCAGTGGGTTGACACAGGCTAACAAAACAAAACAAAGGATTTTAGGCAAATTTGGATACAGTTTGTTGCAACTCATAGCCAGAAGCCGTGGTGGGGCTTTTGGGACCGGGACCGCGGTCCAGGATCCCCCCTATAATAATAATAATTAAGTTTCAGTAGTATTTTAGGACACGGTCCTGTCTCAGTCTGCGCGCAGCCTAAGTATCTAGCGTGAATCTTAAGTGACCTTCACAGCTGATGGCACTAAGTTTAGATGTAGTTAGTGATAGCTTGATAGCTCTTACAACATTCTAAACATTACTTGTCTCTAACTTAAGGTTGTTAGACTTTGTTTGCGAAAATGATAATAATCGTACATCCTCATTAGATGATAAACTTTATAAAATCCACTCTTGACCCCCAGAGGTCAAGTGTGGACTATAATATCTAGGGGTCGAGTGGACACTTTATGGAGGGTCGAGGGGCCGAGAGTGGTCTAAACGAATATTATTATGTTTTATGAAATTAACACATAGTAGGCATAGATAGGGGGCTCGAACCTGCGACGTGCAGCGCAACAGCCAATCGGTCAGCCACTGCGTCAACCATGCGATCCTAAGTCATTAAATCATTATTAACGACGCATTTCTCTGTAGGACAGTTGCAAACCGATAATCTTTCTACAATACGGCTAGTCAAGCATCTAATATAGGTAGGTAGATATGTACCGTATACTTTTCTCTAATTTCAAATGAAGGATGAAAATAAAAAGATGGCGTCTCCCCAATGATCTTACGTTACGTTGTTAGGGACTGCGCAAGAGTCGTTACTGGTCGCTGTAAGTGTAGCATACAGGCTGTGATTATTGACTGTACGAGTGGCTTCATGAGTACACGAAAATGCTATTGCTCTACATGTCAAACTAGGCAAGAATGAGGTACAACATGGATTTTGACGTGACAACGTCTTATAAATTGGTTTGCCGGGTGACACTTCAAGAAACTGCGTTACGCTCCGCTCACGTTATGCGTTCACAATGAGAGCGAGTGAGAGGCACGCGTCCCTTCCACTCGGGCATGGTTAGGTTATTATTATTATTTTACCACTCAAAGTCGTTGTCACGTAAAACTTTCGCCCGTATACCGACTTTACAGGCAACCAATTTTTTGACCATCTTGGCAAAGGAAACATAGATATAAAGGTCCCATTAAACTAGGTGGGCAAATTTTAACACTTGGGCGTTCAGTAGGTCTAACCAAACATATCGAAACAAAAAAAAACATTTAATAAACTGTTTTTTTTTTACTTAAAATAATAAATTGCCGACACTCTAGAACAAACTCATCTTTTATGAGTAGGTACTTCAATGCGTTTTTCTTATTATTTTTTTAACTATCGTCCTTATTTTGATGGTCTGAATGATTTCTGAAATTTTGTCCACCTATTTTTCAATGTATGATTATACCTAGTAGTTATGATCTAGCTAGATTCTAGTGTGTACTGTCGGATTGCCAAGTCATAGGTCTCGAGTTCGGACCTGACTCTGATTTTATGGATTCATGTACGTATGGTATTACTTACCACTTGCTTCGGTGAAGGATAATAACGTGGAAACAAAAATACCTGAGAGATAATTAATTACATAGTTAATTTCGTTGCGGGATCCAACACCGTTAAATCGTTTCTCTGGGACTTCGACGAGCTTCATTGTCTCGGCGCTTTTCTTGTGGTCGCCACTGTTGATTCTGGCTAACAGGAGTTACAGTGGTTTGGGAATGGGGTGGCGGCAGTATTGGGCAAAATGTAATCTAACTACTGATTACTAACTTCGACTACAAAAAGTAGTTAGCAATCATAACCACTAACTACATAAAGTAATCGAAAAATGTAGTTAAAATTTTTAACTACTAACTACAAATTGTAGTTGCAATCACGATTACTTGATTACTTTTTATAACTACATTTAAAATGATGTAGCGTTGCAAATGCCGAAAGTTTCAATTTGTTTTTTTCCGTATTTTTCGAATGTTGCAGTGAAAAATTCGCTTAATATCTACGACTTTAATCCTTACATTTGTTTATTCATAAAAATAATCATAGGTATGTGCAATAAACTGTTGTTTTTTATGCAGCCTTATTCCAAAACATATTTATATTACCTATTATACATTACATGTTTATTTCATTGCAAAATATAAGTTCGTAAAACTTAAATAATCAGTAGTTACAATTACTCGATTGCTGCAATCAAACTAACAACTACTTAATGTAGTTTGATTAAAAGTAGTTAACTACATGTAGTTATGATTACATGTAACTTAAATACATGTATTTAACTACTTTTAATCGTAGTTAGTAACCAGATTACAAAATTGTAGTTAACTACGCCCTACACTGGCCGTGGCGGGTTGTACCAAGAAAAACCTGAGCTATTTTTATTTTTAGACAGAAGCCCATGGGCGGCATAAAAACTCTATCACCAGGTTCGCCCCCACACGATAAATAAACAGACCACAAACACATCAGATTTCATGTCATGTCAGTCTTTGATAATAAAGTTACAAGAATCACATTTTGTACCTTCGCAAAAAGTCAATTTCTATAAGTGAAAGAACTTTTATGATGTTTACAAATTCATATTGCGTCATAGGAGGCACTATTTTTATGTCCACCATGACATTGTCAAATAATTGACATTTACAATACCAATTAACAGAGCTATTATTTATTGTGACAAAATGGAAAGGTCATTTAAACCCAGTGTAAGAGATTTTAATTATTAAGTATTGCAACACCAACATTATAATGTATGTTAACTGTGGCAATGCTTGCACTGACTGGACGGGTCCACTCAAATCTGTGTGGTGCTTTATTCAAAAGACCATCTCAGACACTAATCTGCATGATCTTCATGTATTTTATTATTTTCATAATGTGAATGTGAGGACCGTGTGGGTTTTTATTTAATTTTAACGATTGTTTGGCAGTTTGAGTACTTAAAGCGACCCACCCAAATGTCATTTCTTTGGTATTGCTCGTCGTGACGTTGAGCTCCTTGAGTTATAAGTCGAGCTCCACGATAACTGACAAATGCTTGCACTGACTGGACGGGTCCACTCACACACACACTTAATTCGACTATTCAAAAGTGCCTGTTACTGGCCTACTTGAAATAAATATTTTTGACTTTGACTTTGGCAATACTCTCCCTGCTATCTGTGACACTGATCCAACAGATCATCATCATCATCAGCCTAAATGCTCCCACTGCTGGGACACAGGCTTCCTCTCAGTGAGAAGGAATGCACTAAGTATGCGAGCCCAGTGTGGGTTGGTAGATGTCACATGTCTTCGAATTTTTGATTCTAGTACATGCCGGTTTCCTAACGATGTTTTCTTTCACCGTTTTGAGAGCAGTGTTGATGAAATAAATTACACAAAGTAGTGCGCCTGCCTGGGTTTGAACCCACGACTTACTGATAGTGAGTCGGGGCCACCACCACTGGGTCGTACAATACAAACATGAATTTTACTTGTCCGCCGTTTTATTTTATGTTCTTTGGCACCAGCGTATCAGTACCTCATCAGCACATACCCTCTTATTTTTTTATTTGGGAGGTGGGAAATCATTAAATGCCTCCTCTCGCTCTGGGCAGAGCGGAAGGGCAGAAGTGTCAGACTTCTACTGACTAAAAGTCACCCATGTTCCTTCTTAACCCTTTGTGTCCGGAGACGCGGTAAGCACTTACCCCCTTAATTACAAGCTACACACCCAGTCCTCGTGCAAACACTTTTGATTAGATTCTATAATAACAACCATTTCGTCTGTCTGTCCGTTTTGCAATGCAAGCACAATTAACTCGGAGACATTTAGAGTTTGCAACGTCCCATTTATTCTGCTCGGCAGTGTAATTGTTGAAAATGTCGTAAACGTTATTTTAGTTAGTTATTTAACTGATTGCAGCGAAATGATACAGATTAGAACTACATTATAATGTTTACTAACTTTGCTCTTAAGATTTTCTAGTGGAACAAATTAGATAGGCACTGAATTACTCATTAATGGTAATGTATGGTAATGTTTAGATACTAGTTTTTACCCACGGTTTCGCCCGGATGTTAATTGAAAATTAACCCACCATACCGCTAGAAGCGGTATAAAAAATATTCTACGTCCTGCTGGTCGTGGTCGCAAACGAGACTGCTGAGCATGGTGGGTTGAGTTCCCGGGTCGGGCAAAGTGTCCATTAGGAATTCATCAGTAGCAGCCACAGAAGCTGCATTTGGGCCCGGTTGATGGCAAAAGGTTCGCTCCTATTACATGGGACTTAAACATAATTATCTGCTGAAATGTCTGTGCACTATTAGATACGCATCTGCTTTACCCTGTCGGGATGACAGATTTGATGTTATGTCTCTTATCATAACATAACGGTTATTTATTTTCAGGCTAATTTGGCCCACAGACTAACATAAACATAATATATTACATTTTGTGTTATATCTCCTTGCTAAGGTCTACTCGTACAAGTTTCCAAACATCGAAAACCAAACTGATGAACACACCTAGACAGTCTTACGCCTTTTAAAGACTAAAAAATAATAAGTAATATATTTTGAAACTTTTTATTTCCTACAACAATATTGCATTTACCCCAGTCCTCATTACTAAGCAAATACCGAAAAGCTAGATCTAAATCTAGACAGAGAAATCAAAGTCTGTGTGATTATCAGAAAATTGTACGACCGCAGGAATGCCTGCGATATGGATCTGAGATGATTTGTCAATCGGACCGGGTCATCGGTGTGGAAATATAACTACAGATGTAGGAACCATCGTGGCATTTGAAAAATGAGCTGAATCTTAGATCTTACGTAGCGTAGTGAAATTATTGTTTCTTTTTTTTTATTTTGAGAGAACAGAATAGGGGATCGGACTGGGTCAAAATAATATGATTCTGTTTAGTCCGTAAGTTAGATTACCCGAAAAATATTGAATACGTGTATTTTGTTTTATCAAATCAATAAAAAATTACGAAGATAAAACGTGTCAAAGATCTTGGAGTGGGGCTTGACGTCACTTGTGTCGTCAAAATGTACTATCATATGACGTCACACGAGTTTTCGAAGCACTGTATCGTCTTCATTTTAAGTTTACGTGAAAAAAGCAAAAATACGTGTCCGATAATTTTTGGAAATCTATCTGACGGACTAATTAGTTTTTTTTTGTCCGATCCCCTATTGCAATTGCCTTTCGTACCCCTATTACATGGATCTTAGACATAACTGGCGAATTGTGGGTGTACTATTAAGTAAACCTCTGCCTAACTCTTTGGAGATTACAAGCGTGATGTCTGATAAACACCTCAAACTGAGCGAGTTATGCTGTCACGTGTGATTATTTAAACTTTTTCAAATAAGCTATTAGTTTTTCGAAACCAGAGTTACGCTCTTGATTAATTAATAACCAGATTGATCTAATAAACCGGTTTCGAATTGCTCACTGTTCTAAAATGGTACAATCAATCAGGTAACTTGGTTGTCAATTAAGTTTTAAGATCATTATCATCACCCACACACAACCTGATTTCACATACTGCTGCCTCTCTGTCCTTGTGTCCACGCTCTTGTGCCAGCCTCATCCAGGGCTTTTCCCTAGTAAAACCTCTGAAACCAGGTAAAGCACTAAACTCACGATAAAGAAGAAAAAGTGCATTCGTTCTTCTATTATTTTAGCAGTTACAGATCTGGATTTTAACCCAACAATAGACTCGCCCCCTTACATTTCTACCTAATTCTTTAGAGATTACTCGCGTGAAGTTATGCCAATTAATTTCGACAACGAAGCGTATATTTTCCCATCAACTGAGCCTATTGTTGGGCTAGTTAATTAACCATATAAGGTTAAAGATTACACGATATGATCACTCAAATTGACCAAGAGGTTAACTCGAGGTTCAAATATGGTGTGCATTAGTTATTTCCTTTTTACATTAACACCATTTTTGGATAGATTAAGTAGGTGTCTAAAATGGTAATAGAATTATGATTAAATAGCTTTTGCCCGCGGCTTCGGCGCGAGTATGTCGAAATTATAAAACATGATGATTTTCCATATAAAGCTTCATCCCCTTTTTCACTCCCTTGGGGGTTGAATTTTGAAAAATCCTACCTACGTCATAAGAGGAATACGGGTGCGAAATTTCAAGTTTCTAAACGTTTGGCGTTTTCGCGGTGATCCTCAGTCAGTCAGCTCAGATAGAAGATTATAATACACTAGCTGATGCCCGCGGTTTTAACCGCGCGGATGTCGGTTATCGCTACCGATGCCGGTTATCGCGACCAAAAGTAATATTTTCGTACCCCCCTTTCAACCCCTTGAATAAAGTTTTTTTTTTTTTTTTTATCAAAAAGTAGCCAATGTACTTTCTCGGGTATCAAAATATCTCCATAACAAATTTCATGCAAATTGGTTCAGTAGTTTAGGCGTGATTGAGTAACAGACAGACAGAGTTACTTTCGCATTTATAATATTAGTATGGAAGTATGGAAGTATGGATTACGGGTGTTATTAAATGAACTAGGTTTAAAAGGATTAACTTATTATTTATTTCTAGGTACTTCTGCTTACATATTTGTAAACATGACTAGTGTATAGCTGGGCGTTATAAAATAAACAACATCACGCCATAATTCCCGAAGGGCTAGGCAGAGGTGTACCCAACAATACTCACTCATTTCACCAGTTATGTCTAAGTCATATATAATAGGGGCGACCCTATTGCCATCATCCGGGCACAAATTCAGTCTCCGTGGCTGCTACTGAGAAGCTCCTGAAACTCCTCCTCCCGGGAATCGAATCCCCATGACCAGCAGTCCTATTTGCGTCCACTAGACCAACGAGACAGTTGCCGCAGTTATTGGCAGGTGTTTACAATTTTAATTATTAAGGTACTAAAAAGCAAGGGACACACCATCCAACAAGACAGAAATAATTAGTGATCTTCTTCTCAGCATGTCGATGGCAATCTAAATTGTGTCGACCCAGAATTGAGCTACTAGTTATGCGCTTTCGGTAGCGTCGTAAGTAATGATACAACATACACAACAAGGTCACTCCAAAGCTCCTACATTTCAACAAACATGCAATCACAACATCAAACAAAAAATCACCCACGGGTTTACACAACCATCTTATGAAGTCATCTCTTCCTATTTATTTAACCCTTACCCGACCTCAATTAGCCACTCATAACAAACCTTACCCCGTTACCCCCCTTCCTATCTTCGGCCACGATCGGGCGTAATCGGGCGCAATCGGGTCGTGACGTACGAAAGCGTCTAATGCATGGGAAAAGCAGACGAAAACGTTGCCTTTGCGCAAGAGATCGCGCGATAAAGAGAAGGAAGTCAGCGGTGGAAGAGATAAGATGTAGCGATAGCGGTATTGAAAGTGTGTTATGACCTTTTTAGGAAGTTTTGAAATATGACTTGGTTGTCACAATAGGTATGAATGTTCCAGTAGTGTTGAAGCCCTAGAAATTAAATAACACGGAAATGCTGATCATCTACCTTGCCTCTTCCCAACTATTGGGGTTGGCTTCCAGTCTAACCGGGTTTAGCTGAATACCAGTATTTTACATGGAGTGACTGCCTATCTGAAATGACAGCACGGACTAACGGCTTACCGTGCTTCGGAATGCACGAAGGAAACTCGATCCCAAACCAGTCATCAGGACATAGTTACTGTTGCATTCATATTAATTTAAATTGTTTATCAATACTACGAGTACGTAAGTAAATACCCAAGTGATACAGATAATAGGTAAAGTTCAACTTTGTGTGATGTATTTCAGGTATTTTGTTATAGGTTTCTCCATAATAAAATAAATAAATAAAAAATAAATAATTTATTTTGTTACAGCTAGAAACACTGAATGATAGATTTATCATCATAAATCCAAGGCAATGTTACCCATTTTATGCAATTCAAAGTGTGAACCCCACTTTAAATCAACAGAATTCAAAATCTAATCCAAATCCGTACTCGTATATTTCCCAAACTTTCAATAGTAAAACAAACATGCTACAGGTCGTGTGAAAGTATTTCAGTTAACAAGGTAAAAGTGACTCCGTTTGAGACTATATCTAGATCGGAACTGCACGACTTATTACTAGTTATTAGTTTATACTAGCATGAATTTATTCATCTATTTAAATATACCTATATATTTTTATTAATTTTCCCACTCCATGGACTCAGGCCTCCTCTCTAGGAGAAGGATGGGATCTATCACCCAGTGCGGTTTGGTAGATATTAAAAAAAGTATATTTTCATCCTAATTTGATTTTGATGATGAATTCCAAATCATTTGTCCTATAGTTTAGAACTTTAGATATTTTTGAAGTGAAAACTTCTTTAGCGGCGCTGAGCACTTTTTTGTATGGGTAAAAACTTTCAAACTCGCGTCAGGGTCACGTGACCCTGACGCGAGTTTGAAAGTTAATATTGAAGTTTTCACTTCTGCCGGCACTCCCGGAGTGATATTTTTTTTTTTTTTACGCTACGTTTACCACTTGGACCAGTAGTCAGAGTCCGATCAGTTCAATTATTCAGTAGTCATCATAGTTTTTACGAGCTCAGGTCATCTGCTCTCCCTTACATCAGTCTGGTGTAACAGCGAGCGCACAAGTGTTTTTTGTGTTTTTTTTTTTGTTTATTTTTTTTTTTGTTTTTTGTTTTGCGCAAACTCTTCAAACTTTTTTTGTTTCGTTATCAGACCCACGAATCTTTTGACGTGTGAATGCACCTAATGAAAATAATGATTTTATTATTTTAGGAACACAACACTGAAACAAACCTCAAATATCGAAAAAGATAGATCACGTAATAATTAAAATAAGTGACATATTTTATACTTTATATATTTATTAACATACTAGCGGATGCCCACTAAATGTCAGTTAATTATATACTAAAACCTTCCGCAAGAACCACTCTACCCATTGGTGAAAACAGCAAGAAAATTGGTGCAGTCATTTTTGAGTTTATCTCGAACAGATAGACTGAAAGACGCGGCGCAGGACTTTGTTTTTCAATATGTAGTGATAGTAATTGTTTCACTGTCTCGTTGGTCTAGTGGTCCATATTAGGCACACCTATGCCTAACCCTTTGGGGATTACGGGCATAATGTAAGATTTCATAGTTCCCAGATAGGTAGTCCAACGTATGTACATGAATATCCATCTTCTAAACTTTCTACATGTGAACAAATATTCAGCTCGTTATGCCCTCTGTATTTGGTAGTACAGCAATTGAGCGATAACCATCTACGAAGCGTAACTATGAAGCGTAGCGATTGATTGTAAATGTAAATAAACGAGACTGCTGATAGCAACACGTTTGTTACATGGCTGAGTGAGAAACTATTGAATTGATTTAGTAAAAATGTACAGAAATCAGTCTGTCTTTTCGAAGTCATCATCATCAGCCTATAATGTTCTCACTGTAGGGAAGGAATGGACCATAATTCGACATGCGTGTCCCAGTGCAAATTTGTAGATGTCACATGTCTTCGATTTTTTTGGTTCTAAGACATCTGGTTTCCTACGACGTTTAACTTCACCGTTTTTCGTCTTTCATTTCAAAGTGCCAAGAGATAAAGCGGGAGGAGTCATTTGATGATTTCACACCATCAAAAAAAATGCAGATATAATTTGACAATAAATAATTATTATCTATGACTCTTAGTGCAATATTATAATGTGCGTTAGTCTAACTCATATCATGAGCATTTGAGCGAGCTACACCGTAAAGCAAAACTCTTACATCAGTAACGTATATTTTGTACGCACCATCACATACAGGCCGGCTGCAACTAACTTTTTCGTAAGCACTGCGCTTAATTTCATAAGTACAAATTTAATTATAATTATGCATTGCCACACACCTTTCAGGTAAAACGACTGACTTTAGAGCCTCATAAACAGTTTAATACTAAGTTTACAGTCACCTTCTCACCATAACTTAGTAATTAGAATATTTTCCTTTCCTCATTCAAACTCCAGGAAAATATATTTAAAACAAGTTCAAAAGTTGTTGGAAAGTGACCCGTTGCTATTAGTTGGCATAGCAACAATGGCGGCCGGAAGCGCGGCCATCTTGTGTCACGACTCGCGACTTCCGGAACAGCGCGTGCGCAGTAGCTTGTATAAGATTTTCTTCACGTTTTAGTTTGTTTTACAGCGTGTTTTTGATAGTGAGTAGATTGAATTTATTTTAAAGGTAATGTGAGAGAATATGATATTCAATTTTGTCCATATTATGATTTTGCTCAAAAAATAATCTTTTGATATTTAGCGTTGTTTGGAAGAGACCCTTATCATTCATCAATTGTAGCACAAGACAAGAGGATGGGAAAGGATATAGAAATAACCCACAATCGGAAAATAGATAGATCTTTCACATCTCGGAACTTAGAAATAGATAATGAACAACAGCAACTAGATACAGCAATTCCAAATACCTAAGTGACTGCAAACAGGAATAATAAATGGCTATTTTATTTTTATTTTTTATTTTTATTAAGAGGAACAACAAACAGTTACATTATGAGAACTTATAACTAGTTTAACAATATTTTTATTTTGCTAAATATGCAACCCACAACGCTGTCCACGGGTTATCATAAAAGTTTAATAAACAATAATCGCCAGGGGCGACAGAAAAAAAAAACAAGTAAAAAGTACACAATCAAGTTAGATAATATTATGAGACAATAATGTGAAGAGTTCATTGATTAAGGAATTATACATATTAATTTATAAGAGTTCTGAGAATCAGACCTTTGAATTTACCTATCGTGTTATTGAATATGTCAATATTTACAAAACAAACTGAAACGTTATTCTACACAGAGGGATTAACATTGTTTAATTTTCGTAAACTGTTCTTCTTCTTCTTCTTCGCGTGTCGCTGGCAATCTAAATCGTGTCAGCCCAGTAATGAGCTACTAGTTTGGCGCTTTCGTAAACTGCTGAAAACACGAATTAAGAGACCTTCAAAAGAACATTTTTTTTAGGTTTTTTAAAACAGAAGTTCACCAAATCATTTCGACTCTTTTTTATTCCACTCCCTAAGCGAAGGCCTCTTCAATTCCTTCCACTATACTCTCCGTACTTTTTAACCGACTTCTAAATAAAGAAGGAGGTTCTCAATTCGGATGTTTATATTTATATATTTTTTTTATGTTTGTTCGGGCATAACTCCGTCACTTGCTAACCGATTTGAAAAATTCTTTATTTGTTGGAAAGAGTATACTTCCCAAATGATCCCATAATTTTTTTATCGAAATCAGACAAGTGGTTTTTGAAAAATCAACAAAACTCTAAAAAAACATTACATTGTCCACATTATGACTCATGAACATGACATATGAACTTACGTGTGAACCACTAAAAAGTGAAAAATAAAAACTTTTTAACAAAAAATAAAACCGACTTCAAAAAAAAAACACAAAAAAGTGAAAAATCAACTTTAGATGAAAAATCTGTTTCTGAAGTCGGTGGCAAAAACATGAAATCAAACAAACAAAAGTCACCGACTACAGTGTTTTTTTTTGAAGTCGGTTTTATTTTTTGTTAAAAAGTTTTTATAACTTATCAACATATCAAAACCTGATCAGGTTTTAGATCCCTGTATAGCCGTTCTTATACCAAAACGGAATTACGGTTACGGAACTTATAACATTCAGATACTCCGGAAAATCTCTAACAAAAACGAATAAGTTACTTACTGCATATTTATAGTCTAACACCGGAACTCGTCAACTACAAGTATACTCGTATGCTATATCATAACTTTATGTAAGTGTCATCAGTGAGGTGAGATAACAGGCAATAACTGTACTGCTGTACGTCTCTTAGACGTATCGGAATGTAAGGTTATATGGAGACGTTAGATAAGTGGTAATTATAGTGTTTAGGAGCGTATGGAAATGTGTGCAACCTGTTGAGGGAACTAAGATTAAAGGGAGAAAAGTTTTTTTTTCGGACATCCTAAGTGAGGAGCAATCGCTTGCAAACGTTTCGAGATTCCTGAAGGCTGCGTCTTTCACCAAGATTAACGAAAGCTTTTCGATATCTTGTGAATTCAATACAAATACAAAATCTTTATTTTTTAAACAAAACATTTTACATTAGTTTGGTAATTGGAGCCTCCCTTTAAGCATGTAATGCCTGTGTTAGGAGACTCCAAAATACAATTAGATTACAAAAAGTGGTCAAGCAGTTGTTTCGTGAAAATAGTGACGCTGCAGCTTCTTGCAGTTGCATTGTGGTAACTACAAAATGTCAATGTAGTCACGTTGTCGAAAGCCGTAGGCGTTAAAAATGGATCGGATATTTTTTTCTTATTTTGATAGGTTAGCGGTAGGTATTCGGCTTTCGGGCACCATTTTGAAATAGGACTACTTGTGACTAAACTTACAAGTTTAATTCGTGGAAATTATCACACATTGAAACCAAAAGTCCACATCCGTCTTAGTATCCCGCTGTATAAGTAGTGCAGCAGTAAGTCACAGATGTCGCTGTGTGTCGTGACTGCGTGACGTCACAGTGCGCGTGCGCCGGCTCTAGTTAGACGAGGACGTGGTGGTATGTTCGGGAAGTTCCGGTTGGACTCGTGAATATGAGAGAGATGATGAAAGTTTGGATTGAATATTGAGGTCATGTAACATTGTTCTGACTATTCGTGGAATAGGCAAAGTTTAGTTTACTAGGTACATTTGAAAGCTTGTTACCATGGTCATTCATGATCTAACTCGGCGTTACCAACTATATTGGGGTCGGCTTCCAGTCTAACCGGATGCAGCTGAGTACCAGTATTTTACATGGAGCGACTGCCTATCTGACCTTCACAACCCAGTTATTACTGGGTAATATTTGTGAGTCTTGTTACCTTGGTAATTAAATCGACGATAATAGATCGAGCTATGATCGATTCTCAAATGAAAATCTTGGTACCTACTGTTTCTCCAGGTAGCTCCTTCACAAAGAGCTTTAGATACTACTAAGATTCAAGACTAAACAAACGAACTGATTTTGACCTGTAAATATGTCTATCGAAGAAAATATTTCGTGGGTATCTCGTTTTATTTTAACAGTTCAACAACATTCATTGCCTTATTTCTTTCACTGAGCAGACTAATATTTCAAACATATTGAGCATTGGATTAGTAAAAATATTCTTCGGATTGTGACTCAAAATGGGTTACGCAGTTGGGGTGCTGTTGGTGGTCAAACAATGTTTTAACCCTTATTTTGTTGTTTTGTTTCAGAGCTGTGATGCGGTGGAGACGGAGTAGTTTAGGAGCCGACATGATGAAGACGATACTGCTGTTTACGCTGATTATGATATGTAAGTTTCCGATTTTATTTTGTTACCTGAGAATCTAAAGAAAACTTGATACTGGAGAAATCCGAAGTCACACCAGAGATATAGGCACTTCTGTTTCCTTATAACACAGACTTTTCTCATTTGTATGTTACCTAGATAACATTTCAAAGGGTTTTCAGGGACGCTTTATATTTTGCCAACCCTTATCATAAACAATAGTGGGGTATTTCTAAACGCCTATAATTGCAACTAATTTCTGCCTACACTGTGATATAAGAAAAGGTTGACCATATCCGTCTGTCCAATGTTTTTTTTTCTACATCTTACGACTATCTTTACAATAGTAACGATTTAATTTTTTACCTTATTATCTGATCGTGTAGACTTTTAGTGGGTCTACCAGAATCTAGAGCATCTAATTTCAAAACCAAAAACATTTACATCAGTTCACAACTTACTTATCAAAAGCAAAAATAACAACCATCAACAAAAATATCGATCTCTAAACGTCGATAATTTCAAATTTGGAACGTCAAAGCTCGACAGATGCGTCTGCACATAATTACTGTGATCTAGACTTGTAATGGCGTTTCACAAGTTCCTCTGAGGCAACGTCGTTAAGATATGGTCGATTATTGTGTCGACATTGTCTTTGGCTTGTTGAACCAATAATAATTATTATTTATTAGCCTTTGATTTTGTTTTAAGATAAATATTATCTGAAGTTTTTTAAGTGGTAGACTGGAAGGTCGGTACTTAGCTTATAGGCGTAGATTTTGTCTAATTATAAGTTAGACTTTGTGGCCTGTTATGCCTATTGCATACAATATACATACACTCACGGCTTTTTCCTATGAGGGTAGGCAGAATCCACACAACGCTATTACATCATCATCCACAACCTGATTTTACCCACTGCTGGGTAAGGCCTCTCTTTGCTTGTGTCAAGCTCCACGCTCTTGTGTCAATCTCATCCAGGACAATCCCGCGATGCATCTCGCCTCCGGACGACCGTCACTTATCTTTCCAGTCCTCGGACGCCACTCGGTCACAGCTATCCTACCCAACTCCATTTGGTTCTATAACTCGATTTCCAATATCGAAGACCTTCATACGTCTCTTTATTTTCTTTGTTTTTGGCATTAAGATAGACCATGCTATGAATAAGGACATGGAATACACTGTTATCCCGGTAGTACGTTCCGTGAGATAACTGCAGCCATTCCAAGCCTCCAGAGCACATACAAACTCATCTGTAATTGTCTACACAGATCAATGAATCATCCACCCAAAATACTTGACCTTCAAAACAGCATTTCACCACAATACATCACTTAATAATATAAACAAAACCAAAAAGAAAACCACCTCTTTTACAAGCATGTATGAATCACTTGATATCCCGTTGACAGGCCTACAGCCTACAGGCAACAGACCTCGACCTCTGCCTCGCGTGTCCATCGTGTCTCGCTTGACAGATTAACAGCCTGTAGTTATATTCAAGGGTTTAAAATATAGCTGTCTGATTTTGAGGCTGAATGTCGTGTATAAATTTAATTTAATTTAACTTTCGGGCTTCTGAGACTAATATTTCAGTTTTTTCATGTGTCAATGTGAGTTCACGAACTGCCTCTCATGATACACCTTACCGAACTTCCGCTGTTCCTTAACAGAAACTTATTTTGCGCACTATCCGAGATCAAATCTCCAAATCACATGAATCTTCATCTCGTGCCCTAGATAAAGACTCCGGAAACATACACCATTATCAATTCTAATACCTAGGATGATCTAGAATCTAGACTACACAAAACAGTCACTAATTTCTTCAGGTTAAACCCACGCATCAATTCTAGATCAGAGCCAATGTTCTAGAAAAGATTGCAGCTTACAGGGAGTTATTACTGACAGAATTCCATTGTTACAACCAATGTGACGGCATTTGGATAGTATACGCGTTTAGCTGCATCGACAGACATCGTATTATTTTGTTATACAACTTTGCTAATACACTCTCCACGTAATGGTATAGGGTTGTCATGGAATCGATTGGTTCTTTCGTAAGTTTCAAATTTTGAAGCGACTTTTTGAGCTTCGTGAGAGCTTTAGCCTAATGCCCTGACCTAAGCTAAGGCGTTAAGTTGAAAAAGCCATTTTTAGAGGTCTTTTAATTTCTTGAGTTCTCCACAACAATTGTCGCAACTAGAACCTATCTATTAGTGCAATCGAATGGTTTGGATGAGTTACCGCAATTCATGAGAGGAGTCCTTGTAAGCTTTTGAAGAAAATTACACACAAAACTAATTAGATGAAGAGGCTATCCATGGGCTTTGGAGCTCTAAGACGAAGAATACCTAAGCCTTGTGATCTACACATAACGAGTAAGTATCATTTTCTTAACATGGTAACAGCAACGAAGAAACGCTTCATAGGGAATTTCGATTAGCCGCTTATAAGGTAGGGTGGAAGGACTTGGAAGTGGCCTATGGCCTACAATAGGAACAAAGGAAAAAACAAAACAATTATTTTTGTTGTTGTCCGTTTGATTCCCATTCATTTACTTGTAAATCGTAACAAATGCTTAAGCTCAAAAATCTGCAAATTAAACACACGAAAGTAGATTCCCACTAAATCGTACTATAACCAAGACGTGCCAACCCTACTTAAAGCACTATCTCCAGTAATATAGGAACTGTGACATTTACGCGTGCGGTTTGCGGTGTCGTCAAGTTATGGCCTATCGAGATGTAACCGAGCGTCTGTCTGTCTGTCTAACGCGCATACTCGTATCTCTGCCAACTACAGGAAGTGAGTGAATGTCGTCTTAAACTTACTGAAACCTATCTGGTTGGTTCCGTTACCTATGAACTTAGGGCCTATCCTAAGTGACATCTAAACTTATACTGCCACTTACCCACGGGATATCTTCCGTGATTATCCAGGAGCTCAATAAAATAAATAATCACGGAAATTATCTCGTAAGTGGCAGTATAAGTTTAGTTATAAACCGTGAAAGCTTAAAGCAGTATTTGGAAGTACCTAACATCTAGCAGCATATATGATGATAAAAAAAAAATGTGTGGTACTGACTAAGAGCGAATGTCACCAGTGTAAATGAACTTGATCACACGTCATCTGCAATGTCTATACTCCACTCATGACACCGTTAGCTCGTGTACCCGCGATTCAGGAGCAGTTCCTAACGTGGGGGAAAAAAGTAATATGTGGCAGCAGCACAGTGACTTTGAAGTCAAGCTATAAGTGACAGGTGACACATGAAACAAGAGCTTAACATTATTGTAATGTAAATTACAACTAGTGTAAAGGACTAAAGTAATCATTGTGAAATAGGCCATTTATATTTCTAAACCAAGATTTGAAGGTATGACTAGCTATCAAAAAAACCTTGTGAGTTAGTCGACATTTAACTTTCCGACATTGCAAACAAAAAATGATCATAGAGTAATTACATAATATTGGCATTCCAATTTGAGTATAAACAAACAAATAATGATATATGTAGACCTCTGTAACTGTGTGAAAAAACATCTCTGCATTGCAATGAGACAATTTACATCTCGATATTATTACGTTTAAATCCAAATGCTAGGTCATTCCCACAACATAGGTATGTATTAAAGAATCATCCTAAAAACATTAGCTTCAAGCTTACTGGACGATAATCGCCATACTCTCTGGTGTATTAAGGCTCCGTCGAGGCTGCGGGTTGTTCGAAAGAGATACCGCGGCCACGACACAAAGGGCTAATAAGGAACATGGGTGGTTTTCTCTGAACTGACTCGGAGGAGTCATTTGATGATTAACAACACACCAATAAAAAGAAGAAGTATTTTAAGGCACTGCTCCACAGCAGCAAATGACCAAACTGCGCATGAAGCTGTGATTTACATTAACAAGTAGACGGGATTATCCACTGTGGCCCAAACGCACACCGGAATAGGCACGTCACACGTGTCAATAAATTAATTAACCACACAGCAAAAAAAGATTAATATAAAAAATCGTAACACACGTCACATGTATGGCAAACTTCTCTGCATGCGCTCATCTTGAGTGACTTCTTTCTATAACTAGTGTCAGAGTTTTTATGGATGGGTCTCTGATTTGGCTTGACATGCCGTCAAGAAACATCACTTTGACAAGCTGGTTTCCTCACGATGTTTCCTTCACCGAAGCGATAAATAAATAATACACACTTGAATCCGAAAAATAAATGGTGCGTGCCTTGCGTTCGAACTCGGGACCTATGGCTTGGGAGACCGACGCACTGGAGCCCTCTCATACAAAGTAATGCCCAAAACTCCAATAATAAATAAAATGCTATAAAATGTTTATTTTCAAAATTATTTTTGTATGTATTCGAAAGAATATGCTTCCGAGGTGGTCCCATTGTCACCAAGTCAGGACCTGATGATGGGATCCCAGGGAAATCGAGGGCAACCCTCAAATTATATAGGCACTTGTTACGTGTTTCGTACTTTTTCTAAAACTATTCAAGTATTTGCATCTAGCAGCCAACACTTCATGTTGATGAGCTGATGATGGAAGGTACAACTCCTTAACGGTTAGGAGTTGGAGGATAATTCTTTAATAAAATATTATGGGGCCGTATATATCGCAGTATTCTTTCAGGTTATCTAGGTGAGCTGATTAATTATGGAAGGTAGTATTCCTCAACAGTTAGGAGTTGAAAGCAATAATAAAGAAATCTTAAAGGTTAGGGTTAGGTTTCTTGGTTGAATGTTAAAAGCATAGTAAATATTTTTATAAAACATAACAATTGAAAATGGAAAAATAAAAAAAATAGTTTTTTAAAACCGACTTTAAAAAAAAGTAAAAAAAATAAAATAAAAATAAACATCAGAAGAAAAAGAAAAATCAGATTAGTTGCGACTTCAGAAGCAGATTTTTCTTCTGAAGTTTTTTTTTTTTGTGTTGTTGATTTTTTTCACTTTTTTGTGTTTTTCACAAATTTAAAGCTACTTTGGAATATAATCTCACATAGGTTTGCATTTTTCAAGGCGAAGTATGATGGTGAACTTTCTTCTGAAATGTCCTAAATATTATAATTAATGTGAAAGTTTGTGAGGATGTTTGTTACTCTTTCACGCAAAAAGTACTGAACGGATTTAGATAAAATTTGGCACACAGATAGTCTATAACTTAGATTAACACATAGTATAGTTTTTACCCCGATTTTATCTTCCTTCTAGGGATAATTTTCGAGTTGTAGCGGGTGAAGCCGCTGGTAACAACTAGTAATGAAATAAAGTAGTCTACAACAAAAAAATATTAGAATTAGATGCGACAGACAAGATATATGACTGTTTTCTTCAAAATATAACTTATTTATTAAAATTAATTGCTAGGGACTAAATACTTTGGTTTTATAGTAACATCATAACGCCTAACGAAAATTTGTGCGCAAAAAACATTAATTATCTCGAAAATGCGCAAAGTGCTATTGCTAATCTCTTCAGTTCCTTACTAATCAACACCTAGTAAATATTAAAAAAAAATATTTCAAAAATAGCACTGCGCGAAAACGAAAAAATATAAAATTTATATGAAGCCATACTATCACATAAAATTAGTCATAAATCCAAAAGTACTAATTATTATGGTTCATAAAAACAATATTTTAAAGATTCACTACAAACTCACGGATAATTGATGAAGTGGGTATAACGTAAACATTGAGCTAATGTACTGGACAGCACATAGCAGTTACTGATTCCGTATTTTGCAGAAATGGTGTGATACATTCTTAAGTCTACCGTGACATAGTTTATTTTTTGAAATACCCTCATTTTGAAAATCGAGTTTTGGGCATTACGTTGTATGAACGGGTCCCAGTGTGCGACGGTTACACCAGCTATAACTGTTTACTCTTGAGAACCTGTGGGCGGTCTACCTAACCCTGGGTTCAAGGTATATAACCTGTAGCCCGTAGCAATAAATAAAAGAGGTGCACGATAAGTATTTAAACAATCGATGAACAGCTGAAGGCTCTAATTGTATTAGTTGATCAGATCGGCGCTTCTTCTCACGACTGTTTTGTAAGGGTTTGTGTAGACTGAACGAGGTATTCTTGTGAATAAATATTTATACCACCAGAAAATGCAGAAAGTCACTGTAATCATTCGTAGCACAAAAATAAACAGTTTCGCATCATCATCATTTCACCCAAATGCGATCAAATTATCTTGGCAGGTCCGAACTTCGTGCAGGTCATTTTGTTACAACTAATGTATAAAAGTGTTATGATATTTATTTTATTTGTATTTCTCACTGTTTAAATTAGATATTTTCTGATCGTTCAAGTATTGGTTTATCTGGCAATAACAGTTTTCTTCACAAGTTTACATGCGTAAAAGTTCGCAGAGCCTATGTTCAGACCTGCCAAGATAATTTGATCGCACTGTATGATTAATTCCCATATATTAGGGGTTAACCAATTGCCGTCAACCGGGCACTAAATGTGTGTCTACTCTCACTGACTAACCCTTCGGACATTACAAGCGGATGTTATCATCATCACCATGCCTTTCTATTTCCCACCTATTGCTAGAATGCTGAATACTAGTATTTTTCATGAAGTCACTGCCAACATGTCTTCAACAACCCTGCTAATGGGTAATATGACAACAGCGAGTGACTGCTGAGCATGAGGCCCTGGGTTCAATTCCCGGGTCGGGCAAGGTGTTATTGGGTATTTCAATCAGGAATTTCCCAGTAGGCTCGTCCCCTTTTATATGAGACTTAAACATGACGATGATGAGTTTCCAAGAATGCCCTTCACCACCTTCCATGTACACACATCCTAACAGCGACCTAGCGAAAGCCTGCGCTTGCGCAAGTGGTCATAAATCGTGCGCTTATCTGTATCGCTGTGTCGGCACATCGTTGTGCTATGTGAAGTGTTTACCTAGCTAATTTAATTGATTTTTTTGTCAATGGAATTTGAGTAGAGGAGTTGCTTGATAAGATTAAACCGATTCAATACTTCAAAGTTCTTTTTGACATTCAATAATTTTCGGAGAGGACCTTAAGTATCTTACTACTATGTATTATAAATACGAAAGTTTGTCAGGATGTATGGATAAATGTCAGTTACTCTTTCACGCAAAATGCTCTGAACGGATTTGGTTGATATACACACACAGATAGTTAATAACCTGGATGCATACATAAAGTAACTATTTATCACGGTAGTACGGGATCCCCGTAGGACAATTACCGAAGTCCAGGCAAGCGAAGCCACGGTCATAAGCTAATTACTAATTATAACTTGATAAACGGTCAAGTAGTCGATCGTTCATCGTCAAATCTGAATGTCGTTTCATAGATGCGGTGGAGAACCACATTATTTTTAAAAATAATGAACGCGCAGAACATAGTTAAGTACCTTATTCTTTCAGCTACGTGAGAGAGAGTCCAAATCATATGTTTATTGTTGTCACGAACTGTTTTTAGAATGTCTTCAACATGTAATACCTAATTGTTAGTTTTAAACCTCTTACCTAACATTAAACTAGTCATTAAATTCCATTGCCATTTTGTTGCAAAGTTATTTTAAGAAGTAGATTGCTCATGCTCGGAAGCTTTCAGTTTTTAAGATCCGTTTATGAGGTTAATAGTAGACTTTACCTGGTTGCCGGTTTAAAGTGGTCGTTTATTATATCATAATGTATGTTAGTCTATGAGCCAAAGTTGCCTGAAAATAAATAAATGTCAGATATGTTATAATTGTATTTTTAAACGTTGCTCCACACTAGGGATATCTCCTGTATCGTGGGCATTCGTGGGTGAGTTTACAAATATTTAAAGTCACATAATTATACCCGACTATCTGTAGGCCATACAAATATTTGTTCCGTGCGGGGATCGAACCCATGACCCGCAGCGCAGCAGTATAATCGCTCAGCCACTGCGCCGACCGTGTCAATTATCAGGGTAGTTACATTTAAAATAATTACCTACCTTGCATGTGTGTAGGTAACGAAAGTAGTTATAAATACCTCCAATACCTCCGGCATACACTGGACTAGCCAGCTTATTAACTATCTTGTTACTGAGCCAATTACTATCACTTAAACCTAGTAGGTAGGTATTGGAAGGAAAATGAATTTCTCTTATAGATCGTGCAAGAAAGTAGCAATTTAAAGATATGGACATAGCTGTAGGGAAACCTATAATACTTCCTTATAAAGTCAGAGGCAAAATGAGGGCCCTACATCACACCTTACTTTAACCTTTTCGAAATTGTAGCTTTTGCTGTGATAAATATTCGAATACCCGTGGCTAAATAATAACAGACGATCGGATCAATCTTCAGGTAAAACGCTTGCCTAGTTTGGTCTTTTGATAAGTGACCACCCGTTACATACCGAGTTTCCTCCGTGTCTCTAAAAGCACGTTATGCCGTTTGACCGGGCTATCATTTGTAGAGCTTTGATAGTCGTAACAGTGGCACAAAAGTCTGACACCGCAAGGGGTATCGCACTACACAGTACCTCAAATGTATCTATGTACCTCAATGTAGATTGCAAATTTTTAGTAGAAATGTATATGTAAATGCCATTCAGGTGTATAACAAGTTACTTAACTCATTTAAGGAACTTCCTGTCCCCATGTTTAAGATTATTAGATAATTGTTTTTATGACATTGGCGAATATATGGAATATTGTAACAATCCAAGACGACATGTACCTACTTAATTTGGACATTGGTTTTAAATCTATAATTATAATCATATTAATTAATGTTGGACTAATTGTATCGCAAAGCATGACATTTACATTTACATTTTTTCATTTTTACTTAGTTATAAGAATGACATTTTATTATTATTTTTAACCGACTTCCAAAAAAAGGAGGAGGTTATCAATTCGAAAAAATAAAACCGACTTCGACAAAAAAAAACACTCAAAAGTGAAAAATAAACTTGAGAAGAAAAATCAGTTTCTGAAGTCGGTGACAAAAAAATGAAATCAAAGAAACAAAAGTCACCGACTTCAGAAACTGATTTTTCTTCTCAAGTTTATTTTTCACTTTTGAGTGTTTTTTTTGTCGAAGTCGGTTTTATTTTTTGTAAAAAAGTTTTATTATTTAATATTTGTACACCACATATTGTGGTAGAGTGTATAGAACTTTCAAAATTTTAACATCATATTATGTACAACTACATTCTTACAAATAAATAAATAAATAAAATAAACCGTACTAACTGGGTTGTGGAGGTCTGATAGGTAGTCGCACCATGGTGAATACTGCTATTCAGCTGCATCCGGTTAGACTGGAAGCCGAATTCAACACAGTTGGGAAAAGGTTAGGCAGACTCTAGTTTACATGGGTCTTTAACGCATAACTTGGAAGTCACAGAGTGTACCTTGACATCTGCTATTTTCATAGGACGTGTCATGTTCTGTTATATGTCACTGGTTGCTCATGGTCAAACCCAAACTTACAGGTTTTTCTTTGCCTTAGCAACAAAACATCAATACACACAACCATCACATACATACCCATGTCAATCTACATCCGATTTCAAAACGCCTCTAAGCCAGTTCCCAGACATAAAAAAGCTTTCTTCGATCATTACGAACTAGACTATTATTCTAAAACAAACGGACGCCCACTATTACGAGCACCACTATTGTGTTACATATCGATAAGTGGTACATCTCTATTCACGTGTTCTGCGACTCATCGATCACATCGATACTTTCACTCTCTTGTTAGTGCGCTATGCGGTGTTAGGTTGCGGTTATAGTATTGGCGGAATAGCGGATTATACTGGAAGCTGATTTTAATGTTACTGAATGGTGAGTTTTAGTAATGTGATTTTTAGTGTCCATTTTAAATTTATTTTTCCGTAGAAACAAACGTATTGAAAATTAGCACAGTTGATTGAGTATGAAGAAACATACGATACGAAGTCACACATTCAATCTTCTTCTTAACGTGGAAATAGATTTCCACGTTAAGAAGAAGATTGAATTGTGCCAGCTGTTAATCTGAGCTACTAGTTTGTGGCCGATGGGGCCGAAAAGTTCTGGAATGGCGACCGCGAACCGGAAGGCGTTGCGTTGGAAGACCTCCCACTAGGTGGACCGATGACCTGGTCAAGGTTGCAGGAACCCGCTGGATGAGAGACGCACGGGACCGGTCAATGTGGCGACACCTGGGGGAGGCCTATGTCCAGCAGTGGACGTCTTTTGGCTGAAATGATGATGATGATGATGACTAGTTTGTTGGCGGTTTCGGTAGCGTCCATTAGTTCCTGTAGTGAACAAACAACAGGACACGATATTAAATGCCCGATCGTTCACTTCAGCAGGGTACCATTAATTTCTTCCACAACATCGAGTATTTCGCCAAATCGCTATTCGACCATCTCAAAGTCCACTACCCCATCCGATACCGTGAATCGTGAATCACCGCGGGATCCCCGCATCGCAACCACGACTTGCATTAGAAAGCAGGTCCCATTGTCTATCCCCATTATTCATACACTTGTACATCCAACTGCACATCACTAGCAACACATGAACTGAAAAACTATCCTTACTACCACGACACAAAGTTCCTTTTAACTACAACCTGTTGTAGCTCACTCACGGTTGGGTTGTTGTAAGCGATTATGTCGATTACTTGATTTAATTGTATCATTGTGTGGGACTTATATGTATTAGTGGCCATGACAATGTGAGGAACTTGTCTGCCGGATGTAGAATTGACTAGTTAGATAATGCTAAGTGATATGCTGAAAGATGTGTTGTAATCTAGGCTATCGATTGAAAGAACATGGTACATATTGTATGTAATTTTTTTATGGGCTGAACCAACTCGGTCTTGCGAAATATTGTGTAGCCAGGTTAAGCAGATCCTGGTAGTTATTTTCAACCTAAGCAACAAATTATGACCTGAAATTCTTCTCGTGAAAGCCAGAGCCACAGTCAGTGGGGTGCCTAGGGGCCAAAAATACGGAAAGCCTATAAAACAACCGGGCTTTTCAGGAACCTTAACACCACGAAGAGTAGTGGGTTGTAATGGCAAGTCAAACTTTTACGGTTTATACGAAAGTAACGCCACTAAGCGCACATGTTTTAATGTAATACTTATTGTGTTAATTTTATTTTATTTCTATTCCAGGCGCTTGTGAAGGAGCTCGCCGGACAGCGCAACGGCGACAGGTAAATTGATCCTATCCTGCTCTTATTGCCATATTGTGCTACTGCTGGGCAAAGGTCTCCCTCCATTACTTCCAACTGTCACGATTCTAAGTAACTAATTTCCAATTCTCAAGGAAGACATCCAGTTCGTCCCTAGATCTCCTTTATAGTCTGCCCCATCGGTCTACCCTCTTTTTTGTTCGTTTTTAGAGTTCCGTACCTCGAAAGAAAAAAACGGAACCCTTAGGATCACTCGTGTGTCTGTCTGTCTGTCCGACCATTCTTATCTCCGAAACTACTGGGCCTAAAAGTCTGAAAAAAAATACAGAAATTAGTTCAATACGTATAGATTACAGAAAAACTTATAAGAAGTCATGATACGGAACCCTTCATGTGCAAGTCCGACTTGCACTTGGCCAGTTTTTTGCGCTGTACCACTGCCACTGTCACTCGCGAACTTTCTTCGGCACTTTTTCGGAATTTCACAGGCAACCCGGATTCAGGATTTGCAACGGTAGATGGCAATAGGCTCACTACCTATTTTATCCTATAAACATTAGAACATAACCGGCAGATGTTATTTACGTCATTTTATCATGTCCCCAGGATACGGAGCTATATGCCCCCGCTCCAAGCGTGGAGAGCCTGCAGGAGATAGCCCAAGCTATGGGAGCCGCCGGGTTCGAGCACTACACGGAGGGGAAAGCACTTGTGAAGAGGCTCATACCCCCCGACAACCAGCCTGAGGACATCGTTGAGTATCAAGGTACTGGCAGTCAATTGTAGATCATTGATAGTAGTTACGAGTAGACAAATGCCTGAAAGTCTGACAACCAGTTATATGTCCTATCAATGGGTATCGGACTACCCAGTTCATAGTTCAAGAGGACTACTTCCTAAGTCCGTCAACGAAGACACAGCCCCATTCGAAAGTACCTACTAAGTGCATGTTTACGTACAGGCGGGGTGTCGCGCGGCGCGTGCTGCATTTTTAATTCAAACACATGGCGATGTATGAAAAAGTTAACGATTTCAAACGTCGATTTTACCTAAGCAATTTTTCGCTCGTTAGTTTAAAATGCAGTGTTTGTTGCGGTGGACCCGTCTCTCAGTAAATTAATAAAAAAACACGAGACGAGCCTTCTGCACGCGCCGCGCGACGCCCCGCGTCTCCGTAAACGAGCCCTAACTTCGAAATGAACTCTACTCACTTTATATTCGAATTCATAAGTTTTGGGAATAGGTACACGCGGAGTAGGTAGGGTCAGTAGGGACAACTGTCTATTCGTGTTGACATTCCTTTTTAGTCTGGGAAGTGGGAACCTAACTAATTCTTATATGTAAATGCAGATGACGACCACAATACGAATGAATGCTATGTTTCCTTTCCAGGTGTGATCGGCAGGGCTGGTGTGGACTTCCCTGCCTACCCGAACATCCCGCCAACAGGGTTCAACTGCAAGAACGTGCCCACCGGATACTACGCAGACTTGGAGACTGATTGCCAGGTTGGAACTATTGTTTCATCAATAATCATATTACCACTGATAAAATAGAATTGATATTTTCGTCGTAGTTCTGCCAAGATATTTTTTTGGGAAGTGACACGGGTTTGCTCTGCTGCCTCTAGTAAGAGTAGTAACTAATTCCTACTTGGACTCATTAAGTTGCTGACCGTACAACAATGTTGACGTATTAAATGCAATGATTTCCCAGAAATATCAATCCTGAAAAACCATTTACCACGCAATAACCTATTTGAAATGGGAAAACATAGCAGCAACTTTTTCGCTGACCAAATCCATGACTGTTCAAAAATGCCTGTAAAATTTTGTGAATGTTTTCTGAATTTACAGTTAACGCTTGATACTGATTTCAATATCTCCATTCCAGGTATTCCACATATGCGACACATCCCGCAAGATCTCGTTCCTTTGTCCGAACGGCACCATCTTCAGCCAGTCGCACCTCATATGTGATTGGTGGTTCAAGGTGGACTGCGCCTCTGCCCCCGCCCTCTATGAGTCCAGCGCTGAATACTACTCCAACGAACAGAAGAAGAGTCAGAAGGTCTCACAAAGCCTGAGCAAGAACCAGGACCTTCAACAAGTCGGCGCTGATACCAACATTAGGGCGGAGTCCAGACGCACGCCAGTCAATGTGCCCAGCACGACTGAACGACTGCTAAGAAGCAGACAAAGACAGACCGAGATCCCTAAAGCCACTGTGAAAACTTACCAAGCCTTGTTCACTGACAACTTTAACCCTACACAAAGAACTGCCGCTACAACTGCCTTTGAACAACGAAGGAAGAGTTTGGTTCAACTGATCTCGACGAACTTCGGTAATGTGCCTGCTAGGACCACACAGCCAACTTATACGGAATCTCCAGTATACAGAAATACACCAGACTACAGTTTCAGGGAAATGCAGGTCGCGGCAGAAACTGCAGCTTTTGCCAACAACAATAACAGGCAGTATCTCCAAGACTTCCATAATAAGGCCTACAGACCATACCCGGTTTACACACCAAACGTTCCTGTTAGGCCTAAACCTAAAAACAATCCAAACTTGACGACTCTCTACGATATTCGTGACAAACATGCTCATCCATCGACTCCTGAGCCAACAACGACCAAACGGCCAACATTGGTGCCATACACAAAGAGTTACTCCACAATCATTGAAAAGCAAGAACCTTACACAAGACCTGGAGTATCTCTACTGAAAGGATTCCTTCAAAAAGAGAAGAACAAGACTTTAACAACAACGACGACGACAACTGAGAGAATCCCTCAAGTTACAGCCAGGAGCGACTACGTTGAAAAACAAAAGAAGGTCACTATCGATACGAAGGACAGTTTCGAATCAGCTACAAAGATCCCTCACACGACCAGAGCTGATGTGTACACCCAGACCGCATCATCTGACAGATATGACGTATACTCCAGCACTAACCAAGCACTCCAGGAGACTACAGAACCTTCCTACCAAGAACGTCGTGAAAGACTAATGAGGAAATTGAATCTGGATAGATACGGACCTACTGGGCCCACGGAACCAACTGTGCCAACGACTATGACTGATAGATACTTTGGAGATCAGCCCAACAGGCCAGGTTTAGTCGTACCGCCATCATTGACACCAAAGACATTGCACAGCTTGGCAATTTACTACGCAACCGCATTGGATAATCTGTCAACAACTCCAACTCCTGAAGAGACTGAGACAGTCACACCTAACTTTGATGATTACGAGGCCATGGAGGAAGAACTTCCAGCTTTATTCAGCCGTCAAACTATAAACAAATACAGCAACCTCTTCGGACAACACATGACCAACGCGGAGTTATTGGAGGAAATAAGAGAAGATCCTAATGGAACCTATAACGAATTAGCTGAAGATTTGTCTGTCATGCAGAGTCAAAACCCCATTGCTACTTCTCCACAAATCAGAGAGTTAGCTCAAGTATTTACACATGCATTATCTGCTTATCTACAAGACCCAGTACAATTCAGGAAGGTTCTGTCAGACATCAGACCAACCCACCCATCATTCGGCGATTTGTTGACAACTACAGAAGAATCTATTAACACTGAGCCGACAACTACAATCAATGAAGAAGATGATGAAATCTTAGGCTTTTCAGATGATCATAAATCTGTACCGCCACTATCGAACAATGTGCGAGAACCAAAGGCTTTAGGTGTACCTACAATATACCCGGTAACTGAACAACCCACAACTACTACTCCAAGACCAGTTTCGGAATACGCATCATCGGCTGCATACAGTTCACTTTCCACTACTGCAAGAAATCCATTCAGATGTTGTGGAAGGATATCAGCCTCATACACATCACCACCTACTCCTGCTGCTACCACACCTACATATAGCAACACAGTCGCAGTTAATATTAATACACTCTCCAGCATCAGCGAGCCGATAACTACCACAGAAACCGATTACTCAATCCACAAATATGGAGGATTCCAGAATAATGCTTTGACTCTGAATGATTCTCCTTACGGTACGAATGCAGTGTCTACTGAAGGCAAACCTTTAAGCGAGTATGTTGAAGCTACTAACTTGCCAACAGCTTGGGGTATCGACCCATCCGTATCAACGTCCGTCAGCGACTTCGAAAGCAAGAAGATTAGGACTACGACAGCACTTCCTCCGACCACTTCAGTCTACTTCACGGAAACTGAAAGTGTAGAATTGGAGAATGAGGAAGAACTGCAAAGAGCTCACAGTCAATCCTTCGCAGCGCCACAAGGTAACAGCATCCGTCACGGAAAAACCTTAACCTTTGATCCCGAACCGATCAAGAAACCCGCTGAGGACCTTGAAGCTCCTACGATACCTGATGAAGACCTAACTACCGTACAAACTACAACGCAACCTACTACAACCGCAAGAGTGACAGAGACTGAAACTTTAACTACTATCACACCGACGGTACCTGACACTGTCTTCACATCTCCAGACAGTGAAAAGACGACGAACCAATTCGCATGGTCGAGCACTTACGGAAACTGGCAGAGTACTGTCATAGATCCTATCACACTCAACGATGGCTTAAGACCAACAGCACCCGACGCAAATCACGGACTATCAGAGAACACGTACATCCCTAACACAGCCACAACTCCCACAGAGTACGTACCCACAGAACAGACCGCTGAACCGACAGTCAGTTTCGAAGTATCCACACATGAGACAAAAGAATTTGAAAGACAAGGAAGACTGCTAAGAGATTCCTCAACTGAACCAGCTCAAGACCTAACAACAATAACCGACACAGTAGTAGAAAAAGCAAAAGAAATTATGAATGCAACGACAGCAGAAAAACTTATGAATGTAATGAAGAAAACGAAATCAAAGACTGTAAAGAGATTGATATTGCTACTGATACAGACATGCGATGATGACCACAACACTACCGCTGAGGCGTCAAAGAAAGCCTTACTTGAAGCTTTGATGGCTGTCTCTCAAAAGGATATGGAAGATATCGCTAAAGAAGAAGAGGTAGCTGAACTACCAACCACAGAGGCTGACAGAAATGTAAACAGACGAACAGATAGGATAGAAAGGACCAGAGGAGACAGGAGAGGGAAAAGTTTGAACTTCGATCCTAGCGCAATAAATTCTCTATCAAGTGCACCACATACCACTACTACGACAACAACAACCACAACAGAAAGTGTCAAAACAACAGAAGACCTAGAAATTGCAGCGACAACTTTCAGTCCACTTAGAACCAGTAGTATCACAGCCAGTCGAAGAGGTGTGAAGAAATTCCACGTCAGAACAACTCCTGTTGAACCAAAAACAACTACTAAATTACCTTTTATAGATACTCCTATAGCTGAAGCTAGGGTTGCACCTGCTAGTGATGGGAAAGCCACGTCCGATACCAGGGCCTTAGAGTTATTAAGGTCGCTGTACTCTATCGCGGCGAGGTGGGGTTGAGAATGTTCTAGACACGTAAGGATATTGTTTTTATATTTAGGGTTGAGTCCAGTGCGATAATTTTTTTTTGTATTTTCTAGACCGCATTTGATGTTTTAGACGTGTGACCGTTCTGTTTTGTAACTTATCTTGCATCATAGAATCGTAATATTTTGTTGTGCAGTTCAAAAATTACTATATATTTTTTGCGTAATGCATAACGATAGTATCAACAAACAATGACATGGAACAAGAAAGAGAATACATTTAGCTTCAAGGATAGCGAAAGCCTTCCATAATAAATGATGGAACATCCAAGATAACAAGACCTTTAAAAGAAAATCAGATATCAAGAATAAAAAACCTATCAAAAGGTGATGATGATGGCAAAACACATTGAGTCGCCATAATTATGTAAATAAAAGTTTTATCAAATAAATGATGTTACAAGAGAAAGTTACAAACAGAATGTTTCAATAGTATAAATAATTTCAAACCCTAAATATAAATGTATAAATGTGATTATGTAGATAGAATTTATTTGTTTTCAATCGATTTAAAGAGAGCATCAGTATTTTTTATTTTTGAAAATTATGATGATTCTGTACAGGCTTTTAGGAGCAATATGCATATAATAATTTTGAAGTAAAGTTATTATTGGAAACGTAGTAAATTTTAATTGCACTGTAGTTTATTTTAAATCTTAATCAAATCAAATCGTGTAATGAATTTTCATTGAATGTCGTAACAATTCTTTGAAAATCAGGGCTTATTGGCAAAAAACTACTCTTTTGAAACGAAATTATATTAGTTTGACAAACTGAAAGACTGCAAGATATACTCAGAAATAGTTTTAGCAAGGCCTACAGATATTTAAATATATTTGTAAGGTCTGCAGACTGTATTCATACAGTTATTAAAACAAAGAGTTTTGGATAAACTAAAATATTTTTTTCAGAAATACCTACTAATTATTTACAAGAATTTATGTTTAAATGCAATGTTTATTTGTCCAGTAAATTTTGATGAGAAGGCTCAAGTAATAAGGCAGGGAATTATAACATATATTTTCTACAAAATATATGCATATTGCTCAAACCAGCCACCCTAGTATGTAACCTAGTTAACTTATTACGTTTTGTTATTGAAAAAAAAATTGACTACATAGACTAACGCATAGTATTCTATTTATAAGCGACCGTAATGTTTAATTTTCCTATGTTTAGGAACATCCTAGGATTAATACTGAGTTACCTACAAGCTATGTTACGTTAGATTTTATTTGATTCGTTACACTGCCACTATTTCTCTGTAATATACTCGTAAGTGGACTATTTCTAGATGTATTATATGTTAGATATTTTTTTAGTAAATTTTTTGTATAAAATATTTCTTTGGACTTTTTTTCATATAAACCCTATTTGACTTTTACTTCGAGATGAGGATAAGATGAGGATTTTACTCCGGAACATCAGCCTGAAATACCACATACTCAAAGAGCGCCTTGATTATTATAGATATTGATTGATGTGAAGACATAAAAGAAAATACGACTATAAATGTGAACTAAATAACCCTCCCTTTGGGCTTCGCCGCAGTCGGGTAAAAACTCACGGTTTTTTCCTCATGAGAGTAGAAAATGCCTCTTAAAATCGGTTATGGACACGTGGTCCGACCGCATAGTCCGATCAATCGGACTACATGATATGTAAGTCTGTGTGTAACTCAACGGGAAAAAAACAAAAAAGTTTACGTAGTCCGATTGATCGAACTATCAGGAATCTCAAAAACACGTGATCCGATTAATCGAACCAACTGGAAAAAAAGTTAATCGGACTATGCGGTCGGACCACGTGACCATAACCTTAAAATCCTTATCATACTCTGTTTCTAACTTGAATAGTGAATCTACTACACTAAGTACTACTGCCTAACCCTTCGGGGTTTACTGGCGTGATGTTACAATATGTCAAACTGAAAGGTAAAGTTAAATAAATGAAACTACTAAACCCGTTAAATAACTCTTTAATAACGTACTACTTAGTACTCATTACATACATTTTACACTTATCATACAAGGTAAATCCCACCTTACACAACAGGTCTTAAGATCACTTTTTACCTACTTTCTTGGGGACGTATTTCTCGATGTCTTTCTCGGTAACCTTGTGGCCTGCTTTGAAGTAACTCTTGAGTTTCCTCTTCTTCTTCATCATTAGTTTAGAGGCCGCGAGGGCGCCGCGACGTTGGAGGGACTCGAAACGTTCGCGGAGAGGGTTTGCTGGAAAAATGGATTCTATGTTTAGTACAGTAAGGTTTATTTTAGATCTTAGACATAGGCAACGATTCACTTAATACATTATTAGTTGGTATAAACATTAAACAGCTAAAGCATTGTAAAGATAGTTTGTAAATACAACACAGAGCAAATCAACAACGTGTCTATTGAAGCTAAGCGACATAAACGCTTGCTAAAACAATAAACTAAAACATGTCTGTAATCGATTGATTCGGTTGCTATCAAACTTATATATTTATAGACAAAACTTCAGAAATCAAAGAACGTGAAGCTATATAAGATAATTATGTAGATTCCTTAGAGATATAGTAGAATCTGGCCAAGTCATCAGACACACGAGTGATCCTTTATGGGTAAAAACGGAACCCTTATAGGATCACTCGTGTGTCTGGCTGTCCGACCATTCCCCCCCCCCCCTTATCTCCGAAACTACTGAGCCTAAAATTCTGAAAAAAAAGGTAGCACTCCGGGAGTGCCGGCAGAAGTGAAAACTTCAATATTAACTTTCAAATATTAACTTGAAAGTTTTTACCCATACAAAAAAGTGCTCAGCGCCGCTAAAGAAGTTTTCACTTCAAAATACAGAAAGTAGTTCAACACATACAGATTACAGGAAAACCTATAAAAATTTATGGTGCGGAACCCTTCATGTGCAAGTCCGGCTTGCACTTGGCCAGTTTTTTCATAGACGACATCAATAAATGAGGACCTAATATCTGAATTAGCAAATGGTGTTAGCATTGCTGAATACTGGGCCAAACAAAACATCTTACTTTTCTTCAAACAATATTTGCCATCAACATGCTGAGACGAAAACGAATTCTGAAAGTAGCGCCGAATTAAAAGTTGGGTGGTAATCGGTTATCGTGGTGTCGGCATTTGATGCGAGGGAGTGAGTAAAACGTCGTGAGGATAGTTTTGACTATGAATATGGATGGGTATATAACTAAGACTAATATATTATTATTAATATTATAAAGTGATGATTCTTTTGCAGAGGTTAAAAATGACACATTAAGGTACTTACTAGTAGTCTGTATATTCCTCAGATCGCCGGATAGTTGCTTGGGGTCCACAAAGTCGGGTTCCTTGGCGGGCGTCTTGTGCGCGCTGAGCGTAGGAAGCGCGGTGGCTTCAGTCGTGGCTCGCTTCTCTGCGCGCTTGCTGCGCTCGTCCGCTTGCTGCTCTTCGCGGGTTTTTATTGATGACTGGAGTTTGCGTAGTCTGGAGAGATGAGATTAGAGATTATAGATTTTTTTGTGATATGAGTCAGGGTTATAATTCTTTATCATCATCATCAACCTATAATTTCCCACTACTGGGAGACAAGCCTCCTCTCTATGAGAGGGAGTGGGCTATAATCCACCACGCGGGCCCAGTGCGGGTCGATCTATATATTCCTTATACACATGTATATTTTATACATTTGACTGCCTCATTGGTCTAGTGGTCGAAAGCGCGACTGCTGTGAATGAGGTCCTAGGTTCGATTCCCAGGTTGGGAAAAGAATTATTGGATTTTCCATCAAGAATTTTTAGTAGCAGCCACGGAGACTGGATTTGTGACCGATTAATGGCAATAGGCTCGCCCCGTACTAAATGGGACTCAAACATAACTGGCAAAATGTGGATGTTCTAAACTATTCTAAAGGGTGATTTTATGTCATTTATGTGATCTCACTTATTAAAAAAAACAAAAGCGCACTTACTTATAAAGATCAGTAATCTTCTGTTTATCAATTTTCTTTCTCTTCAGCCGCTCCTTCTCAACCAGTTGTTCCTTCTGCTTCCTCCTTGTCTTGTGGTCTTTCTTCTTGTTCTTGACGGGCGGGTTGACGGCCTTGTACTCGTTGTCCGTGTCACTGTCCGGGTCGTCCGCTGGGTTGTGGGGCTGCGGGAGGCCGGAGCTCATCTCCTCGCGCCATTGGGTCTGGAGTGGGGAGAAATGTTTGGAATAGATATATGCGGTTGGTACATTTTGATATAAGTGGATATAAGTATATTTTGATATAAGTTTATTTGTTAGTTGCATTCGAGTCGGAATTCTCAAACAAGTCGCTGGCGAGGTTTTTATGGAGCCGAGAACTGCAGTAACATTTTGAATAAAATAATACCGAAAAGTATTTTATGTCATGAATTATTAGGCATCTATTAGTAATAGAGAAGTACGGAAGAAGATCGTAGTGCGTTAAGTCTACGGGCACGAAACCGAGCGATGGCGGCAGCGGGGCGACGCGACGCGACAGCGATGTAAACAAAAGCATTGCATTGCGCGGGTTCTACAGTCTTTTATTTTACGGTTTGTTTCGTGTCCGCGTGAGATATCGCCGCCTCGCCTCGCTGCCGCCATCGCTCGGCCGCCGCAAGTTTCGTGTCTGCAGACTAAGAGCCAGCTTACGCGGAAATAAATTGAAAAGTATTTTGTTTTTAATCTAATGCCATCAGTGATCGCACTTTTGGACCTTTGCAGCTCATCAACTGATGAGCATTAAATGCTATGAATTATATGTAGTTTTAATACCGCGAGACATATATCCAGGTCTGAAAGCAGGACACAAAACCCACCGTCATGCATATGCACATGCACACATGGGCCCACCCTCCCGCCCTCATGCATATGCACACATACAAAACAAGTGTGAAATAATTAGCATGCCATGCAATCAAACCTATACTCGACACGTGTTTCACCCCTCCACGGGGCATCCTCAGGAGTTGTTGACTCGTCGAGCGTTCGTGCTCGAATGAGCTAGTCGCACCGCTGTCGGCCCTAGGGCCGACAGCGGTGCGACTGCTTTCAGACCTGGATATATGTCTCGCGGTATTAAAACTACATATAATTCATAGCATTTAATGTCATGGATTACCGCAAAGTAACGCCTGATTCCATAACTTAACTGATGAGCAGTTGATGAGCTGCAAAGGTCCAAAAGTGCGTGTTTACTCTGTTGAATACGCAACGCGTTAAAAAATATGGCCCGTGCGGACGCTGGTTTACGGTTTTTAGACAGTGTCATTATGATTATGAGTTATCTTAGTAATAATAACCGCCAAAAACTTTACCGAAACATGACCGAAATAGATCACAATAAAAAGTTTCTTAACATCGACATAAAAACTCGGTATTCGTTTCTTTGTCATCATCTGCCTAGCCTGTTCCCAAGTATGTTGGAGTCAGGTTCCAGATTTTACATGGAGCTACTGCTTATCTAACTTAACTAACGTTGGACACTAGAGTCAACCATATGGAAGGGACCGAAAGGAAAAAGGAAAAGAGGGCGCCCTCGAAAGAGGTGGATAGAAGATATAGAAGGGATAGCAGGAAGTGAATGGAGAGAGAAAGCTACGAATAGAGAGGTTTGGAAGAAGCTGGAGGAGGCCTTTACCCGAGAAGGGGTTCCGATCAACGACACTGAAGAAAGTAATGATAGCGAGTAGTATTAATGTATAATTTAAATATTTAAAAATTTCATGTAATAATAGTTTTTTTTAGATTGGAAATAAACGGGATTTATTATTATTATTACTGCTTATCTATCCTCCACAACCCAGTTAGTGCTGGGTAATACAATACTCCTTGGTAAGACTGTTTGTCAGACTTTCGGGTCAATCTTCTATATATAAATAAAAAGAGAAGTCCTGACTGACTGACTCATCAACGTCCAGCCCAATCCCTTGGACCTAGAAAGCTGAAATTTTGCACAGAGGTTCCCTTTATAATGTAGACAAGGACTAAGGAAGGATTTTTCGAAATTCAACCCTAAGGGAGTTAAATAGGGGATGAAAGTTTGTATGCAAAATCGTCATTTTCACGCGGGCGAAGCCGCTGGCAAAAGCTAGTGACTACATATAACGACTGTCAAAGATCTACAGACGGTAGCAAGGGCAGACAGATTAACGTGTTTTCCGAGGAACGGACGACACTCGGTATGTAATGGGCGGTCACCCATCCACAGACCAACCTGGCCTAGGTTAGTCTGTGGATGGGTTAGCACTGTTAACCTAAATAGCTACCTCCGTGGTCGAGTGGATTAGGCGTTTGCCTTGTGACCCGGTGGTCGTGGGTTCGATTCCCACGGGAAGCATACTTTGTAAAGTTGTTTCCAGTTTGGTTAGGGCATTGCAGGCTTGAATCACCTGATTGTCTGATAAAAAGATGGTTCCGTGCTTCGGAAGGTACGTATAAGTCGGTGGTCATGGCCGCCAAATGGCGGTCGTCAAACCATGTCAGAGGCCCTTGCGGCGGTTTAGAAACTCTGACACTAGGGTGTGTGGGGTCTTTAGACCTTACTGCCCACACTATAAGAAGAAGAAGACCTAAATATCGACCCCCACGGCTGTTATTATTTATGTATTAGTTTATTTTATAGAATGAAGCATAACCCTCCTTTTGGGGTTTGCCACAGTCGGGTAAAAATACAAGTGCTTACGTCTTTCTCGACTTGCGTGACTCTCCGGAACATGCCGGTGGTGACTCTGTGGAGATGTTCCTCTCGCTTCATCATCTTCTCTTCGTGTTTGCCCACTTGTTGCAGCAAGTCTTGATGCTCCTGTGAACAAAATGATAACATGATATAACCATTAATAATAATGAACTACAAAGGGGGTTTTCAGGAATAGTGTTAGATAGTGGCTCGCACCATGCATTTGAAGTCTTTTTTTTTGTGTTGGCACTAATTATATGGAACTGATTCACAACTCATTAAGAGCTAATCCTTTTATAATTCTAGCTAAACTGACAATCAAAGACGAATTCTAGACAACTAAGTCATCTCTTTTTAGCAAAGCTTGATTGGCGTACGAGCTTAGTGCCCCGAATATATACCAAACATCAACAAAAAAAAAGTCACTTGTAAACACACATGGTCATTCCATAAAATGGTCAAGTCATTTGCAGTTACACATAAATAAGAACAAAAACAAGTAAACAAGTCTTACTAACCTGGTAAGAAGGATTATAGCTGACTCCAGGGTGTGGTGTCTCCACTGCAGCTCTCGTCATCACAGACTTGGCTAGCGGAGGTTTTGTTCTGAGTCGCTGTGTGGGTAGAACATTGTGCAGCTGTGCTTCCTCTGATATGAACTCGTCTATCAAGGTTTCTGGTATGCCTTTAGCTTCTAGTGCTGAGGAAAAGGTATTGAAATGAGAATTATAGGTTTGATTGTAGAAGACTAATAGTACATTACTGCAGAATCCAGTAAGTAAGCCTTCCTGGCCAAGTATGAGTTAACCGGACCGAACCGCAGGTGAGGTCTGGTTATATACGAGGCCAGGATGGCTTTCTTACTGGTTGAGGTTTGTATAATGCTTTTCTCAAAAATTAAAGAAAGTTTAACAACAAATTCGTTAATTAATATTGAAGGTTACATTGAAATGTGAAAAACACAATAGCACTTTTTGGCCGACCCGGGAATCGAACCCAGGACCTCACGCTCTGCAGTCGAGCTTGCGACCACTAGACCAACGAGGCATTTTAGGAAACAACTTTAGAAAAAACTTTTTAATAAACTGAAATTACTAAATACAATCATAAAATCCCACACTATACTTCTACAACATTACTAAGTACAAAACGCAACGTATAAAATGGCTGTTTAAGGTTCCAAAAATATATGTATCTCATAAAATGTCATAACAAAAAGAGAGATAGATATATATTTGGAACCTCCCTTCTATAACCATGTGTTAGCAGAAAAAACACCGTCAAGACGATGCGTGAAGAGGAACGCACACTCCAGCCACCACGCGGCTATATAAACCGCTGCACGACGCATTTCGTCCCTTTTCTCCATCGAGTCAACAAGCTACGAGGAATCTCTGCCCGTTAGAACAGCCAATTCTGCCTACCTTCAATTTGATTCTGCCTATTTAGTGTTCTTTTTATTTCCTGTTAATTTAATTGTTTAAAATATAAAACCGTTGTTTGATAGTTGTTTTTATTTTTATCTGTATAATGCTAGTTTGCTAATATCAGAAGTGGCATTCATTCTCACGTCTCCACTCTGTTGTTAAGGCAAAATTGGTTGTTCGAATTTGAAAAAGGAACCAAGTCACTGTTTTACATCGTAAATAAAATGTTGACTTTTTTCCTGCTATTATCATAATTACTGCGGGTAGATGTGTAACATGGTAAACGAAATGTTGAAAAATCTGGTGAGTACGTTCCAATTTGTTAACTGCATTATTGAAAAGATGACGGTAGTGCGTTTATGATTGCATTTTATAGAATGTTGTTCTGTAGCTTGTTGGTAATTTTGTAACTTTGTTTGTTAGGTTCAGCCTAGTAACGCTAATTAGCTATCCAGCTATCCTTATTAGTGTTTTGTTTAGTGGATAAACTATTTAAGTACCTCGTACCACGCTTGCGCGTTGAGCGGCATTATGAACATGCTTAATAATAGCCGTAAAAGCAGAAGGCGTTCTAACAACTGTGGTTCTCAATCTAGAAATTCGTGATTATTCGAGTTGTGGTCATCCAGGTCATCGGAACTAGGGCTCTAGTCGTACTCCAAAAGGACGTAGGTCACCTAACAATTTACTAATAGACCAAATCTTAGATTGGTTGACGTCATTGAAAGAGCAGCGTCACAAGACTCCGCCGCGAGCACGTGAGCCGTGTGCGGTCGCGTCCCGTTCGCCGCGGGAGCCAGCCGAGGCGGCTTCGCCCTCCCCGGGTCGTTCCGCGAGCGCTGTAATGCCTGTAACAGCTAACAGCGATGCCGCATGGCCGTTACGACCGCACGTCGAACGCATCATTGACGCTATTCGGTCAATCAACACGAAGCGGTGAGATCTAACCAATCTTATTTTTCTAATTTCGATCAAAGTATCAACGATTTAGACAATAACATTTAAATTGACGGCACGGTTGGCACAGTGGCTCAGCGATTGGACTGCTGCGCTGCGTGTCGCGGGTTCGATCCCCGCACGGAACAAATATTTGTATGACCTACAGATAGTAGTTTCGGGTCTGGGTGTTTGTGTATGTGAGTTTAAATGTTTGTAAACGCACCCAAGCTAATGGAGAAATTCCTGGCGTGGGGCAACGAAAGAATTATTGGAAGGATAATGAATTATTGACTGTCTGTATCGAATTGTAAATCGCTTAATAAGTGGGTCAGTAGTGACGGTAGATGGAGTAAATAAAAAAAAAGAATACTGTGCCATAGGAGGCCGGATATTGCAAACATTTTAGATGAGGTCATGAAGACATTAGGTCCTGGGTGTGATTCCCGGGCAAATTGTTATTAGGTTTTGTGGGTGTACTAGTAGGTAAATACACTTCTGCCTTACCCTTCGGGGATTGCAAACGTGATCTTATGTTGTGTTATGTTTGCTGAGTGTTTTTGATTTTGATTCTGGAGTTGAATTTTCCTAAATGAAAGAGTAAATGTTGCTTGTAAATTTAAATGATGAGGAGATTTTAAACAATTTGTTCTCATTTTGGTCTTTGAATCTAATTGAAGCTTTTAAACCTGCACGTGCCTACAAACATGCACATGATTGGCTAAGGAATTAGGTCAGTGGATCATGTACCTGACAATATTCATAAGAATTTTCATGAAGTTAAGTTGTGGTAGAAAGTCGAGTAAGGGATTCTATCGGCTGTATTGTTTGACAGTACCAGCTAATTGCGTAGTCGTAGCCCGATTCAAATGAAGGTTTTTTGAGGAAACTCATGTAGAATGTAGGTGCGCGATGCGCTTTAGCTTTAGTGGACGTCGAGGTCTGGAAAGACCGTATCGTGACGTCAGTGAGTGATGCACATGGGACATCCACTCGATTACTGGTTGTTTTGAGAGCCGTGGCGTTAGAGGTTTTACTCGATGATTTCTATAAATCTGGCATTTTTTTGTCGCAATAGATTTTATAGGATTCGAACTTTTCGAAATTCAGAACGACTATAATTCAGAACGACTAATAGGACATGACCCAGGATAGTTCATTGTTCTATTTTTGATAATTCCCAGTTTAACCACGTTTGATTCTATCAAAAAGAGTGGGACCCAATGAAAATAAAGTTTGGTCAGGGGTGACCGAGTGGAGCCAAATTCTGTCGTAGATTTGTTTCTTTACAGAGTAACCATTGCACAAGCACAGTGGTGTGTTTCGAAGCACCGCAACGCTGCCTGGTCTCACAGCAGTGGTTGCCAGGGCTGCGCTACAGTGACGCCGTGACCGCTGACTGCACGCTATACTGGCGTTGCCGAGCGCGTCGCTGAAGGCCGACTGCGCGCCCTACTGGCGTTGCCGAGCGCGTCGCTGCAGGCCGACTGCGCGCCCTACTGGCGTTGCCAAGCGCGTCGCTGCAGGCCGACTGCGCGCCCTACTGGCGTTGCCGAGCGCGTCGCTGCAGGCCGACTGCGCGCCCTACTGGCGTTGCCGAGCGCGTCGCTGCAGGCCGACTGCGCGCCCTACTGGCGTTGCCGAGCGCGTCGCTGCAGGCCGACTGCGCGCCCTACTGGCGTTGCCGAGCGCATCGCTTCAGGCCGACTGCGCGCCCTACTGGCGTTGCCGAGCGCGTCGCTGCAGGCCGACTGCGCGCCCTACTGGCATTGCCGAGCGCGTCGCTGCAGGCCGACTGCGCGCCCTACTGGCATTGCCGAGCGCGTCGCTGCAGGCCGACTGCGCGCCCTACTGGCATTGCCGAGCGCGTCGCTGCAGGCCGACTGCGCTCCCTACTGGCATTGCCGAGCGCGTCGCTGCAGGCCGACTGCGCGCCCTACTGGCGTTGCCGAGCGCGTCGCTGCAGGCCGACTGCGCGCCCTACTGGCGTTGCTGAGCGCGTCGCTCTGGGCTGCCAGCGCACTACTGGCGTGTTAAGCACGTCGCTCTGGGCTGCCAGCGCGCTACTTGCGTGTTTAGCGCGTCGCTATGGGCTGCCAGCGCGCTACTTGCGTGTTGAGCACGTCGCTACGGGCTGCCAGCGCGCTACTTGCGTGTTGAGCGCATCGCTACGGGCTGCCAGCGCGCTACTTGCGTGTTGAGCGAGTCGCTACGGGCTGCCAGCGCGCTACTTGCGTGTTGAGCGCGAGGCTCCGGGCTGTCAGCACGCTACTGTCGTGTTAAGCGCGTCGCTCCAAGCTGCCAGCGCGCCCTACTGGCGCAGTTGTGCTTGGCACTCCACGGTGCCAACGCGCCCTACTGGCGCAGTTGTGTGCGGCACTCCACGGTGCCAGCGCGCCCTACTGGCGCAGTTGTGCGTGGCACTCCACGGTGCCAGGGCGCCCTACTGGCGCAGTTGTGCGTGGCACTTCACGGTGCCAGCGCGCCCTACTGGCCTGGTCGACCGCATTGCTGCAGGCCGACTGCGCGACCTGGCTTGGTCAAGCGCGTGACCTCGGCTGCGTACGTGTGTAGAGACTGTGTGGTAAGCTAACGTCGTGCCTATGCCATACAAGCGCTGAAATCACGTGGTATGCTAACGTCGTGCCTATGCCATGTGAAGCTGTTAGATTGCTGACAAGCTAACGTCGTGCCTATGTCATGCATGTGTAGAAACTGTTTGGTATGCTAACGACGTGCCTATGCCATACAAGTGTTGAGATCATGTGGTATGCTAACGTCATGCCATGTGAAGTTGTTAGATTGCTGATAAGCTAACGTAGTGCCTCTATCATGCAAGTGTAGAAACTGTTTGGTATGCTAACGACGTGCCTATGCCATACAAGTGTTGAGATCATGTGGTATGCTAATGTCATGCCATGTGAAGTTGTTAGATTGCTGATAAGCTAACGTAGTGCCTCTATCATGCAAGTGTAGAGACTGTTTGGTATGCTAACGACGTGCCTATGCCATACAAGTGTTGAGATCATGTGGTATGCTAATGTCATGCCATGTGATAAGTTGTTAGATTGCTGATAAGCTAACGTAGTGCCTCTATATCATGCAAGTGTAGAGACTGTTTGGTATGCTAACGACGTGCCTATGCCATACAAGTTTTGAGATCATGTGGTATGCTAATGTCATGCCATGTGAAGTTGTTAGATTGCTGATAAGCTAACGTAGTGCCTCTATCATGCAAGTGTAGAGACTGTCTGGTATGCTAACGACGTGCCTATGCCATACAAGTGTTGAGATCATGGTGGTATGCTAACGTCATGCCATGTGAAGTTGTTAGATTGCTGATAAGCTAACGTCGTGCCTATGTCATGCAAGTGTAGAGACTGTTTGGTATGCTAACGATGTGCCTATGCCATACAAAACGTTGAAATCATGTGGTATGCTAACGTCGTGCCTATGCCGCGTGAAGTTGTTAGAAATATGCTAAAGTTGTGTATATGTTTTTTACACTTATGTTTTTGTTAGTGTGAACATTGTTCACTGTGTATAATGGTAATGATGCGACTGAGATGTCTGCATCGTTTCAGTTTCACTGTTACTAAACGTTATTTAAAAAAAAAAATACGGAAATCATGAGTAATGTTTTAAAATCAGAATAGTAATACCAGCTGTTTGTGTTTTCAGACCGTAATGCCGAGGACGTGGAGTCTACGCCTGAGCTGCCAGACACAGTGATGTGCCATCTGGCGTGATGATGCCAGATCCTGTACCAAGCACCTCCAGTGCTGCCGAAGCCCTGCAACCTGAGATATAGGAGTACGGGGACGTCCTCCGGTCAGGAGAGGCCGTGTTAGCAGAAAAAACACCGTCAAGACGATGCGTGAAGAGGAACGCACACTCCAGCCACCACGCGGCTATATAAACCGCTGCACGACGCATTTCGTCCCTTTTCTCCATCGAGTCAACAAGCTACGAGGAATCTCTGCCCGTTAGAACAGCCAATTCTGCCTACCTTCAATTTGATTCTGCCTATTTAGTGTTCTTTTTATTTCCTGTTAATTTAATTGTTTAAAATATAAAACCGTTGTTTGATAGTTGTTTTTATTTTTATCTGTATAATGCTAGTTTGCTAATACATGTTATAATGGCTAAACTCTAATCTGTGTCTGGTACTATGTTTTTTTTTCTAAACAGATCTAAAGAGGATGACCTAGTGTCCAGTAAGTAAATTACAAACTTACTTACTGGACAGTAGGAGATTCCAAGTTTAAAATCTCGCTTCTTACTGGACAGTTGTGAATAAGTCTCCGGTAAAGTTCACTTTCTGGATACTTTTTAGAGATGCTATGGCAACATTACTTACCATTTTTGAGAAAAATATGTAAATCCAGGTACTTTCCTGCCATGTGTTATAGCGGTGGGATGCCCTGAATAAGGCTATTCACTATTAAGTTTGAAAGTTGTGCCACTTGCAGAAAAGTGGAAAAGGAATCAACTGAAGTCAAGAGCAAGCCCATTTAAAATTAAAAAAAAAATTAAAAAAACTGTCTTGGAATGGGCACGTGATGAAGAAAGAAAAATCGCATGTGACTAAAAGAGTGATGAAAATAAATATTGATGGTTGAAGAGGATGAGGAAGACCAAGGAAAAGATGGATGGATTTTATGAAAAATATGAAAGAAAAAGGTGTAAATGGTAGTGTGATGGTTGACAACAACATGTAGTACAAACGCCATGTAACATGGGACTAGGGCACGAAGATAATGATGAAGGCTACTTACAATCTTTTCCCCATAGATCCAGGCTGAAGTTCTGTCTGACTTGCTTGGCCTTCCTCTTCTTGTCGAGTGCCATCTTCCTGTTCTTCTTGGCTTCCACCAACTTCTTCTCAAACACTCCCTTCTGTGCTTGACGAGTTTGTCTTAACTTGCTCAACGCGGACGGTTTAGAGCCGATTGGGTTTACATGGTTACGTTTTTTGTTTGGGTCTTGTACCTAAAAAATGTTCATAAAAAAAATTGTCATCTTTCAACACTGGGTATACAGGCTTTAAATAGAATTTGCTTCTATCATAATATCGGCTTACAGAAAATAAACATGAATATTAAATGAGTCATACACTAAGCTAAAAGCAAATACTGACTGTTTATAAATTCGTAAGTACCATTAAACAGGCTAGAAATAAAAATATTGTGTGTAGTGTACACTGTACATCATCATCATCATTGTTACATGACCGTAAATTTTAAATTTTCAAGGTTTTATTTCTACGAAATTTACAGTAACAAACCTTAGAAGTAGGCAGCAGCACTTCAAAGCATTTTGGTACTTCCTTCAGCTTGGCTCTCTTCTGTAGTTTACGTGACAACGGCTTTTTGTCCTCATCCTTGACCTCATCATTGTCTCCGGCTATGTCTACCACAAACAGTTCACTGTCTGGCTTGGTGTCAAACTTACTGAAAGTTTTAAGAAAATATTGTGAAATGTGGAGCAATGTTTTATATAATTTGTTGGTATCTCGACTTATAACAACTAGTAGAGTGAGAGCGAAAAAATAGTCGAAATGACTGACTTGTTATTTTTCTTTTATTAATAGATAGAACTGCTTTATAATCACAAAAAATAAGACACTGCCTTCTAAGTTAAACTGATTTTTTACGAACTTAAATAGATTTGGGTTAAAGCAGTGTAAATTGCAGCAACGTTTAATTTTTCAGATATTATAAATCTGATTGCTTGGCACTTTTATAACATTTTACCTCCATTTTACCGAAAATAAACACGCACATGATGTCAACATAACCTCACTTACCCCAATCTTTCTTCTAATCTCTGATCTTCAAGAAACTCCTCAACATCACGGATGTCAGAGTATTTTCCCCACGCCTTCTTGTTCTTTTTGGAAACACGCTTCCTCTTCTTTACAACAGACATTTTCGTGTTATTGATTATTCTTCAAAAATACGTGTGTAGCGTGACAATATCGCGATTTGAAAGGACCGTTTCGTTTCACAGGTCTTGACAGATAGTTACTGTTTATCTTGTTGTTGTGAAATGTTTTCAGAAAATAAATCAATTCTAATATAAATAAAACATTGATTAGCTGCTTTATTATACTTGGTTACAATTCATAATAGTATTAGCCTTTTCGGCAAATAAATCAAAAAGATAAATAAAAAAATATTTAATTTTGTACTGCGTTGATAGAAACGAAACTAATCACTTTGATGTTTACTGATGCGTTTAGAAATAATTAAAAAATATACAACTGAATGGTGCAATGATAGTATTCATCAATGCATTAAATAGTTTTTCTTTTTTTGTATCTATTTAAAGCGAAACTTGGGCTGGATTACATAATACTATTACCGGACTAAAGAGTACCCTATTTTCTACTTTTTAGAACGGCAAGAAAACGATAGCGGGAATCGACCCTGGGCACACCACGAACAACTCTTACATCGCTAAGCCATTGGGCACAAATTTATATAACGTAAAATTTTCAACAGGTAGGTTCTGATGTAGGTTAAATAAAAAGCACATTTAATAAATTAATTAACACCTCGAACTTTAAATCACGTTTATTTCAATGCACCAAAAAAACACTGAGATCTCGTTCTCCAATAAATTAGGTTTTGTTCAATGTAAAGTAAATACCTACAAATGATTTTATTATTTTATTACTACAACGTCCTTAAAATTAAGTAACAAAATTAAAAGCTATGTAGACATCGAACTAATAAATGGCATTTAACTATTTGGTTTATCAGGGTTTATCTATTTTTTCTTCTTTTCTTCTTCGCAATCTTCTTCCTCTTCTTCTTCTTCTTCGGGCTCTTCTGCTTCTTCTTCCTCGTGGTCAGCCGCTTTCTGCTCTTCTTTCGCTGGCGCTAGAGATATAAGACATTCGATTACAAAATGAACAAAAAAACTTAAAGTAGATTTGATTTTAATAGTAGATAACGACAATATTTGAAAAAGATCATATTCATTATCATCTATCTATAAATATGATGTGTGTTTGTATAAAAATACATAATATATAAGCTAATCAAATTGATCAATAAATAAAATAATATATAGGTGGGCTTTAAAGTAACAATATGGCATAAATAAAAATAATTTATTACAAGGGCCATAAACCTTGGTGTGTAATGGGGAAAGCAATGCACTACTTACAATATCGACCTACCTCTTAAATAACTTTCTTCTACTACCATCCATAAAATCCGAATTGTTTCGCGTAATTATTCCGATTGTGTTCGTTAAAGCTATCTAAATTAACGTAAAGATTTGGAAACATCTTCTCAACAGGCTTTGCCACAACTAACTTAGTTGGCTTAGCGACTAATTTCGTAGGCTTAGCACCTAGTTTTGAAGGTTTAGCGACCAATTTAACTTCCTTAGCGACCAATCTTTCAGGCTTAGCGACCAATCTTTCAGGCTTAGCGACCAATCTTTCAGGCTTAGCGACCAATTTTGCAGGCTTAACCTCTATAGGTTTGAATCTAAACTGGTTGAAAGCAGAATGGAATGGCTGGAACCGGTATTCGATGGGTTTATCTAGTTCAATCTGGTTTGGTTTCGAAGGCGGTGATTGGTTGAGTGCGGACTTGGCGGGTTGTGGTGTAAATGCGTTGGTTTCAATGAGAGCGTGAGTTGGTTCTGGGGCTGAGGTGAGCGGAGGTTCTTCATGGAGGTGCAAGGGTTGTTCGCTGGTCACTTGAATAGGATCCTGGTCGGAGCTGGCCCACTCTGAAATATAGGAAAGATCTCGCTTAACGAATCTTCTTGATTCGTTGACGAGCCATGAAACAAAGCCATAGGTTAAGCCAAATTTGCGAATAGTAATACCAATATTTTGAAAGCTAGGACATTCTAGCTTCAGTTACTATCCTATAAATTGATTGAGATTTTGAAAAGTAGTATTGAAATATTTTAAAGAATTCGGTAGCATTTAAGTACTGAGTTTCTATTGTGTTATAAAAGGCAGTGTCAGAATTAAAGTGCAAAGCTAAATAAGACATAGGAAGATACTTACCTGAACGTAATTATTTGCTCATGTGGTGGTGATAGGTGCACCTACCTATCGGCATCAAAAGATGACATTCTATTCTCTAATCAGTCTTATATTATTTGATTACTTAACTGTTGTAGAACACATTAAATCATATTTGTTTCTGAAATATTCACGTCTTAAGCTGTTCATTTCTTTACTTATTTTGAGAAATCTTCTTCAGATATAAGTTTATTTTAAGCTATCTTGGACTAAAGGACCTCCAAACATTTGAAGATCTCATACCAAAATAAGAACTAAACATTTGTATTTTCTTAGGTTCTTATTTCTTCTCTATTCATACTTGCCTGATGTATGCGTTTATTGGCAAGGTTTTTGAAGTGTCGAAAAATTAAACAGGCAGGTCGAATCCTCTTGAATTTTGATATGTCAAAACTGACGCGCTTGTTTTGAAATACTAATCTTTTGAGATGATTATGTGAGAAGCAAGTAGGGTGGGTAAGTGTTAGTCAAGTCAAGTTAGTGATATTAAGTGAGATGTCAAGTAACAGTCAGAAGTAGTCAGAGTCAGATAGTCATCAGTCAAGATCGTATTGAAAAAACAGAAGTAACAAAAACAATATTTTATTTTTTCACACTTTCTGTCGACACTCTATGGCTTTGAGACATCGCACTTAATTTTGTATGTTAGTATCAAAGAAATCTGTGTTGCGCAACATGCAACGCAACAAGCAACGTAGCATGCAACGTGTTGCAGCAACCATGATATAACGTAAATTAATTTGAAGTTGCTATGTTGCGTTGCGATGTTGCAAGGTTCGTTTGCCCTACGGCATTGTTACCTCCTAACATTTTTGTAGTATAACTAAAAAGTTACACATATACAAAACTGGAACCACTTGGGACCTCATATAAAAGTAAAAAATGTTTGAAACATAACAGATATCACATTAACTCAATCTTGAAGCACTCCTAACCATAAAAACATTTTTTATTTACATCGTAGTAGAAGATTTTCTACTAATTGTTTAGTTAAGATTAGAATAGGATATGCAAAGTGGTGAAATAAATATTTTAATGCTATTGTATCCTATCCTAATAATAACGAATAGCGTTTGTTCTGGGATTCTCAAACTTTTTTACTTTGTTGATTTTTTATGACAGAAGGATGAAGGAGAGCTATAAAAAGGGGTATGAAGAAGGCATTGAAACAGGACATAAGTTTAAGGGAAGAAAAGGAAAGATGAATTTGAATAACAAATTAATGAATGATGAAAGGGACAACGGGATTTCTTAACGTAATACTCGATTATGGAATGAACAAACTATGTATAAATAAAAAGGGAATGGGGTAATTGAATAAACAGAACTAAATAAACAGTAGCAAGAATTGTGCAACACAAAATGAAGACGAGAATATCATAGAAAAGTAATGGAAGGATATTTTATCTAGATATGGAAACAACCTAAAAAAAAAGGAAGACAATTAAAAAATCAACAACTCAAAAAACTTAATCAAATCCCAGAACTTAGACACCTAAAACCTTATTGTTACTAGTGGTGGTAGTCCGACTGTAGCTGATGGTAGTACTCCTGACTGTCCTGCTCTTGGCTTTGAGGAGCAGCTTGATACTGCTGCTCGGGGGCCGTACCTTCGTGAGAAGCGTCCTTGTGCTGACCGCCGAGCCCAGCTGCTGCAGCCTTAGCAGCTGCTGCTGCAGCGTTAGCCTGGGCCTGTTGTGCCGCCGCCTGTGAGAAAAAGAAAATATTGTAAAAGAGCAATTTTGGTGTATAGTAAACATGCTGCACATTAGATAGACTCTAAGGGACTAGTTAAAAGGGTTTGTCAGGTTGTATGGGGTAAGATTTACGTTGGAGTTCCCAAAGGGACCACATTAGGTCCTGTTCTGTTGCAACTTTTTTTGCCATCAAGTCTATGGCATGATGTGAATGTGACTAATATAGTACCGTAACATATCTAAAGTCCATAGAATGAAAATATTGTATTGTGAAGAAGTGAATGTTTTATGAATTGCTAGAGTCAGACTGATAAAACAGAAAGTGACAATAGAAATTAATTAGAAAAAGAATAAATACAAGTCTGACCAGGCAGTCAAATAAGAATGAGAGTGATGGTTTTTCTAAAAGTGATTTAGATAGAAACAAAAAGAGAAGTGAGATCAACGGTTTATTTGGTGACAGCAAGAGTATAATATATCTTGAAATAAATAACTGTTCTTCTCTTCATCGTCTCAGTAGAACATGGAAATCGTAATGTCCTCAAAAATGTACGCCTTTGAGTTCCGCTGCGCTTCCTGTTCAGGGAAACGTCACTCATTATTATTTATCTCTTTCAACATTTCGTGTACAAACCTATCACTAATACTGCCCACAAGTCTAAATGTTAAGAAACCATTGAATCCATTATGACTGCAAAAACGTTAACATTAATTCATGACAAATATGTCAGGAGTTGAACATTTTATGAATGTAAAATAATTCAACAAACTTATTTCAAAATATTTCACAAGTTCGTTCAAAAATAATTGCCTTTGGTATTGTAAATTGATCAAAATTAAACTCTACATCTACACAACATCTCTCTTTCGATCTTCCCAATTATACATGGCAATATCAAATAGCTCATAACCACTAAACACATAATCTCTATCCTCCATACCTGAGCCTTTCGTGCCGCGGACTGCGTAGCCTCGAAGTCGATCCTGACTCCATGCAGCTGCTCCTGTAGGGCATGCAGCCTCTGCCTGGCTGCTCCAACCATGGCGGTCTGGGCACCGAGTTCACCTGCAGCCTGGGAAGCTGCTTCGTTGGCGTTCTCTGACGTCGCTTGGGCAGCGTTCAAGGCTGCTTGGATAACATTCACCTGTGAAGATTTTGGGAGTTGTGGTTAAAGTTTCCAAAAATCAGCAGAGTCTGCACCCAGGTAACTGGTGACCTATATATGTAACAAAAGCATTATTCAGAAGCATCAAGTACCTACCTAGGTGATTGAACCTTGTCAAGACCTGGATGTAACTAAGAGTCAAAGGGTGAAATGGCATGCAGAAGAAAATAACAATGAATGAAATGTTAATGGCAATTATAACGACGGTACAGAGAAATGTTATCAAATATAATTCAATAAAAATAAGTAACGAAAAGAAAGAGATGAGCTACAAATTGACACCAAATCTTACAAAACACAGAGAGCGAAAGTTTTCAAGTTCGATGTACAATTACTCTCGAACCGCGAAATAACAGGAAGAAAACGCATATTGGTTACAATGTTAAGATCAAATTACATCATGCGGGGCATCGAGTTTCGATACAATTTCCACATGAAATACGACATGCAAGCTGAGTGGAATTAATAAAATACTTAAGTGTAAGACTGGCCACTATAATTTTGAAGAAGACGTTAGATAAGGTAAATGAAAGATCCGTTTCATTAATTCATCAAAAAAACATATTTGAATCCATATCATACAAACGCAATACAAAGAGAAGTCATTGACATTAATTTGCATTGAGAAAATCATAATGAATAACTGTATCAACATAGAAATATCAACCTTGGACTCTAAACGGTTATTTAAATAATATCTAAATACAATAACGCCACAAAATAGACCGAAACGTGGTCATAATTAAAACGTCGTGTCGCAAACAAAACTGAAGAATGATAAAACCAGTGCTTGCAAAATGATTCGGTTCGAACCGTTACGATTTCTTGATTGGGTTTCTCAAATTCAGTCAAACTTGGGAGGAGTTATACTCGTAATTATGGTGCAAGAGACATGCCGTAAACTGCAAAACAATTAGGAATGCTGCTAATCCAGTGGGTATCATTAAAGAAATGTGGAAACAACAGGGATCACTGATGAAAGAATAATGTATTGAGATCCAAACTGCCAAGAAGATCAAAACAAATCATCCAATAATGCCTATGTTAAAAACGAATCAGTAGATGACATAAGTCACCTAACCTATAGTTTCGTTTTATAGTGAACTACTTTTGAAGACGTTTAAGTACGTTTAATAGAATACCTACCTAATCATGACAAGGCCTTAGTCAAAGTTATGGAGACCGATTATCACCAGTGAAGTTGCAATTGAGTGCAAGAGTTATATAAACATTATCAGATTATGGTAATCGGCCACTGTGCTGTGAGCCTAGACTAAATTAGTCAATCGGCTGATATTACTGAAGCATTAAAAGAAAATAAAGATGTAACGATTCATGTAATCGCTGAAAAAATATTGATTATGTCTGAAATGATGGACGTAGGTAATCATCCATGTCTTAGATTGAGTCAAAGTTTTTTACAAGCCGAAAATTATGCTCATTACGCCTAAGTTATCAAAGATAAGTTATTCAGTCATCCCAATGGTATTTCTGTGTAAGCAAGAATACTTTTGGTTGTTGCGTCACAAAAAAACAATGGCCTAAGTAGATCAGTCTTTTATAGAGGTCCAAACTTAACAGTTTGAGAAACACTAGCACACTGTTGACATCTCGTTCACGAATTTCTTCCAATTATTACAAACTTTATTCTCTACCTAGCACCTCAAATAGAATTACTCGATCAAAATTACAACATGATTAGCAATGACTGACAACGACTTCTTTCCTAAGATTAACTGTTGCAAGAACTAACCGTTTTTCGTACTTTACTTAGTTACTAAACACCATAACATAAAAGTAAATCAATTACATGGCATTGCAAAGTTCAAATTAATATGTTTTTGTTCACATTTTGTCACGTAATATTTGGAAACTGAAATTGAATTATTTTTGCACGGGTGAGAAGTTGCATTGGTGTTGGGACTTTCAAAAATGTTTGATATAGATTGTGGCCAATTGGCCATGTTAAAAAACCTTTTAAATTCTCCGGTATAAACAGAAACAGACCATGTCTTAGAATAAATGGAGAGTGTGAGGAATAATATGAAGGGAGAAAGGAGTAAATGATAACGTGACGATTAACAGGGGAGAATAGAAGGAAAAAACGTGTTTTTCTCCCCCTTAAATAACATGGAAAAAGGGCAGAAAGATGATAAGAAAAAAGACCATGTCTTCTGAATTGTCCACCAATGCACTATTCACAACATATTGGCAGAGAAAATAATTGAATTGAACATGACGATGACAACATAATCGTGCTCATTGCAAACGTTTTACTCAATAAGCATTTCTAAAAAGCTTTAATTTGGTACAGTAGGTATGCAAGATAAAATTCAATAATGTAATCTAAAATGGTCCATTTAAAAATGCTTAAAGGAGTTAAGGAAGAAGTCGTAACAACGCAAACAACAGTAAATACTGTTCTGATTGCATATTGCTCTACTTTACCGATCCAAATCTTACGTTCTATATTTTTTTCATTTTTGTGCAACTCCAATATCCATTATAATAATATGGCTTTTAACTTCCATATTGTCAACAATTCACTTATTGACATTAGCAATTTCGGCCACATAATGTTTGTATTGCCACTTACAGCAATTGCAATAAAACGATCTGTCTCTGAACAGTCTGAACGCGATCAATTCATTTCCCAAAGCAAGTGGACCGAGCAATTGCGTAAGTCCGTAATGTTAATTGACTTTCCGATATCTTTCTTCAATGTTTTATATTATTTTTTCGTAAAACTCATTTGTACCGATTTGCACAACGTGTTTTTTGTACATTTCGTTGTTAGTCGCGTTACTGTTTTTATTATCTTTAAAACTTACTTTTAGTGTCACCGCGCCGTTGCGATATTTTTGTTGTAAAAAGCTGTCAGCTGGTTTTTTTAATTAGTTCATTGCCAAAATTATTGTGTATTGTGCTGGACCAGTTTGCGCAATTATGGTTAATAATTTGCATTTTTTGAGTAACGCTGTTTGACCGTGGTCGGAAAGTGCGTTTCACTTGTTCTTGTAATTTTTATTGCTTGTAAACATCATTGTAAATATTTATACTTTGAACACGTTTTTTGAGACATATTTATTGTTATTTAAATGGCTTATAATTATGTGAATATTACAAATAGTATGTACGAAATATTGATATCATTTTTCTTTTCGTAGTGGATGACAATGTTCTCTTCATCATCTCCACAGACAATGTCCCGCTTCTTGCCACATCTTGTACTGCATGCATACTTGATGGCCTTATGACTTCATCAGCGAGCGGAGTTCGCGTAGCTGAATTTTGGACCAAATTTATTCAATGAATATTTTCCATCGACACGCTACTATGCAGATTATCTCATTACCTAATGCCCTTATAGTTATTGTATATATCGAAAGCTTTTACCTGGTGCATAGCTTGCTGGGCAGCATTAGCTGCGGCTTGCGCGGCTCTCTTAGCCTGTTGCAGCTGCATCTCTTCACCCTGGAGCCCAACCTTCGCATCTCTGACTTGTTGTTCCAATCCAGACAGGATAACCTGTTTACCGGCAAGCGCAGCCTGGGCTGTCGCACTAGCTTGGGCAGCAGACTGTGCAAGGGTGTTCTTAGCGACGTAGGCAGCTTGGTATCCAGCGGCAGCCTGGTTTCCTAAAGCAGTCTTAGCTTGGTTGGCGGATCCTTGAGCAATGGTTCTTAGACCACTGCCCTGACTAAAGCCTTTCTTGCCGCCGCCGCCGCCGCTGGCTGCTGCCTTAACGTCCTGGATGTAGGCATCGTAGTGGCTGGCTGACTCCTGAGGGTCCTGTGCTTGTGCCTGCTGCTGCTGCTGAGGTGCGTGGTCGTAGTCGTATTCATACTCGATGGGTGAGCTGTCGCGGGCTACGGGGGCTGCGGCTGATAGGGAGAGGGCGCCTGGAAGAATGGGGCTGATTAGTAAAGAACGAAATATTTAAGAAATATGGATTGGTATTCTTCGTCGGGAATTCCTCAGTTGCAGTTTGAAGTTATTTGGATTTGTGCTTCATTACATGGGACTTACACAGAACTGGCGACTACCCCCATGTACATACCTTTGACCTATGCAACGCTTCGAGGAAGTAAGTAACTTAATTTCAATTACTGGGTATACATGTTTGTAGACAAAGGAACAATTTTTATTTTTTTAAGTCATAGAAAAATTCGATTCCATTTATCTTGCAGCCCTTCATATTTTTCTTATTTTACAAAAGTACACTTTCACAATAATTACTGTCTCTTTTATGTCGTAATTGCAATTGTCACAAAAAAAAACGAGTTTGTTAAAGAATTATTTTTGGGACAAGGATAACAAAATGTTGAGAAACGGTGTTTTTCTGTAAGTCGCTCAAACAAGATTTGCGCACAAGATTCCATAACAATGGTAATAATTATTGTACATTTAATTAATTTTATCTGATATCTCTTTTTTATTTCTTTTAAATGCCATTTCTTTCTCGATTACCGCAATGGCTCAACAATTGGATTCTGCGCTACGCACGGTACGGGTTTGATTCTCACAAAGTATCAAATAACCTATGACTAATCACTCTTAGCTTAGTATTTCCTATTATGTCCTTTGTCAGATATACTCGTAGCCCGTCGGGGCTGTGGATTATCGAAACCGTCGGTCGGGGCTGTGGATTATCGAATCCGTCGGGGCTGTGGATTATCGAAAGGTTAACGCGGCTCCGACACAAGGGCGAAGAAGGAACATGGGTTCGGTTTTTAGTCAGTAGAAGTCTGACACTCCCCTTCGCTCTGCCCAAGAGCGGGGGAAAATCATCAAATGACCCCTCATTTGATGATTTTCCACCCACCAAAAAAAAAAAAAGATATACTCGTAGCAATCGAAATCAGGGAAAATTCCACAAAATGTAGAGAAACGGAGTAACTATTTTTTTGCCGGAAAAAAAGCCAATGTAATCGATGAATTCCTTGTTTTTCTGTTCCCCAGATAACAGTGGAAGTACTATTATTGATCGTAACTAGTAAACTCATAACTAATAAGCTATTTAGTGCGCGCACGCGCCTGCGTTGAGGAAACAAACCGAATCGATCTAGCGTGAGGAGCTAGCGGGTTGCGTTCCACTTCCGATCCCGAATTACTATTTACATTCGCTATTTGTTGTTATATAAACTCGATAACGTGATATAATGGTATATAATTATATTCAGTTGATTGATTTATTGGTTCTCTGTTAATTAAAGGGTTTTTTGTTTGGGTTAAAAAGAGGTAGAGCTAACACGATTAAATTACATACGAGTATCTATGATTGTTTCAGTAATAAATTAAGTTTGTTTCAGTATTAAACCTAATAAGGCTATTTGTATATTTAAGTAGGTACGCAAATGTGCTAACAGCTCGTGTATTTATCTTTTATTTATATCTCTATTTTTTTATAGCGTTAACTCGCTTTATTGGTTTGTTTCATGTTTATAGAGTTCTCAAGCGATGAAAAATGCTGTGTGACGAAAACAACTGATGAGAGGCTGAAGGTTTAGATTAGGATTTTACAAGAGAAATAAACAGTTATGAACAAGTATTGAATCTAACGGGCTACATTGAAGGATGATAAGTGATGGGGACGGACGAATCGCATGTGACTAAAGAGTGATGCATATACATGTTGATGGAGAAGAAGACCAAAGAAAAGATAGGGGAGAGCGGGGCTAAAAGTGCCGGGGGTAAATTGTGCCGACGCGAATATCTCGAAAACAAAAAGAGGTAGTTATACGATCGTATTGTGTCGCGTAATGCCTAACAGTCGGGCACGCGCGGCTGCCATTTTAGTTGCGTCTGCGACGCGGACCGAGTGGCAGTGCATGTGAGGGTCGTCCAGCGCCACGTCAGTAAATATTTTCGTTTCGATACTTTTTGGTCGCAAGCTAGCTTTTTTCGTGCTTTTTATATGAGAGTTTTAGTAAAATGTTTGTTATTTATCCTAGTTTGCTATGCAGTGTAATTTTAATGCTTTGAGCAGAGTGATTTTTATATGTGAGACAAAATTTCAAACTCTCGCTCACGGGGTAAAATGTGCCGTTCATGTGGGGCTGCTTGTGCCGCGGCACAACCAACCCCGACTTAGGGGTTGGTTGTGAAATCTATATGATATTTTGTAATATAGTCCTTAGAGACTGATATTTTTAAAAAATTTATTGATCTCATTCGCATTTTTAATAATTGATCGCATTCGCATAAAAATAAGTACAAACTTTGATTTAAAATATGTTTTTAAGTTTGAAATAATTACATAAGTAAGGGTAATTTGTTTTTTTAAATTATAATACTTAGAAACTGTTGATTTATAGTAAAAATTATAACAAATAAATATATTATTATAAAATTGATGTCTTTTAAATTCTAAATTAATTTTGATTTATGTAAAACACCTAACATTATCAACGGCACAACCGACCCCAGCTACGGCACAACTTGCCCCAAAGTGGGGTTGGTAGTGCCTTGCCGCCGCTGTGTAAAAAAAACACTTCTTCTTAAAAACTATGAAAAATGTGCAAAATCTGTAGGTAAATTCGTATTATAGACTAAATTTGGCTTAGGATGAACCACTACTTTCAGACATAGTACTTGTTTTATCCGAATCATATAAGGATTTGTCAAAATCGGCACGTTCAGCCCCGCTCTCCCCTACGCTGTGAGAGGAATGATTTGAAGGGAAAAGTAGTAAATGATAGCGTGATGATTGACAGGGGAGAATGGAAGAATAAAGGTATTGCCCCAACCCCAAGTAATATGGGGCACCGGACAAGGACAGGCAGATGATGATGATGATCGCAGGAAGTCAAGGTTTTAATTTAGAAACTGGGTGTCAATCAAATCAAAAATGACATGGAATAGTAGATTTTACAACAAGTGCACAAAAAAATACATTTATGAGTAGATACGTTAATGCCCTTGTGAAAAACTCATTTTTCACTTCTCATGCTCTGAAAGTGCTTATTTGTGCTGCACAAAATCGAATTTTGTGCACAAGGGCATTAACGTATCTACTCACAAATATATCTTTATTAAGGCAAAGAAAATGAGCCATACAGCCAAACACAATAAGAAGTTCCTATATAGAATTTGTTATTTTATAATATTTACTTTAATTTATTTGCCTTATGTGTTTTTTAAGACTTAAAAGATATTAAAATTTAAATTCAAGTACGGTAAGTTATTTAATTAATTAATGAATATTTATTGTTACAAAATTAATTTAATAGTAGGCTGTATAGGTCTGCAAGCCTAATATCAATTTCGTAAGATTAAAAAAAAAAGCGATTTTAATTAAAGAAATATGATAAACTACTGTTTTATTTCCTCGCATTCGAAGTGAAAAGCAGAGTTTATAACTCGTTCACAAAACCATTTTTATCCTCGACATTACTATCAAAAATACATAATACTAAAAGTCTCGGATAAAAATGGTTCGTTTTGTGCACTTGTTGTAAAATCTACTCGGTATGGTTTACTGAAAAGAAAACTGTTTCGTGATTTGTTCAGTAGCTTCAGACAGTAAAAACTCATCGGGACGTAACATAAATTCCATGAGTTAAAAAAACTAAACGGAAACGGATTTAATTAGACTTTTTTTCAGCTTGTTATGTATTGGTTTACAGGGCGAGGTGAATTCTTAGTAAACACACTGTTCGATGGTTTCATAAAGTTTCTATACCTACGAAATACAAAAGAGATGGAGATTTTTCATCACGCATGTAATCCACGAAGGGTTAGGCAGAAGTGTACCTAATGGTACCACAATTCGCTAGTTATGTTTAAGTCCGGGGTCAGCTTAATCATAAGGGTCAGCTTAAGCTATTGATTTTTTTTAAATGCTGTAACTCCATTGTAGTTAGTACATTGAGATTGAAAATTACAGTAAAAGGAGCTCTTTTATCTTATTTAAGTTTATTTTTTGTTTTGTGTGTGTAATTTGAAGCATAGGTCAAATTGATAGTAAGTCTTCATAATTAAATAGTTAAAATATTTTTAAGTTTTAAATGCTTACCCATGCATAATAGTACAGCTGTAAAGGTCTTCATTTTCGCTACAGTCGAACTGAAATAACACCGTTTACAAATTCTATTATCACTCATGAAAAAATTAAAAGCTGTGCATTAAATTGTAAATCAAGCTATTATAATATTAATTTAGATGTAAATCATATTATAATTAGATTTTCAAGCTGTATAAATCTTTTAACACAATTTATAAGACTTTAAAAAATATTGAAAAATTAAATGAGAAACTGAAAAATAAGATTTTAATCACAAAAAATCACTTTGAAAATTCTAGAAAAATCTGCTAAATGAAGCACTAAATTCACTTTTTAATACCTTCCAGTACTTTCACAAGTATTTAATATATTTCGGTTTAGGTCGGGGGGTAGGTAGGCCCCGCTGTGCGGTCTGTGAGGCAATGTACTCTCGGACAAACCTTACCTCTATTTATAGTGAATACTCTACGGAGCGAAAGACTAGCGGAGTCGAGGATTTCTATAGAGCTGCGAGTCGGAAAATTGAGTAGAAAGGTGGTTTGTTGTATTGAAAGGAGTGGTGCCTATCTGAGTTTGGTATTGTGGCAAATGCTGAAGCACTAAAATAAATCCTTCTTCAGAGAAAGAGCAGCACGTTATAGTTTTCTTGACCATCTTTTCAATTTATGCATCATAGAAGACTCAGTAATTTTAGCCCCCCGCCTCAGAAAGGTACCAAACTTATTTTCATTTCATTATTCAAACAAATTATATTTAAATATCAATACTATATACTAACATTACTAACGCATTAAAGGATTTGACAAACGAGAACGAGCGAGCGAAGCGAGCTAGAAAATTTTAGCATTCCAGATAAGTTAGATTTTCTTTTTACCGTGTTTTTTTTTAATAAATGAAATGAAAAAAGCAAGCTTTTATGAAATGGTTGTATAAATCTTGATAACATAACATTTGTCTTCGAAGAAGTATTGCGTTGTTAATCGTGGCGAGGCTTTTGGTTCTTTATTATTTTGTTCTGCTTAGAACAAATGACAATTAATTTACGTTTAGGTAAGTTACGCTAGGTGAAACATCCGTTGTACACCGTTTGGTATTTTTTTTCGTATTTGAATTTGTCTTGTGAGAGTACCCTGCCTGCTTCAGCGATGTAGGTACATAGAATTAATTTAAATCATTAAAGGTATCTTAAACATATACTGAAAAAAGATCAACTTTACATATTTATCCCAATTAGGTATTACAATTTTATCCTACTATTGGTCAGTTGGATCCTCATAAAATTTTAGTGCAGTGTGTATTATCCACTCTTAAGTTATCTGTAACAGTTTCGCACACAATCTTGGGGTGCAAAGTGGAGAGAAATAAATTATATCACCGCGCTAACTGTGGCTGCGAGGCTGGGCACGCCTGTCACCATGTCATAACGTTTGGTCAACCACATGCAATCGCTGACCCCCGGCGTTGCTTGCACTTTGTTACGAATCTTAATGCAATTTCTAACGGTTGCATAGTTGAGGATTGTCATGAGAAGGATAGAGAGGGTTAAGGATATCGATCCGTTCCCGCGGGGCTGCTGGTTTTTCGAAAGAGATACCGCAGCCTCGACACAAAGGGCTAAAAAGGAACATGGGTGGTTTTTAGTCAGTAGAAGTCTGACACTCCCTACCGCTCTGCCCGGAGCGGGAGGAGTGATAAGGGTAGGGTAAGGACTAAGGAAGGACATCCCTTACCAATGTTACTTGTGGTCGGCGCAACATGTTTTCTGTCTATATTTTTCGATGTCAACCGTCACGTATACATCTCATGTATGGATTCAAATTGGTACCATATACCTACCTGGTCTGCCCTTCTCCGAATTAGGACCCGGCCCAACCATTTCATTTTTTGATTTACGGCCTGCGGGTTCCTTGAAACTCAATAATCAAATAGAAAATTTAGTTATGGAATGGCAGTGCCATATATAACTGTACAAGAAGAACCCATTGAAGTTTAAGTAGACTGCTTAATCAATGTTAGCGGCGACATAATATAAGTGCTGAAACTGGATTAGTTAGTCTCCCATCTTCACTGTAGTTGGCCCCGCAATGCTTAGTGACCCATCTTGTTACTACACATTCATGGACTTAGGCCATTCTTGAGGCCTACTGAAAAGATAGCCCCAAAGAATGAACGATCAGGCCAGTCCACCTTTCTACTGACAAGAATTCTCTCATGAATTATGCTTATCAGCTGTCTTAGATAGCAAATTTACAAAAAACCTCGAACCAAAAATACTCGAAGATCTAATTTGAATGTTATAATTATGTAATACTATTATTGTCTCTCGAGGAGCTCGTGGCTAATAATCATTACATAGTGAGATTACTCCTTGCCTCATCCCGGCTACCATTTGTTCACCTACAGCTCAGGTAGTCAGTGGCACGAAAGTCAGTCTTACTAAGACATATGGTATTATCAGTGCCAATAGGGTTGTGGAGGTCAAAAAGGCAGCCGCTCCGTGTAAAACACTAGTATTCAGCTGCATCTGGTTAGTAAACAATAAGTTCTGCTTAGTCGTTTACTCTTGGCGAAGGATTCGTCGTCATGGAGGTCGCCCACAATTACTAACAATTACATGGTGTCACCAAATTCGTCAAGTATTATTTAAACTGGATAATTATGACTTTTGTTATTCTTTTTGCTCAATTAAATAGCGAAAGCCTACAGATAGGTCTGCAGATTTTCGCGCCATTGACCATGCAAATTTTTCTTTTTTGGCCAATAACGCTACAAAAATTTAAATTAGTTTGTCAAATGGAGCATGCAACTCGTATTGTTAGAGAATTAGAAATAAACTTTTCAAGAATACGGTAAATAGAATCTGAGGATAGCTATTTTGTTACAATAATAGATTTAGAGAGCAGTGGTGGCCCAGTGGTGGCGGCCCCGACTTACGAATAAATTACACAAAGTAATGCGCCTGCCTGGGTTCGAAACCCAGGCAGGCGCATTACTTTGTGTAATTTATTTCATCACCACTGCTCTCAAAACGGTGAAGGAAAACATCGTGAGGAAACCGGCATGTCTTAGAACCAAAAATTCGAAGATATGCGACATCTACCAATCCGCACTGGGCCCGCGTGGTGGATTATAGCCCATCTCCTAGAGAGAAGACCTGAGTCCCTGCAGTGGGAACAATTATAGGCTGATGATGATGATGAATAGATTTAAAAAAAAAATACGTGCCTTTGCATTGCATTTCAAGACGTGCCTTATTGCGACATAGAGCACAGTATATGAAACTGGATAGCCAAGTCACAAAACCGCCAATACTGGAGAGAGAGTACAGTTAGTCCTTCGTTTGTCTACCGCACTGTCATCCAAAGAGATGATGAATGGTGTGTCCGAGAAAAGTTTTCCGGCTCTTCAAACGGGTTTGTTGTAAACTACTACATATCACCAACGGGTTTACGTGTTCAAACAAGTAAGACAACAAAACTCCGCTATCCATACTCTGTCGCACCGGCAGAAAAACTACCCCCTGATCACGAACTGCAGTGGCCGATATGGAAATCTTCAATTTGACTAGATGGGGTATAATCGACCCATCCACAATGCGAGTGTGGAGCCCAACACTGGATATGCCACACCTTCTGTTCTGCCGGTCCTGCACTACTAATTGCACCCTCCAGGTCTTGAATGACGCAAAAACAAAAGGAAGCAGAAGATGTCTAGGTTGCTACGTTGCAGGAATAGGTAGATTTGCCATTCACTACATCCCTCATAATAGTTCTGTTGATTGAATATTATGATGTCCTACAGTTCTTCAGGGTCCCGTGGGGTGTCCGGGCAAGAATAGCACCCACCCCATTTCATCCCGAGGGTGTCGTAGAAGGCGACTAAGACAAAAATCTGGAAGTCGGGCAGCAGCGGCTTCTGTGTGCTTAACAACTTCACTGCGATCCCCAAGACGCCTGCCAAGCGTGGGGATTATGGCAACTCCCCCCTTAAAATGTCAGACAGACAAAGCACACGGCCCCCAGTCCCCGGCGGCTCCACTATCCCTGACCTCGGTAGCGGGTCAGGTAACGGTGGAGCAGGGGGTGCTCAGAATCTCCGGCAGATGTCCCGCTACCACCCCCAACGGACTTTGGCCCTGGCAACACACAACATCCGCACATTGCGGACCAACGAAAAGTTTGTCGAGCTGGAGGAGGAATTGAGCAAGTTGCGATGGGACATACTGGGATTGAGTGAAATAAGACGAGAGGGTCAGGAGTGTCAGGACACGATAATCCTGGATTCTGGAAGGAGACCGAAAATCCCAGGGTGGTGTTGGGTTTCTCGTCCGTAAGCCCCTCGTTAACAACGTAGTAAAGGTCGATAGTGTGTCGAGCAGGGTAGCATACCTTATAATCAGAATCACCGATCGGTATTCGCTGAAGGTCATACAGGTATGCGCCGACCTCGACATACTCTGACGATGAAGTGGAGGCTATGTATGAGGATATATCGAAAGCCATGCATACCTCCAAGTCATACTTTACAGTTGTGATGGGGGACTTCAATGCAAAGGACGAAGTATTATAATATCTGTGGCAAAGGTGGGCACACGGAATGGCGATGAGTTGAGAGTGGGGAAATATGGTTATGGACAGCGGAACCAGAGGGGCCAAAATTGATGTCTTTTAAATTCTAAATTAATTTTGATTTATGTAAAACACCTAACATTATCAACGGCACAACCGACCCCAGCTACGGCACAACTTGCCCCAAAGTGGGGTTGGTAGTGCCTTGCCGCCGCTGTGTAAAAAAAACACTTCTTCTTAAAAACTATGAAAAATGTGCAAAATCTGTAGGTAAATTCGTATTATAGACTAAATTTGGCTTAGGATGAACCACTACTTTCAGACATAGTACTTGTTTTATCCGAATCATATAAGGATTTGTCAAAATCGGCACGTTCAGCCCCGCTCTCCCCTACGCTGTGAGAGGAATGATTTGAAGGGAAAAGTAGTAAATGATAGCGTGATGATTGACAGGGGAGAATGGAAGAATAAAGGTATTGCCCCAACCCCAAGTAATATGGGGCACCGGACAAGGACAGGCAGATGATGATGATGATCGCAGGAAGTCAAGGTTTTAATTTAGAAACTGGGTGTCAATCAAATCAAAAATGACATGGAATAGTAGATTTTACAACAAGTGCACAAAAAAATACATTTATGAGTAGATACGTTAATGCCCTTGTGAAAAACTCATTTTTCACTTCTCATGCTCTGAAAGTGCTTATTTGTGCTGCACAAAATCGAATTTTGTGCACAAGGGCATTAACGTATCTACTCACAAATATATCTTTATTAAGGCAAAGAAAATGAGCCATACAGCCAAACACAATAAGAAGTTCCTATATAGAATTTGTTATTTTATAATATTTACTTTAATTTATTTGCCTTATGTGTTTTTTAAGACTTAAAAGATATTAAAATTTAAATTCAAGTACGGTAAGTTATTTAATTAATTAATGAATATTTATTGTTACAAAATTAATTTAATAGTAGGCTGTATAGGTCTGCAAGCCTAATATCAATTTCGTAAGATTAAAAAAAAAAGCGATTTTAATTAAAGAAATATGATAAACTACTGTTTTATTTCCTCGCATTCGAAGTGAAAAGCAGAGTTTATAACTCGTTCACAAAACCATTTTTATCCTCGACATTACTATCAAAAATACATAATACTAAAAGTCTCGGATAAAAATGGTTCGTTTTGTGCACTTGTTGTAAAATCTACTCGGTATGGTTTACTGAAAAGAAAACTGTTTCGTGATTTGTTCAGTAGCTTCAGACAGTAAAAACTCATCGGGACGTAACATAAATTCCATGAGTTAAAAAAACTAAACGGAAACGGATTTAATTAGACTTTTTTTCAGCTTGTTATGTATTGGTTTACAGGGCGAGGTGAATTCTTAGTAAACACACTGTTCGATGGTTTCATAAAGTTTCTATACCTACGAAATACAAAAGAGATGGAGATTTTTCATCACGCATGTAATCCACGAAGGGTTAGGCAGAAGTGTACCTAATGGTACCACAATTCGCTAGTTATGTTTAAGTCCGGGGTCAGCTTAATCATAAGGGTCAGCTTAAGCTATTGATTTTTTTTAAATGCTGTAACTCCATTGTAGTTAGTACATTGAGATTGAAAATTACAGTAAAAGGAGCTCTTTTATCTTATTTAAGTTTATTTTTTGTTTTGTGTGTGTAATTTGAAGCATAGGTCAAATTGATAGTAAGTCTTCATAATTAAATAGTTAAAATATTTTTAAGTTTTAAATGCTTACCCATGCATAATAGTACAGCTGTAAAGGTCTTCATTTTCGCTACAGTCGAACTGAAATAACACCGTTTACAAATTCTATTATCACTCATGAAAAAATTAAAAGCTGTGCATTAAATTGTAAATCAAGCTATTATAATATTAATTTAGATGTAAATCATATTATAATTAGATTTTCAAGCTGTATAAATCTTTTAACACAATTTATAAGACTTTAAAAAATATTGAAAAATTAAATGAGAAACTGAAAAATAAGATTTTAATCACAAAAAATCACTTTGAAAATTCTAGAAAAATCTGCTAAATGAAGCACTAAATTCACTTTTTAATACCTTCCAGTACTTTCACAAGTATTTAATATATTTCGGTTTAGGTCGGGGGGTAGGTAGGCCCCGCTGTGCGGTCTGTGAGGCAATGTACTCTCGGACAAACCTTACCTCTATTTATAGTGAATACTCTACGGAGCGAAAGACTAGCGGAGTCGAGGATTTCTATAGAGCTGCGAGTCGGAAAATTGAGTAGAAAGGTGGTTTGTTGTATTGAAAGGAGTGGTGCCTATCTGAGTTTGGTATTGTGGCAAATGCTGAAGCACTAAAATAAATCCTTCTTCAGAGAAAGAGCAGCACGTTATAGTTTTCTTGACCATCTTTTCAATTTATGCATCATAGAAGACTCAGTAATTTTAGCCCCCCGCCTCAGAAAGGTACCAAACTTATTTTCATTTCATTATTCAAACAAATTATATTTAAATATCAATACTATATACTAACATTACTAACGCATTAAAGGATTTGACAAACGAGAACGAGCGAGCGAAGCGAGCTAGAAAATTTTAGCATTCCAGATAAGTTAGATTTTCTTTTTACCGTGTTTTTTTTTAATAAATGAAATGAAAAAAGCAAGCTTTTATGAAATGGTTGTATAAATCTTGATAACATAACATTTGTCTTCGAAGAAGTATTGCGTTGTTAATCGTGGCGAGGCTTTTGGTTCTTTATTATTTTGTTCTGCTTAGAACAAATGACAATTAATTTACGTTTAGGTAAGTTACGCTAGGTGAAACATCCGTTGTACACCGTTTGGTATTTTTTTTCGTATTTGAATTTGTCTTGTGAGAGTACCCTGCCTGCTTCAGCGATGTAGGTACATAGAATTAATTTAAATCATTAAAGGTATCTTAAACATATACTGAAAAAAGATCAACTTTACATATTTATCCCAATTAGGTATTACAATTTTATCCTACTATTGGTCAGTTGGATCCTCATAAAATTTTAGTGCAGTGTGTATTATCCACTCTTAAGTTATCTGTAACAGTTTCGCACACAATCTTGGGGTGCAAAGTGGAGAGAAATAAATTATATCACCGCGCTAACTGTGGCTGCGAGGCTGGGCACGCCTGTCACCATGTCATAACGTTTGGTCAACCACATGCAATCGCTGACCCCCGGCGTTGCTTGCACTTTGTTACGAATCTTAATGCAATTTCTAACGGTTGCATAGTTGAGGATTGTCATGAGAAGGATAGAGAGGGTTAAGGATATCGATCCGTTCCCGCGGGGCTGCTGGTTTTTCGAAAGAGATACCGCAGCCTCGACACAAAGGGCTAAAAAGGAACATGGGTGGTTTTTAGTCAGTAGAAGTCTGACACTCCCTACCGCTCTGCCCGGAGCGGGAGGAGTGATAAGGGTAGGGTAAGGACTAAGGAAGGACATCCCTTACCAATGTTACTTGTGGTCGGCGCAACATGTTTTCTGTCTATATTTTTCGATGTCAACCGTCACGTATACATCTCATGTATGGATTCAAATTGGTACCATATACCTACCTGGTCTGCCCTTCTCCGAATTAGGACCCGGCCCAACCATTTCATTTTTTGATTTACGGCCTGCGGGTTCCTTGAAACTCAATAATCAAATAGAAAATTTAGTTATGGAATGGCAGTGCCATATATAACTGTACAAGAAGAACCCATTGAAGTTTAAGTAGACTGCTTAATCAATGTTAGCGGCGACATAATATAAGTGCTGAAACTGGATTAGTTAGTCTCCCATCTTCACTGTAGTTGGCCCCGCAATGCTTAGTGACCCATCTTGTTACTACACATTCATGGACTTAGGCCATTCTTGAGGCCTACTGAAAAGATAGCCCCAAAGAATGAACGATCAGGCCAGTCCACCTTTCTACTGACAAGAATTCTCTCATGAATTATGCTTATCAGCTGTCTTAGATAGCAAATTTACAAAAAACCTCGAACCAAAAATACTCGAAGATATGCTAATTTGAAATATTGTTATCATTAACTAATACTATTTTCGTCTCTCGAGGAGCTCGTGGCTAATAATCATTACATAGTGAGATTCCTCCTTGCCTCATCCCGGCTACCATTTGTTCACCTAGAGCTCAGGTAGTCAGTGGCACGAAAGTCAGTCTTACTAACGCCCGAATACTCGAACGTCACTCAATTATAAGTAGCCCTCAAAACTCATGCTATCTCTGTCACTCTGCGTTAAAGTAACAAAGACAGCACGAGATTTAAGTGCAACTTAAAATTGAGTGACGTTCGAGTATTCGGGCGTAAGACATATGGTATTACCAGTGCCAATAGGGTTGTGGAGGTCAAAAAGGCAGCCGCTCCATGTAAAACACTGGTATTCAGCTGCATCTGGTTAGTAAACAATAAGTTCTGCTTAGTCGTTTACTCTTGGCGAAGGATTCGTCGTCATGGAGGTCGTCCACAATTACTAACAATTACATGGTGTCACCAAATTCGTCAAATATTATTTAAACTGGATAATTATGACTTTTGTTATTCTTTTTGCTCAATTAAATAGCGAAAGCCTACAGATAGGTCTGCAGATTTTCGCGCCATTGACCATGCAAATTTTTCTTTTTTGGCCAATAACGCTACAAAAATTTAAATTAGTTTGTCAAATGGAGCATGCAACTCGTATAGTTAGAGAATTAGAAATAAACTTTTCAAGAATACGGTAAATAGAATCTGAGGATAGCTATTTTGTTACAATAATAGATTTAGAGAGCAGTGGTGGCCCAGTGGTGGCGGCCCCGACTTACGAACAGTTGGTCGTGGGTTCGAACCCAGGCAGGCGCATTACTTTGTGTAATTTATTTCATCACCACTGCTCTCAAAACGGTGAAGGAAAACATCGTGAGGAAACCGGCATGTCTTAGAACCAAAAATTCGAAGATATGCGACATCTACCAATCCGCACTGGGCCCGCGTGGTGGATTATAGCCCATCTCCTAGAGAGAAGGCCTGAGTCCCTGCAGTGGGAACAATTATAGGCTGATGATGATGATGAATAGATTTAAAAAAAAAAATACGTGCCTTTGCATTGCATTTCAAGACGTGCCTTATTGCGACATAGAGCACAGTATATGAAACTGGATAGCCAAGTCACATAACCGCCAATACTGGAGAGAGAGTACAGTTAGTCCTTCGTTTGTCTACCGCACTGTCATCCAAAGAGATGATGAATGGTGTGTCCGAGAAAAGTTTTCCGGCTCTTCAAACGGGTTTGTTGTAAACTACTACATATCACCAACGGGTTTACGTGTTCAAACAAGTAAGACAACAAAACTCCGCTATCCATACTCTGTCGCACCGGCAGAAAAACTACCCCCTGATCACGAACTGCAGTGGCCGATATGGAAATCTTCAATTTGACTAGATGGGGTATAATCGACCCATCCACAATGCGAGTGTGGAGCCCAACACTGGATATGCCACACCTTCTGTTCTGCCGGTCCTGCACTACTAATTGCACCCTCCAGGTCTTGAATGAGGCAAAAACAAAAGGAAGCAGAAGATGTCTAGGTTGCTACGTTGCAGGAATAGGTAGATTTGCCATTCACTACATCCCTCATAATAGTTCTGTTGATTGAATATTCCCAAGTAGCACGTTAGTGTATTTTGGAACTTATTCTGCAACTGTAGGTAGCATTTAAGTGATGCAAGAGTGTACGGTATTACTTATAGATGCAAACAGCGCTCGAATTTGCATATGAGTAACTCATATCACTAACAGTTGCTTTTGAGTGATTTTTGTTTCTACTTTATAACTTATGGTGGCACTAGGCCGAATTTATTAGTTATAGACGCATAAAAGTTTAAATTTTCAATCTTTTAGAACTCAAAGAAGCTTAAGACATCTTAAAATCTCCCATTAAGAACCGTACCTTAATAGGTGGTAATTTTTCCTTATTTGGCACCTTTAGTACTAAATAAGTAGTATATATAAGTTACTTATCACCTGTAGTGGCTCAAGAGTTATTATTGCTGCTCATTTGGAACCTAGTGTAATTGCCTTTGTAAGGTCTAATATACTCTATTATGCCACTGTAACGCGTAGATCGATTCCAAAAGATGGTTCTTGAAAACCTTAAGCAACAATTTTCTCTCATTTAGAACCACTTAAGATCTTACAGTTCTAACACTATCGCAGGTTCCGTACATATTAATAAATTTAAATAGAGTATGATTTGTATTTAAGTAAATTTCCTACATTTTAGGTAATTGAATAGTTTATGAAACAGTTATGAAATCACTAGTTCACTTTGTAATTTTTTAATCTACTTATGTTATACAGGGTGTAAATCACAGACTGGTAGGCAAGGCATGATCAGCTCATTTTTATGAGTAACCCTTCTGGATGGAAAATTTGCAAACTATCAGTAAGAAATCAGGCATCGAATTAAAAAGTCGAGAATTCCAGCCAACATTTACAATTTAAGTAAATTTTACTTTATTTACCTTCCTAAATGGGTTTTGTACTCGTCTTGAGGATCCCCAATTCAACGCAAAGGTAACGAGACCTGTTAAGTGAAAATAATCACTACTAGGTACTAATGAGGGATTTTTGGACCTAGCAGCTCTATTATGGCAACAAATGAGTGTAAAAATGAACTGCAAGTTCTATTTTAAATCGCCATTTTTAAAAATGGAGTCCTTGAAAAGTATCTTGTTGAATGGTATTTTATTACACTAACATACAATAAAATGAGTTTTGATAACTGTTTCTGATGTAGTTTGACATTATACTTTTTTGTTAAACCATAATGTTAGGTTTTTAACAACCAAACTTTTATGAAGTAATATCTTATTTATTTGATCACCGCATATTTTTTGCTAATTCTTGATTAGATCGAAGGCGCATCAAAATTTACTTAGTAAATATACCATGGTTTCACAATAAAAAACCATTTGCAAGGGCTCCATGATGGTTATCCTGCGTTAAACACATAAGTTTTGAATACTCGCAAAATAGATGCTACAATCCAAATAAAAGCTGTCACAACACACAGCCTTTGTTGTTTATCTCCACCGAAAATAAGAACTTGTGATCTTATTTGTCACTCAACGAATGAACTGTATCGCTTTAACGTTCAATCATTCATTTACGGCGCGCATTTGCACCGCTAGTTCCTAGTGCCACTCAGGGTAACAATTCGAACTCTTATGCATCGCTTTTGCATCTCTAAATAAGTTGCAATTTTTCTCCCTTTGGTAACATACAGGTTGCTTATCGGTTCTAACCACCTATATAGAACTTAATTACGGTGGATTTTATTACTAAAGTTTCCAAAAATATTCTATATGCAAGCCTTTTGTCGCAAAATGTGTTACTTGGGTTATTATGTCCTACAGTTCTTCAGGGTCCCGTGGGGTGTCCGGGCAAGAATAGCACCCACCCCATTTCATCCCGAGGGTGTCGTAGAAGGCGACTAAGGCAAAAATCTGGAAGTCGGGCAGCAGCGGCTTCTGTGTACCTAACAACTTCACTGCGATCCCCAAGACGCCTGCCAAGCGTGGGGATTATGGCAACTCCCCCCTTAAAATGTCAGACAGACAAAGCACACGGCCCCCAGTCCCCGGCAGCTCCACTATCCCTGACCTCGGTAGCGGGTCAGGTAACGGTGGAGCAGGGGGTGCTCAGAATCTCCGGCAGATGTCCCGCTACCACCCCCAACGGACTTTGGCCCTGGCAACACACAAAAGAAAAGTTTGTCGAGCTGGAGGAGGAATTGAGCAAGTTGCGATGGGACATACTGGGATTGGGTGAAATAAGACGAGAGGGTCAGGAGTGTCAGGACACGATAATCCTGGATTCTGGAAGGAGACCGAAAATCCCAGGGTGGTGTTGGGTTTCTCGTCCGTAAGCCCCTCGTTAACAACGTAGTAAAGGTCGATAGTGTGTCGAGCAGGGTAGCATACCTTATAATCAGAATCACCGATCGGTATTCGCTGAAGGTCATACAGGTATGCGCCGACCTCGACATACTCTGACGATGAAGTGGAGGCTATGTATGAGGATATATCGAAAGCCATGCATACCTCCAAGTCATACTTTACAGTTGTGATGGGGGACTTCAATGCAAAGGACGAAGTATTATAATATCTGTGGCAAAGGTGGGCACACGGAATGGCGATGAGTTGAGAGTGGGGAAATATGGTTATGGACAGCGGAACCAGAGGGGCCAGAGGCTGGTTGACTTCATGGAAAAGGAGGGACTCTACTCGATGAACTCTTTTTTCCAGAAGCGCCCGACTAAAAAGTGGACCTGGATAAGCCCTGATGGTTCCATCAAAAATGAGATCGACTTCATCATGACGACCAAGAAGCAAATATTCAATGATGTCTCCGTGATCGGCAGGGTGAAAACCGGTAGCGATCACCGTATTGTTAGAGGCACATTGAATATCGATGTTCATAAAAAAACTAAAAAAATAAAACTGATTCAACAGCTGTTTAATTGTATTTACATAAATAACAATTTGCTACATTTCTTCAGTGCAACTAGTTGCGTGTTTCCAAGTGATCAGTAACAACAACTGTTTTTGTAAATGAACTAAAAACGCGATGTATACTAATCTTTACACTTTGTTTGATTACGTAATTGGAAGAAGATTTTCACTCAACATTTTGGAAATAATGAGATGCGTATTTCTGGGTCTTTCGTCGTTTCGCACCACGAGCGGTTCGGACCGCGGTGTGAAACGCAGAAGAGCTGTTAAGAATGGGCTGTTTCGGACCGCGGTGTGAATCGACCATAGAAGAATTTGAATGGGTTTATTCGAACCGCGAATGAAACAAAAAGTTTTCTTAGTAACAATGCGTAAAGTACAGCAAGGCACAAAATAAAACAGCGATATAAGTTCTACGATCTAAGGGTGTTACAAATTCGTAAAACCAGCGGGACTCAAGTTTCTCATTCGTTCTATCACACAGTTTAGGGAATAACTACAGCACAAACTACCAGGAGAATAGAAGTAGGCAGGAGGTACCTATTGAAAACATTTATTTTGGAAATAAAAAAAAGGAAAAAACGTTAAAAGCAAATAATATTATATTAAGGAATAATTCAGATTTGATTTAAAGATTCCAATACCTCCTTCCTACTTCTGTTCTCCTGGTAGTTTGTGGGACTTTACTACCTATCTTTTTTTTAAATCTCCAAAAAAAAATGTTTTCAATACCTCCTGCCTACTTCTATTCTCCTAGTAGTTTCTGCCGTAGTTGTACCCTAATCTGTGTGATAGAACGAATCAGAAACTTGAGTCCCGCTGGTTTGACGATTTTGTAACATCCTCGTAGAACTAGTGGGAAAAAAAAATAAAAAAAGTTCCCACTAGTTCTATCGTAGGACTGTGCAGTAGAACTAGTGGGAATGATCCGTTTTTTCTACTCGACTGTACATACAAACTATGAAATTAGCTCGTATCTAAACATAGTGGTTCGAATCGCCCCATTCCTAAGAGCTATTGGTCGATTCACACCACTCGGCGCTCCAAGAACCGCCGTGGTGCGAAACAGCCCATTCTTAAGAGCTCTTCTGCGTTTTACACCGCGGTCCGAACCGCTCGTGGTGCGAAACGACGAAAGACCCGTATTTCTATGCGATTTATTGAGTCTTGTGGAACAGGGTGGAACACTTTCCGTTTGTTTCTCATCCTTCATAGAAAAGGGAGTAGTTATATCGATAGATTGTTTACACACGTTTATAAACTCACGCTTATTTCCTTATTTCCCATGGCAGGCAGGCAGGCAGTAGGTCAAATTCTCTATTTTATCACAATGCTACATGCATTGTGATAAAATATATCGACAAAGGATTCGTCAGTGAAGTTCGTGTCTTCGATATAGATATCGTTATAACGGATTCAATTCAAAAACTTTGGCCTTTAAGTAGGGTGAATTAATAATTTATTGTGTACTTCTATGAAATTATAATGGTTCCGCGGCTGGAATAGGCGGTTCCCCTTCCCTCAGTTGGATGGACCCGTGAATGGAACAGACTGCTGGTTGAGGTAGATTACGCTTGAGGGACAAAATACAATTGATATAAAACAATTAAATATTTAATATTGTTTCATACAAGTTATTATACGATAAATTGGACACAGAGATATTAATCACAATTATTTGATTGAACTAGAAATGTAACCTCTAGATACCATGGTATAATATAAAGTTTGTCCTTACCGATAGTAAAAGTACTGGACTTAGAAGGTCAGGAAAGGTTATTCTTTCAGATTTGTTTCAAAGGTAAACGTTGTTGTAGTGGCCACAAGCGCTACTGCTGAGTGACCACGAGATCTCAGGTTTGAATCCTAGGTCCGGTCTGTCCATATAACCACCAGAAGTCTGGATTAATGATTGCTTGATGGCAATAGGATTGCCACTATTACATGAGAGTAACAACGGTGCTCTCAAAACGGTAAAGGAAAACATCGTGACGAAACCGGCATGTCTTAGAATCAAAAAATTCGAAGACATGTGACATCTACCAACCCGCACTGGGCCCGCGTGGTAGATTACAGCCCACCCCTCTCCTATTGAGAAGGCCTGAGTCCCTGCCGTTGTGGATGATGATGATAGAACGGTGAAAATGTGAGTGTACTATAATTGTTCAAAAACATACTATAATACCCAAGGATAAAAAACAAGGATTTTTTTTTTTTTTATGGGACAAGCCCGCCACACTATTCCCAAACCACTGTAACTCCTGTTAGCCAGAATCAACAGTGGCGACCACAAGAAAAGCGCCGAGACAATGAAGCTCGACGAAGTCCCAGAGAAATGATTTAACTGTCTTGGATCCCGCAACGAAATTAATCAGAAAAGAATAGCGGAGGAGTAGGAAAAAAAACATAGTTTCCACTTCCCTCCATATCAGCAGGAGACAGAACAGAACAAGGCCAATAGGCACACAGGGACGTATACAACTGAGATAAGCCCAGTTGCCTAGCACCGCGGATATTATTGTCATTAATATTACTGGGTCCTAAGTTGTGAGCTGTTATATTTGATTCCAATAATAGGTATGACAAAATTGCTTGAACGCACGGAAAGTTCTAGTTTCTACAAGGTCCGTATACTTAGTAAATAACTCCGGATGTAACCTGTACACTATTTAACATAATATTACGTTCATTTTGCCAAAGACTACACTCCCATAAAATGTGATGTGCAGTTTGTTCAAATTCGCAGTCAGATGTAGAACATTGACAAAAAGGCGAGGCAACAAGCTTGAAGGAAAATAATTTACTCTTAAAGTTACCATGACCTGTGAGAAATTGGGCGACACAGTGATCCACCTCCAGCCATGTCCTGGCCAGCCGCTCACGAACGGATGGAAAGAACTGGTGAAGATGTCGGCCCTTGATGGAATTATGAAAAAACAAGGATATATAAAGTGCAGGTATAAAGTTAAGTCAAACTGCAATTAATTGGCACAATAATAACCAATGAAAAACGTCGAAGCGTTGCTTCAGTAACCTCTCACTGCCTTGCAACTGAAAGCATGAAGAAACATAAAATAAGTACCTAAGTAAGTAGACATTATTTAATTGAATTGGATACTTTTTTTTCAAAGAACTATGCCTTCGCATTCATGTTCACAAGTTCACTGGTCAATGTTCACTCCACAAAAATGATAACTCTGACAGAGTTTGAACGCGGTTTTGATGAGTTGATCCAAATCACTTTATTGAACAGTCCAGTAACAGTTTCAGTCTGAAATAACTCAGTACCTACACCACATAACATAACATCACGCCTGTAATCCCCGAAAGGTTAGGCAGAGGTGTACCTAACAGTACACCAACGTTTCGCCAGTTATTTATATGTAAGCCACCTATCAACCACCAACCGGGCACAAATCCAGACCCTGTGGCTGCTACTCAGAAATTCCTGATGGGAAAATCCAACCTAACGCTTCGTTGTCGCGCTTGCGACACCTAGACCAATGAAGCAGTTCACACTTCACTTTATCAGTTTCGATACAAAAAAACGTTCGTGCTAGGACTTCGGAATAATATCTAAAACAAACGAAGCGAGTATAAACTAAGTAATTACAGTGTTAATCACTTTAATCATTACTGTCCAAATCGATAGATTTTAGACAGCGAAAATTATACTTTAGCATAAATATCTATTTATTACTAGTTATTATGGAATATGTTTGGAAGGAAGTGGCATAATATGTGGTTATGTGAAGAATATTATGCGAAGTAAATAACATTATCATGTAAGTAAAGCGGTTACATGGTTCATAACTGTTGCTTTGGGTTTGCTTCTATGATCTATGTGCACCTGGTGTGATTCATTGGGTGGCGGGAAATGAGCACCTAATGTAGCATATCATTGACTTGCATAGAGCATTAGTTTCCATAAACTCAGTAAGTATTTGTTGGCAGGAATTAACAGAATTAATCCCTCCCTTCAAGCCGTTACTTAACTTATTTTACTCCACTGATCTCTTCGCAGTGCACAATTTAAAAGGTCTTCCGTCTCCCCCATCAGGCCATCATTAACATCATTTTCTTGACCTTATCTCAATTCATGTGTGGTCGGCGCATGCAGCATTTCTTCTTCTTCCATCTTCTCTATTAATTAAGTACTCGTCATTTCATCAGGGACCTCCTTTCTTGCATCCATCATTATCTTAGTGACAAATAGTTATCAACGTTAGTCTTACTTAGTTGTTAACCCTCAAAATAATCTTTCTAGCTTATAGGTACACCAAAGTATATCTGCAGTGAACTATTATGTAAAACAGATCATGTATTAGGTTAGGATATGCAACGTGTCTCGGGGAGGTCATAATTATACTGCTAGTTCGTCAAATAGTGAGATTTATTTAAACTTTTAGGACTTAATTTAGGGATCATAGCGCTAAAATCATCTTCTTGCATAGGGAGCGGTTTCTTTTGTTTTTTTTCTAGCAGATCAACCTATGAGGTAAGCCTTGGTAAATGCCTCCAGCCAAGGCAGTCATAAGTTGCGGTACAGTACTTTATTTTTTCTAAATCAAGTATTTTTGTTTTGCTAGGTACCACAGTACCAGAACCAAACAGACAACTCTAAATTTTTTTCAGATCACTATAACAAAAACAATTCTGCCCATTGTCGTTTCAGTCGTATTTTTAAAGTCTAGCCCAAATCATACAAAAGAACCTATCTAATTTTCACAATTTCCAAGAATTTTACCGAAGCCTTCTATCACGCAGTTAGCACAAAAGGAAACCTAAGTATGAATGATGACAATGGTTGAACAAATCAACTGTAAAGAGTGCGGAAGACATTCGAAAGCCTCTCAGTGAGGAATCGTGATAACAAAACATGGTGATAATTGTTCAGATCGTGAATTAGGAAAGCTGTTTGTATAGTTATCGAAATTTTGTCTGTTTTGTTATAAAACTATTATATTTAAAGTAATAATACAATGGAACCGATTAATGTTGATGGATGGGGAGGGAGAGGAAGGCCAAGAAAAAAACGTTATATACAAATAGAACAGAATATTGAATAGCTGCCATGTTCATGTTCTACCCTGAGAACAATCATAGAGAAGAATAAATCAACCAATCAATCAATAAATGAACAATCAGTGGCTTGGTACAGGTCCCTCTAGCTCTAGAGAGATGAATTCGGGGACATCTGTCGCCCCCATCACACTCGAACTGAGAAGGCGGGCGGCGGTTATGGGCCTACTACGACACGCACACACTTCACCACGTGAGCGTGTGGTAGGCGCATTAGACGTAACGAGGAGGGTCGTTTACACCTCACACAGTCGTATTATTAGATCCTGCCGGCTGCCCCCAGCAGAAGTTTGCACGGGAAGCCGGAAACACAGTGTGGTTTTAGTCTGCTCTCTCCAGGGCGGAGGACATTCATTCAGAATTTTGTTTCATCGGAAACCAATTTGCGATTGCGTAGCTTAGTTCATATTCTTGTATCGGCCGTGTATCGGCCAGTTGTTATATTATAGGTAAAAGTAATCAATGACTTAATAGTTTTTAATTGATTGCATTCAATAAGTTTGTTTTTGTTCCCAAGGCTCATGTCGTGATTGAAAGCCCTGTTCGTCACCTTGGTGCAATTTAATTATTACTTACTTGTTTATAAAAGGCCTGTCTTTTTGGAAACCTGATTGTTTCGAAAGCTTTATTACTAAAAATAACATAAAATTGGGTGCTTTCTTGTCAATGTCACGTGGGTTGGAACAGGCCTTTCGAAGCCATTCCAAAGGCCCGAAAGGCAAATGCTTCTTTTTTCTTGATAAACATCCAAAATCAGCACATAAAACCATTCAAATAAGTGATTGCACCGTGTTGAAATCTAACCCACAGCACGAAGCATCTATGAAGCTGCTGCACCTATAGGTATTTATAACCTTTGAAGTCAACCGGGGTTTTTGGAAGCGTAATATTATTACTTAGAGGATTTTTCATTTCAGAACCATCATTATCATTTCGGGTGAAAGACGTCCACTGCTGGACATTGACCTCCGGGACCCAGTGTAGCCACATACCTAACCATTTTTAAAATTATTTTTGTGTTCGAAAAGGGGTGTATACTTCCGAGGTGGTCCCATTTTCACCCAGTCAGGATCTGATTATAGGATCCCTGAGAAATCGAGGGCAACCCACAAATTTTATAGGCACTGATTACATTTTCCATATATTTTTTAGTAAACTGTACGGTGTACCTGCCAACAGAGTATGAAAAGATCTCCCGGATCTTTTGTAACAATGGGAGCCCCGCAGGGCTCAATTCTTGGCCCTTTCTTGTTTCTCATTTAAATTAATGATGACTTGCCTTACCTCTTATAGGATAACCACGATTTTGTGTTGTTTGCAGATGACACTTCGCTTTTGTTTATACTTAAACGTCAGCAGCCAGTTATTGACGATGTAAATAGCGCGATTTCAAAAATAGTGGATTGGTTTAACGCTAATAATTTAAACCCTCAATGAAAAAAAAACCAAATGCTTATTTTACACTACCTCACGTTAGGCAGGTGAAAACTTGTGTGTTGGTGAAGGGCGAAGAGTTGAATCCGGAAGATAGCACGGTGTTCTTGGGTTTAACTTTAGACGCTAAACTTCAGTGGGGACCCCATATAGATAAATTGTCGAAGAAACTGAGCTCCGCGGCGTACGCAGTTAGAAAAATTCGTAATTTAACCGATGTAGAGACAGCCCGATTAGTGTACTTCAGTTATTTTTAACCGACTTCCAAAAAAAGGAGGAGGTTATCAATTCGACTGTATTTTTTTTTTTTTTTTTTTTTTTTTTTTTTTATGTTTGTTCACTTATAACTTGCGACTGGGTGAACTGATTTTCATGATTCTTTTTTCATTTGAAAGCTGGTGCTTCCCGTGTGGTCCCATTGTCACCATTTCAATATCTGATGATGGGATCTTGTAGAAATCGGGGGAACTCTTCAATAAATAACAGCAGATTAACCGCGATTGTTGCTATAGCATATCTAAGCATTGTTTACGCCATCACACAACATAATATTACGCCTGTACTCACTAGAAAGGTTATAAAAACTATTTTGTGAAGATCTGATGAAGAACTTCGGAGATAGGCAACGGAACTCCTCAATAAATGATAGCTAATGGACTGGGATTGCTGAAATCTCATATTGTCTGTCTATTGTTTACACCAGTTCCTAACATAACATCACGCCGGTGCGTTGTGAAGGGGTAAGCACATGTGAAACACTAAAAAGTGAAAAATAAAAACTTTTTTACAAAAAATAAAACCGACTTCGACAAAAAAAACACTCAAAAGTGAAAAATAAACTTGAGAAGAAAAATCAGTTTCTGAAGTCGGTGACAAAAAAATGAAATCAAAGAAACAAAAGTCACCGACTTCAGTAACTGATTTTTCTTCTCAAGTTTATTTTTCACTTTTGAGTGTTTTTTTTGTCGAAGTCGGTTTTATTTTTTGTAAAAAAGTTTTCATAGCGTAATGTCGAACGGCATTCTGTTGTGGGGGAATGCTGCCGATATTCAGACCATCTTTGTTTTGCAAAAGCGGGCGGTTAGATCAATTTATAAATTGAGTCCGAGACACTCTCTTAGAGAAAAGTTTAAGGAAATTAATGTAATGACTGTTCCTTCTCAATATATTTATGAAAATCTTTTGTATGCTCACAAAAATATTAAGCTTTTTAAGAAATATAGTGATATTCACAATATAAATACAAGAAATAAACATAAACCTCCGGGACCCAGTGTAGCCACATAACCATTTTCAAAATTATTTTTGTGTTCGAAAGGGGGTGTATACTTCCGAGGTGGTCCCATTTTCACCCAGTCAGGATCTGATTATAGGATCCCTGAGAAATCGAGGGCAATCTACAAATTTTATACTTAGGCACTGATTACATTTTCCATATATTTTTTAACCGACTTCTAAAAAAAGAAGGAGGTTCTCAATTCAGATGTTTGTTTTTAACCGACTTCAAAAAAAGGAGGAGGATATCAATTCGACTGTTTTTTTTTTTTTTTTTTATGTTTGTTCGCTCATAACTTGCGACTGGGTGAACTGATTTTCATGATTCTTTTTTCATTTGAAAGCTGGTGCTTCCCGTGTGGTCCCATTGTCACCATTTCAATATCTGATGATGGGATCTTGTAGAAATCGGGGGAAATCTTCAATAAATAACAGCAGATTAACCGCGATTGTTGCTATAGCATATCTAAGCATTGTTTACGCCATCACACAACATAATATCACGCCTGTACTCACTACAAAGGTTGGTGAACATATTCTGATGAAGTACTTCGGAGATAGGCAACGGAACTCCTCAACAAATGATAGCAAATGGACTGGGATTGCTGAAATCTCATGTCTGTCTATTGTTTACACCAGTTCATAACATAATATCACGCCGGTACGTTGTGAAGGGGTAAGCACATGTGAACCACTAAAAAGTGAAAAATAAAAACTTTTTTACAAAAAATAAAACCGACTTCGACAAAAATAAAACAAAAAAAAAGTGAAAAATAAAAATCAGCTTCAGAAGTCGGTGGCAAAAACATGAAATCAAACAAACAAAAGTCACCGACTTCAGAAGCTGATTTTTATTTTTCACTTTTTTGTGTTTTATTTTTGTCGAAGTCGGTTTTATTTTTTGTAAAAACGTTTTTTTTTATGTTTGTTCGGGCATAACTCCGTCGCTTGCTAACCGATTTGAAAAATTCTTTTTTTGTTGGAAAGGGTACACTTACTTCCCAAATGGTCCCATATATTTTTTTATCGAAATCGGACAAGCGGTTTTTGCAAAATCAACAAAACTCAAAAAAAAGCTACATTGTCCACATTATGACCCATGAACATGTGAACCACTAAAAAGTGAAAAATAAAAACTTTTTAACAAAAAATAAAACCGACTTCAAAAACAAAACACAAAAAAGTGAAAAATAAACTTTAGAAGAAAAATCAGTTTCTGAAGTCGGTGGCATAAAAATGAAATCAAAGAAACAAAAGTCACCGACTTCAGAAACTGATTTTTCTTCTTAAGTTTATTTTTCACTTTTTTGTGTTTTGTTTTTGAAGTCGGTTTTATTTTTTGTTAAAAAGTTTTTTAGTAAACTGTACGGTGTACCTGCCAACAGAGTATGAAACCGTAGGTACCAACGCAACACCAAAATCTATTCCACCTGTCATAATCATAACTCAAGCAATTGTATTGTATTAAAAAAACCGATAAAAAACCCCAAACTGCCACCTAACTTGACATCAGGCCAATGACAGTCAGTATACCACTTTTTATCACAAAAACGATACCGGAGCGAAAGTACGCACGCTTCAACCTTGACCTGGCGCGCAATAATATGCTTACCGTTACGTTCTTACAAAGTTATGTAGATCGATACGAATTGGAGCTTTACTTGCGATTGAATGATTAACTGTTTTAATGATTTGTGATACGGTGGTCATTGTTGCGGAAAATAAGTTTTCAGATGGAGGTGATTACAAACAGCAGATTGCACTGTGTGGGGCCTTATGGAGAGTAAGTACTTACAGAGCTGAGAGCGTTTTTCACGTGGGACAAGCCCGCCACACTTATTCTCATTGCTTCTCCAGAAACCCAGAATCGACAGTAGCGACCACCCAAAAAGCACCGAGACAATGAAACTCCTCGAAGTCCCAGAGAAACAATTTAAAAAACATAATTTCTACTGAACTGAAAGCAGTTGATTACGAAGGAATAAAAATTGATCATCCAGCAGCAGTCGTGGGCTACTGTAGGCTGATGAGCAACCAATAATACTAACCAGTTATGTTAATACAACACGGCACTATCATGTGAGATATATGTATCATAATTTTCAGTTTAAGTTAAACTGAAAGCTTTAAGCTTTTCCTAGCTTTTCCTTGCTTTTATTTAGTTTTTGTCCTTTCCCCACAGACTGCTGAGACAGTCCTACATTTCCGTATAGAAGTACACCAGTCACTCGAATTAATCTTCAGATTACCTAGGTTGGTCCCTAGATGGGCACCCATTACATACAATGATTCATATAGTCAACCATGATCTCAATAAATTTCTTTGAATGGCCGAAACTTATGGACAACCACTTTTTTCAGGCCGCCTCGCTTTCTGAGTCGAGGTGAAACGTGAAAAAAAACTGGATCAGACGGAAACTACGAAAACTATGAAATAAAGCTCAATAACCTATCCAGTTAGATCTTTATGTATTACTAGCTGATGCCCGCGGCTTCACCCGCGTGGATGTCGTTCAAATTATATACTAAAACCTTCCTCTTAAATCACTCTATCTATTAAAAAAAACCGCATCAAAATCCGTTGCGTAGTTTTAAAGATTTAAGCATACAGACAAACAAACAGACAAAAATAGCGACTTTGTTTTATACTATGTAAGGATTATTTTTCAGTCTATTTCTACCTATTGTTTCCACATCACGAGTTTCAGCTAGGTTGTTGACAATACAAAAAGAAAAGTCTGAAATATCGATTTATGGATTTCAATTGTTTGATAAATCTTCAGGTATTGCCAGGTACATTACTTTCCTTAACTTTTTTGTTAAAACTGTCATTTTATTACTTTAGAAACATAAAATAAGTACCTACCTATCTATTGAAATACGTAGGTTGGTATAGCCACCGTTAGGTAGGTTTATATAAAAGTAGGTACATAACTATCTTACTTAAGACTAGAAAAAAAAGACTAATAATGTTAATTGCAAGAATCTAATTTAATTAATTCTGACAGAAGTCAATTTTACGGTCACGTTCCTTTTAAATAAATTGCCTCAAAACAGTTGTTTTCGACAACCTAACTACTTTTTATTTGTATGTGGAGATCGTCCTTTTTTTTGTTGATGCTTATCTCCCTGTAAAAGCGAAGGTGTGGAGTTGCAGTCTATTCAAAATTTATAAGCTGTCCCACGACTTGCAGGTTGACCCTTGGTCAGGGAGACCTTGTCAATGGCTGTTATGTAATATAATGATCCGCTGGATACGAGAAGCGCGGAAACTACAGCAGTGGCGTCTTTCAGTTGAAATAATGATGACCCACCAAGTGACCGACCTACTTTGTTTATAAAAGACAGCGAAGCAGTGCACCGACCAACTAACAATAACAAAAAAAAGTAAAAAACTAAAACCCGACTACGACAAAAAAAACGACGCTGAAAAAGTATGAAACAAGATTTTCAGGATAGAACAAAAAGAAAAGCCGTAGTCACACGGTATTAAAGTGTTTAGGTTGGTACCTATAACGTGTGACTACGGCTTTTCTTTTTGTTCTATCCTGAAAATCTTGTTTCATACTTTTTCAGCGTCGTTTTTTTTGTCGTAGTCGGGTTTTAGTTTTTTACTTTTTTTTATTTAAACAATTTTGGTGTTAAATATTTTTTTTGACTCTTGACTTTTTGTCCGCTAGAGGGCGTGATTTTAAATTTGAGCAATATTTTGGAAATGTACAAGTGAGGCCCTTTTTAAATGATACCAAACACGGCGTGTTTATCTCCATTTTTATTTTTTAAGCCCTACTTTTTGACCGCTAGAGGGCGCCAAATCACTTTTTGTGACACGTCATGTAGCCTATGTTCAGCGAAAAATGAAGACGGTTCTAACGATACCTCATAATAATATGTCGAGTTCCGATAAGTAGATTAGAAGCTATGAGGGAACAGATGAAGATACACACATACATACATACAAACATACATACATACATACATAGCCAGTCAAAATCATAACCCTCCTTTGGCTTTGCCGTAGTCGAGTAAAAATAGCAGCGTTCAATCATTTAAACTTGACCACAGACACGAATCGCTTTATTGTTGACGGGTCAAACAAAACTCGATTGACCCATGGGTTTGCCAATCGATTTCATGGGTCCACAACTCCACGAGCCATTGACCAAAGACACAAGGCCCGCCCATCTTACTTCATCCTCTGACGATGAAGGGATCACGCGCGACTATGACGGAACATGAAACATCAATACAGATTAACAAATTCTCTTGATTGACTAATGCCGTGGCAAACCGTTTCCTAACAATGCTGTAATTCACAGTCGATATAGGTACACCTTGTCTGATAGAAATAGAGGTGATTTTAGCATGGCAGAGTGTTGTTAGATCGGTAAAGATGTCAAACGTGCTAGCAAAAGTATTGTTTGATGATTACTTTGCACGTTTCTGAAAGTATTGGCGTTTTGATTAATAAATAAGCTTCCTGCTGTAGGTCTACCATGACGTCTTAAAACAGTCTAACTTATTCTTAATCTAGTGAGGAAAAGAGATGGCGCTAGACACCCTGTATAGTTCTGTCACGTTTCCACACTGGAATAAACTTAAGTTAGAACTGTTTTAAGACGTCATAGTAGGGCACCTGGTCAAGAATGTGAAAATTATGATGTGTTTTCTTTTCTTTCAGGAGGGTTGCCCAAAAGTAGGGTAGGCATGTCATATCCGCGGTCTCTATCTGAATGGAGTCCCTATAATGCCCGTCACAGTAATGCACATACCAGCAATGCACGACAGTGGAATGTACAACACAGGAGTGTACGACACAGTAATTGGCGACATCGCGATGTCGCCAATTACTGGGGTGTACCTTGCTGGTCCGGCCCAAGAATGTACAACACAGGAGTGTACGACACAGTAATCGGCGACATCGCGCGATTGGTTGGCCGACTAGTTGGGCAACTCGAAATTTTGGGACTTGGATACTAGGTAATTGAGCTAGGTAGTGCTGCCGAATTAAATTGTACTCCATGACGTGCGCTCGCTACGCTCGCATATTTAATAACACTAATATCTTCTGTCCCCGAAGTGCCGGGCCTCCGCCGGCCTCCTTCGTCGGCCTACGGCCCGGTGCCCATGCCGCCCATAAAGGATACTGTCGCGAGACGGTCGTATTATAGGAACACGAAGAAAAAAAGAAGGAACCACGGAATTTTCCAGTATTTTATTGTATCACCCGTCCCTATTGTCACATGGCTTTTTACTTTTTTAATGTGACGACACTGTTTGTTTTGATTCCAATTCTCGTGCTGTACATTCTTGCCCGGACAATCGAGGTTCGGGCCGAGAATGCACGACATGACAATGTACAACATTGGAATTCAAAACACTTACATTCCTATGTCGCGCGTTCTCGTGTCGTGCATTCCTGTGTTGGGCATTGCTGGTTCCCTCTGAATGTACCTATCCTCCATTCCTAATTAATGTTAAGCAACGACAGCTTTTCAAATCCAACCAACGACGTCTAAAATATTTACCTCAATCACCACCAACCACCATTATAAATGAAGATGGAAGATCAAAAACAAATCTTAGTTTTATTTCTACAGGAACCTTCGACTGCCTCGTTGGTCTAGTAGTCGCAAGCGCGACTGCTGTGCATTAGACCCTACCTAGGTTCGATTCCCGGTTCGGGCAGTGTTATTGGATTTTTCTATCAGGAATTTCTCAGTAACAGCCACGGAATCTAGATTTGTGCCCGATTGATGGCAATAGGCTCGCCCCCTATTACATGCGACTTAACACATAACTGGTGTTATGTGGGTGTGTTCTAATGGGACACCGCTTTCTCTGCCTAACCCTTCGGGGATTACAGGCGTGATGTTATGTTAAGACACAGAAAGTTCGTTTGGTAATAAATGGTTCTTTATTTACTTTGTGCAGATAGCGTTCTGGACATTCCCTATTGGTAAACTTATTAGTTATTTGAAATCTGTAATTAACACAACAAAGACACTTTCAGATTTATAAGATCTAGGCTGAATTCAATACCTATCATAAAATCTACAGTTGGACAATATTGAAAACAAAAAACTATTAAATTAGAAACATTGTAAAAAGCCTTTGTGCAGACCATTTAGCCAATCGTTTAAAAACGGCTGAAAAATAGATACAGTTATATCAGAAGATCGATAACTACCTGATGCAACGGATGGACGCATCTTGCGTGGCCATAGAATACGCGAACAAACGAAACAATCTTAGAAAGTAGTAAACTGACTTCGGCTTCAACTCTCAACTGGTGGGGACCCAAACCTAAGCACACAGTACATCGAGCGTATGGTTGGTAATGGTGATACAGTTTTACCAACCATACGCACGATGTACCGTGTGCACCGTGTAATCGCGCAGGCAAGACTGGTGAAGCCTGTGCGTGTGGTAGGCCCATAACTAAGAAAACGGTTCAATCGTCCGCACGGGTCTAACGTCTTGTAAAAATATCTTGTCTTGGCAAAACTGTCAAAATCACACAATCGAGAGATCACTGAAATTGGAGGTGGAGTTGGGTGCTTCGGGCAAGTCCCAGTTCAAGTTGCTTGGAAATGCATGGTGAGCAGGACAGACTTTGGGCCATCGTTTGTGATGAGGCTTCGCAAACCCTGGACATAGTGCGAAACAACCACTTCAATTTCACAAACAACAATACAACCTGCAGTTCGAGCATAAAATAAAAGCTTATAAAAAACAAAAGGCCACGGCCATGCCATTGTCGAGTTCCACATTCAAACTATGACAGATGCGTAACCGCGTATCAAATCGCTGCTCTAGTGGCCCCTGCACCTGCAACCACTAACGCTGTTATAACTAAAATAAAACTACAACGCCATCTGCAATATTTTGTGCAATTGTCGGTAACAAGAGTTCAGGTTTCCTAATCTAGCATCTAGATAATATTTTTAAGTTAAATTGGTATGGGTGAAATAGAGGCCTTTCTCTTTTAGTGTCGTAAGAGGGTAAAGGGAAAATAAAAAGCGCCTATTTGCAATGAAAAACGAGGACCGAAAAAAATGCAGACGTTTTCTCCGAAAGTTTCTCGATCTGTTACTTGCTAGTTTGTTTGTGTTATTTAATTGCTGGAATTAATCATCTAAGATTAACTTAGGTACAGTCACAAACACCAATACGCACCTATTTATTGATGAACGTTTTCACGGACATGGTATTTTGGAAGTCATACTACTTATTACAAGAAGTCGGTTAAAAATAGGTCTTATGTCCAAGTGACTTACTGAATTTAATGTCCTATGTATGTCCCCTAGATGGGGCAGAGGGCATCGATAGATATCCTCCATCGCGATCGGTCTTGAGCTTCACGTTTGATCTCACTCCACGTCATTCCGATGCTCGCCGCTTCTGCTAACACGGTGCGGCGCCAGGTTTGACGAGGACGGCCACGTTTTCTTTTCCTTTGGGGATTCCAGTCCAGAGTCCTTATCTCCAAGTAGAAACCATTATTTTACGAGAAAATCGGCTTTTAAATTTTGCTAAGTGTATAGGTCAACAATCACACATGTATAATCATACATATCACATGCTTAAAAATGCTTAAATAAAAGCACGGTGATGAATTTAAAACACTCAGTTATCGGAAATAATTTAGATATCTCTGGTTCGCACTCATTTTGACTGACCCAAGGCAGCCCAAGTATAAACCCAAGCCTGGAGTTTTAGGCATTATTTCTCTTTAAATGTCCTAAATAATAATAAGACTTATTATCAGTTACAAAATCTAACTTTATTCATAAAAAGAAAACACAGTAATTCTTGGTCTAACACAACACAGTTACAGTATAAAATCCAACATAACTTGTAACTAACACATTCAGATACAAACATCTTGATTCTTGACCCTCTTAACACTTATTGATAGATGGATGGATGGACACAGAAAAACCTTACATTTAACATAATGTCTATAATTATGAAGTTTTGTACAAAGGGACACAAAATTGTAACTGTCAACATCGATCATATCGAGCCTTTTCAGGAAGAACATCGTAAGCGCCAAAATTCCCAAAAACCGGTTTTAATTATTAACCGCCAGATCAACTGATTTTGAATCTTCTGTCACTTTCTTGAGGTCATAATTTTGAATTAATAGGGAGGTGCCCACATAACACCAAGTAAAAATTTCAAATTGATGCTGTAAATATTTTGAGAAATATTTAAAAAAACGTTCTCTTGTAAAATTATGCAAAATGGCGATTACGATCTTCTTCCTGAAAAGGCTCGATATGGTTCAACATGGTTATTTAGGTCCAAAACCTTTTTCAAGGAGGGCTATGGAGCCTTGGCTGTCAAAAAAAAACAAAAATCTATACAATATTTCTACTTTTACAGTCACGAATAAATGTTATACACTAACGTAACGTAACGTTGTTGTGTTATGTAATGAAACGAAATATGAATGTAACATATAAAAGTGCATACATCTCTGTCTAACACTTCGAAAATTACAGGCGTGATGATTATGTTAAGCAATAAACTAAAGACATACAAAAATTATTCAATGTGAAAGGTCAATGTGGTGGGTGACACTTGTGGGAGGGAGGCCTATAACCAGAGTAGACGTGTGTCGGTTGAAATGATGATGATGAAAAATGATTCACAATACATTGTAGTTGCCACTTCAATCATACAATCAAATATAACTTTAACATCCATACATATACATACAGATTGGTATTAGAAAAGATTCTTCCTAGCTTAGATGGATTGAAAAGCATTTTTGAATCGAAATGCATAGTAAAGTAAATGTAAGTAAGTAAAACCAAGTAGATAAAAGAGAACTAGAGTTACTTCTGTATCAAATTTAACCCTGTAATAAATCAATCGTGAACTGAAATAAAGACCATAACCTGACTAGATTTATTTTAGGCACTTTTGTCTGATATAATTGAATTAGAAACTGTTTTACATACTCGTATATATCAAATTCTACAGATTTATTTATGTAACATACCGCTTGATTACATTATCTAAATTTTAGTGTTGAAACAACTTACCTGGTTCTTGATTTGTTGAGCTACACAATAACTGACAAATGCTTGCACTGACTGGACAGGTCCATTCAAATCTGTATGGTTCTTTATTAAAAAAAAAACCTTAAATATTACGTCTGGACTTTAAGAGACCCTATGACCTGTTTGTTTCGGCTCTTTCTCCTATAGTCACGATACGAAACAAACGTGTAAGAGTTTGTAAAAACCTGTTGCAAAATTAACATCGGTCCCCTGATAATCAGTGCGATTTAAATTCAGGCGTTCATATAAATCTTGCCTTGTAACGTTGTATCTGGTTGTATCATACACATTTGATTCGGCATTCTAAGTTCTGCTTACAAATCGGTAGGACTTGATTTCCACAATCTTGGTGTGTTTTAAAATGTTAGTGACAATGCGTAGTACAGTAATTAGACTGAAATAGCATCAAACATAGAAGTCTATTGAAATCATATTTAGTTTTTCTCAAAGAAAAATATTAGATCCATTGAAAAGTACCAGTGGAACACTAATTTACCCAATAATCAATGAATATTTGCAAAATGATAAACAGCATAAGTCATGTATACATTTATTGAAACAATACATATAATGTGGATACATACACTTCAGTTTTCATACTAAACTTAATACTGGCAGTTTTATCCTTCTAATTTGCAACAAACGTGTATGATACAACATCAAAAAATATGCTTCAAAACGTATTGCTTGTCTAAAACAAAGTACAAAAGTCCAAAACACTAACATTTATGTACACATCAACAGTTTATGCGTCGCTAACTATTGGCTTCACTTCATTAACGTGCGAAACTTCCTCGTTTGACGTTTGTACGGTTGATACGTTAGCTTCCTCACATCCATTTATATTTGAAATCTCTTTTACTTCACTTTTCACCTCTGTGACTTCATTTAAATACTTAGATATAACTTCGTTGACGTCATTTATGTTTGCTTCTATGATATCATCGTCTTCTTGACTTGTGACTTCAGTATCTTTAGGTAATGTGTCTTCAACGGGTGACGTAGATAGACTTTCATTTGAAGTCGATTCCTTGACTTCAGGTTTAACCTCATTAATTTCTACCTTCTCTGAGTTCTCTTGTGATGTCGCTTCTGAAATTTCGTCGTTTACAACTTCTAAGTCACAAAGGTTGATATTAGCATTATCGATTGCATGTAGTAAGTTTTCTAGCGTTTTTTCGTCTATCAGCTCTTCTGTGTCAATTTGCGTCGTATCCTCAGAGGCACTGGGTTGAGTTTCTTCTGTTACTTCTTTTGTGTCATCACTTTCTGCTGTTGTAGCCGCTGCTTTTTCAGCTTCAGCTTTTGCTTTTTCGGCCTTATTTTTCTTGGATTTAGATTTCTTTTTCTCTGTCTTCTCTGACTTTTCTGGCGCGGGTGACTCTTCCTTCTGTTTGTTCGTGAGGGTGTTGAGTTGACTTTGTAGATGTGCGAGGGACTGACGCAGTTGGGCACAGTTGGCGGCCATTGCGTCGACCTGGAAGGTAAATGTTTTGGGTTAGACATGATGGAACTTACAAATTAGTTAAAGGTGGTGGTTCATGTCATCGGCTTTATACAGCGTCTTTCCACAAGATTATTAATATGAAAATGTGCGGATGTACTCTTTGAAACGGAGACTCACTGTCACTCCCGCTTAACAAAATATCTAAAATATTATAAAATATGTGCATGGGCCATCTAGGAGTACCAGCTCTCACGGAATATATTTGTGCTATTTGGTCCAAAATATCGACACCAAATTTTGTTTCACTATAATATTTCACCCTTTTTCCCTGCCCCAATTTTAACAGTCGGGTGTAGAGTGCTCAGAATATTAACATTTTTATTAGGGACAACCAATATATTGAGCATCAATGTAAACAAAATATTTCTAAGTACCCTCAAGTATCAAAGGTACCCGGAGCCCTTGGCATTGGGTCATTTTGACAATAGTGGTCTTTGTAGGTATTACTCGTTGTAATTCCAGAACAAATTAAGATAACAAAATAATATATCAATAGGGTGTTTAAAACCACAAAATATTAGACATTAGTCACAGAGTGTCATGTTGCAAAAAAGCCGTAACTTTAAAAATATTATCATTTTACTTCACAAAATCGTCAATTTGACGACTGTGGTCTTTCTAGTGTTAAAATATTGTAGATAATTATTTGTCTGACGTCACCTTTAGATCATTGACTAAATCTTATTCGGCTGTAACTAAAGTGCGTTTTTTAATTCGGGAGACCAAAATGACATTACGTGGGTTGTCAGTTTTTTGCAATTGTTAAATAGTGATGTGCCACTACCGTAAATTGCCGTTAGTAAAATCAAGTAATATCGTTTTTTTATTTATTATTAGCTATCCTGAGTAGCCCAAAGAGTGAAATCGTCCAAATTTGTCTTTAAAATTTAATTTAGGGCCAGGTATTTTCGGAGAGGGGATTTTAGGGGAGGTATTGTCCCTGCAGTGGGAACGTTATAGGCTGATGATGACTTTCGGAGAGCTAAAATGTTCATTCTCTCTGTGCTCCTTCAGCACCCTGTAAATTGAAGGTCATTATCGAATAAATACATATTCTATTCTAATCTATTCTTCTATATGTTCAGGATTTCGGCAGTTTTTAAAACACAATCGTGTTTTTTCGGCGTCTCGGTTGGAGATTCGGTTTAGGTTTATCGTGTACAGGAACCACACTGATAGCATCTGTAATTTTTTTTCAAATCGTCTAATAAATATAAAAAATTACGATTCAACAAACCGGTACCGTAGGTAGAACACTAATACAAGAGCTGACAACATTATTTGTAAGTTTGACATTTGCAAATGTCAATTTAGTCTCCCGAATTAAAAAACACACTTTAGAGCAATTTTAGTTCCGAGTTTTATCAGAATAAATATTGGTAAGGATGTAACAGCCATATAGTAATTTAGCAGTTCAACTGGAACCTTAATCCAACATAATTAGAAAAAGGCTAGTAGTCCAGTAATTTTAGGTATTATCTGCGGAATAATTCCTAGTGGGCTAAATTTTGACGTGACAACGTCATATATATTGGTTTGCCGGGTGACACTTCAAGAAACTGCGTTACGCTCCGCTCACGTTATGCGCTCACAATGAGAGCGAGTGAGAGGCACGCGTCCCTTCCACTCGGGCATGGTTAGCCCGCCTAAGAGCGAGAGAGACAGACATAAAAAGTGAAAGGCACGCGTCCCTTCCACTCGAGCACAGTTAGCCCGCCTAAGAGCGAGAGAGACAGAGCGAGAGAGAGAGAGTGAGAGAGATAGGCATACACACCGGTTTAATTTCATCCTTCTTCCTACTATACGAATGAATATTCACATTAAAATTATTTTACCACTCAAAGTCGTTGTCACGTAAAACTTTCGCCCGTATACCGACTTTACAGGCAACCAATTTTTTTGTATATACCTTTATTACGGCATTGTTATAAAGGTGTGAAAAATCAGGGCAGGCAGGGCTTCTTCAATAATGCTCCAAATGGTGATTTTACAATGGTTTATTGGTGGTTTACTTGTTATTACAATAAAAAGTTATAATTTTTGAGACGCACTAGTCACGTACGCACAGTCCTGCGGTTGCAATGCACACTAGCGCCGCGGGCGGAACATTTGGTCATCTCGCCCGCCATAGATTTCGAATAGTTTGCACGCCTATATGTACGTACACAATACCGTATGTGAGTGCATTCTAATCGCTTTCTCAGCGCTCTACTCCGAAAACGGTTGATTTTACAGAAATATGCCAGATCCATTTTTTGTAGATAATTTTACTAGGAACAATATTGTAATGACTGCTATTGACCTTCGAGCAATAGGTTGCGAGATATTTGCGAAAAACCGATTTTCGTGACCTTTAGACCGTGATAACTTCTTTATCCGACACGATATCAATGTCGATTTTTCATATCTTCATTACAATGCCGTAATAAAGGTATTTACAAAAATTCAGCCCACTAGGATTTTTTCCGTAGATTGGGGATTAAAATGCCTAAAATGACTGGACTAAAGGTAAATGATAAGGAAATTGGCAAGAAATTTGGCAGCTAAACATTTTTTTTTTCATGACAAGCGCCAAGACTTAACCTGCTTTCGACCTCCGGTCTCGGAGGGGAGTAATGTGGCGACTAGCGACATCTATCGCAACACCTGCGTACGAACAACAATCGACAGAAATTCCTACATCGCGCTATCAACATTATCCGCGACTTATGCCTATACATGAGTTCCCGACTTACAACTGTCGGGCAGTTACCAGTTAGCCCACCGGACACGGCTTCGGCCGTCTACGAAACCGGAGTTTCGTAACTGGTTTCGATGAAGGAATGATTTGTCCTTGTACGTAACTGGTTTCGATGGAGGACATATTTGTCTTTGAACGAAACCACGGTTATGTATCATGGTTACATACGAAGAATTTACTGTTAAGGTTTCGATGAAGGAATGATTTGTCCTTGTACGTAACTAGTTTCGATTGAGGTATTATTTTGGTGATTGAAGTAGTTCAGTAGACGCGTTTGCTGTCTACTGAACTGGGGGTCTAAAACGGCCACTTTGGCAGAATCGTCTAAGGAAAATATTAAGAATAATGTTCGAATTCGTAAAATGGTCACAATATGGCAATTCCTAATATTACTCGCTGAGGATTCAATTCACGCAATTCCTCTAGCTGACAATTTTGTATGGAGATTCGTAAAATGGCCACATTTGATGAAAGGCGCCAATGCTGCGCGCTAATGTCAAATAGCAGATTCTTAATACGTTAGTAAATACCAACATCTTACGAGTCATATTAAACATTTAGTGAATAAATAAATAAATTATGGCCGATTTAGCGCTTTAGACAATTTTTTTGGAGCACGCGCGTGTTTTGTATTCCTTAATAACTCGCGGACGAAATAAAACTCTTCGGAATCTGAAAATACCGAAATGCTGGACAAGAGTTTGTTGGGTGTCTAAAGATCAACTAAAAGTGTTGGTCGGGGTCTCATCCAGGAGCTGGAGCCGTACCTACTTAAGTGCCCGTCAGGATAACATAAATACTACCTCCAAGGCAAGTAAAAGGATTGTGATATTAATATTTAAAGTTATGTATATTAATTAAGCAGATACACACTTTCATTTAGTACTAGAGACCCACCCCGGCTTCGCACGGGTGCAAAAAACCTTCTTCTTGAATCACTCTATCTATTAAAAAAAACCCGCATCAAAATCCGTTGCGTAGTTTTAAAGATCAAAGCATACATTAGGGACAGACAGCGGGAAGCGACTTTGTTTTATACTACCTACTAGTGACCCGCCCCGGCTTCGCACGGGTGGCACGCAAAAAAGGTCAAATCAAAAAATTCATTTATTCAAACTAGGCTGATAATCAGCACTTTTCGAAGGTCAAAATTTACTTTACCTACTTTACTACAGTGAAACTTGGCTAACTGGGACTTGGATAAGTGAGAAACCTCTATAACTGGAACTCATACTGGGGTCCCATGAGACAGATTTGAATATCTGAGACACATTTAACCAGGTTTCACTGTATTTACATTTTTATAAGACAGTCCCCCAAAACGCCCACCCATCGACACTTCCTAGTGTTTAGCTGGAAAGAAGAAGTGGCGGAACAAACTCCCCAGCACACATCTGTCTGTTAGGTTGGTTAGAAGAACCAGACTCGATACAATAGCAAGGTGTCAGTTACATTTAAGATTTACTACAGACACAATCAGTAATAAACAAAAGTATATAACAATAAACATTGTAAAAATAAAATAATAAATACATAACATAACAGTAAACTAATTTTGGAGAAAGAACACAAATAACAAACATTGTCTTGTATTCAACTCAGCGACCAACTATTCTTATCATCTAATTATGTAGGTATTAAAACCTTCCTCTTGAATCACTATCTATTAAAAAAAAATCAAAATCCGTTGCGTAGTTTTAAAGATTTAAGCATACAAAGGGACATAGGGACAAAGAAAGCGACTTTGTTTTATACTATGTAGTGATGATGATGATAGTGATTGTAGAGGTTTACCCGGTACCCCCTTCAATAAATATACCCACTGATATTGATATATATAAGTAATAAGTTAATAACTTACTACAATCTTCTATTTACATTTTAGGTGCTGATCACCCTCAGCTTTAATGCATCTGGGTCTTATTATAGGTTTATAGGAACTACACTATAAGATGCAGCAGGTTAGTGTATCTACCTGTGAGCTGTGACCCGTACTACTACTGGCAGATACTAAGAGCTAACCTCTGCTTTACCCTTCAGGATTAAAAAGGTAGAATGTTGTTATTTTTCTTTACTTTTCAACATAATCATCATCATCCACAGCCCGACTCCACCCACTATTGGGCATAGGTCTCTTTGATTGTGCCAAGCTCAACTTTACTTTAACTTTAATAGTCTTCTTCTTCTTATCGTGAAAAGAAGAAGAGACTTTATAAATACCTACTTATTAGGTACTAAAATAAAACAATAGTGATAGATAACATATTTTTACCAAATTGTATATTTCTTTACTCATCTTATATACTTAACATAACAAAAAATGTTGCAATAATCAGATAATGAAACTTACAGAAACATAATAAAATAATTAATCGTCTCATGATTCTCATCATGAATAACTTAGAAATCTTTCAATAATCAAACACGGTAACAGAAACATATAATAAATAGTTGTTTTTTCTTTTCATTCAGGTTCATCATTCATCGACTGATTTGAATATAAAAAGTGTTGATGCTAGCCACAGAGGGGCAAACCATGACTTCTTCTTCATTATGGAAACACCATCCACTGAAGGCTAGTTTGGATCAACTCCAGGCTGAAAAAAAAATTTAAAATTTTAGGTAAGTAAAATCATCAGACAATAATTAACAAAATTTTTAAATAAAATTACATAATTGTTTAATCTATAACAATAAAAAATAATGTTTCAGGTGTCTCCGCTCGTTTGTCCCCGAATAGCAACACTTCTGACTCTAATAGTGGATACTTCGCAACAATATTATACAGAAAAACATTGTCTTGTACACAGCAACAGTATATTGGAACTGCGTCAAGAAGAGGCCACCTTGATGTGGATTTTGATCAGCGCAATCTTATTTAAAACACATTGATTTTGTTTTATGTTAGATTATAGTTCCCTTTGCTGTTATTTATAATTATATTACATGAATGTTGTTGATGATAAACTTGATAGTTTTATTGCTTAGACAAAAGATTCATAAGTACTTTACCTCTATGGGACACCAATATGGGATAAATATCTTTCAAGTCTTTCAATCGGTAATCCTGCCCGGGTTCTGTGCTATAAAGTTATTTGCTTGAGCATTAACCATCTCGACTGCAGCCTGTTGCATTTCCACCTGGGATAAAACTCTTCAGACTCATCTATGTGTGGGCCAAAGGGCGACCTAAAAACAATAATTATATATAGGTAGCTAAGTAATAGTTTTAAATAGTCATCATCGTGAGTCTGGGCTTAAGCTGGGACTGCAATCGACAGTAATTTCTACACGGCGCTCATCAATGACGAGGCTCGAGCGGGAGGGATTCTAATAAGGTAAAGAAGTTGTGATGAGAAAAATATTCATCATAGACCAATCTTTTGGCGTTTTAGTTTAGCCTTTTGTGACCACTGGCGAAAAGATTTGCTTGACCTCAGGCAGAATTATTAAAACACCGAGCTCTAGCGTAACTTCAACCTGGGTTTCGCTACAAGAAGTCTAGCAGAATCTCAAACTGTGTCTTACACACTCGAGCTGCAAGTCTTTCCATTCCTACAAAAAATCACACACTGTTTACGAATACTTTTACACAGCGATAGAATGTAATAATGATCCAAATAAACAAGTTTGCACTTACTTTGTATTGTAAATAATCCAACTCGCACAAAATAAAATTTTCCAACTATCGCATTTCGCGCCTGTCAGGTTGTCAAGTGTCAGTTCGTTGACATAACTTTTTAAACTAGTTCACAACTACATAGTTGCCAGCTTATGAGGATATTAATTATTATTTCTAATTACCCTTTTCAGGGTTTATTTATAGTCTTTTAGCAGTTATGAGTTTAATATAATGAAATAACGATTAAAATATAGAAGTATATAAATATAACACTAATTTCAATAATAAAATTTTGAAAGAAAAAATTACCGGGAACAATACGGTCTTTATTTTTTTCACGTGGCAACATTTCCAACAAACCGGATTCTGATAGGAATTGAATTGAATACGACTCACTTATTATGTGGTACCATTTTACGAAAATTAGCAACATCACCAAGGAAATGCTGGGAATGCGGAAATGGAATTGCGTTTGGCGATATTGCTTAAAGTGGCCGTTTTAGACCCCCTGACCTTCATCTTGTAATTATTATTGAAACAAGGTAAGTTGAAATATAGCACCGAACTACTGACACTCTTTAGTCGCAACAGTACGGATTCTTTTTTTTTGTTTTAGAAAATAAGAATAGGTAGTAAAGTCCCACAAATTACCAGGAGAACAGAAGTAGGCAGGAGGTATTGGAAATTGGAATCTTGAATTCAAATCTTTATGCCTTTCTAATACCAGGCCTTTTTTTTGTTGAAAATGAGAAACAAGGATAGTAATAGTAAAGTCCCACAAACTACCAGGAGAACAAAAGTAGACAGGAGGTATTAAAATCTTTAAATCAAATCTATACTATGCCTTTCTAATACCATGCATTTTTTTTGTTGGAGATAGGAAACCAGGATAGTAAAGTCCCACAAACTACTAAGAGGCCAGAATGGTAAATTAGTGGGGAAATCACCAAATGCCTCCTCCCAGTCTGGGCAGAGCGGTAGGAAGTGTCAGACTTCTACTGACTAAAAGCCACCCATGTTCCTTCTTAGCCCTGTGTCTAGGCCACGGTATCTTTTTTTGTAATACAAAACCTCCTTCCTACTTCTGTTCTCCTGGTAGTTTTTGTGACTTTACTATTATTTTCTCAATCAAAAAAAAAAAGAAACCGAACTGTTGCCACTAAAGAGTGTCAGTAGTTCGGTGTTATAATTCAACCGGACTACTGCAACTAGCCTGATATTTGCGGCTATGAGATCCTGGACCAATTATCACATAAATCAATTGTTTCGATAAAAGAATTATTATTCCTTGTTCGTAATTAGTAAAATTTCATATTTTTGCAAAAATTCCTTGTACGTAACCGTGGTTTCGTACAAAGACAAATATGTCCTCCATCGAAACCAGTTACGTACAAGGACAAATCATTCCTTCATCGAAACCAGTTACGAAACTCCGGTTTCGTAGACGGCCGAAGCCCCGGACACAACACCCGTCCGGTCGGAGGATCCTCCCTTTTCTATGGGGGATGAGGAACTTTACACCCTGTTCCTCACCCCCAAAAGTTAGTGTGAGCAGCTACACTTGCTTACCTTAGCGTTAGAGGCAGGTTGTTGCGCGAGCGCGGCGGGGGGCGCGGGGGGCGCGGGGGGCGCGGGGGGCGCGGGGGGCGCGGGGGGACGCTCGATGTTGTTGTCCTTCAGTGCACCCAGCAGTGCCGTGCGCTCCGCCTGCAGAACGAATTCAATTCATATTTTTACTGTCAAAACAAGTACTAGTACTTCCAATTTTACGAATTTGTTTTGTTTGTTTATTGTGTGTAGAGTAACAATTTATTGATATCAACAGTATTTTAATTGTACAGTTAATTGAAAATTGATCCGATGTCCTGCAAGGCAGTCTGGGAGGTCTCCCAATTACGGGTCTTCCATGATAGCGACTCTTTTTGACCTTACAGTTTTAGTCTACGCCTATATATGCATGTACATACCTGCAGCGTGCGACACAAACTCTGCATATGCTGCAGCTGTCTGTTGGCGGCACCAGCTCTCTCCTCGCTGGCCTGTCTCTCTCCACACATGTCCAGTAAGGCAGTCTGGGAAGTCTCCCAGCGGGTCTTCCACGATAGCGACTCTTTTTCTAGCTTTTTGATCTTCTTGGACATCTGGAGAAGAACGAAATGTTTTATAAAACTATAAGCATTCGGAGTGATCTAAAAGGCCGTATACAGAAAAAAGCTAGCAGCCTACCAGCGCATATAGCAAAGGATCCATGCAGGTAACGAAGGCATTTATATGAACAAGCGCCGAATATCGCCGACAAATTGAATGAAATCCAAGCGCTGGTAGATCGGTGCTCGCTACCAGCTTTCTTTCTAAATACGGTCTTACTCGTCAGAAGTCAGGTACGAAAAAAAATGACTTGTAAAAGTTTTTGTAGAAACCTATATGCAAAATAAACATCATTTATCAGTCGTCATCTCAGCAGACACTGCCTTTCTAGCCATATCATCCTTCACACAGTCCAGTCATCGTTTTGTTGGTCTTCCTCTTCTCTAAAAGCCATCTACATTCATATTCCCCGTTCCCCATTCCTCCACATCACATGCCCAGACTACGGATAACCAATTTCCACAGAACTTTTCCAGTGCAAACTGCTGCAGGCTTCCGGGAGAGTTAATGGGGATACTAGAGTTTGTGCCAGCTGCCAGGTGATCGACCACGCTCCTGCACTCTAGGAGTACGAGCCGTAGCTATCTGTTACACCTATGTTATATAGATAATAATAATTTAATGCCCGACCCAGTTCTCGATAATGGCAGTATCACACTGTACTGGGATCAATCCATCATCACTGACAGGACTATTATCGCTAATAAGCCTGATATAGTGGTGGTGGATCGATCAGAGCGGCGCGCAATGATTGTTGACATAACCGTCCCGCATGACGAGAACCTCGTGAAAGCCGAGAAAGATAAACAAATCAAGTATCTTGACTTGGCTCGCGAGGTTGTCGACATGTGGGATGTGGACTCAGCGATCATTGTGCCGATAGTCATCACAGCCAATGGCTTAATTGCCAAGAGCCTCGACCAACACCTGAGGAGGCTCTCGTTAGGCAGCTGGATCAAGGGCTTGATACAGAAAGCGGTACTCCTGGACACGGCTCGCATTGTTAGGAGGTTCCTTTCTCTAGAGCCCTGACCGCCCCGGGCTACCGGTGGGCTACAGATTTTTATATTTTTAAATGTTTTTTTTTATGATTGTTTTATAGGAAATATTTAAAAATGTATAAAATTTGTTAATATAATGAATAAAGGGAATAATAATTTAATTAATTCGCGTTACACCACACATCCCCTTTAGCATTCTCATGTCAGCCACATGCCCAACATGATAGGCGGTATGTTTTCGTTGCGAAATGAAGAAGATCCAAATGGATTAGGTTTGCTACCACCAAACAACCATTATCAGAAACTAGACTAAAAACTTTAATTCTTACCTTATCCATTTGTTCCTTGAAGCCGCCGAACATCTGGTTACTCTTAACCAGCGCATTCTGGAACTCGTCATACTTGTCCGTGTACACTGCAAGCTGCCCGCGAAGACCTAGAAAAGAAATAAAGAAACTGTCATCACCATAAAACATCGTGAGGAAACCTAAACTCAAAAATTCGAAGACATGTGACATCTACCAACCCGCACTGGGCCTGCAAGGTGGATTATAGCCCATGCCCCTTCACAGAGGGGAGGCCTGTGTTCCAGCAATGGGAACATTATAGGCTGATGATGATGACAGCAGTAGTAGTTAGGTATGGGGGAACCAAGTAGGCCCGACAACTGATAGAACACTTACTGGTCTCTGTGCCCTGCAACTCCATGATCTTGGCTCTATACTGGGCCAGCGTGACCTTGACCTGCTCCATCTCAGCCAGGAGTCTGTTCTTGTCAGCCTGGTGCTCCAAGCTAGCCTTCTGCATCTTAGCATCGGACAGCTGAGATTCTAACGCCATCTGTTTTGCCATTTTGTCCACCTGAAGAGATAAAATTGTTATTTTTCAGTAAATTTTAGGTGGTTTGGTCATGTAGAGGGGAGTGAAAGTCGATTAACGAAAGGTATTTACAAGGAGATGTGAGTGGCAATGCCGGGAAGGGACGCCCTAGAAATACATACACTGATCTTCTTGGTGACGTTCTTCAGAAAGCAGGAGTGTGTAGTACTCGTAAGCGTAACCGGCGTGCGTGTATGACAAGATGTATGAACGTGGGCGAGGCAAAAGAAGTATGTAAAGATCATAGCAGATGGCGTTCCATGGTTTCTCCCTACCCCCATGGCAACAAGGCGTGAATTTATGCATGCATATATAAGTCTAGCATTATTCTCTGTAACCAATTTCTTGAGACTGTTTGACTTGAATTGATGGCAGCAAATGAACACAGATACTACACAGTACTCATGCCTTTTCCCATGGGGGTAGGCAGAAACCACAAAGCGCCACCACATACTACTTTTCCTTCACCCATGTTCATACATCTGGTCATACACGCATGCTGGTTGCAAGCTTGCAAGTAATTGAAGACTACTTCTGAAGAACCTCACCAATAAGGTCAGTGCATGTCTTTCTATCGCAACCTTGTTACCCGACTGCGGCGAAGCCCAAAAGGAGGGTTATGTGTTTGACGTGTATGTATGTATGTATGTATGTATGTATGTATGTCCGTTTCTTTGTTCCCTCATAACTCCTAAACGGATGAAGGGATTTGAACAAAATATACGTTGTAAGATTCGTCTTGATGGCGAGAGTGTTATAGGTTACATTAAAATTTAAAAACAACGAAAAATTGAGGATTTTGTGGGCCAAATCGTGGAGTCAAAAAAAATTTTTTTTCCAATACCATCGAGTAGGATATCAAAATAAAGGGTTTTAAAAGGAGATTACAAAAATATATAACACTTATATGTTTAAAAAAAAATCAAAGTGACAAATCCTATAAACAAGCACAAAAGTTAAATCATCTGCGAAGAATTTTACGCGACCAACGAAAGAACAAACAAAAGAACTAAAAAGTTGGAAATAAAAAAAGTAGTTAAAAAACCAAAAAACCCGACTGAAAAAACTGAAAAGCGAAAAACAAGCACATTTTAAATTAAACAAAACTTGGAAGCAGGCGGGGTTCTATTTTTTTCATTTCATAATTTAATATTCAAATGAACCCCGCCTGTTTCCAAGTTTTGTTTAATTTAAAATGTGCTTGTTTTTCGCTTTTCAGTTTTTTCAGTCGGGTTTTTTGGTTTTTTAACTACTTTTTTTATTTCCAACTTTTTAGTTCTTTTGTTTTTATTTTGTGGTGGTTTTGATATCATCAAATGATTCAGTCAGAATTCATCAGACTTCTACTGTAATAACTAATACTAATAACCCTCATTTTGGGCTTCGCCGCAGTTTGGTAAAAACCACCCATGTTCCTTACATGACATTCTGTATTAATAAATGTGGCAAGTCCCTAAAACATCCACCTCCTGCTCACCTGTTGTTCCCTCAACTGGTATTGCTGCACCACAGACTTGAACTTCTCACTCATGGAGATATTATCGTCCCGTAGCTTGGCATTCTTGTCGTTGTTCTGCTGCAGCATAGAGGTGATCTCCGACAAGGTGTTTTGGAACTTAGCCTGGGTCTCCTTACGGCGTTCCTCTTCTTCGCGGATTTTTAGGAGAGATTCTTCCTGTGGATACATAGGATACCAAAATTAATGAATAAATTTGGATAACATAATATCACGCCTGTAATAACTGAAGCGTTAGGCAGAAGTGTACCTATTAGTACACCCATATTTTCGCCAGTTATGGTTAAGTCCCATGTAATAAGGGGCGAGCCTATTGCCATCAACTGAACCCGAATCCAGATTCCGTGGCTGCTACCGAGGAATTCCTGATGAAAAACCCTATGATCCCTAACCCTATAACCCTTTGGCCAACCTGGAAATCCCACAAGCCGATGAGACAAAATACTTAGGCATGTACCTGGACAAGAAGCTTACATGGAGGAAGCATATCTTTACCAAACGCCTGGCAATGGGTCAACAAGTCCGAAAAATTTATGGGATGCTGAACAGAAAGTCACAGCTATCACTGACAAACAAACTGCTACTCTATAAAGCCATACTGAAACCCATATGGTGTTATGGATTGCAGTTATGGGGCACATCAGCAAACTCTAACATTGAGATTCTACAAAGGTTTCAATCGAAAATGCTACGAATGATTGCAAATGCACCTTGGTATATTACCAATGAAAGATTACACCACGACCATAATATGAAAACAGTTAAGCAAGAAATTAAGGCTAATGGGCCTACTACACGCACGCACATCCCCACAGTTTTCGTACACACTTCACAGTACATCGCGCGTATGGTTGGTAAAACTGTATTACCATTACAAACCACACGCGCGATGTACTGTGTGCACCGTGTAATCGCGCAGGCAAGACTGTGGGGAAGTGCGTGCGTGTAGTAGGCCCATAAAACGGAAAACCCCACAGGCCTTATTATTGTAGACTGTGATAAAGATGAAGCGCACTTGTCATTGGACATGTACCGCACAAGCCTGATTTATGCAAATACTCAACTATTGCTGAATATTGTTTAGATAGATTGCAAATAAAGAAAACAAAAAAAAAACATGGAAATCGAACCCAGGACTTAAGCACAGCAGTTTGCTCAGTATGGACTTCTGAATCTGATAACTGAGTTATCCATACTAATATTATAAATGCGAAAGTAACTCTGTCTGTCTGTCTGTTACTCAATCACGCCTAAACTACTGAACCAATTTGCATGAAAGGGGATAGAACCAATGTGGCATATCAACCTGTCCGCCATTTTGTTTTTTTTTTCGAAATCGCGACCCACGGTGAAACTGGTATGTATGGATAGAGGACATATAGACGAACAAAAAATGTCAAGTAACACGGTACCTAAAGTGTCACGTTACCGAGATATTTGAAGTTAAAGATCGACAAACGAGTACAACGACATTCATTAAATATTTTTTTAAATAGCCTTTTTACGTGTTTGGGCGTTAAATTATATCCAAATAATAGTTCCCAGGTTGATTATTGTTATACGCACATTGAAATCGCTTCGCATCTCATTGAAACGCTATGTAATGTCAAAAAATAGTTTTCTCGTGCTCCTAGTAGTATGTAATGTACCTACTCTCTTTCAATAACCAGTAATAATAATAATCAACGCCTAAAGACACGTAAAAGGTCTAATTTTTATGTGGTCATTGTACTGATTTGTCCATCTTTACCTTCAAATATCTCGGTAACGTGACACTTTGGGTACCGTGTTACTGGACATTTTTTGTTCGTCTATATATCCCCTATCCATACATACCACTTTCATCGTGGGCCGCGATTTCGAAAAAAAAATCAAAATGGCAGTGGGTCGATATGCCAGCTCCCATACAAAAAAGTTCAAACCCCTTTGGTATGGAGATATTTTGATACCCGAGAAAGGACAGGCTACTTTTTAATAAAAAAAAAAAAAGTTATTCAAGGGATTGAAAGGGGGGTACGAAACCATTACTGTTGGTCACGATAACCGGCATCCGCGCGGTTGAAACCGCGGGCATCAGCTAGTTAGGAATAAACCTACTGTTTGTAATGTAAATATCACTACGACTTTCCCATACAGAAAACATAATACTATGTTACTCTAGCAAATGCATATTAAAACAATGCAGTGAAGTGGGTGATAAGGAATTTCACAATATTGCTGTGTTGGTGATATTAGCATAAAGCTATAATTGTTACTTATATGAAATACAGGGCACTTATTCTATGCCCACTATGAGCAACCCATACAATAACAATTTTATGTTTCATTAGTTATGGTTGAAATGGTTGGTCAGATAGGCAGCCACTTCATGTAAAATCTCTTGTTTTAATTTCATGTCGGCAACACTAATTATTAGAAATGTAGGTGAATTTGTAGTATTTGTATAGCTACAAGGATACATGGGGCAGTCACTGGAGAGCTCCCGTAAAAAGACCTGTTATCATTATCAAACATATTGCTGAAGAGAGGTTGCAATAAAAAATAAACAACAACAAAAATCTAACAGATGTAGACTGAGAAAGATCTTAAAATACTGAATTTGCCCCATTCCCCTTTGATAACTTACTTTAATAGCCTTATTCTGTTTCTGGAGCTCCCTGCAAAGATTCTCCAACTTAGACTTCACAAGAATAGTCTTGTTAAACTCCAGCTGTAGCTGGTCCTTCTCCTTTAGTAGCATCGCGTGACGTTTGTCCGACTGTTTGATGTAAAACTGCATCTTCTTACTGTCGTCAGCAGTTTGTACATATTTCTTACAAACTAGAGACAATTTCTCCTCCAGCGTCGGCACCGAGTTCAATGATTTCATGAACTGTTCTACATTTTTGTCATCCCTTTTGGACCGGTCGTCCCGTTTTCCTTTTTTTACTTCTATTTGTGGTGGCGGTGTTGAGGTGTTCTCCTGGAATTTGTGTTTGATTGTTTTATAAAATTATCACTTAAGTAAAATGTGCGTAAGCCTAGTTTTGAGTCCGACAAACAGCAAGTGAACCAATGTTTTGTCTGTCATTTTTCAGTCTGTGTTTATGTAAAAATTGCTACACAATCTAGCAAAAATTTCTACACATTGTAGTAAAAATGTCAACTTAAGTTAAATCATATTCATGTAACAATAGCATTACATTAGACTGCTCTGTCAGGAACTTAAAAACACATAGCAATGAGCTATAAATAGCTATCCCAAATGGAGGAATTTCTTGACCTAAATTATAATGGATTTCATCACTAATTGTGTGATAACTCTTTATTTGTACTCTGAGCGTCATAATAACAAGAAATTTGACTCTGATAACGAAAATGCCGAATATACATATAACGTATTATGGGTATTTTTGTTACCCCTGGTAACTATTTTTAATTTAACAATAAATTTTCCCCTGAATTGCAGGTATTAGCTAATAATTGGCATTGCGCTGCCATCAACCATAAAAGCACAAAAGCATGTGAAACGTGCTTCCGAACTAAAATATCAAAAACATTACGGGAATTGGCGAAGTGCCAACAAACTTTAAGGTTAACTATTTCTCTTCTTTTCGACATAATTTCAACATTATACAAGCATTGTTGAACATAAAACACAGTTAATTACCCATTTATTTTAATATTCTTAGCAAAATACGCGTTAGATGCCGGTAATTTGCATGAAAAGGAGTTGAATCGTTTACCGACATCCGATAGCGTTCTATTTATAAACCGCTTCGAATAATACAAAGTTAACACTTACAGTAGCGGTTTTGTTTGGTTGCACATTTTCAGTGCTTTCTTTTTGAGTTTCTTCCGTTGCTGCTTCCATTTTAAAACAATTTATCTCTGAAAAAATTCTAAACAAAACGGAACAAGACGTTTCTGTTAGGGTTGTCCACTGAAGTCTATTTTTTTTTTTTTGTAAGTGATCGATTTCACTCATTCCCTTGAATCGATTTTTGTATATTTTTGAAGTTGATTTATTCGTTATTACAATTACGTATTTTGCCAATCTATTTTTTTTTACTACTTACAAAGAATGTTAAATAAATGTTGGTATTCTGATGAATAAAAAAGACAAACTTTTTGAGTTTTCAAATCTAATTAATAATTGAACGGCCCTAAAAAAAATCCAAACAGAAATTGTAAGCAAATGCTCTCTAAACAAGGAGAGATTAGGAGGCCTTATTTACGGCCTTTTTAGTAATTCTCTGAAAAATGTGGAAGAACAATCGAGTGTGATTAGTGATGTGCCTGGTGGCAATATTGGCCAGCAGCATTGAAAATATTGCCAAAGTTGCTGGTCAATGTAGATTTAGGGTCTATAAATGCTAATTATAAGTGTATTACATAGTTTCCGTACTTAATTTGACTTATAATTAAGAAATATTCCACGAATATATCCATTCCCGGCAATATTCCCGGCAATTTTGCCACCAAAATTCCCACTTCAGGCAATATTGCCGGCAACGGCACATCTCAAAGTGAGATTGATTATTATCTTCTTAATGTTATCGATAAGATCAGTTTACTCTGGACACGGCATGATAATTATATCGATTTAACATGAATGAAAATACAAAACGTAGCAACACAACAAATCGTTCAGAAACTACATAGCTAGACAAAAGCCACAACTAAATAAAAAAATACTAATTGTGTGAATCAAGTTATTTTTGTTTTTTTTAAACACGAATAAATTCTAGTTCAAATAAATAATAAAAATTTGTGTTTTTGAACGATTTATCTGGTGAAAACTAGATATTTTCGGTTTTGCATGTAATGTTGCAACGCCTAAACAGTACTTCTAATCTAGAAGATTTTTTTAAAGAATTTAAGCCCACATTCAATTTCACACTACCTACATTTTAATATTTTTATAATGATGAATATCATAATTTATGACGTGCAAAACCAACACACATCACAATATTAGAAATTTAGAACTTTAGACAACCGTCAGCAGTCCTACATACTGTCTTTAAATTAAAAGGTTTCCTGTTTCTAGGACCATAGCTACCTACTAGGCAGTTAATAAGTTTGTATTTTTGTAAATTTTAACAGCTCAATTGTGTCACAAGCTAGGATTTCGAATGTCCTTCGTTTCTACTGCCAAAGATTTGGTGAACAACAAACCATTTTGTTCACTTCGGTATTAATTTGTAGTAATAGTAGATTTTCTACACATTTCATTGCAACACTAGTTGATTCTGTCCCTCTCACACTCATTCCGTCAAAAAGAAGAGAAGCGACCAGTCGGTGAGTAATCTTTTCTCTGATAAAAATTCTTTTAAAAGGCTTTAACAACGCAATTTAGTTTCCGTAATAGTCCCGAAATACATTTTGTGAAATCATTGAGTATATCATTACTTCGGTGAGTACATTTATTTTAATTCGAGTAATTTTTTTATGACACCGGCCGCCAGACCTCGGGACGCAAGCCGTTATTTTTCAAGATTTTTGTAAAGGTCAATGCGCTTTGATGCCGCAGGACGAGATATCCGACTCTCTGGGCATGGGCGTATGGATTACACTGCGTATTTGCATATGGAAACGCGTTAAAAATCGGATTCCACCGGATTTTAACACGCTAACACACGGAACGTTGGAACAAAAGAATCAACCGTTATATTTTGTTTGCCGTATGAATGGAGTGACCGCACTTCATACGAACGTTAGATTCATTATTTTTACAGTTAGACATCTAAAATAACACTTAATTGCCGAGTTTCATCTGCTCTCATGGTCTCATCGTGTTTTTGGTGCCTCTAGGTGCGATTCATTTTGTTCCGATATGGATTCAATGTGCTACGGTTTTGTACATTCCTAGCAGTCATATTTCCTTGTCTGGAATGTGGCTAGCAGTTGCATTCTATAAATAAAACGTATTTTGATGCTACCTGCAAAGGCATTTTGTAGTTTTTTAGCATTTGGGTACATAACTTTCAGTTTAAGTTACTAATACTAGCATACTAGTGAACTCTTTGTGCTAAACTTATTAAAAAAAGTTTACAGGTTAAGATTCATCAGATAAATTCATAGATTTTAAGTTGCTGGTATATATGCAATTCAGTTATTGACAGAAATATTTAGGAAATGCCTAATTACTGTTTACAAAACAAGTCACTTACTTTCTCTAATCTTTAATTTAAACTCAAGTTTTACAAGTCTGCCATTTTTACACCGATTTTCTTTAGCACTACGCATTAGAGGTACTTGTAAATAAGGAAAATATAAACATAATAAGTACTTAATATGAACATAATACACTTGAGTACATTTAACTTAATAATAATGTATTTTGTTACATGCGTTTACAAGTCAGTGACCTCTCCTATCATTTCTTAGTTCATCATTTATTTACATCATGTTATTGACCTTTATGATTGGCGCATAGAACTAACTGTGCAGTGCCGAATAAAACTAAGGCAAAAATAACACTCATCATTATGATGATAATTATGTGCATTTTGGGACATCATTTTACAGTCAACAATAAAAGATTAAGGATTAGGGTTCTTTTGTATGTACCAATTATACATAGGTGTACACAACATTTTGTTAAGTACAATAAAGCCATCACCCTTAAGTTAAGAAATAAAATAGAAAACAAAAACTATCATAACGGTAGTCTGTTGCCAATACAGAAACAATATGGGCAACAAATAATATTTTCTTTATCAACTCTACCAATGTCATTTTAGTTCCAAGTTTAACAACTTAAGTATATACAATTGGTTCCACATAAACATAATAATATAAAAGAATAGTTATTGCCTTAACCTTACAAAAAAGGTGACAGCCAATGTACTGGTCTCTTTCATATTTTACTCTCAAATTTCTCATCCGTGGATACTAGATTTCTAATCCATGCCTAACAAAATGTCATGTTTATAGGTAGGTATCTTCTCATGGATACAATGAGATAAATTCCCAAATATTTATGATATTATTATGTTGAGGAACAAAAGGAATAACATGACCATAATGATTCATCACCATAATATTCCAAATTTTATCCTGTAGCCTTAAATTTTCACTAAATAGACAAATAACTTTAAATTTTGTCCTGTTGTTCAACTGTAATGAAACATGAACTCAATATATGAACAAATACATGCCAACATTCTGCTCACTAAACATAGAATTTATTAATATTTTATCAACATAATCAAATCAGCCTATAAAATTATATTGCCCTAAACAGGCCTCCTAAAGTGCGCAATAACGCTATTATTGTATCTAAAAGGTTTTATACCAAAATTGGTGATATTCATTTGATATTTTTCAATAACCATAACCATAATATTGGGATGGAATAACGCCCGATTCTAGTACTGTGGAAGAATTTTAAACACCTTCATTAATTCTGCATTATGCAATACTACGATCTTGTCAGATAAACCTTATTGCTTGCCTTATATTCAATCGCAATATCCATAATGGCTAAGCATAAGGCTCCCCAACAATATCGCCCGTATAATATTTCCGATTGCACAAAGAGCCTTCAGATCCGCCAGCCTGCGACCACAAAGGACGCTACTGAACCGCAGCCCATTCCTGGAGGTTCCTACTCCGTCAATGCTCCATATTAGCATGTCCAAGTAGGTACAATGTTATATTGCACCCACTTCCTCTGTGCGTGCTTCAACATTCCGATCTAATGAATCTTCGGTTATGTATGCTGTTTTTGCTGTTTCGTGTTCGATTTGATTCGCCTGATTCAGAGCAAAACTAACGAACAAAGACGCTGAAACATTTCGGCAGTGATAAATAAGTTAGACTAATTACATAGCTTAGCAGTCTCTTCATCCTGTGCTTTTTCTGGCGTTTCGCCAAAACTCGTTTAGCTTGAAGGCACTGATCGGGATTTCGTTGGCAAGCGAACCTGTTATTACCTCGTGTCCTGTTTTCCTAAAAGCTAGTTCTCGGGTTAGATAGGATAGATTTTTTCTGACCTAGAAATGGGGTCACAAGAGGTTAGATTAGATAACATCCGCATGAAGTAAAACCGTGCTAGTTTCTATCGCCAGGAAAGCCTTGGTTAGGGACCAAAAGCGGCTGATTAGGATTCTCTTTGGCACTGATATTCCCTTGATGAGAAAGCAGAGATATTACTGTTGATTGTCAATCGCTTCAATCAGCAATAGTGAAAGGCCGGCTTTATCGCGTGCGTATGAATTCTAAGTTTCTCTCGGTAACTGAGAACTTAACGATAAGCAGTTATATCTCGGAGTTTTATCTCCAAATTAACATTGTATCCAATTATAACTTATATTCTAACGGAAGCGTGCGACTTCCTTTGTTAAAATACATTTTGAAGGGACAAAACAGGATATATTATGTCTTCTATTTTGTCCCAAAAAACCCGTCTCCTTATTATAAGCTGAGACGAAGGACAGGAGTAACTTTTTTCATTAGCAACTTATGAAAAATCGCATTACCCTCCAAGGATTTTTGGAGCAACAGTAATCTTTTGTATTTCAGTTCCCACTTTCTGATTGTATTAGCTGGAATTGGGATTAGTTTTACATGGCTTCTTCTTAAGTCCGCAGTTTTCCGTTTTTGGGTGTTGGCATTCTTCTCCTCTGAGTGCGTTTCTTCTTTCTCTATTATTCTATCTGCTGCTCTTTTGGTGTGGTTTGGTAGTATTATTCTTAGCGCTTTCCTGGTCACTTGCTCAACGCAAATCATCCAAAAAAAAAAAAACATTTGTCCAAGACTATTTCCAGAACATTCGAATTTATCTCCACGAGTTCCGAATACTGACAGTCACTTCGACATGAATCGATGTTTCTAGAAGCACTAACGAGATTGGTTCTCGCTAACTAAGCACAAATCTATGGAATTTGTAAACGTGATGAAATGTACAGTTTCACTGAAGTGGGAACAAGTAGATAGCATTGCTTCCGAGGTTCGTTAAGTAACCGGGTTACCCGCGGCTGATTACAAGCTGTGGCTCGATAACGAACTGTAGATACTGTTGTACTAACGTCTCATTATAAATAATTAATTTTAGAGCACAATGTTCGAAATTACAGTACACGTTCGTATGAAGGTCTGTTTAAGTGCTTAGATTTTCCTTGTGACGGGGCAATGCTTCGTTCGTTTTCATTCGAAATTTAGAGCAAATTCTCACGTTAATTTGTGTTGGTAGGTTGTTATTTCGTGTTTTGGTCAAAATAATTGGGGAAATAGGTTAATAGGATTAGCGGCAACATTCGGCGCTTAGCTAAGCCTAACTCCAGTATTTAGTCACGTCATAATCATGCTGTGGTAGTTTATGGTGTACTTATACGGGCTAGATGTTTACGACTGCCATAACGAGATTGTTTTTGGGGCCAGGCGGGGATTGAACTGGCACCAGTCAGGAAACAACTAATTTGTTACAATTGTATGTGGGCCCTAGAACTTGTCTAGTGCCGAAAAGCCGGTACAGCAAGAGGTCTTAATTCAATAGTGGGTGAACGTGGGCTGTAAGTACAGACAAACATGACCAAACCCCAATGAAACCCAAATTATTAGGCACTCGGAGTTTATGGTCGCGCCGTTTCGCTTCGTGGCCACCTCAACGCCCTAATTTTGACCAGTCGACCTTCCCTATAAGGTCTAAATTCAATTATTTTAAATCCGTCTCGTTTGTCTGCGTCTGCGGCCATCAAAGGAGTATTTAATGCGATCTGCGCAGTTATCTCATACGCCCTCAGCGCACTTAGCTTGTTAATGTACAAGTTATAAGTGGTTTACATACAGACTTGTTACCATGCTGGTTTCAAAATGGATGTCTGATATTTGTTGTATAGTCTAGGGAACTTTAAGACTGGCTAGTCTTGTTTGCTTTCCAAGCGAAGATTCTTTGAGATCGAAGATCGGTCCTGATTTCTGAGACATGTGAATGCTCCTTCCAAATCTTTCGTGATCTTTGCACCATGATCAACATTAGATGTCAGTCATGATAATCAATCTATATACAATGCATCTTGCATCGTATACCGATCATGGTTATACTTCAATATTGAATCTTAAGTCATACTTCTGTCGAAGCAAGACCATTTGATTGTTACCTCATTGCAGATTTTCTAGGCACGTTTAGGATTCTCGTCGCCTATCGCTTTACCCAATAATAACAAACTCACGTTTCTAAGCCGTGCGTCAGACGTTTATATTGATCGTAATGTAACCATACCTTCCGACTGGCTTCCTAGATCGAATGACCGGTTGCAGTCCTTACTGAGTACTAACTTGGTAATGAATAGTTGTTTGATGTAGGGTGCGCAGTGTGCGCACATATTGCTAAAAGGGATTCTTTTCTCGAATCTTCCATGGCTGCTTTGTACAATCTGTGGTCCAAAATCTTTCCTCTGTTGTGAAAGTTAAAATGAAATGGCCTTCGAATTTCAGGTACATGTAGGGATCTTGTTTAATGTTCTCGTACCTTTTCCTTTTGTAATGCCTTGTCTGCGAGAAATCTCGATGTGTTGCTGGGATCTTTATTAAGATTCTATTGTTATATTTCCAAAACATTTCCATCCAAGTTTATGAAGTACGCTACGATAAAATAATGTATTATGTACTAGATGGAAATATGTAATTAAAATGCACGGTGTGTGGCGTACCTTGCACGCTTGGCGCGCCCTCCAATATGTCCGCACCCTAAAACGGCTGGGTACTCGGTATTGAGTGATTCATCGGGTAAACCTACGTTTGTATTGTCTTTATGACTAGTTATAGCCCTCGGCAGGTAATGGAAAACTGATGTATTGCGAGTTTAGGGATATTTTGAATTGCTCACATGATGATAGACTTTAAATAAGCATAAGACGTAACTTGATGATTTTGCAATGAATTTAAATGTTGTACTGCGTAGACAGTTACCGGCTGTCGTGCATAGGAAATAAACGTTATGAACTCGGAAGTAATACTATTAATATTGCTTTTTAATATGATTTTATGTTCTGTGTGATAATCTTTGACTAAACATTAACCTTTAACCAGCATGTATAACATATTTCCATGAATGCATCGCTTTTTCGTTACAGTGTTAAACGAACTCACACATTTCGTAAAGACATCTCGATACTCGGCTAGGCTGACTGGTAGAATGGCTGCCAACAGAGAGGCTTTAGAAAATTGGTAAGTTTAATAATATGTCTAGCTGAATAAATTGTTTTGTTGCCGTGTTTATTGCCATAGAGGCGCAGGCAGATCCACATTGGTAACACGCGACGTCACGCGATTTTGGTCGCTTGATACCAGCGCGCAGCGTTACCTGGCGACAATCCACCAAATGATAAAATGAGGGTTGTGGCGTTGCGTGTTGTCAAGATGTGGATCTGCCTCCAGTGTTTTGATTTGCTAATGCTCGTTGCTTGCTTAGTACTACCACCAATTGTTTATGTACTCAACAGGCAAGATTTTTAGAGCAATAGCAAGCTGAAACAGTTTTGCAGCCGTATTTGATGTTGTCTTGGTTTCGGGTGACGAGTCGTAGACGCGCGTTGGATTTACTGAAAACGCTCGTCGACTTTTCTCGTCGTCATGCGGCCATTTTTGATTACCAGTCTGTTCGTGTGTTTTGCGGTTTTGCCTCACTAAAGATATTTGAAATTAATTATTTTGTCGAGTTTCTCCTAGTCAGGCAAAGATTGGTTTTTGAAAATGGCTGTTAAACCTAGACTTCAAAGTCTGCATTTGGGTGCGGTTTTGTGGCGTCCTTAGTAGTTTTTGGGTTTTATTTTCAAGTGAATGTGCCAGTAACTGTACCTACCTAGTTTATACTGTTTTTTGAGGTCATCTTGGTGCTTGTGTGACGTGATGAGTTCTGGTTTTGATTGATTGTAATCTTTTAATTTTCTTTCAATTACAAAGCAATTTATTCTTCTGTAGAATTTATAAGCATTTCCGTTTTATCGTTTACGGTTTTTCCTTTAACCGTAAATCAAATTGCATGGGGTTGAAAATTAAACTGGTTTTTGATCAGGGGGTGGTAAAAGAAATGATGGCTACTAGGAATACTTTGGCATGCCAGATAATAGGCTCGGCGCACGCTAGTACATGCTATTTGTATTGAATTTTTGATTCCCATGTCAACACGCTATAGGGGGTAACGCACGATTTAGTAACACGACACTTTATTCTGTTATGACTACGTTTTACCCATTCTCCTTTATTGATTTTTGGCATGATTTTGGTAGTGTTTTAGATTTTTGCTTGTTTTGTAGTACCTACTTAGTTGTTTTCTGAACGAGAATGTTTTGGCAATCTCTCCATAAGTTCAAGTGTGATTTACAGGGTAGCAAAAGGTACGGTATCTCTTGAATTGATATTTTGGACCAAATAAATTAGATGGTAAGAACAGTTGATTCATTTTTGGAGGCAAGAGTTCCAATTTCTGCAAACTTGGTAACTTTTTCTGATGATTTACAAAATACAGAAAAGATTTTTTACAGCTAGGTCTTTGTAATATCCTCTAAATCTGAGCAGTTGTCTATACTTTGCTATTTCTAAAAATAAACCGTAATCTGTGCCGTAACTAACTTATCCAAGCATGACGCATACAGTTCAGAAAGTTAATTAAACTTTTGAATTTGCATTAAGTACTACAAAAGTACTTGAAATTACAGCTATCATCGGCCAGACAGGACTTTAAACTAGCTCTTAAAGTTATTATTTAATTTGTCGGCCATGTTTTTTGCAAATTGTTTACTTGGCGCGGGAAACAAGAACAACTGTCGTTTTGCCGCCATCTTGAATCGCCATCTGTTGGCCATATCGTTCCGGTCTTGTGTTCAATTGTATTTAGATAGCATGCTGCGATAATAGTTTGAAACTTGTTATTAGTATCCATTTATTCTTGTGTATTGTTATTATTTACAGCGAAGTTAAAGGTTTTCTCTTCATATTCGTATCTTCATGTGCAAGTAACGTACTGGGAGAAATTATACTTTATATGGATATAGAAAACTATATATGTATTATAATAATACAGGAGGCCTTCAGCATAAGAACCGACAGATTTCTCGAAGAAATGTTCAGTCAACAGTCATTTATACAAATTAGGCAGAGAGTTAGCACATCTGAACGTCAAAATAATATCTTGAACGACCCTCCAAAAACGCCTAACCCTCTTCTCCCGAGTTTTGACTTGGTGATCAACTAAATATTTAAGAGCGTAGACGGGCTGCATTTTTTCCATACAAATGTATTCCCCTATTCTCTTCCTGGATAATGCCTCTAGAGTAATCGTTTTTATTTATAAAGTTCCAGATCTATTGAAGGCATGCCCCTGTCATTTTTTTTTTCAAAAAATTTATTACAAAATTAAATATGACTTACCAAAAACCTAAAAAAATACCCCGTTTTTACCTACGTAATCAGATGACTACCAAAGAAAATTGAAAAGTTTTTAAAATAAAAACAAGTAATAGGGGCATAGATCTATTCTTCCTTTAAATTTTGATACCAAATATAATTTAATTGGCTTAGGTTTCGAGGAGAAAACAGGAGAATACGAAACGTCGATCGGTCAAGGTTTTTTATAGGCATTGATGTATTATAACCCTAGATGCACAGTCACGAACAAAACAAACAGTCGAAGCTGTCGCCAAACACTCACCAATACACGCACTACTACATAAGTAGTTATCGTTACACTATAAACATATTTTTTTGCAAATTCAACCTTACGCAGATTCCTTAAAGTTGTTTTTACAATGCAATTATAAAAAGCAATAATAATTTTACGACCGAAGTAAGCCGGTAGGACAAGGTATGGAGTGGAGACGAATAGGTACTTTTTATGTTTTTTTAATACTTAATTATTATTTTAACAGTTAGTTAAATTGTGTTTTAAACACATAATTTTACTTTTATCTAAAAGGGTAAATGTTTTTAGTTAGGATCTGACTGTGTTAGTGTACGTGTAGTCGTGTATAATCAATGAAACAAGTATTATCCATTCGAATCATTTATTTACATTTTTGGTTTAAAGGTATTAGTAGAACATTATTATCGAAACTAAGTAGTTATTAAGTTTAAGGTGTCAAAAACGAAGTCAAATTGACGACCTCTTCTCATTTTGAAATCCAATTAAAAACTAATATAATATGTAACGTATATAATTGTCAAAAACATAAAACAAAAAACTTATTGATTAAAAAAACACAAATAAACACAATAAAAAAAAATCGACTCCATTCGATACGAACAGGGTCATTTGTATAATGCGACTAAAAGAAAAGACTTGTAATACATCGTTCTTACGCTAACAAAGCGACCATTGAAATATGCCGTATTATACTCGGACCGTTTAGTAAAGAACTGAGAGAAATTAAATCAAAATCACGTATTGCTTTCTATATTATGCCATAAACGCAACAAAAATAATAATAATAATAATAATATTCCACAACTATCACACAACGCCATCTAGTCCCAAGCTAAGCAGAGCTTGTGTTATGGGTACTAGACAACTGATAAACATACTTATATATTTCTAAATACATACATATTATAGATAAATTACACCCAGACACAGAACAAATAAATCAATAAACATTTTTACTTACCGAAAATACAATATCCCATCCTTTTTTAATGTCTTTGACGCTGTATTTTTGCAAATTCTCAGCGAACACTTCGGCATTTTGTACGACCGTGCAGAGACGCGAACGACGCGAGACTATTTGAAATGAGTTCACGATTTGTAATTTTGCACTCATTTTAAGCGGACGGTTTTGAGACGCGTAGTGTGTATCTTGGGTTTTAATACATCAATGTTTATAGGTAAAATCGTTCTGAGCTGCAGTTGTCTCTATCGCACTCACATATTGATACCGCCCGGTTGCTAGAGCGCAGCGCGACGGCAATAGTTTCTTCAAATACCTATTCTTCAATTCCCGCGCAGCCCGTCTACGCTCTTAACTGCTGCTGTATTTGAATCTTCGCCTCATTGCGCGATGAGTGAACTTATCACCATGAAATGAACGGTGTTCGAGACAACTTCTGGTCCTATTGCCTATTTAACCAATAAGTCAATCAACTTCACATAAATATGAAAATTGCACTAAAGGTGTCCTATCTCCGATGGCTCATTCTGCCAATGGCTTCTTCGAATAAGATAGTCCCAAAACACAAAGATTAGATTAATCACGAATCTGTTTTATTTCAAAAACATTACCAAGAAACTGTATGTTAGTCACAGTCCGCGATTATTCGTCAGTCGTGATTCAAAATTAACAGCTGTAACGAATTCTGTGACGCATTTCTTGAAAAAAACTTAAATAAATAGATTACTCACAGATTATCACTCTTATCTTTCTTATCAAGTGTGATTGCAATTTGTTTATTTGACTAGAACCTTATTTAAAGACAGCGGGTTGGCTTGAGTGGATCAACGAAACTTAGGTAATTGGCCTTCTTAATTTCTTTTAATAGGTGTACCTAGTGTATGCCCATTGTAAATGGCATCTGGCTCTTGTTTCTATCATCATCTGCCATCTTGGGGTGGTCTCCCAGCCCAGTCCAATTGAATGCTGCTGAATACCAGTATTTCTTCTGTCTCTAACTTTAACAAAATGAGTTCTTCCCCACTCCCTATCTAGCCAGTTTTTCTTCATCAACAATCTTCGTTAATCATCAGTCTGAAATTAAATATATTATTTTCTCTGTTGCTGGTAAAGTAAGCCTAGGATTCGCATGGGCTGCTATAATTTCGCCGTATTTTTATCGAAACCAGCTCAGCAGTTGAGATAACGCACAACAAGAAATATCGAGCCCGTTCGGGAGGTTCGATTTTCCCAAGCCTGTTAATTAGGTATCGTAAGTAAATTTAAATAGTAGTGTTAATGGAAACACTGATTGTCTATATTCGAGGCTATCTAGATATTGATAACTTAGATCAACGCACGATAGTGCTTTTAACATTTGAGGAATTTATTTCACATTCGTTGGGGTTACTGTGTAGTCGTTTTTAACACGCCCAGTATTTAGTCCATACCTGAATACAAGCAGGAGGAATTTTTTGGTCGATTTTAAACTTAGGTAAGTCTGTAGTGATGTCTCAGGATTTCTTATTGTAAGCTTTGTAGCCCTTGTGTAGTTTATTGCACTGGAAATCCCTGATGTGCTTATGACTCACCTTGGGGCTTTTGTAGTGAAGTTCAACTTAGATGCTTTTCCCAGAATGAGGGTACATGTATAAAAAATCAGCTTATTACAAAGAACCATTAGCATAATCAGCCTTCCCACTGCTGGAAACAGTCCTCCTCTATTAGAGAGAGTGGGCAATAATCCACCACGCGGGCCCAGTGCACGTTGGTAGATGTCACTTCGAATTTTTGGTTCTAGGACATGCCGGTAGAAAGAAGAGTAGTACGAAAATACCCTCCAGATTTGATATATTCTTGATTTACAGTTCATGTCTCCATTATTTTAGTATAACGCCTTTGTTTATACGCTCGCGCTTTGTGTGAAAATAACATCTCTTTGTGTTTTCATGAAGTAAGGTAATGTATTTAATTTTATATTGTTTTGTGTGCGTTTGTGAAGATTTGGCGGTGGTATGGTTTTGTATGTTTTTGTTAATCAAAAAAGACTGGGTAAGTAATACTTTTTTAGAGCATTTCGTATTATTTGCATGGATTTGTATCTAAAACTGTATCGTTAACACGTTTTATAAACAAAGTAGAGATAGGGCTTCCCCCTTTCCTGTTATTATCAAGGATTGGTGATAATGATAAGATAAGCAGTACTATCAGTTGCTGTATTTTAATAGATTGGCGACCCTCTGTGGTAGGATCGGGGAAACGGTTGGTTAGTTCGGCGGCATTTTGTCGATAATAATTGTTTATCGGTTAAACCATGGAGACTATCTATAAACAAATCGGTCATTGTTTTCCTGGAATAAATAAATATTAAGTACATATTGGGGAAAAATGAAAATTGATTTACGTTTCGAATACCCATTGCAGTAGGGATTTGCTTGGCTGGAGTTTTCTGTATAGGTAATTTTGTCATCTTCTTACTTTATCGTGTGGTAAGTGCCAAACTTGGTGTCGAGAGAGCCACAAATGGGCCTCTCAGGACTACTGGTTTCCTCACGATGTTCACCGAAGCTAGTGATAATTATACAATACGCAAATAAATCTGAAAAATCAGAGGGTGTCTTGCGTCCGAGGTCCGAACTTGAAGCCTATGATTTTGTAGTGCGACGGTCACACCACTAAACTTGAAAGCCTAGATACAGATAGATAATATGGTAGAATCGTGAGGAAACCGGGATGTCTTAGAACCAAAAAATTCGAAGATATAGTGATATCTACCAACCCATACTTTGCACGCGTGGTGGATTATAGCTCGCTCTCCTAGAGCGAGGAGGCCTGAGTCTCTGCCATGGGAACATTATAGGCTGATGATGATGATGGTAGAAAGCAGTGACCAGCTATATTTTTTGTCTTCTAGATCACTTTCATGGCACTTTTGAAGTACCTAGTCAATTCTTAACCTAAATAAACAAAAAGTCGTGTAAACAGAAACGTCTCCAAGATTCACCGATGAATATGTTGATGTGTTTTACGGTTCTATCACATTTACATGTCGAGTGCCGCGCCACTGATTTACAACCTCTCAGGGACTGTAATTCAATGTCACATTCAAAATTGCAATGATATAGGGTTGTCTCACATATATCTGGAATGAGGAGTTAGGCGAAATTATTTGGGGTACTAGGCACTCCTGCTCACAGAGGGAAGGAGTCTGGTCAATTGGACCAACTAGAACTGGACCCACGAGTTAAGTCGAACAAATCACATTTTAATTTGTTTTTTTTTTCATAGTGTTATTGTGGGTCCAGTTGCAAGTGGGTCCAGAGTCCAGTTGACCAAAGACTCTGAGGCCCGTGGCCCGACTGTGAGACCTTAATCGGATGATTATGCTTTTATGATAAACTGGGTGGGATTTCTGGTTAAATAAATATGCAGAAATGCTTCCTGAGGTCGTTACAATATCAGTTCAATTAATCGAGTTCAGCCTATCTTTGTACCGTCTTCCTATGTTGTCAGTTGGCATAAAATGTTAAATATTTCATATTAATATTATCTTTCTTTTCTATCAGTCGTGTTATTATAGACATATTTTCCATTCATCCATTTTTCTCGTCTTGATCCATAAACAAACAACATAACTTTTCCTAAGATTTTTTTTCTCTACGGAAAATAATAATTATCATCATCTGCCTAGCCTTTTCCCAAAACATGTTGGGGTCATATTAAACAGTACAACAGATTTTCGGATCGCTGAACTACCTTTCAAATATCTAAAAATAAAAGCTGGGACCAACAATCTAGAATTCTACAGATAATATTAGTACATAGTTAATAGTTTTTTTAACTTAATGACCTGCCACGAATGACCTTTATAAAACCATATGCCCTATGGCCTTTAACCCCAAACACATTAAGGGCTGTGCCCATACACGAACGAGGTCAATCCAATTTAAGAGTAATTTGGAGCATGTAAGGTGAGTCTAGTTTAATTTCAGGTCTTTTACCTATCAACTATTTGTCATGAAAAGCTATTCTAAAAATATTCCTAATGCGTATTTGTATTGTCTCCAGTCCCATTAGACGGCAATTTATGACAAAGTGTATTGTTTTTCTAGACAATGTCGTAGTGATGTGTATTTGTAGATGAAATTGCTTGAGTGAATCTGATAGTTGCAAGTAATATTACCTTGATTTGTTGTGGAATCGATTGATTCTTTGCAAGGTTTTATTGTTTCTTGTTTAACCTGTGTAATTGTTTTGAAATAGTCTTCTTTAGAAGCTGTAAGTAATTAAGTTCGTTTCAAACTTGAGAAATCTGATTGCTTTGCTTCGGCTTACTTATTTATTGATTAGGATTAATTGTTAATCAAATCTTAGTTATTTAATCATAAGTACTACCTATGAAACCACCATTGAGGCATTTCTAAACATTCATCGTCATTCTCTTGCCCTTATTCTAATTTATTTGAGGTCGGCTCAACATTTCTTTTTCCATAATTCTCTATTACTTGTCATCTGAGCAGTCTCCTACTGATGATGTTGAAGCTATCTAGCCGATTTCGGCCACAGCGACTGCATTCGCTGACTTTCCAAAGATTGTCAAGAGCTTTGCTCTGCTGCTCTCTCGTGTGCTCTTAAGTGGCTAGCATATCCAAATTTGGCCGAAAAGGTACGAGCACAAAGCGGACATGTCAGAACACCATTGATGATATTATAGGGTAGGTATAGCTTTAGGTGGCCTAACTTTAAAGTCATCGCGCTTTTGATCCAATTGCGACCTCCTTTTTCTTCAAATGTGTTAACTTGCTGATGCACACGACGTCTCCACTCGGGCCGATTTTGTGCCTGCTTTTCCCACACTAAAGGGTCAATTTCGCATCTTTTAAAGTGTCTATTCTGAACATCCTTGAAACGTAAAAACTGACCACCACGTTTCCGTTTTCCTTCCTGGAGTTCAGAACTTCAGAGTCTCCTACTAACTTGCCTCCTAATCGGCATTTCTTAATTGACTCGCACAACATAGTCATGAATGTTTCATATAAATATGAGGCTATTTATTTAGTGCACAATGTACACAGCATAGTTACACACTAGGCGTAAAACTAGTGAGTACATGACCTTATTAGAGCGCAGCAAGATAACATAAAACAAATAATATTGCAGTATTACAATTTGATAGTAGACGTTGCAAAAAATACTTGATTGACGCACACCACTACGCCATTATTGCATTGTTCTGCGCGTCAAAGGATGTACCTACGCATATTATTAACTGTTTTAATGAGCTTTCTATCTGAATATAATTGATTAGTCATCTCACGATATCATTTCTATGTAAATAATGAAACGATTGTATATAACGAACTCGAACCGTATCCGTTTACGTGATATTTATAATTAAAATTATGCGATCATTTTGTATCGAATGTCATCATAATATTGTATGAGACATAATGTCTGTATTGATCAGAGATAATTATTGAATTGACAGGAAATTGGCGTCATTGATTAACATAACATAATATCACGCTGTAATCCCGAAGGATTAGGCAGAGGTGTAATAGGGGCGCTATTACAATCAACCGAGCAAAAATGCTTTTCATTGAATAAGTAAAAAAACCGGCCAAGAGCGTGTCGGGCCACGCTGTGTTCCGATGGTTTTTTTTTTCAAAATTATTTTCCTAGAAGGTCCTTATGAAGTTCTACTTTTCAGATTTTTTTCATATTTTCTAAACTTATGGTTCAAAAGTTACAGGGGGACACATTGTTTTTTACTTTTGGAGCGATTATTTCCGAAATTATTAACATTATCGAAAAATGATTTTAGTAAACCCCTATTAATTTTTAAATACTTTCCAACAATATATCACACGGTAGGGTTAAAATTAAAAAAGAATCACTTCCCATTTTACATGTAGTGGGGCTACCCTAATAAAACATTTTTTCCAAGCTTTACTTTACCACTTTGTCGGCGTGATTGATACACATATTGGTAGGTACCAAATTTCAGCTTTCTAGTGCTAACGGTCACAGAGATTAAGCGAGGACGGACAGACGGACGGACGGACAGACGGACGGACGGACAGACAGACATGGCGAAACTATAAGGGTTCCTAGTTGACTACGGAACCCTAAAAACGACGTAGTACTCGAAAGACAATAAAATAATTCAATCAAAACCAGACCAGCAAGATCAAGAACCAGTCCAATCAATGTGTACCAGTAACGGGGTTGTGTTGGTCACATGGCCCATCGCTCCATGTAAAATACTGGTATTTCGCTTCATCCAGTTTGACTGGAAGCCGACCCCACCATAGTTGGGAGAAGGCTAGCCTTAGATGATTACGTAAACTTGATATCAATTGACTAATCTCTATTAGTCAAGTCACCGTGAAATTAAAGAATTCCTAATCAAATACAGAAAGACATTCATAAAAATCATTGGTTGCCAGTGTTGCCACGTTAATAACACCGTTTGTTCATATAGGTACAGCCTTTTCGGAGGCCTTTGTAGGCATTATCTCATAAAATGTTAATTTATTAAGATCGAACGTTTAGCTAAATCCAATTTCGATACGTTAATGACTTGAACTGCCTAAAATGGCACCCAACATGAATTGTAAATAACAAATATTAACACAATATTCTGATTTAGTATCTCGGCTATATGGAACAAGCCATATACGAAAATCCCGAGCTAGTAATAATATAAAGCCTAAAAGTATTTGTGTAACGTACGCACGTAATGGAAGATTCCAGCGAATCGGGTCAAGGTTCAAGGACTAAGGTTCCTTCCCGAACATTCCATTCCGAATAGGGAACTTACGCATACTTCGGCACATGCTCGAATGTCGCAGGATAATTATGTTTGTGTTCGTTCGATTTTATATTTCTAGCTTTTCTTGTTATTTAGCTAGTCACAAATTCACAATATTTCATAATTTATTACATAACTTATTATAATTTAATTACTTTATCCCAAAGTGAAAGTCCATTGTTCTCAAAAAGGCTTGTTCAAATAAATTGTAGATAAAAAATGGCGAGTCTCATAAAATAATCCTAAAGTGGCTTGAGAAAAATATTGCACAAATTACTTTCTTCCCACGCAAGACTCGAGGAATTTACCGTGGGTGAGAGTTGAAAGTGTCTTACTTATTTATTTTAAATAAGTTAATACTTCTTAAATGCATCCTTGCTGTTACTGGTAACCCAGAATAAAGTGATTATTCCTCTTTGGCCCACAAGATCACATTTTTAACCATTCCATCTCACTGGTGGGACAACTTAAAAGGGAATAATCCGAGCAAAGTTCGTTTTATACTTTAAGTAATTTATTGTTCAGAATATTTACTTACTTACCTACCAACCAACCACAATGAATCATGTTTGCAATACATCTCAAGATAATAATACACTTCGCTTTTGTTCAAGACAGTTATTTTTTTACCCGTATACCTTCTTATTTTGATATTATTTAGTGTAGTTTTGCCTCCACTTTTTTAGCATGAGGATGTGATGTGAAGTTCATCCTTTTGTATGTAAGGGGACCATCAGACTCCTACGTTCTAAAACTATACGGTGTTCATCAATTACGTTTTGCCTGACAACTTTGTTCCGATCGTCACGATCACTCGGCCAGGACCCCGACACCCAATTCCTCCATTAAGAACTTTCGGGGTGATGTCTGTTTAAGCGCCCGACTTCTCTCAAGTCAGTTTCCCGCAGGCCACATCCTATATCAGCCGGATATCATTTTGCACCTTCCGGCGCTCGGAGCGTCGGCTGCGTATAGGAAAGGTTGGATCCTCCAGTTACCTCCTCCGGATGTTATGCCATGATGCACGCTTGCTTCTAGATAGAAGATTCCTGATTTAGTAGTAGACCAATTAGGATAGTCAGTACACCGCGTCCGCATGATCTCTTGTTCAGAACTTCAGACGAGGTAGCTCACACACAAAGTTAGTCCTTACTTCCAGACTTCCAGTACTCCTAAATGAACGGCCTAATTCCTTTAATTCCAGTGCAAGAATGACGTCGACATCGTTCAACGTGGGCCTGACCGACAACGTGAGGCTGTCAAGCCGGGTGCTGCGCCCCCCAGGCGGCGGACACACTGACATCTTCGGAGGGGAGCCCGAGCCCCAGCAGACGGGCCGCCGTGGACCACCTGCGTCCACTATTGGCTCTGTTGTTGGTAAGTAATCATTTCTAAAGATATAGTCGGTGGAAATTTGATTTGCAATGTCGACATTGGTCGTGCATTAGATTTTAAGTTTCGACTTTTCCACCTTCAATACCTCATCAGCTGTGGTTTCCGCTTTTCTCGGTTTTCGCAGATTTAAATAATGTCTTTCAATAAAAAGTGAGCACTGACTTACCGTGCGCTTTACTATCTACTTAACTAGATGATATTAATGAAATAATAAAATAATTTAAATGAATAAAATAATTTATTTTCTAATTTTACCCAATATTAAAACTGTCTTGGCTTTCACACGTTTTTTTCCCACGGGTGACCACTGAAACCCAGCGCTGTGCTGTGGGTCTCCATACGGTCCATAGCACAGCACCATGCTGAGTGGGTAACCTCTTTGTCGCAGACTCGCAGTCACGACGTGTAATCTGTAAACATTTTTTTCTTTTTTGTGTTCCATTTTTTATGTAAACATACTGTTGTTTTTCTTTTTTGTACCTATTTTTTAATATTAGTTGTATTTAAACAGCTTTTGATTGTATCTCATAATTCTGCGACAAATAAATATTTTTTCTTTCTTCTTTCTTAAATAGTAACAGCCGTTTGGGTCGATCTTCAGGTGAAACCTATGTTGATCCGTCAATGGATGACTCATTCCGTGATAAGTTTCTTCCGTGCCTCGGAAAGCACGTTAAGCTGGCGGCAGTCGTCACAGATAGTCAATGGTCCGAAAGTCCGACAACCAGTCTTACTAAATCGTGTTATACAGTACAAACTGGGTTGTGGAAGTCAGATAGGCAGTAACTCAATGTAATGTACTGGGATTATTATATTCAAATAGTTGGAACGGCTAGACGGGTTTTGACCATTAGGTCAAAACCTAGTACTCAGCGATTGTTGCATTCCACTGTGAAGATTGCTTACAGATCACTTGTTTATTTATTGCAGTCCGTAATTAAATAAATTAAGATAATTTGATGAGTCATAATTAGATGATTGACCCGACTGATCTCTGGTTATAACATGATTTACTATCTCTTTCTGTGAACGGCGACTATCGAACGATTTCTTACAAAAAATAAAGCAACAAATTCTTTAAAGACACCTTTATTAAATATCAAATGTTACATTACAGGTCATGAGGAGCCAAAGGCAGCTAACGGCAATGACAATCCCAGCCAGAATGGACAGAAGAGTCCCCAAGAGGCTGCGCCGGCCCCAGTGGCCCCTGAGCCAAAGGCGGCCCCGGCTGCCCCAGAGCCGGCCCGTGCCGAGGCCCCCAAGCGCGTACGCGTGCCCCCCGGCGGGTTCTCGTCAGGGCTCTGGTAAGGCCAGGCGCACACAAGCTTAGATTCCTCATGCTGAAGATTCCCGGGGACCAGTTGTTTACATTGGCCGCACATCTGCATATTTCACTTTTCGGATCTTGGGACGAGTTGGTGTGAACAGGCACACATATTGGAAAGTCCTGCTCTAGGGTAGAAATTTTGAATGTAAATAAGTCTCAAGCCAAATTTTATAACCAAATTGGGCTTATCCATGCGGAATGACGTCATCGTCCGATGTAAACGCTTCGTTAGGTTTATTTTAGGGTCTGCTGTGCCTTTGTGTTTTCTAAAGTTGCGTCGGTTGTAGATAGTTTCGTTAAACGTGATCGCTGTCTGGTCCCCTACCGGGTCTCTGAATGTTCGCTTGTTAAGATAACGATGGTTCTTTTACAATCCTCGCAGAAAGGAATTCTTTAATATTTACTGAACAGGAACATTTTTTCAACACTAGTATTATTTTACCTAATAGTTAGGAAATTATTTCTCGTATGTTTTAGTCTTACAATGTATCCAGCCTCAGTGTCAAAGCGAGCACTTTGCTCGCCAACTCTATAGGGAATCTAAAGGTCACAATTTGGTTATTAAGATGTCCTTCAAGGCCAAAGTTTTTTAACACTTTGAACTATTTAAATTTTTATGCAAATTTCGACTTACTGTCTAGCTGTTTAGAGATTATTATCGTGTAAGGCTTGAAATTGATATGTATCAATGGTATGTTAGCGTTTCGATGATTTTGATACTTTTATAACAGACTGATCTGTGCCTATTTCGTGTTGATGTTGTACTTAAATTTGTCTCAATTTAGCATTTCATGTTTTGCAGTTGTGGTTTTTATTACAAAATAACTATTGTATGCCTTCGCTGGCAAATGCGATTATGTATAATATTAATAATGATAATTGTATTTTTATATGAATTACAAAATGTGAAAAACACATTCTGGTGTTTTATTTTACTTGCAGTTATTAGGTTGAACATAAGTATCAGAGTGAATCAAATATTTTGTGAAAGTAACACATACGCAGACACTACATACATTCAAATTGACTTGTAAGAATGACTTGAACATCCATAAATAGTATAAAACAAAGTCGCTATTTTTGTCTGTTTGTTTGTCTGTATGCTTAAATCTTTAAAACTTCGCAACGGATTTTGATGCGGTTTTTTAATAGATAGAGTGATTCAAGAGGAAGGTTTTAGTATATAATTTGAACGACATCCACGCGGGTGAAGCCGCGGGCATCAGCTAGTAACATATACAATACACGGATCCTGGTGCCGTCCACATTCGAATTTTACTGCTAAGTTGGAGCATAACAGATGCAACAAAGTTTTACTTAGCCACTGGTCAATGAGGTCTTTCTACAAGACAATAAAAACTTGAGCGAAATGTGAGACATTACCACCATTATTGTCTCAAGTTAAATTTCAAGAAGATTGGAAGGTCACAAGATTTATTAGTTTATCCATTCTTGTCATTCCACCCATCATAGTTCATGGTGAGTTAAAATCTGTGGTTAAGATAGTGACACTATCCTAATCCTAATAACGGTTACGGATAAAAGCACTCGACGAAGACGCGGCGGTTTTCAGTCCAAGCGGAGCAGACCAAGGGGTACTCCGGCCTATCCTCGCAATGATATCACCCGGGTGTTTCCTCCCGCCCGATTCGGTGCAGACCCCTGAAACAACCGTGTCCTGTTAGGACCTGCTTCAGGCGAAGGTGAGGGAGCCATGCTCCAGCCTCCATGCTACCTCCAGCTCGACTCCTAACTCCTCCAAGAGGGGACTTATCGCCACTATTGTGGCGTGCCCTGCACAGGGTTGCTACAGTCACTCTTAAAAGTCTAAACGGTAGGTGAGCAGTATTGTTTGTAGTAATCAGTCGCACAGCGATAATATATTCCTATACGTTATAAACTGGAAGATATTGCTATCAGTCATAGCGCGCCGTTGTACCCATGAAATTAGCAGTATTTTGGGGGGCAATTAAATATTTTTTAAGTAAGTAGGTATCTATCTACAACGGAGTACGAACTCACATGCATTCGCTCAGGGGTACAATTAGCCTTATTTTAGATATTAAACCTTATTTTCAAATCTTCCTTTGTTTCACGACTGACGAAAATGAAAAAAAGATGCAAACTGGGCGCTCACCATCACAAGATCTACGTCAAAATGTTAATAATTTTGAAATAATGCTAAAAAAATATTAAATTCAAAACATGGCACATACTGCAACTGATCATGCCCACATGGTACGACAACACATTCAATCTGCTTGAAAATTCAAAATGTGAGTAGGTACCTACAATATCTGAACTAAACATTGCAGCCCTAGTCATGCCCTAGTAATCTTTGTTGAAATTGGGATCTCTACCTACATAATATGACTGTTTTCAAGTTTGCAACCACCCAATATTGCTCCAGTCTAAGTGACCGTTTTGCGAGGAGCTAAGCAAGCCAATGAGCGTAGGTAGTATATTTTGTACTTTCCATCACGATCACAGGTTAAGGACATGCTAGACCAAGCCGTGACGGACTTAGCATGATTTTTAAACGTGAATTCCGGTCATAAGATCACGTCCAGGCTGAGGAGTTTACTGGGGTCTCAAGAAGCTACTATAGTAGAATTAGGTTTGATTGGTTCCCAGGTATGGTCCATAATAAAAACATGTAACAATGACGGGGAGAACAAATACCTTCCTTTCGGCTTCGTTAAGGCTCTTCACACCTCTTTGGTCTGATTCCAGTGACAGTGTGTCACCCCGGCCAGAAGGTGCGGCATGGAGGGTGGGGGGCGACAGGTTCGGCGGCTCGCCAGGTTGCTCGGGAGATTGCGCGGAGACCACCACAACCCTAATAAGTACTCTCTCGAACAACAATTCTCGCTTACATCTACTGCGTGAGTTTTTTTTTGTGTTATATACTTATAGTAAACTTTGTTTTTACGATGAATCATTCTACGGGGTCGAGTATTTGGACATTTAGCTGAAGGAAATAAGCAGAAAAATGTGCATGTGATATTTAATAACTGTCATAGAAGAAGAGACCGCAAGCAGTATACGGCCACGCCCACGACAGACCAATCGTAGAACTCGGAAGCTAACCAGACTAAATACCTAATTCACCTTTTGGGCTTCGCCGCAATCGGGTGGGAAAATAGTGCAATTGGTCGTATGGCCGATGGTACTGCCTAGCTATTTAGATTCCCTATTTAGGCCTAAGAGCCTTTACCCAATTAATTAATTGGGGTTGGCTTTTACTCTAACCCAATGCAGCAGATTATCTATCAGTATTTTACACGAAGAGCGACTGTCTATTTGACCTCCGCAGTTACGGTAGCTGGTTGTCATACTTCCAGTCCGAGGTAGATTACGGTCAGCTAAATCAATGTAGGTACCAACAAACTAATTAATTTATTACATCTTTCATAATTAACAATAGTCACAAATCCACAGCAACGACGAAGGTTCTACAGCATACGAGCACACCGTGGCGAACAGTATCTTTTACTTTAATGAAGTCCCTAACCTCTCCAGCATGAGCGAGGGTACCGCCTGCAGCACCACCAATGAGGATGAGGACCAGGACCTCCCTGGCTCCTGCAAACACTCGCCCAACGTGTCCACCTCGATTGATGCTGACCAGTTCGCCGCCAACATTGATTTGAGGCAGGCAGATATTTTTATTTATCATTTTTTGGGTAGGAAGTAGCTTCATTTTGGACATGGGTCATGGGCCTACCTCAACCGTCGCCACATTACTTGGTCCTGTCGGTCCTGTCCAGGGGAACCATCGTGATTTTCACGAGGTCATTGGTCAACACCACTGGCACCACATGTATGAGGGTTCCATAGATACGCCTTCTGGTTCATGGTCGACACTCCAGAATCTTGCAACTGTTAAATCAACAAAAAATAATCTGACAGACCTTGACTCTTCCGCCCCTAAGTTGAGTGGTTTCTAATTTGTCTGCTTTAGATGAAGTGATAAAAAAGATCCACACAAAAGAGTCCTATTATCTACAAGTACCTGTCTCTCAAGACTTCTTATCCTTAGCAACCCCAAATTGAAATGGCGTTAAGTGACACTTGGTCCATTTAAAGTTTTGTTTTGTAGGTATGGCGGGCAATATTTAACGCCAGAGCAGCTTCCCGACTTTTGTGATCAACTGCATCATCTGGTCGAGGTGGTAAGAAACATACAGTCCTATGCCAAAGTCACTGGAGAATACCCGAGGTAACAATGAGGGTTTATTAGATATTATTTATAGGTATAGCTGTGAGTGCCTCTGAGAAAAAGGTACAGCCTGAATATAATGAAAGTTCGTATGATCTGTGAAAAGATCTCCTTTTTTCGTATTTGAGAAGGCTTGCTCCCTTTTGTGCTATACTTCCCTAGTATCTGTGAGTCTCAGCACGGAAATCAGAAGGTGGTGGTGATAAAGCTAGAATTTAAATTTAAAGTACATTCCAGAACTTAAGATCTTGATTGAACTTCGCTTTTGGCAGACCATTGCTGGCACACAGGTTTCGTCTGAACTGCGTCACAACCCTATTGGTCACAACACCCTTTTTTGTGGATGGGATTATCAATTATCTCTCTGGGTGGAGCAGAAGGGAGTGTCAGACTTCTACTGACTAAAACCTATCCTCCGAACAGTCCCGCAGCCCCAGCAGGCGTCACAACACCCTGTCCTTCACCTTTCGCATCCTCGATTAATGTCACCCCCTCTAGTGAGCTGGAACGCCGCTTAGAACAAGAAGCAAGCGAGGTGGCCGCCTTAGCCGCAGAAGCGCGCAATGCAAGTGAGACGGTGACACGCGTGCGCGCCCAACGTTGTGCCGTGCGCGCGTACAAGAAGAACCTCGTGTCGCATCTAGCTGGCTTGAGGGAATCTGGTTAGTTTTGAAATGACTTCACTTTTATTTGTTTGAATAGAAGATTAGCTATTTATGAAATTAGTGTGTCAGGTCATCTCTTTCTTCTCTCGCGTCCGTCGGAGAATTCACGACTCACAAATACAGACTTCTGATTTCAGGCTATATATATATATATTTTTTTCTCTCTTCTTTATTGCAATCTATCAATCTTGCAGATATTCAGCAATATATGTGGACGATATTATTTAATTAAAGGGCTTGTTGCACGAAGGCCGTCCAGTGACTGCTTCGTTTTTTCTTGTGCCTCTCAAAGAAGGTCTTGAGGAATCTTTCTTTTCAGTCTGCGAGCAACTGTTTGGGTGTTCATTAAATTTGTAGCCAGTATATTTGGATGATGAGTGATTCGCTTTTTGTACGCTTTTGTCCTTTCTGATATTTCTTCCATAACACTTTTGACGCAGAGGTCGTGATGGAGTCTAGTGTTTGAGACATACCATGGTGCGTTTGTTATTATTCTGAGCATCTTTGATTGGAATCTCTGAATTATTTCAATATTTGAATTTGCTGCTGTTCCCCAGAGTTGTAGGCCATATGTCCATATGGGTTTAATTATGCATTTATAAAGCATTAGTTTATTTTGAAGTGAGAGTCTTGATTTTTTATTTAGGAGCCAGTACATAGTGCGCAACTGTTGGCCCATAGCTAATCGCTTTGTGAAAATATGCTTCTTCCATGTAAGTCGTCTATCTAAGTATATTCCAAGATACTTGGCGTGATCTTCCTGCGGTAGAGGTATGCCGTTGAGAGTGACGGGTGGGCATGTCTCTTTCCTGTTTGTGAAAGTAACCTGGACAGATTTGGTTTCGTTGGCTTTGATTCGCCAGTCTTTGAGCCATTTGGATACTTGATCGAGACTTCTTTGAAGCTTTTGTGCTGCAATGTCTGGTGAATTGTCCATTGATAAAATTGCTGTATCATCAGCAAATGTTCCAGTTACTACTCCATCGGTCGTAGGGAGATCAGCTGTAAAAAGTAGATACAATGTGGGACCCATGACACTGCCTTGCGGAACTCCAGCTTTGATAGCATATATGGGCGTTAACTCTTCTCCTTGTTTGACAAAGAAGTGTCTGTCGCTTAGGTATGACTTAATCAGGTTGTAGAAATTTATAGGTAGGTCCTTTTTTATTTTAAAAAGAAGTCCGTCTTGCCATACTCGGTCAAATGCCTGAGATATATCCAAGAACGCTGCGACACTGTATTGTTTTGATTCGAGAGCTTTGTTTATATGTTCCACTAGTCTGTGTACTTGTTCAACAGTACCATGCTTTCTGCGAAAACCAAACTGATGGTCAGGTAGTAATTTGTTTGCGGCAATAATCGGGGATAATCTAAGTAAAATGACAATCTCCATGATTTTTGATGGGATGGGTAACAGGCTGATGGGTCTGTATGATTGCGCCTCAACCGGATTTTTTCCAGGCTTAGGAACCATAATAACTTGGGCGATTTTCCATTGGGGAGGGACCATTCCTCTTCGTAGGATAGCATTATACAGGAAAGTGAGAAATTTAATCCCTTCTTTTGGCAGCTCCCTTAAGATTTTTCCTGTAATAAGGTCGTAACCAGGGGCTTTATTTGGATCTAAAGCCTTAATTGCTGCTTTTACTTCTCTATAAGTGAGTTTATTAATGAGAAGGTCGAGTTGGTGAGTTTGGCTCAATAATTCTGCGACTTCTTGGGTTTTAGAGGAGCCTGTATCTGGATTTGGTATAAAGACCTGTTTGAGATGTTCAGCAAATGTAGCAGCTTTGTCCGCATCGCTACAAGCCCATTCTGAGTTGCTTTTACGGATAGGAGGTTGATTAGTTACCGGGCGTTTAAGATTTTTAGTGACTTTCCACAAAGAGTAATTTGTCTCTGCTGTAGCATCTAGGTTTTCTAGAGATGTTTGTATGTTTTCATTATCTTTTAGCAGAATTTTCAGTTTTGTTTGAAGATAATTAAGATGTTTTTTATCAGTAGGATGACCTGTTGTTTGCCACTTTTTCCGAGCTTTTCGTTTATCAGCTAATAGTTCCCTTACAGATTTTGGGTAATCTTGCTTATGGTACGAGTTTGCGGCAGCTGGGGTAGCAGACCAGGCAGATTGTTGAACGCAGCTATTTAAATGTTCCACCGCTTCTGTTATGTTGTCGTCCGTCTTCAAAGGAATTTTTAAATCTAATTTGTCTGTCAGTAGCTGTCTGAAGAGCTCCCAGTTAGTTTTATTGGAGTGTAGCTTACAGGGTTTAGGTACAACTGTGATTTTCCTTTTTAGTACTATTTCTACCGGGGAATGATCGGAGGATAGTTCCGTGCTCGTTTTACTTGTTATAAAGTTGTTAGGGATGCCTTTTGTAATACAGAAGTCAAGCAAGTCTGGCACTTTTTTCAAGTCTGTAGGCCAGTATGTAGGTTCTCCGGGAGAAACAGTATTTAGTTTTAATTTCTCAATGGCCATTAGCAGCTGCCTACCTTTAGTAGTTATAGTACGTGAGCCCCAGTAATGGTGCTTGGCATTGTAATCACCTCCAGCTATGAATCTGTGACCTAGTGTAGAAAGAAACCCTATGTAGTCTTCAAACTTAAGTTTATGTTTAGGTGGACTGTATACAGACGAGATCGTAAAAGGTCCCGCCCAGTCTTCAATGACGACATTTGTTGCTTGTATTTCATCTGTGCAGTAATGTACTGTTTCATGATGTTTGATATTATGTTTTATTATAACTGCACTTCCAGCGTGTGCTTTGCCGTCGGGGTGCATTGTGTGATAGGTTTTATAGTTCTGGATGTTAAAGTGGCTCTTTTTGGTAAAATGTGTTTCCGTAACTAGGAGGATATCTATCTTTTGTGTCTCTAAGTATGCCTTAACTTCAAGAGTATGTTGTGACAGCCCATTGGCATTCCATAGGGCAATTTTTAAGCAGTCGAAGTTGACAACTTGGTTGTGAGGGCTAATATTAGGTTTGTCATGGTGTTCAGTTGCTGCATCATTTGTTTCATTAGGTTTATTAATTCAAGCATGTCATTTTGGTTAGTGTGATTTGTCTCTGTTGTTATATTGTTCTGGAGATTTTTATTTATTAGCGCTTCTTTGTATGACGTATGTTGGCTATTTGTAGGTTCTTTATCCTTAGATTTTTGATTTTCGGCTGTATCTTCCTGTTTCTTGCTGTGAACATAGGTGTTTCTTCGTTCGGGTGCCTTTGGAAATTTAAGATTTTGAAGCTCTCTGTAGATTTTACAGCCTTTATAATTTGCCGGGTGATTTCCGTCACAGAGGACACATTTTACATTGTCTGATCTGGTTTTCCTAGAACATTCGATCGAGAGATGGTCACCAGCACATTTGATACATTTAGGGCTCCGGCGACAGTACTTTTTGGTGTGTCCATACTGCTGGCATTTGGCACACTGTGGTAGTTCACGTTTAGGTCGAGGAGGTTCAAAAGTTATGATGCAGTTCATGAGATTTTTGACCTCATATATGCTCTTATTGTTGAGGCTTGTTTTTAATTCAACTATAAACAGTGGCAGTGGCTTCTTTGTTGCTCTTTGTTTGATGTTCCATATATTGGTACTGCAATGCCCTATTTCTTCTAACGCCGCTTTGATTTCCTCAGGTTCGGTTGAAGGGTGCATGTTTTTAAGGATCACTTTAAAGCTCCGTTCATGCTTGGGTTTATACGTGTAGAATTCTGTGTTTCTAAGTTCTAGTTGGTGTACAATGGTCCTGTATGTCTCTGAGTCTTTTGGCTGTATTTTAACTTGATCGTTGTTGATAACTTTCAGGTTATACATATCAAAGGCGTGTTCATTAAGAGTCTTAAGAAGGGGTTGGATATTTCCCACTTTGTCAACAAATATTGGTGGGGGCTTATTTATCTTTTCAGCAGCAGTAGTAGTCTCTCCCTCAGAGTTATCAGCATCTAAGCTAGCAAACCTGTTTGTTGTAGGTATTGGTGGATTCTGGGACAGCCAGTAAGTATCCAGTTTTGTTTGTTTTTGGTGCCCATTATGTTCTGGGCTTGAATTAGGCCTCTTTTTCCCAGAAACTTGAGACCAATCAGCATCGTTGCTTCCACTGGATCCGGGAGTAATGTCTTGCGTTATGAGATTAGTTTTTGGGTAATCACCAAGTGATAATGTTCTTGGTCTAGACTCAAACATTCCTTTGTGGAAGATTTGTTGTGTTAGGGTCTTATTGTTAGCAATATTGGTATTTTGGTTGTTTGTTGAAGAGTTAAATTGTTCATTCATTTCAATTCCCACGAGTGAGGACGATATAACAGTCACTACCTGGGGTGACGCCTATTCCCAGGAGAAGGCAAATACAACAGTGGTTGCCCGTTCCACTGAGGTTGGCGCTAGAAACTGGTTTCCCACCAGTCATGCATCCCCTCGGCACGTTGCCCACCTTAGGATTGGGGTTATTTATTTGATTATGTGTTGCGAGGTTTTCTTCCCCGAGGGCCAGACAATTAAGCCAAGCCCCGTAGATGTTCTTGAGTTCAGAGGCCATTTCCTGCCTTTGATTGGTCGAGTCGAGATTGTTAACCGCCGCTCGATACTCGGCGTTGTTGCTCGTTTAGCACCACCCGGGGGAGACGTGTAGGGTGGGTCTCGGAAAAGATGGTAAATCCTACGGACGCGAGCAACTGCCCTCCCCCTATATTTTTAAGGAAATTTCATTATATTAAATCCCATTATTACTATTCGATGATCCCTAGGTATAAAACCTAGTGCGGTTCAGGGATAGCGTACTTTGCGTACTTTTAGGTCGAAAGAAAAAGTCAATCGGTCGAACAAAAAACTTCTTCAGGCTCTTAATCGCTCACCTTCACCACCGTCCACCACTTATATTGTAGTTTTTCACAGAATTCCGGGAGCTAGAGAGCACGGTACGCTCATCAGATCGGAAGCTGTTTAAGAGCTGGGAGTCGCTGAAGGACTCAACGGACCCAGCGGCATTTCAACCCCTGCTTGATGAAATAAAGGTCTTCCGAAATTGCTAATTTTTTATGCAGCCGGATGGTAGTTTAGATCGAGGGCGGGACCAAGAGGATAAGACGGCTTAATGATAATTTGTTCTAAACGGTTATCAGTTATCACTTCATATGGGCCATGTCGTTTATGATTAATTATGATGTTCGTATTCGTGTCCTTTATTTTAATTCTGAGGGAACTGTCAAGCGTCAAGTAGGTAAACCCGGGATTCTTACATTGCACATTAATGCACATAGAGCAGGTCCACTTACGAGACCAATTGAAGAACCCATTGCAAAAAGGGTTCGTTGGTGATCACCGTGCCATACCTCCGTGACCTCCGTCTCACAATCAATCGCGGGACATCCTATTCCCTACCACATTTACGGTTTTCCCCAACATGTTATTTTGCGTTTTATTATTTTATGCGTCATTAAGTGCGAATAAATATTGTATGGTCCAGAACAAGCAGACAGCACTGGAGTGCCTACTCCGGTTAGTACACAGCAAGCAATCGTCTCTGAGTCACGCCACTCCGACTCCGACACCTCTACCGCCTCCTGAGCCGATGGAGACTGATGGTGGGTACCTTGTATTTTCCTATTCTCCGAAAATTAGACCCAAAAAGTTCCTACACCTACGTTTTGTCAGAAATGTTTTAAGTATCAAGTAACATAATTCTTTTGGAGAGGCTCGTAGCTAGTTTTCATGGATATGTTTGTCGAAGTTGGTCCATGGATGGAAGGCCTTCGATTACATATTGAGACACCTCCTCTGTGCCTGTCGTAGATCCGGCAGATCTTTGACTGTTATTATGGAATTAGTCGAAGAAGGTGATAACTGCAATCTTGCCAACGTATGAAGTGAAGCCTATTGCTCGGTTGACACAAATTCAGACTCCCGAAGCAGTAGCCTTCGGAGACACTTGATGCTCAACACTTCAACAGCCACGGATGCAAACGCTAGGTCAGCGATAAAAGACAAGGCAATCATGGTTAAAAACAGTCAAAATTCAAACATAACTATTTCTAATATGTCTGCGTACTGTACTTAAGAGTATAGAATAGAGAATTGCCTCCAGAGTCAGGCGGAATTGGTGCCTCGGGAGGTTCGGGAGGCCGTAAGCGCCACGACACTCGCGAGATGCGACGAGCGACCGTCAAGCGAAGGCGCCGCGAGCCACGCTCTGCCCCTCTCTCCGAGGAACCCAGCCAACACGCGCCGCCGCCACAGGTCAGAGTACATTAGGGCCCACTAGGGCCAGCACCTGCTAGGGTAGCGTAGCGGAGTTTGTTCCAAAGAGTTAACGCGGCCATGTAACTTAGTTAGTATTTGTGACATTCCCTTCTGCTGCAGTCTTCTACAAGAGCTTAGGGCGTCTAAAACTCGCGCGTTTGCACGGTGCGGGTGCTCCCTGTCAAAATATCCTTAAAAAGACCACCGCAGGCACCCGCGCCTTTTCGCGCTGCTTATATTCTTCAATACGTATAACGTAGCACCTGACTCCGCACCCGCACGAAGTTTTAGCGGTCATCTTAATCGGTATTGCGAACTTGTAATATCGATGACGGTGAACATTTTAAATGTCATAAAGGACATTGATCGTGCGGTTGTATATTGTCAACTTCCGACGCTAAGTCGAGCGTTGTGTATCCCAAATGTCCAACAGCATACTCAATGCCCAGTACGGTAACCCTCGAATGACCTCATAAACTTCCAATAGGTACCTCACACATTGTTCAACCAACAGGTGACCCTGTTCATCCAAGGCTCAGGGAGCACATCTCGCTACAGAGTCGGCAGCGCCGGCACAGTGGGACTCACACCTCTAGAACTACCCACCGGTGGAAGTGTCAGAGATATACTGTTCTTTACCGCTAACTGAGCGTCTTTACCATGTCTTTACGTAATAACTAATAATAAAGAAATCATGTCCGAAAACTAGTCATTTTATTTTATTTCTAAACTAGCCCGCGCAGCATGCTGTAGTTTTTGAGTTTATCGCGAACAGACAGACAAACAGACGCGGCGGAGGACTTTATTTTGATATGTTGTAGTGATGGTCCATAAGGCATTTCCGATGAAGGACCAAAACTGAAGTCTGGTATGAAGCTGCACCAGGTTTATGGGATATGTCGAGCCTTATACTAACTGGCGATAGGTAACGCAGATGCCATCTCCCTCTTTTTAGCTAAAGAACGAGGGAGAGAAGAGAGGAGTGTGGGTGGTTTGAAACTTATGATAATTTCGACAGACGTTAGTTTGAATTAGTTCGATTCCATAGGGTATATTACCTATAGTTGCTAACTAACTAGAATACCTACTTATGATTTGGACGTGATACTGCAGTTAGCCTACCTACAACATTCCACTGCTGGGAAAAGACCTCTCCCCATGACTTCCCGTTGTTTCGATCCAAGGCCAACGTGGACCACGGGTCGCTAGTATTGGCCAGATCGTCCCGCCATCATCTACGATGTCTGTCGCGACGGCTTTTGGCTGTGTCAGGGCTCCAAATAGCTTGCTTTTTGACCTACCTATTAGACCTGCCGAAATTAATTGAAAAGCATAACTTTTGCAAATATCTTTGCAAAAGTTATGCTTTTCAATTAATTTCAACAAGACATTTTCCTTTGTTTCATTGATTACGAGAAAGCCTTTGACCGAGTATTGCACGATCGTTTTATTGCAATCTCAGAAGACATTGGATTAGATGACAAAGACGTACGTATTATCCAGAATCTGTACTAGAACCAGAGAGCGACAGTCCGAGTAGATGGTGAAGAAACTGATGAGATAGATATAAAAGAGGAGTCCGACAGGGCTGTATACTCTCACCAACACTTTTTAACTTGTACTCGGAGGTAATCATTGCTGAAGCACTGGATGAGATGGACTGTGGATCCAAGATTAACGGGGGTGTTATCAACAATCTTAGATATGCCGACGACACAGTTATCGCGACTACAGAAGCTGAACTGCAACTTTTGGTTAATCGGGTCAATGAGTGCAGTCTAAGGGCGGGTCTCCGAATGAATGTCTCCAAGACGAAGGTCATGGTGATCTCTAAGAAATAGACTATACATCCCGTGATTTCTGTGGCAGGCAAGAGGCTGGAGCGGGTGCGTAAATATAAGGGCACAGGGTATCTGGGCACTTGGGTGAATGAAGACTGGGACAGTGATTGTGAAATAAGAACAAGTATTGAAATCGCCCGTAGAACCTTTTTCATCTCATTGAAGGCAAATGAGATGATAAAGGTTCTTTGCAGTTGCAGCCTTAAAATATCCTTGTGCACTCGCCTACTTCAATGAAGGGACTACGAGAGAGACCACGGGTACAAAGCCTTACATATGGTCTATACTTCTTTACGGATGTGATGCTTGGACAATAAAAGAGGATCTCCGGAAACGTATCGAAGCATTCGAAATGTGGGCCTATAGACGTATGTTGGCCATTAGCTGGACACATCGAGTGACCAACGTTGAAGTGCTACGTCGTGCTGGGAGGACAGCAGACCATCAAAAAGAGGAATGTTGCCTATCTGGGTCACGTACTAAGACACTACAGATACGAACTCTTGCAACTTATAATGATGGGCAAAGTGGCAGGCAAAAGAGCAGTGGGACGTAGGAGGAAATCCTGGCTGCGCAATATCCGGGAATGGACGGGAGTTAAGAGCGCCGCGGAACTTTTTAGACTGGCCAAAGACCGAATACGGAATAGGATTTGCGGAGCTGACTGCCAACCTTCACTAGTTGGAGAGGCACCTGAAAAGAGAGAGAGAGATATCTTTTAGTTCGCTGTTCTCATTTAGGTACTAATCTAATTAACAAGGTAGGTACTTAGTTAGGCAGGCAATTCTATAGTTTTCCGCAGTATATTACTGATTTTCTCCAGTGGAAATTAACGATTCTTGCAATAACAATTCATGTTTTCGATAAACCTCTTGTGACAAGCGTAACACAATGTTTATGAAATATGTCGTTCGATTGTTTCAAAGCATTGTGATCGATTAGGTTGCAACTATATAATATTATTCCGTAGGGATGTTATTAGGTAAATTAAGTAGGTGCACTAGGATCGAATGTACTTAGCTGCAGGACTGTTCGAGAGAGATACCGCGATCTTGAAACACAAGGGCTAAGAAGGAACATAGGTGGGTTTTAGTCAGTACAAGCCTGACACTCGCTCCAGCTCTGCGCAGAGCGGTAGGGGGTCATTTGGTGATTTCCCGTCCGCAAAAAAGGGTCGAAAGTACCTACTATAAAGTGTACTTTTGCGGAATTACTTAGCTTTGGGCCAGCAATCAACATGTATCATATAGGTCGGCGTTCGAAACAACATAGGGGACCCGGTAATAGTATATCATTATACTTGCTGGCCTACTGCATTCCACCTGCAAACGATTCTTCTAAAAGGCAGATTGCTATGAACTTATGATGAGTTCAACCAAACTTAGCTAAGCAAACTACCAGTCAGTGCGTTCGTAGCCTTATTAAAAACTGAAAGAATGCATTGAGGCAATAAATGTGTTCTCGTAGCGACCTCTCGCGTCCGGCCCTGGTGCAAGCCATGGTCCGGGGCGAGGAGGAATGGGACGCCGTCGCCTCCTTCTGCGAAGCAGTGATGCTAGCGAAGGAGGTGGGCTGCGGGATGTCGAAAGAGATAAGTACCGCGGCCTCGGCACAAGGGCGAAGAAGGAACATGGGTGGTTTTTAGTCAGTTGAAGTCTGACACTCCCTTCCGCTCTGCCCAAGAGCGGGAGGAGTTATTTGATGATTTCCCAAACCCAAAAAAAGGCAATAAATGTGAGACATTTTCTAGTCCTCCAAGTCATACAAAAAATATCTTAATCTCAATTATAAATCACATTTAATTCCAAAGAGTTTTTTTTACAAAGATCGTACATGTGTCGGACATCGTTCCGGTTTGTTACATTCGCGTCATGTCCTCGGTGTTACACTAACATAGCCTAAGCCTTCTTCTCTGGCTGGGCGGATGAGTCGGCCGCAGCTGGGGCAGCCTGCGCTGGTGCAGCACTGGCAGCACTTGGAGCACTGGCAGCATTGGAAGCACTGGCACTTACCGCTGGAGCTGCCGGCGCGGCAGAGTCCGAAGACGCTGATTTTGCCTAGAAAAGGGAGATCTTTGTATTTATAACAGTGGATTTTACTAACGAAGTAGAGCGTGGTCAGCACATCGCAAAAACCGCTCGAGCGCTCAGTGTCATTTATTCTATAGTATCTTGACATCTCTTGAACGCGGTTTAGATTTGCCGATCGAGTTTAGTTTGTTTCGTGTAACTCGCCCTCAAATTTAATCATTTTTATTGGTTGAGGACAATATTAATATATTTTTTCCATGGTTTTGTAAATCGTATTTCAAAAGTCTTCGGAGGATATCCAGTATTGCTCAGCACCATTCTTTAAGGATCTTTAAGTTAAGACCATACACCTTTGCAAGACCAAGAACTAAAATGGATTTTATTCCCATCCGGATATGAAATGCAGATAACGCTGCGATCAAATGTAGCAATTGATGAATGGTACACCTAGTATCACGTAAGCTGACTGTGTGGTCATTGTTGGTTTTAAAGAATAATATGAATCTGCGAGAGTAACCTCAGCAGCCGGTTCGCTGGCAGAGGCGCGCTCGGCGGCCGCTGGTGAGGAAGGCGATCCTGAGGATGACGATGGTGCGGCGGCAGAAGGTGATGAGTCTGCCTTCTTCTCATCAGCGGGCGCACCGAAACTCATCTGAAACAATACACTCGGATATTGGTGTTCGACAATGGAAGCAGACGCGGCCAGATGACAAGGTTTTTTTGTTGGTGGTTTATTTCGCCACTTTTCAGCTCAGCTCAGGTCTGTCTTACCTAATTTTTGCCGTTCAAAAAGTGCTGATTTACCGCCTAATTTGAATGAACATTGTAGTGACTGTTTGAGCATCGTCCCTTGGGTTCATTATTTTGCTCAAAAGACTTTCAACCAGAGTATTTAGTTTCGAACACAACTGGACTCTTAGACCAGAAACTGCTGCTGAAGGAGCTGAATCCTGGTCTAGTTTTCATCATATTATTAAGTAATTCATCGTAAACAGGCGCGCGGCTGCGGCTTATAAGCCTCGGTTGAATGTTAACGCACACGCAGTTTATCAAGAAAAACTTTATTATATGGATTGTTACTTTGTTGCGCTTGTTACTGATATTTTCTGGTACATGTACAATTAACCGTATACCAATGCACAGTAAATCGTTGTCAGCGCGATCATAGTTCAAGTCCATCGACATTAATCGAAACGACTTCTTAGATCTCGACTCCTCGAAGCTTATAAGAAAGCACACTGAAGGTGGTGCTTCCTCAACCATAGGGATCAAAATTTTGGACCCGTATTTCTCTTAAAATAACTATTTAATGAACACATTATTATAGTAACACTTGAATCTACGACTCAACGTAAAGGAACTATCCTTGCGGGACACTCTTCGGCATCCGGTAGATCACTCCGGCCTTCCTACGCAAGAAGACCACCAAATTGTTATCCTGAAGGTCCAAGAACTCGCTGAATTTACGAGGAAGAAATTTATGATGAGTCCAGCAAAATGGACGGAGAAATTTATTTAGCTCAGGTGAAGGAATATAAAAGAATCCTAATGCTGGAGACAAAATATTAAGTAGCTGCAAACGCAACTGGCATTAGGAATCGGATCTGCTTCGCCAAGTAAGGAGGAACACGTTAATTATATTTTGTTTTTAATTAAAAACAGGATCTTCGAGTTCAGTAGGTACTTAAATTCAATAATTGTTATATGGATTAATAACACGTAATTAAATAATTCGTACCTACCTGTAAAGCCACGCAGGCGAACAAAGCGACAACCAGTAGGACCTTCATATTCACAATCGTCTAACTTACTGACAATAAAACTTGGTAAGTTTAGTATTTCAATTTATAACAGAGGACGCGAATCGACGGGGGGAGCTTGTAACCAAAATAACGATTATGATTCTTTCAATAATGAGTGCTGTTTATAAAACAAAGACTGGCGGAACAATTAAAATCGTTATCGTTTTATGAGCTTGTTTCTAATTGGCCGCGCGTACTTCATCAATATTGCTGGTTTGACGTCAACCGCGGCGGTGGCCATTATAGTTCCTCTTGCGGACAGTTTCGAGACAATCTCGTAAGGAACTTTAATGTATAGCTGAGGAGGATTTGTTTCCCCTTACAGAAAATATGAACTAGTATCTTTTTTATAGGTTTTTTTTCAGTTTAGGTTTCTACTTTTGGGGTCTGTAGGTAGGTAGATTAGCGGTGTCAGTAGCGTTTTATAAAGGAAGCTCCAACAAGTGGGTTATAGTTTGGTGTGGACCTCCGCAATCAAAATTGGTGTCGAAACCCCGCATCGTCATCATAATCATTCTCCTGCCCTTATCCCAATATAATTGGGGTAGACGCAGCAAGTATTGTTCTTGCATACCTACTTTACTACTATTCATCTAGTCATCTCCTCTCTAGCCACCACCAACCCCATATTATGTTTTTAATTCGGCATATTTGAGTATAAAACCGATTCTAAACAGACCGTTCAGGCGCGACGACAAGACATCCCAAAGTTTTAGGCCTATAGGTACCTAGGCCTCTTATATACTTCGCTTTCTACAGCACTTGTCCAAAAGCCTGTGCATAGTTTCGGCTATGATGATTTTATATTTCAAGCCAAGAATGGTGGCAAGCTAGACAGATAGCGGGAAGCTGACTTGCAGTCAAAAGGACGAACTCGACTCGGTATTCTCTTTCTCGTCTGAGTGTAGTAGGTACATCATGCAAGATAACATACATCAAGATAGTCTTGATGTAGTGTCGCTTGTCGTTTTGTCTGTTGGTTGCTGGAATCAATGGAGGCAATTCTTCTTCTTAGCGTGTCGACTGTCGATGGCAAATTTTCACCCAAAATTCAGCTAGGTATACGAACTTGTTGCAGTCATAACTTAGTCATAAGATCGTCAGGTGCCCAGGTGTACAGCGCAAGATGGAGGGTGGGCAATTGTCTGTGGAGACATGTGTCGCATACAAACTTGAGATCTGAGCCCCAAACCAAACCAAACCCATCCAACCCATCGAACCCATCTGAAGAGATTGTCAATTGTCTGAGATCGAGATTTCCATGTCGGCCATAACAAAGCATGCAGGTGGAACGTGAACGCTATTGAAGATGCTTAATATCTGGACGACCTCCATTTAGATGACCACGCTATCGACAGGCTAAGTAGATATGGAGGAAGCTGCATAGATTTATCCGTAATTAAGAACAATAACAGACATCCTACAACTCAATGGAAAACCTTTCTCATGCACTGCGTAGTGATTAGATGATCAAGAATCCTAAGCTTACACGTGTTTTAATTATGCTTTAAGAATTTCATGGCTAATGCGTAATTAATTTCATGATTAGGTAATCGATTAAATTGGTTTTAACAGCCATGTGATTTTCTTACGTTATTTAAAAAAATAAAATTAAGTAGGTACTATTCATCATTTATACACGTTTTTATCTTATCCCTGTACTTAGCTATTAATATGATTGCACTCTTATATATTTTTAGGACCCTTTTGCAGAAATGATTCAGCAGAGCATTGAAAGTAGACATCAACGCTATAAAAATACTGGACAAATCCTTCATATCATGATACAACAGCCAGTTTTCTTGAAATGCAGGAAGTTCACGAACACTACGCATCTTAATCATTCTATTGAACTTTATCATAGACTGTAAAGGCAGGCAAGGCAGCCTCAAATTGCGTACGGCGATAAGTCCCGCCACGGCGGAATCCGGCGGATCCTCACCTTCCGCCTGACGCAGTTACCCACCGGAAACGGTTGTTTCGGGAGATACCTGTTTTGGATTCGGCAGGAGGACACGCCGGGATGTCAATACTGCGAGGATCACCCGACGGACACGGTGGAGCATAGGGTATGGTGGGGGTCTGTCCTGCTTGGAAGGAGCACGATCTGGAGCAAGGAGGCGTGGAAAATGGTCACCTTCATCTACGAAGCAGCCATGCTAGCCAAGTAGCGAAGGAGGCCGACCCCGTGAGAGAGAGGGAAACCTCACGCCTCATCCGCCGCAACAGAAGAAGACGCCGTACGCTGACGCCGACAACTTAGGCGCGGGCCTGCAGATGGTTTAGTTAGTTAATAAGAGACACTCCCTTTTGCTCCGCTTGTCGCGGAAGGAGTCATTTGATCCCATCCCTATAAACAAAAAAAGTTGATATGGCACTCGGAGACTGCCGCGTTAGCATAGCATTTTTTATCAACTTATGCAAATAATTATTTATTTATTTTATTTAGTTATGCAGTATTTTTTAAAAAGAATTTAAATTATACAAGTAAATCAAAAGTAACCTTCATAGACTAAGCTAGTAAGAAACTCTATGAGAGAAAATTTAAAAGAAAAAGTATTGACAGCTTTTCAGCATGACGAAAAAAAGGCGGGAAAACGTTATAGAGTGAAGGCGCGCTTTTTGATTTTAAAATTTTTTATTTGGCTTTTTTCACAATATCTTTGTAAATATTTATTAATACTTAGTTTTTAGTGTAAGTTAGCATAAATAATGGTTAAGAAGAGAAAAAGGAAGGAGGGGGATCCGCCTCCGGATCCCCAGCAGGTATTATCCACTGATTCTGACTCAGCGGAATCGGCGGTAACTTGTTTTTCTTTTAGGGAAACTATTGCAGACAAGGACCCGAAAGAAAAGTATAAAATTTTTAAGGTAAAGGGATACACACGCAGCTACCCTGAAGATACTAACCAAAAAGAGTTGGTTGTGTTCTTAAATCACGTAGAAGAAAATAAACCATTTAGCGATAGGGACCGTATGGCTTTATCTAAAGGAATACGTGAGCATGGAGTATCAGGAGTCATGCATTTGCGTTCAATAAATAAATACAAGGTCGGCATCACGTTTGATTTGCCAAACAACGCAAATATGTTTATTAAAAATAAAAAATTATTAGATCAATTAACACTAAAAGCATCCATCCCTGCCGCAGACACAGAGGTAACTGGGGTCCTCACTGCAGTCCCTGTCGACATGGCCAATAAGGAAATATTTTCATTGATCGGCAGCTCCAAAAACGTAATACAGGTCAGGCGCTTCATGCGCAGGGTAAAGGGTTTCGCCGGTGTTGAATTTGTCCCAACACAGGCAGTTGCTGTTACCTTCGCCTCCACCATTCTTCCTCCTTATATATATTTAGACTCATGGCGCCACGAGGTAAGCAAATATATTCCACCTGTTAAACAATGTCTAAAGTGCCTTCGATATGGACATATCGCTAAATTTTGTCGCAACACCGAGGTTTGCTCAATTTGTACATTAAATCATAATTTTAAGAATTGTCAGGTCGACCCAAAGGATGCTAAGTGTGCAAACTGCAAGGGCGACCACATAGCTATCTCCTCATCTTGTCCTATAAAAAAACAAAAAATAGAAGAAAACAAAATAAAGTCAAGAAGTGCCACATACTCTGATCTTTTTAATATTAACGCTTTTCCAGCTTTAACAGCAAAAAATTTAGATGTACAGATTAATAATTTAATGAAATCCGATAAATTTATAAATATTTTAGTAGAGACAATTACCAAAATAGTTAGCAATAAAGATGTCCCTATAAACACATCATCAATTAAAGAGGTTTTAAAAAAAACTTTAAGCACTAAAATTTCTTCACCTTCTTAATGGATAATATATCAAATTTAAATATAATGCAATGGAATGCACAAAGTCTTAATAGCAACAAACATATATTTACCAATTTCCTCTATACACACAATATTCACATTGCAATAATTAGTGAAACATGGTTCAAATCTGATCAAATTTTTAAAATAAAAAATTACAATATTGAACGGAATGATTGTGGTAACAAACACAACGGAGTTGCCATAATAATTCATAAAAGTATTATTTATAATAAAATTAACACTTATTTTGACAATTCTTTACAAAATATTTGTGTAAAAATCACAGTTAATAATAAGGAGATGAGTATTGTCAGTTTCTATAGTCCTTTAAATTCTAATCCAGCTTTCACTATGGATAAATTTGATACATTGGTTAAGTCTATCCCTGGTCCTTTTATATTTGCTGGGGACTTTAATGCTCATCACACATCTTGGGGTTGTGGTTCTGACTCTCCACGTGGTCGAATTGTCTTGGAAGTCATTGAAGAAAACAATTTAATTTTGCTTAATAATGGTCAGGCAACAACTATTGGCTCTCTAACATGGCGTCCTAATGCACTGGATTTGTCTTTGGTTTCTTCATCATTGGCACTTAATTGTGAATGGCAAGTACACGATAGTCCTCTGGGTAGTAGTTATCACATCCCTGCAATTATAAAATTAGTGATTAGTAATAGTCAAAATAATGATTTTTGTGGAAATTGTTCAGGTACTGAACATTTGCCCACCTACTCAAATTACAAAATGGTAGATTGGCAAATGTATAGTAATAAAGTGGATGAATTATTAGTTGATTTCGAAACAGTTATTAAATATCCTCTTGATTCATATCATCATTTTTGTACAATTTTACGTACAGCTGCTGCTAATTCCATACCAAATTGTAAGGTCAATAAAAATACCAGCAATCATTCATGTCCTACAAATAGGATTAGAAGAACTTCCCTTCCTTGGTGGAATCAGAAGTGTACAGAGGCTGTATCAAATTTCAAAACGTCTTACATAAACTTTAAAAATAACCCATCAGAAGAAACATATATCCAATTCAAAAGACTTCGAGCATTAAAAAAATTAATTATAAAAACAGAACGTCAAAAAAGTTGGATGTCTCTATGTGAAACTTTCAACAGATGCACGCCAATATCCGTCATATGGAAATTCATGCGTAAATATAACAAAACATATAATTTTAATAGTCATGAAAACGACGCATGGATTTTAGATTTTTTGAAGAAATATACTCCGGATTTTGTTACACAAGCCCCAAGTTCCTTGTTTAATAATAATACTAACTCCAGTCATAGTTTTCTACTTAATCCTTTTACAACCAGTGAATTAATATCTGCCATCTCCTCTCGAAGAGACACTACTTATGGTCTTGATGGAATGCCATACATATTATTTAAAAAACTTAGCATTACTGGTTTAAAAACATTCCTTAAAGTCCTGAATATGTTATGGGAAAATAATATTATACCTGAAGAGTGGAAAGTGGATTGTCTTGTACCAATTTTAAAACCAGAAAAATCCAAATTATGTCCGGATTCCTATCGTCCCATAGCACTTACTTCCTGTGTTGGTAAACTATTCGAGCAATTGTTGAAGCAGCGTTTAGAATTTTATGTCGAAAAATATCATATTCTACCTTCTAATCAATTTGGTTTTCGTAGAAATCGATCTGCTAGGGAAAGTGTTTGTCAATTGCAGCTTGATATACATTCCTCTCTATTGGCCAATAATAATTTGGTTGGAGTTTTCTTTGATGTGGCTGGGGCTTTTAATAGTGTAAATATAGATATTTTATGCCATGAACTATTACAAATAGGTATTCCTGGAAAAATTATAATATGGGTCAGAAATTTTCTGAGTAATAGAAAAGTATTTGCTAAATTTAATAGACATCTTTATGGTCCTAGACTTGCTTCAAAAGGAGTTTGTCAAGGAGGTATTTTATCACCTTTATTATTTATATTGTATATACGTAGTTTAAATTTAATTTTAGGGTCTCAAGTAAAAAATTTACAATTTGCAGATGACTTAGTTGTTTATGCTTCTGGAGCCAACTTATCACAGGTTGTTCAAATAGTCAATGATGCCTTGTCAAATCTGTGTAAATATTTCTCTTACCTTGATCTTAATGTCAATCCATCAAAGTCTAAAGTGGTTGTGTTTGGTAAACAGTGTCATAATATGCCTCCCGTGCAATATAACAATATTGCATTGCCCAATTCACAGGAAGTCAAATTTTTAGGGGTTCTTTTGTCATATAATTTAACCTGGAACAATTATACCAAACATATAATTAGCAAAGCAAATAAAAGTTACAATATATTGAAATCTTTGGCTGGTTCATACTGGGGTGCAGATCCCAAAATTTTGCTATTGCTGTATAAGTCTTTGGTTCGTAGCCATTTTGAATATGGTTTTTACTGTTTTGCTGCTGATACCAGAATTGTAAATAGTTTAGATGTTCTGCAAAACAAATGCTTACGTGTTATAACTGGGGCATTCAGAAGTACTCCTATAAATGCAATGCAGATTGAATGTAACATTCCACCTTTAAGAATTCGGTTTGACTATTTGAAAGAAAGATTTATATTAAAACTTTTTAGTGTTTCTAACAATAGTCTCTTGGCCAATCTGTTGCATTTCAATGCTAGATTAGATAAAAAGTCATTTTACATGTTACAGGATATTCATAGTTTCATACATTTTATTAAAAATATTAATATTCATCAATCATCTCATATTCTGCCTTGTTACCACGGAGCTTTTATTGCAAAATTTCCAGACATAAATATAATTATAAAAAATAAAAAGGACCTGTCCTCAAAAGAGGAAGTAAATGCAATGTTGTCAGAGTGGTCAAATCATAAATTTGTGTATAGTGATGGTTCCAAAAATGATAGTGCAGTATCTTTTGCCATTTATGAGCCAACCTCAAATATAGGCCTTGGTCGAAAAATTGATAAAAATGCTAGTGTTTTTACAGCTGAAGCTGTTGCTATTCTGAGTGCTTTGAAACATATAAAAAATTGCAATTCAGGTCACAGCAAGTGGGTTGTAGTAAGTGACAGCATGAGTGTTTTAAAAAATCTAGCTAATAATAAATTACATGCTAACACCAACTACATAATTTATGTGATAAAAGAGCTATGGATTGAATTGTCTCATTCTAATATTGAAGTTAGTTTTGTTTGGGTGCCTTCGCACATTGGTGTTGCAGGAAATGAAAAGGCTGATTATCTGGCTAAAAAAATAGTTGATCTGGGTGAATTAATTCCAAATGTCGACGCTGATATGAGTGTTTCTATACCGCATACAGACGCTGTTAGTCTCTTAAGACAGCGTATGTATGAATCGTGGGGGAGACATTCATACCAGACCACACAAATCGAAAATAAAGGCACTTGGTATGCCTATCTAGATAAACAAATAAACACCATACCTTGGTTTTGCAGAAATAGTAATTTTATAAACAGAAAGTTTTATTCAGTTATTTGTCGTATGCGTTTTGGTCATTGTCGTTTAAATTATCATCTTCATCGTCTTAAAATGGTCAACTCTCCTTCTTGTGAGTACTGTCAATCGCAAAAAGTTCAATCTTTGCATCATATCTTCTTTGAGTGTTCGTCTTTCAACATTCAGCGCCTTGTGTTGTCGGATGAGCTTCTAAAAGTTTATGGAAAACCTGATAAGGTCCCGCAATGCATTCAGGAGCTACTTAAGAATGCCTCAACGTATATATATTTGTACAAATTTATAACAGAGACTGTAAATGATATCTAGGTTACATTTAAGTAGCGTTTTTTCTATCTACCTATTTTAATTTTATTGTATAATATATTTTACCTCTAGATGTATTGATGTATAAAACGTTAGCCGTAGTATTTTTAGGGTATTTTTTTTTCCAAAAAGGAGATACTAGCTAAAATTTGACATATGAACGTCAAACCAATTTGACTTGACAGTAAAATGTCGTATAATTACTGATTTGATAAAAAAATGGATATGACTAATATGAAGAAAAATGGATGGACTTAATATTACACAGTTTATGAAAACTGAAAAATTAAATACGAAAGACATTATTGTTTAAAACTTATCACGTAAGAAAATACTTGGACGTAAGACTGGGCAATATGGTCGAAAGACTTTAGCCTTCCCTTCGGGGTAAACGAAAAAAAAAAAAAAAAAATTTTCAGCATGACGTAAGTCACCGTAAGTGTCATAACATTGAAAAATATTATGAAAATTATTTAATTCATATTTTAGACATTTTATAAGAATATTGTGTATTTTTTTTTTTCGATTCGCAGAATAGTAATGCAAAAACCAATAAAACGTATGATAGATGCGTAATAATAATAAAATGAATGTTTACAGAGTACTCGAGGAGTAAGTTCACTCATTATCGTTCACTATTTTTTCGTGACTTTCTTCATTAATAAATGCACTTTGTTTATTCATATTTAAAGTAAGAATATTTTATAAGAAGAAAGCAGAGAGACAAAACAGAAAAACTTTACACCAACGTGAGGTTATAAATTATTTAATTTGACAACCTCAGTTGACAACCTTGTTATTTTCCGTAACCATAGCAACCTGGTTGAATACTGAATCTTGAAAATTTTCGTTAGGGAATCTCTGGATTCGCTCTCCACGCTCAAGGCCCGCGATATAAGCTATGCAATAGCTTAAATTTTTTAAAGTGGGTTTGTGAGGGATGGTCAGCCGTATGCATTATGAATTCATGACCGTTGGTCAAGTCCTCTCAATATTGGTCGTTGAAAAGAGTGTTTAGAAATTAGCGCATAGAAGGACTTTGAGGAGTGAAGGAGAGGTAAATCTATATCGAGCGGTGGGACAGAATGAGAAAGAAGAATTTTTATTACCATCTGTGCTAGTTTCTTGCCCACGGCCCGTGTGCTCGCGAGCTGTTGTGTAGGTACCTATTCAAAGTACAGGTCGATGTTAGAAAACTTACTATTCATTGAAAAAATCGTTAGCTTGAGGTAGTACCTAATGTAGGTTAGGTAGAAGTATCTGCAGCCAATTTGTTACAAGCATAGGTTACAAGCGATTCTGTTCATATCCTGGGTTCGATTCCAAAGTCGGGCAAATTCTTAGTGGGTCTAACAGGAATTTCTCAGCAGCAGACAATATGGAGTTTGGATTTGTGCCCGGTTGATGGCAATATACTCGCCCTCTATTACCTACATGGGACTTGAGCGTTTAGTTCATGTTCTTTTGAATGAGTCCATTGAAAGAAATTATTTGTGCTGCACACTGTGTGGCACTGTCCTGCACACTGGTAGAATCGCACCACTGTATCAAGGGGTGGCTGGCTACTAAAGTCGCAGCAATTGTACTACGACTGACGTACGGTTCCAATTATACTGTGTAAAATAAATTACCGTATTGTTGTTTGTTTACTGTGAACGTGTGTGTATAAAACCTCACCTTTTTGCAATTATTTAATGCTGTGTGTATCCGAAAGTAAAACTATAAATGTCAAATTAACGCTCCGTTTCGAACTTTCGAGTAATCAAATCACAATTCTATAGTTATTTACAAAATTGTTGGGTGTAAGATCATGTAAACAAATTGAATTTATTTTGTTTTTATATTTTAAAAGTAAAACACTTTTAGTTTATGTCAAATAAAAAGCTGGTTCACCGTAAACGTTCGGAACACATGCGGAACACTGATCATGAAGAGTGATTACTGTGTGAATCGGAACGTGTTAAAAAACCTTGAGACGTTGGGAAAAAAGGCGGGAAAACGTTATAGAGTGAAGGCGCGCTTTTTGATTTTAAAATTTTTTATTTGGCTTTTTTCACAATATCTTTGTAAATATTTATTAATACTTAGTTTTTAGTGTAAGTTAGCATAAATAATGGTTAAGAAGAGAAAAAGGAAGGAGGGGGATCCGCCTCCGGATCCCCAGCAGGTATTATCCACTGATTCTGACTCAGCGGAATCGGCGGTAACTTGTTTTTCTTTTAGGGAAACTATTGCAGACAAGGACCCGAAAGAAAAGTATAAAATTTTTAAGGTAAAGGGATACACACGCAGCTACCCTGAAGATACTAACCAAAAAGAGTTGGTTGTGTTCTTAAATCACGTAGAAGAAAATAAACCATTTAGTGATAGGGACCGTATGGCTTTATCTAAAGGAATACGTGAGCATGGAGTATCAGGAGTCATGCATTTGCGTTCAATAAATAAATACAAGGTCGGCATCACGTTTGATTTGCCAAACAACGCAAATATGTTTATTAAAAATAAAAAATTATTAGATCAATTAACACTAAAGGCATCCATCCCTGCCGCAGACACAGAGGTAACTGGGGTCCTCACTGCAGTCCCTGTCGACATGGCCAATAAGGAAATATTTTCATTGATCGGCAGCTCCAAAAACGTAATACAGGTCAGGCGCTTCATGCGCAGGGTAAAGGGTTTCGCCGGTGTTGAATTTGTCCCAACACAGGCAGTTGCTGTTACCTTCGCCTCCACCATTCTTCCTCCTTATATATATTTAGACTCATGGCGCCACGAGGTAAGCAAATATATTCCACCTGTTAAACAATGTCTAAAGTGCCTTCGATATGGACATATCGCTAAATTTTGTCGCAACACCGAGGTTTGCTCAATTTGTACATTAAATCATAATTTTAAGAATTGTCAGGTCGACCCAAAGGATGCTAAGTGTGCAAACTGCAAGGGCGACCACATAGCTATCTCCTCATCTTGTCCTATAAAAAAACAAAAAATAGAAGAAAACAAAATAAAGTCAAGAAGTGCCACATACTCTGATCTTTTTAATATTAACGCTTTTCCAGCTTTAACAGCAAAAAATTTAGATGTACAGATTAATAATTTAATGAAATCCGATAAATTTATAAATATTTTAGTAGAGACAATTACCAAAATAGTTAGCAATAAAGATGTCCCTATAAACACATCATCAATTAAAGAGGTTTTAAAAAAAACTTTAAGCACTAAAATTTCTTCACCTTCCTAATGGATAATATATCAAATTTAAACATAATGCAATGGAATGCACAAAGTCTTAATAGCAACAAACATATATTTACCAATTTCCTCTATACACACAATATTCACATTGCAATAATTAGTGAAACATGGTTCAAATCTGATCAAATTTTTAAAATAAAAAATTACAATATTGAACGGAATGATTGTGGTAACAAACACAACGGAGTTGCCATAATAATTCATAAAAGTATTATTTATAATAAAATTAACACTTATTTTGACAATTCTTTACAAAATATTTGTGTAAAAATCACAGTTAATAATAAGGAGATGAGTATTGTCAGTTTCTATAGTCCTTTAAATTCTAATCCAGCTTTCACTATGGATAAATTTGATACATTGGTTAAGTCTATCCCTGGTCCTTTTATATTTGCTGGGGACTTTAATGCTCATCACACATCTTGGGGTTGTGGTTCTGACTCTCCACGTGGTCGAATTGTCTTGGAAGTCATTGAAGAAAACAATTTAATTTTGCTTAATAATGGTCAGGCAACAACTATTGGCTCTCTAACATGGCGTCCTAATGCACTGGATTTGTCTTTGGTTTCTTCATCATTGGCACTTAATTGTGAATGGCAAGTACACGATAGTCCTCTGGGTAGTAGTTATCACATCCCTGCAATTATAAAATTAGTGATTAGTAATAGTCAAAATAATGATTTTTGTGGAAATTGTTCAGGTACTGAACATTTGCCCACCTACTCAAATTACAAAATGGTAGATTGGCAAATGTATAGTAATAAAGTGGATGAATTATTAGTTGATTTCGAAACAGTTATTAAATATCCTCTTGATTCATATCATCATTTTTGTACAATTTTACGTACAGCTGCTGCTAATTCCATACCAAATTGTAAGGTCAATAAAAATACCAGCAATCATTCATGTCCTACAAATAGGATTAGAAGAACTTCCCTTCCTTGGTGGAATCAGAAGTGTACAGAGGCTGTATCAAATTTCAAAACGTCTTACATAAACTTTAAAAATAATCCATCAGAAGAAACATATATCCAATTCAAAAGACTTCGAGCATTAAAAAAATTAATTATAAAAACAGAACGTCAAAAAAGTTGGATGTCTCTATGTGAAACTTTCAACAGATGCACGCCAATATCCGTCATATGGAAATTCATGCGTAAATATAACAAAACATATAATTTTAATAGTCATGAAAACGACGCATGGATTTTAGATTTTTTGAAGAAATATACTCCGGATTTTGTTACACAAGCCCCAAGTTCTTTGTTTAATAATAATACTAACTCCAGTCATAGTTTTCTACTTAATCCTTTTACAACCAGTGAATTAATATCTGCCATCTCCTCTCGAAGAGACACTACTTATGGTCTTGATGGAATGCCATACATATTATTTAAAAAACTTAGCATTACTGGTTTAAAAACATTCCTTAAAGTCCTGAATATGTTATGGGAAAATAATATTATACCTGAAGAGTGGAAAGTGGATTGTCTTGTACCAATTTTAAAACCAGAAAAATCCAAATTATGTCCGGATTCCTATCGTCCCATAGCACTTACTTCCTGTGTTGGTAAACTATTCGAGCAATTGTTGAAGCAGCGTTTAGAATTTTATGTCGAAAAATATCATATTCTACCTTCTAATCAATTTGGTTTTCGTAGAAATCGATCTGCTAGGGAAAGTGTTTGTCAATTGCAGCTTGATATACATTCCTCTCTATTGGCCAATAATAATTTGGTTGGAGTTTTCTTTGATGTGGCTGGGGCTTTTAATAGTGTAAATATAGATATTTTATGCCATGAACTATTACAAATAGGTATTCCTGGAAAAATTATAATATGGGTCAGAAATTTTCTGAGTAATAGAAAAGTATTTGCTAAATTTAATAGACATCTTTATGGTCCTAGACTTGCTTCAAAAGGAGTTTGTCAAGGAGGTATTTTATCACCTTTATTATTTATATTGTATATACGTAGTTTAAATTTAATTTTAGGGTCTCAAGTAAAAAATTTACAATTTGCAGATGACTTAGTTGTTTATGCTTCTGGAGCCAACTTATCACAGGTTGTTCAAATAGTCAATGATGCCTTGTCAAATCTGTGTAAATATTTCTCTTACCTTGATCTTAATGTCAATCCATCAAAGTCTAAAGTGGTTGTGTTTGGTAAACAGTGTCATAATATGCCTCCCGTGCAATATAACAATATTGCATTGCCCAATTCACAGGAAGTCAAATTTTTAGGGGTTCTTTTGTCATATAATTTAACCTGGAACAATTATACCAAACATATAATTAGCAAAGCAAATAAAAGTTACAATATATTGAAATCTTTGGCTGGTTCATACTGGGGTGCAGATCCCAAAATTTTGCTATTGCTGTATAAGTCTTTGGTTCGTAGCCATTTTGAATATGGTTTTTACTGTTTTGCTGCTGATACCAGAATTGTAAATAGTTTAGATGTTCTGCAAAACAAATGCTTACGTGTTATAACTGGGGCATTCAGAAGTACTCCTATAAATGCAATGCAGATTGAATGTAACATTCCACCTTTAAGAATCCGGTTTGACTATTTGAAAGAAAGATTTATATTAAAACTTTTTAGTGTTTCTAACAATAGTCTCTTGGCCAATCTGTTGCATTTCAATGCTAGATTAGATAAAAAGTCATTTTACATGTTACAGGATATTCATAGTTTCATACATTTTATTAAAAATATTAATATTCATCAATCATCTCATATTCTGCCTTGTTACCACGGAGCTTTTATTGCAAAATTTCCAGACATAAATATAATTATAAAAAATAAAAAGGACCTGTCCTCAAAAGAGGAAGTAAATGCAATGTTGTCAGAGTGGTCAAATCATAAATTTGTGTATAGTGATGGTTCCAAAAATGATAGTGCAGTATCTTTTGCCATTTATGAGCCAACCTCAAATATAGGCCTTGGTCGAAAAATTGATAAAAATGCTAGTGTTTTTACAGCTGAAGCTGTTGCTATTCTGAGTGCTTTGAAACATATAAAAAATTGCAATTCAGGTCACAGCAAGTGGGTTGTAGTAAGTGACAGCATGAGTGTTTTAAAAAATCTAGCTAATAATAAATTACATGCTAACACCAACTACATAATTTATGTGATAAAAGAGCTATGGATTGAATTGTCTCATTCTAATATTGAAGTTAGTTTTGTTTGGGTGCCTTCGCACATTGGTGTTGCAGGAAATGAAAAGGCTGATTATCTGGCTAAAAAAATAGTTGATCTGGGTGAATTAATTCCAAATGTCGACGCTGATATGAGTGTTTCTATACCGCATACAGACGCTGTTAGTCTCTTAAGACAGCGTATGTATGAATCGTGGGGGAGACATTCATACCAGACCACACAAATCGAAAATAAAGGCACTTGGTATGCCTATCTAGATAAACAAATAAACACCATACCTTGGTTTTGCAGAAATAGTAATTTTATAAACAGAAAGTTTTATTCAGTTATTTGTCGTATGCGTTTTGGTCATTGTCGTTTAAATTATCATCTTCATCGTCTTAAAATGGTCAACTCTCCTTCTTGTGAGTACTGTCAATCGCAAAAAGTTCAATCTTTGCATCATATCTTCTTTGAGTGTTCGTCTTTCAACATTCAGCGCCTTGTGTTGTCGGATGAGCTTCTAAAAGTTTATGGAAAACCTGATAAGGTCCCGCAATGCATTCAGGAGCTACTTATGAATGCCTCAACGTATATATATTTGTACAAATTTATAACAGAGACTGTAAATGATATCTAGGTTACATTTAAGTAGCGTTTTTTCTATCTACCTATTTTAATTTTATTGTATAATATATTTTACCTCTAGATGTATTGATGTATATAACGTTAGCCGTAGTATTTTTTTTTTCCAAAAAGGAGATACTAGCTAAAATTTGACATATAGACGTCAAACCAATTTGACTTGACAGTAAAATGTCGTATAATTACTGATTTGATAAAAAAATGGATATGACTAATATGAAGAAAAATGGATGGACTTAATATTACACAGTATAAGAAAACTGAAAAATTAAATACGAAAGACATTATTGTTTAAAACTTATCACGTAAGAAAATACTTGGACGTAAGACTGGGCAATATGGTCGAAAGACTTTAGCCTTCCCTTCGGGGTAAACGAAAAAAAAAAAAAAAAAAAAAATTGAGACGTTGGCATTTTTGGCATTTCGTTGGCTCTCGTTTGGCAGATGGGGAAAATGAATTGATCGAAAAGAAAAATCTTTGCCAGGATTAACTGAATGATGTCATTTGAGTGATCTGAGATCAATTTAAAGTATTTATTTTGTTTGTTTATAAAATCGTTTAGTTAGAAAAATGGCTTCGCGTGGTGGTGTTATGGTGACTGGTACGAACGGTGCCGATTTCGAACACAGAGAGAAAATAGCAGCACAATATCAGATTAGGTACGTAATTTGGCTTATTTACAAGTATTTAAGGCCGTACGGAAGAATTTAATTATATGTTGAATGTAAGCTTGATGTACAGTTGATATTTTTTCGACCAAGTTCCGTCAAATTATTTTTAGACAAAAGCAGTCGATAGCGAATAATGTTTCGCGCCAATTATTTGAAAAGGTTCACGGATTAGTCTATTACACAGAAATAGCAGCAGAATCTTAATATTCATTTAGAAAAATAAGAAAATTGCTTGTTAAAAATGTTAACTCTGCTGTCTGCCAATAAAATCGAAACATTGTAGTTTTTTCAGTATTTCCACGAAAACAATGTATATTTTGAAATAGAATAATCAGATTGGATGTCTAAATGCTAGAAAGTAGTTTTGTTAACTGAAGGCATCATTTTATATTATCTCGGTAACCAGATTCATCAACCAATATGGCAGACCTTGTTGTCATGTCACATGCCAATTAAAATTCAGTATTTAAATTATAAAAGGCATTTAGCAATGACTAAAACCATACACAATAATATAATAGGCAACAAGAAACTGCATCATAAAATTTTATAGGTTTCACTTACTTCATTAATGAAAATGAAGAAAATTTATGTATAAATAAGAATTTTATGTGGGCGTAAAGCAAGAATAATGCTTCAATCATTAAATAAGTAATTGGTTTGGTCAAATGTCAAATGAAATGAAAAGATTATGAATATGATTCCCGAGATTCAATTTGTTTTAAGATTGTGGCTCTTGTCAGCAATAAAAAGTATTTTGATATACTTTTATTCAAACCAGCTTTTGAACAACTCAATAAAGATGAAAAGAACCACCACTGCCTTTTTTGGTTAAAAAAAATCAGTCAGTTCTGTAACTCAGAACGAAACAAATATTAAAAACATAAAATTCCCGTAACTATTATGAATGAAACAGCATAATTATGATAAAGATTAGTACCCATTGCACATTACGCAATGATAAATATGATGAAGACATGATGCCAAAAATGCCGTCATTCAACAAGAGGATTCATGATGAATGCTAACCTACAGCATAGATATGATAATTAGAGTCAGTGCCCTGTATTTCCTGCTTTAAATTCAAACTCAAAGCATTTATTCCCAATAGACCAGTTACAAGATTTTTTTCTTCTTTTAGGTACTTTGAAAGATATTTATGATACACAGACTACCTTATTGTGGATACTAAGTAGCTTGGCAGCTTGTAGTATGATGCATCAGCATAATCAGCCTTTAATGCTCCCACTGCAGGGAAACAGGCCTTCTTTCTATGAGAGGGAATCAGAATTATCTATTTTTTATGTTTTTATAAATAAATAATAAATAAATTAAATCTCTCCTTAGTTAGCATAAGACTGAAAATTAATCCAAGAGGAATAAAAAACAGCAGCACTTTGTAATTAAACTTATTTATGAATTTCATCATTCTCTTGCCCTTATCCCAATTCATTTGGGGTCGATGCAACATGTCTTCTTCTTCCATACTTCTCTGTTTCTTGTCATCTCATGAGACACATCCTTTCTTGCCATATCATTATTAACTAACATAGTCCATCCATCGCTTCTTTGATCATTCTCTACTCTAATACCCATCCACTTTATACTCAAAAACTTCCTCACAATATTTTTCTCATTTCTCCGCATCACATGCCCATACCACAACAACCAATTTTTCCACAACTTTTCAGTCACCAGTGCCAGTTTCAGACTTCCTCGTATGTACTCATTTCTTACTTTATCCATTCTCGTAACACCACACGTTAAGCATATCATATCATATCATATCATATCATTTATTTCATAAACAATTTTTACATTGTATCGAAAATTATTATAACTAACACAACACAGCTCTTAAGTTTTACAATTTAAAATAAAATAAAATTCAATCAGACAGTTAAAATTCGTTACATAAGCAATAAAGAAATGAAAAACATAAAACAACAAAAACGTAAACACTTGCAAATTCAAAAATAAATCATATCATTAGATGGTAAATCATACAAAACAAAAAAAAAAAAAACTAAAATCAAGTCAATAAAAGTAAAAAAAAAGAAATGTCAAAAGAAGTTAAACCATATTATTAATAAATATCAGTCGGACAAAAAATAAAAAACCATGTCAATAAAAGTTACAAGTTAAATCACATTAATAAAAATCGAAACACATGTTGTTACATAAAAAACACGTTAAATTAAATAATTTGCACATAAAACAAATAAAAAAAAATTTAAATCATGTCACTACAAGGTAAATCATACAAATAAAATGAAAAATCAATCTATGTTAAGCATTCTCATCACAGCCGAATGCAAATACCTTTCATACATCCCTTTTGTGGTCCAACATTCTGATCCATACAAGTGCTCCATACATGACTACAATCCTTACATACTCCTTTTAAAATGATTTTAATGGGACATTCTCTCCATTCCAGTGCTCTAAACAAGTCTCGTCTGAAGTACTGCGTGTTCTTCCACCATGTGATGTTCCTGGTGATGCTGGCAAAGCTCTCGGCAGACATCCTCGACAAACTCGACATATTTATACTGGAGATTGAAGAACTGCAGATACCAGCGGTAATAATCCGTTTTTATTTTAAATTAGTTTGAACCTCAAAATATAGTGCATAGATGAGCTTAAAATTACTGCGGAACCCAAATGGAGAGTTGCTCAAGACTGGAAGCTACTGGAGGAGTTCTTTGCCAAAAGACACACTGAGTTGACAGACATCCTATACTATAGCCAAACGAACCAAGCAACTCAGACATAAAGATTGAATCTCTCACCCAGTTTAACAGGCTAAATAAATAAATATAGTAGGTCATCAAAAGTGCAAGTACATGGGCACTTAGGACAGTCCAGCAAGAGGGACTTGACCTGAACAGAAGCATCATACTCAATGTCTTTTGTGATGGGAGAACAACTTTGTTGCCATTGGGGTAGTGGATAAGTGCATGTTTACGTACAGGCGTCGCGCGGCGCGTGCTGCGTTTTTAATTCAAACACATGGCGATGTATGAACTATGAATAACTTAACGATTTCAAACGTCGATTTTACAGAAGTGATTTTTCGCTCGTTAGTTTAAAATGCATTGTTTGTTGCGGTGGACCCGTCTCTCAGTTAATTAATAAAAAAGCACGAGACAAGCCTTCTGCACGCGCCGCGCAACGCCCCGCGTCTCCGTAAACGAGCCCTAAGGCTGGCAATGAAGAGTGATAATATAATTAAAAAATTTCCACTTTTTGGAAGGTATTTAGTATAAATTTCGCTAGCATTATTCACTTTCAATATTTTTTTAAATGCTCTGCAATATCCACGTAATCAATATTCTGCCGTTTTCTTTATTTTCACTAAACGAAATAGATGATAAACAAAAGATATTTCAAAAGTTTGTGATATAATAATTCCTAGCAATCCAGAACTGCAATCAAAAACCTAATCTAAACAACTTTCCTTTCTAATTCCAGCCTCTTTGGTGGGAGTACATCTGGTGCCTCTCCCTTTTGCTCTCCTTCCTCGGTCTCTCAGCCATCAAACGGAACAACATCCGTCAGCTGCGACGGTACATGTACGGAATCACAGCGCTTGGCTTTGGCCCTCTATTGTACTGCATCCTGTATTACTGCGGGGATGTCTGGAGGTACCTGACGATGGATGAGGATGAGGATGACAGCAGCGAGGTGGAAATCGAGCTGTGGCAGGTGGGTGTAAGTTAAACTGAGACATTTCTTATTCGGGTTTGGTGTTTGGGTCGTGAAGGTTTGTTTTACTGCTTTTTATTTACCAGGTTCTGGACCTGGCTGTTAGATTTTCTATATATTTTTTTGCAAAAATAGTATACCAGTGTGTATTGCTTTTAATTTTGATATTTATTGGATTTACGCCACTAGACCCCACTGACTGGGCTAGGGCTATCTTATCTTTGATCCGCTATTGACCATAGACCACAAAATGACATAAGAAAGAAAGAAAGAAAGAAAAAATATTTATTTGGGACAAGCACAGGAACTACAAAAATTAATAATAATAACAAAAAATAATATAAATCTAACTAAGAAAAACCTGTGCGAGGCCAAAAAGGCTCCTATCTCAGCATGATGCTGCGATAAATGAAAACAAATACCGCAGCGCTGGTATTCTGATAGGGCCCACTGTGATGTCACGGTCACACCTACGGACACAAAATACATACACACACAAAAAATAAAATAAAAAAATAGATAAATATAATACTCGCAAATAAAATAAACACTGAGGTCTGTAGCATAAAAATAAAGTATATAAACAAAACTTATAAATATTAATAATCGGCTCGGCTGCACCGAAACGTTCCGACTACGCTTGTCAATGCCATAGACTATTGTCCATGGTCCATGAGAAGCGAAGGGACGCGAGCGCAGACGGCTGGCTGTCAATGTCAATATGTTTTAGAAGAAACAACATGAAAACAAAACAACAAGAAAATCTTCCGAAACAATAAAGTACAACAACGGAATGATTATAAATAAATAATACTTCAGAGATGCGTATAAACTAAGTTATGACAGAAAGTCTAAGGTAATCAGTGGGTCGCCTTGGTGAAAATATAAATAATAAAAAATATAAAGTGGGGCTTCTTGGTTTTTAATAATAAAATAAGAATGATGACCTTTTTTTCTTGAAAGCCCCTTATTAAATATCAGTCTTATGTCAATGCAAATAAAGTAGATTCCAGAATGACGAGAAAGAAGTAAAAGTGAAATAAAAGTATTGAAGATTTAGTGGAACCTAGCCACACAAAGAAGAAGTGTGGAAACTATGGTTTAAGAACATTGTGCTTGCAAGCTCGGGAGTTGCAGGGCGATTCCTGGCAACCGTAGGCCGCGCGGGCCTGCGGATAGTGGGAAATGGGCTAACCAATTTCTAACCGTTCGTCTGTCTTATGTTCGTAAGAGATACCGCAGCCCCGGACACAAAGAGCCAAGAAAGAACTTGGGTGGATTGTAGTCAGTAGAAGTCTGACACTCCCTTCCGCTCCGCCCAGAGCGGGAAAAGACATTTGATGATGTCCCACTCTCTAAAAAAAAAGCACTTGCAAGCGCTGCACGGCCATCGGAATCAGCGTTACCTCAACTCGACCTTTTCAGGAGTTTTTTTTATGAAACTATTTATACTGTGGCCTTAGGCCACCATAACAACATTGAATTGATCACCTAGAATAAAATAGACGAATTGATGACGACTGGCAGTGCTATCAAGTTTGATATGAGCTTAAAGGCGCGCGCCCACCGCGGCGCATGCTGTGCACGGCCATGCGGCGCATTTTAGCTGCGTGTATTAATTTGTTTGACAACGTGGGTCTACGTTTCCACTGTAGTACACGAAGACCCACGATTTTGTATTATAGCTTGGCACGGCGCACGGAGAGGCTACGATATAACACAATAAGCGATTGTACATCGATAAGCGAGCTGTTCATAGTCGTGGGTCATATTCGTGTACTCCGTGGAAACGTAGACCAGGCGCGGATCTAACCCTCAAAAAAGGTTATGGGCACAGTCACCCGAAAATTGGCCAAGTGCGAGACTGCGAGTTGGAGTATGAACTCGCTCATGATCGAAAATTATAGTGACAAAGTGTACAATAATGTCAATTTGGAACTACTTCTGAAAATCGAAAGTTTTCTGTAACAAAACGTTCATGGGCGCCGACAGGTTTATTAGGGAGGGGTTAGTTTCCCGAAAAGAGCTCTGAGTTTTTAGGTTTTGTGTGTCGAGATAAGCAGGATTCAAGAATAAGCTTAGTAAGGTCCGAAAAGTTAGCACCAAGTTTTAATTTATGAGGTTTTCTTACTATGTGAAATTTTGTCTTGTCAGGAGTTACTAAGATAGCCAATGCGAAAAAATTGCGAGAGCGAGCGGAGCGAGCTCGAAAATTTTTCACGTCCTCGGACAAATTAGTTTCTCTCAGTCTCATTGGCAAAAATGATTTAAGATGTATTCGCGAGCACAGCGAGCGACAAAATTTTTAGTATTCCACCTCGGATAGGTTGATCGCTTCGATTTCGGGGGAATGTGAGGAGGTACCCCGAGATGAGTTAGAATTTCAAATGTCAAGATGAAAACAACACAAGAGCGAGTAGACCAAGCTAGCCCTCGAAATGATTAGATTCCAAAGCGTTAATAGCCCCTGAATCCGCTCTTGATAATAACAGAATGCAGGAACGAGAGAAGAGAGCTTCAAAATGTAAGCATCCCGCCTCCGACCTATATATTGAGTTCTTTTTGTTAATTCATACAGAGATGACAACAAAAGTAAACGTCAACTTAAAAGACCTTAATAAAAGGGTACCTAAAATGCAATAGCGAGCGAAGCGAGCTTACAATATTTGTTGGTTGCCTTAAAATGGTTAGTTACTTAGCTATTAGGGTTGTGGGCATGCCCATAGTGCCCACAACGGTGGATTCGCGCCTGACGTAGACCCACGTCGACAGCGTTGAGCTATGTAACTGCCTATTCGAGCATGTATCAATAACGTCAATTCATGCGTAGCCTCTCCGTGAGTTGCAGTGGACACAACCACATACATTTTCTTACAAAGCGAAGCTTAATACACGTGCGTAGCCTCTCCGTGTACCGCGGTGGGTCCGCGCCTTAAAAGTCTTACTAGTTATTTTCTTATCTGTAAAGTTTAGGTATTTTTGACAAAAATCATTTAATTTTTTAGAAGTAGCTTTAAGAATAATATTTGTTTCTCTAATTTCCAGGGTTATCCATACGGCCTCCTGTGGTATGCCTTCGTGCTCCTCGCATCACAAATACACTTCTTCCAACTATACTTCTCATACAATCTGCTAAAAGCATGGCGCGCAAGGGGCGCGCTAAGGAAATCCGACTAACACCCCATACACTTACAGTCCATTTCCCTTTGAACAGCCAACACTGCCAGAGTGATTGCAGACTCTATGGAAATAGGTTTATGAGGTGAGAACAAAATAGTTTTTATTCTTAAGAACTGACATTTAGAATGATTCTAAATAACAAGGGATTGAGATGGCAACTGGCATATTTTTTATCAATGTTGTTGAAAAATGTATAAAATTATAATCTCGATAGTTTGGCCATCTAAATGCCTAACAAACTGACAATCACATTTAAATTGCAGATATTTTTGACCATACATATGTAGAAAATTGATTTAACTGCACCTAAAAATTGTTTCAGTTTGTACTTAAATACAGTCATTTTCCTTTTTTATATGCATTAAGGAGACTCTTAATTGGAAAATATTTGAAAAGACAATTGCCTAATGTTTTCTTTGATGGCGGACCGAACTTGTGTAAATAATTTATTAAATAGTATACAATTATATGTTTCAATCAAAACTGTTATTTGGTCAGACCCTCAAAAATTTAACAAATGGTAAAATCAGTAACTAAAAACTAGTAAATAAGTTTCTAAGTAAACGTTATATTTGCCACTATACTATCAAAAGTAGATTTTGTTTGCGACATATAAATATCGATAAAATACACATAAACTCGTAAAGCAATCTTTAAAGAAGTCAAAGTGATAATTGAGTAAAAGTAATAATAACTTTACTCATTAGTACTGTTAGAGCTGTCAAAAGTTAGAATTCTTAGCTTTGCTTTCTCTGACGGTTCTTTCTTCGTTCAAACTATTGTTTGTTAACGCACCTTCAGAATAGACCTATGGCTTTATTCTACCATAAAAAGGTCGCTTCTTTAATATTCTTTTTTTATTTTATTTAATATGGGCTTACTCTTGACCTCAATCTTGCCCTAAGGGCAGAGATGAGGTCGACGATGGAACGAGCTTACCCAGAAGAAGCCTATTTACTCGCGACTTAAATAGATTGGGGTTATATGAACTCGGGAAAACCGACGCAGGCAGGGTGTTCCACTCCTTGGCTGTACGAATAATGAAAGACTTAGCAAAGCGCTTCGTACGAATGTGTGGAACATCGACAAGGTATGGGTGATAACCTGCAGTACGCCTAGTCTCTCGATGGAAGAAGGGAGATGGTGGAATAAGCTCGTGGAGCTCTTGCGCACACTCTCCGAAGTACAGTCTGTAGAAGACCGACAGACATGCAAGTTTGCGGCGGTGGGCCAGGCTATGTAGCTTGGCCACCAGCTTGGCGTCCCCAATCAGCCTCCTGGCTCTGCGTTCTACTGAGTCGAGTGTGGCAAGTTGGTATTAAAGGGTTGGTTGGTTGGTTAATATTCACCTAAAAGCGCGTGTGCGTACCTTTTAGTGACCCTCCATGACCGTAACTCTATTTGATAGATTTTTGAGTCAAGTGTATTCTGAAGGTGCGATAAGTATAATTTAAACTCCAAGTAATTACTTAAACTTGGCTTTAGATTCAGGGTTACCCTTTTGCCATCCATTGCTTACTTACATGTACAAAGATGGTAATAAGGTGAACAATTAAAGCAATGGATTTACTAGAGAAATGTCTCTTAAACAAAGTACATATTTCGTTGTGAAATTAGAGAGATTGTTAAGCAAAATTACTGCGAACTTAAATAGGGTATTTCACCAAAAAAATCTAATTAGTCCGTTAGATAGGTTTTCAAAAAATAATGGACACATATTTTTTATTTTTCCACGTAAACAAAAGATGAAGACGATACAGTGCTTCGAAAATTCGTGCCAAGTCGTGTGACGTCACAAGCCCCCACTCCTGATCTTTGACACGTTTTATTTTCGTGAATTTTTATTAATTTGATAAAACAAAAAATACGTAAGTACTTATCCAATATTTTTCGATAATTTAACAGACGAACTACTTAATTAGTTTTTTTTTCTGATATTTGCCTATTGCTAACCTATTTCCTGTTCTTTATCTAAAATCTTTGTCATATGGCAACAGGGCAATGAAGGGTCTTGATTTGCTTAACAATTACCCTTACTGTATTATAGTCAAAAAGTAATAAAATAAACAATCAATGTATAAAGTAGATAAGGAAAGAAAATATAACTCAATGTCTATTTTAGATACGTGTTAGTATTTTAAATAGTTACTATATAGTTTTGAAGCGCAAATGACATTTGATTAATCTAAAAATATGACTGGGTTATGCGTAATTTTATTCTAAAATGCCTTCTTGGCAGTTGTAGACCTGAAATAGCCATGCAAGTTTTTCTTACCGACTGTAGGTATATAAAGTGAGGTGACCTTAAAGCATGGCTAACTAAATCTACAGGGTTTTTCACCTTGGCTGGAGGCCTTAGTCTCGAGGCATCCACAGGATAGCCCGGTCAAGTATAAGTCAGCCTCATAGACTTACTTGCAGAAAAAAAAACAAGGCCATATTAAAATTATGTTTAATCCAGTCTGAATATATTTTTCAATTCATATTTAATGTTATACTGTACATAAGTACTTACATTGATGTTGTAGTACCATAGAGAATGTCAAATTAAAAAAAAAATGTTTAGAGTTTGGAAAATGGCGGTTTATGTGAACGTGGGTCTTTTGGGGCGTGGTTGAGGTGGCAGTGCCGGGGTATATTGCGAAAAATTACATTTCTTACGGTTTTGGTAATTTGCAGGTCAGCGTCAGGCCATATGGTGAAAAAAAAAATGATTTGACCAGCAAATTGCAAAAAATATAAGAAAAAATAATTTCCACAAAAAAATTAACAATTGTCTATGAAAAAAACATTAAGCGTTGTAAAAAAGCAATTTAGGGTGGTGTAGTGAAGAAATTTGACTGAATAGTTGAATTTTAAATAGTTTTAATAAACGTTATACTAAGAATAAGTGTGACTCAGTTAATTTATTTGTTACTTGTATGATATTTTTTGTAACTAAACTCACGGACATTATGTGCCACGATAGATTGAGTTTTTTTTATTAAATTAAAATGTTTACGCGAATGTTACAAATTAATAACTATATTCTAAATTGTATCTAGTCTTAAACTTTGCGTTTAAAAAGCTATTTAGTAAGATTTTAATTAAAAACAACTATGACGATTGATTAAAACTCAGATACTACAAGTTGTCTGCTGGTTAAGCAGCCATCAACCTACCCGGTTAACTAAAATTGGGAGCGATAGAGCTGCAATTTTACAAACAGAAGCCTCTGTTTCACAGCAATACATGGTGTTAGCCATCCCTGCACCTCCTCATGCTAGTTATGTAATACCAATCCGCACTGGGCCCGCGTGGTAGACTATAGCACATCCCTCTCCTAGAGAGGAGGCCTGAGTTCCTGCAGTGGGAACATTACAGGCTGACGATGATGTAATAGGGCGAGCTAGTCTTGCAAGATTTAACCATAATTATTAAGCTATTGCATAGCTTCTATCGCGGGCCTTGAGCGTGGAGAGCGAATCCAGAATTTCCGTAACGAAAATATTCATGACTAGCTGATGCCCGAGGCTTCACCCGCGTGGATGTCGTTCAAATTATATACTAAAATCTTCCTCTTGAATCACTCTATCTATTAAAAAGAACCGCATCAAAATCCGTTGCGTAGTTTTAAAGATTTAAGCATACAGACAAACAAACAGACAAAAATAGACTTTGTTTTATACTATGTAAGGATTCAGTATTCAACCAGGTTGCTATGGTTACGGAAAATAACAAGGTTGTCAACTGAGTGAGGTTGTCAAATTAAATAATTTATAACCTCACGTGTAAAGGTGTAAAGTTTTTCTGTTTTGTCTCTCTGCTTTCTCCTTCTAAAATATTCTTACTCGTATAATTTGTGTACAAAGTGTTTTAAATATGAATAAACAAAGTGCATTTATTAATGAAGAAAGTCACGAAAAAATAGTGAAAGATAATGAGTGAGTACTCCTCGAGTACTTTATATACATACATTCATTTTATTATTATTACGCATCTATCATACGTTTTATTGGTTTTTGCATTACTATTCTGCGAATCGGTCTTAGAAAACGATTCGTTTTCTTATAAAATATCTAAAATAAAATAAATAATTTTCATATTTTTCAATGTTACGGGCAAAAATTACCACTCAGTGGACACCAACCAGCAGGAAACGACAACGCGGCAGGCCCAGAAGGAGATGGCGGGATGAGCTGGATTCCTTCTCAAAGGATTGGCCTATCATCGCACTAGATCGCGAAAAGTGGAAGGAGGGAAGGGAGGCCTTTGCCCTGCAGTGGGACAGTACAGGCTAATAATAATAATAATGTTATGACACTTACGTCAGGCTGACAAGCTGTCAATACTTTTTCTTTTAAATTTTCTGTCATAGAGTTTCTTACTAGCTTAGTCTATGAAGGTTACTTTTGATTTACTTATTTATTTTAAATTCTTTTTAAAAAATACTGCATAAATAAAATAAATAAATAATTATTTGCATAAGTTGATAAAAAATGCTATGAAATAGCTTTACCGCGGCAGTCTCCGATTGCAACATCAACTTTTTTTTTAATTCTTAATCTCAAAAATGGCATTATTAAACGCAAAGCTTAAGGCGCATGGCCTACCAAACACAATATATAAGTGTTAGGATGTAAATAAAACGATATTATTACGTTGCAGTTCTATCTACAATATTTATAGATGTAAGTGTTTGTTTGTTTTCAAAGTTTTCCCTTGGTCTATTTGTTTTTTTAATAATAAAACATTTTGTAAAATTTTTGTGTATTTATTTTTCGGTTTGCGCGATTGTGAACCTTCAGCAGTCAGCGTACGGTGGATCTAGACATGACATAATCTTGCTTGTTTACAGCTTTCCTTGTGGTTAGGACCAACTGGCCTTAAAATATCACCTGCCCAGGCTTTTCCAAACTATTTTGGAGTCGGCCAGTCTAGACAGAAAAAACTGAATTTCAGTCATTTTTACATGACGCGACTGCCTATCTGACCTCCACAACGTAGTTAGTACTTACTGGGTAATACGATATCCTTGGGTAAGATTGGTTGTCAGACGTTCGGGCTACTACTACTTACTACTGACTACTTAGATAACGAATGTCAAAGATGTCTTCAATTGATGGTCGGGACTCGGGTCCAAGGCTTAATAAAACGACAAGAAAAGCTTTATTCACTAGAAAACATACTTTAATAATTACTAATAGATAAAATACTTTCTAAGATTAGATGCTATCAATTGATTTTGAAAAAAATAATGTTAGAATAGATAATCCCTCATTAATCACCAATTTCCGTTTTATGAATGAGTTTTGAGGAATTTACATCAGATTATCGATCTTTGATGAGGTTTGCTATCTGCAATTATATTATTATGCAGACATAATTATAGATACCTAACTACTTGATTTTAAACATTTGGATTTCTTATTTTAGGTATCATCATGGTATCATAACACGCATGTATTCATGCATACCTACTGAGTTTCCTCCGTGTCTCGGAAAATACGTTAAAAAAGAGTTAAGGGCCTATTAGACCTCAAATTAGCAACTCTATTTGTAGTGGTTCAAACTTCGTTTGAAATAATGTCAGAATAAAGTTCTAATCAGCTTGCACTACAAAGCGGTTGTTACGTCTCTCACTGCGGCCGAATAGCGCGAAATGAGTGGTTTTTCGCAGATTTAATTTATTAAAAAAAAAATACGCTGTAATGTTAAAATATTTTTACATATGTCTTTAGTTGGTTAAATTTCCTTTCTGATAGTAAAAAAAAAAATAACAGTTATCGCTCAAAATATTGAGCATTTCGAGACGAAAAAGTTTTTTCGTGTTCTTTCTTGATTGTGATTGTGATTTTTTTTTTCGAGGTTCTTGATTAATTTTAGAACCTACACATTTGACTATACACTGTATTTTTTTGGAATTGTAATAAGTAGCAATACGGCTAACTCTGCAACGAAAAACAGGTCGTTTTTACGGTGTCCCTCTTATCGTCGCCTTAAGACTCGTAATTGGAATTGATTTTGTGGAAGTTAATATTAGGATTAAATATAAAAATAAGTTTCTTTTAGTAACTGATTCTAAGGACTAGGATGCTCTCGTCTGGACTGCGGGTTGTTCGAAAGAGATACCGCGCGCGACCTCGACACAAAAAGCTAAGAATAAACATCCATCCAGGTTTGTTATAGACAGTAGAAGTCTGACACTCCCTCCCTACCGCTCTGCCGGAGCGGGAGGAGTCATTTGATGATTTAAATGATATACCACTCCAAAAAAAAAATAGGACTAATGTGCTAAGTAGGTATTTATTCCATATTCAAATTGAATTATTCCACCTTGCCCTATTTCCAAATAAACAAAAATAAGTTGATTCCAGAATGGCCTACTATTAGGAAAGACAAACAAAATTATAATTGTAGCATACTCAACCTTAAAGCTGGCCATTAAGGTAGTGTTTCTAAAAACACAATATATTTGTTTACATTATAAGAAAACAAATTGCAAACGCATTATAGTTAATCCATTTTATCATAGTCTCATAAAGTCATAAGCTTATGTTTCCACTATCGTAAAGTCTTACGTATTGTAGTCACATAATAAAGCTTGTTATTCAACGTAAACGATCTCCTGGATTAGCTGTCATCACTTATCAGACAATTATACCTTAAATTATAGGAATTTGAAGATGTTTTGTATTGCTTTAGGATTACTAGTCAATCGATCAAGTGAGATTGGTGATAGTATATAAGCTACGTTGTATCACTTGTTTTTGTCGTGGAAGAATCCTTAGGAGTGGTTTTTATATCTTGAAAATTCCTTTAAATTAACATGTTAGATACTTGGTTGATAATCTTGAAGTATTTATAACAAATGTCGGCTAATTAATCTCTTTGCTAATCCGCACATTTTTTTGTAGCCTATCTAGGTATACTCCATTTACTATAAGATTAGAATTTTAAGTTAACCGTTTTTACAGTCCGTTCAACCGATTGTGAACTCTATTACGTTGACAGCAAGACAAAATGTAGCTGCAGTAAACAGTCGGTATTGTAACATTCTTTTTGCTTTTAATGCCATCCATACGCCTACGGTATAGAAGTCAAAATCGGTTGAACGGACTGTAAAAACGGTCAACTTGAAATTCTAATCATAGAGTAAATGGAGTATAGGAGAACAGAGCTTCAACCATGTGCACCTTATTGTAGAAATGTAGACTACACTTTCTGTGTTACCTATTAATACCTACTTATTTAAGTTAAATGTTGTAAAACAATCTGTTTATGCGAAATAAATTAGGTATTATTTTATTATAGACTAGCTTTTGCCCGCGACTTCGTCCGCGTTTCCGTTGTTTTTCGTAAAAAAGTACCATATGGCCTTCCTTACGGTTCAGTGGCGTTTTTTAGGTGGCATTGTGTATTTTATTTTTAATCGACGGTAACGGAAAGGCTGTCAGTTACCTAGGTAACAAAATAACCTACGATAGAGGTCCTAACTATAGCTACCTTACACTTAAAATCTAAGTGCCTATTTAAACTAAAATATTCTAATAGAATTATACCCAGAAATATGTACAACTTACATCAAAAAAAGAAATGAAAATAAAGCTGAAACGCCTGTGCAATACCATCTACCTATACCTACTTCACTTACAAATAAATACCTATACCCCTACCTATACCTAACTACTACATAATATAACTAATAAAAGTATCTACGCTTTTACCTACTACAAAAATAAAATTGAACATAAATTAGCCAAAACTTACCTTTCGATATCTAAAAAACTATGCGTACTACTTCTACTTCTATTACTACTTCACCAAGGAAATAAAATGCAAACTATTAATAATTTGTAATTTGAACGAATATTTAAACACTACCAAAACAACTAATACCTATTTTATAAAATAACAACAAAATAAATTCAAACAAACTATTTAAAGACTAAAAGTCGTGCTGATAAGCATTGTTTGTTAAAATCAATTATTGTCTGTCAATAAGGTCGAACGCTCTGAACGCATCAATAGCCACGACCCGCGTCGAGCGCGGCAACCGTTACACAAAAATAATCCTAAAGGCATGATTCAGTATTCACGCGCAACGGCGCGACACGTGTTATTGTGAGTCAACCATAAAAGATAGACATATGCTGTTGTGGGATATTTTTTAGATAATTTTATGTAGAACATTTCCGTCATAAATGATTTCTATGTAGCTTTAACCATTAAGGCTGCACACGCGACGGAAGCTTAAAAAATGGAGCAACTTCTCCCGTTTTCCCAACATTTCCCTTCACTGCTCTGCTCCTATTGATTGTAGCGTGATGAAAAGTATACTATAACCTCCCCAGGAGTATGAAGAATAATCGTACCAAGTTTCGTTAAAATCCGTCGAGTAGTTTTTGTTTCTATAAGGAACATACAGACAGACAGACAGACAGACAGACAGACAAAAATTTTACTGATTGCATTTTTGGCATCAGTATCGATCACTAATTACCCCCTGATAGTTATTTTGAAAATATATATCATGTACAGAATTGACCTCTCTACAGATTTATTATAAGTATATAGATTATGTAATTATAGATTAGTTTTTAACTTAATGACTAGGTACAGCCGGCTTTTGACTATGCGATATATACCTATTACATCTTGAGATAGGTATAATGTTTTATCGCACGTCATACATTTTGTACGTGACCGTTCACACTGTGCTGTAATATATATTACATCTCAAACGCGGGCAATATATAGCTCAAGATGTAAATATATTACATCCCATAGTCAAAAGCCGGCTTAGGTAAGGGTGACTGTAGGGTGAACCTAAGCTTCTGTTAGATTCTATATTTAAGCAGACAATAGTATGTAATAGTAGGACTACTTATGACTCAAAAAACACGGCCTTTTAAAATACTTAGGTAGGTACCTACACAAAATCCCTTTTAAGTCTTGAGTCGCAAAGAAAGTGAGTAAAAGTATTAAAACTAAGTAGGTAACAAAAGTTTGCTTGACCTGAGTAGGTACCTGGTCTACTCTTTTTTCTTTAGGCAACCCCGCCACACTATTCCCAAACTACTGTAACTTCTGAAAGCCAGAATCAACCAGGTAGCAGACTAGTCTTACTAGTCTTACCTTTGATTTCAACCAGAAAAGCGCCGATACAATGCAACGAAGTCCCAGATTGGATTCGGCAGCGAAAATAATAAGAAGCAAATGCCTGCTGTGGCAAGAAGCAGCTTAATGAGCGTAACCGAGAATCTATAGAGTAGGTATCTCCTTTTACTTCCATTACATCCAAAATAACTGAAAACCTTATACAACCAGTGGCCCTGTGGTGGCAGCACCGACTTACGACGGTAGATAGGTAAGTCGTGGGTTCGGACCCAGGCAGGTGCATTACTTTGTGTAGGTAATTTAATTCATCACCACTGCTCTCAAAACGGTGAGGAACATGAAAACATCGTGAAGAAATCGGCATCTCTTAGAACCAACTAATTCGAAACCATGTGATGTGCCGTCTACTCCGCACTGGGCCCGCGTGGTTGATTATAACTATAACACATCCCTCTCTTAGAGGAGGCTTGAGTCTCTGCAGTGGAAACATTATAGGCTGATGATGATGATGAACTTGGCAAAGTTATGTAAGGATGCCAGACTTGTAAATCATTCTCAACAAAAATACATAAAAAAAAACACCAAACGTAGAGGCAGTCTCAACTCGTATATTTCATAAAAAGCCAGTCATTTGTGTGTCATTCATCATCAGCTATGTGGACATCGTCGTCAGATCCTTCATCAGCAGTCGGTGGGCTCCCTGCGTCGGCTGAGTCCGGTGTGGTACGCCTCCACTTGGCGCGACGGTTTTGAAACCAGGTTTTGACCTGAAGATGGAGAGATTTTTTTAATACATGTTAAGGGTCTACTAGTTAATGCACAATACAAAGAATATAACATCGCGCTGTAGTTCCAGAAGGGTTAGGCCGAGGTGTGGATTCGTAATAGAAGGTACACCCAAATTTCGCCAGTTATGTTTATTCGCCATGTAATAGAAGGCGAGCCTATTGCCTTCAACCGAGGATGAATCCAGACTTCGTGGCTGCTACTGATTAAATCCTGATGAAACCAACAACACTTTGCTCGACCCGGGAATCCAACCTGGGACATTTGTCACATTATTGCACAATATATTCCAGCGGAAGTGAAATGATAAAAGGTCAGGCGCTTGAAACGACGTTTATAAAACTATGTTTTCATGCCTTTGTGCTTTATTTTTGCGAGAGACACACACACAGATTCGAAGCTGTTAAGTACTGAATATATCAGGCATAATATTAAGTAAGGCATGAAAATTCTTATTTGAGATTTGAAAAAAAGCGCCTCAAAAAGTCAACTGATACTTTTTAATAAACGCAGGAATGCAAAGAACACGCATTCATCGTTCAAATCAAAGTGATATTTATTTCAGTTGTAATAGGAGTAAAATAACTGAAGGGACTGTAAAAAGATCAAGAAACACTGCATTGTGAACTTAAAATCAGTGCAATTAGAACCACTTTACGAACAAGTGTGTCGAAAATTTCAATGTTAGTTAGAATTATTTTTTTCTTCATTTTCCTATACTTCTATTCTGCTCATGGGGAATTACAGGCGTGACGTTATGTTTATATGCAGTTAAGTTACTCAGGCAGGCTAATAGATTTAGTAATAACTTGTAAATCCACATCATAACACTGGATTAGTGGAGTGTTATCTACCAATCAATCAAATCCTATCGCAAAGCGCTGGCTTTTGGATGCGCCCTGAAATTGATACCTACGACTATTTTGACGATTCTTACGGTGTATCTATAGTATGCAACTTTGTAAAAATGGGCTACTGTGAATGCACCTTTATACAGTTAGACTAAAGTTACGAGTTAGACTGTGACTGTGACAGGCGACTACACGTCTGTTGTGGGTGCGGGTTATTCGAAACCGATACCGCGGCCCCAGACACAAAGGGCTAAGCAGGAACATGGGCGGTTTTCAGTCGGTAGAAGTCTGACACTCCCTTCTACTCTGCCCAGAGAGGAGTCATGTGATGATTTCCCACCCTCCAAATAAAAGACAGTAGTCCCGCTAAATAATTCCCATAATAATAGAAACTAATTGTTGTCTTATTTAAACTAGCCTAGCGTAACTTTTCTCAAAAATTGGAGCCATGCAGCCGCTATGCAATAAACTGCTATTGAACCACTCTCAGGCACATCATTATCATCATCAGAAGTGTGAATTATGTGCGTTGAGACTACTTGAGACATACAAACTATTATTATAATTGAATTCAACGCTTACCTGCCGATCACTGAGCCTCAGGGTGCTCGCCAGTGCTCGTCTCTCATCCGGGCTCAGGTACTTGCTGGCGTTGAACCGTCTTTCCAACGCCCCCGTCTGAGCTGCCGTGAAGCGCACTTGCCCCCCCTTCCGTCTGCCGCCGAGACCCCACCACGGGCTGCAGCAGCTTGGCGGTACTGCGTAAAAATGGAGCGGTCAGTACGATGATACATAGGTTTTTTATCGCTTATATTTTCGAAGGGAACGACAAAGGGATCGCTTTACTTTTTGTATATTTTGAGTGAACAAAACGTTTGAACACAAAAATAATGAAAAGGTTTCAAATATTTTTTATCGAACCGATTCAACAATGTTGAATTTGGGCGTTTCATTTCAGCATGATTTCCTCGAAAACGGAAATCAAGGGAGCAGACAGATGTTTTGATAAAACAAAAACGACGGATATCGAACGTATCTAACCCTAACTCAGGCATCGCCGCTTGCGACCACTTCTGCAAGGCATCATAATCATAATTTCGGCCGAAAGACGTCCACTGCTGGACACAAACCTTCCCTAAGTGTCGCCATATGACAGTTTGTCGGTCCACCTAGTGGAAAGCCTTCCAACGCAACGTCTTTCGGTTCGCGGTTACCACTCCGGAACTTTTCGGCACCATCGGCCAAGACAAGGCAAGGGATAATTAAAGATCTATCTAGAATACGACCCTCATAATGTATGGTAAATTGATGGCCCTTATTGATTAAAATAATATATCCGTCGTGGTACCATTTTCCCACTCTCGGTAGATGGCGCTAGTATGTACAAATGAACTACAAATTGGAGTACTACGTAGAAAACACTGTATTCTGCCTTATTTCAATAAACAACAAATACTAGTTAGTATTAAAAGATATAGATATAGGTGCGATTATGCGATAGCGGGATAATCGCTGGAAAATTGTATTTTTAACTAATAACCAATAATGTTATCGTTTTATTAGATAGGTACTCAATCGATAAGGCGTTGTGTATTTTTTAATTGGAACAGATATATTATATCTTGGATATAATCTGTATTTTTTGGTGTTAAGGAAGTGGGTAGTGCTAGTGCCCTACCCATTTGATTATCTGTTCAACTAATCTTGTTATGTGTTAATGATTGTGGAATATACAATACAACAAAAAAGGTTCTGCAGAGGTGTTCATATGTTAGGTAATCCCACATTTTGTCACAAGAACCTATGTTAAAATCCCAATGGCAGCGTATTGCCATCAATCTGGCATATATCTAAACTCCAGGCCGCGGCTGAGAAACTCCTACACAACCTGGAAATCGAAACGGAAACCCAAAGCTCATCAGTAGCGACAGTAGCACTTTGCGACCACGAGGTAGTTTCAAGACTCATTGAGGTGTCGAAAGAACCTAGTCAACATTAATTATTGCAATTCAACAATTATTAATATTAGTTCCTAAATATTAACTATATTAAAACTTGAATATGGTATAGTGGCCGCAAACACGACTGCTGAGCGTGAGGTCCAGGACTCGATTCCCGGGTCGTGCAAAGTGTTTTTGTATTTTTCAATTAGGAAATTTTGCAGTCACGGAGTCTGGATTCGTACCCGTTCATGGCAATATAATAATAATAATATTCTTTATTTCTCAGACAACGTGATCCATATTGTTAGTAAACAGTAAAATAACTTATATCTAGTGTTAGTAATTGAATAGAACAGAGAACACAGACTAAATAGTATTGTGAAAAGGACATCCCCAAAGTAATGTTCAGTGATTGTCCTTCTCACAAAACTTTTAATAATCGGTGAGTCGACACTCTCCGCCACAGTTTTTAAGATGCCGTTGCCACTCGCCCGCAACCTTGACAACAACGACGCGGTTTTCTTGCGAACGACGGCGTGGAAGCCGTCGGTTTTGCACAAACATAGTAGAAGCACTGCACCATCGCGGCAGTCCCAACAGCATCCTAAAAATGTTATTATATTGTACGCGTAGGTCATCCAGCGTTCTTTTGGTATAGCTGATCCAAAGATTCCCCGTGTAAAAGCACTGGCAATATGCCTTAAACAGTGTTATTTTCACTAAAGTGCTACACCGGGCGAATCTTCGGGCCAACATGTTACCTCGGACCGCCAGAGCCCTACGCTCCCTTTCGGTCGTCAGTGAGAATATGCCCTAGATATTAAAATATGCTCACCCTCTAATTACATGGTACTAAATATAACTGGCGAAATGTGGGTGTAGGTATACCTCTGCACAACCCTTCGGGGATTACCGGCGCGATAATACATTATGTTTTTATGATTTTGTATTGAATTCGTTTTATTATTTGTCTTTGATATCATAATATTGTCACCGTAAACCTTTACGGCCTAAATAGTAGGAAAATCCAATAATATCAGTGTGTCATAGCTATACCTACCTTTACATCGTTGATAGTTTAAGATATGATATTATTTATTAGGTAGGTACATCGTAACATACCTATATAGTAGATAGTAGTCGCCTAGGTAGGAAGCACTGACAGCAATCGTGCCTGCCTGCCCGCAATCAGCATGCCTAGGCACTTTCCTTCTTTACGGTTTTTTTATCTAGTTTATATAACCGAATGCAGTGGCAGAAAGTAACTCGTTTATCTAAGCTATGGACATGTACCTAATGAGGAGGGATGAAACGCATCTCACTTAAAGACTGAAGGACATAAATGTTGTTGAAAGGAGAGGGAAAAGAAGACCAAAGAAAAGATGCTTGAATTGAAAGGAATGATATGAAAGAGAACGTCGACGTATTACAGGGAAGAATATTGAAGAAGCAAACGTGTTGCGCCGTCCCCAAGGAAAGGGCAGTGAGATGATGATGATGATGATGATATGGACTGCCTATCATATCATTTGCCGGCACGGTTGGCGCAGTGGCTCAAACAATGGACTGCTGCATGCGCTGCGTGTCGCGGGTTCGATCCCCGCACGTAACTAATATTTGATGACCTACAGATAGTTGTTCCGGGTCTGGGTATTTGTGTATGTGAGTTTAAATGTTTGTGAAGGCACCCACGATACAGGAGAAATTCCTAGTGTGGGGCAACGTTTTAAAAAAACAAAAAACAAAATAAAACCATTATCCACAATCCAGTAACTGACTGGAAATATTTGTTAAATGACTGGTTGTCAGATTTTCAGGAATCTGATTTATCCAATACGACTGTTAAAGGTTAGAGAAAGATAATGTGTTTTCCGAGGCTCACCGGTCTCGATGCGTATGATCTAGGTCACCCATCCACAGACCAACCTTGCCCATAGATACCGTTTCAAGAAATAATCTAATCTAAAAGTCTGAAACTTACCGGAAATTGGCTATTGAACAATAAATTTCAGATAAACAGATAGAAGTTTATCAAGGCAATCATTGAATTAATAGCATCATATAGATAAGATGCAGTATAAACTTGTTTGTATAATTAATCAGTAAGGTTAGTTTCTTGGATCTTTCTTTATCGTGTGGTTTATAGTGCATAACCTGCTATTATGTATTCTGTGACCTGGTGTCAGTTTTTAGGCCTGACTTGGCTTTGCATGCCGTCGAGAAATATCTTTTATGGGCCTACTACACGCACGCACTTCCCCACAGTTTTGCCTGCGGGATTACACGGTGCACACAGTACATCGCGCGTGTGGTTTGTAATGGTAATACAGTTTTACCAACCATACGCGCGATGTACTGTGTGTGAAGTGTGAACGAAAACTGTGGGGAAGTGCGTGCGTGTAGTAGGCCCATTAGCGATGCTGGTTTCTTCACGATGATTTTCTTCACTGAAGCAAGTGATTCATGTGTATTGTACGCTTATGAATCCTAAAAGTCAGAGATTCGTCACATGCGTGACTTATCTTCGAACTTGAGATCTATATGACTTATCAGTCCCGAACTCCCAACGGTCGCACCACTAGACTAGCACTAGCTGGATGTTTCTTAAATTAAAAACCGGCCAAGAGCGTGTCGGGCCACGCTCAGTGTAGGGTTCCGTAGTGATAATTCTTTTTTTTTTTCAAAAAAGATACGTTCAGGATAATAAAATATGTAAACGAAGTAAAAAAAATGCTTGCATTGCTACAAACTTAGTCCAGAAATTATTTTGTACAACTTTTTGTCTTTTTTGTACAAAAACTGTTGTTTCCATCCAAGTTCAAAATGATTTTCCTAGAAAGTCCTTATAAAGTTCTACTTTTTTCATATTTTCTAAACTTATGGTTCAAAAGTTAGAGGGGGGGGGGGGGGAGGGGCACATTGTTTTTCACTTTTGGAGCGATTATTTCCGAAATTATTGACATTATCAAAAAAATATTTCAGTAAACCCCTATTCATTTTTAAATACCTTTCCAACAATATATCACACGTTAGGGTTGAAATAAAAAAAAAACACTTCTCACTTTACATATAGGGGGGCTACCCTAATAAAACATTTTTTTTTCAATTTTTATTCTACCACTTTGTCGGCGTGATTGATACACATATTGGTACCAAATTTCAGCTTTCTAGTGCTAACGGTCACAGAGATTAAGCGAGGACGGACAGACGGACAGACAGACATGGCGAAACTAGGGTTCCTAATGACTACGGAACCCTAAAAAGAAAAACCCTGAAAAAAGAAAAACCCTGATAATCAAATCTAGAGGTTTTTAAAGAAAACATCAAACCTAGGAAAACTATAGTTTAGGCATCATATTTTTATGGCTGTAAGCTGTTTTAAAAAAATATTCAGATTAAGGATTACATAGGATAAGATACATAGGTACAGTATGTTTTAATCTTTATAATATATTAGTTATCGTTATTATTTTGTTGATAAATAAAAACATCCTATATCATCGAGGTTTTCCTATCACCACTGGTATTAGTAAATCCGTGGTTTTAAGGATCTTACAATAATATTTATCAATAACTAGCGGACGTCCCACGGTTTCACCCGCGTAGATCCCGTTCCCGTGGGAATACAAGGATAAAAAGTAGCCACTCAGCAATAATGTGGCTTTCTATTGGTGAAAGAATTTTTAAAATCGGTTCAGTAGATCCCGAGATTCCCCTTGCAATTTAACAAATATACACACAAACTTTACCTCTTTATAATATTAGTATAGATTATTATAGATATGGACTAGCTGACCCGTGCCCACTTCGTTGGGCATAATGTTAATAATCCTTTTTTTCATAGTTAAGGCAGCGTTCGTAAGAAACGCTTTCATTCGACCGTTTTTTCTCCGATTCACTTTGCAAAACGGACTACCACGTAAAAGCCTTTTTTATTTTTCGGTTTTTTATATAACCTATGACACTCAGCAATAATGTGGCTTTCTATTGGTGAAAGAATTTTTAAAATCGGTTCAGTAGATCCCGAGATTACCCCTTACAATTTAACAAATACAAACACACAAACTTTACTTCTTTATAATATTAGTATAGAGATATAGACATAGTATAATAGTATAGATAAGTTAATAACTTAAGAAGTAACTAAGCTAACACATGATAATTATAAGAATAATAAAATGTAATAATACACGTACCAGATTAAATAAATTGAAGCCTAAAGGTTTAGGGAGAGTGCGCCGATTTTATGACCAAGGATTATTTTTATTTGATTTTTGTAGTGATAATAATTTACTGCCAATCAATAAAGTTACTTTTATTTCCAAAGGTCACGTTTTTCTTTGAATTTGTTAATATTATACTTGGCCACGTTTCGGAGTAAAGTATTTTACACATCATTTAAGTCCATCGAAACGCAAAACAGAAGAAGAAGATCTTTGCCTTCTTTTGAGAAGATAAAAAAATACTACTTCACAATTATTACACAATGGCATTGCTTCTAAAGATTATCATGATTAAATCTTTTGTTTGATTTAATTTGTTTGCAAATAAAGAAACAGACAGAATGAGACAGTACATTGTATAGTTATTGAAGATTACGATTAAGACAAACTTGTTGCAAGATTATGATAAGATGAGTCGTGACGTCATAAAGCGATTCGAATGAATAATTGTATTAGCATGTTGCTTATCGATATTAAGTAGTAATCGATTTATTATTTGTTTTTCTTTCTGTACACAATCGATAAGGAGGCGTTACCAACTGAGATGGGGTGGGACTTAAATGAAGACAGATAAATCCATGATAAATCCATTTAACTTATTTATTTAGGAAACAAAGTCTACGCATGCTTGATGCTATATTATGTGATGGTAGGTACCTAAGTAGTATTTTTAAGATTTGTCTGTATAAAATTTTGTAATTTGAAGTATGTTGTTTAGTTAGCTGAACTGAGCTTCATATTTGAGAATTGGCCACAGGCTCTTATTGTTTTAAATTTTTCGCTTTAGGTCCATTTTCTGACTATTCAGTAGGCCCAGAGGAGGTATTCCTCGTAGCGCTCCCGTTTTGAAACGCTCCCATCTAAGCGCTCCCGTTTTGTTCCTCCAAGCGCTCCCAAAAGGAGCGCTTCGAGGAACGATTAAAAATATTAAAATTTATTTCCTCGAAGCGCTCCCACGTTTAAAAATAGGGAAAAGCATGAAGTAATGAATTATATCGATAATTTTTAAAAACTCATGTGTGCATCATCGACATCGAAGTTTCTCATTCGTTCTATCACACAGTTTATGGTACAACTACGGCACAAACTACCAGGAGAATAGAAGTAGGCAGGAGTTAATGAGAACATTTTTTTTTGGAGATGAAAAAAAAAGATAGGTATTAAAGTCCCACAAACTACCAGGATAACAGAAGTAGGAAGGAGGTATTGGAATTGGAATCTTTAAATCAAATCTAAATTATTCCTTAATATAATATGGCTTTTATCGTTTTTTCCTTTTTTTATTTCCAATTCTTCTTCTTATTTCCAATAAAAAATGTTTTCAATACCTCCTTCCTACTTCTGTTCTCCTGGTAGTTTGTGGGACTTTACTTATAACTATCTTTTTCTTTTATCTTTTAAATAAATATTTTCAATACCTCCTGCCTACTTCTATACTCCTGGTAGTTAAACAGGCGTTACATTTTCATATGCGCTCTATGTTTTGCCATTTGTCGTACAGTGGGTCTTCAAAGACAAGAAAATCTCAGAGGACCCACTAGTAGGTCTTGGGAGACACATCAGTATTCGGAGACCCACCGGTGGGTCTGCTTGGTGGGTCCTTGAAGACGAAGCGTGCGGGGAAGGGGGTAGTAATGGGAAACATAATGGAGAGAAATCATAAGCTTTCTAAACAATAAAAAAATATGAATAGGTACATATGTCGGTAGATTACATTCATCTATTTGGTGGACTAAAGGATTTACAATAAAACAAAAAAAAAAATAATTACCAAACCCGTGCGAAGCCGGGACGGGCCGCTAGTTGTATATTATAACAATGTGTTCTACTTATTATCGATAATTTCAGTTAGTATAGTCCCATCTCTATCCGAAAGTTAATCATGGGAGCGCTTCGAGGAAATAAATTTTAATATTTTTAATCGTTCCTCGAAGCGCTCTTTTTAGGAGCGCTTGGAGGAACAAAACGGGAGCGCTTAGATGGGAGCTTTTCTAAACGGGAGCGCTACGAGGAATACCTCGCCAGGTGCGTTGGATCACCGTCCTGCGGTATGTCCGATGGGTTTTATTTTCTCTCCCTGTTTGGCTACTTTCTTCCGCCTTTTGATCACTTCTCTCTTCGTTTGGTCACTTTCTTTTTTAGTTGCAACCTCTCTCTCTGTGGTCTTATCTCCAATCTCTCAATATCTAGCTAGGGAGTAGGGACTAAATGCCTTACTCTCACTAAGCTCACATCCATAATTATGTAATGGTTGAGCGTCGTCATCAAAAATGTACTAGAAGTGCCTCAGGCCAAAATGAAGGAATTTTTTGAACTTATCCTTGTAACGTTTACCCTGATACCTCAGAGCAAATACGATGTCTTTCGAAAATATGTCGTTCGCTTAGCAAGCTTTGTACACCGATGCACATCTATAAACATATTGGCTGTTGTATGATAATTATAATGCTTTATGCAATGATAATATTATGTGTCATAAATTCATAATCTTTCTGGTCACGAGATCTGTGTGTTTATATTGCAGCTGAGAGATGACGTAAGCAAATTTTGAGAGGTCGCGAGAAATACCAAATAGTTATCTTTTCTTCCATCTTTGCAAAACACAGTGCCGGGTCTTCGAGTTCTCGGGTCGAGAACTAAACTGTATGCTCTTAACTGTATGCTCTGTGTATAACTTACCTGTACAAGGTATTTTAGTATCTCTATGACATGCAATTGTGTTGACCGAGCTGTCTCAGCCGACTGCATATATTTTCCCATGATTTAAGTGCGTTTACAATTAAGTATGACAACCAGTCTTACTAAGGGGTACCGATTGCTCAGTACTAACCAGGTTGGAGGTCAGATAGTTATGAAAAATACTGGTAGTTAGCTGTATCCGGTAAGACAAAAAGCCGACCTTAATAAAGTTGAGAAAAGGTTAGGCAGATGATGATTTAGTGCGTTTACTACACTGAGAAAAACGGGCTACTTAAAATTGGCAAATTTGTAATGTACCGGCAGCCAGATACGTATAATGTGCTTTTGACATGAAAATTATAAGAGCCATACTTATAATGAATCGACACCATGTTAAGTAAGTATGCGGCATAATGCTCTGTAAAGACCATGTAAACAAGTTACTTGTAATGAGGCCGCATCATGAAATTACTGTGCCCGCATTATTAACGTTTACGTATGCGGTTTAATGATGCCGCATATGTATTAACGGAGCAGCATACGTAATTTACTTACCCGGAACCAAGAAAAATGTATGCGCTATACGAACGAAGTTATACAGCCGCATTATTTCAGTATCTAGGCTCTTTACAACAGTAACTGGTTGCCAAATCATTGTACTGACTCCGACTCATTAAGTAATGGTTCCGGTTACGTACATAATGTACGAGCATGCGTCGGGGATATGCCGATACATTTTACGCACACTGGATAATTAATAATGTCTCCGCCTACATCATCATTTACGTATCCTGGCTCATTTTACGAACTCCGTTTACTTACTGACTGTGTTCGGTGCGTGTAATCTTTATGACGTCAGCCGCATCATGAAATTACTGTGGCGCACTCTTACCATTTACGTATGCGGTTTAATGATTCCGCACAGAGCAGCATACGTAATTTACTTAACCCGTAACATAAAATATGTATGCGCTATACGTATGACGTTATACAGCCGCCTTATTTCAGTATCCAGGCTCTTTAAAACAGTAACTGGTTGCCAAATCATTGTACTGAATCCGTCTCACTAGGTAATGGTCCCGGTTACGTACGAGCGGAGTAGGGGATATGCCGATACATTTTACGCACACTGGATAATTAATAATGTCTCCGCCTACATCATCAGTTATTACGTATCCTGGCTCATTTTACGAACTCCGTTTACTTACTGACTGTGTTCGGTGCGTGTAATCTTTATGACGTCAGCCGCATCATGAAATTACTGTGGCGCACTCTTACCATTTACGTATGCGGTTTAATGATTCCGCACAGAGCAGCATACGTAATTTACTTAACCCGTAACATAAAATATGTATGCGCTATACGTATGACGTTATACAGCCGCCTTATTTCAGTATCCAGGCTCTTTAAAACAGTAACTGGTTGCCAAATCATTGTACTGAATCCGTCTCACTAGGTAATGGTCCCGGTTACGTACGAGCGGAGTAGGGGATATGCCGATACATTTTACGCACACTGGATAATTAATAATGTCTCCGCCTACATAATCAGTTATTACGTATCCTGGCTCATTTTACGAACTCCGTTTGCTTACTGACTGTGTTCGGTGCGTATAATCTTTATGACGTCAGCCACATCATGAAATTACTGTGGCGCACTCTTAACATTTATGTATGCGGTTCATTGATTCCGCACAGAGCAGCATACGTAATTTACTTAACCCGTTACATAAAATATGTATGCGCTATATGTACGACGTTATACAGCCGCCTTATTTCAGTATCCAGGGCCTGCAGTCTCGACATAGAACGTACCTAACCTATAAATAGGTTCCGGACGTTGTATCAGTTGTATGTGTGGACCGTCGCTGATATTAGTTTCATTGGTAGGAAGTGGATTCATAAATAAAAATAACACGACTATAATCGATTCCTATTTTCAACTTTATTAATATTAATCAGAATCATCTTGTTTAAGTTACACCTGTTTAAAGTAAATGTACCTATTAAACATGTAATGATGGTCGTATGTATCTCTATTTGTCTATAATGTGAAGTAAAAAGGACATTACTTACAGTTATTTCAGTGCAGAAGACATTCCGTCATACTCATAAGACAATGGCATGAAAATTACAAATCACAATATCTCTTACGTTATACTTATCCTATGTCAACATTTTAATCAAGACAACTAATACACACATCATCTGAAACAAAATAAAACTGTAGACTAAATTATGGGTACATACATTATTATCACCAAAACATTTTACACATTTAATTCAACTGAACACAGCATAGGTACAAACATCTGCATTAATAAAAACAATAAATAAACACAAATACTTTCTTCAAACAAAACAAAATTAATACATTTTGAAATACTAACATCAACAATTAAATTCTATTACACAAAGCATTTTTAAAATGGGAAGAATGAGATGTATTTTTCAGGAACTTGACATGTTGTAAAATTTTTGTTGAATTAGCAATTTCCTTTCCGTTTAAAAAAATATATTGGATAGGTCAACTACTTGGATAGGTAGAGGGTACTAGCATAGAGAGAATTAATGGTACTACTTCTAAATATTTAGATTCTATGTACTGGTATTTCTACGAGTGACTTCACAGATGTTTGAGTTAATTCTATTTTAAAAGAGTTTCATTGTACACTTAACAGGGTTGGATAATTTATAAATGTAATAGAAGGCCTCTTCTATTCCTTTTAGTTAAAAAGTTCTGTGATTTGAAGATGGGTTGACAAGATTCAAACATTTGTATAGGTATTGAATATTTTATAATTATCTTGCACTCAAGCATTTCTTTTGTGCCGTTAAACTCGTGATAGCTCTGCTGTGTATCCGCTACAACTATAATTATCGTAATATCGAATATTGGAACACAGCGAATACACACATTATTGTATTGAAAAACTCTGATCAATATTACACACACTACACTATTTCACTCAGTTTGATTGTCTGCTTGTTCTTCGTCACTCCATTACCGCAGTCCCTAGGTCCTTGGTGTGAACAGCTCGCTACATGCTACCTCCGATAGCTTTGGTATGGTTCGACACATCACACGCAGTTTAAAATGAAAAATCCCTTGATTTTGCTTATTTCTGTATCCTGACGGAATAATAAGAGAATTGATCACGGCGCTCCTACATGATTTCAGCCATCTGTTCAAACACAACGACCTTACGGGCTTTTTGTCGAATTCCACTATCATTTCGTAGTTACATAATTATACTTCAATGATGAAGTATATCCGGCGGGGTAGCAGCTTAAGCCAGAAAGAGGTTAGCAGAGGTGCTGTACTCTTTGCTATCAATGAGAAATGCTTGAGAAAATACCATTAAAAACAGAAACACAACAAATATTCCAATGACAACAATAATAAACAAGACCTTCGACTTGACACTTGACAAGTTTGACACTTAGTCAATGTTGCAAGGAGGCAAATTCTAATTTCCTTAATCTAAGATAATTTCTTTCAATTTTTAACAACGTTTGTGAAAAATGAAAAATTGTGTCTTTAAAATAAGGGTTTTAAATTGTCAGTTGAGGTTTCAAGAAAACCAATTATTTTTACTGAACCATAATATTTATTGTGTAATTATCTTGCTGCTTTCACTCCTTTTATTTCAGTAGACGTAAAATCCGAATTTGATGCGAAATACGTGGCCATCATAAACACATCAATTTTCGGAAGATTGTCCGATTGTGCCTTGACCGTAACCGATATCAGTCATTTTCGTGTGAATCTTCTACTACTCTATTATAAAACGTGGTCATGGGCGTCATGACCACCCCGCCCAGGCTATCCGATCATTTTTCTGACCTCTTTGACTAAAAAAAATACATGGCGTGATGGCAAACGACTAGGTACTGTGTGTAATCGTGTTTCTGTATGAAAGCACCAAAAGACCCTAACGTAATCGACGGCCAGCTCACTTCGCTCGCTATTGCATTATCTTCATTTAGAGCTTGAAATCAAACTCATCTCGGGAAACCTCCTCCCCCCTCGCCTCGAAATTGAAGCGATCATCGTATCCGAGGTGAATGAATGAAAAGAATCAAAATCCGAGGATGTTAAAATATGTGAAAAAATTTTCGAGCTCGCTACGCTCGCTCATACAATTTGTCTTTTCTTTCAAAGGTTTTCACATTGGCTGTTTAAATACTGGGTGCTCGACAAAGTAGCCTTACTTGCATGCATCGACACACAAAACCATAGGATCATCTTGATCATCGGTTCGGCTCTTTGTGACCGGCCCCCCCTCAAATCGTAGGCTGGGACGGCCCCTGTGTACCTATGGCCCACATCAGTTCTATTTTTCTTCCAAAATATTAGATAATTAATTGTTCCACCAACTAGCACAGGGCGCAGAAAAGGCTATATAAGGCACTGCAGGTACATTTAGTCGTTTTATTTTCCTGAACCCGCCCCCGAATCGAAAACCTGGCCACGCCCGTGGTATGGACCACCGTGGCCTGATGTGTCTGGAATGATCAGAATGAATATATTTTTGTTTTATCTCATGAGTTTTTTTTCTTTAATTGACAAAATCATAAATAACGATATCTTTAAAAGTTCGTCTCTGAGACGTAAAAAAAACGTGTAAATAAAAGACTTTTCATTTTGCCTTTGATTACAAAATATTTTAATCAATAACATAAGATCAGGCTGCATGTGCTTTACCTTTGCCTTCCCGCAAGGGTAAGAAAAAAAAGAATTACATCGCGAAACTCACGAAACGTTACCAAATATGGTAATGTGTTGCATCAGCCGGTGACGCCCCCCCTTGCCCACCGGCGCGGGCGGTCCCACCCCGGCCGGCTCGCTCGGCTCGCAGCATTGTGTTCATGTCATGTTGTATGTGTGCGCGCGGCGGTCGCCCGTACGTATCGGCAGTTTGATCCTGCAGTCTTCTGAGAAAATTGGAGTGATTTTGTGCTAAAACTCGTCGGAGCGTAGCCATCATGGAATTTATGGAAGAGATATTAAACGCCGGTTTAGATGAAATAATACCATTCCTTGAAGGTAGGTAAGCCAGTTGCTTGGTTTTATTTAGTCAAGATTTTTTTTTCTCTGGTGGCATGTTTGAACTTGTTTGATTTCAATTTCACTTTTTGACAAGTAGGTAGGTACTTGTATTGTTTTAGTAGGTTTTGTTTTTATTGATTATTGATAATTTTACTAATTTACTAAATTTTCAATTGTGAACTGATTCTGTTGAAATTAACCAAACATTTATGATGTATGATGACACCACAACTCACAGATCTGATGATGGCGTCTCCATCATTAGATCAACTCCAGATCCATGTTATGTTGTAGTGAAGTCAGTTCCAACTGTTCCAAGAGGTCCTCAACAGTGTACAGGCGGCGCCATACAAACTTTGGCGCCAACTCGTAGTAGGTTCCTACTTACATAACAAGTTTTGTACATGTTTGTATTTGTATTTTTCAGACAATCGTATAACAACGCTTGAAACTGCCATTCTGTTAAACGATGAAGATTTGAAAGAACTGATTCCAAAGATTGGCCCCAGAATAAAATTTAAAAATTGGCTACTACAACATCAAAAAGCGACCGGTGTCAATGTACGTACCTACTTGTTTACTTGTATTTTATCTAATAAAAATGTTTTCTTTGTTTTTTTCTCTTGGACCGATGCCGCATACTTTTGTAATGCATTGTAATAAAGCTTTTAAATTATTTTTCTAGAACCTTGAAATTATGAATGCTGAGCTACTAACCGACTCGACTCAAAACGCTACAAGGGACACTAATGTCAGTGATAATGCAAAAATCTCTACAGATTGTACTATTGCAGATAATAACACTGTGAGTTACTCATAATCATAACATTACTCAGCTTGATAACAAAATGTATTTCGTCGGCCTAATTCGTTACCCTGCTAAGTCCATTTTTGCATAGTTTACAGTAATTGTAATACAATACTGACAGGCGGCCCTACCCTTTTTTGGTACTCACTTAATTTTTCATTTTGTAGCTTAATTTGGTAGGTACTTTATGTTTGTGATATGGACCAAAAGCATTGTTTACACAAGGCCATCGCTGGCTGCCAGTCTCACTGGCTTGAAAAATAGACAGGCGCTCTATTCTCACCAGCGTTGTGGCTTGGCTTGAAAAGCCGGCCAAGTGCGAGTCGGACTCGTGCATGAAGGGTTCCGCACCATCATAGTAGGCGATCCCCTTTATTTTTTTTTAATTTATTGGTTGTTGTTATGGCTTTCTTATAGGTTTTCCTGTAATCTATTAGGCAAAGAACTATTTATTGTATTTTCTTGAAAAGTTTAGGCCTTGTACAGTACGATCAATTTCAACTCGATAGGTCCAGTATTTTCAGAGTAAATGTCTGTGACAGACGGACAGACAGACTGACACTCGAGTGATCCTATAAGGGGTTCCGTTTTTCCTTTTGAGGTACGGAACCCGTACCTGTGTATGTTTGTAATAATTCTATGATTACGTTTTTTTTTGTTTCAGGTATTGAAACTATTAAATGTAATGTTATTTTCTTTAGTAGATTTTATGAGTATTTAGAAGGCACTAGTCAAAGTTAGTGTGCTAGTAGATACGTAGTTTATGTATATTGTTTAACCAGCAAAAATGTTATTAAAACCCGTATTATTACAACTTTCATTCATTTATCAATTTGTTCAACAACTTATTGTGTTTGTGTTTTACGTACAGGAAAGTTTAGACGGCAGAGCAATACTCAAAGAGGGAAAAGGAGGCTTACTCACGGAGGGTTCCCGAAGGAAATTGAGCCAGCTGCTAATACACCACCAACTTGAAAACAATTGTGCGAAGAAAATTTCCAGTGAAGAATTTTATAAACTAGCTACCGAAATTGTGGAAATATTCCACAAGGAACGCGTTGTGGTGTATTATTCTGCATATTTATCAGCTACAAATAAAGTAGCTAAAAAAAATGCTAGCGGAAAGCTCTACGAGAGCTATATAGCTCGAAGAAGAAAGTTGCGAGAAAGTGGACAGTTGCCGGGAACTAGCCGTTCATCCTCGAAGTCGTCCAGATCATCGCTCAGATCCACGCCAACTATCACAGATGATGACATTTATAGCCTGGAATTTGTAGAAAGTGGTAAGCAAATAATCGCTAGTCACCTTTTTCGTGATTTAAATGTACCACGGGCGACTGTACTATGGTGCCCATCCTCTTGTTGACTCATCCCACCATACACATATAAATTACAGGTGTTGTCTATGAAGAAACATTACTATGGCTGAAAAACAATGTTGATCCATGGAAATCTGTTGAAGAAAAGTGGGCAGAAACTGCAGATCACCGCCTAAATCGCATCCAATGTGGAAAAGGTGATATAGCGGATTACTTCAAGGATTTTCCAGCCTTAAAACAATCGCAAGGCTATACCTTGGTAAGCATACACCGCAGTCGCTTATTTTTTACATAATCCTTGGGGTTTTTCTATAAAAATCATGTAAAATTCATAATGTTAGTTCCCGTATCTGCCACGATTCTTCTCTTTTCGCACAGACTAGTCTCTTGCAACACTCGCGCGCTGCCAACCTATCAGAACGAGATAATATTGTGCAGGCACTAAAAGAGACAAGCTCTTCTAGTTCTCGCTCAACAACCCAATAACCTCTGTGGTAGCGATCCGGACCTTTCTCACCAGTGGAAATAACGTACCGTACATTTATTGTATTCTTTTTTTCAGCTAATGAACGATTTTAGTCGTCTGTATCCGGGAAAGGAAAACAAATTATTTTCCTCCATCACCCTCAAAAAAGAAGAAATTATAAAATATGCTTCATTAAAATTACGAAAAATTAGAGACCAAGACACGAGAACAAAAATAGCAGATATAGTTGCACTGATTGACGGTAAGAAGTTTTGCTCTAATATTAGTTCTTATTATTAACCTTTAACTATGGAGTGGAGTCTCAGTCCCCGCCCATTCTAGAAATCGCACAGATTTGTGACTTCCCCCTTCCCCTCAGCACTGAGCCGCTCAGTTAGTGTATTGAAAAAATGACGTCCAGTGTTTTTTTTTTATTTTAGTTGAAGGTTAAACCTTCGTAAAATTAAGTCTCAAAAATTAACCGAATCTTTTTTTTTTCTTTGAATACAGAAGATGAACCAGAGACATCTAGCAATGTTGCTTTGATGTTGCTGGCTTATGTCATCAACATTTCACCTGCACGGAAAATGAAAGGAAAGCCAGCGTGGAAGCCATCCAGAGCAGAGGTATGCGACGGCTATATATCGCAAGCTGCTTCTGAAGCCGACGTTACCAACAAGATCATTCAAAAAAAGGAGAACCTGCAGAGGCTAGGCCGCACAGTTCAACCCTATGTAATTTTTGTTGGCCCTACCGTTATCGAGGTAAAAGTAGCATATGTTGTAATAAATGACACATTGTATAGTTTCAACAAATTAGTAACAGCTGTAGACTGTGCATTTAAAATATTTCAATCGATAGGAGCTTGTTACCCGGAGGAAGCTGGAGACATATGGCTTTTTATTCAATTGGGTTTCTACGATATTAAAACTAAATTTGACAGGCCCACACAGGCTGTGAATAGTCTTTTAACTGATCTAGAGTTAATACTTTAAAAATGTTTACCTGTTACTATTGCAAAAAAGCCAGTGTGTCTCCGAGTTTACTTGTAACTCATGTGCGAACTTTCTGTAAATTAACGGTAGGATTTTCCGGATTTCGGTGTGGTGAACAAGGGTGTTATCGTCATTATATTTCCTCTGCATCTTTCAAAAAGCATTTAGTTAGAGACCACCAGTCATCATTGTCAGTCTTGCCTCATCCAAATAGTAACAAACCGATTGATACAGATACAGAAGCCAATATCTCCAATTTACCTTCAACGTCAAGCAAAGAAACTTACGAAACAGCAAATACAATGGAATCTCTACCAACTCAAAGCGACGAAAACTCTCTTGGTCACCATGCTGCATGTCTCGTCTCCACTCTATATGCTAACCCAATAATACCGCGTAAAACCGTACAAGTTCTTGTAGAAAATCTTCAATTATTTCATTCTAAATCACAATGCATTATAGAGCGGCAGTTTAATGATCTGGTACCACCAGACCAAGATAATTTTCATGTTAAAAATGCTTTAAAAAAAATATTTAGCGCGTTCAGCGATGCGTTTGGGAATTTAGATTCGGAACACAAACGTATAAAATATTTTAATGAAATAGGAACTTATTCTGAGCCCCTAGAAGTGGTTGTGGGTCAACGTAAGGAGGCTAAAAAAACAGCGGCTGGTACGTTATTAGTACAAGAAAATTGTACAATGCAGGTGATTCCGTTAAAAGAAAATTTAAAACGAATTTTTTCATCAAAAAATTTCATGAAGGATACTCTTGAATATTTGGACACAGTACAAAATGACTCTTTCGGTATTGAGAATATTGTTCAGGGTTCAGTATGGAAAAAAATGACAGAAAATTCTGTAGAGCATGATGCAATGATTTTACCATTAATAATCTACTTTGACGATTTTGAAATAGGCAATCCCTTAGGAAGCCACGCTGGGATTCATAAACTTGGAGCTATTTATGCCTCAGTACCATGTCTTCCACCTCACTACGTGTCGCTTTTGCAAAATATTTTACTATTGGCTCTTTTTCACTCATCAGACAGAACAAGCTTTGGAAACAACATAATTTTTCAAAAAGTTTTTGATGTTCTTAATGATTTAAGGACCAATGGTATTCATGTTGAAACTGATGTGTATACCGGCAAAATTAAGTTTTATGTTGCAGCTGTGACGGGAGATAATTTAGGATTGAATGCTATGTTAGGTTTTGTTGAAAGTTTTTCTGCAAATCGGCCATGTAGAATTTGTACTGCTAATAAAGAACAAATCAAAACACTGCTTTATGAAGATGACACGTTGATGAGAAACAATGTCAATTATGAAAATGATTTACATTTAAATGACATTTATATGACTGGTCTTAAAGAAAAATGCTCGTGGCTTGCTTTAGATGGGTTTGACTTATTTCAAAACGTTGCCGTAGATGTTTTACATGACTATCTCGAGGGTGCTTGTCGATATGTGATGTCATTTGTGATACAGAATCTAGTGTGCACTCAGAGGCTAATTTCTTTTGACAATTTAAAATCAAGAATACGGTATTTTAATTATGGTCCTGATTCTACATCGACACCATGCAATTCTGTAGCAAAAGAAGGCTCAACATTAAAGTTAAAATGTTCGGCTTCTGAAATGCTTACCCTTGTTCGATATTTTGGGCTGATTGTCGGACATAATGTCCCAGATGAAAACGAAGTTTGGTTCTTATACATAAAATTAAGACAATTGTTGGATAAACTTTTGAGTCATAGAATTCATGAAAATACTATGGATCAAGTAAAATTTTCAGTAGCTGAATTAAACGAGCTCTATCGACAATTAGCTGAAACAGACTTAAAGCCAAAGTTTCATTTTCTTACACATTATCCAGAAATGTTAAAAAAATTTGGCCCACTTACCCAAATCTGGACGATGAGGTTTGAAGCCAAGCATCGTATATCTAAATTTGTGGCCAGAGCATCACACAACAGAGTAAATGTTTGTAAAACAATAGCTATTAAACATCAATTAATTTTAAACGATACTTTTCTTAAAAATGAAACTGTAAAGACGATCTCATATGGCAAAAAGGCAAATATGACAGAAGCGCAAATTGAAAATGTAAGACTAAACTTTCATTCTCGAGGTATAATCGATAATAATTGTTGGTACTCACTAACATGGGTGAAGCTGTATGGTGTCCGATTTGAGCTGTCTTCAATTGTCATTCTAGATATTTCAGAATCTTCAGGCTTACCAAAGTTTGGTGAAATAAAAAATATTTATTTACTTGACAATGATGAAGTTACATTTGAGTGTGTTTCATTAGAATGTATAGATTTTAATCAGCATTACTATGCGTATCAAGTGATGAGAACCAACGATTACCTATTACATAATTATAATACCCTTGTTTCGTCTGTACCGGCTACAATTACTATAATGTCAAATTTAAAACTTTATGTCACTGTTCGATGGACTTTAGAATAATACACATCACATATGACATACGTACCCTTGGGGTAGGACTTCCTATTATATTACCACCAACCTTCTTCGTTTATTTTTCTCTCATCACACACTTACACGGTATTGTAGAATACCGGTTATAGTTTAAGGCTGCAGTCTTGCAAAATGCACTCGCGGGGAATTATTTGCGCAACTTTGTATTTTTATTTATAACAAAATAATGAAATAACATGAAATATTTTTATTGCACATAGATAACCCTAATATAGGTAATAGCTAGTTATTTTTTTTAAGTTCATCTAGGTGGATAAAGTTAGGTAAATCAAGTGTTAAATACAGCTCTTCTCGCCCAACATCATTTCGAGTTCTGTTTGTGCGCTTAGTTTATGGCAATGAAAAATTAATTTACAAATCTGTTCAGCGCATAATTAGCGCAACATTCTCGTCTTCAAAATGCGCTGATTAGTTTTTTCTAATTGTTTCATTTTCTTAATCTAGAGGTCACAATTTCAACTTCCCCGCGAGTGCATTTTGCAAGACTGCAGCCTTAAAGTCGGGCCTTGCGACATAGGTTCCGCAACTAGTTAGTTTTATGCGTATGTATTAGCGTTCGTATGCGAACGACCTTTAAGTTTACCGTAGGCCTAGACGCATTGGTTTTCAGCGACGACCACGCGGACTCCATTGATGCCAAGGTACCCTTAGAGCCAGTCCACATGACGACGCAGTAATAACGTTCCGACATCGCAGCGGCGACGCACAATTGCGGCAAGCATTTTATTTACCCATACCTTACCATTTTGCAAAAGCGTGAATACGGGCCCACCACCAATTTGTTTCTTTAACTTAACTTCAGGTTAAACATCAGTACTGAGTTTCATCTGTTGTTTGTATTCTTTCATCGTATTGTGTGCTTTTAAAATCAGTCAAATTTCGTAAAAGTAGAAATATCGAAACTCGGTACTGATGTTTAACCATCACCTAGGCCATGGGGTAGGGGAGCACCGCCCCTACTGCCTAAAGGTGGCTCTCGGATCGCTACCAAAACGGGGCGATCCCCACATTTTGTATTTTTTTTTTTGTAGAATACCGGTTATAGTTTAAAGTCGGGCCTTGCGACATAGGTTCCGCAACTAGTTAGGTTTATGTATTAGCGTTCGTATGCGAACGACCTATAAGTTAGGTTTACCGTAGGCCTAGACGCATTGGTTTCCAGCGACGACCACGTGGACTCCATTGATGCCAAGGTACCCTTAGAGCCAGTCCACATGACGACGCAGTAATAACGTTCCGACGTCGCAGCGGCGACGCAGTTGCGGCAAGCATTTTATTTACCCATACCTTACCATTTTCGACGCAGCGCACCGTGTGTACATTATAATTATTAGTATGTAAAATGACGCAACGGCAGCGCTGCGTCGACGCAACGGAGAACCAACGCGCTGTGTGGACTGGCTGTTACTAGTTATTCTTTGGTCGGAAATCCTAGGTTGCTCTTACGCAAGGGGGGTAACCGCCTCCGGCTCGTGCAACAAATACCTAAGATCTGAGACATTGTTTATACTACCATGTAATTCTAGAATAGTATGATTAATTAATAATAAATTGTTTATTGAGCCACACACGTAACAGTATACTTGCGCAAGTATACTTGTACCGTGTATGGCCGGCACTAGATTTACATAACAAATGTGATTGAAACAGCCCCAGTAAGTAGTTAATAACACTTGTGTTGGGGTTGTCTCGCTCCTCCCCTGAATTGCTAAACAGCATTGAGACTGACAATTAATTATGTGACTGACAATAATTAAGCTTGTGTTTTTAAGCTATTGCATAGCTTCTATCGCGGGCCTTGAGCGTGGAGACCAAATCCAGAAATTCCGTAACGAAAAAAACCTAACACCCCCCACTCCGACCGGCACAGCGGTGATACTTTTTAGTAGCGATCTGTGCGCCCCGGGGCGCACACGTCGGTGGACGGGTTAATGACTTTTTGAAACATCACGCATGTCCCTTTAGTTAAAGTGTGTTGTGTGTGTGTGTGTGAGTGTAGTGTGTGTATGTGTAGTGTGTGTGTGTGTGTAAAGTAATCGTGTATAATACTGCTATAAAGATAACCAAAATTTTTGATATTAAAATAAGCGATATTAAAAGTAGCCCCCTTTTATATATACACACACACACACACACATATAGTTTAAATTCTCAATTTAGATTCTCAATATGTATGTATACAACATTAGTTTTTGTTTATGCTAAACCCGAAAGGGGGTCATTGTACTCATCATTTTGAACAACTTTTTCTATGGGACCAACCCTGAAATCGCGAAAAAAAAATCAGCTGTTCCCTACATTTTTGTTCACTTAAATCGACAAAATGTATGGAACAGCTGATTTTTTTTTCGTGATTTCAGGGTTGGTCACATAGAAAAAGTTGTTCAAAATGATGAGTACAATGACCCCCTTTCGGGTTTAGCATAAACAAAAACTAATGTTGTATATTTATATGTGTAAATTCATTCTTCATTATGTATACAATTTCGCCCATGCGCATGTGACCGCCCGTAATATTCTGAATATTCATGAAAAAATGTCGAAAATAAACTTCAAAAAGGGGGGTCTATCTATAACATTTTTCATGTTATTCAATTTTTAATATTTTAAGTAGTTTGTAGATTTGCTTTCTATTTTTTGACACATCTCCGAAATTTTAAGGTCGATTTGGATTCTGTTTATTATTTCCAAAAGCTTGTGAGTTATTTTAACAGGTTAATTAACATTTTTACTAAAAAATATCGACTACGAAAAAAAAAGACGGAATCGAAGTCATTTTTTCGGTAAATGAATTTTTAGCTGTTATGTAGTAGATTACAAATGATGATTAAAAAAGTCGTCCTATGGGGATAATTTATGGACTTACACTAGTTTTTTTAAAATAAATACACAATTTTTTACCGAAAAAATGACTTCGATTCCGTCTTTTTTTTCGTAGTCGATAATTTTTAGTAAAAATGTTAATTAACCTGTTAAAATAACTCATAAGCTTTTGGAAATAATAAACAGAATCCAAATCGACCCATAAACTTCGGAGATGTGTCCAAAAATAGAAAGCAAATCTACAAACTCTACTTAAAATATTAAAAATTGAATAACATGAAAAATGTTATAGATAGACCCCCCTTTTTGAAGTTTATTTTCGACATTTTTTCATGAATATTCAGAATATTACGGGCGGTCACATGCGCATGGGCGAAATTGTATACATAATGAAGAATGAATTTACACATATAAATATATACATACATATTGAGAATCTAAATTGAGAATTTAAACTATATGTGTGTGTGTGTGTGTGTATATATAAAAGGGGGCTACTTTTAATATCGCTTATTTTAATATCAAAAATTTTGGTTATCTTTATAGCAGTATTATACACGATTACTTTACACACACACACCCACACACACACCCACCCACACCCACACACACCCACACACACCCACCCACACACACCCACACACACACCCACACACACACACATACCCACACACATACACACACACACACATACCGACATACTCACACACACCCACACACACAACACACACACACCCACACACACCCACATACTCACACACACTCACACACACACACACACCCACACACATACCCACACACCCACACACACATACCCACACACACCACACAACACACTTTAACTAAAGGGACATGCGTGATGTTTCAAAAAGTCATTAACCCGTCCACCGACGTGTGCGCCCCGGGGCGCACAGATCGCTACTAAAAAGTATCACCGTGTTAGGTTTTTTTCGTTACGGAATTTCTGGATTCGGTCTCCACGCTCAAGCCCCGCGATAGAAGCATGCAATAGCTTAAAAATAAAATAAATATATAATTGTAATTGCATAAGTTGATAAAAAATGCTATGCAATAGCTTTTTTTTGTATGTCTCAATTTTACGATTGAAAATAAATAATATGAATCTTTTATGTCTATTTACTTAAAATTGCCCTTTACACTATTTCTTTCCTTGCCCCGTCCCATCCCCTCTGCCCCGCATCGCTCGACCGCCTGCTCAAGAACGTACTGTGGCGGACACAGTAAAGCACGGTGAGCCGTACGTGTGTACCACGGCGGATGTGACTTTCGAGTGTTTAATATTCAAAATAAGTATCTGAACACATTTGTATGTACCATGCGCCAGCATAAGGAAAATACAGGTGCGAGTATCTTTCCTTATGCTGGCGCATGGTACATACAAATGTGTTCAGATACTTATTTTGAATATTAAACACTCGAAAGTCACATCCGCCGTGGTACACACGTACGGCTCACCGTGTTTTACTGTGTCCGCCACAGGATTGTACGTATGCCGCCGTGGTACACACATATGGCTCACCATTATTTACTGTGCCCACTACAGTGTCGTACGTATGCCACCGTGGTACACACGTACGGCTCATCGTGATTTACTGTGTCCGCCACAGTACTGTACGTATGCCACCGGGGTGCACACATATGGCTCACCATTATTTACTGTGCCCACTACAGTGTCGTACGTATGCCGCCGTGGTACACACATATGGCTCACCATTATTTACTGTGCCCACTACAGTGTCGTAAGTATGCCGCCGTGGTACACACATATGGCTCACCATTATTTACTGTGCCCACTACAGTGTCGTACGTATGCCGCCGTGGTACACACGTACGGCTCTTCGTGATTTACTGTGTCCGCCACAGTACTGTACGTATGCCACCGGGGTGCACACATATGGCTCACCATTATTTACTGTGCCCACTACAGTGTCGTACGTATGCCGCCGTGGTACACACATATGGCTCACCATTATTTACTGTGCCCACTACAGTGTCGTAAGTATGCCGCCGTGGTACACACGTACGGCTCATCGTGCTTTACTGTGTCCGCCACAGTATCGTACGTATGCCGCCGTGGTACACACGTACAGCTCACCGTGTTTTACTGTGTCCGCCACAGTATTGTACGTATGCCGCCGTGGTACACACATATGGCTCACCATTATTTACTGTGCCCACTACAGTGTCGTACGTATGCCGCCGTGGTACACACGTACGGCTCATCGTGATTTACTGTGTCCGCCACAGTACTGTAAGTATGCCACCGGGGTGCACACATATGGCTCACCATTATTTACTGTGCCCACTACAGTGTCGTACGTATGCCGCCGTGGTACACACGTACGGCTCATCGTGATTTACTGTGTCCGCCACAGTATTGTACGTATGCCGCCGTGGTACACACGTACGGTTCATCGTGATTTACTGTGTCCGCCACAGTATTGTACGTATGCCACCGCGGTGCACACATACGGCTCATCGTGATTTACTGTGTCCGCCACATTGGTGTAGTAGGTCGCAAGTACGACTTCTGACCATCCCTTGCCCTTCCTCGGTTTAATTCCCAGGTTGGGCGTTGGGCAATGTGTCTTTGAGGTTTTCCATTGGGACATTCTCAATAGCAGTCACGAACGAAGTCTAGATTTGTACCTGGTTGTTGGCAAAAGACTTACTTGATTACTTGGACCCTGGGAGTAAAATGACTGGTGAAATGAAGGTATACTATGAAGTACATAATATAGGTA